>JASUAD010000001.1:46219243-49110246 GCA_037013555.1 Sextonia rubra
AAGAGAGTTTGGTAAACCTCTATGTATCTCTATCCTGACTCCTATTTAACAAGACTATCAGCTAAAGCTTTAGGGCATATTTTTGTGCAGCAGTTTTTTGTGGCATTTTATTTCTGCATCAATTCCATTTTCTGCATTAAGTAGAAACTGGATATTTCCATTTTCTACAGATTTGAGTTTCTATTTATCTCTTGGTCCAAATCTGCTTTCCACCAAAATTCACGAAAATGAATTCATTTCAGAAAATGAAAACTGTTGAAAGTATTAACACAGGAATTCTCCCTCAGAATCCATGATCAATTCAGCATAAACATACCATTCATCTAGAGATGAACATCCAAATCTCTTTGTAGCTGCAGAAGTAGTTTTGCCCATTTCATGGAAGTCCTATTTCTTGTTTTGTTGGAAATCTCTGGGTGATCTTAAAATTTGTAAATAACCTGGACATTCTGCAGCAAACAACATAACATGAGGAACGGATCAAAACATGAAGAGGCATCACCAATTGCTGACAAAATCATTTTTAATAAGGTACCCAATACCAATATCAAATTTCCCTGACTATGCTACTGCTTGAATAACTGCTTCTTAAGATTCTTTAGTTGACTTCCAAATTGTTGGTTTCATGATTTCTCCAGGTAAAGCAAGGATTAGGTGGAAAAGTGCGACTCATTCTGTCTGGTGCAGCTCCACTTGCTACTCATGTGGAAGCTTTTCTAAGAGTGGTGACATGTGCTCATGTTCTGCAAGGATATGGTATTCGTCATTACAGAGCCACTCTTTTCTGTTTTACTTTTGCTTTGTCTGGTTGGTAATTATCAGTGCTGGCACTTGGAAGTAGGAAAATGAGATTTTCCTTTGGTTCTTCTAAGTGTAGTTTGTTGGAAACGGCAGCTATGAATTCACCATTTTTAGGTGCCATTGTAAAGCTTAAAATCACTTCTTAATGATATTGGCTATGAGCCAAGTTTTGGGAATTTACGCAATGATATTTGTGATTGTCTTCCATGTTTATTTCCTTTTGTTTCTTAGCAAACTTGGACTGCTAAGACAACTCTTGAGTGCATTAGATGACGTTGAGGCAGTGGGATTTGTCTGTCTGCACCAGTTCCCATAAATGCTTTTTTGTAACCCTATTTGAATCTAATACATTTCTATGAATAAATTATCTTGGAATGATGATGATTCTTGTTATGTATAGGTCTGACAGAAACCTGTGCGGGGACTTTTGTCTCACTACCAAATGAACTACCAATGCTCGGCACAGTGGGCCCTCCTGTACCAAATGTGGATGTGTGCCTGGAATCTGTTCCTGAAATGAACTATGATGCGAAAAATGCTGACGCACCACGTGGAGAAATCTGTGTAAGGGGAAATACCCTGTTCTCTGGATATTTCAAACGAGAAGACCTCACTAAAGAAGTTATGATTGATGGATGGTTCCACACAGGTTTGTCCATTTGATATCAATGTTACTGCAAAAACACATAAATATGATCGATCAAAAATAAAAAATGACAATTAAAAAGACACCAAACACATAAATATGAATTCTATCGTGATATGCTATATGCTATTCTTTTAAACATGATCAGGTGATGGCTGACTATTGATCTGATTGGCCATATTATGAATGTTGCCACCCAAATCTTCCTAGAGTGGAAGATGCTCACCAAGTAATTCCAGTGAGGTGGTTAAGCACGTGCATAGATTGTCTGGATATGAGGGAAAAGCTAATGCCAAGGATCTTCCTTTTTTGGCATATTTTTGGGGGCATAGCCTATCATTTGTGGTGCCCAACATTTGCACTATTCATGACTACTGGCTGTGGTCTACTAGTAGAAATAGGCACATCATGAGGTGATACTGTCTTGATGGTTGAGGACTTGATAATTCGTCGTTCACTTTTGACTTGAAGTTCAATCCATTTATTTTTGGTTCTCCTTTGTTAATACTGATCATTTACCACATTGTAATGTTCTTTGGCAACAGGGGATATTGGCGAGTGGCAACCAGATGGAAGCATGAAGATCATTGACAGGAAAAAGAATATTTTCAAACTTGCACAAGGAGAATATGTTGCTGTTGAAAATTTGGAGAGCATTTATGGGCAAGTTCCTGAGATTGACTCGGTATGGCTACTTCCCCAGAGACAAACACAACACCCCCCCACCCTCCTTTTCTCTCCTGAGATTTGCATGTAAATTTCAAATCAATAAACAGTGTATTGGCCTTTTCTTCCAGATATGGTTATATGGAAACAGTTTTGAAGCTTTCCTTGTTGCTGTTGTCAATCCCAACCAACAAGCACTGGAGCATTGGGCTGAAGAAAGTGGCCAAAGTGGGGATTTTACTGCCCTCTGTGAGAATCCAAAGGCAAAAGAGTACATTCTTGGGGAGCTAAATAAGACTGCAAAAGCAAAGAAGGTACCTATTATCTAGATGAGTCTCAAGTACAGTATCTTTGTTCTCTTGCTTTGAGCACTTGCTAGTCTGCTCACGCCCTGATCTTCATTTTTCTGTATTTGTTTTCTAGTTAAAAGGTTTTGAATTCTTGAAAGCAATCCACCTAGACCCGGTACCATTTGACATGGAGCGTGACCTCCTCACACCAACCTATAAGAAAAAGCGGCCACAATTACTCAAGCATTATCAGGTTTGTTTCTCCTCGCTGTCAGTCTCCATGTATGTAGTAAATAATATCTTATAGGATAGGTGTGAACACAAACAGGTGTCACAGCAAAATTTTTTGGAGTGTAAGATAATTGAAGCTCTATTCATCATCCTATCCCAAGATTTCTCCTGTAAATCTGAAAAGTTGCAGTTGTATCATTTTCCATTTAATCATGTACTAAGATAGTGACACAGAGATGATAAATTCACTCATTAGTGACACAGATATGATAAATTCACTCATTTGTGGCGGTTATCAGAACTGCTCAAGATGTGGGGCCCTCTGCTGTTGAAACATAGACACTTATCAGACATCCTAACTGTCCAATAGTTGACTTGTAAACAAACTATTTCAAACAAAATTCACTAATGCTGACATTAGGTTGGCATCTAGTGTTTGTGATCCATCGCATCAGGTCCGAACATTTTGCAAGATACCTCAGTCAATAGGACCATTCCACCCAGGATGATGTTCTATGGGAATTTCTATCACTATTACTGGATTAGAACAGCTCACTTTCTACCTTGTGGATGCAGCACATACTGGCTCTTGGTTTCTGTTTCAGATGTTAGTATCTTGTTGGAATTCTATATGGATCAGGGCCTCATGTTCTTCTTATGTTAATTATCATACTTGTATACATATTTTTACCTAGGCAATGCATGAATACCTTTCCACCAATTTTATTTTATTTTTTCAACAGATTTCTCAATTTATGCTCTGCATATTTTTTTTTTCACTTGGGGAAGACTAACTGAGTACTTACTTTTTTTGCCAGAGCATCATTGATGACTTATACAAGTCTGCTAAGAGCACAAAGTGAATGACTTATGGCAGCAGTTGCAAGGTTGTTGAATTCCATTTGGTCGTATCTCAAAGTCGCCCCTCATTTGGTATATGGTTTAACATGTATTTGTTTCTTCCATTTTGAATGTAGATATGGCAAAACACGCATATCAATTGCCAATTTAAGGTTTTCAATATAGCAATAGCTAAAAGTTTACATTTATATCCATACGTCTGAATGGAAGCAGTTTTTAGTTCACAACATCTGCTTTTGGTTATTATGGGTGGGTGGAGTCTGCACGAATATCGGATAGTTGAGTATCATAATTATTTTATTTTAAATTGTTTCACTGAGGACATTTTTATAGATAGAGAATTTTACCCGAAATATCATCTTGCAGTCACTCTATACTAAAAAGGACCTCAAAGACATGATTGCACCATAGTGGTCCGGTTTTTTATTTTTATTTTTCAAGTCTTCGGAATCTAAGATGTATAGGGATATTCGATTATTTGACATGAGCGGGGATATCCCTGCTCATTCTTTTTTCTTCCTTCCTCCTCCTTCCTCCAACTCCAAAATAGACCTTAAAGATAAAAATTAGAGGGTTACCAATAAGAAGCACCATGCTCAGAAACCCTACATGGAGATGAGACGTGGAAGACATCTCTTCTAACGGGATGGTGAGATCTAAAATTTTGAAGGTTGGAGAAATAAGAGGGAAGAGAAGAGAGTATAGATCAATTGATGATGATGAGTTCTAGTGGGTTTAAGGGGAAGGGGAAGAGGAAAATGAGACAAGAAGAATCATGTTGGTTGGTGAGGGAGGTGAGGACTTGAGTTTGGGTTTAATGAGTGAGTGTAGTAAATTGAACTTGGATCGCTTGGTTTGGATTTGAGATTGATTTGGAGTTGGAGGAAGAAGAAGGAAGAAAAAAAAACAAGCGGACGAGGAAGCTATGATGCACAGATACATATATGGATATGGATACTAATACAAGGATTGGGGATACGACTTAACTTTTGAAAATCTAGGACACAGATACGGTTGTCCTAATTTTTTTTAAAATCACTTTTGAATCAATGAAATTATTATAGTTTTCATCCCTTTCTAGCATTCTTTATGGTGAGAAGAAAAAATATAGAAAGAAATAAATAAAATAAAGGACTTTATAAGTAGCGTATGTTAAACTTGTTCCCTATAAGTATTCGTGCAAGTACCAATGCAAGTGTCGTGTAGGTTTGATATGGATACGTCAAGGATCTGGGTATCATAGGGAGGAAGGAAGAGGAAGGGAAAAAAAAAAGAGCAGTGATAACCCAACTCATGTACGTGGTGAGTGGGTGTATCACTGCCCAACTTACATTTCAGAAACTTAAACCAAAATAGACCCTTGGGATTTATATGGTGGAATCATATTTTGAGGGGTTTATTATTATTATTATTATTATTATTATTATTATAGAGTGACTTGACTCCAAGAGGATTTTTCTGGTAAATCCTTTTATATATATTTTCATTTTTTGAGCCTGAGATAAAAAAAGGTGAAACCATATGTTCTTACTAGTATTGGAGCTTGTGAACAGTTTAGAAGGGTTCTTTACCCATACTAACGGGGTTAGTTTCTTTTCCAAAAGAATGTTATCGACGACCAAGACTGGTTCAAACCAGGCATGGAATTTGTGGGAGGATATTTTCTTGTAGCATAAAGCAGAGGGATAAGCAAGCAAGTTGGGAAGAAGGGAAGAATGGTACAAAAGGGAAAATAAAACAAAAGAAAGATTCATTTGTTCTCCACCTTTCTTCGTAGCCAAGTTAGAGAGGAAGTACAAATGTACAACTAATCAAAAACTCCCACTGAGCATCGTGAGCACGGCACCCAGTGGGCCCCCTGATGATTCATCCATGTGGATCATATAAAATAGGAAATTCCATTGATAGTCACCAATCTCAAGTTTGGCACTCATAAAAATGTATTATAAAGACTTGTGGGCTGTTAATCAAATAGTTAGGATGATGATTTGAATTGCTCTCAATAGAAAAAAGTAGGTCTGGGGAGATTTTTCGATCTCCCTGATCCCATCCTCAACTGAGGCCCAAGTGGAAATGAATGCAGAAGGCAGGTTAAAAGTTGTTCCTCTTCAATTACGCATTGCAATGAATACTATGTGGCCTCGTAATCAACTATCAAGGCCTGAATTGGCGCCAGAATGCTGAACCTGAACCCCAAATTCCTTCGACTATTCTTGTCATCCATTCTTCATTTTCGCTCAGGGTTAAACCTCGGCTAGGTTACACAGGAAAACAGTAATTTTGTGCCATTTAAATCTCAGATGTGAGCCAAACTGAAGGGCCTCGGATTTTAATGGAAAAGTGGCAACCTAATCCAATAGAGTACACTGCAATGATGCGTTATTCGAGCACTTCCCAATTCTGTCAGGAAACTCTCTTAACAAATGTTTTGTACGGAAAACTAACTGATCATGACAGTGGTATGTTGAAACCAAAAACACACACGCCAAACACCAGCCTCTATTATAAATTTCAGCATGATGACTAGTAGCACTAGGTCGAAAACCAAAGATGAGTCGTTGGCTAATTGTGATGTTAGCCATTGCATGCTGGTGGGGTTGGAATATGGCCATGGGTGATGTCCCACCATGCAAGGATTTGGGCAAGAAGGTCCTCCTATGCATCCCTTACGTGCTTAAGATCACAGACTCTCCCACACCATCTTGTTGTAAGGGAGTGGTGGACATAATCAAGATGGGTGTCACCAGGGCGGACCGACAGGCAATCTGTGAGTGTGTCAAGAAGGCATTCTCTATCCTGCCCAACATTGATTTGGGTCGAGCCCAGGGTCTTCCCAACAAGTGTGGGTCTCACACGGATATTCCCATAGGTCCCAATGTTGATTGCTCCAAGTAATCCTTCTTTCTCTCTCTTTTTACAGTCTATGTAATAGAAGGGCTACCAATGACCTGAGGTGGGAACTGGGACGACATGATTCACTTGGCTCAAGCTTTACAACTTAGAACTGAAACTCAAATAAGAGTGAGGTTCAGTTACGTCAAAGCTTGAATCATTTCAGAAGTTAAATGACTTTTTATGTAGAGCATAGATCAAGCCTGAGCTTGAGACCAATCATCTCAATTTTGTCTTTAGTTTGCTAAGATATGTGCCGGTGTGTAGAGAGGAACAAGACAAAAGTTCTCAGAGCATTATTTATAATGGCCAGCATGAACCTTCAACGGGTTCAATTTATGGGTAATTTTCACCAACGGAACTCTTGCACAGGTGGCATATGGAAATTTCGCTCCATGCCTTCAATTCATATAGGGGTTTTTGCTTTTGTGGATGGAAAATCCCATGCCTTTCACATGTGAGAGTCCCATAGGTGAACTATGGGCTTCAGTCCATATAAAATTTTGAAACAACAAACTACAGGGACAAAACTCTTTCCCCTTTCCTTCAGTTAAATCTGTCATGTGTGTGTATATCAGAAGCCAAGTTTGAGCTCAAGCTTAAGCTGAGAGCTTGAGCTCTACTTGCCTTTAAACGAGCCCGTCAAGTAGGTTTTTCTAGAGCTCCAGGCTATAATAAATTAAGCCCAATCTTCTGTCAGCCTGAGCTGAGCCAAAATGGTTATGAGCTAGAGCCAGCTGGCTTGGTCGGACCAAAGTTTGTATTGAATTTGTCTTTGGTCTAGGCACAATACGAAATTTTAAAAACTAGTCATGATCATGGTCCATTTTCTAATGGGTGGATGTGAGGGAACTTGGTTCTGATTTTCTTGTGCAGGGTCCTGGAAAAATGAGGTTGGGGTGACTCATTGATTTTGGAATTTGTTTTGTTTTTTCATGTGCAGGGTCAAGAAATGAAGTTGGGGTGACTGATTTACTGTATTTATGTCCAAGATAAATGTGTGGTTAGATATGATGCTGCGTATGATGATCCATGTTGAACACACTACTATAATTGTGTTCTAATTTGACATCAATTACAGTTCCTATTTACATCTACACAACTAAAATTAAATATGGAAGAGCCTTCTATCTGCGGAATGCTTTGTGTTGTTTAAATTAACTATGTTGATCAGGTTTCTGGCATTCTTAGAGAGAAAAGAAACCAGTCGATAGTTCCCTGGATAGTTTACTAACTCATGGTCAAAATATAATGAGGGGCTCAGTGGGGCCCACCTCAATTCTATGCATTCAATGGACGTGGGCACTGAAAATGTTTGAATGTAAATGAGAGGAATATATCATATCACACCGATCAATGTTCTTACCCTTTAATTTTAAGCGTTCAAAGTTTATAGGTATTAATTCTAAGCATTCAAAGTTTTTAGGTATAGACTGCAAATTTATGGTGAAAAAAATTTATAGTCAAGGACCGACCTGAGTCTTAACCCTCCTACAAACATTTTCTTCAACTGATATTTCTTTGTGGCTCATGAGTTTTTGAAGAGGAGTCATCCTTACATGTTCGTAGGGCCGCTTTCCTAAAAAAGGCCTGACTTTTCTATGTTGGAAAACTTTCACATTTGGTGGTTGAACAAACGCAAAAATAAGCTAATTTTCTCACAATTTCTTGAAAAAGGCTTCCTATCAGCCTATGAGGGCTGGAAAATTCTTTTTCAAGGGAAGTGGAAGCTGAAAAGAAGATTTTCCTAGTTGATGTTTTCTTTACATTGCCCACCTGATATTGCTGAATCATACCCATTGAATGGCAAAGAGCCCCCATTGTTGGAGTAGCAGGATCCTCTAAAGGGAAGTTACATTAGCAACCACCTCTAATTTCTTAATAGAGTTTAAAATGAAATTACTCCTCCTTCATAAAAAGGATAAAAGTGCCTTAGCTAAAAGTTCCTTTAGCCGTTGTGTACTGTTGATGACTCAACTTTATTTACAAGAGAGTACATTTACGGACATATTTAGCGAGCTTCCGTACATGTTTGTCCGGCTTAATTAGAAGAAGAAACCGTATTTTATTTTCTATTGGAATTTGAAATGCTACCTCTTTCATTGAAATTGGCTTTTCTAGCAAGTATGAAAAGACAATATTTTTCTTTATTTTTAGCAATGAAATTGCACTGAATGTAAGATGAAAGAGGGGGATGTGGACCCGAACAATTTTCCATAAGAGGCAAGTGTAAAACTCAAACGTGGAGCTGAGCTATTGGTACCAATTCGACAAAAAAAAAAGAATGCTATGGCCTTGAATGATATATCTATCAAATTTTACTTTAATACACTATTAATCATGTCATTGTTGGCCCACTATAAGATTAAAACTATTGGTGGTTTTTGTAGCTAAAAAATATTATAGAGATAAAAAAAAGGGCGGTTCAGTGTACGAGGCTCTTGCATAGTCAGGTCTAGAGAGGACAAGATGTATGCAACCTTACCTTCATTTTAAAGAGGCTGTTTCGATTATTTGAGCTCGCGTCCTATATGAGGCTACTGTAAGTTCTTGCCGTTCGGCCAAGTCACCCTTTTAAAAATATTATAGGGATATCAATCTAAAATGAAAACAAAAAAAAATATAGGGAGTTATCTGCACAAACTCCCTCATTTTGAACTTTATTCAATCGGACTAGCACTATTGGCATTTGGGAATTGGGGGTTTAGGGTTTAAGAGAAATCGTGATCCAACGCAAGAGAAAAGAGATTCCTTCAACTTCTCAATGTTCAGGTTTGTAAGATCCAACTTCCTACATTTCTCTATCTCTCTCAGGAAGCTTTGAGTAACTGTTTGATTTTTTCCTTCTCTGTTCAGTCGCAAAACGCGTTGGCTTCTGATTTGGGTCTGAAAAGCAGGAAACTTAACGTCCAACCCATCACTCTTTTGGTTCTAATATATCCTAAAAATACTACCATTCTCTACTTTTCTTTGTAATTCCATTGCATTTGATTCACTCGCTATTCTTGGCTTCTGTGAATGGAGATTTATATGAGGAATGTCCAAATCGATAGATGAATCTTTCTTCAATGAAATCATCAATTTATAGCTGATTCTGAGGTTTGGCGTGATGCATGTGCGTCGCAGAGGAAAAGGAAATGTTAAAATTTATGAGTACGGTGTGTTTTGGAACCCCCCAAAATGGCTAATGGTTTGAATCTAAATTATTGATGATGGATGGTTATCTACTTTGTTCATGTAACTGGACAAGAGAAATCCTCATGGATGTGGAAACCCGCGTTGTCTGCCCTAAATTAACAATGAAAATGGTGGTGGTTTTGATTTTGGTTGAAGAGTGCTGCATAATGCAGTTACAATTTGAATGCCACACCAGCGATTAGTGAAATGGACGACCGCCCATTTCCCCCAACAGCCTTGTTTGTTCACATGGAACATATAGGATTTTGATTACATTGGAATTCACGGTTGAATGAGTTCCACCGAAGGATAATTAAAGTGGTGAGTGGTGAATGATATAAGGTGACTATGTAGATGGGACCTTGACTTTCCTAGGATTTGAATTACTATGGTGATTTCTCGGTATTCGTTTCCCATCCTCCCTGGATTTAATTTCCATGAAAGGGAGGTCATTCAATGGTCAAGTTTGGCTGTTCAATTTGACTCTTCATTTTTAACTGGCCCCTAGTGATTTGGGTATACCTGAGGTCCTGAACACATCCCAACACATACAACTTATTTTTGATATATTAAAATGGATTTTCAGGCGCAGCATTTCATCTAGATTCTTCCTTCTTACACGACAGACACGCTCTTCATTTGCCTGCCTTGTTCATGATGATGACAATAGTCACCATCCTCTCCCTACAACTCCACTCCAACAGCAACCCAAGAGTTTCAAACATAAAGAATTTTACAATGATTTCAACACGAGCGGTGCTGGATTTCGTGCATTGTTTCAATGTAGAGGGGGTCTTGTATCATCTTACAGTCTGAGCCCTGGATTATCCTCTCGTAGCTATTCATCCAGCATGACGGGGAAAGGGTCAGACAAAATTGAGTACATTTCTGATGCACCAGATGTCCTCGCTGAGAACAGTGCAGAAATAATGGTTGCACAGAACAGTATGGAAGCAGCTGTCGCACGGGTCCCTGTTGTGAGTGAAGTTGCTGTAGCAGCTGCAGATTCCTCCCTCCCTGTTGCAGCCTTGCAATATTTCATTGATGGAGTTCATACTTTCACTGGATTAGATTGGTATGGATCTCTCTTTCTTCCCCTCTCTTTTCCTTTTATGTGCTCTTTAAGGTTTTTTTTTTTTTTTAGTTGCAGAGATTTGATATGATTTTGAGGATTGCCCATGTTGGGTATTTATGTTGTAGCCAGAAGAGTAGTATCTAAATATGTTACACACACACATTCACTGGATTAGATTGGTATGGATCTCTCTCTCTTCCCCTCTCTTTTCCTTTTATGTGCTCTTTAAGGTTTTTTTTTTTTTTTCAGTTGCGGAGATTTGATATGATTTTGAGGATTGCCCATGTTGGGTATTTATGTTGTAGCCAGAAGAGCACACACACTCACGCACGCACGCAGTGGCCCTGCCTAGAACTCTACAAGTTGGGGCCTTTTTTTTTTTTAAGTTGATCAAATGGGGCTCACTGGGATGAGGCAGAGTCTCCATCATAACTTTTTCCTGACTCTACTTGACTGCTCTACAAGTTGGGGCCTTTTTTTTTAAAGTTGATCAAATGGGGCTCGCTGGGATGAGGCAGAGTCTCCATCATAACTTTTTCCTGACTCTGCTTGACTGCCTGCAAATGAATGGTTAAAAGATTAATTACAACTCTGTTTCAGAAGAAAACAAATTAAGTAAAAGATTAATTACAACTCTGTTTCAGAAGAAAACAAATTAAGTAAATAAAAAGAGCTTATGCAACGGGAGTAGGCCACAAGGTTGGATAGGATCTTTCAATTTGTGTATTCTCCACCCATGTTGGGATCTATCCTCTACAATGAAGCACGGGTACTGGTACGGGTACTGATACGGGTAATCCTAAAAAAAAGCGGATACGGGTACGGCTGGGGTACGTCCATCAAAGAATTATATTTTTTAAAATTTTAATAATGTAATATGCTAATAATTAAAATAGATTAGAATTCTTAGATGCAACAAGCCAATAATTACTTAATACCATTACAAATTCAACTTAATGAAAAAAAAAAAAAGCGCAACAGCAATATTATTTTTTATATTTCATAATCCAGCATTCCTTCCTCCTCCTCGTTTTTCTTCCTCCTTTCCAAATTCTTTTTTTTTTTTTTGTTGGAAACGAGGGAATTGGAGATGGGTTAGGGCTGAAGTTTTTTTCCTTTTAAGTTTATTGAAAATGGTTAGGGTTAAAGTTAAAAATTATATTTTTAGCTTTTTCAAACTCTTACAAAAGTTTTTGCAAAAAAAAAAAAAAAAAACTCTTACAAAAGTACCAAGAACATACCCCTCCTGTATCCACAAACGCACCCATCCCGTATCCACAAAGTCAAAACATACTGGGTATGTTCGACTGTACCCGATACGTTTTTTTGTCGTACCCATATTCGGTACGTGTAAAGATAAGTACCCGATACGGGTACGTGTACATTTTGGAAGTACCCGTGCTTCATAGATCCTCTATCAGTTCATATGACAAAATCTTGGGCCTAGAAGTAGATACTCAAGGCCTGAAGATATTATGCACATACTCACTCCAAGAATGGCATAATTCCTCAAAGCAAAATAATTTTTTATCGTGATTGTGAAATGTATCATTACCTTTTGTGAAATGTATCATTACCTTTCACCATCACCCATCATCACTTCTCTTTACCCATGATTTTGAATTGAAATATTTCATGCTATAGGCCTATTTAGTGTTAATGGACTATTTTGATTTCTTCTTGCCTTTTCATGCAGTGTAATGACGAATTTATATATTATTATCTGAGGCATATGTTGTTATATATTTGTTCAAGGTGGGCGGCCATTGCTTTAACAACTATTATGATTCGATGTGCTACAGTTCCACTTTTAATAAATCAACTCAAGGCTACTTCAAAACTCACTGTAAGTTGCATTGGTTTTTTCATCCCTCATTTATGCTTGCATTATATGTTTCTTCATTTTCCCCCTTGAAATTGACAAGTGATAGACAGTTAATTTGCCCATCTTGGTGACTCATATTGCTCAGGTATGTCCACATGTGATCATCGAGTACTGCTTCAATAAAAAAGTCATTTTATAAGACAACAGTTTGACTTGCTTTACCATATGGAGTAGAATATTGGTCAAGGAAGAACTAAAAAGAAGTTAAAATACATGATAGCAATTTGCATGCTGAGATGAATGTATTGGATTCACGAGAGGGTCAAATTAGGAACATGCACATAAAAGGAAAACTACAGTTAGCTTTGATAGCAGAAAAATTAAGTAATGTCTTTTGCGATAGTTTGCGCCTGTACAAAGGAGGCCAAAAACTACTCCTGTATGATGTATTGAAAGGCAAGTTAAGGAATTGGGAGAAGTGGAAACCTGGAGAGATATCTAATGAAGTTAAGCATAAGACATGTTAGAATGTGGAGTTAAAAAGATAATGGTGTCAAATATGGCCAAGTTGAAAAGTAGAATTCTCAGTGGTGGTATATTTAATTGGCACTGGCATTCCTAATGATTGATTGTTGGGACCCATTATTTTTAGTTTTCATATCTTCTTTCTTATTCTATAGCACTTATCATTGCAGCAAATGAGGCCACATATGGAGGAAATCAGACAACAGATGCAGGATGTATGTATGAAACATTTTTATGGTCTTTATAAATTCATGACAGTAGTTAACATTCCTTTCACTGCACTGATACAAGCCGTCCTTTTTCAGTCAATGGACCCAAATTCCATTGCAGAAGGTCAAAAACAAATTCAGAAGCTCTTCAAAGAGTAAGCAGCTTTTGAAAGCTATAGTTTTCATAAAATATGCCCATTGGAGTACATGTTATTTGGGAGGTGACTTTGTCACCAAGCTTTATTCTAGTTTGATGCTGATCATCTCTACTCAATATCTTTAAAATCTTTCTAACCAGAGGTTGAGTTCTGTTCACAATTTATATCATCCTAGGAATTAGTTATTGAATTAGACTATATAGAGTTCTGTATCGCATTTACCCTCTTTCATAACCTCTATTTTCTAGACATTTGAGTTTCCATGCTGTTGAATTTTTTACTGCAGGTATGGGGTCACTCCATTTACTCCACTGAAGGGGCTTTTAATCCAAGGTCCAATCTTTATTAGCTTTTACTTGGCTGTAAGTCCATCACTTTCAGTTTCATCCCCAATATGCCAGTTCTTCTCATCTTCAACATGAATAGCTCCTTTATTTTTAATTGCTATTCTCATCTTTCTAATGATTTTTGATAATTTTCAATGTTTTAGCTGCTTTTTTCTGATTTTTTTCTTTCTGGGTGTAGATCTCCAACATGGTTGAGAAAGTACCATCTCTTAAAGGAGGTGGGGCTTTCTGGTTTACTGATCTGACAACTCCTGATAGTTTATACCTCTTACCAGTTCTGACGTCATTGACCTTCTTGATTACTGTGGAGGTAAGGCAGTCTCTTACAGTTTGCGTCCATAGAAGCTCCAACATAAATTTGAGAAGTTGAGTTCTGTTTAGGGACTATATAATTCTCACATCTCCATCTTTTCTTTTGTCAGTTTCCAAAATTAGTTGCAGTTTCTCTTTACAATTGGATTTTTCTGATTATTTAGCTTCTGCATCCACCTTAACATTTTTACAGTTTAAGGGAATCTTATTGCCGTTTTTCTGACTGGTTTCCAATATAGGAAACACATTTTTTTTTCCTGAAACAGTGGTTAGATGCAATATAAAAGAGGGACAAATGACTAGCGGTATAGGAGCACTATATGATCAGACATAACTCCCAGTGTCCTGCCCGATGTCACCACCTTCGGTTCTTCGTGTATCTGACCATCTTGAGAGGACACACCCTCATTCTATTGCTATTCATAGCTTCATGGGGCTCTTCTTCTATCTCTGAATCTAACAAAAACATAGCAAACTTCCATGTCCTGCTAGAATGAGGAATTACAGCATCCATCACCTTAACAAAACACGAAAGCACTGTCCAAACCCAAGCAATGAGAGTGTAGAGGCAGATTATCAATGGGCACATTTTTTAAAATTTCCTATCCTATGAACTCCTCTCTGATCCTTTGACTTCCACCTGCCTGCATCCACTTCTTGCATTCATTGCCACTGTCATTATCTTCCCTTGCTGGGCAAGGAAAGGTCAGTGAATGTAATCAGGAAAGTACCCTTTTTAAGTTCCAAGTGCAACGCTGCATGAGCAGATGCAAAAAATGAATTCAAGCATAAAGGGAATTCTTAGGTGATTTGTTGATTGTGCCCTTTTGATTGAAGCCAATTTCCTTGAAATGAGTATGAAAATGCCAAATATTCTCTAAAGCTTAATCTTTCTCTTGCCACGATTGTGCAAACTCTTGGCAATGTTGAAGTTAAGGTCCTCAAAAATCAAAATCTCAAATGGATAAATGACAAGAAGATATGCTTTAGATGTGTTTCCTTTGACACAATGCTCTTTCTCTAAGTTGCTTTTACTGTATGAACTCCTATTACTAAGCCACCATTACCATATTGTTGTGGAGGTGCTTCCATCTAGATCCATCCCATCCTTTAGCCTGAACTACTAATACAAGAGTATACATGCCGGTCGCACCCTGAGTTGGTTTGAACTCAGTTCGTCTGCAAGTCTTAATGAACCTTTCCTCACATCTTACCTTCACATACTAATTCTGCACAATTTCCAAAATGTTATTATTATTCTGCAGATCTTAAGCACTGGAGCTTATGTTGGTAGTATCCTCATTGTTTCTATTGATATCTATTTTTTCTAGTGCACCTTTTATGCAAGGTGACTGCTAATGAATTTCAGTCCTTTGTAAGTTGAACATGCAAGAGGGATTAGAAGGAAATCCTGTGGCTGGCACTATGAAAAAGGTCTCCAGAATCTTTGCTTTTCTTGCAGTTCCATTTACAATGAACTTCCCAAAGGTAAACTTTGGTCATTTTACCCTGCAAATTCTGTCATATTTGTTTTCTTATGTAAGTGACTGAAGTGTTTTGTTAGTGTAGTAAATGCCTTGAACGTTACCCATTGATGTGATCTCCATGTTTTCCGAATTACAGTTGTAACAGAGCTTTTTTTCCCACTCCTTTCTGAAGGCAGTCTGATGATAATGTCCAGATATTCATATAGTGTAGTAGTAGAGTGTAGCATGTTCATTTTGCTTCTGATGAGTGGTGCTATAGCATTCAGTGCTTCTAAATTGAAAGGAATTTTTACCTAGATCATAGCTTCAAAATTGACATTATGGAGCATAAAAGTGCTAAATAAGAGAAGAGTTCAAACTGCTGCTGGATATATAGATATACAATCATTATTTGAATAAGAGTAGAAATATTAAAAAAAAGCATCCATTTTTAATAATGTCAAAAGCATACGTTTAACAATAATATGTAGAAATATATTTTTTTTTAATTCAGAGAAGTACAAATTATTATATTGCTATTTAAAACACCTCAACAAACGCAGTAAATATGTAGATGGACAAAAATCTGTACTGGCCAACTGTATCTCCCAAGTTTGGCTCCTGCATCCTAAATTTAAAGAAATGTTTATCTTATTTTTCTGGACACATGTAGATTAACGACAACTGATGTCATGTGATGATGCTAACTGGATGATAATTATGAAGATTCACTAGGAAACACAACAGTTAAAAGAGTGATAGGCTTTGTATCATGGCGTATGGATATGGTCCCAAATATATCAAGGGTGGTATTTCCAAGTTCCAACAATTTTTTATGATAGACATGGACATGAGTCATGACACCAGGAGCTTCAGGAAACCTTCAATGATGACATCCTTACAGATTTATAGGAACTAGGCAGACCTGTTATATTATATATTCACTTCTGAGCTGGCGGATTCTTCCCTAATTTCCAACCATTTAACCTTTTACAAACTAGTGTGGCCATGTGTATCTTGTTTCTTCAAGACAGTTTGGCCTTTCTAACTATCTTGCATCTAGCAGCCTTTCTGAAAGTTTAAGTCAGTATGTTATTTGTATATTTTATTCGACGTCTGTTGGTTTTGCACCATTGTATTTCTGATTTTATAACTATTTAATGTTTTGGCAGGCCATATTCTGTTACTGGGTTACCTCAAACATGTTTTCCCTTGTGTATGGATTGGGTGAGTGTACTGTTCTGGAATTTATGCAAGTGCATTTGACTCATTTATGGAAAGAATGATACTCCGATCTTGAGTTCGGGTTCAGGTCCGTAGATAGGGGGCTTCCCAAATCTTGGATCAAAACATCCAGTTAAAAGCCTCTTATGGGCGGTTGACAATTGATTTCTTTGCTAATCATCTAAGCAGTACCATTCCTTGTAACAGTAATAAGGCATCCTCCGGTGAAGAAGCTCTTGGGTATCCCTGAAATTGTTCCACCACCTACAAAATCAAAGGGAATTTAAATCAGCAATGACAGCAACTTCAGCAGGTGCTCCTCCATATCCTGCCGAGCGACATAATTTTCTTGGTGGAACATCGTAAAAAAAAACATTTTATTATCAGGAAATGGCTTCAAGAGTCTGGAAAAGGCAGTAGAAGCAGGAAAAGTAACCAACAAGAGGTAGCATTGCATTTTAGAGATGAAATCCCTGCAGTTTGGTTGAACTCTTGACTGAGTTGCCAGACGGACAATAAGGATCAGTGGTGCCACAATTCATGGCAGATTGAGCAGGATCATTCATCGCTCAAGGATATATATGGCTGATAGAGCATCCTGCAACTGCACTTGAATATTGGTGTATGGGATCATTCTTAAGTTGTTTTGTCAAATTAGAGATGCAAACCTGCTTGTTCTTGATTCCTTCCTGACCATTTTTGGTCTCCTTGATTGCGAACGAAAAAAGAAATCTCTCTGAGTTCAAATGAAAATTTTTGAGTTAACCATGGCTTGAATCCTTTTCATTTATTTATGTTCTCTAGAGAATCCTGAATCCTTAAATGTGAATAAAGTTGAATACTTCCGATTAGATGAGCAGGTTGTTGATTCCTTTGTATTCGTTAGGTCTTCGGAAATCTACGGTCTGATTTACCATCAAATAGTGTATTATTGTGAAATCATGGGAATTCAATACAAATTAGGCAAGAGAGTTGCTATTTTAACATCAGTTTTTGCTCAGTTTACACACTATTAAAAAAAATTAAATTTTTTTCAAAATCAATTTTTGCTTTACACACCATTAAAAAAAATTAAAAGTTTTTCAAAATGCTCCCACCTCCTCTCCCCACACACCTTCCCTCTATCTCTCTCCTCTCTCCTCCCTTCCCCACCTTCCCCTCTAGCAGGCAACGAGCTTCGGCAGCTGGCTGAGAGGGACTCTCCCCTCCCTCTCCCTCGTCTTCTTCCCCTCCTTTACTCTATTCTCTCTCTTTCCCTTTCTCCTCCCTCCCCCTTTCTTCCCATCCCTGCCTTGACGTCTCCCTGCTATAGGGAGGGAGAGAGAGAGAGAGGGAGGCGAGGGAGAGTACCCCTCCGCCATCGGAGCTTGTTGTTGGCGAAAAGGGAGGTGGGGAAGGGGAGGAAGGAGGGAGAGGGAAGGTGTGTGGGGGAGAGAAGGGGATGGGGTTATTTTGAGAAGTTTTTAAATTTTTTATTTTTATTTTTAATGGTGTATAAACTGAGCAAAAATTAGTGTGGAAATAGCAGCACTCTTAAGCAAACAGGGTCAAAGTACTTTGGTAGAAAATATTTGGAGTGAGAAATTTTGGATTTCTTTCCAAGAATGAATATCGATATTGAGGCTTGGACCAATATGGATGGTGGGACCAACATTAATAACATTACTAAAACTAAGTTTGATTTTTTTTTTTTTTATGACCTAGGGTATCTCTCGCCAGTATAGCCTTCAAACCTTTAGCTTCCGGCCCGGGGGTTACCCAATTATGACGAGCAAGGACTATTCAAATGATTAATTGATTGTTATTGAATGATTGATAAGAAAGAAAATTTTTATCTCAGGATTCATCAAGAAATCAACGCACCCAATAAAAAAAAAAACTTTTTTGATTGGATGGGAATGAATGAAGAAATGCTACATCTTCCCATATGATATCTGAAAAAAAGATTTTTAGAAAGTGTCATTTCAATGTTAGAACTTACTAACCTGCCTCCACTTAGGAGAGTTGAAGGATCGAGTCAGGTGAGACCCAACTTCATCCTGGCTTTCTTCAGGATGGGCTTCGGCCTCAGGTTTTATGTTTGTCAGGATTGGATCTAAAACCAGGGCCTGGTTAATAAGTCCAAAATTCTGGCCTGAGTTGATTGATGGGCTTGACATGTTTGAGGGTGCGCCTGACCTGTGTTTCTGATGTCAGACTGGGCCTGCAATGCCTCTGCCAGCCCAACCCCGGCCATCCCAATTGACAAAATGTATGGGCTTGGACCTGACCTGTTTGAGCCGGGATAGGGCTGGTCTGGCTATGGGCCTGCGTTTCTGATGTCAGGATGGCCCTCAAATGCCTCTGCCGGGCCCAACTAGTCCCATGATCACCGTACCCTCAGCCTGTTTTCTGAATTTACTGAATTCATCCGAACGCAAAAAATCCGAATGTTACTGATCAGCTCATGATCCTACAGAATGTACTATTTTGTTGGGGCCCAGGTTATCCACATTGTTCAGGTAGAGCCTGTGGATAATTCCACTCATATATCCCAATGTTCTTGGTCGTAGGGGACGTAATCTGCCTACCTAGGTCCCGCACAGACTGCTTTGGGCCCACCTCACTGGATGCTGATCAACGGGGGATGGTAAGCCATATATCGGCCACACAATCAGTCTTATATGACAGCCATAACTCTTGATTTTTAAGGGCTTTTATAACTTTCGACGATTATGCCTTATGTGATAATTCAGAGAGGTTCGTGGAGCAGAGTAATGGTCGCATTGATCATAGGTGGGCTCCAGCAAGAATTATCCTTTAGGAATTCCCTCATTATTAACTATAGTTTGAAAAAGTGGATTGTTGGACACGCTTATCCTGACCGTCAATTTACAATCAGATTAATATGATTGCCACCACGAATAAAGGAAAATAAATACCAAAAAACTTAGATTAAAAGCATCCTCTGATCTGGATGAAGCACAAAAGTACTCTCATTCACAGGGGGAGCCCTTCTGATTTGATGGTCAGATTGGTCAGGCTCAACCCATACGTTTAGACATGTCCACGCTCAATAGTCAATAGTGCCTCAAAGGTATGATCATTTATAGTCAACTGGCATGTAGAATTTCATCCCACACCGGTTTACACATCAGAACGATCAACTTGAACCTTGAGCTAGTACGAAAGCTTATAAAGAATGTCTCAATGGACTCCCAAGAATTTGAGGAATTTCAAATCATCCCATTTAATGCTTACCTTGAGAATTCCTAATAATAAAAAAAACTGTGAGCCATTCAGAATCCAAGCATTTAGAGCATTCAAAGGCTCTTTTCTGCTACTTCAAGGGAATCCTGATAAAATGCAGAACTTCAGTTTTTTTTTTTTTACCAAATTGAAATATGAAATACATAATATTATTGAATGGGAAACGGTACCAATTCCAACGATCAACTCTGGCTCAAATCTCCATTTTGTCCAGTTTACCTCTCTGTGAAGATTGACATAGATATTTAAAACAAAATGCATATTCCAGCTAGCTTAGTCACAGGCACAGCACTCAACTCCATCAGTTACGCAAGCTTCAGTTAGGAGTGGGAGAAAGACTACAATCTCCCCTTACGATGGGTGAGGCTGCTCCCAACTGGTGTCTTTTCCTCTCTAAAAGGTTGGGTAGATGCATCAGATAGACTGGGCAACCTCAAGACACTGCCCTTCCCTTTCTTGGCATTTGGGCCCAACTCTTCTATCATGTATTTCCACCCATCAATGGGTCTCCTTCGGCTAAATATGTGTTGTTTGATGAAACTCGCAATCTGCATTTTCCATTTCCAAACCTCACGAGTAAGTACTAGTAGGGGCAGTCAAATTTAAGTAGTGCAGATAAATAAAGTTTTTTTTTTTATTTTCCCACACAAAGCTATCATGTATATGCCAGCCTGAGATGTGAAAGGTAATCTGAGCCCCTCAACTGGATGGTTCTCCACTGTGCCGATCTCAAAATCATGTCAATTGTCTCCTCAAGAGAGCCACTCTTATGAAAAAAAGGTGGATAATAGGCCTCATTTTTTAAAAATATATTTTCACCGTTGCCCACCTCAAGGATGGCCCCACTTGATTCTTAGAGCAGAGAGACACAATAGAACCGCTGGATTGATGACATAGATCTTGCACAGGCCACATATGAATTAGCTGCTACCGAAAAGCATTTGGGATTGAAAACAACCATTGAAATTACTGGGGAAGATAAGAAAGAATGATTTTTTTTTTTTTTGGATAATCCAACCTGGAATTTGCTGAATGCAATTCGTCGCTCAAATTCCTGTAGTAGTATATCTTCCTCCCTCTGGGACATCTCCCAGATATTCCCATCTTGAGATTTGGATGTAGTTTCCCACCCATCAGGTTTGGTTTTAAACTCAGAAGTGCTAGGAACCTTCGAGCCATTCAGTTCACTATTACCCGAGTCAAAAATCCTGCATTGATTAGATAAGTTAGAGAACTCAACAAAGATATGTACCATGCTTTTTGTAAGCTACACATCAAATAATGCGAAGATATGTCTGTATATGAGCAATTCACATAAAATTAGTTCAGACAAATCCAATAAAAAAAATAAGGGTTAAACTCATTAAAGCTAGGAACAACACAAATCAACACCTTATGGAAAAATGAGGTAGGCGAAAGGTGTCAAAGGCGTTAAAGCAGAGGGAGGAACAAGGAGAGTCTCGTGCCAAAAATGATCAGCATAAGAAGAAAAGCAAAAATAAAAGAAAAGAGAGAATAAAAAAGAGGGAAACACACACAACAAACCAATGCAACTGGCCAAAAAAGCCTCATATCAAGCATGCAGAACCAACAGAAGATGTGTTCCATTCAATAAATGTTTCATCCAAATGGAGCAAATCACGATATTGGTTGTGGATCAGAACCTGTATCCCTGGTAAGCTTCAAACAAATAGGAGTGGCAAGACACTTTTTGTGAGCCAAATTATGCTCAAACACCAATGGAATGATACTAACAACCTGTATGTTTAATTTAATTGAATTCCTAGTATTGTATGTATGTAAGTGGTTAAAAATGAAGGATCAAAGGTGTATTCCATAAATCATCATCATCATCATCAAAACCTTATCCCAACAATGTTGGGGTCGGCTGTATTAATTCAAATCCTAGGAAAAGGGGGGTAGGGGGAAGTCAAATAAACTTCCCTTCATGAGGACTTAATCAAGGGTCATACTAGCAATTCAAATCTTAGGGAAAGTCAAGGCCACATTTACATTGCTATGTTCTATTCTTCATCCCTCACCTCTTTAATAATATTTCAGTGGAGCTCATTTCACCATGAAATCTTATATATTCAATTACTAGGTATTCTATGCAAACATACAAACCCTAAGAGCCCATTTGGATCTATGTAAACTGAGTGCAGATAAGTTCAAGAAGGCCTGACTTTAAGATTTCAAGCAGCTGGATACCCCCACTCACTCCTAAGTAACTTAGTGCCAATAAAAACCTCGGAGCTGAAATACCGTGGCAGAAAGCTAGGAACTCATGAGAGAGGAAGTGGGGGGGGGGGGGGAGTCGAGAACTCCCCAGGAAATCATGTTTATAGGGAATCCAAATACTTCCACGCCCTTCTTACATATAACCGAGATAAAGCATTCCAAGGATTAATATTCACCAGACAACAAGAGTTAGATGGATCTAAATAAGCCCTAGAGTATATCACCAGAGCTAAGCTGGAGAGCTTTCGACCCGTGAATTATTGAAATCAACATATATTAGAATCACTATGACTGACCCATTGGTATAAATAGCACTTCAAATGTTGTTCACTTCTTTCCCAAACCGATGAGATGATTCCTAATCATCAATCAAATCCATATAGATATATAGACATAAGTGGTGTGGTGTGGAACAAACATCCTTTTGTGGAACAAACATCCTTAAAGTTATCAATTCTGATGCAAAAGATAGAAGATGAGCATATATAATGACTTGTTACAGTTCTCTATAGCTAATGAAGATCAAGCTACAACTTCAATAAAGAAAAGAATGAATAAAAAGACAATAAACAAACCACAAGCACACAATATAAACAGTTTCCTTTTCTTTTTCTAACAAAACAAAACCCTAGAATGCAAAAACCCTAGAAATGGCTGCCAAAACCCAAATCACAAATTGGCAATAACACCCTAAATTAGTTAATTTGGTGACACACCATAAAACCCTAAAGTCACAGATTTCTCCATTCAGAACAAAACCCAGAAAAGAAAACGAAGAGAAAAGAAGATGAATTGACTTACTCGGAGCAGCTGTCAAGCAATCTATCAATGTCACCAGCCCCATTTGAATTCCCCAGACGAGCCTCTTCCTCCTTCTCGATCTCCTTCATCCACAGCCCCGCGTGAACTCGCTGCTTCTTCAATCTATAATCTTTCTTCATGCTCTCAACAACGCTCAGATTGGTGGGCTTTTCTCCAGCAGTTGGGGCGTCCGCCAAGTGTTTGATGGAATGCGTAGCAGCTCCTCTTCTTCTCCGCCTCTCGTTCCAGTTGTCGTCCATGTCTTGGAGGAAGGCCTTGGTGTCTGGGTCGACGTCGGATGGGAGGACGATGGTCTCTGCAGAAAAGTTGACGTCGGACTCCCATGGTGCTCGGGTCTTGTTGACGTCTTCTGGGAGCCATGAGGATTCCCAGGCATCGTTCCATTCATCGTCATCGGCCTTTGAAAGAGGAGGAGGAGGAGAAGAAGAAGAAGAAAAAGGGGATTTGATGGATATGGTTTTGAGAAGAGAGCATGAAAGGTGGGTATGGAGGAAATGACAGGAACAATTTCTCAAACCCTGCATCTCTCTCTCTCTCTCTCTCTCTCTCTCAATGGTTCTCAATGGTTTTCAGTGCATTTCTTATTGACATCCCAATTAAAAAAAGAGAATTGGTAAATAAATAACAGTGCGAGCTTCTAACCATATACAAAAATTTTCTCTTGTTACACGGGTTAAAAAAATTTTAAAAAAAACTCAAAACTTTCCAAAATGCCATTTTCTTTATACACACCTTCTCTCCCTTCTCAGGCGGCGGCAGCTTATTACAGGCCAGCGGCTCTCTCTCTCCCCTCCCTCTCTCTCCTTCCTCCTCTCCCTCTCCCTCTCCCTATTCTCTCTCTTTTTTCTCCCTCCCTCTTTCTGCCATCTTCCCACAACAGGGAGACCAGATCGGTCTCCCTGCTACAAGGAGACCCCGATCTCCCTGCTATGGGGAGACCAGGTAAGGAGATGATTTGGTCTCCTTGTAGCAGGGAGACCATGATCTCCCCGCAGCAGGGAGGCCCTCCGCCAGCTCCCCGCCAAGATCTTTGCGCAGCAGGGAGGCAGCCTCCCTGCTGCGCAAAGATCTCGGCGGGGAGCTGGGGAGGAAGGGGGATAATAGGGAAAGGAAGGAAAGAGGAAGAGGAAAAAAGAGAAAGAATAGAGGGAGGGAGAGGAAGAGGAGGAGGAAGGGGAAAAGAAAGAGGGAGAGGAGGGAGATGAAGAGCTCCGGCGGAGCTCATCGTCACCAGTCGGAGATCAGTTGGCAAGGAGATGTCGATCTCCCTGCTGCGGGGAGGTCGGCTACAGCGATGGGAAGGGGAAAGGAGGAAAGAGGGAGGGAGAGAGAAGGAGAGAGAATAGAGGGAGAGGAGGAAGTTGGAGGAGAAAGAGGAAGAGGAAGAGAGAGGGAAGGAGAGCCCTTCGCCGGCCAAAGCTCGTCGCCAGCTGGAGGAGAGGAAGGGAGAGGAATGTGTATAGTGAGAATAAGTGAGGGTAATTTGGAAAGGTTTAATATATTTTTTTTCTTTTTGACTTGTGTAAGAAGAGAAGAAAGAGGAGTACAAATAGCAGGATTCATAATAATTTGATCTCTCTCCATGTAACAGAAATAAAAAATTAAAAAAAATAAAATCCCTAAGTAACCCCCCACACAGCTCTCTCCCTCCATCCTCTCTCCTCCCCTTTCCTTTCGACTGGCAGGAGAGGGCTCTCCCTCCTTTTTCCTCTCCCATTCCTCTTCCTTTTCCTCCTCTCCCTCTTTCCCCTCTCATTCCTCTTCTTCTCCTCTCCTCTCCTCCCTCTTCCTCTCCATTTTCCTCTCCTCCTCTCATCCCCTCTCCACCCTACAAGGCCAAACATCACATTGATGTTCAGCCTTGCAGGGCCGACCAACGTGATTTGTTTGGCCATGCGAGGCCAAATAGGGCTGACAAGAGATGAGAGGAAGAGAGGAAAAGGGAGAGGAGAGGAGAGGAAGAAGGAGGGAGAGGAGATGAAGAGGAATGGGCGGAGGAAGAGAAAGATGAATAGGGAGAGGAAGAGGGAGGGAGAGCCCCCCTCCCAATGGCAGGAGGGAAAGGGGAGGAAAAGAGATGGGGGTATTTTGGATTTTTTAATTTTAAAATTTTTTTTCTCTTGTGTGTAGGGAGATCAAATTGCTGTTTATCCAGCAACTCTCTTAAAAAAACCATCTCTCGCTCTCACACAAAATGGTTGTTTTTGTTCCCTACCAATTCCAAACTCAAATCACCTTTCTCCCTACTCCTTTCTCTCTCTCAAATGGTTCTTTTTTTTTTCTTTTAACTTTCAGATTTTTACAAAATGGCCCCTAGTTAACGGACTATTAAGAAACTCTAATCTAATTAACAAGAGATAATTAGATTAATGTTGAAAGTAAAAGAACTTTAATTGTTAAGTATTTATTTGCAATTAGTGTGTTTGGTTTGCAAAATTTAATTAAAAAACTTTTATTTCATAATGTAACTGGGTCCCTCTTTAGGAATTATGGTAATTAGAGCCCAACTCTTATAAATTACTATGTAGAACATACTGTTTTTGTAATCTTATG
This sequence comes from Sextonia rubra, assembly GCA_037013555.1. Lineage (NCBI taxonomy): Eukaryota > Viridiplantae > Streptophyta > Magnoliopsida > Laurales > Lauraceae > Sextonia > Sextonia rubra. The sequence goes on from JASUAD010000001.1 coordinate 46,244,814, forward strand.
AGATTATTTTTGTCCAATACACTTGTAGATTTTGTGTTCTCTACCTGTATCCACTGTAATTAAAAAATATATGAATATATGAAGCCTCTTAGCTTTTTTTAGAGGCAAAGCTCTAATTTGTATATAAACTGTAAAATGAGAAAATACAATTAGAGATTGACCAAATCTTCTAATATGTAAATAAACTATAAATCACAAAATGAGAGCTTATTTTTGGAGTTACCAAATGCCCCTTAAAAGTCAGTCAAACACATTGCCAACCAATAAATAGCGGATTTGGGATGTGGGTAACAAAGTATGCTCTGATTTGTCATGAAATGATAAAAAAGAAGAACTATTAAACTTTGTTTGGTTGAAAAGAAAACCCTGAATAGAAGATTTTTCTCTAATAAAATGGTTTTGACATTTAGTAACTTTCTGAAATGTTGCATCCAAATAGAAAGAAATATGTAAAGAATGTGGACTCAAAACAGTGGTAGCTCAATGGAGAGGCACTTCCCTTCCATTAAAACATGTGATAGGGATCCATCCTTGGCTGTTTATAGTAAGGTCTTTGGTTAGTGTGTGTGGGTATTTACTAGAGTGAAAAAAAAAAAACACCCAATTTGAGTGTGATATATATTTCTAAAAACACCATAGGAGAGCAGCACGTGCCTAAAAACCCTGAGAAGCCCATGTAAGGATCCATCCAAGAGGACTTTAAATCAAGGCCCCCCCCCAACAGTCACCAATCCGAATGGATGGGACTGTTGGACGGTGAAAACTTATTCGTTGAGTAAGTAGATGTGATGATGACTCGCCTACATCAACATTGATCTTAGATTGGAGGGGGAAGATCTTTCGATTATGCAAAAAACATTTCTGATAAGGAAAAACCGAAAAAAGTTTTCCATGAAACATGAAAAATTTTTTCCACGGAATTAGTTTTCCGGAGTGCCGCACACATGCCCTCCCAGAGACATTCCAACCGAGAAATGGAGTAAGTGCTATTGGCCAGTGTATGGGTCATACGGATTCGGGGCCGTATTGAGCTGCTGAACTACTTTAATGAAAACAGGTCATGCCCACCCAGCACCCAAGCGCACCCATACCAGACCAACGGCATGAATTAATTTAGGTCATAAGATCAGTATTCGTATAAAAAGTAAAGATCCAAACCGGAACAAAACCCAGACAAAAATGAAGGGCTTGGATCCAACCCTAGATTAAGGCCCACTCACATCTTTTCTTTTTTCTTTTTTTTTGAAATAGAAAATGTATTACATGACCAGTAACCACTTATTACATGTATGACATGCATAGACCCAGACACGACCCAAAACTAAAAACAGGTACAAATATAAGAAACATACCTGTGCTTTTCAATTCAGGTCCATCACAAAATTGGCCGTGTGGAAATAGTATGAAACATGCCATAATTGGATACTTTATCCATTAAAACTAATTTTGTGAAGAAAATCATATAGATGATTGGATCTTTAATAAAGTGATAAAATTCCCAAAGCAATGATCCTTACTGCGTAAAGGAGCAGGGGAAGAAATATAGCGGGATGAAATCTAAAGAGCCATTTGTGAGCATCAAACAGAAATCTAACTTATATCAACAACAAAGCCCATGTCTAATCAACATTACATACTAAATGTACTGATATCGGTAGTAAAATGTACTGATATTGGGGATTTCAACATTAGGCAATAAAAAGAACCCAAGGCAACTAGCTATCAAAAGCAGACTCGGTAGCAGCAAAGAATCACAACCAATCGCAGAGGGCACGCAGCTCCTTCTTTGCAAAGGAGGGCAAGGTGAAGGCAGCTGTGTGGATCTGTCAATCAACAAAAAGCTTCAGTTTAGTTACCAATGAAGAGAGGAGAATAAAACACCAATATGAGATACAACGAGAGCAATCATGTATTTAATGTTCTACAGATTCAATTAATAAACTGCAGCAGCATTAACTCACAAATCTTGTTTCTTGCTTACACGCATGCCCATGGTATATTATAATAGATGAAAATATGTCATCAGTCAGAAGTGTGAGCAGCAAAACTTTCAGATGAAGTTTATCTGGATGCTTGGAAGTTAAAATTCTATTAAGAACCACTTTTTTTCCCTTCTTGGAAGGGCCTCATCCCTTACAACCACTGAACAAGATCATAACCCTTGTATCTTTTGGGTTTTCTGTTGAATATAGATATTTAGTTAAAAGGCAAACATTGAGTGACAGACTAGACTAATCAGTCTTCAGTTCAAAATATCCTTGCTCAAGGGTCCGATAACAATTAAAAAGGATGCGATGCTACATTATCCACAACACCTACATTTATCAACGTGAAGGATAATTTAGTGAAGAGGTGAGAAACTTTTTGAGTGTTTCCCTGTAAGTAGCTCGGCCACCAATTGGTAATTCTCTAATTCTATTGGGATCTGATAATTGGGCGGATAGAAAATATACTATTTACTTAAAAAACTGGTTCACTTCCCCTCATTAGAGAGGCCGGCTAACCAGCAAGTTCAATTCATTTTAGATTTTGAAAAATCATTTGCAAAAACAGAAAGAAAATATTTACGAAGGCTTTCTTTTAGAAATCCAACATCTATTGCAATTTGTAAACTTAGAGGGCAGTTTGAAGGTGTCCTGATGTTGGTAACAGTTGTCAAATTCATTTTAGAGGACTTAATAAACCGAAATGGAATGTTTCAATTGAATTGGTCATTCCAGTGCTCGACTTCAAAATATATGCAAAAGTTAAAATACAAAATCTTACAAAAACATAAGAAGAAACTAAATTAACAGGAAAAGAACTTCATCACTCTAATCATTCCACATTTTTGCATGTCAAACTGTCAACTTTAGTTTCTTTAAGTTTTGACGGTTGTAATATTAAGATAACAGGAGGGGGTACTTATTTATCCCAAACGCAACCCCTACATATTCTCAGAGGGCTGTAAAACAGAGTTTGTGCTCCTTATTATGCAGTGTTTTCCAGTCAACTTGATGGAAGCGTCACAAAAGAGGTTGGTGGCCCCCACTAGTATTGTTTAACAGGCAACTTGCTGGATGCATCCTGGAATGTATCAGCTGGTTGAGCTGTCTTGCTGTTTATAAGGCTTTTTTCACCCTTTTCCCAAATGCATCCAGGAGATATCCTAAATCCTTCAGGCTTCAGTCTAATTCATGGGGCTGAAACCATCCACAGAAATGAAAAAACCAGTCAAGGTTTGAAAGTCCCAGTGATCTTAAATGTCTTCCAACAGAAACTGTGAAAACTCAAGAACCTTCCTCAATAGATTTCCATGAATGTAAAATCTTTGTCACCACTCGGAAAAGCTGTCATTAAGATTTCATTTGTGCGCAATAAAGGGTCCCTAAAATAAACTTAATTAAGAATCCAACTCAGCTTACTGAAATATCAGCAAAAATAGATACACTAGCCGTATTCCTATTTGCATGCAAAGCCTTCATAAGCCAGTAAATACCAAGAAAAGGGGAACAAATATGCAAAAATCCATGATCAATTCTGAACTTGGCAGCAAGTTAGTCTGGCAGCACTGAACACTTGCAGCAACATATCTGCAGCTATTTTTTCCTCATAGTGTGGTTTGGCGGGACTCTCCTTGGAAAATCTATTTTTGGGGGCAATCTTTCCTCGCAAGAGAGGGAAAGCAGAGTCCAAACAAGCCCTTAATATAACCAAGTTCTCATTGACTTGGGCCATAGACAACCTAGAAATTGAAAGACCAATCACTAATTGAAGCCTGAGTTTCTAGTCCCCTAATGCTGAAATTAGCTTTCTAGTTGGTCCCTGTCATTCTTACATATTTAAGAAGAAAAGGCCAACTCAACCGGAGATAGTCATAAAGGTAGTGAACCCAAGACACAATTGGCATCATACTTCCAACACATCGGTACTGGTTGGATATGGGACCCAATTATATGGATGTGTCCTCTTTTTGTTCCATTCATATGCATTTTCACTATAGTTGGTTTCCACTCCCCAACATGAAAAGCAACCAAAAATACCTGCTGGAAACAAGTACAGCTGAAATACTAATTAACCTGCTGACAACCATCAAGAAGCCTAGAATTAGCAACTGAGGGGATACCCAAATTAGGTCTAGCCTAAGATCAGTAAGGAAACCAACACCATCATGGATAACTGAAAAACCAAGAGTCGATGCTGAACAGACCAAAATTTCTGACCTTATCAACAAGGCACCACAAATGCAAAGCCAACCACAAAGCAAGAGATAATAATCCCAGTCATCATATATATGTTTATTGTCAAAGAAAGTGAAGCTGTTACCTCTGAATTGTAGAACCTGAGTTCCCTCTTGAAGTGAAGTGCTCCATCAAGCTTTTCAATGGGATTGATGGGATTCAAGAAATCAACAGGAGGCCCCTCCGTTGAGCATAACAAAAATCCAATCACACCACTGTGTATACAACCAATAAATCACCCTCAAATTAGACAGTTGTTATAATAGTATGATGGAGAATTCTGTCTCGATACACACACATATAGATATAATAAGGTGTACGTTGCACACTGTGGGGCCACTTCATGCTTGATAATGGATGTGGCGTTGGTTAGGGGAATGGAGAAGTCCAATAGGTTACTAGGGTTGGTAAAAAACTCAGCCTATATAATCCAATCCCTTGATTAATGCCCTCAATGATTGACGGTTTTCAAACTATTTTTTCCTTGCTGTTTCAAATCAAATGGTGAGTATGGATTGGACAAGTGTCAAACTAAGGTGGGTGCCAATTCATGACAGGTAGTGAGCAAGTGGGATTGAATTGATTAAAGGTAGGCCCCAGTGGAAATCAATGAGGAGATATACACCTTGATCATGAGTGTGTGTTTGCGTGTGAGCTAAGGATGTCTCCACTGTGAAGAAAATATCTCAACCATATAATAAGGAAGGAGATTTGCCAACTAAGAAAGCTACTACAATAGAGAATGATTAAACGAACCCCAAAAGAATTGTGGCAGACAAACCATGGTTGTAAATTCTGTTTCATTGTGGAGCACATGGAAAACCTACACATAAGTGCATGCAAAAATAAAGAAATGGGGAAGACATTTTTCTTGCTAGGGCAAAGCTCGTTCCAGCATGTTTTGTGTAACAACAAAAAAAATTGGTGTAGGCAGCAATAAGGGGCTTGACAGTGTTCTAGCCCTCGAAACAATTGGGAGGACTTAAGAATGATAATATTGAACCAATGCTTTAAACATTCAAGTGTGTTTAGTTGCTTGTCATTAATTGATTATTTTATTAAAGTGGTCACTTAGATGGTGGAAGATACTGACTAAATAACAAGTAGAAGTAGAACTATTTGTAGTGTAGTTTTTTATTAGTGACACAAAAATGCTTTTTATTTGTTTCTTTATTCTCTACAATCTTTACCTTATTTTACATATTCTTCATTATTTTTCCTTTTTCTGTCATGCCTTTCACAGAACAAATACCAAAATGTTCCATTTCCACGTTTAGAACAGCACCTAAACTGGAATTGGTAACAACAAGACAAATGAAGAATATGCCCCTGAAACAAAATTAAATGAAAACAGAATTTGAGGAAGTCCTCATTAATAAACACATCTATCACTATTAATGAAGTGAGGATGAGTGAACATTTTTGCAAAGAAATTTCAATACTCTGCTGCACATTTACAACCCTTTGTCAATTGGCAGCAGAGCCGAACTTCTAGAATATTTTGAAAGTGAATACAATTGCAGTCACTAAAATCATTTCAGCTAGGATGAAATTTGGTGGAAGAGTCCAACTTCTAGAATATTTTCAAAATGAATTTAATAGATAAGAATATCAACAGGAGCACCAATTGGATTATAGAAATCTTGAAGTGAAGAACCGAACCAACCATAAATCAAAAGACCTTTTTGGATGATTTTATAAATCATAAAACAATTTCAAGTAACAGTTTAACATTCCTCACTGAATTTGGCCTAATATAAAAATTCATGGAATATTTGGACAAGCATGGTAAAGCCATATGTATTCTGCGGTTCTGTTTCATCACCTTCTCTCCAATTCTTCTGATTGAAGTTCTGCGTTATGATAAATAGTAAAGATTGGTATAATTTATTAGGAATTGACATCATGGGATATCAAGATATTAATTATAACAACGGTAATCACTAACAAAATTCCCCATAGATTCTCCAATAAAGAAACACTCAATCTATTACAAGTGGTAATGTGGCAACTGTGATCAACACAAGGATATTTGCGACGGTGACTCCAAAAACATTCTCCTTTTTTGCTCTGGTATTTACCCACGCCCGCCCTCGCACTCTATGGAAGTTCCCAACCAACACAGCAACAACTAGGGATTGATCCCTAGCTATCCCCATGGAAAGGGAAATGCCTAATCACTCAACCATCAGTGGATTGGCGATTCCATAAACACTCTCCACCAGCAAAGCAGTTGGATGATTTACTATTGGAATCCACAAGCCACTAAGCCACATTTATTAGTCACATGTTGTACGCACAACCAACCTATCGATGGGGCCAATTCTAATTGGAGTGAAACTTGGGCCAGCAACAATTCATGAGGAAAGGGTCTATGAGTGGTACATATATAAAACAACAAGTGCACCCCAATGATCAGGATGACTTTCGGGTCATCACTGATCCACACTCCTCCAGACTGCTTTATTCCTGATGTATCATCATTACCTTGGATATGTAGGAACACTCGTCCAAGCATACCGTAAAGATCCCTTGAATGTTTCACGGCAAGCAGAAACCATATCTTGAATAAGATGTGTGTGGAGCCACATGCTCTCTGCCATACTGCAAAGAACACCACCTGGCCTCAATGCCCTTGCAACTGTCTCAAAAAATGGCTTCTCAACAAGTTCTTGAGCTGGACCTGAATCATGAAAAACCAATCTAATTAAGATATTGTTATTTTCTTAAACATCAAGCTTCCTTTATGGTTGAAGCTTATCAACTTAAACATGAGAGAGAGAGAGAGAGAGAGAGCATTAATGCAGCAACCCCATGGTTCAATAGAATAGAGCACATCCACAAACTAGGATGAGTGTATTGGGAAAGCTTTTCACACATGAAAACTAGTGATTGGCGCAGCCTTCAATCCACAATCTGAAAAAACGATCAATCTCCCGGAAGATTGATCGAATCCAATGATGGATTCAACCACTAGGGCTCACATGAGGAGAGAACACCATTATTGAAGATAAAAATCTCATAAAATAGAAAACTTAGAGATAATAAGCATTGTATTACAACTAAGGTGTGTCCTCTATATATAGAGGATTAACATCTTTCTTACGTACCAAGACTGTCCTAATAATTCAAGAAGCCTAATTAAAAGAGGAAACTAAATCACCAATCTTGACTAACATTCCAAATCAAAGAAACTTCTAATTTAGAGACTTCTAAATAAAAAATACTTAATTAAGACTCCTAAACAACCTATACTCCTAATTAAACAGATGTCATGTTGGGCCTATAGGTTGGGCCCAATCAGTAGGCTGACCCATGGTCTGGCCTGCATCAGTGACTTGCACTGTTAATGGCTGGAAAGCCCTAAGTGCAAGTTGCACTACAAGATGACAGCATCTGAGAATCTAATGACTGATTTATAGAGAAAATGTCAAGTATGAAGGGTTTTTTTTATTCTTTTTTTTTAATGGTAGTCGGTATAATGTTTAACTATCTGCTTCAAGAAAATTTTTCTTTAGGTCTCAATTTCTCCTTCTAGGTTCAGCTATCCCACTACTATAACATTCTAGCTAAATTTAGTAGTCAATGAAGTCAGACTAACTGCTGCCACAAGTTGTGCATTATATTCCAAGTTTGGTGTGAGAGAATGAAGGCAGAGTTACAGCTTCCACAACATGCATTGTATTCCAAGTTGCTCAAGACAATAGAACTACCTCTAGTCTACAACCCCAAAAGACGAGTCAGATGCACCATCTGAAATTGGAAACAAAGAAATTTAAGAACATGTCATCTTTGTTAACATCATCCTATAATCATCATTATCAAAGCCTTGTCCCAACAATGTTGGGGTTGGCTACATGAATTATGTTGCTTAGAATCCATGTTTGAGCTGTGATAAAAGTTTATTCTGGGTATCAACCTACCTAAAGCTACCCTGTCCTTTATCCAGGCTTGAGAATGGCAGTAAAAAAAACTAGTGAAGCTTTTTGCTAGAAAATAATTAAAATAAAAACAAGAGGATTTTACCCAAAAATCATGATGTCACCCCTTAACAAATAATAATAATATTATTATTATTAGCAGTGGGTGCACCGGAGTGGTCATATTTGGCCACTCCGGTTTAACATTTTGAAGCCATGGCGGAGCATCAGATTCGAAGCTCATTTTCTTCTTCCAACATTGGATCCGATGCTCATTTTGTTCTTCCAAAATCAGATCCAATGCTACTTTGTTCCCATAAAATCTGAAAAAGCCCTAAATCATTCATCTTCTTCTTCCTTTTCAAGCCCTAATTGAGCAGGCCATGTCCATGAGGCAATGGATATGATCAAGAAGATGCCTATTGAAGCTCATGCTGTTGTTTCGGGTGCTTTATTAGGTGCATGTAAGGCCCACATGAACTTAGATTTAGCTGAGGTTGCTGCAAAGAAGCTCTTGCAGCCAGAGCCTACAAACTCTGGGGCCCTATATTCTATCAGATAGATATGCATCAAGGAGAAGATGAAGAGGTTTTAGAGTTGAGAAATGTTATGCAGGAAAGAAATGTAAGTCTCCTGGGTGCAGTTAGATTAAGGTCGAAAAGATGGTACATGTATTTAATGGGGGAGATAAATTGAGGCATCCTGAGCATAAGATGATTGTTGGGATTTTGGAAAAGTTAGGTGGGATGTTAAGAGAAGTAGGATATTGTCCCTGATGGTAGTTTCGTGCTTCATGCTGTGGATGAGGAGCCAAAAGCGCACAACTTGAGCTACCACGGCGAGAAGCTAGCAGTGGCATTTTAAGGGCGGTTTGTGCTCTTGCAAGGATTATTTGTGAAGTCAGAGCATCTCGCGCACTTTATGTTCACTACTCTTGATGATGTTCAAACTGCAAAACCTTCTAACATCACTACGAAATCGAGCTTGGAGAGGAAGAGGAAGAAGAAAATGAATGATCTAGGGCTTTTTCAGGTTTTATGGGAACAAAGGAGCATCGGATCCAATGCTGGAAGAAGAAAATGAGTGTTGGATTTGATGCTCCCCCAAAGCGGTAAAAAAATAAACCGCAGTGATCAAAGATGACCACTCCTGTGCACCTACTGCTAATATTATTATTTTTGTTTAGGGGTGACATATCATGATTTTTCCGGTAAAATCCTCAAAAAACAACTAGATTATGTTATGAGAAAACAGGCAGCGAGTGCAGGGACAAAGTTCAATCTCTATATGAAGATATTATCAACATAGGAACCTTCGACACTGAATAACATTAGCTGTAAGGTGGTGAAAGATTCAAACCTGAAAAATAAAATTGGGACTTCTGTTGGCTCAAGAAATTGAGAAAAGTGACCCCAGTAAAGAAGCTTTCAAATCAGGGCCCTGAAGGCTTTGTTCATTTATTTACTTACTTTGACAGCAGGAGTAATCAAGGGGTATTTCATATATAATAGCCTGTCTAAACAACAATTATTTATTATAGTTCATTAGGTCATTACCCAGTGTGGGTCCCACCAAATCAAGGTCCTGGGAGGTCCAGACTGGAGACAAACCTAACCTTTGGCAATTTTTCACTAAGTGGCTGCTCGCAAGTCTCAAACCTGCATTATCACGATAACACCCGAGACTTTTACCACTGCACCAAAGCAATGACCCTCAATTATTTATTATAGTTAAGCTTGTGAAAAAATATATTTTTTAATATCAGATTTATATTTACTTTTAACCAAACACTGCAAGAGAAGAGAGTGCAAATACAAGTAGTTGTCCAAATTTAACAAGGCTGAAACAGATGAAAGTGGAGAATCACTCTTCTAGCTGAGAAGGCATCTAAATGCATCTTTCAGAATAGGATACTCTGCATTTTCAAGTGCATTCCTTAAAAACAAAGGCAATTTTGCTGGATCTAGAAGAAAAAATGTGGAATTTGGCTTACCAACTGGATCAGATGAATCCACAATGATTGCATCATAAATAGCTTCAGGTGCATTCCTAAGAAATTCGGCCGCTGGAAAGTAAAATGCAGAGATAAAAAATATCAATAAGAAGGAATTTTAGAATCAGAAACAACGATTTGATTCCATGCTTGACCATCAACTCCACTTCAGGAATAAGAAGTGAAATTATAAAATCGCACTCATAAAAGTACCTCAGTAAAAAATATAAATTAAAACAGGATTTGAAAAATTGAAATTCTGTGCCGTATCATACCATCACCAACATATAGCCTCACACGCGGGTCCGCAAACCCAATATACAAATCAGGAAAAAATTCCTTACATACCTACAAAAATAACCTTATAATGGACATATGTATAACAAATTGATAATCCAACTGTAACAATATAAGTGAAGTTAAACTTACATCAATGACTAATTTATCTATCTCACAAATATCAATGCGCTCTACAGATCTATGGCGAGAAATTTCCCTAAGGACACCACCGTCACCACCTCCTACAACCAGAACCTGCATTCAGCGGTCGGTAATTATAATCAACAGATGAAAACTTTACATAATACAGTCCTAGTATAAATCCTTTGCTGAAAATATACAGTATAAGGATGTGAAAACTGTGAAATTTAGTGCAATATTAGAAACCTGGCAAAACCTTTCCTTGGAAATAATTTGCTTGCCAATCACAATAAATCATTAGCGAATGAATGGAAAGAAGAAACCACTTTAACACTACCCAATGAATGATTAGGAAACATAAGAATATCTCATGTATGATGGATTGTTGGGATCCCTAGAAAGGAAGGTTCGGATAGCTATGTGGGGTTAATCCATATCTATATGCTTGTGTACGGGGCTATCATGCTAGATTGACCCAATGTATATCCCATGTATAGCCCACATCTCATGGAGAAATTTACTAGCCAATTCTCCAGGTTTGAAATAGATCTCATGTGGCCCTTTTTCAGAATTGTAGATTTTTTCCCCCCTTCAATTGTAGATTGTTTTTATATTCTAATTTTTTCCCCTTTTGTTGTAGAGTGAAAGTTGCATATATTTGGGTAACAGTTACAAAAGATAAGCCTTTATTGCTTCATTGTTGAAAGTTATGGGTCATATGTTGATTTGAAAATTTCACTGTATGTAACAAGCTGGTAAAGTTTTAGCTTTAAAGGAAGAAGCATGCCACTGACCAGAGAATGTCATCCTACAAGCAAACTACACATCAATTATATGCAGTCTTGCTCAATCAATGGGAGGAGGACAGATTGAAAGGTCTCCTTATGGACAATGAGGAGCCAAAAAATTAGCTCCACCAGATATCCTAGCCCTTGATTTAACAGCCTTAAAGTTCAATGCCATCTTAACAGTAGTTTTTTTCTTTTTTTTTTTTTTCAGAATTGAGATTCAATCCAACGGCAAGTGAAGGTTCAATGATTGTAAAATTGGGCATGGTTCCAGATCATTGGATAAGCAGAGTATCAAAACTCAAATGGGATGCACTGATCAAACGTGAGCCGAAGTGGGCCCCATAGAGCTGGACTGCACATGCAGTCTGGTCATGGGAAAATATTTTCCACCACTGATCAACCACTAAACTTGGTCAGTCTGCTTCTACAGCAATTTGAGAACATGGCTCTGATTTTTTGTTTCTTTCTTTTATAGCCTTCTTCAGATTATTGTGTTCTGAATTTTGCCTCTTTTAGTTGAGGGGACATCATCCCTGTTGTCAGAACCAGATTCAATGAACATGGCTCTGATTTTTTGTTTCTTTCTTGTATAGTCTTCTCCTTCTGATTATTGTATTTCGAATTTTGCCTCTTTTAGTTGAGGAGACATCATCTCTATTGTTAGAACCAGATTCACTGAATGACGAGAGTATCAAAAGGGAATCCATTGTGGATATTTCATCTTATGTTTTTACATTTATCATTATTTTTTAAAATGAATATTAAACATTAATCTTGTCATAGCATAAAATTTTAAATTTTAAATAAAAACACAGCTACACAGACCATTTATGTATCTTTTAACCTTTTTTTTTTTGAAAGGTTCATGTATCTTTTAACTATGCATCTGAAAGCCACTGATTTTTTTAAACATATCTAATCCACAAAATTTTCAAGTCAAATGGTATTTAATATAAAATTAGGACTGTTATGTAATGGTTCTGACTTAGGTTGACCTAATAATTGTAATTAAATTGAGATAAAGAGATTTTAGAGTTTTTATTATCTCATTCTATATCCATTACATTTTAATTTTTTTTTCTTAAATTTTATTATGATTGATGCATATCGTACAAGGCTGCGCTTTAAGCACAGGCTAGCTAGTATAAGATAACCACATTCTCAGGAGCTTCTTAATCCATCATGTCTCCTCTACATTAAGGTAGTCGTCGGTCTCCCCGTTCTCCCAGTTCCTTGAACTTGTGACCCCTTCAAAAAAATCATACAGGTGTTGTTTCTAGTCATCTAAGGGTCATCTCAATCTATATCCTTGATTTTCTCAGCTATTGTTGATACTCGGTACCCGGAACTTTCCCCAGGTGCTTGTTCCTAATTCTGTCGTTTCTTATAACCCAAATCCCTATAGGATGGAGCAATAAATCATCTTATTAGTGTTGAATGAAGATATTTATCATTATAAAATAAAATATGTCCAGTTTAAATGAAAGAAAGTAACAGCAATGTGAATGAAAAGATGCAACATTAATTCTTCTAGGTAAAGTGAACAAAAACCATTATTTTTAATTCATACAATTGGAAGGGCATAATAATCACACTCAGAAGCAAATGTAAACTGTAAGTGCTGAAAATTAGTAAAATTACAGTTTTGGGAGATGGAATTGAACAAAGGGGAAGATGAGCAATCATCTCTTGGTAAGCACATTCATCTTTCTCAGTCAACTGAACAATACCATCAAGCACCAGAACTTTTCCATAAGTTGAAGACTGCAAAAAAACACTAGTGTTAGCACGCGCGCACACACACACACACACAAAACAAATTAAAAAAAAAAAAAAACCGTAACCCCTAACATACATATAAATAGAGGCAGAGGAGTGAATGTTAAAAGTAAAACCAATATTGCATAGTTCATTGGTCAAAATTTTAAATCAAGTTAAGAAAAAAAAATAGCATACATATAAAGAAAGAGAGAGGAGTGAAGGTCAAAAGTAAAACCAATATTGCATAATTCAACTGTCAAAATTTTAAATCATGTGATGAACCTCAAAAACTAATATTTCTTGGTACTCTGACTGTCGCTGGTATAAAATCTTTTCCACCTTCAGTGAGTGTGCTTCCCCTGCAAGAACTCAAAAGAGATCAGATTTGTAAGCGACTAACAAAATACTTCATTAAAATTTGAAAAATGCAAAATAGTTATATATCAGTGCTTGCTAATCATTTTATCAAGGATCTGCAGTGTGTTGGATTAAATTGTTAGACATTATGAGAAGTCAGAAAATAATATAGTTGTCAATTCTATTTAGATGCTCTGTCAATTTGGCTCTGAAATTGAACATTCTTCCAGCAGTTCAGAATTCTGTTTGAAAGATATAGGATGGAAAATGAAGAAAATTAAAAAGATTAAAACACTGGTAAAAGTAGTAAAAAGATAAAACAACACTGAAGAAGCATACTAATTTCATTTAACATAAACTATGCTCCATGTAGCTAGTTTTACATGTCAAATATGTCAATGGCAAGAATTCAAGTCACAAACTATATAAAATGATCAATCACAAACAACCGATTAAGCACATATCAGAACCATCAAAGAATATTTTTACATATACAGATATACAGTCTTTTTATGCCCTTACATTCAATTGAGAGGGTTAAAAGACTCGTATGCCACATATACAAAATTAGGAGACTACAAATGTGAAATTTTTTTGCAAAACTTCATTGCTCTTTGAAAGATAAACTAAAACAGGGATTTGATCTATAAGGACAAGACAGAAATGGGCTGGACTTCTGGGCAGAATTTTTAGAATGGGTGTTCCATTTCAGTATATGCTTGAACAGAATATTCAAGTCAATATTGCCAGAGTGGAACGAAATTGAAAACTATGGAACACAATGGTTCAATACTTTTCTTCTCCATAAACAAACATGGTATAATGCCCAAGAATGGCAAAGTAGAGAAAAGTAATCCAACTTTACCAACAGAATGGAAAGGAGAGTACCAGGCCACATGGGGTTATTATAATAAAGGACCTTGTTGGCTCCATCTGCAAAAGCAATATGATTAATCTCTGTTATCCATTCCCCCATTTCTACACAAAACCAACATGGCTGAATAAAAAACCATCAATAGGAATCCAAATATTTTACAAAAATTAGGAAATAATCACAAATAACAACCAGAGCATGATTGAGGTCCTGAGAACCACCCAGAAACGACAGTTGCATGGCATTTTGCCTCGAGCTCAGGTGCCGAAGCCCTTGCCTTCAAGCAACAAGGAGGAATAACCTTAGCAGGACCATTCTCTCTATTCTCCTTCCCCGTAGGAATCATCTGGCCATCCAATCCTATTCCTGCACCTCCTTCCATAGATTCTTTTTACCTTTGCCGTCTCCAGTCTCTAGTCATTCAATAAAAGAAAAATATATCCAGTCTCAAATCATATAGAAAAACACATGAACAAGTGCTGATCAAAACTTACAAGAACATGCCTATAAACACTACTAAGTAATAGAATCCGAATTATTCTCATCATATGGGAAAATGCCTCCTAGAGGACAGGCAAAAAGGACGACTACAAATTCAGCATTCGCCGCAACTAATCAGTCACACTAACGTTCTCAACCTCACTGTTGATTCACTTTACGATGCCCACCAGACGACTAAAGTGTCAAAGGAATCGTGAGAGACTCTACTACAAAAACACCACTTGAAAATCTTTCTTTTGATCAGTGACATGACTTAACCCACAACCAAATGATCATAATAGTGAGCACCATCCACTGCGCCATGTGCTCTTCTCCTACAATTTCAAACAAATCAGCAACAAGAAGCATCTAATGATTCAAGTTGCAAATTTTCAAAATGTTCATGACAAATCCATACTCTACCAAGAGCATGAATTTACAAATTATCATCAACCATTGAAGATCCAATTTTTATGAAGATCTTCTCATCTGGCAACAAATTCAAATTCCAATTCCAATTCCAAGTTGGTGGATTTACCACCCAATTGCTTCTTAAAGTAAGAAAAGACCACCAATTCCAATTTTGGAAGGACGGCATGCGATCGAAACAGGTGAGCCGATCAAGGTGATCACTCCAAAACATGCGTAATCACTACTCATCTAGGGTTTTTTAAGTTTCAACCCTTCAAGCAGAGATTCACACGCTCGCCTAGTGCGAGCAACCAATCCGATGGAAACTCCTCGTCCTACAGAATGAACGGTCGGATGGGGATATCACAAGTGGGCCCCGCACGTGTCGTGTCCCGCGCCGAGCAGAGCGATCGATCTTAAACCAGTGCTCACGAGGTGTATGCTAACGGTCATTCCTCTACAGAGAAGCACGCGCCAATTCGAATCTAGGGTTTTTGCAGTAAGATCAGATTGGCGAGCTTCAAAAGCTCTGAACTCTCTCTCTCTCTCTCTCTCTCTCTAGAAGAGAGAGTGTGTGTGTGAGAGAGAGAAAGAGAGATTTTCATGCCATTGCATGTGCTTTTAGAGAGAGAAAAGGAGAGATTTTTCATGCCTGGTTGTAATGGCGGTCGAGAGAAGAAGCACGTATCGTATCTGCAGAGAAGAAGAATAGCTTGGACTCTGTTTTCAGCTGCTCGTTTCGTCGTCTCGTCTGTTTCGATGCGGGAAGAGGCGGGTAGGGGGTTATTTATAAATAGGTTCCAATCCTTTCTCCCCAAGGACGGTACCGTCATTTCCTTCGATTTTTCCATATCTTATAATTTTCTTCTTATAGTATTGTCTGCTCTCATCATCTTCATCTCAGTGGAATCACTACTTTTTTTTGTCATCTTTTTTAAATGAATAATAAATAAATAAATAAGCTAAGATTGGAATCATGCACAATTAAGGAGATTTAGAAAATTATAAAGTCATCCGTTAGTGGGTGAGTTTTACCTAAGTTCTTGAAAATAATAGTTTTATCCTTTCTTACAAGGGTATATCTATTATATTATATTATATTATATATATAATACATAATGGGGATAGGATTTGATTTCTTAATTGAACTCCAATTTGTAAAATTGGAGCTCAATCTCAATTTTACTTTTGGCTTGATTTTAATTTGAGAGAGATTTTAGGGATTTTAGTTTATTTAGGCTTTTGAAAAGATCGAAACTCTTTTTCATCTCACACTTACGGAGAAGTTTTAAGAATTTCAAGTCATTTATACTTTTAGAAAGTTGAGGACTCTTGGTTTGTGATCATTTAAGAAAGTAAGTTGATAGTTTTAGGTTTCACAAGACCTTTCGTGTGTGGGCTCACTGTCTAGATCTAAGCTTAAGTACTTTTCTCTATCTTAATTTTTAAATATTATTTATGGTTTTTTTATTTTTAATATATTCTTAATAATAATTTATTTTTTTCTATCAGTTTTTCCATATCTTTCTATTAATATAGATTTAGTAATTTATTTACAAATAAATATTTAACATAATCAATTATGTCGAGATCAATATCAGGTATCAAGCCTTGAAATATGCATTTAATAATACAAGGATCTATTTTGAATAGACTTTTTTAAATCAATAGTTGGAAGTTTTCACAAATTTCTTAAGATCTTTTTTGTGTCAAGCCTTGAAATTTGACCCCATAGCTATGTTCATCCTTTCAAAAGAGATCTAAGGGTTTGGATTTTGTGTTTGAGGCCCATAATTTTAAAAAATAATATCGGATAATTCAACTTTTTAGTAAATATCTTAAGAGCAATAATGATCCAACGGTTGAAATTTAGTTTCACAATGATCATTGATTTTATAAACATTTTTAACAGTTTAGATAATGATTTTTTGTCCCACAAATAATAATAATAATAATAATTAAAGAAAAAAAGGAATTATCTGTGGACTAATCCAAAATTAAGCATGTTACTTTAATAGTTGAAAGCTTTTCACAAATTTCTCAAAGTCCACAAGGCATCAAGTTATGAAAATTGACTCCATAGCTCTGTTCAGCCATCCTACATTTCTAACGATTTGGATATTGTGTTTGGGCCCCACAAAATTCAAAAAATAATATCAATGACTCACATTTTTTGCACATTCTTGAAATTGGTAATGATCCAACGGCAATTTTAGAGGCATGGTCGTGTATGATCTTGTGAAGATCTCCAACTGTTTTGAACTTGATTTACCCTCTTGGATCATAAAAATAAATAAATAAATAAATGTACTCGGCGTAATCAATCCCAATTTACTGTAGCTCTGTCTCTTAATTTTTGCCTATTTTTCTCAAGTACCTCATGAAGGGGGTGTAGAAAAAGGGGTATTACCCCTACTTCTCTAAAGTAGATAGAGGTTGAAAAGAGGTGCCAAACGTTCTACTTTTCAAACCTATGCCCGCTTTAAAGAATTAGAGCAGTAGAGTAAAAAAAAAAAAAAAACCTACCAAACAGGGGCTTAGAAGAACAAAATAAAAGGCATTGGTGGCCAATTTCCAAAATCCTTTTAAGCCCTTGAAGTTTAATAGTTCAATAGTCATCATAATGAAGATTTTACATTGTTGAAAATGTCAGGGTAGTAATGTGATGTTTGTCTCGTAGGATTTCTAAATATTGTGTTCTTACGTAAAAAGAGTCCAATAATCTAAAGAGTCGAAAGTACCTTTGAAATTCCCAATATTTTCACCTCACAGGCATTTCTAGATGGGTGGAGAGGAAATTTAGAAATTTCACTTAAAGGGATATCTTTCGGGAGAATTTATAAATTCGCCGTATAGGAATTCTTAAATGAATTCCCAATATTTTTTGTCATCTTTTTTAAATGAATAATAAATAAACAAAATAAGCTAAGATGGAATCATGCATAATTAAAGGAGATTTAGAAATTTATAAAGTTATCCATTAGTGGGTGAGTTTTACCTATATTCTTGAAAACAAGAGTTTTATCCTTTTTTTTTCTAGAGTATGTATATTATATTATATTATATTATATATATAATATATAAAGGGGTTAGGATTTGATTTCTTAATTGAACTCCAATTTGTAAAATTGGAGCTTAATTTCACTTTTAATTTTGACTTAATTTTAATTTGAGAGAGATTTTAGGGATTTTTTATTATTTAGGCTTTTGAAAAGATCGAAACTCTTTTTCATCTCACATTTACGGAGAAATTCTAAAAATTTCAACTCATTTATACTTTTAGAAAGTTGAGGACTCTTGGTTTGTGATCATTTATGAAAGTGGGTCGATAGTTTTAGGTTTCACAAGACCTTTCGTATGTGGGCACACTGTCCAGATCTAAGCTTAAGTACTTTTCTCAATCTTAAATTTTAACTATTATTTATAGCTTTTTATTTTTAGTAGATTCTGAATAATTATTTTTTTCTATCATTTTTTTCATATCTTTCTATTAATATAGATTTGTTAAATTTATTTACAAATAAATATTTAATGTAATCAATTATGTCGAGACCTATATAAGGTATCAAGCCTTGAAATATGTGTTTGGTAATACAACAATCTATTTTGAATAGATTTTTTAAATGAATAATTAAAGTTTTTCACAAATTTTTTAAGATCTATTAGATGTCAAGCCTTGAAATTTGACCCCATAGGCATGTTTATCCTTCCAAAGAGATCTAATGGTTTGAATATTGTGTCTGGGGCCCATAATTTTAAGAAACAATATCAAACAATTCAAATTTTTAGTAAATATCTCAAAAACAGTGATGATCAAATGGATAAAATTTGGTCTCACAATAATTATTGACCTTTGAAACATTTTTAACGGTTTTGATGGTGATTTATTGTCCTATAAATAATAATAATAATAATAAGGGGACTGCTTGTGGACTAATCCAAAATTAAGCATGTTATATTGATGGTTAAAAGTTTTTCACAAATTTCTCGAGGTCCACAAAGCATTAAGTTATGAAAATTGACTCCATAGCTGTGTTAAGCCTTCCAACATTTTCAATGATTTAGATCTTGTGTTTGGGCCCCACAAAATTAAGAAAATAATTTCTAATGACTCACATTTTTTGCACATATCTCGAGATTGATGATAATCCAATAGCTGAAATTTGAAGGTATGCAGTGCATGATCTTGTGAAGATTTCCAATGGTTTGGAACTTGATTTACCTTCTTGGATCATAAAAATAAATAAATAACTAAATAAATGGATTGAGTGTAATCAATCCCAATTTACTGTAGCTTTGCCTCTTAATATTTGTCTCTATTTCTCAAGTACCTCACGAAGGGGGGTGTAGAAAAAAGATGTATTACCTCTACTTCTCTAAAGTTGATAGAGGCTGGAAAGAGGTGCTAAACACTCTACTTTTCAAACATCTGCCTACTTTAAAGAAATAGAGCAGTAGAGTAAAAAGAAAATAAACCTGCCAAACAGGGCTTAGATGAACAAAATAAAAGGCATTGGTGGCCCATTTCCAAAATCCTTTTAAGCCCTTGAAGTTTAATAGTTCAATAGTAATCTTTATAAAGATTTTACATTGTTTAAAATTTTTAGGATAGCAATGTGTTGTTTGTCTTGTGGGATTTATAAATGTTGTGTTCTTGCATAAAAAAGTCCAATAATTTCCAATATTTTAACCTCATCAGCATTTCTAAGTGGAGAGGAAATTTAGAAATTTCACTTAAAGGGATATCTTTCAAGAGAATTTATAAATTCGCCGTATAGGAATTCTTAAAATTTTGGTAAAAAAAGAAAGGCCCAAAACGTCTAAAATAGTGTCAATTTACTGGTCGATTGCATTGACTTGAGGTGGGCCTATGTTCCAGGGGAAAAGGCATTTTCAGCGTGGTTGTGGGTTGGTGTGTTTTGCTTTCTAATATTTGTGCATGTTCCACGTGCATGCGATTGAATGGATTGACGTGACAATGAGGTCCATGCTTTCATGTAGATAATCGAGACTTCTCTATTTGTTTTTTTCCAACGGACATCCCTGGTCCCAGCAAAAAAACGTTGTAGGGCCGATTGTAAAAATAGGGATACATGGCACAATCCATAGGCACTATGCATCGATTACAACACTATTAAAAGGATTCAAAGTGTGGAAGTCCAAAACGATACTGTACTTCTATGCCACTGGAGAACATTTTCTTTCCATGAACTCATTAGGGTATTTACGTGCAAATGGAAAGTTGATTTTTTTCCTCTTTATTCGTTTTCTACACATGGATTGTTTCATTAGTAGGTCGGAGTTGGACTACCCATTTTCAGATTTTGGATGTATGCTTAGCTTGCTAGGATGTATCCTGGTGCAAGGGCAGCTTTTGTCTGCTCAATTTGAGAATGAGAATTGATCCCCTAACCCAAACAGTTTTTGGGGGTACAAAGGTAGTGTACAGGCTCAATATTTGCACCCATTCCAAGGTGTGTCCAAGTCCGACTGAATGTGTAGTTTTTGTCTGCTCATTCTTGAAATAAAAATTAGTGTAAATCCTCTGTTCTAGGATTAGCTAAAAGATAATGAGGCTCTGTCTATTGTCCAATCAATCACTGTACAATACTTGATTGGGTAAGGCAGGTTTTGCGATAGTAAATTTCGAAAGTGTAGTTTGTTGGTTAGGTATACCAAAGCCCACATGGGTAGGGCCGGCCTAGAGTGCATTAGTCTCTTCTCGATTATACACAAAACAAAAAATAATTTTTATTGTCTTACTCGATTTAACTATGTGGACACAGTATATTATCTTAAGTTATTTAGGTTGTTATTGTTAGCTATTTCTAGAATGTTTCTAATATATTAGGTAATTAATGAGAGAATAATCTCATTTGTGTTATGGTTGGTGTGATGTGAGATAATCGTGCCATGTTATGATCAAATTAAATTGATATAGTTAGGGGCTCAGATTCTTTATTTATCTCATTGCACATTATTGATCAAAGTTTAAAAAGATAGAATCGAGCCCGAGCCGGAGTCCAATTCCAATGTGAGTTGGCTGAGTATGAAATTGATTTTTATGGGAGTGAGAGAGGAAGAAGAAGAAGAAGAAGAAGAAAAAGGAGAGATTAGATTCAAGAGATGGTATTGAAATTTGAGAGAGAGAGAGAGAGAGAGGATTTATTGAGTTTTGATAGATTCAAGTTTGAGGGAGGATTAAGTGGATTAGAGTTTGAAAGAGGATTTCTTTAGTTAGAGTCGTTTGAGAGAGAATTTCTCTAGAAGAAGAAGAAAAGGAAAAAAAAGTTTTGACAATAGTAGTCTAATTTTAAAAACGGTTTATAAATAGATCCTGTGATTCTCAATAAATAAAAGATGATTCAGGATGTAATCTCTAAATTTCTTAATCCGTAATTTCACATAAAAAAAACAGTTGCGTATTATTCAATCAACCAAGAATATAACTGGAGATATTGTTTATATTCTTGGGTGATTGTGATTTTTAGCCGGTCAATGCAGTTTTCAAAACCTGCCCCAATTTGTCAAGACATTTATCAAATCCCACACCGGCACATTTGCATCATCAAGTTTTGCGGTCAAAATTAGCTAACGGCGCTGGCAGGAGAAAGCTTGAGTGAATTATTGAGGAAGATTTGGAATCTTAAACTCTTGAAAAGAATGTTTTGAGGGCATCGATTCACGTTAATCTGAAGGAGGAATCATTATCTTTAATCTTTTAGTGACTTAAAGTCTGTTATTTATATTAAAGTAATTAAAAGAAGCAAGCATGAAAAGCATGTATTTGCGGCGAATATTTTAAAAGTAGACGCATGGCACGAGGAGGCAGGCTGATCCTTTATAAACAGTCCATTTCACTGCTCGCTAATATCTATCTGTGTATTTGGAAACGAAATAAATTTTTTATAGGATCGGATAATTAATACCATTCAAGCCCATTCAATGATATTATTGTATAGAGTGGGATTCCATTTATCCCAAAGGAAAATTCAATCTCTTGTTTGATTGTGTCTAAATAAATGAGGGACAAGAAAAAAAATATCTAAAAAATATAATTTCACCATCCGCTCAAAGCCAACTAGGGTGGAATAGGGACAAAAATAAAAAAATCAGCTATCGCTTAACACTTAGTATGAGAACTTAAGTTATCTCACCTCCCAATAGGAATAAAAATCAAGGGATTAGGCCATCCCTTAATACCTAGTCTGGGGCTTAAGTTATCCCATGCCCTTATACTAAGTATTAATCTACTATTGCATTGGGACTGAGATAACATTATCCCATGTACTAAAAGTGCAAGCAAATAATGAATAAGTAAGATAGGATATAAAAAGTAACTTATCCCTCTTTATCTGCATCAAAATAGCCCCTATATGAAACTAACTATTCAATGATAAATAAACGTGTGCTTTACCATTTAATATATATATGTATCTAATTAGCATGTGCTTTCCTGCTTTAGTGGCCCCACTAATAAAATATTTTTCAGACTTTTGACAAAGTCACCTAATCATAGCCTTCATGGCAAGCTGTCCTGACGCTACTAAACTAAAGATAATGAAACTGTATTGTTACAAAATGAGGATATCTACATGTGATTTTAATTAAATTGTGAGGACACCTATATGTGAATTTAATTAAATTATGAGTAAAAATTGGATGAGTATAAAATTTATGCTTTATATCAATTCACAAAAGCTAGTGTACAGAGGTGAAGGTGGTCCCCCACGCTCTAAAAATGTGGAGGAGCAAAAAAGTGATTTTTTAAAATGGAACGTTTTTTAGATTTCCTCTTATATATATATAAAATTATATTAGTGTTGTTATTTGTAGGAATTCTAAGAAATTTTGGTGGGCTTTTTTTTAATTTTTAAAATATCGTCTTCTACCTTCTTTCGCCAATACTTAAACATAGCAGTTTAGAAATTGAAATGTGGAGAAACTCACATGCCAAAGTTGACATGTTATTGACTAATTGGACTAATTTTATAAAGAGGACTTTACAAAAAAAAATCCCTTTATACTTCCTAGAGATAAAAGATGATCTAAAATATATGTAACTACCGCAGTGGTCTCAGGGGCCTTTTTTTGTTTTGTTTTTTTTTTTTTGCTTAATGGCGATATCCCCTCTCACTCACATATGTGAGCTTCTATTTCCTCTTTTCTTCTTTTAAAAATTGAAATATCGAGAAACTCATATGCTAAACTTGACATGTTATTGACTAATTGGGCTGATTTTGTGAACTAGTGCTATTCAAATACAGTGAATTAAAAATTTTAGTGAGATTGCAACGCTTATTATAGTTATGAATTCCCGACACATCCTTTCCTGCACTCCTAGAGAATAATGAATTGGATGCATCGGCGAGCATTGAGTAGAATGTGGGAAGTCTACTAATGACATAACAACGTACACTAAAAGAGGAAAATGTTAGAATGTCTGATCTGTGTTGAAGACTAATGAAGAGTGGGATCTGCATCATCCACAAATGCATACATTACGATACTCGATTTCAGTTAGAATAGTGCATTGGGGCTATTCAATTTGGGGAAAATGTTCCCCAATGAGTGAATTGCATGTGCAATTCACCTCTATGGGGTCCATTTGGGTCTATCTTTAATCAGTGCAACCTCTTGTCAACCCATGATCTAACATTAGGCTTAACTTTCACACTCATTAAACTTTACTTATGGTTAATTAAGTCTTGAAAAGATCTATAGTTACGATGCCATTAAACTTCAACACTAACTGTTAAATTAATAGCTAGAGTAGTATGTGGTGCTCATTTCCTGGCTCCCATTGTCCAAAACCTGTCCATTCACCCTTCTCCCTTTGTATAAACATTCATCTAAGTAGGTTGGGCCTGAGAAGCGAGTCTGCTCATCAGAGACATTCTCCCTACTAACAACCTATCATACAAAATGCAAGTGGACTTTTAGGATTAATTATCTAATAGAAATCAAATCTATTAAATACTGTAAACTGAAAGAACGATCGGGCAAGGAGTGGCAGTTCTTGTCTCAAACTTGGGTACAACAACAGCTTGTTTCCTACATGTGTAGGGCTTTATTTCATCACAGGCCTTAAGTTGGATGGCTTGCTAGCAGCAACAAATTTGGACTGTTTACCCATAAAAAAATGTGAACTATTTAAAAACTGTTTGTTTTTTAAATAAAGAGGAAATTACGGCAAAAATCACCTTAGCTGGCTACCAAATAAAAAAAGCACCACTAACATCTCACAAATGAGAACGATCCCATTGGACCATTTTGTGCTTTTTTTTAATGTTTTTGTGGAGTGATGAAGTCGTTACTCTACAGAATATATTTTTGTTCTTCTTCATACTTCGTTGTGCTTTCTTTTTTCACTTTTTTGCTTCCCTTCTTATTCTTCTTCTTTGCCTACAACCAATCACTAGTAATGAAAACACCAGCCAATCTTCATCTTCTTCCTCTTATACCTTTTATTCTTCTAATTCCCATCTTCTTCTTCTGGTTTCCATCTTCTTCTTCTTTTCTTTCTTTTCCATATTTTCTTCTCAGCAAGATAGGCATCGGTAGCAGATGGCAGGGATGATTCTCCAACAATGTTCAGTAGAGGGTGGCGCAGATGAGGGAGATGGTGCAACGATAGTGGAGGCATATTCTAGATTGTTTCCTTTTTTTTTATTCTACAATCAGAAATAAAGATGAAAAGTTTGGTGCTAGAGGGCAGCGATTGTAGCAAAAGCAGGGCTTGGGATCGGATAATTGTCTTCTCAGACAAAGGTCGTAGAGGAGGGCGTGGGCAAAGAGGTAGTGAAAATGAAAAAGGGGTAGGCTCGGCAGGTGGGCTTGGGTGGATGACTCGGCTGGAGGAAACGCCGGAGAAGGGAGGGTCATCCCCTCCCATCCCACCTGCTACGTCGACCCATCCTTCATCTCTGCTGCTCACTCCTTTTACTTCATCTATAAAACGCCCACCTACTGCTTGACAAAAAGCTTTATCGAGTTCTTGAGCAAGGAACCCACTCTTTCGAACCACTAACTCATCTTCCACAGTTTAGCTGAATCATCTCAAGATAGTCCCTTTGCAACGTGTTGGTGCGTCGTCTTCTCCATTGACAAAATGCATATTTCGTGCCGCTGCCCCATGTTTGTTTTCTTTTTTTTTTTTTAATCTTCTTTTCAATCTATCAACTATTAATTGATTTCAAATTAAAATCTAATTGATATTCATACATTTTGATGCAATGTTTAAGGTTGAATGTAGTGGTATATATTATTTAGAAAAGGTTTTCCTCCTTGTGTTCAGTAAGTTCAAATTTTGAGTGTAGAATTTAAGTAAGTGAGGTAACTATTATTTAGAAGCATAGATGAAGTATTTGCCTTATTTTTCATCAATTTTCATGTTTATGA
Organism: Sextonia rubra; assembly: GCA_037013555.1. Classification (NCBI taxonomy): domain Eukaryota; kingdom Viridiplantae; phylum Streptophyta; class Magnoliopsida; order Laurales; family Lauraceae; genus Sextonia; species Sextonia rubra. The sequence goes on from JASUAD010000001.1 coordinate 46,270,442, forward strand.
ATTTTTATGTAGTGTTAGTTTGTTCTTTTGAAGACTTCATGCATTGTTTCTTCATTTATTTTCACTTGTATGAAAACAATACATGGTTTTGGATTATAGGTATGTGGAGAGAGTTGGAAGTTTTTGATGTTGGGTTCATGATCCATGGGCATATGGAGAGAGTTAGGTTGAGGTGAGGTATGAGGTTGGTGACTGCTCTTGTTGGTATGTATATGGGCTGGATTGGAGGTTGGAAACTGCTATTGTTCAAAGCTCTTATCTTCCATTGAATTATTTCAAGATGGTCTATTTGCAATGTGTTGTTTATCCTTCCATGTCTTTTTGATTTATCTCATGTTTTATTTTGTCAAAGTTTCTTTTTTCCAAGTTATTAATATTGGAGTTCGGTGTCGCTCATTAATAATGATGGTGTGAACTTTTTTGTAATTTCTGTTCATTTGATATGTTTAAATGAAATTGTAGATATATGTTTCAATGAAGTATTTTATTATAGAGACTTTGTTTTTGATATTATAAATCCCGTGTACAATGGCAGAAGGTGTTACAACCCAAGCTCAGGGTTCGGGGGTTAGCAAAAGCCAAACCGATGACACACGTACTCCCGTGCCTGTACATGTAGACCTGGTCTAAATGCACACACACAAGGGAACATTCACACGTGCAAAACATATACGCGAAAGCTGTAAATATCAGAAACATCAAACTAACAGTACAAGAAGAGAATACAAAAACCGAACTGACATATATACATAACTGAAGGTTTTACAAAATGAACAAAATAATGTGTACAAGTCATGACAAATACAAGTATGACTATTGTAACACTCCGACCCGAGTTGATCTGGTTTAGTGGGTAATTACGTGTGGTTTATCGCTAAGAGTGTTTTGGCTTTTGTTTTTAGTTGGTTTTGAGTCTTGGAGAGTTGTTTGGGTTGAGTTGACTTGGTCTAGGTAGATCGAGCCCTTTTTCGTAATTTTGGCTTTTGATTGACCTTGTCAGTTTTGCGTCATTCTGACGTCAGCGCGTGTATTTCGTTGAGCTTGTCGTTTTCCGTAACTGTCTTGGATCCGAATGATTTCGTTTGTTTTCGTTGGACTGTCATTTGACTTGAACTGATAATTGTGTTAACTGTTTAGACTTAAGTGTAAATTTGACTCAAGTTAACCTTTAAATATCTCACCTACTCTCCCATTTCTCTCGATCGTTCTCTTCTCACGCTCAGCTCGTCTCTCTCTCGTCAGCTCTCTTTCTCTCCTTCTCCTTCTCTGTTCGACTGCTTGAGGGAGGAAGAAAGGAGCTCGTTAGTGTGTGATTCTAGCGGACTGAGCCAAACCACGAAGTGATTCCATTTGTGAGGCAAGTATAAGCCCAAGATGTGTGAACACCGATTGATAGTGATTTGATTGTTGTGTTTTATGCTTCATTGTGTTTCTCAGTATTGGACAGCCCCATTGAGTTCATTTCACTGTTATTCGCTGTTTTTCAGCCATTTTGTTCAGTTTCTGTATGACTGTAGTGATTCCAGAAAAATGACTCCGTGCACTCACGGCTACGCCGTGAAATGTGCTACGGCTAAGCCGTAAAATGGCTTACGGCTAAGCCGAGACCCAACCGTAAACCAAACCGTAGAACAGTACAGACTGTTATCTGAAAATAACTGAGAGTTGGCAAATTGCCATTCTTCTACGGCCCAGCCTGATCTAAGCCGTACATTGTCTTACGGCTAAGCAGTGGACCAGGATACGGCTGAGCCGTAGAGCAAAATACGGTTGAGCCGTAAATCCGGGTGGATATTTAGGGAACCTCAGCTCAGCCGCAGTGTATATTACGGCTAAGCCGTAAGATGCCTCGGCTAAGCCGTAAGGTCACCTACGGCTACACCGTGAAACCCTGAGAATTAAATGAAAAGGATTAGGTTTAAGCAAAAGACCGTGTATGACTCTCATGTTAGAATGTAGCTAACCTGAATATGCCCAATGGAATGTCTGAATGACATGAAGGATCTCGAGGGCTGCGGATCATTCATGCAGTTATCCGGTTGTTTAGCACCTCCCCATGGGTGTTGGTTTAAGGGACTTCGGTGCACACTCCAGACACTGCAACACTAGACAATGGTGCATCGGACAACTTAAAACTACATCAACATGCACGGTTAGAAACACTGGATAATTAGTATAGGATTGGCTTGTAATTGATCCTTGACTCGTATAAGTACTTGATTTGTTTGGTTTGTACAGCATATTGATTTCGGTTTATGCCCTCTTATGTGTTCTGCGCTGGACCTCTCGATTCTGTGGGAAATGCAGCAACCCCAGAGCGAAGCCCGAGCGGAACCATCCTATTGTTGTATTGGTATCATTGTTATCATTGCTCCACTGGAGTTTTTGCATCAGTGCCTAATTGATATTAGTACTTGAGCTTGATCTTGGTAACTGCTTATCTGCATTCAGTATCCGTACAGTATCCGTATTATGTGCATTCAGTATTTGCATTCAGTATCAGTATGTGTGATGCACTTCCTATTGTTTGTTCAGCATGATATGTGAGATCCGTATGTGGTATGTGATATGACATGATTGATTGATTGAGGTGCATCATCTGATTGATTGTGATTGGTATTGGCACTACTGAGCCTCAGCCTTAGGATACCCGACGGGGTTAACTTTGGTTTAGTTTAAATGTTTACCTCTGCAGAGTGTCTTGTCCTGGGACTCCGGACCCCGGGAACTAGAGACCCATGCGTGCCCTGGCCCGGTCGCTGGTGTTCTCATCCTGATTGCTCTCGTAAGGGAGAAAATGGCCAATGTAGTAGCCACTTGATTGTTATCTGTTTATGATTCTAATAGCATGCTTATTCATTGCATAATTGTTTGGTATACAATCATAATTTCTATGGATATTGCATTACGACTATTGTTTAGTATTCTTCAGTCTTAGACACAATTCGTGTTATCTTCTTATTGGCTTATATTTTGCTAAGTCGTTGTACTTATTCGTTGTCTTTGTGTGTTGCAGGCTCAGATCCCTCTTCCGATCCTGCGTCGGTCGACCCGACTGCAGGAGAGGCTCGCGAGGCCCCCTCTGGCCTAGAGGAGTGGACTTGATCCATCCTCCAGAGTACGGTTTGCATCATTTTGGGGTTTCCCCATTCCTTGTGTTGGAATCTATTGAGGGGACTTTTCTGTAATTGTAATGTGGGCTTGAGTGATATCTGTATATTGATTTTTGATTGTTGTAAGCCCACTATTTTTGTCATACGTTCTTGTATTGGTTCTTATTGCCAGTTCATGTTATTTTGTAATCTCCTATTGTCTTTTGGTATATTGTGGTATGCCTTGATACGTACAGCTTCCGCGTACAGTTGTTTGCACGTGTGAATGATCCCTTGTGTGTGTATGCTCGGACGGGGTCCAGGTGTGCGTGCACGGGAGTACGTGTGTCATTGGTTAGGCTTCCTCTGACCCCCGGTCCCTGGGCTCGGGTTGTGACAACTATCCTCAAAAAGGAAGATTCTTATGCCATGCATGACCAAGCCGCTCTCCAAGAGAGTGATCACATCCACTCCTCTAGGCCGGATGGGGCCTCAGGGGTCTCAGCTGGAGTCTGGCCGACTGGCGAGGGGTCGGCAGGGGTATTTGAGCCTGCAACACCAAAAACAACTGTGAATACAACGATTCAGCGAAGTATAACCATAACAAGTTAACGCACGCTGTGTCTAATAAAATAAAGAACATCATGTAAATTAAATAGGGCACATTCGTATACTAGGCTGTCATGCAAGAAAGAAACATGCCATGTGAATCAATGTATACATGCTGTGTACATAACTAGTTAGCGACTACATTGTCATATGCTCTCAAAAGAGGGATCTTATATCGTGCAAAGACCACCATTGTCCGGGCCAAGGTGCAATGGGTCTCGGTTTCCTGGGGTCCGGTTCCCCAAGACGTTTCCTTACTGTAGTAAGGCCATGAAAACTATACCAAATTCACCCCGTCGGGATCCTAAGGTTGAGGCTAAGTAGTGCCTGACCATACAGAGTCAATCATGAAAACCCTGAGTAGATCGTGGCAATCATATCATACGTGCATATCTTAGAACATGTCTTATACGTGAATTATCCATGCATACTCAAGGTAAAGAAACAACTATGTGAAGTGTTTGAAACAAGTAATCATGCGATAGAGCGGAGATCAATAGTTGACAAACAACATGTCATGCAAGCAACTGTTCGTATAGTGAGCCAAAGTCATTTACTAACCAATTCTAATCTAATTATCTAGTGTTTTTAACCGTGCATGATGATGTAGTTTTAAGTTATTCGATGCACCGTTGTCTAGTGTTGCATTATATTGGCTGGTGCACCGAAGTCCTTTAAACCAACACCCATGGGGAGGTGCTTAACAGCTGGATAACGAACATGAATGATTTGCAGCACTCGAGATCATTCACGATTGTATCATATTCCATCGGGCAAGTCTAGGTGTTCTACATTCTATCATGAAAGCCATATAGGTCTTTTTCTTACGCCTATTCTTGTTATTCATTTTTCCAGGGGTGATACAGCTTAACCGTAGGTGAACGTATGGCTTAGCTGTAGGCATCTTACGGCGTAGCCGTAATATGCACTGCGGCTCCCCCGTGGTTCCCTTTACTGTTCATCCGCAAGTGCGGTTCACCCGTATTTTATTCTACGGCTTAGCCGTGTGTGTTCTACGGCTTAGCCGTGGCTGAGCCGTAGGAGGAACTGTCAATTGTTTGCTTTCAGTTAATCCAGAAGAAGGCACCCTGTACTAATCTACGGCTGGGTCACGGCTGAGGTACAGCTTAGCCGTAAGGCAATATACGGCTTAGCCGTGTCCTGGCCGTAGAAGAAAACTGGGTTTTCACCCTCTCTGGACTTTAAGCCGTAGGTGACATACGGCTTAGCCGTACAATGCACGGGGTCAAATTCTGAATCAAGTGCAGAAAACCTGAAATGACATCAGAAGTGCAAATATCCAGCAAAGAAAGAGGGAATACTAACAAATTGGGCTGTAAACACGTTTTCCATACAAACTCATGTGAATTAACCAAAATCAAACGAATACCAACATGGGTTCTCACAGATTATTGTTATACTTGCCTTAATGGGGTTCAATTACATAACTTGCTGTCCTTGGGCTCATACACAACCAAACACCATCCACTGCAACATGCATGCATGAGAAAGAGAAAGAATATCAAGACACATCATGCACTCATGGAAACAGAAGGAGAAGAAGTAGAAGAAGGAGATGAGGGAAATGGAAAAAACCTTAGCTCACCTCATTCAACACACCAGGGAATGAATTAACCAAAAATCCCTCAAATTAGCTTGATGATGGAGGAGAGAAGTCAGGAGGGAGAGAGAGAATTCCACGTGAACAGTGAGAGAAGAGTGAGAGAACGTGAGTCGATGGAATGGCTGGATCTCTCTTTATATATAAAGACAAAGATGCAAATTACATACAAGCCCAAGGTTAAGACAAATTACATTTCGAGTCAAATTCGAGTCCAATGAAATCATACGACATCGGTTGCAAATGACGTAGTTACGAGAGTTAACGAGCTCAACGAAAGACACGTGTTGACATCAAGATGATGTAAAGATGACCATGTTTAAGAAAAGCTAAAATTACGAAAAAGGGCTTGGTCTACCTAAACCAGGTCAAACTCAACCCAACTACCTATCCATGACTCGCAATGAACCCAAAACACAAGCAAAACACAATTAACAACAAAAACAGGATTAATTAAGTGCTAAACGAGGTCACGCTAGGTCGGCGTGTTACAAAAGGCAAAAGTTGTTGTGATTTTATGTAAAAAGAATTGAGATTTCTGCTTCAAAAGAGGTTGGTAGAAATTCAAATGTTGTAAGAGTTGAAAATGTTAATACAAGGATGAATGTAATAGAAATTTTACAATTTGTGAACTTTGATATGTTTGTGAATTGGAGTTCTTTAATGCACTTTTGAGTTTTATAATAGATGATGAGTGTGAACTTTTTTACAATTTGTGTTCCTTTGATATGTTTGAATGACATTGTAGACATATGTTTGAATAAAGTATATGGATGCTCATTTCATTGTTTGTAGGTTATGTGAAGTGAAAGCATCGACACTAGGTAACACAGTTTTTTTTTTTTTTTTAAGGTTTTGTAAAGTGATGACATCATCACTCATAAACATAGTTATGTTTTTTTAGCCTATGTGAAGTGACGGTGTTGTCACTTATTATCAACGGAAATTCTTTTTTTAGGTTCTGTGAAGTGACGACGCCGTCACTTGTTAATAATAGAAATTTTTTTTTAGGTTCTGTGAAGTGACGACGTCATTACTTATTAACATTGAATTTTTTTTTTAGGTTTTATGAAGTGACGACGTCGTCGCTCGTTAATATAGTTTTTTTTATAAGGTTTTGTAATCACTAATGGAGCTTTTCTCTATACATAATGTCATTTATCATACTATATCAATTTCAAATCTTCACATTCATAGTCTTCACATTATTGATCTATAATTATTTACATTGGTATACTCCAAATGTTAACATTCCTCAACTCCTTGCATCAATTAATCAACTCCAAAAATTCTTACAATATTAACTTTAAACATTTATAAAAACTCCAATCTTTTATATAATATCATTTATACAAATCTTCACATACATTATACATATGATCCATATATTACAATATGCATACAATTTACTAACAAAAATACAAATTCCAAATATCATTCATATAATCTGTCACGACCCGAGCCCAGGGACCGGGGGTCAGCAAAAAGCCAAGCCAGTGACACACGTACTCCCGTGCATGCACACCTGGACCCCGTCCAAGTATACACACACAAGGGATCACACACATGCAAAACAAGTATGCGGAAGCTAACAATGTCAACAAGAGACACAAGGCACACAAGAACAAAGACAAAATAGTCAAAAGCTGATATAACAGTCTGAACATACACACGGAATCCAATCACAATGTCTAGAACCTGAGTACAATCAACGATAGGAAAAGGAACATGAGATGCATGCATGCAGAGAACTGTCGCGCTCTAATAGTGTGCGATAGCACACACCCCGCGAACCTGAAGAGACAGCTGGAGTCTCCCAAGCAAACTGACAACTGACAAGGACACGAGAGAAGGTACCTGAGCCTGCAACACCAATGACAATATATAAGTACGACGACTTAGCAAAGTATAAGCCAACAAGAAGATAACACGAATTGTGTCTAATACTGAATAATACTGAACAATAATCCTAATGCAATATCCATAGAGAGCATGTTCGTATACTAAACAATTGTGCAAGTGCAAATGCATAATTAATAAGCATGCTAACAGAATCACAAACAGATAACACTCAAGGTGGCTACTACATTGGCCATTTTCTCCCTTACGAGAGCACGCAAGATGAGAACACCAGCGACCGGGCCAGGGTACGCATGGGTCTCCAATTTCCCGGGGTCCGGAGTCCCAGGACACGACACTCTGCAGAGGTAAACACTTAAACTAAACCATAGTTAACCCCGTCGGGTATCCTAAGGCTGAGGCTCAGTAGTGCCAAGACCAATCACAATCAATCAGATGATGCACCTCGATCACTTATCACTTAGCATGTCACTTATCACTTACAGATCTTACAGATCACACATATCATACTGAACGAACAATAGGAAGTGCATCAAATAAACTAATACTGAATGCAAGTCATACGGATAACTGATACTGAATGTACACAAGCTGATACGGAATGTACATAAACAATACGGAAGGCAGACAAGCAAGACTGAATGCAGATAAGCAATACAGATAACAGATGCTGACTAAACACAAGTAAATCAAAGAAGTACTGATCACCAGCACGGACTCAGAACTCAAGCACTCAAAGACTAATATCACATGAACACTGATGCAAGTACTCCAATGGTGCAACGGGAAAACACAATACACAATAATAGAATGGTTCCACCCGGGCTTCGCTCTGGGGTTGCTGCATTTCCCACAGAATCGAGAGGTCCAGCGTAGAACACATAAGAGGGCATAACCGAAAGCAATATGCTGTACAAATCAGGATGCTTTTACGAATCAAGGTCAATTACAAGCCAAACCTACACTAATTATCCAGTGCTTCTAACCGTGCATGTTGATGTAGTTTTAAGTTATTCGATGCACCATTGTCTAGGGTTGCAGTGTCTGGAGTGTGCACCGAAGTCCCTTAAACCAACACCCATGGGGAGGTGCTAAACAACTGGATAACGGTCATGAATGATTCGCAGCCCACGAGGTCATTCATGTCATTCAGACAATCCATTGGTCATGTTCGGTTATCTACATTCTAACATGAAAGTCAGATACGGTCTCTTTCGTAAACCTAGTCCTTTTTATCCTTTCTCAGACACCTTACGGTGTAGCCGTAGGTAACCTTACGGCTTAGCCGTGGCATCTTACGGCGTAGCCGTACTATGCACTACGGCTGAGCCGAGGCTCCCGAAATGTCCATCCGGATTTACGGCTTAACCGTCTTTTGCTCTACGGCTCAACCGTATCCTGGTCCACGGCTTAGCCGTAAGACAATGTACGGCTTAGATCAGGCTGGGCCGTAGAAGAATGGCAAATTGCCAACTCTCAGTTATTTTCAGGTAACAGTTTGTACTGTTCTACGGTTCAGGTTACGGTTTGGTCTCGGCTTAGCCGTAAGCCATCTCACGGCTTAGCCGTAGCACATTTCACGGCGTAGCCGTGCGTGCACAGAAGCATTTTTCCTGAAATCGTTACAGTCATACAGAACTTGGACGAAATGACTGAAAACAGCAAAATAACAGCAGATTGAGCTCAATAGGGCTGTCTAACACTGAGGAACACAATGAAGAACAAGAATACAACAATCACATCAATATCAATCGGTGTTTATACAACTTGGGCTTATACTTGCCTCACAGACGAAATCCACACGTTGCTTTGGCTCAGATGCACGAGAAACCACACACAAATCGAGCTCCTTTCTTCCTCCCTCAGGCAACAGAAACAGAGAAGGAGAGAGCTGAACCGAGAGAGAGAGAGAGAGAGAGACGAGCTGGGAGCTGAAAACGATCGAGAGAGAGAGAAATAGAGTAGGTGAGATATTTATAACATAAGTTGAGTCCAAATTACATTTAAGTCCAAATAGCTTATACAAATATCAGTTTGAGTCAAATGACGGTCCAACGAAAGCAAACGAAATCAATCGGATCCCAGACAGTTACACAAATCGACAAGCTCAACGAAATACACGCGCTGACGTCAGAATGACGCAAAACTGACAAAGTCACTCAAAAGCCAAAATTACGAAAAAGGGCTCGGACTACCTAGTCCAAGTCAACTCAACCCAAACGATCTCTCTGAGACTCAAAACCAAAGAAAATAAGGCCAAAACATACTTAACGACAAACTCACAAGCCATTACCCACTAATCCGGGTCAACTCGGGTCAGGGTGTTACATCCTCCCCCACTTGGACATCATTCCGTCCTCGGAATGAACACGTACCGGAACGAAAAAGAAGAGGATACTGACGCGCCATCTGATCTTCTAATTCCCACGTGGCTTTATCAGGTCCAAAATGTTCTCAGAGTACCTTTGACCCATCGAATCGTTCTCGTACGCAAAAGCTGTTCTCTAGCCCCAACAATACGGAACGTCGAATCTCGAACATACTTGCAAAGCACACTCAAGGAAGAAGACTCCACGAAAGAATCAATCTGCACGCCAACTCGCCAATCTGGTTCTTGATCTCGAATGGATCCACATATCTCGGCGCTAACCTGCCTTTCTGACAGAACCGTATCGCACCTTTCATCGGTGAGACCTTCAAAAATACCCAATCTTCAACCTGAAATGCTCATGTTCTTCGCTCGCGTATCTGCATAGCTCTTCTATCTCGATCGGGCACTCTTCAAATTGTCACTGACTTTCTGAACTTTCGCTGTAGTCTCAGCAATGATAACCGGTCCGTGGAAACTCTGTGTTCCAATTTTCTTCCCAGCCAACAGGACTTCTACAGTTCCGTCCCTCCATACCGAGCTTCATAGGGTGCCATAACTATTGTTTTACGCGAATTTCGCACAACGGGAGATGCAGATCTCAATCTTTCTCCAAATGCAATACACTGGCCCGTAACACGTCTCGAGCGTCTGAATAGTTCGTTCCAACTGTCCATTCGTCTGCGCGTGATATGCCGTACTGAAGCTCAACTCCGTTTCCATGGCTTCCTGAAATGCGCTCCAACAAGAAGAAACAAGGCGGTTACCTCGATCTGACACAATCGACACAAGCGTACCATGTAGGCTAACGATCTCATCAACGAACTGCCTCGCCATCTCGGAAAATGTCACGCCTTTCGTGATAGAAGAAAATGGACTGTCTTCGTCAATCGGTCCACGATCACCCAAATGGCACTGTGTTAAACCCGAAACAAAGTCCATCTCAAGCGTCACTTAACTTATCCTTCGATCTGCGTATGCGAGGCTGGCAATTCGTACTGACTGAAGAAGCAACGAGCAACTGCGAAGACATTCGACGACACACATCTCAGCACTCCAAAGAACAGGAGAAGGTCACGAACACGACCCAACACAAAGTCAACAAGTCCTCGATCCACAGTAGACCCTTCTCTTTCTGACATCATCTCGCTAAACTCGACTTCGACAAGAAACCCAACGCAACGCAACGCTGAAGCACGACCAGAGTAGCACTCCGCACGCACTAGTCCACCAGCTCACCTGCTACACATTGATTTCTCATCCGTTCGCCCAAACCACCTAGAAAGTTGGCAAACTCTTGTCAAGCGACAACATCATTCGTCTTCCGAAGAACGAAACTGAGTGCTCACGTCACGTCCAGCTCACTCGCAAAAGTCCATGAAGAAAGAAATCCACTGGCATGGTCTTTTCACCTTCTACGCCTCGAATAGATAGGAAGGAACAGGGGTTAAGCGACGAAGAAACAATCCAACAAAACAGCCAGATAGGAAAGGCAAGGAATGAGTGCGTGATCAAGGAAAGAGTAAAGAAAAGAAGTAAGGATTTCTGCACAGGAAGATACATTGGAACAAGAGAAGACATTGACGGTTGACAACAAACCAGAAAAGACGTCCACAGACAACAGGCTGGAGGAAAAAAAAAAACTCGAAGAAGATCGAACAGCGACAACGAGAAACAATGGAATAAGGATGGCGTTCGAACACTCATCAAAGGTTCCTGCACTTCAGAAAATAATTCACGAGGAAGGTCGATGTGATGAAGAGTATCAAACTCACATGAAAAAGATCAAGAATGAATAGAACCTCAAAGATCCATCTCCAACGACAAGGGAACAGGATTCCCACGAGAAATATCGTAGACAAAGAGCGAAGGTAACAAATCCAACAACGTCCCCCAAACATCCAAAGAATAGAGCAAAGAAATAGAGGGGTAAGCGGACAGAGAGAAAAACTCTGACATCGGTCACCTACGAACAGAAGAAACCGAGTAGTACACTGGATCTACTACAAAACAAGGGAGTAAACACGAGAAGACTTCTCAATGGCAAGCTAGTGTACGGTTATGACTCCACATCAATCGATGGAAGGAAAAAAAAGAAGAACAAGGAAGGAAAAAGAAGAGCAAACAAGTGAGAGTGGAAAAGAAAGAAGCATCGGGGTTCGCTTACTCGAAAGGTGGCAACAACACAACAGCTCGACAACAACAAGTCGATACAGTCAAGCCTAGGAGGAATCAACTGCCTCTCACCAACACAATGACAAACAATGGCTACACCCGTGTAGCAATTCCTCGGAGATACAACGAAACCAGGGTGGATATACAATAAAACCAGAGATACCGAATGCTGATCCATGGAACTCGAACAAAGTGGAGAGGAACCAACTCCCCCACTTGAAGAATGGCTCAGACTCCTTACACCAATTGGGCTGTGACTCTTTCCAAACAAGATCACATGACAAGGGACTACCCGATTTCACGAGTGACCTCAAACCAGGCAAAGGAAACGAACATCTCAACTTCTATATAGACTGAGAGCAAGAGGCAATGCAAGAAAGCACTAAGAGTAGAATTACAACGTCAAGGGTTTATACAACACAAAACTCAAAATGGAAGATCTCGACGATTCCTACCCTACTAACTAACACAAAAGAGGAGACCCAAAACACCAGAAAAGCCAGTCCTTCGAGCACGAGAAAAGAGCCGCTACTAATAGGGTGCGATGAAGGCATCGGGTCCTCGATACAGCACATACCAAACAACTACTCCCTGGAGCATGGTGACGTACTCCTCTCGCTGCGCGAGCAAAGCTTCTACACACGCGTGAAAGTACACCTCGTACATCACGTAGTTGCCGTCTGTCCAAAAGGTATAGGGATAACCGAAGTGTGTCCTGAGGAACTCTCGCACTCTAAATGCATGCAGTAGGAGTTGCCGTCGTCTGCACACAATCGTATAAGCGCCTGGGAGAAGATGCCTGATGCTCTCTTCTAATGTGTACCGGTCTCGGGATAGTTCCGCTTCTCGCAATAGATCCACCAATGCCGTCGTCCGGACCACAAAAGGAATGCCTCTGAGATGTCCTAACTCCCAACGGAGAACATCGATATAGGGCTCCTGAAAATCATCTGCTGCCATGAGCTTTCCCACTAGGGCACAAAGCGCTACACGAGGTTACGGCCAGACGGTCTCAACAAACACTGATCGCACACCTGCGGAAGAACACCTGTGAATAAACAGGAAGAACACATACCGACCCACCTTACCAACAAATTGGCACTAAAGACCAACTGTCAGTATCACGTTTACTCACCACGTGCCTACATGCCTACATGCTGAATCACTAGAGCAACAATGCTCTGATACCATACAATACGTATGTCACGACCCGAGCCCAGGGACCGGGGGTCAGCAAAAAGCCAAGCCAGTGACACACGTACTCCCGTGCATGCACACCTGGACCCCGTCCAAGTATACACACACAAGGGATCACACACATGCAAAACAAGTATGCGGAAGCTAACAATGTCAACAAGAGACACAAGGCACACAAGAACAAAGACAAAATAGTCAAAAGCTGATATAACAGTCTGAACATACACACGGAATCCAATCACAATGTCTAGAACCTGAGTACAATCAACGATAGGAAAAGGAACATGAGATGCATGCATGCAGAGAACTGTCGCGCTCTAATAGTGTGCGATAGCACACACCCCGCGAACCTGAAGAGACAGCTGGAGTCTCCCAAGCAAACTGACAACTGACAAGGACACGAGAGAAGGTACCTGAGCCTGCAACACCAATGACAATATATAAGTACGACGACTTAGCAAAGTATAAGCCAACAAGAAGATAACACGAATTGTGTCTAATACTGAATAATACTGAACAATAATCCTAATGCAATATCCATAGAGAGCATGTTCGTATACTAAACAATTGTGCAAGTGCAAATGCATAATTAATAAGCATGCTAACAGAATCACAAACAGATAACACTCAAGGTGGCTACTACATTGGCCATTTTCTCCCTTACGAGAGCACGCAAGATGAGAACACCAGCGACCGGGCCAGGGTACGCATGGGTCTCCAATTTCCCGGGGTCCGGAGTCCCAGGACACGACACTCTGCAGAGGTAAACACTTAAACTAAACCATAGTTAACCCCGTCGGGTATCCTAAGGCTGAGGCTCAGTAGTGCCAAGACCAATCACAATCAATCAGATGATGCACCTCGATCACTTATCACTTAGCATGTCACTTATCACTTACAGATCTTACAGATCACACATATCATACTGAACGAACAATAGGAAGTGCATCAAATAAACTAATACTGAATGCAAGTCATACGGATAACTGATACTGAATGTACACAAGCTGATACGGAATGTACATAAACAATACGGAAGGCAGACAAGCAAGACTGAATGCAGATAAGCAATACAGATAACAGATGCTGACTAAACACAAGTAAATCAAAGAAGTACTGATCACCAGCACGGACTCAGAACTCAAGCACTCAAAGACTAATATCACATGAACACTGATGCAAGTACTCCAATGGTGCAACGGGAAAACACAATACACAATAATAGAATGGTTCCACCCGGGCTTCGCTCTGGGGTTGCTGCATTTCCCACAGAATCGAGAGGTCCAGCGTAGAACACATAAGAGGGCATAACCGAAAGCAATATGCTGTACAAATCAGGATGCTTTTACGAATCAAGGTCAATTACAAGCCAAACCTACACTAATTATCCAGTGCTTCTAACCGTGCATGTTGATGTAGTTTTAAGTTATTCGATGCACCATTGTCTAGGGTTGCAGTGTCTGGAGTGTGCACCGAAGTCCCTTAAACCAACACCCATGGGGAGGTGCTAAACAACTGGATAACGGTCATGAATGATTCGCAGCCCACGAGGTCATTCATGTCATTCAGACAATCCATTGGTCATGTTCGGTTATCTACATTCTAACATGAAAGTCAGATACGGTCTCTTTCGTAAACCTAGTCCTTTTTATCCTTTCTCAGACACCTTACGGTGTAGCCGTAGGTAACCTTACGGCTTAGCCGTGGCATCTTACGGCGTAGCCGTACTATGCACTACGGCTGAGCCGAGGCTCCCGAAATGTCCATCCGGATTTACGGCTTAACCGTCTTTTGCTCTACGGCTCAGCCGTATCCTGGTCCACGGCTTAGCCGTAAGAGAATGTACGGCTTAGATCAGGCTGGGCCGTAGAAGAATGGCAAATTGCCAACTCTCAGTTATTTTCAGGTAACAGTTTGTACTGTTCTACGGTTCAGGTTACGGTTTGGTCTCGGCTTAGCCGTAAGCCATCTCACGGCTTAGCCGTAGCACATTTCACGGCGTAGCCGTGCGTGCACAGAAGCATTTTTCCTGAAATCGTTACAGTCATACAGAACTTGGACGAAATGACTGAAAACAGCAAAATAACAGCAGATTGAGCTCAATAGGGCTGTCTAACACTGAGGAACACAATGAAGAACAAGAATACAACAATCACATCAATATCAATCGGTGTTTATACAACTTGGGCTTATACTTGCCTCACAGACGAAATCCACACGTTGCTTTGGCTCAGATGCACGAGAAACCACACACAAATCGAGCTCCTTTCTTCCTCCCTCAGGCAACAGAAACAGAGAAGGAGAGAGCTGAACCGAGAGAGAGAGAGAGAGAGAGAGACGAGCTGGGAGCTGAAAACGATCGAGAGAGAGAGAAATAGAGTAGGTGAGATATTTATAACATAAGTTGAGTCCAAATTACATTTAAGTCCAAATAGCTTATACAAATATCAGTTTGAGTCAAATGACGGTCCAACGAAAGCAAACGAAATCAATCGGATCCCAGACAGTTACACAAATCGACAAGCTCAACGAAATACACGCGCTGACGTCAGAATGACGCAAAACTGACAAAGTCACTCAAAAGCCAAAATTACGAAAAAGGGCTCGGACTACCTAGTCCAAGTCAACTCAACCCAAACGATCTCTCTGAGACTCAAAACCAAAGAAAATAAGGCCAAAACATACTTAACGACAAACTCACAAGCCATTACCCACTAATCCGGGTCAACTCGGGTCAGGGTGTTACATAATCTATATTACTACACATCTATATAGATATTACTTGCTATCGCTGAATCAACAATCAAACTTCCAAATATTCGTTTTCCAAATCTATTTCTTCTAAATTCAAACAATATGCGTTCAGCTGCCAATTTTTCTTAAATATCTAAATGATAATCATTTGAAATTTTATCTTATTACATAAATCAACAAAAGACACTACAAAATCCATAAATCTATATTACCATGAATTAAATACATGTCCATACAAATTATATTGCCTTCTTTTAACACAATTCTACATCAAATAAAATAAATAGACGTCATTTTCTAATATAATCCGTTTGACAACAAAACACATTCACGGTTGAATAGGAGGATTCCGACACTTCAGTTTATCTCAACCCAATATCCAACTCTCTCCAACCTCCATATACCCATGAATCCCCAACAGAACATCCAAAGCTCCCAACTGAGCACAAGCACAAAGAACATTCACTAAAACATTGCTAACCCCTCCTTTAAATAGTTATTATGCATGTTCCAAAAATCATGTATCATTCTCATACACGTGAAAATAAATAACTAAAGAACCAATGCATGAAGTCTTCAAAGAAACAAACTATGAAGTCTTCAATAGATGATGCACCAACATCTTGCAAAAAAACCTCCTTGAGGTGATTCAATGAAGGAGAAGAGCTTCAAACTGTGGAAGATAAGATAGTGGCTCGAAAGAGTGGGTTCTTTGCTCAAGATCTTTATGAAGCTTTCCGTTGAGCAGTTGGCAAGCACTTTGTAGATAAAGGGGAAAGAGTGGACGCGGCGAGCAATGGAGATAAAGGAGGGACTGGCATGGTATGGTGCGTGTGCTTAGAGGGGATAACCTTCCTTTCTCCAGCAACATCTCCAGCCACGTCATCCACCCCAAACCCACTTGCAAGCACACAACTCTCTCATCTCTCCGCCTCCTTGCCTGCGCCCTCCTCTACTACCTTTATCGAAGAAGATAATTACCCGATCCCTGGCCCTGCATTTGCTGCGATTGATGTCCTCCAGCGTTGACCTTTCTATCCTTATTTCTGGTTATAGAATAAAAAAAAAGGAAAAAAAATCACTAGAATATGCCTCCACTACTATTGCGTCGTCGCCTTTATCTGCATTGCCCTTTGCCGAGCATCATCCCTGTCTTCTACTACTAACGCCGATCTTTCGTTCGTCATTGTCGAGAAGAAAATATGGACAAGAAAGAAAAGAAGAAAAAGATGGGAACCAGAAGAAGAAGATGGAAATTAAAAGAATAAAAGGTAAAAGGGGAAGAAGATGAAGATTAACTGATATTTTTATTACGGGTGACTGGTTGCAGGTAAAGAAGAAGAATAAGAAGGGAAGCAGAAAAGTGAAAACAAAAAAAAGCACGACGAAATATGAAAAAAGAAAAAACATAAAAAAGAATACAAAACAGTCCCATGAGATCAATCCTGTTTGCGAAATGTTAGTAGTATTTTTTCCTGTTTAGTGATCCACTAAGATAAGTTTTGCTATGATTTCCTCTTAAATATATTTAGTCCAAAACCTGAAAAAGGTTATTTGTTGATCTTTACAAAAAGAAGTGCCTTGTGAAGAAGACGTGGGTTGATTTTTGTGGCTGTGGTTCATCCTATCCAGAACTGACATGTGTCAGTACTCCACAGAAAAGTGAGAAAGCAAGTTTGTCGGGCCAATGATGGTGTGGCGCACGGTATACTTTCTGGCAATTCAGTCTACAGTAAACTGAACTTGTCGAGGCCCATTTGCCTGTCATTTCTTGCGGGGATGCCGCCACTCATTTTCTTGAATTGCATATTCCTTATAATGTAAGTCTTACATAGATTGTTCTATGAGGATTTTATTGAATAAAACTCAATACAAATCACAATCGGTTTCAATCTTTTTAATATGCATGGATTCGGGTCTATGGGGGCTTCATCACGTGTAAATATATATACATTTTAATGTACGGCTAAGTGATGCAAAGGAGGGAAAAAAAAATAAAGTAGAAGAGAAGAACAAAGAAGAAAAAAATATGAAAAAGAAGTGAAGAAGAAGAAGAAGAAGAAGAAGAAGAAGAAGAAGAGGAGGAGGAGAGAAAGAAAGGAAGAAATAAAAGAAGAAGAGGAGAAAAAGAGAGGAAGTTAAAAGAAGATGAGGAGAGGAAGAAAAAATGAAGAAAAGAGAAAAAAGAAGGGAAAAAGAGAGAGAAAGAAGTAAATAAAGGAAAAAAAAGAGAAGAGGAAGAAGAAGAGAAGAATAGCGGAGAAAGAAGAGAAGAAAGGAGGGAAAAAAAGAGGAAAAAGAAGGGAACAAAAGAAAAGAAAAAACTTAATCACTTCTTTTCTTCTTTTATTCCTTCTTTTCTTCCTCTCTCGCTTATTCTTTTCTTTCTCCTTTCTTTTTCCTTTATTTTTTTCTCTTCTATCTTCCTTTTTTCTCTACATTTTTTTTTCTATATAGCATCACTCAGCCCCACATACAAATCGTTTTTTTTTTTTTGCACACGATCAAATCCTATAGATCCAATCATTGCACATTAAAAAATTGAGGTCGATCGAAATTATTAATTTAGTATACATCTAAGGGAATTTTTTCCGATAAAATCTTCTAGTTCTTGTATTTTATTTTTATTCTTAAGGATGCACGAAAAGAATAATATAACCGTTGGAAGTTCCTTGTTGTTTTTGTATTCTCCAAACAATCCTGGCCATCATGTCAGCAACTTACTCATGGCTTACCATTTTATAATAAAGATGGTTATTTTAAGCTGTTCATCACATCTCTGGCGGGCTTTACTTGGACGACCAAGAAATAAATAATAATAATAATGTTAACAGGACTCACAAAAATAAATCATACTGCTTTGCAAACTAAAAGTAGATCCAATTTAAAATTTCTAATTCTAGACACTATTTTTTTTTTTTTCATTTCTTCCATCTATCAACCCTGAATCGTTATTTTATAGCAGGTTTAATGTGGGGATAACTGTTCATAATATAAATTTGAACTTTAACAATTTTCTCCTCATTTTATTTCCATCTTTCCTTATTATTCATGCACATCACATACACTAATAGCAATCTTGGCCTTCGGACTCATAATCCTATTTGGATTCGACTACCAGAATTTAGAGCATCTGATTTAGTTTTGGTGACTGGACAGTTTAATATATTTATTTTTTCATTCAGTGCCTACTGCAGAAATGGGTTACAATTGATGCGATTGGTGTACCGTTAGGCCAAATACAACTGATTAGCCCATGACGCTTTTTTATGAACCCCGGCCAAGGGGGATGGGATCCGATCGGTAGATAACTGGGCGAGCTGCTGGGTTAGCCATGACTTGATAGGCTGATTAATGCAAGATGCTCACTGAGATTGGAAGAGAACTCACATGTGATGGATAATAGAGACCCGTACATTTTTAAAATTTTTTTTGAAGCGATAACATAAATTAATTAAAAGAGAGGAAAAAAAAAATCAGAACATAGGACCCAAGAAATAAAAAAAATGCAAGAGGGGTGCACTAGCTTAATCTTAATTTTGATACTCCACCCATCAAAACAGACAACCTATCAACCCATACATGCAAAGGCGGGGGAGAATATCCTCTCCTCATGGTAAGGACCAAGGAGCTATTAATAGCGTGTTTCATGTTTTCAGACATCACCTGCTCTTGCGCATCTAGTGGGTGGGCAGCACCAGCTCTCACTTTGGCACATGTCACCACCACAAACTTCCTTTACAAATCTTTTCAAAATATATGCAAGATGTCTTTTTCTTTAAAAAATCCTTCTACACTCTTCCCAAAAAAGAGAAATGGAAACTTGAAAAAGATTATGATGAAAAAGAATAGACCGCTGGTGTGCATAGAAGGATAAGATTTCAAGGTCAAAAGAGTTACGCGGAAAGATTCTCAAATAGGTAGATATAAGATAGAGACATAAATACCAACTTTTAATTTTTTAGGATTTGAATTACTAAATAAGGTGTTGGCGAGGTATTTAATTCTCACAATCCCTTGAATTATTTTACATTAGAGTTGTTAATTAAATTTTAATAAAAGTCTTGCAATTTTATGTACTCAATTACATAAAATAATGTTTCCTTAAATAAATAAGTAAAACAACAATAACATAGTAAAATTTACGTAATTGCTCCTATATTTACAAACAAGAATTAAGAGAGCACAAAGAAATTAAGGTCGCATTAATTTACATGGTTTTGCTCTCTTTGTACCTCTCAAGACAAATGAAATACTCACAGTAAACACTCTCCTTTTTAATTAGATTTCACCAAATTGTACTTTAATTAGGAGTTTATTCCACCTAAGATTCATAGGCTCCTTTTTTTTTGCTGGAATATGATTCAAGAGACCTCTTCTTTAAAATAAAATAAAATAAAATTTATTCTTTTATGCGATTAAATGACAAAAAATCATCATCTTTTTTACTACAAAAGTAAAAAGCTACATTCTCGTACATGAATTTTTTGTCATTTAGCCCCTTTTTATTTGACTTCTTTTATTTTATTCTATTTAGAATTGACCCTTCTCTCAATTCACCTTACAAATAAATTACTCAAACACTCTAGTTTTGCTTTACACTGAAGTGGTTCACGCTTTTGCTTTTAGATATCACTCGCCCATCAAGTGGGTGGGTTAGTACCATATTTTACTTTGGCACACATTACCATGGCAAACTTTCGCTTATTTCAAAACCTTTTCAAAATATTTGCAAGACATTTTAAAAAAACTTCGACACATAAAATTAAGAAAAATAAGCAATATAAGATTGATTATTTGTTGTTCTTAAAAAAAAATACCGATTACCAATATCATGCAATGAGGACCTATTTCTTTTGCACATATGCAGGAATTCAAGGTTAAATGAACTCCACAGAAAGGTTATTAAAGAGTTAGAATATAAGAAACTGACGTAAATGCAAATCTTCATTTTTTAAGATTTGAATTACTAGGATGTAGCTGGATATTCGTTTCCTATATTCTCTTTATTCATTTTCCATTTGAGCAGAGAGACTTTGGTGGACATTTTTTGGAATTAAACTTGTTTTCTCAATTTTAACCATATTTAGTGATGAAACTCTCACCATTTCTATTTACTCAATTACATGAAATAAACAAGCCCTAAGTAAAGAAGTAAAACATTAATCACATGTTTAAATTATCTAGCTGTTCTTACCCTTACAATGAGATAAGAGCAAATTTATGCGGTTTTGCTCTCTTCGTACTCATTACAAAAAATTTGACTTTTAAAAGAGGCTGAAAAATACTTTTAGCTTCTAAAAGTCAAATTTGTTTCCGCCACTAAACTTTTCGTTTAAGCGTGAAAATGCATCATCTAAGATTTTTAGTGGCAAACAAATTTTTGCCTCTAAACCGCGGTTGAAAGCGAATTTTTTTGCCACTGAAAGTATCATTTTTTGTAGTGATCTCTCAAAACAAAATGATTTTCGTACTGGCCCAACACTTCCATATGTGGACAGGTGTTGGATCGGACCATCTAGATGGGCCTTTCCAACAGAATAGACCAGAACAAGAATGCCAATAATAATAAAACCATAGTTTATTCTATCGGACTGATAAGTCAACCCAAGTTCAATACAAAATAATTAGAATAGTTCAGTGGCAATTCTATCTTCTTTTTAGATATGTGGTATAGTAAAGTGTAGTGAGGCGAAGCTTCAAATCAAGAGAAAATAAATTATGAGGGGATCTAATCATAATATGATGGCCTTTTGTTTTTAATAGATTTAAAAGAAAATTTATTGACTTTTTGTGTGAAAAGTAGATGATTTTTTTTCTCATTTAGTGGCTAAAGAATATTGTTTTTTGACATTTTAGTGTAAAAGGTAGAAGAATTTTTTCAAGATACGATACTTTTGGTGTGACTCCTTTTAGTTTATTGTATCTCAAAATGATATTTTACTTCATTCCATTAGTGAAGTGAATTTACCAAACACACAAAAGCAAAATTTTTTTGCCCGTAAAATAGTTTGGATCACCTAAAAACTTTGATTTAATCGTACTCATAGTCCTTAGTATCTAACCTATTTTTCTTAATAGTGTTACTATAAGTTGTATCTCATCCTAATTAGGGGTTTGCTTGCAAGATGTAAGGATTTTTATATATTAGATAATTTATGGGTTGAATAAAACTTTAAGTTCATGAGTTGTGTTTTATATTTGCATTAAAATGGACTATTTCGTGAGTCGTTGGAAGAGCTGAATGAAGGTATTTTGATTAAAAATGTTATATCTCACAAACTGAGAGTCGGATATAAGCAAATTAACTACCATTGAAAAGCTAGTTTTGAGTAAATATCTGTAGAACCCAGTATTATGTTAATTGAGGTTGCAACATTAAGGTTATAGCATTGAGAAGTTTGTAGAAATTGTGTTATTTACAATTACAAAATTGCCATTGCGCGAAAATTATGAAACTATTATTGTGCGAAAATTACGAAACTTTCATTGCGTGAAAACCTTTTATTTTTGTGCTACGATTAGTAGGTTGAGTTCTACAAGAAATATTACTATGAGGAATGAATTATGGGTTATTTAAAGGGTTTCTCTCTCAACCTTAAAGGACAAATCTCACTTTTTTGAATGAAGATTGCACATTAGGATCATCTTTCTTCTCTAGACTATCCATTGGAGAAAAAAGTGCTATTGTGAGTTCTAGAGAATCTTTTCTTCTATATCTCTTGTGACAGATTTTCTGAGGAGTTAAGCAAGGTACAGATCTGTTGTAGAGAACAATAGACGGTTTGGACAGTACGTATCTATGCAAAAAAAAAAAAAATATATAGTCTTTAAATTGCTTGACAATTATATAAGGGTTGTGAGTGTATCATCTTCTAGCTGCGAAATTCATTGCGTTTGTATATCATCTTCTAACTGCGAAATTCATTTTGTTTGATTATTGGTCTATTTTTTTATTTTTTTTGTTTGAGTTTCTACGTAAAAATTATATATTCTTGTAGTGTATGCTTGTTTGATTTTCTTTTATTTTCCACTACATATTGAATAATTATTTGCAATCTAAAAATTACATACTTGAAAACACCTTCAAAACTTTTACAAGAGGACTCATGCATTGCTTGGGGTTGCTTGTTTGCAGTTATTTTATATGTATAAATAATTTACGTGCACCAGGACTAGCATCATCACATTTGCTTGGAGTCATTTACATGAAATGACATGTAAATGATGACATCTACACTTAAAAGTGCAAAAGTTATTCCCACCCCTTTGAAAAAAAAAGGTGCCAGTAGGCTTTTTCCAGGGTGATTCATTCTTGTGTGTCCCATTAATCACCTTTATATTTTCCTGCGGGCCTACATTTTAATCTAGAATCTTCACCTTATTTATTGAACTAATAATTAGCCTCACGCTATTAAAGTTGATTGTATCTTGTGAAAAAGTCTCAGCCTATAAATTTAATTTTCTGCAAATTCAAGATTCAAATCATTCAATATTATTAGATTAGAGGTAAATATCAGAATGCTTAGTTTCATATCTTAATTTCTCATAAATTTTTGAAAAACTTAAAAAAAATGTCAAAATTGTTAAGTGTATCACAGCCAACCTAACATGTGGCTTATCTACGTTTAAGCCATAACAGATAATGGTTCAAGTTGACACAGGCCATCAAAGCATATTCTCAAATCTTCAGAAATCTTCATAGACTATTCTGATTGTGTAATCTTGTCAACACCTACTATGTAGGATCTCAATCATGTACTATACATACAGATAATGAAATACATATAATGGTTCAAGTTGTCACAGGCCATCAAAGCATATTCTCAAATCTTCAGAAATCTTCATAGACTATTCTGATTGTGTAATCTTGTCAACACCTACTATGTGGGATCTCAATCATGTACTATACATACAGATAATGAAATACATATCACTGTGCATTCAATTAAATATTGTCTCTAAAAATAACCCAAGTAAATCTAAAATGGTTTAATGCATTCATCACTCATTTGCAAATGGTGCATGTAACAAGGCGTTGCCAATTGTGCCAGGCAGGACGATCTTATGCAGTTTTGTAAGAAATGGACTATGCCCCATCGTTTTAGGAACCGTCAAATAAGCAGCCATTAGGTAAATTGGCAGCTTTCGCAAAGGGAGAATAATCAGAATGAGTCATTTTAATTAGGTAGAGTGCCAATTTAAGGTCTTGAAAGAAAAAGAGAAATTTTGTATGGCGTGGCAACAACGGTCTGGGTGCCATTTTGATGATTCCTGGTTGAACTATTATGCCTCTGGCAACAAGAACGGGTTTTCTTCAGTTCGGACGGAAAGAGACCATATCACTCTTTCAACACACAGCTTTTGCCATTTTGATGATTTCTGGATGAACTATTATGCCTCTGGCAACAAGAACAGGTCTTCTTCAGTTCGGATGGAAAGAGACCATGTCATCCTTTCAACACAGCTTTTTTTAAACAATCAGACTCTCTCTCTTTTTCTCATCTGTTTCCAGTTTCGTTTTTGCACGAGAGAACAATTCCAACCCCAATCAGAACCAGTTGTCCGCATGAGAGTTGCCGAAAACACAGCTTTTTTTAAACAATCAGACTCTCTCTCTTTCTCTCATCTGTGTCCAGTTTCGTTTTTGCACGAGAGAACAATTCCAACCCCAATCAGAACCAGTTGTCCGCATGAGAGTTGCCGAAAACATCATCATCATCATCAAGGCCTTATCCTAACCATGTTGGAGTCGGCTACATGAATTCTGTTTTTTCATTTCATTCTATTTTGAGCCAAATCATTTGATAAATTAAACTTCTTCGAATTTAAATTAATGACCCCCATCAATATTTTCTTCAGCCTACCCTTATCTCTTGATAGGCCATCTACCTGTATAGCCAAACTTTTTCTCACCGATGCTATTATAGGCCTATGCTAAATATGCCCAAACCCTCTTAAATGAATTTTTTCTAATTTTATCCCCTATTGGTGCTACTCCTAAATACTCCTGAAAGCGCTCATTTCTAATTTTTATCTTTTTTAGTTTTACCACACATCCTCCTAAGTATTTTTATTTCTACTACATCCATTTTATGAATATGCGTCTTCTTAATTGGCCAACATTTTATAAAATTTGCCTTTTAATTTCGTTGGCATTTGCTTGTTATAAAGCATTCCATCAGTTAGTCTCCACTTCAGCCAACTAGCTTTTATCCTATGCTCCACATCTTCTTCAATCACCCCATCCTTACTAATCATCGAACTTAGGTACCGAAAAAATTTTTTATGTGGTATCTCATGAGTTTTAATTTTGACAGTAGTTTTAATATTTTGTATATTTTCACTGAAGTTGCATTTTATATATTCTATCTTTGTATGACTTATTTTAGTTGCCGAAAACATATGTGCAAAAAATCAAAAAATATTCCTCATGGATTCCTTGTATAGTTGTCCTTAAATCAGATATTTGTCAAAATTTAAGTATTTCTTACAAAGCTGTTGATATGATATTCGCATGTATCGCCTTATATGATATCCTATATGTGAGATATTGCACCATTATTTTAGGAAAAACTCAGGCAGAAAATGAGACAAATGTTAAAGTCTAAGGGCAATTGAAAAACAAATCCTTTTATGGCTTGCCCTCAATTTTCTTGGCTGAATGCTCAATTGCTCTTTTTCCTTTTATGAATGCTTAGGTTGCTCTTTTATTTACAGCTGCCTCATACGAGCCCAATCTATACCCAATCGATTGGCATGCATTGGGTCGGTTCTAAAGCCAAAATTTTTGGACATAGCTCAAATACATCCTTTCAGTTGTTTTGCTTTTTACAGTTTTCAAGAGAAGACATCATGATTTTCTTATTTTAAAATAGTGCCTAGGTTTTCCACATTTCTTTCAATTTGGTTTTCCTGAGGGTCCACTTCCGCTGCGCTTCCCAGTAGCCTTTTCCAGGTAATTTTTAAAATGAAAAAAGTCCTTTAGTTAAATAAAAAAAAACTGGTTCTTGTTGGTTGCTGATGGTCATGGCCCATGGGTGAAGGAAAAGGAGGGCACTGAGAGAGACGAGGGAGGGAGGAAGAAAAACACGAGTGAATGAGAGCCAAGAAGACAAAATAACCCTAGTCTTTTTAATAAAAGGAATTTCGTTTGTGAAAACAAGGTCTCCTGCGGCAAGGTTGATTGAAGAACTAAATTCAAAGAAATGCAAAAATAAAATAAAATAAAATAAAATAAAGTCTATTTTGAAGTAAGCAAATTATGGCGTCTTTTTCGAACTCAAAAATTAAACTCTATTTTGAAAATTTCCCCAAAACATTGCAAGGTAAGCTGCAGTATGAGCACTTTTTCATCTTATAAAATAAAATTTGCCTCCATCCACAACAACAGCCCTCATACACACACCTCCATTGGTTGCATCCATAACTTCAATTTCTTTGTTGGGCAGTTCTCACCTCAATACATACAAACTGAATCCCCACCCACATGTATAACCTCTTAAAATAATTAGAACTCCTAAAAATGCTTTGCTTGAGATTTCATACTATTTAATTTCATCCTAAAAGCTATGGAAGATGAAACACTATACAAGAGAAAAAGTCCTGACCGGTTATGGTCATCTAAAGAAACCACCATTGTGTCTACTGAGCTCGATCACCACAACACTAATGTTGTCTTTGCTTCCTCTTCCCATGGCCAGCTCGGCCAACATCAGAGCAGCCTTTGCAGCACTCCCTTTGCTTAACCTCTCCAATGATCGACCAGCAAGGCATTTTCGCACGATGTTGCATGCCATCTCATTCGACACCACATCCCATAGACCATCACTTGCTAATATCAGGAACTCGTCTAAATCTGTCCTTTCCAGCACCACCACATCTGGTTTGGAGATCACATATGGCTTCAAGTAATGATCCCCTGTTAATTAAGATAGGAACAAAGCAAATGAGTCAAGCACTACCCTTATCACCTTATGTACTTCCGCACAAACAAGAAATGCTAGAGCTAATTTATTTGGATCAGTAAGTTACAAACCAAAACGCAATAAGGGGCTAACTAAGGACGGTGAAGTAGCTAAAGGAGATTTAATTTCCAACAATGATTATGACCCTGAATTTGAGGAAGTTAGCAAATAAGAATTCTCTGATCAGTATCATTGCTTGAAACTAGTAGCAACATGGTTGGGATTTTTTTTTTCTCGCGGGAGAGGAACCGATCTTCCATGGCATATACACAGGTGTGTCCTTAAGCATCGATTGGAGTTTATATGGACTTTATATTTTACTACTATCAAGGAATTGTTAGGACTCTGTTGAACTTGCTTAATAAGGGAGTGGAAAAAACAACAAAATGATGATGGTTGTTTCAAAGACCCAAAAATTTGCCAGGTTGGTGGATTAAATTCTCTCCATTTCAAAAATACCTCAGATGCTAGGATTAAGATGACTCATGTTGGCCAACCCACTCTTTAGATTACTAGCAAAGCACCTGCCCTGTATTTGGTCAAGAGGGTTATCAAATAGAACATATCCCGTATCGAGAGAAGTCCATAAATTTGAAACTAGAAATTCCAAACTCCATATGGCCTCCTAAAATCTAAACAAGCACATGAAAGCTCAATGGAAAGAATATTTTTTTAAAAAAGAGAAAAAAGTAAGACGAACCCCCTGAAAATTTTCGACACAAGAGCCAACATGGTACAAGCTTGTGACATGCTTATTTCCTTGACCAAAAGGAACTCGGTTTAGATGTAGGGGCACAATAAAGAGCTTGATTCGGCCAACAGGTTGGCTAGAGGTGAAAAATGGATTTTGATTTTGACCAGATCTCTCAAACGTGAGGTATTGGCAGAGTCCACGTTCACCCTAACCTATGTTAGGCAGGCTAAGTAAATGTGGTGAAGACTGAAGACATATACGTACCTATGGATCTAGAAGTGGCAAGAACTCCTAAGACACGGCAACCGTCCCAGTGGATGACCTTTCCACCCGCTGCTTCTACCCTTTCCATCTCATCTGGCCTGTCAGGCTATACAACAAAACAAAGTCAAAGTTTCACATGAATATATACACCTGAATTAGTATCATTATCTAGATTGACCATTTAAGTCCAAGTTTGGTAATAGTTAATCAATGGGGCCCTGCAGTCGAGCTAAAAATCATCCCATCAAACGTATGTAATTGTTTTAGTAACATCTTCATTTGATAAATGATAATTTGGAATGAAGCAATAAAAGGACAATGTGATTTTTAGGACATGTACTGGTGGAGCTGTACAGATTTCGACAAAAGTAAGCAACATGATATGTAGATTCAATGGTGGATCCAATATTTTTGTTTAAGGGGTGTAGACACTAGTAAGTAGTTTGGTTTTGCAGGCAAATCGAGACTTTTCATGTGGATTCTAAGGGTGAGGATGCACTCATGATTTTCATTGAATTATTTGGAGCAGACTCAATATTTTCTTATGGGCTTTGGAAGTGGACCGCAGTTTGATAGGCGCGATTGCACTCCCATGCTTGTCCCCTATACAGGGTCTATTCATACGAATGACCATGATCTTTTATAGTGAAGGAATAAGCAACATAGTTCTATACTTCTAGAAAAGGATAAGTGAAAAAATAGGGCCCATTAGGACAATGCGGAAGAAATGTGATAAAGGTCCTATGCGAGTGCTGATGGTTATTGAGTGGTGTTTATTACTAATTTTTGTTACATGAACTCCAATAAGATCCCCTACATTCTCTATGCTGATGGGTGCTACATACAACAGCCGCACCCGTGTTTTTATTCAATAAGAAACATTTATACTAGAGTGCCTCAACCAGTGATAACATAAAATTACAGAAAACATATATTAAACAGTTCTAATGCATTTTTAACTGAACCTAGATCCTCTACAGCTACGAGAGCAAGACATTCTTTTAAAAATAGGAAAGATGGCGCAGTTTGTCGGGCCCTTTAGAAAAGATGCACCATTGGTATGATCTAAGGCTATGCTTGGATGTGAGATAAATTAGAGTCGAGTAAAGTGAGATTTTTAAAATTCAAATTCCCACCCCCCCCCCCTTTTTTTAAATTCAAATTTCTCTCATTCTTGTTTAAAAAGAGTAAAAAAGTCATCACTAAATTACAAAAAAAAAAAAAATCTTTACTTGTTATAAAAAAGGTCAAAAAAGTTTCATATCAAGTAACTAAAAACAATAAGCCATCGTAACCCCATCATATATTATTCTTTCTTAATTTTGAGCTTACTTTACTCAATTTTACTCTACCTTATATCCAAACATACCCTAAAGCTTATAAAATAGATGATAAGCAAAAGATTTATTTCACCCGCCAAATTTATGACCTTAAATCAAAGCATTATCCAATGGTGCTAATTTTTTCAGATGCTTGATAGCACAAATCTATTTGGAAAACCAAGAGGCCTCACAAACTCTTGCATACATGTCCTATTTCACATAATAGGAAAATTATCCTCTTATCATAGTTTTTCCATGACTCTTTTTTATTTTCGAATTCACTATAGAGAAACAGAAAAAAAAAAAGATAACTCCATCTTCAAATCCAAAACTAAAACGGATTATGAAGTTGTTCTTAAACTATCTAAAAATTTACAGTGGAAATAGAGTAGCTAAAGATCCACTTATCTCCCTATTTGTTAATGTTTTTAAATATGCCAGCTTTTCGATGCTCCTTTGGATGAGAGATTATATCTGGAAGCTATAGCAGCAGAGCTGTTTAGAGAATTGATCCGGCACCGGCCTTTGTGTAGGAACTAGATTGATTAAGGTAGTAAAATCTGGTCCATTATGTAAACCAATCAAAACTGGTTTTGAAGGTCCTACATGGAATTCGACCATTTTCTAGTGATTGAGCGGTACATGCAAGAGACCAAACCTTTTGAGTAATCATAATCAAGTACATTTTCCATGCGTCTCGCTTTCATTGTCGTCTTCCTGAGTTGGGATCTCGGGTCTATCTAGGAAAGAAGTGGAACATCTTGCCATGGGACCCACCTTCCGAATGAACACACTCTCGTATGGGGGTGTCCTCAAACTTTACTAGTAGCGGGTCCCGCCACGAATCATCTAGATCTAAAGGTGACTATCCTTAATATCATAAATAAGATTATGTCAATCATATGCTTATGAGTAATGATCATGTGTATCATTTCCTTTCGGTCTTACAATACAATCTACAATCTACCACATGAGGTTACCTACTAAGTACATCCAAATAAAACATCCAAACTCGCCTCCTATATTTACACATGAGCGGAATTACATTAAAGTCAGGGGGCCAAAAATTTAAAAAACCCCCTACTACTATGTAAAATTTTATTTTTTTTAATATTAGCCTCCCAAAAATTTAAAAATGGCACCCTACTATTATAGAGATTTTTAATTTTTTTTCCTATATTGTTCTCCCAAAAATGTTTATTCTATAAGGGGCCCCATCAAGGTACTCTTTTGTGATTTCACCCCTGTTTACATAGGTCCTCTTGGATTTTAATAAATCCTAATGGAGTGTGCCTTGGATCAAGGATCAATTTATTGTTTTATATAAAGTTGCTATACTTTTAGACCATCAAAAAATGGATTAAAGGAATTATACTAACTTTAAATTTGATATCTATATTATCCCAAATTGAATGTTTCAATTTCTCACTATTGCATAATTATGGGTCTATGAGTAAGTGGGTAAGATCTTAAATGAAACTTGCACAGAATCATTACTCTATACTTAATCCTAGGATGCTACTGTCTCCTATGGCAGTTAAAGTTGAGAATCTTCAAAATGTCTCGGATTTCAATTAACCACTCTTTCCGATATGCCCACTCTCTTTCAAAACAGCTAAATCATCATTTCAGGCTTCCTCTTGCCATCTCTTGAAGGATACCCAAGTATTATCATCGAACATAGCAAATAATACAAAATCTAGAATGAACATCCACGCCTCCCTTAGGATGCTAAGAAAAAGAGCCGACAGTACAAATCTAGAAAGCAGTAGTTCAACTAAAACCATTTAACAATTGCTATTTACATAAGTAGTAAGGAGTGCTTGGGAGGACCGGATTCAAACCTACCTCCCCACTTTGCATATTTGACCATTTTTTAAATTTGTAAGTTGTATTTCATATCCATATGTGCGAGTCTCCATTACCCTCAATGTGTAAATTGTGTATATGTCTTTGGATGCATGAGTATCCACTACCTTGTACAAGTTGAGTTGTTTGCGTATTCAAATAAATAAATAAATAAATAAAATCAAATTTTCTCTTAATCAATTCTCACCTCTCCTTTGCATCAAAGAAAAAAAAAAAAAGGGAAAGAAATAAAAAATGAAATACCTTATGATCGTAAGATAATGGGACTGCAACTCCTCCACGTGAGAGCACCGCCCTCGAATCCCCGCAGTTCGCAACCACCACATTCGTCATCCCCACCACCGCAACCACCGCCGTCGACCCCACCGCCTTCGCCGCCGACACAGCCACCTCATCTCCGGCGGCCTCCGCCTCCTTCCTCACCTCCTCATCCATCTTCCAAAAACACTCCTCCATCACCACCTTCCACCCCTCCCCCCGGCCGGCGCCTCGCTCCTCCATCTCCTCCGCCATCAGTAGGTGAAGCCGCTGGCGGCACAACTGCGCCACCGCAGCCCCACCGTGCCCATCATACACCGCAAAGAAATCATACCGGAATTCTGACCCTCCGGCTGCCGGCCGGAAAAACCCCGGCGCCACCGTCACCGCGTCTTCCATCTCTCTCCTCCGCCCGCAGACAGACGCCGACCCATACAACGGGCACCGGACATTCCCCGCATTCTCCACCACGGCCTCGCCGCCAGCCGGCGGGATTCCAATCGGCAGATTCCGATCAGAAGAGGATGACGAATGCGAAATCAGCGAGATTTTGCCATCTGAACTACTCCGGTCTCCATCAACGTAAACCCGACTCCTACTCTTCTTCATTCGCAATCTCTTCTCCAATTTCCGCTTAACTGAATATTCAGATTCAAAATTTTCAACCAAGTTGCACATCTTCATTTTCCGGCGGATATCCGCTATTCTTATTGTCCTTAAATAACCGCCGGATCACCGGGAACCATTTTTCTGGTAACGCCTTGATAGTTGCTTATATGTGATAAAAACACAAGACACTCGAATTGAATATAAATAGAGAGAAGAAAGGATGGTGGACCGTTGGGATTTTCATCATCATCGGATGATTGCCACGTAGTGCTGAAAATATTGCAACCAAATTTGGAAAGTGATTCTTCCAAGTTAGGTCGTGGACGGTGCAGATCATATCTTATACCACCTGTCATATTGATAGTTTCTTTATTTCGTTGGCGGGAGATTTATGACGTACTTGGTGCATGGTGTATTTGGAAACTGTGGGAGGGATGGCGTGGAGAATGATTATGTGTTATTGGTGTAAGATAAGACAAGGACATGATAAGGAAGGGAAGTGATTCGGAAGATTCCACCTTACACGTGTAATGATGATGACCCACTTGAGGGACGGATTGAATTGATTGATGGTGGGCAACTCGAGCTGGTTGACGGTGGGTGATTGGAGCAGGGGAGTTTCCAGAAAGGAGTCGAACCGTAGAAGATCCGGTGGTCTCATTTCCGATTTTGCCTGTTGACCGGAGACCGTCGTAGTATTTTGACTGGGTTTTAAAGAGGAGGACGAACGACACGTGTCTGCCGTCGGATGAAGATGCCTAGTTCTGATCGCTTGTGGGGGTGGGATACTCCAGCGTGTTTGTACACGTGGCCGGAGCATGTTCGTAACGTATCGTTTTGACAAATGTTCAGGCAAGACGTTGTTGACTCGGGTTTGATAAGTGACACGGACCACACGTGTCAGCCGTTCCAAGAAGATGCGTCGATGCTCCATCTTGTTATTGTTAGTTTTTTTGAAGTGTCCGGACACAGATATTTCACTGAACCATGTGACAAATTCCCTCAGCTGCGTCATGGGTCCACGTAGAGATGAACCGGACAGGGCTAAGGTGAATCGCATCTGCTTTATACATTGATCATCAAGTGTCACTTGAATAGGAGTAGATCCCGTTATTCAAACAAAAATTATGTTTGAACCACTATAGTTGCGAATATTGTGGCCTTATTAGATGTGAGGGAAATTATGTTAGCACCACTTCAGTGGCAATGCCATGTAAACGCTAATCACATTAATGTAGTAAGCGCAATTACTGAAAAATGTCCTCCAATTTACAATAACCATAAACAAAAAATAATTTAAAAGATATATATTAATTATAGTAGTCTCAGGGGTCCTTTTTTATTTATTTTATTTGTTGTATTGTCTACAGTGACATCCCCGCTCACCTGCATGCATGAGTGGGGATATTCCTCTTCATTTTTTCTTTTTTTTCACAGTTAAATGAGAATATCGCTGCCCATATTAAATTTAAAAAGGAAAAAAAAGAAAACAACAACAACTTTGTTTTAAATAATGGTCGGCAGGTGATGGAGGTTGGATGGTAATGATGAGTAAATTTAAAGATGATAGTGAAAGAAAAATATTAGATATTCTTGGTCACAGATATGAGGTTGGTTTAGATGTTGTGAACTAGATTAGTAGAGAAAGGGGATGCAGAG
This sequence comes from Sextonia rubra, assembly GCA_037013555.1. NCBI lineage: Eukaryota > Viridiplantae > Streptophyta > Magnoliopsida > Laurales > Lauraceae > Sextonia > Sextonia rubra. Next base: position 46,303,760 of record JASUAD010000001.1, read on the forward strand.
GGAGTGAGATAAGATGATAATGGGGTCGAACACTTGGGTAATGCCCGCAAAGTGTTTGCTAAAATGACTGAGAGGGACGGCCTATTTGTTGAACACTTAGGCAACATATATGAGAGTATGATAGCTTGGGTGATGCCCGTTTGTAGAAGACTTTGATTGTTAGTTACACAAAGATATGTGATGTTAAGGTGGGTTGCAGAGAGTAAGACTAACAAGAAAAAAAGAAAATGAAACAAAAAAGAGAGAAAAAATGGGTTCAAGAAATATATATATATATAGAAAGGGAGGAAGACCGCTATGCATCTGTTTCTCACATTATGGTGAGTGATAGTTTCATGTTTTAGACTTAACAAGGTCAAAAAAGTGTGATGGTTTTGTCTTTTTGCACATTAATACTTTTCAAAAATAGAAGTGTCTCTTACTATTGTGGGAGGACAAATGCATATATAGTAGTTTTGTCCATATATATATAGAAAAAAAGACAGTGAGTTCTATGAGATGGGGGCAAAGTTTAATTCATTTGGCTCGAAAAAGATGAATAGGTTTAGATGAGTTTATTTAGGTTGTGAGAGAAAAAGAGATGTGGAAAATAATGGATTTTAATAAGTATATGTGATACTGATGTGTTTTGGTAATAAGCTTCTACTTGCATCCAAGTTCAAGACCATGAGGTCACTATATCATGAAGGAAAATGTTGTACGAGTAGGGAATTAATTGGTAGAGGTTATAGAAGTTGGAGGAAAAAAGGAGAATGAAGGAGGGTGAGAAAGAAGAAGGAAAAATGAGCGGGCCCACTTGTATATGCTAGTGAGCGGGGATATCTTCATTTAGCAAAATAACAAAAATTAATAAATAAACAAATAAGGGCCCATGAGGACATTGCAATGGATACATATATTTTAGGTCATTTTTTTATTTATAGGAGTCTAAAGGAATTTATTTTGGTAAAATCCCCTTTATGTAATGACATTAATTGAACGGATTTTTAGGAAAAAATTAACCCTAAATTTAGACTATAAGAATTGATTAAGAAAGATTACAAAAAATCTAATTTGGAGTTCGTACTCCATTGAAAGATAAATATGCCCTTAGCTGATGATATCGTTAGGCGTACAAAAACTTCTCTATTCTTTTTCTTATTCTTATTCTTTTATTTCTTTCCCTTTTTGCAGAACCGGTATGCCCTCCTTCTCCTCTTCCTCCTCCTTCTTCTTCTTTTACTAGTACGCCTTCTTCTTGTTCTTTTTGTTCGTCATCTTCTTCTTTTTTATTTTCTTTCCTCAATCCCCTCCTTCTTCTCTTTTTTTTTTCTCATTTTTTTCCTTTCATCTTTCTTTCCTTTCATTTTTTTCCTCTTCAGCCGTAAACCTAAAATATCAAAAAATTACTCTTTGGATTGTGACCCTTGAGTTCTACAGCTTAGCCATAAATCATTCTATGGCTAAGCCGTAAGGAACTTACGGCCTCATTATATGGTCAGTTGTAAGCGAAAAATACAAAACAAAACTCTCTCGATAGTGGCTTGTAGTTCTACAGCTTAGCCGTAAATCATTCTATGGCCAAGTTGTAACACTCCGAACCCAATTAAGTATGTTTAGTGACTAATTGATTTAGTATTAGTGATTTCCCATAGAATTAGCCTAGTTAATGATGTTTTGTTTTTATAAGTCACGTTTAGAGTCATAGATAGGTAATTAGGTTGAGTTTAACTTGGATTAGGTAGATGCGAGCCATTTTTCGTAGTTTTAGACTTTATAAGATTACTTCATACACACATCATATTGGCGTCAGTACATGTATCTTGTCAAGCATGTTAACTTTCGTAATTGACTCGAATGCAAATGAAGTCATTTGAAGTAGTTGGTCGTCCATTTGACTTAAACTGAAATTATCCAAAGAAATAGGGACTTTCTTTTAAACCTCAGCAAATTTATGTTATATAAAAAGGCTCACCAAACTTTTGATCTTCTCTTCCTGCATGTTGTTCTTCTCCAACGTCTACTTCTTCTCCACCACTTTTTCTCTCTCATCATGAAGATAGCAACGTTGCATGTGTGACCCAAGAGTCTTCTTCTCCTTTTCCATCATCCTTGAGCACTTCTTTGCATCTCTTTTTTCTAATTCATCTTTAAGTAAGCATTTGTTTTCATTACAGCTTTCTTAAGTTTAGAGAACTCTTATTTCACTGCATGCACTTAATTCTTTCCTTAATTCTTGCATACATGACAATTATGTCTACAAATACCCAAATTGAGCCAAAGGAGGGTTTAATAGCTTGAAAAGCTTAATTAAAGGCAAGTATAAGCAACTTTTGGTTGAATGTATGTTGATATATCTTGATTCTTATGATTCCCACATATCTTTCAGTTTTAATATGTTGTTACAGCCTTTTCTTTTGTAGTCCTATATTCCTTGTTTGAATTTGCATGTACTTATCAATTTCTTTAACGAAACCAACTGCTCCAGAAAATCTGAAGCTTACAGTTATGCCGTAGGTCTTCCGTGGCTCAAACTCTAGAGAGCAGCAAATTTGAAATTTACACTACGGCCGAGCTACGGTTAAGCCGTAAGATGTACTATGGCTAAGTCGTAATCTAACCGTGGTCCAGCCATAGGTAATTTTACGATTTGAAAACCCAAGAACATGAAAAATCAAAACCCTTCTACGGCTAAGCCACACTTAAGCCGTAAAATGTGCTACGGCTAAGCCATGGCCAAACCGTAAAATAAAGACGACTAAGCCGTAAGACGAATCACAATTTAACCATGAATGCGAGAGAATCTGGGTAACTACGGCTAAGTTGTAGTGCATACTACGGTTAAGTCGTAAATCATCCACAGCTAAGTCGTGAGGCTCCTGAAAACCAAGGTTAAACTAGGAACTGTTAAGAGACCTTGTAGGGCCTTAGTTTTGGATCTCTTTACCTCATAAATTGGTCCCATGGAATAATTAAATATTATGTAGGGTCTTGAGAGTTGAGACTCATATATGTGTGTTGTCCACTTGTTAAACACCTCGCCATGGGTGTTGGTTTAAGGACTTCGATACACATCCCTAATACAATGTAACAACAAAAGAAAGATAATTGTGTATTGGATAACTTAAAATTACATCAACATGCACAGTTAGAAACATTGAATGACTAGACTAGGGTTGGCTAGTAAACCACCTTGATTCCATAAAACTGAATTGAATTACATAGCATATTGAATTGCAGTTATTGTCCTAATTTCTTCCAATAATGATTTAAATTGAATGATCATTTCTCAATGGATTTTATTGTGTTATTCTTGATATATGTTACCTATTAACTTTGATATTGACTTGAATATGAATAATTGAGTATGAACGTATTGTGCGCATGATTTGAATATATACACTGTATGCTATTGTCCTTCCTCAATGAATGAATTGTATGAATTACTCGAGTTCAAGTATATGAATGAATTGAAATGTTCTGACTCTACTCAGCCTCAGCCTTATGATACCCAGTGGAGTTGACTTTGGTGTAGCATGAATGTTGTCACTTCAGTGTGCTTTTCTTAGGGCTTCCGGACTCCAGGAACTAAAAACTCATCCATACCTTGGCCTGGTCAATGGTGTTTTCAACGCATAGATCCCTAGAGGGAGGAGATGGCAAATGTAGTAGATATATAGTAAAGTATTTCTATTAATTGAATCGTATAACATTTTCTATTAAAATGCGCAACATGCCTAGTATACTAAATTGCAATTTTATTTATAATCATCTGTTAATGATTCTTGAAGATACAATGCGTGTTACCTTAATTTTGCTTATGCAGTGTTGAATAGTCTTATTCATTCGTTGTCTATTGGGGTTACAGGTTCATGTCCCTCTTCCAATCTCTCAAAGGTCAACGAGACTTTAGAGGAGATCCCCAAGGCCCCATTAGGTTTAGATGAGTGGACCACAGTTCATATCTGATCGATCCACCACGGAGTACGACTTGAATTAGTATAGGTCTTAAATTGGGTTGTGGTTGCATTAAGTTCATTTTATTATATAGAGACCATGACTCCATGTACTTTTGTCTACTATATAAATGATTCATCCTTAAAGGAACTTTTTTCCTTTTTTGTAAAGACATGTTTCCTTTTTTACTCTGTACATAAATATGTGTTTCTATTTCTTATATCCTGTATATGTATCCTCTTGTTCTTTATGATACTGATGGCTTTCGCATACGAATGCTTGGAAAAAAGTCCACTAATAGTGTTGACCCATAAAATTTTGCAAATAATGCAGCGAAGGCATTACAAGCTTTGGATTATAAAGTTTCAAACTTTTTAAAGTACGTGGACTTCATCTTAGCTCAAATCAGTTTCAGAAACTCTTTGCCAGCTCTTTGGGAATCATTGCGGGACCTAGCACTTCCAGATGTTGAAGCAAGCTTCTATTCAATGAAATACTTTCAAGTACATTTAAAGACTACTCCTCAAGGATTTAAAGCAGTTGAACATCATTTGGATCCAAACTTGGTTCAGATGATCATATACTATGCTCTGTAGGATCCTGTGCAGAGTGACATCCCATGAAGATCAAATTATCTGAAACTCTCAGAGGAAGCTCAAATGATGCCCAAGACAGGCCCTATAAAATTTTGGGTTGAGCAGACATCATTGAACCCAAAAGCCACAAGCATGTCAACTTGGGATCAGTCCCCCCCAAGCCATGGGGTCACTGACCAAAGTCTTGCTTCCTGATATCCAAAATTGATGAGATTTGGGCAAATACTCCAAGATATCCCTGATGTCAGTTCCTCTAAGTTTCGAACCAAACCGAAGTCATTTCGGCCTCAAACAGCTGAGACAAGGGCCCACTTTCATAAAAAGTCAACTGGAGAGTTGACTAACTTTTGAAAGTCAAAACAGGTTGAAACTTCTATGACACACTCAAAATAGTGTCAAGAAGCATCCTTCCAAGTTTTGTCAAGATTGGAGTTCGTTCGGACCCCAAATAGGTGAAAATGGTTCACAAATGCAAAAGTCCAAAAATGAGCCTTGATAGTGACCGCGGCCTGTATATCAAGGGAGTTGACCAACTTCCGATGGTCAAAATGAGCTGAAACTTTTATGACACGGTCAAAATAGTGTCAAAAAGCATCCCTCCAAGTTTCGTGGCGATTGGACTTCGTTTGGGCCCCAAACAGGTGAAAACGGGTCACAAATGCAAAAAACCTGAAATTGGGCCTTGTCCGTGACCGCGGCTGTGGTCACGAACCCCCAAAGGGCACTTCCTGCGGTTTTGGACGGTTATTCTCCACTTTCTTTTGAAGTGTAACCTCCTACAACCTCCCTTAACTCCCTGGAACTGCCAGAAACTGCTGGGGAGTCTATAAAAGGCTAAGATTTGAAAAGAAAAGGAGGAGGAGACACAAAAAAACACACACAGGAGAGAAAAAGAGAGAATCGAACGAACACAAGAGCATTCAAGCAAGAAAAGCAGCATCCCACGACCATTCCCTTCCTTCTTTAGTCACCAAGGTGAGCAAAAAGATTCAGAGGAAGAGGAGAAGGGTGGGGTAATTACAGAACGCACTATGTACGTGCCGTAATGGCTATTTAAAAGATGACGTTGTCATCTTTGTTTTTCTCATTCGGGGGGGTTTCTTGGCCATTATAGAGGTTGTGAACGAGCCCCTTTGGGCCTCATTTTATTCCTTGAAAATTATAGGTTCAAAATGACACAACTTTGGCTTCCTGTGATGCCCTCTTCGGACTTGAACAAAAGACAGTTCATAAACAAGAATGATGAATTACAAAGTTTTCAATCAATTCCATAGTCGAATTCAATCTTCTCAATGGTCATCCAACACCCCAAGATGTCGTGAAAAGGAGTTTCAACACTTGAAAAAGTTTGGAAGAACAACTAGCATGAACATCACAAAAAACGGAGGCGAATAGTGACTTTATGGTCACTGGCCTGGGGCAGTGACCGTGGGTCATGGTCACCCCCCATTTTGTTCCTCTTTTTCACATTTTTTCCTACTTTATGTACATCTTTTTGTAATTTCCAAATTGAGATCACATCTAAGACTTGAGGGAGGGGTTGTAAACTTTGTAAACTCATGTAAACAACCTGCATCCCCGCGGTCAGGGCATTAGAACCCATGCAAACAAAAAGGAACTCAATGATGAAATGTAATTGATTCCCATTCTTCTTAACGCTTGAAGTGCGTGAATATTGGACATTGAATCCATTACACATTTCCACGTTCATTTTTAGGCGCGATCAGAAATAGCAAGTACAGGTGTGTCTTCCCCTTGTGTGTGTGCACTTAGACTTGGGTTTAGGTGTGTATATACCGGAGTACATGTGTCACTATTTTAAGTTTAATCCTAATACCCGAATTATTGGGCTCGGGTTATGCCTTATGGCTTTACCGTATGGTCAGTCATAAGCGAAAATTACAAAACAAAACTCTCTGGATAGTAGCCTATGAGTTCTACGGCATAACCGTAAATCGTTTTACGGCTTAGTCGTAGGGTAAGCCGTAATAGAACTCAATAACTTTCAGGTAAAAATATCGTCACCTGAAAGTTATAATTCATGCATGAATCAAATTATCTGAGTCAATTTCTATGCCCTCTATATAGTTTATGTATCTCAATTTAAATATATTTAGAGAATGAATTTTGGGAACCAAATTAGACATTTAAAGCTTTAAAAATGGTAACAATATCGTTACCTGACAGTTATAAATTCATACATGAATCAAATTATTTAGGTCAATTTTTATACCCTCTACATAGTTTATGTATCTTAGTGCAAAGATATTTAGAGAATGAATTTTAGGAATCAAACCGGACAAATAAAGCGTTAAAAATAGTTATCGTTACCTAAAAGTTATAAATTCATGCATGAATCAAATTATTTGAGTCAATTTCTAAGCCTCTATATAGTTTATGTATCTCAGTATAAAGATATTTAGAGAATAAATTTTGGGAATCAAACTGGACATATAAAGCATTAAAAATAGTAATGATATCGTTACCTGTAAGTTATAAATTCATGCATGAATCAAATTATTTAGGTCAATTTCTATTTCCTTTACATAGTTTATATATCTCAGTATAAAAATATTTAGAGAATGAGTTTTGGGAACCAAACTGAATATATAAAGCTTTAAAAATGGTAACGATATCGTTACTTGAAAGTTATAATAAATCTAATTATTTGGGCCAATTTTTAAGCCCTCTAGATAGTTTATGTATCTCAGTATAAAGATATTTAAAGAATGAATTTTGGGAAACAAACTGAACATGTAAATCTTTAAAAATGATAACGATATGATTACTTGAAAGTTATAATAAATCAAGTTATTTAGGTCCATTTCTATACCCTCTACATAGTTTATGTATCTCAATATAAAGATATTTAGAGAATGAATTTTATGAACCAAAGTGGACATATAAAGCGTTAAAAATAGTAATGATATCATTACTTGTAAGTTATAAATTCATACATGAATCAAATTATTTAGGTCAATTTCTATGCCCTTTACACAATTTATGTATCTTAGTATAATGATATTTAGAGAATGAATTTTAGAAACCAAAGTAGACATATAAAGGTTTAAAAATGATAACGATATCGTTACTTGAAAGTTATAATAAATCAAATTATTTTAGTCAATTTCTATGCCTCTACATAGTTTATGTATCTTAGTATAAAGATATTTAAAAAATGAATTTTGGAAACCAAACTAAACATATCAAGCTTTAAAAATGGTAACAATATCGTTACTTGAAAGTTATAATAAATCAAATTATTTGAGTCAATTTCTATGCCCTCTATATAATTTATGTATCTCAGTATAAAGATATTTAGAACATGAATTATAGGAACCAAACTGAACTTATAAAGTGTTAAAAATAATAACAATATTGTTACCTAACTGTTACAGCTTAACTGTACAGCTACCATAGATGAGAAAAACTACGCAAATACGATCCACCTATAAAATGATCTACGGCTTAGCCATAAATGTATTACGGCTTAACCGTAAAGTTTAGCCATAAGTGAAAAGACACTGCGCAAATACGGTCCACCCGTAAAATAATCTACGGCTCAACCGAAATGTACTATGGCTTAACCGTAGAGCTTAGTCGTAAGTGAAAAACCCTGCGCAAATACAATCCGATCAAAGTTGAAGGCATGTTTGTCTTTTGATGAAGTGCTAACTCTAAATTGGATTTTCTTAAATCTTTCTTAATCAATTGGTATAATCTAAATTTAGAATTAATTTTTTGATAAAAATCCTTTAATTGAATGGCATACTTTTTTTGAGCTAAAATTTGAGAATCAAGATATAAAGGGATCGATCAGGATTCATCTTAAACGGTCGGGTATATATGTGGGCGTATGATAGAGCTTTAGGTATTTGTTCCATTTCAGTGTCTAAAATGTAATATACACATGGCCCTAGTAATTAAATCTCTCTTCTCGTGGGATGGGAGAAAATTTATCTACACCTCACTGTAGTGTGTTTGTATCGTACCATTTTGAGAAATGTCAAAAAGAGTATTTTCAAATACAGGGTCATTTCCCTTACATTGTTGGAAAATTGATAAAGATAGTTAATTTTTTTAAATAAAAGAGGAAGCTAGCAAAAACGGCCCTTTGCAAATAGGGTATTTTGGAGAATTTTCCGAAGTCAAATGTATAAGTTGTAGAAAAATATTTTTTAGTTGAATTCTAAAAAAAAATCCTTTTATCATGTTATATTACTACCTATTTTATAGGAAATTATTTTATGTCAGTATTACTAATTTTTCATGGTATATTCAAAAGCAATGGACTTGCAGGCGTGGGGAACTACTCCAAAACAAGCTTAGGCAAGATAGAGCATGATTACTGAAGCATTAGTGTTAGTGTGCATGAAAGAAAGAAATAAAAAGTGGGGCATAAATACTATTGTGTGGTGCTACATAAACTTGTATGTATTTTAGTGTGTAAACATATAATTTCTCATATTTGAATTGATGTCTATCAATACATGTCCAAATGTAATTCATAGGAGGGCTACCCTTTAGGGATGATCCGAATAAGAAAATTTCTCCAAGGTGCTGTCATGGTGGACCATCACCAAATAGTGAATTAGAGTGGAAAGAAAGAAAGAAATGATACAAAGGCATGCTAAGGGCTTGTTTCATTGGTTTGCTCACAATTTTAAAAAATAATATACAATAACTCATGTTTTTTAAAAAAATATATCGAAATTGGTGATGATCCAACAGCTAATAATTGATCTCATACTGAACATTAACCTTATAAACATTTTTAACCATTTGGATCATGATTTATTGTCCCAAAATAATAATAATAAAGAAAAACGGGGATTGCATGTGGACTAACTTAAAATTAAGCATGTGTACATCAATAATTGAATGTTTTTCACAAATCTCTCGAAATCCACAAGGCAAAAAGCCCTGAAAATTGACCTTATAGCCGTGTTTAACCTTCCAAACTTTTCTAATGATTTAAATCTTTTATTTGTGGCTCTTAGAATTTAGAAAATAATATTAAATGAATAATGTCTTTTTGCACATATCTTGATATTGATGACGATCAAACAATTGAAATTTGGTTTTATAACTATGTTTGATCCTCTAAATATTTTCAACAGTTTGGATCTTGATTTAACCTCTTGGATTTCAAAAAAAAAAAAAGGAAAAAATCAATTTGCGCGTGATCCACTATAAGTTATTGTATTGTCGCTTCTTTTTTTTAGCCTTTTACTTTTCATATGCATTCTAAAGTAGATTGTGAGAAATAGAGGTAAAACATCTACTTATCTAAAATGTGTAGAGCATATAAACACATGCTACCCAATTTAGATATTTAGACAGATACATGTAGGATTTAATAGTTAATACCATCAAAGCTTATCCAATGATATTATTGCATTGGATGTGACTCCATTTCTCCCAAAGATGAATTAAATTCGATATTTGGTTGCGTTCAGATAAATGGGAGACGAGGGACAAAAAGACTTAAAAAATATAATTCTACCCTCCCTCAAAGACAACCTAGATTATCATACCTCTTAAGTAGGATTATTTAAGTCGAAATACTAGATATTAATTCACTGTAACATCAAGACTATAATAGTATAATTCTGTGTAATAAAAATGCAAACAAATAAGGAATAAGTGGGACATAATGCAAATAGTTGTTTATCCCACCACTTATTCTCCCCCTTATCCATCTTCCAATATAATGTGTTAGGAAGTGAGATAAATTTTTAGAGGATTAAATAGTTAATACCATTTAATCCCATCTATTGATATTATTATATAAGATAGGACTCTATTTATTTCAGAAATGTATCTGATCTGATATTTAATCGCGTTCGAATAAATCCGGGACAATGGAAAAGAAACCTAAAATATATAATTCTGCCTAAAAACAGCGATGCAAAACATGTAACAAGCCATGTTTGGCTGTGGACATGGAAGCACAAGCCTCTTCTAGATAATTATTGATCGACAGATTGCTTGTTACGGCGACTCAAAGGAAGTGCTGACGCTGACATTGACATTGACATTGACATTAACATTGCTATTAACACTAGAGTCGAAGTTTACCTAAAAACACTAGAGTCGAATCTCAACAGGCCACCTGTCCCATTGAAGTGAGTGGGAAGTGCGTTCCACTGACCAGACCAGAATGTTCAATCCATGTGTCAAAGTGTGAAATTGAAGTTCTCTGTGGAACCTATCATGGGATAATGATGCAAATGTGTGGACTAATTGCCCAACTACACCATGTGCCTGACTCGAAAACGCCCAAGGGTTGGTCCACTTAGGATAAAAGACAATTGGGTCTGGGTCGTGGTCTCGATGATGTGCCCATCGAGTCATCGGTTCGCATCCACTAGTATCCCCCGAAAATCTAAGGGCCCAAGGGTTTATACGAGTCATATTATATATACCGGAATATCAAAAGGACCTGCTTTAAAAACTGGGTGGGCCCTATTTTTAGTGCAATAGACAATCGAGCAGTTAATTGGACTGCAACATTTGATAGGTTCATCTTCAAGCCCACCATTGACCAAACCTGAACCTGACCCGTTTACCTCTTGTGACTTGTGTGTAACAAATCCACACGGGCTTTATCGGCCCACAAGCTTTCCGAATTTCAGAGTCCTAAATATCCCTTATGTGTAAGTGAACTATATTTAGTTCCAGATAGAAGGGAAAATTACCCGGCCAAGCCCAGCTCATTTGGGCATCTACCCAGCAGAACTTACGTAGGCTAAGATGCAGACTATTTATGCATATCATGATGAAATATATAACCGCCCACACTGATTTTTATAGGGATTCAACTCCAGATCGATTGGAATGGAGAAATAAAATTCTTGTGGTAGACCTCAACATAGTTAAAATTAGGCTTTGATGATGATGATGATGCTAATGGAATAAGGATTAGCCCCTGACTATGGGCCTAAAGACTCAGCCCAAATCCATCCTTGAGTCAGACCGAGTGAGAGAGCGTGAAAATTTTTGGGCCCTGATATCCATGGTGGGCCCTGACATGTGATATTTTTACCTAACTACCAGAGATAAAGCCTGCTCTGGAAAAAACAAAACAAGCAAACTTGGGAGGCGAGAAATGCTGTACCCAACCAACGGGCAATCGTGGGCTTGCGTGTTGATGACGAATTTGGCAACCCACCACTGTAATTGTTGTGTTGGCATAATCCCTCCTAAGACTCGTGATTGGAGAGTAGGGATCATCCAATTGTTGGGTTCCAATCAATTGAATTTTTATTTGTTTTAGTTAGATGTAGGTAAAAGGAAGGATGTCCTGAAAACGAAATTTTAATATAGTATTTTAGCAACAATCATCGGTTGTGTAATCTATTCATCTATCTATCTATATAAATCGAGTCAATTGGGACGTGGCTTCTTATGATTCATTTTTTCCCACGGAGAAAACTACACATACCATGAGACTCCAGTGAAGCGAATAGGCCAGTTTAGAAAATTATCGTCTCCTCTACTTAAATTTACCTGTATCATCTAATGTAATTTTGCAGAGGTATAGTACGGGACATAACTCTACTCGGCCACTTTTATGTCCAGAACTAAATACCGTTTTGTCCAGAACTAAACCTTTCTAAAATTGCATTAGATGATACAAGTAACTGTGCTCAGACACTTGAAAACGTCCTCTTACCTCAGTGACGAGAGGCATCAATTTTCACCTCGCTGCCCACGAATCAAACTGTGGTGAAAATGTCCTCTTACCTCTGTAGTGAGAGGCTCTCTCAACTGTAAAAAAAACACTGTACACAGCCGCTCTTTAGAAAGAATTAAAGTTACATAGGAAAATTCCCAAAATAGATAGAAAACTAACCTCAATATATATATATATATATATTTTTTTTATCACTTGGGTTATACCTTGCTAGCCTAGTGTTTAGAGGGTTATCTAATTCTCATGAGTAAAAATTATTCTCTTAGAAAGTACATATATAGTTGCACACATAGTATTGGTGGAAGTCGAACTCAAGGCCTTTGGGTGCAAACCTAAGCCTCAAACCAATTGAGATACTGCCTTGACGACTAATTGAGCAACATGTCAACGAGATAAAACCACTTCTATAAAAAAAAAATAATATTAATACATAAATGAGATAAATCACATCTAATGAGTTATATTGCTTGGACATAAAAGTTCCAACAGCTATTAAAGGAAATACACTATCCTAGCTGTAATTCCATTTCGAAAGTGGAACCTAACCCAAAATTCACATCAAAGATGAAAAGACATGCCACGTGACAACCTCCCATTTTTAGGAATACAAGCCTAATCAGCTCTGGATCTAAAGAACACTCCATCATATTAAAATGAAAAAGTACCATAATGCTTAGAGGATAAAGAGGAGGAGAGCAATAAGAGAAATCTGCCTTCTTTCAGCATTTTGCAGTGGGGCTTGGAGAGGAATGAAAACCGGTGAGTAGTTCAAACAGTGATGAAGGTGAATGCTTATGGTGAGAAGATTGCTCATCTGCCCCTATTTTCTCAAGCTATGTAATCCAACCAACAAGGCTTATCACTTTGTATTTATTGAACTTTCTAGGTCATTACACTTATACTGTATATTTGATGATAATTATTTGATTTGAATTGTGAAATATTCTAATAATGACGAGCTTGTCGATGCAATTTCAATGACAGCAAGGCCCACAAGTTGATGGTATGTGTTGGCATGCTTGTACCACATGATCAGCAGACCAGTACACAAAAGTTTTGCTACCTGGAAGACAATATTTTACCAAAGGGTTCCAATAGCTTTTATCTTCCAGGAAACAGCACTTCAAATTATTAAGGATTAAACGCCGAACATAATCATTATTATCATCAAAACGTTGTTCCAACTATGTTGGAGTCGAATACATAAATTTTTTTTCCCCATTCAAATTATCAAGGATTAAATGCAAAAGAGAAGCACGACAAAAATTAAAAAGAGTGATCAAGGTCTAGTTAAGATCTTTGATTGTAGAGCAATTAGACTATTGAAAGAAGTAGCGCAATGATACCCAAAAAAAGTGCCAGTGGGTGTATTTAAGAATTCAATGTAGGAATATTATTTTAAGCAGAGTGCCGATGCGACAGGGGTTCTGATCATTTCAACCATTTGGATCAGCTAATCATAAGCCCCAATGGGTCAACATTACTCTTAAGCTATCCATGATACGGCAAATCCAACAGGGATGTACCAGACAATAAATCAAGAGAGAGAGATAGAGATTTACATGGTTTGACGAGTTGCATAAGTCCACAGGGCATGAACCTTGACTTTCTTCTTCACTGGTAAAAGGAGAACATTACAAGAGTTTTTCTGTCTCTCACACACACAGAACTAAAGTGCTAATTAAAAGGAAATTTAATACGAAAGAAGCTTGGCTTCACTACAGAATAGAGGGTCGGCTCAAACTTTCCACAACAGCTTGAGGTCGGTTTCTGGTTGGGATAAGATGGCCACTGTGAGTCTACTTATTTGTTATGGGTATGATGGAAGGAGAAGGAAGGCATGGACGGAGAGACTGATGAATAGTGGCTGGATCACCATAGTCTGAATGTGGCCGCATGCACAAATTTTGTTTCCATATAGTGGGTTTGTGCCACAAAAGGATTTTGCTGTTTGCAGATTTCCACTTCCACAAAAGAGAGGAATCCTACCCCTCACATTGGATATTCAAATTCTCTCTATTAAGAAAAATCAATTCATTTTTTTCGTTTTCCCACCAAATGAATGAAAAAGTAATTGTGTGTAAAATCAAGATAATTTTCCTTACTAGGATTCCTCTAGTTGTTCTAGTACTCTAACTTTTGCCTTGCTTTTGAGTTAACTTGCTTAAATTCTCGCATAAGGGTGAAATGGTCCTGTAAAACCAATAGCGCTTGTATGGTCATGAGCGAAGAATTGTATTAATTCACCTTATCGTGATTATCATTGATGTGTATATATAGTACATGGAGATCTGTTGATAAGATTTATAGTTCAGCATATTTTACAGAATACAGAAAGTTAATATTTGACAGATTTGAATTTATTATACAGCTGTGATGGGACTAGAGCTGGCAAAATTCAGTCCGACCCGCAACCTAGCTTGACCCGACTTGTTTCTGACCCGCCTAACCCAATCCGTTTGAAATATGGGTCGGATTAGGGTTAGAGTTTACCAATCCATATAAAAATGGGTCGAGTTAGGGTTGACCCGCCAACCCGTCCTAACCTGTTTTACTAGTTTAGATTTTACTAAATTACTATGACTTTCTAATTTTGATGTGGTTTTTCTTATTCATGTGGGTGATAATCTATGTATTCTTAATCTTTTGTAGAAGAGTTATGTAAAATTTTAATACTTAGAATATAAAACTTATTTTTCTATTTGAAAATATGATGTTTTTGTATTTGAAATAGTAATATGTGTTTTTCATTTTTATGTTGGCATAAAAATTTACCTCTAAAATATGGATATAAATGAAATACAATATCGTTGATGAGTCTTATACTTATACTCAAATTTGGAATTATAAAATTGAAAAAAAATTAAAAAGAGATTATCCCAAATTCTCAATAAATGGGCTAGAAAATATTTATAAATTTCCCATTTTTTACACATTGAAACTTGATAAATTATAAATTCATGCTCAATACAACATTTTAAATGAGTCTAGATGTAAGGAAAGCTTTAAAAATGAAATTGGGCAACATAAAATGAGTTAAATCATTCACAAAATTGGAATTAAATATGTTAGGTCGGGTCATCCCGACCCAACCTGTATCAAATTTGGGTTAGGCAGGTCGGGTCGGGTTGACCCGCAACGGGTGTGGGTTGAAGGTTTTCAACCCGTTTTAAAAATGGGTCGAATTAGGGTTGAAACGAACAAATTCGGGTTTTGGTTGACTCGACCCGAATTTTGTCAACTCGACCCGTTTGCCAAGTCTAGATGGGACCACTCATGCTTTGCTTAGGCTTAATGAGTTGGCTTGTATGCTTATCCTAACATGCCCCCTCAAGAGAAATGGATTTTCTGTGACGTGAAGCTTGCCTTTTAATAATTGAAAGCGCGCAAAGCTTAACCCCTTAGTAAAAATATCTGCTAATTGACCCACAAAGCTCACAAGCTGAACTTGAAAATAGCCTTGAATGACCTTTTCTATAATAAAATGATAGTCCACCTCCACATATTTGGTTATGGCATGTAACACTGGATTTGAGGCAAGTGAGATGGCACGACATTATTAGAGTACGCAAATGGTGGAGTTTTGAGAAAAAGTCCAAGGCCCCGCGTTAACATTCCAATCCAATATAATTCAAATTCAACAGCGGTAATAGTAAAAGACCTATATTTTGCCTCAGTGCTTGATTTAGATATAGTTGGTTGTTTCTTTGCATTCCATGAAATTAAATTTGGACCAAAGAATACAGCATAACCTGAGGTAGATCGCTTATCATCTGGATCTCCCGCTCAATCAGCGTCTGTGTATACAGTAAGAGTAAAGGGACCCTTGTAGAAGCAAAGACCATGAGTAACAGTGCCTTTCAGAAACCGCAAAATTCTTTTGAT
Source organism: Sextonia rubra (assembly GCA_037013555.1). Lineage (NCBI taxonomy): Eukaryota > Viridiplantae > Streptophyta > Magnoliopsida > Laurales > Lauraceae > Sextonia > Sextonia rubra. The sequence continues at coordinate 46,319,876 of JASUAD010000001.1, forward strand.
AGTGACCCAATGAGTAGATCTAGGCTCATGCGTGTATTGACAAACTTGGTTAACTGCAAATGCGATGTCAGGTTGAGTCAAAGTTACATATTGTAATGCTCCAACGACACTGGCATACTCATGCAGAGATGCCAATGGATCACCAGAGAACTATGAGAGCTTGGACCGGAGTCAATTGTTGATTTGATGAGTTTAGCATCATGCATATTTGTCCGTTGCAACAAATCCCAAATATATTTTGTTTGGGTGAGAAACAACTCTGAGTTAACTCAGTGTGCTTTAATTCCAAGAAAGTAATGCAAAGGACCTAAATCTTTCATCGTAAAAAGATGATCAAGGTCAACCAACAACTTAGGAAGAGCAGCAGAGTTATTAGTAGTTGGAACAATGTCATCCACATAAATAAGTAGAATAATGAACTCTCCTCTAAAGTTGCTGACAAATAATGATGTATCTGCATGTGAACCAATGAACCTAAGACTTTGAAGATAGTTTGTCAATCATAGATAACAAGCCTGTGGTGCCTGTTTCAACCCATAAATTGATTTGTGGAGCCGGCATACATTATTTGGCTTAGATGAATCCACAAAGCCCTGAAGTTATAGACTTCCTCAGTTAAGACTCCATGTAAAAAAGCATAGTTAACATCTAATTGGCGAATAGCCCAACCAAATTGGAATGCTATTGAGAGCACCAGACGCACGGTAGTATGTTTGACTACTGGGCTAAATGTATCACTATAGTTGAGGCATGCCTACTAATGAAACCCTTTAGCCACAAGACGAACTTTATGTCGCTCAATTGTGCCATCTTATTTTTGTTTGAGTTTAAACACCCATTTGATATTTTGGCCTGATCTTGCATGGACTATGTGCGCTGTCTTCGTTTTCAAATTCAAGAGCCATTGCATTCCTCCAATTGGGTGACTTTACAGCGTGAGAATAACATGTAGGTTCAATAGGCCCAAGTGCAGTTTGTAAACCTAAATGCAATGGGTAGCATGTGGCTAAAAGCTTTTTGGGTTTATAAATTCCATCCAACGATCGGGTCCGCATCGAATGTGTCCTTTGAACAGCAGTTGAGGTAGATGTTAATTGAGCACATGGGTCCACATGTGCTGTAGTGGGTAAATCATCTTTAGTTGCATCAACATCACATGTTACATCCAAATTCAAGCAACCAATAGATGCATGTGGCAAAGTGGAGCTAGGAAGCTGATCCAAATGACGTGGGCCATTGGCAGGTGTTAACTCATTTAAACCAAGTGACCCAATTGCATGAATTTGTTCCACGGTAGTATGTGGCCCAAGATCTGATGCCCCAACAACATTTGTAGGTGCTGTGACACATGTTTCAGAGCTAATTAATGGGCCATGTGTAGAATCAGTACCAGTGAGTTGGCTGCAAAGGGCTAATGAAGTTCGTCAAAGACTACATGACAGGACATATATGTCCGTTTTGACACAGGGTCATAGCATTTGTAGCCTTTATAGTTACGCCCAAAACTGAGAAAGACACATGGCTTGGTTCAAAATGCTAATTTGCCCAATTGATACGGGCGAAGATATGGGAAGCAGACACACCCAAAACTATGTAGAATATCATAATCCCGAGTTCTTGAAAATAATTTCTCATAAGGGGAGATATTATCAAGAACTTTAGTGGGCATGCGATTGATCAGAAAAGTAGTAGTTTCAAATGCAAAGTCCCAAAAAAAAAAAAAAAAATGGGACTGAAGAGTGAGCCAAAAGAGCCATCCCCATTTCAACAATGTGACGTGTTTTCTTTCAGCTAAACCATTTTGAGCTGGAGTGTGAGGGCAAAAAATTATGTGAGAAATGCCATTTTTACTTAAAATTTTTTTGAAACGATGACTCGTAAGTTGTCCACCACCACCCGTTTGAATAGATTTTATTCGTTTCTCAAACATGGTTTCAACAAGAGGTTTAAAAGTAAGAAAATTTTCATACACTTGAGACTCAAAAGAAATAGGAAACGACCAACAATATCTACTGAAATCATCAATAAAAGTAACATATACCGAGACCCAATTATTGACAGCGTATTGGAATAGCCCCATACATTCATGTGAATAAGTTCTAAAGGAGAAGAAGAAGTAGATGAAGTGAATGGAAGCCTAGAAATTTTACCCATTTGACAAGCTATGCAAAGATGTTGTTAACTTTGGCGAACCATGTAAGGGAGAGATGATGCAACATGATGAAGTGTTTATTGTGAAGGATGACCTAGTTGCCGATGCCGCAAAAAACTTGATACCTGTACACTTAAGTGAGCAGAAGGAGTTATAGGCAACTGATTACGAATACTCACAGAAAGCTGTAGAGGGTAGAGACCGTTAAACTGAGACACACACAATAAATTTCGTGAGATAGTAGGGACATGGGGAATATCATGCAAAGAGACAGTAGTGCCATTTGAAAGATATTGAGATTAACCAATATGAGAAATTGGTAAAGTCTTACCATTGCCAACTGCAAGACCATCTATACCCACATAGTCAGAATGAAGTGACAAATTGCTAAGATCTGACGTTACATGGTTTGTTGCTCCTGTATCAGTAAACCATGTTGTTTCACCATGCTTCCCTGCAGCCATTGCTTGAAGCTTTCAGGAGGTTGTCTTTCTTGAAAGGAGAGATCCAGACGGTTGAAGCAGTCAAGGGCTAGATGACCAACCCTATTACAAATTTGATATAAAGGACGTGGCTTGGACGTTTGAACTTGGGGAGATGAATTAGATGAGGATCCCACGTGGTTATTATTCAGATGACGTCCATGGCCACGATCACAGCCCTTCCATGTCCACGGCCTTGAGAAATAGTAGTTGTGTTTAAAGCAGTGGCGGGTTGCTCTGTGACTGGAGTAGAATGGTGCGACTCCAACCTTAACTCAAATGTTAAGAGTTGCCCAAATAGGTCCACGAAAGTAATAGGAGAGTCATGATTTACAATTAAGTGTGAATCGGATCATATTTAGGTCCAAGGCCATTTAAACTTTGATTGCATAGATCATATTCAGTAACAGGCTAAGCAATGGCATCATAAATACCTTTCATCTTGTCAAGGTATTCGGCAATAAAAAGACCCCCTTGTCTTAAGTGTCTGAAATTACTGCTTTAATTGTAGAACCCGATAGCGAGATTGAATCAAGTGAAGTTTCTCCAACCTTTGCCATGTTGGGTTTATATCTTGTATTCCGGTTTAGCCGGATGAGTCCACTGGGTTAGTCAGGGACTGGTTTAAGGTCAAGGCTATTTTGGTAATTGTACCGGGGCTTTCTTGGTGGCCAAGAAAGCGGAGATTATATATATGTATAGTCTGTAACCCTAGACCTTGCGGCGGCAGTTGCCCGTGGTGTTCCCACACCACGTAGGAGAGATGAGGTGAGAGAGTGGGAATCTCTTGTATGCTTTACTTGTCATAGTGAAGATGTTCGTCTTCCTGTGTCCGTGGATGTAGCCCTATTTGGGTGAACCACGTAAATCTCGTGTTTCTTCTTGTGTGTGGCTTGCTTCGTGTTGATCTTGTGATTCATGGATGTGCAAACGGGTGATGTCAGAAAATCACAACAATTGGTATCAGAGACACAACAATTGGTATCAGAGACGAGGTTGGTGTTCCTCAGGTTTTCTGAGCGAGGTGGAGACCACTTAGTAGATTGGAGGTTGTGCATGAAAGATCAACAGATCGGATCTTCTTGGAGGATCCGGAGTTCTGCGATTCTCGTTGCAGAAAAATCGGAGATCACGGGTGATCTCTGGTTGGGCCACCATCAAAGAAGAAGAAGACGAGAAGGGGTTATTGCTGCTGGAGAAGTCCTGTTTCTGTTTCTGGGTTGTTTGTTTTGTGGCTGCCAGATTTCGCGGAGAAGATCAGAAATCAGAGATCAGAGCTTGATCGCAGAGATCAGAGATTGATTGTGGAAGATCATCCGAAGAAGAGATCTGCTGCGGTTTGGGCCGCTCGATTAGGGAAGACAGAGGTGGGTTCTTTCCTTGGCTGTCGGTTCTGACGAGGAAGACCGGAAGAAAAAGAAAAAAAAAATTTCTGTAATCACCGGTAGCCGGCTGTTCGCAGCACTTCATCAAGCCACCGCCGTCGCTGCTGCCCCGCTCGGATCGCGGGAGAAGATGCATGCAGAAGCCGTCGCTGCCCACCTGCACCGCCGCTGCCAAGAACAGCCACACCGTTCGCATGCCGCTCGCCGCATTCGTCTTCTGCGATCGCCCTCGTTGCCGCCGTTCGCCTCGCCGCCGTGCTCCTTCCAGCGTCAGGAACCCCGGTGTCCGCCGTTAGCCGCTGACGAAGAAGATGTTGATCTCTGCTTGCAGAACCAGAGACCAAGCGGACAGAGGAAGACGACGAAGGTGTTCGGGCTAGGTCAGGTCAGGTGTGACCCGACCCGAGTGCAGCGCAGCCCAGAGAGCAACAGCCGGTTCGGTTTGGGGTCAGGTCAGGTCTGACCTGACCCGTGTGCACAGAGTCCAGCCCAGCGGACAGTTTAATCCACCAGATCAGCTAGTTCGGGTTGGGTAAGACCTGACCCACGTCCGCAGCTCAGCCCAGTGCAGCAGTACAGCAGACCTGACGTCAGCAGTGACGTCATCACGGTCAAAGGCAGGTTTGACCAGATTTGTGGCTGAAATTGTTTCTCCAATATCTTGATCGTCCGATGTCCGATCGGAGATCCGTTTGGGCCTACAGACTCGTTTCGAGCAGATCTACGCAGTGGAAGAGGTTGATTGGCTGTTTGATAGTCAAGGAGGAGGTATGATTGATTGGAGTGTAGAAACTTGTTTCTACGTTATCGAAGCCATCCTGAATTGGATTTCAGATCCGTTTCTTTCAACGTGCTCGTGGTAACGAGATCTATGACTTAGTGCAGAAATTTAGAGGAGATCTGAATAGATGTGGATTTAGGCTTGAATCGGGTCTACTTGACCTGACTGTTGTTGCAAACCCAATAATAGGAGTCGCCGGCCTAGTTGCAAAGGGTTTGCTGATTCAAACGAAGTTGTTCGTTTGGGGTTCACATGCTTTTCTGGATCGCATGTGATGTTATTCATCTTGCCAGAGCCAAGCCGGAAAAGCAGCAAGGAGGAGCTGATGTGTCAGCAGTTGTCAAACATTTGTTTGATTGATTGATTGATCGGAGGCCCGGTCAAATGTAGTTTTTTGACCGCTCGGAGGCAAAGGTTTCTGCAATTGTGAAGTCATCTGGACTTTTATTCCCAATTTGTTTTGCTTGCATGCTTGTGGCGATTGGATCTTCACAGTGATGTTGAAGATGGGGCAAGATGGTGAGTGATTCAGATATCACTCAAATTCGTCAATGGTTTCGAGCTTTTAGTTCGATGTGGAGTTTGACGAGATGAACTTTGCTCAAAGTTCATGTGCTGGCTCAACATGTCAAAGTGTTGAAAAAGACTGCATCCCTGGTGCAGTGACGTGCCATTCAGCAGGGTACGTGAAGACATTGCCGATTTTATCTCCTAGTAGCTTGAGTTGTACGGAGTTGTACGGAATTCAAGCCAAGGTGGAGATTGTTGGGTTTATGTCTTGTATTCCGGTTTAGCCGGATGAGTCCACTGGGTTAGCCATTGACTGGTTTAAGGTCAAGGGTATTTTGGTAATTGTACCGGGGCTTTCTTGGTGGCCAAGAAAGCGGAGATTATATATATGTATAGTCTGTAACCCTAGACCTTGCGGCGGCAGTTGCCCGTGGTGTTCCCATACCACGTAGGAGAGATGAGGTGAGAGAGTGGGAATCTCTTGTATGCTTTACTTGTCATAGTGAAGATGTTCGTCCTCCTGTGCCCGTGGATGTAGCCCTATTTGGGTGAATCACGTAAATCTCGTGTTTCTTCTTGTGTGTGGCTTGCTTCGTGTTGATCTTGTGATTCATAGATGTGCACAACGGGTGATGTCAGAAAATCACAATAATTGGTATCAGAGACACAACCTCATGAGCCGACTGAAGACCCACAACCCGTGGGTGTGAGTGTTGCATTAATCCAGAGAAGTACAAAAGCATCGTGCTCCATCCATTGTTCATAGGCTGGGTTAATTGCAGATGTAGGAGTACCATCCTTATTATTAAGAAAGTTTGCTGGACAAATCCCAGTACCATCAACATATTTAACTAATTTATTGGCCCTCAGTATTAAAGGAAATTGACTCTTCCACAATAGTAATTGTCCTTATTTAGCCGAATAGAGATCAGGCTTGTAATATTTGAAATTGACATTGTGCTGGAGGAGATACCTGAAGCAGCCATGAGAAGTAGCCAATAATCAAAGCTGGTAAAAGAACTGATAACTGCTTGCAGTCCAACAGAGAGCACTGCACACAGATGATAGGTGATGCTCACTGTGTTAGACTGAGCCCATAGACGATGCACAAATCACAATTTGGGTAGTGACGACACCCAACGGAGAGACCAGAGAGACAGGGAAGCAGAGAGCATAAAGACAGCACAGATCCTGTTAGTACTCACTACGCAACACGTCGAACCCTTGTAAATGAATGATGCATTTGATGCAACCTGAGTATTTATTTTGTAAAAGCTCAATGTTCTGGGTCTCAACCATAGTATTTATCAATTCAAACATCCTGGTCATACCATTAAGATGGCCATTAGATGAGCATGCTTACGAGGTTGAATGCATGAATGTTGCATTGGCGGTAAAATCAATCAAATAAAAACTGGTAAGAACATTGAAAAAGCTTAGCATCCTGTTTCTTAAAAAATATTTCACAAGGTGCAGAAAAAAAAAAAAAAAAGCTCCCTACACCACTGCTTCCCAATCCGAGTCCAACTAACTTATACCACACCATTCCACAACATCACAGTAGAATTAAATTGATATTCACCATTCATCACTTATTTACCATTGATCACTAAAATTAAGTTGATTATGGATTGTCATAATCATGCTAGAACTCACTTGAGTACCTGCTGCAAGATTCCTCATAAAAAAAACCCACCAAACATCTCCTAAACTTTCAAGTATCAAGTACCAAGTTGTTCTTGCAGAAGAGCAAACACAGCAAGAGAGGCATACAAAAAAGCTGGACATAGGTTTCCAACTGAAACATGGAAGGAAAGATTCTTCACCTTTTCCTTAAAACAGAAATAGTCCATTACATAATGTATGTTCACATAGGAAACGAACAAAAAGCAACCCATACAACTCAAGTATAAGAAACCTGAGCAAGGATTCATACAATAAACATGACTATTGAATCAGTGGAGGCCACTTTCTTCACCTCCCATTCCCAAACTTCATTCTCTCTCAAATCTCTTTCAATCTCTATAACTATAGAAGAGGAGGAGAAAGAGGATGAGCAATCTTTTTCTGCCCCTTCACACCTATCTCCTCGGGCTCTCATACTTATTTTTACTTTGACCTAACTTAAAACTAAAGATCTAACCAAACCCACATCATGTAAAGAGTTTAAAATGTAAAAGAAACCTTCTTCCTGGACTATACTGTATGACTGCACAAACTCTTACACTTCAAGCCCTAACAAACACGCGCTGTTTACTAATTTTTGGGTTTCTCTCAATTTAAATTGTAGCTGGAGACTCTCACATCAGCTGGAGAAGCAGAGTGGATGTAGACAAACTCAAGACTCTTTCCGGCAGGTAAGGAGTCTAGCCATTCTGGGAGCACATAAACGCCACCAGACCTTGTAAGTCCCCACAGAGGGCCATATAGTTTGTTGATCGAAATCTTAAGGTCCTTCACGGTTTTGGCTGATTTGTTTGTCACAACAGTTGAGTATCTGTAGTAAGTTCTTCCCTTTGCGTTCCATGATGCTGTTGCTTTTTGCTCAATAACTATTGGGGAGTATGATGTAACTGCATCAGGTAAGCATCTTCGTTAGCTAGTTCCACAAACTGAATAGCGAGCGAACGAGATTTGAAAAATCAGTGTCACAAAAATCAGTAAGATCTGAAGAATATACCTGGAGCAGGTGATGGATTTGTTGTAGGTGTGGGCTTGGGTTGATTCACTGGCTGACTAGGAGTAGGAAGTACCACTGAAAACAGACCCATAAATGAAATCATTAAACATAAAAAATTTAATCATTATGTACCTCTTCAATTGAATAGAAATCAAAGTTCCCTATAAAGTTAATGGAACAGCCAGAATACCAGGAAGGAGTTGGTTGTATCCGCTGTGGCCACCATTAAGACGAGCTAATATGCCAAGAAGAGGAGCATTGTTGTAAGTTGCTGGTTCTGTCTGCTCATAGTTATCTCTCTCATCGGCAAAGTTGTCGTAAGCATCAGGGCCTCCAACAATTGCACCAACAAGAAGATTTGGATCACTTGCCTTCCTGCCGTACCAATCGTTGTAACCTCCCCTGCAGCTCACAAATGATGAATCAACCTTGATGGAGACAATTGAAGAAGCACGGTGGTGAACTTGACGTGGGTAGTTGCTTCCATATCCCACCATATAACTTGTTGCTCTTGGGTTGTCACCTAGTATGTAATCCACCTGAGAAAGCAGTCAAAACAATTTGAATTATTTTGAATAATGTGTGAGATGGAAGACCACAGATTTGCCTAAAGAAACAAAAATTCTCACTCTTTTTCTTTTTCGTTGGGAAATTCATGTAGGACATGGGAAGAAGTTAAGATTGAGCAAATTGAACATAATTAGTCAAGAATATATGTCTAGCTGACAATTCCAGAACCTGCGCCAGACGGTATGCATGTTAAAGCCTGGTTTAAGTGATGCATTTACAGATCATCCTCAGGCCTTCACTATTGTGTAAAATGAGGACCATGAAGAAGCATAGACCAAATTGCAAAGTGGAAGACTGTTTCAACCTGGATAATCTTTCTATTTATTGTGGGGCAATTGTTTCAACAATGTAGATCACCAAACCATGGCTCCACTTGTACATACATGGGTTCATAGAATCAAACAACTCATACTAACAACGAAAAAAAAGGTGTTTCAAGAACAGGCATGGAATGTGCTTGAAACAGGTATCATATTTGCAGAACAGAACAAGGCCAAATTTATTAGAATACATATTGAACTGTTTGTTCAATTGTGGGTAAAGCGACATACTTGAAAAACTAAGCATCCAAAGTTTTTTCTATTTGAATGTGGTAAAATCTTTACCTGAGACTTAGCAAATGCCAGAAGGTCGGACGCTCCAATGTTTCCAGCAGCACAGCTTATGCTTTTGCGAGAGGAGGCGAGGTAGTCAGAGTAGACGGTGAGAAGGAAGGAAGAGCTGGTTACAAACTGCAAGTTATTCCATCTCTGGCGGTATAGTAACCCTCCAGGCGTCCTCTGCACATTATGGCCAGCTTTTCCAATGCAGGCACACATGAAATACTCAGCATTTTCCTGGTATTTTTGGAAGACAGAAGCGAAGTGACCTGCCTTTCCTTGCATTAGAAACTGCAGACAGAGCAAAATGGTTAGAATGGATACACAGTAGTGGAAGATTAGAACAGATACAAACATTTCTGTCATATCAAAGGGCCTTCTATAATCCTTGGACTCACATTGCTAGAACGGGGTAGAACCAATCTGAATGGAGATTGCATTTCATCACACATTTCATGTGTCCAACCATTAAATCAAACATGAAGTTTTCTGACTACACTACACTGGTTGGTGGATCATCAATGGGGCCTCACATTTTAATTTTAATTAATTTGGAGAAATTACAGTAGATGAACATGGATAGGTCTTCTTTGGAATAGCTGCTGCATACAAAATCATGACTCATAAAATGGATAAATTATAGTCCCTAATGGCCTGTTGGCCCTGTTTTTTGTTTTTTGGGTAGTCCAGCTAAGAGGCTGGTCCTAGAGTGATTTTTAGGGGCGAGGTAACAGGAACTTGCATATGCAAGGAATGGACAACTCACACATGTGAGGCAATAGGAACTAACACACGTGCCAGGTAAGTCCATCTTGAACGTCCCAAGCCCAAATTATATGGTCCCCGTGATTATAGACAGATAAAGCATGACCAATGGTATTGGTATCCCATGGCAGTTTCAATAACTTGTTGAAAGCGCCAAGATATCAACTCAGTTGGAAATTTGAGACAAGATTGAAAAACTTGCAGAGTGACTCCAGCCAAGTCACCTTAATCTGGACAGTGCCCAAGTCAAGTCCAAGAGAGACCCATTATATATGGTAAAATGTTAAAAGGACCACTTTTGTCTTTTTTTTTTTTTTTTTTTACCTCTCTTAGTTTCTTCTTATTCTTGCATTTCTTGACTATGCAATTAATTATCATAAAGACATGTAATAAAATATGTAATTTTATAAAATTTAATCTATTTATACATATTCTTTCTTGGCTCTAGTACACACACCCCAAGTCCCCCATAACCCAAGTCTCTATCCAATAGATTCATAGATCAATCTTTGATTGTATATTTGGACAGGGAGATGCGTCACCACTTGGCCATCCTGAGACTACCATTGGGCTACATGTTATTCACCGCCCACGTCAACATGTTGACTCCCCCAAGTCAAGTTCTTTGTTTTTTTAATTTTCTGGTCCGGAGTCAAAAACTGCGGTGATTAGCTTAATTAAACATTTTACCTTGGAAACAAGAACCTGTGCACCAGCATATTTTACATCCCATCCAAACTCCCTCATGGCCCACCCGGTCCCACCCAATGCTTCCCCATTGCTCCCAAGATAGTTCAGATAGTACTGGTCATTTGTGGCCTCATACAGCCATGCTGCAGACCAAAGCAACTCATCCTGCACACAAAGCACCAAGGAGCAAAATGGAAAATAAAAAAAACATTAATAATCTCATTTTTCACTTCAACCCCTTCCTTTCCAATAAATGTGTCAGAAGGGCCCCAGTTACATAAGTAGTTATACTTACAGCGTAACCGCTAAATGACCGGTAGTATTTCTGAGCCACAGTAATGCTGCTGTCGTATTTCCCCCTGTATTTGTCGGCAAACTCGAAAAGCTGAAACAAATGTATTTACAGGTTAGGACATGGATTTTCTGAAAAATCACCGCAATTGTAGGGGTCAATGAGAAAAGTCCAAAAAAGTATTTTGAGAACCGTTTGTCCGCATCCGTCTGCGGATTCAAACAGACACGTCTACATCAATTCCAACGGGCGGCCCTGATCTGACACTGGTCAGGTAAACGGTGACCTCAGATCTGGGCTGCAGTTACCTAATGGACAGGAACAATGGGACTATGGGAACTGTCCCTGACCGTTGATGCTCGAATGTGGTCCTGATTGTGGCCCTCTTATTAAATAATTTGACCGTTGAAAATAAATGTATCAAGATATTTAATTTGAGAGGAGGTTGGGCCACCGACAACTGACCCGCCTCACTTTATTCCTTGTTGTAATTTTAAGGTCCATTTGTTTTCATCATAACACATAGAGATTAAGTGCATAAGGCTTCAAATATTATTTAATTTTATAGGAAAATAGAATCAGAAGAAGGTGCTATTTATCCACATTTTTTAAAATTCACGTTAGATTTTTAATTTTTTTTCCCATATCTTATGTATTCAATTCCTATGTATTTTAATACGATGAATATTGAGTGTACCTGTTTGGCATGGTTGAGTAGCTCGTTGGAGTAGGCCGGATTGGAGTGCCAGAAAACGATGGATGCCGCAGCCATTGCAGCAGCAGTTTCTCCGGCAAGATCCGACCCGGGATTGTTGGTGTCGATCCTATAAGCATGGCGATCAGTGGTCATGTCCTCTGGCCTTTGCCAACAGTAATGGTCTGTATTCCCATCACCCACCTAATAAAAAAAATTAAAAAAAAAACTACATCAAATTGAGAGCTCATATTTAATAACAAATGAAAGAGACAATCGAATAAAAAGTTAATGGATTCGGGTACATTTGAATCATATCCGAATAACACAAAAGAAACTTTAGAGAGAGCATAAACCAAAACAGAACAAAGGATTGAAGAATATTGAGTGGGAGAAGGGGAAAAAGGAAGGGACAAGAAAAAAAGGGTAGGGACCCACCTCCCCATACAAGACATTGGGCTCAGGGTGGGCTTTTATGAGGTAGTCAGTGCCCCATTTGATCGCTTCCATTGCATGGCCAAGCTCACCACTTGCAGCCATTTGCTTTCCATACTCAACTATGCTCCATGACATCATGGTGATGGTGAAGGCCATAGGGAGCCCAAATTTCACATTGTCCCCTGCATCATAGTACCCTCCTACTAGATCAACCTGAAAAACATTCAAATGGAATTGGAACAAATTATAAACATAAACTTCAGCTGAGAAGAACATAAGTTTGTCTATGAAAAGGACCTCTATTTTTTTGTTCCATATTAGTTACTCCTAGGGAAGGGAAAACTGGCATGGAGAGTGTGGATCTTCTTTTAATTTATTCTTCTACATCTTTTGAGATTCATGTTTAGACAAATGGAAAGAGGTGATGAAAATTCGCACACAAGGGTAAAAATGAGAACGGCCTAGATAAATGAAACGGATAACATAAATGCAGATTGAATCTAGAAAAACAAGTAGATTTGTATTGCAGCATTCTCATCTGATATCTAATGGATGTATCGTTGGTAAAGTAAATTACAAATATGCAGTGAAAAGTTCTTTGCTGGGTGATCTCTGTAAAATCTACAAGACCAACTAATGTTTTTTTTTTTTTATAATTGTGTGCTGGGTGATCTCTCTAGTAGGAAAAGGAACTAAAAACAATAAAAATGATATTAAAAAAATGCAACCTAACATTGCAAATAGAGAGATAGAAATCACATTTTGTTTTGTGATACCCTTGTACCATTTTTTGCTGCTAACAAGTAACAAGAGAAAAAATGAAATCAACTGAAAATTAAATAAATAAAAAAAACAGAGAAGGTATAGAAAGAAAACAGAGGAGGAAAAAACAGAGAGAACGAATAAGCAAAGGCAGAAAAATAAATAAAAAACGGTGCTTACCCCACTAGCCTTCCCATCATGTAGACCTGAATCTCCCCTCCAAGTCACTCTCTGGTTTCCTGGAAGATACCCAGACCTCTGAGCTTCAAAGAAGAGAATGCTCTTGCTCAGAGCTTGGCCATAGTCATGGCCTGCAAAAGCCAGAGGCAGCAAACACAGTAGAACAGGTAACATAACACTGGCCATAGAAATGTGCCTCTGAAGTTTCCTCCAAAAAACAGGCAACAGCTCAAAGCAAATAAGAAAAAAATAGAGGAAATGGAAGAAACCCAGATGCAGAAACCTTGTCAGCAAGTGACAATATCTCTAAAACCCCACTAATCCTCTCTACAAAGAGGCAAAATCAAAGAAAATGGCAATGTGGGTCTGGTTTATCAGCTAAAACTTGTGATAAACCCACCAAGGGCAGAGAGGAGAGGAGGCAAAAGAGAGGGAGGAGGGTGAGACTGGAAAAGGAAGAGGAGCAGGGGGGGGGCTATAAATGGAGAAGGCAAGGGTCTGAGAAGTAGAAAAGATTATTTAATTCTAAGGTCTCTTTTTAGTTTTAGCAAGTCAGCAATTTGTAAAGTATGAACAGATAAGTGCATCTTTACTTCTTTAGTTACATTTCATTTAATTTTTGCCGTTTGGAAGGTCCGAAAACAGTTGGAAAAGAGAAAGGAACAGGCCATGTGGAGGAGTAGTCTCCTACACTTTCCAACAGGAAAGAGTCGGTGGGATTTTAATTCATTTCCAATAGGCTATCTACTGCCACAAATGAGACCAAAAGTGATAAAAATAGGACACCTGTTTTAGTTTCCAGTATTATCATATCATTCAGATGAATCAAAAAAACAAACATTTGTGTGTGCAGAGCATATGGATTGATGAATGGATCAAATCCACCAAGTATTTGATGATCCATTTCTCCCCCCCTACTAACTTGATGGGTCACAAAGGGCTGAAGGAATAATGCAGATGTAGTTTGCAAAGGATGGAAGGTGAAGAAGTCAATAGGACCCTTTTGCTTCTCTAAAATTATAGTAACTATGGTGGTGAGCAAGTAATCATTTTCTACTAGGGAAATAGATCAATTTTGGCAACCAAAATCCTCGAAGAAAACATTTTTGCTTTTCTAAAATGTTGTGGAGAAACTCATATATGACAATTATAAATTTTCAAGAATCTGAACAATGAATATCCTACTTTTTAAAGAGTTTTAGGTCTGACTTCTTCCATAAAATTTAGAAACCCTTCCTTTGCACTAGAGCAAATTTCTCTCAGCTCTATGTATCTATACATACAAATATCAATGTAAAGTCCTCGGGTATGCCAATCCTACATTAGGAATCTCTGTTTCATGTGTAGTGAGGAATCCTCAAATATACCTTTTGAGGACATTTTCTTTTAGAAAAATTATTGACAAAAATTTATCATTTTACAGATTCCTAAATTTACATGATAGTTGTCCCCTTGAAATTTCTCTTAATTCCAGCATTTCAAATGTTGGATGGGAGATAAAGACTTAAAATTTAATGTCAGAGATGGCATTTGGAGAATTTCAATTTCTCTATAATTGAATTTTAAGATTTTAGCTAAAGGAATATGCCACTAGTAAGAATCTCCTTTTTTGTTTCAGAGAGGCCCACCTAGAAAAAAATGCATTTCACAAGCATACTTTTAGGCGGTGTTTTGCATCACAAAAAGCAAGAGAAAAATAAATTTTAAATAAAATATTTATAATAATATTAAAAAAAACATAAAAGGCTTCGTTTAGAATTACTGCGTTAGGTCTCAAATTTTTTTCGAGCAGCCTGCACCCAAATTAAATTGTTTACAGCACAATACTTCAAACGACGGAAGGTTATGACTTTGAGAGTTTAAACTTCAAACTAGTGGGAAAAGTGGTCCCACGCAACCAACACAATTTCAGTAAATCACGGCGTGTATGTGGAGTTACAACCTTCTTTTTATGCAAATTTCATTTTTGAACCGCAATGCCAGGAATGCTTCTAAATATGCCCCAGAGGATCCGGGCAGAGAAACCAGGATTACTTGTTCAACTTTCCCTTGGAAGAAAAAGGGAAAAGTAAGAAAGGCAAAGCCATATTCCATATTGGCACTTCAGTGGTCTCCTGAGCTACAGTAAACTATACTACGACGCCTTGTTTTCTGGCTAGTGGCCATTGACCCAGATCCTCTAAGATCCTATAACTACTACCCCTGTAAGTTTTTTTTTTAATTTTTGGTAAAAAAAAAAACTGTAAGGTTATGCGTGACAATCAAATCCTAGGATTTCTTAGCAATATTTTACAAAATCGTGGAAAATACACATTTGCCAATTCTAAATCAAATGAAGATTGGGCCAATAGAAATCCTCATTCTTATGATGTTCTCATAGGATTGAATTTTCTCAATTTTTGAGAATTTACTCACAATACCAATTTATCTCAGCTACACACGCCCCTATGCACCAATATTGAAATGAAATCCTTAAATATACAGGGACTCATCATGTCTTTGAATTTCTCACCTATTATCAAATGTGAACTAAAATGTTTATGTATTCTCCACCCCTCAAGTCCAAACCACTGAAAATTAGTTTCATCTACTATTTTTTCACATATCAAAATTTCAATTTAAAATGATTAGAGCTCACTATATGCTTTCATCCATGATCAATTTGAACGTGGGCCATCCTATATTAAAGAGAAATTTACTCAGCCATTATGAAAGAGGGCAGTGATTTTAAACCGTATGGATTCCATTAGTGGACCCTACCAATGGATTTATAAGCTTGGGCTTAGGGATTCTGAGTTCAATTTGTGGGGTCGTCGTACCGGCGACACATTATGCTCTGAACTGTAATTAAGTGTGGTGATTGATGGAATTTATATTGCCCATGGCAATGAATGAGGTACCTTTCCTTTCCTTATTTAAAAAAAAGCAGATGCAGTAATGCCATACATTCATTTGAGTTGTTGGGGATATTATATTTATGGAGCAATTGAACAAAGCAATATCACAAATATCATAGGTTTTAGGAAATTCTTTTCTTCAGAAAAAAATTGAGATATTTTCAATTTCAGAATCTTCATAGGATTTTATTAAGCAAATGCTGCATGAAATAACTTAATTTTTTGACCCATAGATTATCCAAAAAATTGAAATAAATGTTATTTTTTATTAAAATCATTTTGTGAGTTTCCTGTTTATGACCTGATACATTTTTACTTAGCATAATTTTTCCATGGTCATGACATTTTATTTTAATATCAAAATGTTTTTGAGACTTTAAAGTTTCATAATAATTACCCATTATTTAAAAATTGAAGAGGTCAATAAGAAGATGTCAATGTTAGTTATAAGTTATGAATGACCCTTGCAGTGAAAGACTGGACGGCTGAGATTCCATGTGTCATATGCTCTACCTTCAATGCCATTGATAAAGTTGAACCATGTGCGCTGCTATAGCATACCCTTATAACGTACGGATATTATTGGATTTTCTCTTTTTTTTTAAATAAATAATATTTGAACATATGGCAAGCTAATAAAATTGGAACCTACCTGTTGTGTTCATAAAAATAAATAAAAAAATAGTTGGATGATCCTCCTATAAAATAGAAGTTGCGAGTTAAATATTTTAGCTCTCAAATTCCTCTAACATTCTAGCCAGAAATGATATGTCAAATAAGTCAATTTTTCCTTTGCTCATAATGTAATGAAAAGACGCATTGCTTGGAATCATTATCATTATCAAATCCTTATCATTTTAGGTATCTCCGAGAATTATTTTAACTTCCATTTTGCCATCTTAATATATACTCTATCAATTTATTAGATGAATTACATTATTTTGAATCATTGTTATTACTTCCAATTGAAATATGAGCAAGAAAATAAATGATTGAGCCATTGAGCAGCACAAAGCAACAACATTTGGTCATACTTTTATTCAATCTTGTGGGACCTAGTTTTTTAGTTTCAATAACACAAAAATTCTTTTTTGACTGATGGGACTAGTAAATCCCACCACTTGGACTCATCTCTACCTTTCTCCTCTAAATACACTGTACATTATAGATAATAGAGTAGCAGGTTGCAAAATGGTTGTAAGGGTGAAAAAGAAGCTCAAATTTTAGCAACAATCAATCTAATAAAATATCCATTCCAATCCAACCATTGACCATCTACATGGGAGTCCAAGTGTGTCCCACCCACATATCCCAAAAGTAAATATAGGAAACTAGGTCCAATACAATGTGAACACAAAATTAAGAAAATTGGGAAAGTATGAGTGGGGAAGCATTTCTGCATTTGTCAGACATCATCTCCACCTTTAGCGCCGTGACGCCGTTGCTTCGCTTGTTTTGTGTGTTACGTAGAGACACAAGCTACCATGGCCAGCTGTCTACTTCTATCTAATTTGCCAGAGGGTGGCCATCCAGGGGACACATCTAAGCCGTACAAACAGCTGAACGCCTATTTATCTACCGTAAGAAGAGAAGATCAGGTGGGCCACACTTAAGAGTGCCTAACAATAATATGTAACCCATGAAGGGGGCGTTGGGTGACTGCATTTCGTTGTGTATTAATGTTTGTACATATGATGGGAGTTAAACTAGAAATTGTAATGGAGCTTTGGTTGTAAGCTTTTAAGATAATTGCAAAGTGGGACCCTTTCATGGACAATGCCCAAGTTGGCCAGCAACGTTCAGTTACTTCTAGGTGTAACTTTTGCTGCAGAAGGTTTATTTTGTAGCTCTTATAAAATAAGCCATGTGAGGGGTTTTGTAGGGCCACAGGCTCTAAATAGACATCAGGACATTGGGTACTACTGACCAACTGGAGAACCTAATACATGCGTCGGATGTGTTTGCAAACTAAATGTATGAAAAGGATGTTGAATATATAAAGCGAAATAATCTTATGAAAATTAATTTTTACCATATTTTTTTGAGAAATTTAGGTAGAGCTCATTTATCATCCAAACTAAATTTGGCAATGCACAAGGACCTCCTTAATAGTTACACCCTCCAAATTTCTGTCAAATTCAAATTTACTGGATTCTTAGATTGATCGGGTATTCTAAAATTAAATGTCGATGGTGCTTTATTCATGAATGTTCATGGGGAAGGAATAGGGGCTATGCTCTGAGATAAGAAAAGCAATGTTATTATGATATGAGTAAAAAAGAATTATGAGTTGATACAGCTGAGGATGTTGAAGCTGTTGCAGCATTATGAAGTATTAAAATGGTGTATAGTGCTGGTATACACAATATTGTGCTTGAGGGAGATTTCTTATGGACAATAGAAGCACTTAATTCATCTTCCCCAAATTTGTCTCGATAAAGTCCATTATTTGATGAGATTAGAGCTCTACTATGGAGTTTTCATAGCTATAAGTTCACTAATGTGGAAAAGAGAACGCAATGAAGTAGCTCACAAGCTAACTAGACATACTCATGTTGTGGAGGATATTGATGTGTGTTAATACTATATACTAGATTTTATCCAACAGAAATGTATTCATTGATGCTATGACTTGTGGTTGAAATACAAGAGTTGTTTTCATATATATATATATATATATATAACACTTCTCATTCAATTAAAGCTTATATATAAATATTGAAAAAAAAAAACAGAACTCATGTAGTCAACCCCAACATAGTTGAGATAAAAGGCTTTGATGATGATGATGATGATATAAATATTGAAAAAGTTGCTATCTTGATTAATTATTTATATAATGGGCATGCATGAGATATATGTCCAAGCCTAATACATATTGAATTTTGAAATATGAATATGACTAATTTTCAAAGTCCTTTGATATCTGTGGAAATATTCTCTGTGGGGCCCCCAACTGAAGATCATGCACCGCTCGCTTGGAGGACTCTCTCATGTGAAAATCCTTAATTCCTATGTCTAAAAACACTGGGTATACATAACACCCACATATCCAATTTTTAAACAAGTTGTTATTGCTTTTGAGATTCTCAGCATTTGCATAAGTTTCGTCCATGTGATATCTTGGAAATATTCTTTTGCAAGTATACGATTGTCACAGTCATTACAATCGGCGCCTTTAAGTAACAGAGTCCTAGATCTCTCATGCTTCTTTGGCTTTAAAATCAGGACACCCATATGCTGATGATCCCATAGGTGAAATTTCGTGAGATATCTCTCATCTTATCCGCATTAGTGGTTTTTAGAGTATTTTCAATCCACATGTCAAATGTGGCGTGGCATCTCAATAAGAAAAGACATGTGGGTTTCTTTAAAGAAAATGTCAAATGTGATGTGACATTTGACATGTATTTGGAACGTCAAATTTGACATACCATAAAATTATATGTCAATTTTAATTTTGAATTGTTTATTACATGGGCCCTATAATAATATAAAGATTTTATAAAGTTTTTTATGATGTAGGTCTTGCAAGAATGTAAATTTAAAATAGGAAAATAATTTAACAAATTGGTTGGAGTTTCCACTTTCTAAATATGCCAAATTTCAAACATTCAAATGACACATAAACCATCAAATAAACTTTAATAATTCTAAAATGACATCTCCTTTGAAGATACTCTTTAGATGCTTCTTTTACAAAGAGAGAGCTTACTTTTTAAAGATAAAATATTTGATTCACACTCCCTTCTCAATGGGCTGTCTCTGGTCCTCTTAGCCACCTCATTGGGTGACTCCCCTTTCTACTCCATCTAAGCTTGAGAAAGCATTGTTTATTGATTTGATGCATGATTGTATAGGGCAAACAGGTTTTTTTTTAGCATGTACATATTGTATGCATTATACACTCCAGTATTTAGGTATTTAGGTTTAGACACATTCGAGTCTGGATCCAAATCCAATTATCAATTTACATAGTATATGGGCCTAATCTAGACAGAATCATCAATTGGGACAGATCAACAGGGGAAGTTCTCTAAAATAACTAAGGTTTGGATCATTTATTGAAGAACACTCTAACCTTGTAAGTTGTTAACGTTTCTATAAACATTCGAAGCTATGTTTTACATGTTATGTTGGGCATGTGGGCTTAGGTTGTTAATTATGTGTGAGGGCTAGGGTGTTATAAGTGAGTATATACAAGAGAGAGAGGAATGCTACTAGTGCATAGCACTTATAAATTCAATGAGGCCAACCCTAAATACAGTTTTATTAGTATGTCCAACCTATGAGATCTAAGAGGCCAAACCAACCAACTAAACCATAATTAGATCAGAGGAACATGTTATCAAAAGTCCATTGACATGACTCTCCTAAAATGAAAGTTAAACACTCTTATTTAAAATGAGAAGTGCTCATTAAAATAGCAATGATATACATAGTGGGGTGGACACCAAAACCCTCATATCCCCACAAATTACTCTATTAATACTGTGGACATGGCCCATGGCCATGCCCCTCCTCAACAAAATCTGCACGTCTATTTAAAAAAAAGTATGTACTGAAAGCGAGTAATAACTAATGGGGGGGATCCTCGGTGCTTCAATGCCACGTATATCGAACCCCTGACGAAATTTGTTTTATTTTAAGATTCGAAACCCGACAACCCGACAAACCCCACTGCTCTCCTTTAAATTTCCACCGATTTATGAATATGAACATCAAAACCCCAGTTTAATAACCCGCCAAGAACCACCGACAACCGGTTTAAGGCCTTCCACTGCACATGCTCATATGAACTATAGCTTAACTATCGGTATTTTTCTACAGTGCATGTCGGCACCACCACAAATTTCCTGCAAAATGCCAAATCAGATCAGATCAGATATGTAAGATTATATATTTTTCTTATTTTTTATTTTTAACCTTTATGATATGGGTATTTTTGAGGTCTTTGACCCAAAATATTATGGCCTTGTGGAGTTTTGTAAATCTACATAAACACACACCAAGCAAATTTGAAAGTTTTTTAAATACAATAGCAAGTCGGGATCTTTTGAGGTTTTTTTTCCATAGTGAGCATGAGTAGACTAATCATGGTCTCACATATTACCTGAAAAAGTTTGCATTATATAGGTAGAGACGGCTATCCACTTGTTATGTAGTAGCGGATTATGTTTGGTCCACTCACAGCAAAATTCTCATAGGATCCCAATTCCATGAGACCTACACCTTATGTTACTCTACCAACACCCAATTGGCTATGTGAGATGACAGAATTAACAAGCCTTCTTTTAAATTCCATTACTAATCTAAGAGTTGGGAGAGTGACATAAGCCATTGATTTGCTCCTCACATTTTGTATTTGAGACTCACCATAGAAGTTCTCTATATGGTTGTGTTTGTTTCGCAGAGACCGCCTAGAAAAAGTTTTGTTTGTTTAGAAACTCAGGATGCCACACATTAATAAAAGAGAAACAGTCACTTGTCTTGTCTGTTTTGGCATCCCATCTCTCTTCATAGTTTGCCTAAAGCAGGCTTTAGTGCTTAAGGCAGGTCTCATAAAAACGGTCTCGTACCCTTAGTGTAGAGGTATCACTTCTTACTTGGCTATCTATAGTTTGAAATTGGATAGTAATATTCTCTCCCTAGAGTGCTGGGCCATTTTACTTGAGGTCTACTTTTGTTGGATGTAAGTCTTATATTACAAGTTCATCAGATTAGCCCATTGAGTTAGTCTTGAACCAGGTTTTAGGTCAGAGTATTTTGATCTTTATATTAAGTTTAGGGGTTAAGAAAGAGATAATTATATATATATACTATATAACTTGTAATCCTAGATTTAAACAGAGTACAGTACAGAGATAATAAATTTTCTTTGTCCGTGAATTTAGATATATTGTTGAACCACTTAAATTTCTTTTGTATGTACTCTTGAGTGTTTTATCTTTTTCTGTACGTGGTTTGATTGTCCATCGCAAGTTTTATAATCCGCACGTGCACAGCAACTTCCCTCACCAAAAAGGACTAGGTTTAATCAGGTGGCTTCCGAAAAAAATAATAATCAGGTGGCATAGATTTTCCTATGGTCATTAGACGTATGTGATGTTTTGGTTGGTTCTTTCCCTCCCTCTCCTACGAGCCACGTCTTTTCCATTTTCCCATAAAAATTCCTAAAGAAAGAAGGAAGAGGGCGGTGCAGTCAAAAGTAGTCCGCCACAAATCCGAATCTTTTTTTTTTTCCAACCGCAATCAACGGTCAAACCGGCAAGGCCCTGAATGACCGGCTAGCGCCGGTTCATTAACGGTACGGCACCAGCCATCGTGCCCGCAATCACTGGCTGTTGGGACTAGTGAGTGGGGCCCACTTTTGTACAGTGGATAGGCGGAAAGTTTGTTTACGTGGGTGGGGTTGGGTCTCTTTAACCCGTTCTTTAATTGCCTCGTCCCTTTTGGTTACTTTTGCTAATGGGATGCAATCGAACTAACTTGCCTCGTTTTTCATACTCTGAGCCAAATCTGCCAAATAGAAATGTAAGACTAGTGTTGTTTTGCTCGTTGGCACTAGACGACTTGTGTTGTGATGTGGGAGTAGGACTTGATTTCTTCTTCATTGCTTTTGCTTTATCACTTTTTGCTTTTTGTGTCTGGTTGGTCTGTCGTGCGGCTTCACTTTGCCTTTAATCTATTCAGAAGCGAGCCAATTCGCACTGGTCAAGAGGTACCAAATATAGCTATCTGTCTCTTCTTTCTACTTTGGTGGTTTTTTTGTTTTTTTTTGTTTTTTTTGGGTGAAGCAGCTATATATAGGAAATTGTAGGATTCGGGTTATATAAAATTTTCTGACTAGAATTCTGCATGAAAGAAACAATGAGTTTAAAAATGTCAAAATTCAGTTGCATTTCAGAATTCTAACTTCTTAAATCCTACAAATTCCAGCAAAAATGAATTTCACAAATTCTTACAAAGAAATAGGCCCTTTGTATCTATAGAAGGAGACTGCAATTTTTTTTTAAACATTAAGAAGCAACCAACCTTTCTTGGACGTTCATGGCTCTCTGGCCTAAATTGCTTTATGTTGTTGCTTCTCTTGATAGATGGGAGATCAAATTGTGTGGGAGGATTCAAAATAAGGTTGTAAATGGTTTGGCTAAGACTAAATAACCACTGTTCATGATGTTCAAGCACTTCCTTCCTCATGTTCATCAGATCAGATCATACAAGTGGACATGATAAAATAAGGATAACACTGATGGTGTAGAGGAATTTGTAACTTTCTTTATGGGAGTTTGAATATGGATATAATAACGCTAGACTCTTGATGGGCCCAAAATTGAAAATTAAGGGCTCTCAATCTCCCTCTTGCAATCTCGATAAGGCATAAAAGTGAATCATCATCATCATCATCATCAAAGTCTTATCTCATCTATGTTGGAGTCGGCTACATAAATTCTATTTCTCTATTCCGTTCTATCTTGAACCAAATCCTTCGATAAGTTAAATTTTTTTAAATTTGAATCAATGACTTCCATCAATATTTTTTTCGGCCCACCCCTATCTCTTGATGGGCTATTTACCTGTATAGCCAAACTTTTTCTCATCGATGTCATTATCGGCCTACGCTCAACATGCCCAAACCATCTTAAACGGGTTTATCTAATCTTATCCTTTATTGGTGCTACCCCTAAATGCTCTTGAAAGCGCAAGGCACAAAAGTGGATAACACAGTAAAATTATACAACCATGCTAAGGGCTAAAATAAAAGACTACAAGTCTTTTAGAGACTTGAGAAGATAAAAACCCAAGTTGGGGCAAAGGACCATGAAAGTTTTGGGGAGCTTTAGAATGGATCTACGCAATCATTTTGAACAATAATGTGTGCAAATAAACAACTTAACGTAACAGGAATAATAATCAAAACAATACAAAAGCACACACTACAAGAAAATATGGTTTTTATTTGGAAAATCCTAATCAGGCAAAATCCACGAGTCCGACGTGGACTAATAATAAAATACTATGAATTATCACGCAGCTAAAAGCCATTTATATATAACCTCCATAAGTATTCCTCCTATAAAAAATTATTTTACAACATCCGCCTGCCACTGCATACTACAAATTTACTCAGCTTAATACCTTTTAGTTGTTGCGCTTGTCTCTTCAAATCTTCTATGCTTAGAAGATAATCTTGTACAAAGGATATTATGTAGAAGACAAGTATCCATAGAGTAGAACTTCAGCCATTCAACTCTCCAATAAAACCTCTAGAGGAGCTGATTTTGAAAATATATTCTCCACTTAGAATAATGAGCTGATTTTATGATTGAGAGAGAACACATTTTCATAGCCCCAATTTTGTACCTCACAATAGTAATCCAACCAGAATAGGAATTGGTACAAAATGGGAAATTCCCACTTAAAATATAAATAGAAATTCGCATAATGATAGTTTCGTAATTTCAAACAGCAAAATTTTTGTAAACTTCCCGAGATCATGATATTGTCATTTTAGCTCCGATTGGTGCAATTTTAGAATCTACGAATATCTATTTGAAACGAGCTTTTCAACGATAGGTTGCTTGCCTATATCCGACCCGTGATTTATGTGATATAACATTTTTTTTCCATGTTATAATTAAAAAAGTACTTCTATTTAGTCATTCTGGGACTCTTAGGATCAAACACAGCAAATTAGTGTAATCTTCTCGGATACCACTAGTCTAAAATAAATAGGAGTGCAACTTTGAATAGAACTAAAGTTTTGTCGAAATCAGAAATTAGCTAATACTTTTAATTGTAATACAAGACATAACAACTTAATATCCTATTACAATTCTAACACATGAAAACCTCCTCTCTTAAGATCTTCTCTCAAATGGCTTAAAAACCTATTTATAAGGGGATCATCATAATGTTGGAAACTTTATTTGGATGTTGGTGATCATGTCCATTTTGAACGTCCGACATGACTTCCAAACATCGGGAGTTTTCAATGTCAAGCCCCGAATGTCCTATTTGGAGGCTGAACTTCAAATTCCACATTGTTATTTGTTTTGTTATAACTTTTGACCTGCCATTGGATTTTACGAATGGAGGCTGTTGAAATGTAGTATTCCACTACACAAAAATCCATATCATATGAAATTATCTACATGGAAATAAATGCAAAGGGAAATTATTACTTGTTTTCTACTTTTGGCCTTTCCAACTCCTATAGGCCATATCTTCTTTTCTGCTCGTCAGAATTTTTTTTTCTATTAGACATTGGAAACCACTTTTAAAAAAGGGTCATAAGCTATTTGGTTCTTCAATTTAAAGGTCCTTACATATGTCTATTCTAAATTTAATCAAGTGAACATTGCTTTCGAGCAAGTAGATCATCACTTTTTGTCACCTACAGCATGTTTCACGTTGTTATCCACGTATTGATTAAAAATTTATATAAATTCTATTAAATGCCTTTTTTACAAATTTTTTTGTATGTTTTTATTCAGATCGTTCACGTATAATTGATCTAATCTCTTGAGACGCACATACCCTCATTTAATAGACATCAATCAAATCCAAGATTTCCCATATGTCAGTCATTGTTGATTTTTCCCTATTGGTGTTATACCTTGAAACCGGATCTAATATTATAATTAACCAGGTTTAAACATCAAGCTAGGCAGTCGTTGAAATTTTTTTCTCAATGGATTTCCCAATTTTAAGCCTAAAAAGTTTTAAACAGCTAAATAAAATGAATCAACGCTTCGTGTACTTGTTTACCAAAAAGAAAGTCTCGGTGAGGATTTCATGCATTAAGTTCTATCAAATGATTTGATATACTCGACATTATTCCTGAAATATCAGGATAAAATAAATTAAAGAAAGCTTATTTACTAAATTGCATAGAAACACTTGACAAGTACTGAATTTAAAATTAGTCCTTCGAAAACATTTTAACCTTTCGTTATCGGGTTTTTACCTTCGAAACTGAAAGGATTCCTTTACTGGGGTCTTAACTACCCCAAAAATAGAACTTGATCATGACAGCAAAGAAATAAACTCTTTCTTAACAAAAAATGATACTTGATGTCACATGTCACACCCCATATGTAACCTTGTTTAGAATGGACAATGTCTTCATTAAAGAAGATTCAAAACTAATCAACAAGGCGACTGACTGGGGAAGCGACATTTAAGAAACTTAATTGTGACAACCTAATTCGATGTCTAGGCCTTTTAAGTTAGGAAGCATCATATGTGCTTTAAATTGGGAACAACTGAGGCCCAAAACCTCTTGAGTTGCGGTGCTCTTAAGTTAAAAGCATCTGTACTATTGTTCTTTGGAGTGGAGTCTCTTTGCTCATGATTAATTTGTAAAATCATGCTAAAGAAAACTACAGAGAGCATGGGTCCCTTTGTTGTGCCCGTCAAACTTACTGTTTTTAACTGTAGCTTCACTTCATATCACTATGAAGGCATTTATTAAACTAATCAAAAGCATGATGTAAATATTTTTGACGACAAGAGGAAGATTGAAGTGAACGCTTATGGCTGAGGTAACAACCTACGACCAAAATTCCCCCTTGCACGTGCATGTGCATATCTTCCATATATTTCCATGTCTCCATTTGGATAATGATTGACCATGAACATGGGCGGTGCAATGTGATGACCCCCTGTTCCCTCCCGCATCTCATTTCAAAAGATAAACCTGTTCCCACCCCCATCTTATTTCAAAAGATAAAAAAGCATGCTCTCTCTCTCTCTCTCTCCCTCTCTCTGGGTAATCACCCCACCTTGTAGCCATTTTCTTAAGCAGGATTGATAGATAAGTCCTACCTCTATTAGAAATTATGCATATAAATGATTGTTGTCTGAACTTCATGATTTTGATATTCCAAGGTTAAATTTTAAGAGGCTTGGGTATAATGCCATATAGCTCCTTATTGTAAAGTATTGGACCTATTCATTTAGGGGAATTTTAGCTTAAATTTCCCATGTTGAAAGTTCTTATTAGCAATGTAGGTTCTATCTTAGTGGTGTCTCCAATTCTCTTTTTGAATTAAGAAAATTTATCAAGTTGGCATTCCAAATGTCACTTTTGTCATACAGATAAATCCATCAATTTAAATGCTAGCAAGTGACTGAGCATTTAGAAATTCCACTTGGATAGCAACTTTTGAGAAATTCCAAATGCTCCATATGAGAAATCTCCAAATGCTTTTAACCAAACAGTTTAATTATTGGAGCTTAAAGTAATTTTTTGAGTCCTCGTTTAGCCACTGACCCAAAACAAAAAAAAAAAAGGTTTGTTTAATACAACAATTAGTCAGTAGCGGTACATTGTTCATTTCTTACAATGGCCCCTTTCATTTAACTTGTTCAGATGATATTTATTGTCTATCAAGAGCTAATCAAACAGAGGGCACCGCCGTGGTTACAGTAGAAATATGCAGACGGGAACCTTATACACAGAATAACCATGGTTGATATTTTTCACATTCCTAGATATCTTTGGATCCTCCTATGATTGGCATGGCCTTAGGTGGGCCTCATCAGCTAACCACGCCATCTTATTCACAGATGGTTTTTACGATTAGACCTCTTGATTTGACTATGAACTTGTAGGTTTCATTAATGAAAAACTAAAATCATCCAAATAGGTTAAACATAGATCCTAACCACCCTTGTCCATCTTCTGCCGGTAGGGATTTTTCTGTAAATTTGAGATTATGCTTTTATATCATCACCATATCTCTGCTTGGAAATGAGGTGACATCACATGCCTCCTTAGGTCCTACCAAAATAAAGGAAATAAAAGCATGGGTCCAAAGGATCTCAAATCGCACCTTCCATACTGATTTGAGTACTGTTTTTGGTCCAATGTGCCACTTTACGTTTAACAGGGAAAGAGTTCAATGGAACTATTAAAAGCAGAACAAGCAAAATGGGACAAGCGGCTCTCTCAAGTGGGCCACATCCATTCTAAGTTGAAGATAAGATAGGAGTAGTTTCCAACCTTTTAATGTAATTTATAGTCTCTTGGTGTTTCTCTTTGCACCCTTCTGAATTTATATCCAATAGACTCAAACCAGCTTGTTTGGAAATATATTGGACAGTGTTATTTTTAACCTACCTTTGTGAGATAGGAGCATCATCCATGCAGGTTTTTTTTAGATAATTAGGGCCTCTTTGTGCAGAAAACTTTTTTCCAAAAACTTCTACATAGTGGGAATTTCTAACATTAAAGTCAATTGATGTCTTTAGATCATTAACTTGGAATTTTTTTTATTCAAATAATGAGATTCTTAGACTTTTTCTTTTTTTTTTTTTATTTTTGATGAAAGAGATTTTAAAACTTAAGCATGATGAATCATCGAGTTTGGCTTTTGAAATTCTCTGAATTAAAGCTTTTCAAATATTGAATTTTATCTAGGCATTTGTGAGTCCTAGAGAGAAATCGTTTTATGCTTTTATCCACTCATGATATGGCATCAACCTAATTTCAAGTTCATTGAACAGTTACTCATGAGTGGATTGAAATTAAAAAAACAGATTATGATCATCTGATGAACCTACTTTTCTCATGATCCTTATTTTTAGAGAGACTTTTCTGACTATCCTAATACCAAAGATAGAAATGCATCCAAGTGGGCAGCAAAAATTTGGTTGTAGGGTGAAAAATCTTCTCTTATTATGGCTGGTACATATAATTACTTCCCATGATGTAAACAAAAAATACAAATCTTCCATGGTGATAGAAAGCCGGTATGGATGATGGGGTAATACTTTTTTCTTATCTAATGGGGCAAAAGTTATATTAAATCCTTGTGTTTCCAATTTAGCCAAAGAAAAAAGAGATGCATGACAATCGATCCTGGAATTGCGCATGAAATTGCGTGGTGAAACTTCCAATAGCACGCTGTCCACAAACTCACTGTTATTTCCTCGAGCCCACAAAAGCTCACTCTGTGTGTGGACCATGTTCCCATTCATGTTGCTGGTCCTTTCCAACTTTTTCAATTTTTTAGCCTAACTAGATTGGATTTTACTTCAACAGTTGATTTCATTTCATCATCCAGATCAAAATTAAGAAAATAAACCACCGACAGAAAGTGGGGCCCTGGATCTGGACTGTTTGGATTGCTTCTCGTCCATGGGCTTGTCCTACTCTTTTCTTATCCTTTGAATTTGTGTCCATTCATTTGGATCAGCCCTCTGGATTGCCCAATTGATTTAGATATCATATTCAAATGGAAAAGAGATCTCTAGGGAAAGTAAAGTGGACAGGAGAATCCTGAATCCTCAGCAGGTCTTAACGGCTTGCTAGGTGTGGGCCCACTGGCTACACGAAGCCCGAAAAGGTGCTTGGGTTACGGGGCACGTCAGGAGACGATCTTGGTTGATCTCGTTCAGGCTCAGTTGTAAGAGGCGATTGTGTCGGTTGGTTCTTTTTAGTTCTTACTATGCGAGGACTTCGAGGGGTCTAATTTGGGATCGGTTCCTGGCATGGACTGTGGACCTGCCCAACTTAATGTTTTTTTAACTAAATTATTTATTTATTATTATTTTTTATCCCACCCTCAAGGGCTTCTTACGATAACTTACAAAAGCGAGAAGATTAAGCCCAAACACATGAGAAGATAATTGTATATGAACAATTTAATGCCCGAGCGATGGAGTAGCTCTTCATTATCGCTTTTATTTGAGTTGAGGCTCTGGTGTGCATAGCATATTTAGACCTATGTCTTGTTTAGTAGCTCTAATATTAATCCAACATAGTTATAAAAAAGAGAGTCGTAAAAATAAGGGACTAAAACTTAAAAACATGTATTGTCTTAAGAAAAAAAATGCCGCTATTTTATTTTTTACCCTAAGGCTCTTATTTTTAGGAGCCAATAGCTAGAGTTTCTTATTTAAAAGGATTTATTCCTAATTTTCTAAATCAAAAAGAGGGTAGAATCGGGGATCAAATGCTTTTTTTTTTTCAGATCTATACTTGCTTTTGAAATTTAGACAAATAGAATTTAAAAATAAAGGTGTCAAACATGTATCTAATAATATTAGTAATTTAAAAATAGAGGTGCCGAACATGTACCTAATAATATTAGTAATAACTTATTTGATGATATACTTTATATAAATGTTATCTGCACATAGTAAATATGTTTTTCTACATACGGACAAAATAGGGAAGGAGACATCCATGTAAACGGTTGGAGTGGGCTTGCCTAGGGCCCACTGTGATCAACCTAACCCCTCTGCAGTAGTAGTAGAATGAAAAGTCTATACATTATTCCCTCAGTCGTAGTAGAATGAAAAGAAGGGGAAAACACC
Organism: Sextonia rubra; assembly: GCA_037013555.1. NCBI lineage: Eukaryota > Viridiplantae > Streptophyta > Magnoliopsida > Laurales > Lauraceae > Sextonia > Sextonia rubra. Next base: position 46,350,081 of record JASUAD010000001.1, read on the forward strand.
TCACACAAACTCTATCTGCGCCGTCCATTACCCGTGATTGTCGGGAACCGGGCTCCAGTTCCGCGATTGAAGTCATGTGGTCTGGAGCGGGAAATCCGGGCACACGTGGATCAGATGGGCGCAGTCGGAGCAATAACTCCCAGTCATGTGATTGCTCGTGCCTTCTGACACCACTGGTGGGACCCACCACGTGATATCTCCCTCCCTCAGCGGACCTCCAAAGATACCTAAAACAATATCTGTCTCGTGTCTTTATGCTCTGTGGCCGACTCCAACCGATGGATAACTGACACGTCCTCATACTCCACATGCTCCTAACAACCATGCTAATTGGCAGTACCCCCCAATCCAGGGTTTCCTCATCTGGAAGGATGGTGATAGGCATCAGCGAGAAGAATTTAGAAGATTGCGTTTTGTCTATCCATGCCTATGGGAAATAAAAACAAACAGTCAATTCAATAGTTTGAGGATTTTATCACATTTAAAAGTAAGAGGTAAATTAGATTTCAATTTCAAGACGTAACTAGTGTAGGAATTATAAGTTATTTCGACTTTTATATGTAAATTTTTCTCCACACCAACTCACAAGAAATCACCGATAAGTTTATCATATGAATAATTCAAAAGATTTCCTACCAAAGAAAATGTTTATATCAACATACTAGATGTATTTCTATTAAGGTTACATAAAAGTTTACAACTATAGAAGTCTGGAAGCTTACAAAAGAGTGTTTTATTTAGGGGTCGTTTGTTTTTTCCATTTACATATGTAAACACTACACATGGGAAATGATTTCACACATTTTATGTTTGTTTGCAACTTTTACACATGTGATGTGTAAATTAGATATGATTTTGATGTGTAAAATGGATGGAAAAAAGGCCTCTTACTTTCACACCTGATGAGGTGTGAATCCATTACACACTATCCTCAAAAACGCTGCTACAGTGGTTCAACGCCCATGACGGCTTTTATTTTTTTTAATTTTCTGGTGATCACAATCAAGATCTGAACCGTCCAGAGTGTTTAGAATGCCCAAAACGGCTATGACACAAATTTTCAGCCGTTGGATCATCTTAAATTGTGAGATATTTATGCATAAATTCTGACCATTAATCTTCAATTCTGGAATTTTCTGGGCCCCATTTTCACGATCCGAACCGTTCATCTAGTTCAAAAGGCCATTTTTAGCCATACGGTTAAATTTTAGAAGTTGATTCAAAATGGATCTTGAGATATCTTCAAAAAAACATATCAGCCATTGGATGCAAACACTATTGTTACATAGTGTTGAACAGGCAGTCCACTTTTTTCAAATTTCTGGATCATCATAGAGTCAAATTGAAGATCTGAACTGTTGAGTCTCTTTAAAAGGCCAAACACTAGTAGTAGATCAAATGTCAACCGTTGATCTTTCATATATTGTGAGATATTTACAAAAAATGATAAACCTTTTGATCTTCAATTCTAATTTTTATGGACCTCTTTTTTCTAATCCAAACCGGTGATCTTCTTCAAGAGGCCAACAATGCTTATTATATTAAATATCATCACTTGATTCATTATGGATTTTTCAAAATTTGCAAAAAACTATAAAAGACAAGATTCACATTGAAAGATGTGTGAAAATAAGAAACAACGAATTATTTTTCACATGTGAGTCATTTCCATATGTAAATGACTCACATGTGAATCATTAACATATGTAAAGCATTTTCACACCACATGTGAAATTAACAAACGACCCCTTACATATCTACTACAACATTTCTCGGCTCATCTAACCACCAACAAGGCTTTCCATGTGACACCACCTTCCATACAACTCTATACACGATGAGTTCTCAGTATTATATCAAACTGCATCATCTGACTTCCTCTCACCTACGTCTGTGCTAATCTCCTCCAATGTCTATGATGTCTGGGTAGGGAATGAGTCTAGGTCTACTGTAACGTCAATTGAGACATCAATATAGAACAAGTAAACCAATAATAAATTAAAAAAAAATCTCATAGTGTTTACAAAAATGTCTTTCAAGAGTTGAAAAATCTGAAAATGTCTGGAAGGTGACAAGTGCTTTGAAATGTTATCAACATGAAAACTAATTTGCTAAAATAAAAGCAGACAATATACCGAACTGAAGTAACAGTATGTGGAACTAAAATGCAATTCACATACTGAATTGAAAACATGCTGAACTAAAAACGGATGATACCCTAGGGCTACCTACCAACATTTACATATATATATATATATATATATTGAGTTGACCAGAAGTACCCTCACTAAACTGAATTTGGCCACTAGAATCTACTGTCTAAACTGAAGCTAAGTGGTGCCATAACATATAATAGAAGCATGAATGTGAATAGCTCTGAAAGGAAATGCTTTCAAATACGATGCAGATACACTGAACTTGTAAATCAATCATGAACATGTCCAAAATAACACAACACCTTCAGTGAACAAAACTGTGCATTGCAAGGGTTATCGAATTGACGTTAAACGCAAAATACACTGGATAACTCTTTACTTCTGCACAATGTGGTTGATTGTGGTTCATTTGAATTTAAATCAAACCACTAGTCAATATGGAAAAAAAAATCCAATTATTTAATACCTTCCCAAAGTTTAATCATCATTGGAAAACTATAGGGTATCTCCGTAAGTAAAATGATCAAAGTTTAGAAAAATCCTAAAACTGCTCATTGTCCATTAAAAGAATATCTCAGATCCGGGTTTTTAAATTGCAGTTCAAAATATGTGTAGCGTAAAAATAAAAGAACTAGTAAATAAATCAATCACACACCACAAGAAGAAGATATGCTAATTTTTACTTGGAAAATCCAACTTAGGAAAAACAATGAGTCCTCCTCGGATAAATAAAAATCAAGCACTAATAATAAGTAATTACAAGATATACTCACAGACCCTTTCTCAGTTGAAACTCGACCTAAGGATTGCAGTTCTTTTTGCTGACTACTCGCCGTTCACCATTAGTCACGCTTGAAACAACTACCTTGAATCTGCAAGGTGAACAAACCTTCTACAAAATAAGTTAATTTTCTACGAGGAAGTAGAAGTATAAATATGTAGAACTCAAAATTTCAGCACAATCTCTCCAATGGCTGCTTCAGAGAAGAAGGGTATCTCCAATGTATATTCTCAAGTTAGAATAAAGAGATATGTGCCTTAAGGCTAAGGGAAAACATTTTTTTATAGCCATAATTTCATGCCTCATAATGGTAATCCAATACGAATAGGAATTAGCACAAAACAGAAAATTTCCTCTTAAAATAGAAATAGAAATTCACCAATGGTAGTTTCTTAATTTCAGACAACACAATTTCAGCAAACTTCTTGAGGCCATAATTTTGTTGGTTCCGATTGATGCAATTTTGGAATCTACAGATATCTACTTGAAAAGAACATTCTAATGATAACTAGTTTGCTCCAATTCGATGCTTAATTTGTAAAATATGACCTTTTAAATTTATATTGACCTTAAAAAATCACTTTAAAATACTTCAATTTGCATTTTTTTTTTAATTTCTTCACTTTAGTGTATCCGATGATTTATACGACAGTTCAAGGAATAAAAAATTATAATTCAATAGACCTACAATTTTATCTAATCCATGAATTAGCTAACACACAAATATCCTAACATTTATGGTTGATTTCATGGTTGTCCGGGGTAGATCTTGAAAACTTGGCTTGAGAAAAAGTCTCTCGTCAGATTGTGTCCACGGTCAACCAAGGAAGACCTCATGCTTGACGTGAGACCTTTCACGGTTGATCGAGGTTCCGCAAAAATGAGTTGCATTCTCTATTTCACCTCAAATTTGAATTCCTTCCACCCAATTCACTTCCAACAAGTTTTAAAAATTGTAAAAATATAAAAGAAACTTTTGCATCATTTCGAATCATCAAAAACCATTATAGAAGCATAGAGTTATGAAAATCCAAGTTATAGTGAGATTCTTGGAAAATCATATAAAAGTTCAAAGAAATTGAAAAAAAAGGATCATTTTCTTGCCTTAATTCCTATTCCTTAAGAGTTGTTTCTCCACTTCTCTAACTCCTAGCACTAACAAATCATCTCCTCGGAGCAAAATCAAAGGCAAGACCAAAGAATAAAAACAAGGAATATAGAAGAACAGAGAATAAGAAGACGAGTATCATGTATATGAGAAACAAAAGAAGAAGAAGAAGAAGCAACGATCAACTCTCTCTCTCTCTCTCTCTCTCTCTCTCTCTCTCTCTCTTTCTCTGTCTCTCTCAATCTCAGCTCTTTCTCTCTCGGTAAAATGGATTACTGAAGAGAAAAGAAATTAAAAAAAAAAAAAGAAAGCATGAGAGGAAGCTGTCCTCTGTAATTTCAAAAAGTCCTTCGCCACATAAATGCATTATTTTTTATTAATGGCACACTGAAACTAAAGAAGCTCTAAATAATGTCTTCTAACCAAAGATGCAAAGACATCAAAATTACATATTTACATATAGCCCGTAACCTTTTCTCAAATTACAAATAGGTCCATCTAAGGTTTAAACTATAATTCTAACAGCACATTCTGTTTAATTATCTTATAAATATGACCATTAAATAAATAATCACACAAGAAAGCTAGGATCTCATTGATTGTACCGGATATATCACTAGATAGGCACTACACCAAAGAAGGGCTTTTTTTGGTGTAGTGCTTATGTAGAGTGATTTTTTCAATAAAATCCTTTAAAACTTTTGTTCGGTAAATCACATATGTGGGCTAGAATGGCCTCTTGTTCCAATGGTAACAATGCCTCCTTTTACCTGGTTGCAGGAACTCTGGAGGTGCCTTCTTTTCCGTGTGTGAGGGCTCCTCTGGTGACATATCCTCAGTTTTTACCTTTAATAGGAATAGGACCTGCGATACCACAAGATTGAACACATGATTAAAAACGTGGCTTAGTATTGATGTGACATGCTAATGCGACATTAATCATATTTTTTTCATGTGCTCAATCTCATTGTGGGCTTTACTTCTATTGAGCTGAAAATTGAGGATATATCCACATTACGAATGAAATTCATCTTGAACGATCAATATGATAGCTATGTGGGCCCCCATGATGGAGTTCCCCGCATTTGTTACACAATTCTGCTGTAATTGTGGACTCCACCTTGCAGTAGGAGTGGTAAAAATCAGTCTACTAAAGTGGATTGGGTCAATAAGTGGGCCTCACAGTTCAAACCTCAACTTATAACTATCCCAGTTCTAAAATGGGTCAGATATCCGTAACCAGCACATGATATGGGTCAACCAGATACGAGCTGCATTGACACTCAATTTATACAGGTCAACTCTATCCAACGTGCATTGACCACACGTGGATTTAGAAACACATAACTTGTCTATTTTTTACAGAATCTAACAAATAAATTCAAAACCTAGAGCCTTGTTCAAGTGGAAGCAGGCACTATGAATTGTACAACAAACCTATTGTGATTGAGATGTGAAGCCATGCAAAATAAAATTCAAAAACCCCTTGATTTCAGATCCAATGAAGGGCCAGTTCATGCAAGCCGCAAAACAGGTCCCCGCTATCATACAACGGGGCATCTTTGGTGGGGGTTTTGTGGGGTGGTGGTGCATCATAGGAGGTCCTAGAAGTGGGCCTCATAGAGGTTGATCCAAGGGTGAGATCTATTGGGTTTATGTCTTATATTCGAGTTTAGCCGGATTGGTTCATTGGTCTAGCCAATGACCAAATTAGGGTCAGGGGTAATTTGGTCTTTGTACTGGGGCTTTCTTGGTTGCTAAGAAAGCATATATTATATATTCATGTAATGTAACTCTAGACTCTGTGAAAGAGATGTGGCAAATCTCTTTCCCGTGGTGTAAACCACGTACGACCATGTAGGGTGTAGAGAGGTGTGGCTCTCTTTCGCATGGTGTGTCATTGCAGGGTACTGTAAGAGCAAGATTTAGATCTATAAAGATTGTGGAGCTAAGTGTTAGAGGAGATGAAGTCCTTATAACGAATTGCCTAGTATCTTTCATAGTAAAATATAGCAAAATGCTCATAGCTCATGGAGGTAGCCTTTATGGTGAACCACATAAAATTTGTGTGTCATGATTGCACGGTTTTCTTGTTCTTTATGTGTGTCATGATATTGATTGCTTTTGTATGTGCACTAAAAGATCGCCCAATAGATTGCAAGCATGTCTTTATGGTCATTGATCAGGTGTACTGTTGTGGCCCTAGCTGGAGCACTGGTGACTAGGAAGATAGGGACTTTGGAAGGGGGAGCACCTTTAGGAGGATGACTAAAATCTCACCCCCAGTCTGAGCATCATAGCTTGGGAAGATTTGATTCAAGGTTCTAGACTAAATAATATGGATCATGGGGAACTAATTTGTCTAGAACAGGGCCATTGTGTTTTACTAAAATGTCATCAGTTCTGGCCAGTAGCCCAACTTAGCAAATAGCTGCTCGGTTAGAATGTCAAACTACATGACATTATTTTTACACGCAGAAAAAAGCATCATCATTAGACTTGTTTCGCTTTCGTAATTTCTCTGGAAAAAAAAAAACCCTTTGAGCCTTAAAAAAGATGAGATAGCATAAACATTTCATATTGATGTTTTCAACACTGTAGTATAAAGGAATAAGTTTTCTGTGAAAAGTTTAGGTGGAGCCCATCTATCATCCAATCCAAATGTTGTAATATATAGGGACCCTTCTGAAAGTCACACACCCTAAGTTTTGGTGAAATCTAAATTTACTGGACCATTAGATCAACTGTGCACCAATCTAAATGAGCTGAATTTATGAGCCATAGATGAAGGGTTTAGGGATATGTAATTGGGGCCAAACTTCATATTTGAGGTGGTTCCACAGAGATCTTTTTGTTTCTCCTGGTCCCACCCCCAAGTAGTACTACAAGTGGGCCACAAAAAAAGTTCTCACGGTATGTGCATGAGAACACTTCTTCTAGGATTAAAATTTATAACCCTTTCCAAAAGCAGTATAAAGGAATAAATTTTCCTAACGACGAGTGATGTGAGAAAGCTGTCCGTACCATCTGAGATCCGTAAATAGTCTTAGATTTGTTCATACTCAATTTGTTTTCTAGAAATAGAAGAAATGAAAGAGAACCACTGAGGTGTAATGTTCTCCTATGCAGTACAGCGCCACTTAGGTGCTTACTAACCAGCAGTGTGAGGTACATGGAAAGGTCTTCTCAAGAAAAAAGGGTCCAAAATAAAAATAAAAATTCTTAGAAGTTCAATCCAGTAGTGGATAAAGATTTGATGAGAGTTAAATTAGGCATAGTTAAATGAAGAGGGGTAAGAGTGTGAAAGAGCTTGCACAGATCAAAGAACACTTGCCAACACATTGACACTCGTGGTTGCTTAGACTAGGCAGCTTATCGTCACTTTAGCAAAAAGGCCTAAGACAAAGTAATGCTTTTATGGCTGCTAGCCCATCTACCAGACACCAGGCTTTTGGATTCAGAGTTTCCAACTGACTTTTGGTAATGCCTTAGAGAGGAAGTTGCCCTTAGAAGGATTCTGGTGGGCTTTAAAAAAGATGGATCAATTTGGAGAGAAAAATTCATGAAAATGGAGAGAGAGAGAGAGAGAGAGAGAGAGAGAGAGAGAGAGAGAGAGAGAGATGCATACCAGGACATGGTAACAGGAGTGCAAGTGTGACTACAGAATGTGCTGCCCTTTTATGAGTGTTTCTCCTGTTACCATGCATTACACATTTCTCACACTCCTTTCCTCTTTTTTCTGCTTTCAAATGCCTTCCCTCTGAAGGGAGAACTAATTGAGATAGAATCAGTATCAGTACAAGGAGAAAAAACACACAAACTAGGAACTTTGGGTCCTCCCATATTGACAGAGAGAGAGAGAAGGTTGGAGAGGAGGTTGTACGGTCAAATGTTGTTAGGTTGGTCGGATGTTGAGAGATCCGGGTGAAATTGGGTGTGGGATTCTATCAATGGGCTGGTTGGCTATTTGATATGATTGCCCCGAGTGACCTAGATCTCAAAAAGAAGTAGAAACCGTCAAAGGAAATGGTCAGGTGGGTCCAACCATAGGCCCTCTAATGGTTAAGTTAATAGAAATTCTTTCAAAGAAGAGATAGAATCCAGCAAGATTCGGATTGGTTGCTTACCTTCACGTTTCTCCCTTGTTCCCCTTTTATTCTTGAGGATTTATTCTGGACTTCTTTAATATCGGACTCGCCTTTGCACATTCCTCCTCACTCTGGAAGGCTTGATGTCACGTACTATTCCACGTTAAAAGACCTGATTGCTTCCCCTGAATTTCAGGGATGATGCTCTTTCTGTTGCAGCCTCTATCCAAAGTGGATAATGCCACCTATCCCATGTTGTTTGAATAAGTCGCAGACAACTGGATGTCAACTTTGTTTAGTTACTCCATTGCTTGCCTACTTAGCTCGTCCACTGGAGTTTTTCCTGAGCTCTCAGGTGCTTAGCTTATTTTTCCTGAGATCACTAATGCTTAGCTTGACCTGAGATGCGGCTAGTTTTACCCCCTCACTAAGGTGATGCTCATCCCTTGGCATGTGCATTGGTATTTAAAGTAGTGAGAGTAAGGAAAGAGACTCCACCATGGAGAAGAGAATTTTCACTAGATTGATTTTAGCCATTGGAGTTCCATTCTGCATGCAAACTATGACTTTTTAATTTCATATTTTTGTTCTTATATAATTCCTCTATAACAATCAGATAGCTTTCCTCACTTTTTCTAATAGTCTAAAAAGAATTTTGTATGTTGGCTAAACTCATAGGTTGGATAAAACTTAAGTTCTAGTTGAAGTTGTATTTCTATTTGTTCTTAGACTAAGAATTTGAAGAGGCAATAGAGTTCCAAAAGAGCTGAAACAAGAAAATTTAGAAAAATCAGAAACAGACTGCCCGATCAATTGAATATGGGTTCGATAAATCAGATTCAAGGCAGTGTTCGAATTCAATTGATCTGACCACTACTCGAATGATCCGACCTGCGTTGGGAGTTCCGCCGACTTGCCAAGTTTTAATCCGATTTTAAGAGAAACTTTCCTATTTTGTGCCAACTCCTTTCTTAATTGGAATATGCTTATGAGGCACATATTTGGGGCTATAAAAATGGGTTTTCTCTCAATCTTAAGGTATGGAATTATAGATTTCATTATTCTAAGTAAAGATTTCTTATTGGAGATTATCTTTTTTAGAGTTTTTCATTGGAGAGTTTAAGAGTTGAAATTCTGCTTTATAAATCCTTGTCTTCTATATCTCTAAGTGTAAAAGATTGTTCTAAGGAGTCAAGCACAATATCTAGAAGGTGTCTAAGTGCTTAGATCTGTAATAGAGGACGATAAAAAGTCATTGTAACGAGGTGCTGTGCAATGAGAATCACAAGTCCTTAGGTTGTGCAAGAACTGGATAAGGGTTATGAGTATATCTAATCTATCGTACTTGATTTTCAAGCGTGGTTTTTTTTCGGTTTGAGTTTACATGAAAAATCGTGTCTTCTTATGGTGTGTACTGTTATTTGATTTATTTCCGCTATATAGTTGATTATTTACATACATAGTATTGAAATTGATAGCATAAATCTATTATAGAGGCTCTCCAAAAACCTTCAATCTCCCATAAAAGGGGTTGACACAAGTACAATCATGTGGGTACGGTTGCACTTACAAGACTCGAGAACTCCCTTAGTTAAGATCTTAAAAGTATTTATTTTATTATTTAGCTTCTTCACTTTATCATTGTCATCTAAATGAAAATCATGGGTTTGCAGACCAGGATCATCTATTGCAATCCCAGTTTTTGGCATTGTTCAATGCCTCAAAAGGAGAGCCTGGAGGTTTTTTTCGTAAGGAATGATCTACTCCTTTTAGGGAGTGTTCTACCACGTCTGTGCCTGAATATGCCCCCAGGCTTATAGGCGTTAGCAATCGTTTGTGAGAACATCTGGCTAATGTATAGAGTGGCATTGGTTAAACAGATGATCTACTGTTTCTTCTTCATGTAGGAAAAGAGGGTGCATAGGATCTGTATTTGGATCGAAGGAGTGAAGTCTAGATCTAGTGAATAATCAATTCACCAAGGTTTTCCAAGAAAACAGTTTTGGTTTGGGGGGCAGATTTAACTTCCAAAGATGTTTCCATGGGAACTGGGACGCGTATCCCTGACTGTATAAGAAAGCCCATGTTGAGCAGGTTCCAGCCGTCTCATCTCCCAAACAACGTTATGTCTGTGCCCCCAACTGAATTTATAGTATTTCGTTAGCTGTGATGTCTTCCAAAAGGTTCCTGATTAAATTCTCCTTACAAACCAGATTATTTCAATGCATCTCAACGAGATTTGAGACCCTATCCGACGGATGTACGAGATTTGGAATAGGAGCTTGCAAGGAATGTTCTTCCAATTTGCCCAACCCCAGAATCCATCTTTTAGAGAATATTTTGAACTGTGCTCCATCCCCCTACCCACCTTTGATTATCCATAATAAAGGATATGTGTTTGAGCATCTATTTCCATGGGGCTTGGCAAGGAGACAGAAATACACCAAATGACCACATGCGGACAAAAATACATCCCCTACCATTCGAACACATGGCTCTCGCCTAGCTCTGATACAATGTTAATAACCATAAACACCAAAAGCTTAAACTATTAATGAACAATAGAATAATGCATATCAAAGGATCTTGACAAGAGCACGTGAATTGGTAAAAAATCTCCATTTCATTTTATGGTAAGAACTACAGCATTCAAATGTTCCAGACTCCTAATGCCAACACTACCTGCTGCTATAGTTCTAGTAATTTTGGTCCATTATATTGGAATCCATATTTTGTGCTGATGCTTCCTTTCCGCAAGAATCCATATGCGTGTGTATGTTTTTTCTTTTCAATTTATAAAATCCTAGCCAATAGTAAGGAATGGAAGATATCACTGATTGAACTAGGATTTTTCAACCCTCAGAAATATATTTCCTGTCCTCTGAATCATTCCTTGTGAATCCAGCTGGATTCTATCATCGAGCTCTTGAGCCGAACCCAGTAAGGCAGCTGTGAGCTGGTGTTTCCATTTTTGAACACCTGAAGCTTCCTTTTATCTTCCTAATTTGTTCTCCAGGGAGTTTCTTTTGAAACAGTAGATCATCTACCTAAGGCCCCTATTTGAAGTGATCAGTCCAACAAGAAATCTGTAAATCCTAACTCTGTAGGTAATTGTTGGAACACACCTCATTATCAGCTCCTGGTTAAAACCTAATAGAAACAAGCAATTGGCCAGAAAATTTCATAACTACTGTAGAACAAGGCTGTTATGTTTTAGCAAAATATCTTCAGTTAGGATGCTAATTACATATTGTTGCCCTTGTTACTCTTTACCTCCCCACATTTGGTTGCAAAAACAAAACTAATTTAGCAAAAAACCAAGAGCAGAAGGCCTAACCATTTTTAAATGTGGTTCCATCAAGTGTTGTTTTTTATTTGTATTTATTTTTTATTATTCCAGAGAAGCTACCAAAGAAGGAAAATTTCTTGGCTCCACCATTGTATGTACATAACCTTTTGACAAACTTTGAAGTCTTCATCATCCACGTCAAAGATGTTATGTGAGAAGAATAAGATCGGGTTGTAATTCAAAAAATCTCAGGGGTGTTTATGTAATTTAAGAATATACAAAGGGTTTTTTGTAATATTTCAAAATTATTAAATTTCCAAACCAACAAGTCTATATATATGTGTGTGTGTTTTTTTGTCTCATGTTTCCCTATCTTTGGGTATTTTGAACTCTTGCGGAAAAACCCTTGATCCCATTAAAAAAATATATTCAAATGAAGATACTGGTAAAAAAAATTTACCTTCTATACACAGGAAGTGATAGAGGGAATGGAGTAATGGGATTCATTTAGCCAATCTAAACATAGCTGGGACATGGCTTTGGTGATGATAATGAAAGTGCAACATGTGACCCTTCAGGAAATAAAACTTTGATAGACTAATACAAATCTCCAGGGCCCATTTGTTTGATCAATATTGCATTCCTAAGAATTTTTTTTCTCTGAAAATGCATTCTTAAGAATTCTAAGCAATGCTTTCCTTGCCAAAAGGGGCTAAAATTGAAGGAATAGAGATGAAGATCAAGAGAAGGTCCATCAAATGGTTTCCCATTTGCTAGAATTCACCATAAACTGTAAATCTGGCTCTGTTGGTTTCTGAAGCAACATTGGAGGCAATCTTTCTGGCAACTGGACCTTGCCTGTACAGTTGCGTTGTAGCATTGTGTTGTTAGTAGCAATTTGCAAAGCAAAGATTGTAGTACTGAAGCTTGATCCACCACTGTCCTCAGCTAGAGGCTCCTTCAACCTTTCCTGTCTCCCATGTTGAGACTCATGATGCTTCTTCATATACCACTGCCAAGCTGCTTGTATATAACTGGAAGCCCACGTCCTCCTCTGCTGTGAATAGAATCTGAAAGTTCCCCCAAGCTGCCGTTTGTTTTGAAGACCATGGAACTGGGACATGATAAATTTCAAATCATCAGCCATGAGAGTGAAGGCTTCAACTTTGTGCAGGACCTGAACCATCCTAGTTGAGGTTGGAAGGTTGGAAGAGGAGCATGGGTCCAGTGCCCATATGAGGAGCTTTTCTCCACAGTAGTCCCCTGTCTCGAGGAAATCAGTGTTGAAGAAACTGGTTCTACCACATTTGCTCGTTACACATTCTAATTTACCCATCCATATGAAGAACATTTCATCTACTAAGTCACCCTTACGAACAATGAAGCTGTGTTCTGTATAGAAAGCCGGCTTGAGACGTTGACACACGCTATCTAACAATTGCTTATTCAGATTTTTGAACATAGGAACCTACACAAAGGGAAAACTCCATGAGAATTTATTCCTCCTCCATGAATTTTGAGGCAGTTTGCAAATCTGTGGCTCGTAAAGGAACTGAGTTAACCTCACTCTGTCAAGCTATCGATAAACATGGTTTTGGCTTATCTTGGGCTTAGAACTTGGCAACTTCAAAGAAACTTGCAAGATTAAGAAAAATAACCTTGAATGAACTCACAAACTGGTCAGTCAAGCTATCTTCTTTTTTTTTTTTTTTTTGGCAGAAAAGGAGAAATATTATATTAAGAAGATAGTCAAATGGATTACAAGCATAGACAAAGGGCCGTCGATTAGCCAAACATGGCTAGCTTGAAGGACCAAACCCAGCTGCTGAGGGCAACCAAAAGAGAGTAAAGCAAAATGAGACATATAAATTGCAAAACCAAAATGGGAACCTAAATCACTGATTCCCCCAAAGCATAGGAGGCTAATGCACTCCCAGGGGATTATAAGCTTCCCCAAAGCTGTAGCGTTAATGTATTTAGACAACCCAAAACAAGACCAAACCTGCCAAAACAAGTAGACTGTTGCCCTGGCGTGATCTCTGGAACTCCGAGTCACCCAACGATTTGAGTTATTCATTGTCATCTGCCCGAGAGTTCACCATCCCTGAACTGCCCTCTCCTTCATTCTTCTCATCTGACTCAGAGCAGGATTGGAGGAGACCACTGCCTAATTTGATGAACCAAAAAACATACGAATATACATTGCAGTATTGTTAAGTTCAATGTCGTAGACTCATAGCTATAGTTTATGTGTTCGGTAGCCTCGAAGAGATGATGACAACAACTGGCTGCGAGTCTCTAGAAAGGGCATCTGCCACCTCGTAAGCTGTCCTCTTACAGTAATTGAAATTCCAGAGATGATGGCTCGCCAGGAGGGAAAGAGCTTGTTTCCACTCTGGCATCATTGTCCACCCCAAATGCCCTATCGCCTGAATAGTAGAGATAAGAATTTTGCTATCCCCCTTAATTTGAAGCTTCGTGATTCCCATGTCTTTTGCCACTTGCAGAGCTTTTCTCATCGCAATTAGTTCCACTTTGAGAGTCGACCTAGCCATAATAGCTCCACAAAAAGCTTAGCTCATGAGGCCATGATGGTCTCTGATGATGCCCCTAATTTCTACGGCCCCTGTTCTGCGGATTGAATGCTCCATTAAAGTTAAGTTTGTACCATTTCGGTGGAGGAGGGATCCAAGCTTCCGGCTGCTCCATGGTGTGGTGTAGTTAACCTGCAAAGAGATTTGTTAGATTCCATTGTTGAACAAAAAGGATTGCTTTGGTGCATACAGCTGATGGGTTTGGGGGGCAGTGGTTAAAAATAAGGTTGTTCCCACACTTCCGAGTGTAACAGGCCACGACAGTGACTGGTTTGGTTCTGTAGTTGCAGTTGTTGGAGAGGAACCATGAAAGGAAGGATTGGTGGTTTGTTGGGTTATCAATGGAAAGAGGGAACTTCCTCCAGACGAGGAGGGAGAAGTGGCAGTGGTAGAAAAGCTGGTCAAGGGACTCTTGCGATGAATGACAAAAGGGACAAGACCAAGTGTCCTGATCATTTAGGAATTTGAGTATTTCCTTGTTGGGTAGGCATTTATGGACACATCTCCTAAGGAAGAACTAGAGTTTTGGAGTAACTTGAGCCTTCTAGACCTTGTTGCAGGGGATGTGAGGTCCAACACTCCAACTGCTAGACCTTGGATATCCTTGTAAATGGCTTTAAAAGAGCAGGATCATGCTAGTTCCTCCTTCCAGCATCTTATATCCTGATCGCCTAGTGGAGTGGTCATAATTGCTCATATGACTCCAGGGGGCCATATTTGATGGAGGGCGTCCTCATTCTAGTGAAGGAAGCCCTAATGTAAAACTGTGAGGCTATTAAGAAATTTGAAAGTTTGAAGGAGCTTTGGATGGATGTCACAACCCGAGCTCAAGAGATCGGGGGTTAAGATTGAACCTAATCAGTGACACACGTACTCCAGTGCATATACACTTAGACCCTGTCTAAGTGTACACGCACAAGAGAATTTCACACGTGCCAATATATGTACGCGGAAGCTGTAGGTATCATTATATAACAAAGGAAGATATATCAAAATAAAATCAGATATATACAAAAGATTACATGAAGTTCAGAGTCAAACAAAATGAGCCAGAATTACATTTGCCAAAGCTCACAACTCAACACCAAAATCAAATGGGATCCCTCAACAAGGAAGACTTATGCATGCATGACAATTTCGTGCTCCGACGGAGAGATTACATCCACTCCTTTAGCCCTCATGGAGCATCTGGGGTCTCCTCTGGAGTCTGATTGATCGA
This sequence comes from Sextonia rubra, assembly GCA_037013555.1. Taxonomy (NCBI): domain Eukaryota; kingdom Viridiplantae; phylum Streptophyta; class Magnoliopsida; order Laurales; family Lauraceae; genus Sextonia; species Sextonia rubra. The sequence continues at coordinate 46,365,316 of JASUAD010000001.1, forward strand.
CGAGGGGTCGGTTGAGGGATCTGAGCCTGCAACACCAAGGACAACTCGTGAATACAACGATTCAACAAAGTATAAGCTACAATAAGTTAACGCATGTTGTATCTAGCAGAATAAATAATAACCAATAAATCAGAAAGTTTCAATTTCGTATACTAGGCAATTGTGCGAATAAGAAAACATGCTATCAGAATCAATGTATACATGAAATGGACATAACTAGGTGGCTACTACATTTGCCATATGCTCTCTTTTGGGATCTTACATACTGAGAACACCATCGACCGGGCTAGGGTACGAATGGGTCTCGGGTTCCTTTGGTCCGGAAGCCCCAAGACATAAACTCACTACAGCGATGCCATACTTACTACACCAAATTCAACCCCGTCTGGTATCCTAAGGCTGAGGTTGAGTAGTGCCTGACCATATGCAGTCAATGATATACTAGAACGTGAGTAAACCATGCATATCATATCGAGCATATATCATACTTTCCAATCATACGTTCAACTTATACATACGATGCTCAAGTTAACAGAAACATATTGAACATATCAAACAAATCGAATTTACCATATCAAAAGGGCATAACGAGGGCTATACAAACCATACAGAAGAGTGGAGGTCAATATTTGTCATTCAAGATGTCATGCAACTCAATTGGCTCGAATCAAGAGAACTTATTAGCCAACCCTAATCTAGTCATCTAATGTTTCTAACTGTACATGATGATGTAGTTTTAAGTTATCTGATACACAGTTGTCTTTCACAAGTGTTGCATTGTATCAGAAAAGTGTATTGAAGTCCCTTAAACCAACACCCATCGGGAGGTGCTTAACACTGAACAACACACATGAATGCGTCACAGCCCTCAAGACCATTCATGCGATTCTCGTGTTCCATTGGGCAAGTTAAGGGTTACTACCATTCTAACGTGAGTCACTATAAGGTCTATTTCATACCTACCTTTTTTATTGATGGTCCTTAATCACGAGCCAAGGGGCCTGAGAATATAACCTAAAAAGTTCCTTGGTTAGTGTGAAAGGTAGGAGGATAGAAATGAACACACATGGGTTTCAGTGTACAGACTTAATCTCCTAAAGTAGAGTGCTTCAGAGTCGATCGGTTGGTTCTGAAGCCCGATCGGTCGGATTTCGGTTCTAGATGTGTCCAATATGTCGGATCTATGCCTGATCGGTCAGGCAGCCTGCTCTATTGCAGAACGATTGAAGTGAAACCCGTGGTGCACAATGACAATCAAGCAATCTAATACAAACACAAGGGCTATAAGTCATGACATACTTGTGAGATTAAAGGAAACTACAAACAATCACGGTGTACCAACATGTGTTCATCCAAATCATGCTTATACTTGCCTCAAATAAGCTTTTTCCGTAAATCCGTTGTCTTTTGGCTCAAATTACCCGTCAAAATGAAATCCTAACACCATGCATCCGGGGAAAGAAAGACGGGTTGAGTTTGTGCAATAACAAATGAGAAGAAGAAGAGGAAAATGATTAAGAACCCCAAATCTTACTAGGAACCACACAAGGAAGGAGTGAAGATTGAGTGCACAAAATCCCCCTTGTTTGGCTTGATCAAGAAGAAGAAGAAAGATGAGTTGAGAAACAATGAAAGAAGAAGAGAAAAGACTTTGAAATGAAGAGGTCGGTGCTTGTATCTTCTTATATAAGATAAGTATTGCAAGATTTATATAAACGTCCAACAATCCCGGATAATTACAGTTTGAGTCAATTAACGGTCTAACGGAAACAAACGACGTCATTCACATAGGAGTCAGTTATGGAAGCTGACGAGTTTGATGAAAGACACGTGTTGATGCCAAGATGATGCATGAATGACAACGTCTTACAAAATCTAAAATTACGAAAAAGGGCTCGTGTCTACCTAATATAGGTTAAACTCAACCCAACTACCTATCCATGACCCGGAACGAAACAAAATCAAAGTCAAAACACAAAAAACAACGAAGTCGTCATTAATTAGTCGCTAAACCCGATTAAGTTGGGTCGGAGTGTTACAATGGACATATGGTTTTATTATTTAGAGAAAGGGAACTTCTAGAGGAGCCCACAAATTCTAGAAGGTTTTAACCAATTCCCCCGTGCCCACAGACCATTTAACATTTCCTAGAATGATCCCTCTGAATTTTAGCAGCTTCCTCCATATAAAAAAGTCTGATGGTTTGCGTTGGACTTCCTCAAAGGTTGAAAACTTGAGGTATTTCTGGGAGAGTAATATGACGCAAAGCTCATCAGGGTTGTTAAGAAATCTCTAGACCTGGTGGGCCAAAGCCACTTGGTTTGAGATAGATGGGTCTCTAATTCCCAACCCACTAGAAACCTTAGGTTTAAAGATAGTGCTCCAACTGATAAGTCTAAAGCTTGTCTTGTCAGTTGTCCTATTCCAAAGGATGGAGGCATGGGACTGGGCTATCCTATGGGCATGTTCCTTCGTGAGGTGAACTAAGCTTGTCTAGTAATGTGGAATGACTGAAAAAATTGATTGCGCTATGACTTTCCCGCCCGCCAATGATAAGGATTTTCCCCTCCATTTAAGAATTCCTCTCTGGATCCTACTATGGAGGAGTAGACCACCCCATTTCCTTTGCTAAGATAGGCCTACCAAGTCACCCAGATAGGTGAAATGAAAGATGGTGTGTTGGATCCCGAGGTTCCTTTTAGCCCGAAGGGCAAGATGTGCCGGCATGTCCCTATTAACGATAAGGCATAATTTTCCTTTGTTGACTTTTAGGCCTGCCTCTTTCTCAAAATGAAGTAGAAGATTAAAAACTAGCTGGCAAGCCCCGTCTGAATTTTTGAAGAAGAGGAGGATGTCATCTGCATATTGAAGGATGCCTATTTTGTCCCCCTTCGAGGTGATGGTAGGTAATAGAGGTGGAGATCTACGGATAAAACTCTGCACAGCCCTTGAAAGCGTTTCCACACATAGGATGAAAAGATAAGGGGAGAGGGGATCGCCCTGTTGGATTCCACAAAAGGGTTTGATATTGTCTAACAACTTTCCATTAATGTTGACAGAATATTTAACCGTAGAAACGCAGAGCATGATTTTTGACACAAAATTCTCATGGAAACCTTATGCTTGGAGGCGGTGGTAAATGAAGTTCCAAGAAATCTTGTCCTAGGTTTTAGAAATATCCAATTTCATCGCACACCACCTTTTTTTCCTATTCCTTTCATTCATATGGTGCAAAAGTTCTTTGGCAATGATGACGTTGTCAGATGGTCTTTTCCCCAAATGGAAAGCTACTTGCTCATTGGAAATACACTTTTTCAATAGGGGTCCCATTTTTTTGACAATGATTTTGGAAATGATTTTGCATTGGACATTGCAAAGGCTGATAGGTCTGAAATCCCTTAGTGAGCAATACCTATCCCTTTTTGGAATAAGGATGATGTTTGTGTCATTGACCCTAGAAGGAAGGGTTTCCGTTAGGAAGAAGTCTTTAAAAAACTGACAGACATTAGGTTTTAAAACATTCCAGAACTATTGGAAGAAAGATGCATTGAAACCATGAGGGCCGGAGCATTATCTTTCCCCAAGGAGAAAATGCCTGATTTAATCTCCTCTTGAGCTGGGATAGCCAAGAGCAAGTTGTTGTCTTACTCAGAGATATAAGAGTTTAGAATTGAGCATAGGGAAGGCCGGTGGTCTTCATTGGGAGGTAGGGAGAAAATGTTTTGGAAAAATGATGTTTAAACTAGGGTAAGGCGGAGAGGCGATTTCCCTGATCATCCTAGAGGAACAATATATGGTTTAGTCATTAGATGATTTAATTATTAGATGGTCGATGGGCGCCGGGGAATTGGTTAAAACCTTCTAGAATTTGTGGCCCCCTTTAGAAGTTCCCCTTCTCTAAATGATAAAACCATATGTCCATCCAAAGCTCCTCCAAACTTTCATATTCTTAATAGCCTCACAGTTTTACATTAGGGCTTCCTTCACTAGCATGAGGACGCCCTCCATCAAATATGGCCTTCTGGAGTCGTCTGAGCAATTAGACCACTCTACTAGGCGATTAGGATATAAGATGCTGGAAGGAGGAACCAGCGGGATCCTGCTCTTTTAAAGGCATTTACAAGGATATCCAAGGTCTAGTAGTTGGAGTGTTGGACCTCACATCCCTTGGAACAAGGTCTAGAAGGCTCAAGTTACTCCAAAACTCTAGTTCTTTATTAGGAGATGTGTCCATAAATGCCTACCCAACAAGGAAAGACTCAAATTCCTAAATGATCAGGACACTTGGTCTTGTCCCTTTTGTCATTCATCGCAAGAGTCCCTTGACCACCTCTTTTGCCACTACCACTTCTACCTCCTTGTCTGGAGGAAGTTCCCTCTTTCCATTGATAACCCAACAAACCACCAATCCTTCCTTTGGAAGAATTGTGTTTCTGTCTCCCTCCTGTAGCCACTGAATTTTGGATCTCTGACTCTAGAAACTCTCTTGCTGAGATAGAAGTTCTGTCAAGCTATCTATAAACATGGGTTTTGCTTATCTTGGGCTTAGAACGTGGTGACTTCAAAGAAACTTGCAAAATTAAGAAAAACAACCTTAAATGAACTCACAGGCTGGTCTGTTGCGATTTGATTCAGTAAAAACTCATATCCACAAAATAATTAACACTACTGTAATGACAATGCTGACAATTAATCAATTCAGAAAGAAACACTTATTTGGGTCAAAGCGATTGTTGTGCTCAGGGTGGTGGAATGAATGATGTCAAATGGAGAAGAGAAACTGATCAATTTTCCAATTTATTGTCCCTAAAAGGTGGCAATTATTGTGTTACCGGGAGTTCAATATCTGTTTTTTTAACTGATGGGCCTATCAATATGACAAGAAAGACAAAACTTCAAATCTCAAAACTGTATCTTTGGCTTTAGATGCAAGGATGCATCACCCCCACAAAATGGGTTTGCAAAGTATCAACCTGCAAGATTTGAACCGGAAAGCTAGCCTATGGACCCACTTTAGATATGCAATGGGCGAAACGTGGAATCCACTGAACAATCCCAACCATTAGAATGGTGAAAATCTAACATTTGGCTTAGGAACAGTTTGTATTTTTTGTCCTAATCCTTCCATTTGCAGGCATGAATTGGATGTCTGCGGTTTTTAGATGTTGGCGATTTTATCAGACTGGCTTGCCTGAGATTTTTTTTTTTTTAAAGATTTGGTAACATGACTCGAACCCACAACCACAAGATTGAATTAGTGAGAACTTTCCACCGTGCCATAGGCTCTTGCTAATGCTGCTTGTATTGTCAAGTCATGCTTTCATGAAAGGGTAGTCTCTAGCTGTCACAAAGACTTCTGAGAACCATTGAACTAGCTTTGGATGATTATTTGAAACATTTCAACAATTGGGTGATTTTTATCACATTTTCCATTGACTAAATCGACGTCATTCATGAATAACCATTAATAAAAGAAATGAAATAATGAAATCCAAGTAGAAACAACTGGATGAACTATTTCAAATGGACTAAAGGTTTTAGTCATAATGGAAAAACACAACTTATACAGTGTTCTGTAAAATGGCGAGTTCCACACGGTACATTAGGCTATATGCATGACTAAAATTAATCTAAGTAAATAATTAATTGACACTTTGAGGAATGAGAGCCAAGCAAGCATGCCAAAGTCATGATCCATCTTTCTCTTTATAATACAACAATCTGATGTTTTCATCTTGCAGTTCTATATTAGACTGAGTGCATCTTATACTTTACTTGTTGAAGGATATCTTTGTAATTTTGCACATTTATTAATAATATTCAACGAATTCTACAGTTTTGAAAATATAAAAGATTTATACACAACATCATCTATATAAAATGTAGACAAGTGTCCATGAACACCAAAATTATAAATGCAATATCCTCTTAACAAATGATGAAATAATGAAAAAAAAAAATTAAAGAGCTTGACCAACTGAGCAAAGTGGATGTTCTCAATGTGCAATCAGACATGGAAATCTTTCGAAATGGAGTGCTCATGTTGCATGGCTGTGATCAACCATCAGATTATGTTGTCACCGTACATTCCAGACCATACTTATATAGTATCTTGCAGATAAGGATCGATATCATGAAAAAAAAACTACAACTCACAAGCTGTTGGAATTACAACACATTGTGCTAATTCAAAACAAAATTTTGAGAAATGTGCTGATTCAAAACAAAATTTTGAGAAATCAAGGGAAAAATTCTAACTTCTAGGAAAAGTTTGTGACTTGCTAGTTTAGCAATGTATGCATGCACTCTACACAAGGTTCATTTCAAGAATGGTGGATGAGGATCTCCATGGTAGCCAAGTGGAATCTTTATCCAATTGGAGAGTATTGGAAATCTATTTCCCATGTATGTATGTATGTATGTATGTATAAGATTCTATTTAGAATTCTTCTCTTTATCTAAATTTATTTAATTAGTCGAAATCCTCTCACAAAGAGGTTTTATTATTTTTTAAAAGAATTTGGTACCTCTGGTTTAAGAGGTTATGAGCACATGCCATTGCAGAAAAGTAGGTTATGATTGTGATTTTCTGCAATAAGAAAAAGGCCTCTCCAGCCCTATTGTAAGTAACTAGGGGTATGTTTGTGAAAGTGGTACAATTGTCGATACAATAACTTGAAAGACTTTGTTATAGGGATTCTTGGGTTTGTCATGTGGAGACACATTAGTTTAATCTGTTGTTCTCTCTGTTGTATCATATCATATAGCCTGATATATATTTAAAAAAAATATTCCTCTTTGCTCTTTTGATGTAAATGTTGTTGCTAATGTGGTGCTTGTTTTGTCAGATCTTTTTTTTTTTTTTTTTTACTTCTTGTGTGTAGAAATGTGATTTTCCATAGTTCTGAGAAAAACACATTTGCCATGATGTATCAAACAAGATAAACAGGTGGAGTGCATGCAATGGTGTGTGAGGGGATGTACAGCTTTTGCAGTACAGATTCCTCCAGTAAATCAAATGGGAAAAATACTAACAAAGATTAATATATAATAATTCTTCACCTCAAGATGACAACAAGCTTTTCTCCAAAACAAACTCTCGAACATATTCCATGACCCTTGACTATATACCAATTCCATGACCCTTGACTATATACCACCATAACTTAGAAACAAGACAATGTAACTATTTAAATTCACAAAATAACTCTTAACTTCCCTATGACTCTTGAACTTGGATGACCTTTATTCCAGAAAGCACCGTTTTTCAGAAGACCTTCTGGATTCTGAGGACAACACAGTTGGACTTCCACAACATTTATAGCACCTTTACAACCTTAAGAAATGACCTAGACTTCCTAATTACTAAAATTAATTAAAAAGCAACATTTTGTTTAAGAAATGACTTAGACTTCCTAATTACTAAAATTAATAAAGGACCAACATTTTGTCAGTGAACTTCTCCACATCCATTGCCACGACAAATAAGATCAAGTAACTCCTTTTTTCACCTCTTGGCAGGTGTACAAATGCTCTAATTTTCTTTGACCTTTGAAAATATATTAAAATTGAGCGAATGTGTGTAACCTAAATGATAATGTTTTACATAGTTCGAACTGCCCATTTTACGTTCAACTGATGTTCTTAAATGAACCCATAAGTGATCTCAATATCAAACACATCATGGGGCAAACATCTTCAGATTTTGGTAATCTTGTTCCCTGAGATTGGCAATAAAAAAAATTCTGGTAAAGTGAAGCAAGGATGGAATCCACCCTCAGGGACCATGCGTCCATCACTAAGCTGTTGGGAAAAGCAGCACAACGGAAACACTCGCCATCATCGGATTAACCACGATGAACACACAACAATCACACCATCAAGCAATCACACACATGAATACAACAATTTTACGTGGGTCGGCAACCTTGCCTACGTCCACGGGAGGAGAGAACCCATCTACTATGATCCCATCTCAATCATCTCAGGATCTAAGGTTACAGTACAGCAATATATATAGTTTCTGCTTTCTTGGACAACAAGAAAATTCATACATAATGACTAAAATACCCTTAACCCCGAGCCTCGGTTCTGGCTAAACCAGACGACCGATCCGGCTAAACCAGAATACAAGACAAAACCCAACAATCTCCACCTTGGCTTGGATTATGCAAATCCTCAGAGCCACCTTGAAATACCCGATAATGTCTTCACGCACCTTGCTGAAGGGTATGTCACTACACCGATGGCGCAGTCTTCTCTCTTCAACACTCAACATGTTGAACCAGCACTTCACATACTTCGCTGAAAGGTACGCCTCTGCACACGCTACGACCTAGTGTGGCCATAGTTGCCTTTTTTGACCTCAACACCACCGTCTTGAACTGCCGAAGTGCTCTCCATTTGTTGCCACATGCATGCATCCTTGTAACACAATGAACCTAACTTCCGTCCATCAAGACAAAACTGAAGACTTCCCCGAATCTGGATCTCATTGGTACCTTGTGAATCCTTCTTTCTGTCTCCATCCCGGTGTTCTTTCCATCAAACCTGCAACTGTCCTGTTCTAGCCTGTTCTGGTGGGTTGAGCACAGTACATGCGGGTTAGGTGTGACCCGATGATTAAACTGGCTTACTCCGACCTTAACAAGACTACCTTTTCCGAGAAAATCATTTCCGTTCAGGGCTTCTTGGATTTCTGCTAGATGAAATCATCGAAGATCCATCAATCCATCTTCCAATGATCCGTCGCATCTGACTTCACCTGAACCACAGATTTCCTCCCCTGTTATTTGATGTCTCATTCATTGCTCCACCTGAAAAAGCATTCCCTATCAACCTGTAGAGATTTTTGACCATCTCATCCTCCATGATGACCAATGTTTCCTTTTCCACCTTCATAACTCTACCCGTTACAGTGCACTTGCAGCCTATGAAGTCTAAGGCACCCAAAGAAATCCAATTTCTTTCGGCAATCCGGAACATATATCACATCCGTTAGGGTTTGAATAACATCATCATACACTTGGATCTTTACCGCTCTTATCTCAAATGCTCATTAGTGGCATTCTCCCCCATAAGAATAGATCCATCAACAATGAAAGTTATTGGCATCAAACCAATCTCTACGTGAACATATGATAGAAAGAATCCGAATCTCAATTCCATGAATCAACAACCTGATCCATACCTGTAGTGACGAAAACTGATTCCTTGTCAACCGAATCCGAGCTTTCTTGCACACTACCTCCTTCCGATTTTGATTCTTTTGCTTTTTCTTCCACTTTGGCATATCGCTCCTTCCTAATCTATTCGACCCGGATTTGAGCTTTCCATCAAAGTACTCGGAGCAATCTCCTATTCATGACATCAAGTAACACTTTTCAATCATTACTGTGTTGCGGAGTCTAACACTCTTCCCTGCCAATCCTTGAAGTCGTTTTTCCATCAAATACAAACTGTCAATATCTTTTATCAGCCTCGTACATCTCATCACCATGAGCACGCTGGAAGAAACGGATCTGAAATTCGACTCCGGATAGCTTCGATATCGCAGAATTAATTCTCTACACTCCAATTAGTCAAACATCCATGTTGACCATTGAACAGCCCATTTTCTTCCACATACACGTAGATCTCCTCACAATGAGTCCGTAGGCTCAAACGATCTCCGATCGGACATTGGACGATCAAGATATTGCAAAAACAATTTCAGCCGTTGAATCTGGTAAAACCTGCCTGTTGACCGGTGCTGACGTCACTGCTTGCTGTTCTGCTGGGCTTCTGAAACGGATCCCGGTCGGGTCCACCTGACCCGGCCTGAACCTGTTATGCTGGAAACTAGGTTGGTATTGTGACCGGGTTAGGTCTGCACGACCCAACCCAAACCTGACCTGACGAGATGTTGGGCTTTCTGTAATCGAGTTAGGTCCGACGGCGAGTGGTGGCTAAGGCAGGGTTAGCCCTTTTTCGGTCTTCTTCTTCCTTCTCGCTGTTTCATTTCAACTGGAAGACCCCAGGGCTCCCTCTCTCCACTTCCTCTGTTCAGCCACGACGAAAAAGGACCGGAGACCGGCGGATTGCGCGCGGCAGCATCAACCGGCAAACTATGCACGATCTCTGTTTCTAGCAAACAGAGATCCAATTGGGTCCTTTGCAAGAACCCACTCTTCGTTCAGTCTCTGTCCGAAAGACGAATCGGTGGATAAACAAGAGATCAGACAATCCCTGCAGACTACGAACGGTGACTGCGCAGTTCTTCTTCTTTGGCGATGCCGTGCGACGGCGACAATCCAAAATAACAAGCTTGGATCCAAGTTTCTATAAACAGAAACTATTCAAAAAAGACTGTAGCCAACACCCAGTTTCTACAACACAGAAAACAAAAATCACAACCGGCCCCTTTGTGCTTCCTTCGTCGAGATCAATATCGGAAATCAACACGATCGTTGATCTATGCCTCTTGCAATGATCTCTCAAGATTTGATCCATTAATACCTCGAGCGATCTCCACCTTTCTCTGATATCACTTGTTAGGAAAAGCGGCGCAACGGAAACACTCACCATCAACGGATTAACCACATGAACATCCAGTAATCACACCATCAAGTAATCACACATATGAATACATCAATTTTATGTGGTTCGGCAACCTTGCTTATGTCCATGGGAGGAGAGAACTTATCTACTATGATCCCATCTTGATCCCCTCAGGATCTAGGGTTACAGTACATCAATGTATATAATTCCCACTTTCTTGGACAACAAGAAAACCCATATATAATGACTAAAATACCCCTAACCCTAAGCCTCGGTTCTAGCTGAGCCAGACAACCGATTTGGCTAAACCGGAATACAAGACAAAACCCAACATAAGCCTTTCACATGTATAGAGAGTTGCTATCTCTTTTTCTTTTTCTTTTTTAATTAAGAATTTCAAGTTTATAGGAAACTTGAGTCTAAAAAATTATGTTTAAGACCAAAAATTTAATTAAATAAGTCTTCCAGGACTTAGGCAGTAGCTTTTAAATAGAGTAAGTACATTAATTTATTTAAGACTAGTAAAAGGTTAGACATAGTTTGGCTTTTGAAAATCTGAATAAATAGTGAGTTTCAGGTTTACTAGACGTGAAGCCTTTCATGTGCTCGTGAAAGGGGCGTGAGGTCCAAAGTGGCCACCATGACTACATCCTATTTCAACCTTGAATTCAGGCACATTTATGTCATCAACCTGGGATCTCAATGAATGTTACTAACAAAATATCATATAAGAAATTTCATCTTATAACCTTTCTAATTAGGATTAGTGATAAACTTCTTTTTTCAACATCATCTTAGCCTCATCCCGTCGATCTAGGATCTCAATGATTTCTACTAATAAACTATTATATAAGCAATTTTGTCTTATAACCTTTCTAAGTAGGGTAAGTTCTAATTTTCTTTATGTTATCTCTTGGTGTTTAGTGAATGTGTGATTTCGATTGATTCTCATCACAAGATCACTATCGTGAATGAAGATCAACAGTGCAGATTACCCTCTTGGGATTATTCTCTAATTTAATAACATTGTCCATTCATCATCCTAATTAAGGCTTGGTATTGCTTAATATTTGGGACAGATTTTGGGTTAATCAATACATAATCTTTAATTAAGATTACCGTCCGCTGAATGATGCTCCTCTATGAATTACTTGAACTATATCATTGTGGATTCTGATGGATTAGAGTTTATAACGTGCAGTCGAGGATCTCTTAAGCCCCTGCATCACCAAGTTCATTTGAACAAAAGTTGATAAATGGCATGAATGATGAATTTTCACTGACCTGCATGTTTCCAATAAGAAGCGAAAACAAAACCAGGCCAACCATGAAGGAAATCTCCCAAATATAAGTAGTAGTGTGCAGATTTTGGCCTAGAGAACTGCAAACAGTAGAAGTTTCAAATTATCTCTAGAACTAATATGAAATTCCCTGTGAAACTTATAAAAATATGTTCTAATTACGAAAGGAAATATTAATGGAAATTTAATTGAAAAATCCAAAAAAAAAACTACGATTAAACAAATTGACATTCAAAAGGCCAGTGTGTGGCTCCATGGGTGTAAACTGTGATTATTAAAGCCACTCATAACACAGTAATACTAAAATGTGTGTTTTTGCTTGCTTCCTTTCTGTTGATTGGCTTTGCAGCTTTCAGTAATCAAACCACAATCACTTAGCATCCTATGTTACCAAAAAGTACGAATCAATTTCTGGTCCTTATTAATTTTGGAGTGACTACCAAACAAAGCGACAACCATTCGTCCACTTTGAACTGGACCAAAACAAGAACAGTTCATTCCAAATTTCTACAAGTGCACCTCTTGGCCATTCTTTTCTCAGTTTCATCCATCTCACTATTATGCATTACACTCAAAGGTTCTTGCAGTTAAGGTACTTAAACATTCTTTTTATCTGTTAGCTTTCTTACTTTTTGCTAGAAGTCAAAAGAAATTAATAATAACATAAAGAAAAGGAGAGACACATGGGCTTGATTAAAAAATGGCCCCTAAAAGATACATGAATGTGAATAAGACCAGTATAGCTGAACAAAAAGAAGAATGCTAAAGATTAAAGAGGGACTAGATAGAGATAATAGGTTCTAGAGCTCAGCCTTGGTTTGGGCAAGTTTTAACTGTTTGCATCATAATCATGTTTTGAGAGAATGTCAGTCATCTCTCTTAGTCCATCGGCAGTTTTGGGCAAGAGGCACGCGAACACTCATACAATTTTTCTTGCTTCAAAGCAGGTTTTATCAAATTTCGCTGTTGTTCATCATGAATCCCTAGTGATTGTTTCTACAGTCAGTTATAAACTATGATTCAACATTCCATGCGCAAACACATCTCTTGTTAAAAGAGATGAATTGAAAATTGAAAGTCATGAAAATACCTAGAGTTTCTTGTTCTCTAGAGACAAATTCTAGAATTCAATGCATCATTTATGAGTGCAGAAAAATCTAGTTACTTCTTGATAAAGCAACATGTGTTCTTCTTTACTCACTTGCTATTCCACATATACCAGTGGCCTATTTATTATAAATAGGCTAGTGGACACATGGAAGAGTGCGCATTTCAAAAATTCCCCCTTTCTCGTTTCTATCACTTTCCTTTCCTTCGGTCCTCTTCCACCAACATCTCACAGCCTAACTAAGAGGACAAGCTGAATATCCTTATATGACTGGAGGGAAGAGGCCCATGGTGAAGGCCTCCCTCACTCCTATCCACATGGCTAGCAACTCCACTTTGTTAATGGTCTTAAAACCAACCAAACTGCCTGAGAATTTTCTTCTAATCGTCCTAATGGATCCTTTATCAGCCTCCCTACTCTGTGACTCCCAAGTTATCCAAAGCACTTGCATCAAAGTTAATCTTCAAGAGGACTCACCTCTCAAGGAAACAAAGAGCTCAACAGATGGGGGATACTCTTAACATCTCAAATCCTCAAACACTTTCAATTGAGATCATTGCCGATGGCCCAACACGCACAGTTAGAAAGTAAAATCCATCAACACCCCAACTAAGTGTTTTTTTTTCTTTAATGAGAGTGCCAAGAGATCACTCTACTAATTTACCCAGTAAAACTTGAAAGTCGAAAGTAAACCTTTAATGATTATCTTCTCAAAAGGAAGGGTCCAACAAGCCTCCTTTACCATACGACTGAGCACTATGGGCCTAGGACTGGATCTGACCCATAATCCAAAAGCTCATTATGAGGCAACCACTCTTGAGCTGAATTACAATATAATTAGAGAGAGAGAGAGAGAGAGAGAGAGAGAGAGAGAGAGAGAGAGAGAGAGAGAGATCCTCGAAGTAAAAATAAAGTAGGTGCACTCTTGAGCTCATGTTATCATGTGCTTGAGGCACGCCTGGTCGATGGATGGGGTGTGGCATCTCGTCGCACGTCCCTTCCAATGGCTTGAGTGCACTTTATGAAAATAGTATACTTTTCTCAGTATTCTCTTTACAAATTCGCACACCACAAAGGTGAAATGTAACCATCATTAACCTTGTAAGAGACAAACTCAATTGCATTTCTCAGATGCTACCCATAAAAGTATTAGAAAAAATAATTCAAGGTAGAGATGTCAACAGTTCTGCACACAACTGCAAGGGAGATCATGTAGATCATTAAAACTGTACTGGGATTTAATGAAAGTAAGCAAAAGGAGGACCTTTAGAAGCACAAACCTCACATTCCTTAGTACCCACAAAAAGCTGTACAAGAGCCTTTGTGAAAAATCCCTTGACTGGACAATCTTAGACTGGATAGCATCAACATATATACCAAAGTTAAAACTGCCATTTTCAACAGAGCAAATGCTATTTAGGAAGTCTTTGTTTCCTATTCTCTCTTCTCCACAGTACAAGGAAGCAGATCTGCATTGTACACTAGACAAACAGGCAATGTGCAAGCACGTATACTTCCTATCTACGGCAAAAAGGTACCAAACAGCTCCAAGTACCTGAAAGGGCATTCACTTGCTAAGTCCATGAGTTTGCAAATCAAAGAGATAGGACAAACAATTGCAGGTATTCACCATGCAGCATTCAAAAGGAAAAATAAGTACCCAAAAAAACGTACATATCATCATGAGAGATAAAAAAATCTATTCACAGGTAGATTTGAGAATTCCCCACTGCCCCTCGAATAGGGCTTTCCTCGCTAATGATTTGTACAGCCAAGGATTCCTTAGGTCATGTTTGCCACCGGGCAAAAAATCTGCATATTTGAGGATGTTATTAGCCTCCCCATTCCAGCTGAGGATTACCACATCCTGTGAGGGGGGTGGACTTGAGAATCCTCAAATATGAGGATCTCATATGACCCAATCCTTGAGGACTACAACTTTGTGGAAAGCAAAATTCTTTTCCCTAAGAATTTATGAGTCAAAGTGACCAAATAGAAGGAATTATAGTTAATTCTTAGTCAAAGTGACCAAATAGAAGGAATTATAGTTATCTCTTAAATGCAGTGAAAAGTTGTGATCCCACACAAAACAATCAACAATGCAATAGCAAAATTTTCATTCAAAGCACAATGTTAGACATCCAACTTATCTGAACCACTATTGGGAACTGATTTTTATTTCGTCCCTGCCATCCTAGTGCTAACAAATTTTCATGTTGTCTTTCATTGGTGATTGATCACTTAACTATGGAGACCATGAAACCCATTTACTGTTGTTGCAGTGCTTAATAGCCAATGACAATGTTTTACCTCTACACTGCTTCAGTGTCTTATACATATGGAGAAAGTGTTCTAAAATGAGATGTTCCTTGCAGCCACTTTAAACTTTTCAAATTGTTTCCTGGATCCATTTCACACCATGTTATTATAACTTGCCAAAAAAAGATTTCAATGCCCTACAGATTCTTTCTTCAGAACAACCCCCAAATTAACAATCTTTCTGAGGAAACAATTACATCATATCCTCTCATCAGTATCATCTACACTTTTTTATAGATAGAAGACCTACAAATTGTTTTTTTTTTTTTTACCCCTTTCTCTTTCAGAACTCCATCTTAACTACTTAAGTACAGCAGGTTGTTAGTGAAGGACTTCTGTTTGGAGAACTTGGCAACATCTGTTCCAAGAAACAAAAAACAACTCGCTGGCAACCACATAATATTTGGATCAATTTATTGACAAATTAATGGAATTTCATAATAAATAATAAAAAAAGAGGGAAAACATCTATCTTATGAATGTCAGGTACACTTTTTTTAAAACAGAAAATCTCTGATTGCTTTTTTTTTTTAAAGCCTTTCTGTTTCAAAACTATATCCCCGAAAGTACAACAAGTGGTTAGTGAAGGAATTTCTTTTAATGAGACTAAATCGTGACATTTATTCCAATCAACGAAAACAGCTTACTGGTTACCACCGGGAAGAAACAAACATTACTTCAACTAGGATAGATATAAAGATCAAAACGGAATATAGGATAAACAACAAAGTACAGAACAGAAGATAGGATTCGAAGAGACGGACTGCAGGGCGAAGCATAGAGCATAACATGTCAAAATATTGAAACGCCAACTTCAAAATGCTACTTCCATTCAAAGAAGATCATATCATATCTGCAATAAATTTTTCCTGGCAATCCAAGATAGTTTACGTGTAAGTGTCATTCAAACCTAGCTCAAAATTTGGATCAGTAAGAAAAGAAAAAATTGCACTTGTTTAGTTAATGGAACTTTCAAATCTTTAGGATAATCATCTTTCAGGATCCCCAAAATATTGGTACAGCATTCCAAATTCACCACTAAAACCATTTCCTCCAGTAAAAAGGCATTATCCTAAGATAAAAGGAATTCAAGAATATTTGAATATCATTTTCAAAGAACTAGATTGAAAAAAAGGAAAAAAAATGAAAAATGAAAAACAAATGAAAGAAACAGTAAAGCTCATCTTATTCTTGCCTAAAACAAAGTTAAAGCAATGTATGAATTATCTCAGAAAGTCAAGGTAACCAATTGGACAATCTTACATACATGACTTGCAAGAATGTAAAAGTATAAACGGAGAGCAGCTCCGGACCATGCATTCTGTGTCACTATGCCATAAGATCTTCTGTCCTCGCTACACAGACGGATGATCTGCAGAAGCCTGAGTATGTACTGGAATAGAACAAACCGCAACAACTTTTTTGCATGTTGTGGTGGTGGCCCTCTCAGTTTGGGTATTAGAAACAAAATAACCGCCTGAACAAATAAAAACATGCAAAACTAGAATGATTGAACATGTTGAGAATACTTAACATCAAAAGCATGATACTTAGAGGTCCAAAGATACATTTCAGCAGAGTTTTCAATTATGCACACATGTACACATGCCCTCTTAACTCCCCCACACCCCCATTTTCCCTCCCTCATACCAAATTGACTCTAAGGGCACTGTGATTGATCCACACACACAAAGCGCAAATAACCTACACACACCCCTATTCCCCCTTTGACTTATCTCAATTTCACTCTGATCCTTTGAATTAAAATAAAATAAAATAAAATAAAAAAACAGAAAGATATTGCACTCATAAAAACAAAAGGCAGTACCTAAAATCAAGGAAGAGTGCTATGAATTTGGGTTTAATTTTCAAAAGCACACAACATTTTGCGTGGGCCACACCTTAATGCAGGGGCCAATCAAAGGGGTGGAGGTATGATGGGGATAAGGGGTTGACCAAAGAAAACTTTAGCAAGGATTTAGGGTGTGTTTTTAAGATTAAGATCTTCTTTTTATTTTTTCAACAATCAGTGATATAAAAAATGTTAATATTCATCCAAACATAAACAATGAACCTTATTCTAAACATCACCATCTAGAACTACTTAAAATAAAACACTATTATGAGTTCTTAAAATGCTTTAGGAAAAATTTACTTTCGATTGCATGTACCAGGTTTTGAGCTTTTAACCTCTAACAATATTCTCTTATCCACTAGTCTATTGTAACCCTCAAGATATGTGCATTACATTCCACTAAAAATTAAGTAGCCTTGAAAAAGGCAGGTCAGTGGGCAAGCATCCAAAATGCAAACATTAACATGCTCTGAATTCAACAACTAGGTCAAAATTTATAAATTCGTATCTGTCCAGACCCGAGTAACAGGCACTACCCAACCCACCCCTAGCAGGGGTGTGGGGACAGTCTCCCTGTTGCACTTGGGTCCGCCTCCAAAACTCACATGAAAATCTAAAGTCATCATCATCATCATCAAAACCTTATTCCAATCATGTTGGGGTCGGCTACATGAATTCTATTTCTCCATTCTGTTCTGTTTTGAGCTAAATCTTTCGATAAGTGCAACTTCTTCAAATCTGAATTAATGACTTCCATCCATGTTTTCTTCGGCCTACCCCTACCTCTTGATGGACCATCCACCTGTATATCCAAACTTTTTTTCACCGGTGCCATTACTGGCCTACGCTCAACATGCCCAAACCATCTTAAACGAGTTTCTCTAATCTTATCTCCTATTGGTGCTACCCCTAAATGTTCTCGAAAGCGCTCATTTCTAATTTTATCTTTCCTAGTTTTACCACACATCCACCTAAGCATTCTCATTTCCGCTACATCCATCTTATGAATATGTGTCTTCTCAATTGGCCAACATTCTGCCGCATATGTCATAGCTAGTCTAACCACTGTCATGTAAAATTTTTCCTTCAATTTTGTTGGCATTTGTCTATCACAAAGTATTCCCGAAGCTAGTCTCCACTTCAGCCATCCAGCTCTTATCCTATGTTCCACATCTTCGTCAATCTCCCCATCCTTACTAATCATCGAGCCTAGGTACCGAAAAGAATCTTTACGTGGTATCTCATGGGTTTCAATTTTGACAGTGGTTTCAACACTTTGTATATGTCCACATAAAAATTTTAGCTGACAAAATCTACCTACCTATTTAGGTCCGCCCCCTTCAAATGAAAATCCTAAGTTTGCTATTAGGTGTGGGTACAATGTAAATGGAGCGAATGAAATTCATCCTTCATTATTTGAGCATAAAACTGGAAACTAAGGGAATCCCAAGTAGTAATCGTAGAAGTAACAACCAAAAAAAAAAAAAGAAGAATCAGCAACCAAGTTGAGCAAAGTCTCAATGCAAATGACCAATGAAACTAATGAGAGTTTCATAAAACGGAAAAAGAATTCCATACTTAAATAATCAAAGCTGGAGCAGAGCATATACCTGAGGGAGAGGAAGAACTGCAAGAATATCAATTAGGAAGTAAGATGTCATATATCTTTTGGCTATTGCTAAAGGGTCTCCAACCAAAACACCCCTTCCACAGACTGGAGAGGAAGGACCCATAAAACCAGTTCGAAATTGAAGGATAATATGCAGCATATAAAACATATCAGTGAAAGACCGCAAAACAGCAGCCGCAATTTCCAACTTCTTGTTTGACTCGAGGCATGTCTTCTTTTCATTGAAGACTGGAATATAAAGGAACAAGGGATCCACTAGAGCCGAAGATAAACATGACAAGAAAAATATACAGTTCCACCTTTGAAGGAATGGTCCTTGAGGGTCAAGAATCTTCCTAGAGCTTAACTCTTCTTCCAGAAACCTGAAGATAATAGAACTAGAAGAAATAAACAAGCAGCTTTGAAAGCCAATGAGCAATGAAGCATTGATAGTACTGATTGAAACTTTCTTTATTTTATGTCAAGGACCGTTTTACGGGCACGTAGAGTGCATGCCAATCAATTATGGGGGAAGGAAGCTGGGTCGTACCGGGGCTGTATGTGGTCAGGGCTGCACCAAAAAATGGTCCCAATCAGATCATCGTAATTTTTTTTCAGAGCCCTTAAAGTCTAACTCCTAGAAAAAAGTGGGCAGCCCTCGAATCAAAATGCACTTTTATCTACATCCATAGAAAATCAGTTCCACAAACTTTTTCCCCTTCCATAGAATCTTTTTTCCGACTCTCCGATTGGAAAAACTTTTCCGCGTTAGTGTGGAAAACTTAGCTCACTTTTTGTACTTTTCATGACTAAGAAGTAGAGACACACCAAACACAGGCAGATTTTACTGTAGCATAAAAAAGACTTTCCACATTCCTCACTTTTTAAGTGGAAAATTAGTTGTACAAACACGGCCAAGTGTCATTTTGAAAATACCACATTTTGTTGAAAAAGTGTTGTCCAAACAACTATCATGACGTTTTAAAGCAAAGAGCCTGATGGTCATTTTCAGTTTGGACTTTGAGAGAGTCATTACCGTAAGTGGTAAGTATCGTCCCATTACTTTTTAAAACATTTTGCATGCAGTTGTGAAAGTAGTACAGGCAAATTAATTTACCAAAGCTCCACAGCAAATTGATGGGTTGTCCTTAAAAGGAAGAAATTAGGGATATGGAGGCAAGTAGGAGAATGTGCTAGGTTGGCCTGGTCCATAACCTATAACCATGTACCGTTCAAACTACATTTCCAAATGAAATTTCAAGTGAAAAGAGTAGAATTCCACACTAGGGCCTATTTATCGAAATCCAAATATTTAAGAAATAAATTCCCTCCAGACACATGAGGTACCATCAGATTTTTACGGTCATTTGAGTTTGTTCCTCCATTGATTGATGGTTTGATTAAAAAAAAGTGTGATAATTTATGTACATAAGATGTCACTCACAGTTTTTTCATCAAATACTAAATGGGACGCAGAAGAAACTTTGATTGATATCAAAATTTGAGGATTCCGTGTGTACAAAGATCAGGGCATTTATGTTTTAAAAATTATAAGATTTCAATAGCTGGGCTCCATGTTGGAGTTCCACTCCTTTGACTCTGGCGATTTCTCCCTGGAACAAAGCCTCCTGCAAAACTTTATGGGGCCAAAAAGGTGTTGATAATTCTCATAAACAAGTAAACAAAAAAAAAAAAAAAGATAGTTGCTGAAGACGGTGTCTCTCTTCCCCACCCAAAAAAACAAAACCTTTCTCATATTATTGTCTTTCTTATGCCACAAAACTCCCTGGAATGTCATAGCTGGGGTCCAGCAAACTTATACATTGATAAGTTTGTGCTAAAATACAATTACAAAGAAAAAGAAGACGAGAGAGAGAGAGAGCCAATGGGAATGTCAACCCACCATGGTCTGGTATCTGGAAGATTAGCTGCGATTGCGATGCCTTCGACCATGGTGCAAATGGTCAACTTACTCTAAGGTTAGAGAGAGAAGAATATCCAGTGGTAGCTCTCCTCTGCGGCTCTCCCTATCCGCTTCTGTTTTTCAACATTTTAATGCAAGGAATAGAGCATGTGAGGTGGGTCCCCCTGGCCCAATAATTTATTCCCTTCCAACATTTTAATTGAGCAGAGGCCAGAAATTAATTGCCCGCCTTGTAGAGAATGAAGATTTGAGTCCACCATTCACGAAAGGAACAAATTGTTGCATGATCGTTATTGATAGCGGCAAGGGCTACCAACAAACTACCCACTCTCCAAGTTGCAAGAATCTGTGTAATTTGAAAGTCGTCGATATTGACATTTTACCAATCTATTTAATAATTTTAATTTTTTCCATTTATAATTTTAGATTGAGGTAGCTAGCAACATCCAAAAACCTTATTCATAAATATTTCAATTCTTTTTCAGAATATGCAGCAAGCTTTTACACATGTAAATTTCTCATGTATAAGATCGTGTAAAAATGAGTTGGAATTTGACTTGATTACTCAAGTCGTTCAACAAAATTTGAGCATGACTGTACGAACCTAAAAAGGTTGCAGTTTCTTCTTTTTACAAAAACAATGATTACATTTTAAATGTGAAATTAAACCCCATAGCGAGTGCCCTCTATTATTTTTTCAAACAATTCATAATAAACACCATCCCTTTAATTGTAATTTTTCTAAATCCCATTAAAACAGAGGAACTATTTTTTAATAGTTTAGCCTGAATTTTGTTAAGTCAGAGCCTCACTAGATTCCTAGTCAAATTGATCGAAAATGATCACTTATTTTTTTTTATTGACATATAAACATATAAATGAAAATTTATTCAGTTGAACACCAATATTAGAAATAAGGTAAACACTGTTTGTCAAAATATTTAGTGGAGCTTAACTTATAGGAGAATTTTCATACGCATCCGTCCCTCACTATTTTTTTCGTGAGAACTCTAGGTGGGGTTTATCTATCACTCAATCCAAACTTTGCAACATATATGGAACCCCATGATAGCAACTCGCCCCAACTTTCACTTAGATCCGAATTTATTGGGCCGTTAGATCGACTATACACTAATCCGAATGGAATGAATTTGTGAGCCGTGGATGAAGGGATTAGGGATATGTGATTGGGACCAAATTTAATATGTAGGGTGCTTTTACATAGATTTTTCTAACCTTCTCAGTCTCATCCATCGGTGGGGTCTACAGTGGGTCCCACAAAAGATTGTGCATGAAAAGTCTACGAGGGACGTATGCAAAGGAAAATGCTCCTAATTTATAATCTATCAACTAAGGACTGAGAACTCCAAATGATTGAAAAAAAAAAGAAAAAAAGCTCCACACGTGTGCAGTAAAGTGTTTAGAGTGAAATCCTGTAAATCCCGTCCAACCTTCACACGTGTGTTCTGAAGGGAGACATGCATGTAAGTGCCACGTGGTCGTTCTCGCTTCTTTCCATCCGAGGAGCTCCTAATCTCTCTCTCCCTCGTTCGTTCGCATCTGAAAATTCTCTTTCCCTTTCTCTCTCTCTCTCTCTCTCTCTCTCTCTCTCTCTCTCTCTCACTGCTAACACCACCTCAGAAAGCTCTAGGGTTACGGATATCCTCCGATTCCCCTCTCGCTCGAATATTCATTCTCCTCGCAGAACCCCAATCCGATCAGATCTCGATCTCCCAAACGCTCTTTCCAATCTCAAGATCCAATCTTTTCGATCATGCATGGCCTGATCTGATCTTCACCTGCAATCGAAGCCTCGTCTCGATATTCTCCTCGCGCTTTCGCGCTGATTCGCGTGGTCTCGATCGTCTCCATGGTGGTGTGAAGAGATCTTCTCGTCGATCGCTCATATTCGGTGCATTCGGAGCGGAAGATCTGGCGTTTTAGGCCAGAGTGGCGCTTGATTTAGATGTTATGCAGTGCTAGATTGAGGAGCTTGGTTGTTCGCGCGGGATATTCCAAGGGGAAGGGGGTTTTCAGCGATTTGGATGCGAGATTGGGGGTTCGATATCCTTCTTATCCCAAATTCAGGGCGATCGGGAGGATGATGGTCCACACGGGTGCGGGCGCGGCGCCGGAGCCTGGAGCTGCTGCTGCTGCTGTGAATGTGGCGGCGCTGGAGAAAGATAAGGTGGAAGATGGTGGATATGCGACTGGAGGATGGAAAAGGTACGATCTTTCTCTGTTTACTGTGTTTAAGATGTGTTTGAGCTGAGTTCATGTCCATTTCTAGGCTTTGTCGTCTGATCAAATGACATTGCATGTAAGATTTGTTGTGTGGTTTGATTTTCTTGTGATGATTGCACTATGATAGTGATTGGATGAGGAGCGCTATTCTCCTGCAGTCATGGTGAATCTGATGCACAATTTGTGAAGTTGAGTGTCCATGTTTGGTTAATTATGGAGTGTCTACAGCAAGTTTATGAAGCAAAGGATGATGTTTGTTTTAGTCCATTGGCAAGCTCCTCTGGGACTCAAGCCATGCATACTCTGCCCTTTCTTAGATTTCCAAGACCCTTACGTGAAGCATGAGATGCAAGAAACGTTCTTTCTTTTTTAGTTTTCATCTTCAGATAATGGATTTAGGAAGATAGTGAGCTTAGTGTATTAATACAAAGAGATGGTGCCTTGTGCAATGTATATGAAACTAGTCGTTTATAGGCAACTTGTAGTACAGGATCACTTTATAGGCAATCAAAGTATTGAAGATTTGGAGTGCAGAGGTCAGAGCAAGGACTTTCCGAATATTATTTTGAATATAGTAACCGTTCCGGGCGACTAAAACAGAAAACAGTCTTAGTCCTGAAAACTAGAAAGGCGAGAGGCACTGCGTTGTGTTTTCGCTTTGGTAAAAGTCAGAGTTGTCAACTATGTCTATGGAACTTAGTATTTTCATGCTCATGATCATTATAACAAAATCTCCCAATGCCCTCTTTTTCTCTGTTTCTCCAAATCTCTCAAGCGGTCTGATCTGTTTAGTAATGCAGACTCTAGAGTCTTGCATCTGACACATATTGGATGTTCAGGATCGTGTTTTGGTTCTGGCCATGTTGAGTGTCCGGACCAAAGTCATGATCAGAGGATCTGAAGTCTGAACACATATCCAAGGATGTAAACGTTCTGAGATGAGTTTGAGTTCAGCTTGAACACAAATTGAGCTGAGCCAACCCGATCTTGATAGACTTGATCAAGTTTAAGCCAAACTCAAGCTTGTGCTTGATTAGAAACTGGGTTGAGCTAAGACAAGCTTGTCCTTGGCGTGAAAATTAAAGATAACTCAGTCTCATAAATTTGTGGCATGCACTTAATAATCAGGCAGATGGGTATGGATTTACCTACATTCAAACTTAATGTGATTAATAATCGGTTCCAGGCATGTGAATGTGAATGTGAATGTGAATCTGACTCTGAATATGAATCTGCTTCATTCACCAAACAGTTCCAGGCATAGCTTGTCTTTTTCTTCCCTGGCCTTTGGAGTAACATGCAAACTCATGTCCATTGACAGCACCTTTTAGTCTCTTACAAATACAGAAAAGATTTTTACTAAGTTAGAGAATGCTATAATGCATTGTTCAACTTTGTTATTTATTGTCCCATTTCCTTTTCTACTTTTGCACTGTCCTGTGATGGGTAGGTAGAAAGGACCAAAAAGTGTTTCCATTTGTTTTAAAATTTCCCAACTTGTGAATAATTACCTCATTGAGTTTATTTCTCTTGGATGGAAATTTTATGGAAAAAATGCCTTTGGTGTTAGATTTCTATAATGGAAGCTATATTATCATATTGGTGATATAACTTCTGAGTAATTTATGGTTTTTTTTTCCTACTAAAATGCTGCAATGAGGTTGTGCTCATTAATTTTTTATTGGAATGCAGTGAAGATGGACGACTAAGCTGTGGGTATTCAAGTTTTATGGGAAAGAGAGCAAGCATGGAGGACTTCTATGATGTTAAAATGTCTAAGATTGATGGGAAAACAGTGTGTCTGTTTGGGATATTTGATGGTTGAGTTTTCTCTATTCATTTTGTAATCTTTGTTATTTTGAGGGCAGGACTTCACAATAACTATGATATATCACTGTAGGTCATGGTGGTTCACGTGCTGCTGAATATCTGAAGGATCACCTGTTTGAGAATCTCATGAAGCACCCGCAATTTATGATAGATACAAAATTGGCTATAAGTATGTGCAAGTTTTTCACCTATTATGTATGTCAGTTTATTTGTTTTGACTGGTTATAAATCCCCATGCAGTAGACCCTTCAAAATTCAAAATTCATTAAGGCGTTCTTTATGTTTCATTTGATTTTGTTTGGGCATACTTCAGGTGAAACATATCAAAGGACTGATGCAAACTTCTTGGATGCTGAGAGCAATACATTTAGAGATGATGGGTCAACAGCTTCAACAGCTGTGCTGGTTGGTAGCCGTTTATATGTGGCAAATGTGGGTGATTCTCGTGCAATAGTATCAAAGGCAGGCAAAGGTACTATTTGCATTTGTTTCTGAGAGGTCTCTTTTTGGATTCAATGCCAAATCTTAGCAGTCCATTTATATCAGACAACCTTGTAAATGGGGGTTGTGTGTGTGTGTGTGTGAGAGAGAGAGAGAGAGAGAGAGAGAGAGAGAGAGAACAGCATTGTTGCAAGTTGCAACCAGAAGTTCAAGTTATGTTTGAATGAAAAGGCACATGTAGTGGGGTTTTTTTTTCTAAATTTAAAATGATGAAGAGCTTTATACTTTTGATGATCATGATTGTTTAAAAATGGAGGAAGCTCTTCTTACTTTTGATGATCATGATTGTTTTAAAATGGATGAAGCTCTTCTTATATGTTATTTTTTATGCCATTGCTTTAGCATGAACGTCAAGAAGTTAATTAACTGACATAGAAAGAAAACGTAAATATTTGTGGTTAACAGTTTTTTCATTGGTATTGCCTTGATATGCTTCATATTTTGCTCTATATTGTCTTATCTATTATTGACTTTTACACTTGTAATCTTTCTTTTCACAAATGTCATCAAGATATTTAATCATTATTTTTTAAATGGCTATGCATATGATAATCATGCCTAGTATAATATACTCTTGTACAAGGGCAATTAACTTGTAGCTTAGAATATTGATTTCAAATTTAGTTCCCTTTGTGCTGGGCAGCTATTCCTCTGTCCGAAGATCATAAACCAAATAGAAGTGATGAACGCAAGAGAATTGAGAATGCTGGGGGAGTTGTTATGTGGGCTGGTAAGCATTGTCATTCTTGTTCTATCAGTCTTTTGGTAGTGCTGATAATTTCGAATCTTAATTATAAATAAGATCTGGTGTTTTTATATGTTTCATTATATACGTGTATGTGTGTGGGTGTGAGAATATTCAAGTGTGAACTAGTTCTCTCC
Organism: Sextonia rubra; assembly: GCA_037013555.1. Lineage (NCBI taxonomy): Eukaryota > Viridiplantae > Streptophyta > Magnoliopsida > Laurales > Lauraceae > Sextonia > Sextonia rubra. The sequence continues at coordinate 46,391,428 of JASUAD010000001.1, forward strand.
ATTCTTCCGTGAGAAGTGTCGATGTTGCTCACCTAGAAATCCATCCAAACCATGTATAGATAGGGAGCTCCCTGGTAGTCACTAATCCCAAGGTTTGACACCCATCCAAATGGATTTGACTATTGGATGGAGGGTTGATTTTTTTTTTTAAATATGAATCCATTAAACTTGTGGGCCACGGATGAAGAGGTTAGGGGCATGGGATTGGGGTCAAACTTGATACTTATGGTGATCCCATATAGATCTTTCCATCCCCCTTGGTCTTATACCCAAATGGGACCTACAAGTTGTCTCCATAAAAATTTCTCATGGTAACTCCGTGAGAATAGTTCTCATAGGATCAAAAGGCCTACTCATGAGGCTTAAGCCCTACCCTTTGGGCAATCGTATCATGCCTCAATGGTTTAAGACACTGATGAGATTTTTTGATAATGGAAAACTTGGGCCCACTTTGTCTAAAAACCAACCAGCTGCTGGATCTTTGTGTTCCTTGAGTGTATTGGTTTTTTGGTATGTCTATCCAAATTACAATTCTTGATGCGAAAACAAGAATCTGCCTTTGTATTCTTTGACGCCTTCAGAATTGCATGATGGGCATTTGGGTCTCCAGGTACTTGGAGGGTAGGAGGTGTGCTGGCGATGTCGCGTGCATTTGGTAATCGCTTGCTGAAACAATTTGTCGTGGCTGAACCTGAGATTCAGGTATGAAAACCTCTTGGCATATTGTTACTTAAGCTTTGGCAGTCTTGCAATGTTTTCCTTTTTTTGGGTTTGCGATAAACTTTCAAATTTTGAGGTGATTTCTGAGTATGTTCATCTACTTTTCATCTACTTTTCAATCATACATATCCATGACGAGAAAAAAAAGGTCCAAATATTTCCTCATTTGTTTTGATTTCTGTAATTTGAACTTGGAAACAGTTTGTTATGCAGTCTTCATATGGTATGATCTTGATTACGTCATATAACTTATGTTTGCATAGATTTTAGTCAATATTAATGGGAGCACTTGACCTCAACGGGGTCAATAGTTTTGGATCCAATGGTGATACTGGACCTAGATGAATATTTTTTTATACAAGAGAAAATTATGCACTGTGGCAGTTTGACAACTGATAAGTTGATAACCATAGCATATCATTAATGAATATTGATTTTTCTTATTGATTGAGATGTTTCCTGACACCACTTCTCTGATGGTTATATATTAGTGCATATATATGGGTATTAATTGGTTGTCAGGGATGGTATCATCCATCCTAAAGGCCAAACTGTAGTACTTATCTTATAACATATATTGTATTGCTGAAATGCATGTAATTGATACTTGGCAGGAACAAGAGATTGATGATGAAATGGAGTTGCTCGTGTTAGCGAGTGATGGGCTTTGGGATGTAGTTCCAAATGAGGTCAAACACTTTCTCTGTTGAACTGATGGGACCACTTACTGGGCTCACCTACATGCATCCAGCCATGGAGCTGGCTGTGGGTGTAGCGGTGGGTGGTCTTTTTTTTTGGGATTGGTGGTTTTGGGTTTTTGTTTGTGGTTTGGCTGTCTTCATATGAAAGGGATGGATTGTGGTGGGTTGATGGATGGGCCAGAAGTAACCTGTTGATTAATATTCACTGTTGGATATAATCCCAAACTTTGATAATTTTATATACGTTTGTTTCAAACAGTTGACATTAATTGGATCGGGAAGTTGGATCAGGTTCCTGGGGGATATGTGATTGATCTATTGTGGGCTATGAGTTCCTAAAAGTTTCCTATCAGAACCGCTCTGTTCTGAGAAATATACTTGTATGTGGGGCCCACCTGAATGATACCCTAGGACCTAGGTCCACCTGACTGATCCCCTAAGTACATCTCATGCATGTGAGCAACTCAAAAGGGTTCTCGTATAGCCCTTTTTTGGGCCTAAAATCTGTAGCTAGATTGCTGTGATTGGATGATTTTTGGTCTTTGTCAAATCCATACCCTAAGGCTTCATCCACCCTTTTGATTAGCATGCAACCCATATGGCCTCACAAAAAGGGCTTCCGGTTTGGGGTAATTCTATGCTTCAACATGTCAGTTCTATGTGGTACGTGAACAAAATTGCTGAATGATCTTCAAACTTGATCTTATGGGGCACTACGATGCAATCTAAAGTCTATGAACTTGGAGGGTTAAAAATATGGTAGCAATGTAATGTTTACTGGACAGTGCAATCTCCTTTTGCGTATAAAAGTACATTTTCTACTTGAAATGATCTTGTTGCAACCTAATTGAACTGTACTTCCCACAGTAAGCATCAGATGTGACCGAAATGGGTCTGCCCTTCTGAAATCCAAGTGGGGATGGGGAATTATATTACGGATGGATGGATAAAAGATGGTCCACTTGGTTGAGTTACTTGAGTATGGTTTGGTTGTCTGCTTAAGATCATTAGTCCTCATCAAGACATAAAAGCTAAACTTATAAACCAGAGGAATCCTTGTTTGTTTTACTTACAACTGTGTGTCCTTTTAACACAGGTAAAGCAAGTAGTTTTTGTTTCTCTGAAATTTATACTCATTTGTGGATTTTCCGACTGTGCATTGGAAATGCTGCTGAATAGGATGCAGTTTCGCTAGCGAGAACGGAGCAAGAACCAGAGGCAGCAGCCCGGAAGTTGGCAGAGACGGCATTCACTCGTGGTAGCGCTGACAACATCACGTGCATTGTGGTGAGGTTCCATCATGAAAGAAAGGATATGGAGCAGCCACCGCCAGTACAACATTAGAAATTGCATTTATTTATTTATTTAATTTAACCATTATATATATATATGTATATCTCTTGGTTGTCGTTTGCGTGTGTAGCTGAGCTTGTGCATGCTAGGGAGGTGGGGCTGTTTATTAAGTAGTACGTCTATGAATTTTTGGGTTGTGGACCTTGTAAGAATGGGCATCCCCCCAGAGCAAGTTATAAGGGCATTTTTCCCCTTCCATTTTTGTGTATGGTGGTGGGTTCTTTTGTCATTAAATCAAGTAGAACGTCTTTTTGCATTGCAGGTTTTTTCTGTCACCTACCAGTAGTCTTCTCTCGCCTCATTTGCGAAATTCCTGTGACACACACATGCACACAGAGGCTATCATTTTTAAGCAGAATCAACAGACATTTTTGAACTACTTTAACTGCACATTCTACACAGGCAGACTACTGTAATTTTGGCAATATGGGCGCATCTGGGTAACTTTTCTTTTTTCTTTTAACCATTCGGAAGAAAAACATAAAAAAGGTAGTAAGATTTTCTTTGCTTTTGTGGAATTTCCAATTGGTGTTATACGGTTAAAAGGTACTGTGATTTAGGAAGGATTAGATCGAGACTTTTAGGAGGGATAAGGCTATGGCTTTGATTTCTCTCTATCTAATCTGGAAGATGGCCTATGGATAATTGAATCGATGACTGTAACAAGCCAATAAAAAAAGAACTAAAAACATAGGACCAATTGAAAGAATCGTCAAGATTTTACCACATTCGAAGTGTATGTGTGGTGACTGGCGAGTTCCCTAATTCGTTCCTCTCTGTACGCTTGCAGGACTGTTCAACACCATCGTGCCAGCAGGCATGGCATCCTGTTTTTCTATTAGTCATACTGCACCTGCCATTAAGTCACAAGAGCTGACAAGGATATAACTGATAACCGATTGGCAGGAAGATGATTTCGACAACCCATAAAACTTTAGTTAAAAAAGCTACAAAAATTATAACATTTAAATAACCTTTTCCACGAAAATGATTTCGACAATCAAATTACAGGGAATTGCACTTTATTCCCATAAAACTTTAGTTAAAAAAGTTACAAAACTTATAACATTTAAATAACCTTTTCCACAATAATTTCAACAAGGCCTATGCATTTATCAATCCCGTTGGCACTAATTTCCAAAGAAATGGTGTGACAGACCTATGTAAAAACAAGAAAAGGGTCGAGGCACTTTTAATCCAAAAAAAAAAACTGTTTGAACGGGAAATTTAGCTCAGTTGTCGTCTCCATTTCCCTCGAAGAAATCTAAAGGTAGTTAATCCTTCCAACTGTTCTGCCATCCATCTTTGTAATTAGATCGTCGTGGAGTAAGACCTTTGGATGAAAGATTCGCAATCAGTCTAGATGGCGTTTTCGGAGCCTCTTCATCATCCCAATTGTCTCCCCAATCATTGTCCCATCCATCAAAATCATCAATTTCCATTTTACCACCAGTGGAAATAGGCAGCCGTGTCTCCACCTTCTGGTACCTGGGATCATCATGCCTGCGACGTAAAGTGATACATGCCCAAGCTGCTCCTATGAACAGTACCACAGCTAAAGAGAGGTATATGGCCAAATTACGTCTTAAATGGCTAGAGTATGTTGATGTTGGTGAATATTCCACCTTTTTACCGGATTCAGGAAAGATGATATCCCGAAAATCAAGATTGCAATGACCATATCCGGCAGTCAAAACTATGACCGTCTCATTACTGCCATTTTCAAAAGAAACCTTCAGCTGCATTGTGCATCTGTAGTCAGTATGGCAAAGAAAGGAGAAAGAAATACATGCCATAACAATTCCTAATGTATTTATGTTTGTCATATTGAAACATGATTGAGAAGTTGATAAAAACACCGGATATTCATACAATGCTTGCAAGAATATGTTAACGAGTCCTAATGTATTTTGATTTGTTACATTCCAAAATAAACGAGTAGTTAACAAAAAGCATGACCGCAAATAAGGATCAAGTCTTGAAGCATTGTGTGTGCGCATGCTTGGAGGGGACATCAGCGTGGGTAAAGTAACATGTATAATCATTGCATAATTGGATAGTAGAGAGTAATAAACCCTTGCCTTGATCATGTTAAAAAAGCATTAAGTTTCATTTATTTTATTTAAAGTGCAGATCAAAACCAGTAGTGAGGAGTGTCTCAGCACTTGGCTTTGTTAAGTATTATATTTGGCACACAATTTAGAAACAGCATCCAAACTTGCAAGTTGCAACAAGGAGTGCTTGAGCACTTAAGCATTGTCCAAGAAATGCCAAAATGGTCAGAGACCAAATTCCTATTGCACAAAAGATTAAAGAAGACACATGCATGATCCATGTTCATCTCATCATACAGTAAAGAACATAAATCCGTGGGCATATTAGATTCAAAGGACATTTCCCTTTCATAAAGAAAATGCTACAATTTTATAAACCAACTTTATTTGAATCTTAATCAAAAGGTGAAAGAAATTGTCATTAAATAGAATTCATGTCTTCCAATATATTTTAAGAGAGAAGCACAAACATGAACGTTATTTTTAGATTAGTTTATAATTGAGAATACAATCGCTAATCAATGAACAATATGCAACCAAGAAAACTAAACGACACATAGATATTTGCATGCAAAACCATCCTTTTGTCACCTACAGATTCCAGTAGCTCTGTTATTAGAAGCACATAATAAACTGTGATACATTTTTTTAAGATATCAAGAGGGTAGCAACAATAAGTAAATACTCGACACTCAATTCTCTGGATTTGATAAGCTTAGTTCTGCTAAGTTAAATATTAGTTTTGGAATGACTTTTGAACAGTAATGTGCATATTCAAGTAAGTACCTTTCTGTTTTCTTTCTCCTGCAGTTGAAACCTACTTTGCTCTAGCTGGATGGAATCCGGGGCTGTAATATTAACTTTAAGAGAACCTGGACCTTTGTTCTGGACCAGAAGTGAAAGATCTGGCGAGTCTGACAGCAAGCATAACAAATTCTTACAATGTTTAAATACAAATACTGAAAAACTGAATGGAACTTTAAATATCTATAAAGGAAGGCACTTCTGAATACACACACATGCTGCATCGTTGCCATTTCACTTGAAAAATTTTGAAGATGAGTAATATGATTAGACATAGCTTTATATGATCTAGGCATTTAGATAATATGAGCGATAAACTATGCATGTTAACAATATATTTGAACTTTTGGAGTGTGTCTTAGTCCAATGAAATGATGTACATACATTGTATGTATTGCTTAATCTTGTGAGCAGCCACTTTGTGCAAAATTGCCAACGGTTAGGTCTGTCTCCTTTGGCTGGACCTACACTGGTTGTATTGCTTAATCAAAATAACCATTTGATCAAAAAGTTCTTTGTCATCCTATAATGCAATTGGATGCCTGCTTAATGATAGCAGGACCAATGCTATTCAGCCCATCGATGGCAGCAAATAATCCTTCTAAGTTTTATCCATCAACAGTTGTGCAATTGCTGTCCTTAAAGGCCAAACAGGTTAACATCTGAAAAATAGTCTCGGCTCAACAGATAAACATTGAAACAGATCTGAGGAAGATACCCCAAATTCACTTGTATTCCAAGATCTTGTTCCTCATAATGTAAAAGCGCCTTGCTTGGCAACGTATTTTATTTTATTTTCCTTTTATTAGGCTTGGATAATTGGATACCACACTTCTGTACCCAAGTCAATGTCAATTTAGGATCATATACCAAAAAAAAAAAAAGCGTCTTTTTTATTTTAATTTTTTTAGTAGTGACACAAGTTATATTAAACGAAGCTTAACAGTTGAGCGATATACAGAAAGCTATGAGGGAGAGTGACAAGACAAACGGAAACTGCCAAACAAACAAGGAAATTACAAGGGAAAAGATACTTCTGAGCCAATCATCAAACTACCTCAAGAGGTTCCTTCTTTTACTACAAGATTTATAGAGGAGTTGGCACTTCTTTTCACATAAGAGAAGGGCATGCCTACAGCTTTGCCTAGGTCTATCACTTAGAGAGTACATGGAGGCTTGCACAGACCACAGCCCATCAAATAGCACAAACAGTCTCCCCCTCCCCATTCCCCTCCCCCTCCTTCCCCCCGCCCCCCCTCTCCCCTTGAACCCCTAAGATTTGGTAGAGATTTAGGAGGTGAGCTTCACAGAGGCTGATTCTCATGGCTTCTACTTCTGCCTTGTTGACAGCAGATTTGGTTAATCTCCTACTTCTCTTTTAGAAGTTAAAATCAACATCCAAGATTGCTGAAGGTTAAGAGTAAAATATATGAAATTGCTGACATTATGGGAGTGATTGTGAGAAATAAAGGCAAAATTATTCTCAAGAATGTTAAACCTTTTGTTGCCAACGGCAATTTCAAGGATAGTGAAGCTGATTGCCACCTAGCTCATCAGCCTCACTATCTTTTTGAGAACATGTTCACCGGTAGAAGAAAAGATGGCATGCATTTCTTTGTAATGATTCTTGAATAAGAATCAGGGTGGAAATCCAGAGAAAAAAAAAAATCTAAAGGAAAGGGAAGTGTAATTTAGAGAATCTCATATTTTGATTTATTATGATCAGCACGGTGAGATTAGGGAGAAGGGTGACTTAATAGTTGCCAAATGTAATATTTATTCTTATGATCTAAGGATGTGGGGTGCTCTGCCTCTTGTTTCCAATGCCTTTGTAATATACTTCTGCTCTTGTACTGTTCTTCTGCTTCTTGGTGAAACAAGTTTTAGTCACCATCTCAGGAAAAAGATAGAAAATAAAAAGATCACCTTAGCCTAACGAGTCCATATCAAATTCATATTTCCCAATAGATGTGGTTTAACCAAGTACAAAAAAGGCTGAACTTTGAAGGACTAATGTTAAACAAAGAACAAGGTAATTAACAGTACAATAATTAAAAAAAAAAAGCATCACATACCATTTCCCGGAACTCGTAGACAGGCAACCAACTTGTTCTTCTCATCCACACAACTATTAGATGCATCACATTCTTCCAGCTGAGAATTCTCCTTCCTCGATGACTTTGCAAGGTCTGACTCCCCATCCTTCGTAGCCTCCCCTGGCACCACTTTAGAACCCAACCCTTCATTCATTGAATCATGTTTCGTGTTCTCACCATCCAACCCTGATTTTTTATCTTCACCTCTCTTATCTTCTTCCACCTTCTGAATTTGTTTTGACTCCAAATCCTTACCGGAACCATTCTTGGAATCTGTATCTCCTCTGTCTTCTAATCGAACGTCATTTTGTACCTTACCATTCTTTCCTAGCTCAACTTTAGCTGAATCTACATTAGATGCTCCTTTGCCTAAATTTGCATCAGTTACATTTCCATCTTTCGACAGCGGAACAGTTTTTGGATCAAGTTCTGAAATTGAATCCACTTGCTTAACCTACATTAAAGATTTACACCATTTTTCAGAAAGAGAGATTATCCAAACGCATTTGGATGTTCCGCAAATTGCAATCAATCTAAATACTTCGGCAGCAAATTTGGTTATCAGTTTTGCTAAGTGGTAAGTAGCACCTATGATCTGTTATGCATTTAGGTAGTGCAGCAATTGAGGACCGCATTTCCAACCCAAATCAAGATAAGACAAGCACCAGCATTGTCTTGGACTAAGAAAAGGCAGAATATACCCCACTCAATATATCTTTCCAATTTCCTGCTACCCCAAAATGCATGGCAGAACTTACAATACTCCCATCTTTCTAATGGCAGGTTCAGCAAATTCCTACTGAATTACAAAGAAAGAAGCTCATATCAAACAAAAGAAGTGTAGAGGGGTCAGAGCTGGAAATCTAAAAGTAACATCTAGATAACCCCTTTTTAGATACACATGATCCTTCAATCTCAACCTTCCCTCAAAAAATCCCATTGCCTCTGTATCTCATCAGGAAATTTCCAAACACGCCCTAAATATTCACACCGCTTTTGATTGTGGAAAACAATTAGGTCATGTTCCGCAGTCAAATACCCAGGGATTTCTCATTGATTTTCCACAGAGCCGTGAAAAAAACCCAAGTCCGGAAATTCTAATTCCTGAGGATTTAGGCCAGTGCAAATCCTCATCCACTCCTAATTTCTGAGAATCATCAGCTCAGACCAAACTACCCACCACCAACCACCCCAAATAGAATCTGAAAATCCTCACTTTTGCGGATTTATGCACCCACACCGATATCAAATTTCAAAGCCTCGGACATGCAAATCCTCAGAGAGGAATCCCTGTTCCAGGGGCAGTAAGGAATCCTCAAATCTGCAGATTCCTCACGGATTACCAAACCTACCCTTAAATTAACCTTATTGGTTACTACACTAATCTAGGTTCAAGCAAATGAAATCTTGGTTGAATTTGTTCCATACCTCTGTTTCAGTCACATGGCAATCAACGATAGTGAATAGAACCAATGCCAAAGGAGCAAGAAGAAGAAAAAATCCAATCTTTGCCATGCTATTGATTGCTTCTTTCTTTCCTCACACGAGAACCCCAAGCCCATGCTATTGATTGCACTGGAAGCAGAGCACGAGAGAAAGAATCAACGTATGAAGAAATCTCAAACTGTTCTAATTGATAGAGATGAAAGAAACTGTAAGTAATACAAAATCTAATTCTGTGATTTTGCTAATGAAATGACCAACCTTGGAATCTGGGGCACGAAAGGATTGCAGATGGAGGGGATTTGCAGCAGTGCTCATGTTGGATCTTCCCATCTTCTGAATTGAGACCCCAACCCTAGAAATCGACAGCCGAAAAACGCCCGATCGCAGATGTTTCAGTCAAACCCTGAGAAGGAAGCAAATCGGCCTCTGAGGCTCCCACCCAGAGAAAATCCTGGGTTAGAGTAGTTGGAACCACACTACTGTCCATGAAATCTGAGATGAGTTGGCCTCAGTGCATCATTGAGCCAATGATGAATCTTAATCACATGTATAATCTTTATTGTTTACCATATGTTCAATCTTTTGGTGGGCCAAATTGCTACAATCGGGAGAGACATCCCATGACTGCAGGTTGTTTATTTTTAGCCTCTCGAATTTTCATTAAGGTGGGTCGGGGGGAGTAAATATGGCAGGCCACCCAAGGCCGGTATGGTTCAACCTGCAAAAATATAGGCTGTGGGCCACCACGGCATAGTAGGCAGTGCTGGGGTAGGGGCCCCTGGGTAGTGGCCCTGCACTGTATGACACGCCTGGGGTGCTGGGCATTGGCATGGCACGCGCCTGCCCAACACGATATTTATATTAAAATATATTATATAAATTGCCCATAAAATTTAAAATAGTTAAAATTTATCTCTTTATTTGTAAATTGGCATCCATGTTTGTATATTTATTTTATTAGTTTCAATTTTAGTTTAAGTTAGAAATCCTAAGAGTGTAAAATCTCTCTTTTAGTTTTATTAAAAATTATAAAAATAGAAGGCACATGTGGGCCTCTGTCCATGGGCAAAAGGGCCCAAGCACCGCACGATATAAGTCATCCCAAGATGATGCTAGGTTGGCCTCCCAATTGCCAGGGCACACACGACACGACACAGTTGGGCCTTCTCCTATTGGACCATGTTGGCATGGCATGGCATGGCCCACATTTACATGCCCGGGTGGATCCATTGTATAGGGGCGCTGCGGACGTGAAGAACTGTGATTTCAAATGGGTCCTTCCCGATCACTTCAAATGGGGCTGTGGATGAAGCGAATCACCCATAGTGACCCAAATCGGGAAAAAGGGCAATGAAAAAAGGGTTCGCCTCTTGGGCACGTTTGTCCTGCCGTTTTTCCGTACAAATTGAGTAGAAAACATTTAACAGCTTTCGTGTGATGTTCAAAATACAATATTTGGTGCGCCTAAGAAAACTTGAAAAATAAATTACTTTTCTGTGCTGCTGTAGAAAATTATTTCCTATAGGTGAAGATAAAAAATTGTTTTCCATGGAAAGCTAAAAAAATTCCCACGTAAACAGTTTTTCGAAGTGTCGCACATTTGCACTGGAGATGGATTTTCCTAACTACTTACCACAAAGTTGCTGTACAATTTTCATGGACTAGAATGCCCTTGATTTTGTAATATTGAATGGATATCCTTTTTAGCCCAAGATAAAAGGGAAACTTTTAAAAAATTAAAAAATTGAATAAATATGGATTGTTTTGTCATTTTCCCCAGTGATGAGAAGTTGTGGGAAAAAAATTAAACTCTTTAGGTTTTGGTTTGGGGGGGGGGGTGCTCTATATAGGGAATTGGGATTTAATTGGGAAATCTCTTACGGTGAGCATGGGGAGGTCAATTATATCTTCCCACTTTCCCATTCAAGTCGCCTGCCAACTGAATGGTGATGTGGGGATCCCGATTGGTCTCCCCATGATCACCATGAGGAAAATCTTCAAAGGGTCTAGACTCCTATATAGATAAGTGACTAGTAAAAACAAAAATGGTTACAGGGGTACACACAAGTAGAATATTCAAGTGTAGTGCAATCAAGGTTTGGGCTTGATTGGGTCTTAAATTACTTTTTGGTATGGGTATGGTTCTTATTACTTGGTCTAACGCCACATGACTTACCAAAGAATAAATTGATATGTGGGAGTTGAAGAATTTTCATGAGGGGAAGTGGGTAGTGTAGATGTGGAGGAAACCTACTTTGGAAAACCTTTTGGAAATTGAGTAGGAGTTCACGCCATGGTTCTTGGCTCAAGATCAAGCATCTCGCTGGGAGATTAATAAGATGGGGACGCCTCAACGTAGAAATAATCATAAAGTTTCAGAAACTTTTTAAATTTGGAGGTCACCTACGGGGATTTTTCTGTTAAAGTCCTCTCTCTCTCTCTCTATATATATATATATATATATTACACTAGAGGGCAACGAATTGAAGGATTCGGTGAACAAAACCATCAACATACAATAGTGAATTTAAAATCTAATCATTTGTTAAAATAATATCAAAGCTCATATGATCTAGGCCCATTGCTAGTCACGAGGTGGGTTAATAATGTGAATTTAATTCCAACACAACTCAATCTCATCACAAAAATCGAGAACAATGCCAAACGAAACTTGGGATTTTGAAATTTTCTCAGGCCAAAAGTGACATTTGCATGAGACTTAACTTGCGCATCACATTAGATACAAAATTATCATCCGTGAATTTTCTATTTAGGAAAGTGATTATTACGAAAAAAAACATCAAATATCTCTATATCTTCAAAAGCATTATCAAATACATGTAATGCCCAAAGGCATCTTATAATGTAAACTTCATTTTTTTTTCTAAACCTAATTGCCTTTTACACAGTGAGACTCAACCCCATTCACGCATTGAAGTATTTTGTAACTTGTTATTTTTGTTTTAGCTCTCAAGCTCGCTAGTTTATTTTCCACATCTTAAGTAGTTAATTCTTATTTTAAATCCATATTTCTAAAATGAGAAACATGGAGGAAAACATTCTCAACTCTATAGCTAATCTTTTGTAGGTTGTAGTAAAACTAGGGTTAGAAATAGGAAAAGGAGAATAGCACAATTTTGTGCATTTTTTTTTCTAAAAATGAAATGAGTGGTTGGTTTTGTGGAGAAAAAGGTTAATAAAATACAAAAACTTCTCATAAAGGAAGGTGTTTTTTCATTTATAAAAATTTTTAGAGAAGACTTGAACAAATGAATTGTTTAGAACTCTTATATATATATATAATTGAGATATCCAAATCTTCATGTATTTGTTTGGAAAATGAGCTAAAAGTTATATATATATATATTTAAATTTATCCAAAAAAAGTAGATGACCTGGAATTGCAACCTTCCATGGTCAATTGGAGCTTTTTCTTAGTAGAGCATTCAAATCAGTAAGAGAGTGAAAGATTTGGAATTGCATTTTTCAATTTTCTATGTTGAGATTTTAAAAAGGAATTTTAGGTTTCACCTGAACCCACTAGTTAGGTGGCATTAGATAAGGTTTGAACCTATGAAGTACGGGTACCGGTGCGGGTATGGTATGGGTACACCGATACAGTAAAATCCTTAAAAAATAGGGTACGGATATGGCTGGCGTACGTCTATTAAAAAATTATATTTTTTAAAATTTTAATAATGCAATGGGCTAATAACGTAATTCCAAAGAGGATCCATAAGTTCATTGGTGTCACTTGCACTTATACTTACACCAGTAGAACTCATACTACTTGATGAACTCATTTTTATCCTATAATAATTAATAAATAATCAAATAGCCAGGCAAAAAAAAAAAAAAAAAAACAGCAGAGTAGGGGAAAAAAAAAACCAAGAAGCAGCAGCAGTGGCAAACTATAGAGCAACAGCAACAGCAGGACTACAGTAACAGCATAGCATAATTAAAGAAAAATAAAATTAAGCAACGAACACAAAGCAAAAGCAGGGCAGAAAAAAAATTAAAAGTAGACATACAGAGCAGAAAAAAAGAAAAAAAATACAGCAGCAAAGTAATAGTAGAGCAGGAAAAAAAGAAAAAGGAAAAGAAAAAGAAAATACAGCAACAAATGCAAGGTAGAGCAGTGGAAAAAAGAAGCAATAGCAGAGCAGAAAAAAAAAAAAAAAACAAAACAAAACAAGCAGCAAACACAAAGCAATAGCGATCAGCAGAGCAACAGCCATCAGCAGAGAAAAAAAAAATTCAACAGCAGAGAAACACCTATCAGTAGAGCAGAGAAGAGCAGAGAAAAAAAATTACAGCAGCAGAGCAAGAGTTCACAGCAGAGCAGAGTAGGGGAAAAAAAAGAAAAAAGGGGAGAGGACCGTAGTCCTGCAGTTGTGGCTGATGACGTGCAGTGGTGGATGTTCAGCGGCCGACATGCAGTGGTGGATGTGTAGCGGCTGACATGCATTAGAGGACGTGCAGCGGCAGACGTGGCGGATGTGTAGGTGCAGCAGGTTCGCCTCCTCGTCCTCGTCCTCGTCCTCCTCCTCCTCTTTTCTTCTCTCGGTCTTTTCCTTCTTCCATTTTTCTCTGCGGCAAAAGTAGAGGCAGCCGGCAGGTTAGGGCTCTGGCAGATTAGGGCTTCGATGGGCCGCCTCTTTTTCTGCTCCTCCTTCTTCTCCTTCTTCTTCTTCTCCTCCTCCTCCTCCTTCTTTCTTCTTCTCTCGCTCTTTCCCTCTTTCGTTTCTCAACGGCAGAATCGCAGATTAGGGCTGGGACGAAGCAGAAGCTTTTATATAAAAGAAAGTTTACGTATTGATTGTACACGGTACGTATTTTACCATATACCCGTACGTACCTAGTACGTGTACGCGTATTTTTTTGGAGTACCCGTGCTTCCTAGGTTTGAACAGTTCTTGGAAGGAACTAAGATGAGCCAAAAAAAATATACTATTTAAATTTTAAATGTTAAAAAAAATTCCAAATGAGAATCTAGGCTTTTCAAATTAGTGGTTTGCTTAGACAGCCTGAGAGAGACCCAGTAATCTATATGAATGTAAGAGGAAGAAAATAGGGGAGAGAAATGATTACAGAATGCCAGTATCATTCAAGAAGTGCCACCAAGTATAGCAAAGAGAAATTTAACAGAGAGAGAGAGAGAGAGAGAGAGGTGCTTTTCCTTCCAATGACACTAAAACACGGGTTATTTGTTAACATGAAAATAGTTAAATCTATTTCCAATTTTCAGAGGTAATCCCTTCTCCAATCACGGCCGCCGTCTATAACCATTTGGACGGCTTTTGACTCAAAGCGGAATAGGACATCTTTGGAGCCATCTCAACCTGGGTTTCTTGGAAAAGAAGATTTAGCCTCTAGGATAAGCAAGCAGCCAACCACTTGGAGAGAGTCAGTGCATGGACCAGATGTAAAAGAGGAAGAAGGTCCGTTGACACTTACCAGTCAAGGGTTATATAAAAAAAATCCTGGCAAAAAGGGAAATATTAGCCCCAGATATTCCTACTTGGGCCTGCTAGTGTCACCAATTGATCAAAGATCAAGGGGTTTTCTATTTAATTTTAGGAAGCCCATATCCGGATAGTGATATATCTTTAATTTCAATCATAAAACCGACACCTTACCTGTTTAAGGGTACACTTACATGGTCACTTTTTCTAAAAAAAGAATTTAAGAATAAAAATAATAAAACTGTCATAAGAGATATCATCATCAGTGAATGCTTACATTGGGGTCTACATGAGATAAGAAAAGCAGTTAGGATTAGAGTCCTACTATATTGGATTGCTTGGAGAAGAATAAATCTTATTTTATAAATAAAATCTCCTCTCCCTTCATTATGTATACTTGATTCAATAAAAATATCTCTTTTTCTCGCTCTACTCCTGTCTCTCTCTTTTTTTATGATGTTATCAGCATCAGCTACCCCTCCTCTTCCCCTTCATCCTCATTAAAAAAAAAAAAGAAAAAGAAAAAGAGGATACAGGCTTTCCTCTTGTTACGCCTAGTGCAACAAAAAAAAAAAAAAAAAAAAAATCCGACAGTGGGGTGAGAAGAAGCCCAGGAACTCCTCACGCTCCATACATTCCAAATCCAGCGAGTTATTAAAAAACGCAGTCAGCGTCCACCAACCCTCATTGCTTGGTCTACGTTCAAAAGGGGACAACCAGCCTTTCTTTTTTTATTTCTCTGTTTACGTGCAAGGAAGACCATTGTTTTTCCCTCCTTTCTTTTGCATCGACAAGGACGGCAAGGACACATGCGCTGACATCAGCAGTGACATGTATTCACAAAATTTTAGGTTGTGGTATCTTGGGGGTACAAGTCAGATTGGTGATCCATTGGAACCTAAGGAAAGATCATAGGTAGATCTATACATTGAAAACTAAAAATAGCAAAATCAATAATAAAATTAATTTTTCATTTTTTTAAATTTTCTTAGATTAATAAATATATACATATATTTCCTTTTAAATTTGAAGATGAATGTTTATTTTCTTTTTAACAAAAGGAGATCAAGAATGAATTATAAATAAGAACCTAAAGTTCTATATGAATATGAACCTGCAGTTTCATACGAACCAGAAGTTCTTTCTAAATCCAGACCAGAATATTCGTGGATTATTCAAATTTGAAACCAAAAGTTCTCAGATCCACAATATGAACTTGAAGATTCATATTCCTAATCAAATCTGAAGTTTGATATTTAGATCCAGAAATAAAACCGATAGGCTATAATATCAAGCTCAAAGCCTTAATAGAACTTGAAGTTCAAATTAAAGAACCTGAAGTTCTAATTCATGAACCTGAAGTTCCAAATCAAGTCAGAAGCCTTACCAAATTTTGTTGTTTTGGACTATTAAAGTTGATAACATGATGTTTTCAAATAAGCCAACTTAATCAAACATGACTCACCTCTTGATTTATTATGAATGCTTTAAAATTTTATTGTTTATCTCTTATCTTCCCTTGCATATCAATGATTATGTATATTTTTCTTTTTTAGCTCTTGCATAATATCGAATTTAACCAAACTTGAATTTTAACATTACGAGGGACAACTACTTATATTAGTACTTGGATGCAAAATTACACTTGTAATTTCAAAAACTTGGAGAAACAATAGAAGAGGATAATAAAGAATCCCCAAAAAATAGAGCATTGGTACTTATCTTCTTACATCATCATATACATGATGACTTTAAGAATGAATACCTCACTGAGGAGGACCCAGCAGGTTTTTGAAGATCTCTGAAGGATAGATATAATCACCAGAAGATGGTTGTATTACTAGCGGCTTAGATCGAATGGTTAAACCTGCAATTTCAAGACTACAAATTAGTATCTGAGTACAATTCTGCTCTTTTCAACATTGTTTCCCGATTAAGGTGTGTGAGAAAAAGATTACGAAATAGCAGATGTTAGAGAAAATGCTGTCCACATTCTACGCATCAAATGTAATCCTGTAGCAGCAGTACCGTGAACGACATTTTTCCAAATACTTAGAACTAATTTCTTGTCTCCTTGTTGCTGAGCAGAATAGCAAAATTTTGATAAAGAATCATAACTCTTGACCAACTGGATCTATGGCAATGCTTAAAGCAAATGCCAATTTCAATTCCAGCAGAGGTAGAGGAAGGAGACGGGAGAGAAACAATCCCTCCAGAAGAGGTGGAAAAAATAACTCCTCCAGACGGGGAGGATTTCGAGGTCCCCCCTCCCCCAAAAATTAAAAACCAACATAAATGATTTGATCTTCAGAAATAGCAAAATCAGGATCAACATCAGAATCCACCGAATAAATCTGCCCATTGTTTTGATGACCCTTGTTACAGATGTGGAAGGAATAGACATTGATCACACAATTGTCGTGCATCAAAAGACATGGCGGAATGATATAAAGCATACAAGGCCTCTATTCATTCTACAGACTCAAATGATCTGGAAGATTGGGATTGGGATACAGTCCTACAAAATGATGATTACTAGTTGGATATTACAAATTTGGAGACTAGAGATTTTTTTGAAGATGAAAATGGCCAACTTCTGAGCAATGAGGCATTTAGTTCTAAGATTGGAATCCCTCCTGTCATGGTCTAAAAGACCAAAGAAATTTTTTTTCAAAATCTCTATTTAGAATGATGTTTTTTTTTTTTCAGATATTTACCTTTTCATGGATATTTTATGCTGGATGATTTATTATTATTCAGTTTATTAATTTGATAAACCTTTTTATGGATGTTTTTATGGATATTTTTGTGATGGATGATTTCTTATTATTTAGTTTATAAATTTGATAAAATTTTTATGAATTTTTTTAAAATTTTTATCATGTGATTACTTAGTTATTTTTTTTATTTTCTTTTGTTTAAAAGTATGGACCATGAAAATGAAGATACTTAATGTTTTGCAGTTAGTGCTACAATACATACCATTTTGAAAAACTAGAAGTTTTTCTTAGAATTGGTATTCAATCCACGAAAGGTATCCACCATAGCTGGAACTATGCAAATAATTGAAGGCTCCAGAAGATCCCACATGACGTTACCTAATTGTATTAATTTATTCATTAAAGATGCATTGTTATCTAGCAGTTCCAGAAGAAACTTGTTCAGTTTCAAAGATATCAGAATAAATGGATACCATATTGAGATTGCCAATCAAGGTAACAAGGATATGTTACCATTACTAGTATTGGAAGCCAAAAGCACATACTAGAAACATTAAGTGCACTTTCTTCTGGGTTATATTGTATGACAATATCCATCATTGATTCACATTCGATTTTGAACAAAACGATACAGTTAAGCCTGAAGTTTAAACTAAGCCCGAAGCTTAGCAATCCTCAGACTTTATTGCTTTGGCATGATAGGTTAAGACACCTCAAAGTTATCATGTTAAAGAAAATAATTGATAACTCTATTGGGTACTCTTTAGAAAACCATAGGCTGACCATATCTAATGGATATCTATGTATCCCATATTCATAGGGAAAACTAATCACTAGACCTTCCTTTGATAAGATTATATTAGAATCCCCATCCTTTCTGCAAGGTATACAAGGAGACATTTGTAGATCGATAAATTCACCTAATGGACTTCTTAGGTATTTTAAGATTTTGATTGATGCTTCTATCCGTTGGTTAGATGTTTGCCTACTTTTAACTAGAAATATAGCCTTTGCCTACCTGTTGACCCAAATCATTAAAGTTAGGGCCCATTTTCCTGATAATCCTATGAAGTCTATATGACTTGATAATGCAGGCGAATTTACGTCACAAGCCTTCGATGACTACTGTTCATCTCTTGGCATCGTTGTTGAACATCATATCCCTTACGTCCATACCTAGAATGGCTTAGCTAAATCATTGATTAAGCGTATTTAACTTATTTCTAGGACTATACTGATGCAGTCCAAATTATCAGTTAGCGCTTGGGGATATGCTGTGTTACTTGCATCAATGTTCATTAAACTCCGACCCACAGCCTACTATCAATACTCTCCTACACAGTTTATATCGGGACATTAACTTAATGTCACAACCTGAAACTAGAAATTGGGGGTTAGTAAAAACCTAACCAGTGACATACGTACTCTCATGCATGCACACTTAGACCTGGTCCAAGTGTACACATGCAACGGATACTCACAAGTGCAAGCAAGATGTACGCAGAATCTGTAAGTATCATTGCATAACCAAAACATATACAGAAATGAATCATAACTACAAAAGATTATAATAATTACAAAATGTACAAACAAAATGGGAATAGTTGCTAAGGGCAAAATACAAGGCATAACCCAAAAACCTTGGTACAGAAATTTATGCAGGCCCCATATATATAAGATGAGAAACTGATGCCATGCAAGACCACTCTCCAATGGAGGGATCAAATCCACTCCTCTAAACCTGATTAGGTCTCCCGGACTTCTCCTGGAGTTTGGCCGACCGACGAGGGGTCGGTAGAGGGATCTGAGCCTGCAACACCAAGAACAACTAATGAGTACGACGACTCAGCAAAATATAAGCAGTAATAAGTTAACACGCATTGTATCTAGCGGAGCAGTTATCAGTTAATAACTAACCATGCATAGAGATCATGTTCATATACTAGGTAGGTCATGCATAATAATAAGCATGCTTTTAGAATCATGAAACAGATAAACTGGCTAGGTGACTACTACATTTGCTATATTCTCCCTAACGAGAGCAGTTAGGATGAGAACACCATCGATCTGGCCAGGGGACGAATAGGTCTTTGGTTCCTGGGGTTCGGAATCCTAGGACAGGAGCACTCTGCAGAGGCAACAAACAGTCTACGCTAAAGTCAACCCCGTCGGGTATCCTGAGGCTGAGGCTTAGTAGAGACAGACAGACATGATCGGTCATATGGTATGATGCACGTCAATCAATGTCAATCAGTCGGTCAGGCAATACAATACGATGCAGTACATGTCAGTAAACAATACAGTGTGTGCATCACACGAAAAGCAATCACTAAGCTCAAGTCTTGCCATATCATTACAAGCAAACAATTACAAGTCAAACGAGAATAAGAGCATAGAAGACAATTACCGAAAGCGATATGCAATGCAAGTCAAGGTATTACTCTGAATCAAGGTTGTTTACTAGCCAACCATAAGCTAGTTGTCCAATGTTTTTAACTGTGCATGATGATGTAGTTTTAAGTTATTCGATATATAGTTGTTCAATTCGTGAGTGTTGCAATGTGTCAATAAATGTGTATCAAAGTCCCTTAAACCAACACCCATGAGGAGGTGCTTAATGAATGGACAACGCACATGAATAAGTCACAGCCCTAAAGACCATTCATGCGAGTCTTACATTCCATTGGGCAAGTTCAGGTTACCTACATTCTAGCTCGAAGGCCCTACCATATCTCTTTATTAAACCTATCCCTTTAGTACATTTCTTCATGGTTGTACGGCTTAGCCGTAGGTGAACGTATGGCTCAGCTGTAGGCATCTTACGGCTTAGCCGTAATATGCACTGCGGCTCAGCCGAGGTTCCCCTTACTGTTCATCCATATTTACGGCTTAGTTTTATTTTGTTCTACGGCTCAGCCGTGTTTTGTTCTACGGTTAGGGTACGGCTTAGCCGTAGCACCTGTCACTGCTTTGACATTGCTGGACCATAGAATTTCCAACTCTCGGGAAATCTAGCCATAAATTGACCTACGGCTAGGTCACGACTAGCCTACGGCTTAGCCGTAGCTTTACCGTAGTGTAAGAGCTGATTTTTCAGCTCTCGGGACATTGAGTCGTAAAACCTTACGGCTTAGCCGTAAGTTTCAGCAACTGAACTTCTGAACTTATTACAGAAAACTGGATTTGCACATAAAATGGAATTATGATAATAACAAGTGCAAACTAACATATAAGGGCTGTAAAATCATCAAACCATGCATGAGTAATAAGAATAAAATCAATCAAATTATCATCAACAAGTGTTCATCCAAATTGTGCTTATAATTGCCTCAACTGGGCTCAAGCACATGAACAGTTGTTCTGAGGCTCAAATCCGACGTCAACCCACTGTTTTAACACCCATGCATGCAAAAGAAGAAGAAAACGTTAAACACATGCAATAACTGATGAGACGAAGAAAGAGAAAAAGAAGAAAGCCAAGAACCCAACTTACCTTAATCCACACGAGAAAGGGTTTGCAAACTAGGTGCACAAGATTTCCCTTTCTTAGACTTGATCAACAAAAAGAAACAAGAATAGATGAAACAACGAGAAGAGGAAGGAGAAAAACCAATGTGATTAAAAAGAAGAGGGAGAGAGTTGGTGGATATATATATATATATATAAGATAAGGATTAAGAAAGTTAGAAGAAAGTCCAATAATTAACACTAATTACAGTTCAAGTCAAAAGACGGTCCAACGGGAACAAATGATGTCTCTAGCATGTGAAGCAGTTACGGAAATTAACGAGCTCAACGAAAGACACGTGTTGACGCTAAATTGATGCATGAATGACAACGTCTTATAAAATATAAAATTATGAAAAAGGGCTCATATCTACCTAAACCAGGTCAAACTCAACCCAACTACCTATCCATGACCCGAAATAGAATTCTAAATAAGAAAACAACACGCACAAAACTAATCCACTGAAAACTAACCACAAAGAGGGTTAATTAAACGTTAAACCAGGTTAAGTTGGGCCGGAGTATTACACCTAATATCTCCCATTTGTGCAAGTTTGGTTGCGCAGTTCTAGTCCCTATATCACCCCCTCAGCGTACTAAAATAGGACCACAACGTAGGTTAGGAATCTATATAGGTTATGATTCTCCTTCGATTATTCAATTTTTAGAACCAATGACAGGAGATGCTTTTACTGTTCGTTTTAACTATTGTCAATTCGATAAGACAAAATTCCCGCCGTTAGGGTAAGATAAAAAATGTATTATTCTTATAAAATAGCCCGTTCCTGAAGAACGGCGTGAACTAACGTGAAATACTTCCACTTTGTCTTATCAAGACTCACGTACTTCACAATGTGAAAATGAAGTCCGTAGAATTGTGTATTTACAAGAAATTGCAAATAGATTACCTAATGCATTTAATGATGCAGCAAAGGTAACCAAGTCACATGTGCCAGCTATGAATGCACATGCTAAAATTAATGTCCCTGTAGGACAAAGCCAAAAAGTGGCAACAAAAGTGTTTGCAATACGCCAAAAGCACGACAGGCCTAAAGGTTCAAAGGATATAGCTCTGCGGAAAAGGAGAAATGTACAATCATCATCATGTCTTCTTAAAGAAACACTTGACACTCCTAAAGAGGTTCCTCTCGAAGAGGCACATAATGCTCTCGAAGAGGTTATGAAAAAATCCACTCTTTCTAGAATAACGAAAGTCCTTGATGAGACTATAAAAGCCCCTGAAAAAGCACCAGTACCGAATAATGAAGAAATCTCTATTTTACAATTATTTAAGAGAGAGATGTGATCGAAAGGAAACTATCATCGATAACGCATTTGCATATGCAGTAGCTACACAAATATCAATGGAACATGAGGATGATGATTGGGATATAGAACCACATACTATAAATGAATGTCGACAAAGGAAAGATTGGCCAAAATAAAAAAGTTCCATTACAACAGAGTTAGAGTCTTTCAATAGATGTGGTGTATTCGAACCTATAGTACAAACTCCAAAAGGTATTAACCCTGTATGTTACAAATGGGTGTTTGTAAGGAAAATGAACGAAATGAATGAAATTACTAGATATATAGTAAGACTTGTGGCATAAGGTTTCTTGGCAGAAACCTAGGATTGATTATGAGGAAACATACTCCTTCGTTATGGATATAACAACATTAAAATATCTGACAAGTTTAACAGTTTCTAAAAATTTAGATATGAGACTCATGGATGTTGTAACCGCTTATTTGTATTGGGACTTAGACATAGAAATTCATATAAAAATCCCAGAAGGATTTACTTTGCCTGCTGCAAAGCCCAAGAGTACATATTCAATACAATTGAGACAATCTTTGTATGGACTGAAGTAATTTGGAAGAATGTGGTACAATCGTCTTAGTAAATATTTGTTTAAAGAAGGATATGAGAACAATCCCATTTGCTCATATATCTTCATAAAGAAATCTTTAAAAGGATTTGCAATAGTGGTAGTTTATGTCGATGACATAAATTTGATCGGGACTCCAGAAGAACTCAAAATAACTGCTGATTATTTGAAAAGAGAGTTTGAAATGAAAGACCTTAGCAAAACAAAATTTTGTCTCAGCCTGTAGATCGAGAGAAGTTCTAGTGGAATGTTAGTGTAACACTCTGACCCGACTTACTCCAGATTAATGGGTAATTACGTGTGATTTTGTTGTTAAGTGTGTCTTGGTTTTGTTTTTCTTTGGTTTTGAGTCATGGATAGGTAGTTTGATTGAGTTTGACTTGGTTTAAGTAGTTTGAGCCCTTTTTCGTAATTTTTGTTTTTGTTTGGCCTTGTTAGTTTTGCTTCATTTTGATGTTAACGCATGTATTTCGTTGAGTTTGTTAATCTTCGTAACTGTCTTGAATCTAAATGACTTCGTTTGCTCTCGTTGGATTATCAATTGACTCAAACTGGAAATTGTGTAACATGTTTGGACTTATTTGCAATTAGACTCATTTTCTCTTATAAATATCCTACCTACCGCAGCGTTCTCTTTCTCCAACGATTGTTCTTTTGGTTCGTCTTTCTCGTTCAGTTCTCTTTCTCTTTCTCTTGCTTTTGTTTCTGTCTCGTGAGGGAGAGGGGAGTACTGTCTGTCATTTGTATGTGTTTTCAGCGGATTGAGCCAAGGCAACGACCGTAGTATGTGAACACTGATTGGTACTGCTTTGATTGTGTATATATTCTACTCTTCTTGTATGGATTATGGATATCCAGCCCAATGGAGTTAGTTTTATTCTTATTCTTCTGTTTTCAGTCGATAATTAGCCATTTCTGTAATTCTGTAACTGTTTCAGGAAATTGACTCAGCGCACTCACGGCTGAACCGTGAATTGTGCTACGGCTAAGCCGTGAAATGGCTTACGGCTAAGCCGTGAAATGGCTTACGGCTAAGCCGAGACCCAGCGTGACCTTAACTGTAGATCAATACAGGGTGACATCTGAAATAACTGAGAGTTAGTAAATTGCTGCTCTTCTACGGCCCAGCCTGATCTCAGCCGTCCGATGTACTACGGCTAAGCTGTGGAAAAGGATACGGTTGTGCCTTAGAGCAAATTACGGTTGAACCGTAAATGCGGATGAACAGTTTGGAGAACCTCGGCTTTGCCGCAGTGCAAATTACGGTTACGCCGTAAGATGCCCACGGCTAAGCCGTATGTTCACCTACGGCTACACCGTATGACCCTGAGAATTGAATAAAAGACTAGGCTTAAGGAAGAGACCAGATAGGAGTCTCATGCTAGAATGTAGACAACCCGAACATGCCCAATGGAATGTCCGAATGACATGAATGATCTCGAGGGTTGCGTCTCATTCATATATGTTATCCAGTTGTTTAGCACCTCCCCATGGGTGTTGATTTAAGGGATTTTGGTACACATTCGGGATTGAATGCAACACTTCTAGATGGAACAACTGTGTATCGAATACCTTAAACTTACATCAGCATGCACGGTTAGAAACACTGGATAAATAGGTTAGGATTGGCTTGTAATTGACCTTGATTCGTCAAAGTAATCTGATTGCATAGCATATTGACTTCGGTTTTGTCATCTTATGTGTTCAGCGCTGGACCTCTCGATTCTGTGGGAAATGCAGCAGCTGTCACAACCCGAGCCCAGAAGTCGGGGTTAGCGAAAAGCCAAAACAGTGACACACGTACTCCCGTACACGTGCATCCAAACCCAGTCCAAATGCACACACACAAGGGATCTAACACGTGCGAAACAAGCGGACGCGGAAGCTATAGATATCATAGCAAGCAACAAAGAAATAGCGGAAGCCAAAAAAATGCGGAAAGGAAAAGACAAGATAGATACAAAACTCTAAAACCAGATACATATCTGAGTACCCGACAAAATCAAGATGTACAAATATACAGAGTATCAACGTCTCAAGTGCCAAATACAAAATCTCTGAAAACCAAAACCCAAAACAGATAGCCACTGAAGATATGCATGTATGCACTCAACAGAGGTGATCAGGTCCACTCTGCCAAACCGGAGGGTGCCTCTGGGCTCTGCCTTGCAGCCTCCTCGACCGCCGGGGAGCTGGGCAAGGGATCTGTGCCTGCAACACCACAGACAACACTAATGAATACAACGATCCAGCAAATATAAGTAACAGGGACGAAACACTCATAGTATCAAATTAAATAATGACAGAATAGTAATTACAGAGTTTCATCTTAGTATGCTAAGCAATTCGTGCATAGAAGTAAAACATGATAAGTGAATCAAAGCATAGAAATACTAAATTAGGTGGCTACTACATTAACCATATTCTCTCTAATAGAGAGCAGAGCAGAGCAGATAAGAACACCATTGACCGGGCCAAGGGTACAAGTGGGTCTCGGTTTCCTGGGTTCCGGGGTCCTAAGACAAAGCGACACTGCAGTGATACAGAGATACAGAGATCTAAGCCAGAGGTAACCCCGTCGGGCATCCTAGGGCTGAGGCTGAGTAGAGTCAGACTAATACCAATCAAATCAAATCCAAAAGAAGGGAGATTATCCGCTTTGGACTCACCGATGACAAAGACCGGATCTTATCCTCACGTATTAATCTCTGGGCAGAGCCACCAGGGAATACCCAGTGAATAAGAGATATACAAAGCCAGAGATATACAAAGCATAGCATAAACTAAGTCAAAGCACAGCATAGATCAAAGCATAGTGCAGAACGAAGAATAAAACGGATATACAGAACGAAAGCAAAATGACCTCGTAATGCAGAAGCATAGATTAACAGAGCAGAGGGCAACACTGTAAGCAAGATGCAATGCATCTCAGTTTAATACAGAATCAAGGTTAATTACAAGCCAACACTAATCTAGTTGTCCACTGTCACTAACCGTGCATGATGATGTAGTTTTAAGTTATTCGATGCACCGTTGCCATCCAAGTGTTGCAATGTAATCCTCACGTGCACCGAAGTCCCTTAAACCAACACCCATGGGGAGGTACTTAACAGTAAATCACCGCTCACATGAATAAGTTACAGCCTAATAGACTATTCATGCGATCCAAAGAATCCATTGGGCCGGTTTACATAAGCGGTTAACCTGTATTTTAGCCCTACAAAGTCACACCATTATCCTAAGTTTTATTTCAGATTTTCCAGGTCTTACGGTTTAGCCACGGGTGACTTACGGCTTAGCCGCATACATCTTACGGCCTAGCCGTAACATGCAATACGGCTTAACTGTGGTTTCCTTTAGAACACGGCTAAACTGTCATCTTCCACCTTTGATCTGATACATTTCACGGCTGAGCTACGGTGGAGTCCACGGCTTAGCCGTAGAACAATCCACGGCTTAGCCGTAGCTTCACTGTAAGAATACTAAAATCAGAAAGTTTCGACTGATCAGGGGGATAATTCACGGCTGAGTCACGGCTAGCTTACGGCTCAGCCGTAGAACAATTTACGGTTCAACCATAGCCTAGCCGTAGAACAAAATTCAAAATTTCAAGTCTTTGGAATTTGAGCCGTACAAAGTTACGGCTTAGCCGTACAATACAGAACATGAAACTGAAGTGAGTACAGAAACTGAAATTTGGTACAGAAACTTAGCAAAACAAGCTCTAGAGGTTCCAACACCACAGAATTTGGCTGTAAAACATCCTATGCATTGAAGAAGATGAAATCAAAGCAATCAAACCAAAATACCCATATGTGTTATATAATCCTGTACTTATACTTGCCTCAAAGCTCTGTAATTCCACTGAGATCAAGCTCCAATCAACTAAAACCCAAGCAAAGCAAAGCAAAACACAATCCATGAGCATGCAGAGAGAGAAATAAGAGATCCAATTGGAGAAGAAGAATTGGAGAGAACCCACTTACCTTAAGTACAGACAGAGATGAGAGAAGAGAAAGAACCCAACCAAACGGAGAGTAAAACCCAATCGACAACAACTCCCCCACACCAAACAGAAGAAGAAAAGAGGAGAAGAGAAGACGTGGAGTTATTGCATGCAGTCGTCGAATGAAAATGAGCAGGAGAGAGACACCTGGGCTCATGACTCTTATATACAGTTTCTGAAGTTTAGAACAAAGTCCAGTGAATTTCGGTTATTTATAAATCAAGTCACACGAGGGTCCAACTTCTCCAATTGACTCCGAATGGGTCTGAGACAGTTACAGAAAATAACGAGCTCAACAAAATACACGTTCTGACACTAAGATGATGCAAATATGATGCACTCAAAGCAAAAGCAAAATTACGAAAAAGGGCTTAGAACTACCTATCCCAGGTCAAAGGTTACTTAACTACCTATCTAAGACCCGAAACCAAATCCAAAAGGATTAAACAACAGAAAAGCACA
This sequence comes from Sextonia rubra, assembly GCA_037013555.1. NCBI lineage: Eukaryota > Viridiplantae > Streptophyta > Magnoliopsida > Laurales > Lauraceae > Sextonia > Sextonia rubra. Next base: position 46,418,654 of record JASUAD010000001.1, read on the forward strand.
CTAATGAGCCACTAATTCGGCTCAAAGGGGATCGGAGTGTTACATCCTCCCCCACTAGGAATCATTCCGTCCTCGAAATGACCACCTACCTGCGCAAAGAGCTGTGGGTACTGGCGCTAGCTGCTCCTCTAGCTCCCATGTAGCCTCATCTGGATCGTGATGCTCCCACAACACTTTAACCCATCTGATAGTCCTGGTACGGAGAATCTGCTCTCGTGTACCAACAATGCGAAGCGGAGCTCAACGTAAGTTGCATTAGGCTGAATCTGAATGTCATCGTATCGAATCACATGGCTCGGATCTGACACGTACTTACGGAGCATCGACACATGGAATACATCGTGAACACCGGAGAACTCAACTGGAAGCGTCAAACGATAGGCTAAATCTCCAACTCGGCTCTTGACTTCAAACGGTCCCACATATCTCGGAGCTAACTTGCCCTTCTGACCAAATCGTACCATGCCTTTCATCGGGGAAACTTTAAGGAACACCCAATCTCCAACTTGGAATGCCAATGGTCTCCTCCGAGTATCTGCATAGCTCTTCTGCCTGGATCGGGCAATCTTTAGATTCTCTATCACTTTCTGCACTTTCTCTGTCGTCTCAGCAATGATTGTTGGACCATGGAAACTTCTTGTTCCTACCTCTTCCCAGCACACTGGGTCCTGCACTTGCGTCCGTATAGAGCCTCATAGGGTGCCATACCAATGCTCTCGTGGAAGCTGTTGTTGTAGGCAAACTCACACAATGCCAGATGCATATCCCATTCCTTCTCAAAGTTCAGCACGCTAGCTCTGAGCATATCCTCCAATGTCTGAATGGTACGCTCCGACTGCCCATCAGTCTGGGGGTGGTATGCCGTACTAAAACTCAACTTCGTGCCCATAGCTTCTTGAAATGCTCTCCAGAATGAAGACACAAAACGACTGTCACGATCAGACACAAAATCGATATTGGGGTGCCATGCAATCTGACTATCTCGTCAACAAACTTCCTGGCCATCTCTGTGAATGTCATCCCTTTCTTGAACGGAAGGAAATGTGTTGACTTCGTCAATCTGTCCACTATTACCCAGACCGCATTGTTCTTCTTACTAGTCGGCGGAAATCCTGAGACAAAATCCATGGTAATGTGCTCCCACTTCCACTGCGGAATGTGTAATGGGTGCAATGATCCTGAAGGACGCTGATGATCAGCTTTCACCCTCTGACAGGTTAAACATCGAGCTACGAACCCTGCGATCTCCCACTTCATATTGTTCCACCAAAATCTATCTTTCAAGTTCCAGTACATCTTCGTACTCCCTGGGTGCATCGCATAACGGGCATCGTGCACATCTGTCATCAACTTCTCCTTCAGCTCATCCACAGCGGGAACACACAATTTACACCTGAAGTACAAAACTCCGTCTACCAAGCTAAAATCAGGTCGATCTGCAATCCGATCTCTGAAAGTCACCAGAAGGGGGTCATCAAACTGGCGATCCTTGATCTGCTGAATCACCTCAGGCTGAAACTCTACGGTAGTAGCTAATGTCACCAACTCATCCACCATCCGAACCTCAACAGGTTGATCATGCATAAGCACATAGAATCCTGCCAACACCTGAAGACTTTCTGCTCTCCTGCTGAGTGCATCTGCAACCACATTTCCCTTGCCTGGATGGTACTTGATCGGAAAGTCGTAGTCTTTGATGAACTCCAACCACGTCCGCTGCCTCATATTCAAGTCATGCTGATTAAACAAATACTGCAGACTGTGATGATCGGAATGGACCTCGAACTTCACACCGTACAAGTAATGCCGCCACAACTTCAGTGCAAACATAATGGTTGCTAACTCCAGGTCATGGGTGGCATAGTTCTTCTCATGCTCTTTCATCTGTCTGGATCCATGGGCAATCACTCTCTACTTCTGCATCAGTACACAGCCTAGTCCAACTCGGGAGGCATCTGAATAAATCACGAATCCCTCACTACCATCAGGGAGAGTCAACACTGGCGCCGTAGTGAGCTTTTCTTTCAATGTCTGGAAACTACGCTCACACTTCTCTGTCCACTCATACGGGACCTTCTTCCGAGTTAAGTGAGTCAGCGGGGCTGAGATCTTCGAGAAGTCCTATACGAACCTGCGGTAATATCCTGCTAACCCCAGAAAACTCCGAATCTCTATCACTGATCTAGGACGGGGCCAACGGACTACTGCCTCAACCTTAGCCGGATCCACCATCAATCCATCTCTAGAAATTACATGACCCAGAAATGCAACTTGCTCTAGCCAGAAATCACACTTGGATAACTTTGCATACAACCGATGATCTCTAAGCAGTTGCAATGCCTTCCGCAGATGATCTGTATGTTCCTCAGCAATCTTCGAATAGACCAATATATCATCGATGAATACCACAACAAACTGGTCCAAAAAGGAAGTAAACACTCTATTCATCAATGCCATGAAAGCTGCGGGTGCATTCGTCAAATCAAAAGGCATGACAAGGAACTCTAGTGTCCATACCGAGTCATGAAAGCTGTCTTAGGAACATCCTCATCCTTCACTCGTAGCTGGTGATATTCTGACCTTAAGTGGATCTTCGAGAAGTAAGTTGCACCCTGAAGCTGTTCGAACAACTCATCAATCCTAGGCGATGGATATTTGTTTTTGATGGTCACTTTGTTCAACTGCCTATAGGCAATGCACATCCGGAAACTGCCATCCTTCTTCTTTATGAACAATACAGGAGCTCCCCAAGGTGAAACACTTGGGTGTATGAACCCTTTATCCAACAGGTCCTGCAACTGTTTCTTCAATTCCAACAACTCTGCAGGTGACCATAACTCTCAATCCAGTCAATGACCATAACTATCAATCTAGTCAATGACCATAACTCTCAATCCAGACATCAGATCAGTGCAAATAACCCACCGTTGGAAAGCTCTTTCAGAGTAGATGTCCGTAGAGCCCAAGATTACACAAATCGGAGCTAAAATGAGAAAGTTATGGGCTTGGGAAGTTTCATGTATATTTTTAGGCGGGATTGCAATTGCATCTACACCATTGAAGTACAACTGTTGCACATTTCTTTGTGGAGCCCATAAGAAGATCAGATAAGAATGCTTATCTCATCTAAGGAGATAAACCTAATCAACATGCAGCTGATCTTATCTCGCAATCCACCAAAAAGAGGTCCAGATTCAATGAACCTGATGAGCTAGAAAACTATAAAAGGAGGCCATGGGAGGCCCTTCCTCATCCCCAGCCAGATTTGGAAGTCCCAGATCTCTCTCTCCCTCTCTTCTCCACCTCTCCCTTCCATTAATTTTTGTTTTTATTTTAAAGGTATTCTGGAGCCTTGTTCTAGAAACTAGGATCTAGAAGAGAGAATTTTGAGAGACCATTGTATAAGAAGAAGGAATCAATGAAGTTATTTTTGATGTTCTTTGCAATGGTAGGCTGAGTTTCTAATTAGAGTGAAAGATGAAGTTAAGTATTTTAATGTTCTAGTTTATATTTATTATTTTACTTTTTTCTGATTGTCTCTTGTTAATGTGCTTTTAAAATATAATAATAGATCTGTTTTCATGCCAAAGGCAAACCTCTGATTTGTGTTCTTAATGAATAAATTTTGATCATTTATGCTTACTTTGATAGATTATGCTTAGATCTATAGTTATCTTTTGATAGTCTATGCTTAGTTTGATAGGTGATGCTTAAGATGTTCATTTTTTTATGAGGTGAAGGAGGTCTTGGGTATTGATTTTATTTTTCTTAATTAAATTTGGTTTTTGCAATAGTCAAATTTTCCGGATCAGAAACATTGACTTGTTTCTTATCTGAGTAATAATTGAGACAAAAGGGTAAATCGATAACATAAATTGGAAATTTAAATAATTTAGTGGATTCTGGCTGCTCTGATCTATTTCTTATCATTATTATTAATTTGTTTAGTTTCTGATTTGCATATCACATTTTTTTTATTACTGTTTTTCTTTCGAAAAAAAATTCAGATTGTTAATTAAAAAGTTCAAAAGTGCTCTCTGTGGGATCGACCTGTATTTGCCACTGTCTCAACAAGACAACTGTGCACTTGCAGTTTTAAGTAGATTGATTAAATTCACATCAACCATGCCTAGTGCAACGGTGTGGGAGACATTCCAGAAGCAATTCAGGAGGAAGTTCATCCCTGCTCATGTCCGGCTAGTGAAGGAGGTTGAGTTTCTAACCTTACAGCAGCAGCAGTTGACTGTAGCAGATTACATCCACCGATTCATCCAGCTATCCCATTTTGCTGAGGACATGATCAATACTGAGGAGAAGAAGGTGAATCGTTTCATTCCTGGTTTGCATCCTCGTTACGCTAATTATGTAACTGCCTTCCAGAGACCAGCTACTTTTGATGATGCGGTCGACAGAGCATATGCCGCAGAAGCCAACCACCTAGCAGAGAGAGCTATGGACCTCAAGAGGAGTGCACCGGTGGGGACCAAGGGACAGATTCAGAAGAGATGGAAAGGGAAGCAAGGGACTTCTAATTTTTCTGGGATCAGATGCGAGTTTTGCGGATAGGGACATCCAATGGATAAGTGTTCGAAGAAGTCCGGAGCTTGTTTAAGCTGTGGATCCATGGAGCATTAGCTCAGTGCTCGAAAGCCAGGACATCCCAGTCATCCAGGTCTATGAGTTCTACAGCTTCGAATAGCCCCCAGCCGTCTCGCCAAAGCCAGAAGCCGCAGCGTCAGACTGCTCGTGTATATGTAGCCTCCCATGAAAGTGCAGAAGATGCGAACGTGGTGGAAGGTAAAGTTCTTATTGCTCAAGCTAAAGCACTTGCATTATTTGATTCGGGGTCTACGCATTCGTATGTTGCACCTCGTTTTGCTGGACAGTTACCGCAACCCCCTCAGCCGCTACCATACTTGTTAGTGGTGTCCACTCTTGTGGGTAAGAGAGTGGAGTGTAGTGTGTACTACCCTCAGTGCAACGTGTTGATTGAAGGTCGACAGCTGCCAGTTGACTTGATCTTGTTGTCTATGTTAGATTTTGATGTGATCCTTGGAATGGACTGGCTAGCACGGTATTGTGCCTGTGTTAACTATTACAACAGGACAATCTACTTTGATTGCGAGAAGGGGTTTCATTTCGAGGGCAATTAGGAGAAATGCCCGAGGCGTGTAATCTCCGCATGCAAGGCGGATCGTTTGATACGTAGAGGTTGCGAAGGTTTTCTCGCTTTTGTCTCGGAAAAGAAGGAGGTGAAGCAGTTGGGCGAGATTCCGGTTGTACGTGAGTTCCCGGATGTATTTCCGGAGGAAGTACCCGAGTTACCCCCTGTCAGAGACGTGGAATTCGCGATTGATCTAATGCCCGGTACAACACTCATTAGTCTCGCTCCTTACCGAATGGCCCCTGCTGAACTACTCGAATTGAAGACGCAATTGCAAGATCTATTGGAAAAGGGTTTCATACGGCCGAGTGTGTCACCGTGGGGAGCTCCAGTGCTGTTCGTGAAGAAGAAGGACGGTACATTATGGATGTGCATTGACTACCGGCAGTTGAATAAAGTCACTATCAAGAACAAGTATCCCCTGCCGCGTATTGATGAGTTGTTTGACCAACTTCAAGGTGCCGCCTACTTTTCCAAGATTGATTTTGAGGTCAGGGTATCATCAACTTCGGGTGAAGGAAGAAGATATTGCTAAGACTGCCTTCAGGACACGGTATGGACATTTTGAATTCCTCGTGATGCCATTTGGATTAACCAATGCGCCTGTTGCCTTTATGGCCTTGATGAACAGGATCTTTGCTCCTTTCTTGGATCGATTTGTGGTGGTCTTTATTGATGATATTTTGGTGTATTCGAAGACCCCAGAGGAGCATGTGGAACATCTACATCGAGCCTTGCAGTTGTTAAGGGAACATCGTTTATATGCCAAATTGTCGAAGTGTGATTTTTGGCTCGAGCAGGTAGCCTTTCTTGGTCATACCATTTCACGAGATAGGTTGGCAGTTGATCAAATGAAAGTTGAGGCAGTGGTGAATTGGCCCAGCCCAAGGACTGTGATGGAAGTACGGAGTTTTCTTGGACTTGCTGGATACCATCGTCGATTTATTCAAGATTTTGCTAAGATTTCAGCCCCATTGACTAAACTGACCAGGAAGAATGTTCCTTTTCTTTGGACGAATGATTGTGAGCACCATTTCTGTATGTTGAAGGAAAAGCTTACTTCGGCTCCAGTCTTAACATTACCGGATGGGAGTGAAGGATTTGTGATCTACTCCGATGCTTCTCGAGTTGGTTTGGGATGTGTTTTGATGCAACATGGCAAAGTGATTGCCTATGGCTCGAGGCAACTCAGGGAACATGAGAAGAATTATGCCACGCATGATTTGGAGTTAGCAGCCATCGTGTTTGCCTTGAAACTGTGGAGACATTATTTGTATGGCGTGAAATTTGAAGTGCATTCAGATCATCACAATTTACAGTATCTTTTCACGTAGCCTGAGTTAAACATGAGACAGCGCAGGTGGCTTGAGTTGATTAAAGACTATGACTTCCCCATCAAATATCATCCAGGGAAAGGCAACGTTGTTGTAGATGCCTTGAGTAGGAAGTCAGATATTCTCCAGGCTTTGGATAGCCTTTATTTTGTGAGACATGATCAGCCAGTTGAAGTGAGGTTGGTGGAGAACTGTCTGACACTTACTAGCACAGTGAGTTTTCAGCCTGACATCATTCAGCGCAATAACGACCAGCAGTTTGAAGATGCGATGTTGAGGCGAATTCGAGATAATGTGGCGGAACGACCAGACTTTCGCTTGGAGGGTGTTGTTCTGTATTTCAGGAACAGGTTATGTGTGCCAGCAGTAGATGACTTGAAGGAGAGTTTGATGATAGAAGCACACCATGCCCGTTATTCGATGTGCCCCGGAAGTACGAAGATGTACCGAGCTCTCAAGGACAGATTTTGGTGGAATAATATGAAAAGGGAAATTACGGGATTTGTCGCCATATGTTTGACTTGCCAGAAGGTGAAAGTTGACCATTAGAGACCGTCAGGCTCCTTGCATCATTTGCATATTCCCAGTGGAAATGGGAGCATATCACGATGGACTTTGTTTCAGGCTTACCCCTGACGAGCAAGAAGAATAGCACCATTTGGGTGATCGTGGACAGATTAACGAAGACAACCCATTTTCTTCCATTCAAGAAAGGTATGACCTTTGCCGAAATGACGAAGAAGTTTGTTGATGAGATTGTTAGATTACATGGTACGCCTGTGTCGATTGTGTCTGATCGAGATAGCCGTTTTGTTTCTTCATTTTGGAGAGCATTTTAGGAGGCCATGGGAATGAAGCTAAGCTTCAGTACGGCATATCACCCGCAGACTGATGGACAGTCAGAACGAACCATTCAGACACTCAAGGATATGTTGCGTGCCAATGTACTCAATTTTGAGAAAGAATGGGATCTGCATCTTTCGTTGTGCGAGTTTGTGTATAACAATAGCTTCCACGAGAGTATTGGTATGGCACCATATGAGGCTTTGTATGGACGTAAATGTAGAAGCCCAGTTTGTTAGGAAGAAGTTGGAACCAGGAGTTTCCATGGACCAACGATCATTGCTGAGATGACAGAGAAAGTTCAGAAGGCCATTGATAATTTGAAGATTGCCCGATCGAGACAAAAGCGCTATGCAGATACGAGAAGAAGAGCTCTCGAGTTTTAGACAGGTGATTGGGTATTTTTGAAGGTCTCACCGATGAAGAGAACGATACGTTTCGGTCAAAAAGGTAAGTTAGCACCAAGGTATGTGGGTCCGTTTGAGATCAAAAGCAGAATTGGGGACTTGGTGTACAGATTAGCTCTTTCGGTGGAGTTTTCCAGAGTACACGATGTCTTCCATGTGTCAATGCTTTGCAAGTATGTTCGAGACCCAACGCATGTGATTCATTACGATGATATACAGATACAGCCGAATGCGTCGTATGTTGAGCATCCGCTTCGTATTGTTGGGACCAGAGAACAGATTTTGCGCACGAGAACGATACAATGGGTCAAGGTACTTTGGGAACATCATGGACATGAAGAAGCCATGTGGGAATTGGAGGAACAGATGGCGCGTCAGTATCCATACCTTTTTGCTAAGGTACGCGTGCATTTCGAGGACGGAATGATTTCTAAGTGGGGGAGGATGTAACACTCTGACCCGACTTACTCCAGATTAGTGGGTAATTATGTGTGATTTTTTTGTTAAGTGTGTCTTGGTTTTGTTTTTCTTTAGTTTTGAGTCATGGATAGGTAGTTTGATTGAGTTTGACTTGGTTTAGGTAGTTTGAGCGCTTTTTCGTAATTTTTGTTTTTGTTTGGCCTTGTCAGTTTTGCTTCATTTTGATGTTAACGTGTGTATTTCGTTGAGTTTATTGATCTTCATAACTGTCTTGAATCTAAATGACTTCGTTTGCTCTCGTTGGATCATCAATTGACTCAAACTGGAAATTGTGTAACATGTTTGGACTTGTTTGCAATTAGACTCATTTTCTCTTATAAATATCCTACCTACCACATCGTTGTCTTTCTCCAACGATTGTTCTCTTGGTTCGTCTCTCTCGTTCAGTTCTCTTTCTCTTTCTCTTGCTTTCGTTTCTGTCTCGTAAGGAAGAGGGGAGTACTGTCTGTCATTTGTGTGTGTTTTCAGCGGATTGAGCCAATGCAACGACCGTAGTATGTGATTTCCACTTGTGAGGCAAGTATAAGCACAAGTAGTATGAACATTGATTGGTACTGCTTTGATTGTGTATATATTCTACTCTTCTTGTATGGATTATTGATATACAACCCAATGGAGTTAGTTTTGTTCTTATTCTTCTGTTTTCAGTTGATAATTAGCCATTTTTGTAATTCTGTAACTGTTTCAGGAAATTGACTCAGTGCACTCACGGCTGAACTGTGAATTGTGCTACGGCTAAGCCGTGAAATGGCTTACGGCTAAGCCGAGACCCAGCCGTGACCTTAACCGTAGATCAATACAGGGTGACATCTGAAATAACTGAGAGTTAGTAAATTGCTGCTCTTCTACGGCCGAGCCTGATCTCAGTCATCCGATGTACTACGGCTAAGCAGTGGAACAGGATACTGCTGCGCCGTAGAGTAAATTATGGTTGAGCCGTAAATGCGGATAAACAGTTTGGGGAACCTCGGCTCCGTCGCAGTGCAAATTACGGCTACGCCGTAAGATGCCTACGGCTAAACTGTATGTTCACCTACGGCTACACCGTATGACCCTGAGAATTGAATAAAAGACTAGGCTTAAGGAAGAGACTGGATAGGACTCTCATGCTAGAATGTAGACAACCCAAACATGCCCAATGGAATGTCCAAATGACATGAATGATCTCGAGGGTTGCGTCTCATTCATGTATGTTATCCAGTTGTTTAGCACCTCCCCATGGGTGTTGATTTAAGGGATTTTGGTACACATTCGGGATTGAATGCAACACTTCTAGATGGAACAACTGTGTATCGAATACCTTAAACTTACATCAGCATGCACGGTTAGAAACACTGGATAAATAGGTTAGGATTGGCTTGTAATTGACCTTGATTCGTCAAAGTAATCTGATTGCATAGCATATTGACTTCGGTTTTGCCATCTTATGTGTTCTGCGCTGGACTTCTTGATTCTGTGGGAAATGCAGCAGCCCCAGAGCGAAGCCCGGGCAGGACCAATCTACTACTATGTATCTGTCATTGCTCCAGTGGAATACTTGAGTCAGCGATTATTGTTATCTGTACTCATTCGTCCGTGCTTCTTTGTAGTGGTTTTTCGCATTTAGTGGCAGTATGTGATGCACTTACTATTGTCCGTTTATATGATAGCTTGTGATATGTGAGATTTGTATGTGATATGCATCATCTGCTTTACTTGAGATTGTTTATGTATGGCGCTATTGAGCCTCAGCCTCAGGATACCCGACGGGGTTAACTTTGGCTTAGTGTATGTGTTTGCCTCTGCAAAGTGCTTTTGTCCTGGGATTCCGGACCTCGGGAATTAGAGACCCATGCGCACCCTGGCCCGGTCGATGGTGTTCTCATTTCGATTGCTCTCGAAAGGGAGAATATGGCCAATGTAGTAGCCACTTTGACCGTTATCTGTTTATGATTCTGCTAGCATACTTATTCATATGCACGATTTGCTTAGTATACGAACATGTTTACTATGGATATTTGCATTATGACTTTTGCTCATTTACCAGATACAATTTGTGTTATCTTCTTGTGGCTTATATTTTGCTAAGTTGTTGTACTTATGAGTTGTTCTTGGTGTTGCAGGCTCAAATCCCTCTTCCAATCCTGCGTCGGTCGACCCGACTCCAGGAGAGGCTCGTGAGGCCCCCTCCGGCCTAGAGGAGTGGACTTGATCCATTCTTCAGAATGCGGTTCGCATCATTTTGTTTCCCCCCATTCCTTTGTGTTAGAGTTGATTTTGGGGATTTTTCTGTACATTGTATTTTTGAGTTGATTTATATCTGTAGTTTGATTTGGTGGACTAGTCCCTATATTTTGTTGTCCATTGTTGTAATCAGTATAATCTTTTGTAATCATTGTGCCTTTTGTTATCTTGTGGTATGCCTTGATATGTACAGCTTCCGCGTACACTTGTTTGCATGTGTGAATGATTCCTTGTGTGTGTATGCTTAGACGGGGTCTGGGTGTACATGCACGGGAGTACGTGTGTCATTGGTTAGGTTTTCTCTGAACCCCGATTTCTGGACTCGGGTTGTGACAGTTAGTCCATCAGTCTAATCATACCAAAAATTTCTTGAAACGCTTTGGTATGGACAAAGCACATCCACTAAGTACTCTCATGTTTGTTCGATCTTTAGATATAAACAAAGATTTATATCGTCCAATTGAGAAAAATGAAAAAGAATTGGGTCTCGAGGTACCATATCTAAGTGCTATTCGTGCTTTAATGTATTTAGCACAATGCATTAGACTAGACATTTCATTCTTAGTGAATCTACTTACTAGATACAGTTTTGCGCCAACGCAAAGACACAGACTGGTATCAAACATATCCTGCGTTATTTGCATAGTACAAAAGATTTAGGACTTTTTTATTATAATGATTACAAGTTTGTAGGATATGTGGATTCAGGATATCTTTTTGATCCTCATGAGGGTCGATCTCAGACATGTTATGTATTTCTTAGTGGTAATAGTGCTATTTCTTGGTGCTCTACTAAACAAACTTTGGTAGCTACTTCTTTTAACCATGCTGAGATTTTAGCACTCTATGAAGCCACTAGGTAATGTGTATGGCTAAAATCTTTAATTTTGTATATTCATAGTTCTTATCAATTGCCTCTTAGTAAAAGTACCCCAAGCGTTATCTATGAAGACAATGAGGCATGTATAAAACAGATTAAAGAAGGATACATTAAAAGTAATAAGATAAAGCACATTGTACCAAAGTTCTTCTTCACACATGAGTTTCAGAAGAACAACGAGATCGATATCAAGCAAGTTTGTTCAAGTAACAACTTGGTTAATTTGTTTACTAAGTCATTACCAAAGTCAACATTCTAGAAGCTTGTACATGATATCGGCATGCGTAGAGTTTATCATCAAATAATGTAAAGGTTATTGTTATCAAGGGGAGTAACTAATCAGGGATAAGCATTCTGAAGCATGATACCCATGACATATATACGCTGTACTCCTTTTCCTTTTCTAGGTTTTGTCCCACTTGGTTTTCTTAGTTAAGGTTTTAACAAGGCAGCATTTTGTATGTCCAATACCACTTCAATAATTTTGTAGAATGTTGTACTCTTTTTCCTTCGCTTTAGATTTAATCCCATTGGGTTTTTCCTTTGCAAGGTTTTAATGGGGCAACTATTATTGAACGGAAGTTATCTAAGAGGGAGTGTTATAAGGGATATCATCATAAGTGGATGCCCACATTGGGGCTTACATTAGATAAGGAAAGTAGTTAGGGTTAAAGTCTTATTATATTGGGTTGTTTGGAGAGAAAGTAATCTTATTCTATAAATAAGATCCCCCTCCTCCTTCATTATGTACACCTCCCTCATTTAATAAGAATATCTCTCTTTTTTTCCTTCAACTCCTCTCTCTTTCTCTTTTTATCAAAACCTATGAAAAGTAAAAATGTTTTTCATGAGAGTAAAATTCATATTTGGTATGACCACTATTGCTCGTGAGAAACAGTGAGAAATTGTTTTACAAATTTGGTAAAAAAAAATTCGGCCAATGGGATAAGACGGGCTTAATTCTATGTATCATAGAAAAGGTTCTCCAAGCATTTAGGATTCCGCAGCACCCCATAAACATGCCCTCTGCACCAATGCATTGATTCGCACCTGTGTTTGTTTGCCCATAACATAAAATGAAGTCAAATAAAGTTCCATACAACAGTTTAATATTTTACACAATAGTTATCTAGGTACTGTTGGGGTCGTAGGGGGACAGCCCTTGAGAGGACCCCATCGATCTTTGTGGCGCATGAGGAGGGTGGGGGGGAAGGAGGGCGAGAGGCGGGCAAGGATGGTCATCTCCCAGTGAGCAGGTCAATCGGCGTTGAACTCAGTGTGGAGGGTAGATGTAACACTTAGACCCAGCTCGACCCCATTTAATGACTAATGAATGTTGTTTTTGTTGTTCATTGTGTTTTGTTTGTATTTTGTGTTCGTTGCGGGTCATGGATAGGTAGTTGGGTTGAATTTGACTTGGACTAGGTAGACCAAACCCTTTTTTGTAATTTTAGTTCTTCTAAGACTTGGTCATTTTCGCATCATCTTGGTGTCAACACGTGTATTTCGTTGAGCTCGTTAACTTCTGTAACTACGTTGTTTGTAGCCAATGTCGTATGATTCCATTGGACCCGGATTTGACTTGAACTGTAAATAGGCTTAAACCTTGGACTTGTTTGCAATTTGGCCTTAAGTCTCATCTTATAAAGTCTCCACCGACCTTCTCTCTCTCACTCTCTTCTCTCCTTGGTTCTCCTATCACGTGAGCTCTCTCTCTCTCTCTCGATTTTTCCTCTTTTGCTTCCCTTCAATTCAATCAAGCTAAGAGGAAGTGCAAGATCTGTTTCTTTTCTCCTTCCTCCTGTGCTTCATGGTAGGCATGTGGAGTGGCTTTCTTCTTTTCTTTCTTTTCCTCCTATTTCTCTACTGTGCTCATGAACCCTCTCTCTCTTTTTTATGCATAATAGCTATGAGTGGTGTTTGGAAGTGGAATTGAGCCCAAGGACCATAATCTGAGTCTTAGAAGTGAATTGAGGCAAGTATAAGCTTAACTTGTAGGAACTCATGTTGGTATTTGCTTGATTTTGATGAATTCACATGAGTTTGCATGGAAAACATATTTACAGCCCCATTTGATTTTCTTCTCCCTTCCTCTGTTGAAATTTCGCACATTTGATGTCATTACATGTTTTCTGTATTTGATTCAGAAATTGACCTCGCGCAGGCACGGCTAAGCCGTAAAATGTGCTACGGCTAAGCCATGAAACACACTACGGCTAAGCCGTAATCCCCACCGTAACCCAGCCATAGATCAGTACAGGGTGACACCTGAAAATAACTGAGAGTATGTAAATCAGCAACTCTTCTACGGCTCAGCCACGGCTAAGCTGTGAAGCCTTCTACGGCTAAGCCGTAAGGTTCCTTTGGCTAAGCCGTAGGGTTACCTACGGCTAAACTGTAACACTCCGACCCAACTTGACCCCGTTTAGCGCCTAATTAATGTTGTTTTCGTTGTTAATTATGTTTTGCTTTTGTTCTGAATTCGTTGCGGGTCATGGATAGGTAGTTGGGTTGAGTTTGACCTGGATTAGGTAGACCAAGCCCTTTTTCGTAATTTTAGCTTTTCTAAGACATGGTCATTTTTGCATCATCTTGATGTCAACGCGTGTCTTTCGTTGAGCTCGTTAACTTTCGTAATTACGTCGTCTGTCACCGATGTCGTATGATTCCATTGGACCCGGATTTGACTCAAACTGGAAATTGATTTATGACTTGGACTTCATTGTAACTTGGACATCCACTTACCTTATATAAGATCCACTTCATTGACTCAAGCTCTCTCTCTCACTGCTCTCTCTCACTGTTCACGTGAATTTCTCTCTCTCCCTCCTCAGTCTCCTTCTCCATCGATCAAGCCAAATTGGGGGAATTTGATTTCTCATTCTCTGGTGATTGGATTGAGGTGAGTTTGAGGTCTTCTCCATCTCCCTCATCATCTTCTTCTTCTTGATTCCATGATTCCATGATGTTGCCTTGATGTTCCTTCTTTTCCTCATGCATGCATGATCGTAGTGGTGGTGTTTGGATGTGTATGAGCCCAAGGACAGCCAGTGGGGTAATTGAACTTAATTAAGGCAAATATAACCATAATATGTAAGAACCAATGCTGGTATTTGCTTGATTTTGGTTAATTCACATGCGTTTGCAGGGAAAACATTTTGACAGCCCAATTTGTTAGTATTCTCCCTTTCTCTGTTGGAAATTTGCATGTTTGATGTCTTTACAGGTTTTCTGTATGTGATTCAGAATTTGACCCCGCACATGCACGGCTAAGCCGTAAGTCACCTTCGGCTTAAAGTCCAGAGAGGGAAAAACCCAGTTTTCTTCTACGGCCAGGACACGGTTAAGCCGTATATTGTCCTACGGCTAAGCCGTACCTCAGCCGTAAATCAGTACAGAGTGCCTTTTTCTAAATTAACTGAAGGCAAGCAATTGATAGACCTTCTACGGCGCAGCCACGGCTAAGCCGTAGAACAAAATACGGGTGAACCGTACTTGCGAATGAACAGTAAAGGGAACCGCGGTGGAGCCGCAGTGCATATTACGGCTAAGCCGTAAGATGCCTACAGCTAAGCCGTATGTTCACCTACGGTTAAGCCGTACTACCCCTGGAAAATGAATAACAAGGGTAGGCGTAAGGAAAAGACTGATATGGCCTTCATGATAGAATGTAGAACACCTAGACTTGCCCAATGGTATGAATGTATGACGTGAATGATCTCGAGGGCTGCGAATCATTCATGTTCATTATACAGTTGTTAAGCACCTCCCCATGGGTGTTGGTTTAAGGGACTTCGGTGCACCAGCCGATTCAATGCAACACTAGACAACGGCGCATCGAATAACTTAAAACAACATCATCATGCACGGTTAAAAACACTGGATAATTAGATTAGAGTTGGCTGGTAAATGAAGGTGATTCTATTTAGTATGATTTGCTTGCATAACATGTTGTATTTCGATCATCGATCTCCACTCTCGATCAGATCATTGCATGTCACGTTGAAAGTCATACTATGTGTTCACCTTGAGTATGTATGTATGTATGTATGATATAAGGTCTGTTCTTGGATATGCACGCAGGATATGCTTGTTATGATCTACTCAGGGTTTTCATGATTGACTCTATATGGTCAGGCACTACTTAGCCTCAGCCTTAGGATCCCGACGGGGTGAATTTGGTGTAGTTTTCATGGCCTTGCTGCAGTAAGGAAACGTCTTGGGGAACCGGACCCCAGGAAACCTGAGACCTATTTGTACCCTGGCCCGAACAATGGTGTTCTCTGCACGGATATAAGATCCCTCCTTTGGGAGCATATGGCAATGTAGTCGCCAACTAGTTGGTACACAGCATGTATACATTGATTCACATGGTATGTTTCTTTCTTGCACAACAGCTTAGTATACGAATGTGACCTGGTTTCATTTACATGATGTTCTTTATTCTATTAGACACAGCATGTGCTACCTTGTTACGGTTTATACTTTGTTGAATCATTGTATTCACAGTTGTTTTTGGTGTTGCAGGCTCAGATACCCCTGCCGACCCCTCGCCGGTCGGCCAGACTCTAGTTGAGACCCCCGAGGCCCCATTAGGCCAGAGGAGTGGATGTGATCACTCCATCGGAGAGCGTCTTGGACATACATGGCATAGGAGTCTTCCTTTTTGAGAATGTCACGCTTGTATACGTCATGATTTGTATATGTTATTTTGATCATTTTGTAAAACCTTCAGTTATATATATATGTCAGTTCTGTTTTCGTATTCTCTTCTTGCATTGCTTAGTTTGATGTTTTGATATCTACAGCTTCCGCGTACATATTTGGCACGTGTGAATTTTCCCTTGTGCATGTGCATTTAGACCAGGTCTACGTATACAGGCACGGGAGTACGTGTGTTATCGGTTTGGCTTTTGCTAACCCCCGAACTCCTGGGCTCGGGTTGTGACATAAGCTGCCTGACAGAAACAGTGAGAAAGATGGAAAAGGAAAAGACCTGTATGACCTTTAAAGGAGAAGGTAGACAACCTTTGACTGGCCCAACGGAACATGATAAAATGCGTGAATGATCTCGAGGGCTGCGAATAATTCATGTTCGTTATCCAGTTGTTAAGCACCTCCCCATGGGTGTTAGTGTAAGGAATTTCAGTGCACCATGTAATACACTGCAACACTAGACAACGATGCATCGAATAACTTAAAACTACATCATCATGCACGGTTAGAAACATTGAATAAATAGATTAGAATTGGCTAGTAAATGAATTGATTCGCTGATAACAGTTGCTTGCATGACATGTTGTCTGTCGATCATTGATCTCCACTCTTTAGCAAGATTACTTGTTTCTGCTAGTTTCACATTGTTGTTTCTTTACCTTGAGTATACATGCATGATTCACGTATAAGACATGTTCTCAGATATGCACACAGGATATGTTTGTGACGGTTTACTCAGGGTTTTCATGATTAACTTGTATGGTCAGGCACTACTTAGCCTCAGCCTTAGGATCCCAACGGGGTGAATTTGGTGTAGTTTCATGGCCTTACTGCAGAAGGAAACGTCTTGGGGAACCGGACCCCAGGAAACCTGAGACCCATTTGTACCCTGGCCCGGACGATGGTGTTCTCTGCAGGGATAAGATCCCTCTTTTGGGAGCATATGGCAATGTAGTCGCCAACTAGTTATGTACAGCATGTATACATTGATTCGCATGACATATTTTCCTTTTTGCTTGCACGATAGTTTAGCATACGAATGTGACCTATTATGATTATATGATGTTCTTTATTGTATTAGACACAGCATGTGTTACTTGTTAAGGCCTATACATTGCTGAATTGTTGTATTCACGAGTTGTCTTTGTTGTTACAGGCTCAGATACCCCTCCCGACCCCTCGTTGGTTGGCTAGACTTCTAGCGAGGCCCCCGAGGCCCCATCAGGCCTAGAAGAGTGGATGTGATCACTCCATCGGAGAGCGCCCTGGGCATTCATGGCATAGGAGTCTTCCTTTTTGTTTGAGCTTTGTCACGCTTGTATACATCCTGATTTGTACATGTTTATTTGGTCATTTTGTAAAACCTTCATATATATATATATGTCAGTTCTGTTTTCGTATACTCTTCTTGCATTGTTTCGTGTGATGTCTTGATATCTACAGCTTCCGCGCACATGTTTGGCACGTGTGAAACTTCCCTTGTGCGTGTGCATTTAGACCAGGTCTACGTGTACAGGCACGGGAGTACGTGTGTCCTTGGTTTGGCTTTGGCTAACCCCCGAACTCCTGGGCTCGGGTTGTGATAGTAGATTTGTCCGCGACCTTGTGGGTGAATGGGCAGCGGGCAACTGGGTTAGAGATAAGGAAAAAAGTTCGCATTGCTCCCCCTGACTAGGACCCTGATCGCAATCAGATTCTCCAAGTCGAGATCCATGGCTAGACCCAAGTTACACCTCACTCCTCTCATGACTCAAGAGCTAATTATTTGAACGACAAGCCGATGATCACATGGCAACTTTGTAGTAGAGCAAAGAAGAGAGGGTTGTTAGGAAAAGAGGTGCAATGTAAAATGCCCATGATCAACGGATCAACCACGATAAACACATACAATCATACCATCAAGCAATTACATACATGAACACAACAGTTTTACGTAGTTCGGCAATCTTACATACATTCACAGAGGAGAGAACTCATCTATGATGATCCCATCTTAATCCCCTAGGATCTAGGGTTACAATACATTAATCTATATAGTTTTCGCTTTCTAAGTCAACAAAAAGTCCAAACATAATGACTAAAATACCCATAACCCTGAACCTCGATTTTGGGTAAACCAGACTACTGATTCGGCTAAATCAAAATACAAGACAAACTCAATAATCTCCACCTTGACTTGGATTCCGTAAATCCCTAGAGCTACCTTGAGATACCCGATAATGTCTTCACATACTTTGTCGAATGGTACGTCACTACACCGATGGCGTAGTCTTCTCTCTTCAATACTGTAACATGTTGAACCAGCACTTCTCATACCTCGTTGAAAG
Organism: Sextonia rubra; assembly: GCA_037013555.1. Classification (NCBI taxonomy): domain Eukaryota; kingdom Viridiplantae; phylum Streptophyta; class Magnoliopsida; order Laurales; family Lauraceae; genus Sextonia; species Sextonia rubra. The sequence continues at coordinate 46,437,028 of JASUAD010000001.1, forward strand.
GTGCACCTCAGCACACGCTATGACCAATCGTGGTTCCTGCACCCCCTATTACGGATGCATCAACAATCTCACCATTGTCAGATGTCGATCAAGTCCAGACCGACTTGAGACTTCTCACAGCTATCTCCTTTAACCTTAACACTCTTGTCATGAACCTCCGAAGTGCCCTCCATTTGTTGCTACTTGCATGCATCCTTGCAACACAATGCATCTAACTTCCATCTGTCATAACAAACTAAGACCTCCTCGAATCCGAATCTCACTGTTCCCTTGTGAATCTTTCCTTCTGTCTCTATTCCAGTGTTTTTTCCATCAAACCTGCAACTATCCTGTTCTAGCCTGTTCAGGCGTGTTGGGCACTACATATGCTGGTTAGGTATGACCCTATTACCTGATGCTAAACTGGCTTACTCCAACCTGAACTGGACTATCTTTTTCGAGAAAATCATTTCCGTTCAACTCTTCCTGAATTTCTGCTAGATGATATCATAAATGACCCATCAATCATCTTCCAATGATCTCGTTACATATAACTCCACCTGAACCACCAATTTCCTCCCTCGTTAATTGATGTCTCCTTCACTGCTCCAGTTGAAAAAGCATCCCCTATCAACCTGTAGAAATTTTTGACCATCTCACCCTCTATGTTGACTAATATTCTCTTCTCCACCTTCGTAACTCCACTTGCTACAGTGCATTTGCAGCCTTTGGAGTCTAAGGCAATCAAAGAAATTCAATTTCTTTATAAACTCGGAACATTCATTATATCCGTTAGGGTCTGAATAATCTCATCAAATACCTGGATTTTCCCATTCTTATCTCAAATGCTCATTAATTTGCATTCTCTTTTATAAGAACAGATCCATCAACAATGAAAGTTATTTGCATTTAACCAATCTCTACTAGAACACCTGATCGGAAGAATCTGAATCCCAATACCATGAATCATTAACCTAATCCATACTTGTACTGACCAAAAGTGGTTCCCCGTCATCCTAATCCGAGCTTTCTTGTATACTATCTTCTTCTGATTCTGATTCTTTTGCTTTTCCTTCCACTTTGGCATATCGCTCCTTCCTGATCCTTTCGACAAGGATATAAGTTTTCCATCAAAGCACTCGGAGCAATCTCCTATTCATGACATCAAGTAACACTTTCAATCATTGCTGTGTCACAGAGTCTAACACTCTTTTCTGCCAATCCCTAAAGTCGTTTCTCCATCAAACACTTTAATCTGGTTGTGATGCTTGAATCTATTGCTATCATCATAAATCTATCAATTTCTTCAGTCCACTAATTTTTTGCCCATTAAGCTACCAATATTTTTTATTTGCTTCTTAGATCACATCACCATGAACACGCTGGAAGAAACAGATCTAAAATCCAACTTTGGATGGCTTCGACCGAACAATCAAGATATCGCAGAAAACAAACTCAACCGTAGATCATGTCAAACTGCTTTGATCGTACTATGCTGACATCAGTACTGCATCTACTGGCAGACTGGGCTATACTTTACTCAACTGGTTAGGTTCTACTTGACTTGACCTAGCCTGCACTGTTGGGTTTGTTGTAACCGGGTTAGGTCCAACACGACTTGGACTGCCCAGGCCCAGGCATCCTACTCTTCGTCATCTTTGTTTTTGCTTCTGTAACAAGGGGTGAAACCCCTAGCCTCGTCCCATTGTCCTTCCTCGCACTAACAAAAAAACACAGTGGCGGCTGGCGACAGGCGGCCGTCAGATCTGGTAGGCAGATGGTGTAGATTCCAGTGATTGCTGAGTTCTTCTCTAACCGTGACAACGCCCACCCTGCAGCAAAGGATGCCCCTCTTCCTTCTTCGAGTCCAGCTTTCCTCTGGTTTCTGTCTTCGATCGGCAAATCCAATCTATGGCCCGCCATGATCAGACAAGTCTAATCTCTGTCTGTTTCCTGATGAAATAAGAATCAAAGCAGCCCTAGAACCCTTCTCTTCTTCAGCAACGTGTGGCCCAACAAAGATCACCTCTGATCTATTCCCTGTAATGAGTCTTCTTTCTTCGGTGACTGCAAGGAAAATAACAAAGAAGGAAAACTAGATAAGCACTTTTCTCTGCGTCTAATTTGCAACAGCAAAACTACAACAGCCTTTTTCTTCTTTCTTTTGCAGAAAAACCCAAAACTGCAGCCCCCTTTCAGCTTTTGCAACCAGAACCGCAAATGAACCCCTTGTCTCTCTTTTGTTCCACAACAGAGTCTCCGATCAAAGCCCAAGCGAAAGTAAAGATTTCCATATTTCTGTCTTCTTTGAGAAAACCCAATTCGGCATTCTTTTCAGGTGAGATGGCTGCACAAGGGAAAGAGGCTAGATCCTCTTTCTCTGACACGAACTGTAACTTCTACCTATCTTTTGAAGATGGTTGCGTAAGTGAGAGATGTTAGATCCTCCACTTTGACTTCATCTACGACTTTTGCTTATCTTTTCCATCTATGACATCAACATACAGAGAGATCAAACTAATTCATCAGTTGCAAACCCAAGTGATCTCCACTCGCTTTGCTACCACTTGTTGGGAAAAGCGGCGCAATGTAAACTACCTGCTATCAACAAATCAACAATGATGAACACATACAATCATACCATCAAGCAATCACACACATGAATATAGCAGTTTTATGTGCTTCGGCAACCTTGCGTACGTTTATGGAGGAGTGAACTCATCTATTATAATCATATTTCAATCCCTTAGGATCTGGGGTTACATTATATCAATATATATAGTTCCCGCTTTCTTGGCTAACAAAAAAGTTCATGCGTAATGACTAAAATGCCTATAATCCTGAACCTCGATTTTGGCTAAACTAGACAACCGATCTAACTAAATTGGAATACAAGACAAAACCCAACAAGGGTTAGATCATAGATGTTGAGCGAAGAAGAAAGGGTTAGATTATAGATGCGCTACAGCTTATGTGGTTGCAACAAACATTTATCTAGAATCTGCTAAAGTAAAGTGACAATAACTCAAAGATGAAAATACTTTTAATCCTTTTTTATATAAATACCATAGTGATTACAAGAAAGGAGAAGTCTCGGAAGAAGAGAAGACAAGAGTGAAAGAAAGAGAACAGAGAAAGAGTCATAGATGGAGCCCATCGGTTTATGTAAGATCCCAACCCCAAATTTAGAAGTAAACTCTTGATTAATCATATTTTATCCCTAAATACTATTTTATAAGATTAATTGGGTGTCACAACCTAAGCCCAAGAAATTAAGGATTAAGATTAAACCTAATCAGTGACATACGTACTCCAGTGCATACATACCTAGACCCAGTCCAAATGCACACGTACGAGGAAAAATCCACACGTGCAAAGTACAATTGTACGCGAAAGCTGTAAGTATCATTGTATTACTAAAAGGATACACTAAATATAAAAGAAAACATTGTTTACAAGATATACAATGAAAAGAAACCCTGTCTTTACAAGAGTGAGGAGACAGTTTCTATGAGACACAAAATGCAGGGAGTTAACAGAAACCAGATGTATCCCACATATCAAAAGGAGACCTATACTAATGCCATGCCGCTTTCCGGTGGAGTGATCACATCCACTCATCTAGCCCTAATGGGGCCTCTACGATCTTTTCTGAAGTCTTACCGACCGGTGAGGGGTCGACAGTGGGATCTGAGCCTGCAACACCAAGGACAACCAGTAAATATGACGATTCAATTAGCATAAGCAACATTAAAGTAACACACATTGTATCTACAAGATTCATTAACAGGAGATTATACATAGAGTTTCAATTTAGTATACTAAGTAAATCGTGCATTTGAATAAAGCATGATATCAGAACCATTGAACAGATATACTTTACTATGTGGCTATTACATCTGCCATATTCACCGTCTAGGAAGCACGCGTTGAGAACACCATCGACTGGACCAGGGTATGAATGGGTCTCTAGTTCCTGGGGTCCGGAAGCCTCAAGACAAGAGCATACTATAGCGGCACAAGCAAGTTACACTAAAGTCAACCTCATCGGGTATCATGAGACTGAGGCTAAGTAGAGCCAGACCGTGTCAATCATGTCATATATTGTAAGTCAATTCAATTCAAGTCCAAGTCGTACATGTATCAAAACATACTACAGTAAGCTTAATCACAAGTACTATGATCGTTCAAGTCAAATCAAATACAAGTCAAAACCATAGTAAAAGAATGGAAGGCAATAACAAGAGCCAACATGTTATGCAATTAGAGTCATTTTCATGGGATCACGATAGTTTACTTACCAACCCTAAGCTAGTTGTTCATTGTTTCTAACCATGCATAATGATGTAGTTTTAAGTTGTTCGATACACAGTTGTCCATCTTTTGGGTGTTACAATGTATCAAGCACGTGTATCAATATCCCTTAACCCAACACCCATGGGGAGGTGCTTAACAATTGGACAACACACATGAATGAGTCACAGCTCTCAAGACCATTCATGATATTCAAGTACTCCATTGGACAAGTTAAGGGGTATTGGAATCCAACATGAAGGTCCTATAAGGTCTCGTAAGTATACGTAACTTTTTCCTTCATTTTCCGTGGTCTCACGACTTAGTCGTGGGTGACTTACGGCTTAGCTGTAGGTATCTTACAGCTTAGCCATATTATGCACTACGGTTCAGTTCCCCAGAATTTCTTCCACAATTACGGCGAGCCACAGTTGAACCGTGCATTCTCTTACGGCTGGACTGTGAGTATTCTACGGTTTAGCCATGGTTAGATACGGCTTAGCCGTAGCACAGCATATGGCTTTACCGTGGCTGGACCGTAGAAGGATGCCTTGTTTTTCCCACTTTCGGGACATCAAGCCGTAGCCTGACTTATGGTGGGGTCACAGCTAGCATACGGCTCAGCCGTAGTACATCCTACGGCTTAGCCGTAACTGGATCGTAGTGTAAAGTCGAATTAGGCTGCTCTCTGGAGTTTGAGCCGTGGAGCTCTACGGCTTAGCCGTAGGTTTCAGAAGTACAATATTCGAGCATTATACAGACAGAACTGACTTTGAATGAATTTGAAACAGAGGGAACAAGAGTATATAATCTAATACAAAAGGGCTGTAAAATAAATAAAACTTGAAAGATTAAGAAGAATAATAACAATCATAGTTTACCAACATGTGTTCATCCATAATGTGCTTATACTTACCTTAATTAAGCTTTTTCAAGTTAATCTCTCTCCTTTGACTCAAATTGGATGTCTATATGGAACCTTAGTAGCCATGCATGCAAAGAATGAAAAACGATGAGGGCATGAAGAGAGTCGCCTAGACTCTAAAGCTAGAAAACAATTCTTACCGCTACTACACAAAGAAAGGAACCGTAAGCAAGGTGTAAGCAAGCTTCTTGCAACGAAGAGAAGAAGAGGATCGAAGAAGGAGAAACCGTGGAGAGGAAGAGACTGACGTTGAAGTATGAGAATAAGATGAGAGAAAGAGAAGTCGGTGCTCTCTCTCTCCTTATATGAGATAAGTATGAAATGGACTTTATAAGAAAGTCCTTGTATTTCAAAGAAATTTCAATTTAAGTCAACTAAACATCCAACGGAGACAAACGAAGTTGTTTGCATGTGAGTTAGTTACGGAAATCAACAAGCGTGACGAGATGCATGTGATGACACTAAGATGATACATGAATGACGAAATCTTACAAAATCTAAAATTATGAAAAGGAGCTCATATTTACCTAATCCAGGTTAAACTCAACCCAACTACCTATCCATGACTCAAAACGTGACTCAAAAAGACAAAACAACTTCATTAAACTAATTCGCTGGAAAATGACCCAAAAAAATATTAATTAGTCACTAAACTGGATTAAGTAGGGTCGGAGTGTTACATTAGGTGATTAAGTAGATTAGTAAGACTAAGCATGTGATTCACCATGTTACATCATCACATCATGTCACTCGTACTAATTCCCCTATGGCCCCACAAAACTAAGTTATGTCTCTCAGAAGAACCCTTGGGCCCTTTTGTTGTAAGTATCTCAAAAGAATGGATTTGTTTGTAATTTTAAAAGAAACCCAAGCTATAAAAAAAACCCACTTCCCTAAGCTAGGAAACCTAGTGCCTCTTGTGTAAAACCCTAGCCCCTATATTTTTACCATGTCTCCTCTCTTCATCCATCTAAGAAAGAGTGAGAGAGAGAGAGAGCTAATCTCTTCCATTACAAAGCTTCACCATCATCTAGTTCATCTCCTCTTATTTCATCTAGAGTTTGTTTGGAGAGAAAAGACCCCATTTGGGTGGTTTGGTAGAGAGGAAGCCTATTTCACACACATCTCAAGGTATAGACTCGATCCTTCTTAAAGTTTATTCCAATGATTACCTAAAGATAGCTCTATTCATGTCATACATCTCATTATATTTTTCTTTTCTCATGCATCTGCATTAGGAGTGAGATTTGAGTAGAGACTTGAGGATCTCACCTCTTGGAGCTTGGTTTTGGGCTAAAGCACTTCGTTAAGGCAAGTATAAACGAATCTTAGAGTATATGTATAATTAGATCTCAAATCTACAAGTTAATCTTATGTTTATTAATGCTTTTACATCTCAATTTAATGCTTATGTTTTATGGAATGACATAAAATGAATGATAAGGAATGAGTTGGAAATGAATGGAGGATTTGTGAAAAATCCAATGATTAAAAGTGATGATTGAATGAGTTATAGAGGGGTAAATGCAATGTGGTGAAGTAAGGGATGTATGGTGCTTTATTGCAGGAGAATGTATAGGTGAAATAAGGGAAATGAGCAGAAATTAGACAGATCCCAAACTGCATAAACGCGCAAGCCCTCAAGCGCGACCTAGGAAATTATTCAAGCTCAATTGCACCTTGAATGCGCTCAAGCGCGTGCTCTTCTATAAAGCCCTCACGGGCGCATGCTCTACTGCGCTCGAGTGTGCCTGGTTGACAAGCTTGATTAACTTTTTTTAAATGTAAACTAATCCTTAGGGAATTTAATCTCGATTAGACCATTCTAACCAAATGCCTGTAGGTGATAATTAAGTTTACCAAGGGGTCAAGCAAACCTTAGACTCTAGATTACCCATATGACCTTGTAGAATCTCACATAAGGTTACCCTTTATCACTAACACCTGACCAATGGGGAAATTAATATAATAAGGGAAGCAAAGAGCTATCGTTTTTCCTTGTTAGATGTACTTAGTGTTTTTGAAGCCATGCCATTTGTGATTGGGCATAAGGATCCAGTGTGCTTTTTCATATATAATGCAACACTAAGAAATGGTAGTATTTGACATTGGGGACCTTATGGTCATCTAAGTTGGAAGGCTTGGGACATGGGGTATCTTAGTATAGGATTAGCTAGCAATGTATTATTGAATTATATTAAATGGACATTCACGCATCTTGTTTATTTACCTTCATAATCTTATCCTGTCTTATCAGATGCATTGATTATCATTTTAATTGTTGATATTGTTATTGTTACTCACTTATTGTCTCTAACATGATATCCAATGCAAAAGTAGGTAAGTTATGCAAGTAAGTAATTCATGTAAGCAAGTGTAAGTATAAGTATGCAAGTAACTCTATTATTCTTGATTCGTTGAGTCGGCACCACTAGCTGCAAACATTTACTAGGTTCTTGAGTTAAGTATGAGTTGTTTATATGATTACGATTACCCTACTACAATAATTATATGTTATATATTGGAGTAAGTCGACACTCCTTTGGAGATTGGTTTCGCCACCTAATTCCTTTTATGTCACTATATGATATATGCTCTTCGGAGTATACATGCTTTTTAGAGAAATGAATGACATGGTATGCTAATTAGCAAGTTTTCCAGTATATTGACTCTTATTTTATATTTTATTATGATAACATACTTAGAATACATTTCTAACCTCTTTAATGATCATATCTTAATTATATTGGTAACTATGTACTAAGCGCTAATGTTAATTTAGACTGTTAAACATGGTGTTTGAGGTACTACTCTTGGTGTTGCATGACCCATCCCAGATGCAGGTCAGGGCATCGATTAGGGAGCAGAGGATACCATTGCGGTACCTCTAGTAGATCTGGAGTGGGTACCCGAGATTGCCTACTAATGGACATTATTGTGAGAGAGTTATGGTTGGATAGTTAGAATTTGGGCCTAGATGGTCCTTTTTGTTATTTTTTTAGCTTTATGGATTTTAAATACATTTTGTTATGGCATATACTCGGTCATAAGACCGTTATTTTATTTCTACACTTGAACCCTCGTGGTGAACTTATGATTATGCATGTTGGACATATCAAAAGCATGGGTAACACTTAAACCTTGATTAAGTATAATTTCTACGCATAAATGTTAAACAAGTATTTGTTAGTGTTCTCCACTATTAAGGATCATAATAGTGCATGTTAAGCATGTGGCTTCTGCCTATTTTAAATTGATGAATGATTACTCATGCGTAAAATATTCTACACATAGGAATGTAACAAAATTTCCCTTGTAGTGGTCCATATTTGTCTTAGTGCGGCGTAAATTACTATGGGATATACATGCCACACCATGGGGCTTGGAGTTTTTAATCTAATCTCGCGTTCAGGGCGTGACAGTCTACCACCAATCTTCAGGTTCCACCCTACTGATGAAGAGCTTGTGAATTAATTTCTCAAAATAAAAATCAATGGCCTTAAGAGAGAGCTTAACATAATCCCAGAAGTTGATCTTATAAAAGTGAATCATGGGAACTAGGAGGTTGTTTTTTCCCACGCTTTCCGCATGTTTCTTTATATTTATCTTTCTCAATTAGATTTAACTTTGAAGGCTTATGTTCGAGCATTCAATATAGAGAAAATTTTTAGATATGGAGATTTTAAGCTTATAGTCTAATCTTTTGTATTGCAACCTCTCAACTGTGACAGATGAATCATTCTTGCATGGTATGTTTTTTGACCCCGGATCAAAAATATCCAAATGGGTTAGAAATCAACCGCGTAACTCGAACAGATTGGAAATCCACAGGATAAGATTGAAGGGCAAGCTATCAAGATAGGCCAATTGGTATGAAGAAGACGCTCATTTATTGCTGAGTGTAAGGTCCTGAATCCCACTAATCCTAATTTACATTAATTAATTCCGTCTTATGATAATTAAACCTTATTAAGGTTAATTTAATACAAAATTATTAGGTTTGGGTCTTGGATTGGTAGTGGGGCGGAGTTTGAACCTTATTTCCGTAGTCGATGACCTTTTTGTAAATTGCTTTTATCTCTAATGAACACCTCGTCTATTGCCTTTCGTGTAATTTTTCGCTTAGACCATCTTTTGTATTAGGCTCAATTTAATCCGAACTCGTTTTGGGCCAATTGAGGTACACTTGGCCTAAACTGTAATTTTGTAGAACCTATGGACCTGCATGTTAAATGCAGGAAGTTTTAAGTTGAAAAAGACTCCACGTTCATTCTTCCTCCTTGATTCTTCTTCCTATTGCTAGAGCCACCTCGTTTCACCCCTCCTCACTTCACGTATAGAGCTGGAAACGAAGAATTGGAGCTTGCATGACTCATAGCATCCATCCATCCTCTTCTTCTTCTTTGGGTACCTCTTCCTTAGAATTACAACCTTCTTCAATATTATAGTAGTAGAAGGTGAAGGATTGCCTCCATTTCATTCACCTTAGGTTTATTAGAGTCATAAGGGCTCCACGGCATGACATGCATGTGAATCTAAACCCCATTTTCCTTATTGCATGTTTTATTGTAGAGAACCCATTTCAATTCGGAGTTTTTCCCCTAACCACACAACAAGAATGACTTAGGGAGGGCAAACACTATTAAGAGGCAAGTATTTGAGTTGTATGTGTTGCATGCATGATTAAGTTATTGACTATTGAGTTAGCTCCTTGCATTTTCCAATTTCAGCCATTTTCATTGTTTTAATTTATACAATTGTGATATGGAGTGAGTTAGGATGTAAACATGTAATAGGAGGGTGTGTGGGTGTTGAACTCCATCAGGTACATTATAATCAAGTCATAGAAACTCCCCACAATGAGGTTCTGTATTGATCCTGTACTGAAAATGAGCTATAGAACTGACTTCAGGTTTTCTGAAGTTTACGGCAAAGCTACAGCTAAGCCGTGAGTGCTTACGACTCAAAGTCCCGAGAGCAACAAAATTGACTTTTGTACTGTGGCTTACCCACGGCTCCACCGTGAAATGCATTATGGCTAAGCCGTAGCCAGCCCGTACCCAAACCGTAAGCTTTCTTACGGCGGACTTTCTAGAGAGCTCAAGAAACCCATTTTTTTTCTATGGCTTGCACACGGCTACACCGTGTAATGCCTTACGGCTCAGCTGTAACCCGACCGTAACCTAGCCGTAAGCTTAGCACGGCTAAACCATAGGCAAATATACGGCTAAGCCGTAAATGCGTCTGTACTATTGGAGGAAACCTGAATTACTTGGCTAAGCCGTAGCATTGTATACGGTTAAGCCGTAAGAACCCAGTGAATGTAGGATATTAGGAACCCTCTATGAGTTGTAGGGCCTTAGTGTTGGCACCTTCCATATCACCACACTGGCCCACTAGTAATTTTATGTTGGAGAGAATGAATGATTCCGGATGATCTCCCAATGGCAAGTCATGGATGTTTGTATAAGAAGGGGTGTCCTGTATGCATATGAGGTGATAAAAAGATGCGGTAACATAATGACACTAGACGTCTTATGAGTACATCGTGTTGAATGTCCTTGGGGATCATGAGTTCCATAATATAGGCTGTTAGTGATTCTTAGATACTTACTCAATCTGAATGCATTCATATTGCTATGATATATTACCTTCGACATGATTTGTTATCGAATTCACTTCCTTTAGCAAACCCCGAGGCAATTCAGACCTGAGCTTCTGATGAGTGCGTGTCTGAGAAGCCAGAGCTTCTATTGAGTGTGTGCTTGCTAGCCAAGGGTGTAGCCGAGGTTCGGGCCCTTGTAGCCTATATGCATATGCTTTGCTTAATTATTCGTCTGCCTTTACGATTAACTATTCCTTATGTATGTTATGACTAGTTTGATTGAATCCAAGTTGGCACCACTTAGCTTGTGCCCTTTGGGTATATGTATGTCACTATTGTAGTAGTTTATGGAGGAGTTGTTGATGCTCCTCGGGAAACTAGCTTGATCCCCTAGCGACTCATATGTATGCTCCCTTTCGGGAGAATAGAGCATCGTGGTTGCCATTTAGTATGTATGATGTTTTAATTGTAATTTCTCATCCATTGTCATTCATGCACTATATGTCTAGTAATTTATCATTACCATCTTAAGTCAGTGTATACTGTTAAGTTCCCTTGAGATATTATGTTATACTTGTTTCATATGCCTCAGTACTTGCTTAACCGTTGTGTTAACAGTGTTACCCTTGGTATTGCAGGTACAGAACCCAGTCCCAACTCAGGTATTGACGCACCCCCGGAGAGTGCCCCAATGGTACCTCGGGGTATAGTTGAATGGAAAGATGACGATGTCTTTTATTAGCCATCCTACGGAGTATGTCAGTTCTAGAGGAGTTACAATCACATTTTGGTTCTCCATTGGGGGAAAGTGGACATTGGACCTTTCTGTATCTAACCTTTAAATTGAGTTGGGTTACATGGAATGTAATTAAAAGACTTTAGCACATATGTATATGTATAAGCCTACCTATGTATGAAAAAGGATATGTTCTCTAACTTGCTCTTGATTATTACTGAGTATTTCGCAGGCATTCGCTTATGATGAGTTATATTCGTACGTGTGTTTGTATACCGATCACACGTTCCTGTGGAATCTTCCTAGTAGAAATTCGTGCATAATCCTTCAGGGCACGGACTTCTACAGGATTACGTATCCACGCCCTGGGGGCCCACTCGAATCCCCAAATTCTCGGGATCAGGCCGTGACATAGAGGCCCAGCTCCACAGGGCATTAAGACTGATTGGGTGATGCATGAATCCATCTTGGCGATAAGGATTGTGAAGACGCATTGGGACTCCGACGCATTAGGACTCCGCCACTGTCATTCTTATTCTCATCACAAGTTCACCACCCCTCCCCACACCAATAATGTAGCTTTTTTTTTTTTTTAAAGAAAGACTTAAGCACAAAAGGCATTTTTGGAATTAAAAAAGTAAGTTGTAAAAAGTGGCCAGTTTACACCCAATTTCACCCATTATCCTCAATTAAAATGTATTTGAAAAACTTAAGGTCCATTTTAAAATGGAATTCTAATTTTATCTTTTTTTGAAATCTGTCAAAAACTTAGACCCTATTTTGAAATTTCCCCTTTTTTTATTTATGTAAACCATGTATCTTAAAAACTATGAAGAATGGATATTAGTTTTTTAATATATGTAAGACAGCATAAAATCTATGATGCGTAGATACTTCAAAATGGCCAACATATTGCGTTGTTCGTATTTAATACTTCCCTCTTTATACATAAAATCTGTATTCTTACCGTGTCTATAGCGAGTCCTAGCCGTCTTCATGCCGTATCTGGACATCATAGCTTAAAATCATTGCAAAAATACTTCCTTTCATTAGACTTTTCAAATATTTTTGGAATTTCTTAGAAAAGAGACAAGATAGATCAATGCTGTGATCTTTAATCTTAACTTTTGTTGTGGATATGATACCACCATTGTGTGCGTATGTGCGTAAACAATTAAGATCAACAATCAACCACATAAAAAAAGAAAAGATTTACATGGTTCGGCAATTATGTTTACGTACAAGGAACCCAGTTTCCACTATATTTTCCTCTAATATGTGAATCCACAACCTTGAAATGTTAGCCCATATGTTTAGGGTTACAGATTACATCATATATATAATCATTACTTCCTTAGCCCCAAAAATTCTATTTTTATGCGAAAGAAAGTCCTAATACTATTAGGAAACTATATTAATAAATAAAAATTCTAATATAATTAGGGAAACTAGTAAAGACATTGAATCCAAGTTTGGTGTGTACCGTCACTCAACCTCAATAAGAAGATCCTCTTATTGGGTGAGTTAATGACTTATTTGATTCGATTGGCTTCGTCTTTTACCAGAAAATACTGAACAAATTGTGTTTTTTTATGCCTATGCTCCTACACCAGTTACTACGACAGCCAATCAAGTTGTTTATTGGCCCACTCGGCCAGCGACTTTGACATTTCGTTCTTCTTCCCTACCGAGCAACTTCCAACGCAGGCACTACTACCTTTCCTTGCTTGTTTGTTGCTTCTCTTTCAACTATAAATCTCTGCCTTCTTTTTCTCTTTTCTCGTGTTCTTATCTTCCTTCAAACATTTCCTTCCTTTTCTCTCTTCCTAATCCTCTCCTCAATCTTGACTATAGACGATCCAAAGCACATTTCTTTATTTAAATAGGAGACGCGAGGTAAGCTAATCTCAACTTTCTACCACTTCATTTCCTTCGTTCTTCAGGCTTTTAGACTTTGCACTCCTCTTTGCATTAGAACTGATAGTAAATTATCTTTGTAATCTTAAGATCATAATGGTTGTAATATTTATTAAATTTGATCTTGGTGTGTTTCAACCGAATTATGCTTGTCGAAGGTATTAGAATTGAGATAATCCCATCCCCAATGGCCATTGTGGAGGAATTGCATGCTTTTCTCCTCTTCTCCATCATTGTAACTTAGATTTCAAACTGAACTGAAAGTTCTTCATCAAATGAAGTATATTTTTCTAAAGAAATTGTGTATTATTCCATTCTGGATTTCAATTCCTTACAGTTTCATTTCCTTTTATAGACCTGTCTGAGGGGAGTAAATCTAGTGTGCGCTGGTCGGATTGGTAGGAAAAAACAGTAGTGGAATTTTTTAACTTTATGCCTCTACCAGAGGCTACTGTTATCCTTGCATATGCTGGCGCCTTCCCTTTTTTACGGAAAGCCATTTTTTGTCACTTAACTATACCTCAATAGGTTAAGGGCATGCGTACTGCAAGTACAATTTCTGTGTTGAACAATCAGTGTAGCTAAAGAAAAGAAAGAAAGGCCTTTACTTGAGCAGTTTCCTGTGATTGATTCTTAGGATGCCTTTGGCAACTTATGCGGAAGGCGCGTTCTGACCGTGATGGGTAGGATCTCTAATTTCCATCCGGAAAGGAAATCAAGCCATAAAAGAAGGATTTTCGCCCATTTCTGAGATTCTTTCCTCGCAGCACCAAAGGCTGCCTCCATCCATTTTCAAGATCCTTTCTGGCGCCAATTTCCGTGGAAAAAGGCGCTGGACAAACAAGCCCAAAATGTGACCTGAAAACCCATTAGCGGTTAGGCAAGGGAGCCCATGACTTTTCATTGTTTGTAGTCCACACCAGGAAGCCCAGATAAAACAAAAAGATTCCCAATCCTTAAAATAAGACCAAGCCGAACCCAGAAAAGTAGAGCTTAAATCCTCACACCCCACCACCAATTATTATATATTAAGCTAGTGTTTCTTAAAAGAAGAGCTTTGACCAGATCTATTAATTAGTATTACTGTCATTTTCCGGTTTTGACAGTCTGCCCAGTCACTAAGCTCTCGACTTGTTTTAAAAGATGGAACACATGGTAGGGACGCCGGCTTTCCAGAAATCGAAGCTGTGGACTACGACTGTGGTTTTCTTCTTTGCCAGAAACAAAAAAATTGTTTGAAATAAATGTTTGAAAATTCAATGGTTTAAAGATTTCTATTAATTTCTCAAGATATACACTGAATCAAGTAATGAAGTTTTGACCCAAAGATGTTTTCAAGATTCCAAAGAAGATCAACGTTTCGGATCATGATTGTGGGACCCAAATAATTTCAAAAATGTAAATTAATGGTGCTGCATTTTTTGAAAATATTTCGAGTTTTGAGAATGATCAATGGGTCAAATCTTAATACATAACCATGTCTAAGCGTGTGAAGAGTTTTAATGGTTTAGATCATCATTTAGGGCCAAAAAATTTGATAGAAAATAAAAAATGGACCGATGAATGTCAAGCATAACACAATTGTTTTTTTTACCCTAGCAATCCAATGGCTATTAGTTTTTCTCAAATTTCTTGAGATGTATATCTAATAATTGGTTGAGACTTGAATCCAGGGCTGTTTTCACTATTCCGAAGATGGTTGATGGTTATGATCCCACAAACATCTAAAAATGCACATCTATTGTTCTGTGGTTTTTTTTTTCTAACATCTCAGGATTTGAGAAAGATGAACCGTTCGAATTTGGACATTTGACAGTATTTGGCCTTTTCCGTATGTATAATGGTTTGGATCATCTTGTAGAGCGTGAGATTTAGAAAATTAAAAATGATGATGCAGACATTACCGCTACATGCACTGTACCGGCGTATCTTTGCGATTTAGCGTTTTCTGTCTGTTCTGATTCTCGCAAAAGTAGCTGCATGTTTGGCAAGTCTAAAATTTAGGCTCTTATTGTCTAAATGTCTAAAATTTATAGAGTTTGAAAAATAGAGATGTTTGGCATGCGTTTTTAGCTCTATTTAATTTAGACAATAAGAGGTAAAAGCTCTATTTTGAAGAGGAGGCCATGTGATGTATTTCCTAATCAAAGGGAAAAAAAAAGAGGCGCCCAGCTACAGTAACTTGATGGATCACGCCCAGTACGGTTTTTTCGATTTTTCTCGAAATCCGAGCCTCTAAATCTACATCCAAATCATTGAAAATGTTCACATGATCAATTACGGCCACCCATCCAAATTTCAGCCGTTAATTCATCCTGAATCTCGAGATATGTGCAAGAAAGCGTGAGCCATTGGATACTAGTTTTTGAATTCTGTGGGGCCCAAACACAAGATCTAAACCATTGGAAATGTTGGGAAGACTAAAAACGGCTATGGGGTCAATTTTCAAAGATTGATTCCTTGTGGATCTCAAGATATTTGTGAAAAACTTTCAACCATTGAATTTAATATGCTGAATTTGTAACTAGTCCACAGGGCAGCCCCTTTTTTTATTTTTTATTATTATTCTGGGACAGTAAATAACAATCCAAACCATTGAAAATGTGTAGAAGGTCAATGACCATTATGAGATCAAATTTCAGCCGTTGGATCATCACTAAACTTGAGATATTTATGTAAAAACGTGAATTATTAAATATTTTTTAAAAAAATTGGGGGCTTCAAACACAAAATCCAAACCGTTAGATCTCTTTGGGAGGTCAAACGTGGTTATGAAGTAAAATTTCAAAGCTTAATACCTACTAGATCTCAATATATTTGTGAAAAATTTTCAACTATTGATTTAAAATGGTCTATTTAAAATAGATACTTTCATTGCCAAACACATATTTTAAATCTAGCCTCTTTTTTTTATAGCTCTTTTTTTAATAGCTCTATTTTAGATGGTCTATAAAAATAAAACTAGACCTACCAAACAAGCCCTAGGTCCTTTCCGGAATAGACGTTTTTTTTTTGTCTTATTGAGTTTTCAATTGGAACCCAATGTTCAAGCTACTAAACACTCGGTTAGCTTTTCGAAACCACTTTAAGACATTACCAAACGTCCAAACTAGGGCATTCATATAATGAATGATTCTCGACCGCAGAATCAGATACCGATACATCCACATTCCCTGAGTAGATCAGTGGGGCCCACAGCTTTATGACCGACATCGTTGGTCATGTTGGCCCAAACACGTATATATGGTTCATAATGTGAAAACTGACCAAAAATATTTCTTATTACGTGGATTTTGACTATCAATTGTAGTTTGTAGCTAAACAGCAGATGGTTGGATTTTGAAAGTAAATTTTTATGTGAGTTTTGGGAGATGGATCCTAAATTTCATGTGAGTCTTAGATGTGGACTTGAGATTTTCTGGTGAGGCAGAACCAAGTTACTGGGTGGTGACCACCCCCATACTCACATGTGGCACATACTTTTTGGAGAGTAAGTAGGATTGCAAATGGAACGATTGCAGGGTAAAATATACTAAATCCAGATGGAGACCTGTTTCTTAATAATGGTTCCATTTTGAACTCGAAACTCATTTTGTTAGTTTCAAACCCGGTTTTGATGGTAGGACCTTGATCCGATTTCGAAACCGAATCCAACTAAAGCACCAGAGTATAGTTCCAAAACCAGTTCTAACTTCTTTTCAGAAAAATTCTTAGACTAAGGATATTAGTCAACTCAAAATAATTCATCAAGGCTACTATCTCTAGGATTAATTATAAAAATTTATAACAAAAGTTGATTTTGATTTTTAGTTGGCGTTTGCAACATTAAAGACTTGTATTCCAGGTTCTAGTTCCATAGGTTGGAACCTACTTGGACTCAGAATCAGGCCCATACTTGTTTATGAATCGGAACTTAAAACAAGTTTCAAACTTGATCTTTTACTCGTTCAAATCTTTAGACAATTGAATAATAGGATACCCATTTACATCCCTAAGAGCAACAATCAATATACCCAAGTGTAGCAGCCATCCACCTGTGCTCGAGTGTACTAGTTAAGGCTCAGAGGAAGATCCTTAAGACTAAACCTTTGTTTACGTATAATCAGGGAAAAAACGTATTATCGTGGAAAAAAAAACTTTGTTTATGTCTCTAGACTTTGGAGGCCCGAATCAACCGTGATGACCCGACTTGACCATCTGGGCACCGAGTTGACATGATCGAATTGACCTAGGGCCAACCCAGTTACAGGTATGTTGGAGTAAAAACTAGGTCCACCACGTTAATATCCAATGCTTTACAAGTGTTTTTTCTTAAAAAAAAGGATTTACAAGTGTTTTAGTCTTTTAAATTTGTATTAAGTTATAAACACAAAAAATTATGTGATAATAGTGAAAAAAAATTAATCCGGATAATAAATCTTTTAAATGGACCACTCCAAGTCTTTTGGTCTTAAATGTGTAATGAGCGTCTATTACTTAATGCTGATTCTTTGTGGACAATAGATGCACTAAATTCTTTGTCACGCAATTACTCAGGACAAAGTCCCTTGGTTGATGAGACAAAAGAGCTGTTGAAGATATTAAATAATTATTAAGTGGTTTATGTCAGTAGAGAAGGAAATAAAGTAGCTTATAAAATAGCTTGGCATGCACAATTTATTGATGATATAGGTGTATCGTGGAATTATTCTTCTGATTTCATTATGCAAAGAGTAATAATTGACTCTAAGGCTCACAACATAGGCGCATTATCTAAAACGGTGAGAAATGGTCGGTAAGGACCGTAAGGACTATACTTACAAGACCATTTCTCATATATATGTATATATATATATGTGTATATACATATATATATATATAATAGCATGTGTTTTGCTTTTGTGTTAGGCTGGGATTGACATTGCTTATACAATTTAAAAGTGGGTTGGGATAAGGCCGAGCTCGTTCTTGTTGTTTGAAATGTCAAACTGACCCAAAACCAACTTATGCTCTGCCAAGCCAACCCAAGCCTAATCATTTGACTTCATGATTGAGTTTGGGGTTGACATGTTCAATAGAATTAACAGTTCAACCTGATAATATTGAAAACGACAAAAGCCTATACAGCAAGCCATCCCTGCTACTTTGAGAGAAAATTATTCAAGTTAAAACTTTAAGATGGAAGTGGGTCTTCAATTTTTTAAATTTTGAGCCCATGGTTCGGGACCCAGCTTAACAGATAATTGGGTTGGGCTGGATCTTCACCGATAAATCTTGTGAATCTGATCCTGCTTATGTAAACAGATCGATCAATGGCGACCACTCATGTCCTTCTCAAATGTTGTGCCTGTACTTAATATGTAAACATAAATAGGCATGTAACCAAATGAAAGAAGGCCTGACCATAGTGGGGAAATGTTTTTAATAGCTATTTTTACAAATTTAGTGCTATCTCAATACCCATCTAACTCCCTGCTATTTGTTAAATAAAGGGCAGATAAAGGATATTAAAAGGAGGTTTTGCGCAAAAAGCATAAAATGGGGTTCGGTAGTGGCTCAGATGACTTCAATGACGCAGGGCCGACTCATCTGAAGCATGTTGATTGGTGAGTCAAAATTTTAGTGCTCTTCTTGGATTGCTTTCTGTTAAATAACAGGAATCTGCTTTATCTTTGCTGATAGTATTTTGAGAATCTCCAATTTATCAAACAACGTAACTTAATTATTTCTTTATGTGATTGATTGCTTTTATTTTTAATATACAATTTAACATAAAAATCCAAACAGAAAAAAAACTAGAAGTTCAAAGTAAACAAAATTAATCACTACTGTAGTGCAATATATACTTACAACTCCACAGTTAGCCCCTCGATACAAGACATTATAGTTGTTCTTTGTAAATCTTCTCGACACGCAATTCCTCGGTACCCCGCTAATAGTGCTTTGATATCTACAACGAACAAATTTCTACAGCGAAAGAACAATCTTTTACAATGACGTAGAAGTTACAAATCTCTTACAAAAAAGTAGAAGTATTCACTCTAGAACTTGAAGCGTTTAACCCAATCTCTTATGAAGCTCTAAACAATATCTCTAATAGTAATCTCAATTCAGAACTTAGAGATCTTTATGTGTTGTGTTATGCATAGGGTTAAGAGAAACCCTCTTTTTATAGCTCAGAAATTCGTGCCTTAGAATTCAAAAGCAAATCTAACGAAAACAGATAAGTTTTGACATAAATAAGAAATAAATTCGTGCAAGTCGATAGGTTTTTGCCATAAGTGGGCTCGAACGCAGTTAAGAGCCCGCTCGAGTGCTTGCTTTGCACATCCGGTAATTTGTGATCTATTTTATTAGGCTCGAGCATGATCTTCATGGGCTTCAATGCAGTCGTCTCTGTCTTGTCGTCTTGATCGCATGAACAAGCGCGCTCGAGCACTGTGCACTTTTTCTGCTTTCTTCAAATTCAGCACTTCTTCCTTTGCGATCGACAGGCCATATTCAAGAAAATAAAATACGAATCAATGGACTCAAGTTTTTATCCAATATATTACAAGAAAAAAACTTTTTGCTAAGCAGTCATGCTTTGGCAAAGGTTAAATTTGCATCGCCATACACATTCCGCAACTCAATTGAGTGCGTTGCCAAAGCCTCCTTAATAAAAGTATTCAGTGGTGCAAGTTGACCGCATTAGGGAAACTTAACGCTTCAGCAATGTATTATTCATTGCCAAAATACATTACCAAATCATTTTAAACATTGCAAAAAAACAAAAAAAAAAAAAAGGTCTATGGGGAAAATTCATTAACATACGCCAATATAGTAGGTGCATTGACAAAGTTTTAAACCATTGCCAACACACCTGGCGTGTTGGCAAAAGTGCACTTTCCGCAATGCCATATCTGTGTTGACAAATAAGTTTTTAACTCCATCAACACAAATAATTATGTTGGCAAATTTATTACATCTCATGTTGGTATTCACAATTTGCTTTTGCCAATGCCACTATTAACGTGAGCAAAGGTATTACACACACTTATCATTCTCTAATTTCATTTTTTATATACACTTGTATTCATATAAACTCATTTAATTCAAAACAATTTCTCAATCCCAAATATCAAAATAAAAAACCAATCTTAATGTGCATTTATAATGAAATTTATGCAAACCTCAAACTATCTGTATTAATAATAAAATTATATCCAATTCAATTCCAAAACCTACCCCAATCTTGACTATCAAAATAAAAAGATAATATAAAAATATTCATATAGTATCTAGACAATGTATTAAATTCAAGCAATATTCTACCCCTCTTTCTCTTATGTTTCATCAAAGCTGTTATGCGTTCCGCGATGCCGCTCATCCATCTATGTAAAAAAAAAAAATACATCAAGTATATTTAAAATCAAGTTTCAAGTGACATATACATGCATATAAAAAACATTGCTAGTTGGAATTATGTGGGCTTACCATATTGTAAGATCCGTCAAACAAACATTTAGGCTTTCTGTGTTAGCTTTGTCTATAAAGAAAACTCAAAAGTCTTAAGAATAACTAGAAACCAAGGAAAACGGCAAGAACTACACGTTTTTCAGCATCAAAGCAAGAAAAAAAAGATCTTTCAAAGAAAGAACAAATATAAGATCCATAAGCAGAACAAAGTACATTAAAAACTTTTAAAATTTTTTTACCATTTTGAGATCCTCAAATTTTTTTCCTCGTTACAGAAAGGCCTTTTCTTATGTAGAAGATAATGGATGCAAGGTCTGGCTATGTGATGCCTTAGTCAGTACGCGAGGATGAAGTTGATTTCATGTGAATTTGCTCTGCTGATTTCATGTGAATTTGATTCCAAAAACAGACCACCATTAACTAAATAAGGAACTCGACCAATTTTAGGAGGAATCAAACAACAGATAAGCAAACCGACATCATCAAAATTTAATCTATAAAACTAACATTTCCTTTCTCATTTACATGCAACAAACAGCATAATAAACAAAAATATAACCTAAAATACATAATACAACATTAGTAGAATGACCAATGTCAGACCGCCTAAAAGTGGACATAACCAGTCCTGACCACCAACGTCATGATGAAGATCCAATACTACTAATGCCTTACCCTGTTCGGCTGTTCAACATTCCCATCACCTTATCCTTCCAACGAAACATAGACCAGTTATAAAAACTCATACTTTATGACCCATTATACCACTTCACCATATTAGCTTATTCTGAATAGAAACCCACCCACTTTCAAACCCTCATCTCAGTCACCAGCTTTCTCCACCACCACTCCACCGTTTCAGATCTACCAGGCCAAGTAGCCTTTCAGTCCAATCACCATTGCAGCCACACTACTGCTCTGTTTCAATTCCACCAGGCTCTAACCCATCTCAGTTTCCATCTCTACTCTACAAAACCAAACCCAGCCCATCTCAGCCCCAGCAAATAAAAAGTCCCGTCTCCATCTAAGAGAAAGTCCCTTTTTCATTTAACCTTAGGTACTAAACAAACATAATAAACAGCCTTGGCCCTTGGGTACTAAACCACCAATACATAATAAACAAAAATAAAACCTAAAATAAGCAAAAACTAACCAAATGAAACAAATCTGAAAATGGGGTACCAGTAATGGCAGTGCCGGCTCAAAGCAGCGCCGGTGGTGGCTCAGCTGACAAAAGAAACATTAATGAGAGAAAGAGAGAGAGAGAGAGAGAGGAAAAAATGAAATAGAGAGGAAGAGGGGTACCTGCAGATTCTCGCTGGATGGTGGCGGTGGCAGTGGGAGGGGTTTGAGGGAGGGCTGACGAGGAAGTGAGAGAGGGCTGACGATCACGTTGGAGGCGCACTGGGCACCGACGGTGGTGGTAGCGGTTGGTGGGGTTTGGAGTTTGAAGAGAGGCTCGACGAGGAACTGTTGGGGCTCAAATGTAAATCACTCCATATATAGCTGAAGCAATCCTGGTGGGGGGTCTCAAGTTACATATAGTCCGTTCAGCTCCATGCTCCAAATGTCGCTTTTGGAGCTCATGTCCTGAAAATAAAAATGAAGGATTTTAGTAAATGATGCCCCATTCAAATCCCTTGATTCCTCTATTTACAAATAGGTAATTACCAACACCAAGTGTGCCATATTCAGCATACACTTTATTC
The DNA here is from genome assembly GCA_037013555.1 of Sextonia rubra. Lineage (NCBI taxonomy): Eukaryota > Viridiplantae > Streptophyta > Magnoliopsida > Laurales > Lauraceae > Sextonia > Sextonia rubra. The sequence continues at coordinate 46,459,629 of JASUAD010000001.1, forward strand.
AAGTCAACTGTAAAGACCATGTTGCGAAATCAAAATCAGATATGACTACTTAAAGAATTATAACTAATTAAATAACTTAAATAGAGTTTCTATTATCCTTGCCTCTCCCAGTTACCATTTAAGACTGCCAGATCGCCCATCACTTGGATTGAATCCTTATAATAGTAGTCATACTTGAAAACAGTCAATACCCTACAAATCCAATAGACCATGAAATTATTTGAGAACCAATAACATCTATATATAAAGTACATATAAATTTGAAAGTAGATATTGCAGTATTCTTGAATTACATAGAACTATGCCATCATAATGAACCATGAATAAATAAAGCAGGTAATATTCATTACCCATTCAGCAAAAGTCCTAGTATCTTTCAAAACCAGGAATTACAGATACAGCACTCAGATATTGGTTTACTCGCAACGTGATTAATCACACATCATAATGTTATATATTAAAGAACGTTCCCCGGAAGGTAGATGTCTTAATGAAGTTTCTAGTAGTGAACGATTGAAATGAATTTATTTAAATTTGATATTTCAATCATAAATGGGTCTGTTTGGCCAATTCCATTTTGTGGGTAGTTCCATCTTTAACCAAGTTTACCCAACATTGATCTAAAGTGTAAGACATAAAAAGGTTCAAAAAAAAAAAACCAAATAAAATAACTCAGTAATACCCACAACGTCATTGTGGACAAGCTCATTCTGCTTGTTTTAAATTTAGGATGCCAAACAGAACCTGTACAACAATTGTTCTGCATCGAGGAATTGAATTGTGCAATAGATAGAATTTCACAAAATTGAATCATGATAGATTTCTACAAAAACTAAACTGAATTTCACAAGCCACTGGAGAATGCCAAAAGACAAAGCCTACACATCTCTTTTACTAATCTAGTCTAATCCAAACAAATAAAGTAGAATATGATAAAACAGAGATTCCACGAAAAACATTCGAAAGTCAAGTAACCCATATTCCGATTCAGACTAAAATCTACCAGAACAACAAATGAACCAGACAAAAAATGTGCCAGAACCCACAAAATTATACAAAGAATGTAGAACCCAGATGAATTTACCTTCTCAAATATCGATGGAGATGTCAGTAGTGGTTCATCCATCAAGACCCAGAATTACATCACATGCATTTCTCGACACTGGCATTTCTAGCTCAAAATCCCAAACCTCTCCACTCCTGTGCCTCTCTCTCTCTCTCTCTCTCTCTCTTCTCGATGAGCCGTAGAAACTGCATTCAAAGGATTAGATGGAGATAGATCTGATCAGCAAGAAAAAACCAGGCATAGTTGAAGATGAAAGATGAAAACACTAAGGAAGCTGCTGTTTTCTCTTAACGCAGCATTTTAATGAAAATTTTAAATTCAATATTATCCTTGTATTTAATGACCAAAATGCCTTTTTTCCTTCAAAATGCAATAATTTTTTCCTCTTTACACACAACTTATATTTCTTCCTTTTTCACTCAATTCTTCTTTCTCCTTCGCTCACCCATCTTCCTACATCACTCAACTTAGTTATCTCTTTTTCCTAATGTCTCTTCACTCATCTCTTCTCCTTTTCTTCCTCAAAATTGTGCAACTAATCTCCTTCCTTACACTCATCTTCTTCCTTTCTTCTTTGTCATCTTCTCTTCTCCATTCACTTTCTCCCTTAATTCTCAAATACAGTATTTTCTAGTGCTCTCTAATCAAATAATACAATGGAAAAGAAGATGAACACTCATTCTCCATGTTTGCTCTCTTTTTTTTTTTTTTTTAACTTTTTCCTTTTCAGAATTGTGCAGTTTTGGCCTCCCATGGCCGAACACCAAGTACAGTGTTCGGTCCTATGAGGCCAAACACTACATGATTCTTAAAACAAGAAAAAAGTTGAAAAAAGAAATAGAAATGGAAGAAAAATCACTATAAACAACATGAGATTACTATAAACAACATGAATCCTTTTTAACAATGTTTGATGCAAATCCATGGGTGTAGAGAGAAAGAGAGAATTGAGTGTAAGAAAAAAGGAATAAATGGATAGTTTAGAGATATTGGGTGTGTTAACAAAGAAAAAATATAAAATTTTAAATTTTGACTTATGTGTAGAGAGAATCTGTGTGAAGAGAGAATCAATTATTGTTTATCCAGCATTTCTCAAACACTAATTTCTACACTTGATAACAAAAAAAAAAAAAAAAAATCTGGAATCAGCTACCCAATCAAATAGAAAAATTAAAAATATGTAAGATCTAGGGATAAGAGAGATAAAAAAAGAGTTGCATTTTCCATTAACCCAGAGAATCTAAGAAATTGATTCACCTCTTCCCTCTAAAAAGAACCAAGAAAACCTAACAATGAAAATGGGGGAGAGAGAGAGAGAGAGAGAGATTAGTCTTCACCTCGTCCATGGCGCAATGTGGACTAGAAAAATCCTCCACTTCTTTTTATTATTCATGAAGAAAAAAGAGAGAGACCCTAAATCCCTAAAATCCCTAAATTAAAAAAAAAACCTGAATTTGAAATCCTTAGTTTCCATCTCTATTTGGGGACCTCCAATATTTTTTTAACTTATACCCTTATATTATAATAATATTAGAACTTACTTATAACAAAAACCAAATCACTCTAAGCGATTGCCTACCCAATAGGCCTTTAAATTGATTTTAATATATAGGAGTTGGGTTCACTATCATATTGATTATTTATAAAAATATAAATAGAATATTAATAAAAATTTCAAGTGTTTTTATAGTAATCGTGGGCACATTGATAAATTTGTGAATTAAAAATAGGTAGGTAATTAAGATGGATCTTCACCAATGCACATAGTCGGTTGGAAATTAAGATTGGTCTTCACCAATGCACACACTACGTTGACAATGTTCAGGATGCCTTTCCTAACACCTATAAGTGTGTTGTAAATATGTTAAACCATTGCCAACATTTTGTTTAAGTCGCCAAATGAGAACATTTAGTTGCCAAAATTTTCACTGTCTTTCTGGAAGAATTTTTGTTGTGCTCCAATGTAATTTCGACACCTTTTGCCAACGTAACTTCATTTGCATTGGCTCAATGCAAAAAATATATAATTTTGTAACTTTTGTCAACGCATTGTTATTTGAATTAGCAAAAAGTAACATTTAGCATCGCCTTTGGAATGAAATTGGGAAAAAGCATTGGGAATTGGGCAATTTATTATAGATATGGATGAAGTAGCCAATACAAAAATCCTTGCATAGTTTGCATGATAACTTCTTTGAAATTTTCACTAATTGATCCATGTTTGAAAGACTTTGTTAGTTTATTATGACCAGAACTGATCTAAGAGGTAAAGAGGGAGGGATAGTGCAAAGACAGAAGCGACCATCAATTTTCCTACATTTGATGATTAATAGTCTCTCCTCCGCTCTTCTGTGTGTAAAATATCATGTGCCCCCATGCTATGGGTCCTATTTCAAATCAAGCATGGCAGAGGTGAAGAGATATAAGAATTTTCACCAAATATAATATTCATCTGTTGAGGTAAGATAGGGATCCAAAATTAACGTTTCGGATCTTATCCTCATGTAGGAAGATTCATAGATGGTCAGATCATATGTCGATCTCATTTGGCATCATCACTATGAAAGTAAATCACCCTCTTGTGGAAAGTTTGATGGTTTTTCCACTATCTTCTACCTTTCCCGAAGGCTTAGGAGAAGGACACACTAGATATATCATGTGGATAATAATGCACCAGATTTTCATTTTTACTGACACTAGTTTCAAAAAACATTTGACACAGGACAAACCAAGTTCACAAGAGGAAAGTTGCGGCCTGCTTGGTCATGGGTGTGTATGTTTTAGAGCGCGATCGCCAAGAAGAAGGCAAACGAGATCCGCCACTGGCAGAGCCTTGGTTTAGTACCTTCAATTTTAAATTAGATCAACCGCTCATTCATGACAAAGATAAGTCCATATATGGTGCCATTTACAAGTTTAAATATCCTTCCCACTTGCCTCCAGAAGCTCCACTATATGTCATTGCCTTCCGTGGCACTGTGCTCAAGAAAAAAAGTGTCCTAGAAGATCTCAGATTAGACATCAATATCCTCCACCAATGCTTCCACAAAAGAAAGCGTACTAGAAGAGCAACAGAAGTAGTGGAAAGTGTTGTTTTTCCAAAGGAAGATCCAGCTGTTCCCAGATTGAAAGTGTGGCTAGTGGGACATTCTCTAGGTTCAGCATTGGCAATTCAAGCCGGCAAGAACGTAGCCAAAAAACTCATTGGAACGAACGTAGACCAAAAGGATATTCTTCCAACATTTCTCTTCAATCCTCCATACCCTTCACTTGCGACTGATAAGATTGGACATGCAGGGGTGAAGCAGTGCATCGAAAAGATGAAAAGAAAGAATAAGGTGAATCTTGTCAACCTAGTAAAAGATCCTCAACAACTTGCTAAGGATAAAGCTTGCTTTGCAAATTTATCCAGATGGTCTCCTCACCTATTTGTCAATCGAAATGACTTGATTTGTTCAGGGTACATCGGATATTTCGAGAGAAGGAAAAAGTCAAAGGATATTAATTCAGAAGAATGGATGTTGGATGCAATGTACTCTGCTAGGGCTCTTTTGAAGGATAATTTGAAAGAAAAAATCAAGAACTCATTTAAGAAAGTGGAAGACATCAAGAAAGATAGTTATTATGAGCCTTTTTACCGTCTTCCAAGTGCCACTCTTACCATTAATGATGGCCTTGAAGGTGATGTGGGAAGAGTAGGACATGGAATCTGCCAATGGTGGAGGGAAGATTTACAACTTAATACGACCTCATACCTCTACGATCATTGTAACTAGTACGAGACAGAAGGAGAATAATCTTTTATGAACCCAGTCTCGGATCTCCGCAAGATTGCTTGCATTCATATATTTTTGTCATCATTAATGTGGATGGTGGATCATGACGAAAGCTGGCAGATATTGGTGGTGTTCTTCGAAATAGCAATGGTGAAATATTCTTGATGTTTCTAAGTTTGTGGGTATGTCTGACTCTAATGAAGCGGAGGTCTTGTTGGCTCTTCAGTGCTTTTCAAGTTATTCAATGGCAATTTTATTGTGGAAAGCGACTCTTTTAATGGAGTGTCTTGGGTGTCTAATAAAAAAGTTAAACTTTGAAAGTTTCAATTCCATTTTAATGAAATTCTTGTCATCTACAAATTTAGATTTTGCCTTCCATCATGTGCTTAGGTCGGCTAACTCAATGGCTTATGCTTTTGTAAAATTGGGGGCTGAAAGAAGTGTTCATTGGGTAAGTTTTATTTAATTAGTTTCTTGTAAGTGAGTACATTACTCTTGTACTCTTTCTCTTTAGAGTTTTCGTTTTTTTTTCCTTTTGCATTCTCTCTTCTTTTAATGAAAGTTTCCGTTATTGATCCAAAAAAATTATCATAATTACTTTTTTATTATTGCAGATTATCCTTTTTAGTGAACTATTATTGATGATGATAATTGCTACTGCTTAAACATGAATGATCATGCATCATCAACCAGTGGCGGGCCAAAATAATAATAATAATAATAAGGAAAGGAAAAACTAGTAGCGGACCCAAGAATTCTATTAAAGTGAGGCAGATGACAGTCAGTTAAAAACATCAAATTAAATTTTATTGCGTACTCATATATTCAAGTTGTTCGAAAAATCTAGAGAAAAAGATAAGAGACTCATCTGCAATGACAATAGAAAAATATTGTGCATAGGAAAAAAATTTCTAAAAGCCCGACTCTATTCTAACAGTTGTAGGAAAATTTAAAACACCTAAAAGAACGAAGAAAACTCCATTTTCACCAATCACAAAATCCAATCTTTCCTTTTTGATAGAGGGCTTTTTTCGATTTGGGTATTAGAGTTTCGGCTTTTCATCTCTATAGGTAGGGCAAGATCGATTTTGAAGGTGGGGCTTGGGAAATATGGCCAATAGCTCATCATGGCCCCTTTTCAAATAGCATGGGTGTGACCACACTGCTGTGCCATAACTTGAGTTTTCCCCTGTCATCAATCATGCACGTGGGACCATTGCATGCAAATAGCCTGCATGATAAGTGCCATGCATGCAAAATTGAATTAATTGCATTGTTATATGCATGCAAATAGTCTGCTAGTTATTGTTTAAATCTTTTTTTTTCTTTTTTTTTTTTGGCTATAAAAGGGATCGCACATGAGATAGCAAACCAAGAGAGAGAAGAGCAACATACAACATAAGGGAATGACCCAAAGCAATACACCCTATGACCCAAAGCAATACACCCTATGACCCAAACCATGGCACTGAACTAACAATCTTCAGACGAAGAAGATGCTGTAAGCATATGGCTCAGTAGGGGATAAGGCTGCACTACAAACATCGATCTGTATCTAATAGCATTCTGGAGACCTTACAAATATAATACATGAGCTTTTGGAGGTAAGCAAGTGTTGAAAAGAGCCACAAATAGATCATTATACTTTGATAAACTATCAACAACTCTATTTGTAGCCCTCTTGCAAAACCGAGCTTCCCACCAAGTGAATTGGTGACAGATTTGAGAAGAGATCTCCATGATGCCATAGCAGACCAAGATAGGTTGCCACATTTCTTTAGGGCATGTTTGTTTATGCGGTAGAGTAGAGTCAAGATATATATTTAAAATTCAAATCCCACCCCCTTCTTTTTCCCAAAAAGTTAAAAGCACTAAATTACAACAAACATCTACTTTTTATAAAAAAAGTCAAAGGTTTCTTATCAAACAATTAAAAACAAAAAGTCATCATAACTCAATCATAATTTATGCTTTCTTGATTTTGGATTTACTCAGCTCCACTTTACTCTACTAAATAGGTGAATGGATTAAAAAATTCATCAAAATTCAATTTTGCACAATTGCAAGGAAGAGGCAACCATGTTTCTGAAGGCACTCCAGATGAAGCAACTGGAGGAGTCAAAAACTCAGGAAAGCAAAACAATACTTTGTGTTTGATAGAACGCAGGTTACTTGGGTAGCCTCTAAAGAGGTGATCGAATCTTAGTTTAGTAAGTTTCTTTGCAACATGAACTAGAAACTATGCATGAGAGGGCGCTAAAACTAAGAGGACCTTATTGCATTCGGTAAAAACCCAAACCAATCCTATTTTTAATGGTTCCCACATGTCTCGCTCTCACATTCACTCCCACGTCTAGATAGGGAAATCTAGAGAGAGGGAGCGAAGAAAATGTAGGAAAGTGAGGAACTAAAAAGGATGGCTAGAAGCATTCTTCATCTTCATAATTTTTTTATCATCTTCATCGTATGAGTGCATTAAACACGATAAGAACACAAATTGTTTTAATTTTGGAAATTTTAATCTAGACCGTAGATTTGGTCTTTGTGGGCCCCACCAGTTCTTTTATTTCAACCATGTTACTATTATTTTTTTTTAATCAAAATGTTTTGGTAATTATTATTATTATGTTTCTTCTAACCAGTGGGATCCATTATGGGATTATAAAATTAAAATTATGTTTAGATTTGAGGAATTTGAAGGGTTGTGATTAATTGGAAATAAATTCGAGGGGGTTTCTTAAATGAGTAAGAGTCATTTCAAATCCTCTTTTAATTAATGTTAAAGTTATTATAGTCACTATAGACCTCTTCTTCCTATACATAGGGTATTTCCCTCTCTCCCCCTAAAACCTACTCTCACATACAAACCCCTCTCTTCCACACGATTTACCTCTCTAGGTCGCAGAGTCCTTTTTTATTTCAGGTTCACTCTCAATCTCTCACCTCCTTTTTTCTTGTTGTCTCTTTTGTTTTATGCTGTTATTTCCTTGTTTCTCGGTATAACTTGCTATGGTTATTTTAATCATAATATGGGTTCACCTTTTGCAATTGTTATCACATGGCCGACTTTAGGACTTAGGGAGTAGAGTCACTATAAGATAAACATAAAATAGCTGTGCCAACTTTTTTTTTTTTAATTTCATTCCTAGTTTCTTATGCCAACGGGTTAAAATTTTCAGATTCCTTTTCTTGAGACCAAAATTTGAAATAGTGATTTGCTCATATGACCAAACATGTTTTCTGGAAGCTTATGTCATTGAAACATGCGAACATCCAAAAGGCACGATGCAAAACACACTTTTAGTTTCTTTCATTATGTTCTCTTACTTGTGTAGTTTACTGTGTACTAATTAACCTCATCATCTCCACTGACGAGACCAAACCAGTGGCTGGCTCCATACCAACCTACCATCACACTTGCATCACCATCACCACCATCACCTCAATCCACCTGCCCGATCCGCCTTCATGTTCATGCACCATCATCTCATGCATCCATCGTGTAGCCCACTTCCCCACCATCTCATCGGTAACAAAACCCAAACGAGCCTACCTATTTCAAAACCAACAGCCCACCCAAATCCATGCTAGTCGTCTCCAACATCTTCTGTTCAACCCACACCATAGAATGACTGATCCAGACTCCATTAATTTTTAGTTCATCACACCTATTCTCCCTGTAACCTCCTTTTTTTTTTTTTTTTTTATGATTTAGGCTATCCCTCGCAAGCCCAGCCTTCGGACCTTTGGCCTTCTGCTGGAGGTTTTCCAAATTTGATGAGCAAGTACTATTTTCTAGGGAGTACATACATGACCAAGACCTTAAAGTAATCAAAATGCAAACACTCCCATCTATCACACCTCACTACTCATTCCCATCACCATACGGCCCCACTTCTCTACAATCTGAAGCTCTAAGACACCGCTTCATTTATCCTCATCCTTATCCATTTTCCACTCATCTCTTTAATTTTCCTCCTACATCACAAACATCCTAACTGTTACCCGATGTCTCCAACTAGACCCATATACTCACTTCTAGTACACTCTGCTTCAATGATCTACTGTAACGACCTGAGTAGCTCATTAGCCCAGTAACTTGGTGAGCCTGTTACATGACCCAAAATGCTTAAACCCAAGTTACTAGTGGTAACTTATATGGTTCATTATATACCAGTTATTCCAAAATGATGTAGGATTGGCTGTTACAATCTACCCCCCTTAAGGCCATACGTTCCCATGTGGATACATCTAACTTCACTAGGTGATGTAGGATCAAACCATTCTACACCCATGTCCTATGCAAATTCTCTTATCTTGATTCATATGCTGGACACCCTGACTCTATCTTGATCTTACCTCAAGGGCTTTCCCAATAGGATTAGAGGTCCCATTTTCCGGCTAGTGGTAGTATTTGATACCATTTGTCATGACCCGAGTAGCACACTTTTCTAGTAACTTGGTGAGCCTGTCACATGATCCAAAATGTTTAAGTCCAAGTTACTAGTAGTAATCTCAAAGTTCGTTATATACTAAACTTATCTTTCAACTGTCACGTCTCCCAAAAACAACCCAGGATCAATGTGAAAAATATGGCTAATTCAAAATTTTCTTTGTGTTTAACATAACACGTACTATAATAGTGGACCCACACAGGACCATAGGCCCATGGTAAGTCATAAAAACGCATCTACAGAAACGATTAGTAACAATTAGTATCATAGTTTCATTTATTAAAATAATTACATCCGACAATAATTATCTTAAAGGTTCAAGTTGCAATAAAATTAAAACAATTTACAAATAAAGCTCATCTAAAGTCGGAATAATTCTAACTAAAAATTATAGTTTACTAAAGTGTTCTATAATAGTAAATCAATCACATACTAGTCTAAATAGCTCTGTAGCCATCGTCGGCACCCCACTTGATCTCATCAACTAGCTTAATGCGTGAAAGGTTTGATCATTTGCCTTCACCTTAGTAAAGTATGTATCAGTACCTATGCACTATATAAATAAAGTCAAAGGCAAGTTATCAACATAATTTGAATAGTAAGCAAGATCAATAAAGATTAATTCACATTACAGTAGAAGATTACCAAAATAAACAAAACACACTAAACAAGCTAATAAGGTGAGTAGTAATCATGTGTACACAAAAGCAAAGCCTCCATGTTAGGTTGTTAACTCTAGCTAACTAAGTACAGCAAGTCCACCATCAAATAATCGAACATAACTGAACTGAATCAGCAATTTGCCATGCAAAACTGAAATGAATTGCAAACGTATAATTGCCCTTAATTGATATACATATATATATAAAGTTGCATACATAATAATAATACAGATAAACCGCATACATGATACTTGCTCGACACAGAAATCTAAGTAAAAAGAGAGGGCTAACTGATAAGTATATACTAATGTTCATATTAAATTTAACTTAACTTATCTGATTTCCAAAGTCAAGCCACTCTTAATAATATCAATGTAACTTATATGCTAGCTAAGACAACTAAAAGAAACACAAACTCAAATGTTAAGGAAAATCATAAATCCAATCTAAGGCCAAAGACACATATTCACTTATGAAGTACTCCAACCCAACTTAATCCAGTTTAGCTACTAATTGGTGACGAATTAGTGGTAAATTATGTTTTGCTTTTGTTTTGGTTTTGTTTTGGGTCCTGGATAGGTAGTTGGGTTGAGTTTAACCTCGTTTAGGTAGATATCAGCCCTTTTTCGTAATTTTTAATTTTGTAAGACGTTGTCATTCATGCATTATCTTGGGGTCAACACGTGTCTCTCGTCGAGCTCTTTAACTTTCATAATTGACTCGTAGGCTAAAGATGTCATTTGTTTCTGTTGGATTGTCATTTGACTCGAACTATAATTAGGATAACCTGTTGGACTTTCTTTTAATTTTCCCATTCTTATCCTTATATATATGTCCACTGACCTTCATTTCTTTCTTACTCTCAATGTTCAGTCTCTTCTTTCCTTCTTTGTCTTCTTTCTCCTTCTTGATCAAGCTAAGGGTAAGAGAAGGGAGAGTTTGTGCAACCAAGGTCTTCGTCATCTCTTTGTGTGGGTTAAGGTGAGCTTTGGGTTTTGATCTTGTTCTTCTACTCCACGTTAGTTACTGCTACATGCACTCATGTCTCTCTCTTTCTTCCTTGTTCTACATGTATGGGGGATTAGAATAGTGTGTAATCGGCGAATTTGAGCCCAAGGACAACAAAGAGCTTGTTAGAACCCATTTGAGGCAAGTATAAGCATGATTTGGATGAACCTGTTGGTACATGATTGATTTTATTAATTCTTTGATCTTGCATGTGAATGAATGTATTACAGCCCAGTTGTGTCAATCTCTATTATGTTGAGTGTGTTAACTTAGTTTTGTACACTCTCAATTGATTCAGTAACAGGTTCAGAAAACTGATCTCGTGCAGTATATGGCTAAGCTGTAACTGCTTACAGCTCAATGTCATGAGAGCTGAAAAACCAAGCTTCTTCTACAGTCAGGCTACGGCTTAGCCGTAGGCTAGCCGTGACCCAACCGTAGGTCAAGCTACGGCTTGATTTCCAGAGAGCTGAAAAATTGAGCGAACCTTTTACGGTCTAGCCACGGCTAAGCCATGTTATGCGTTACGGCTAAACCGTAACCCTAGCAAGGCTAAGCCGTAGGACAAAATACGGCTAAGCCATAGAACAAAATAAGGTTAAGCCGTAAATGCGGAGGAATAGTAAGGGGAATCATGGCTGAGCCATAGTACATATTACGGCTACGTCGTAATATGTCTACGACTAAGCCGTAAGTTACCCACAGCTAAGCCGTAAGGCTTTTGAAAATTAAGAAAGTTAGGAATTAATGAGACCTTGTAAGGTGTTCAAGTTAGAATGTAGGTGACCTTGACTTGCCCAATGGAATATGATAAAATTGCATGAATGATGTCGAGGGCTGTGACTCATTCATGTACATTATATAGTCGTTAAGTACCTCCCCATGGGTGTTAGTTTAAGGGACCCCGATACACTCTCACGATACACTGCAACACGAAATGAAAGACAACTGTGTATCGGATAACTTAAAACTACATCATCATGCACGATTGAAACACTGGATAACTAGATTAGGGTTGACTAGTAAATGATCTTGATTCGAGTAAATTGAGTTGCGTAGCATTTTGTATGACGAGCATTGATCTCTACTCTTCTGTCTAATTTGTCTGGTTTGCATAGTTTTCATTATGCCCCCTTTCGATCTAAAAGTTGATTCGTTTGCTTGATATATTCCATATATTCGATATGTTTCTGTTAACTTGAGGTATGTATGTATAAATGGATTATATGCACGTATGCACGTATGACATATGCTCGATATGCTATGCATGATCTACTTAAGTTTTAATATATGATTGACTCCACATGGTTAGGCACTACTCAGCTCAGCCTTAGGATACTTGACGGGGTTGAATTTGGCGTAGTTTATATGGCACTGCTGCAGTGAGTTTATGTCTTGGGGCTTCCGGACCCCAAGAACTAGAGACCCATTCGTACCCTGGCCTGGTCGATGGTGTTCTCAGTATATGTGTCCCCAAAAGGGAGTATAGGGCAAATGTAGTAGCCAACTAGTTATGTATGTAACATGTAAGCATTGATTCTGATAGCATGCTTCATTTGCTGCACAGCTGCCTAGTATACGAATTTGGAACTCTATGATTTATCTGTTGGTTCTTTATTCTATTAGATACAACATGTGTTAGCTTATTGTTGCTTATACTTTGCTGAATCGTTGTATTCATGAGTTGTCCTTGGTGTTACAGGCTCAGATCTCTCGACCGACCTCTTTCGGTCAACCAAACTCCAGGGGAGACCCCAGATGCCCCATCAGGTTTAGAGGAGTGGATGTGATCACTCTATCGGAGCGCGACAGTGTCATACATGCATATCGGTCTTCCTCATTTTAGAATCTTAGTGGATTTGGATTTATTCATGATCTTTATGCGTTGTATCCAACCCATTTTGTATAACTTTAAATTTTCTGTAATCTTTGTATATATATGATTTTGTTCTTGTATGTCTTCTTTGGTTATGTTTTGATATCTACAGCTTCCGCGTACATGTATTGGCACGTGTGAATTTCTCTTATGTGTATGTGTTTGGACAGAGTCCAAGTGTACATGCACGGGAGTACATGTGTCATTGGTTAGGTTTAGTCTTAACCCCCAATCTCTTGGGCTTGGGTTGTGACAACTTACCCGACAAATTCCATTAAAAACACGGCTGAAGTACAATCCAACACATTCCACTAATTCCAGTGCATAGTCCCACTTAAGGGCTTCCAGAAGGGATGTCTCGAATTACCATTGCACATTGGTTCACGTGGTTTGTACAAGTAATTAACCATGGTCGGTGAGAATCGCGTGCCCAAACATGGCCTCACATTAAGGTCTCACAAATTTATATGAAATTAGTGTGTTTATCAAAATTCGAGGAAAAATGTTAGAACCCACATCTAAATCCAATCCATCTAATCCAATTATGTAACATTTGTAAGTTTTACAAATTTGGAGAGAAGTGTTCAAATTTGCAACAAAACCCAAGTTCTAATGGGGTTCAATTATGATAACAATGCAGAGGGAAAATTCATGTTCTTAATTATCATTAATGTATGCTAAACACCCAAATTATTTTTTGTCAAAGACCAGGCTAAACCCGAAACCGAAACCCGAAATTGAAACAAAAAACCATAACTTAAATTGATACCCAAAACCATATTCGATATTGAACAAACTCGAAATGGAAACCTAAAACCCAAACAAAAAAAAGCAAACCCAAATTAAAACCCTAATTCAAGTCCTAATTAAACCTCAATTGACCCCAATTAAACCCTCATTAACTTCTGAATCCCAAAACCAAAAACCTACCTAGCCCTCCTACCAGACCCACCAGATGCCAAGCCTAGCCCAGCAGCCAGGCAAGGCCTGCCCAGGCAGCAGGTTCCTGCGCACGTGCTAGGAAGCAAGTTACTGCTGCGCATGCAGGCAGCAACATCGCCTGCTCACACGGCAGCTGTGGAATGTTATTATTATTATTATTATTTTCTATCAAAAATCAAATAATCAATGTTAATCCACATGAGAGGGTTAGCGATGGATCAATGTGGTCAAGAACCAATTAATCAAAGAAAGCAAGCAAAACTACATCAAGTTATAGTTGATATTTGTGATGTCCAAAAGATTGAATCCTACACTCACCAGTAATCCTTTCTTCCCCGATGAATATTGGTTGATAGAGAAGGGTTTTGTAGAAAATGGAAGTTTTGGGAGAGAGAAATTTTGTTTTGTAAAAATGCGTTTTTTTCTAGAAAGTGGGATGTTTATAATAATAGGATTAGGATTGCAGAGATCTAATAGGATTTTAAATGGGCCAAGAGGGTAAGTTAATTTTCGCTTAATGATCCAAAACTATTTCTAACTCAACTAAACCCACTTGATGGATCGCACTCAAAACCTATTCTCCATTTGACTAAAATACAACCATTACATATTGAATAATAATTTATAAATTATTTCATCAAAAAAATTATAAATTGTTAAATAATTATTTAATATACTAATTAGGGCTGGACGTTACATCTACCCATTGTTGAGTTGGGTTCCACTCCCCTCCTTCCCAGGACCTGGACCTTACCAACACATGTAGAACCCTCCTAACCTAACCCGTTCATCATCACTTGTGCCCACTCACTGCAAAGCAGACCCCAAACTAAATACCGGCCATAGTTCAACTCCGCTCAACCCATCTTGACTACACGGCACAGAACCCATCCTCACCGAGTGATACACTTTATGTCCTTAGCCAAGTACCGATTATCATCATCATCATCATCATCACCATTCTATCACCCTGTCCACATCAGTCCATCATATGCTCTTAAATTTTAGATAAGCTGAAAAGTGTAACCTTGTATTGATTTGGATAACAATTTAAATAGAGATAACACAAACTAAATCCCCTTGTCTGATGGGATTGAGATGCACTCAGTTATTATGTCCCCTTGTATATTGGGATTTGAGATACAACAGAAGAGTAGATAAGATTTTAAACTTACTATATGCAAACACCCATGACCACACCGTCCTCGGCAACCCACCTTAAAACGGAACTCTTTTTCCATCCACACAGTTTTGAGTCCATTTTCCACTAATCTTTTTCTCCATCGCTGCATTTTTTTTTCATTGTTTTCCTTGTATCCATGCTTCCTTACTGGCTTTCATGTTTTTTCTCATGTTCCTTTCAATCTTGCTTTGCCGTTGTTCATTCTCTGCTTTATTGCATCATCTGCTGCACCAGCCCATTAAAAAGTGAGGGCCTATTTGAGCGTCGAACCCATTTATGGACCCATTATTAATTTTACCCACACAGTTTGTTAGGCCTGGCCAGCACCAGTCCATGTCACTCCAGCCCTCTCACCTACCCATTTAATGATAATCCAATTTGAACCTACCTGTGCCCAGGCCAATTTGACCCATCTTTGCAAATAAATTACACCCATCACATTGGTGCCCTGCTCATCCATCTCCACTACACTTAGTCTAGGCCAACCTTTATTCGACCCAACATGGACCAATTAACACTAGAGCCTAGTCAAACCCATGTGGCCAACACATTATTTTCTATTCAACTTAGCCAACTATTGAACTGTCACACTAGAGCCTAGCCAAACCCATGAGGCCAACACACTACTCATTCACCTATTGCCAACGCCTGCATCGGCCCAGATACATCAACCCATTAGTCAATCCACCTGTTAATTCACTTGCAAGATCTACCAATTTGGACCCCACCCAAAACCGTGCCAACCTCTTGTTGTTCATTTTTAGTCCAAACCGAAAGACCGATGTTTGGCCCAGGTACTTTTCTGAAATTTTGTTTCGTATACTTGTGGCCCAAGCCTAGTAGCGAGTGCATAAACCCATTTCCTGGACCCAGTTGCTAATCTATGTGTAAATCATCGTCCTGAGGTTGATCACTTTCATCATCCACCATTTATCTAATGAGCAATGTGTCAAAAGAGGCAAGTAACCTGACTATGATCCCCTATTACCTATCGTATTCAAATTCCTTGCCTCGATCATGATGAGTACATAAATTTTGTGATTTCATTAAGATCTATACTTGTATCATAAAACATTTGGAAATTTTCATCTTTGATTGAATTAGAGTATGCAATATTTATTCGACACAATATTTTTTTTCCATGATTTCATTATATTGAAAAATGATCTCTTTTGAGAATTATTTTCGTTAGAAATTTTTGAGATCAAATTAGAAGGTTGAAATTTTTGAAAATTTGATGAGAATATGATTTTGATTCATGTTTTCAACCTTCTCCTATTTGTAAATTAAAGCTGAGTATTATTGAACTTTGGAAACGTACACCTTTGACCTCCAAGGTATTCTTTAAACTATAGTCAATGTACCGTGAGGATGCTCACATGCAAATTTAGAGGGGCCAAATTGAAGAAAAGACTAGAAATTTCTAAAATATAAGTGAATTTTCCAATTTTTTGGAGGGGCAGTTTGAAAAAATGAGAATTTTAATAAAAAGAGTATCAGGAGAATGGATTGCATATGATATCGTTGATGTCTAAAGATGCCGCAAACTATAGTTTCTTATGTAAATTATTATTTACTTTATTTGGTTTTATTTTGGGGATTGTAATACGACTATTGTCGGTAATTTTATTTGAATATAAATTATGGCTCGATATTTCAACTCTATTTAGTTAATAAAGTTAGATTTATTTATGCATGTGCTTGTAATCTTGATCTTGTGATGCCTATTTTTAAACATTCAGCTGTGATTCGACCAATCTCACATGAATAATTGAATTAAATACTTATGATTAAAAAAAGTATAAAACAAATTATCAAGCCACTAAATGATAAAAAACCTATTCACTTTTTACACAAAAAGTAAAAATATTTTGTTATCAAGCCACAAAAGACAAAAAGTCATCGTATTATGTTTAGACTCTCTCATATTTTATTTTCTCTTGATTTAAGGTTTTTCTCACTTAACTCTACAAGTTTCTTGATTGGATAAATGAGTGGAGTGGAGTAAATTGAAGTAAATTTTACATGAAGAGTAAAATGTAGGATAAGTGGGTTGAAGTTACAGTAGAGCATTTCACTTCACTTGATTTAGATGCTTGGTGTGAAGTGAAATATAAAATACTTTGGAATATAATTTACTTTTACTCAAGAAAATTAAAGTATTTAGGGTTGAGGTTAAATGAAATACATATGGGCTGACAATAATATTTCATTTATTGGCCAGACTCACCCAAATGGGGTGGCCTATCCAAATAGGCAATATGAACGTGTTTGACACTTTAGTATACTAGAATAGAATAGAGTCAAGTGAAGCCTCCATTTAAGATATATGAAAAAATGTGTGGGTTATATCAAAAGTACAAATATTTGCTCTTCTTTTTTTTTTTAAATAAAATTAGAAAACGTCATTTTCAAGCCACTAAATGATAAAAGAAAATATTTACTTTTTACACAAAAAGTCAAAAAGATTCTTTCTCAAGCCATTCAAGACAAAAAAATTAACACATTATGATTAGAACCCATTATATTTCATTTTCTCTTGCTTTGAGGTTTCTCCTCACTTTACTTTACATGTAAATGTTCGTTACATAAATTAAAAAAAAAAACTTGATGTCCATTCTTTATGGTTTTTAAGGTGTTCTACATATATAAAATACATACCAAATGCCGAAAGTCGACTACATAGTTACAATAGAGCTAGGTAGGATATAGGGAAGCTTAGGCAATTGATGGAGAACTGACAAGTCTTAATTATAGCATAACCAGCATTTAAAAAATCTTTGTTCGAAAGAATATGTAATATTTTGATGTGCTGTAGATATCAAAACATAACGCAAGAAATATGCAACAAGAACAAAATAATAATTGACAAAGATTACAAAGAAGTCAGAGTTATACAAAATGAATCAAAAGACAAATATACAAATCATGAATGGATTTAGCGTGTCAAATCTTAAAATAAGGAAAACCTATATGCAATGTATCCATGCCGCTCTCCGATGGAGTGACTACATCCACTCCTCTCGTCCGGATGGGACATCGGGGGCCTCCCTTGGAGTCTGATCGACCGACGAGGGGTCGGTCTAGGTATCTGAGCCTGCAACACCAATGACAACTCGTGAATACAACGATTCAGCAAAGTATAAGCAATAATTTGTTAACACATGTTGTATCTAATAGAAGAAATAACATGATGTAAATAATAGCATGTCAAGTTCGTATACTAGGCAGTTGCGTATTAAATAAAGCATACCATTAGAATCAAGGTATACGTGCTGTGTACATAACTAGTTGGCTACTACATTTGCCATATGCTCCCAAAATAAGGATCTTATATCCGTGCTGAGAACACCATCGACCGGGCCAGGGTACGAATGGATCTTGGGTTCCTGGGGTCCGGATTCCCCACGACGTATCCTCACTGCAGCAAGGCCATATAAACTACACCAAATTCACCCCGTCGAGATCCTAAGGCTGAGGCAGAGTAGTGCCTGACCATATAGAGTCAATCATGTACTAAATCTTGAGTAGATCGTGCATATCGTGACAAGCATATCATACGTGCATACTCATGAACATGTATCATACGTGCATACTTAAGAACATAAACATAGATCATACGTGCATACTCAATAACATACGTGCATACTCAAAGCTAATAAGTCGATGTTCAAACAAAAACTAATCAATCATGCTAAAGAGTGAAGGTCAATGATAGTCATGGGAGATGCCATGCAAATCAATCATTATCGTGTCAAGATCATTTACTATCCAACCCTAATCTAGTTATCTAGTGTTTTTAACCGTGCATGATGATGTAGTTTTCAGTTATCCGATGTACCGTTGTCTAGTGTTGCATTGCATCATAGAGGGCACCGAAATCCCTCAAACCACCATCCATGGGGAGGTGCTTAACCACTGGATAACGAACAAAAATGATTCGCAGCCTTCGAGATCATTCACGTCGTTTTATCATAATCCGTTAAGCAAGTCAAGGTTGCCTACATTCTAATTCCAAGGTCCTACAAGGTCTCATTCATCCCTAACTTTCTTACTCGTTACAGGTCTTACAGCTCAGCCGTGGGTGACCCTACGGCTTAGCCGTGGGCACCTTATGGCTTAGTCGTAGAAGACTTCACGGCTTAGCCGTGGATGAACCGTAGAAGAGCTGAAATTTACTAACTCTCAGTTATTTTAAATCTACACCCCGTATTGATCTACGGCTGGGTCACGGCCGAGCTACGGCTCAGCCGTAATACACTTTATGGCTCAGTCTAGCACAGTTTACGGCTTAGCCGTGACTGCGCTGGGTCGATTTACTGAATTTGGTACAGAATCAGCTGAACGTATCTAAATATGACAAAACCACATCAAATAGAAGGGAACTAATACAATTAGGCTGTAAACATGTTTCCCATGCAAGTTTACCGAATTTATTCACAATCAAACTTATATCAACATGGGTTCATACAAATCAGGCTTATACTTGCCTTAATTGAGTGCTAACACACAAACTATTGTCCTTGGGCTCAATTCACGTCCAAACACGATTCAAAGCTAGAATGCATGAGAAAGAGAGAGAGAAAACTAGTGAGCACAGCCATGGAGGACGAGAAGAAGAAAGGAAAAAAGAAAACCAACACCCCAAGCATACCTTGAGTCACACGAGGAAGAAGAGAAGACAAGATACTCTAAGTCCCCCTTCTTGCTTGGCTTAATCAAGGAGAAGAAAAATAGGAAAATCGAAGGAGAGAGGGATAGAGAGATAGAGACTCCAACGTGAGAGAAGAGAAGAGAGTGAGAGAGAAGAGTCGGTGGTTTACCTTATATAAGATAAGGATAAAACCCAATTTACAAAAAAGTCCAAGAGTTAAGGCTATTGACAATTTAAGTCAAATGAGGGTCCAGCTGAAACAATTAACATATTTTATAAACAGGGTAGTTACGGGAATTAACGAGCTCAATAAAATACGTGTGTTGATGCCAAGATGATGCTTGAATGACGATGTCTTATAAAATCTAAAATTACAAAAAAAGGCTTGGTTTACCTAAACTAGGTCAAACTTAACCCAATGACCCATCCATGGCCTGCAACAAAACCAAAACAAAAGTAAAACACAATTAACAGCTAATGCATCATTAATTAGTTGCTAAACGGGGTTAAGTGGGATTGGAGTGTTATATCCTCTCCTACTTAGGAATCATTCCGTCCTCGGAATGAATTCACATACCTGAGTAAAGAGGTCGGGATACTGTCGCCCCATTTGCTCTTCCAACTCCTAGTTAGCTTCATTTGGATTGTGATATTCCCATAGCACTTTGACCCATCGAATTGTCCTAGTGCGTAATATTTGCTATCGGGTTCCCACGACACGGAGCGGTTGCTCAATGTATGTTGCATTCGGCTGAATCTGCACATCGTCGTAATGAATGATGTGGGTAAGGTCATTAACATACTTGCGAAGCATCGAGACATGGAATACAGCATGTACTCCTGAAAACACCACTCGAAGAGCTAATCGGTATGCCAAATCACCAATCCTACTCTTGATCTCAAACGGTCCGACATATCTCGGAGCTAACTTCCCTGTCTGGCCAAAACGGATCGTACCTTTCATCGGCAAGACCTTCAGAAAAACCCATTCACCAACTTAAAACTTCAATGGTCTTCTGCGAGTGTCTGCATAACTCTTCTATCTCGAGCAATCAACCTTTAAATTCTCAATTGCTTTCTGTACTTTCTCCGTAGTTTCGGTGACTATTGTCGGCCCGTGAAAACTTCAAATTCCAACTTCTTCCCAACATACTGGGCTTCTACACTTGCGTCCACACAGAGCTTCATATGGCGCAATTCCAATACTCTCGTGGAAACTGTTATTGTAGGTGAATTCACATAACGAGAGATGGGCATCCCATTCTTTTTCAAAGCTCAACACATTGGCCCGTAGCATGTCCTCTAAAATCTAGATCGTCCACTCTGATTGTCCGTTTGTCTGCGGGTGATATGCTGTGCTGAAACTCAATTTCGTACCCATAGCCTCTTGGAATGCTTTCTAGAATGATGAAACAAAGCGGCTGTCACGATCGAACACAATCGATATTGGCATACCATGGAGCCTCACGATCTCATCTACGAACTTCCTCGCCATTTCTAAAAACGTCATGCCCTTCCGGAATGGAATGAAATAGGCTGACTTCATCAATCGATCTACAATTACCCAAATGGCGTTGTTCTTTCTGCTCGTCGGAGGTAACCCCAAAACGAAGTTCATGGTGATGTGTTCCCACTTCCACTGCGGTACATGCAATGGGTGCAACTAACCTGGAGGTCTCTGATGATCTGCTTTCACTTTCTGACACGTCAAGCATCGAGCGACGAACCCTGCTATTTCTCTCTTCATATTATTCCACCAGAAACGATCCTTGAGGTTCCGATACATTTTGGTGCTTCCTGGGTGCATCGCATATCTAGCATAGTGTGCCTTGGTCATCAATTTCTCCTTTAATTCATCAACTGCGGGGACACACAGTTTGCTTCGAAAATACAGCACACCATCTACCAGTCTGAAATCAGGTCTGTCTCTAATAGGTTCACGAATGCTCTTCAAGGTTAGATCCTCAAATTGCTTGTCTTTTATCTGTTAAATCATCTTAGGTTGAAGGACTAGCATACTAGTCAATGATACATACTCATCCACCACTCTCACCTCAACAGGCTTATCATGCATCATCAAAAGAAAACTACTTAACACTTGTTCGGACTCTAATTCCCTGCTAAGTTCATCTGCCACCACATTACCCTTTCCTGGTTGATATTTGATCGGGAAATTATAATCCTTGATAAGTTCAAGCCATCGACATTGCCTCATATTCAACTCATGCTGCGTGAATAAGTACTGCAAATTGTGATGATCTGAATGTACCTCAAATTTCACGCCATACAAATAATGTCTCCAAAGCTTAAACGCAAACATGATGACTATCAGTTCTAAATCATGGGTGGCATAATTCTTCTCATGTTCCCGAAGTTGCATCGATCCATATGCGATTACCTTCCCGTGTTGCATTAGTACACAGCTTAGACCAACTCAAAAAGCATCTAAATATATCACAAACCCTTCACTACCATCTAGCAAGGCTAACACTGGTGCTGTAGTCAACTTATCCTTCAAGGTTCGGAAGCTGGCTTTACACTCCTCGGTCCAATCAAAAAGCACATTCTTCCGAGTCAACTTACTCAAAGGAGAGGAAATCTTAGCAAAATCTCGGACAAATCTACGATAGTAACCTGCTAGTCCAAGAAAACTCTGAACCTTTGTCACTGTCTTTGGCTGGCCTAATTCACAACTGCCTCTACCTTTGATGGATCAACTGCCAATCCTTCTCGTGAGATGATATGACCCAAAAATGCCACCTGCTCAAGCCAAAAGGCACATTTCGATAACTTGGCATATAGTCAATGTTCTCTCAACAAGGTCAAGGCTTTCCTCAAGTGCTCCTATGCTCCTCCACTGACTTAGAGTGGATCAAAATATCATCAATGAACACAACTATGAACTGGTCCAAGAAAGGAGTAAAAATCCGATTCATCAAAGCCATAAACGCTGCAGGTGTATTGGTTAGTCCAAAAGGCATCACCAAGAATTCATAATGTCCATACCGTGTCCGGAAGGTAGTTTTGGGGATGTCATCTTCCTTCACCCTCAGCTGGTGATACCTAGATCTCAGATCAATCTTAGAAAAATAAGCTGCGCTCTGAAGTTGATCAAACAACTCGTCAATCCGGGGTAGAGGATACTTGTTTTTTATTGTCACTTTGTTCAGCTGCCGGTAGTCTATACACATTCGAAAAGTGTCATCCTTCTTCTTAACAAACAATACCGATGCTCCCCACGGTGAGACGCTCGTGCGAATAAAACCCTTGTCCAAAAGCTCCTGTAATTGCTTCTTCAATTTTGACAATTCGGCTAAGGCCATACGATACGGAGCTTCACTGATCGATGCCGTGTCTGGAGTAAGGTCAATAGCAAACTCTACGTCTCGCACCGGAGGTAATTCTGGTACCTCATTTGGAAAGACATCGGGGAAATCACATACCACCGGAATCTCTCCAAGCTGCTTCGCATCTTTCTTCTCCGAGATAAAGGTAATGAAGCCTTCACACCCTTTGCGTATCAATCGATCTGCCTTGCATGCAGAGATAACACGCCTTAGGCATTTCTTCTGACTGTCCTTGAAACAAAAGCCCTTGCCTAGATCGAAGAAGATATCCTATTGTAACAGTTGACATAGGCACAATATCGCGCGAGTGAATCCATTCCAAGGATCACGTCAAAGTCAAGCATTGACAGCAAGATCAATTCAACTGGCAGTGAATGACCCTCGATACGCATATCACATTGGGGGAAGTATACACTACACTCCATTCTCTTACCAACTAGAGTGGACACAACCAACATGTATGGCAGTGGCTTAGGGGGCTGCTGTAACCGTTCAGCAAAATGAGATACTACGTACAACCGCGTAGACCCCGAATCAAACAATACTAAACCTACAACTTGCGAAATCGAGATAGTACCTTCAACCACATGAGGATCCTCAGCACTCTCATGGGTAGTAGCGTACGCTCGAGCAGTCTAACGATGCGGTCTTTGGCCCTGATGAGATGGCTGAGGCTTGCTTAGCGCTGATGACACACTAGATATGCGGAAAGCTGTAATAGCAGGAGCATTGGCTAGTGGAAGCTAAGAAGACTTATATCTAGGGCAGCAACCATCAGATGATCCCTGGAGCCGCAAATGAAACGAGCTCCAGTCTTCCTCCAACATAATTCTGACTTGTGGCCCTTGGCACAGTGCTCGCATGTCACACTAACGGAACTAGAAGTGCGCTGCTGGCCTTTTATCCTTTTTCGTGCGGGCCCCTGTACACTAAATGGCGTATGCCTCTTCGGATCAGCGGCTTTTTCGGCTTGGTGAATGGCCTCAGCAGAATAGGCCCTGTCTACTGCATCATCAAATGTGGCCGATCGTTGAAAAGCTGTCACATAATTCATGTAGCGAGGGTTCAGGCCATCAACGAAACGATTCACCTTCTTATCTTCCGTGTTGACCATGTTTGCAGCAAAATGAGACAACTGTGTAAACTTGTGCACATACTCCGCCATGGTCATCTGCTGTTGGCGTAGGGCTAAGAACTCAACTTCTTTGGCTCTATGCACATAAGCCGGAATAAACTTTCTTCGAAATTGTTTCTTGAATGCCTCCCAAACAGTGGCATTAGGTAAGTCTTTGTACGAGTCCTTCACGCTTTTCCACCAAGTCTTCGCGACATCTCGGAGCATAGAGGCTATCAGTCCAACCCTCTATCTGTTAGTACACACTACAGTCTCAAACAGGTCCTCTGTATGCTCTAGCCACTGCCCCACCTTAAGTGGCTCTTCCGTCCCATAGAATTCAGTGGCTCCTCATTTGTGAAATTTATCATAGAGTGCATTCGGGTCATTCTCCTTCGGTTGGAAGACCACCTGTTGCTCGACATGGGACTGAGCTGGTGCTTGACTTTGCCTGTCTAATATGGTCGCTGCCTATGTCTGTAAATTTTGCATGGACTGTGACTGAGCCTGTATTGACTGAAATAACAAGAGGATGCGTTCGTCTGTGTGCATGGCCTGTGGTGATGGTGCTGACCCACTTTCATTATTTCTGGGATTATTATGAGTGCCTAAACCAGATGCCATATCCTACAAGACGTAAAAGGTTAATACGCAAACAAAAGACGTTCCCCACTAGATTACTCTCCAACAGCGAGAAATGCACATAGGTATAGTTGTATCCTCACCACGTTCCTACATGCCTACATGCTTATCATCTAGAGCAAGGATGCTCTGATACCATACAATACGTATGTCACAATCTGAGCCTAAGAGATCGGGGGTTAGTGCAAACCTAATCAATGACACACGTACTCTCATACGTATACACCTAGACCCGGTCTAAATGCACACGCAGAAAGGAAACTTCACACGTGCCAGATAAGTACGCGGAAGCTGTAGGTATCAAAACATAACGCAAGAAATATGCAACAAGAACAAAATAATAATTGACAAATATTACAAAGAAGTCAGAGTTATATTAAAATGAATCAAAAGACAAATATACAAATCATGAATGGATCTAACATGTCAAATCTCAAAATAAGGAAGACCTATATGTAATGTGTCCATGCCGCTCTCTGATGGAGTGACTACATCCACTCCTCTCATCAGGATGGGACATCGGGGGCCTCCCTTGGAGTCTGATCGACCGATGAGGGGTCGGTCTGGGTATCTGAGCCTGCAACACCAATGACAATTCATGAATACAACGATTCAGCGAACTATGACATGCCCGGGGTGCTGGGCCTTGGCATGGCTGTGCCGGCCGAACACTATATTTATATTAAAATATATTTATTTTTTATATAAATTGCCCATAAAATTTAAAATAATTAAAATTTATCTCTTTATTTGTAAATTGGCATCCATGTTTGTATATTTATTTTACTAGTTTCAATTTTAGTTTAAGTTAAAAATCCTAAAAGTGTAAAATCTCTCTTTTAGTTTTATTAAAAATTATAAAAATAGAAGGCGCATGTGGGCCTCTGCCCATGGGCAGAAGGGCCCAAGCACCACACGATATAAGTCGTCCCTAGACGATGCTAGCTTGGCCTCCCAATTGCCAGGGCACACATGACACGGCACAGTTGGGCCTTCCCCTATTGGACAATGTTGGCATGGCATGGCCCACATTTACATGCCCAAGGTGGATCCATTGTATAGGGGCGCTGCAGACGTGAAGAACTGTGACTTCAAATGCGTCCTTCCCAATCACTTCAAATGGGGCTATGGATGAAGTGAATCACCCATATTGACCCAAATCGGGAAAAAGGGCAATGAAAAAAGAGTTCGCCTCTTGGGCACGTTTGTCCTGCCGTTTTTCCATGCAAATTGAGTAGAAAACATTTAACAGCTTTCGTGTGATGTTCAGAATACAATATTTGGTGCGCCTAAGAAAACTTGAAAAATAAATTACTTTTCTGTGCTGCTGTAGAAAATTATTTCCTATAGGTGAAGGTCAAAAAATGTTTTCCATGGAAAGCTAAAAAAATTCCCACGTAAATGGTTTTTTGAAGTGTCGCACATTTGCACTGGAGATGGATTTTCCTAACCACTTACCACAAAGTTGCTGTACAATTTTCATGGACTAGAATGCCCTTGATTTTGTAATATTGAATGGATATGCTTTTTAGCCCAAGATAAAAGGGAAACTTTTAAAAAATTACAAAATTGAATAAATATGGATTGTTTTGTCATTTTCCATAGTGATGAGAAGTTGTGGGAAAAAAATTAAACTCTTTAGTTTTTTTTGTTTTGGGGGGGGGGGGGGGGACCTCTATATAGGGAATTGGGATTTAATGGGGAAATCTCTTACGGTGAGCGTGGGGAGGTCAATTATATCTTCCCACTTTCCCATTCAAGTCGCCTGCCAACCGAATGGTGACGTGGGGATCCCGATTGGTCTCCCCATGATCACCATGAGGAAAATCTTCAAAGGGTCTAGACTCCTATATAGATAAGCGACTAGTAAAAACAAAAATGGTTACAGGGGTACACACAAGTAGAATATTCAAGTGTAGTGCAATCAAGGTTTGGGCTTGATTGGGTCTTAAATTACCTTTTGGTATGGGTATGGTTCTTATTACTTGGTCTAACGCCACATGACTTACCAAAGAATAAATTGATATGTGGGAGTTGAAGAATTTTCATGAGGGGAAGTGGGTAGCGTAGATGTGGAGGAAACCTACCTTGGAAAACCTTTTGGAAATTGAGTAGGAGTTCACGCCATGGTTCTTGGCTCAAGATCAAGCAACTCGCTGGAAGATTAATAAGATGGGGACGCCTAAACGTAGAAATAATCATAAAGTTTTGGAAACTTTTTTAGTTTGGAGGTCACCTAGGGGGATTTTTTTGTTAAAGTCCTCTCTCTCTCTCTCTCTATATATATATATATATTACACTAGAGGGCAACGAATTGAAGGATTCTGTGAACAAAACCATCAACATACAATAGTGAATTTAAAATCTAATCATTTGTTAAAATAATATCAAAGCTCATACGATCTAGGCCCATTGCCAGTCACGAGGTGGGTTAATAATGCGAATTTAATTCCAACACAACTCAATCTCATCACAAAAATCGAGAACAATGCGAAAACAATGCCAAACGAAACTTGGGATTTTGAAATTTTCTCAGGCCAAAAGTGACATTTGCATGAGACTTAACTTGTGCATCACATTAGCTACAAAATTATCATCCGTGAATTTTCTATTTAGGAAAGTGATTATTACGGAAAAAAAACATCAAAGATCTCTATATCTTCAAAAGCATTATCAAATACATATAATGCCCAAAAGCATCTTATACTGTAAACTCCATTTTTTTTTCTAAACCTAATTGCCTTTTACGCAGTGAGACTCAACCTCATTCACGCATTGAAGTATTTTGTAACTTGTTATTTTTGTTTTAGCTCTCAAGCTTGCTAGTTTATTTTCCATATCTTAAGTAGTTAATTCTTATTTTAAATCCATATTTCTAAAGTGAGAAACATGGAGGAAAACATTCTCAACTCTATAGCTGATCTTTTGTAGGTTGTAGTAAAACTAGGGTTAGAAATAGGAAAAGGAGAATAGCACAATTTTGTGCATTTTTTTTTCTAAAAATGAAATGAGTGGTTGGTTTTGTGGAGAAAAAGGTTAATAAAATACAAAAACTTCTCATAAAGGAAGGTGTTTTTTCATTTATAAAAATTTTTAGAGAAGACTTGAACAAATGAATTGTTAAGAACACTTATATATATATATATATAATTGAGATATCCAAATCTTCATGTATTTGTTTGGAAAATGAGCTAAAAGTTATATATATATTTTTAAATTTATCCAAAAAAAGTAGATGACCTGGAATCGCAACCTTCCATGGTCAATTGGGTCTTTTTCTTAGTAGCACATTCAAATCAGTAAGAGAGTGAAAGATTTGGAATTGCATTTTTCAATTTTCTATGTTGAGATTTTAAAAAGGAATTTTAGGGCCCACCTGAACCCACTAGTTAGGTGGCATTAGATAAGGTTTGAACAGTTCTTGGAAGGAACTAAGATGAGCCAAAAAAAATATACTATTTAAATTTTAAATGTAAAAAAAATTCCAAATGAGAATCTAGGCTTTTCAAAATAGTGGCTTGCTTAGACAGCTTGAGAGAGACCCAGTAATCTATATGAATGTAAGAGGAAGAAAATAGGGAAGAGAAATGATTACAGAATGCCAATATCATTCAAGAAGTGCCACCAAGTATAGCAAAGAGAAATTTAACAGAGAGAGAGAGAGAGAGAGAGAGAGAGGTGCTTTTCCTTCCAATGACACTAAAACACGGGTTATTTGTTAACATGAAAATAGTTAAATCTATTTCCAATTTTCAGAAGTAATCCCTTCTCCAATCACGGCGCCGTCTATTACCATTTGGACGGCTTTTGACTCAAAGCGGAATAGGGCATCTTTGGAGCCATCTCAGCCTGGGTTTCTTGGAAAAGAAGATTTAGCCTCTAGGATAAGCAAGCAGCCAACCACTTGGAGAGAGCCAGTGCATGGACCAGATGTGAAAGAGGAAGAAGGTCCGTTGACACTTACCAGTCAAGGGTTATCTAAAAAAAATCCTGGGAAAAAGAGAAATATCAGCCCCAGATGTTCCTACTTGGGCCTGCTAGTGTCACCAATTGATCAAAGATCAAGGGGTTTTCTATTTAATTTTAGGAAGCCTATAACCGGATAGTGATATATCTTTAATTTCAATAATAACACCATCACCTTACCTGTTTAAGGGTACACTTACATGGCCACTTTTTCTAAAAAAAGAATTTAATAATAAAAATAATAAAACTGTTATAAGAGATATCATCATCAGTGAATGCCTAAATTGGGGTTCACATGAGATAAGGAAAGCAATTAGAGTTAGAGTCCTACTATATTGGATTGCTTAGAGAAGAAGAAATCTTATTTTATAAATAAGATCCCCTCTTCCTTCATTAAGTATACCTGATTCAATAAAAATATTTCTTTTTCTCGCTCTACTTGTCTCTCTCTCTCTTTTTTTTTTTTTTATGATGTTATCAGCACGAGCCACCCCACCTCTTCCCTTCCATCCTCATAAAAAAAAAAAAAAAAGAAAAAGAGGATACAGGCTTTCCTCTTGTTACGCCAAGTGCAACAAAAATAAATAAAAAAAAAAAATCCAACAGTGGGGTGAGAAGAAGCCCAGGAACTCCTCACGCTCCATACATTCCAAATCCAGCGAGTTATTAAAAAACGCAGTCAGCGTCCACCAACCCTCATTGCTTGGTCTACGTGCAAAAGGAACAACCATCCCTTCTTTTTTTATTTCTCTGTTCACGTGCAAGGAAGCCCATTGTTTTTCCCTCCTTTCTTTTGCATCAACAAGGACGGCAAGGACACATGCGCTGATATCAGCAGTGACATGTATTAACAAAATTTTAGGTTGCAATATCTTGGGTGTAGGAAGTCAGATTCGCGATCCATTGAAATCTAAGGAAAGCTCAAAAACAGATTTATATATTAAAAATTAAAAATAGCAAAATTAATAGTAAAATTAATTTTTTATTTTTAAAAAATTTTTTAGATTAACAAATATATGCATATATTTCCTTTTAAATTTGAAGATGAATGTTCATTTTCTTTTTAACAAAGGGAGATCAAGAATGAATTATAAATAAGAACCTAAAGTTCTATATTAATACGAACCTAAAGTTCCGTACGAACTAGAAGTTCCTTTTAAATCCGGACCAGAAGATCCGTGGATTATTCAAATCTGAAACCAAAAGTTCTTAGATCCACAATATGAACTTGAAGATTCATATTCCTAATCAAATCTAAAGTTTGATATTTAGATCCAGAAATAAAAACGATAAGCTATAATATCAACCTCGAAGCCTTGATAGAACCTGAAGTTCAAATTAAAAAACCTGAAATTCTAATTCATGAACCTGAAGTTCCAAATCAAGTCAGAAGCCTTGCCAAATCTGTTGTTTTGGACTATTAAAGTTGATAACATGATGTTTTCAAATAAGCCAACTTGATTAGACATGACTCACCTCTTGATTTATTCTGAATGTTTTAAAATTTTATTTTTTATGTCTTATCTTCCTTTACATATCAATGATTATGTATATTTTTCTTTTCCAGCTCTCGCATAATATCGAATTTAGCCAAACTTGAATTTTAACATTACGAGGGACAACTACTTATCCTAGTACTTGGATGCAAAATTACACTTGTAATTTCCAAAACTTGGAGAAACAATGGAAGAGGATAATAAAGAATCCCCGAAAAATAGAGCATTGGCACTTATCTTCTTACATCATCATATACATGATGACTTAAAAAATGAATAGCTCACTGAGGAGGACCCAGCAGGTTTTTGGAGATCTCTGAAGGATAGATATAATCACCAGAAGATGGTTGTATTACTAGTGGCTTAGATCGAATGGTTAAACCTGCAATTTCAAGACTACAAATTAGTATTTGAGTACAATTCTGCTCTTTTCAACATTGTTTCCCGATTAAGGTGTGTCGAAAAAAGATTACGAAATAGCAGATGTTACAGAAAATGCTGTCCACGTTCTACGCATCAAATGTAATCCTACAGAAGCAGTACCGTGAACGACATTTTTCTAAATACTCAGAACTAATTTCTTGTCTCCTTGTTGCTGAGCAGAATAGCAAAATCTTGATAAAGAATCATAACTCTTGACCAACTAGATCTATGGCAATGCCTAAAGCAAATGCCAATTTCAATTTTGGCAGAGGCAGGGGAAGGAGGTATGGGAGAAACAATCCCTCCAGAATAGATGGAAAAAATAATTCCTCCAGACGGGGAGGATTTCGAGGTCCCCTCCTCCCCCAAAAATTAAAAACCAGCAGAAATGATTTGATCTTCAGAAATAGCAAAATCAGGATCAACATCAGAATCCACTGAATAAATTTGCCCATTGTTCTGATGACCCTTGTTACAGATGTGGAAGGAATGGACATTGGTCACACAATTGTCGTGCATCAAAAGACGTGGTGGAATGATATAAAGCATACAAGGCCTCTATTCATTCTACAGACTCAAATGATCTGGAAGATTGGGATTGGGATATAGTCCTACAAAATGATGATTACTAGTTGAATATTACAAATTTGGAGACTAGAGATTTTTTTGAAGATGAAAATGGCCAACTTCTGAGCAATGAGGTATTTAGTTATAAGATTGGAATCCTTCTTGTCATAGTCTAAAAGACCAAACAAATTTTTTTTCAAAATCTCTATTTAGAATTTTTTTCAGATATTTACCTTTTCATGGATATTTTATGTTGGATGATTTATTATTATTCAGTTTATTAATTTGATAAACCTTTTTATGGATGTTTTTATGGATATTTTTGTGATGGATGATTTCTTATTATTTAGTTTATAAATTTGATAAAATTTTTATGAATTTTTTTAAAATTTTTATCATGTGATTACTTAGTTATTTTTTTATTTTCTTTTGTTTAAAGGTATAGACCATGAAAATGGAGATACTTACTATTTTGCAGATAGTGTTACAATACATACCATTCTGAAAAACTAGAAGTTTTTCTCAGAATTGGTATTCAATCCATGAAAGGTATCCATCATAGCTGTGCAAATAATTGAAGGCTTCAGAATATCCCACATGACGTTACCTAATGGTATTAATTTATTCATTAAAGATGCATTGTTATCTAGCAGTTCTAAAAGAAACTTGTTCAGTTTCAAAGACATCAGAA
Source organism: Sextonia rubra (assembly GCA_037013555.1). Taxonomy (NCBI): domain Eukaryota; kingdom Viridiplantae; phylum Streptophyta; class Magnoliopsida; order Laurales; family Lauraceae; genus Sextonia; species Sextonia rubra. Next base: position 46,491,496 of record JASUAD010000001.1, read on the forward strand.
TAAATAGATATCATATTGAGATTACTAATCAAGGTAACAAGGATATGTTACTTATCGTTACTAGTATTGGAAGCCAAAAGCACATACTAGAAACATTAAGTGCACTTTCTTCTGGGTTATATTGTATGACAATATGCATTATTGATTCACATTCGATTTTGAACAAAACGATATAGTTATGCCCGAAGTTTAAACTAAGCCCGAAGCTTAGCAACCCTCAGACTTTATTGCTTTGGCATGATAGGTTAGGACACCTCAAAGTTATCATGTTAAAGAAAATAATTGATAACTCTGTTGGGCACTCTTTTGAAAACCATAGGTTGACCATATCTAATGGGTATCTATGTATCCTATGTTCATAGGGAAAACTAATCACTAGACCTTCCCTTGATAAGATTATATTAGAATCCCCATCCTTTCTGCAAGGTATACAAGGAGATATTTGTGGACTGATAAATTCACCTAATGGACTTTTTAGGTATTTTATAATTTTGATTGATGCTTTTATCCGTTGGTTAGATGTTTGCCTACTTTTAACTATGAATACAGTCTTTGCCCACCTGTTGACCCAAATCATTAAACTTAGGGCCCATTTTCCTGATAATCCTATGAAGTCTATACGACTTGATAATATAGGCGAATTTACATCACAAGTCTTTGATGACTACTATTCATCTCTTGGCATTATTGTTGAACATCATATCCCTTACGTCCATACCTAGAATGGCTTAGCTAAATCATTGATTAAACGCATTTAACTTATTTCTAGGACTATACTGATGCAGTCCAAGTTATAAGCTAGCTTGGGGATATGCCGTGTTACTTGCATCAATGCTCATTAAACTCCGACCCATAGCCTACCATCAATACTCCCCTACACAGCTTATATTGGGACATTAACTTAATGTCACAACCTGAACCTATTAATTGGTGGTTAGTAAAAACTTAACCGGTGACACACGTACTCCCACGCATGCACACTTAGACCTGGTCCAAGTGTACACACACAACGAATACTCACAAGTGCAAGCAAGATGTACGCAGAATCTGTAAGTATCATTGCGTAACCAAAGCATATACAGAAATGAATCATAACTACAAAAGATTATAATAATTACAAAATGTACAAACAAAATGAGAATAGTTGTTAAGGGCAAAATACAAGGAATAACCCAAATACCTTGGTACAGAAATTTATGCAGGCCCCATATGTATAAGATGAGAAATTGATGCCATGCAAGACCGCTCTCCAAGGGAGGGATCAAATCCACTCTTTTAACTCTGATTGGGTCTCCTGGACCTCTCCTGGAGTCTGGTCGACCGACAATAGGTTGGTAGAGGGATTTGAGCCTGCAACACCAAGAACAACTAATGAGTACAATGACTCAGCAAAGCATAAGCAGCAATAAGTTAATACGTATTGTATCTAGCAGAGCAGTTATCAGTTAATAACTAACCATGCATAGAGATCATGTTAGTATACTAGGCAGGTCATGCATAATAATAAGCATGCTTTTAGAATCATGAAACAAATAAACTAGCTAGGTGACTACTACATTTGCTATATTCTCCCTAACAAGAGCAGTTAGGATGAGAACACCATCGATTGGGCCACGGTACAAATGGGTCTCTGGTTCCCGGTGTTCGGAATCCTAGGACAGGAGCACTCTGCAGAGGCAACAAACAGTCTACGCCAAAGTCAACCCCGTCGGGTATCCTGAGGCTGAGGTTTAATAGAGCCAGACAGACATGATCGGTCATATGGTATGATGCATGTCAATCAATGTCAATCAGTCGGTTAGGTAATACAATACGGTGCAGTACATGTCAGTAAACAATACAGTGTATGCATCACATGAAAAGCAATCACTAAGCTCAAGTCTTGCTGTATCATTACAAACAAACAATTACAAGTCAAACGAGAATAAGAGCATAGAAGGCAATTACCGAAAACGATATGTAATGCAAGTCAAGGTATTACTCTGAATCAAGGTTGTTTACTAGCCAATCATAAGCTAGTTGTCCAATGTTTCTAACCATGCATGATGATGTAGTTTTAAGTTATTCGATATAAAGTTGTTCAATTTGTGAATGTTGCAATGTGTCAATAAATGTGTATCAAAGTCCCTTAAACCAACACCCATGGGGAGGTGCTTAACGAATGGACAACGCACATGAATAAGTCACAGCCCTAAAGACCATTCATGCAACTCTTACATTCCATTGGGCAAGTTTAGGTTACCTACATTCTAGCTCGAAGGCCCTACCAGATCTCTTTATTAAACCTATCCCTTTAGTTCATTTCTCAATGGTTGTACGGCTTAGCTGTAGGTTAATGTACGGCTTAGCTGTAGGTATCTTACGGCTTAGTCGTAATATGCACTGCGGCTTAGCCGAGGTTCCCCTTACTGTTTATCCGTATTTACGGCTTAACTTTATTTTGTTCTACAGCTCAGCCATGTTTTGCTCTACGGCTAGGGTACGGCTTAGCCGTAGCACCTGTCACTGCTTCAACATGGCTGGACCATAGAATTTCCAACTCTCGGGAAATCTAGCCGTAAACTGACCTACGGCTAGGTCACGGCTAGCCTATGGCTTCGCCGTAGTTCATTTTACTGTTTAGCCATAGCCTTACCGTAGTGTAAGAGCTGATTTTTCAGCTCTCGGGACATTGAGCCGTAAAACCTTACAGCTTAGCCATAAGTTTCAGCAACTGAACTTCTGAACCTGTTACAGAGAATTGGATTTGCACATAAAATGGAATTATGATAATAACAAGTGCAAACTAACATACAAGGGCTGTAAAATCATCAAACAATGCATGAATAATAAGAATAAAACCAATCAAATCATCATCAACAAGTGTTCATCCAAATTATGCTTATACTTACCTCAACTGGGCTCAAACACACGAATAGTTGTTCTAAGGCTCAAATCTGACGTCAACCCACTGTTCTAACACCCATGCATGCAAAAGAAGAAAAAAACGTTGAACACATGCAGTAATTGATGAGAAGAAGAAAGAGAAAAAGAAGAAAAACCAAGAACCCAACTTACCTTAATCCACATGAGAAAGGGTTTGCAAATTAAGTGCACAAGATTTCCCTTTCTTAGACTTGATCAACAAAAAGACACAAGAAGAGAAGAAACAACGAGAAGAGGAAGGAGAGAAACCAATGTGATTAAAGAGAAGAGGGAGAGAGTTGGTGGATATATATATATATATAAGATAAGGATTAAGAAAGTTAGAAGAAAGTCCAATAGTTAACACTAATTACAGTTCAAGTCAAATGACGGTCCAACGGGAACAAATGACGTCTCTAGCATGTGAAGTAGTTATGGAAATTAACGAGCTCATTGAAAGACACGTGTTGATGCTAAATTGATGCATGAATGACAACATCTTATAAAATATAAAATTACGAAAAAGGGTTCATGTCTACCTAAACCAGGTCAAACTCAACCCAACTACCTATCCATGACCCGAAACATAATTCTAAACAAGAAAACAACATGCACGAAACTAATCCACTGAAAACTAACCACAAAGATGGTTAATTAAACGTTAAACCAGGTTAAGCAGGGCTGGAGTGTTACACCTAATATCTCCCATTTGTGCAAGTTTGGTTGCGCAGCTCTAGTCCCTATATCACCCCCTCAGCGTACTAAAATAGGACCACAATGTAGGTTGGGAATCTATATAGGTTATGACTATCCTTCGATTATTCGATTTTTAAAACCAATGACAGGAGATGCTTTTACTGTTCGTTTTAACTATTCTCAATTCGATGAGACAAAATTCCCGCCGTTAGGGGGAGATAAAAAACGTATTATTCTTATAAAATAGCCCGTTCCTGAAGAACGGCATGAATTAATGTGAAATACTTCCACTTTGTCTTATCAAGACCCACGTACTTCACAATGTGAAAATGAAGTCCGTAGAATTGTGCATTTACAGGAAATTGCAAATAGATTACCTGATGCATTTAATGATGCAGCAAAGGTAACCAAGTCACATGTGCTAGCTATGAATGCACCTGGTAAAATTAATGTTCCTGTAGGACAAAGCCAAAAAGTGGCAACAAAAGTGTTTGCAATACGCCAGAAGCACGACAGACCTAAATGTTCAAAGGATATAGCTCCGCGGAAAAGGAGAAATGTACAATCATCATCATGTTTTCTCAAAGATACACTTGATACTCCTAAAAAGGTTCTCTCGAAGAGGCACATAATGCTCCCGAAGAGGTTATAAAAAAATCCACTCTTTTTAGAATAACAAAAGTCCTTGATGAGACTATAAAAGCCCCTGAAAAGGCACCGGTACCGGATAATGAAGAAATCTCTATATTTTACAATTATTTAAGAGAGAGATGGGATAGAAAGGAAACTATCATCGATAACGCATTTGCATATGCAGTAGCTACACAAATATCAATGGAACATGAGGATGATGATTGGGATACAGAACCACATACTATAAATGAATGTCGACAAAGGAAAGATTGGCCAAAATAGAAAAGTGCCATTACAACAGAGTTAGAGTCTTTCAATAGATGTGGTGTATTCTGACCTATAGAACAAACCCCAAAAAGGTATTAACTCTGTATGTTACAAATGGGTGTTTGTAAGGAAAATGAACAAAATAAATGAAATTACTAGATACAAAGTAAGACTTGTGGCATAAGGTTTCTTGGCAGAAACCCAGGATTGATTATGAGGAAACATACTCCTTCATTATGGATATAACAACATTCAGATATCTGACAAGTTTAGTAGTTTTTGAAAATTTGGATATGAAACTCATGGATGTTGTAACCGCTTATTTGTATTGAGACTTAGACATAGAAATTCATATAAAAATCCCAGAAGGATTTACTTTGCTTGCTGCAAAGCCCAAGAGTACATATTCAATACAATTGAGACAATCTTTGTATGGACTGAAGTAATTTGGAAGAATGTGATATAATCGTCTTAGTAAATATTTGTTTAAAGAAGGATATGAGAACAATTCTATTTGCCCATGTATCATCATAAAGAAATCCTTAAAAGGATTTGCAATAGTGGTAGTTTATGTCGATGACATAAATTTGATCGGGACTCCAGAAGAGCTCAAAATAACTGCTAATTATTTGAAAAGAGAGTTTGAAATGAAAGACCTTAACAAAAAAAAATTTTGTCAGCCTGTAGATCGAGAGAAGTTCTAGTGGAATGTTAGTCCATCAGTCTAATTATACCAAAAATTTCTTGAAACGCTTTGGTATGGACAAAGCACATCCACTAAGTACTCCTATGTTTGTTCGATCTTTAGATATAAATAAAGATCTATATCTTCCAATTGAGAAAAATGAAAAAGAATTGGGTCCTAAGGTGCCATATCTAAGTACTATTGGTGCTTTAGTGTTTTTAGCACAATGCACTAGACTAGACATTTCATTCTTAGTGAATCTACTTACTAGATACAGTTCTGCACCAACGCAAAAACACGGACTGGTATCAAACATATCCTGCGCTATTTGCATAGTACAAAAGATTTAGGACTTTTTTTATTATAATGATTACAAGTTTATAGGATATGTAGATTCAGGATATCTCTCTGATCCTCATGAGGGTCGATTTCAGATAGGTTATATATTTCTTAGTAGTAATGGTGCTATTTCTTGGTGCTCTACTAAACAAACTTTGGTAGCTACTTCTTTTAACCATGCTGAGATTTTAGCACTCTATGAAGCCACTAGAAAATGTTTATGGTTAAAATCTTTAATTTAGTATATTCATAGTTCTTATCAATTGCCTCTTAGTACAAGTACCCCAAGCGTTATCAATGAAGACAATGAGGCATGTATATAACAGATTAAAGAAGGATACATTAAATGTGATAAGACAAAACACATTGCACCAAAGTTCTTCTTCACACATGAGTTTCAGAAGAACAATGAGATGATGTCAAGTAAGTTCGTTCAAGCAATAACTTGGTTAATTTGTTTACTGTCACAACCCGAGCCCAGGAGTTCGAGGGTTAGCAAAAGCCAAACCGATGATATACGTACTCCTGTGCATGAACACGTAGACCTGGTTTAAATGCACCGCACAAGGGAATGTTCACACGTGCCAAACATGTATGCGGAAGCTGTAGATATCAAAACATCACACTAAACAATGCAAGAAAAGAGTCCGAAAATAGAGCTGACACATATCAATAAAGGTTCGACAAAATGAAGTAAAATAAACATGTACAAATCATGGTAGGATTCAATCGTGACAAATCTCAAAGTGATGAAGACTCATATGCAATGATGTCCATGGTGCTCTCTGATGAGTGACTACCTCCACTCCTTTAGTCCTGATGGGACCTCGGGGGCCTCACTTGGAGTCTGGTCGACTGACGAGGGGTCGGTCTGGGTATCTAAGCCTGCAACACCAAAGACAACTCGTGAATACAACGATTTAGCAATGTATAAGCCATAACAAGTTAACACATGCTGTGTCTAATAGAATAAAAAATATCATATAAATCATAATAAGTCACATTCGTACACTAAGCTGTTGTGCAAGAAAGAAACATGCTATGTGAATCAATGTATACATGCTGTGTACATAACTAGTTGGCGACTACATTGCCATATGCTCCCAAAAGAGAGATCTTATATCTGTGCAGAGAACACCATTGACCGGGCCAGGGTACAAATGGGTCTCGGGTTCCTGGGGTCCGGATTCCCCAAGACGTTTCCTTACTGCAGCAAGGCCATGAAAACTATACCAAATTCACCCCGTCGGGATCCTAAGGGTGAGGCTAAGTAGTGCCTGACCATGCTGAGTCAATCATGAAAAACCCTGAGTAGATCGTGATAAGCATATCCTGCGTGTATATCAGATAACATGTCTTATACGTGCAAGCTTTATAACATACGTACATATGTGCGTACTCAAGGTATTGGACACATAGTAAGACGTTCGATGTTATATGAAATGATCCTGCTAAAGAGTGGAGATCAATGATCGAAATATAAAAAATGTCATGCAAGCAAATCTTAGCATATCAAATCACTTCATTTACTAACCAACACTAATCTACTTATCCAGTGTTTCTAACCGTGCATGATGATGTAGTTTTAAGTTATCTGCTGCACCGTTGTCTAGTGTTGTATTGTATCATATGGTGCATTGAAGTCCCTTAAACCAACACCCATGGGGAGGTGCTTAACAACTAGATAATGAACATGAATGATTCGCAGCCCTCGAGATCATTCACGTATGTTTACATAGTCCGTTGGGCAAGTCCATGTTGCCTACCTTTTATAGCAAAGGTCCTATGAGTCTCATACCTTTCATTACTTTCTTATGGGTTATATCTTCTGGCTCAGGCGTGGGGGACCTTACGGCTTAGCCAAAGACACCTTACGGCTTAGCCGTAGAAGGCTTCACGGCTTAGCCGTGGCAGGGGCATAGAAGAGTTGCTGATTTGCATACTCTCAGTTATTTTCAGGTGTCACCTTGTATTGATCTACAGCTGGGTTCACAGTTAGGTCACGGCTTAGCCGTAGCGTACTTTATGGCTTAACTGTAGCACATTTCATGGCTTAGCCGTGCATGCGCTGAGTCGATTTCTGAATCAATTATAGAAAATTTGTCACGACATCAAATAAGCAAAATCTCAACAGAGAAAGGGAGAATGAGCTCTAATTGGGCTGTAACCATACTAAGCATGCAAGATCATGAGAATCATCCAAAAATCAAGCATATATCAACATGGGTTCATACAAATTATACTTATACTTGCCTTAATGGAGTTCAAACACACCAATTGTTATCCTTGGGGCTTAATTCACATCCAAACACCACTCACAGCTATCATGCATGTGAAAGAGAGAGGGAGTTCATGAGCACAGTATTGGAAAAGGAGAAAAAGAAAGGAGAGAAGAAACCAAGATACATACATACCGTGAATCACATGAGGAAGGAGAGAGGACAAGAGGATCTCTCAATCTCCTTCTAACTTGCCTGAATTAAGGGAGAAAAGAAAAAGGAAAATCGAGAGAGAGAGAGAGAGAGAGAGAGAGAGAGAGAGAGAGAGTCGAACGTGAGAGTAGAGAAGAGAGTGAAAGAGGCTGAGTCGGTGATGGCTCTCTTATGTTGGATAAGATTAAAGGCAAAATTGTAATGGAGTCCCATGCAAGAAACTATTTACAGTTTGAGTCAAATCCGGGTCCAATGGAAACATATGACATCTGTTGAAATCGACGTAGTTACAGAAATTAACGAGCTCAACGAATGACACGTGTTGACACCAAGATGATGCAAAAATGGCCATGTTGAATACAAGCTAAAATTACGAGAAAGGGCTTGGTCTACCTAAGCCAGGTCAAACTTAATCCAACTACCTATCCAAGACCCGCAACGAACTTAAAACAAAAACAAAACACAACTTACAACTAAAGCAACATTAATTAGTCGCTAAACGAGGTCAAGCTGGGTTGGAGTGTTACATTTACTAAGTCATTACCAAAGTCAACATTCTAGAAGCTTGTACATGAGATCGGCATGCGTAGAGTTTATCATCAAATAATGTAAAGGTTATTGTTATCAAGGAGAGTTACTAATCAGGGATAGGCATTTTGAAGCATGATACCCATGACATATGTACGCTGTACTCCTTTTCCTTTTTTAGGTCTTGTCTCACTTGGTTTTCTTAGTTAAGGTTTTAACGAGGCAGCATTTTGTATGTCAAATACCACTTCAATAATTTTGTAGAATGTTGTACTCTTTTTCCTTCGCTTTGGATTTTATCCTATTGGGTTTTTCCTTTGCAAGGTTTTAATGAAGCAACTGTTATTTAATGGAAGTCATCCAAGGGGAGTGTTATAAGAGATATCATCATAAGTGGATGCCCACATTGGGGCTCACATTAGATAAGGAAAGTAGTTAGGGTTAAAGTCTTATTATATTGGGTTGTTTGGAGAGGAAGTAATTTTATTCTATAAATAAGATCCCCCTCCCCCTTCATTATGTACACCTCCCTCATTTAATAAGAATATCTCTCTTTTTTTCCTTTTACTCCTCTCTCTCTCTCTTTTTATCAAAACCTATGAAAAGTAAAAATGATTTTCATAAGAGTAAAATTCATATTTGGTATGACCACTATTGTTTGTGAGAAACAACGAGAAATTGTTTTGCAAGTTTGGTAAAAACAATTTCGGCCAATGGGATAAGATGGGCTTAATTCTATGTATCATAAAAAAGGATCTCCGAGCATTTAGGATTCCGTAGCACCCCATAAACATGCCCTCTGCACCAATGCATTGATTTGCACCTGTGTTTGTTTGCCCATAAGATAAAATGAAGTCAAATAAAGTTCCATCCAACGGTTTAATATTTTACACAATAGTTATCTGGGTACCATTGGGGTCATAGGGGGACAGCCCTTGAGAGGAACCCATCGATCTTTGCGGCACACGAGGAGGGTGGGGGAGGAAGGAGGGCGAGAGGCGGGCAAAGACGGTCATCTCCCAGCGAGCATGTCAATCGGCGTTGAACTCAATGTGGAGGGTAGATATGTCCGCGACCTTATGGGTGAACAGGCAGCGGGCAGTTGGGTTAGAGATGAGGAAGAAAGTTCGTATTGCTCCGCCCGACCAGGACCTTGATCGCAGTGAGATTCTCCAAGTCAAGATCCATGGCCAGACCCAAGTTACTCCTCACTCCTCTCATGACTCACAAGCTGATTATTTGAACGACAAGCCGATGATCACATGGCAACTTTGTAGTAGAGCAAAGAAGAGAGGGTTGTTAGGAAAAGAGGTGTAATGTAAAATGCCTATGATCAATGGATCAACTACGATAAACACATACAATCATACCATTAAGCAATTACATAAATGAACACAATAGTTTTACGCAGTTCGGCAATCTTACCTACATTCACAGAGAAGAGAACTCATTTATCATGATCCCATCTTAATCCCCTAGGATCTAGGATTACAGTACATTAATCTATATAGTTTCCGCTTTCTTAGTCAACAAAAAGTCCAAACATAATGACTAAAATACCCTTAACCCTGAACCTCGATTTTAGGTAAACCAGACTACTGATTTGGCTAAATTGAAATACAAGACAAAACCCAATAATCTCTACCTTGACTTGGATTTCGTAAATCCTTGGAGCCACCTTGAGATACCCGATAATGTCTTCACATACTTTGCTGAATGGTACGTCACTACACCGATGGCGCAATCTTCTCTCTTCAATACTTTAACATGTTGAACCAGCACTTCACATATGTCGTTGAAAGGTACCCTTTAGCACACGCTATGACCAATCACGGTTCCTGCACCCCCTATTATGGATGCATCAATAATCTCACCATTGTCAGATGTCGATCAAGTCCAAATCGACTTGAGACTTCTCACAGCTATCTCCTTTAACCTTAACACTCTTGTCATAAACCTCCAAAGTGCCCTCCATTTGTTACCACTTGCATGCATCCTTGCAACACAATGCATCTAACTTACATCTGTCACGACAAACTAAGACCTCCTCGAATCCAAATCTCACTGGTCCCTTGTGAATCTTTCTTTCTGTCTCTATTCCGGTGTTTTTTCCATCAAACCTGCAACTGTCCTGTTCTAGCCTGTTCAGGCGTGTTGGGCACTGCACATGCGGGTTAGGTATGACCCTATTACCTGATGCTAAACTGGCTTACTCCAACCTGAACTGGACTATCTTTTTCAAGAAAATAATTTCCGTTCAATTCTTTCTGAATTTCTACTAGATGATATTATCAAAGACCCATCAATCATCTTCCAATGATCTCGTTACATATAATTCCACCCGAACCACCAATTTCCTCCCTTGTTAATTGATGTCTCCTTCACTGCTCCACTTGAAAAAGCATCCCCTCTCAACCTGTAGAAATTTTTGACCATCTCACCCTCTATGTTGACTAATGTTCTCTTTTCCACCTTCATAACTCCACTTGCTACAGTGCACTTGCAGCCTCTGGAGTCTAAGGCAATCAAAGAAATTCAATTTCTTTACAAACTCGGAACATTCATTATATCCGTTAGGGTTTGAATAATCTCATCAAATACTTGGATTTTCCCATTCTTATCTCAAATGCTCATTAATTTGCATTCTCTCTCATAAGAACAGATCCATCAACAATGAAAGTTATTTGCATTTAACCAATCTCTACTAGAACACCTGATCGGAAGAATCTGAATCCCAATACCATGAATCATTAACCCAATCCATACTTATAGTGACCAAAATTGATTCCCCGTCATCCTAATCCGAGCTTTCTTGTATACTATCTTCTTCCGATTCTAATTCTTTTGCTTTTCCTTCCACTTTGGGATATCGCTTCTTCTTGATCCTTTCGACAAGGATATAAGTTTTCCATCAAAGTGCTTAGAGCAATCTCTTATTCATGACATCAAATAACACTTTTCAATCATTGCTGTGTCACAGAGTCTAACACACTTTTCTGCCAATCCTTGAAGTCGTTTCTCCATCAAACACTTTAATATGGCCCGTGATGCTTGAATCTATTGCTATCATCATGAATCTATCAGTTTCTTCAGTCCCCCAATTTTTTGCCCATTAAGCTACCAATATTTTTTATTTTCTTCGTAGATAATATCACCATGAACACGCTGGAAGAAACAGATCTAAAATCCAACTCCGGATGGCTTCGCTGTCGCAGAAATGGTTTTCTATACTCCAATTGGTCAAACCTGCTTGTTGACTGTTAAACTACACATCTTCTTCCACACATGCATGGACTTACTCACAAAGAATCCATAGGGGCAAATGGATTTCCAATCAAACACCGGACAATCAAGATATCGCAGAAAACAAACTCAACCGTAGATCTTGTCAAACTGCTTTGACCGTACTATGTTGACATCAGTATTGCATCTGCTGGCAAATTGGGCTAGACTCTACTCAACTGGTTAGGTTCTACCTGACCTGACCTAGCCTGCACTGTTGGGTTTGCTATAACCAGGTTAGGTCCGACAAGACTTGGACTGCGCAGGCCCAGGCGTCCTACTCTTCGTCATCTTTGTTTTCACTTCTATAACAGGAGGTGAAACCCCTAGCCTCGTCCCCTTGTCCTTCCTCGCACTGGCAAAAGAAACAGTGGCGGCCGGCGATAGGCGGCCATCAGATTTGGCAGGCAGACGGTGTGGATTCCAGTGATTGCTGAGTTCTTCTCTAACCGTGACAATGCCCACGCTGCAGCAAAGGATGCCCCTCATCCTTCTTCGAGTCTAGCTTTCCTCTGGTTTCTGTCCTCGATCGGCAAATCCAATCTATGACCTACCATGATCAGACAAGTCTAATCTCTCTCTGTTTCCTGATGAAATAAGAATCAAACTAGCCCTAGAACCCTTCTTTTCTTCAGCAACATGTGGCCCAACAGAGATCACCTTTGATCTATTCCCTGTAATGAGTCTTCTTTCTTTGGTGACTACAAGGAAAATAACAAAGAAGGAAAACTAGATAAGCACTTTTCTCTGCGTCTAATTTGCAACAGCAAAACTACAACAGCCTTTTTCTTTTTTCTTTTGCAGAAAAACCCAAAACTGCAGCCCCCTTTCTGCTTCTGCAACCAGAACCACAGATGAACCCCTTGTCTCTCTTTTGTTCCACAACAGAGTCTCCGATCAAAGCCCAAGCAAAAGTAAAGATTTCCATATTTCTGTTTTCTTTGAGAAAACCCAATTCGGCATTCTTTTCAGGTGAGATGGCTGCGCAAGGGAGAGAGGCTAGATCCTCTTTCTCTGACACGAATTGCAACTTCTACCTATCTTTTGAAGATGGTTGCGCAGGTGAGAGATATTAGATCCTCCACTCTGACTTCATCTACGACTTTTGCTTATCTTTTCCAGCTATGACATCAGCCCACAGAGAGATCAAACTAATTCATCAATTGCAAACCCGAGTGATCTCCAATCGCTTTGTTACCACTTGTTCGGAAAAGCAGCGCAATGTAAACTACCTGCTAGCAACAGATCAACCACGATGAACACACACAATCATACCATCAAGCAATCACATACATGAACACAGCAGTTTTATGTGCTTCAGCAACCTTGCGTACGTTCATGGAGGAGTGAACTCATCTATTATGATCCTATCTCAATCCCTTAGGTTCTAGAGTTACAGTATATCAATATATATAGTTCCCACTTTCTTGGCTAACAAAAAAGGTTATGCATAATGACTAAAATACCCATAATCTTGAACCTCGAATTTGGCTAAACTAGACAACCGATCTAGCTAAATCGGAATACAAGACAAAACCCAATAAGGGTTAGAGCATAGATGTTAAGCGAAGAAGAAAGGGTTAGATTATAGATGCGTTACAGCCTATGTGGTTGCAACAAACGCTTATCTAGAATCTACTAAAGTAAAGTGACAATAACTCAAAGATAAAAATACTTTAAATCCATTTTTTTATAAATACCATAGTGATTACAAGAAAGGAGAAGTCTCGTAAGAAGAGAAGACAAGAGTGAAAGAAAGAGAACAGAGAAAGAGTCATAGATGGAGCCCATCGGTCTATGTAAGATCCCAACCCCAAATTTAGAAGTAAACTCTTGATTAATCATATTTTATCCGGAAATACTATTTTATAAGATTAATTGGGTGGCACAATTTAAGCCCAAGAAATTAAGGATTAAGATTAAACCTAATCAGTGACATACGTACTCCAGTGCATACATACCTAGACCCAGTCCAAATGCACATGTACAAGGAAAAATCCATACGTGCAAAGTACAATTATATGCGGAAGCTGTAAGTATCATTGCATTACTAAGAGGATATGCTAAATATAAAAGAAAACATTGTTTACAAGATATACAATAAAAAGAAACCCTATCTTTACAAGAGTGAGGAGATAGTTTCTATGAGACACAAAATGTAGGGAGTTAATAAAAACCAGATGTATCCCACCTATCAAAAGGAGACCTATACCAATGCCATGCCGCTTTCCGGTGGAGTGATCACATCCACTCATCTAGCTCTGATGGGGCCTTTACGATCTTTTCTAAAGTCTTACCGACCGGCGAGCGGTCGGCAGTGGGATCTGAGCCTGCAACACCAAGGACAACCGGTGAATATGACGATTAAATAAGCATAAGCAACAATAAGGTAACACACATTGTATCTATAAGATTCATTAACGAGAGATTATACATAGAGTTTCAATTTAGTAGACTAAGCAAATTGTGCATTTGAATAAAGCATGATATCAGAATCATTGAACAGATATACTTTACTATGTGGCTACTACATTTTCCATATTCACCCTTTAGGGAGCACGCGTTGAGAACACTATCGACCGGACCAGGGTATGAATGGGTCTCTAGTTCCTGGGGTCCGGAAGCCTCAAGACAAGAGCACACTACAGCGGCACAAGCAAGCTACACTAAAGTCAACCCCGTCGGGTATCATGAGGCTGAGGATAAGTAGAGCCAGACCGTGTCAATCATGTCATATACTGAAAGTCAATTCAATTCAAGTCCAAGTCGTACATGTATCAAAACATACCACATTAAGCTTAATCACAAGTACTATGATCGTTCAAGTCAAATCAAATACAAGTCAAAACCATAGTAAAAGAATGGAAGGCAAAACCAGAGCCAACATGTTATGCAATTCGAGTCATTTTCATGGGATCATGATAGTTTACTAGCCAACCCTAAGCTAGTTGTCCATTGTTTCTAACCGTGCATACTGATGTAGTTTTAAGTTGTTTGATACACAGTTGTCCGTCTTTTGGGTGTTACAATACATCAAGCAGGTATATCAATGTCCCTTAAACCAACACCCATGGGGAGGTGCTTAATAATTGGACAACACACATGAATGAGTTACAGCCCTCAAGACCATTCATGATATTTCGGCAATCCATTGGACAAGTTAAGGGCTATCGGAATCCAACACGAAGGTCCTATAAGGTCTCGTAAATATACCTAACTGTTTCCTTCATTTTCCGTGGTCTCACGGCTTAGTCGTGAGTGACTTACGGCTTAGCTGTAGGCATCTTACGGCTTAGCCATATTATGCACTACGACTCAACCATGGTTCTCCAGAATTTCTTCTGCAATTACGACGAGCTACAATTGAACCGTGCATTCTTTTATGGCTGGACTGTGAGTTTTCTATGATTTAGCCAAGGTTAGATACGGCTTAGCCGTAGCATACCATATGGCTTAGCCGTGGTTGGACCGTAGAAGGATGTCTTGTTTTTTGCACTCTTGGGACATCAAGCCGTAGCCTGACTTACGGTGGGGTCACGGCTAGCATACAGCTCAGCCGTAGTACATCTTATGGCTTAACCGTAACTGGATTGTAGTGTAAAGTCGAATTAGGCTGCTCTCTAGAGTTTAAGCCGTGGAGCTCTACGGCTTAGCCATAGGTTTCAGAAGTACAATATTCGAGCATTACATAGACAGAATTGAATTTGAATGAATTTGAAACAGAGGGAACAAGAGTATATAATCTAATACAAAAGGGCTATAAAATATAGAAAACTTGAAAGATTAAGAAGAATAATAGCAATCATAGTTTACCAACATGTGTTCATCCATAAGGTGCTTATACTTACCTTAATTAAGCTTTTTCAAGTTAATCTCTCTCCTTTGGCTCAAATTGGATGTCTATATGGAACCGTAGTAGCCATGCATGCAAAGAATGAAAAACGATGAGTGCATGAAGAGAGTCCCCTAGACTCTAAAGCTAGAAAACAATTCTTACCTCTACTACACAAAGAAAAGAACCGTAAGCGAGGTGTAAGCAAGCTTTTTGTAATGAAGAAAAGAAGAGGATCAAAGAAGGAGAAACCGTAGAGAGGAAGAGACTGACGTTGAAGTATGAGAATAAGATGAGAGAAAGAGAAGTCGGTGCTTTCTCTCTCCTTATATGAGATAAGTATGAAATGGACTTTATAAGAAAGTCCTTGTATTTCAAGGAAATTTCAATTTAAGTCAACTAAATATCCAACGGAGACAAAGGAAGTCGTTTGCATGTGAGTCAGTTACGGAAATAAACAAGCTTGATGAGATGCATGTGATGACACTAAGATGATACATGAATGACGAAATCTTACAAAATCTAAAATTACGAAAAGGAGCTCATATCTACCTAATCCAGGTTAAACTCAACCCAACTACCTATCCATGACTCAAAACGTAACTCAAAAAGACAAAACGACTTCATTAAACTAATTCGCTGGAAAATGACAAAAAAAACATTAATTAGTCACTAAACTGGATTAAGTAGGGTCGGAGTATTACATTGGGTGATTAAGTAGATTAGTAGGACTAAGCATGTGATTCACCATGTTACATCATCACATCATGTCACTCGTACTAATTCCCCTATGGCCCCACAAAACTAAGTTATGTCTCTCAGAAGGACCCTTGGGCCCTTTTGTTGTAAGTATCTCAAAAGAATGGGTTTGTTCGTAATTTTAAAAGAAACCCAAGCTATAAAAAGACCCACTTCCCTAAGCTAGGAAACCTAGTGCCTCTTGTGTAAAACCCTAGCCCCCATCTTTTTTTCTTGTCTCCTCTCTTCATCCATCCAAGAAAGAGTGTGATAGAGAGAGCTAATCTCTTCCATTACAAAGCTTCACCATCATCTAGTTCATCTCCTCTTATCTCATCTAGAGTTTGTTTGGAGAGAAAAGACCCCAATTGGGTGGTTTGGTAGAGAGGAAGCCTATTTCACACACATCTCAAGGTATAGACTCGATCCTTCTTAAAGTTTTTTCCAATGATTACCTAAAGATAGCTCTATTCATGTCATACATCTCATTATATTTTTCTTTTCTCATGCATCTACATTAGGAGTGAGATTTGAGTAGAGACTTGAGGATCTCACCTCTTGGAGCTTGGTTTTGGGCTAAAGCACTCCGTGAAGGCAAGTGTAAACGAATCTTAGAGTATATGTATAATTAGATCTCAAATCTACAAGTTAATCTTATATTTATTAATGCTTTTACAACTCAATTTAATGCTTATGTTTTATGGAATGACATAAAATGAATGATAAGGAATGAGTTGGAAATGAATGGAGGATTTGTGAAAAATCCAATGATTAAAAGTGATGATTGAATGAGTTATAGAGGGGTAAATGCAATGTGGTGAAGTAAGGGATGTATGGTGCTTTATTGCAGGAGAATGTATAGGTGAAATAAGGGAAATGAGCAGAAATTAGGTAGATCCCGAATTGCATAAACGCACAAGCGCTCGAGTGCGACTTAAGAAATTATTCAGGCTCAATTGCACCTCGAATGCGCTCAAGCGTGTACTCTTCTATAAAGCCCTCACGAGCGCACGCTCTACTGCGCTCGAGTGTGCCTGGTTGACAAGCCTGATTAACTTTTTTTAAATGTAAACTAATCCTTAGGGAATTTGATCTCGATTAGACCATTCTAACAAAGGAATTTAATCTCGATTAGACCATTCTAACAAAATGCCTGTAGGTGATAATTAAGTTTACTAAGGGGTCAAGCAAACCTTAGACTCTAGATTACCCATATGACCTTGTAGAATCTCACATAAGGTTACCCCTTATCACTAACACCTGACCAATGGAGAAATTAATATAACAAGGGAAGCGAAGAGCTATCGTTTTTCCTTGTTAGATGTACTTAGTGGTTTTGAAGCCATGCCATTTGTGATTGGGCATAAGGATCCAGTGTGCTTTTTCATATTTAATGCAACACTAAGAAATGGTAGTATTTGACACTGGGGACCTTATGGTCATCCAAGTTGGAAGGCTTGGGACACGGGGTATCTTAGTACAGGATTAGCTAGAAATGTATTATTGAATTAATTATTGAATTATATTAAATGGACATTCACGCATCTTGTTCATTTACCTTCATAATCTTATCCTGTCTTATCAGATGCATTGCTTATCATTTTAATTGTTGATATTGTTACTATTATTCACTTATTGTCTCTAACATGATATCCAATGCAAAAGTAGGTAAGTTATGCAAGTAAGTAATTCATGTAAGCAAGTGTAAGTATAAGTATGCAAGTAACTCTATTATTCTTGATTCGTTGAGTCGGCACCACTAGCTGCAACTTTTATTAGGTTCTTGAGTTAGGTATGAATTGTTTATATGATTATGATTACCCCACTGCAATAGTTATATGTTATATATTGGAGTAAGTCGACACTCCTTTAGAGATTGGTTTCGCCGCCAAATTCCTTTTATGTCACTATATGATATATGCTCTTCGGAGTATGCATGCACTTTAGAGAAATGAACGACATGGTATGTTAATTAGCAAGTTTTCCAGTATATTGACTCTTATTTTATATTTCATTATGATAATATACTTAGAATACATTTCTAACCTCTTTAATGATCATATCTTAATTATATTGGTAAATATGTACTACGCGCTAACGTTAATTTAGACTGTTAAATACGGTGTTTGAAGTACTACTCTTGGTGTTGCATGACCCATCCCAGATGCAGGTCAGGGCATCGATCAGGGAGTGGAGGATACCATTGCGGTACCTCTAGTAGATCTTAAGTGGGTACCTAAGATTGCCTACTAATGGACATTATTGTGAGAGAGTTATGGTTGGATAGTTAGAATTTGGGCCCAGATGGTCCTTTTTGTTATTATTTTAGTTTTATGGATTTTAAATACATTTTTTTATGGCATGTACTCACTTATAAGACCATTATTTTATTTCTATACTTGAACCCTCATGGCAAACTTATGATTATGCATGTTGGACATATCAAAAGCATAGGTAACACTTAAACCTTGATTAAGTATAATTTCTACGCATAAATGTTAAACAAGTATTTGTTAGTGTTCTCCACTATTAAGGATCATAATAGTGCATGTTAAGCATGTGGTTTCCGCATATTTTAAATTGATGAATGATTACCCGTGCGTAAAATATTCTACACATAGGAATGTAACAAAATTTCCCTTGTAGTGGTCCATATTTGTCTTAGTGCGGCGTGAATTACTATAGAATATACATGCCACACCACGGGGCTTGGAGTTTTTAATCTAATCTCGTGTTCAGGGCGTGACACTCTACCACCAATCTTCAGGTTCCACCCTACTGATGAAGAGCTTGTGTATTAATTTCTCAAAATAAAAATCAATGGCCTCCAGAGAGAGCTTGACATAGTCCCAGAAGTTGATCTTATAAAAGTGAATCATGGAAACTAGGAGGTTGTTTCTTCCCACGCTCTCCGCATGTTTCTTTAGATTTATCTTTCTCAATTAGATTCAACTTTGAAGGCTTATGTTCGAGCATTCAATATAGAGAAAATTTTTAGATTTGGAGATTTTAAGCTTATAGTCTAATCTTTTGTATTGCAACCTCGCAACTGTGACAGATGAATCATTCTTGCATGGTATGTTTTTTGACCCCGGATCGAAATATCCAAATGGGTTAGAAACCAACCGCGTAACTCGAACAGATTGGAAATCCACAGGAAAGTATTGAAGGGCAAGTTATCAATATAGGCCAATTGGTATGAAGAAGACGCTCATTTATTACAGAGGCCCAGCTCCACAGGGCATTAGGACTGATTGGGTGATGCATGAATCCGTCTTGGCGATAAGGATTGTGAAGACGCATTGGGACTCCGCCACTGTCATTCTTATTCTCATCACAAGTTCACCACCCCTACCCACACCAATAATGTAGCTTTTTTTTTTTTTTAAAGAAAGACTCAAGCACAAAAGGCATTTTTGGAATTAAAAAAGTAAGTTGTAAAAAGTGGCCAGTTTACACCCAATTTCACCCCTTATCCTCAATTAAAATGTATCTGAAAAACTTAAGGTCCATTTTAAAATGGAATTCTAATTTTATCTTTTTTGAAATCTGTCAAAAATTTAGACCCTATCTTGAAATTTCCCCTTTTTTGTTTATGTAAACCATGTATCTTAAAAACTATGAAGAATGGATATTAGTTTTTTAATATATGTAAGACAACTTAAAATCTATGATGTGCAGATGCTTCAAAATGGCCAACGTAGTGCGTCGTTTGTATTTAATACTTCCCTCTTTATACGTAAAATTTGTATTCTTACCGTGTCTATAGCGAGTCCTAACCGTCTTCATGCCGTATCTGAGCATCATAGCTTAAAATAATTGCAAAAATACTTCCTTTCATTAGACTTTTCAAATATTTTTGGAATTTCTTAGAAAAGAGACAAGATAAATCAAT
The DNA here is from genome assembly GCA_037013555.1 of Sextonia rubra. Classification (NCBI taxonomy): domain Eukaryota; kingdom Viridiplantae; phylum Streptophyta; class Magnoliopsida; order Laurales; family Lauraceae; genus Sextonia; species Sextonia rubra. The sequence continues at coordinate 46,511,727 of JASUAD010000001.1, forward strand.
GTTGTGATCTCTAATCTTTACTTTTGTTGTGCATATGACACCACCGTTGTGTGCGTGTGTGTATAAGTAATCAAGATCAACAATTAACCACACAAGAAGAGAAGAGATTTATATGGTTCAGTCAAGATGACTATGTTCACGAAAATCCAATTTTCACTATATTTTCCTCTAATATGTGAATCCATAACCTTGAAATGTCAACCCATATGACTAAGGTTATAGATGACATCATATATATATATATAATTATTACTTCTTTAGCTCCCAAAATTTCTATTCTTAGACAATTAAAAGTCGTAATGCTATTAGGAGACTATGTTAATAAATAAGAAATTTTTAATACAATTAGAAAAATTAGTCAAGACTTTGAACCCAAGTTTGGTGTGGCCGTCACTCAACCTCAATAAGAAAATCCTCTCATTGAGTGAGTTATTGACTTATTTGATTCGATTGGCTTGGTCTTCTACGGGAAAATACTGAATAAATTGTTTTTTTTTTTCAATGCCTATCCTCCTACACCAATTACTACAACAGCAATAGACTTGTTTATTTACCCACTTGGCCAGCGACTTTGACATTTCGTTATTCATCTCTACCAAGGAAATTCCAAAGCAGGCACTACTACCTTTCCTTGCTTGTTAGTTACTTCTCTTTCAACTATAAATCTCTTCCTTCTTTTCTCTATTTTTGCGTTATTATCTTCCTCCAAACATTTCCTTCCTTTTCTCTCTTCCTAATCCTCTCCTCAATCTTGACCATAGACGATCCAAAGCAGATTTCTTCATTTAAATAGGAAACGCGAGGTAAGCTAATCTCAGCTTTCTACACTTCATTTCCTTTGTTCTTCAAGCTTTCAGATTTTGTACTCCTTTTCTCATTAGAACTGCAAGTAAATTATCTTTTTTTTTTTTTTTTTTGATTTCTCTGAAAATCTTAAGATCATAATGGTTGTAATATTTATTAAATTTGATCTTGGTGTGTTTCAACCGAATTATGCTTGTCGAAGGAATTAGAATTGAGATAATCCCCTCCCCAAAGGCCATTGTGGAGGAGAATTGCATGCTTTTCTCCTCTTCTCCATCATTGTAACTTAGATTTCAAACTGAACTGAAAGTTCTTCATCAAATGAAGTATATTTTTCTAAAGAAAGTGTCTATTATTCCATTCTGGATTTCAATTCCTTACAGTTTCATTTCCTTTTATAGACCTGTCTGAGGGGAGTAAATCTAGTGTGCGCTTGCCGGGTTGGTAGGAAAAAATGGGAAGTGGAATTTTTTAACTTTATGCCTCTACCATGCGTACTGCAAGTACAATTTCTGTGTTGAACAATCAGTGTAGCTGAAGAAAAGAATGGAAAGGCCTGTACTTGAGAAATTCTCTGCGATTGATTCTTAGGATGCCTTTGGTAACTTCTGCGGAAGACGCGTTCTGACCGTGATGGGTAGGATCTCTAATTTCCATCCGGAAAGGAAATCAAGCCATAAAAGAAGGATTTTCGCCCATTTCTGAGATTCTTTCCTCGCAACATCAAAGGCTGCCTCCATCCATTTTCAGGATCCTTTCTGGCGCCAATTTCCGTGGAAAAAGGCGCTGGACAAACAAGCCCAAAATGTGACCTGAAAACCCAGTAGCGCTTAGGGCAAGGGAGCCCAGGACTTTTCATCGTATGTATTCCACATCAGGAAGCCAATATAAAACAAAAAGATTCCCAATCCATAGAAAAGTAAAGCTTAAATCCTCACACCCAACCACCAATTATTATACATTAAGCCAGTCTTTCTTAAAAGAAGACCTTTGACCTTACCTATTAATTAGTATTACTGTTATTTTCCGGTTTTGACAGTCTGCCCAGTCACCAAGCTCTCGATTTGTTTTAAAAGATGGAACACATGGTACGGATACCGGCTTTCAGAAATTGAAGTGTGGAGTTTTCTTCTTTGCCAGAAACAAAAAATTGTTTGAAATAAATGTTTGAAAATTCAATAGTTTAAAGATTTTTGTTAATATCTCAAGATATACACTGAATCAAGTAATGAAGTTTTGACCCAAAGGTGTTTTCAAGATTCCAAAGAATATCAACGTTTGGGATCATGATTGTGGGACCCAAATAATTTCAAAAATGTAAATTAATGATGCTGCATTTTTTGGAATTATCTCGAGTTTTGAGAATGATCAATGGGTCAAATTTTAATACATAACCATGTTTGAGCATGTGAAGAGTTTTAATGGTTTAGATCATCATTTAGGGCCCCAAAAGTTTAAAAAGAAAATAAAAAATGGATCGATGAAAGTCAAGCATAGCACAATTGTTTTTTAGCCTAGGAACCCAGCTGGCTCTTAGTTTTTTTTCAATTTTCTTGAGATGTATATCTAATGAGATTTGAATTCAGGGCTGTTTTCACTATTCCAGATGTTTGATGGTTATAATCATGATTGTGAGGCCCACAAACATCCAAAATGCACATCTATTGTTCTGTGGTTTTTTTATAACATCTCAGGATTTGAGAAAGATGAACCGTTCGAATTTGGACATGTGACTGTATTTGGCCTTTTCCGTATGTATAATGGTTTGGATCATCTTGTAGAGTGTGAGATTTAGAAAATAAAAAATTAAAAATGGTGATGCAGACATCACCGCTACATGCACTGTACCGGCACATCTTTGCGATTTAGCGTTTTCTGTCTGTTCTGATTCTCGCAAAAGTAGGTCCTTTCCGGAATAGACGTTTTTTTTATTGTCTTATTGAGTTTTCAATTGGAACACAATGTTCAAGCTACTAAACACTCGGTTAGCTTTTCGAAACCACTTTAAGACATTACCAAACGTCTAAACTAGGGCATTAATATAATGAATGATTCTCGACCACGGAATTAGATACCGATTCAGCCACATTCCCTGAGTAGATCAGTGGGGCCCACAGCTTTATGACCGACATCGTTGGTCATGTTGGCCCAAACACGTATATATGGTTCATAATGTGAAGACTGACAAAAAAATATTTCTTATTACGTGGATTTTGACTATCAATTGTAGTTGGTAGCTGAACAGCAGGTGGTTAGATTTTGAAAGTAAATTTTTATGTGAGTTTTGGGAGATGGATCCTAAATTTCATGTGTGTCTTAGACGTGGACTTGAGATTTTCTTGTGAGGCACACCCAAGTTATAGGGTGGTGACCACCCCCATACTCACATGTGGCACATACTTTCTGGGGAGTAAGTAGGGTTGCAAATGAAACGATCTTGGGGTGAAATATACTAAATCCGGAGGGAGACCTATTTCTTTATAATGGTTCAATTTTGAATTCGAAACTTATTTTGTTAGTTTCAAACCCGGTTTTAATGGTAGGACCTTGATCCAATTTCGAAACCAAATCCAACTAAAGCACCAGAGTATAGTTCCAAAACCAGTTCTAACTTCTTTTCAGAAAAATTCTTAGAATAAGGATATTAGTCAACTCATAATAATTCATCAAGGCTACTATCTCTAGGATTAATTATAAAAATGTATAACAAACGTTGATTTTGATTTCTAGTTGGCATTTGCAACATTAAAGACTTGTATTCCAGGTTCTAGTTCCATAGGTTGGAACCTATTTGGACTCAGAATCAGACCCATACTTGTTTATGAATCGGAACTTAAAACAAGTTTCAAACTTGATCTTTTACTCATTTAAATTTTCAAACAATTGAATAATAGGATACCCATTTACATCCCTAAGAGCAACAATCAATATACCCAAGTGTAGCAGCCATCCACCTATGCTCGAGTGTACTAGTTAAGGCTCAGAGGAAGATCCTTAAGACTAAACCTTTGTTTATGTATTATCAGGGAAAAAATGTATTATCAGGGAAAAAAACTTTGTTTATGTCTCTAGACTTTGGAGGCCCGAATAAACTGTGATGACCTGACTTGACCATCTGGGCACTGAGTTGACATGATCGAATTGACCTAGGGCCAACCCAGTTACAGGTATGTTGGAGCAAAACTAGGTCCACCACGTTAATATCCAATGCTTTACAAGTGTTTTTTCTAAAAAAAAAAGGATTTACAAGTGTTTTAGTCTTTTAAATTTGTATTAAGTAATAAGCGCAAAAAATTATGTGATAATAGTGAAAAAAAATTAATCCGGATAATAAATCTTTTAAATGGACCACTCCAGTCTTTTGGTCTTAAATGTGTAATGAGCGTCTATTACTTAATGCTGATTCTTTGTGGACAACAGATGCACTAAATTCTTTGTCACGCAATTGCTCAGGACAAAGCTTCTTGGTTGATGAGACAAAAGAGTTGTTGAAGATATTAAATAATTATTAAGTGGTTCATGTAAGTAGAGAAGGAAATAAAGTAGCTTATAAAATAGCTTGGCATGCACAATTTATTGATGATATAGGTGTATCGTGGAATTATTCTTCTGATTTCATTATGCAAATAGTAATAATTGACTCTAAGGCTCACAACGTAGGCACATTATCTAAAACGGTGAGAAATGGTCGGTAAAGACCGTAAGGACTATATTTACAAGACCATTTCTCATATATATGTATATATATGTATGTGTATATACATATATATAAATTTAATGGAGAATATTCATGTGCATACGTCTCTTACCATTTTGGTGAGGGACACTCCTTTTTTGGAAAGCATTAATATATAAGAGGATAAAACTTCACGCCTTTTTAAGCTTGAAAAGTCCAAAAAAGAAAGTGTCCCTCACCAAAATGGTGAGGGACATATGTACATGAAGACCCCTCAAATTTAATAACAGGTGTTTTGTTTTTGTGTTAGGCTGGCATTGACATTGCTTATATAATTTAAAAGTGAGTTGGGATAAGGTTGAGCTCGTTCTTGCTGTTTGAAATGTCAAACTGAGTCAAAACCAACTTATGAACTGCCAAGCCAACCCAAGCCTAATCTTTTGACTTCCTGATTGAGTTTGGGGTTGACATGTTCAATGGAATTAACAGTTCAACCTGATAATATATGGGTTGAAAACGACAAAAGCCTATACAGCAAGCCATCCCTGCTACTTTGAGAGAGTTATTTAAGTTACAACTTTAGGGTGGAAGTGGGACTTCAATTTTCTAAATTTTGAGGCCATGGTTCGGGACCCAGCTTAACATTAGGTACACGTGATAATTGGGTTGGGCTGGATCTTCACTGATAAATCTTGTGAACCGGACACTACTTATGTAAACAGATCGATCAATGGCGGCCACTCATGTCCTCTTCAAATGTTGTGCCTGTACTTAATATGTAAACATAAATAGGCATGTAACCAAATGAAAGAAGGCCTGACCATAGTAGGGAAATGTTTTTAATCGCTATTTTTACAAATTTAGTGCTATCTCAATACCCATCTAACTCCCTGCTATTTGTTAAATAAAGGGCAGATAAAGGATATTAAAAGGAGGTTTTGCGCAAAAAGCATAAAATGGGGTTCGGTAGTGGCTCAGATGACTTCAATGACGCAGGGCCGACTCATCTGAAGCATGTTGATTGGTGAGTCAAAATTTTTGTGCTCTGCTTGGATTGCTTTCTGTTAAATAACAGGAATCTGCTTTATCTTTGCTGATAGTATTTTGAGAATCTTCAATTTATCAAACAACGTAACTTAATTATTTCTTTCTGTGATTGATTGCTTTTATTTTTAATATACAATTTAACGTAAAAACCAAAACAGAAAAAAAACTACAAGTTCGAAGTAAACAAAATTAATCACTACTGCAGTGCAATATATACTTACAACTCTACAGTTAGCCTTTCGACACAAGACATTGTAGTTGTTCTTTGTAAATCTTCTCGACACACAATTCCTCGGTATCCCGCTAATAGTGCTTTGATATCTACAACGAATAAATTTCTACAGCAAAAGAATAATCTTCTACAATGACGTAGAAGTTATAAATCTCTTATAAAAAAATAGAAGCATCCACTCTAAAACTTGAAGCGTTTAACCCAATCTCTTATGAAGCTCTAAACAATATCTCCAATGGTAATCTCAATTCAGAACTTGGAGATCTTTATGTGTTATGTTGTGCATAGGGTTAAGAGAAACCCTCTTTTTATATCTCAGAAATTCGTGCCTTAGAGTTAGAAAGCAAATCTAACGCAAACAGGTAAGTTTTGGCATAAATAGGAAATAAATTCGTGCAGGTCGATAGGTTTTTGCCATAAGTGCGCTTGAACGCAGTTAAGAGCCCGCTCGAGTGCTTGCTTTGCACATCTGGTTATTTGCAATCCATTTTGTTAGGCTCGAGCATGATCTTCATGGGCTTCAATGCAGTCGTCTCTGTCTTGCCCTCTCGATCGCATGAACAAGCGCGCTCGAGCACTGTGCACTTTTTCTGATTTCATCAAATTCAACACTTCTTGCTTTGCGATCGACAGTCCATATTCAAGAAAATAAAATACGAATCAATGGACTCAAGTTTTTATCCAATATATTACAAGAAAAAAACTTTTTGCTAAGCAGTCATGCTTTGGCAAAGGTTAAATTTGCATCGCTAAACACATTCCGCAACTCAATTGAGTGCGTTGCCAAAGCCTCCTTAATAAAAGTATTCAGTGGTGCAAGTTGACCGCGTTGGGGAAACTTAACTCTTTAGCAATGTACTATTCATTGCCAAAATACATTACCAAATCATTTTAAATATTGCAAAAAAAAAAAAAAAAGGTCTGTGGGGAAAATTCGTTAACATACGCCGATGTAGTAGGTGCATTGACAGAATTTTTAAACCATTACCAACACACTTGGCGTGTTGGCAAAAGTGCACTTTCTGCAATGCTATATATCTGCATTGACAAATAAGTTTTTAGCTCCATCAACACAAATAACTGCGTTGGCAAAATTATTACATCTCATGTTGGCATATTCACAATTTGCTTTTGCTAATGCCATTATTAACGTCAGCAAAGGTATTATACATGCCTATATTCTCTAATTTCATTTTTTATATACACTTGTATTCATATAAACTCATTTAATTCAAAATAATTTTTTAATCCCAAATATCAAAATAAAAAACCAACTTTAATGAACATTTATAATGAAGTTTATGCAAACCTCAAACTATCTGTATTAATAATAAAATTTTATCCAATTCAATTCCAAAACCTACCCCAATCTTGACTATCAAAATGAAAAGATAATATAAAAATATTCATATAGTATTTAGACAATGTATTAAATTCAAGCAGTATCCTCCCCCTCTTTCTCTCAAGTTTCATCAAAGCTGTCATGGGTTCCGTGATGCCGCTCATCAATCTGTGTAAAAAAAAAAAAATACATCAAGCATATTTAAAACCACGTTTCAAGTATCATATACATGCATATAAAAAATGCTGCCGGTTGGAATTATGTGGGCCCACCATATTGTAAGATTTGTCACAAACATTTAGGCTTTCTGTGTTAGCTTTGTCTATAAAGAAAACTCAAAAGTCCTAAGAATAACTAGAAACCAATGAAAACGGCAAGAACTTCACGTTTTTCAGCATCTAAGCAAGGAAAAAAAAAAAAAGATCTTTCAAAGAAAGAACAAGCATAAGATTCATAAGCAGAACAAAGTACATTAAAAACTTTAAAATTCTTTTTACTATTTTGAGATCCTCAAATTTTTTTCCTCGTTACAGAAAGGCCTTTTATTATGTTGAAGATAATGGATGCAAGGTCTGGCCATGTGATGCCTTAGTCAGTACACGAGGATGAAGTTGATTTCATGTGAATTTGCTCCGCTGATTTAATGTGAATTTGATTCCAAAAACAGACCACCATTAACTACATAAGGAACTCAACCAATTTTAGTAGGAATCAAACAACAGATAAGCAAAGCGACAACATCAAAATATAATCTATAAAACTAACATTTCCTTTCTCATTTACATGCAACAAACAGCATAATAAACAAAAATAAAACCTAAAATACATAATACAGCATTAGTAGAATGACCAATGTTAGACCGCCTAAAAGTGGAAATAACCAGTCCTGACCATCAACGTCATGATGAAGATCCAATACCACTAATGTCTTACCCTGTTCGCCTGTTCAACATTCCCAACACCTTATCCTTCCAACGAAACATAGCCCAGTTATAAAAACTCATACTTTATGACCCATTATACCACTTCACCATCTTAGCTTATTCTGAATAGAAACTCACCCACTTTCAAACCCTCATCTCAGTCACTAGCTTTCTCCACCACCACTCCATCACCATTTTAGATCTACCAGGCCAAGCAGCCTTTCAGTCCAATCACCATTTCAGCCACACTATTGCTCTGTTTCAATTCCACCAGGCTCTAACCCATCTCAGTTTCCATCACTCCTTTACAAAACCAAACCCAACCCATCTCAGCCCCAGCAAATAAACAGTCCCATCCCCATCTAAAAGAAAGTCCCTTTTTCATTTAACCTTAGGTACTAAACAAATATAATAAACAGCCTTGGCCCTTGAGTACTAAACCATGTTGGGTTTTAAGGGGTTTCAAAAATGAGTTTTATACAAAGAGAGGTTTGTGGTTTTTCGAGAGTCCCACATTGGAAAAGTGCAAACTCTTTGAACACTATATATATACATCCTTCTTCTTTATACTTCAAGCTATTTTGGGCTCTTTTGCTACAAGTTCTATGCGTGCACATGAGCCAAGCTTGGCAAGAGGATCTCAATCAGAAAATCATTTAACCGGGTGCGTGTTTGTGATGTGCAACCTGCGTGATTATCGCGCAGGAGGGTGCAAATCCCGGGCTGGCCTTCCTCGGGGGATGTTGGGACGTTACTTAATTAAAGCATTTAATTAATGGACGTTAAATAGCGCACCTCGGTTGAAATGAAAGCACATAGAATTCTTTGTCCTTCTCTTGTTTCTACTCTTTTTTTTCGAGCACTCTCTCTGCTGGAGTTCGCCTGATCCGAACTTAGTGTGCGACCAAAGGAAGATCGTACTGTGGAGACCGTTGTATCCTGGGGCCGATTTCGGCTGAGAACCTCATCGCACCTGAGTTTATCCCGAAGGGCGGAACTCATCCTAAAGAAAGCAACCGTTGACGTACCTCGGCCAACAACTGCTGTTCATGCTTTACAGATTTGAGCCAACACAACATCCCTCCACAGCATTGTAGATTATTAGGTACTATTGTTTCAGTTATTTCAATTTCAACAACAATTTGTAGCTTTCATCTCCATAACAATTTTAGGACAAAACATGGCTACCTCTGCTGTTAAGTTTATGCATCAGGATCTGGTTTGGTTGGATAGTTTTAATGGGTCCAACTTCCGACGTCGGCAATAGAAAATATTATTTCTGTTGACAGCCTTGAAAGTAGCATATGTTTTAACAGAACCATGTCCTAATCGTGAAGAGCAACCAGGAGGCTTATATGCACAGAAAAAATGGAAAGAAGATGATTATTTGTGTAAAGGCCATATCCTAAACTTGGTTGCAGACAACATTTACAATCTATATTTTGATTCCCAAACTGCAAAAGATCTCTGGAAAGCCCTTGATAAGAAGTATAAGACAGAGGAGTCTGGGGCCAAAAAATACGCAGTTGGTCGTTACTTAAATTTTAAGATGGTAGATGACAAACCAATTCTTCCTCAAATACATGATTTATAGACCATAGTAAATGAAATTATCAAAGAAGGAATTCAAGTTTATGAACAGTTTCAAGTAGCAACAATAATTGAGAAACTGCCACAAACTTGGAAGGATATTCAAAAAATCCTTAGGCATAAACAAAGGGATTATTCACTGGAGCATCTTCAGCGCTACTTGAGAATTGAGGAGGAAGCTCGAATACTTGATCAAATTTCACTACTTGAGAATGGTGGAAAAATAAATTTTGTTGAACCTAAATCAAATGGTGAAAATGAAAAGAAAGGCAAATTTGATTAACATCTTGGCAGAAACAAAAAGAATAGAACTTCATTCAACAAGCAGCACGCAAATAAGAAAAAAAGGTCCAAATAAGAATCTAAATAAAGGGACCAATAAACCAGCCTCTAAGGGTTGCTGTTTTGTTTGTGGCAAACCAGGCCATTTTGCAAGAGAATGCCACCATTGGAAGAAGTTTCCACAACAGTCCCAATCCAACAAGCCTCAAGCCAATGTCACTGAAGAGGATCACTTTGTGGCTGTTATCTCTGAAGTGAACACAGTTAGCATAGGAAAGAGTGAGGGGTGGTGGATTGACAGGGGTGCCACCACTCATGTAACCTTTGATAGAAGTGCATTCAAGACCTATGAAGAGGTCAAAAACGTCTGTAAACTCGCTCTGGGAACTACTGTTACTACACAAATGATTGGTTAAGGGAAAGTAGAACTTTAGTTCACTTCCAAGAAGACTGTGATGTTGCTGAATGTGTTCCATGCTCCAGAGATGAGAAAAAATTTAGTTTCTGGTTATCTTCTGAATAAAGCAGGGTTTAAGCAAGTGATTGAGTCTGATCAATTTGTAATTACCAAAAAATGTGTTTTTGTTGGTAAGGGTTATGCTTCTGATGGTATGTTTAAGTTGAATGTTGTCAATAATAATGCATCTTTTTCTGCTTATATGGTTGCTTCTGTTTATGACTAGCATGGTAGACTAGGTCATATTAATTTTTGAATTTTGAAAAATATGAGTAAAGATGGATTGATTGATAAATATAAAGATGAATATCAGAAATGTGAAATTTGCTCTCAATCCAAAATTACTCGTAAGCCCTTTCGTAGTGTAGAAAGAGAATCTAAATTACTTTAGCTTGTGCTTTCTAATATATGTGATTTAAGCAATACTATGACTAGTGGTGGAAAATATTATTTTATTACTTTTATTAATGACTGTTCTAGATATACCTATGTATATTTACTTAGAACAAATGATGAAGCTCTATCTAAATTTAAAATCTTTGTGTCTGAAGTTGAAAACAAATTAGATAAAAAGGTGATTAAGTTTAGAAGTGACAGAGGTGGTGAATACACTTCAACAGTTTTTTTGGACTTTTGTGAAGTTAAGGGAATCAAAAGAACTAGTACTGTTCGCTATACACCTCAACAAAATGGTATAGCAAAAAGGAAAAATCAGACTTTGATTGAAATGATTAATTGTATGATAATTTTGGTCGGTAGTCCAAAAATCTATGGGGTGAAGCACTTTTGATTGCATGTTATGTCTTAAATAGGACTTTGCATTTAAGACAAATAGCACACTCTTTGAGAATTAAGAGGGAAGGAAACCTAATCTTAGATATTTTAAAGTTTGGGGCGTTCTGGTCCATGTTAGGATAGTAGATCCAAAAAGGCCTAAGTTAGGACCCCGTTCATTGGAATGTGTATTAATAGGATATACACAAAATAGTGTTGCCTAGAGATTTCTTAGAATAATAGAACAAAGTCTAGTTGAGTCTAAAGATGCAAACTTCCTCGAAAATGTATTTCCCTTTAAAATTAAGATTATAACTGATCCTTTTTCATCTAAAAGAGTTGTACAAAACTCCAGTAGAAGATGAACACCAACTTAGGAGGAGTAAGTGAGTTAGGATATCTACTAGTTTTGGCCTTGACTTTAAAACTTATTTAGTAGAAAAAGATCCATCTACTTTCAAGGAAACTATGTCTGCCCATGATGCTGCCTTTTGGAAGGAAGTATTGGATGATGAAATAGAATCCATTCTAGTAAATAATACTTGGGAACTAGTTGACCTACCTTCAGGTACAAAACCTTTAGGATGCAAATGAGTTCTTAAGAAAAAACTTAGGCCTGATGGTTCAATAGAAAAATACAAAGTCAGGCTAGTAGCCAAAGGTTTTAGGCAACGAGAGGGGGTAAACTTCTTCGACACTTATTCACCTGTATCTAGAATCAATTCTATTAGAACTTTGATTGCCATAGCTGCTGTACATAATTTGCATATTCGTCAAATGGATGTTAAAACTGCTTTTCTAAATGGTGATTTAGAAGAGGAAATTTATATGGATCAACCGAGGGTTATGTGATAAAAGGACAAGAGCAAAATGTGTGTAAGTTGATAAAATTTTTATATGGAGTAAAACAAGCACCAAAATAGTGGCAAATGAAGTATGATGAAATTATGCTTTCTAATGACTTCAAAATAAATGAGGCTGAAAAATGTATTTATTATAAATCTCATGGTAATTCGACTATAATTTTGTACTTGTATGTTGATGATTTGTTGATTTTTGGGACAAATTTGGAGTGTCTTAAAGATACTAAAGCACTGTTCTCAAATAATTTGGATATGAAAGACTTGGGGAGAAGCTGATGTAATATTGTGAATCAAAATTATTAGAGAAGATTATGGCATCAAACTATCCCAATCTCATTACATTGAAAAAGTATTAAAAAAATTGATCATTTTGATTGTAAACTGGTTTCTACTCCTTTTGATCCAGTGTTAAATTAGTAAAAAAATCCTGCTCATAGTGTAGCACAACTTGATTGTGCTAGCGTGATTAGTAGTTTAATGTATACTATGAACTGTACTCGTTCTGATATAGCTTATGCGGTAAGCAAACTAAGTAGATATACTAGCAATCCTGGTGTTCAACATTGGGATGCTGTATCTAGAGTACTTAAATACTTAAAACATACTATAGACTATGCATATGTTATTCTAGTTACCCAGTTGTAATATAATGTTATAACGATGCTAACTGGAACTCGGACTTGGATGATTCTACATCCACAAGTGGATACATTTTCACTTTGGAAAGTGTTGCAATATCTTGGAAATCAAAGAAACAAATTTCAATATCACATTTCAGTAAGGATTCAAAATTCCTAGCTCTAAGAGCTACTACAACAGAAGCCGAATGGATTCGGAATTATTATATGATATTCCTTTGTGGACTAAACCAACTCCTCCTATTATTATTCATTGTGATAACACTTTAGCAATTATAAATGCATACAACACTACATAAAATGGAAAGTTTAGACAAGTGCGATTGCAACATAGCTATGTGAGACAATTACTCGGTAGACGAGTGATTGCAATTAATTACGTGAAATCAAAGGACAATTAAACAAATCCTTTGAAAAAAGGCCTTGCAAGGGAAAAAAAAAAGAAAAATCTAAAGGGATGGGTTTTAAGCTTATAAATCATTAATAGCGGGAACCCAACCTAATGACCGGAGATCCCAAGAATTAGGTTCAATGGGAAAAACAAGCTAACTCGATGATTGGAATACTAACATAATGGGAATATATGGTTCTCAAAACAAAAAACTCATCCCTATAATATTAAGTTATGAGAGATTAAATGTCGGTACATTACCTGTAGTGAGTGAGATTGGATTTAATCTTTAATGAGATTTATAGCCTATATGGTAGGGTGCACAGCTGCAGGAGCACCCTTGATAGACTCATCTATATGAGTGTGAAAGTGGGGCCGCTTTTTATGAGAATTCGGGCAAATTCTCTAGAGCACTCATGAAATCCAGAATAAAAGCACATGGCTGTAAAGTGTTGAACTATGGACTCCAGTATATAAAACTTGGTATATTTTTTAACCGAAATAAAGAATTGAAGTTCAAGACTCCGGTCACTTCAACTCCTAAAGGTTAGAAAATTTTATCATGACGGTGAGGTTCAAGCTTTATCGCTTTACCAGTATCATGCTCCTTGAATATTTTAAAACAGGGGGAGATTGTTGGGTTTTAAGGGATTTCAAAATTGAGTTTTATACAAAGAGAGGTTTGTGGTTTTTCAAGAGTCCAACATTGGAAAAGTGCAAACTCTTTAAGCACCATATATGTACATCCTTCTTCGTTATACTTCAAGCTATTTTGGGTTCTTTTGCTACAAGCCCTATGCACGCACACAGTTGGGCTTGGCCCGAAGATTTCGATCCGGAAATTGTTTAACTGGGTGCGTATCCGCGACGTGCATCCTACGTGATTATCACGTGCAGGGGTGGTGCAAATCCCTGGCCGATCTTCCTTGGAGGACCCATATTGTGATATAGAAATGGTAAAGCATTTTCAAAATTAATGTTCAAAACGTTTTCATTAAAGGATTTAACAAATTAATTTCAAAACATTTTTTAAACCATTTAATTAATGTGAAGTTGGGACATTACTTAATTAAAGCATTTAATTAATGGACATTAAAAAATTTAAATTCAAAATTTTCTAATGCCTTTTTTAATTGGGTTTTTAATGGTGATTTTAAATACCCAACGACTATTTTTATTATAAATAGCGTACCTGGGTTGAAATGAAAGCACACAGAATTCTTTCTCCTTCTCTTATTTCTACTCTTTTCTTTCGATCACTCTCTCTGCTGGAGTTCGCCGGATCCGAACTTGCTGTTCGACCAAAGGAAGATCGTACTGTGAAGGCTATTGTATCATGGGGGCGATTTCGGCGAGAACCTCATTGCACCTCGGTTTATCCCACGGGGCGAAACTCATCCTAAAAAAAGCGTCCGCTGACGTACCTCGGCCAAGAACTGCTGTTCATGCTTTCAAAGATTTGAGCCAACACAACATCCCTCCATAGCACTGTAGATTATTCGGTACTATTATTTCAGTTATTTCTATTTCAACAGCAATTTATAGCTTTCATCTCCACAACAAACCACCAATGCATAATAAACAAAAATAAAACCTAAAATAAGTAAAAACTAACAAAATGAAAGAAATTTGAAAATGGGGTACCAGTAATGGCAGCACCGGCTCAAAGCAGCGCCGATGGTGGCTCAGTTGACAAAAGAAACGTTAATGAGAGAGAGAGAGAGAGAGAGAGAGAGAGAGAGAGGGAGGAAAAAATGAAATAGAGAGGAAGGAGGTTACTTGCAAATTCTCGCTGGAGGGTGGCGGTGACACTGGGAGGGGTTGGAGGGAGGGCTGATGAGGAAGTGAGAGAGGGCTGATGATCTTGTTGGTGGCGCACTGGGCACCGACGGTGGTGGTAGCGGTGGGAGGGGTTTGGAGTTCGAAGAGAGGCTCGACAAGGACAGTTGGGGCTCAAATGTAAATCACTTCATAGCTGAAGCAATCCTTGTTTGGTTGGGGGGGGGGGGGGGGGGGGGGGTGGTCAAGGTACACATTGTCTGTTCATCTCCATGCTCCAAAAGTTGCTTTTCGAGCTCATGTCCTGAAAATAAAAATGAAGAATTTTATTAAATGATGTCATTCAAATCCCTTGATTCCTCAATTTACAAATAGGTAATTACCAACCACGAAGTGTGGGGGGGTGGGGGGTGGTCAAGGTACACATTGTCTGTTCATCTCCATGCTCCAAAAGTTGCTTTTCGAGCTCATGTCCTGAAAATAAAAATGAAGAATTTTAGTAAATGATGTCATTCAAATCCCTTGATTCCTCAATTTACAAATAGGTAATTACCAACCACGAAGTGTGGCATATTCAGCATACACTTTGTTCAAGTCAACTGTAAAGACCAAGTTGTGAAATCAAAATCAGATATGACTACTTGAAGAATTATAACTAATTAAATAACTTCAATAGAGAATCTATTATCCTTTCCTTTCCCAATTACCATTTAAGACTGCAAGATTGCCCATCACTTGGATTGAATCCTTATAATAGTTGTCATGCTTGAAAACAGTCAATACCCTAAAAATCCAATAGACCATGAAATTATTTGAAAACCAATAATAACTATGTATAAAGAATATATAATTTTGAAAGTAGATTTTGCAGTATTCTTGAATTACATAGAACTATGCCATCGTAATGAACCATGTATAAATAAAGCAGGTAATATTCATTACCCATTCAGCAAAAGTCCTAGTATCTTTCAAAACCAGGAATTACAGCTACAACACTCAGATATTGGTTTACTCGCAACGTGATTAATCACACATCATAATATTATATGTTAAAGAACGTTCACCAGAAGGTAGATGTTTTAATGAAGTTTCTAGTAGTGAACGATTGAAATAATTGACATGAAATTCAGAAACCATCAATTCTACAATGATGTTATGAATTGGATCAACAAATTCGTTTCTAATTTCTATGATTTTTTTCCATTAAAAAAATATTTTCAATTCCAAGAATAGTTAATGAAACCGACATAACACTAATATTACACCCATTTTATACAAACGATTGAGAATTTACTAGACCGCAGAAAGTCAAATTTATTTAAATTTGATATTTCAATCATAAATGGGTCTGTTTGGCCAATTCCATTTTGTGGGTAGTTCCATCTTTAATCAAGTTTACAAAACATTGATCTGAAGTGTAAGATATAAAAAGGTTGAAAAAAAACCAAATAAAATAACTCAGTAATACCCACAACGTCATTGCTGCTCGTTTTAACTTTAGGATGCCAAACAGAGATAGCATTTCACAAAATTGAACCATGATAGATTTCTACAAAAACTAAACTGAATTTCACAAGCCACTGAAGAATGTCAAAAGACAAAGCCTACACATCTCTTCTACTAATCTAGTCTAATCCAAACAAATAAAGAAGAATACGATAAAACAGAAACTTAACGAAAAACATTCAGAAGTCAAGTAACCCATATTCAGATTCAGACGAAAATCTACCAGAACAACAAATGAACTAGACAAAAAATGTGCCAGAACCCACAAAATTATACAAAGAATGTACAACCCAGATGAATTTACCTTCTCAAATATCCACAAAACTATAAACACAAATAGAAAAATGAACAGACCAGTTAAAGATACCAAGAAAAAAATCATTCAAATATTATTTAAAACAAAACCCAGAGAAAAAAAAACCACAATAAAACGTGAATACCTCAAGAATCACTCAAAAACCAAAACACCCAGATTAGAGAAAGTGCAGAGGATGAAACCTACGACTCTGTTGTGATTGGAGTATCCAGCGAGGGAGTCGAGAACAGGGACAGTGTCTAATGGCTAATAGAATAAGGGCGATGCAGATGGCAGTAGTGGTTCCTCCATCAAGACCCAGAATTACATCACATGCATTTAAATACACTGGCATTTCTAGCTCAAAATCCCAAACCTCTCCACTGCTGTGCCTCTCTCTCTCTCTCTCTCTCTCTCTCTCTCTCTCTCTCTCTTCGATGAGCTGTAGAAACTGCATTCAAAGGATCAGATGGAGATAGATCTGACCAGCCAGAAAAAACCAGGCACAGTTGAAGATGAAAGATGAAAACACAAAGGGAGCTACTATTTGAATACAAAAACCTTCTCTCTTAGCACAGCATTTTAATGAAAATTTTAAATCCAATATTATCCCAGTATTTAATGACCAAAATGCTCTTTTTCCTCCAAAATGCAATAATTTCTTCCTCTTTACACAAAACTTATATTTCTCCCTTTTTCACTCGACTCTTCTTCCTCTACTCACCTATCTTCCTACATCACTCAATTTAGTCATCTCTTTTTCCTAATATCTTTTTACTCTTCTCCTTTTCTTCCTTAAAATTGTGCAACTAATCTCCTTCCTTACACTCATCTTTTTCTTTTCTTCTTTGTCATCTTGTCTTCTCCATTCTCTTTCTCCCTTAATTCTCAAACACATTATTTTCTAGTGCTCTCTAATCAAATAATATAATGGAGAAGAAGATGAACACTCATTCTCCATTTTTGCTTTTTTTTCTTTAACTTTTTCTTTTCAAAATTGTGCAGTGTTCAGCCTCCCATGGCCGAACACCGTGTACAGTGTTCAATCCTGCGAGGCCAAACACTACATGATTATAAAAAAAGAAAAAAGTTGAAAAAAGAAATAGAAATGGAAAAAAAAAAAGAATCACTATAAACAACATGAAATTACTATAAACAACATGAATCCTTTTTAACAATGTTTGATGCAAATCTATGGGTGTGGAGAGAAAGAGACAATTGAGTGTAAGGAAAAATGAGTGAATGGGTAGTTTAGAGATATTGGGTGTGTTAAGAAAGAAAAAATATAAAATTTTAAAATTTGACTTGTGTGTAGAGAGAATCTGTGTAAAGAGAGATCAATTTTTTATTTATCCAGCATTTTCCAAACACTAATTTCTACACCTGATAACAAAAAATAAATAAATAAATAAATAAAAACTTGAATCAGCTACCCAATCAAATAGAAAAACTAAAAACATGTAAGATCTAGGGATAAGAGAGATAAAAAAAAGACTCGCATTTTCCATTAACCAAGAGAATCCAAGAAATACATTCACCTCTTCTTCCTAAAAAGAACCATAAAAACCTAACAATGAAAATGTTTTTGGGGGGGGGGGGGGGGGGTGGGGGGGGGTTAGTCTTCACCTTGTCCATGGTGCAATGTGGACTAGAAAAAACCTCCACTTCTTCTTATTATTCATGAAGGAAATAGAGAGAGACCCTAAATTGCTAAAATCCCTAAATTAAAAAAACTTGAATTTGAAATCCTTAGTTTCCATCTCTATTTGGGGACCTCCAATATTTTTTTAACTTATACCCTTATATTATAATAATATTAGAACTCACTTATAACAAAAACCAAATCACTCTAAGCAAATGCTTACCCAATAGGCCTTTAAATTGATTTTAATATATAGGAGTTGGGTTCATTTTCATATTGATCATCTATAAAAATATAAATAGAATATTAATAAAAATTTCAAGGGTTTTTATAGTAATTATGGGCACATTGATAAATTTGTAAATTAAAAATAGATAGGTAATTAAGATGGATCTTTACCAATGCACATAGTAGGTTAGAAATTAAGATTGGTCTTCACCAATGCACATAGTACATTGGCAATGTTCAGGGTGCTTTTCCGAACACACATAGGTGTGTTGCAAATAGGTCAAACCATTGCCAACCTTTTGTTTACTTCGCCAAAGGAGAACATTTTGATAAATTAATAAACTGGTAGATGTTTTTTTATATGAATATATTTTGTACCATTAGAGACGTTCTCGATGCAAAGAATCTAGAGCTATTAGTATGATTGTATGGCAATTTGACTCGACTCTCTTGAGCTTTTTTCGACTTCGCCTGGATAGAAAAACAAAAACACAATAATTTGTCTTCAACAAATAATAACTAATAGAATTACATTGGAATTTAATTAATTGATGTAGATAACATCCCAAAGTTACACCTTCCATTCTGGTGATTCCCAGCACTATGCGATCATCAATTGCCAGTCAACCTCATCACAACCCTTTGTTGAATAGTCCTTTGCATTGCTCACCCCCTACTCTGACAATTCAAGATAGTGACTATGCAGCTCATATTTTCAACTCCTATACAAAATCCTGCACTGGCAGTCAATGTCTGCCCTAAGCTGCATATCGTTGTTGTAGTCCCCGATATCAAAAAATTCTCGTAATTAGGGGAGAGCCATATAAAGATTAGTTATAACAAAATAGAATCAGATATTATAATAAGGAGCACAAATATGATCAGTCTGGTTGATATTTCTCGTTTCAGTTTACCTGAACTTAAGCATTGATGGCAAGCTTGATCCCACAATCAAGCTTTTTTCCAACCATGGGGTCGGACTAGTACAACCTATCTAATGGCTAACCCAAGATGGTTCACTAGTGACGGGGCATGTTCCCTTTGGCCTATGGCTCGAGATAGGGATCGGAACTGAGATGTTTTGACCAAGCTGTCTCCTCAGATTTGCCGCCTTCTTTCCTCGCATGAGGCCATTTACACGGCTCGAAACCTTCGAGAACCAGGGCTGATGCTATTAAGATAACAATGCTAAATGAGCTAGTAAACACAAATCATAAAAGCAAGGTGAATTCAATATTTTAAAAGGTCATAATTTTCTCCCCTATGCTACTACCAATTGTACAAGAACTTGGCAGAGGCTATACCAGCGGAAGCTAGGTCGATGGAGGTTGTATCGACAGAGATTGTATTAGTGGAGGTTGTATCGGTGAAGGCTGGGTGACTCCCAAATTAGAGGCACTCTCTGCTCCAAACCGTGTAACTGGACAATGGATCGGAATCTCCTGTGTCGCAGCCTCAGGTGTGCTCTCTACACGAGCACACCCCAATGAAGCTGCTATAATCCGAGCACATCTAACCCTTGTCTCCCGAGGCATATCTGTAACTTGGCTTAGAACAAATTGCAAAGGCAAATAAATAATTATTCGCAAAAATCAATAATATTAGACAAGTGAATATAATAAATTTACATTTAATGGAAATGGAAATTTAATGGAGAAGTATGAGTACTAGTAGAGGCTATGGCTTTATCTTGAATACCATTGCAAAGTGTGTCTTCTTTATCCAATACACTCTATCATTCCCATCCTAATAATCTACAATTCAAAACACATGGATAAAGGGAAGCTCATATATTCTTGGCAAAACACCATTTCTACTCTCTAAAAGGAATCTCACGTCATCTTTCTCATTGCAATCTTTTAACATCTGAACATTTATAAATCTTCTCTAATGGATTATTTCTATCCTAAATGGGTCTCCAGACCATGTAAAAAGCTTTAGAGTGTGCAATCCCACCCACATCAAAATAACTTTGGGTAATGTCAAATAGAGGTATGCCAAGGATTTGCTTTTGTGAAATTTATTAGCATTTGTAAATTGAAGAATCGTTCACTATTGTGACGAATGGAAACTGTAATAGCATTGATGGATATTTCAATAAGTGGGCTCTTTTGCATTTGAAAAGAAGATCAAAACCATGGATAGGTTTTGATTCTCCTTTTGTTTTGGAGAATTTATGATAAGAATTTAGATGTTGGGGTTCTTAAGATATGATGTGATGTCTTTTCCCTCAAGCATTTCAAATGTTCTGTTTGATACAAGAATTGTGAATTACATTTCACATGAATAGCTACTTTTAACCTTGTGAATTCCCCAAATTTGAATTCCAAATGCTAGAGAGGGGTTGAGCATTTGGAATTCTCTTTTGAAAGCAACATTTGGAATTCTTTGGATTCTCCTAGACATGAATTCTTAGAATTCTCTCAACCAAACTAGCCAAGGCAAATGGTTAGATTTCCCTCCCTTCAGTTTATATAATATTCTTTCTACTTTTGTATTTTCTTTGATTTTTCATAGAGTGGTTTTGATGATTTTCTTTTAAGCGATGAGTTTTAAAAAAGTTTTTAAAATTGCTGATATTGGGCCCTTTGGATTGTATTTTGTTTTCTTTTCTTTTTATGGTGTTTGTCTTTCCCTTGTAGGATTTTATAAAAATTTCACTTGAAAGTTTGAGGAATGTAATTTTACTAACAATCACAATAACAATTGATCTGTGCTTTTTAGAATAAGAAACGCAGATCGGTAATCTTCAATTTTTTAGGAATCCTTGATACACCAAATGTTTTTAAGGAATCCTTTTTTTTTAATTTTTTTATATTTGATCATTTTGATCTATGTATTCATTCTCCATTACCTACCTTTAATCTTTACCTTTTAATTTTATTGTGTCATCGTCGACTTTTTTACGGTAGTAGTTTAAGGAATTTTTACACCTCTTTATCACATTTTCTTCTATTGTTGCCATTTATAGTTAAGGGATTGATGTGGACGTAAGAGGAGAAACAAGATCATATGTGAAAATGGCGCCTTGCAAAATTTTCTTAAATAAAAGATAACTTTTAAAAAAATTGATTTAATAAAAATGATGAAGGAAATGTTGTTGTGTTTATTTTTAGAAGATTATTGAATTTTTTATTTTTATTCTTTCTTTCTTATAAAATATATCATCTTTTCTTAGCACTCTTCTTTCGTTTGTATCTAAATAATAGTCTGCAGAAGTTAGTCACTAACTTGGATCTCAAAACAAAAAGGTTTTTTCTTTTTCTAATTTGAAGTCTCATTCATGAAGCACGGGCACATTTTGCTAGTCACTATGAAAGTAATTAATTCACCCCCTCTTGTGGAAAATTTGTTGGTGTTACTACTGTCTTCTACCTTTACATATTATAATTCCTTTGACTTCCCTGTATGAGAATGTCAAACATTTCTCGAAGGACACACTATATATAGAGGAAAATAATTTTGTGAGAACTAGTTTTAATCACTTTTTTATGAGAACTCTAGGTAGGGCCATCTATCAGCCAATCCAAACCTTGTAATACATAGGGACCCCCTTGGTAGTCACACACTTCAAGTTTTGGTTAATTCTGACTTTACTAGACCATTGGATCGACTGTGGACCAATTCGAATGGACTGAATTTGTGAACCATAGATAAAGGAGTTAGAGGCATCTGATCAGGGCTAAACTTGATATCTGGGATGGTTCCACATAAATCTTTCAATCTCCCATGATCCCATCCCCAAATGAGACCCACAAGTAGGTCACATAAAAAGTTCTCACGTAGGTACGTAAGAACAATTCTTATATATAGGGTGGTCCCACATAGATCTTTCCATCCCCTATGGTCCCATCCCCAAATGGGATCCACAAGTAGGTCCCATAAAAAGTTCTTACGTAGGTGCGTGAGAACGGTTTTCATAGGATGATGAGTCTATATATATCCTTATAGGACCGTTTCTCGTATATATATATCATGTGGATAATATATATAGGAGAATTTTCATACGCATCCGTCCCTCACTATTTTTTTCATGAGAACTCTAGGTGGGGCTCATCTATCACTCAATCCAAACTTTGCAACAAACATGGGACCCCATGATAGCAACTCGCCCCAACTTTCGGTCAGATCATAATATATATATACATATATATATGTATATATCATGTGGATAATGCACCAGAGTTTCGTCTTTAAGAAGCTTTGAACGCAGTTTTATAATGTAAATAGCACACCAACTGTCTTGTTCCGATGAGCTATATGTATAGAATAAAGAAGATAATATAAATCATATAGAAAGAAAGAGAATCTTAGTTTGCATGATAACTTCTTTGAAATATTCACTAATTGATGAAATATTTTTATGATCAAGAAATCATAAAAAGCATGGCAGAAGTGAAGAGGGATTAGAATTTCAAATAAAGATAATATTTCATCTTTTGATGTAAGATGGGGATCCAAAATTAACGGATCGGATCTTATCCTCATGTAGAACAGGGGACTTGGGGTTTATAGTTCTTGGCAGAGAAGTCTCTAGTAAGGAAGATGGGAGCCCTTGGTTGTGCATATAACCTATATCAATTGGTAGATGTAGTGACACCTGAAGAGACTTGCAAATTGCCGGAACACACTAAGATACCATGACATCTGAAGAGACTTGTAAATCATCCCTCTTGTGGAAAATTTGATGTTTTTACCACTTTCTTCTACCTTTCCCTATTTTAATTCCTTGACTTCCCAGTATAAGAATTTCAAACATTTCCCGGAGGCTTACCAAGGACACACTAGCTGTATCATGTGGATAATGCACCAGATTCTCAACTTTTACTAACACTTGTTTCAAAGCACAATTAACACAGGACAAGGCCAGATCACGTGAGGATAGTTGCGGCCTGCTTGGTCATGGGTGTGTATGTTTTAGAGCGTGCTCGCCAAGAAAAACGAGATACGCTACTGGCACAACCTTGGTTTACATCTTTCGGTTTTGTATTACACCGAGAACTTTTTCGTGACAAAGACAAATCCATATATGGTGCCGTTTACAAATTTGTACCTCCTCCTGGTCACTTGCCTCCAGAAGCTCCAGAATATGTCATCGCCTTCCGTGGCACTGTGCTCAAGAAAAAAAGCTTCTCTCAAGATGCCAAATCGGACATCCATATCCTCCACCAACGCTTTCACAAAAGAAAGCATACTAAAAGAGCAACAGACGAAGTGGAAAGTGTTGTTTTTCCTAATAAGGATAATCCTGGTCGTCCCATCTTGAATGTGTGGTTGGTGGGACATTCTCTAGGTTCAGCATTGGCAATTCAAGCTGGAAAGAACCTAGCAAAAAAAGATGTTCTTCTTCCAACATTTCTCTTCGATCCTCCATACCCTTCGCTTGTGACTGATATGGTTGGACACGAGGGGTTGAAGCAGTGGATCGAAAAGAAGAAAAGAAAGTTTAAGGAGAAGCTTGTCAACAGTGTTAAACATCGTGACCAAATTGCTAAGGAACAAGCTAGCTTTGCAAAATTATCCAAATGGTGTCCTCACCTATTCGTCAATCAGAATGACTGGATTTGTTCAGGGTACATCGGATATTTCGAGCAAAGGAAAGAGTTAAAGTATATTAATTCAGATGAATGGATGTTGGATTCAATGTACTCTACTAGGGCTCTTTTCAAGGATGCGGTGAAGAATATGATCAAGAAGGCTACTAAAATGAAAGCGACTAAGGAAGATAGTTATTATGAGCCTTTCTACCTTTTTCCGACTGCGATTCTTACCATTAATGCTGGCCTTGAAGGTGATGAGGGAAAAAAACAAAGCCATGGAATCAGACAATGGTGGAGGAAGGATTTACCTCTTAGACATGCTATATACCCCTCTGATCATTGTAAGCTGCACGACGCGTCGGGAGAGTAAGCATGTAAGCAACCAAATCTCGGATCTCCTCAACTCTGCTCGCATTCATCTATTAATGTCATCAATATTGCATGCATTTGTTGAATTATCAATATAATTATCGTTATTACAGTTCTAATTATTGCAGATTTTCTTTTTAGTGAATTATTATTGATGATAACAATTGACATCGCTTAAACATGAATGATCATGCATCAACAACTAGTGGTGGACCAAAATAAAAATAAAAAATAAAAAGAAAAATGGAAAAGAAAAGAAAACCAATGGTGGACACAAGAATTTCGCTTGAATGAGGTAGACTATGGTCAATTGAAAAGGTCAAATTAAATTTTATAGCGAACCCATATTCTTAAGTTATTTCAAAAACCTAGAGGGAAAGGAATGATCCATCTGCAACGATAGTAGAACAATATTAGGTATAGGAAAAGGATTTCTAAAAACATAGCTTTATTGTAGAAATTGCAAGAAAATTCAAAGCACATGAAAAAGCTAAGAAAACCCCTTTTTCACCAATCACAAAAATCCTATCTTACCTTTTCAATGGAGGGGTTTTGCCAATTTGGGTATTAGATTTTCCACTTTTTCATCTCCATTGGTGGGGCAAGATGGATTTTGACAGTAGACCATGGGCAATATGGCCAATAGCCCATCATGGGCCTTTTTAAAAATGTCGTGACAAGTACGCGGTACCATTGCATGCAAATAGCGCACATGATAAGTGTCAGGCATTTAAAATCCAATTAATTGCATTTTATACGTGCAAATAGTCTACTTGTTTTTGTGTGAATCCTAGTTTGGTAGGTTTCCTTGTAACATTGGAGTGGAATTAAAATCATGCATGAGAGGGATCCAAAACTAATACGACCTTATTGCATTAGGAAAAACGCAAACCAAGCCTATTTTAAAGGCCTGCACACATATTACTCTCACATTCACTCCCACTCACAGTCACACTCCCAGGTCTACAGAGAGAGAGGGGGAAGAAAAAGTAGGAAATTGAGGAACTAGAAAGGACGGCTGGAAGCATTCTTCATCGTTTGTTTTGTTTTGTTTTTTTTCCTTTTTTGCTTTTGTTTTCTTTTTTCATGATATGAATGTATTGAACACAAATTTATCGTCCACTAATAAATATTTGAATGATTTTTATGTGTTTTTAATCCCTCTTCGTTATTCCAATATGAGAAATGATTTTGATTCTACAACCAATTTTTATAGTGTTTTCTCTTGAATCTATGTTTCAAAGATTTAATATGGTTTGTAACAAAACATCAAACCTAAGAATCTTGACTTATACATTAAAAATAATAGAAAATCTGAAATACTAAAAGCATACCTTTTGCCATGAACTCAACGACGAGTGGATCTCCTCTTTCAAATAGGGTTTTCTCCTATCTGCTTTATCACCCACTATAATATATGTGAAAGTTGATAGCTACTTTGCAAATCTCGTAGGTTAAGAGAAAGGACCGGAAAAACACTTTTATAAATACGCCTAAAAAGATTTGTTCTCATCAAATAAATCTATTAAATGTTAGTTTCCTTAATTCCCTCAAAAATTAGTTGAACAACAATCCTAATAAATTGGGCTTCCTAAATTGAATACAATATATATTAAAATCAAAACTGAAGGAGAAAGCATATTAAATTAGTGGACTCAACATGTGGGGCCCAAATAATGTTAGACTTGTATTCATCTAGACATTAGTTTTACAGTTAGCATGATAGGAAGGTATCAGTCTAATCCTAGCATAGCCTTTTGGAAAGCAGCAAAGAAGGTCATACAATGTTTACAAGGGACTAAGGAACATATGCTCACTTTTAGAAGATTTGAACACTTATGAGTGATTGGATATTTGGACTCATTTTTGGCTGGATGCCTCGACACAAGGAGATCTACATTAGGTTAAAATTTTCTCCTTATTGGTGGGGCTATTTTGTGGAAAAGGATTAAACATACTACAACTGCTTCTTCCACATTCAAGCTGAATTTGCAACATGCTTTGAAGCCACTAATTAAGCTATATGGCTGTGGAATTTTAATTCAAGGCTTCAAATCATGGATTTCATTTCTAAGCCGCTGAAAATTTATTGTGATAACAGCTCAGCTATTCACTTCTCTAACAACAACAAGAGTTCTAGCATTGCAAGATATTTTCAGATAAATTATCTTTTTGTTAAAGAGAATGTTTGGGATGATCTAGTGTTTATAGAACAAATAAGTACAGTGCTCATGATTTTAGTTCTTATGACCACAGCATTACCGGCAGAGGCCTATAATGATCATGTCAAAGAAATGAATCTCATTAATGATTTTTTGCTCACTTCCTTATTTTTGTGTGCACAGGTAATGAAATATTAAAAAGCAAGATAAATTTCATTTGGACCATGAAATAAGAATTTTGGACCACTCCTATTTATTTTCCTCACTTTATGACTTAATTAAATAAAATTACTAATGTTGTAGTACATCGAAGGAAGGAATTATGTCATATAATTGATGTTTGACCGCAATGATTCGCGTTAATGGTTTCGTTTAATTACAATATATAAGAATTAGCATAAACAAGATTGATTGGGTTGTTTTTCAAATGAATGGCCATTTATCGGGATTTTTAAATTTAGTTGAATCCAAGTTGAGTCACCTTTTTCTACAAACTAATTTCCAAAAACATATATAATAATAATAATAGGTGGATTACATTTATGTGGTTGTCATGACCAAGTAGGAGATTGCATATGTGTGGTCATTCAGACCAAGTGGGAGATTGTTAAACGTGAGTGATCCTCATGACCACATGTTTAACATTATTTGTGCTCCACGTGTTGAGTCAACTAATTTAATCTACTTTCCCCTTTAGTTTTGATTTTAATATATCTTGGATTCAATTTAGAAAGCTCAATCTATTAGAACTCTTTTTTGGCTAATCTTTGAGAGAATTAAGGAAACAAACCTTGAATAGATTTCTTTGATGGAAACAAATCTCTTTAGGTTTATCTATAAAAGTGGTTTTTTGGTCCTTTCTCTCTCTTAACCTACGCAATTTGCTAAGTACCTATCAACTTTCATGCATATTGGAATTGGTGATAAAGGAGATATGAGAAAACCCTATTTGAAAAAGGAGATCTGCTCGTCATCAACCTCATTACAAATAGTACGCTTTTAGTCTTTCAGATTATCTATTGTTTTTAATGCATAAGTTAAGATTCTTAGGTTTGATGTTTTGTTGCAAATCATATCAGGTCTTTCATCAAAATCATGGTGAAATATCTTTTACAACCACTTCTTATAGTGTTTTCTCTTGAATCTATGTTTTAAAATCATAAAATCATGCCATATGCTGACTGACACGCTTATATTATGCTTCCAACATGGTTCAGTTTTAGTTCCATTGATCACAAGATAATTCATGTCCATTACTTCGATCCATTGGTTTCTCCTTTTTATTGAGTAAATCCAGCGCTCAGATTTTGTAGCACCTTTTAGGTCTAACCCTGCTCTTGGTCCTTGTAGGTTCTAGGCCACTGTCCATTATTGCAAAGGTAATGCTTTAGTGCAAGCTTTGTAGGGATGTTAAGAGAGATGTGTAGCTGATAGACTTAAGAGTTCAGTCATCGCATTGAGGGCCTTACAATTAGCTAGCCACATAGGATAATTGTGAAATGAGTTGTGAGATGAAGAGTGTGGCTAGCATTATTGTTATTTTTATATCTAGGTTGGCCTGTTGACCTAACATGGTATTAATTTAGTTGAAAAGATGTTGTAATTGTCATATTTGAAACTGAAAATGTAATATTCGGCCCATGCACCACTAATTATGTGGTTTTTAAACTGTCCACTCGATTTGATTTATGTGCTTGTTGAGGTACTTCTCATTCTCGTCCCGAGACCAAGGCGCCCGGCTGAGGCGTTACATCATGTGCTTTATATTCAAATCTGAGATGTTGGCGTATTTTATTTGGAACTTTATTTGATGTTTTCTGAAATTCTGGATTTTTTACAAAGTCAGTCCTATTCGACTGAGGTATTAAAAATAGAATATATTTGCCATCGGCATCTGCCGGCAATAGGAATAAGCAATCGAATCACAGTAACTAATTACCTCTTCACCATAACTAATTACCTGTAGACATATATAGTTACAATTAATTAATTGGATTTGAAAGTAGACAGAACAGGCAACTGAGTTCCATGAATCTAAATAGGCTTTTATTCTCTAAGATTGGTGGGCAACCCAATTTTAAACATTAATTGGGGCCTTGGTAATTGGATTTGTCCCAATTACCATCCCTGATAACAAAAGATGTTTTGTCAAGCTAACAACATGTATTTATGGATGGATACTATCTTCTTGACCCCATTTACTTAAAAATGGGGGGAAAAACATTTGAACCCCAAATTATAAAACCATAGCAGTAAGTGGAGGCAGGAATTTTGTTTTAGGGAGCAACCCGATATAAGATGTACATTGTAAATATTGTTGGCTCGACTTAGCATTGCGCGCAAAGGGGTCTTCAAAAACTTTGATCAGCCCCTGACAGCCCCCTAGTTGCATTTTTGAAAGTAGTCCATCCAGCCGTTCAAACTAAGCATGGTATAACAAAATTAGATATTTCAATCTTTTTTTCTCAGAGATTTGGCCTAATTTTGAGGTATGGATGATGTTCCATTTTAAGAAGATAATCCTACTGGCATACCAAGCTTAAATTGACTAGAATGGACGCAAAAACACAAATCAACGGGATGCCAACTGGATGCCATTGCACTCCTCAAAACAAAATAAAATATACTAAATGGGCTGCGTGCCCTTTCACAGCTCCAGACCACACCCACACACTCCACAGCCCCATTTGAAAAAGCTCCAGACCCACCTACACACTCCACAACCCCATTTGAAAAAGGTCATCATCATCCACATCTTGTGCTCTTATCATTCAAAGCTCCAAGAAAGCTCCACACTCCTACGACCCACAAAAAGATAATGACAGAGATATAAGAAAAAACATCAAATTAGCATTCATTTATGTGACAATATTTCAGTCAAATCTTGATATCATCACCCAAAATAAATATTATTATCTTATGTGAAAGTTTCGAAACTCTAGTTTCGTCTTAAGGTCTCAATCATAGATTCTAATATGAATGGCAAAAATCTCAGATTAATTAAAACTAACTAATTAAGCAATCACACACACGAGACAAGAGGCACGATTTTTTACGTGAAAAATTCTATTCGGGAAAAACCACGGGTCACCTTGACCAGGAGTAACAAGTACTATGTAACTGAAGATTACAAAAGATACTCATAGATCCCCCCCAGTTGGACCTCAACATAAGGATTGCGACGATCTAACCGACTCCTCGCTGTTCACATTCACCATGTTTAAATCAACCAACTTGATGGGCTCTTTAAGTTGAATCTATTATGCGAAAGTGTAGATGAGTAGATCTAGAGTAGAGGGTTCAGTACTTCAGATTCTTCACAAGATGCTCTAGAGAGGGTGCTTCAATTTTCAATGGATACTAGGTTGTTCTTCAAGAAGATAGATGATCTCTAGTAGAAGAGAATGACCCCATATATATGTTTAACTTCGTAGTTTAGGACACACATGCGTATAAATCATCTTTCCTAAGAAGTAAGAGGAGAAAAAACAAAGTTTGAAGATCTAGGAAACAAAATCGCCTCTACGTGCTCCAGCACGCTCTCAACTGTGCACAAGCGCGCTTGTATAAACTTGACATCCGGAGAAAGAAGCACGAGTATGTGACTACGGGGCTCCTGCACACTCATCTCTGGAATTGGGGCATGAGTGCAGTCCAAAGCGCGCACGAGCGCTGTCTGGAAAATTTTAGTGCATTCTTCTCGGGTTTTGGTGCACAAGTGTGGTCTTGGAAATTTGAAAAAATCAATTCAGAACAAACCGCAAAAAAGCCCAATTTTATCCATTTCCCAATGAATTTGCCAACACTCAAATGTCCTTACATTATGCAGTGAAGTTTCAAGAAATGATGGTTAAATTACTTTCCTTGGTATTATATTCAAGGAAAGCAATAGGCCCACTTTTGTTGCTTAACCTAACATAGGAGGGATGAGAAGGTCATTGTCGTTTCCTTGTGTCTATGCTTCTCTTTCAATCATGGTCATTGTCTTGGGTGCCAAGCCCTTAAGAGACTCAGTTTGCTATCATTTTATATGAACTGGTGAAAGGTCTCCATCCAGTAATATAGTACATATGTGGTATTCCTTGATCTTGCCTGAAGAATATTGTGGATGTAGTGGAGTCTTGGTTGGGAGAGTGCTTTAGGCGATGCGGTCGATTTCTATAGAGGATGTTCCCTTTTGCAATTTTTTTTTTTTAGTCTATTTGGAAGGAAATAAACAATAGGATCTTTAGGAGCTCCTTTTCTTCCACAGCAAGTTTTATCTCTAAAGTAACCCTTATGATTGTGAAATGGGATTTGGTTAGAAAAGAGTTTTTCAAGTTTACCCTTAATGATATCCTTTCAAGTTGGAAAGCATTCATGGTGTATGGTCCTTTAAAAGAGAGGAGATTAACCTATTAGAGCCCTCATCCAGAAGAGGTTTTAAAGTCTTATGTAGATGGTGCTTCTAAGGGAAAGCCGGGTCCTGCGGGGATTTGAGGAGTGCTTCGCAATAGTAACGGTGTGGTGCTACTTATGTTTTCCATACATGTTGGTGTGTGGTGCTACTCTAATGAAGTAGATGTGTTAGCTATTATGGAAGGTCTTAGGTTGTTCTCTTTAAGATATGGTGGTACTCTTCTTATTGAAAGTTATTCCTTAAATGCGGTTAGTTGAGTGTCTAATAAGAAGGCCAATCCAAAGAAGTTTCAATTTCCATCATCAGGTTAGATCTGCCAATTCTTGGCAGATGTGTTAGCTAAGCAAGGGGTTGAGAGCAAAGGCAAAACTAGGAATTTTTTATTGGGTTGTTGGGGGGGGGGGGGGGGGGGGGCGCAAAAACAATGGATATAAATCCAATTGGATTAAAATTTCACATAATAGTACACCATAATTAGGACATGATTTATAGTAGTTTGGATTTTAATAATGAGTTTCATTGATTGAAAAGACATAGTGAAGCATGCGGATTTGTACATTAACAATTGTAAATGTCTTAAGGGAGGAAAAAAAAAAAAGAACCCATTCTTAAAGTAGGTTCTTGGTTTTCTCCTCTATTTTATATTTACTTTTATATAAGAACCAAAAGGTATATAACTCATATTTGAGATCCAAACCAATTAATTTGATATTAATAATCAAAATTAAACATTGAAAATAATTCTCTATTTATGGCAGACATATTCCCAATCAATATATATATATTTTTATATAAGAGATAATTTTGAATAGATTAGATTTCAAGTATGAGCTTCAAGGCTAAAAAGAAAAACATGATCCATAGAAAATTAGTGCATCTATAATTGTAAATGCATTAAGTGAAAGAAGAGTTGCTTTTCTCAACCTTTCTTCTCGTACATGTGATGAAGTAACAACTCCAAACACTTTTACAACATCCAAGGCCCAATAATTCTCTAATCAAACTATCACGATCTCAAATCAAGGTATGTAGCGGTGACGATGACTATAAATTTAAGTAAATAGTTTCTAATCTATCCCTAATCTTTTCTTTTATGTTTTTTTCTTTCCTTTTTTTTTTACCTTCCTTCTTTCGTCTAATTTCTCACCTATAATAATTTATTATTTAGCTCATTTTTATTTTGGAAATCCACAATATATTCTTAGTATTAAATCTTTTTATTAAGTTGGTGGGGCCATCCATTAAGGGATTGTCATTAAAAGGAGGGGCTAGAGGATATTATATATATAATATAGGCAAAGTCCAAAATGAAGTGGGGGCAATGGCCCCTACTGGCCCCCTAGGTCCACCCATGGTTGATAGGTTGATTCCATGGGTGGGTGTATTGTAATTGAGGTTAGAGTTGGTGCATCTCTCTTACACCTTCTGCTTTCTCTTCTTTTGTCTTTGTGCTTCGTATCTCTTTTTTCCTCAATGAGATTTTGTTACTGCTTCAAAAAATGAAAAAGGGAAACAAAAGGGAGAGGCCAAATTCATGATTATAGCTGACAAACCTTGAATGCTTAATGTTGTCCTCCTAATGAAGGCCCACCCCCCGGTCCTGTTTTTTTTTCCTTTTTTTAGGATTTTAGTAAAATCCTCTTACAGTCACTCTATACAAAAAGGGATCCCAAATACATAATTCCACCATTAACGGTCCCAAGGGCCCCTTTTTTGTTTAAGTTTTTGCAATTTGACTTAGGCAGGGATATCCCTACTCACCCATGTACATGAGTGGGGATATTCCCACACGTTTTCTTCTCATTCTTCCTCCTCTTCCTTCCTCCTCCTCTCCGCTCGTTCTTTCTTCTTCTTTATTTTTCCTCCTTCCTCTTCCTTATTTCCTAAACCTCCAGTTCCAAGGTGAAAACCCTATCTTAGCATAGTCCATCTTGTCCAATCACCATCATATTAGTCTTCCACACCATCATCAAGCCTTTGAAGTCCTTAAAATGTATATTTTTATATACATTTTGGACCATTTTAAGGACTTATTGAATCAAAAAAGCCTTATTTATTGTGAAATCATGGTTTTATTTATTTATACTTCATTGTAGTATATTCATCCATAATTTACTAAAAAATTGTCATTTTTTCTTACATTCATGAAACATGCCATATTTAGAATTTTATTTTTGGAAAGTTTTAGCTAAATTGGTTTTCTTTTGAAATGACTCAATTTTTCATCATCATTTGTTAATTTGGTAAAAATCATACACAATGATGCCATTCATGAGGAATGGGCCCACATTGGTGAGATTGTAAGTTTTGATCAAAATTATTATTATAAATAATAATTAACTTTTTCTTGTAGGAACTTGGTGAAGTAGGTCCCACACATGCTCATGTGCGCACTCACGCATGTGTTGGACATCCAAAGATGATGGGGTCTACTTTTTTTGCATAACATCCTAAGATTATTTTAAATATAATTCAAGAAAATCCATGAGGGTCAAATTGGACAGGAGATTTTTGTAAAATAGAAAGTGACTTTGTAAAAAGACAAAAGTGGAAAGACTAGCGCATTAGCCAAATTGATTTGTGAAAATCTCATCTTCAAAGAGATCTCCCAAATGTAGTCAAAGGAGAAAACTTTCCTGATTTCCATTGCTCTATGGGTATGATTTAATTTTGGCATCTTTCTAAAAATAGGAGGACATGCATGGAATGATGAGCAGCCCTAGTTTGGAATAAGAAAGTGTATGGATTATTTGTAAGGTCCTGATTCCAACTAACCTCAATTTGTATTAATTAATCTTGTTTTATATTAATTAAAATATGTTTAGGCTATTTTAACTCAAACCCGTTGGGCTTGGGTCATGGATAAGTCGTTGTGTTGGGTTTGAACTTTACTTAGGTAGTTAAGGACATTTTTGTAATTTGTTCTTACATCATATTGGCACCTCATTAGTTGCATCTTGTGTAAATCTTCATCTAGACCATCTTTCATATTAGGATTAACTTGATTCGGACCTATCTTGGCCCAATTGAGGTCCATATGACCTAAACTGTAATTTCCCAGAAATGTTGGGCTTACATGTAATACTGCAGAAAATTTTGATTAAAAGAATGAAACCCAACGTCTCTCCTCATTTCTCCTTTTGTGTACGATGGAACCACTTCTCCTCTCCACTCTTCTTCACCTCCATCTCAACTTGAAGCTACAAACAAAGTTTAGAGCCTTGCATGCAACAGCAAAAGCTTCCACCCATCTTCTTCTTCCTCCTTTGTGCATTTTGTTAGGAATCACTATCTCTTTCAAGTTATAACCCCCCTAAGGTGAAAACTCAACCTCTATTTCAATTCTTTGGGTTTAATAAAGTCAAAGAGACTCAATTATATAACATGCATGCATTCTACACTAGATTCACCATTTGCATATCTTTCATATATAGGACCTATTCTTTTGTTGAGGCTTTTCCTAACCACACACCAAGAAGGAGTTTGTCAGGTCAAGCACTGTGTAAAAGGCAAGTGTTAGAGTACATATGATGCTGCATGTGTGGTTACAATTTTGATTCTTAGATGATCACTTCCAGTTTCAAGTTACAGCTCTTTCCTCTTGATTTAAGTATATATATGTTGAATTGAATGAATTAGAGTGTGAATATGAAATGGGAGTGTTATGTGAGTATTGTTGGAAGCAGGTGGGTCTCGTGGATAGATTTTCAAAACTTTTGACTCACTTGACACAGGGATCAACTATCCATAAGACCAAAAACCCAATCTAGGATGCATTACCCTCAATCTCGTGACCATGTACAGTAAATATTCTATCTGAAAGATAGAATCAAATAGCACTAAATATCCACAATAATCTACGACATGAAAGAAGTAGATCATACCTTTGGAGATCCGCAGTACTCTAATGGAGAAGTTGCGACTCTACTTGATGATGAGAATCTTTAACACCTCTTAGCCTTCCACGCTATGACCCGAATTGGATTTCTTTTCTCAAGAAGAGTGGTGGAATCTTCAGGAGAAATCCCAATTCGAAACTCCAAGGAACTAGAAGAGAGAAGGAGAGAGAAACTCGTGCAACTCTTGCACGAATAGGGTTTTGGGCGTAAGAGGGAGTCTTATTGGACGTCCAAGAGATTTTATAGACTTTCAAATCTCTCCCTTGTCTAATTGAAATAGAAGTCTTTCTTCCAAAGCAATTAACAACTTTCTCCTTTCTCAACTTTTCTTTCTAGAGTTCAAGTCGGATTAGTATTTTCCAATATCTTGGGCTAGCGTAAGGACCACTAGGGATTCCTTAGAAAGCTGGCTCCAACTGGAACACCGCGACCCCACATCTCATGTGCAATCCGGGCACACAGTTAATTGCAAATAACACCACTATATAAATGCAATTGCACTCCAGTCTTAGGAATAAATTACAATGAAGACCCTAAACTTCCCAATTACCACAAGTAGGCCCCTCTATCAATATCCGTGGATCAATTGGAATAAATCTGTCTCTTCCAATCTAAGTTCCACATCTTATTATCCTTGAGCCCCAATTAATCACAGTAATCATCAGTACCATCCAATTAACTCTTAATTGAGATGGGTGCGCACTTACTAATGACAAATCCATTAATTGGCACAAGGGGATAATAGAGATAGATTCCTTCTTGATCATTCAATGTTCCCACAGTTCTACTACCACATACCCAAGACACCGAGGTGTTAACCTATAGTCGGCCTCACTCATTGGTGACTCAAAGCAAATGAATAGATAGAAACTTGAGTTCATCAATGTCTCAGGATTGAGAGCCTATTGTTAAGGAATTATGAGAGCATACCTTATTATTAAGACGGAATTCCATAAGGTGCATCTCATGGTCCTTCAATACATCCAATGTACCAGCACCGTGATCCAGAATCTTACATTCTGATGATCGAGACAAATCACACTATCTCATAGTGATCAAAGTGCTGCAACCTTATCAAATGAGATGCTCAGTCTCATTACTGGTTGTGAAGCTATTTAAGTATAAGATTTGTGACATATATCTCCCGCGTGTGGATCTCATCCATGCACATATATCACATCTAATATACTAATGGGACCCGGTTCAACTCATGAACCATTATGTCATATGTATTGATCATGTGCATGAAGTAGTAAAATAATATTCATCTCATGAAAGTAAAGCATGATTTTATTGATAAATAAAGAAATTAATCAATTTATTACATCAACTAATGGATTGAGTCCACAAAATCTAACAAGTATTGGATGACTTTTAGTGACATTTTGAATCTATAGAAAGCCCCTATAACCCCATTCATTCAAAGCTCTGTATTGAGTTCAAGCTTCAGAATCACCTTTAGAATTTTTGAAGCTTATGGTGAAGCTTCATAAATTCTGAAGGTGATTCTGAAGCTTACGGTGAAGCTACAGTTAAGCCGCAAATGTGTACGGCTCAAAGTCCCAAGAGTACCAAAACCCATTTTTGTACTACGGCTAACCCTCGGCTAAGACGTTTAATGAACTACGGCTAAGCCGTAACCATCCCGTGACTAAGCCGTAAGCCATTTTACGGCGAGCTTTCCTTCTACGGCTAACCCTTAACTAAGCCATGGATTGTACTATGGCTAAGTCGTATCCCAGCCATAGGCTAATATACAGTTAAACCGTAAATGCGCAGGAATTTGAAGGAAAAACTAAGCCACTCATATAAGCCATAACAGATGCACAACTAAGCCGTAAGGACTCTGGGAACTTAGGATATTAGTGAATTCAAATGACTTTGTAGTGCTTTAGATATGGCACATTTTTCCACTCTTAAATTAGCCTAATGGTGATCGAATGATAAGAAGATGAGTATAGAGCTGTCACTTATCCCCTTCGATTTTTTGGATGAATTCATAATGTCACGTCATGGATCTTGACATAAGAATAGATGTCCTTGCATCACAAAGTAATGCCAAAATTTGGTAACACAGTGACACCGGACGTTTTATGAATACATTGTGTTGAATGCCCTCGAGATTACGGATTATTTAGCATAGGGTTGGTTAGTAAATTTCTTTGATACCTTCTCGATTTAAATGCATTCATATTATAGGAAACCTTACTCTCAACATGATCTAGTCATGTACCCATTCTTCCTGGCAAACTTTGAGATGAATCAAGCTACTAAGTGTGTGCCTGTTAGTCAAAATGGGTGTAGCCAAGATTGAAAGGGGTCGAGCTCTCTAGCTCATTTAAGTATGCAGTGTTACTTATCAGTTACTTATCTAATTTCGAGTTTTTTTTTACTGAATATGATCTCAAGACCAAAACTCCCTTATGTACAATATGATAAGTTTAACTGAATGTATGAAAGATGTAAACTCAAGTCGGTCTTAATACTATGAGTCAGCACCACTTAGCTTTTGCCTTTTGTAGGTTCGACGAAACCAGTTTGAGTATCTATATGTCCCTACTGCAGTAGTCCATGGAGGAGTTGTCGGTGCTTCTTAGGAAGTTAGTCTGATCCCTTAGCGACCCATATGCATGCTCTCTCTAGATGATATGCTCTCTTTTGGGAGAATATAGCTTCGTGAATGCCAATTAGTGTGTACAATATTCCTTTTATGATTGGCTACTCATGGTTACTCATGCACAACATGCCTACTTTATGTTTATTGCTTTTTTTTTTCGATATATTTCTTAATTCATTTGATACAGCATACTGGTCTTATATATCTATATAGTTGCTTAATCATCATGTTAACAGTGATACCCTTGGTGTTACAGGTATAGCTTTAGACCCCAACCCGAATGTCGATTTGTCCCCGGAGGGTGCCCCAACGGTACCTCGGGGTATAGAAGAATGGAAGGATGACGACGTCTTTTATTAGTCATCCTACGGAGAGCGTCTAGTGGTTTAGTCGGGTTGATCAGTCGTGACCATGGTATTTGCATGGAGATGTTTAAACTGGACATTGAGTATAAAACATGTTTTAACTCTTGTGGGTATGTATGTGATGGGAATGTTTAATTAAAAGACTTAAGTTTAGTATATGATGGTACGATATCCTCTTCTATGCATTGCTTATGATCTTTATAGATATATTTCACAGGTTTTCACTTTATATTTGAAATTAAATTTACGTGTTGTGGTCTTGCCTCATACGTTCCTGTGGAATCTCCCTTGTAATGATTCGTGCGTATCTCCACATGATACAGATTACTACGAGATTACGTATTCACACCCCAGGGGCCATTCTAGTCCCCAATTCTCGGGATCGGGGCGTGACATTGTTACAAAAGTATACATCACTCTAATTTTTAAAAACTTTTGAAAATTGACAAAAAAAAAAGGTTATTGTTTTTCAACTTGTTTTTAACTCATTTTGCAAGAAAGTTAACCGAATGTGACCTAACCGCTGTCCTTGATCATCTTGGTGCCAAAGAAAAGCCTTTGCCTTTGTAGTGCGAGGCAGCTTTTCTGTTCAAGGTACTGGTCCTTCAAACGGGTTCATTAAGTACACCATACCACTCCTTAGTGGTTAATCTGGCCCGGCTAATTTCATAGGACTAGGTTGGTGAACTTAAGTGAACTTTTCAACCTTAAGAGCTGACTTAGTTGCTGCCCTCTTAGGTTAGGTATTTTTTAACTATTCAAGAAAAAAATTTTCCAAAAAACATCCAAAAATTAAAAACAAAACAAGTGATTCCAAAAATGGACCGATGGGAAACCATAAAAACAAAGAGACTTAACAATGGGCAAACCAATGGGAATGGAATCAATGATGATAACCCACCAAAGTCCTGGCATGCTTTGTGCGAACAAGAAAAGATTGCAAAGTTATATCAAACAAATTGTTCAGTTGGATCTTATGAACGGACATAGGCCAATCACCATGATCATTATTACAACGAGGAATGTGCGAAAGAATTTAATGGAATGACTAAGTCAAATGATCACCAAGTGAGGGCCCTGCATGATTACCCATTCCCTACACAATCATTCACTCCTATGGATGTGGGAATTCAATGGCAAGCTGAATCAAATTCAAATCAATGGCTTTGCCACGATGAAATGGGTGACATATATAGCCCAACTTGGAAAAATCAAACTCTTGACAATTGGTGAAACAGGCCGACATGTATCATGCCTCCTATCCCAAGAATTTACTCCGGGCGGGTCATATGACTACCCTTTACAGGAAATGTCATATGTGCCTCCTTTATCTCCTTAGTTATATGCATCTTATGATCCCTCTCCACCCGAATGATCATATGAACCACCACCACTCCTAAAGGATTCTTTGGAGGATACTTTAGCCAATTCATTGAGTTCACGCAAAACACCATGCAATCCATACAAAATAATGCACAATATATGGAAAGCCTAATGACTTCGATTAGCCAAACAGTGCTTAAAATGAAAAAAAAAGAAGTGACACCCTCGCAATTAAAACGAAAACTCAACAAGATCATCCCACATTCATTAAAGATCTTGTGGATATGGATTGCGTAAATACACAGTGGATATCCAATAGTGCACATAAGAACATAGATGATGGTGTGATACATAAACTAGTTGATGAATCACATGAGCCTGTGTACCCTACTTTTCCTCAGTACCACTCATTCTACTTCACCAAAGAGAAATCTATGCCTTTTTACATAAATCCTTTTTATGATTTAGATACCTCTGATGATTTTGGCACTGTGGTCTTTTAAAAATTTCATATATCCATGATTGATGGAACCGCAAATGAACCCAATGAGCCTTAAAAGAAAGATTACAATTGGGAGGATGACCCCATTTTTCACATTTCTAACTTGAACAATTTGGAATCTGTGGAATCTTGTAGTAAATTCTTCATGGAATCTGATGATTTGACCCTTCGAGAAATTGCCTTCACATTTATTGGCCCTCAATGTTATTCAAAAGAAACTTGTGAAATTAGAGGAGTGTGGTCCTGTTCAGACCTTTATGTTTAACACTTTGGAATCATTTAAGCCTGTGCTTAAAGACATTTTAGGAATCAATTCAAAGGAGTTTATGGCACTAAAGGACCTAGGGCCACCCTATTGTTCATTTAGTCTTCAGTTCCTACCATACAAAGATCCATTTGTAAGGAAAGAGGAGAAAAAAATTTACGTCATTCATACATCATATTGATACCATTACATGTGTCTCATTAAGCTCGTCAACTTTTGCACTTGACTCAAATGTATTTGACTTTATTTGTGATAGCTAAAACCTCATTTGACTTAAACTGAAATTACCCCAAAGAATAAAGATTTTCTTATTAACTTTAGAAAAGTATGTCATCTATAAAGTCCCAGCTGTTACCATTCAAACTTCTTCTCCATGGGTTCTTTTTGCTCCAATGTTCTTCTTCTTCTTTCTATCTTTTCACCACCATTTCTCATCAAATCAAGAGAATAGAGGATTGCATGTTTGATCTAAGGTTCTCACCTTCCTTTTCCATCCTTCTTTAGCTCTCCTCAGTCCTTGAAGTATAAGACTTGGGTATCTTCTTCTTCTAATTAATCTCCAAGGTAGGATTGATTTCCATCACAGCTCTCTTAAGTCTAGAGGACTCTCATTCTAACGCATGCACTCATCTCCTTCCTCATTTCTTACATGCATGACATTTAGGGTCAAGACTTGAGTATTTCTCCACAAGTTGAAACAAAAGAAGAATAATTAGTTGAAAGCTTAATCTAAGGCAAGTATAAGCAAATTTTGATTTGATGCATGTTGGTATATTATGATTCTTGTAAATCTATCAATTTTAATGTGTTTTACAACCCTTAATTGTACCTCTATCCTACTGATTTGGAAATGCATGTTAAGGAATCAAGTTATGAAACGAACTGGACTTGCTTCAGGAAGCCTCAAGCTTACGGCTAAACCATAATAGAGTTACGGTCTAAATTCCAAAGAGCAACAATTTTATTAATTGTACTACGGCCAAGCTACGGCTAAGCCGTAAATGTTCTACGGCTAAGCTGTAACCAAGCCGTGTCCTAGCCGTAAGTATTTTACGGCTTGAAATCGAGAGAGCATCAAAATTGAAAATCTTTCCATGGCTAAGCCATCTACAACCATAACAAATGCTAGCAAAAGTAAAAGAACAAAATGCCTGGGATTGAAATCTATACTTCGTTGAATACTAAATAGATACCATATCATTCTTGATAATCCTATTTAACAATGCAGATTTAGAGCAGATGGCATGTGGAAATGCTCTCTGAAAATTGAAATCCTTGAAATGAATTGAATAGGAAAAAAAAGGTTTGTTTGAAAACCTAGAAATCTAAGGGAAAGAGAGAGAGAGAGAGAGAATAGAGGAGAAATAGGTTTGGATGTAGGGTTTTTTTCTCTATGTAGAAAGAAACCTCTACTAGGGTTTTTAAGAGGTGGGGTGGTATTTTTAAGAGATATGGGGTGTGGCCCAGTGGCCTATATGAAATTCTTTGGAATTTCTATAGTAGACCTAGGGCGACCGCGCCATATGCGGATCACATAGGTCTGCCATTGGACTTGGGGGAGAATTGACTAAGTTAGCTGGATCAAGACAATACTAAGTTCGATATCTTCACTGGTTGAACTTGAACTAAGTTGGCTGGATCAAGACAATACTAAATTCGATCTCTTCACTGGTTGAACTTAAAAAGCACTATAAGTATGATTTGGGTACTATTTCTTTTCCATATATGAATTGTCCACAGCCAAGTCGAGCTTGGCTGAATCTTATCTAACTCCACTATAGTAAGCAAAGTTCAAAGAACATGGCCGAGTTGAGCTTGGCTAAATCTTATCTAACTCCATAGTAGTGAGCCAAGTTCAATGAACTTGAGTGAATCTTACTGAACTACGCTGTATTTCTTTTTCTTCTTCTTCCTTTTCTTCTTCTTCAAAGCTATTACTCATCTAATTTTGTTATTTTGGCTTATTTAGGATTTGAAAGTATGTTTATGATTTCATTTTTTTAGTAACATTCTGTATTGTAATTTGGGTATTAACCTAATTAATTTATTTTAACTATTTAAGATTTGTAAGAGTTTAAAAGTGTCCGAATTATTGTTAAGAATGTGTGTGTGAAGTTTTGTCGGGGTTTGAGCTCGTTTGAGCATAGTAGGGGTAGTTTGCTATTTTAAAAAGTTTAGAAGCCCTTTTTCATAATTTTTTGATTTGTGAGATTTTGGGCTCATTGGGTAGCTTTCCTAATTCTAAGATTTTCTTTCTTCTACATTGAATTGAACAAATTTGAAATCATTTTGATCAGCAAATGAGGACCCAACTAAAACTAAGCCTTTATTTGTAATTTCCCAAAAATCACTTAATCTATACAATCAGCAACCGACCTTCCTTTTCTTCATTTCGTTTTCTCTTTCTCTTTATTCTTTCTTTGGTTTTCTCCTTCTATCAAACCAAAGTGCTTGCTGTTGTTGGATGTTTAGTTGTCAGAGTTTTAATTTAAGCCACCACCTTCTCCATTTCATCTTCCTCATCTCAAAAGACCCATTTTTCAAATCTTTCCTTCACCAAACAATTCTAGGTAAGTCTAAACCCATGCCATAGTTTGGTGTTTTGGATTTTTAGTTTAATTTCAGTTTAGGAGTGTTCACTAGACTCATCTTTATCTGCTTATAGGTTTAATTGCTTTCGGTTTGGGTTTCTTCAAAGAATTGTGGCTTGAGTTGGGTTTTGCAAGTTTTGGGGTGAGCTTGGGATTCTCATTTTCAATGCTTAACATCAAGGCAAGTATATTTGTCTTCATAGATTGAAAACATGTTCATTTTATTGATGAATTTCACATCCTTTATGTTTTGCTCAATTTGATTAAAAATGGAATGGAATGATGGGAATGGAATGGAGTCAAAACCACCTTTAATTGATTTTGATTTAGGTATAATGTATAACCTTCAATGAACTCATATGAGGTGAGAATTTAGTCTATACACTGCATTTAAGAAAGAACTTAATCTCAACTCACATATAATTCAAG
The DNA here is from genome assembly GCA_037013555.1 of Sextonia rubra. NCBI lineage: Eukaryota > Viridiplantae > Streptophyta > Magnoliopsida > Laurales > Lauraceae > Sextonia > Sextonia rubra. The sequence goes on from JASUAD010000001.1 coordinate 46,554,657, forward strand.
TAGAAGTGCTAGATACTTGAATTATGATGTTAGCTTAGAAATTTGGATTTGCATCTTTCATGATTTTAGGGATTTTATCCTTTTGCATTATCTTGAATGATGTTTACTTAAGATTTTAGTTTTGAGCAACATTAAGTTGGTCTATAACTATATTATGTCCTTAAATGGGCATTTTGGCGACTACATTGATCAATTTGATTTCGAACGGTTGATTACCGTCTTTAGCTTGGATTGCTTTGCATCCAAGATTTTGAATGGGATGTCTTTCTAGCCTTTTAATTTTACAAGGTTAACCACCTTTCTTGATTTCAGAGGATGAACCATCCTATGTAACGGTTTTACCATTGCGTGACTTAATTGTGTATCTCAGTTGAATATTGTTTTGAATCATGATTTACAGTATTATTCGCACATGTTTATATTGTTTTATTTATTTCGAAACTACATGTTTATTATATTACTTGCCAGCTACTTTGTAGTTGATGTATTAGATTTGGTGCATAGATACTGAGTATATCTACACCAAGGAAAAAGAGCAAGGTGAAGCACTACAAACGTTTGAGCCACCTAACGAACCAAAGTAGGGTGTAGAACATGGTCCTGAAATCATATTCAAGTGAGGGAGTGAGTACTTGTTGAGAGGAGCTAAAGATGATGGAAGAGTGAAATCTTCTTATTGGAGTGGTGTTCATTGGAGTAAAAAGGTAGGCAAGTTGCTTCTTCTACTACCAAAGAAGGAACCAATAAAGAAGACATAAGAGATTGAAGAGAATATTACTACTATTACTAGCAACAAAGATAGAAGAGAACCTTTTGAAAACACTGAATAATTAGAAAAGTATGAACCTATCTCAAAGTCAGTGGCGCCATGTGCGTCTTAGAGGAATGAAGACCCTGAGAAGCCTATTTTAAAAATCAAGGGGATGGGGGTTTTCTGTCTGCAGAGGGAGAGATAGCTAGCTGAAAAAAGGGAGAAGACACTTTCATCGCTACTGCATGAGGAGAGACCCATTTTGTGATTGATGGGTTTCAGTTTTGATTTGGGGATTTCAAACGAAAGAGGAATATGTTAACGCAGGCTTAGGGCTAGGTTGATTTATATATGGAAACGGAAGGGGCCAATTGCATTGCAACTAGAGTGTGGCCCATGGATCCCTTACCCTCTTATAAGGAGATGTCAATTGTTACTTGGGGTGGCCTTATCCACGTGATACAACGAGGGTCTGCCCCTGGAGAAAAGCTTGAGGATTGGGTAACTTAAGATGCAAAAGGCGAGAGAAGCACAATGATGGTCTCTGATTGCAAATCTGACGGCTAGATTTTCTAGTTGAAATATGCCAAGAAGAGAAAAAAAGAGAGGAAGGTGAGGAGGGAGGCATGCGAACCTGAGGAAGAAGAGAAAGGAGTGTGGAGCCGGTTTTTAGGGTTTATATAAAAGGTGTAAGTGAGTTGGGTTTGGTCTCTAAACGGAATAGGTAGATTTATGTGGATGCAGGCCAGGTTGAGGCTTAGATCTTTTACCAATTGGGCCCAAATCTCACTAAATGAAAGACTACAATTCTGACATGGTCCCACCTAGATCTAACTGGCCACTTTAACTAAAATACAACCAATTAAATTAATAATTAATATTAATAAAATACCAATAAATATTTATAAAACTGGGACATTACAATTATAATCTCTCTTTTAAACACTAGGTCTTATGACAAGTGCATATAAATTTTAAAACATCTTAAAAACCATGACGAATGGATACGAATTTTTTAATGGATGGAAAACACCTTAGAGTCGTTGCAAAAGGACTTACCTTCACTAGGGTGTACCTTTTTGTAATTTCTATTACCCTTATTAAAAAGGCAGAGTTTCTCCTCCAGTTTCATCACTTTGACTGTAGAGATAGGCTTATGGCCCACTTCATCGACTGTAGAGATAGGCTTATGGCCCACTTCATTATATGATAGATTACTTCATCATATTACTGTAGAGATAGGCTTATGGCCCACTTCATCATATTATAGATTACTTTATCATATTACTATAGAGATAAGCTTATGGCCCACTTCATCATATTATAGATTACTGCATTAGATTATAGATTATAGAAAGGCCCGATTTCAATATGTCAAGATTCGATGGCCCAAAAACTCATCTTGCATCGGTGACTAAATGAGAGAAATGAGGGTGGCTTTCAAACAACCGATGTCCACAATAGGTGTGGCTTTCAAACAACCGATGTTCACAAACGATGTGAAACCGCCATTAGAAAGGTGATGGATGTGTACAAGGGCTCGGGAGATGATCTGCTTTCATCTTTGATGTGGAGATCTGATCATTGGGCGAGAGTGGGGAAGAAGATGAGACAAGATTAAGGAGAAAAGAGGCTGTTAGGTTTCCCTAAATTGGTTGTATTTTTGGTAAATCTACTAGAAAGGAGGAGAAGAAGAGCAGTAGATAGGTCGTTCTGTTTTTGCTTGAAGGCGGTGCATGCTAAGAAGAATCAAGGAACCATGGAGCCAAACAACCAAGCAACAGGAACTAGCGGTTCACCTGATTTACTGTAGATCCATTCTGATAGCCCACCTATGCAACGTGTTACATGGATCATCGACACAATTGGTGAGGAAAATGTCATTTTAACAGGTGTCTAGATCTCTTTTTCTTTCCTTTATCTGTTCTTATCTGTTTGTGATCGATTTTAATGATATGCAACGTGTAGCATGGATCATCCATACAGCTGGTCAGGAAGATGATGCTCTAATAGGTGTTTCGATGAGGTGTCCCAATATTTCTTGTTTTTTCTTTCCTATATATCTATGCTCATCTCTTTGATTTGAATTTTTTCAAACAAAAACAAACCTTCAGGAGGACAAAGAAAAAAACCAAATCTATTTGGTGGCGAAGGATTTTTGGTGAATCAATTTCCATGTCATAAGGATAGTGGTGTTCAGGTGAAACTCTTCCATGCCTCTACTCTTTTTTGTTCTTTGTTTATTTTTTTTGCCTATTATTCGAGCAATATATGTATGCACATGATTTTTTTCCTTTTCACAAATTCTTAAGTTCAAAATGAAATCTTCGATTGGTTTGCATCTGCTTATAGTATTTCTTTTCTGCCTCTATAAATAGTATGTTGATTATCAAGTGTTTGATAAAATGTGTGATGGAAATTCAGTCTCAAATGCTTATACTTTTCTTTTGTTTCTTGGTAAATATGATATTGAGCATGAATTGTTTGATTAAATGTCTAATAGAAATTAAATTTTAATGCTTTTCTGTTATGTCAAACAGTTATTATAGCAAAACTTTTGATGCATGTACATTTTTTTCACTCTTTTTCTATCTTTTTGAACTTGTAGCCCTCTGTTTTGCAAAAACTGCACATCTCAATATTAGAACACATAGTTCAATTGAAATATGAAACTGGAAGTAACTTCTGTATTACTGTACTAGAAGTGGTCATACTACTAGAACTTGCAAATTTGAATGCACCAGTGCTATTGCATTTTAATTCATTACAGTATCAATCAATTTAATTTATATCATCAACAGATTTTAGATTTAATTGATAAATTCCATGTGCTAGGAACCTGGGGAAGTAAGGATAGAGCTGGAGCCATTTCTGAACCATTCATTTTGTATCAATTGAGATAAGATTTTAGTAAAGTGATAAGGAAAAAAAACCACAAAAGGATATGTCCATATAGAAAAAATATCTGGAAAAAGAAATAAAGCTACAAAGAAGCAATGGAGCCGGGAGAATTATATAGGTCCTATATGAATGTCAGTTTCTACCAACTCTTCATTTACCTAATGAGCTCACAACCTCATCATCACCCTTTCAGATATGTCAAAGAACTACCAATTGAACTGGCAGTGACTTTCTTATTACTGTACTAAAAGTAGTCATAGTACTAGAACTTGCAAATTTGAATCCACCAGTGCTACTTCATTTTAATTCATTACAGTATCAATCAATTTAAGGTATATCATCAACAGATTTTAGATTTGATTGATAAATTGTATGTGCCAAGAACCTGGAAAAGTAAGGATAGGCCTAGGAGCCATTACTGAACCATTGATTTTGTATCAGTTGAGATAAAATTCACTAAAATGATAAGAAAAAAAAAAACAGAAAAGGACATATCCATGCAGAAAAAATATCTGGAAAAAGAAAAAAAGCTACAAAGAAGTAATGGAGCCGGGAGAGTCATATAGGCCTTATATGAATTTCAGTGTCTACCAACTCTTCATTTAGCTAATGAGCTCACAACCTCATCATTATCCTTTCAGATATTTCAAAAAACTATTGCGCTGTGATCCATGAGTTGCTTGTTGACTATGGTAATTGCATCATCCTTATTCTACAGGCCACTATTTAAGTGGAATACCTGCTTCCCTATGTTCTCCTTTCCTAACTCATCCTTATCCTTCAACAAGGAATATTTCAATTCATTGTACTGCGCTTGAAGGATAGCCAGTTCTGACTGTAGACTTTGAACAGTTTTCTCCTTTTCATCCTTTAGACGCTTCATATCATTTACTTCTTTCAGTGACTTCTTTGCTTCCTTGCTCCAGACTGAATATTTGTTGAATTTAGTTTGAGAGTCACATCTGCAACTTTAACTACTGTGCTATGATCCATGAGTTGCTTGTTGACTATGGTAATTGTATCATCATTATTCCGCAGGCCACTCTTTAAGTGGAATACCTGTTTCCCTATGTTCTCCTTTCCTAACTCATCCTCATCCTTCAACAAGGAATACTTCAAATCATTGTACTGAGCTTGAAAGATAGCCAGTTTTGACTGTAGATTTTAAACAGTTTTCTCCTTTTCATCCTTTAGACGCTTCATACGATTTACTTCTTTCAGTGACTTTTCTGCTTCCTTGCTCAGTGAAGCAACTTTTCTATCTAATTCGTTTCTCTCCATGTTTCCTCTTTGCAACAACATAATCACCTCGTCAAGTGATATTTTCAGTTGTTCCATCTCAACTCTTAGTTTTTCCTTTTTTTTTTCTACCTGTTCTGAAACATGTTTGTTCTCTATCCTGAGACCTACCATTTCAGATTTAAGCATTAGAATTTTTTCTGAAACAGCATTGTCCTTTTCTTCATTAGATTTCTTTTGATTCTCAAGTTCCTTTAACTTATCTTCAAGTTTGAACAGCAGCTGATTTGTTTGTCTTGTTTTCAAATCTATTTCATCTGTAAACTCCTTTAGTTTTGATTTATAGAATTCCTGCACCAATTCAAGCTCTTGATCAGCTTTATCCAGTAACTCTTGCAAATTGTTCTTCTCCAGATGCAGTTCACTAGCTTCTGTTAATGTTTGAATTAATAGCTTTTCATTTACACTTAATGTGGATGACAATTGCATAGACTCTTTGCAACAACTTAATCACCTCGTCAAGTGATATTTTCAGTTGTTCCATCTCAACTGTTAGTTTTTCTTTTTTTTTCCTACCTGCTCTGAAAGATTTTTGTTCTCTATCCTGAGAGCTACCATTTGAGATTTAAGCATTAGTATTTTTTCTGAAACATCATTCTTCTTTTCTTCATTAGATTTCTTTTGATTATCAAGTTCCTTTAACTTATCTTCAAGTTCGAACAGCAGCTGATTTATTTGTCTTGTTTTTAAATCTATTTCATCTGTAAACTCCTTTAGTTTCGATTTATAGAATTCCTACACCAATTCAAGCTCTTGATCAACTTTCTCCAATAACTCTTGCAAATTGTTCTTCTCCAGATGCAGTTCACTAGCTTCTGTTAATGTTTGAATTAATAACTTTTCATTTGCACTTAATGTGGATGACAACTGCATAGAGAGGGTTTTGAAATCTTCCTAAAACCTTTCAGCTATCTTGACATTTGTTCCATGTCATCTTCCTCAACGTGTCCTCGGCTCAAATAGCTCTCTGCTCCTGCTGAACCTTTTCATGTATGACGACCACTAGATCAGCTTCAAATGCTTCTGCCTATTTAAAGCTACAAAGAAGCAATGGAGCCGGGACAATTATATAGGTCTCATATGAATTTCAGTTTCTACCAACTCTTCATTTAGCTAATGACCTCACAACCTCATCATCACCCTTTCAGATATGTCAAAGAACTACCAATGGAACTGGCAGTGACTTTGTTATTATTGTACTAGAAGTAGTCATAGTACTAGAACTTGCAAATTTGAATCCACCAGTGCTACTCCATTTTAATTCATTACAGTATCAATCAATTTAAGGTATATCATCAACATATTTTAGATTTGATTGATAAATTGTATGTGCTAGGAACCTGGAAAAGTAAGGATAGGCCTAGGAGCCATTACTGAACCATTGATTTTGTATCACTTGAAATAAAATTCACTAAAATGATAAGAAAAAAAAACACAAAAGGGCATGTCCATACAGCAAAAATATCTAGAAAAAGAAAAAAAACTATAAAGAAGCAATGGAGCCGGGGAAATTATATAGGCCTTATATGAATTTTAGTTTCTACCAACTCTTCAGTTAGCCAATGAGCTCACAACCTCATCATCACCCTTTCAGATATGTCAAAGAACTACCTCCATTGACTTATTAACAATCTTTATATGTTATGTAATTGATATAAAGAGAGATTTGAGATGATAGACCAAGAGATTGGAAGGAGAAAAAAGAAGGAAAGAGCGAACAAACAACAAAAAACAATATTAACTAAATATTATATATACATGCCACACCATTATTAATTATAGAGATGCAATTGACTCATTCTGTCTATAGAGTATAAAAAAATGAGGGGGAAGATGAGATAACAATGGTTGACAGTAATAGTCAATCGCAATTGACAACACAGGAAGACAAGAACCCTACATCCCCAAAACGCATGCACAAGTGCACACAAAAGAAAAAAGAACTCCTCATGTGAACCCTACAGCACACTCCTATGCCCCCAAGTGCACAGCCAAGTTTAGTGGCTGGGTCCCCCCCCCCCCCCCCCCCCACCACCAGGACCCACACCCGGCACCCCAACAACCACCACTTCTTTTCACCCCTTCCCCCTTTTATTCCTTTAGCACCCTTTGAAGCAATTAATAGAAATAGTAGAGATTGTTTCCAACATTGACTGACAACAGTAAAAACTTAATAAAAATAATTAATGCTTTCCAAATAGATAAAACTTCTTAATCTCTAATCTCCATCCATCCAAACTTGAATATTAAATTTTCCGCATTCCGCCCATGAGGAGAAACTAAGGTCAAGAATCATTGATATGGCACTTCCACTTCCAATTGAAAAGCTACAAACAAGGTTGAACTAAGAATTACATGCACTCGAAAAAAAAAAGAGAGAGAAAATATTTACGTGGCATTTTCCATTTTCTGTGAAGGTGTACGAATCCTTTGCAGCTTGTTTGCCTAAAGGAGGCATTCAATGCTCCGTATAAATTCATTTCTGGACTAGCACAAAAAAGGCCCACTCTAAATGATGAAAAATTAAGTTGTGTCAAAATTAGACCATTTTCCACATGAAAGAAAAATCCTAAACCTAAACATTACACAAATATTATTCGTGGTATAAGTTGTAACAACAGAAAAGCAAAGCAGAGAGGTGACTCTCTTTTTTAAAATCAAGGGAAGGATGAAACAAAATGCATTATTTAGGATCCATTTGTACAACACTAGAATTCCGTAGCATGCGGAATTTCCTTTTTCATGTGCCATGAAAAGTGATCCCCTATGATGTCCAAACACAGTATGAACATGCTATGGAAACAGCAGGGACACAGATTTTATATATAGAAAGTGAAATATCAAATATGATACAACATAATACGTTAGCCATTTTGAAGTACATGTGCATCATAAGTGATCCCTACCCTCCTCCTATCAAGAAAGGAATTTCAATGGGTAGAAGAAAAATAGTTCAACTTTTTCATTTTTTTTCCAAACAATGCTGCACCAAACAGCAAAAGGCGAGTGCAAAACATCAAACGTTTTGCCATGCTATTAAGGAATCTTCGACATTGAACAAACAGGAGCAGAAATCTCCTCTGAGGCGAAATGCTTCTCAAGTGATGCTAACTTGAAAAGGACGGATAAAGACATAGGACACAGATATAACACCGCACGAACACAATAATAAAGCAAATCCTAAAAATTAAGGTAAAATATAGACACGACTAGGATATGACAATAATAAATATATATGTTTTATATATAATTATAAAATTAAAGAATAGTTATATTTTTAGCCAAATTAAAAATAATAGACATTCTTAGCTCATTGTCAATTTTATTTAATTTTTGTTTCTATCTTATTTGGCATGACATTGAAATTTATATGCTAAGCTTTTACAACAATTTAATATGAAAATTAAAGTGTAGTGTTAACCTATGACATTTCTAAATCTAATTGATTTTTTTTTAAGCAGTGCTGCTTTCATTTGAGTTGATCAAACCATCTAAGAGATTATACTTTTCTAATGATTGAAAACACAGATTCTTAGGTCATTCTCAATTTTCTTTAATTTGTGTTTCTCTCTTACTTGCCATGACATTGAAGTTTATATGCTAAGGTTTTGCAGCAATTTAATATGGAAATTAAGGTATAGTTTTAACCTATGACATTTCCGAATCTTATTTATTTTTTTAAAATGGGGCTGTTTTCATTTGAGGTGATTAAACCATATAGGATATGATGCTTTTGTAATGATTCAAAATTGAAAGTTATAAATAAGGTTGTAGAGGTTATCAATCTCTGCAGTAAGAAAAATCAAAATCATGTCATCTACAAATATATTCCATCGGAAAATATGGGAACATAACGTACAAATGAAACAATAGCAATAATAAAAAAGAGGACAAACACACCAAATATATCAATCAATCTAAATTCATATATTGGAAACATACCAAATAGATGAAATCCGAGTTAGTAACTTAAATCTTGCAGGCAATATTAAACCCACCAGTTGTGATATTATATACAATCCCATTGATGTTGATATTATATACCATGAAATTCTCAAATCTAAAATTTATTTGTTACTAATGACTTTCTACTGAAGATAATAAAACTAATAATTAAATTTGAAAATGTATAAGATATATGATATACATATTTAACAACTGACCACCCAATTGATTAAACCTTAGGGATTCATTATATCATATACAACTCCAGCTTACATAGTTTACGTTTTTTACAAATTAATAATAATAACACAAAAAGATCATCTCGACAAAAAGTTTTTCTTGTATCAATAAATAAATTTAGTCTATATAAGCAACATGGTAAAAATGTAATAACTCATAAAAATTTAGAATTTTCTTTCTGCTTTGCGTTTTTTTATAACGTTTTAATTAGTTCAACTTTCTTCTTCTTTTTTCCTGATTGAGTTCTTGAATTTCTTTTATCATTTGGATTTTACTATTAAAGAATATGGATTTATGTGGAATCATCCATTTGCATGTTGGAGTGTTACAGAAACAATATGGAATATATTAGGTTAGAACAAAAAAAAGATAAAATCTTGAACTGTGAAAACAGAAAACAAATGAAATCTAGAGATTATCAAACATATACACACAGAAGAAATCTCGCTTTGGTAACACACCATCCAAATGAAATTTGGAATTATTAAGTGAGAAAACAGATCAAATATGCAATTCGAGAAACAAATATAAACGAATGAAATCTCAACTCTGTAACACAACAAATAAATGAAATGTCTAATAGTTAAGACAAAGAACAAATTAAATCGGAAACTCATCAAACATATATAAACAAATGAAATCTCGAGTTGCTTAAACACACTACAGATGAAATCGAGATTTGTTAAAGGAGAAAACAGATGAAATCTAGAATTTGAGAAACAAATATAAACAGATGAAATCTTGACTTTGTAACACAGCATACATATGAAATGTGGAATCATTAATAGCTGAAAGTTCAAATTCAAGCACACATAAATGCAACTGAAATCTGAAATTCGAAACACAAATATAAATAGATAAGATCTCAACAAAGAAAATCCAACAAATAGATCAAATCTGAGTTTGTTAAGAGAGAAAACGAATAAAATCTCCAATGTAACAACTAAATATATACAGATGAAATCTCGATTTGGTAAAACAACATACAAATGAAATCTTAAACTATTAAGAAAGGAAACAGATGAAATCTAGACGTTATCATAGACATATAATATAAACAAATGAAAAGTCGAAGCAGATGAAATCTCGAATTGCTTAGACACCAAACAGATGAAACCTGAATTTCTTAGGAGGGACAACAGATTAAATTTGAATTTTGACAAACATATATCAATCAATCTAAATTCATGTATTGGAAACACACCAAACAGATGAAATCCAAATTAGTAAATTAAATGTTGTAGGCAATATTAAACCCATCAGTTCTGATATTATATACAATTTCATTGGCGTTGATATTATATACCATGAAATGCTCAAATCTAAAATTTATCTGTTAACAATGATTTTCTTCTAAAGACAATAAAACTAATAATTAAATTTGAAAATGTATAAGGATATATGATATACATAATTAACATTTGGATTTTACTATTAAAGTATATCGATTTATGTGCAATCATCCATTTGCATGTTGGAGTGTAATAGAAACAATCTAGAATACATTAGATTTTAGAACAAAAAAGAGATGAAATATTGAACTTTGAAAACAGAAAATAGGTGAAATCTAGAAATCATCAAACATATATACACAGATGAAGTCCTAATTTAGTAAGACACCATCCAGATGAAATTTGGATTTATATATAAAGTGAGAAAACAGATGAAATATAGAATTCGAGAAACAAATATAAACGAATGAAATCTTGACTCTGTAACACAACAAACAAATGAAATCCCAAATAATTAAGACAAAGAAAAAATTAAATCTGAAACTCATCAAACATAAATAAACAAATGAAATCTCAAGTTGCTTAAACACACTACAGATGAAATCAGGATTTGTTAAAGGAGAAAACAAATGAAATCTACAATTCGAAAAACAAATATAAATAGATGAAATGTTGACTTTGTAACACAGCATACAAATAAAATGTGAAATTCTTAATAGTTGAAAGCTCAAATTCAAGCACACATAAATGCAGTTGAAATTTGGAATTCGAGAAATCAAGAAACAAATATAAACGGATGAGATCTCAACAAGGAAAATCCAACAAACAAATGGAATATGGGTTTGTTAAGAGAGAAAACAGATGAAATCTGCAATGCAACAACTAAATGTACACAGGTGAAATCTCGAATTGGTAAAATGACATACAAATGAAATCTTAAACTATTAAGAAAGGAAACAGATGAAATGAGGACATCATCACACATATATAAATAGATGAAAAGTCAAAATGGTCACACATTATATATATGACATTTGACTCTGTTAAAGCAGAAAACAGATAAAATATGGAATTTGAAAAATAAATATGAACAAATGAAATCTCCACTTGGTAAATGCACCAAGTAGATGGAATCTGAATTAGTTAATGAAGGAAACCAATGAAATCTGAAATACGAGAAACATATATAAACAGATGAAATTTCGATTTGGTAAATCCACCAAACAGCAAGAATCTGAATTTGTTAAGGGATAAAACAAATGAAATTGGGAATTCGAGAAATAAATATAAACAAATGAAATTTGACTTGATAAATCCACAAAACAAACCAATTCTGGATTTATAATCGAGGAAATAGATCAAATCAGGAAAGTAACAAGCAAATATACACAAATGAAATCTCGAATAGTTAAGAGAGTAAATAGATTAAACTTGGAACTCATCAAACATAAATTACGACATGAAGTCTTGATATGATGACAAACCATACAATGAAATCTTGATTTGTTAAAGGAGAAAACAGATGAAATCTAGATTTCAAGAAGCAAATATAAACAAATGAAAACTTGACTTTGTAACACAGCATATAAATGAAATCTAGAATAGTTTATGAAGGAAACAAATGAAATCAGGAACTCATCCCACATATAGAATTTGATGAAATCTCAAATTGCTCAGACACTAAACAGATGAAATCTGCATTTCTTAAGAGAGAAAACAGATTAAATATAAATTTTCAAAAACATATATCAATCAATCTGAATTCACGTATTGGAAACACTGCAAACAAATGAAATCCAAGTTACTAAGTTAAATGTTGTAGGCAATATTAAACCCACCAGTTGTGATATTATATACAATCCAATTCATATTGGCATTATATATCATGAAATGCTCAAATCTAAAATTCATGTATTAGCAATGACTTTCTGCTGAAGACAGTAAAACTAATAATTAAATTTGAAAATGTATAAGCATATATGATATACATAATTAACAACTGACCATTATTCATAAATAGAGAGAGAGATGTATTTTACATTGTAGTGCCACACTGCCATTATTCATAAATCATGTTTAATCTAATTTTGTCTAAATAGAGGTTGAATGGATCATTTTGGATCTGTTTTAATATATCCATCTTCAACGCACTGCCCTCGCAAACTAAGATCCTATTGATCGAAATCCCTTCAACTTGAAACTTACACTGGTTGACTTGACTTTACTAAATTTCGAATTAAACCACTCATTTCAAGTTTAGCCACATACATTAGCAAATTAAGTTAAAAAATTAAATGTAACAAAGGAATTTGTACCACAAGTGTTCTATCTATTTGCACATTGTATTTTTTTCCTTTTCATTCATCTCAATCTATTTGGAGCTTTCTACTTTGTCAGCACATTTTATTGAGTATTGATTATTGCTTTTTCTTCTATTACTAGAAGTTTCATTTCATAGACCCTTATTGTTTCAAAATTAAATTATGAAATCTATATACATATCAATCTATGTGTATCTCTATAGATATCAATCCACATACTCCTCTGTTTTTTCTCTTTGTTCCCTTCATTATTTCCCACATAAAATTCAAGTTTCCAAATGGATCTTAAAGTAAATGGTATTTGGATATTTTAACATTAATATTCAGTCTAGGAGTTTTATTCTCTTCAATTGTATTTTTTGTGGGATATGTTCTAAATGTTCTAATAAAATTACTACTGGCTGGACTAAATCATGATTAATTCTTTTGGCTTTTGGATGATTCATGAAGTTCTCATGGCTTTAATGAGAATGCAAAAAAAATTTAGATGGGTGAACATCTTTAGAAATTAATTATAGCTCTTAATTTTACTTACTTGCAACAGTAAGAGAAGCCATAGAAAGAATTCTCTAGATGGGTTTTATTTTAATTGTATGAATTTCCCATGTTAAAACAGGAATAGCTTTATTTTAGATCTATGAATTCCTATATTTAAATATGAATCAATTTTGTATATTTCTGTTTTCTTTCATTAAGACACATTTTTAATAAAAACATAGGTTTCTACATATTATCTTCATTGATCTCTCTATCTTTGTTTTCTTTTCTTGATTTGATTGAATGGAACTCAATTTGGTAACTTAAGCCTTCAATTTCTTTCTTCTTTTCTCATTTCTCATTTGCATTGAAATCATTCAAAATCATCCCAACACTTTGTCAATTATATTGGAATCACCCTACAGTAAAGCCAATTTACTTCTTCCAAACAAATTTAATGCTATAACATGTAATCATTCAATTCAAACAAGTAAAAGAACCAAGAAATTAACGATCCTAAGATTCATAGTATCACTTCCAGTTGGTGAGGAAGATGATGTTCTAAAACGGGTTTGCACATTTCTTTCTTTTCCCTATCTATTTTCATGTCATCGAATTGAATTAAAAAAAAACCAAACATTTAGAACAACAAAAAACTTCTATTTGGTTGTAAAAGATCTTTGGTGAATTCATATTCATTCCATCTCTTTATCATCAGATATCCTTACAAATAATTTAGATTCTAAAAGTCATACTAAACTCACTGGTTGTGATATTATATACAATCCCACTGGTGTTCATATTATATACCATGAAATGCTCAAATCTAAAATTTATCTGTTAGCAATGACTTTCTGCTAAAAAGAGTAAAACTAATAATTAAATTTAAAAATGTATAAGGATATATGATATGGATAATTAAAAACTAATCACCCAATTGATTAAACCTCAGACATTCATTATTTCATTTACATCTCCATCTTAAACAGTTTACATTCTTTACAAAATGATAATACAAACTGATCATCTTGACAAAAACTTTGTCTTATATCAGAATTTTCCCTTCAACAAGCAAGAAATCCTTTTTTACTTCTAATTTACTCTATTGTTTGTTTCAGTTGTTTCACAGATTATTCTAAAGAACATTACATGTTTGATCAGATATCTGCTTCCTTCTGTTCTGTTCATTTAACCAAGGTTTGAACTATTGAGTTTTAAATAGGTTTGAACTATTCACTTTTAAATATTATTTAATTTGATTTTTCTTGGTCCCAATATACTTTGACATTACTATCTTATGCATCGCTGTTTTATCCTACTAATAAGATATAAATCTTCATACGATAGCTTCTCTGTATTTATTAGATTTACACTCTAATGAATGGTATCTAACCTACTTATTTATTCAATACATAAGAACCAGATAGCTTCATTGAATATATCGGCAATGGAAAATCAAAAGCAAAAAGAAGAGAAACTACTACAAGGTTAAGATCTTCTTTTTCGAACAAACAATGAATCAATTTGTGTAATTTGAAACTCAGATATATTATTTATTATAAAAACTAACTTAGCTATTCTTTTCTACAAAAGAAAAAGTTGAAAAACGTCGTCAAAAACAACGTGAATCATACGCAAAGTTGTCTATGGAACAAAAACGACAAATCAGCATGAAAACAAATGAAGCAAATAAAAAGAGAAGAATATTACAACGTCAAGCATTAGAATCTTCAGCAAAAAAAAAAAGGCTCTGCTTCCAAAAATACAAATCAGCCAGAACCAATATCAAATCAAGGTTTGCTCTAAATTTTACAATATATTTGCCTTGATAATTACAATAAGAAATATCATTTGTAATTGCTAATTATAATAGTTTCCTCGAGATAGAACAAACGCAGATTGAAAATCGTCAACGGAAACGAGAATGGTATGCTTCCCTGCCAAAAGAAAAAAAAGATGCTCTTTTTTTATGGAAAAGAGAAGCTTATGCAAGAGAAAAGTTACTTCAAGAAGATTCCTCTAGAAATAATACTTCATCATGTGATGCAAGTCAACAAATAGGTATGTACTTCTATATTCTTATATGCAATATTAAAACTATATAACAAACATTCTACAAATATATATAATAAAAAACTTCTAATTAAATATATCATCTTTTTAACTAAACAAAATGTACTAACAATGATGTGGGTATCACTATCAATAATATTCCCACAAATATTAGAAATATATTATACTTACAAGATTGCTTAGTCAATCAAAGTACAATAAATCTTGTTCATCTACTCTTACATATATTTATATTATGAAATTCTCAAAACTACATATATTTTCATCAAGGTCAACATCAAGAGAATCCAATGAATTCGATGGAGATACTTCTGCAACTGTTTATCAAGAAGATACCTTTACATTAAACTGCAGAAAAACAGGTAAACATATTTAAATAAAATAAGAACTGAATGTTCATTAACAAAGTCAAATTATATTAATACAAGTTCTACATGCAACTACAAATTCTGGAATAAACATTCCCTCTCAAGGCTCAATATTAGAAAAAATACCTAATTGTGGTTATTATGAAGCAAAGAAATTTGCTCATGAACCAAATGGTTTTTGTTGTTCTGCTGGTCAAGTGTTACTAGCTTCCAATTCTATTCTTAAAGACCTTCGGTTTCTATTCACATCAAATACTGAAGAGGCAATTCATTTCAAAACACTTATTAGAACATATAATAGCTCATTTGCATTTACATCTTTTGGTGTCAAATATGAAAAAGAGCTTTGTAAAAGAAACAGAGGTATTTATACCTTTAAAGTTCAAGGTCAAGTTTATCATTATATCAATGATTTGTTACCTGCTGATGGTCATCCATCGTATCTGCAATTGTATTTTTATGATATTGATCATGAAGTGGAGAATAGAATGTATCAATCACCAAAGCTTAGACCTGATGTTCTTCAAAGATTAATGGAAACATTGGCCATCAATCCTTATTCTAAATTTTTCCGACCTTTAAGAGACTTGCCTATCGATGATGATACAAGAATATTCATAAGATGTAATCCTCAACTTGATCAAAGAGTATATAATGCTCCTTCAACGTCACAAGTTGCAGGAATTTGGACTGAAACTTTAGATGCCAGCCAATCAACTAAACGCATCATAATATATAGTCATTCTGGACAGAATCATAGAATAAAACACTATTTTGGCTACTATGATCCATTAGAATATCCACTATTATTTCCCTATGGAGATACAGGTTGGCATAGAGGCATCAAACGAACACAAAGAAATGAGATATTAAATCATACAGATATCCTATCAGTTGATGATTTCTTAAAAAAAGAAAAGCAAGGTATATCCTGTATTCATTTAGACTATTATAAAACTAGATAAAATAGTAAAAACTAATAATTTCTTTTTCTTTTTAACAGCTTTGGAGAAAAAGGGCTCATCAAAACAAAATATATCATATCGACAGTATTATTGTTACAAATTGCAAATTCGACCATCTGAATCTTCAATCTTATTACATTCTGATCGTCTCTTACAACAATATGTTGTTGACATGTATATAAAAATTGAGACATCTCGGTTGGATTATTTTCGAAATGATCAACATTCTATCCGAGTAAATTTATATCAAGGAATAATGGATGGCATTAACACTGGAGAAACATTTGGAAAGAAGATTGGAAAAAAAGTTATATTGCCACCATCATTTATAGGAGGTCCAAGAAATATGGGCCATCAATACTTAGATGCAATGGCATTAGTTCAGAAATTTGGCAAGCCAAATATCTTCTTGACAGTCACTTGTAATCCAAATTGGCCAGAAATAAAAGAAGAACCTACTAATGCTGATGAAGCTCAAAACAGACCAGACTTAATCACAAGAGTTTTTAGAGCAAAAATAGAAGAACTTAAAATTGAATTGATAGAGAAGAATATTTTTGGAAAAGTTGCAGCATATGTATATGTCATAGAATTTTAAAAAAGCGGGCTTCCCCATGCTCATTTCCTTCTCATCTTGAAGCAAACACACAAACTTAAAACTCCTGAGATGTATGATAGATTTGTTTCTGCTGAACTTCCCAATAACAAAAACCACCCACATTTGTATAAAATGGTTGTTCAACACATGATGCATGGACCATGTGGGACTTTCAACCCAAATAATGTCTGCATGAAAAATGGGCAATGCAAGAATCATTATCCTCAAGAATTTTGTTCTTTCACTTCACAAACAAAGAATTTTTATCCATTATATAGAAGACAAAATACTGGAGAAGAGGTCAAAGTCCATGGTTTTTTCTTGGATAACCGATGGGTAGTTCCATATAAACCGTATCTACTTGCAAAATTCAATTGTCACCTGAACGTTGAAATTTGCTCGACAGTAAAGGCAGTGAAATATTTGTACAAATACATTTATAAAGGACATGATAGAATCATGTTTCACCTTCTTGGTAACAATATTTCTGAAGATATTGATGAGATACAGCAATTTCAACAAGGAAGATGGATATCTCCTCCAGAAGCAATGTGGAGAATTTATCAATTCTCCTTAAATGAAATGTATCCATCTGTCAAAACCTTACAAGTCCATCTAGAAAATATGCAAACAGTTGGATTTCAAAAACATACAAACTTATTGAGCATCATACATAATGAACAAGCATCTAAAACAATGTTAACTAAATATTTTCAAATGAATCAAATTAGTAAAGATGCTTCCAAATTGCTGTATAAGGAATTCCCTGCACATTATGTTTGGAACCGAGACAAAAAATATTGGAGCCAAAGAAAACAAAAATATGCAATTGGCAGACTTATTGCTGCAAATCCTGTTGAAGGAGAAAGATATTATCTACAGTTACTATTAAATCATGTCAAAGGAGCAACATCATACCAAAATTTGCGGACTATTAATGGAATTAAATTTGATACATTTCGTAAAGCAACAGAGTATCTCGGTTGCCTGAATCTGATAACCATATTAATCAATGCTTAGAAGAAGCATCATCATTCCAAATGCCAATTACATTGCGACGATTATTTACTACACTGTTAGTGTACTGTGGAGTACATAATCCTTCATCATTATGGCTCAAATATAAAGATGCAATGTCAGAAGATTTCACAAAAAAAAATTTCATATCTGCAAGCACTTCAGAAGCAAATGCATTACAAAGTGTCAATTTCTTCCTTGAATCTATGGGTAAAAGTATTACTGAATATGCCTTGCCAGCCATAGTGGATACTGAAAATTCGAATGAAAAGTTGTTAAAAGAAATTCATGAAGAGTTGAGCATTCCAATTTCAGAAGATGAATTATTCACAATTCAAAATTTAAATATAGGACAGAGAAGAGCTTATACCATCATATTAGAAAGAATAAGAAATAACAAAAATGGGATATTCTTCATTGATGATCCAGGAGGAACAGGAAAAACATACTTATATCGAGCTCTATTCGTCACATTGAGGTCAGAAGGATATATTGCACTAGCAACTGCAACTTCTAGTATTGCTGCATCTATTTTACCAGGAGGTTGAACAGCACATTCACGGTTTAAATTACCATTAAACTTTGAAGAGAGATCAACATGCAATATATCAAAACAAAGTGGGCTAGCAGAACTATTCCGTAGAAAAAAGCTCATTATTTGGGATGAAGCATCCATGGCAAATAGATGAGCAATTGAAACACTTAATGTTATGTTACAAGATATAACTGACTGCCAACTATTATTTAGAGGAAAAGTAATAGTCTTTGGGGGAGATTTTCGACAAATACCCCCTGTTATCGTTCATGGTAGAAGAAAACAAACAATTGATGCAAGCTTAGTCATGTCAAAATTATGGGACAAAATTGAAAAAATAGAATTGATAGAAAATATGCGAGCTCAGATAGATCCACATTTTAGTGAATTCTTATTACATGTTGGGAATGGATCTGAAATAGCTATTTCAGAAGAAAGAATTCAAATTCCAAAAACAATGATTATTCCTTATACAAATGACATCACCTCAAAGTTTGAACTTATCAATTCCGTGTTCTCAAAGCTCATGGTGAATGGATATAACACTTATTTTATCACAAACCGAGCTATATTAACAACAAAAAATGAATTTGTTGATGAGCTTAACCAAATTTTGATCCAACAATTCCCAGGAGATGCAATCAAATACTACAGCGTCGATTCTGCAATAGATGAGACACGACAAAATTTATCAGAAGAATTTCTAAATGGGTTAACTCCAAATGGATTACCCCCACATGAGTTGATATTGAAGAAAAATTGTCCAGTCATCCTATTACATAACATTGACCCTTCTTCTGGGCTTTGCAATGGCACTCAATTAATTTGCAGAAATTTTCAACAAAATGTAATTTATGCTGAAGTTGTTATAGGTCATCATCAAGGAAAAAGAGTATTTCTTCCACGCATTCCATTACAATCAGATCAAGATGAGAATTTTCCATTTCCATTCAAGCGAAAACAGTTTCCTATTCGCTTGAGTTTTGCAATGACAATAAATAAAGCTCAAGGGCAAGATGAGAAATTTCCATTTCCATTCAAGCGAAAACAGTTTCCTATTCGCTTGAGTTTTGCAATGACAATAAATAAAGCTCAAGGGCAAACACTAGAAAATGTTGGCATTTATCTACCTCAACCTGTATTTTCACATAGATAGCTATATGTTGCCTTATCAAGAGTGAAATCAAGTCAGGCCATCAAGATATTAATAAATCCATCTTCCAACAAGGAGAATGAAAAATCATATACAAAAAATGTTGTATATAGAGAACTCTTAGCACTTGCTTACAACAACAAAAGTTCGGATTAGCCTTTATAACACAAGTGTGTATTATAATATTAAGCACTTTCATACATTTTCTTAACCTTTTCTACATATTAGATTACATATAATTTGTATTACACCACTATCATAAAAAGTTAAATTGAAGTTAGTGAATACAATATCATAGAAAAATAAATGAATCATGATATATAAACTAAGAAACTATTAATTATAAATCATACACTAATAATTATGCATCATTCATAGATAACAAAAAACTCTCATTTTTTCAATAAAGTCAACTTATATTAATTAAACTTTTACATACGGCCACATATGATTCTAGAATAAACATTCCCTTTCAAAGATCAATATTACAACAAAAACCTAATTGTGGCTATTCTGAAACAAACAAATTTACACATGAACCAAATAATTTCTATTGTTCCACTATACAAAGTAAAAGAAACCTTAAAACTTACAACATCTAAATCCATACTACACACAACAAACTAAAAAACAAGATGCAGCTCTTCACCTTCAAGTTAAAATATAAAAACTTCATATTATATAGAAGTACAATCCTATCATACGTAACAACATGAAAACTTAGGAAAATTGTTCTCCTATCACTACATCATTTGAACTACTTTTCCATACCCCAAAATCCAATATGAAAACCAAAGTAAGCATACCTTCGCTAGATTCATTGTTACAGTAATGCCAAAGACCCCTTCTTCCAAACCCTCCTTTACACTCAAGACCTTTGTCTTAAACAAATTGAATTGCTTGCTACATAAAATACAACAAAAAGCAAATTCAAAAAACAAATAACTACCATTATAGAAATGATATTAAAAGTAACTTTATAGAGATAAATTCTCTATAAAAAATTATTTTAAAAGAAGTGATATCATATTATCATTTCTTAACATTTCCATGGTAGTAACCATTTTCTACTATCTTACACAAAAATTAAAAAATCATTTCATTTTGAAACTTTTCTTGACTATCATGCAAGATATATGTCATAGTCGATTAGTTGATTTACCATTTATCATATGCAATATGTATAACTCCAAAAAAAGAAAATATACCAGCACTTTAATCACAAACTAGCATCCAAGAAAATAAAATAAATAAATAAAATGATTCTCATTGCATCTATCATGAATTCCCACTTCCAACCATTTTGTTTACAATTTTTTCTTTACAACTCAAACAGAAGATTTAACCACCCAATATTGCACATTTACTCACTTTTAACATGTGAAATTATATAACATTGTTATCGTAAAACCTAAATTGAAATTAAAAATACTAATATCATAACCAATTTTCTTATCATCATATTTCTATCTATTCTTCATGTCATAAAAGCTATATATTTATTATTAACTTAACAACTTCCATTATTATCTTTTTTATATATAAATTAAAATCTCTCTTTTCAGACCACTACTCCTCTGAACATACATTGATACAAAATGGCAAGGCAGTATCAAGTGCTCTAAGAACTTAATGATGGAATTCAAAGGTGGACTACAAAGGTTTGTATTCAAGAAATGAGGGAACCACATTCTTCAAAGACTGGCAAATCAACTTATCAACATCTAATCTTGATTGATGAAAAGGTATTATTTTTTATTCAATTGATATTACTATACAAACTACTATTTAATTATATTAATAATCTTTATATTTTGTTTCTTCAACACATGGGACAAAAATGCAAGCAACGATTTTCAATGATGATATCAATATATTCACTTCAAGAATCAAAAAGCGTTCTACATACTACATATCAAATGCTTTGATTAAGAAAATTCCTCCACAATATAAAGTTGTCGAGCATGATTATCAAATGATCATAAACAACTACACAAAAGTGGAACTAGTTGAAGAAGCATTTACCATCAATACACAAAATATGTACAAGTTCACCCCTCTCAAGTCCACATCAATTGATCCTTACTCAACAACAGCAACTGCTATCAATTTCTCTAATATTTTTAACATTTTATTACTTTCACTATCAAAAATAATATCACTGACAATAACACTTTTTTTTTTCAGATATTGTTGGTATTATCTTAGATATTTTCCTAAAAAAAATATTCAAAAGGAAATGGGACCATAAAGATGCAATGATTCAAGAAATCGTTCTCATTGACACAAAATATTATTTACATTTTCAAAGCTTTATTTTCTAATGACTATATATATTCAAAGAAAACTACTCAAATATACCCACAGAAAATACTAACTATTAAACTTTATCAATGTATAGCTTGCAGCCTACTTTTCTATCTACTTGGGATGAATTTGTAGAAGATGAATGTAAAGTAATATCTGAAATATTACTATCCAAGCCCATCATAATTGCAACAAATGTAACTCCAAAAGAATTCAGAGGTATGAAAAACATAATGCTACTCACATTTCTACTAAAAATTTTAGAATAAAAAATATATACTTGTTTGAATACTATTATTAATTAATATTGGTTACAAATTTGCATCTCTATTAATGTCTAATAAAACTTTTCTTTATTAATGTATTCAACTTTAACTATTAGGAAAAAAGTCATTCTCAACGAGGTCATCATCAACTATCTTGATCAATCCTATCATACCTGAAACAGAGGAATTAGTTTCTTTGTAAGTATTGTTTTCATAAAAATATTTATATGCTCAAGTAAACAACACAAATCTAACTACTTCTTCTGCATTTTTTACAGCTCCAAAGCAAAAAAGAGATCTTGGATTATATTGTTTCCAAAAAATCATACTTAGAATTACCAAAGCCTACAGAATTGGAAACAACATCACTTCAAAAAGTTATTGATTCTGGAGAACCTGTATGTATCAATTTATTTCATTTTACTATTTATTCCACATTTATGACATTGTAAATATATTATTATTACAGAACAGCACACATTGGATCAAAGGATCTATCACAAATATACCAGAAAACCAACAATTCTGGTATATAGATGCAAACATTGGAAAAAAAAGACAAAAGAAAGTTATGGTTCATCATTTACATATCACAACTGCAAAAGATTAGAAATTGCAATGCCAAGGTATGCTCACAATATAGACAACTTATCTGCACTACTTTTATATATCAAAATAAATTTTAAACTTATCAAACTACAAATCCATTATCAATATCGAAATTGAAGACTCATCAACAACTATTCGTGCAACACTTTTTGAAGATGATACCGAGAAGATATTCTCTTGTACCGGAGAATCCTTAATGAATACTCAAACTAAGGTACTTTCATTTTAAACACCTTTCTAATTTCTATAATATATTCAATATATTTTTAATCAAAATTCTTAAGTTTTATCTTTCTTTTCCATTTATAGGAATATCTTGATCAAATCAAAACATAGATGAAAGACTGTCAAGACAAAACTTTTCTTTTTTGCATTAAAGTACAAATGCAGCAAAATGGTCAAAAAACAGCTACTATCATCAAATCAGAAAAGCACAAATAGTTCTTACATGTGTCTGCAGATTCAAAAGGTAATTTTTCATATATACAACCGCTTACATATCAAATAATTATATTTAAAATATTTATCCAATGATAAATTCCTATTTAACATAACTAACCATAATTTGAGAAAAATGAACAATTATTATAAAATTGATAACCCAACACTATTTATAACTTCGTTATTTGTAAATCTATTGAATTACATCAACACTTATTTCCAACCAAAGTTATATAACAATAACTCCTTTTTAAAATATTAAAATAGAATTTTAAAAATTCAACATATAAATATTTCAGTATTTTTTATTTTACACAGAAATACAATATCCATTATTGACTAACTCTATCCTTTGCAGGTTCAAATCCAATGACAAATGGAGACAACAATTACTACATAACTGCAAATTTTAAGCCTTGATGTTCAGATCTTTCAAACTTCTTTTGATAATTAACTTGTAATAGCTTAGATGTAATTAGTCAATAGAAACATATAAAATCTTTAGTGACAAAATGTTTGTATGACCTATAACTTTTGGTATTATATAAATTACAAATAGTTTGTGTGTACATAATACAAAAGTTTCTAACACTTTACTATCACTGCCTATATAGCTCATTGATATTTACCTCCTAAGTTACCAGTTTCTCTCAATAAAAGATTAATTGATCCAATTACTTTACCTACATAACACTTTGTCTTTGCAACAATCATACCAAAATACAAAGTACAAGAATTTCAATCTCTTTCTATAGGTAATTTTCCATCTTTAATATTTTAACTTTCTCAAAGTTCTAGCATTTCTAAATATTGCATTTATGATCATTCCCTTAGTGTCAACTAATTATTTGTTTTAATGAATCCAGGTTGTAATGAATCATAAATCTTTAGTTCTAAGTACTATTTCCTTCCTTAGGTAAAACTTTCTTACAGCTATCTCTTTTTATCATAACTTATTTTTATTTATTCATAACCTTTTTTACATATATGTACCCACAAGATTTAGATAATAAAAAGGTCTTACTTGATAATGTCCTATCTATCGTTGGTTGTAGCTTATGTATGTTTCTAAACACCATCATCTATGACCACCTTACCAACCATGGCTTGAATTTTTGCTTGTATGGAATTACCATCACTTTTACTTATTTCAATTCCCTACCTTCACACCTTATGCTTGAATCTAAAGCTACTGCCAATGAGCAACTGCCTTTGTTTTTGACATAGTTAAACTGCAATCTACTATTTTTCTTTTGTTTTGCTTGTATACTGCATTCAATTTGAATGATATATTAACTATATTATGCCAGCCAACATAAATACAACAAAATGTAATAATGTTTGAATTATTTCATTCTTTCTCTTGAAGATATTGATTTCTTGCCTTATTACAGATTAAGATGACTTCAACTTTAAATTACTAAACAATTAATAAGATTAAATATTAGCAACTTTCTTAGTATCAACAACAATGAAAGATTCTTAACATAGGTCAAAAGTTTTCACCACCCTCTCTCATCCCTTTCTCACTATTTTTATGCAATTTATCTTCTTTTTTTTTCTTCTTATCCATTTTATACTGAACTATTACTCTTATTTCAAATCTGAAATAGAAAATTGCTACAATCAATCTATTTGAATGAATGCCATAAAGAACTGCTCTATCGAACACACCCTGTTTGACAAATCATCGAAAAGAAATGACCTCCTCTCATCAATTTACATGAACAGGTCGACATCTTTTCATTTTCTTTCTTCAAATTGTAACTTAGGATTTTTGCTGCTTTATGATATCTTCACTACAAATGCTCTAACATTCTCTATCTCAACTTGATGGATTTGTAACATTCTTTATTTTTTTTAAAATCTATTTTACTCTATATATTTTCATGTTCTTTCTATTCTTTGAAACTCAAATTGATCATTTCAGCTGCAATACAATGAAACTAAGTGATAACAACTTTCCCCAAAATTACCTAATTTCATTCTAAACTCAACAATGCTTCAAAATTGGAACCATTCCTATTTTCAGATGTTTAATAGTTTCTTTAACATAAAATTTCTCGATTCCTTGTAACTTATTTAATACTACAAATTTCATCAATGACAGATCATTCTATGCACATGATCTAGATGATCCTATTCCTTTTGGTACTAATAATTTCAATAAATTAATAGACCTATAAGTAATACCTTCCAAATTTCGAACTCTCTCCCCTATTTTTCTCACTACAATACATAAATGGGAGATATGTATTAGTATTTTCAGCAAAAAGGCTTTGTCTGGGTCACTCTAAAAGCTGTAACTTTCTCTCTTTTCCTTTTCTTTCCCCCCCTTTTGAAACTTGTCTTCTTTGATCTTAATTTTTAGTTTATCAACGCATGTTTAAGTGCAACAGTTTTCTAGCAATTTTATTTTCACAATGACCTTATTCATTGCTAAAGACTAAAATTAAAGTTTTCAGCTTCTACTACTTCGCGCAAGTCAATTATTTTCATGACGGAATGTGTTTCTACATCCTTTTCAAAACTTTAAATCATTTTTCTCTTCATAGGTCCAATCTGCATTACCAAAATTGGGGAAAAACATTTTGGCTCAGAAAATGAAAACCACCAAAAAAAAAAAAAAGTTATCACGGACAACATAAAATTACTTTCTTTCTGGAACCATTTTTATTTTCTAGAGGAAAATGTTCCGCACAAAGATACCCTTGATTCTTCTCAAGAGTCAATACTATGTTAGATTAATCTTGCATATTTACTTACTTTTGTACTTAAAAGGATGAACTTTTCTATCGAGAGCAGTATTTGTTTTCCTTAAATCATTTGTTTGTAAGATTTTTTTTAGAGTACTGACGTACTCTAGCATCACTAAAGTCCAAGGCTCAAACAAATAAATTGGAGGCCAAAGGAGATCAGGTTGAATACAAACGCCTTCTTCAAACAACCAATGGCAAAAAGACAATCTCCACTTCAGTATGTTTTCATTGCCCTTTTTTTTGTGCATATATTGTTAACATTCTCTTCAAATTTGCTCTTTTCTTTGTTCAGTTTGATGATTAAATTGAAATCAGTGGTTGAACATTACTTCTGTCTTTTACACCTAAAAAAAAACTAGAAAACAAAAGGCAAAACTGTTTTTTAGATGTATAACTATATCCTTGCATAGTTACATATGTACACAGAACCACATACATGTTGATCACCAAAAGGAAAATAATTCTTTTTCTCAAAGCAAAATTTATCTTCATTCATCATTACCATCGATGACTTTTCTCATCTATTTGGTATAATCTTTATCAGTTTAACTTCTGCATTCAGCTTTGTTTGCCACATTAATTACAACAACTCCTTAATCTATCATATCTTTTATAATTGCTTTGTTTAAGGGCTTTGCTGGTCTCCCTCATTTCCTACATCCTTAAACCAGCAACGTTAACATACATTTTACAGTGTTTGTTTTGCATTTTTCATGTGTCGATGCCATTCCAAACAATGTTTTTTTCAATAATTTCATTTATAGATTACTGTTATAGATGGTTGAATTCTCAAATGTTTATATGGAAAATTTGTGATTATCGAACCTATGTCTTCTTGCTTGTTGAGATACCACACCTATGTACGAAATAGACAGGGACCAAAGATATAACTATATGATTTATATATAAATTTCTAATAGACGACATGATCATATATTTCATATGATCACACAAAGGTTTTAAAAATCAACCAAAACCAAGTTGCGTCTTCTTGCTTAGAATTTGATTTCTTGTGGGGATGGCTGGAAAATGATTTCCTAATAAAACAGAGATTATTTGGTAGCCATATGTAAATGGATATTCATTTCTTTGATATTAAGCCCTCTCACATAAAGTCATTACTTGGAATTCCCAACAATTCAATACCATAAAAACAAACTGACCCAAAGTCTGTCTAACTTCAAAATACAAACTCTTTGCAACAGAATATTTTAATTGAATCATCATAGATAACTTCAATATGTTTTCTACTTATCTATCTATTTGATGTCTTCTATATGTAGTTTCATGTGCTCCTCAACATTAAAGGAAAAAAAAAATGTTTCATGTGCTGCTCTCAGCTTTGCCATGGTTCCAAACTGTCTCTTATTTGGGCCAAGTTTGACTCATAAGGGTGCGAGTGCAACACTTCGTGATTAGCACGAAGGTGAATAAAAAAATCAATTTATATTTTTTTTCCCTGCTTGCATTATAGATACATATTTCCCCATTTCTATCTTCCTTTCTTTTCATTATTTGATTCATTGAAGGAAACTACCATTAAAAAATTCATTGCTTATACTTTTACAACTCTAAGAGAGAATAGCATGGTTTCATGATAAACTAGCTTTGACCTTCATGATCCAGCCTCCTAGTTTTTAACCACGTCATGTTCATTGGGGCTACTGATGGGTTGGACACTGTGATCTCAAGTTGTGGAAATGCTAGCCTCATTAATTCTTATATAAAGAACTCATCAGTTATTCCCATTCACCTTTTGAACAAACAAAATGTCCTAACAACTTGACGTGAATTGTGAAGCAGCATTTTTCTACTGGATCTATTGGTTGCCTAACAGGCAAAATTTTTCTTCCTTCAAACATGGATACCAATATTTAACCTTGGTTTCCCCTGTGATAGTAGTGGTGTCTAATCCAATCCTCGTTACACACATCTGTTTTAGTAGACCATCTTCACAACATATACTTTATATTCTTTTATTTGTTTATCTCTCATATTCAAACTCATATAATATAACAGGCCTAACTCTCATCTTGTACACATACATATGAGGCCTAACTCTCATCTTGCACAGACTACTGATACTACTTTAATTGAAGTATCACTCAACAACCATATAACAATAAACTCACTTGTCTTCTTGCTCCCACCCAACACTGATTCTATCCTATTTGCTATAACCAACACCATTCCCTCTTTATACTGAAAAGTCTCATCTGTTGCTTAAATCTACCATGCCATGTCATTATGTTAATTTCAATTTCCACTTGTCCTAAATGAATTAGCATTCGCATTATTTTCTTTAGATGTGAAAACATATAATTCGCCCAATGCAGTCCCAGGAGCCATTTTGGATATTACAAAGGCATAATCCTGTTTTTGTTATACTTAACTGCGAACAGGAGTTATATGGTTTTTACTTTTCAAACTATTTTTCTCATAGAAAATGGTTTGCCCTCTCTTATTGTAGACACTGGATGGGGCTTTCAATGCCATCTCTGCATCATCTCATGATCCAATTTACCAAACACATTATACTTTCTCATCATCATTTGATTGCTTTTAATATTTCTTTATTATTAATCATTGAAAAAAATGTTTCTTTCTTCTCAGTGTCTCCAATACCAACAATGTAGTTACACGCACAATCTTTCGTTGCAACTACCCCCCTCAATACCAAAAAAAAGTTACTCTTGACGCTAAGCAACTGGTCACGAAAGCTTTTACACAAGCTGGAGAACTTGAAAAGCAGGTTAATACAATAAAGAAACTCTTTAGCTACATTTGTATGAATCGTATGTTCTATTCAACTTTGTATAGTGAACAGATTGAGAAGATCAAAAGTAAATCATTGGAATAAAATGGGTGAGATGCTTTCACGCCAAGAAAAAAATACAAGACCTAGCTGCCAAACTGCAAAAGCTTATTATTCTGTAATTACTGATTCAAAATATTGCTTATATTTTCAATTCAGGTACTATTATACTTCCTTAAACACCTTTGATCCTTCTATAGTTTGTTTCATTTGTTTACTTTCTTTCACACTATAACATACTATTAGTACTAATTGTTTTATGAAAATATAGCATAGAGTAATCGCACATGTT
Organism: Sextonia rubra; assembly: GCA_037013555.1. Lineage (NCBI taxonomy): Eukaryota > Viridiplantae > Streptophyta > Magnoliopsida > Laurales > Lauraceae > Sextonia > Sextonia rubra. The sequence goes on from JASUAD010000001.1 coordinate 46,584,021, forward strand.
TACCAAATCTGTACATTTCACAAATGTTTTGTACCTGTAATAAGACCAATAACAATATCAAACAGTTTTGAATGTACTCAATATTAAATGACATGCTTTCAATGTTCTATCGACAAACACAAATCTTTAAATGGTTATATTTTATATATGATCTTTCATACTATCAATCTCAATTCAATTATCAAAATCCAGCATTTGCATTAAAGTTTCACAAAAAAGTCCATTACAACATTCTCTAACGGCTTAAAAAATAGTTCCACACTTTTTCCTGAACTGTTATAATGGCTCTACTGACCTATTCATCATTTTTTTAGCAAATACAAAAACAAACAATGACATCCACATTCCTAAAATGATCTTCCTCTCTCCATTACTCTTCATTCTTCATTCTTAATTAGTCTCTACTACATAAAACTAAATGCACAAGCCCAAATAAGCCAAAGATCATAGTTTTCAAATCATAATTCCTCTATTCATAGCAAATTAAAAATCCCAATTACAAACAAAAATTGAAAACAAAAATAATTATAAAAATATGAAACAACTACGTGCAACGCACGTAACCTTCACTAGTCTTATAAAAGAGACAAGATAGTGCAGTACCGGGATCTCTGGTCTTCAGTTTGACATTTCTTCTTTCTTCTCCTCCTCTGCCCAGCAACTTCCAAGCGTGGACTACTTCTTTGACTTTCACTCTGACATTTCCTTCTTCCTTCTCCTCCTCTGCCCAGCAACTTCCAGAGCATGGACTACTTCTTTTCCTTTCCTGTCGCTTCTCAACTATAAATCTCCCCATCTTTTCTCTTTTGTTGAGTTCTTATCTACACCTTTCCTTCCTTTTGTCTCTTCCTAATCCTCTCCTCAATCTTGACCATAGACGATCTAAAGCAGATTGCTTTCATTTGAATAGGAAACGGTAAGCTAATCTCAGCTTTCTACACTTCATTTCCTTTGTTCTTCAAGCTTTCAGATTTTGTACCCCTTTTCTCATTAGAACTGCAAGTAAATTATCCTTTTTTTTTTTTTGGATTTCTCTGAAAATCTTAAGATCATAATGGTTGTAATATTTATTAAATTTGATCTTGGTGTGTTTCAACCGAATTATGCTTGTCGAAGGTATTAGAATTGAGATAATCCCCTCCCCAAAGGCCATAGTGGAGGAATTGCATGCTTTTCTCCTCTTCTCTATCATTGTAATTTAGATTTCAAACTGAACTGAAAGTTCTTCATCAAATGAAGTATATTTTTCTAAAGAAAGTGTCTATTATTCCATTCTGGATTTCAATTCCTTACAGTTTCATTTCCTTTTATAGACCTGTCTGAGGGGAGTAAATCTAGCGCGCGCTGGTCGGATTGGTAGGAAAAAACAGTAGTGGAATTTTTTAACTTTATGCCTCTACCAGAGGCTACTGTTATCCTTGCATATGCTGGCGCCTTCCCTTTTTTACAGAAAGCCATTTTTTGTCACTTAACTATACCTCAATAGGTTAAGGACATGCGTACTGCAAGCACAATTTCTGTATTGAACAATCAGTGTAGCTAAAGAAAAGAAAGCAAGGCCTTTACTTGAGGGGTTCCCTGTGATTGATTCTTAGGATGCCTTTGGTAACTTCTGCGGAAGTCGCGTTCTGACCGTGACGGGTAGGATCTCTAATTTCCATCCGGAAAGGAAATCAAGCCATAAAAGAAGGATTTTCGCCCATTTCTGAGATTCTTTCTTCGCAGCACCAAAGGCTGCCGCCATCCATTTTCAAGATCCTTTCTGGCGCCAATTTCCGTGGAAAAAGGCGCTGGACAAACAAGCCCAAAATGTTACCTGAAAAGCCATTAGCAGTTGGGGCAGGAGAGCCCATGACTTTTCATTGTATGCATTCCACATCAGGAAGCCCAGATAAAACAAAAAGATGCCCAATCCATAAAACAAGACCAAGCCGGACCCCAGAAAAGTAGAGCTTAAATCCTCACACCCAACCACCAATTATTATATATTAAGCTAGTCTTTCTTAAGAGAAGAGCTTTGGCCTTATCTATTAATTAGTATTACTGTTATTTTTCGGTTTTGACAGTCTGCCCAGTCACCAAGCTCTCGACTTGTTTTAAAAGATGGAACAGATGGTAGGGACACCGTCTTTCCAGAAATTGAAGCTGTGAACTATGACTGTGTGGTTTTCTTCTTTGCAAGAAACAAAAGATTGTTTGAGATAGACGTTTGAAAATTCAATGATTTAAAGATTTTTATTAATTTCTCAAGATATACACTGAATCAAGTGGTGAGGTTTAAGTTTTCAAGATTCCAAAGAAGATTAACGTTTTGGATCACGATTGTGGGACCCAAATAATTTCAAAAATGTAAATTAATGGTGCTGCATTTTTTGAAAATATCTCAAGTTTTGATGATGATCAAGGGGTCAAATTTGAATACATAACCGTGTCTGAGCGTGTGAAGAATTTTAATGGTTTAGATCATCATTTAAGGTCCCAAAAGTTTAAAAAAATAATAATAAATGGACCAGTGAAAGTAAAGCATAGCACAATTGTTTTTTACCAGAGCAATCCAACGGCTCTTAGTTTTTCTCAATTTTCTTGAGATGTATATCTAATCATTTGTTGAGATTTGAATCCAGGGCTGTTTTCACTATTCCAAAGATGATTGATGGCTCGGATCATGATTGTATGGCCCACAAACATCCAAAAATTTACATCTACTGTTCAGTGGTTTTTTTTATAATATCTCAGGATTTGAGAAAGATCAACCATTCAGATTTGGACATGTGACCGTATTTGGCCTTTTCCATATGTATAACGATTTGGATCATCTTGTAGAGTGTGAGATTTAGAAACTAAAAAATTATTTAAGTTACAACTTTAGAATATATGGGTTCAACCTGATAATATATGGGTTCAAAACGACAAAAGCCTATACAACAAGCCATCCCTGCTACTTTGGGAGAAAATTATTTAAGTTACAACTTTAGAATGGAAGTGGGACTTCAATTTTCTAAATTTTGAGGCCATGGTTCGGGACCCAGCTTAATATTAGGTACACGTGATAATTGGGTTGGGCTGCATCTTATAAACTTGTGAACCTGATCCTGCCTATGTAAACAGATCCATCAATTGCGACCACTCATGTCCTTTTCAAATGTTGTGCCTGTACTTAAATATGTAAACATAAATAGGCATGTAACCAAATGAAACAAGGCCTGACCTTAGTAGGGAAATGTTTTTAATAGCTATTTTTACAAATTTAGTGCTATCTCAATACCCATCTAACTCCCTGTCATTTGTTAAATAAAGGGCAGATAAAGGATATTAAAAGGAGGTTTTGCGCATAAAGCATAAAATGGGGTTCGGTAGGGGTTCAGATGACTTCAATAAATCAGGGCCGGCTCATCTTAAGCATGTTGATTGGTGAGTCAAAATTTTAGTGCTCTTCTTGGATTGCTTTCTGTTAAATAACCGGAATCTGCTTTATCTTTGCTGATAGTATTTTGAGAATCTTCAATTTATCAAACAAAGTAACTTAATTTCTTTTTTATGTGATTGATTGCTTTTATTTTTAACATACAGTTTAACGTAAAAATCCAAACTGAAAAAAAAACTACAAGTTCAAAGTAAACAAAATTAATCACTACTGCAGTACAAGATATACTCACAACTTCACAGTTAGCCCAAGACATTGTAGTTGTTCTTTGTAAATCTTCTTGACACGCAATTTCTCGGTATCTCACTATTAGTGCTTTGATATCTACAACAAACAAATTTTTACAACAAAAAAACCAATCTTTTACAAGAATGTAGAAATCACAAATCTCCTAAAAAAAGTAAAAGCATTAAATCTAAAACTTGAAGCCTTCAACCAAATCTCTTATAAAGCTTTAAATAATATCTCCAATGGTAATCTCAATTCAAAACTTGGATATCTCTATGTGTTGTGTTGTCCATAGGGTTAAAAGAAACACTCTTTTTATAGCTCAGAATTTCGTGCCCTCGAGTTAGAAAGCAAATCTAACTAAAACAGGTAAGTTTGGCAAAAATAGGAAACAAATCCGTGTAGGTCGATAGGTTTATGCCGTAAGTGCGCGTGAGCGCAATTAACAGTCCGCTCAAGTGCTTGCTTTGCTCATCCGGTTATTTGCGATCCGTTTTGCTAGGCTCGAGCATGATCTTCATGGGCTTCAACACAGTAGTCTCTCTTGCCCTTTTGATTGCATGAACAGCGCACTCGAGCACTGTGCACTTTTTCTGATTTCTTCAAATTCAGTACTTTTCACTCCGCAAATGACAGTTCATATTCAAAAATATAAAATATAAATCAATGGACTCAGGTTTTTATCCAATATACTACAAGAAAAAACCTTTTTGCTAATACAGTCATGCATTGGCAAAGGTTAATACCTGCGTTGCCAAATACATTCTGTAACGCAATTAAGTGCGTCGCTAAAGCCTCCTCAATAAAAGTATTCAGCGACGCAAGTTGACCACGTTAGGAAAACTTAACTCTTCAACAGCGTACTATTCGTTGCCAAAATACATTGCCAAATCATTTTAAACGTTGCAAAAAAAGAAAAAAGAAAAAAGAGGTTTGTTAGGAAAATTCATCAATATACGCCGATGTAGTAGGTGCATTGACAAAAGTTTTAAACCTTCGCTAATGCACCTGGCGCACCGGCAAAAGTGCACTTTCCATAACACAATATCTGTGTTGACAAATAAGTTTTTTGCTCAACCAACACAAATAACTACATTGGCAAAATTATTACATCTCATGTTGGCATATTCACAATTTGCTTTTGCTAATGCCATTATTAACGTCAGCAAAGGTATTATACACGCCTATCATTCTCTAATTTCATTTTTTATAGACACTTGTATTCATATAAACTCATTTAATTCAAAATAATTTTTTAATCCCAACTATCAAAATAAAAAACCAACCTTAATGAACATTTATAATGAAGTTTATGCAAACCTCAAACTATCTGTATTGATAATAAAATTTTATCCAATTCAATTCCAAAACCTACTCCAATCTTGAATATCAAAATAAAAAGATAATATAAAAATATTCATATAGTATCTAGACAATGTATTAACTTCAAATAGTATTCTCCCCCTCTTTCTCTCATGTTTCAACAAAGTTGTCATGTGTTCTGTGATGCCGCTCATCCATCTGTGTAAAAAAAAAAAAGAATACATCAAGCATATTTAAAATCACATTTCAAGTATCATATACATGCATATAAAAAACACTGCCGGTTGGAATTATGTGGGCCCACCATATTGTAAGATCCGTCAAACAAACATTTAGGCTTTCTGTGTTAGCTTTGTCTATGAAGAAAACTCAAAAGTCTTAAGAATAACTAGAAACCAAGGAAAACGGCAAGAACTACACGTTTTTCAGCATCTAAGCAAGAAAAAAAAAAGATCTTTCAAAGAAAGAACAAATATAAGATCCATAAGCAGAACAAAGTACATTAAAAACTTTTAAAATTTTTTTACCATTTTGAGATCCTCAAATTTTTTTTCCTCGTTACAGAAAGGCCTTTTCTTATGTAGAAGATAATGGATGCAAGGTCTGGCTATGTGATGCCTTAGTCAGTACGCGAGGATGAAGTTGATTTCATGTGAAATTGCTCTGCTGATTTCATGTGAATTTGATTCCAAAAACAGACCACCATTAACTAAATAAGGAACTCGACCAATTTTAGGAGGAATCAAACAACAGATAAGCAAACCGACATCATCAAAATTTAATCGATAAAACTAACATTTCCTTTCTCATTTACATGCAACAAACAGCATAATAAACAAAAATATAACCTAAAATACATAATACAACATTAGTAGAATGACCAATGTCAGACCGCCTAAAAGTGGACATAACCAGTCCTGACCATCAACGTCATGATGAAGATCCAATACCACTAATGCCTTACGCTGTTCGGCTGTTCAACATTCCCATCACCTTATCCTTCCAACGAAACATAGACCAGTTATAAAAACTCATACTTTATGACCCATTATCCACTTCACCATCTTAGCTTATTCTGAATAGAAACCCACCCACTTTCAAACCCTCATCTCAGTCACCAGCTTTCTCCACCACCACTCCACCGTTTCAGATCTACCAGGCCAAGCAGCCTTTCAGTCCAATCACCATTTCAGCCACACTACTGCTCTGTTTCAATTCCACCAGGCTCTAACCCATCTCAGTTTCCATCTCTACTTTACAAAACCAAACCCAGCCCATCTCAGCCCCAGCAAATAAACAGTCCCGTCTCCATCTAAGAGAAAGTCCCTTTTTCATTTAACCTTAGGTACTAAACAAACATAATAAACAGCCTTGGCCCTTGGGTACTAAACCACCAATACATAATAAACAAAAATAAAACCTAAAATAAGCAAAAACTAACCAAATGAAACAAATCTGAAAATGGGGTACCAGTAATGGCAGTGCCGGCTCAAAGCAGCGCTGGTAGTGGCTCAGCTGACAAAAGAAACATTAATGAGAGAGAGAGAGAGGAAAAGGGGCACCCGCAGATTCTCGCTGGATGGTGGCGGTGGCAGTGGGAGGGGTTTGAGGGAGGGCTGACGAGGAAGTGAGAGAGGGCTGACGATCACGTTGGAGGAGCACTGGGCACCGACGGTGGTGTTAGCGGTTGGTGGGGTTTGGAGTTTGAAGAGAGGCTGGACGAGGAACTGTTGGGGCTCAAACGTAAATCACTCCATATAGTCCGTTCAGCTCCATGCTCCAAAAGTCGCCTCTGGAGCTCATGTCCTGAAAATAAAAATGAAGAATTTTAGTAAATGATGTCATTCAAATCCCTTGATTCCTCAATTTACAAATAGGTAATTACCAACACCAAGTGTGGCATATTCAGCATACACTTTATTCAAGTCAACTGTAAAGACCATGTTGCGAAGTCAAAATCATATATGACTACTTAAAGAATTATAACAAATTAAATAACTTAAATAGAGTCTCTATTATCCTTGCCTCTCCCAGTTTCCATTTAAGACTGCCAGATCGCCCATCACTTGGATTGAATGTTTATAATAGTAGTCATACTTGAAAACAGTCAATACCCTACAAATCCAATAGACCATGAAATTATTTGAGAACCAATAACAACTATATATAAAGTATATATAAATTTGAAAGTGGATATTGCAGTATTCTTGAATTACATAGAACTATGCCATCATAATGAACCATGAATAAATAAAGCAGGTAATATTCATTAACCATTCAGCAAAAGTCATAGTATCTTTCAAAACCAGGAATTACAGCTACAACACTCAGATATTGGTTTACTCGCGACGTGATTAATCACACATCATAATATTATATATTAAAGAACGTTCACCAGAAGGTAGATGTCTTAATGAAGTTTCTAGTAGTGAACGATTGAAATGAATTGGCATGAAATTCAGAAACCATCAATTCTACAATGATGTTATGAATTGGATCAACATTTTCGTTTATAATTTCTATGATTTTTTTTCCATTAAAAAAATCTTTTCAATTCCAAGAATAGTTAATGAAACCGACATAACACTAATATTACACCCATTTTATACACACATTTGAGAATTTACTAGTACCGCAGAAAGTCAAATTTATTTAAATTTGATATTTCAATCATAAATGGGTCTGTTTGGCCAATTCCATTTTGTGGGTAGTTCCATCTTTAACCAAGTTTACCCAACATTGATCTAAAGTGTAAGACATAAAAAGGTTCAAAAAAAAAAACCAAATAAAATAACTCAGTAATACCCACAACGTCATTGTGGACAAGCTCATTCTGCTTGTTTTAAATTTAGGATGCCAAACAGAACCTGTACAACAATTGTTCTGCATCGAGGAATTGAATTGTGCAATAGATAGAATTTCACAAAATTGAATCATGATAGATTTCTACAAAAACTAAACTGAATTTCACAAGCCACTGGAGAATGCCAAAAGACAAAGCCTACACATCTCTTTTACTAATCTAGTCTAATCCAAACAAATAAAGTAGAATATGATAAAACAGAGATTCCACGAAAAACATTCGAAAGTCAAGTAACCCATATTCCGATTCAGACTAAAATCTACCAGAACAACAAATGAACCAGACAAAAAATGTGCTAGAACCCACAAAATTATACAAAGAATGTAGAACCCAGATGAATTTACCTTCTCAAATATCCACAAAACTATAAACACAAATAGAAAAATGAACAAACCAGTTAAAGATACCAAGAAAAAAATCATTCACATATTATTTAAAACAAAACCCAGATAAAATAAAACACAATCAAACGTGAATACCTCAAAAATCACTCAAAAACCAAAGCACCTAGATTAGAGAAAGGGCAAAGGATGAAACCTACGACTCGGTTGTGATTGGAGCATCCAGCAAGGGAGCCGATAACAGGGACAGCGTCTAATGGCTGATTGGATAAGGGCGATGGAGATGGCAGTAGTGGTTCATCCATCAAGACCCAGAATTACATCACATGCATTTCTCGACACTGGCATTTCTAGCTTAAAATCCCAAACCTCTCCACTCCTGTGCCTCTCTCTCTCTCTCTCTCTCTCTCTCTCTCTCTCTCTCTCTTCTCGATGAGCCGTAGAAACTGCATTCAAAGGATTAGATGGAGATAGATCTGATCAGCAAGAAAAAACCAGGCATAGTTGAAGATGAAAGATGAAAACACTAAGGGAGCTGCTGTTTTCTCTTAACGCAGCATTTTAATGAAAAATTTAAATTCAATATTATCCTTGTATTTAATGACCAAAATGCCTTTTTTCTTCCAAAATGCAATAATTTTTTCCTCTTTACACACAACTTTTATTTCTTCCTTTTTCACTCAACTCTTCTTTCTCCTTCGCTCACCTATCTTCCTACATCACTCAACGTAGTTATCTCTTTTTTGTAATGTCTCTTCACTCATCTCTTCTCCTTTTCTTCCTTAAAATTGTGCAACTAATCTCCTTCCTTACACTCATCTTCTTCCTTTCTTCTTTGTCATCTTCTCTTCTCCATTCACTTTCTCCCTTAATTCTCAAACACATTATTTTCTAGTGCTCTCTAATCAAATAATACAATGGAGAAGAAGATGAAAACTCATTCTCCATGTTTGCTCTTTTTTTTTTTTAAACTTTTTCCTTTTCAGAATTGTGTAGTGTTTGGCCTCCCATGGTCGAACACCATGTACAGTGTTCGGTCCTGCGAGGCCAAACACTGCATGATTCTTATAAAAAATTGAAAAAAGAAATAGAAATGGAAGAAAAATCACTATAAATAACATGAGATTACTATAAACAACATGAATCCTTTTTAACAATGTTTGATGCAAATCCATGGGTGTAGAGAGAAAGAGAGAGTTGAGAGTAAGGAAAAAGGAATAAATGGGTAGTTTAGAGATATTGGGTGTGTTAACAAAGAAAAAATATAAAATTTTAAAATTTGACTTATGTGTAGAGAGAATCTGTGTGAAGAGAGAATCAATTTATTGTTTATCCAGCATTTCTCAAACACTAATTTCTACACCTGATAACAAAAAAAAAAAATCTGGAATCAGCTACCCAATCAAATAGAAAAATTAAAAATATGTAAGATCTAGGGATAAGAGAGATAAAAAAAGAGTTGCATTTTCCATTAAACCCAGAGAATCTAAGAAATTCATTCACCTCTTCCCCCTAAAAAGAACCAGGAAAACCTAACAATGAAAATGGGGGAGAGAGAGAGAGAGAGATTAATCTTCACCTTGTCCATGGTGCAATGTGGACTAGAAAAATCCTCCACTTCTTTTTATTATTCATGAAGGAAAAAGAGAGAGACCCTAAATCCCTAAAATCCCTAAATTAAAAAAAAAACTAAATTTGAAATCCTTAGTTTCCATCTCTATTTGGGGACCTCCAATATTTTTTTAACTTATACCCTTATATTATAATAATATTAGAACTTACTTATAACAAAAACCAAATCACTCTAAGCGATTGCCTACCCAATAGGCCTTTAAATTGATTTTAATATATAGGAGTTGGGTTCACTATCATATTGATTATTTATAAAAATATAAATAGAATATTAATAAAAATTTCAAGTGTTTTTATAGTAATCGTGGGCACATTGATAAATTTGTGAATTAAAAATAGATAGGTAATTAAGATGGATCTTCACCAATGCACATAGTTGGTTGGAAATTAAGATTGGTCTTCACCAATGCACACACTATGTTGACAATGTTCAGGATGCCTTTCCTAACACATATAAGTGTGTTGCAAATATGTCAAACTATTGCCAACATTTTGTTTAAGTCGCCAAATGAGAACATTTAGTTGCGAAAATTCTCACTGTCTTTCTGGAATAATTTTTGTTGTGCTCCAATGTAATTTCGACACCTTTTGCCAACATAGCTTCATTTGCATTGGCTCAATGCAAAAAATATATAATTTTGTAACTTTTGTCAACGCATTGTTATTTGAATTAGCAAAAAGTAACATTTAGCTTCGCCTTTGGAATGAAATTGGCAAAAGGCATTGGGAATTGGGCAATTTATTATAGATATGCATGAAGTAGCCAATACAAAAATCCTTGCATAGTTTGCATGATAACTTCTTTGAAATTTTCACTAATTGATCCATGTTTGAAAGACTTTGTTAGTTTATTATAACCAGAATTGATCTAAGAGGTAAAGAGGGAGGGATAGTGCGAAGACAGAAGTGACCATCAATTTTCCTACATTTGATGATTAATAGTCTCTCCTCCGCTCTTCTGTGTGTAAAATATCATGTGCCCCACATGCTACGGGTCCTATTTCAAATCAAGCATGGCAGAGGTGAAGAGATAAGAATTTCCATCAAATATAATATTCATTTGTTGAGGTAAGATAGGGATCCAATATTAACGTATCGGATCTTATCTTCATGTAGGAAGATTCATAGATGGTCAGATCATATGTCGATCTCATCTGGCATCATCACTATGAAAGTAAATCACCCCTCTTGTGGAAAGTTTGATGGTTTTTCCACTATCTTCTACCTTTCCCGAAGGCTTAGAAGAAGGACACACTAGATATATCATGTGGATAATAATGCACCAGATTTTCATCTTTACTGACACTAGTTTCAAAAAACATTTGACACAGGACAAACCAAGTTCACAAGAGGAAAGTTGCGGCCTGCTTGGTCATGGGTGTGTATGTTTTAGAGCGCGATCGCCAAGAAGAAGGCAAACGAGATCTGCCACTGGCAGAGCCTTGGTTTAGTACCTTCAATTTTAAATTAGATCAACCGCTCATTCATGACAAAGATAAGTCCATATATGGTGCCATTTACAAGTTTAAATATCCTTCCCACTTGCCTCCAGAAGCTCCACTATATGTCATTGCCTTCCGTGGCACTGTGCTCAAGAAAGAAAGTGTCCTAGAAGATCTTAGATTAGACATCAATATCCTCCACCAACGCTTCCACAAAAGAAAGCGTACTAGAAGAGCAACAGAAGTAGTGGAAAGTGTTGTTTTTCCAAAGGAAGATCCAGCTGTTCCCAGATTGAAAGTGTGGCTGGTGGGACATTCTCTAGGTTCAGCATTGGCAATTCAAGCTGGCAAGAACGTAGCCAAAAAACTCGTTGGAACGAACGTAGACCAAAAGGATATTCTTCCAACATTTCTCTTCAATCCTCCATACCCTTCACTTGCAACTGATAAGATTGGACATGCAGGGGTGAAGCAGTGCATCGAAAAGATGAAAAGAAAGAATAAGGTGAATCTTGTCAACCTAGTAAAAGATCCTCAACAACTTGCTAAGGATAAAGCTTGCTTTGCAAATTTATCCAGATGGTCTCCTCACCTATTTGTCAATCGAAATGACTTGATTTGTTCAGGGTACATCGGATATTTCGAGAGAAGGAAAAAGTCAAAGGATATTAATTCAGAAGAATGGATGTTAGATGCAATGTACTCTGCTAGGGCTCTTTTGAAGGATAATTTGAAAGAAAAGATCAAGAACTCATTTAAGAAAGTGGAAGACATCAAGAAAGATAGTTATTATGAGCCTTTTTACCGTCTTCCAAGTGCCACTCTTACCATTAATGATGGCCTCGAAGGTGATGTGGGAAGAGTAGGACATGGAATCTGCCAATGGTGGAGGGAGGATTTACAACTTAATACGACCTCATACCTCTATGATCATTGTAACTAGTACGAGACGGAAGGAGAATATTCTTTTATGAACCCAGTCTCGGAGCTCCGCAAGATTGCTTGCATTCATATATTTTTGTCATCATTAATGTGGATGGTGGATCAAGACGAAAGCTGGGCTGGCAGATATTGGTGGTGTTCTTCGAAATAGCAATGGTGAAATATTCTTGATGTTTCTAAGTTTGTGGGTATGTCTGACTCTAATGAAGCGGAGGTCCTGTTGGCTCTTCAGTGCTTTTCAAGTTATTCAATGGCAACTTTATTGTGAAAAGCGACTCTTTTAATGGAGTGGCTTGGGTGTCTAATAAAAAAGTTAAACTTTGAAAGTTTCAATTCCATTTTAATGAAGTTCTTGTCATCTACAAATTTAGATTTTGCCTTCCATCATGTGCGTAGATCGGCTAACTCAATGGCTTATGCTTTTGTAAAATTGGGGGCTGAAAGAAGTGTTCATTGGGTAAGTTTTATTTAATTAGTTTCTTGAAAGTGAGTACATTACTCTTATACTCTTTCTCTTTAGAGTTTTCGTTTTTTTTGTCCTTTTGCATTCTCTCCTTCTTTTAATGAAAGTTTCTGTTATCGATCCAAAAAAATTATCATAATTACTTTTTTATTATTGCAGATTATCCTTTTTAGTGAACTATTATTGATGATGATAATTGCTACTGCTTAAACATGAATGATCATGCATCATCAACTAGTGGCGGGCCAAAATAATAATAATAATAATAAGGAAAGGAAAAACTAGTAGCGGACCCAAGAATTCTATTAAAGTGAGGTGGACGACAGTCAGCTAAAAACATCAAATTAAATTTTATTGCGTACTCATATATTCAAGTTGTTCGAAAAATCTAGAGAAAAAGATAAGAGACTCATCTGCAATGACAATAGAAAAATATTGTGCATAGGAAAAAAATTTCTTTTTAGAAATTTTTAACAGTTGTAGGAAAATTTAAAACACCTAAAAGAAAGAAGAAAACTCCATTTTCACCAATCACAAAATACAATCTTTCCTTTTTGATAGAGGGCTTTTTTTGATTTGGGTATTAGAGTTTCGACTTTTCATCTCTATAGGTAGGGCAAGATCGATTTTGAAGGTGGGGCTTGGGAAATATGGCCAATAGCTCATCATGGCCACTTTTCAAATAGCATGGGTGCGACCACACTGCTGTGCCATAACTTGAGTTTGCCCTTGTCATCAATCATGCACGTGGGACCATTGCATGCAAATAGCCCGCATGATAAGTGCCATTCATGCAAAATTGAATTAATTGCATTGTTATATGCATGCAAATAGTCTGCTAGTTACTGTTTAAATCTTTTTTTTTCTTTTTTTTTTTTTTTTGGCTATAAAAGGGATCGCACATGAGATAGGAAACCAAGAAAGAGAAGAGCAACATACAACATAAGGGAATGACCCAAAGCAATACACCCTAGGACCCAAAACATAGCACTGAACTAACAATCTTCAGATGAAGAAGATGCTATAAGCACATGGCTCAGTAGGGGATAAGGCTGCACTACAAACATCGATCTGTATCTAATAGCATTCTGGAGACCTTACATATATAATACATGAGCTTTTGGAGGTAAGCAAGTGTTGAAAAGAGCCACAAATAGATCATTATACTTTGACAAACTATCAACAACTCTATTTGTAGCCCTCTTGCAAAACCGAGCTTCCCACCAAGTGAATTTGGTGAGAGATTTGAGAAGAGATCTCCATGATGCCATAACGGACCAAGATAGGTTGCCACATTTCTTTAGGGCACGTTTGTTTATGCGGTAGAGTAGAGTCAAGATATATATTTAAAATTCAAATCCCACCCCCTTCTTTTTCCGAAAAAGTTAAAAGCACTAAATTACAACAAACATCTACTTTTTATATAAAAAGTCAAAGGTTTCGTATCAAACAATTAAAAACAAAAATTCATCATAACTCAATCATAATTTATGCTTTCTTGATTTTGGATTTACTCAGCTCCACTTTACTCTACTAAATAGGTGAATGGATTAAAAAATCCATCAAAATTCAATTTTGCACAATTGCAAGGAAGAGGCAACCATGTTTCTGAAGGCACTCCAGATGAAGCAACTGGAGGAGTCAAAAACTCAGGAAAGCAAAACAATACTTTGTGTTTGATAGAACGCAGGTTACTTGGGCAGCCTCTAAAGAGGTGATCAAATCTTAGTTTAGTAAGTTTCTTTGCAACATGAACTAGAAACTATGCATGAGAGGGCGCTAAAACTAAGAGGACCTTATTGCATTCGGTAAAAACCCAAACCAAGCCTATTTTTAATGGTTCCCACATGTCTCGCTCTCACATTCACTCCCACGTCTAGATAGGGAAGTCTAGAGAGAGAGAGCGAAGAAAATGTAGGAAAGTGAGGAACTAGAAAGGATGGCTAGAAGCATTCTTCATCTTCATAATTTTTTTATCATCTTCATCGTATGAGTATATTAAACACGATAAGAACACAAATTGTTTTAATTTTGGAAAATTTAATCTAGACCGTAGATTTGGTCTTTGTGGGCCCCACCAGTTCTTTTATTTCAACCATGTTACTATTATTTTTTTTAATCAAAATGTTTTGGTAATTATTATTATTATGTTTCTTCTAACCAGTGGGATCCATTATGGGATTATAAAATTAAAATCATGTTTAGATTTGAGGAATTTGAAGGGTTGTGATTAATTGGAAATAAATTCGAGGGGGTTTCTTAAATGAGTAAGAGTCATTTCGAATCCTCTTTTAATTAATGTTAAAGTTATTATAGTCACTATAGACCTCTTCTTCCTATACATAGGGTATTTCCCTCTCTCCCCCTAAAACCTACTCTCACATACAAACCCCTCTTTTCCACACGATTTATCTCTCTAGGTCGCAGAGTCCTTTTTTATTTCAGGTTCACTCTCAATCTCTCACCTCCTTTTTTCTCGTTGTCTCTTTTGTTTTATGCTGTTATTTTCTTGTTTCTCGGTATAACTTGCTATGGTTATTTTAATCATAATATGGGTTCACCTTTTGCAATTGTTATCACGTGGCCGACTTTAGGAATTAAGGAGTAGAGTCACTTTAAGATAAACAGAAAATAGCTGTGCCAACTTTTTTTTTTAATTTCGTTCCGAGTTTCTTATGCCAACGGGTTAAATTTTTGAGATTCCTTTTCTTGAGACCAAAATTTGAAATAGTGAGACCAAACCAGTGGCTGGCTCCATACCAACCTACCATCACACTTGCATCACCATCACCACCATCACCTCAATCCACTTGCCAAATCCGCCTCCATGTTCATGCACCATCATCTCATGCATCCATCATGTAGCCCACTTCCCCACCATCTCATCTGTAACAAAACCCAAACGAGCCTACCTATTTCAAAACCAACAGCCCACCCAAATCCATGCTAGTCGCCACCAACATCTTCTGTTCAACCCTCACCATAGAATGACTGATCCAGACCCCATTAATTTTTAGTTCATCACACCTATTCTCCCTGTAACCTTTTTTTTTTTTTAATGATTTAGGCTATCCCTCGCAAGCCCAGCCTTCGGCCTTTGGCCTTTTGCCAGAAGTTTTCCAATTTTGATGAGCAAGTACTATTTTCTAGGGAGTACATACATGACCAAGACCTTAAAGTAATCAAAATGCAAACACTCCCATCTATCACACCACACTACTCATTCCCATCACTATACGGCCCCACTTCTCTACAATTCGAAGCTCTAAGACACCACTTCATCTATCCTCATCCTTATCCATTTTCCACTCATCTCTTTAATTTTCCTCCTACATCACAAATATCCTAACTGTTACCCGATGTCTCCAACTAGACCCATATACTCACTTCTAGTACATTCTGCTTCAATGATCTACTATAACGACCTGAGTAGCCTATTAGCCCAGTAACTTAGTGAGCCTGTTACATGACCCAAAATGCTTAAACCCAAGTTACTAGTGGTAACCTATATGGTTCATTATATACCAGTTATTCCAAAATGATATAGGATTGGGTGTTACAATCTACCCCCCTTAAGGCCATATGTTCCCATGTGGATACATCTAACTTCATTAGGTGATGTGGGATCAAAGCATTCTACACCCATGTCCCATGCAAATTCCCTTATCTTGATTCATAGGCTGGGCACCCTGACTCTATCTTGATCTTACCTCAAGGGCTTTCCCAATAGGATTAGAGGTCCCACTTTCCGACTAGTGGTAGTCTTTGATACCATTTGTCATGACCCGAGTAGCACACTTTCCTAGTAACTTGGTGAGCCTGTCACATGATCCAAAATGTTTAAGTCCAAATTACTAGTAGTAATCTCAAAGTTCGTTATATACTAAACTTCTATTTCAACTGTCACGTCTCCCAAAATACAACCCAGGATCAATGTGAAAAATATGGCTAATTCAAAATTTTCTTTGTGTTTAACATAACACGTACTATAATAGTGGACCCACACAGGACCATAGGCCCGAGGTAAGTCATAAAAATGCATCTACAGAAACGATTAGTAACAATTAGTATCATAGTTTAATTTATTAAAATAATTACATCCGACAATAATTATCTTAAATGTTCAAGTTGCAATAAAATTAAAACAATTTACAAATAAAGCTCATCTAAAGTCTGAATAATTCTAACTATAAATAATAGTTTACTAAAGTGTTCTATAATAGTAAATCAATCACATACTAGTCTAAATAGCTCTGTAGCCATCGTCGGCACCCACTTGATCTCATCAACTGGCTTAAACGCGTGAAAGGTTTGATCCTCTGCCTTCGCCTTAGTAAAGTATGTATCAGTACCTATGCACTATATAAATAAAGTCAAAGGCAAGCTATCAACATAATTTGAATAGTAAGCAAGATCAATAAAGATTAATTCACATTACAGTAGAAGATTACCAAAATAAACAAAACACACTAAACAAGCTAATAAGGTGAGTAGTAATCATGTGTACACAAAAGCAAAGCCTCCATGTTAGGTTGTTAACTCTAGCTAACTAAGTACAGCAGGTCCACCATCAAATAATCAAACATAACTGAACTGAATCAGCAATTTGCCGTGCAAAACTGAAACGAATTGCAACCGTATAATTGCCCCTAATTGATATACATATATATAAAGTTGCATACATAATAATAATACAGATAAACCGCATACATGATACTTGCTCGACACAGAAACCTAAGTAAAAAAAGAGGGCTAACTGATAAGTATATACTAATGTTCATACTAAATTTAACTTAACTTATTTGATTTCCAAAGTCAAGCCACTCTTAATAATATCAATGTAACTTACATGCTAGCTAAGACAACCAAAAGAAACACAAACTCAAATGTTAAGGAAAATCATAAATCCAATCTAAGGCCAAAGACACATATTCAGTTATGAAATACTCCGACCCAACTTAATCCGGTTTAGCTACTAATTAGTGACGAATTAGTGGTAAATTATGTTTTTCTTTTGTTTTGGTTTCGTTTCGGGTTCTGGATAGGTAGCTGGGTTGAGTTTAACCTCGTTTAGATAGATATGAGCCCTTTTTCGTAATTTTTGATTTTGTAAGACGTTGTCATTCATGCATCATCTTGGCGTCAACACGTGTCTCTCGTTGAGCTCTTTAATTTTCATAACTGACTCGTAGGCTAAAGATGTCATTTGTTTCTGTTGGATCGTCATTTGACTCGAACTATAATTAGGATAACCTGTTGGACTTTCTTTTAATTTTTCCATTCTTATCCTTATATATATGTCCACTAACCTTCATTTCTTTCTTACTCTCAACGTTCAGTCTCTTCTTTCTTTCTTTGTCTTCTTTCTTTTTCTTGATCAAGCTAAGGATAAGAGAAGGGAGAGTTTGTGCAACCAAGGTCTTCATCATCTCTTTGTGTGGGTTAAGGTGAGCTTTGGGTTTTGATCTTGTTCTTCTACTCCACGTTAGTTACTGCTACATGCACTCATGTCTCTCTCTTTCTTCCTTTTTCTACATGTATGGGGGATTAGAACAGTGTGTAATCGGCGAATTTGAGCCCAAGGACAACAAAGAGCTTGTTAGAACCCATTTGAGGCAAGTATAAGCATGATTTGGATGAACACCTGTTGGTCCATGATTGATTTCGAGTAATTCTCTGATCCTGCATGTGAATGAATGTATTACAGCCTAGTTGTGTCAATCTCTATTCTGTTGAGTGTGTTAGCTCAGTTTTGTACACTCTCAGTTGATTCAGTAACAGGTTCAGAAAACTGATCTCGTGCAGTGTATGGCTAAGCTGTAACTGCTTACGGCTCAATGTCGCGAGAGCTGAAAAACCCAGGCTTCTTCTACAGTCAGGCTACGGCTAAGCCGTAGTGTATTCTATAGTCAGGCTACGGCTACAGGCTCTCTGGAAATCAAGCCATAGCTTGACCTACAGTTGGGTCACGGCTAGCCTACGGCTTAGCCGTAGTATATTCTACGGCTTAGCCGTAGGCTAGCCGTGACCCAACTGTAGGTCAAGCTATGGCTTGATTTCCAGAGAGCTGAAAAATTGAGCGAACCTTCTATGGTCTAGCCACGGCTAAGCCATGTAATGTGTTACCGCTAAACCGTAACCCTAGCAAGGCTAAGCCGTAGGACAAAATACGGCTGAGCCATAGAACAAAATAAGGTTAAGCCGTAAATGCGGAGGAATGGTAAGGGGAACCATGGCTGAGTCGCAGTATATATTACGGTTACTCCGTAAGATGTCTACGACTAAGTCGTAGGTTACCCACGGCTAAGCCATAAGGCCTTTGAAAATTAAGAAAGTTAGGAATTAATGAGACCTTGTAGGGTCTTCAAGTTAGAATGTAGGTGACTTTGACTTGCCCAATGGAATATGATAAAATTGCATGAATGATCTCGAGGGCTGTGACTCATTCATGTGCGTTATATAGTCATTAAGTACCTCCCCATGGGTGTTGGTTTAAGGGACCCCGATACACTCACGATACACTGCAACACGAAATGAAAGACAACTGTGTATCGGATAACTTAAAACTACATCATCATGCACGGTTAGAAACACTGGAAAACTAGATCAGGGTTGACTAGTAAATGATCTTGATTCGAGTAAATTGAGTTGCACAGCATTTTGTATGATGAGCATTGATCTCTACTCTTCTGTCTAATTTGTTTGGTTTGCATATTTTTCATTATGCCCCCTTTCGATCTAAAAGTTGATTCGTTTGCTTGATATATTCCATATATTCGATATGTTTTCGTTAACTTGAGGTATGTATGTATAAATGGATTGTATGCACGTATGCACGTATGACATATGCTCGATATGCTATGCATGATCTACTCAAGTTCTAAAATATGATTGACTCCACATGGTTAGGCACTACTCAGCCTTAGCCTTAGGATACCCGACGAAGTTGAATTTGGCGTAGTTTATATGGCACCGCTGCAGTGAGTTTATGTCTTGGGGCTTCGGGACCCCAAGAACCAGAGACCCATTCGTACCTTGGCTCGGTCGATGGTGTTCTCAGTATATGTGTCCCCAAAAGGGAGTATAGGGTAAATGTAGTAGCCAACTAGTCATGTATGTAACATGTAAGCATTGATTCTGATAGCATGCTTCATTTGCTACATAGCTGCCTAGTATACGAATTTGAAACTCTATGATTTATCTGTTGGTTCTTTATTCTATTAGATACAACATGTGTTAGCTTATTGTTGTTTATACTTTGCTGAATCGTTGTATTCATGAGTTGTCCTTGGTGTTGCAGGCTCAAATCCCTCGACTGACCCCTCGTCGGTCAACCAGACTCTAGGGGAGACACCAGATGCCCCATCAGGGTTAGAGGAGTGGGCGTGATCACTCTATCGGAGCGCGACAGTGTCATACATGCATATCGGTCTTCCTCATTTTGGAATCTTAGTGGATTTGGGTTTATTCATGATCTTTATGTGTTGTATCCAACCCATTTTGTATAACTTTAAATTTTCTATAATCTTTGTATATATATGATTTTGTTCTTGCATGTCTTCTTTGGTTATGTTTTGATACCTACAGCTTCCGCGTACATGTATTGGCACGTGTGAATTTCCCTTATACATATGCGTTTGAACAGAGTCCAAGTGTATATGCACGGGAGTACATGTGTCACTGATTAGGTTTAGTCTTAACCCCCAATCTCTTGGGCTTGGGTTGTGACAACTTACCCGGCAAATTCCATTAAAAACACGGCTGAAGTACAATCCAACACATTCCACTAATTCCAGTGCATAGTCCCACTTAAGGGCTTCCAGAAGGGATGTCTCGAATTACCATTGCACATTGGTTCACGTGGTTTGTATAAGTAATTAACCATGGTCGATGAGAATCGCGTGCCCAAACATGGCCTCACATTAAGGTCTCACAAATATATATGAAATTAGTGTGTTTAGCAAAATTTGAGGAAAAATGTTAGAACCCACATCTAAATCCAATCCATCTAATCCAATTATGTAACATTTGTAAGTTTTACAAATTTGGAGAGAAGTGTTCAAATTTGCAACAAAACCCAAGTTCTAATGGGGTTCAATTATGATAACAATGCAAAGGGAAAATTCATGTTCTTAATTATCATTAATGTATGCTAAACACCCAAATTATTTTCTGTCAAAGACCCGGC
This sequence comes from Sextonia rubra, assembly GCA_037013555.1. Lineage (NCBI taxonomy): Eukaryota > Viridiplantae > Streptophyta > Magnoliopsida > Laurales > Lauraceae > Sextonia > Sextonia rubra. The sequence continues at coordinate 46,604,867 of JASUAD010000001.1, forward strand.
TAAACCCGAAACCGAAACCCAAAATTGAAACAAAAAACCATAACTTAAATTGATACCCAGAACCATATTCAATATTGAACAAACTCGAAATGGAAACCTAAAACCCAAACAAAAAGAAGCAAACCCAAATTAAAACCCTAATCAAGTCCTAATTAAACCTCAATTGACGCCAATTAAACCCTCATTAACTTCTGAATCCCAAAACCAAAAACCTACCTGGCCCACCTACCAAACCCACCAGATGCCAGGCCTAGCCCAACAGCCAGGCAAGGCCTGCCCAGGCAGCAGGTTGCTGCCTGCGCACGTGTTAGGAAGCAAGTTGCTGCTGCGCATGCGGGCAGCAACATCACCTGCTCACACGGCAGCTGTGGAATGTTATTATTATTATTATTATTTTCTATCAAAAATCAAATAATCAATGTTAATCCACATGAGAGGGTTAAGGATGGATAGATGTGGTCAAGAAGCAATTAATCAAAGAAAACAAGCAAAACTACATCAAGTTATAGTTGATATTTGTGACGTCCAAAAGATTGAATCCTACACTCACCAGCAATCCTTTCTTCACCGATGGATATTGGTTGATAGAGAAGGGTTTTATAGAAAATGGAAGTTTTGGGAGAGAGAAATTTTGTTTTGTAAAAATACGTTTTTTTTCTAGAAAGTGGGATGTTTATAATAATAGGATTAGGATTGCAGAGATCTAATAGGATTCTAAATGGGTCAAGAGGGTAAGTTAATTTTCGCTTAATGATCCAAAACTATTTCTAACTCAACTAAACCCACTTGATGGATCCCACTCAAAACCTATTCTCCATTTGACTAAAATACAACCATTACATATTGAATAATAATTTATAAATTATTTCATCAAAATAATTATAAATTGTTAAATAATTATTTAATATACTAATTAGGGCTGGACGTTACATCTACCCATTGTTGAGTTGGGTTCCACTTCCCTCCTTCCCAGGACCTGGACCTTACCAACACATGTAGAACCCACCTAACCTAACCCATTCATCATCACTTGTGCCCACTCACTGCAAAGCAGACCCCGAACTAAATCCCGGCCATAGTTCAACTCTGCTCAACCCATCTTGACTACTCGGCAGAGAACCCATCCTCACCGAGTGATACACTTTATGTCCTTAGCCAAGTACCGATTATCATCATCATCATCATCATCACCATTCTATCTCCCTGTCCACATCAGTCCATCATATGCTCTTAAATTTTAGATAAGCTGAAAAGTGTAACCTTGTATTGATTTGGATAACAATTTAAATAGAGATAACACAAACTAAATCCCCTTGTCTGATGGGATTGAGATGCACTCAGTTATTATGTCCCCTTGTATATTGGGATTTGAGATACAACAGAAGAGTAGATAAGATTTTAAACTTACTATATGCAAACACCCATGACCACACCGTCCTCGGCAACCCACCTTAAAACGGAACTCTTTTTCCATCCACACAGTTTTGAGTCCATTTTCCACTAATCTTTTTCTCCATCGCTGCATTTTTTTTTCATTGTTTTCCTTGTATCCTTGCTTCCTTACTGGCTTTCATGTTTTTTCTCATGTTCCTTTCAATCTTGCTTTGCCGTTGTTCATTCTCTGCTTTATTGCATCATCTGCTGCACCAGCCCATTAAAAAGTGAGGGCCTATTTGAGCGTCGAACCCATTTATGGACCCATTATTAATTTTACCCACACAGTTTGTTATGCCTGGCCAGCACCAGTCCATGTCACTCCAGCCCTCTCACCTACCCATTTAATGATAATCCAATTTGAACCTACCTGTGCCCAGGCCAATTTGACCCATCTTTGCAAATAAATTACACCCATCACATTGGTGCCCTGCTCATCCATCTCCACTACACTTAGTCTAGGCCAACCTTTATTCGACCCAACATGGACCAATTAACACTAGAGCCTAGTCAAACCCATGTGGCCAACACATTATTTTCTATTCAACTTAGCCAACTATTGAACTGTCACACTAGAGCCTAGCCAAACCCATGAGGCCAACACACTACTCATTCACCTATTGCCAACGCCTGCATCGGCCCAGATACATCAACCCATTAGTCAATCCACCTGTTAATTCACTTGCAAGATCTACCAATTTGGACCCCACCCAAAACCGTGCCAACCTCTTGTTGTTCATTTTTAGTCCAAACCGAAAGACCGATGTTTGGACCAGGTACTTTTCTGAAATTTTGTTTCGTATACTTGTGGCCCAAGCCTAGTAGCGAGTGCATAAACCCATTTCCTGGACCCAGTTGCTAATCTATGTGTAAATCATCGTCCTGAGGTTGATCACTTTCATCATCCACCATTTATCTAATGAGCAATGTGTCAAAAGAGGCAAGTAACCTGACTATGATCCCCTATTACCTATCGTATCCAAATTCCTTGCCTCGATCATGATGAGTACATAAATTTTGTGATTTCATTAAGATCTATACTTGTATCATAAAACATTTGGAAATTTTCATCTTTGATTGAATTAGAGTATGCAATATTTATTCGACACAATATTTTTTTTCCATGATTTCATTATATTGAAAAATGATCTCTTTTGAGAATTATTTTCGTTAGAAATTTTTGAGATCAAATTAGAAGGTTGAAATTTTTGAAAATTTGATGAGAATATGATTTTGATTCATGTTTTCAACCTTCTCCTATTTGTAAATTAAAGCTAAGTATTATTGAACTTTGGAAACGTACACCTTTGACCTCCAAGGTATTCTTTAAACTATAGTCAATGTACCGTGAGGATGCTCACATGCAAATTTAGAGGGGCCAAATTGAAGAAAAGACTAGAAATTTCTAAAATATAAGTGAATTTTCCAATTTTTTGGAGGGGCAGTTTGAAAAAAATGAGAATTTTAATAAAAAGAGTATCAGGAGAATGGATTGCATATGATATGTCTAAAGATGCCGCAAACTATAGTTTCTTATGTAAATTATTATTTACTTTATTTGGTTTTATTTTGGGGATTGTAATACGACTATTGTCGGTAATTTTATTTGAATATAAATTATGGCTCGATATTTCAACTCTATTTAGTTAATAAAGTTAGATTTATTTATGCATGTGCTTGTAATCTTGATCTTGTGATGCCTATTTTTAAACATTCAGCTGTGATTCGACCAATCTCACATGAATAATTGAATTAAATACTTATGATTAAAAAAAGTATAAAACAAATTATCAAGCCACTAAATGATAAAAAACCTATTCACTTTTTACACAAAAAGTAAAAATATTTTGTTATCAAGCCACAAAAGACAAAAAGTCATCGTATTATGTTTAGACTCTCTCATATTTTATTTTCTCTTGATTTAAGGTTTTTCTCACTTAACTCTACAAGTTTCTTGATTGGATAAATGAGTGGAGTGGAGTAAATTGAAGTAAATTTTACATGAAGAGTAAAATGTAGGATAAGTGGGTTGAAGTTACAGTAGAGCATTTCACTTCACTTGATTTAGATGCTTGGTGTGAAGTGAAATATAAAATACTTTGGAATATAATTTACTTTTACTCAAGAAAATTAAAGTATTTAGGGTTGAGGTTAAATGAAATACATATGGGCTGACAATAATATTTCATTTATCGGCCAGACTCACCCAAATGGAGTGGCCTATCCAAATAGGCAATATGAACGTGTTTGACACTTTAGTATACTAGAATAGAATAGAGTCAAGTGAAGCCTCCATTTAAGATATATGAAAAAATGTGTGGGTTATATCAAAAGTACAAATATTTGCTCTTCTTTTTTTTTTTTTAAAATAAAATTAGAAAACGTCATTTTCAAGCCACTAAATGATAAAAGAAAATATTTACTTTTTACACAAAAAGTCAAAAAGATTCTTTCTCAAGCCATTCAAGACAAAAAAATTAACACATTATGATTAGAACCCATTATATTTCATTTTCTCTTGCTTTGAGGTTTCTCCTCACTTTACTTTACATGTAAATGTTCGTTACATAAATTAAAAAAAAAAAAAACTTGATGTCCATTCTTTATGGTTTTTAAGGTGTTCTACATATATAAAATACATACCAAATGCCGAAAGTCGACTACATAGTTACAATAGAGCTAGGTAGGATATAGGGAAGCTTAGGCAATTGATGGAGAACTGACAAGTCTTAATTATAGCATAACCAGCATTTAAAAAATCTTTGTTCGAAAGAATATGTAATATTTTGATGTGCTGTAGATATCAAAACATAACGCAAGAAATATGCAACAAGAACAAAATAATAATTGACAAAGATTACAAAGAAGTCAGAGTTATACAAAATGAATCAAAAGACAAATATACAAATCATGAATGGATTTAACGTGTCAAATCTTAAAATAAGGAAAACCTATATGCAATGTATCCATGCCGCTCTCCGATGGAGTGACTACATCCACTCCTCTCGTCCGGATGGGACATCGGGGGCCTCCCTTGGAGTCTGATCGACCGACGAGGGGTTGGTCTAGGTATCTGAGCCTGCAACACCAATGACAGCTCGTGAATACAACGATTCAGCAAAGTATAAGCAATAATTTGTTAACACATGTTGTATCTAATAGAAGAAATAACATGATGTAAATAATAGCATGTCAAGTTCGTATACTAGGCAGTTGCGTATTAAATAAAGCATACCATTAGAATCAAGGTATACGTGCTGTGTACATAACTAGTTGGCTACTACATTTGCCATATGCTCCCAAAATAGGGATCTTATATCCGTGCTGAGAACACCATCGACCGGGCCAGGGTACGAATGGATCTTGGGTTCCTGGGGTCCGGATTCCCCACGACGTATCCTCACTGCAGCAAGGCCATATAAACTACACCAAATTCACCCCGTCGAGATCCTAAGGCTGAGGCTGAGTAGTGCCTGACCATATAGAGTCAATCATGTACTAAATCTTGAGTAGATCGTGCATATCGTGACAAGCATATCATACGTGCATACTCATGAACATGTATCATACGTGCATACTTAAGAACATAAACATAGATCATACGTGCATACTCAATAACATACGTGCATACTCAAAGCTAATAAGTCGATGTTCAAACAAAAACTAATCAATCATGCTAAAGAGTGAAGGTCAATGATAGTCATGGGAGATGCCATGCAAATCAATCATTATCGTGTCAAGATCATTTACTATCCAACCCTAATCTAGTTATCCAGTGTTTTTAACCGTGCATGATGATGTAGTTTTCAGTTATTCGATGTACCGTTGTCTAGTGTTGCATTGCATCATAGAGGGCACCGAAGTCCCTCAAACCAACATCCATGGGGAGGTGCTTAACCACTGGATAACGAACAAAAATGATTCGCAGCCTCGAGATCATTCACGTCGTTTTATCATAATCCGTTAAGCAAGTCAAGGTTGCCTACATTCTAATTCCAAGGTCCTACAAGGTCTCATTCATTCCTAACTTTCTTACTCGTTACAGGTCTTACAGCTCAGCCGTGGGTGACCCTACGGCTTAGCCGTGGGCACCTTATGGCTTAGTCGTAGAAGACTTCACGGCTTAGCCGTGGATGAACCGTAGAAGAGCTGAAATTTACTAACTCTCAGTTATTTTAAATCTACACCCCGTATTGATCTACGGCTGGGTCACGGCCGAGCTACGGCTCAGCCGTAATACACTTTATGGCTCAGTCGTAGCACAGTTTACGGCTTAGCCGTGACTGCGCTGGGTTGATTTACTGAATTTGGTACAGAATCAGCTGAACGTATCTAAATATGACAAAACCACATCAAATAGAAGGGAACTAATACAATTAGGCTGTAAACATGTTTCCCATGCAAGTTTACCGAATTTATTCATAATCAAACTTATATCAACATGGGTTCATACAAATCAAGCTTATACTTGCCTTAATTGAGTGCTAACACACAAACTATTGTCCTTGAGCTCAATTCACGTCCAAACACGATTCAAAGCTAGAATGCATGAGAAAGAGAGAGAGAAAACTAGTGAGCACAACCATGGAGGATGAGAAGAAGAAAGGAAAAAAGAAAACCAACACCCCAAGCATACCTTGAGTCACACGAGGAAGAAGAGAAGACAAGATACTCTAAGTCCCCCTTTTTGCTTGGCTTAATCAAGGAGAAGAAAAATAAGAAAATCGAAGGAGAGAGGGATAGAGAGATAGAGACTCCAACGTGAGAGAAGAGAAGAGAGTGAGAGAGAAGAGTTGGTGGTTTACCTTATATAAGATAAGGATAAAGCCCAATTTACAAAAAAGTCCAAGAGTTAAGGCTATTGACAATTTGAGTCAAATGAGGGTCCAATTGAAACAATTACCATCTTTTATAAACAGGGCAAATACGGGAATTAACGAGCTCAATAAAATACGCGTGTTGACGCCAAGATGATGCTTGAATGACGATGTCGTATAAAATCTAAAATTACAAAAAAGGGCTTGGTTTACCTAAACTAGGTCAAATTCAACCCAACGACCTGTCCATGACCCGCAACAAAACCAAAACAAAAATAAAACACAATTAACAGCTAATGCATCATTAATTAGTCACTAAATGGGGTTAAGTGGGATCGGAGTGTTACATCCTTCCCTACTTAGGAATCATTCCGTCCTCGGAATGAATACACATACCTGAGTAAAGAGGTCGGGATACTGTCGCCCCATTTGCTCTTCCAACTCCTAGGTAGCTTCATCTGGATTGTGATATTCTCATAGCACTTTGACCCATCGAATTGTCCTGGTGCGTAATATCTGCTATCGGGTTCCCACGATACGGAGCGGTCGCTCAACATATGTTGCATTCGGTTGAATCTGCACATCGTCGTAACGAATGACGTGGGTAGGGTCATGAACATACTTGCGAAGCATCGAGACATGGAATACATCATGTACTCCTGAAAACACCACTTGAAGAGCTAATCGGTATGCCAAATCACCAATCCTGCTCTTGATCTCAAACGGTCCGACATATCTCGGAGCTAACTTGATTTTTTGGCCGAAACGGATCGTACCTTTCATCGGCGAAACCTTCAGAAAAACCCATGCACCAACTTGAAACTTCAATGGTCTTCTGCGAGTGTCTGCGTAACTCTTCTATCTCAACTGAGCAACCTTTAAATTCTCAATTGCTTTTTGTACTTTCATAGTAGTTTCGGCGATTATTGTCAGCCCGTGAAAACTTCGAATTCCAACTTCTTCCCAATATATTGGGCTTCTACACCTGCGTCCATACAGAGCTTCATTTGCGCCATTCTAATACTCTCGTGGAAACTGTTATTGTAGGTGAATTCACATAACGAGAGATGGGCATCCCATTCTTTTTCAAAGCTCAACACATTGGCCCGTAGCATGTCCTCCAAAGTCTAGATCATCCACTCTGATTGTCCGTCCATCTGCGGGTGATATCCTGTGCTGAAACTCAATTTCATACCCATAGCCTCTTGGAATGCTTTCTAGAATGACGAAACAAAGCGGCTGTCACGATCGAACACAATCGATACTGGCATACCATGGAGCCTCACGATCTTATCCACGAACTTCCTCGCCATTTCTAAAAACGTCATGCCCTTCCGGAATGGATTGAAATGGGCTGACTTCATCAATCGATCTACAATTACCCAAATGACGTTGTTCTTTCTGCTCGTCGGAGGTAACCCTGAAACGAAGTCCATGGTGATGTGTTCCCACTTCCACTGCGGTACATGCAATGGGTGCAACTAACCTGGAGGTCTCTGATGATCTGCTTTCACTTTCTGACACGTCAAGCATCGAGCGACGAACCCTGCTATTTCTCTCTTCATATTATTCCACCAGAAACGATCCTTGAGGTTCCGATACATTTTGGTGCTTCTTGGATGCATCGCATATCTAGCATAGTGTGCCTTGGTCATCAATTTCTCCTTTAATTCATCAACTGCTGGGACACACAGTCTGCTTCGAAAATACAGCACACCATCTACCAGTTTGAAATCGGGTCTGTCTCCAATATGGTCACGAATGTGCTTCAAGGTTAGATCTTCAAATTGCTTGTCTTTCATCTGTTGAATCATCTCAGGCTGAAGGACTAGCGTACTAGTCAATGATACATACTCATCCACCACTCTCACCTCAACAGGCTTATCATGCATCATCAAAAGAAAACTACTTAACACTTGTTCGAACTCTGATTTCCTGCTAAGTGCATCTGCCACCACATTACCCTTTCTTGGTTGATATTTGATTGGGGAATCATAATCCTTGATAAGTTCAAGTCATCGACATTGCCTCATATTCAACTCATGCTGTGTGAATAAGTATTGTAAACTGTGATGATCTGAATGTACCTCAAATTTCACGGCATACAAATAATGTCTCCAAAGCTTAAAGGCAAACATGATGACTACCAGTTCTAAATCATGGGTGGCATAATTCTTCTCATGCTCCCGAAGTTGCCTCGATCCATATGTGATTACCTTCCCGTGTTGCATCAGTACACAGCCTAGACCAACTCAAGAAGCATTTGAATATATCACAAACCCTTCACTACCATCTAGCAAGGCTAACACTGGTGCTGTAGTCAACTTATCCTTCAAGGTCCGAAATCTGGCTTTACACTCCTCAGTCCAATAAAAAAGCACATTCTTCCGAGTCAACTTAGTCAAAGGAGAGGAGATCTTAGCAAAATCTTGGACAAATCTACGATAGTAACCTGTTAGTCCAAGAAAACTCTGAACCTCTGTCACTGTCTTTGGGCTGGCCTAATTCACAACTGCCTCTACCTTCGATGGATCAACTGCCAATCCTTCTCGTAAGATGATATGACCCAGAAATGCCACCTACTCAAGCCAAAAGTCACATTTCGATAACTTGGCATATAGTCGATGTTCTATCAACAAGGTCAAGGCTTTCCTCAAGTGCTCCCTATGCTCCTCCACTGACTTAGAGTGGATCAAATATCATCAATGAACACAACTATGAACTGGTCCAAGAAAGGAGCAAAAATCCGATTAATCAAAGCCATAAACGCTGCAGGTGCATTGGTTAGTCCAAAAGGCATCACGAGGAATTCATAATGTCCATACCGTGTCCGGAAGGCAGTTTTGGGGATGTCATCTTCCTTCACCCTCACCTGGTGATACCTAGATCTTAGATCAATCTTAGAAAAATAAGCTGCGCCCTGAAGCTGATCAAACAACTCGTCAATCCGGGGTAGAGGATACTTGTTTTTTATTGTCACTTTGTTCAGCTGTCGGTAGTCTATACACATTCGAAAAGCGCCATCCTTCTTCTTAACAAACAATACCGATGCTCTCCACGGTGAGACGCTCGGGCGAATAAAACCCTTGTCCAAAAGCTCCTGTAATTGCTTCTTCAATTCTGACAATTCAGCTAAGGCCATACGATACGGAGCTTTACTGATCGATGCCGTGTCTGGAGTAAGGTCAATAGCAAACTCTACGTCTCGCATCGGAGGTAATTCTGGTACCTCATTCGGAAAGACATCCGAGAAATCACATACCACCGAAATCTCTCTAAGCTGCTTCGCCCCTTTCTTCTCCAAGATAAAGGTAATGAAGCCTTTACACCCTTTGCGTATCAATCGATCTGCCTTGCATGCAGAGATAACATGCCTTGGGCATTTCTTCTGACTGTCCTCGAAACGGAAGCCCTTGCCTAGATCGAAGAAGATATCCTATTGTAACAGTTGACACAGGCACAATATCGTGCGAGTGAATCCATTCCAAGGATCACGTCAAAGTCCAGCATTGACAGCAAGATCAAATCAACTGGCAGTGAATGACCCTTGATACGCACATCACATTGGGGGAAGTATACACTACACTCCACTCTCTTACCAACTAGAGTGGACACAACCAACATGTATGGCAGCGGCTTAGGGGGCTGCTGTAACCGTTCAGCAAAATGAGATGCTACGTACGACCGCGTAGACCTCGAATCAAACAATACTAAACCTGCAACTTGCGAAATCGAGATAATACCTTCAACCACATGGGGATCCTCGGCACTCTCGTGGGTAGCAGCGTACGCTCGAGCAGTCTAACGATGCGGTCTTTGGCCCTGATGAGATGGCTGAGGCTTGCTCAGCGCTGATGACACACTAGATCTGCTGGAAGCTATAACAGCAGGAGCATTGGCTAGTGGAAGCTAAGAAGACTTATATCTAGGGTAGCTAACTATAAGATGATCCCTGGAGCCGCAAATGAAACAAGCTCCAGTCTTCCTCCAACATAATTCTGACTTGTGGCCTTTGGCACAGTGCTCGCATGTCACATTAACGGAACTAGAAATCCGCTGCTGGCCTTTTATCCTTTTTCGTGCGGGCCCCTGTACACTAAATGGTGTATGCCTCTTCGGATCAGTGGCTCTTTCGGCTTGGTGAATGGCCTCAGCAGAATAGGCCTTGTCTATTGCATCATCAAATGTGGCCAGTCGTTGAAAAGCTGTCACATAATTCATGTAGCGAGGGTTCAGGCCATCAACGAAACGATTCACCTTCTTCTCTTCCGTGTTGACCATGTCTACAGCAAAATGCGACAACTGTGTAAACTTGTGCACATACTCCGCTACAATCATTTGCTGCTGGCGTAGGGCTAAGAACTTCTTTGGCTCTATGCACATGAGCTGGAATAAACTTTCTTCGAAATTGTTTCTTGAACGTGTAACAATCTGCTCTGCACCATCGAGGTATTGTCCACTTTGGACTTCCCAGGAGGTCACCCATCCTGAAATTGCTCTGACTCGAGCACGCTTAACTTTACAGTTTTTATGGAAATCCTCACGGTTTTGTCCCTAAAAGGCGCCTTGATAGTTTAGAATGGATTATTACTTATATTCTTTCATTCAAATGTACTTTGGGACTGGGTCGTTACAGGCCCACCAGCTTCCGCCAGATATGTCCCCATATCCACATATCTAGACTGTGCTAAGCCATGTCGGACCGAAGACGGCCTCATCAGTGATGTGGAACTTCGTTCCCCCCCTATTTGTGATGGGCAGGATTTGAGAGGGAGGCAGGATTCGAGCGGTCCTCTCCCACCACTCAGAGGAGAGCCATCCCCTTCTCTATTACCATTTGTAACAATCTGCTCCGCACCATCGAGGTATTGTTCGCTTTGGACTTCCTAGGAGGTCACCCATCTTGAAATTACTTTAACTCGAGCACGCTTAACTTTACAGTTTTTATGGAAGTCCTCACAGTTTTGTCCCCAAAAGGCGCCTCGATAATTTATTATAGTTTTTATGGAAGTCCTCATGGTTTTGTCCCCAAAAGGCGCCTCGATAGTTTAGAACGGATTATTACTTATATTCTTTCATTCAGATGTACTTTGGGACTGGGTCATTACAGAATGCCTCCCAAACAGTGGCACTACGTAAGTCTCTGTACGAGTCCTTCACGCTTTTCCACCAAGTCTTCGTAACATCTCGGAGCATAAAGGCTGTCAGTCCAACCCTCTATCTGTTAGTACACACTACAGTCTCAAACAGGTCCTCTGTATGCTCTAGCCACTGCTCCACCTTAAGTGGCTCTTCCGTCCCATAGAATTCAGTGGCTCCTCGTTTGCGAAATTTATCATAGAGTGCATTCGGGTCATTCTCCTTCGGTCGGAAGACCACCTGTTGCTCGACATGGGACTGAGTTGGTGCTTGACTTTGCCTGTCTAATATGGTCGCTACCTGTGTCTGTAAATTCTGCATGGACTGTGACTGAGCTTGTATCGACTGAAATAACATGAGGATGCGTTCGTCTGTGCTCATGGCCTGTGGTGACAGTGCTGACCTACTTTCATTATTTCCGGGATTATTATGAGTGCCTAAGCCAGATGCCATATCCTACAAGACGTAAAAGGTTAATACGCAAACAAAAGACGTTCCCCACTAGATTACTCTCCAAAAGCGAGAAAGGCACATAGGTGTAGTCGTATCCTCACCACATTCCTACATGCCTACATGCTTATCATTTAGAGCAAGGACGCTCTGATACCATACAATACGTATGTTACAACCCGAGCCCAAAAGATCGGGGGTTAGTGCAAACCTAACCAATGACACACGTACTCTCATACGTATACACATAGACCCGGTCTAAATGTACACGCAGAAAGGAAACTTCACACGTGCCAGATAAGTACGCAGAAGCTGTAGGTATCAAAACATAATGCAAGAAATATGCAACAAGAACAAAATAATAGTTGACAAAGATTACAAAGAAGCCAGAGTTATACAAAATGAATCAAAAGACAAACATACAAATCATGAATGGATCTAACGTGTCAAATCTCAAAATAAGGAAGACCTATATGCAATGTATCTATGCCGCTCTCCGATGGAGTGACCACATCCACTCCTCTCGTCCGGATGAGACATCGGGGGCCTCCCTTGGAGTCTGATCGACCGACGAGGGTTCGGTCTGGGTATCTGAGCCTACAACACCAATGACAACTCGTGAATACAACGATTTAGCGAAGTATAAGCAATAATATATTAACACATGTTGTATCTAATAGAAGAAATAACATGATGTAAATCATAGCATGTCAAGTTCGTATACTAGACAGTTGTGCATTAAATAAAACATGCCATTAGAATTAAGGTATACGTGCTGTGTACATAACTAGTTGGCTACTACATTTCCCATATGCTCTTAAAATAGGGATCTTATATCTGTGCTGAGAACACCATCGACCGGGCCAGGGTACGAATGGATCTTGGGTTCCTGGGGTCTGGATTCCTCACGATGTGTCCTCACTGCAGCAAGGCCATATAAACTACACCAAATTCACCCCGTCGAGATCCTAAGGTTGAGGCTGAGTAGTGTCTGACCATACAGAGTCAATCATGTACTAAATCTTGAGTAGATCGTGCATATCTTGACAAGCATATCATATGTGCATACTCATGAACATGTATCATACGTGCATACTCAATAACATAGACATAGATCATACGTGCATACTCAATAACATACGTGCATACTCAAAGCTAACAAGTCGATGTTCAAACAAAAACTAATCAATTATGCTAAAGAGTAGAGGTCAATGATAGTCATGCGAGATACCATGCAAATCAATCATTATTGAGTCAAGATCATTCACTATCCAACCCTAATCTAGTTATCCAGTGTTTTTAACCGTGCATGACAATGTAGTTTTCAGTTATCCGATGCACCGTTGTCTAGTGTTGCATTGCATCATAGAGTGCACCGAAGTCCCTTAAACCAACACCCATAGGGAGGTACTTAACCACTGGATAATGAACATGAATGATTTGCAGCCCTCGAGATCATTCATGCTGTTTTATCATAATTCGTTGGGCAAGTCAAGGTTGCCTACATTCTAATTCCAAGGTCCTACAAGGTCTCATTCATCCCTAGCTTTCTTACTCGTTACAGGTTTTACAGCTTAGCCGTGGGTGACCTTACGGCTTAGCTGTGGGCACCTTATGGCTTAGCAGTAAAAGACTTCATTGCTTAGCCGTGGCTGAACTGTAGAAGAGCTGAAATTTACTAACTCTCAGTTATTTTAAATCTACACCCTGTATTGATCTACGGTGGGTCACAGCCGAGCTATGGCTTAGTCGTAGTACACTTTACGACTCAACCATAGCACAGTTTACGGCTTAGCAGTGACTACGCTGGGTCGATTTCCTGAATTTGGTACAGAATCAGCTGAACGTATCCAAATATGACAAAACCTCATCAAATAGAAGGAAACTAATACAATTAGGCTGTAAACATATTTCCCATGCAAGATTACCAAATTTATTCATAATCAAACTTATATCAACATGGGTTCATACAAATCATGCTTATACTTGCCTCAATTGAGTGCTAACACACAAACTGTTGTCCTTGGGCTCAATTCACACCCAAACACGATTCAAAGCTAGTATGCATGAGAGAGAGAGAGAGAGAGAGAGAAAACTAGTGAGCACAGCCATGGAGGACGAGAAGAAGAAAGGAAAGAAGAAAACCAACACCCCAAGCATACCTTGAGTCACAAAAGAAAGAAGAGAAGACAAGATGCTCTAAGTCCCCCTTCTTGCTTGGCTTAATCAAGGAGAAGAAAAAGAGGAAAATCGAGAGAGAGAGGGATAAAGAGATAGAGACTCCAACGTGAGAGAAGAGAAGAGAGTGAGAGAGAAGAGTCGGTGGTTTACCTTATATAAGATAAGGATAAAGCCTAATTTACAAGAAAGTCCAAGAGTTAAGGCTATTGACAATTTGAGTCAAATGAGGGTCCAACTGAAACAATTAACATCTTTTACAAATGGGGCAGTGACGGGAATTAACGAGCTAAACAAAATATGCGTGTTGATGCCAAGATGATGCGTGAATGACAATGTCTTATAAAATCTAAATTACCAAAAAGGGCTTGGTCTCCCTAAACCAGGTCAAACTCAACCCAACGACCTATCCATTACCCACAACAAAACCAAAACAAAAGTAAAACACAATTAATAGCTAATCCATCATTAATTAGTCGCTAAACGGGGTTAAGTGGGATCGGAGTGTTACAAATGGTGCAGATTTGGCAATTGCCTAGTTTTTCTTCGAGCACGACAATGCCCACACTATAGCAAAGGATGCCCCTCTTCCTTCTTTGAGTCTAGCTTTCCTCTGGTTTCTATCTTTGATCAACAAATCCAATCTATGGCCACCAATATCAGACAAGTCTGATCTCTCTCTGTTTCCTGATGAAACAAGAATCAAACTAGCCCTAGAACCCTTCTCTTCTTGGCCCAACAGAGATCACATCTGATCTCTTCCCTGTAATGAGTCTTCTTTCTTCAATGGCTACAAGGAAAAAAATGAAGAAGGAAAACTAGATGAGCACTCTTCTTTATGTCTGATCTGCAATAGCAAAACTACAACAACTCTTTTCTTCTCTCTTTTTCAGAAGAACCCGAAACAGTGCCCCCTTTCTTTTTCTACAACCAGAACCGTAGACAAACCCCTTGCCTCTCCTCTGTTTCACAACAAAGTCTCCGATCAAAGCCTAGACAAAACTAGAGATTTCCATCTCTCTATCTTCTTCGAGAAAACCCAATCCGGTCTTATTTTCAGGTGAGATGGCTATGCAGGGGAGAGAGGCTGGATCCTCTTTCTCTGACACGAACTGAGACTTCTACGTATTTTCTCAAGATGGTTGCGCAGGTGAGAGATGTTAGATCCTCCTCTCTGACTTTATTTGCGATTCTGCCTATGTTCTCCACCTACGACATCAGCACAAAGAGAGATCAAATTAATCCATTAATCGCAAACCTAAGCGATCTCCACTCGCTTTGATACCACTTGTTGGGAAAAACAGCGCAATGTAAACTACCTGCAATCAATGGATCAGCCATGATGAACACACACAATCATACCATTAAGCAATCACACACATGAACACAACAGTTTTATATGGTTCGGTAACCTTGCCTACGTTCACAAAAAAGTGAAATCATCTATTATGATCCCATCTCAATCCTTTAGGATCTAGAGTTACAGTACATTAATATATATAGTTCCCGTTTTCTTGGCTAACAAAAAAGCCCATGTATAATGGTTAAGATACTCCTAACCTTGAACCTCGATTCTGGCCAAACCAAATGATTGATCCTGTTAAACAAAAAAAAAAAAAAAAAAGACAAAACCCAACAAGGGTTAGATCATAGATGCTGAGCGAAGAAGAGAGGGTTAGATTATAGATGCACTACAGCCTATAGGGTTGCAACAAACGTTTGTCTAGAATCTGTTAAAGTAAAGTGACAATAACTCAAAGACAAAAATACTTTGAATCCTTTTTTATATAAATACAATGGTGATTACAAGAAGGGAGAAGTTTCGTAAAAAGAGAAGACAAGAGTGAAAGAAAGAGAACAAATAAAGAGTCACAGATGGAGCCCATCGGATGTAAGATCCCACCCCCGAATTTAGGAGTAAACTCTAAATTAATCGTATTTTATCCCTAAATACTATTTTATAAGATTAATTGGGGGATTAATTAGATTAGTGGGACTAAGCATGTAATTCACCATGTTACATCATCTCATCATGTCACTAGTACTAATTCCCCTATGGCCCCATAAAACTAAGTTATGTTTCTCAGAAGAACCCTTGGGCCCCTTTGTTGTAAATATCTTAAAAGAATGGGTTTGCTCGTAATTTTGAAAGACACCCAAGCTATAAAAGACTCACGTCCGGAAGCTAGAAACCCTAGTGTCTTTTACGTAAAACCCTAGCTCCCATCTCCCTACCTTGTCTTTTCTCTTCATCCATCTAAGAAAGAGTGTGAGAGATAAAGCTAATCTCTTCCGTTAGAAAGCTTCACCATCATCTAGTTCATCTCTTCTTACCTCATCTAGAGTTTGTTTGGAGAGAAAAGGCCCCGTTTAGGTGGTTTGGTCTAGAGGAAGCCTATTTCACACACATCTCAAGGTATAGACTCAATCTTTCTTAAAGTTTGTTCCAATGATTGTCTAAAGATAGCTCCATTTATGTCATACATCTCATTATGTTTTTCTTTTCTCATGCATCTATGTTAGGAGTGAGATTTAAGAAGATACTTGAGGATTTCACTTCTTGGAGCTTGGTTTTGAGCTAAACACTCCGTTAAGGTAGGTGTAAACGAATCTTACAGTGTATGCATGATTAGATCTCGAATCTACAAGTTAATCTTACATTTATTAATTCTTTTACAACTCAATTTAATGCTTATGTTTCATGGAATGACCTAAAATGAATGCTAAGGAATGAGTTAGAAATGAATGGAGGATTTTGGGAAAATCCAATTATTAAAAGTGATGATTGAATGAGTTACGGAGAGGTAAATGCAATGTGGTGAAGTAAGGGATGTATGGTGTTTTATTGCAGGAGAATGCATGGGTGAAATAAGGGAAATAAGTAAAAATCAGGTAGATCCCGAACTGCACAGAAGTGCCAACGCTTGAGCACGACCGGGGAAATTGTTTAGGCTAGAGCGCACCTCGAATGCGCTCAGGCGCGTACTCTTCTATAAAGCCCACATGAGCACACGCTCCACCACAATTGGGCCGCTTGGCTGACAGGCCTGATTAACTTCCTTTAAATGTAAATTAGTTATTATGGAATCTAATTTCGATTAGATCATTCTAACTAAATGCCTCTAGGTGATAATTAAGCATACCAAGGGGTCAAACAAACGTTAGACTCTAGATTACCCATATGACCTTGTAGAGTCTCACCTAAGGTTACCCTTTATCACTAACACTTGACCAATGGAGAAATTAATATAACAAGGGAAGCGAAGAGATGTTGTCCTTTCTTGTTAGATGTACTAAGTGGTTCTGAAGCCATGCCATTTGTGATTGGGCATAAGGATCCAGTGTCCTTTTTCATATACAATGCAACACCAAGAAATTGTAGTATTTGACATTGGGGATCTTATGGTCATTCGAGTTGGAAGGCTCAGGGCATGGGGTATCTTAATATAGGATTGGTTAGTAATGTATCATTGAATTATATTAAATGGACATTCACATATCTTGTTCATTTACCTTCATGGTCTTATCCCGTTTTATCAAATGCATTGATTATCGTTCTAATTGTTGATTTTGTCACTCTTACTCACCTATTATCTCTAACATGATATTCAATGCAAAAGTAGGTAAGTTATATAAGCAAGCAATTCAAGTAAATATGTGTAAGTATAAGTATGCAAGTAACTCTATTATTCTTGATTCATTGAGTCGGCACCACTAGCTGCAACTTTTACTAGGCTCTTTCTTGAGCTAGGGATGAGTTGTTTATATGATTATAATTATCCTACTGCAATAGTTACATGTTATATGTTAGAATAAGTTGACACTCCTTTGGAGATTGGGCTCGCCACCCGATTCCCTTTATGTCACTATATGATACATGCTCTTTGGAGTATGTATGCTCTTCAGATAAAGGAGCGACGTGGTATGCCAATTAGCAAGTTGTTCATTATATTGACTCTTATTTCATATTTTATTATGATAACATGCTTAGAATACATTTCTAACCTCTTTGATGATCATGTCTTAATTATATTGATAATTGTGTACTAAGCACTAATGTTCGTTTAGATTGCCAAACATAGTGTTTGAGGTACTACTCTTGGTGTTGCAGGTCCCATCTTAGATGCAGGTCAGGGCATCAATCAGAAAGCAGAGGATACCACTGTGGTACCTTCAGTAGATCTTGAGTAGTATCCGAGATTGCTTACTAATGGACATTATTGTGAGAGTGTCATGGTTGGATAGTTAGAATTTGAGCCCAGATAGTCCTTTCTGTTATTATCTTAGTTTTATGGATTTTGCATACATTTTGTTATGATATGTACTCGGTCATAAGACCGTTATTTTATTTTTGCACTTGAGCCCTCGTGGCAAACTTATGATTATGCATGCTAGACATATAAAATGCGTGGGCAATACTTAAACCTTGATTAAGTAGAATTTCTATGCATGAATGTTAAACAGGTATTTGTTAATGTTCTCTACGATTAAAGATCATAATAGTGCATGTTAAGCATGTGGCTTCCGTATACTTTAAATTGATGAATGATTACTCATGTGTAAGGATTTTTCGCACATAGGAATATAATAAAATTTCCCTTGTAGTAGTCCATGTTTGCCTTAATGCAGCTTGAATTACTACAGGATCCACATGCCACTCCATGGGGCTTGGAGTTTCTAATCTAATCTCGGCTCAGGACATGACTGTCTAACACAAAGCTTAAGGTTCCACCCTACTAATGAAGAGCTCGTGAATTACTTTCTCAAAAGAAAAATCAATGGCCTTGAGAGAGAGCTTGACATAATCCCAGAAGTTGATCTTGTAAAAGTGAATCATGGGAACTAGGAGATTGTTTCTTCCCACACTCTCCGCATATTTCTTTATATTCATTTTTCTCAATTAAATTCAACTTTCATGGCTTATGTTCGAGCATTCAATATAGAGAACATTTTTAGATTTGGAGATTTTAAGCTTATAGTCTAATCTTTTGTACTAGCAAAACAGACCCGGGCTTAAATAAAAATATATAAATTTTAAATTTTATTAATGAAAAATTATCCATGTGTCAAAAATGTGTATTTTTCTTCAAGATTTGTCAAAACTGTGTTTTTTGTTTAAATTTTTAATAAAACAAAAGGAGGAAATCGTTTTTTTTTTTGTTTCTTTTTGTAGTTGTAGAAACTAAAAATAAACGTAATCATTAATATAGAACATTGTATACCAAAGATGGTAGTATTCCATATATGCTAAAAAGAAGGAAGGTGTTTATGTTGCAAGGAAGCATGGTGATGATATGCACATAGGGTTTGTTCATTTAATTTTGACACCATACTCCTCATAGGGTATTCTGTTGAGATGAACTTCTTGAACTGCACCCTGGAAACATATTTTGAACTATAAAGTTCTTATCAATGGCACTCTGTGCTTCTCCTTCAATTTGGTGCTTGTGTTTTTGGCTTGTTAAATAAAACTACATAGTAGGCTTGCTCGGAGATGATATCTATGAGATAGATTTCTAAGCCTTTGGCAAATGGATAGTACAAAGAGAAGGCAAAAGAAGGCCAATTTAAATGCTGAAGTAGTAAGACAAAGAAAAGTAAAATAACTGCTTATACTAATAAAAAAATTAGAGCTAAATCTTGTGAGAGAAAATCAAAGGCTTTAATTATAAAAATGAAACATCTCTGTTGGATATTACTTTGTTAGTTGATGGTGACTACCATTTGAATATTTTCTCTTGTTATTTTTTATTTTTTAAAAAATGAGAATTTCGGCACCAAGTATTGCTACTTCCATTCATCATAAGGTGGTATTGATATAATAATAACAAAATTATCAGAAGAAGAGAAAAGCTGTAATTATAATGATTAAATGGGGACAAATCGGAGGACCCCAAAAAATTTAGCACATCATAGAAACTACACAATTGGATTAGGGGCGGAAGGTGAAAATTTAGCACCACGAATACACAATTGTTTTAAAGGTGAAAGGTGAAGGTTATAAAAGGTTTCATAAATTGATTAGGAAAAAGAAAGAGAGGAGGAGTGATGTGTTTGAAATGAAAAGGAGATGAATATGTATTAGTGGGAGACGAAACTGTTTGTTTTAACTGTCCTATTAATTGGGATATTTGTGAGGCATTAATAGGACGCATAATGGTAGGGGGTCAAAATATTTATATAGGTCAAAATTAAATCTGAAATTGGCAAAGACCTGACAATTAAATTCAATTGGCTTAGTATATAATAATTACAACCTCCCAACTGAGACAGATGAATCATTGGTATTTTTTGACCTCGGACTGAAAATATCCAAATGGGTTACGAACATGGTTAAAAAAATCGGCTGATACTAGTCCGTATCGGCCGATATGTACCGGTATCGGCCGGTACCGGTCCGATATTTCGGAATTTATCGGTCTCGGTGGAATATTGCCAATCTATCACGATATATCGGCCGCATTTTCAATTTATCGGCAGAACCGATCTATCGGCCGATATTTTCAAAATATCGGCTGATAATATATATATACCGTCTAACCCTAATTTTTTCCTCTTTCTCCCCCTCTACTCATCCTCCTCTACCCAAAGTCGGCCATCTTGCTGCTCCTCCTCCATTAGCCTCCAAAAGCATCACAAAGTTATTTTTTTGGGTGGATTTGGCTTATAAAAGTAAAGGAAATACATTTATAAGGTAAATATATTAAATTTCTTTTTTTTTTAAAAAAATTTTAAGTAGGAGCTTAGATGTGATCCATGATAATGATTCCACTTGTTTTATGTTATAGATTTACATGTTGTGATTTATGAGTGTGGATCTGTTATTTGGCTTTTTAAAATATTAAGATTTTAACATTTATTAAAATTTAGAGTCTTTTAATGTTAAGTATTATTTTTAATTTTATTAGTATGTAAAAACATGATTTTATGAAGCAAGTTTGATAGATTTAGTAGTAGAAGACATAGATCTACAAGATGTGAACATTTTATGTTTATTTATTTTCCGATTTTTAAATATTTTAATATTAAAATAAGCTTTTTTGAGGATTTAATCACAAATTTGTTATTTTGTTGTATACTTCATATATGATATGAATATGGTAAGTTTTCATTTTTTTCAAAACATTATGTAAATACTAAATAGTTTTATATTTTCAAATTTTATTTTCTTGTATGAAATAATAATTTAATATTTAAAACTAATATTTTGAGGATTTCACTATAATTTTTTTAAAGTAAGCATAATCTTTGTAAACTTCATGTAGGATTACTTTTTTTATTATTCTTTAATGTAATTAGTTTTATATTTTTTAATTTATTTTCGGATTTTTTTTAAATTTTAGATTAAACTATTATATATTTAGATTTTCATTAAAAGTATGATTTCCTAATTTTATATAATCATTGTATACTTCACATATGCTATTCTTTTTATAGTTGCCTCATCATTTATGTGAATATGTAACATGTCAACATTTTTTATATTTCTAAATTTATTTTTGGATTGTTAGAACATGGAATTAGAAAAATTAAGTAATTAATGTATCATTTAAAATGTACCCTTTTGAGATTCCAATTACTTTTATATGAATGTATTAATTTCTTTGTTTTTATTATATTCTGGATCTTAGTTTAAATGTTATAAATTGTGCCAATGTGTTCTTTTGTTTTGAAGAAGCGAGATTAAAATGGTGCGTGACATTGATCCAGCATGCGACCATTGTGAAGAATCTGGAAACAAACACAAGATTAAATTTAATTATTGCCAAAAAATCATAAATGGAGGGATAACTAGATTGAAGCAACACTTGGCTCATAGGCAAGGCTAAGTAGCAAAGTGTCCTCGTGTACCACCTAATGTGAAAAAAGAAATGCAAGAGTTGTTGGATACAGGAAAACAGAAAAAGGTTGTCAGAGAGAAAAGAAAAGAGGAGGAATTTGAAGCATGTAGGGAAGAAGTTTTTAGGTCTAGGGAGGGAGATATTATTTCCTCTGATGATGATAAGGATCCAAATTTAAGCAGAGCTAGAAAAGAAAGTTTGAGGTCACTTCAGGAGGAAGAAGAAAGAAGAAGAATGCAGTATGAGGCAGCTATGAGAGGTGGCCAATATGATGATGGTGGCTCATCTGGATCTAAAGGAGGGGGTTTGCGTCAAGCATTTAGTCAAAGACAACCCCGCCCAGTAGATATTGAGGATGATGATGAACCTCCTACACAGGCACCTCGTAGGCCAAGTGTGGTGGTTCCAATGGATCCATTTGCATATAGAAAACCAACAGCCAAGCAACTCAGCATTGTAAAAGCACTAAAGGGAAAATTTAATAAAGCAAGAGATAATTTGATAAGAGCTACTGGCAAGTTCTTTTTAGATGTAGCTATTCCACCACATAAGGTAAACTCTCCTTATTTTACCACTATGTTAGATGCGGCAGCGGAACATGGTCCCGGTATAAAAGCACCCACCCCATATGAGATTGGTCATCTCTGTGTTAAAAAAGAATATGAGGAGTTACAGCTCTGGGTGGAAACTTTTAAGAGGATTTGGAAAGAAAAGGGCTGCACACTAATGTGTGATGGGTGGACGACCCTCACAAAACGTCATCTCTTGAATTTTCTAGTTTATTGCCCTTTGAGAATAGTTTTTATCAAATCAGTTGATGCAACTGATTATGTTCAAGATGCTAGATACATCAATAAGTTGTTTAATAAAGTGATTAATGATATTGGGGCAGATTGTGTAGTTCAAGTTGTCACCGATAACGCTGCAAACATGAAGAAAGCAGGACTAATGCTTATGCAGCAGAGGCCAAATATTTTTTTGTCACCATGTGCAGCACATTGCATAGATTTAATGCTTAAAGAAATTTCCAAAGGAAAAGTTATGAAACTAGTGATTGAAAAGATGAAGAAAATCACTAATTTTTTCTACCAGTTTTATAGACTTGTTTCAATAATGAAGAAATTTACAAACAATCATGAATTAATATGGCCTGGTATTACTCGATTTGCCACCCACTTCATAGCCATTGAGAGTATTTACAAGTATAGAGGAGGGCTTCTCCAACTCATCAAATCAGATGAATGGCTGAATTCTAAGTGGGGAAAGCGGCCAACTCCCCTAGCAGAAGAAGTATGCAAGACCATTGAGTCCAATAAGATTTGGCCTCATGTTAAAAATTGCTTAAATGTTTTTGAGCCTTTAATAAAAGTTCTTCGATTGGTTGATGGTGATAATAAGCCAACTATGGGCTTTTTACATGAGGCTATGGAGAGAGCAAAGATAGCTATTAAAGTAAACTGTAGATATTATACTAAACATTGGAAAATCATCGATAGCCATTGGGAGCGTCAATTGCATTATGACTTACACACTGCTGGTAAGTGGAGATTGATTTCTTATTGACTTTTATTATTATATTAAATTCTTTTTAATACATTACTCATGTAAATTTTTGCATTTAATAGGTTACTTTCTCAATCCACAATTTCGATATGAATCTTTGGATCGAAATATAACTGATGAGATTCTAGTGGGCATGAAAAATATTATTGAAAGACTAGCAAATGACGCCGATGAGGCTATTAGGGCAACAACCTAAGTAAGTAAATTAAAAAGTAAAGATCTTATATAATGTATGTTGTTTTCTTCAATTTAATTTATATCATTATTCATTCATAAGTCATAATAGTTGATATTGATAATTCTTTTTCTTCTTTAATGCTATTAGATCGATGTATATAATGAAGGAATGGGAAGTTTTGGCACCACCATTGCTCGAAGAGCTGTCACACAAACATATCCTGGTAAGGATTGTATAATATAAATAGTAAATTATATTTTCATTATTTGAAAATTCAAAAATTGAATGTTTAATATTAATTTCTTTTATTTTTAGCTGAATGGTGGTTAAATTATGGAGAGAGTGCTCCAGCATTAAGGACGATCGCAATTAAAGTTCTCAGTCAAACTACATCTTCGTCAAATTGCGAAAGAAATTGGAGCACCTTTACTTTTATCCACACAAAAGTAAGGAATAAAATCACGATGGATAATTTGAACAAACTGGTCTACATTCACTATAACCTCAAGCTCCGCAGTCGAAATCAAAGAAGAAGAGCATTTGAGGATCAACAAGATTACTTCTGCCCAATTAATTTAGACTATATATTTTCAGCAGAAGATGATTTGTTAGGTGAGTGGCTAGAGGAGGCAGAAGAGCCATTATTAGATGGAGATCCAGAGCTAGCAGAAATGGTTGAGGACTTGACTGGGAAGCAATTTAAGCCAATGAAAGCCTCTGAAAGATTACAAGAGATTAATTTGACACAACAACAGAGGGGTACTATGGTTGATCCTACAGAAGCAAGAGGAAAGGAAGTGGGTGAGGAGAGTGAGTCAAGTATCTCTACATCTTCCTTATCAGCAGGAATTCCTCTTGATTCCCCTGGGACTAGGGGTCACTATGGAGATAATGAGCCACCAATGTATGAGACAGTTGAGCATTTTCCTGGTGCTACAGACTTAGATCCCCATCGTGGTTAAGATATGTCTCACAAACTGAGACAGAGATTGGTAGTAGCATCGGTCAAGGAGGAGGGGAAGGTACTTCTGCAGGCAATGTTGGACAACAGCAGGCTAGGTATGGTCCGTATGGATACAACCCTCATTAGTCAACTCAACTGCCTTTAGCTCCACCGTTACAACCGTGGTATGAGCATGGACAAGGAATGATCCAACATGAACCCCAACAAGCTGTTTTTATTCCTCATGAATTTTTTAATTTAAATTTGGGCCCCCAGTCATCTCAATCTACTGAGGATAGCTCATTATATTATGAAGGGATCATTGCTCCTCAGCAACAATATCAATATGGCCAAGGGTATGGGAGTGCAATGCAAGAGTTTGGATCATATTATTATAACCCATACCAAAGAAGAAGAAATGATGATGATGATGATATCGAGCCTGGAAGACACTCCACTTGGAATTAGGGTATGTATTGATTCTCTCCAATTGTTTTATGATTTATTTTACTGTCATTATGTCATATGCTATGTTAATATTCATGTTCTTGAATTTTACAACTTACTTGATAATTGAGTGATAAATTGATGGTTGATGAATGATGAATGATAATTGATGACTGATAAATAAAGATTTATATACTATATAAGATACAAGTATAACTTACAAGTGTACAACACTACAAGTCTACAACCACTATATATAAATTAAAAATAAGTTGTATTATCTAAAATTTCATACTAATAGATAGTTCATATTTTATAAGTCATAATTATGATTTTATAAAAAAAAAATCACAATTTCGGACAAGACAGCGATACAGGATACCACAAGTTAGGCGGACCGATATTTTGATTTATATGTGTTACTAATGAAAAAAAAACATTGTTTTCCAGCATTTTCTAATATTTTGGATTTTTTGGATATTTTTTCAATTTTTTTTGGATTAAAAAAAAATTTACATCGCGATAACCACGACGGACCGTGAACTGCGACCGATACCGATACCATATCGGTTTTTTGGACCGACCGATACCGCGACCGATACCATGATTTTTATCCATAGTTACGAACCAACCGTGTAACACGAACAGGACGTTGGAAATCCACGGGAAAAGACTGAGGGTAAGCTATCAAGATAGGCCAATTGGTATGGAGAAGACGCTCATTTATTACAGAGGCCTAGCTCCACAAGGCATTAGGACTGATTGGGTGGTGCATGAATCCGCCTTGGCGATAAGGATTGTGACAACACATTGGGACTCTGCCACTGTCATCATTCTTATTCACATCACAAGTTCACCAACCCTACCCACACCAATAATGCTTCTTTTTTTTTTTTTAAGAAAGACTTAGGCACAAAAGGCATTTTTGAAATTAAAAAAATAAGTTGTAAAAAGTGGCCAGTTTACACCCAATTTCACCCATTGTCCTCCATTAAAATGCATTTGAAAAACTTCAGGCCCATTTTGAAATGGAAATCTAATTTTATCCTTTTTTTTTAAATCTACAAAAAATTTAGACCCTATTTTGAAATTTCCCCCCTTTTTTTAATTTATGTAAACCATGTATCTTAAAAATTATGAAGCAAGGATATTAATTTTTTTAATATATGTAAGATAGCTTAAAATCTATGATGTATAGATACTTCAAAATAGCCAATGTATTGTGTCGTTCGTATTTGATACTTCCCTTTTAATATGTAAAATCTGTATTCTTACTGTATCTATAGCATGTCCTAGTAGTCTTCATGTCCTAACTAGGCATCATAGCTTAAAATCATTGCAAAAATACTTCTTTCATTAGACTTTTCAAACATTTTTGGATTTTCTTAGAAAAAAGACAAGATAGATCAATGTTGTGATCTCTAATCTTTACATTTGTTGTAATATGACACCACCATTATATGCGTGTGCGCATAAGCAACTAAGATCAACAATCAACCAAATAAGTAGAGAAGAGATTTACATGGTTCGGCAAAGATGCCTACGTCCACAAGAATCCAATTTTCACTATATTTTCCTCTAATATGTGAATCCACAACCTTGAAATGTCAGCTCATATGTCTAATGTTACAGATTACATCATATATATAATTATTACTTCCTTAGCCCCCAAAATTTTATTCTTAGACAAAAAAAAATCTTAATACTATGAGGAGACTATGTTAATAAATAAAAAAATTCTAATATAATTAAGAAAACTAACCAAGGCATTGAAACCAAGTTTGGTGTGGACCGTCACTCAACCTCAACAAGAAGATCCTTTTATCGGGTGAGTTATTGACTTATTTCGTTCGATTGGCTTGGTCTTCTACGGAAAAATACTGAATCAATTGTTTTTTTTTTTTTTAATGCCTATGCTCCTACACCGGTCAGTAGCTACAACAGCCAATAGACTTGTTTATTCACCCACTTGGCCAACGACTTTGACATTTCGTTCATATCTCCACCGACCGACTTCCAAAGCAGGCACTACTACCTTTCCTTGCTTGTTGGTTGCTTCTCTTTCAACTAAAAATCTCTTCCCTCTTTTCTCTTTTCTCTTTTCTCGTGTTCTTATCTTCCTCCAAACATTTCCTTCCTTTTCTCTCTACCTAATCCTTCCCTCAATATTGACCATAGACGATCCAAAGCAGATTTCTTTATTTAAAAAGGAAACGCGAGGTAAGCTAATCTTAGCTTTCTACTACTTCATTTCCTTCGTTCTTCAAGCTTTCAGACTTTGTACTCCTCTTTGCATTAGAACTGATAGTAAATTATCTTCGTAATCTTAAGATCATAATGGTTCTAATATTTATTAAATTTGATCTTGGTGTGTTTCAACCGAATTATGCTTGTTGAAGGTGTCACATCCCCATAAATGAAAATAGGGATACGTGAAATTAGGAGTCAGATTTTTTTTTTGTTATTATATTTTTCTATAAACAAAACTATTAATTCCTAATCATTTTTCCCACAGGATCTTAGGCCGTTGTGAGTTTAAGTCATTCACATTCGTTCCAAACCTGCGGAAGCATTTTCAACTAATAGGTACTAAGAGAAAATCAAATTCGCATATCTCCAGATAACAATAATAATAAGATTCAAGTTGCAAAATAAATAAATAATAATTTATTACAATGTCCCATTGAAGGATCAGGTCTCTAAAGAATGGTTTATTTAAATTGATTGCAAATTAAACGAGTCACTTCTGTGCTTGGTTAGACGGCCCCGAAGCCATCGTTTGCACCCCACTCGGGAACATTAGTTGGCTCAAGCATTTGAAACGCTTCAGCCTGCGCCTCCTCTTCGGCAAAGCCGGGCTCGGTACCTGTGCATCAATTTTATAAAACAAGGGTCAACCACAAAATGGCAGCAAGTAAAATACACATAACTCATAATGAAATACACTATCAATGTGAGAATATGACGAGAAAATCATAAGAATATGTAAACAATATAAATAAAAGAATGCCATGCAATATAGAAGGAATGGATCCTAAATCCAACTCTACATCAATTGAACAATATCACATTCGCTGAGCATTGTATATGCCGATGCCCTTACGAAATTTATACCGTCTTCGGATGCCTCGTATCCTGTCCAGAAACGGTGGATCAAATCTATCTTCGAATGCCTAGTATCCTGTCCAAAATCACGGTGAAACCAACCATGTACGAGTAGTAAGCTCGTCTTCGGCCCTAAGTCCGGTAAAAATCATCACAGTGTACATCTATGAACCGACTGTAGTCGTCCAATGACCAGATCCGCATAATAATCTCACATAGCCCTGCCCCTTCCTGTGTCGAGACTCATAAACATGGCTCAGTGATTATTCGACAGACACATCCTACAGTAGTGTGAAGAGCTGGCCATAATAGGTATCCAAACACCATATCATAAAACATTATACCAATCAAATAATTTTCAACATAACATGAATACTTCCCAATTAAACACTGCATGGTCCAAGCCACAACACGGTCCAAATCATCATAAAATAACAGGTATAAACTATAATATGTATGCAACAAGGTAAAGGAACACAAGCTCAATAATCAAGGAATATCTCCACAAATATTCCTAACACTGTGACCACAATTCATGCATGCGACAATTCCACACGAACCAAGATGAAGTAAGGTTGGGGATTTTTTAAAAAACCGGGGTGATGCATAGCCCAATTCTCACTTCATCTGAGTGCGGGTGGCTTGTACCATCATATGCAAACCATGAAATCTGTAAGGAAAAATCTGCCTACATAACCCCTTACTTTGATGATGTGATGGATTTAATTTTATTAAATCAAATTCATTGGGTTCTAAGACCAACTCAAGGGTCTTCCGGAGTATGTAACCATCCAAAGAAAATAATAAATGAATGGTTAAATAATCATTTAAATAAATTATCAGGCCCAAATTTATCATTCTCATAATCTCACGCAAGGGGTGGTCCACCTGTACTCTATTAAGAATAGTCCAAATGATCATAATCCACATATATACCAAGGACCCACACATAATGGACCCACCTGTATTGCACCAACCATAAGGATCAAAATTCCCTGTTGTGCATACCCAAACACAGTTATGGGGATTTTATCACAGGCACCAACTTCTTCTTTTCTTTACACACATATATATATATATTAATATATGTGAGTGATGTAATGTCTCTTAAAACCCAGGTGCACTTGTATTTATATTTATATATATATATACACACAATGTTTCTTTACAACCCAGACGTCATAACACAGTGTGCACATGTTTAATCACAGTAATTGTCCCACCATCACACGGCTGTCAAAGAGATCACACTACTAGTTGCTAGAATCCTAATGGCCTTGGGTCACCATCACCATCCATGTACAGTGGAACAAAAAAAAAAAAAAAAAACACTTAATGCCAGAGCCCACAGCCCACCTGCACAAAACCTGGGCCACTAGTAAGGATGGTAGTCCCCTGCCTGTCCATCTACATTCTGGCGATTCCATTTATTTGCTTTATATATATATGTATGTCAGTGGCGGGGGGGGGGGGGGGGGGGGGGGGGGGGGGGGGGGGGGCACCCGCCAGCATGTGCAGGTGGGTGACCCACCTGTGCATACTGCCAGGCGCATAGTGCGCCTGTGCAGTAGTGCATAGGCGGTCATCCCGCCTTGCACTCAACGTGGGATTGACAAGCCAACCCTAGCCTACCTGTTCATTAACAGTTCAGCCTGATTAATATATGGGTTGGGTACTACAAGAGCCTATACAACCAGCCATCCATACTCTTTGAGTAGGGATGGCAATGGGTCGAGTATAAATGGGACCTACCCCCACCCACTCCCATTAGGGGTGAGTTTGGAAGTGGTGTTTATATATATAATGGGGGGCGGGTTTAGGTTTTGTTGACCCACCCCACCCCGCCCCAAATATATAATATTTATCTACTTACTACTAAAGTAATAGACAAAAATCATACGGTGTAAGTGGTTTTGGGCCTTAACATAAGGCATATGGGAAGAGAAGGTAGCATTTTCAAACTCTACTACATACATTCTCATCAATATTTATATATTTTAAAAGTTTTAAGCTTTAAATTTGACTTAACCCACTCAAATGGGGAGGGTTTGGTATTACAATCAGTGACCCATCACAGTGCAGAGCGGGTTTGGATGAGATAAATTTGAGACCAAGCAAGTTTGGGTTTACCCCAACCTGAACCAAACCTACCCAGTTGCCATCTCTAACTTTGAGAGAATTATTTGAGTTACAACTTTAGGATAGAAGTGGGACTTTAATTTTCTAAATTTTGAGGCCATGGGTCGGGACCAGGCTTAAAATTTTAGGTACATGTGATAATTGGGTTGGGCCTCACCGACGAATCTTGTGAACTTGATCCTGCCTGTGTAAACAGATCGATTGTAACCTCTTATGTCCTTTTAAAATGTTGTGCCTGTACTTAATATATAAAGATACACAGTAATTCTGATATTTCAAACAATAGGTATGGAAACAAATGAAACCAGGCCTGACCTTGGTGGGCAAATGTTTTTTAATAGCTATTTTTACAAATTTAGTACTATCTCAACTTACCCATCTAACTCCGTGCTATTTGTTGTGTAAAGGGCAGATAAAGGATATTAGAAGGGGGTTTTGCGCATAAAATGGGGTTAGGTGGAGGTTCAGATGACTTCAATGAATCAGGGCTTACGCATCTGAAGCATGCTATTGACTGGTAAGTCAAAATTTTAGTGCTCTGCTTGGATTGCTTTCTGTTAAATAACATCTGCTTTATTTTTGCTGAGAGAATAATGAATGACTTCAATTTATCAAATAAAGTAACTTGATTTCTTCATAGTTTCCTACTATAATGTTGCATATGCTTGGCCTACCTCAAACTGAGTTTTGGAAATCTTAGTTTGCATTATAACTTTTTTGAAATATTCACTAATTGATGCATGTTAGAGGGACTTTTCAGTTTATCAAAATTTTAGTGCTCTACTTGGATCGCTTTCTGTTAAATTACAGGAATCTGCTTTATCTTTTCTGAGAGAATTATGAGAGTATTCAGTTTATCAAATAAAATAACTTGATTTCTTCATAGTTTCCTACTATAATGTTGCATATGCTTGTGCCTACCTCAAACTGAGTTTTGGAAATCTTAGTTTGCATTTTAACTTTTTTGAAATATTCACTACTTGATGCTTGTTAGAGGGACTTTATGATCAGTTTCTTATCACTAGAACTGACCTAGAGGTAAAGAGGGAAGGGAGCTAGATAGCATGACGACAGCAGTGACCATCAATTTTGCCTGTGTAGAGAATCATGTGCCCCTATGCAACGGGTCATACGTCAGATCAAGCATGGCAGAGTTGAGGAGAGATTAGACTTTCCACTAAAGATAAGATTGATAAGATTTCCATTGTTGAGATAAAATAGGGATACAAAATTATCGGATCTCTACAACAAATTATATTTTTAGCTAAGAAAATATTCATTGTAAAAAGAGCCTAAAACATTGATAAATAAATTTACCGACGAAAATAGTTACATCGGCCGATCATCAGCAAAAGTTCGTGGGGAAAAGTCATTAACAACAGAATAAAATTCTATCGGCCAAAATTAGGTTTTTATCGACGATAATTTACGTTGGTAATATCTTTTTACAATTCCTACAATATAGAGGAAAATCATTAACCGATGTTAAAAAACATAGGTAAAATCATTTCCTTTTTTTTAATTTTCAATTTCATTTTACCGATGTTATATTATGTCAGTAAATTATTTATAATTTTAAACAAAAAATTTAATAAATCTTTACCAATGTTAAACCACGTCGACAAAAGTATTCCATTTAAAAATTGTTTACTTTTCCCGACGTTATGTATCGTCAGCATAAATTTATATTCTAAACCCAAATGTTTTTTTTAAATATGTACCGACATTAAAAAACATCGATAAAGTATTGCTTTCTTAAAATTTTTACTTTTACCAATGCACAAAAATGTCAATAAAATATTTATATTTTTTAAAAAAATTGTAATAATTATTTACCGATGTTTAAAAACATCTGTAAATGTTTCCTTTTAGAAATTTTTACTCTTATTGACATTATTTATCATTAGTATAAATTTTTATTTATTAAACCTTAATTTTTATTTACATTTACTGATGCTAAAAATCATCGGTAAATGTCTATTTTTGTTGGCAAAATACATTTCTTACAAAAAATATACTATTTATTTTTTCGAAATAATTTTCTTGTAAACCTGTTCATGCACCTATATCCAACAAAAACCTGTTCATGCACCTATATCCAACATAACAAATGCATACATATAAGAGTTGCTAATAAAACAAACAATCACTACTATTTTGATCGAGTCATTCATCTCATATAACAAAAATGTTACAATCAATTATGCAATCACATATAAATGTCCAAGATACAAATACAAATAAACTAAGAACTGCCAAAACACCACAAGTTTGCAATCGACCCCAAAGTGTCCATCAATCTGCAATGACAAGAACAATATTAGAATCTTTTCAATGAATTAAATTACAAATGTAAGATAAATATGTACATATATGAAATCTTTTCCATAGTTTTTTCAACGACCTGTTTTCGAGCCCAAGTGTTGAGAATCCTACATTTTTTCGTCTAATTCATTAACCGAGAGTCTAATTCATGAACCACCAGTTCCTACAAGTTAGTTTGGCCTTGAACGAGGTGCTTGTGTTGGTTTCTGGACCCTTCGTTGGCCATTTCCCTTTTTTGACCTTCGCGGCTTGTTTTCGAGCCTAAATGTTGAGAATCCTTGGTTTCTCCATCTAATTTGCAAACCAAGAGTCCGATGTGCACACTGTTAGTTCCTACAAATTACTTTGGCCTCGAGCGAGGTACTCATACCAGTTTCCAGCCTGTCCAATAGCCGTTTCCCATTTTCGACCTCCAGTGGCCTATTTTCAAGCTTAAATGTTGAGAATCTTACGTTTTACCGTATAACTCACAAACTAGGAGCCCGATTAATGAACCATTAGTTCCTTCAAGTTACTTGGCCTCGAGCAAAGTGCTCATACCGGTTTTCGATTTTTTTGGTGGCCGTTTTCCACTTTGGTCCTTTGGTGGCCAATTTTCATGCCTATGTGAGGAAAATCCTTGGTTTTTGCTTCTAATTCTCTAACTAGGAGTCTAATTCATGAACTGTCAGTTCTTATAAATTACCTTGGCATCGAGCGAGGTATTAGTACTAGTTTCTAGGCCATCCGGTGGTTGTTTCTAATTTTCAACCTTCGGCGGCCTGTTTTTGAGCTTAAGTATTGAGAATCCTACATTTCTAGGTCTAATTCGTTAACAGGAGTTCAATTCATGAACTGTCAGTTTCGAAAAGTTACTTTGAACTTGAACGAGGTGCTCGTGCTAGTTTTGAATTTTTTTTTAGGGCCATTTCCCATTTTGGACCTTCGGTGGCCTGTTTTCAAGCTTAAGTGGGGAAAATCCTTGGTTTTTACATTTAATTCTCTAACCAGGAGTCCAATTTGCAAACTGTCAGTTCCTACAAATTACTTTAGCATTGAGCGAGATACTCGTGCTAAAGTATGGGCAGTCTGGTGGCTGTTTTCCGTTTTCAACCTCTGGCGGCCTGTTTTCGAGCTTAAATGTTAAAAATCCTAGGTTTTACTGTATAACTAGTAAACCGGGAGTCCAATTCATGAACTGTCATTTCTTATAAATTGCTTTGGCCTCAAGTGAGGTGCTCGTGCAGGTTTTTAATTTTTTCGGGGGCCGTTTCCCATTTTGGACCTCCGATGGCCTTTTTTCAAGTGTAAGTAAGGAAAATCCTTGATTTTTACATTTAATTCTCTAATCGGGAGTTTGATTTGCAAGGTGTTAGTTCTTATAAGTTACTTTAGCATCGAGCAAGGTACTTGTACTGGTTTAAGGGCTCTTTGTGGCCGTTTCCCATTTTCTACCTTCGGTGGCCTGTTTCGAACGTAAGTGTTGAGAATCCTATATTTCCAGGTCTAATTCATTAACTGGGAGTTTGATTCATGAACAGTTAGTTCCTATAAGCTACTTTGGCCTCGAGCGAGGTGCTCGTTCCATCTTCCTAATTTTTTAGGGGCTGTTCCCATGTTGGACCTTCGGTGGCTTGTTTTCGAGCCTAAGTGAGGAAAATCCTTGGTTTTTGTTCCTAATTCTCTAACCGAAAGTCCGATTTGTGAACTTTCATTTCCTACAAGTTACTTTGGCCTCTACTGAGGTGGTCATGCCAATTTTCGATTTTTTGGGTGCCGTTTCCCATTTTGGACCTCAAGTGGCTTGTTTTTTAGCCTAAGTGAGGAAAAACCTTGGTTTTTGCATCTAATTCTCTAACCGGAAGTTTAATTTACGAACCTTCAATTCTTACAAGTTACTTTTGCATCAAGCGAGGTACTCGTGCTAATGAACATGCTGTTCGGTTGCCGTTTCATGTTTTTGACCGCTGGCGGCCTGTTTTCAAGCTTAAGTGTTGAAAATCATACATTTTCAGGTCTAATTCATTAACTAGAGTCTGATTCACGAACCATCAGTTCCTAAAAGTTACTTTGGTCTCGAACGAGCTGCTCATTCTGGTTTTTGACATTTTCAGGGGCTGTTTCCCATGTTGGACCTTCGGTGGCCTGTTTTCGAGCCTTAGTGAGGAAAATCTTTAGTTTTTGCGTCTAATTCTCTAATCGGGACTCTAATTCGCAAACCTTCAATTCATACAACTTACTTTGGCATCGGTACTGGTCCCAAAGAAAGTGCCGTCTAGTGGCCATTTTTTGTTTTTGGTCTCGAATGAGCTGCTCATTCTGGTTTTTGACATTTTCAGGGGCTGTTTCCCATGTTGGACCTTCGGTGGCCTGTTTTCGAGCCTTAGTGAGGAAAATCTTTATTTTTTGCGTCTAATTCTCTAATCGGGACTCTAATTCGCAAACCTTCAATTCATACAACTTACTTTGGCATCGGTACTGGTCCCAAAGAAAGTGCCGTCTAGTGGCCATTTTTTGTTTTTGACCTTCGACGACCTGTTTTTGAGCTTAAGTGTTGAGAATCATACATTTTACCATATAACTAGCAAATTAAGAGTCCGATCAATGAATTGTTAGCTCCTCGAAGTTATTTTGGCCTCGAACAAGGTGCTCGTGCTGGTTTCCAAATTTTTTGGGGGCCGTTTCCCATTTTGGACTTTCGTTGGCCTGTTTTCGAGCCGAAGTGAGGAAAATCCTTAGTTTTTGCATCTAACTTTCTAACCGGTAGTCTGATTCATGAGTCATCAATTATACAAGTTACTTTGGCCTCGAGCGAGGTACTCATGCCGATTTCTGGGCTGTCCTGTGGCCATTTCCCATTTTCAACCTCCGGCAGCCTGTTTTCGAGCCTAAGTGTTGAGAATCCAACACTTCCAATCTAATTCTTTAACCGGGAGTCTGATTCATAAACCATCAATTCCTACAAGTTACTTTAGCCTCTAGTGAGGTGCTCATTTTGGTATCTAATTTTTTTGGGGGCTGTTTCTCATGGTGGACGTCTGGTAGCCTATTTTTGAGCCTAAGTGAGGAAAGTCCTTAGTTTTTGCGTCTAATTCTCTAACCGACAGTCCGTTTGCCAACCGTTAGTTCTTACAAGTTACTTTGGCCTCAAGCAAGGTGCTCGCACCAGTTTCTATTTTTTTGGAAGGCCGTTTTCCATTTTGGACACTCGGTGGCTTGTTTTCATGCCTACCTGAGGAAAATCCTTGGTTTCTACATCTAGTTCTCTAACTGGCAGTCCGATTCACGAACCATCAGTTGCTACATGTTACTTTGGCATCGAGCAAGGTACTCGTTCTAGTTTTTAGGCCCTCCATGGCCATTTCCTGTTTTCGACCTCGGCGGCATGTTTTCAAGCCTTATATGATCGCGTTTGAAACATGATGTGAAATGCAATGGATTCGAGTCCAATATTCGCACGCTTCAAGCATTAAGAAAAATGAGAAATAACTACAGTTCATCATTATTTTTTCTTTGTTTGTGTCATGCCCCGATCCAGAGAATTGGGGTTAGAATGGGCCCCACGGGGTGTGCATACGTAATCCCGTAGCAATTTGTTCATGTGAAGACATGCACAAATCACTACAAGGGAGATTCCATAGGAACGTATAGAGAAGTTTCTCCAACACATAATTTAATTTCAACAATAAGTGGAAGCCTATGTAATGCACTTGTAATGATCAAAAGCAACAATAAAGAAGAATCATCTATATCATTAATAAGTTTGAAGTTTGTACTTAACCATCCACATCTGTTTGGCAATAATTACTTAAGCATATATAAAATCCAAAATTATATGTGTGTCTATCAAATTGCTAGATGCAAGAACAACCCTAGTCCAAGCATGTCTAAGCTAAACAACCCAACAAAGAACCCATTGTTGCTTATCGTAGGACGACTAATAGAAGATGTTGTCTTCATTGCACATATAGTCCCTGAGGTTCCATTGAGGTTCCTGTTGGGGCACGTCGTTTGCCGTACTGGGTTGGGTTTAGTACCTATAACACCTAGGGTAGTACTGTTAACACGATGGCTAAGCAAGTATAGAGATATATAAGACCATCATGATGTATCAAATTAATTAAAGTACATATTGATTAAAAGAAAGCAATAGCGGAAAAACTAAGCAGATTGTGCATGAATTAAACATGAGTAATGAATCATAAACAGTATATCAAAATATACTTGTTGGCATCCACGAAGCTGTATTCTCCCAAAAAAGAGCATATCATCTAGAGAGAGCGTATAACATACATATGGGAATTACGCTAAGAGATCAGGCTAGCTTCTCAAGGAGCGCCGACAACTCCTCCATAAACTACTGCAGTAGGAACATAAAGAATACCCGAATTGATCCCGTCGAACCTAATAAGGATACAAGCTAAGTTGTGCTGATTCAACATATTAAGACCGACTTGGCTTCATATTTTTCATACTTATGATCGATCGTAGTGACAATTTCATATTCATATATATCGATTCATACTTATCATCATATCATATATAAGAGAGTTCCGGTCTTGAGATCATATTCAATTATAAAAATTAAAATTAAACAAGTAGCTAATAATCAGACAATGCATATATAAATGAGCTAATAGAGCTCGAATCCTCTCAACCTTAGCTACACCCATTTCGGCTTACAAGCGCACACTCAATAAGAGCGCAAGCCCAATTTTGCCTTAAGGTTCGCCAAGAAGAATGGGCACATGACTAAATCATGTTGAGGGCAATGTTACTTAACAATATGAATGCATTTAAATTGAGTAAGTATCAA
This sequence comes from Sextonia rubra, assembly GCA_037013555.1. Taxonomy (NCBI): domain Eukaryota; kingdom Viridiplantae; phylum Streptophyta; class Magnoliopsida; order Laurales; family Lauraceae; genus Sextonia; species Sextonia rubra. Next base: position 46,642,221 of record JASUAD010000001.1, read on the forward strand.
GGATAATTACTAGCCAATCATATGCTAAATAATCTGTAATCTCGAGGGCATTCAACACAATGTATTAATAAAACGTCCAGTGTCATTGTATTACCAAAAGCTTGGTGTTACATTGTGTATGCAAGGACAACTCTTCTTCTGCTAACATGCATGACGTGACATCGGGAATTTATCTGAAAAATCGAAGGGGATAAGTGACAGCTCTACAGTCATCTTTCTTATCATTACTCACCATTGGGCTAATTTAATTATGGAAAAGATGCCATATCTAAAGCCCTATAAAGTCATTTGAAATTCCTAATATCCTAAGTTCATAATGTTCTTACGACTTAGCTGAGTGGCTTAGTCTTTCCCTCAATTTCATACGCAGTTATAGCTTAGCCATATATTGGTCTGCGACTTAGCACGGCTAGGATATGACTAGGCTATGGCTTAGCCGTAACACGATTCATGGCTTAGCTGTGGATGAGTCGCAAAGTAATTCTTATTTTGGAGCTCTCTGGAAAGTTCATTGTAGAATGACCTATGACTTGGTCACGTAAGGGTTACGGCTTAGCCGTAGTTGATTCCACGGCTTAGCCAAGGGTTAGCCGTAGTTCAAATAAGTGTCTTTGAGCTCTTTGGATTCTGAGCCGTAGATACTTATGGCTTAGCGTGAGCTTCATTGTAAACTTTAGAATTCCTAAAAACCAGGTTCTAAAGTACGAGTTCAAGTACAGAACTCTACAAATTGGGTTCTAATGAGATTTCTTTTGCACTTAATTATAATCTTAAGTCTTACATGCCCACATATATCATTAACATTACATATTTATACTTATATTCACTTAATCCAACATATATGTACTTAATCAAGGGGTAAATGAGCTGTTAACTTGCATTTAGAGTAATTACATCAAGAATCAACAAAGCTAGGCATGCATGTAGTAATATATACTCTTATACTTGCCCCATACCAGTGCTTTACCCAAAACTAGCCTCTCCTTTGGTTTGATGATGGAAAAAACTTCAATAGAAGTAAATCCTATTACATGCAAAGACATGCAAATAATGAATCAAATATAAGATGCATGCATGTTGCTTATTTGAGTCTTCTTGACTCTTTTGGACTTAAAGAAATGGAGGGATGATGAAGTTCTTACCTGAGGAAGCTGGAGAGAAGAAGAAAAGATGGAATGGAGAGATTCCAATAGAGAAGACAAGCAAGGAAATGATGAGGAAGACAATAGGATCCTTGGCACCAACATGAAATAGCCCTAAACTTGGATGTCCAGCTGATTTGGAGGAGAAGAAGAGAAGAAAAAAAAGTTTCAGCAATGACAGTAGAATGAAATGAAGGGGGATCGTTGGTTGCTTCCCTTTTAACTCAACTTTTCTAGACTTTTGCATGCAAGTCCAATTGTTTTGAGAAATTACAGCTTAAGGCAATTGGGCTTCAACTGGGCCAGGATGGATCTAAATTGAGCTGAGCTAAACATGAAAGTTAACCCACAAGATGAAATGCTCATGATGCAATTAATGTGATGCCTAAATAATGCAAACAGTGAGACTCTAATTTACAAGAAAGTCCTCAACTACATAAGTAAGGTTCGATCCCAACTACCTATCCAATTGAGACCCAATAAAAATTAAGAACAAAATAAATTAAAGATAAAATACATTAATTAGTAGAAAACCAAGTTTAATTAACGTAAATTATAATTAAATCAGGTCGGAACCTTACAGTTTGCATAGGTTCAAATGCTCTAACCAAGGGGATGCAGATTGTTTACAGGTTTTGAAAAATAACAACCCCTCCCTCTGGTCTTAGGTGTAATCCAAACTCTGAAATTATAAGAAAATACATGAAAAAGGGACCAAAAATGCAAAAAAAAAAAAAAAACAAAAAAAAAATAGTGCAGGAAGGGAGTGACCATGGGCCATAGTCACTAATCCCTTGCTAGTGACCGTGGCCCACGATCACTGACAGAAAGTGGCCGAAATGGCCACTGTTTATCCCTGTCTTTGCTCCGTTTCACTTCTGTGATGCCTTTAGAGTGCTGGAACTTGTGCTTTTCAACATTTGGGGTGTTGAATGATCACCAAGAGTGCTTGATTTGGCAATAGAATCGATCAAAACCTTTGGTGATCATCACTTTAGGTTACAGACTGTTTTTGTACAAATCCGAAAAGGGTACTGTGTGTAAGCAAAATGAGCCAAAGTTGTGTCATTTTGAACCTATGATTTTCAAGGGACAAAATGAAGCCTAAGGAGGCTTGTCTACAACTTCCGGGATGACCCCAAAACCCTCCCAAATGGGAAAAACAAAGGAATTAATTTCATTCTTTGTATGCTTGATGAAACTTGAACATTATCTTCTCTAAACAATTCTTATGCTCCCTTTCCTTCTCTAAACCATTTCTCACCTTAAGTTAGTGAGAGGGAGAAGAAGAAGTGGCCTAGGAGTACTTGGAGTGCCTTGTGACTTGCTTGATATTGCTTAGAACTCTTTGAAGTTGTTTGGAACCTTGGATTTTGTCTCTGGGACTTTGGAACTAGTGTGTGGAACCCCTTTCCCAAGTGTCAAACCTCCTTTTCATAGACTTCAGAAGTGGTTTAGGGAGTTATGGGGACTTAAGGTTTAAAAGGAAGTGGAAGGAACCACTGAAAACTGCAGAGAACTATTCCACAGGTGTCAGTGGCTGCGGCTGCGATCATTGACAAGTCCCATTTTGGACTTTTTGCACATGGGACCCTTTTTTGCCTATTTGGAGCCCGAATAATGTCTGGTCTTTATGAAACTTGGAGAGATGCTTTTTGACACTATTTTGAGTGTGCTATAGAAATTTCAACTCATTTTGATGATAAGAAATTGGTCAACCCTCTCATTGACTTTTCATAAAAATGGCCCCTTGTTTCAGCTGTTTGAGGCTCAAATGACCTTAAATTGATTTGAAACTTGGAGGAATTGATATCAAAAGCTCCTTGAAGTATCCATCCAAGTTTCATATGGTTTGGATTTGTAAAAGCATGATTTCGAACAGTGGCCCATTTATTGCGTGTTCTAAGTCAATATTCCCTTGTGTTGCAGGTAGTTAACTTGTTTTCTATCTGAATGATGCTCAATTAATTTGACACTTTGAAAAAATTGACTTTGAACATATTTTGAGTCTCTGCTCCAAATTTCATTAGCTTTGGGCTCCTGAACGTCGGATTTTGATCAGTGACCTCCATGACTTAGGGGTCATTGACCCCTAACTGACATGTCGTTGAAGTAAGATCAGATGAAGTCCTCTTGATTTGAAAATTTGCAGAATTACTTTTAAGCATGACTGAATCCTCGTGTCCACATTTCATCAATTTTGAGCATCTAGAAGTGGGATTTTGGTCAGTGACCTTAAACAGCTTGGTAAACAGTCGCCTGAACTGAGTTTGGGTCCAAATGATGTCCAAATGATCTGACATTTTGGAAGATAGTCTTTGAATGTATTTGACTGCATTCCCCCAATTTTAGCTTGTTTCGATATGTAGAAGTGTCAATTTCCATAGTAACCCCCTAAGGAGCTAGCATAAAATCACTGAAGCTTAGTTTGAGCTGAGACGAAGTCCAAATGCTTTGAAACTTTAAAACATCATTCCCAAGCATGTTTTGGAGTTGCAATGAGATATTCAGCCACTTTAGTAACCCCAAAGCTTGAGCGTGTTTAATGACCTTTAAACTCTGAGCCAATAAACCTTAAATTTGAAGTTTGGTGAGTCAAGTGACCAAATGAAGTTCACTAACTCTGGAATTGGAACTGTTGCTTTTTGAGCTCATCTAATGTCTTCTGAGTGGATTGCATCAGCTCTAAACGTTTGGATGCAGTACTTAACTTGTCATTCCACAACACTGGGGTTTATGTACCCTTGGTTTGGAATTTGCTTGTAATGCCTTCATTGCAACATTTGTAATTTTTTATTGGTCAACACCTTAGTGTTGAGAATCCTATATTTTCAGGTCTAATTCGTTAACTGGGAATCTGATTCACGAACTGCCACTTCTTGCAAGTTACCTTGGTCTTGAGCGAGTGCTTATTCCAGTTTCCAATTTTTAGGGGCCGTTTCCCATGCTGGACATTCGGTGGCCTCTTTTTAAGCTTAAGTGAGGAAAATCCTTGGTTTTTGTGTCTAATTCTCTAATTCCCTTGTTGGACCTCTAGTGGCCTATTTTCGAGCTTAAGTGTTGAAAATCCTACGTTTTTACTGTATAATTTGCAAACTAGAAGTTTGATTCACAAACCGTCTTCCTACAAGTTACTTTGGCACCAATCGAGCTACTCATGCCAAAGTACGGGCCATCTGTTAGCCATTTTCCGCTTTTGATCTCTGTCGACCTGTTTTCAAGCTTAAGTGTTGAGATCCTACATTATTTTGATAAATTTTTGAGAGAATACTAATGAAAAAGTCGCACTAAGGAGATCTCCAGTCATGGTGCTATCTACTATAGATCTGGTCCCTCTAAAAAGGTCCAAGTAGATCGCTGGATCTATCCCTGCTTAAGATCAAGTGCACTAAGGAGTCAAGTGCAGCCTGCCTCTTATCCTACTTAGCCTGCCTCTTGGCCTGCTCAGCTAGCTACTTTCACAGGACAATCACGTTAGGATCAAGCGCCCGAGACTGTGTGGAAGATAAAGAGGTCCTCGAGTAGATCCCATACCCATTCAAGTATTTTGACCTCTTTCCAAGCACATCACAGCAATCCATTCCTCAGTCATCAGAGCTGTGACAGAAGGTGATGATTGCTCCTCAGTCCTCTGCACCAAGACCTCCTGTCATTTAAATCAATAAGGGATTTAGAAAGCTTTAGTGGCACTATTTATCAAAATTGATTTGTGTATACGTACATGTTTCTGCTGAGCCACCACATTTGTCCACTCATTATGCTTTTGCCTATAGTGGGTGTCATGGAAGAACTGAGTAATAGGCAGTGCCTAATCAGTATTCTATGCCGTCTATCATTTGATAAGATTTTGTATTAAATATTGTTAAGTTCATGAATTTGCATCATTTAAGCATCATTTTAGATTGAATTAGGGAGTTAAATAGGTTAAATGTATCATTATTCACTTAATTTCATCATTTCATGCATTTTCACCTAGAAATTAGAATTTGCACATTTTCTGCACATTTATGCATTAATTTAGAATGTTTACAATTTTTCTCCAAATGAGTCCCAGTTAGAGCAGAACTCTGCCTAGACGGGTCCCGCTTCAATGTGGGCTCTTCAGTATTTCATGGGTTTAACTATAATGTGCAAGAAATGAAAATTACAGGACCCACAAAACCCTACGGATGATTTGGATCCCACTGCTTGAAGATCCACACACTTAGAGTTCATCTACTTGTGGTTCCCACCTGAAGATTAGCTAAGGCTTTCAGATGATCTTATCTCATCCTATTATGCCAAAGAATATTCTTCTGACTTAGGTAATAAGTCACAATCACTGCAGAGATAGAATCCATTGCGAATTAGTATTCAAAATTCAATCTTGTTTTTCTCATGATAGCTTATCTTAAAATGACCATAACTTTGAATCCGGACGTCGAATCGGCGCAAATGACCCACCATTGGCAAGATCTTTCAGAGTAAATGTCTGTGGAGCCCAAAATAGCATAAATTGGAGCTTAGATAAGAAAGTTATGGGCCTAGAAAGTTTTAAGTACATTTTTAGGCGGAATTGTAATTACTATTACACCATTATATCCCTCTGTGGACCCCATATGAAGATCAGATAAGAATGCTAAAAACTTCCACCTCATCTTATCTTCAAGATCTCTCTCATCTAAGGATATAAACCCAATCAACGAGCAGCATATCTTATCTCTCAATCCATCAAAAAGAGGTCCAGATTCAATGAACCTAGGAGCCAAAAAACTATACAAGGAGGCCACCACAGGAGGCCCCTTCTCATTCCCAACTAGATCAGGAAATCCCAAATTTCTCTCTCTCTCTCTTTTCCTCCTCTCCCCTCCATTAATTTCTGTTTTTATTTTAAAGGTATTCTGGAGCCTTGTTCTAGAAAGTAGGATCTAGAAGAGAGATTTTTGAAAGACCATTGTATAAGAAGAAGTTAGCAATGAAGTCATTTTTTAGGTTCTTTGCAATGGAGGGCTAAGTTTCTGATTGAAGTAAAAGATGAAGCTAAGTTTTTTAATGTTCTAGTTTAGACTTATTATTTTGCTCTTTTCTGATTGTCTCTTGTTAATGTGCTTTTAAAATATAATAATAAATCTGTCTTCATGCCAAAGAAAAACTTCTGATTTATATTCTTGATGAATAAATTTTAATCATTTATACTTACTTTGATATATTATGCTTAGATCTTTAGTTATATTTAATAGTCTATGCTTAGTTTGATAGGTGATGCTTAGGTTGTTTATTTTTTTATGAGGTGAAGGAAGTTTTGAGTATTGATTTTATTTTTCTTAATTACAAATTAGTTTTTGCCATTGTCAAATCATCCGGATCAGAAATATTGATTTATTTCTGATCTGAGTAACAAGTGAGATAAAAAAGGGTAAAATAATTGCATAAATCGGATTTTTGAATAACTTGGTGGATTCTGGCTGGTCTAATCTATTTCTTATCATTGTTATTAATTTATTTTGTTTATGATTTGCATACCATACATCTCCTTTATTATTGTTTTCCATTTGAGAAAAGTTCACATTTTTAATTAAAAAGTTTAAAAGTGCTCCCTGTGGGATCGACCTGTATTTGCCATTATTTTAAGAAGACAATTGTGCACTTACAATTTTAAGTAGATTGATTAAATTCACACCAAATATGAACCTACATATTGATAAATTAATAAATTGGTAGATGTTGTTTATATGAGTATACTTTGTACCATTAAAGACATTCTCGATGCAGAGGATCCAGAGCCATTAGTATGATTGTATGGCAATTTGGCTCGACTCTATTGAGCTTGTTTCAGCTTTGCCTACATAGAAAAACAAAAACACAATAGTTTGTCTTCAACAAATAATAACTAATAGAATTACATTGGAATATAATTAATTGATGTAGATAACAAACCAAAGTTACCTTCCATTCTGGTGATTCCTAGCACTATGCGATCATCAACTGCCAGTCAACCTCATCACAACCCTCTGCTGGATAGTCCTTTGCATTGCTCACCCCCTGCTCTAATAGTTCGAGATAGTGACTATGCAGCTCATATTTCCAACTCCTATACAAAATCGCACCCTGACGATCAATGTCTGTCCTAATCTGCATATCACCATCGTAGTCCCCGATATCAAAATTTTGCTATAAATAGGGGAGAGCCATATAAAGATTAGTTATAACAAAATAAAATCAGATATTGTAATGAGGAGCACAAATATGATCAGTTTGGTTGATATTTCTCGTTTCAGTTTACCTGAACTAAAGCAATGACGACAAGCTTGATCTCACTATCAAGCTTTTTCCCAACCATGGGGTCAGACTAGTATGACCTGTCTAATGGCTAACCCAAGATGGTTCACCAGTGACGGGGCATGTTCCCCTTTGGCCTATGGCTCAAGATTGGGATTGGAACTGAGATGTTTTGACCAAGCTGTCTCCTCAGATTCGCTGCCTTCATTCCTCGCATGAGGCCCTTTACACGGCTCGGAACCTCCGAGACTGGGGTTGATACTGTTAAGATGACAATGCTAAATAGTTAGTAAACACAAATCATAAAAGCAAGATGAATTCAATATTTTAAAAGGTCATAATTCTCTCACTTACGCTACTACCAACTGTACAAAAACTCAGCAGAGGCTGTACCGGCAGAGGCTGGGTCGATGAAGGTTGAATTGGCAGAGGCTGTATCAGTGGAGGCTGTATCGGCAGAGGCTCAGTGACTCCCAAAACAGGGGTACTCTCTACCCCTCCAAACCGTGTAACTGGATGATGGATTGGTGTCTCCTGTGTCGCAACCTTGGGTGTGCTCTCTGCATGAGCACACCCAAATGAAACTACTATAATCCGAGCACATGTAACCCTCGTCTCCTGAAGCATATTTGTAACCTTGCTTATAACAAATTGCTAAGGCAAATAAATAATTATTTGCAAAAATCAATAATATTAGACAAGTGAATGTAATAAATTTACATTTAATGGAAATGGAAATTTAACGAACCATTTTAGCATGAGTATCACTATCAAAACTAACATTTTCAAGCTCACATCATAGACATTCACACAAAGATTCCCTCATCCAATTGAGACCCAGATGTCTTGTCATCTGCATCATCATCTTTGGGGGGAATGTAGTTCTTGTCATTATCATTCCCACTAACCTTTTTCTTTTCCTTCTCATTTGTCCCCTTAGCCGAACCAAAGATATCATGAACGGTCGGCGGGAGCCCTAGAGATGCAATTTTATCTGTATTATGCTTAATTGTCTTTTTTTCTCTCTAAAAGATTTTCCAAGAAAAAAGTGTCTGTACGATGAAGAAAGTGCTTCTCTTAAATAGAGATTTGCTCCAATAAACGGATATACGGCTAGGCTAAAGTTGCTCTACGGCTCAGCTGTATATCTGGTCATATACAACAGCTAGATTGACCTAGATTCGGATTTTTTGCTCTTATGGCCATGCCTATGGCTTAGCCGTAAATGCCAAGAAAAACAGATGTCACAACCCGAGCTCATGAGATCGGGGGTTAGCAAAAACCTAACCAGCGACACATGCACTCCCGTGCATATGCACTTAGACCCGGTCCAGATGCACACGCACAAGGGAAACACACGTGTAAAACAAGTATGCGGAAGCTACAAATATCAACATGAGACCCTAGGCACACAAGAACAAGGAAATGATATCCAAAGGCTGACATAAAGGTCCGAACATACAACTTGGATCCAATCACAATATATAGAATGTGAGTACAATCAATGACATGAAAAGAAAGCAATATGCATGCATGCAGAGAACAGTCACGCTCTGATGGAGTGATAACACACACTCCGCAAACCTGAAGAGACAGCTGGAGTCTCCCAAGCAAACTGACGACCGACAAGAGCACGGGCGAGGGTACCTGAGCCTGCAACACCAAGGACAATCTGTGAATACAACGATTCAGCAAAGTATAAGCAGTAACAAGTGAACATGTGTGGTCTCTAATAGAATAAAAGACATAAACAATCATAACATGTCAATGTAGTAGTCTAGGCAGTTATGCATTCAAATTAACATATGCTCTGTAAATCAATGTAAGTAACATAACATGTACATACTAGTTGGCTACTACGTACACCATATGCTCCCAAAGTAGGGAACTTACAAACGTGATGAGAACACCATGGGCCAGATGGGTCTCGGTTTCCTAGGGTTCGGATTCCCGAAGACATGTCCTTCTGCAGTAAGGCAATACAAACTATACCAAAGTCACCCCATCGGGATCCTAAGGCTGAGGCTCAGTAGTGCTGGACCATATCGAGTCAATCAATATAAGAACATGCATATCATAATGTGCATATCATAATGTGCATATCATTACGTGCATAGCTGAACATGTATCTTATCAGAACGTGACGTGCAAGTCTTGTGAAGCATATATCAAACAAAATGTAAGAGGTCATACGAGTCATACGAATGAAACAATAAAGCATGAGGATAACCAAGGATGAAGGCATCTCAACTCATGTACCAAGTAGTAATATCGAACATGCAAGACCGCTGTTCCACCTGGGATTAACCATGGACAGAGCTAGAAATATCCAATCGTGTGCCCCAGCCTAGAACGCGTATAAGAGGACGAGAACCGAAGTCAATATGCCATGCAAATCAGATTTTCTTGTAAGGATCACAAGCTTTTACTAGCCAATCCTATTCTAGTTATCCAGTGATTCTAACCGTGTATGATGATGTAGTTAAGTTATCCGATGCACCATTATCTAGTATTGCAGTGTCTCTGGAATGTGCACCAAAGTCCCTTAAACCAACACCCATGGGGAGGTGCTGAACAACCAGATAACGTGCATGAATGAACCGCAGCCCTCGAGCTCATTCATGTCATACATTCATACCATTGGGTAAGTTAGGTGATCTACATTCTATCATGAAGGCCATATCAGTCTCTTTCTAACACCTATCCTTGTTATCCTTATTTCAGAGGTGGCACGGCTTAGCCGTAGGCATCTTATGGCGTAGCCGTAATATGCACTGCGGCTCCACCGCGGTTCCCTTTCCTGTTCATCTGCAATTACGGTTCACTCGTATTTTGATCTACGGCTTAGCTATGTGCTGTTCTACGGCTTAGCCATGGCTGGGCCGTAGAAGGTCTATCAATTGCTTGCTTTCAGTTCATTCAGAAGAAGGTACCCTATAATGATCTACGGCTGGGTCACGGCTGCGATACAGCTTAGCCGTAGGACAATATACAGCTTAGCCGTGTCCTGGCCGTAGAGGAAAACTGGGTTTTTCCCTCTCTGGACTTTAGGCCGAAGGTGAGATACGGCTTAGCCGTAGTACACACGAAAGCAAGTTCTGAACTAATTACAGAATCACTGGATCACGTACAAACGGGACAAATCACATGAAATAGAGGGGAACAAACACAAGATGGGTTGTAAACAACGTCCTTAAGCAAGAATACATTATTTAATCTAAATCAAATGCATACCCACATGGTTAAACCAAGTTATGCTTATACTTGCCTCAAATGGAGTCTAACACATGCTCAGCTGTCCTTGGGCTCAATCACACTGCTAATAAGCATGCAAAAGAAGAGGAAATGAGAACCGTGAGTGCATGTAACAAGCAAGAACATGAAGAAGAAAGAGGAGAAGAAGACGATCAAGAACATGGAGCTTCCCTGGACTTACCAAAAGACACGAATCGAGACTCACGAGCAGCAATTCCTCTTTCTGGCCTTGAACGAGAAGAAGAAAGGGGAAACAGAAGAGAAGAAGAGGAAGACTCGAGAACGAGAGAGAGACAGAATAGTAAAAGAGAAGGAGAAGGTCGGTGGCTTATAAATATCGAGGCCAATTGCAATGAAGTCCAATTGTTCCAATTAATTCCAGTTCGAGTCAATTGCGGGTCGAATGGAAACACGTGACATATTTGGCACACGACGTAGTTACGGGAATCGACGAGTATACTAAAAGACATGTGTTAATCCCAAGATGATGCATGAATGACGACATCACACAAAATGAAATATTACGAAAAAGGGCGTATGTCTACCTGAACCAAGTCAAACTCAACCCAACTACCTATCCAAAACCTGAAGCCAAACAAACACAAGAACAAAACACCATTAGCAACCAAATCCTTAGAAATTAGCAGCTAATCCAGATCAAATTGGGTCAGGGTGTTACAATAGATTTTTAAGAAAAGTATTTTCCAATAAACTTAGGTTTTTCTAAGGTATTTTTAATTGGATCTAAGAGATCAAATTACCTTGGCACTCATTAAGAATCTTCCAAATGATGAGCTTGATTGATCTTGATCTTCCTTGATCGAACTTAATGAATGGTCTTGATGCACATTTGACTTAAACTATGACTTCGATATTTGACTTTAGACACAGAATTGACAACAGAGATCAGTGCTAATCTGACTATGGCACTAACAATCTCCCCCTCTGTCCATTTCATGAAAAAATACTTATAATAAAAAAATACAACATTTTAAACCCAAACTTACAATCAATAGGACACTTGTACAAATTCTCTTTTTACAACTCAAAGTACTCCTTTAAAACACAACTTAGTACATCTTACTATAACATCAAGGAATCCTTTACTCCCCCTTAGATGTTGCATGATCCTGTAATAATAATTACCTGGAAAGGAACTTCAACCAACACCATGCACTATAAAAATGGGATTTTTTTTGTAAGCTCCTCCTAAAGTCCCCCTTTTTGTCACAAATTTGACAAGGGATAATGAAAAAAGAGAGAGTAACAAATAAGCATAGTAAAGATAAAAGCATTGCAATAACTACATCAAAGGATCCAAGAAATACAAAGAGAACATAGTTAGGCAATTAACAGTAGTGATAATAAGTTTTGTGCCTAGTGAGCACACATCTAACTAGGTTAAGTCAAAATAAAAATTTCACATCCAAAATAGATCAACACATTAGTGTTATCTCCTGCAAAAATGAAATAGAGTACCAAAACCAAGAGGAAGCTAATCAATCAGAGGGAGGAGATGGAGAGGGAATCTCGAAATCATCTTGCTTGCATCTTTTGGAGATTTTGGACGAGTAGCAAAAAGTCTTCTTCATTAGTTTCTTCATTTTATATTGTCTTTGTTCAGAGTTGCCTTTCATGCTTCAAAATAGGTGGATGAGGAAGTTGGAGGAGGCTAGACTTGTTTTTCATGAGTTTGTGCTGGACAAGGAATTTCTTCTGCAAAGTCATATTCATCCCCAAAATCAGGATGACTTGGGCTAGATACTCGTTTCTTGAAAAACCACATATTCAGAATATATATCTTACCAAACATAGTATGACTGTTAGCTGTTTCATTAGTACATAAGGAAACCCCATAGTGGAAAGCAAGATAAGTCATAAGATATCCAAATAGACATCCATTCATGTTTCGACCCAAAAATTGCCAAAAAATGAATAATAGAGGCACAAATATGGGAAGGAAGACTGACTCTGACACTCATATGCATTTAATACAGAACATTAGTCATGAAAGGAGTTAAGCCAGAGAAATTTCCTTTGCGAGGGTAGACATTACATGTGAAGATAGCATGTAAAATTCTGTATTGGAGAAGCAAGGAGGCAGCAGGGAGAAAACCTTTCTCCTTCCAGGGAATTTCACACCCACAGAAAGCAAGAGTGACAGCTCTTTTGTCTTCTTCGGACAGAGAGTCCTTGATAACACTATGGTGAACATTGGACAAAGGTATACTAAGAAGATCAGAGATCATGGTAGGATTGATAACATTGGTACCATCAGTGAATTCAATCTCAGACCATAAATTGTCTAGACTTACTTCTTTTATAGATACATACATTGTTCTTACAATTGAGGGGTAAGCATCTCCACCCCATTTTAATATATTGTCCCACCTAATACTGGCAAGAAAAGCATGAACATCGTATTTTTGGACTGCAAGAATATCTACACTTCTTTCAATAGTGATGGATCTTTTTCCAAATGACCTATCTTGGGGTAGGTTCCCTTGGTACTAAAACTCTTGGGGATGGAGGTGATCGTGTCTAAACACAGGTTTGGATGAAGTACCTGTAGTTTTTGGTCTTTTAGCATGAGGATAAGCATTTCTAGTTCTAGGAGGCATGTCGGTAGTACGAGATAACATAACTAGAACTTGACAAGGCAATAGATCTCAATCACACCAAGAGAGCAATAAGAAAGATAAAAAGATAATAACAAGAGATTTCTACGAGGATATTACACAAGGTCATGTGATTCCACCATTGTTAATAAAATAGGGCAAAGAAGAATGGTGCATAATGAGTGTTTGTTATAGTCTCAATGCCATAATATAGAAATCAAGAGAGAATGGAACACACATTCTTGGATTCTCATCTCCAAGCATGAGCACAAGAAGCCCCAATTTTAGAGATTCACAAAACAAAGAAGAAGTAGGGGTAATAACACGAAGAAGAAAAGGGAAAGATATAGAGTGAAAGCATAAGAGCAAAGGAGGATCTTACCTTATATTCATAAGGAGGACACAAAACCCTAGTAGACAATTTGAAACACTAGCAGATGATATGGGACAGGCCAAAAAGAAAAGAGATGGGAAGAACTCTGCTCTGCGCATGGATATAAAGAAACCTGTGCACGGAAATATCTGCTTTCACTGCTTAGCCGTAAACGAAAAGCCTTGCGCAAATACAATTTACCTATAAAATGTACTACGGCTCAGCCGTAAAATACACTACGGCTTAGCCATAGGGCCCTAACACTGCATAGGCCTGGATTTTGAGCAACTTAACAAAATATATATATATATTTGATGATCATAATAAAAAGTAACTTATTCTAAACAGCAAACACCAATAGATTTTCTCAAATTTTTATGCATCTAGAGGCTTTGTTAAAATATCTACTAATTGATTCTTGGTGTGAATATATTCAAGTAAGATGATTTCTTCTTCGACCAATTGTCTAATGAAGTGGTGTTTAATATCAATGTGTTTTGTCCAAGAATGTTGAACTGGATTTTTTGAAATGTGTATAGCACTAGTGTTATCACAATATAAACTAATTGTTCCTTGTTTAATTCCATAGTCCATAAGCATTTGTTTCATCCACAGAAGCTGAGAGCAGCAACTTTCAACTACAATATATTCAGCCTCTGTGGTAGAGAGGGACGTGGAATTTTGATTTTTACTATGCCATGCAACTAGACAATTTCCAATATAAAAACAACCACCACTTATGGATTTTCTATCATCCAAGTTTCTAGCTCAATCTGCATCTGTGTATCCAGCAATGGAGGATGATGAATCATAGGGATATCACAAACCATACTTAGTTGTATCTGCAATATATTTGATGATTCTTTTCATAGTGGTCAGATGGGATTTTTTGGGTCAAATTGATACCTTGCACATGCTCCTACACTGAAAGCTATGCCTGGTCTACTTGTGGTCAGATGGTGCAAGCTGCTAATCATACTTCGATATAGGCTTAGATCAACCCCTTTACCAATGGCATGTTTATTCAATTTGATAGTTGTCTTCATAAGGGTGTTGGCATGTTTACCAGTAATTGGACCAAATTTTTTTACCAATTCCTTTGCATACGTAGACTAGGAAATGAAAATTCCACGATGTAGTTGTTTAACTTGGAGACCACCTAAGAAGAAGTTCAGTTCTCTAACGATACTCATTTTAAATTCAGATTGCATTTGATTAATGGTGAACTTGACAACATATTTGTCATAAGTAGAACCAAATATGATATCATCAACATATATTTTGGCTATTAAAAAAATCAGTTTTCTTTTGGATGAACAATGTTTTATCAACACTCCCCCTTTGAAAGTCATTTTCTAATAAAACTTTGTTAGTCTTTCATACCAAGCATGAGGTGCTTGCTTAAGACCATAAAGTACTTTCTTTAATCGAAATACTTGATTAGGAAATTTTGGGTTCACAAATCCCTTGTGTTGTTCGACATAGATTTCTTCATTCAAAATCCCATTCAAGAAGGCACTTTTATCATCCATTTGATAAAGTTTAAACTTTAGGAAGCAAGCAATTGATAATAAAATTCTAATAAATTCCAAACAAGCAAATAGTGCAAAAGTTTTAGCAAAGTCAATACCTCCAATTTGAGAATATCCTTGAGCTACTAATCTTTCTTTGTTTCTAACAACGATACCATTTTTATCAAGTTTATTTTTGAAAATCCATTTGGTACCTATCACATTTTTATCCTTTGGTCTTGGAACTAGGTACCAAACATTATTTCTTGTGAATTGATTTAATTCTTCTTGCATAGCATTTATCCAATCATTGTCAAAAAAATGCTTCATCAACACAAGTTGGCTCTAATATTGAAGTAAAGCACAGATGACTCATAATATTCTCCAATTGTTTCCTAGTTTTTACACTGTTAAGGGATCACCAAGAATCTAGTCTATATGATGGTCCTTGATATTAATTAGATTTTTAGTGGAAGTAGGTATATCAATTTTTACCATGGACTGTGCATGTTTGGTCACCAATGGAGCTACTACATCATCAACTTCATTAGAGTCTGTGGATTCATCATCTATAAAAACACTTATTGACTCTTGAATGACTCCAGATCTCAAATTTAAGACCTGATAAGCCCGACTACAAGTCGAATAGCCTAAGAATATTCCTTTGTCACTTTTCGAGCCAAACTTACCCAACTGTTCTCAGTCTTTAAGAATATAACATTTGCTTCTAATGATCTTAGAGTAGTTGACATTTGGTTTCTTTCCACACCATAATTCATAGGCTGTTTGATTTTTACCAGCCCTAAGATAGACTCAATTAATGATGTAGCAACCAGTACTACTACTTTGATCCACAAGTGTCTAGGAAGATTTTTACTATAAAGCATGACTTTGGCCATGTCTTGAATGACTCGATTTTTCTTTTTAGCCACCCCATTTTGCTGAGCAATTTTAGGGGTTGAGTATTCATGGTGAATGCCATATTTATCACAGAACTTGTCAAATTGATTATTTTCATATTCTTAACCATGATCACTCCGAAGTGCCTTTTTCATTTTAAATTTATTTTACAATCCTTTTAAATTCACCAAAGGCATTAGATTTTTAAAAGATGCAACTCAAGTGAATCTAGAATAGTTATCTATGATAATGAGGAAACATTTTTTCCTACCTCGACTCTCTCATTTAGTTGGTCCAACGAGGTTCATATGAATAACTTCTAGAGGTCAAGTGGTTTTTATGGCATTCACTTTTTCATGGGAACTTTTAATTCGTTTCCCTTGTTGGCATGTCCCACAAATTGTCTTTCTTTTCCACTAATCTTGGGTACTCCCTCAATATATTTGTTAAGCTAGGATAGGTCCCTCTAGTTTAGGTGCCCAAGTCTTTGATGCCACAATTTAGCTTCATTGGCATTAGTCATTAAATCGGAAGAGGGAGATGAAGAAGTTGAAGTATTTGATTTTCCTACCACATAGTAATTGTTAGTAGTTCTAAGAACTCTCAAGATTATTTTTCCATCATTTGAGATCTCACAACCATGACTACTAAAGTTAACTATATAATTTTTATCATCATCATCATCATCATCAAAGCCTTATCCCAACCATGTTGGGGTCAGCTACATAAATTCTATTTCTCCATTCCGTTCTATTTTGAGCTAAATCTTTCGATAAGTGCAGCTTCTTCAAATCTGAACTATATAATTTTTATCAAAAATTTAAAATACACTAACTAAATTATGTTTCAATCCATTAACACATAAAACATTCTCAAAAGCAGGTAGGTTTGGAACATTCAAAGTTCCTTTACCAAAAATTCTAGCAATGTTGCCATCTCCAAATGTAGTAGTGCCACCTTCATATTCAGTCATTTTAGAGAAATATGTTCTATCACTAGTCATATATCTTGAACATCCACTGTCTAAGTACCAGCTTCATTGATCTCCAGCTTTAAAAGCTGTGTGGACCACTAGAGTCTTGTTCGTAGGTATCCACCTAGATGTTATAGAAGTGGGGGTACTACCAGACTTTCGATGTTTTACTTGATATACTTTATGTTGGTGAAAAGGAGTTTTAAATTATACTTTTGTTTTATCCTTTGTAATTTCTTCTTCTTTGTATCTATCAAATTGATTGATTAACTTCTCAACTTCTTTGCACAAGATATTCAACTTTTGATTCATAGGAAAATTGTTACAGTAATTTGCTTTGTTTTTTATTTTTGATTTTACCATTCTGTTTTCATGTTCAATTGTGTTAAGATGAATTTTTCTTAATTTGAACTTAACTTTGAAATGACCTTTTTTACTACAATAATGACAGATAATATTTGATGGAGAAGTATGAGTACTAGCAGAGGCTATAGCTTTATCTTGAATACCTTTGCAAAGTGTGTCTTCTTTATCCAATACACTCTTGACAAATACAGTTGTGGAACCTGAAGAATGTTTAATATTTTTGTCATATCCAAAGTCGGTCTTGTCTTGTAGGTTTTCCCAAGTTTGAATAATTTTATATACTTCCCATCATTTTGGGTAAACCTATACTCATACTTTTTTTTTATATTGTCTCAGTTGAGTGACTTCATTGTAAAGCACATTATTTTTATCTTTTAACTTAAAAAGCGCTTTTTCATTTTCTTTTAATTTAATTACATTTTCTTGTTTTATTTTTAACTTTGCTCTTTCTATTTCAAGTTCTTTGATTAAGGCTTCCTTTTCATTATTAACAATTTCAACTTTTTCTTTTAGATTTTTAATTTTGATTTGTTGTTTACTTACAGTTTCAACTAGTTTACATGGCCCCTCATAGAGCAATTCATAGGAGTCTGTTGTGTCATCATTATTCTCATTATCAGAATTTTCATATTCACTTTTTGACTCGCTCCCTGAGGCTTCTTCATGTGTCATTTCAGACTTAATCAATTCCTTAGAGAAGTTAAATGTGTTAGTGGTAGCCATCAAAACTATACACTTTTCTATTTCATTTTGATGTGATTTATCCGAGTCTAAATCTAATTCAAATGAATCATCTGAAGTTGCTACCAAATTCTTCTTTTTGTATTTCCCTTTTTTAGGACAATCTATAGATATGCATCCATATTTCTTATAGGTGTAATACATGGGCTCCTTAGACTTGCTTCAAGAGAAGGAACTAGATCTACCTTTATGTTTATCATTGTTAAAATCATTTTTGTAATCTTTGACTCTCTTTTTCTTAAATTGTTTTAGAAATCTTTTAACTGAAAGAGTTACATCTTCATTATCATCATCACTGACTATTTCAATTTCTTCTTTAGATGAAGGAGTGGTGTGAGGAGTGATTAGAGCAATTGACTTCTTTTTATCATTATTGAATTTTAGTTCAAAAGTCTGAAGGGATCCCACTTGGTCTTTTATTTTCACTTGTACAGAATCCTTGTGTTCTTTTATTAAGGTTACCTTAGGATGGAATCTCTTTGAAAGCGATCTCAAGATTTTAGTACAAATTTTTCCTTCTGGGGAGTGTTTCACCAAGAGCCCACATTTCATTCACTATTTTCATAAGCTTCGTATGAAAGTATGTAAACATTTCATTTTCTCTCATACGAATATTTTCAAACTAACTTGTGAGCATTTGAAGCTTAGATCTTTTGACCACAGAGGTACCCTCATAAGTACTTCAAGGATTCTCCAAGCTTGTTTTGCTTTAATGGTTGCCATGATTTCTTTGAATTCTTCTTGATTCATGGCACACACAATAGCATTGTAGGCCCTGGCATTGTTTTGCCTAAGGGTTTTGTGATCAACAGACCATTTAGCTGGATTTAAGGGTCTAATGGTCTGGATACCATTTTTAGTCACTTCTTTAGTAGGTTCTGTCCACCCATTTTCTACAGCTTCCTAGACAGCTTAGTCCATTGATTTCAAACATGTAGTATACGAGCTTTCCAGAAAGCGTAGTTTGTTCCATAAAAAAAAGGAGGCCGGGTAATTGAACTTCCATCGAGATTCATGATGAATCTAGCTATAGGATCTACTTCGGGCTATTACTCCTTAAGAAGAAACCCACTCTGATACCAATTGAAAGTACAAAAACTAGATCTCACCAAGTCCTAGAGGAGGGATGAATAGGAAAATTTAAAATTTTTCCCCAATTATGAGATTAATTTCATATACAAGCCTCAATTTCAAACAACACTAGATTGAAAATAGAGTTTAACTTAGAAGCACAAATTAATCAAGTGAAATGCTCAAGCTTGTGTGTGCTAGTAATATGCATATCTTCTAATTGAACTGAATCAAGTCGATTTAGCACAAGAGTGATGAATAACACATAAGAGTATGATTATCAATCAGTAAAGCATCCCCTATGATTATCAATCAGTGAAGCATCTCCCACAAAATAAAACAATCCACAAGACATAGAATTTATAGTGGTTCGGTCCTAAACCTACATCCACTGTCAAGAGCAAACACTTTTAGTTCCACTAACGATGAGGTAACTACACAAGTAAACCTCCTACAACAATTTTTTGATATGGTGGTTTTTCTTCCATCTACAAAATTTTTTGATCCTGTGGTTTGATCCTAGATCTACTCCACCAACTACAATGATTTTTTATGCAGTGGTTCATCTTCCACCAGACAGAACAGATAAATGAATATAAAGGGAGCACCCAAACACAAAACAATTTATCTTTTCCTTAGTTGGTGATCTTGAGGCTTAAAGGAAGAACTCTAAGCTTTGAACTTTTGTAATTGCTCCTTGGTGATGTTGATCTCCCAATGAGTACACAGCCAAGGGAAGAGGTTTTGGGATCTAGGAAAGTTAGGGCTTTTCTAGATTGGGTTTAGGGCTTTCATAGATGGGTATCTCCTTTTCTCTAAAGAATAATGCATTTGAATGATCTTAGATTGAAGAGGAGAAGGTGGTTGGAGCCTTGTATAGATGTTAATGGAGGCTTGGTTGCTGTAAAAGATTTTCCAAGAAAAAAGTGTCTGTAAGGTGAAGAAAGTGCTTCTCTTAAATAGAGATATGCTCCAACAAACAGATCTACGGCTAGGCTAGAGTTGCTCTACGGCTCAGCCGTATATCTAGTCATATACAATGGCTAGATTGACCAAGATCCGGTTTTTTTGCTTTTATAGCTAGGCTTACGACTTAGTTGTAAATCCTTATACGGCTTAGCCGTAATGTTAGCCGTAAGCCAAAAGAACCCAAAAAGTTGTCTCTGAATAATGAGCCGTGGGTTCTTCGGCTTAGCCATAAATACCAAGAAAAATAGATTTTTAAGAAAAGTATGTTCCAATAAACTTAGGTTTTTCTAAGTCATTTTTAATTGGATCTAAGAGATCAAATTACCTTGGCACTCGTTAAGAATCTTCCAAATGATGAGCTTGATTGATAATGCTCTTTCTTAATTGAACTTGATGAACGGTCTAGATGCACATTTGACTTGAATTATGACTTTGATTTTTGACTTTAGACACGGAATTGACAACAAAAATCTGTGCTAATCTAACTATGTCACTAACATTAGGAAATGGAAGCCGTAGGTTGTGTATATATCAATTGGTAGATTTAGTGACATCTAAAGAGACTTGCAAATTGCCTGAACACATGAAGATACCATGGCCAGATCCTATATCGATCTCGTCTGGGACAATTATTATATATGAAAGGAATTGGATTCAAATTGAAATTAGTTATATATATGAAGCAAATTGGATTCAAATTGAAATTGTCTCCAATTCACTTCAATTGATTTGACCTACTTAATTTAGTTTGACCATGCCAAAATCATTTGTAACGTCATCATTAATATAGCTCTTATTAAAGAA
The DNA here is from genome assembly GCA_037013555.1 of Sextonia rubra. Lineage (NCBI taxonomy): Eukaryota > Viridiplantae > Streptophyta > Magnoliopsida > Laurales > Lauraceae > Sextonia > Sextonia rubra. Next base: position 46,663,202 of record JASUAD010000001.1, read on the forward strand.
TTAATTCTTTCTACATCATGCCTTTTGCAATTGTAACTTCCCCTATCTCTTTCCCCCATGTATCAAAATAGCTGTAACTCATCAAAACGTTTCCACAAAGCCCTCAATCTCTTCATTTCCTCTTTAACTTTATCTCTGCTCTTTCCCGGTTTTCATGAAGATGAGGAGGGTCAGATGAGGAGGGCGCAAGTTAGGAATTGTAATCTTTTATCTTCTATCAATCCCATCCTACTAATATACAATTCAAAACACATGGATAAAGGGAAGCTCATATATTCTTGGCAAAACACCTTTTCTACTCTCTAAAAGGAATCTCACATCATCTTTCTCATTGCAATCTTTTAAAATCTGAACATTTCTAAATCTTCTCTAATGGATTATTTCTATCCTAAATGGGTCTCCAGACCATGTCCAAAGTTTCAGAGTGTGCAATCCCACCCACATCAAAATAACTTTGGGCAAAGTCAAATGGAGGTATGCAAAGGATTTGGTTTTTGTAAAATTTATTAGCATTTGTAAATTGAAAAATTGTTCACGGTTGTGACGAATGGAAATTGTAATAGCACTGATGGATATTGCAATAAGTAGGCTCTTTTGCATCTGAAAAGAAGATCAAAACCATGGATAGGTTTTGATTCTCGTTTTGTTTTGGAGAATTTATGATAAGAATTTAGATGTTGGGGTTTTTGAGACATGATGTGTTGTCTTTTTCCCCAAGCATTTCAAATGCTCTGTTTGATACAAGAATTGTGAATTACATTACACATGAATAGCCACTTTTAACCTTGCGAATTCCCCAAATTTGAATTCCAAATGCTAGAGGAGGGTTGAGCATTTGGAATTCTCTTTTGGAAGCAGCATTTGGAATTCTTTGAATTCTCCTAGACAAGAATTCTTAGAATTCTCCCAACCAAACTAGCCCAAGGCAAATGGTTAGATTTCCTTCCCTTCAGTTTATATAATATTCTTTCTACTTTTGTATTTTCTTTGATTTTTCATAGGGTGGTTTTGATGATTTTCTTTTAAGCGATGAGTTTTGAAAAAGTTTTTAAAAATGCTGATCTTGGGCCCTTTGGATTGTATTTTGTTTTGTTTTCTTTTTACTGTGTTTGTCTTTCCCCTTTTGTAGGATTTTATAAAAATTTCACTTGAAAGTTTGAGAAGCGTAATTTTAGTAACAATCACAATAACAATTGATCTGTGCTTTTTAGAATAAGAAAGGCATATCGGTAATCTTCAATTTTTTAGGAATCCTTGTTACACCAAATTTTTTTAAGGAATCCTTTTTTTTAGTTTTTTATATTTGGTCATTTTGATCTATGCATTCATTCTCCATTACTTACCTTTAATCTTTACCTTTTAATTTTATTGTGTCATCATTGACTTTCTTATGGTAGTAGTTTAAGGAATTTTTACACCTCTCTATCACATTTTCTTCTATTGTTGCCATTTATAGTTAAGTGATTGATGTGGACGTAAGAGGAGAAGCAAGATCATATGTGAAAATGGCAGCCTTGCAAAATTTTCTTAAATAAAAGATAACTTTGAAAAAATTTGATTTTGAAAAAAATGATGAAGGAAATGTTGTTGTGTTTATTTTGAGAAGATTATTGAATTTTTTATTTTTTTTCCTACAAATGAAGTTTTTATAAAATATATTGTCTTTTCTTAGCACTCTTCTTTCATCTGTATCTAAATAATAGTATGAAAAAGTTAGTCACTAACTTAAATCTCAAAACAAAAAGGTTTTTTCTTTTTCTAATTTGAAGTCTCCTTCATGAAGATGGTTCATTGCTTGCCCGTGTTTATCATGGGCACATTTTGCTAGTCACTATGGAAGTAATTAATTCACCCCCTCTTGTGGAAAATTGTTGGTGTTACCACTATCTTCTACCTTTCCATATTATAATTCCTTTGACTTCCCTATATGAGAATGTCAAACATTTCTTGAGGGACACACTATATATATAGGGAAATAATCTTATGAGAACTAATTCTAACCATTTTTTTGTGAGAACTTTAGGTAAGGCCATCTATCATCCAATCGAAACCTTGCAATACATAGGGACTCCCTTAGTAGTCACACGCTTCAAGTTTCGGTTAATTCTGAATTTACTAGACCGTTGAATCGACTATGGACCAATCCGAATGGACTAAATTTGTGAGCCATAGATAAAGGGATTAGGGGCATCTGATTGGGGCCAAACTTGATATTTGGGGTAGTCCCACATAGATCTTTCCATCCCCCATGGTCCCATCCCTAAATGAGACCCACAAGTGGGTCCCATAAAAAGTTCTCATGTAGGTGCATGAAAATAGTTCTTTTATTTAAGGTGGTCCCACATGGATCTTTCTATTCCCTATGGTCCCATCCTCAAATGGGACCCCGCAAGTGGGTCCCAAAAAAAGTTCTTACATAGGTGTGTGAGAATGGTTTTCATAGGATCAGGCTATATATATATATCCTTATAGGACTGTTTCTCGTACATATATATATATATATATCATGTGGATAATGCACTAGATTTTCGTCTTTAAGATGCTTTGAATGCAGTTTGATAATGCAAATGTAAGCACACCAACCATCTTGTTCCAATGAGCTATATGTATACGATAGAGAAGATAATATAAATCATCAACAAAGAAAGAAAGAGAATCTTAGTTTTCATGATAACTTCTTTGAAATATTCACTAATTGATGCATGCTAGAGTGTCAGTGTCAATCACTAGAACTAATCTAGAGGTACACAAGGAAGTGATACCGCGAAGACAGAGGTGACCATCAATTTTCCTACATTTGATGATTAATAGTCTCTCCTCTCTCCTATGTAAAAAAGCATGTGGCCCCCATGCAACGGGTCCTATTCCAGATCAAGCATTGCAGAAGTGAAGAGAGATAAGAATTTCCAATAAAGATAATATTTCATCTTTTGATGTAAGATGGGGATCCAAAATTAACGGATCGGATCTTATCCTCATGTAGAAAGACTCGTAGATGGTCAGGGGACTTGGGGTATATAGTTCTTGGCAGAGAAGTCTCCAGTAAGGAAGATGGGAGCCCTTGGTGGTGCATATAACCTATACCAATTGGCAGATGTAGTGACATCTGAAGAGACTTGCAAATTGCCGGAACACACTAAGATACCATGACATCTGAAGAGACTTGCAAATCATCCCTCTTGTGGAAAATTTGATGGTTTTACCACTTTCTTCTACCTTTCCCTATTTAATTCCTTGACTTCCTAGTATAAGAATTTCAAACATTTCCCGGAGGCTTACAAGGACACACTATCTGTATCATGTGGATAATGCACCAGATTCTCAACTTTTACTTACACTTGTTTCAAAGCACAATTAACACAGGACAAGGCCGGATCACGAGAGGATAGTGGCGGCTTGCTTGGTCATGGCTGTGTATGCTTTAGAGCGCACTCGCCAAGAAAAACGAGATACGCTCCTGGCAGAACCTTGGTTTACATCTTTCGGTTTTGTATTACACCAAAAACTTATTCGTGATAAAGATAAATCCATATATGGTGCCGTTTACGAATTTGTACCTCCTCCTGGTCACTTGCCTCCAGAAGCTCCAAAATATGTCATCGCCTTCCGTGGCACTGTGCTCAAGAAAAAAAGCTTCTCTCAAGATGCCAAATTGGACATCCATATCCTCCACCAACGCTTTCACAAAAGAAAGCATACTAAAAGAGCAACAGACGAAGTGGAAAGTGTTGTTTTTTCTAATAAGGATAATCCTGGTCGTCCCATATTGAATGTGTGGTTGGTGTGACATTCTCTAGGTTCAGCATTGGCAATTCAAGCTGGAAAGAACCTAGCAAAAAAAGATGTTCTTCTTCCAACATTTCTCTTCGATCCTCCATACCCTTCGCTTGTGACTGATATAATTGGACACGAGGGGTTGAAGCAGTGGATCGAAAAGAAGAAAAGAAAGTTTAAGGAGAAGCTTGTCTACAGTGTAAAACATCGTGATCAACTTGCTAGGGAACAAGCTAGCTTTGCAAAATTATCCAAATGGTGTCCTCACCTATTCGTCAATCAGAATGACTGGATTTGTTCAGGTTACATCGGATATTTCGAGCGAAGGAAAGAGTTAAAGTATATTAATTCAGATGAATGGATGTTGGATTCAATGTACTCTACTAGGGCTCTTTTCAACGATGCGGTGAAGAATATGATCAAGAAGGCTACTAAAATGAAAGCGACTAAGGAAGACAGTTGTTATGAGCCTTTTTACCTTCTTCCGACTGCGATTCTTACCATTAATGCTGGCCTTGAAAGTGATGAGGGAAGAAAAGAAAGCCATGGAATCAGACAATGGTGGAGGAAGGATTTACCTCTTAGACATGCCTTATACCGCTGTGATCATTGTAAGCTGCACGACGCGTCGGGAGAATAAGCATGTAAGCACCCAAATCTCGGATCTCCTCAACTTTGCTTGCATTCATCTATTAATGTCATCATTATTGCATGCATTTGTTGAATTATCAATATAATTAACGTTATTATAGTTCTAATTATTGCAGATTTTCTTTTTAGTGAATTATTATTGATGATAACAATTGACATCGCTTAGACATGAATGATCATGCATCATCAACTAGTGTTGGGCCAAAAAAAAAAAAAAAAAGAAAAAGAAAAATGGAAAAGAAAAGAAAACCAATGGTGGACACAAGAATTTCGCTTGAGTGGGGTAGACAATGATCAATTGAAAAGGTCAAATTAAATTTTATAGCGAACCCATATTCTAAAGTTATTTCAAAAACCTAGAGGGAAAGGAAAGACCCACATGCAATGATAGTAGAACAATATTGGGTATAGGAAAAGGATTTCTAAAAACATAGCTTTATTGTAGCAATTGCAAGAAAATTCAAAGCACATGAAAGAGTGAAGAAAACCCCTTTTTTATCAATCACAAAAATCCTCTTACCTTTTCAATGGAGGGGTTTTGCCAACTTAGGTATTAGATTTTCGACTTTTTGATCTCCATTGGTGGGGTAAGATGGATTTTAACGGTATAGCATGGGCAATATGTCCAATAGCCCATCATGGGCCTTTTTAAAAATATCGTGCCATGTACGTGTTACCATTGCATGCAAATAGCGCACATGATAAGTGTCGGGCATTTAAAATCGAATTAATTGCATTTGATACGTGCAAATAGTCTACTTGTTTTTGTGTGAATCGTAGTTTGGTGGGTTTCCTTGTAACGTTGGAATGGAATTAGAAACTATGCATGAGAGAGATCCAAAACTAATACAACCTTATTGCATTAGGAAAAACCCAAACCAAGCCTATTTTAAAGGCCTGCACACATCTCACTCTCACATTCACTCCCACTCACAGTCACACTCCCAGGTCTAGAAAGAGAGAGAGGGAAGAAAAAGTAGGAAATTGAGGCACTAGAAAGTGTTGAGAAAAGAGTAGAACAAGAAGAACACATAATCTATACAATATACACCAGATTTATGTGGTTCACCCGATGTGGGCTACGTCCACGGAGATTCAAACCTGTGTCACTATTGTTAGAGATCACCCACAAGAAGAACAATAATCTTTTTGTGATTAGAAGAGTACACAACTCTCCTAGGGTTCTTCTCTACAGAAAACCAACTCTCTCTTTCTCACACCACTCAGAATAAAACAGAAGCCCTAATTTATAATAACCCTGAGCATTAACAACCATCGGATCTGACCTTATAACAAAGGGTCTAGATTAAACCGACATATTATATAATAACCCCATATCAGGCTTCGCCAACCCATCGATCTCCCACTTGAAGACTGATCACACTGAATGGCAATGACAACAGCAAAACACAGGTTCAAATCTCAACACCTTGTCTTCAAACAAAAAGTCCAACTGAAGCTGAGCACAGCTTCAGTCTCTCTATGTTCACCACCTTTGTAAGCATATCTGCTGGATTTTGACTAGTGAGAATCTTGTCCAATTTCAACACATTTTCTTCTAGAAGCCACCGTATGAAGTGATATCTTATCCGAATGTGTTTGGTTCTCGGATAAAAGGCTGAATTCTTCGCAAGATGAATAGCACTCTGACTATCACTGTATAGCTTGTTGTCCTCCTGCTTCTTACCCAACTCTTCCATTGACTCCTGTAACCAAATCATTTCCTTGCTAGCTTCTGTAGCAGCAACATACTCTACTTTTATGGTTGAAAGTATAACAACATCCTTAATTGTGATTTTCAACTAACTGCTGCACTACCCAAGGTGAAGATATATCCAGTAGTACTTCTACTCTATCAAGATCTCCTGCCAAGTCTGAATCAATATGACCCTCCAGTTTGATTTTTGGTCCTCCAAAATATAATGCTGCATTAGTAATACCTCTCAGATATCTGAGAATCTACTTAACTACTTCCCAATGTGTTTTTCCAGGGTTACTTCCCAATGTGTTTTCCCAGGGTTATAGATGAATCTACTTACAACTCCCACTGCATGAGCAATATCAGGTCTTGTGCTGACCATAGCATACATTAAACTGCCAACAGCTGAAACATATGGGATCTTGGACATGTCATCTTTCTCCTGTTCTGTCTTAGGAGACAACTCTTTTGAGAGTTTGAAATGACTTGCTAGCGGAGTGCTAACTGGCTTAGCACCTTGCATGTTAAACTTGTGTAAGACCTTTTCAACATATTCCGTTTGAGACAACTTCAGTGTACGATTTGTTCTGTCTCTAGTGATTCTCATACCGAGAATTTGATTCGCAGCACCCAAATCCTTCATTTCAAACTCCTTTGACAACTGTTTCTTCAAATTATTTATTTCTTGCATGTTCGATCCTGCAACAAGCATGTCATCTACATACAAAAGGAGAATGATATAATAGTTATCGAAGTTTTTATAATAACAACAATGGTCTGCATGACATTGTTTGTAACCTGTGTTGCACATAAACCTGTCAAATTTGATATACCATTGTCTTAGGGCCTGCTTCAAGCCATATAAACTCTTTTTGAGTTTACACACTATATCCTCCTTTCCTGAGACAGCATATCCTTGTGGCTGATACATGTAGATATCTTCTTCCAAGTCACTATGGAGAAATGCAGTTTTAACTTCTAATTGTTCAAGATGTAAATCTTCTACTGCCACAATGCTCAAAACACTTCTGATTGTGTTTAACTTAACCACAGGAGAAAATAGTTCGGAATAATCAATACCTTTCTTCTGCTGGAAGCCTTTTGCAACTAATCTGGCCTTGTATCTCTTGCTACCGTCATGTTCATCATTTAACCTGCACACCCACTTGTTATGCAATGCTTTCTTTCCCTCAGGCAATTGAACTAAGTCTCATGTCTGATTTGATAATAAGGATTGCTTCTCATCTTCCATGGCTTACTCCCATTTAGCCTGAGTATCAACCTGCATTGCTTCTTCATAACATTCTGGCTCACCACCATCAGTTAACAACAAGTAATACATTGAAGGTGAATAACGTTGTGTAGGCTTAGGAATTCTAGAAGACCTTCTTACTAATATAGGTGTATGAGGATCCACCTGTGGGTTTACATTTTCATGTGCTTCGGGTGCATCATTTTCAGGAATGTCTTTTACATCTAAGTACTCTGTATTGTCCTTTTGCACATTATCTTTATCCTTGTGCAAGACTTTCTCATTGAATGCAACATTTCTACTTCTAATGATTTTTTTATTTTCTTCATCCCAGAAGCGATAACCAAATTCATCAGAACCATATCCAATGAAAGTGCATTTCCTGGATTTAGGATCTAACTTGTCCCTTTTCTCAGCATCAACATGAATAGAAGAAATACAACCAAATACTTTTAAGTGTGAAAGATTTACCTATTTTCCACTCTAAGCTTCCTCTGGTAATTCACCATCCAAAGGTACTGAGGGCTCACGATTGATTAAGTATGCAGCAGTGTTCACTGCTTCTGCCCAAAACTGCTTAGGCAATCCAACATGCAGCCTCATGCTTCTAGCATGCTCTACAATGGTCCTGTTCATACGCTCTGCTACACCATTTTGCTATAGTATATTAGGAATGATCTTTTCTCACTTTATTCCATTTGTGGAGCAATACTCCTCAAATTCTTTGCTGCAGTACTCTCCCCCATTATCAGACCACAGGCATTTCAATTTCAGACATGTTTCATTTTCAACCAAAGCTCTCCACTTTTTGAAAATACCAAACACATCAAACTTGTGTTTCATAGGATAAACCCATAATTTTCTAGTAGCATCATCAATGAATGTAACAAAGTAAGAAGATCCACTAAGAGAAGGTACCTGTGTTGGTCCCCACACATCCGTGTGAACCAATTCCAACCTTTCTGATTTTGGTTGCCTCCCTACTTTAGAGAAAGTAACTTTCTTCTGCTTTCCGAAAATACAGTCTTCACAGAAATCTAAGTCCAAAGACTTGAGATCTTATAGCTTACCTTTCGAGTGAAGAATTTTCATTCCTTTCTCACTCATATGCCCAAGTTTACAATACCATGTGTTTGAGTCTATGCCTTTATCTGCAACTGCAATGGAATTAGTACTGCTATTAGTCAGGTAAAGAGTACCTTTTTTCTTGCCGCGAGCAACAACCATACTCCCTTTTGTCACCTTCCATGAGTCACCTCCGAAGGTTGTGACATAACCAGAGCTTGTAAGCTGACCAACAGATATAAGGTTTCTTCTTAGGCTCGGTAAATGCCTGACATCATTCAATTGCCATGTACCTCTATTTGGCAATTTGATCTAAACATCTCCTTTTCCGATTATGTCACAAGGTTCATCATCACCGAGATAGACTTTTCCGAAGTCACCTTTCACATAATTTTGGAGATATCCTTTGTGTGCAGTCGTATGAAAGGACACACCAGAATCTATAACCCAAGATTCAGATTTATAATCAAAGGAAAGAATTAAAGCATCATGAACAGTATCACCTGCAACATTTGCAGAAGCATCACTATCATTGTCATTGTTACCGTTCCTTTGCTTGTTGTTCTTTGGTGGAGCTCTGCAATCCTTTTTTACTTGCCCTTTTTTGCCACAATTCCAGCATGTGATCTTGCCTTTTAATGATCTTGACTTGCTTCTCGATTTAGATCTTCCACGACTCTGACCTTTCTCAGTTTTCCTTCCTCTATTTTCCACATTCAAAGCACTTCCTGATGATTCACCTGAGGATTTCCTACGAAGTTTTTCATCGATGATAGCACTCACAACATCATCAAATTTCAGTTTATTTGATCCGGATGAATTACTTAGTGAAGTAACCATACTACTCCAACTATCTGGTAAAGAAGATAACAATAACAGTGCCCAAATCTCATCATCAAAATGTACTTTTACCCATGACAATTGGCTCATGACTATGTTGAACTCATTTACGTGTTCAGTGACAATCCCACCTTCAGCCATCTTCATATTAAACAATCTTTTCATCAAATGTACTTTATTTGAAGCAGATGGTTTTTCGTACATTCGTGAAAGGGCAGCCATAACATCTTCAGTGGTTTGCTCTTTTGAACTATTGAATGCAACAGATTTTGTTAAAGAGAGTCTGATCTTACCTAAACCTTTTCTGTCAAGCACCTCCCACTCTGGATCTGACATAGTTGCAGACTTATTTGCTTTTCCTCCAAGTGGCAAGTAGAAATTTTTCTGGTAGAGAAGATCCTCTATCTGCATCTTCCATAATGCGAAATTCTGGCCATTGAATTTCTCAATTGTTTGCTTTCTGTCGTCCGTCATTGCTCCACTCAAACCAAGCTCTATTTGCTTAATAAATTTTTTGTTAGTCAAACAGTCAATCTGTTCCATCTATCTCGTAGATCTCATCACTATGAGTGCACAGAAAAAAACGGAGCACAATTTGGACTCGAAATGACCTCAAAACTTGCAAAACAATTTTAGCCGTTGAATCTGGTCAAACCTGCCTGTTGACCGGTGCTGACGTCACTGCTGCCAGTCTGCTGGGCTTCTGAAGCGGACCCGGGTCAGGTTCACCTGACCCGGAATTGAACTGAACTGTGCGCTGGGCTGGACCATCTGCTAACGGGTCGGGTCGAACCTGACCTGACCCGGAACCAAGCCTGCTGTTCTCGCTGGGCTTTGCTGCAATCGGGTCAAGTCGAACTTGAATGGACCCGACCTGGGAATGGATGGCTGGGCTAGACTACAGCACAGGTTGGGGCTGACCCAACCCGAAACCCAGAACCTGTACCTGTGTGCTGGGCTTATTCTCCATGACAGGTCAGGTCAAACTGACCCGACCCGAACCCAGAACTTGGGGAGTCATCTTCCTCATGACTCTGTTTCTGTCCTGCAACCCAACATCTAGTAGATCCCGTCTGCTGCGGCTCCGGCGACTAGCGACAACTACTGCAACGGTGACCGATGCCAGTAGCAGCGACGATCCCAGCGGCGGTGAAAACGCGGCGATGCACGCAGCGGTTAACTTCCTCTCCTCGACTGGTAGTGTCTTCTCTGGCAGCAGCGAAGAGAAATCCGGTAGCCTTCTTCCTCCTTCCCCTTCGATTCGGGCAAGATCAAGAAAACCCAAAGGCACCAACCAAGCAGAACGACAGAACCCCTTCTTCCTCCAGTGGCCCAATAAGAGATCACCTGTGATCTTTGATTCTTCTCTATTTCACAAGGAGATTCGATGAGACAAGGATCAAATCCGTGGATCCTTTGATCACAACCGCAGCAATCGACTCCGAGATCTAAACATTCGCTTTGATACCAGTTGTTGAGAAAAGAGTAGAACAAGAAGAACACACAATCCACACAATAGACACCAGATTTACGTGGTTCACCCCATGTGGGCTACATCCATGAAGATTCAAACCTGTATCACTATTGTTAGAGATTACCCACAAGAAGAACAATCCTCTTCCTGTGACTACAAGAATACACAACTCTCCTAAGGTTCTTCTCTGTAAAAAAACCAACTCTCTCTTTCTCACACCACTCAAAATAAAACAGAAGCCCTAATTTATAATAACCCTGAGCATTAACAACTGTCGAATCTGACATTTTAACAAAGGGTTCAGATTAAATCGACATATTACATAATAACCCCAGATCAGACTTCACCAACCCATCAGAAAGGACGGCAAGAAACATTCTTCTTCATCGTTTATTTTATTTTGTTTTGTTTTTTATTTTTTGCTTTTGTTTTCTTTTTTCATGATATGAATGTATTGAACACAATTTTATCATCCACTAATTAATATTTGAGTGATTTTTATGTGTTTTTCATCCCTCTTCGTTATTCCAATATGAGAAATGATTTTGATGCTACAACCAATTTTTATAGTGTTTTCTCTTGAATCTATGTTTCAAAGATCTACTGTGGTTTGTAACAAAACATCAAACCTAAAAATCTTGACTTATGCATTAAAAACAATAGATAATCTGAAATACTAAAAGTGTACCTTTTGCCATGAAGTCAATGACGAGCAGATCTCCTTTTTCAAATAGGGTTTTCTCCTGTCTCCTTTATCACCCACTACAATATGCATGAAAGTTGATAACTACTTTGCAAATCTCATAGGGTAAGAAAGAGGACCGAAAAACCACTTTTATAAATAAGCCTAAAGAGATTTGTTCCGATCAAAGAAATTTGTTAAAGGTTAGTTTCTTTAATTCCCTCAAAAATTAGTCAAACAACAGTCCTAATAGATTGGGCTTCCTAAATTAAATCCAAGATATATTAAAATCAAAATTGAAGGAAAAAGCATATTAAATTAGTGGACTCAACATGTAAGGCCCCAATAATGTTAGACTTGTACGCATTTAGACATTAGTTTTACAGTTAGCATGATAGGAAGGTATCAGTCTAACCCTGGCATGGCCTTTTGGAAAGCAGTAAAGAAGGTCATGCAATGTTTACAAGGGACTAAGGAACATATGCTCACTTTTAGAAGATCTGAGCACTTTTGAGTGATTAGATATTCAGACTCATATTTTGCTGGATGCCTCGACACAAAGAGATTTACATCAAGTTATATTTTTCTCCTTATTGGTAAGGCTATTTTGTGGAAAAGGATTAAACATACTATAACTGCCTCTTCCACATTCAAGTTGAATTTGCAACATGCTTTGAGGCCACTAATTAATCTATGTGGCTGCGGAATTTTATTTCAAGGCTTCAAATCATGGATTTCATTTCTAAGCCGCTGAAAATTTTGTGATAACACTTCAGCTATTCACTTCTCTAACAACGACAAGAGTTCTAGCATTGCAAGACATTTTCAAATAAAATATCTTTTTATAAAAGAGAATGTTTGGGATGATCTAGTGTTTATAGAACAAATAAGTACAAGGCTCATGATTATAGTTCTTATGACCACAGCATTACCGGCAAAGACCTATAATGATCTTGTCAAAGAAATGAGTCTCATTAATGATTATTATGGTCACTTGCTTATTTTTGTGTGCACAGTTAATGAAATATTAAAAAGCAAGATAAATTTCCTTTGGACCATGAATAAGAATTTTAGACCACTCCTATTTATTTTCCTCACTTTATGACTTAATTAAATGGAATTACTAATGTTATAGTATATCGAAGGAAGGAATTATGTCATATAATTGATGTTTGACCGTGATAATTCGCGTTAATGGTTTCATTTAATTACAATATATAAGAATTAGCATAAACAAGATTGATTAAGCTAATTTTCAAGTGAATGGCCACTCGTCGGGATTTTTAAATTTAGTTGAATCCAACTTGAGTCATTTTTTTCCACAAAACTAGTTTTCAAAAACATATATAATAATAACAGGTGGATTACATTTATGTGGTCGTCATGACCAAGTGGGAGATCGCATATGTATGGTCATTCGGACCAAGTGGGAGATTGTTAGACGTGAGTGATCGTCATAACCACATGTTTAACATTGTTTGCGCCTCATGTGTTGAGTCCACTAATTTAATCTACTTTCTCCTTCAGTTTTAATTTAAATATATCTTGGATTCAATTTAGGAAGCTCAATCTATTAGGACTCTTCTTTGGCTAATCTTTGAGGGAACTAAGGAAACAAACCTTAAATAGATTTCTTTGATGGGAACAAATCTCTTTAGGCTTATCTATAAAAATGGTTTTCCGGTCCTCTCCCTCTTAACCAATGCAATTTGTTAAGTACCTATCAACTTTCATGCATATTGGAGTGGGTGATAAAAGAGATAGGAGAAAACCCTATTTGAAAATGGCGATCTGCTCATCATCAACTTCATGACAAACGGTAGGCTTTTAGTATTTCAAATTATCTATTGTTTTTAATGCATTAGTCAAGATTCTTAGGTTTGATGTTTTGTTGCAAATCATATTAGGTCTTTCATCAAAATCATGGTGAAATATCTTTTACAACCACTTCTTATAGTGTTTTCTCTTGAATCTATGTTTTAAAATCATAAAATCATGTCATATGCTGACTAACCCACTTATATTATGCTTCCAACATGGTTCAGTTTTAGTTCCATTGATCACAAGATAATTCATGTCCATTACTTCGATCCATTGGTTTCTCCTTTTTTATTGAGAAAATCCAACGCTCAGATTTTGTAGCACCTTTTAGGTCTAACCCTGCTCTTGGTCCTTGTAGGTTCTAGGCCACTGTCCATTATCGCAAAGGTAATGCTTTAGTGCAAGCTTTGTAGGGATGTTCAAAGAGATGTGTAGCTAATAGACTTAAGAGTTCAGTCACCGCATTGAAGGCCTTACAATTAACCAGCCACATAAAATGATTGTGAAATAAGTTGTGAGATGGACATTGTGACTAGCATTATTGCTATTTTTATATCTAGATTGGCCTGTTGACCTAACATGGTATTAATTTAGTTGAAAACATGTTGTAATTGTCATATTTGAAACTGAAAATGTAATATTCGGCCCATGCACTACTAATTATGTGGTTTTTAAATTGTCCACTCTATTTGATTTATGTGCTTGTTGAGGTACTTCTCATTCTCGTCCCGAGATGCAAGGCGCCCGGCTGAGGCGTGACATCATGTGCTTTATATTCAAGTCTGAGATGTTGGCGTATTTTATTTGAAACTTTATTTGATGTTTTCTGAAATTCTGGATTTTTTACAAAGTCAGTCCTATTCGACTAAGGTATTAAAAATAGAATATATTTGCCATCGGCATCTGCCGGCAAAAGGAATAAGCAATCGAATGAAAGTAACTAATTACCTCTTCACCATAACTAATTACCTGTAGACATATATAGTTACAAATTAATTAATTAGATTTGAAAGTAGACAGAACAGGCAACTGAGTTCCATGAATCTAAATGGGCTTTTATTCTCTAAGATAGGTGGAGTTCAGGGCAGCCCAACTCTAAAGATTAATTGCGTCCTTGGTAATTAGATTTGTCCCAATTACCATCCCTGATAACAAAAGATGTTTTTTCAAGCTAACAACATGTATTTATGGATGGATACTATCTTCTTGACCCCATTTACAAAAAAAATGGGGGGAAAAACATTTGAACCCCAAATAATAAAACCATAGGAGTAAGTGGAGGCAGGAATTTTGTTTTAGGGATCAACCCGATATAAGATGTACCTTGTTAACATTGTTGGCTCGACTTAGCATTTCAAAGGGGTCTTCAAAACCTTTGATTACCCCCTGACAACCCCCTAGTTGCATTTTTAAAAGTAGTCCATCCAGCCGTTCAAACTAAGCATGGTATAACAAAATTAGATATTTCAATCTTTTTTTCTCAGAGATTTGGCCTAATTTTGAGGTATGGATGATGTTCCATTTTAAGAAGATAATCCTACTGGCATACGAAGCTTAAATTGACTAGAATGGGCGTAAAAACACAAATCAACGGGATGCCAACTGGATGCCATTGCACTCCTCAAAACAAAATAAAATATACTAAATGGGCTGCGTGCCCTTTCACAGCTCCAGACCACACCCACACACTCCACAACCCCATTTGAAAAAGCTCCAGACCACACCTACACACTCCACAACCTCATTTGAAAAAGGTCATCATCATCCACATCTTGTGCTCTTATCATTCAAAGCTCCAAGAAAGCTCCACACTCCTACGACCCACAAAAAGATAATGACAGAGATATAAGAAAAAACATCAAATTAGCATTCATTTATGTGACAATATTTCAGTCAAATCTTGATATCATCACCCAAAATAAATATTATTATCTTATGTGAAAGTTTCGAAACTCTAGTTTCATCTTAAGGTCTCAATCATAGATTCTAATATAAATGGCAAAAATCTCAGATTAATTAAAACTAACTAATTAAGCAATCACACACACGAGACAAGAGGCACGACTTTTTACGTGAAAAATTCTATTCGGGAAAAACCACGGGTCACCTTGACCAGGAGTAACAAGTACTATGTAACTGAAGATTACAAAAGATACTCACAGATCCCCCCCAGTTGGACCTCAACGTAAGGATTGCGACGATCTAACCGACTCCTCGCCGTTCACATTTTAAAACAACCAACTTGACAGGCTCTTTAAGTTGAATCTATAATGCGAAAGTGTAGATGATTAGATCTAGAGTAAAGGGTTCAGTACTTCAGATTCTTCACCAGATGCTCTAGAGAGGGTGCTTCAATTTTCAATGGATACTAGGTTGTTCTTCAAGAAGATAGATGATCTCTAGTAGAAGAGAATGACCCCATATATATGTTTAACTTCATAGTTTAGGTCACACATGTGTATAAATCATCTTTCCTAAGAAGTAAGAGGAGAAAAAACAAAGTTTGAAGATCTAGGAAACAAAATCGCCGCTACGTGCTCAAGCACACTCTCAATTGTGCACAAGCGCGCTTGTATAAACTTGACATCCGGAGAAAGAAGCACGAGTATGTGACTACGGGGCTCCTGCACGCTCATCTCTGGAATTGGGGCATGAGTGCGGTCCAAAGCGCGCACGGGCGCTGTTTGGAAAATTTCAGTGCATTCTTCTCGGGTTTTGGTGCACGAGCGCGGTCTTGGAAATTTGAAAAAATCAATTCAAAACAAACCGCAAAAAAGCCCAATTTTATCCATTTCCCAATGAATTTGCCAACACTCAAATGTCCTTACATTATGCAGTGAATTTTCAAGAAATGATGGTTAAATTACTTCCCTTGGTATTATATTCAAGGAAAGCAATAGGCCCACTTTTGTTGCTTAACCTAACATAGGAGCTATGAGAAGGTCATTGTTGTTTCCTTGTGTCTATGCTTCTCTTTCAGTCATGGTCAATGTCTTGGGTGCCAAGCCCTTAAGAGACTCAGTTTGCTATCATTTTATATGAACTGGTGAAAGGTCTCCATCCAGTAATATAGTACATATGTGGTATTCCTTGATCTTGCCTGAAGAATATTGTGGTTGTAGTGGAGTCTTGGTTGGGAGAGTGCTTTAGACGATGCGGTCGATTTCTATAGAGGATGTTCCCTTTTGCAATTTTTTTTTTTTTTTTGTCTATTTGGAAGGAAATAAACAATAGGATCTTTAGGAGCTCCTTTTCTTCCACAGCAAGTTTTATCTCTAAAGTAACCCTTATGATTGTGAAATGGGATTTGGTTAGAAAAGAGTTTTTCAAGTTTACCCTTAATGATATCCTTTCAAGTTGGAAAGCATTCATGGTGTATGGTCCTTTAAAAGAGAGAAGATTAACCTATTAGAGCCCTCATCCAGAAGAGGTTTTAAAGTTTTACATAGATGATGCTTCTAGGGGAAAGCCGGGTCCTGCGGGGACTTGAGGAGTGCTTCACAATAGTA
Source organism: Sextonia rubra (assembly GCA_037013555.1). Lineage (NCBI taxonomy): Eukaryota > Viridiplantae > Streptophyta > Magnoliopsida > Laurales > Lauraceae > Sextonia > Sextonia rubra. The sequence goes on from JASUAD010000001.1 coordinate 46,679,969, forward strand.
ACGGTGTGGTGCTACTTATGTTTTCCATACATGTTGGTGTGTGGTGCTACTCTAATGAAGTAGATGTGTTAGCTATTATAGAAGGTCTTAGGTTGTTCTCTTTAAGATATGGTGGTACTCTTCTTATTGAAAGTTATTCCTTAAATGCGGTTAGTTGAGTGTCTAATAAGAAGGCCAATCCAAAGAAGTTTCAATTTCCATCATCAAGTTAGATCTGTCAATTTCCTAGCAGATGTGTTAGCTAAGCAAGGGGTTGAGAGCAAAGGCAAAACTAGGAATTTTTTATTTGTTGGGGGGGGGGGGGGGGGGGGGGCGGTGGCGCAAAAACAATGGATATAAATCCAATTGGATAAAAATTTCACATGATAGTACACCATAATTAGGACATGATTTATAGTAGTTTGGATTTTAATAATGAGTTCCATTGATTGAAAAGACATAGTAAAGCATGCGGATTTGTACATTAACAATTGTAAATGTCTGAAGGGAGAAAAAAAAAGAACCCATTCTAAAAGTAGGTTCTTGGTTTTCTCCTCTATTTTATATTTACTTTTATATAAGAACCAAAAGGTATATAACTCATATTTGAGATCCAAACCAATTAATTTGATATTAATAATCAAAATTAAACATTGAAAATAATTCTCTATTTATGGCAGACATATTCCCAATCAATATATATATATTTTTGTATAAGAGATAATTTTGAATAGATTAGACTTCAAGTATGAGCTTTAAGGCTAAAAAGAAAAACATGATGCATAGAAAATTAGTGCATCTATAATTGTAAACGCATTAAGTGAAACAAGAGTTGCTTTTTTCAACCTTTTTTCTCATACATGTGATGAAGTAACAACTCCAAACACTTTCACAACATCCAAGGCCCAATAATTCTCTAAGCAAACTATCACGATCTCAAATCAAGGTATGTAGCGGTGACGATGACTCTAAATTTAAGTAAATAGTTTCTAATCTATCCCTAATCTTTTCTTTTATGTTTTTTTCTTTCCTTTTTATTTTTTTTACCTTCCTTCTTTCATCTAATTTCTCACCTATAATAATCTATTATTTAGCTAATTTTTATTTTGGAAATCCACATTATATTCTTAGTATTAAATCTTTTTATTAAGTTGGTGGGGCCATCCATTAAGGGATTGTCATTAAAAGGAGGGGCTAGAGGATATTATATATATAATATAGGCAAAGTCCAAAATGAAGTGGGGGCCATGGCCCCTACTGGCCCCATAGGTCCACCCATGGTTGATAGGTTGATTCCATGGGTGGGTGTATTGTAATTGAGGTTAGAGTTGGTGCATCTCTCACCTTCTGCTTTCTTTTCTTTTGTCGTTGTGCTTCGTATCTCTTTTTTCCTCAATGAGATTTTGTTACTGCTTCAAAAAATGAAAAAATGAAACAAAAGGGAGAGGCCAAATTCATGATTACAGCTGACAAACCTTGAATGCTTAATGTTGTCCTCCTAATGAAGGCACCCCCCCCCCCCCCCCCCCCCCACCCCCAGCCCTGCTTTTTTTCCTTTTTTAGGATTTTAGTAAAATCCTCTTACAGTCACTCTATACAAAAAAGGATCCCAAATACATAATTCCACCATTAATGGTCCCAAGGGCCCTTTTTTGTTTAAGTTTTTGCAATTTGACTTAGGCGGGGATATCCCTACTCACCCATGTACATGAGTGGGGAAATTCCCACACGTTTTCTTCTCATTCTTCCTCCTCTTCCTTCCTCCTCCTCTCTGCTCATTCTTTCTTCTTCTTTATTCTTCCTCCTTCCTCTTCCTCATTTCCTAAACCTCCAGTTCCAAGGCGAAAACCCTATCTTAACATAGTTCATCTTGTCCAATCCCCATCATATTAGTCTTCCACACCATCATCAACCCTTTGAAGTCCTTAAATTGTATATTTTTATATACATTTTGAACCATTTTAAGGACTTATTGAATCAAAAGAGCCTTATTTATTGTGAAATCATGGTTTTATTTATTTATACTTCATTGCAGTATATTCATCCATAATTTGCTAAAAATTGTCAGTTTTTTCTTACATTCATGAAACATGCCATATTTAGAATTTTATTTTTGGAAAGTTTTAGCTAAATTCGTTTTCTTTTGAAATGACTCAATTTTTCATCATCATTTGTTAATTTGGTAAAAATCATACACAATGATGCCATTCATGAGGAATAGGCCCACATTGGTGAGATTGTAAGTTTTGATCAAAATTATTATTATAAATAATAATTCACTTTTTCTTGTAGGAACTTGGTGAAGTAGGTCCCACACATGCACATGCGCGCACTCACACATGTGTTGGAGATCCAAAGATGATGGGATCCACTTTTTTGCATAAAATCCTAAGATTATTTTAAATATAATTCAAGAAAATCAAAGAAAATCCATGAGGGCCAAATTGGACAGGAGATTTTGTAAAATAGAAAGTGACTTTGTAAAAAGACAAAAGTGGAGAGACTAGCGCATTAGCCAAATTTGTCACAACCCGAGCTCAAGAGTTTGGGGGTTAGCAAAAGTCGAACCAATAACACACGTACTCCCGTACCTGCACACTTAGACCCGGTCCAAATGCACACGTACAAGGGAAGGTTCACACGTGTAAACATGTACGCGGAAGCTGTAGATATCAAAACATCACAACAATATGTAGGAATCAATAGAAAACCAGAATTAACATACATAATCTCTGACAGTGTTACAAAATGAGACAAAATACTGTATACAAGTCATGAATGGATATGGTCATGATAGCGTTCAAAAGAATGAAGACTCGCATGCAAGATGAGGTTTTGACGCTCTCCAAGAGAAGGGATCACACCCACTCCTCTAGCCCGGATGGGGCCTCGGGGGTCTCTGCTGTAGTCTGATTGACCGACGAGGGGTTGGCCTGGAGATCTGAGCCTGCAACATCAAAGACGAGCATGAATACAATAATCCAGCAAAGTATAAGCAGTAGAAAGAACAGAAGTAATCATAACATGTTAATGCATGTAAACTAAGCAATCGTGTGAGAAATACAGCATGCTCGAATGAATCAAAAATACTTATACTGTACATAACTAGTTGGCTACTACACATGCCATATGCTCCCAAATGAGGGATCTTATAAACATGAGGAGAACACCATTGTCCGAGCCAGGGTACAAATGGGTCTCGGTTTCCTGAGGTCTGGATTCCCAAGACGTGTCCTTACTGCAGCAAGGTCATATAACTATACCAAAGTCACCCCGTCGGGCTCCTAAGGCTGAGGCAGAGTAGTGCCTGACCATAGTGAGTCAATCATGTGCTACACCTCGAGTCAAACATGCCAACAAGTATATCATACATGCATAATCGTGATCAACATAAGTGTATACTCCAGGTGTAAGAAACATATCAATTAATCCATCAAGTGACGTGTAGACAAAATCATATAACCATGTTAAAGAAGGGAGGTCAATGCTTGACATGCAAGATACAATGCAATGATGCCATATCGAGTCAAGGGTAATTACAATCCAATCTTATTCTAGTTATCCAATGTTTCCAACCGTGCATATTGATGTAGTTTTAAGGTCTCCGATGTATTATTGTCTAGTGTTGCATTCCATCTGAGAGTACACCAAAATCCTTAAACCAACACCCATGGGAAGGTGCTTAACCGCTGGATAACGAACATGAATGATTCGCAGCCCTCGAGATCATTCACGTAGTAGTCTCACTGTCCATTGGGCAAGTCATGGTTCCCTACCTTCTAGGTACAAGGCCCTACCAAGTCGTCCTCATTCCTATCCTTTCATTTGTATATTTCTCTCAGCTTCGCCGTAGGAGACCTTGCGGCTCAGCCGTAGGTTCCTTACGGCTTAGCTGTAAGAGAGGTCACGGCTTAGCAGTGGCCACGCCGTAGAAGAAATGCAGATTTGCATACTCTCAGTTATTTTCAGGAACACCCTGTATTGATCTACGGCTAGGTCACAGTGGGGCTTACGGCTTAGCTGTACTGCATGTTACGGCTTAGCCGTAGCACAATTCACAGTTCAGCCGTGAATGCGCGGGCGACTTTTCTGAAGTGATTGCACAGAATAACTGGAACGAAGGAAAACAACGAAATTAAAAGAGAAGAACTGATCTCAACTGGGCTGTAGACATGCTGTACAGACATATAAAATCAAAAATCATGAACATCATCTCAATCACACACATATCATCATGGGTTCCTACAAGTTGTGCTTATACTTGCCTCAATTCGATTCTAACACTCCGTTTGCTGTCCTTGGGGCTCAAATCACTCCCAACCACAACCCACAGCTATCGTGCATGAAAAAAAAAGGAGAACTCATGAGCCAAAGCCAAATCGTGGAGAACAAGAAAGAAAGGGAGAGAAGGAATCCAAGACATTCACTTACCAGCAAGCACAGGAGGAAGGAAATGGAACAAGTGGAGCCTTCACCCTTCTTCTAGCTTGATTGAATCAAAGAGAATGGAAAGAGGGAAAACGAGAGGGAGAAAGAGACGAGCGAGAGAGACTGAGAAGAGAAGAGAGTGAGAGAGAAAAGAGTCAGTGAGATATTTATAAGATAAAGTTTAAGGAAAATTACAACCAAGTCCAATTGCTTAAGGCCATTTACAATTCGAGTCAAATCCCTGTCCTTCGGAACCATGTAACATCGTTTGCAATTGACACAATTACAGAATTTAACGAGTTCAACAAAAGACACGTGTTGACACTAAGATGATGCATAAATGACGAGATCTTAGAAAAATACAAATTACGAAAAAGGGCTTGGTCTACCTAAACCAGGTCAAACTCAACCCAACTACCTATCCATGACCCACAACAAAACTAAAACAAGAATAAAACACTATTAGCAACAAAAACAACATTAATTAGTCACTAAACTAGATCAAGCTGAGTCGGGGTGTTACAAAATTGATTTGTGAAAATCTCATCTTCAAAAAGATCTCCCAAATGTAGTCAAAGGAGAAAACTTTCCTGATTTCCATTGCTTTGTGGGTATGATTTAATTTTGGCATCTTTCTAAAAATAGGAAGATATGCATGGAATGATGAGCAGCCCTAATTTGGAATAAGAAAGTATATGGATTATTTGTAAGGTCCTGATCCCAACTAACCTCGATTTGTATTAATTAATCTTATTTTATATTAATTAAAATATGTTTAGGCTAATTTAACTTAAACCCTTTGGGCTTGGGTCATGGATAGGTTATTGGGTTGGGTTTGAACCTTACTTACGTAGTTAAGGACCTCTTTGTAATTTGTTCTTACATCATATTGGCACCTCATTAGTTGCATCTTGTGTAAATCTTCATCTAGACCATCTTTCATATTAGGATTAACTTGATTCGGATCCATCTTGGCCCAATTGAGGTCCATATGACCTAAACTGTAATTTCCCAGAAATGTTGGGCTTACATGTAATACTGCAGAAAATTTTGATTAAAAGAATGAAAACCAATGTCTCTCCTCATTTCTCCTTCTATGTATGATGGAACCACTTCTCCTCTCCACTCTTCTTCACCTCCATCTCAACTTGAAGCTGCAAACAAAGTTTAGAGCCTTGCATGCAATAGCAAAAGCTTCCACCCATCTTCTTCTTCCTCCTTTGTGCATTATCTTAGGAATCACCATCTCTTTCAAGTTATAACCCCCCTAAAGTGAAAAATCAACCTCTATTTCAATTCTTTGGGTTTAATAAAGTCAAAGAGACTCAATTATATAACATGCATGCATTCTACACTAAATTCACCATTTGCATATCTTTCATATAGAGGACCTATTCTTTTGTTGAGGCTTTTCCTAACCACACACCAAAAAGGAGTTAGTCAGGTCAAGCACTATGTAAAAGGCAAGTATTAGAGTACATATGATGCTGCATGTGTGGTTACAATTTTGATTCTTAGATGATCACTTCCAGTTTCAAGTTACAGCTCTTTCTGCTTGATTTAAGTATATATATGTTGAATTGAGTGAATTAGAGTGTGAATATGAAATGGGAGTGTTATGTGAGTCTTGGATGACCTTTAGTGACATTTTGAATCTATAGAAAGCCCCTATAACCCCATTCATTCAAAGCTCTGTATTGAGTTCAAGCTTCAGAATCACCTTTAGAATTTTTGAAGCTTATGGTGAAGCTTCAAAAATTCTGAAGGTGATTCTGAAGCTTACGGTGAAGCTACAGTTAAGCCGCAAATGTGTACGGCTCAAAGTCCCAAGAGTACCAAAACCCATTTTTGTACTACGGCTAACCCTCGGCTAAGATGTATAATGAACTACAGCTAAGCCGTAACCATCCCTTTACTAAACCGTAAGCCATTTTACGGCGAGCTTTCCTTCTACGGCTAACCCTCAACTAAGCCGTGGATTGTAATATGGCTAAGTCGTATCCCAGCCATAGGCTAATATACAGTTACACCGTAAATGCGCAGGAATTTAAAGGAAAAAGTAAGCCACTCATCTAAGCCATAACAGATGCACAGCTAACCCGTAAGGACTCTGGGAACTTAGGATATTAGTGAATTCAAATGACTTTGTAGTGCTTTAGATATGGCACATTTTTCCACTCTTAAATTAGCCTAATGGTGATCGAATGATAAAGAAGATGAGTATAGAGCTGTCACTTATCCCCTTCGATTTTTCGGATGAATTCCTAATGTCACGTCATGGATGTTGGCATAAGAATAGATGTCCTTGCATAACAAAGTAATGCCAAAATTTGGTAACACAGTGACACCGGACGTTTTATGAATATATTGTGTTGAATGCCCTCGAGATTACGGATTATCTAGCATAGGGTTGGTTAGTAAATTTCTTTGATACCTTCTCGATTTAAATGCATTCATATTGTAGGAAACCTGCTCTCAACATGATCTAGTCATGTACCCATTCTTCCTGGAAAACTTTGAGATGAATCAAGCTACTGAGTGTGTGCCTGTTAGTCAAAATGGGTGTAGCCAAGATTGAAAGGGTTTGAGCTCTCTAGCTCATTTAAGTATGCAGTGTTACTTATCAGTTACTTAGCTAATTTCGAGTTTTTTTTTAATGAATATGATCTCAAGACCAAAACTCCCTTATGTACGATATAATAAGTTTAACTGAATGTATGAAAGATGTAAACTCAAGTTGGTCTTAATACTTTGAGTTAGCACCACTTAGCTTGTGCCCTTATTAGGTTCGACGGAACCAGTTTGAGTATCTATATGTCCCTACTGCAATAGTCCATGGAGGAGTTGTCGGCGCTTCTTAGGAAGTTAGTCTGATCCCTTAGCAACCCATATGCACACTCTCTCTAGATGATATGCTCTCTTTTGGGAGAATATAGCTTCGTGAATGCCAATTAGTGTGTACAATATTCCTTTTATGATTCGTTACTCATGGTTACTCATGCACAACATGCCTAGTTTATGTTTATTGCCTTCTTTTAATCAATATATTTCTTAATTCATTTGATACAGCATACTGGTCTTATATATCTTTATAGTTGCTTAATCATCATGTTAACAGTGCTACCCTTGGTGTTACAGGTACAGCTTCAGACCCCAACCCCAATGTCGATGTGTCCCCAGAGGGTGCCCCAACGGTACCTCGGGGTATAGAAGAATGGAAGGATGATGACGTCTTTTATTAGTCATCCTATGGAGAGCGTCTAGTGGTTTGGTCGGGTTGATCAGTCGTGATCATGGTATTTGTATGGAGATGTTTAAACTGGACATTGTGTATAAAACATGTTTTAACTCTTATGGGTATGTATGTGATGGGAATGTTTAATTAAAAGACTTAAGTTTAGTATATGATGGTACGATATCCTCTTCTATGCATTGCTTATGATCTTTACAGATGTATTTCACAGGTTTTCACTTTATATTTGAAATTAAATCTACGTGTTGTGGTCTTGCCTCATATGTTCCTGTGGAATCTCCCTTGTAATGATTCGTCGTATCTCCACATGGTACAGATTACTACGAGATTACGTATTCACACCCCAGGGGCTATTCTAGTCCCCAATTCTCGGGATCGAGGCGTGACATTGTTACAAAAGTATACATCACTCTAATTTTTAAAAACTTTCAAAAATTGAAAAAAAAAAGTTATTGTTTTTCAACTTGTTTTTAACTCATTTTGCAAGAAAGTGAACCGAATGTGACCTAACCGCTGTCCTTGATCATCTCTAAGCCAAAGAAAAGCCTTTGCCCTTGTAGTGCGAGGCAGCTTTTCTATTCAGGGTACTGGTCCTTCAAACGGGTCCATTAAGTACACCATACCACTCCTTAGTGGTTAATCTGGCCCGGCTAATTTCATAGGACTAGGTTGGTGAACTTAGGTGAACTTTTTAACCTTAAGAGCTGACTTAGTTGCTGCCCTTTTAGGTTAGGTATTTTTTAACTATTCAAGAAAAAAATTTTACAAAAAACATCCAAAAATTAAAAACAAAACAAGTGATTCCAAAAATGGACCGATGGGAAACCATAAAAACAAAGAGACTTAACAATGGGCAAACCAATGGGAATGGAATCAATGCTGATAACCCACTGAAGTCCTGGCATGCTTTGCACGAACAAGAAAAGATTGCAAAGTTACATCAAACAAATTGTTCGGTTGGATCTTATGAACGGACATGGGCCAATCACCATGATCATTATTACAGCGAGGAATGTGCAAAAGATTTTAATGGAATGACTAAGTCAAATGATCACCAAGTGAGGGCCCTACGTGATTACCCATTCCCTACACAATCATTCACTCCTATGGATGTGGGAATTCAATGGCAAGCTGAATCAAATTCAAATCAATGGCTTTGCCACGATGAAATGGGTGACATATATAGCCCAACTTGGAAAAATCAAACTCTTGACAATTGGTGAAACGGGCCCAACATGTATCAAGCCTCCTATCCCAAGAATTTACTCCGGGCAGGTTGTATGACTACCCTTTACAGGAAATGTCCTATGTGCCTCCTTTATCTCCTTAGTTATATGCATCTTATGATCCCTCTCCACCCGAATGATCATATGAACCACCACCACTCCTAAAGGATTCTTTGGAGGATACTTTAGCCAATTCATTGAGTTCACACAAAACACCATGCAATCCATACAAAATAATGCACAATATATGGAAAGCCTAATGACTTCGATTAGCCAAACAGTGCTTAAAATGAAAAAAAAGAAATGACACCCTTGCAATTAAAACGAAAACTCAACAAGATCATCCGACATTCATTAAAGATCTTGTGGATATGGATTGTGTAAATACACAGTGGATATCCAATAGTGCACATAAGAACATAAATGATGGTGTGATACATAAACCAGTTGATGAATCACATGAGCCTGTTTTCCTCAGTACCACCCATTCTACTTCACAAAAGAAAAATCTATGCCCTTTTACATAAATCCTTTTTATGATTCAGATACCTCTGATGATTTTGGAATTGTGGTCTTTTAAAAATTTCATATATCCATGATTGATGGAACCACAAATGAACCCAATGAGCCTTAAAAGAAAGATTACAATTGGGAGGATGACCCCATTTTTCACATTTCTAACTTGAACAATTTGGAATCTGTGGAATCTTTAGTAAATTCTTCATGGAATCTGATGATTTGACCCTCAGAGAAATTGCCCTCACATTTATTGGCCCTCAATGTTATTCAAAAAAACTTGTGAAATTAGAGGAGTGTGGTCCTGTTCAGACCTTTATGTTTAACGCTTTGGAATCATCTAAGACTGTGCTTAAGGACATTATAGGAATCAATTCAAAAGAATTTATGGCACTAAAGGACCTAGGGCCACCCTATTGTTCATTTAGCCTTCAGTTCCTACCATACAAAGATCCATTTGTAAGGAAAGAGGAGAAAAAAATTTACGTCATTCATACATCATATTGATACCATTACATGTGTCTCATTAAGCTCGTCAACTTTTGCACTTGACTCAAATGTATTTAACTTTATTTGTGATAGCTAAAACCTCATTTGACTTAAACTGAAATTACCCCAAAGAATAAAGATTTTCTTATTAACTTCAGAAAAGTATGTCATCTATAAAGTCCCAGCTATTACCATTCGAACTTCTTCTCCATGGGTTCTTTTTGCTCCAATGTTCTTCTTCTTCTTTCTATCCTTCACCACCATTTCTCATCAAAGCAAGAGAATAGAGGATTGCATGTTTGATCTAAGGTTCTCACCTTCCTTTTCCATCCTTCTTTAGCTCTCCTCAGTCCTTGAAGTATAAGACTTGGGTATCTTCTTCTTCTAATTAATCTTCAAGGTAGGATTGATTTCCATTACAGCTCTCTTGAGTCTAGAGGACTCTCATTCTAACGCATGAACTCATCTCCTTCCTCATTTCTTACATGCATGACATTTCGGGTCAAGAATTGAGTATTTCTCCACAAGTTGAAAATAAAAAAAGAATAATTAGTTGAAAGCTTAATCTAAGGCAAGTAAAAGCAAATTTTGATTTGATGCATGTTGGTATATTATGATTCTTGTAAATCTATCAATTTTAATGTGTTTTACAGCCCTTAATTGTACCTTTATCCTATTGATTTGGAAATGCATGTTAAAGAATCAAGTTATGAAACGAACTGGACTTGCTTCAGAAAGCCTCAAGCTTACGGCTAAGCCATAATAGAGTTATGGCCTAAATTCCAAAGAGCAACAATTTTATGAATTGTACTACAGCCAAGCTACGGCTAAGCCGTAAATGTTCTACGGCTAAGCTGTAACCAAGCCGTGTCCTAGCCGTAAGTATTTTACGGCTTGAAATCCAGAGAGCACCAAAATTGAAAATCTTTCCACGGCTAAGCCATCTACAACCATAACAAATGCTAGCAAAAGTAAAAGAAAAGAACAAAATGCCTGGGATTGAAATCTATATTTCGTTGAATACTAAATAGATACCACATCATTCTTGATAATCCTATTTAACAATGCAGATTTAGAGCTGATGGCATGTGGAAATGCTCTCTGAAAATTGAAATCCTTGAAATGAATTGAATAGGAAAAAAAGGTTTCTTCAAAAACCTAGAAATCTAAGGGAAAGAGAGAGAGAGAGAGAGAGAATAGAGGAGAAATAGGTTGGGATGAAGGGTTTTTTTCACTGTGTAAAAAGAAACCTCTACTACGATTTTTAAGAGGTGGGGTGGTATTTTTAAGAGATATGGGGTGTGGCCCAGTGGCCTATATGAAATTCTTTGGAATTTCTATAGTAGACCTGGGGCGACCGCGCCATATGCGGATCACATAGGTCTGCCATTGGACTTGGGGGAGAATTGACTAAGTTAGCTAGATCAAGACAATACTAAGTTCGATATCTTCACTGGTTGAACTTGAACTAAGTTGGCTGGATCAAGACAATACTAAATTCGATATCTTCACTGGTTGAACTTAAAAAGCACTATCAGTATGATTTGGGTACTATTTCTTTTCCATATATGAATTGTCCACAGCCAAGTCGAGCTTGGCTGAATCTTATCTAACTCCACTGTAGTAAGCAAAGTTCAATGAACATGGCCGAGTTGAGCTTGGCTAAATCTTATCTAACTCCACAGTAGTGAGCCAAGTTTAATGAACTTGAGTGAATCTTACTGAACTACGCTGTATTTCTTCTTCTTCTTCTTCCTTTTCTTCTTCTTCAAAGCTATTACTCATCCAATTTTGTTATTTTGGGTTATTTAGGATTTGAAAGTATGTTTATGATTTCATTTTTTTCGTAACATTCTGTATTGTAATTTGGGTATTAACCTAATTAATTTATTTTAACTATTTAAGATTCGTAAGAGTTTAAAAGTGTCTGAATTATTGTTAAGAATGTGTGTGTGAAGTTTTGTCTGGGTTTGAGCTCGTTTGAGCATAGTAGGGGTAGTTTGCTATTTTAAAAAGTTTAGAAGCCCTTTTTCGTTATTTTTTGATTTGTGAGATTTTGGGCTCGTTGGGTAGCTTTCCTAATTCTAAGATTTTCTTTCTTCTACATTGAATTGAACAAATTTGAAACCATTTTGATCAGCAAATGAGGACCCAACTAAAACTAAGCCTTTATTTGTAATTTCCCAAAAATCACTTAATCTATACAATCAGCAACCGACCTTCCTTTTCTTCATTTCGTTTTCTCTTTCTCTTTATTCTTTCTCTGGTTTTCTCCTTCCATCAACCAAACTGCTTGCTGTTGTTGGATTTTTAGTTGTCAGAGTTTTAATTTAAGCCACCACCTTTTCCATTTCATCTTCCTCATCTCAAAAGACCCATTTTTCAAATCTTTCCTTCACCAAACAATTCTAGGTAAGTCTAAACCCACGCCATAGTTTAGTGTTTTGGATTTTTAGTTTAATTTCAGTTTAGGAGTGTTCACTAGACTCATCTTTATCTGTTTATAGGTTTAATTGCTTTCGGTTTGGGTTTCTTCAAAGACTTGTGGCTTGAGTTGGGTTTTGCAGGTTTTGGGGTGAGCTTGGGCTTCTCATTTTCAACGCTTAACATCAAGGCAAGTATATTTGTCTTCATAGATTGAAAACATGTTCATTTTATTGATTAATTTCACATCCTTTATGTTTTGCTCAATTTGATTAAAAATGGAATGGAATGATGGGAATGGAATGGAGTCAAAACCACCTTTAATTGATTTTGATTCAGGTATAATGTATAACCTTCAAAGAACTCATATGAGCTGAGAATTTAGTCTATACACTGCATTTAAGAAAGAACTTAATCTCAACTCACATATAATTCAAGTAGAAGTGCTAGATACTTGAATTATGATGTTAGCTTAGAAATTTGGATTTGCATCTTTCATGATTTTAGGGATTTTATCCTTTTGCATTATCTTGAATAATGCTTACTTGAGATTTTAGTTTTGAGCAACATTAAGTTGGTCTATAACTATATTATGTCCTTAAATGGGCATTTTGGCGACTACATTGATCAATTTGATTTCGAACGGTTGATTACTGTCTTTAGCTTTGATTGCTTTGCATCCAAGATTTTGAATGGGATGTCTTTCCAGCCTTTTAATTTTACAAGGTTAACCACCTTTCTTGATTTCAGAGGATGAACCATCCTATGTAACGGTTTTACCATTGCGTGACTTAATTGTGTATCTTAGTTGAATATTGTTTTGAATCATGATTTACAGTATTATTCGCACATGTTTATATTGTTTATTTATTTCGAAACTACATGTTTATGATATTACTTGCCATCTACTTTGTAGTTGATGTATTGCATTTGGTGCATAGATAGTGAGTATATCTACACCAAGGAAAAAGAGCAAGGTGAAGCACTACAAACGTTTGAGCCACCTAACGAACCAAAGTAGGGTGTAGAACATGGTTCTGAAATCATATTCAAGTGAGGGAGTGAGTACTTGTTGAGAGGAGCTAAAGATGATGGAAGAGTGAAATCTTCTTATTGGAGTGGTGTTCGTTGGAGTAAAAAGGTAGGCAAGTTGCTTCTTCTACTACCAAAGAAGGAACCAATAAAGAAGACATAAGAGATTGAAGAGAATATTACTACTATTACCAGCAACAAAGATAGAAGCGAACCTTTTGAAAACACTGAATAATTAGAAAAGTATGAACCTATCTCAAAGTCAGTGGCGCCATGTGCATCTTAGAGGAATGAAGACCCTGAGAAACCTATTTTAGAAATCAAGGGGATGGGGGTTTTCTGTCCACAGAGGGAGAGAAAGCTAGCTGAAAAAAGGGAGAAGACACTTTCATCGCTACTGCATGAGGAGAGACCCATTTTGTGATTGATGGGTTTCATTTGGGGATTTCAAATGGAAGAGGAATATGTTAACGCAGGCTTGGGGCTAGGTTGATGTATATATGGAAACGGAAGGGGCGGATTGCGTTGCAACTAGAGTGTGGCCCATGGATCCCTGACCCTCTTATAAGGATATTTCAATTGTTACCTGGGGTGGCCTCATCCACGTGATACAACGTGGGTCCGCCCCTGGAGAAAAGCTTGAGGATTGGGTAACTTAAGATGCAAAAGGCAAGAGAAGCACGATGATGGTCTCTAATCGCAAATCTGACGGCTGGATTTTCTAGTTGAAATATGCAAAGAAGAGAAAAAAGAGAGGAAGGTGAGGAGGGAGGCCTGCGAACATGAGGAAGAAGAGACAGGAGTGTGGAGCCGGTTTTTAGGGTTTATATAAAAGGGGTAAGTGAGTTGGGTTTGGTCTCTAAACGGAATGGGTAGATTTACGTGGATGCAGGCCAGGTTGAGGCTTAGATCTTTTACCAATTGGGCCCAAATCTCACTAAATGAAAGACTGCAATTCTTACATGGTCCCACTTAAGATCTAACTGGCCACTTTAACTAAAATACAACCAATTAAATTAATAATTAATATTAATAAAATACCAATAAATATTTATAAAACTGGGACATTACAATTATAATCTCTCTTTTAAACACTAGGTCTTATGACAAGTGCATATAAATTTTAAAACATCTTAAAAACCATGACGAATGGATACGAATATTTTAATGGATGGAAAACGCCTTAGAGTCGTTGCAAAAGGACTTACCTTCATTAGGGTGTACCTTTTTGTAATTTCTATTACCCTTATTAAAAAGGCAGAGTTTCTCCTCCAGTTTCATCACTTTGACTGTAGAGATAGGCTTATGGCCCACTTCATCGACTGTAGAGATAGGCTTATGGCCCACTTCATTATATGATAGATTACTTCATCATATTACTGTAGAGGTAGGCTTATGGCCAACTTCATCATATTATAGATTACTTCATCATATTACTATACCAGTTTCATCACTTTTACTGTAGAGATAGGCTTATGGCCCACTTCATCATATTATAGATTACTTCATCATATTACTGTAGAGATAGGCTTATGGCCCACTTCATCATATTATAGATTACTTCATCATATTACTGTAGAGATAGGCTTATGGCCCACTTCATCATATTATAGATTACTGCATCAGATTATAGATTATAGAAAGGCCCGATTTTAATATGTCAAGATTCGATGGCCCAAAAACTCATCTTTCATCAGCGGCTAAATGAGAGAAATGGGGGTGGCTTTCAAACAACCGATGCCCACAATGGGGGTGGCTTTCAAACAGCCGATGTTCACAAACGATGTGAAACTGCCATTAGAAAGGTGATGGATGTGTAAAAGGGCTCGGGAGATGATCTGCTTTCATCTTTGATGTGGAGATTTGATCATTGGGAGAGAGTGGGGAAGAAGATGAGACAAGATTAGGGAGAAGAGAGGCTGTTAGGTTTCCCTAAATTGGTTGTATTTTTGGTAAATCTACTAGAAAGGAGGAGAAGAAGAACAGTAGATAGGTCGTTCTGTTTTTGCTTGAAGGCGGTGCATGCTAAGAAGAATCGAGGAACCATGAAGCCAAACAGCCAAGCAACAGGAACTAGCGGTTCGCCTGATTTACTGTAGATCCATTCTGATGGCCCACCTATGCAACGTGTTACATGGA
This sequence comes from Sextonia rubra, assembly GCA_037013555.1. Classification (NCBI taxonomy): domain Eukaryota; kingdom Viridiplantae; phylum Streptophyta; class Magnoliopsida; order Laurales; family Lauraceae; genus Sextonia; species Sextonia rubra. Next base: position 46,695,455 of record JASUAD010000001.1, read on the forward strand.
TCATCGACGCGGCTGGTGAGGAAAATGCCATTTTAACAGGTGTCTAGATTTTTCTTTCTTTCCTTTATCTGTTCTTATCTGTTTTTGATCGATTTTAATGCTATGCAACGTGTAGCATGGATCATCCATACAGCTGGTCAGGAAGATGATGCTCTAACAGGTGTTTCGATGAGGTGTCCCAATATTTCTTGTTTTTTCTTTCCTATATATTTATGCTCATCTCTTTGATTTGAATTTTTTCAAACAAAAACAAACCTTCAGGAGGACAAAGAAAAAAACCAAATCTGTTTGGTGGCGAAGGATTTTTGGTGAATCGATTTTCATGTCATAAGGACTGTGGTGTTCAGGTGAAACTCTTCCATGCCTATACTCTTTTTTGTTCTTTGTTTTTTTTTTTTTTTTTTGCCTATTATTCGAGCAATATATCGATGCACATGATTTTTTTCCTTTTCACAAATTCTTAAGTTCAAAATGAAATCTTCGATTGGTTTGCATCTACTTATATTATTTCTTTTCTGCCTCTATAAATAGTGTGTTGATTATCAAGTGTTTGATGAAATGTGTGATGGAAATTCAGTCTCAAATGCTTATACTTTTCTTTTGTTTCTTGGTAAATATGATATTGAGCATGAATTGTTTGATTAAATGTCTAATAGAAATTAAATTTTAATGCTTTTCTGTTATGTCAAACAGTTATTGCAGCAAAACTTTTGATGCATGTACATTTTTTCACTCTTTCTCTATCTTTTTGAACTTGTAGCCCTCTGTTTTGCAAAGACTGCACATCTCAATATTAGAACACATAGTTCAATTGAAACATGAAACTGGGAGTAACTTCTGTATTACTGTACTAGAAGTGGTCATACTACTAGAACTTGCAAATTTGAATGCACCAGTGCTACTGCATTTTAATTCATTACAGTATCAATCAATTTAATTTATATCATTAACAGATTTTAGATTTGATTGATAAATTCCATGTGCTAGGAACCTGGGGAAGTAAGGATAGGGCTAGGACCCATTTTTGAACCATTCATTTTGTATCAATTGAGATAAGATTTTAGTAAAGTGATAAGGAAAAAAAACACAAAAGGATATGTCCATACAAAAAAATATCTAGAAAAAGAAATGTAACAACCCGCCTCGCACCATCGAGGTATTGTCCGCTTTGGACTTCCCAGGAGGTCACCCTTCCTGAAATTGCTCTGACTCGAGCACGCTTAACTTTATAGTTTTTTATGAAAGTCCTCACGGTTTTGTCCCCAAAAGGCGCCTCGACAGTTTAGCACGGATTATTACTTATATTCTTTCATTCAGATGTACTTTCTGGGACTGGGTTATTACAAGAAATAAAGCTACAAAGAAGCAATGGAGCCGGGAGAATTATATAGGTCCTATATGAATGTCAGTTTCTACCAACTCTTCATTTACCTAATGAGCTCACAACCTCATCATCACCCTTTCAGATATGTCAAAGAACTACCAATGGAACTGGCAGTGACTTTGTTATTACTGTACTAGAAGTAGTCATAGTACTAGAACTTGCAAATTTGAATCCACCAGTGCTACTCCATTTTAATTCATTACAGTATCAATCAATTTAAGGTATATCATCAACAGATTTTAGATTTGATTGATAAATTGTATGTGCCAGGAACCTGGAAAAGTAAGGATAGGCCTAGGAGCCATTACTGAACCATTGATTTTGTATCAGTTGAGATAAAATTCACTAAAATGATAAGAAAAAAAAATAGAAAAGGACATATCCATGCAGAAAAAATATCTAGAAAAAGAAAAAAAGCTACAAAGAAGCAATGGAGCTGGGAGATTCATATAGGCCTTATATGAATTTCAGTGTCTACCAACTCTTCATTTAGCTAATGAGCTCACAACCTCATCATTATCCTTTCAGATATGTCAAAAAACTATTGCGCTATGATCCATGAGTTGCTTGTTGACTATGGTAATTGCATCATCCTTATTCTATAGGCCACTATTTAAGTGGAATACCTGCTTCCCTATGTTCTCCTTTCCTAACTCATCCTTATCCTTCAACAACGAATACTTCAAGTCATTGTACTGAGCTTGAAGGACAGCCAGTTCTAACTGTAAACTTTGAACAGTTTTCTCCTTTTCATCCTTTAGACGCTTCATATCATTTACTTCTTTCGGTGACTTCTCTACTTCCTTGCTCCAGACTGAATATTTGTTGAATTTAGTTTGAGAGTCACATCTGCAACTTTAACTACTGCGCTGTGATCCATGAGTTGCTTGTTGACTATGGTAATTGCATCATCGTTATTCTGCAGGCCACTCTTTAAGTGGAATACCTGTTTCCCTATGTTCTCCTTTCCTAACTCATCCTCATCCTTCAACAAGGAATACTTCAAATCATTGTACTGAGCTTGAAAGATAGCCAGTTTTGACTGTAGATTTTAAACAATTTTCTCATTTTCATCCTTTAGACGCTTCATACGATTTACTTCTTTCAGTGACTTTTCTGCTTCCTTGCTCATTGAAGCAACTTTTCTTTCTAATTCGTTTCTCTCCATGTTTCCTCTTTGCAACAACATAATCACCTCGTCAATTGATATTTTCAGTTGTTCCATCTCAACTCTTAGTTTTTCCTTTTTTTTTCTACCTGTTCTGAAAAATGTTTGTTCTCTATCCTGAGAGCTACCATTTCAGATTTAAGCATTAGAATTTTTTCTGAAACAGCGTTGTCCTTTTCTTCATTAGATTTCTTTTGATTCTCAAGTTCCTTTAACTTATCTTCAAGTTTGAACAACAGCTGATTTGTTTGTCTTGTTTTCAAATATATTTCATCTGTAAACTCCTTTAGTTTTGATTTATAGAATTCTTGCAGCAATTCAAGCTCTTGATCAGCTTTCTCCAGTAACTCTTGCAAATTGTTCTTCTCCAGATGCAGTTCACTAGCTTCTGTTAATGTTTGAATTAATAGCTTTTCATTTACACTTAATGTGGATGACAACTGCATAGAGAGGGTTTTGAAATCTTCCTGAAACCTTTCAGCTATCTTGACATTTGTTCCATGTCATCTTCCTCAATGCGTCCTCAGCTCAAATAGCTCTCTGCTCCTGCTGAACTTTTTCATGTATGACGGCCACTAGATTAGCTTCAAATGCTTCTGCCTGTTTAAAGCTACAAAGAAGCAATGGAGTCGGGACAATTATATAGGTCTCATATGAATTTTAATTTCTACCAACTCTTCATTTAGCTAATGACCTCACAACCTCATCATCACCCTTTCAAATATGTTAAAGAACTACCAATGGAACTGGCAGTGACTTCTTTATTACTGTACTGGAAGTAGTCATAGTACTAGAACTTCCAAATTTGAATGTACCAGTGCTACTCCATTTTATTTCATTACAGTATCAATCAATTTAATTTATATGATCAACAAATTTTAGATTTAATTGATAAATTCTGTGTGCCAGGAACCTACGAAAGTAAAGATAGGACTAGGAACCATTACTGAACCATTTATTTTGTACCAGTTTAGATAAAATTCACTAAAATGATAAGAAAAAAAACACAAAAGGGCATGTCCATACAGAAAAAATATCTGGAAAAAGAAAAAAAATATAAAGAAGCAATGGAGCCGGGGAAATTATATAGGCCTTATATGAATTTTAGTTTCTACCAACTCTTCAGTTAGCCAATGAGCTCACAACCTCATCATCACCCTTTCAGATATGTCAAAGAACTACCTCCATTGACTTATTAACAATCTTTATATGTTATGTAATTGATATAAAGAGAGATTTGAGATGATAGACCAAGAGATTGGAAGGAGAAAAGAGAAGGAAAGAGTGAACAAACAAAAAGAACAATATTAACTAAATATTATATATTCATGCCACACCATTATTAATTATAGAGATGCAATTGACTCATTCTGTCTATAGAGTATAAAAAAATGAGGGGGAAGATGAGATAACAATGGTTGACAGTAATAATTAATCGCAATTGACAACACAGGAAGACAAGAACCCTACATCCCCAAAATGCATGCACAAGTGCACACAAAAGAAAAAAAAACTCCGCATGTGAACCCTACAGCACACTCCTATGGCCCCCAAGTGCACAACCAAGTTTAGTGGCTGGGTTCACCCCCCCACACACCCCCCCCCCCCCCCCACCCCAACCCCCCACCAGGACCCACACCCGGCACCCCAACAACCACCACTTCTTTTCACCCCTTCCCCCTTTTATTCCTTTAGCACCCTTTGAAGCAATTAATAGAAATAGTAGAGATTGTTTCCAACATTGACTGACAAGAGTAAAAACTTAATAAAAATAATTAATGCTTTCCAAATAGATAAAACTTCTTAATCTCTAATCTCCATCCGTCCAAACTTGCATATCAAATTTTCTGTATTCCACCCATGAGGAGAAACTAAGATCAAGAATCATTGATATGGCACTTCCACTTCCAATTGAAAAGCTACAAACAAGGTTGAACTAAGAATTACATGCACTCAAAAAAAAAAGAGAGAGAGAAAATATTTACGTGGCATTTTCCATTTTCTGTGAAAGTGTACGAATCCTTTGTAGCTTGTTTGCCTCAAGGAGGCATTCAATGCTCTGTATAAATTCATTTCTGGACTGGCACAAAAAAGGCCCACTCTAAATGATGAAAAATTAAGTTGTATCAAAATTAGACCATTTTCCACATGAAAGAAAAATCCTAAACCTAAACATTACACAAATATTATTCGTGGTATAAGTTGTAACAACAGAAAAGCAAAGCAGAGAGGTGACTCTCTTTTTTAAAATCAAGGGAAGGATAAAACAAAATGCATTATTTAGGATCCATTTGTACAACACTAGAATTCCGTAGCATGCGGAATTTCCTTTTTCATGTGCCATGAAAAGTGATCCCTTATGATGTCCAAACACAGTATGAACATGCTATGGAAACAGCAGTGACACAGATTTTACATACAGAAAGTGAAATATCAAATATGATACAACATAATACGTTAGCCATTTTGAAGTACATGTGCATCATAAGTGATTCCTACCCTCCTCCTATCAAGAAAGGAATTTCAATGGGTAAAAGAAAAATAGTTCAACTTTTTCATTTTTTTCCAAACAATGCTACACCAAACAGCAAAAGGCGAGTGCAAAAAATCAAACGTTTTTCCATGCTATCAAGGAATCTTCGACACTGAACAAACAGGAGCAGAAATCTCCTCTGAGGTGAAATACTTCTCAAGTGATGCTAACTTAAAAAGGACGGATAAAGACATAGGACATGGATATAACACAGCACGAACATAATAATAAAGCAAATCCTAAAAAGGTAAAAGATAGACACGACTAGGATACGACAAATAATAAATATATATGTTTTATATATAATTATAAAATTAAAGAATAGTTATATTTTTAGCCAAATTAAAAATAATAGACATTCTTAGCTCATTGTCAATGTTATTTAATTTTTGTTTCTATCTTATTTGGCATGACATTGAAATTTATATGCTAAGCTTTTACAACAATTTAATATGAAAATTAAAGTGTAGTGTTAACCTATGACATTTCTAAATCTGATTGATTTTTTTTTAAGCAGTGCTGCTTTCATTTGAGGTGATCAAACCATCTAAGAGATTATACTTTTCTAATGATTGAAAACACGGATTCTTAGGTCATTCTCAATTTTCTTTAATTTGAGTTTCTCTCTTACTTGCCATGACATTGAAGTTTATATGCTAAGGTTTTGCAACAATTTAATATGGAAATTAAGGTATAGTTTTAACCTATGACATTTCCGAATATTATTTATTTTTTTTAAATGGGGCTGTTTTCATTTGAGGTGATTAAACCATATAGGATATGATGCTTTTGTAATGATTCAAAATTGAAAGTTATAAATAAGGTTGTAGAGGTTATCAATCTCTGCAGAAAGAAAAATCAAAATCATGTCATCTACAAGTATATTCCATCAGAAAATATGGGAACGCAACGTACAAATGAAACAATAGCAATAATAAAAAAGAGGACAAACACACCAAATATATCAATCAATCTAAATTCATATATTGGAAACATACCAAATAGATGAAATCCGAGTTAGTAACTTAAATCTTGCAGGCAATATTAAACCCACCAGTTGTGATATTATATACAATCCCATTGGTGTTGATATTATATACCATGAAATTCTCAAATCTAAAATTTATTTGTTACCAATGACTTTCTACTGAAGACAATAAAACTAATAATTAAATTTGAAAATATACAAAGATATATGATATACATATTTAACAACTGACCACCCAATTGATTAAACCTCAGGGATTCATTATATCATATACAACTCCAGCTTACATAGTTTATGTTTTTTACAAATTAATAAAAATAACACAAAATGATCATCTCGACAAAAAATTTTTCTTGTATCAATAAATAAATTTAATCTATATAAACAATATTTAGCAACATGGTAAAAATGTAATAACTCATAAAAATTTAGAATTTTCTTTCTGCTTTGCGTTTTTTTTATAACGCTTTAATTAGTTCAACTTTCTTCTTCTTTTTTCCTGATTGAGTTCTTGAATTTCTTTTATCATTTGGCTTTTACTATTAAAGAATATGGATTTATGTGGAATCATCTATTTGCATGTTGGAGTGTTACAGAAAGAATATGGAATATATTAGGTTAGAACAAAAAAAAGATAAAATCTTGAACTGTGAAAACAGAAAACAAATGAAATCTAGAAATTATCAAACATATACACACAGATGAAATCTCGCTTTGGTAACACACCATCCAAATGAAATTTGGAATTATTAAGTGAGAAAACAGATCAAATATGCAATTCAAGAAACAAATATAAACGAATGAAATCTCGACTCTGTAACACAACAAATAGATGAAATGTTGAATAGTTAAGACAAAGAACAAATTAAATCGGAAACTCATCAAACATATATAAACAGATGAAATATCGAGTTGCTTAAACACACTACAGATGAAATCGAGATTTGTTAAAGGAGAAAACAGATGAAATCTGGAATTTGAGAAACAAATACAAATAGATGAAATCTTGACTTTGTAACACAGCATACATATGAAATGTGGAATCATTAATAGCTGAAAATTCAAATTCAAGCACACATAAATGCAGCTGAAATCTGAAATTCGAAACACAAATATAAATAGATAAGATCTCAACAAGGAAAATCCAACAAACAGATCGAATATGAGTTTGTTAAGAGAGAAAACAGATAAAATCTCCAATGTAACAACTAAATATATACAGATGAAATCTCGATTTGGTAAAACAATATACAAATGAAATCTTAAACTGTTAAGAAAGGAAATAAATGAAATCTAGACGTTATCACACACATATAATATAAACAAATGAAAAGTCGAAGCAGATGAAATCTCGAAGTGCTCAAGCACCAAACAGATGAAATCTAAAATATTTCTTAGGAGGGACTACAGATTAAATTTGGATTTTAACAAACATATATCAGTCAATCTAAATTCATGTATTGGAAACACACCAAACAGATGAAATCCAAATTAGTAAATTAAATATTGCAGGCAATATTAAACCCATCAGTTCTAATATTATATACAATCTCATTAGTGTTGATATTATATTCCATGAAATGCTCAAATCTAGAATTTATCTGTTAGCAATGATTTTCTTCTAAAGACAATAAAACTAATAATTAAATTTGAAAATGTATAAGGATATATGATATACATAATTAACATTTGGATTTTACTATTAAAGTATATCGATTTATGTGCAATCATCCATTTGCATGTTGGAGTGTAATAGAAACAATCTAGAATACATTAGATTTTAAAACAAAAGAAAGATGAAATATCGAACTGTGAAAACAGAAAACAGGTGAAATCTAGAAATCATCAAACATATATACACAGATGAAGTCCCAATTTAGTAAGACACCATCCAGATGAAATTTGGATTTATATATAAAGTGAGAAAACAGATAAAATATAGAATTCGAGAAACAAATATAAATGAATGAATTATCGACTCTGTAACACAACAAACAAATGAAATCCCAAATAATTATGACAAAGAACAAATTAAATATGAAACTCATAAACATAAATAAACAGATGAAATCTCAAGTTGCTTAAACACACTACAGATGAAATCAGGATTTGTTAAAGGAGAAAACAAATGAAATCTAGAATTCGAAAAACAAATATAAATAGATGAAATGTTGACTTTGTAACACAGCATACAAATAAAATGTGAAATTATTAATAGTTGAAAGCTCAAATTCAAGCACACATAAATGCAGTTGAAATCTGGAATTCGAGAAATCAAGAAACAAATATAAACAGATGAGATCTCAACAAGGAAAATCCAACAAACAAATGGAATATGGGTTTGTTAAGAGAGAAAACAGATGAGATCTGCAATGCAACAACTAAATGTACACAGGTGAAATCTCGAATTGGTAAAACGACATACAGATGAAATCTTAAACTATTAAGAAAGGAAACATATGAAATGAGGACATCATCACACATACATAAATAGATGAAAAGTCAAAATGGTCACACATCATATATATGACATTTGACTTTGTTAAAGCAGAAAACAGATAAAATATGGAATTTGAAAAATAAATATGAAAAAATGAAATCTCCACTTGGTAAATGCACCAAGTAAATGGAATCTGAATTTGTTAATGAAGGAAACCAATGAAATATGAAATACGAGAAACATATATAAACAGATGAAATCTCGATTTGGTAAATCCACCAAACAGCAAGAATCTGAATTTGTTAAGGGATAAAACAAATGAAATTGGGAATTCGAGAAACAAATATAAACAAACGAAATTTGACTTGATAAATCCACCAAACAAATCAATTCTGGATTTATAATCGAGGAAACAGATCAAATCAGGAAAGTAACAAGCAAGTATACACAAATGAAATCTCGAATAGTTAAGAGAGTAAACAGATTAAATTTGGAACTCATCAAACATAAATTACCACATGAAGTCTTGATATGATGACAAAACATACAGATGAAATCTTGATTTGTTAAAGGAGAAAACAGATGAAATCTAGATTTCAAGAAGCAAATATAAACAAATGAAAACTTGACTTTGTAACAAAGCATACAAATGAAATCTAGAATAGTTTATGAAGGAAACAAATGAAATCACGAACTCATCCCACATATAGAAGTTGATGAAATCTCAAATTGCTCAGACACTAAACAGATGAAATCTACATTTCTTAAGAGAGAAAACAAATTAAATATAAATTTTCAAAAACATATATCAATCAATCTGAATTCACGTATTGGAAACACAGCAAACAAATGAAATCCAAGTTACTAAGTTAAATGTTGTAGGCAATATTAAACCCACCAGTTGTGATATTATATACAATCCAATTCGTATTGGCATTATATATCATGAAATGCTCAAATCTAAAATTTATGTATTAGCAATGACTTTCTGCTGAAGACAATAAAACTAATAATTAAATTTGAAAATGTATAAGCATATATGATATACATAATTAACAACTGACCCTTATTTATAAATAGAGAGAGAGAGAGATGAGAGATGTATTTTACAATGTAGTGCCACACTGCCATTATTCATAAATCATGTTTAAATATAATTTTGTCTAAATAGAGGTTGAATGGATCATTTTGGATCTGTTTTAATATATCCATCTTCAACGCACTGCCCTCGTAAATTAAGATCCTATTAATTGAAATCCCTTCAACTTGAAACTTACACTGGTTGACTTGACTTTACTAAATTTCGAATTAAACCACTCATTTCAAGTTTAGCCACATACATTAGCAAATTAAGTTGAAAAATTAAATGTAACAAAGGAATTTGTACCACAAGTGTTCTGTCTATTTGCACATTGTATTTTTTCCTTTTCATTCATCTCAATCTATTTGGAGTTTTCTACTTTGTCAACACATTTTATTGGGTATTGATTATTGCTTTTTCTTCTATTACTAGAAGTTTCATTTCATAGACCCTTATTGTTTCAAAATTAAATTATGAAATCTATGTACATATCAATTTATGTGTATCTCTATAGATATCAATCCACATACTCCTCTGCTTTTTCTCTTTGTTCCCTTCATTATTTCCCACATAAAATTCAAGTTTCCAAATGGATCTTAAAGTAAATGGTATTTGGATATTTTCACATTAATATTCAGTCTAGGAGTTTTATTCTCTTCAATTGTATTTTTTGTGGGATATGTTCTAAATGTTCTAATAAAATTACTACTGGCTGGGCTAAATCATGATTAATTCTTTTGGCTTTTGGATGATTCATGAAGTTCTCATGGTTTTAATGAGGATGCAAAAAAAAATTAAATGGGTGAACATCTTTAGAAATTAATTATAGCTCTGAATTTTACTTACTTACAACAGTAAGAGAAGCCATAAAAAGAAATTCTTAATCTAGATGGGTTTTATTTTAATTGTATGAATTTCCCATGTTAAAACAGGAATAGCTTTATTTTAGATCTATTAATTCCTATATTTAAATATGAATCAATTTTGTATATTTCTGCTTTCTTTCATTGAGACACATTTTTAATAAAAACATAGGTTTCTACATATTATCTTCATTGATCTCTCTGTCTTTGTTTTCGTTTCTTGATTTGATTGAATGGAACTCAATTTGGTAACTTAAGCCTTCAATTTGTTTCTTCTTTTCTCATTTCTCATTTGCATAGAAATCATTCAAAATCATCCCAACACTTTGTCAATTATATTGGAATCACCCTCCAGTAAAGCCAATTTACTTCTTCCAAACAAATTTAATGCTATAACATGTAATCATTCAATTCAAACAAGTAAAAGAACCAAGAAATTAACGATCCTAAGATTCATAGTATCACTTCCAGTTGGTGAGGAAGATGATGTTCTAAAACGGGTTTGCACATTTCTTTCTTTTCCCTATCTATTTTCATGTCATCGAATTGAATAAAAAAAAAACCAAACATTTAGAACAACAAAAAAATTCTATTTGGTTGTAAAGCCAATTTACTTCTTCCAAACAAATTTAATGCTATAACATGTAATCATTCAATTCAAACAAGTAAAAGAACCAAGAAATTAACGATCCTAAGATTCATAGTATCACTTCCAGTTGGTGAGGAAGATGATGTTCTAAAACGGGTTTGCACATTTCTTTCTTTTCCCTATCTATTTTCATGTCATCGAATTGAATAAAAAAAAAACCAAACATTTAGAACAACAAAAAAATTCTATTTGGTTGTAAAAGATCTTTGGTGAATTCATATTCATTCCATCTCTTTATCATCAGATATCCTTACAAATAATTTAGATTCTAAAAGTCATATTAAACCCACTGGTTGTGATATTATATACAATCCCACTGGTGTTCATATTATATACCATGAAATGCTCAAATCTAAAATTTATCTGTTAGCAATGACTTTCTGCTAAAGAGAGTAAAACTAATAATTAAATTTGAAAATGTATAAGGATATATGATATGGATAATTAAAAACTAATCAACCAATTGATTAAACCTAAGAATTCATTATTTCATTTACATCTCCATCTTAAACAGTTTGCGTTCTTTACAAAATGATAATACAAACTGATCATCTTGACAAAAACTTTGTCTTATATCAGAATTTTCCCTTCAATAAGCAAGAAATCCTTTTTTACTTCTAATTTACTCTATTGTTTGTTTCAGTTGTTTCACAGATTATTCTAAAGAACATTACCTGTTTGATCAGATATCTGCTTCCTTCTGTTCTGTTCATTTAACCAAGGTTTGAACTATTAAGTTTTAAATAGGTTTGAACTATTCACTTTTAAATATTATTTAATTTGATTTTTCTTTGTCCCAATATACTTTGACATTACTATCTTATGCATCTCTATTTTATCCTACTAATAAGATATAAATCTTCATACGATAGCTTCTCTATATTTATTAGATTTACACTCTAATGAATGGTATCTAACCTACTTATTTATTCAATATATATGAACCAGATAGCTTCATTGAATATATCAGCAATGGAAAATCAAAAGCAAAAAGAAGAGAAACTACTACAAGGTCAAGATCTTCTTTTTCGAACAAACAATGAATCAATATGTGTAATTTGAAACTCAGATATATCATTTATGATAAAAACTAACTTAGCTATTCTTTTCTACAAAAGACAAGGTTGAAAAACGTCATCAAAAACAATGTGAATCATACGCAAAGTTGTCTATGGAACAAAAACGACAAACCAGCATGAAAACAAACGAAGCAAATAAAAAGAGAAGAATATTGCAACGTCAAGCACTAGAATCTTCAGCAAAAAAAAAAGGCTCTGCTTCCAAAAATACAAATCAGCCAGAACCAACATCAAATCAAGGTTTGCTCTAAATTTTACAATATATTTGCCTTGATAATTACAATAAGAAATATCATTTGTAATTGCTAATTATAATAGTTTCCTTGATATAGAACAAGCACAGATTGAAAATCGTCAACGGAAACAAGAATGGTATGCTTCCCTGCCAAAAGAAAAAAAAGATGCTCTTCTTTTACGGAAAAGAGAAGCTTATGTAAGAAAAAAGTTACTTCAAGAAGATTCCTCTAGAAATAATACTTCATCATGTGATGCAAGTCAACAAATAGGTATGTACTTCTATATTCTTATATGCAATATTAAAACTATATAACAAACATTCTACAAATATATATAATAAAAAACTTCTAATTAAATATATCATCTTTTTAACTAAACAAAACGTACTAACAATGATGTGGGTATCACTATCAATAATATTCTCACAAATATTAGAAATACATTATACTTACAAGATTGCTTAGTCAATCAAAGTACAATAAATCTTGTTCATCTACTCTTACATATATTTATATTATGAAATTCTCAAAGCCACATATATTTTCATCAGGGTCAACATCAAGAGAATCCAATGAATTCGATGGAGATACTTCTGCAACTGTTTATCAAGAAGATACCTTTACATTAAACTGTAGAAAAACAGGTAAAGATATTTAAATAAAATAAGAACTGAATGTTCATTAACAAAGTCAAATTATATTAATACAAGTTCTACATGCAGCTACAGATTCTGGAATAAACATTCCCTTTCAAGGATCAATATTAGAACAAATACCTAATTGTGGTTATTGTGAAGCAAAGAAATTTGCTCATGAACCAAAGGGTTTTTGTTGTTCTGCTGGTCAAGTGCTACTAGCTTCCAATTCTATTCCTGAAGACCTTCGGTTTCTATTCACATCAAATACTGAAGAGGTAATTCATTTCAAAACACTTATTAAAACATATAATAGCTCATTTGTATTTACATCTTTTGGTGTCAAATATGAAAAAGAGCTTTGTAAAAGAAACAGAGGTATTTATACCTTCAAAGTTCGAGGTCAAGTTTATCATTATATCAATGATTTGTTACCTGCTAATAGTCATCCATCGTATCTGCAATTGTATTTTTATGATACTGATAATGAAGTAGAGAATAGGATGTATCAATCACCAAAGCTTAGACCTAATGTTCTTCAAAGATTAATGGAAACATTGGCCATCAATCCTTATTCTAAATTTTTCAGATCTTTAAGAGATTTGCCTATCGATGATGATACAAGAATATTCATAAGATGTGATCCTCAACTTGATCAAAGAGTATACAATGTTCCTTCAACGTCACAAGTTGTAGGAATTTGGACTGAAACTTCAGATGCCAGCCAATCAACTGAACGCAACATCATAATATATAGTCATTCTGGACAGAATCATAGAATAAAACACTATTTTGGCTGCTATGATCCATTAGAATATCCACTATTATTTCCCTATGGAGATATAGGTTGGCATAGAAGCATCAAACGAACACAAAGAAATGAGATATTAAATCATATAGATATCCTATCAGTTGATGATTTCTTGAAAAAAGAAAAGCAAGGTATATCCTGTATTCATTTAGACTATTATAAAACTAGATAAAATAGTAAAAACTAATAATTTCTTTTTCTTTTTAACAGCTTCAGAGAAAATGGGCTCATCAAAACAAAATATATCATGTCGACAGGATTATTGTTACAAATTGCGAATTCGACCATCTGAATCTTCAATCTTATTACATTATGGTCGTCTCTTACAACAATATGTTGTTGACATGTATATAAAAATTGAGACATCTCGGTTGGATTATTTTCGAAATGATCAACATTCGATCTGAGCAGATTTATATCAAGGAATAATGGATAGCATTAACACTGGAGAAACATCTGGAAAGAAGATTGGAAAAAGAGTTATATTGCCACCATCATTTATAGGAGGTCCAAGAAATATGCGCCATCGATACTTAGATGCAATGGCATTAGTTCAGAAATTTGGCAAGCCAAATATCTTCTTGACAGTCACTTGTAATCCAAATTGGCCAAAAATAAAAGAAGAACTTATTAATGCTGATGAAGCTCAAAACAGACCAGACTTAATCACAAGAGTTTTTAGAGCAAAAATAGAAGAACTTAAAATTGAATTGATAAAGAAGAATATTTTTGGAAAAGTTGCAGCATATGTATATGTCTTAGAATTTCAAAAAAGAGGGCTTCCCCATGCTCATTTCCTTCTCATCTTGAAGCAAACACACAAACTTAAAACTCCTGAGATGTATGATAGATTTGTTTCTGCTAAACTTCCCAATAACAAAAACCACCCACATTTGTATAAAATGGTTGTTCAACACATGATGCATGGACCATGTGGGACTTTGAACCCAAATAATGTCTGCATGAAAAATGGATAATGCAAGAATCATTATCCTCGAGAATTCTGTTCTTTCACTTCATAAACAAAGAATTCTTATCCATTATATAGAAGACAAAATACTGGAGAAGAGGTCAAAGTCCGTGGTTTTTCTTGGATAACCGATGAGTAATTCCATATAACCCGTATCTACTTGCAAAATTCAATTGTCACCTAAACGTTGAAATTTGCTCGACAGTAAAGACAGTAAAATATTTGTACAAATACATTTATAAAGGACATGATAGAATCATGTTTCACCTTCTTGGTAACAATATTTCTGAAGATATTGATGAGATACAGCAATTTCAACAAGGAAGATGGATATCTCCTCCAGAAGCAATGTGGAGAATTTATCAATTCTCCTTAAATGAAATGTATCCATCTGTCAAAACCTTACAAGTCCATTTAGAAAATATGCAAACAGTTGGATTTCAAGAACATACAAACTTGTTGAGCATCATACATAATGAACAAGCATCTAAAACAATGTTAACTGAATATTTTCAAATAAATCAAATTAGTAAATATGCTTCCAAATTGCTGTATAAGGAATTCCCTGCACATTATGTTTGGAACTGAGACAAAAAATATTGGAGCCAAAGAAAACAGAAATATGCAATTGGCAAACTTGTTGCTGCAAATCCCGTTGAAGGAGAAAGATATTATCTATGGTTACGATTAAATCATGTCAAAGGAGCAACATCATACCAAAATTTGAGGACTATTAATGGAATTAAATTTGATACATTTCGTAAAGTAGTAGAGCATCTTGGTTTGCTTGAATCTGACAGCCATATTAATCAATGCTTAAAAGAAGCATCATCATTCTAGATGCCAGTTACATTGCGACGATTGTTTGCTACACTGTTAATGTCCTGTGGAGTACATAATCCTTCATCATTATGGCTCAAATATGAAGATGCAATGTCAGAAGATTTCACAAAAACAAATTTCATATCTACAAGCACTGCAGAAGCAAACGCATTACAAAGTGTCAATTTCTTCCTTGAATCTATGGGTAAAAGTATTACTGAATATGCCTTGCCAGTGATAGTGGATATTGAAAATTCAAATGAAAAGTTGGTAAAAGAAATTCATGAAGAGTTGAGCATTCCAATTTCAGAAGATGAATTATTCACAATTCAAAATTTAAATATAGGACAGAGAAGAGCTTATACCATCATATTAGAAAGAATAAGAAATAACAAAAATGGAATATTCTTCATTGATGGTCCAGGAGGAACAGGAAAAACATACTTATATCGAGCTCTACTCGTCACATTGAGGTCAGAAGGATATATTGCACTAGCAACTGCAACATCTGGTATTGTTGCATCTATTTTACCAGGAGGTCGAACAGCACATTCATGGTTTAAATTACCATTAAACATTGAAGAAAGATCAACATGAAATATATCAAAACAACGTGGACTAGCAGAACTGTTGCGTAGAACAAAGCTCATTATTTGGGATGAAGCATCCATGCAAATAGACGAGCAATTGAAACACTTAATGTTATGTTGCAAGATATAACTAACTGCCAACTATTATTTGGAGGAAAAGTAATAGTCTTTGGGGGAGATTTTCGACAAATCCCTCTCGTTATCGTTCATGGTGGAAGAAAACAAACAATTAATGCAAGCTTAGTCATGTCAAAATTATGGGACAAAATTGAAAAAATAGAATTGACAGAAAATATGCGAGCTCAGATAGATCCACATTTTAGTGAATTCTTATTACATGTTAGGAATGGATCTGAAATAGCTATTTCAGAAGAAAGAATTCAAATTCAAAAAACAATGATTATTCCTTATACAAATGACATCACCTCAAAGTTTGAACTTATCAATTCTGTGTTCTCAAATCTCATGGTGAATGGATATACCACTCATTTTATCACTAACCGAGATATATTGACAACAAAAAATGAATTTGTTGATGAGCTTAACCAAATTTTGATCCAACAGTTCCCAGGAGATGCAATCAAATACTACAGCTTCGATTTTGCAATAGATGAGACACGACAAAATTTACGAGAAGAATTTCTAAACGGGTTAACTCCAATTGGATTACCCCCACATGAGTTGATATTGAAGAAAAATTGTCCATTCATCCTATTACGTAACATTGACCCTTCTTCTGGGCTTTGCAATGGCACTCGATTAATTTGCAGAAATTTTCAACAAAATGTAATTGATGCTGAAGTTGTTATAGGTCATCATCAAGGCAAAAGAGTATTTCTTCCACGCATTCCATTACAATTAGATCAAGATGAGAAATTTCCATTTCCATTCAAGCGAAAACAGTTTCCTATTCGCTTGAGTTTTGCAATGACAATAAATAAAGTTCAAGGGCAAACACTAGAAAATGTTGGCATTTATCTACCTTAACCTGTATTTTTACATTGACAGCTATATGTTGCCTTATCAAGAGTGAAATCAAGTCAGGCCATCAAGATATTAATAAATCTATCTTCCAACAAGGAGAATGAAAAATCATATACAAAAAATATTGTATACAGAGAACTCTTAGCACTTGCTTACAACAACAAAAGTTCGGATCAGCCTATATAACACAGGTATGTATTATAATATTAAGCACTTTCATACATTTTCTTAACCTTTTCTACATATTAGATTACATATAATTTGTATTACACCACTATCATAAAAAGTTAAATTGAAGTTAGTAAATACAATATCATAGAAAAATAAATGAATCATGATATATAAACTAAGAAACTATTAAGTATAAATCATACACTAATAATTATGGATCATTCATAGATAACAAAAAAATCTTATTATTTTAATAAAGTCAACTTATATTAATAAAGCTTTTACATACGGCCACATATGATTCTAGAATAAACATTCCCTTTCAAAGATCAATATTACAACAAAAACCTAATTGTGGTTATTCTGAAACAAACAAATTTACACATGAACCAAATAATTTCTATTGTTCCACTATACAAAGTAAAAAAACCTTAAAACTTACAACATCTAAATACATACTACACACAACAGACTCAAAAACAAGATGCAGCTCTTCTCCTTCAAGTTAAAATATAAAAACTCCACATTATATAGAAGTACAATCCTATCATATGTAACAACATGAAAACTTAGGAAAATTGTTCTCCTATCACTACATCATTTGAACTACTTTTCCATACCCCAAAATCCAATATGAAAACCAAAGTAAGCATACCTTCTCTAGATTCATTGTTACAATAATGCCAAAGACCCCTTCTTCCAAACCCTCCTTTACACTCAATGCCCTTGTCTTAAACAAATTGAATTGCTTGCTACATAAAATACAACAAAAAGCAAATGCAAAAAACAAATAACTTCCATTATAGAAATGATATTAAAAGTAACTTTATAGAGATAAATTCTCTATAAAAAATTATTTTAAAAGAAGTGATATCATATTATCATTTCTTAACATTTCCATGGTAGTAACCATTTTCTACTATCTTACACAAAAATTAAAAAATCATTTCATTTTGAAACTTTTCTTGACTATCATGCAAGATATATGGCATGGTCGATTAGTTGATTTACCATTTATCATATGCTATATGTATAACTCCAAAAAAGAAAATATACCAGCACTTTAATCACAAGCTAGCATCCAAGAAAATAAAATGAATAAAAAAAATGATGCTCATTGCATCTATCATGAATTCTCACTTCCAACCATTTTGTTTACAATTTTTTCTTTACAACTCAAACAGAAGATTTAACTACCCAATATTGCACATTTACTCACTTTTAACATGTGAAATTATATAACATTGTTATCGTAAAACCTAAATTGAAATTAAAAATACTAATATCATAACCAATTTTCTTATCATCATATTTCTATCTATTCTTCATGTCATAAAAGCTATATATTTATTATTAACTTAACAACCTCCATTATTATCTTTTTTATATATAAATTAAAATCTCTCTTTTCAGACTACTACTCCTCTAAACATACATTGATACAAAATGGCAAGGCAGTATCAAGTGCTTCAAGAACTTAATGATGGAATTCAAAGGTGGACTACAAAGGTTTGTATTCAAGAAATGAGGGAACCACAATCTTCAAAGACTGGCAAATCAACTTATCAACATCTAATCTTGATTGATGAAAAGGTATTATTTTTTATTCAATTGATATTACTATACAAACTACTATTTAATTATATTAATAATATTTATATTTTGTTTCTTCAACACAGGGGACAAAAATGCAAACAACGATTTTCAATGACGATATCAATATATTCACTTCAAGAATCAAAAAGCGTTCTACATACTACATATCAAATGCTTTGATTAAGAAAATTCCTCCGCAATATAAAGTTGTCGAGCATGATTATCAAATGATCATAAACAACTACACAAAAGTGGAACCAGTTGAAGAAGCATTTACCATCAATACACAAAATATGTACAAGTTCACCCCTCTCAAGTCCACATCAATTGATCCTTACTCAACAACAGCAACTGGTATCAATTTCTCTAATATTTTTAACATTTTATTACTTTCACTATTAAAAATAATATCACTGACAATAACACTTTTCTTTTTCAGATATTGTTGGTATTGTCTTAGATATTCTCCCAAAAAAAATATTCACAAGGAAATGGGACGATAAAGATGCAATGATTCAAGAAATCGTTCTCATTGACACAAAGTATTATTTACATTTTCAAAGCTTTATTTTCTAATGACTATATATATTCAAAAAAAAACTACTCAAATATACCCACAGAAAATACTAACTATTAAACTTTATCAATGTATAGCTTGCAACCTACTTTTCTATCTACTTAGGATGAATTTGTAGAAGATGAATGTAAAGCAATATCTGAAATATTACTATCCAAGCCCATCATAATTGCAACAAATGTAACTCCAAAAGAATTCAGAGGTATGAAAAACATAATGCTACTCACATTTCTACTAAAAATTTTAGAATAAAAAATATATACTTGTTTGAATACTATTATTAATTAATATTGGTTACAAATTTGCATCTCTATTAATGTCTAATAAAACTTTTCTTTATTAATGTATTCAACTTTAACTATTAGTAAAAAAGTCATTCTCAACAAGGTCATCATCAACTATCCTGATCAATCCTATCATACCTGAAACAAAGGAATTAGTTTCTTTGTAAGTATTGTTTTCATAAAAATATTTATATGCTCAAGTAAACAACACAAATCTTACTACTTCTTCTGCATTTTTTACAGCTCCAAAGCAAAAAAAGAGATCTTGGATTATATTGTTTCCAAAAAATCATACTTAGAATTACCAAAGCCTACAGAATTGGAAACAACATCACTTCAAAAAGTTATTGATTCTGGAGAACCTATATGTATCAATTTTTTTCATTTTATTATTTATTCCACATTTATGACATTTTAAATACATTATTATTACAGAACAACACACATTGGATCAAAGGATCTATCACAAATATACCAGAAAACCAACAATTCTGGTATATGGCATGCAAACATTGCAAAAAAAAAAAAAAGACACAAGAAAGATATGGTTCATCATTTACATATCACAACTGCAAAAGATTAGAAATCGCAATGCCAAGGTATGCTCACAATATAGACAACTTATCTGCACTACTTTTATAAATCAAAATAAATTTTAAACTTATCAAACTATAGATCCATTATCAATATCGAAATTGAAGACTCATCAACAACTATTCGTGCAACACTTTTTGAAGATGATACCGAGAAGATATTCTCTTGTACAGGAGAATCCTTAATGAATACTCAAACTGAGGTACTTTCATTTTAAACACCTCTCTAATTTCTATAATATATTCAATATATTTTTAATCATAATTCTTAAGTTTTATCTTTCTTTTCCATTTATAGGAATATCTTGATCAAATCAAAACATGGATGAAAGACTGTCAAGACAAAACTTTTCTTTTTTGCATTAAAGTACAAATGCAGCAAAATGGTAAAAAAAAAGCTATTATCATCAAATCAGAAAAGCACAAATAGTTCTTACATGTGTCTGCAGATTCAAAAGGTAATTTTTCATATATACAACCACTTACATATCAAATAATTATATTTAAAATATTTATCCAATGATAAATTCCTATTTAACATAACTAACCATAATTTGAGAAAAATGAACAATTATTATAAAACTGATAACCCAACACTATTTCTAACTTCGTTATTTGTAAATCTATTGAATTACATCAACACTTATTTCCAACCAAAGTTATATAACAATAACTCCTTCTTAAAATATTAAAATAGAATTTTAGAAATTCAACATATAAATATTTCAGTATTTTTTATTTTATACAGAAATACAATATCCATTATTGACTAACTCTTTCCTTTGCAGGTTCAAATCCAATGACAAATGGAGACAACAATTACTACATAACTACAAATTTCAAGCCCTGATGTTCAAATCTTTCAAACTTCTTTTGATAATTAACTTGTAACAACTTAGATGTAATTAATCAATAGAAACATATAAAATCGTTAGTGACAAAATGTTTGTATGACCTAAAACTTTTGGTATTGTATATATTACAAACAGTTTGTGTGTACATAATACAAAAGTTTCTAACACTTCACTATCACTGCCTATATAGCTCACTGATATTTACCTCCTAAGTTACCAGTTTCTCTCAATAAAAGATTAATTGATCCAATTACTTTACCTACATAACACTTTGTCTTTGCAACAATCAAACCAAAATACAAAGTACAAGAATTTCAATCTCTTTCTATAGGTAATTTTCCATCTTTAATATTTTAACTTTCTCAAAGTTCTAGCATTTCTAAATATTGCATTTATGATCATTCCCTTAGTGTCAACTAATTATTTGTTTTAATGAATCCAAGTTGTAATGAATCATAAATCTTTAGTTCTAAGTACTATTTCCTTCCTCAGGTAAAACTTTCTTACAGCTATCTCTTTTCATCATAACTTAGTTTTATTTATTCATAACCTTTTTTACATATATGTACCCACAAGATTCAGATAATAAAAAGATCTCACTTGATAATGTCCTATCTATGGTTGGCTGTAGCTTATGTATGTTTCTGAACACCATCATCTATGACCACCTTACCAACCATGGCTTGAATTTATGGTCGTATGGAATTACCATCACTTTTACTTATTTCAATTCCCTACCTTCACACCTTATGCTTGAATCTAAAGCTACTGCCAATGAGCAACTGCCTTTGTTTTTGACACAGTTAAACTGCAATCTACTATTTTTCTTTTGTTTTGCTTGTATACTGCATTCAATTTGAATGATATATTAACTATATTATGCCATCCAACATAAATACAACAAAATGTAATAATGTTTGAATTATTTCATTCTTTCTCTTGAAGATATTGATTTCTTGCCTTATTACAGATTAAGATGACTTCAACTTTAAATTACTAAACAATTAATAAGATTAAATATTAGCAACTTTCTTAGTATCAACAACAATGAAAGATTCTTAACATAGGTCAAAAGTTTTCACCACCCTCTCTCATCCCTTTCTCACTATTTTTTTGCAGTTTATCTTCTTTTTTTTTCCCGTTTATCTTCTTTTTTTTTTCTTCTTATCCATTTTATACTGAACTATTACTCTTATTTCAAATCTGAAATAGAAAATTACTACAATCAATCTATTTGAATGAATGCCACAAAGAACTGCTCTATCGAACACACCCTGTTTGACGAATCACCAAAAAGAAATGACCTCCTCTCATCAATTTACATGAACAGGTCGACATCTTTTCATATTCTTTCTTCAAATTGTAACTTAGGATTTTTGCTGCTTTATGATATCTTCACTACAAATGCTCTAACATTCTCTATCTCAACTTGATGGATTTGTAACATTCTTTATTTTTTATAAAATCTATTTTACTCTATATATTTTCATGTTCTTTCTATTCTTTGAAACTCAAATTGATCATTTCAGCTGCAATACAATAAAACTAAGTGATAACAACTTTACCTCAAAATTACCTAATTTCATTCTAAACTCAACAATGCTTCAAAATTGGAACCATTCCTATTTTCAGATGTTTAATAGTTTCTTTAACATAAAATTTCTCGATTCCTTGTAACTTATTTAATACTACAAATTTCATCAATGACAGATCAATCTATGCACATGATCTAGATGACCCTATTCCTTTTGGTACTAATAATTTCAATAAATTAATAGACCTATAAGTAATACCTTCCAAATTTCGAACTCTCTCCCCTATTTTTCTCACTACAATACATAAATGGGAGATATGTATCAGTATTTTCAGCAAAAAGGCTTTATCTAGGTCACTCTAAAAGCTGTAACTTTCTCTCTTTTCCTTTTCTTTCCCCCCCTTTTGAAACTTGTCTTCTTTGATCTTAATTTTTAGTTTATCAACGCATGTTTGTGTGCAACAGTTTTCTAGCAATTTTATTTTCACAATGACCTTATTCATTGCTAAAGACTAAAATTAAAGTTTTCAGCTTCTACTACTTAGCGCAAGTCAATTATTTTCATGATGGAATGTGTTTCTACATCCTTTTCAAAACTTTAAATCATTTTTCTCTTCATAGGTCCAATCTGCATTACCAAAATTGGGGAAAAACATTTTGGCTCAGAAAATGAAAACCACCAAAAAAAAAAAAATTTATCACGGACAACATAAAATTACTTCCTCTCTGGAACCAATTTTATTTTTTAGAGGAAAATGCTCCGCACAAAGATACCTTTGATTCGTCTCAAGAGTCAATACTATGTTAGATTAACCTTGCATATTTACTTACTTTTGTACTTAAAAGGATGAACTTTTCTATCGAGAGCAGTATTTGTTTTCCTCAAATCATTTGTTTGTAAGATTTTTTTTGGAGTACTGACGTACTCTAGCATCACTAAAGTCCAAGGCTCAAACAAATAAACTAGAGGCCAAAGGAGATCAGGTTGAATACAAACGCCTTCTTCAAACAACCAATGGCAAAAAGACAATCTCCACTTCAGTATGTTTTCATTGCCCTTTTTTTTTGTGCATATATTGTTAACATTCTCTTCAAAATTTGCTCTTTTCTTTGTTCAGTTTGATGATTAAATTGAAATCAGTGGTTGAACATTACTTTTGTCTTTTACACCTAAAAAAAAACTAGAAAACAAAAGGCAAAACTATTTTTTAGATGTATAACTATATCCTTGCATAGTTACATATGTACACAGAACCACATACATGCTGATCACCGAAAGGAAAATAATTCTTTTTCTCGAAGCAAAATTTATCTTCATTCATCATTACCATCGATGACTTTTCTCATCTATTTGGTATAATCTTTATCAGTTTAACTTCTGCATTCAGCTTTGTTTGCCACATTAATTACAGCAACTCCATAATCTATCATATCTTTTATAATTGCTTTGTTTAAGGGCTTTGCTGGTCTCCCTCATTTCTTACATCCTTAAACCAGCAACGTTAAAATACATTTTACAGTGTCTGTTTTGCATTTTTCATGTGTCGATGCCATTCCAAACAATGCTTTTTTTCAATAATTTTGCTTATAGATTACTGTTATAAATGGTTGAATTCTCAAATGTTTATATGAAAATTTTGTGATTATCGAACCTATGTCTTCTTGCTTGTTAAGATACCACACCTATGTATGAAATAGACAGGGACCAAAGATATAACTATATGATTTATATATAAATTTCTAATAGATGACATGATCATATATTTCATATAATCACACAAAGGTTTTAAAAATCAACCAAAACCAAGTTGCGTCTTCTTGCTTAGAATTTGATTTCTTGTGGGGATGGCTGGAAAATGATTTCCTAATAAAACAGAGACTATTTGGTAGCCATATGTAGATGGATATTCATTTCTTTGATATTAAGCCCTCTCACATAAAGTCATTACTTGGAATTCCCAACAATTGAATACCATAAAACAAACTGACCCAAAGTCTGTCTAACTTCAAAATACAAACTCTTTGTAACAGAATATTTTAATTGAATCATCATAGATAACTTCGACATGTTTTCTACTTATCTATCTATTTGATGTCTTCTATATGTAGTTTCATGTGCTCCTCAACATTAAAGGGAAAAAAAAAACATTTCATGTGCTGCTCTCCTCTTTGCCATGGTTCCAAAATGTCTCTTATTTGGGCCAAGTTTGACTCATAAGGGTGCGAGTGCAACACTTCGTGATCAGCACAAAGGTGAATAAAAAAATCAATTTATATTTTTTTTCCCTGCTTGCATTATAGATACATATTTCCCCATTTCTATCTTCCTTTCTTTTCATTATTTGATTCGTTGAAGGAAACTACCATTAAAAAATTCATTGCTTATACTTTTACAACTCTGAGAGAGAATAGCCTGGTTTCATGATAAACTAGCTTTGACCTTCATGATCCAGCCTCCTAATTTTTAACCACGTCATGTTCATTGGGGCTGCTGATGGGTTAGACACTGTGATCTCAAGTTATGGAAGCCAAACTTATCTTAGCACATTGCATACTATGAAATTAGTTAATTTTGTATGCTAGCCTCATTAATTCTTATATAAAGAACTCATCAGTTATTCTCATTCACCTTTTGAACAAACAAAATGTCCTGACAACTTGACATGAATTGTGAAGCAGCATTTTTCTGCTGGATCTATTGGTTGCCTAACAGGCAAAATTTTTCTTCCTTCAAACATGGATACCAATATTTAACCTTGGTTTCCCCTGTGATAGCAGTGGTGTCTAATCCAATCCTCGTTACACACATCTGTTTTAGTAGACCATCTTCACAACATATACTTTATATTCTTTCATTTGTTTATCTCTCATATTCAAACTCATATAATATAACAGGCTTAACTCTCATCTTGTACATATACATATGAGGCCTAACTCTCATCTTGCACGGTCTATTGATACTACTTTAATTGAAATATCACTCAACACCCATGTAACAATAAACTCACTTGTCTTCTTGCTCCCACCCAACACTGATTCCATCCTATTTGCTATAACCAGCACCATTCCCTCTTTATACTGAAAAGTCTCATATGTTGCTTAAATCTACCATGCCATGCCATAATGTTAATTTCAATTTCCACTTGTCCTAAATGAATTAGCATTCACATTATTTTCTTTAGATGTGAAAACATATAATTTGCCCGATGCAGTCCCAGGGGCCATTTTGGATATTACAAAGGCATAATCCTGTTTTTGTTATACTTGACTGCAAACAGGAGTTATATGGTTTTCACTTTTTAAACTATTTTTCTCATAGAAAATGGTTTGCCCTCTCATATTGTAGACACTGGATGGGGCTTTCAATGCCATCTCTGTGTCATCTCATGATCCAATTTACCAAACACATTATACTTTCTCATCACCATTTGATTGCTTTTAATATTTCTTTATTATTAATCATTGAAAACAATGTTTCTTTCTTCTCAGTGTCTCCAATACCAACAATGTAGTTACACGAACAATCTTTCGTTCCAACTACCCCCCTCAATACCAAAAAAAAGTTACTCTTGACGCTAAGCAACTGGTCATGAAAGCTTTTACACAAGTTGGAGAACTTGAAAAGCAGGTTAATACAATAAAGAAACTCTTTAGCTACATTTGTATAAATCGTATGTTCTATTCAACTTTGTATAGTGAATAGATTGAGAAGATCAAAAGTGAATCATTGGAACAAAATGGGTGAGATGCTTTCACGCCAAGAAAAAAATACAAGACCTAGCTTCCAAACTGCAAAAGCTTATTATTCTGTAATTACTTATTCAAAATATTGCTTATATTTTCAATTCAGGTACTATTATACTTCCTTAAAAACCTTTGATCCTTCTATAGTTTGTTTCATTTGTTTACTTTCTTTCACACTATAACATACTATTAGTACTAATTGTTTTATGAAAATATAGCATAGAGTAATCGCACATGTTTACCAAATCTGTACATTTCACAAATGTTTTATACCTGTAATAAGACCAATAACAATATCAAACAATTTTGAATGTACTCAATATTAAATGACATGCTTTCAATGTTCTATCGACAAACACAAATCTTTAAATGATTATATTTTATATATGGTCTTTCATACTATCAATCTCAGTTCAATTATCAAAATTCAGCATTTGCATTAAAGTTTCACAAAAACGTCCATTACAACATTCTCTAACAGCTTAAAAAATAGTTCCAAATGGCTCTACTGACCTATTCATCATTTTTTTAGCAAATAAAAAAACAAACAATGACATCCACATCCCTAAAATGATCTTCCTCTCTCCATCACTCTCCATTCTTCATTCTTAATTAGTCTCTACTTCATAAAACTAAATGCACGAGCCCAAATAAGCCAAAGATCATAGTTTTCAAATCATAATTCCTCTATTCATAGGAAATTAAAAATCCCAATTACAAACAAAAATTGAAAACAAAAATAATTATGAAAATATGAAACAACCACGTGCAACGCACGTACCCTTCACTAGTCTTATAAAAGAGACAAGATAGTGCAATACCGGGATCTCTGGTCTTCAGTTTGACATTTCTTCTCACTAGTCTTATAAAAGAGACAAGATAGTGCAATACCGGGATCTCTGGTGTTCAGTTTGACATTTCTTCTTTCTTCTCCTCCTCTGCCCAGCAACTTCCAAGCGTGGACTACTTCTTGTACTTTCACTCTGACATTTCCTTCTTCCTTCTCCTCCTCTGCCCAGCAACTTCCAGAGCATGGACTACTTCTTTTCCTTTCCTGTTGCTTCTCAACTATAAATATCCCCATCTTTTCTCTTTTGTTGAGTTCTTATCTACACCTTTCCTTCCTTTTCTCTCTTCCTAATCCTCTCCTCAATCTTGACCATAGACGATCTAAAGCAGATTGCTTTCATTTGAATAGGAAACGGTAAGCTAATCTCAGCTTTCTACAGTTCATTTCCTTTGTTCTTCAAGCTTTCAGATTTTGTACCCCTTTTCTCATTAGAACTGCAAGTAAATTATCCTTTTTTTTTTTTGGATTTCTCTGAAAATCTTAAGATCGTAATGGTTGTAATATTTATTGAATTTGATCTTGGTGTGTTTCAACCGAATTATGCTTGTCGAAGGTATTAGAGTTGAGATAATCCCCTCCCCAAAGGCCATTGTGGAGGAATTGCATGCTCTTCTCCTCTTCTCTAACATTGTAATTTAGATTTCAAACTGAACTGAAAGTTCTTCATCAAATGAAGTACATTTTTCTAGAGAAAGTGTCTATTATTCCATTCTGGATTTCAATCCCTTACAGTTTCATTTCCTTTTATAGACCTGTCTGAGGGGAGTAAATCTAGTGTACGCTGGTCGGGTTAGTAGGAAAAAACAGTAGTGGAATTTTTTAACTTTATGCCTCTACCAGAGGCTACTGTTATCCTTGCATATGCTGGCGCCTTCCCTTTTTTACGGAAAGCCATTTTTTGTCACTTAACTATACCTCAATAGGTTAAGGACATGCGTACTGCAAGTACAATTTCTGTGTTGAACAATCAGTGTAGCTAAAGAAAAGAAAGAAAGGTCTTTACTTGAGCAGTTCCCTGTGATTGATTCTTAGGATGCCTTTGGCAACTTCTGCGGAAGGCGCGTTCTGACCGTGATGGGTAGGATCTCTAATTTCCATCCGAAAAGGAAATCAAGCCATAAAAGAAGGATTTTCCCCCATTTCTGAGATTCTTTCCTCGCAGCACCAAAGGCTGCCTCCATCCATGTTCAAGATCCTTTCTGGCGCTAATGTCCGTGGAAAAAGGCGCTGGATAAACTAGCCCAAAATGTGACCTGAAAACCCATTAGCGGTTAGGGAAAGGAAGCCCATGACTTTTCATTGTTTATATTCCACACTAGGAAGCCCAGATAAAACAAAAAGATTCCCAATCCTTAAAATAAGACCAAGCCGAACCCCAGAAACGTAGAGCTTAAATCCTCACACCCCACCACCAATTATTATATATTAAGCTAGTCTTTCTTACAAGAAGAGCTTTGACCATATCTATTAATTAGTATTACTGTTATTTTCCGGTTTTGACGGTCTGCCCAGTCACCAAGCTCTCGATTTGTTTTAAAAGATGGAGCACATGGTGGGGACGCCGGCTTTCCAGAAATTGAAGCTGTGGACTATGACTATGTGGTTTTCTTCTTTGCCAGAAACAAAAAATTGTTTGAAATAAATGTTTGAAAATTCAATGGTTTAAAGATTTCTATTAATTTCTCAAGATATACACTGAATCAAGTAATGAAGTTTTGACCCAAAGATGTTTTCAAGATTCCAA
Organism: Sextonia rubra; assembly: GCA_037013555.1. Lineage (NCBI taxonomy): Eukaryota > Viridiplantae > Streptophyta > Magnoliopsida > Laurales > Lauraceae > Sextonia > Sextonia rubra. Next base: position 46,724,635 of record JASUAD010000001.1, read on the forward strand.
AGAAGATCAACGTTTCGGATCACGATTGTGGGACCCAAATAATTTCAAAAATGTAAATTAATGGTGCTGCATTTTTTGAAAATATCTCGAGTTTTGAGAATGATCAATGGGTCAAATCTTAATACATAACCATGTCTGAGCGTGTGAAGAGTTTTAATGGTTTAGATCATCATTTAGGGCCTAAAAATTTAAAAAGAAAATAAAAAATGGACCGATGAACGTCAAGCACAGCACAATTGTTTTTTCACCCTAGCAATCCAATGGCTCTTAGTTTTTCTCAATTTTCTTGAGATGTATATCTAATCATTGGTTGAGATTTGAATCCAGGGCTGTTTTCACTATTCCAAAGATGATTGATGGCTCGGATCATGATTGTAGGGCCCACAAACATCCAAAAATTTACATCTACTGTTCTGTGGTTTTTTTTATAATATCTCAGGATTTGAGAAAGATCAACCATTCAGATTTGGACATGTGACCATATTTGGCCTTTTCCATATGTATAACGATTTGCATCATCTTGTAGAGTGTGAGAATTAGAAAATTAAAAATTAAAAATTGTGATGCAGACATTACTGCTACATGCGCTGTACCAGCGCATCTTTGCGTTTTAGCGTTTTAGCTTATAAGGTAGCTTGGCATGTATAATTTATTGATGATATAGATGTATTGTGGAGATATACTTTTGATTTCATTATGCAAAAAGTAATAATGGACTTTAAGGCTTACATGCCGCATTATTTAAAACAGTGAGAAATGGTCGATAAGGACTGTAAGGACTATCTTTACAAGACCGTTTCTCATATATTTATATATATGAAGAATATTCATGTACATATGTCTCTCACACAAATGATGAAGGACACTCTATATTTGAAAAGTATTAATGTGCAAAAAGATAAAACCATTACACTTCATATATATATATATATATATAACAACAGGCGTTTTGCTTTTGTGTTAGGCTGGGATTGACATTGCTTATAAAATTTAAAAGTGGGTTGGGATAAGGCCAAGTTCGTTCTTGTTGTTTGAAATGTCAAACTGCCTAAACGAACTTATGAACTGCCAAGCCAACCCCAGCCTAATCTTTTGACTTCCTGATTGAGTTTGGGGTCTGACATTTTCAATGGAATTAAAAGTTCAACCTGATAATATATGGGTTGAAAACGACAAAAGCCTATACAACAAGCCATCCCTGCTACTTTGGGGAGAAAATTATTTAAGTTAACAACTTTAGAATGGAAGTGGGACTTCAATTTTCTAAATTTTGAGGCCATGGTTCGGGACCCAGCTTAATATTAGCTACACGTGATAATTGGGCTGGGCTGGATCTTCACCGATGAATCTTGTGAACCTGATCCTGCCTATGTAAACAGATCGATCAATTGCGACCACTCATGTCCTTTTCAAATGTTGTGCCTGTACTTAATATGTAAACATAAATAGGCATGTAACCAAATGAAACAAGGCCTGACCTTAGTAGGGAAATGTTTTTAATAGCTATTTTTACAAATTTAGTGCTACTAACTCCTTGCTATTTGTTAAATAAAGGGCAGATAAAGGATATTAAAAGGAGGTTTTGCGCATAAAGCATAAAATGGGGTTCGGTAGTGGCTCAGATGACTTCAATAAATCAGGGCCGGCTCATCTGAAGCATGTTGATTGGTGAGTCAAAATTTTAGTGCTCTTCTTGGATTGCTTTCTGTTAAATAACAGGAATCTGCTTTATCTTTGCTGATAGTATTTTGAGAATCTTCAATTTATCAAACAAGGTAACTTAATTTCTTCTTTATGTGATTAATTGCTTTTATGTTTTAACATACAATTTAATGTAAAATCCAAATTGGAAAAAAACCGTAAGTTCAAAGTAAACAAAATTAATCACTACTGCAGTACAAGATACACTCACAACTCCACAGTTAGCCGCTCAATACAAGACATTGTAGTTGTTTTTTGTAAATCTTCTGGACAAGCAATTCCTCGGTATCTCGCTATTAGTGCTTTGATATTTACAACGAACAAATTTCTACAGTGAAAGAACAATCTTATATAAGGATGTAGAAATTACAAATCTCCCACAAAAAAGTAGAAGTATCAACTCTAAATTTTGAAGCCTTCAACCCAATCTCTTATGAAGGCTCTAAACAATATCTCCAATGGTAATCTCAATTCAGAACTTGGAGATTTCTATGTGTTGTGTTGTCCATAAGGTTAAGAAAAACCTTCTTTTTATAGCTCAGAATTTTGTGCCTTAAAGTTAAAATGCAAATCTAACTAAAATAGGTAAGTTTAACATGAATAGGAAACAAATCCGTGCAGGTAGATAGGTTTCTACCGTAAGTGTGAATGAGCGCAGTTAAGAGCCCGCTCGAGTGCTTTCTTCGTACATCCGGTTATTTGTGATCGATTTTGCTAGGCTCGAGCATGATCTTCATGGGCTTCAACACAGTCATCTCTGTCTTGCCCTCTCGATCACATGAACAAGTGCACTTGAGCACGGTGCACTTTTTTCTAATTTCTTCAAATTCAGCACTTCTTGCTTCACGATTGACAGTCCATATTCAAGAATATAAAATACAAATCAATAAACTCAAGTTTTTATCCAATATACCACAAGAAAAAACCATTTTACTAATGCAATCATGCACTGGCAAAGGTTAATATCTGCATTGCCAAATACATTCCGTAACGCAATTGAGTGCATTGCCAAAGCCTTCTTAATAAAAATATTTAGCAACGCAAGTTGACCGCGTTAGGGAAATTAAACTCTTCAGCAATGTACTATTTGTTCCCAAAATACATTATCAAATCATTTTAAACGTAGCAAAAAAAAAGTCTATGGGGAAAATTCGTTAACATACGCCGATGTAGTAGGTGCATTGACAGAAGTTTTAAACCATTGCCAACACACCTGGCACGTTGGCAAAAGTGCACTTTCCACAACGCCATATCTACGTTGACAAATAAGTTTTTAGCTCCGTCAACACAAATAACTGTGTTGGCAAATTTATTACATCTCATGTTGGTATATTCACAATTTGCTTTTGCCAATGCCACTATTAACGTCAGCAAAGGTATTACACACACTTATCATTCTCTAATTTCATTTTTTATATACATTTGTATTCACATAAACTCATTTAATTCAAAATAATTTCTTAATCCCAAATATCAAAATAAAAAACCAATCTTAATGTGCATTTATAATGAAATTTATGCAAACCTCAGACTATCTGTATTAATAATAAAATTATATCCAATTCAATTCCATAACCTACCCCAATCTTGACTATCAAAATAAAAAGATAATATAAAAATATTCATATAGTATCTAGACAATGTATTAAATTCAAGCAGTATTCTCCCCCCCTTTCTCTCATGTTTCATCGAAGCTATCATGCGTTCTGCGATGCCGCTCATCCATCTATGTAAAAAAAAAAAATACATCAAGCATATTTAAAATCACGTTTCAAGTAACATATACATGCATATAAAAAACATTGCCTGTTGGAATTATGTGGGCCCACCATATTGTAAGATCCGTCAACAAACATCTAGGCTTTCTGTGTTAACTTTGTTTATAAAGAAAACTCTAAGTCTTAAGAATAACTAGAAACCAACGAAAACGGCAAGAACTACACGTTTTTCAGCATCTAAGCAAGAAAAAATAAAGATCTTTCAAAGAAGAACAAATATAAGATCCATAAGCAGAACAAAGTACATTAAAAACTTTTAAAATTTTTTTACCATTTTGAGATCCTCAAATTTTTTTTCCTCGTTACAGAAAGGCCTTTTATTATGTAGAAGACAATGGATGCAAGGTCTGGCTATGTGATGCATTAGTCAGTACGCGAGGATGAAGTTGATTTCATGTGAATTTGCTCTGCTGATTTCATGTGAATTGGATTCCAAAAACAGACCACCATTAAGTAACTAAGGAACTCGACCAATTTTAGGAGGAATCAAACAACAGATAAGCAAACCGACATCATCAAAATTTAATCTATAAAACTAACATTTCCTTTCTCATTTACATGCAACAAACAGCGTAATAAACAAAAATATAACCTAAAATACATAATACAACATTAGTAGAATGACCAATGTCAGACCGCCTAAAAGTGGACACAACCAGTCCTGACCATCAACGTCATGATGAAGATCCAATACCACTAATGCCTTACCCTGTTCGGCTGTTCAACATTCCCATCACCTTATCCTTCCAACGAAACATAGACCAGTTATAAAAACTCATACTTTATGACCCATTATACCACTTCACCATCTTAGCTTATTCTGAATAGAAACCTACCCACTTTCAAACCCTCTTCTCAGTCACCAGCTTTCTCCACCACCACTCCACCGTTTCAGATCTACCAGGCCAAGCAGCCTTTCAGTCCAATCACCATTTCAGCCACACTACTGCTCTGTTTCAATTCCACCAGGCTCTAACCCATCTCAGTTTCCATCTCTACTTAACAAAACCAAACCCAGCCCATCTCAGCCCCAGCAAATAAACAGTCCCGTCTCCATCTAAGAGAAAGTCCCTTTTTCATTTGACCTTAGGTACTAAACAAACATAATGAACAGCCTTGGCCCTTGGGTACTAAACCACCAATACATAATAAACAAAAATAAAACCTAAAATAAGCAAAAACTAACAAAATGAAACAAATCTGAAAATGGGGTACCAGTAATGGCAGTGCCGGATCAAAGCAGCGCTGGTAGTGGCTCAGCTGACAAAAGAAACATTAATGAGAGAGAGAGAGAGAGAGAGAGAGAGAGAGAGGAAAAGGGGCACCCGCAGATTCTCGCTGGATGGTGGCGGTGGCGGTGGCAGTGGGAGGGGTTTGAGGGAGGGCTGACGAGGAAGTGAGAGAGGGCTGACGATCACGTTGGAGGCGCACTGGGCACCGACGGTGGTGGTAGCGGTTGGTGGGGTTTGGAGTTTGAAGAGAGGCTCGACGAGGAACTGTTGGGGCTCAAACGTAAATCACTCCATATAGTCCGTTCATCTCCATGCTCCAAAAGTCGCTTCTGGAGCTCATGTCCTGAAAATAAAAATGAAGAATTTTAGTAAATGATGTCATTCAAATCCCTTGATTCCTCAATTTACAAATAGGTAATTACCAACACCAAGTGTGGCATATTCAGCATACACTTTATTCAAGTCAACTGTAAAGACCATGTTGCTAAATCAAAATCATATATGACTACTTAAAGAATTATAACAAATTAAATAACTTAAATAGAGTCTCTATTATCCTTGCCTCTCCCAGTTTCCATTTAAGACTGCCAGATCGCCCATCACTTGGATTGAATGTTTATAATAGTAGTCATACTTGAAAACAGTCAATACCCTACAAATCCAATAGACCATGAAATTATTTGAGAACCAATAACAACTATATATAAAGTATATATAAATTTGAAAGTAGATATTGCAGTATTCTTGAATTACATAGAACTATGCCATCATAATGAACCATGAATAAATAAAGCAGGTAATATTCATTAACCATTCAGCAAAAGTCCTAGTATCTTTCAAAACCAGGAATTACAGCTACAACACTCAGATATTGGTTTACTCGCGACGTGATTAATCACACATCATAATATTATATATTAAAGAACGTTCACCAGAAGGTAGATGTCTTAATGAAGTTTCTAGTAGTGAACGATTGAAATGAATTGGCATGAAATTCAGAAACCATCAATTCTACAATGATGTTATGAATTGGATCAACATTTTCGTTTCTAATTTCTATGATTTTTTTTTCCATTAAAAAAATCTTTTCAATTCCAAGAATAGTAAATGAAACCGACATAACACTAATATTACACCCATTGAGAATTTACTAGTACCGCAGAAAGTCAAATTTATTTAAATTTGATATTTCAATCATAAATGGGTCTGTTTGGCCAATTCCATTTTGTGGGTAGTTCCATCTTTAACCAAGTTTACAAAACATTGATCTAAAGTGTAAGATATAAATAGATAGAATTTCACAAAATTGAATCATGATAGATTTCTACAAAAACTAAACTGAATTTCACAAGCCACTGGAGAATGCCAAAAGACAAAGCCTACACATCTCTTTTACTAATCTAGTCTAATCCAAACAAATAAAGTAGAATATGATAAAACAGAAATTCCACGAAAAACATTCAAAAGTCAAGTAACCCATATTCAGATTCAGACTAAAATCTACCAGAACAACAAATGAACCAGACAAAAAATGTGCCAGAACCCACAAAATTATACAAAGAATGTAGAACCTAGATGAATTTACCTTCTCAAATATCCACAAAACTATAAACACAAATATAAAAATGAACAAGCCAGTTAAAGATACCAAGAAAAAAATCATTCACATATTATTTAAAACAAAACCCAGATAAAATAAAACACAATCAAACGTGAATACCTCAAAAATCACTCAAAGACCAAAGCACCCAGATTAGAGAAAGGGCAAAGGATGAAACCTACGACTCAGTTGTGATTGGAGCATCCAGCAAGGGAGCCGAGAACAGGGACAGTGTCTAATGGCTGATTGGATATGGGCAATGCAGATGGCAGTAGTGATTCATCCATCAAGACCCAGAATTACATCACATGCATTTCTCGACACCGGCATTTCTAGCTCAAAATCCCAAACCTCTCTACTCCTGTGCCTCTCTCTCTCTCTCTCTCTCTCTCTCTCTCTCTCTCTCTTCTCGATGAGCCGTAGAAACTGCATTCAAAGGATCAGATGGACATAGATCTATTCAGCCAGAAAAAACCAGGCATAGTTGAAGATGAAAGATGAAAACACTAAGGGAGCTACTATTTTCTCTTAAAGCAGCATTTTAATGAAAATTTTAAATCCAATATTATCCTTGTATTTAATGACCAAAATGCCTTTTTTCTCCAAAATGCAATAATTTTTTCCTCTTTACACACAACTTATATTTCTTCCTTTTTCACTCAATTCTTCTTTCTCCTTCGCTCACCCATCTTCCTATATCACTCAACTTAGTTATCTCTTTTTCCTAATGTCTCTTCACTCATCTCTTCTCCTTTTCTTCCTCAAAATTGTGCAACTAATCTCCTTCCTTACACTCATCTTCTTCCTTTCTTCTTTGTCATCTTCTCTTCTCCATTCACTTTCTCCCTTAATTCTCAAATACATTATTTTCTAGTGCTCTCTAATCAAATAATACAATGGAGAAGAAGATGAACACTCATTCTCCATGTTTGCTCTTTTTTTTTAACTTTTTCCTTTTCAGAATTGTGCAGTTTTGGCCTCCCATGGCCGAACACCATGTACAGTGTTCGGTCCTACGAGGCCAAACACTACATGATTCTTAAAACAAGAAAAAAGTTGAAAAAAGAAATAGAAATGGAAGAAAAATCACTATAAACAACATGAGATTACTATAAACAACATGAATCCTTTTTAACAATGTTTGATGCAAATCCATGGGTGTAGAGAGAAAGAGAGAGTTGAGTGTAAGAAAAAAAGGAATAAATGGGTAGTTTAGAGATATTGGGTGTGTTAACAAAGAAAAAATATAAAATTTTAAATTTTGACTTATGTGTAGAGAGAATCTGTGTGAAGAGAGAATCAATTTATTGTTTATCTAGCATTTCTCAAACACTAATTTCTATACTTGATAACAAAAAAAAAAAAATTCTGGAATTAGCTACCCAATCAAATAGAAAAATTAAAAATATGTAAGATCTAGGGATAAGAGAGATAAAAAAAAGAGTTGCATTTTCCATTAACCCAGAGAATCTAAGAAATTCATTCACCTCTTCCCTCTAAAAAGAACCAGGAAAACCTAACAATGAAATTGGGGGGGGGGGGGGGGGTGGAGAGAGAGAGAGAGAGAGATTAGTCTTCACCTCGTCCATGGTGCAATGTGGACTAGAAAAATCCTCCACTTCTTTTTATTATTCATGAAGAAAAAAGAGAGAGACCCTAAATCCCTAAAATCCCTAAATTAAAAAAAAACCTGAATTTGAAATCCTTAGTTTCCATCTCTATTTGGGGACCTCCAATATTTTTTTAACTTATACCCTTATATGATAATAATATTAGAACTTACTTATAACAAAAACCAAATCACTCTAAGCGATTGCCTACCCAATAGGCCTTTAAATTGATTTTAATATATAGGAGTTGGGTTCACTATCATATTGATTATTTATAAAAATATAAATAGAATATTAATAAAAATTTCAAGTGTTTTTATAGTAATCGTGGGCACATTGATAAATTTGTGAATTAAAAATAGGTAGGTAATTAAGATGGATCTTCACCATTGCACATAGTTGGTTGGAAATTAAGATTGGTCTTCACCAATGCACACACTACGTTGACAATGTTCAGGATGCCTTTCCTAACACATATAAGTGTGTTGTAAATATGTTAAACCATTGCCAACATTTTGTTTAAGTCGCCAAATGAGAACATTTAGTTGCCAAAATTTTCACTGTCTTTCTGGAATAATTTTTGTTGTGCTCCAATGTAATTTCGACACCTTTTGCCAACGTAGCTTCATTTGCATTGGCTCAATGCAAAAAAATATATAATTTTGTAACTTTTGTCAACGCATTGTTATTTGAATTAGCAAAAAGTAACATTTAGCATCGCCTTTGGAATGAAATTGGGAAAAAGCATTGGGAATTGGGCAATTTATTATAGATATGGATGAAGTAGCCAATACAAAAATCCTTGCATAGTTTGCATGATAACTTCTTTGAAAATTTCACTAATTGATCCATGTTTGAAAGACTTTGTTAGTTTATTATGACCAGAACTGATCTAAGAGGTAAAGAGGGAGGGATAGTGCGAAGACATAAGCGACCATTAATTTTCCTACATTTGATGATTAATAGTCTCTCCTCCGCTCTTCTGTGTGTAAAATATCATGTGCCCCCATGCTACGGGTCCTATTTCAAATCAAGCATGGCAGAGGTGAAGAGATATAAGAATTTCCACCAAATATAGTATTCATCTGTTGAGGTAAGATAGGGATCCAAAATTAACGTATCGGATCTTATCCTCATGTAGGAAGATTCATAGATGGTCAGATCGTATGTCGATCTCATTTGGCATCATCACTATGAAAGTAAATCACCCTCTTGTGGAAAGTTTGATGGTTTTTCCACTATCTTCTACCTTTCCCGAAGGCTTAGAAGAAGGACACACTAGATATATCATGTGGATAATAATGCACCAGATTTTCATTTTTACTGACACTAGTTTCAAAAAACATTTGACACAGGACAAACCAAGTTCACAAGAGGAAAGTTGCGGCCTGCTTGGTCATGGGTGTGTATGTTTTAGAGCGCGATCGCCAAGAAGAAGGCAAACGAGATCCGCCACTGGCAGGGCCTTGGTTTAGTACCTTCAATTTTAAATTAGATCAACCGCTCATTCATGACAAAGATAAGTCCATATATGGTGCCATTTACAAGTTTAAATATCCTTCCCACTTGCCTCCAGAAGCTCCACTATATGTCATTGCCTTCCGTGGCACTGTGCTCAAGAAAGAAAGTGTCCTAGAAGATCTCAGATTAGACATCAATATCCTCCACCAACGCTTCCACAAAAGAAAGCGTACTAGAAGAGCAACAGAAGTAGTGGAAAGTGTTGTTTTTCCAAAGGAAGATCCAGCTGTTCCCAGATTGAAAGTGTGGCTGGTGGGACATTCTCTAGGTTCAGCATTGGCAATTCAAGCTGGCAAGAACGTAGCCAAAAAACTCGTTGGAACGAACGTAGACCAAAAGGATATTCTTCCAACATTTCTCTTCAATTCTCCATACCCTTCACTTGCGACTGATAAGATTGGACATGCAGGGGTGAAGCAGTGCATCGAAAAGATGAAAAGAAAGAATAAGTTGAATCTTGTCAACCTAGTAAAAGATCCTCAACAACTTGCTAAGGATAAAGCTTGCTTTGCAAATTTATCTAGATGGTCTCCTCACCTATTTGTCAATCGAAATGACTTGATTTGTTCAGGGTACATCGGATATTTCGAGAGAAGGAAAAAGTCAAAGGATATTAATTCAGAAGAATGGATGTTAGATGCAATGTACTCTACTAGGGCTCTTTTGAAGGATAATTTGAAAAAAAAGATCAAGAACTCATTTAAGAAAGTGGAAGACATCAAGAAAGATAGTTATTATGAGCCTTTTTACCGTCTTCCAAGTGCCACTCTTACCATTAATGATGGCCTCGAAGGTGATGTGGGAAGAGTAGGACATGGAATCTGCCAATGGTGGAGGGAGGATTTACAACTTAATACGACCTCATACCTCTATGATCATTGTAACTAGTACGAGACGGAAGGAGAATAATCTTTTATGAACCCAGTCTCGGAGCTTCGCAAGATTGCTTGCATTCATATATTTTTGTCATCATTAATGTGGATGGTGGATCAAGACGAAAGTTGGGCTGGCAGATATTGGTGGTGTTCTTCGAAATAGCAATGGTGAAATATTCTTGATGTTTCTAAGTTTGTGGGTATGTCTGACTCTAATGAAGCGGAGGTCCTGTTGGCTCTTCAGTGCTTTTCAAGTTATTCAATGGCAACTTTATTGTGAAAAGCGACTCTTTTAATGGAGTGGCTTGGGTGTCTAATAAAAAAGTTAAACTTTGAAAGTTTCAATTCCATTTTAATGAAATTCTTGTCATCTACAAATTTAGATTTTGCCTTCCATCATGTGCGTAGATCGGCTAACTCAATGGCTTATGCTTTTGTAAAATTGGGGGCTGAAAGAAGTGTTCATTGGGTAAGTTTTATTTAATTAGTTTCTTGTAAGTGAGTACATTACTCTTGTACTCTTTCTCTTTAGAGTTTTCGTTTTTTTTTTGTCCTTTTGCATTCTCTCCTTCTTTTAATGAAAGTTTCTGTTATCGATCCAAAAAAATTATCATAATTACTGTTTTATTATTGCAGATTATCCTTTTTAGTGAACTATTATTGATGATGATAATTGCTACTGCTTAAACATGAATGATCATGCATCATCAACTAGTGGCGGGCCAAAATAATAATAATAATAATAATAAGGAAAGGAAAAACTAGTAGCGGACCCAAGAGTTCTATTAAAGTGAGGTGGACGACAGTCAGCTAAAAACATCAAATTAAATTTTATTGCATACTCATATATTCAAGTTGTTCGAAAATTCTAGAGAAAAAGATAAGAGACTCATCTGCAATGACAATAGAAAAATATTGTGCATAGGGAAAAAATTCTAAAAGCCCGACTCTATTCTAACAGTTGTAGGAAAATTTAAAACACCTAAAAGAACGAAGAAAACTCCATTTTTACCAATCACAAAATCCAATCTTTCCTTTTTGATAGAGGGCTTTTTTCAATTTGGGTATTAGAGTTTCGACTTTTCATCTCTATAGGTAGGGCAAGATCGATTTTGAAGGTGGGGCTTGGGAAATATGGCCAATAGCTCATCATGGCCCCTTTTCAAATAGCATGGGTGCGACCACACTGCTGTGCCATAACTTGAGTTTGCCCTTGTCATCAATCATGCACGTGGGACCATTGCATGCAAATAGCCCGCATGATAAGTGCCATGCATGCAAAATTGAATTAATTGCATTGTTATATGCATGCAAATAGTCTGCTAGTTACTTTTTAAATCTTTTTTTTCTTTTTTTTTTTTGGCTATAAAAGGGATCGCACATGAAATAGGAAACCAAGAAAGAGAAGAGCAACATACAACATAAGGGAATGACCCAAAGCAATACACCCTAGGACCCAAAACATAGCACTGAACTAACAATCTTCAGATGAAGAAGATGCTGTAAGCACATGGCTCAGTAGGGGATAAGGTTGCACTACAAACATCGATCTGTATCTAATAGCATTCTGGAGACCTTACATATATAATACATGAGCTTTTGGAGGTAAGCAAGTGTTGAAAAGAGCCACAAATAGATCATTATACTTTGACAAACTATCAACAACTCTATTTGTAGCCCTCTTGCAAAACTGAGCATCCCACCAAGTGAATTTGGTGAGAGATTTGAGAAGAGATCTCCATGATGCCATAACGGACCAAGATAGGTTGCCACATTTCTTTAGGGCACGTTTGTTTATGCGGTAGAGTAGAGTCAAGATATATATTTAAAATTCAAATCCCACCCCCTTCTTTTTCCGAAAAAGTTAAAAGCACTAAATTACAACAAACATCTACTTTTTATATAAAAAGTCAAAGGTTTCGTATCAAACAATTAAAAACAAAAAGTCATCATAACTCAATCATAATTTATGCTTTCTTGATTTTGGATTTACTCAGCTCCACTTTACTCTACTAAATAGGTGAATGGATTAAAAAATCCATCAAAATTCAATTTTGCACAATTGCAAGGAAGAGGCAACCATGTTTCTGAAGGCACTCCAGATGAAGCAATTGGAGGAGTCAAAAACTCAGGAAAGCAAAACAATACTTTGTGTTTGATAGAACACAGGTTACTTGGGCAGCCTCTAAAGAGGTGATCAAATCTTAGTTTAGTCAGTTTCTTTGCAACATGAACAAGAAACTATGCATGAGAGGGCGCTAAAACTAAGAGGACCTTATTGCATTCGGTAAAAACCCAAACCAAGCCTATTTTTAATGGTTCCCACATGTCTCGCTCTCACATTCACTCCCACGTCTAGATAGGGAAGTCTAGAGAGAGAGAGCGAAGAAAATGTAGGAAAGTGAGGAACTAGAAAGGATGGCTAGAAGCATTCTTCATCTTCATAATTTTTTTATCATCTTCATCGTATGAGTGTATTAAACACGATAAGAACACAAATTGTTTTAATTTTGGAAAATTTAATCTAGACCGTAGATTTGGTCTTTGTGGGCCCCACCAGTTCTTTTATTTCAACCATGTTACTATTATTTTTTTTTTAATCAAAATGTTTTGGTAATTATTATTATTATGTTTCTTCTAACCAGTGGGATCCATTATGGGATTATAAAATTAAAATCATGTTTAGATTTGAGGAATTTGAAGGGTTGTGATTAATTGGAAATAAATTCGAGGGGGTTTCTTAAATGAGTAAGAGTCATTTCGAATCCTCTTTTAATTAATGTTAAAGTTATTATAGTCACTATAGACCTCTTCTTCCTATACATAGGGTATTTCCCTCTCTCCCCCTAAAACCTACTCTCACATACAAACCCCTCTCTTCCACACGATTTATCTCTCTAGGTCGCAGAGTCCTTTTTTATTTCAGGTTCACTCTCAATCTCTCACCTCCTTTTTTCTTGTTGTCTCTTTTGTTTTATGCTGTTATTTCCTTGTTTCTCGGTATAACTTGCTATGGTTATTTTAATCATAATATGGGTTCACCTTTTGCAATTGTTATCACGTGGCCGACTTTAGGAATTAGGGAGTAGAGTCACTTTAAGATAAACAGAAAATAGCTGTGCCAACTTTTTTTTTTTTTAATTTCGTTCCGAGTTTCTTATGCCAACGGGTTAAATTTTTGAGATTCCTTTTCTTGAGACCAAAATTTGAAATAGTGAGACCAAACCAATGGCTGGCTCCATACCAACCTACCATCACACTTGCATCACCATCACCACCATCACCTCAATCCACTTGCCAAATCCGCCTTCATGTTCATGCACCATCATCTCATGCATCCATCGTGTAGCCCACTTCCCCACCATCTCATCTGTAACAAAACCCAAATGAGCCTACCTATTTCAAAACCAACAGCCCACCCAAATCCATGCTAGTCGCCACCAACATCTTCTGTTCAACCCACACCATAGAATGACTGATCCAGACCCCATTAATTTTTAGTTCATCACACCTATTCTCCCTGTAACCTTTTTTTTTTTAATGATTTAGGCTATCCCTCGCAAGCCTAGCCTTCGGACCTTTGGCCTTTTGCCAGAGGTTTTACAATTTTGACGAGCAAGTACTATTTTCTAGGGAGTACATACATGACCAAGACCTTAAAGTAAACAAAATGCAAACACTCCCATCTATCACACCACACTACTCATTCCCATCATTATACGGCCCCACTTCTCTACAATTCGAAGCTCTAAGACACCACTTCATCTATCCTCATCCTTATCCATTTTCCACTCATCTCTTTAATTTTCCTCCTACATCACAAATATCCTAACTGTTACCCGATGTCTTCAACTAAACCCATATACTCACTTCTAGTACATTCTGCTTCAATGATCTACTGTAACGACCTGAGTAGCCTATTAGCCCAGTAACTTAGTGAGCCTGTTACATGACCCAAAATGCTTAAACCCAAGTTACTAGTGGTAACCTATATGGTTCATTATATACCAGTTATTCCAAAATGATGTAGGATTGGGTGTTACAATCTACCTCCCTTAAGGCCATATGTTCCCATGTGGATACATCTAACTTCACTAGGTGATGTGGGATCAAAGCATTCTACACCCATGTCCCATGCAAATTCCCTTATCTTGATTCATAGGTTGGGCACCCTGACTCTATCTTGATCTTACCTCAAGGGCTTTCCCAACAGGATTAGAGGTCCCACTTTCCGACTAGTGGTAGTCTTTGATACCATTTGTCATGACCCGAGTAGCACACTTTCCTAATAACTTGGTGAGCCTGTCACATGATCCAAAATGTTTAAGTCCAAGTTACTAGTAGTAATCTCAAAGTTCGTTATATACTAAACTTATATTTCAACTGTCAAGTCTCCCAAAATACAACCCAGGATCAATGTGAAAAATATGGCTAATTCAAAATTTTCTTTGTGTTTAACATAACACGTACTATAATAGTGGACCCACACAGGACCATAGGCCCGAGGTAAGTCATAAAAATGCATCTACAGAAACGATTAGTAACAATTAGTATCATAGTTTCATTTATTAAAATAATTACATCCGACAATAATTATCTTAAAGGTTCAAGTTGCAATAAAATTAAAACAATTTACAAATAAAGCTCATCTAAAGTCTGAATAATTCTAACTATAAATAATAGTTTACTAAAGTGTTCTATAATAGTAAATCAATCACATACTAGTCTAAATAGCTCTGTAGCCATCGTCGGCACCCACTTGATCTCATCAACTGGCTTAAACGCGTGAAAGGTTTGATCCTCTGCCTTCGCCTTAGTAAAGTATGTATCAGTACCTATGCACTATATAAATAAAGTCAAAGGCAAGCTATCAACATAATTTGAATAGTAAGCAACATCAATAAAGATTAATTCACATTACAGTAGAAGATTACCAAAATAAACAAAACACACTAAACAAGCTAATAAGGTGAGTAGTAATCATGTGTACACAAAAGCAAAGCCTCCATGTTAGGTTGTTAACTCTAGCTAACTAAGTACAGCAGGTCCACCGTCAAATAATCAAACATAACTGAACTGAATCAGCAATTTGCCGTGCAAAACTGAAACGAATTGCAACCATATAATTGCCCCTAATTGATATACATATATATATATATAAAGTTGCATACATAATAATAATACAGATAAACCGCATACATGATACTTGCTCGATACAGAAACCTAAGTAAAAAAGAGGGCTAACTGATAAGTATATACTAATGTTCATACTAAATTTAACTTAACTTATCTGATTTCCAAAGTCAAGCCACTCTTAATAATATCAATGTAACTTACATGCTAGCTAAGACAACCAAAAGAAACACAAACTCGAATGTTAAGGAAAATCATAAATCCAATCTAAGGCCAAAGACACATATTCAGTTATGAAATACTCCGACCCAACTTAATCCGGTTTAGCTACTAATTAGTGACGAATTAGTGGTAAATTATGTTTTGCTTTTGTTTTGGTTTCGTTTCGGGTTCTGGATAGGTAGCTGGGTTGAGTTTAACCTCGTTTAGGTAGATATGAGCCCTTTTTCGTAATTTTTGATTTTTTAAGACGTTGTCATTCATGCATCATCTTGGCATCAATAGGTGTCTCTCGTCGAGCTCTTTAATTTTCATAAATGACTCGTAGGCTAAAGATGTCATTTGTTTCTGTTGGATCGTCATTTGACTTGAACTATAATTAGGATAACCTGTTGGACTTTCTTTTAATTTTTCCATTCTTATCCTTATATATATGTCCACTAACCTTCATTTCTTTCTTACTCTCAACGTTCAGTCTCTTCTTTCTTTCTTTGTCTTCTTTCTCCTTCTTGATCAAGCTAAGGATAAGAGAAGGGAGAGTTTGTGCAACCAAGGTCTTCATCATCTCTTTGTGTGGGTTAAGGTGAGCTTTGGGTTTTGATCTTGTTCTTCTACTCCACGTCAGTTACTGCTACATGCACTCATGTCTCTATCTTTCTTCCTTTTTCTACATGTATGGGGGATTAGAACAGTGTGTAATCGGCGAATTTGAGCCCAAGGACAACAAAGAGCTTGTTAGAACCCATTTGAGGCAAGTATAAGCATGATTTGGATGAACACCTGTTGGTC
Organism: Sextonia rubra; assembly: GCA_037013555.1. NCBI lineage: Eukaryota > Viridiplantae > Streptophyta > Magnoliopsida > Laurales > Lauraceae > Sextonia > Sextonia rubra. Next base: position 46,741,093 of record JASUAD010000001.1, read on the forward strand.
CATGATTGATTTCGATTAATTCTCTGATCCTGCATGTGAATGAATGTATTACAGCCTAGTTGTGTCAATCTCTATTCTGTTGAGTGTGTTAGCTCAATTTTGTACACTCTCAGTTGATTCAATAACAGGTTCAGAAAACTGAGCTAAGCTATAACTGCTTAGCTCAGTTGATCTCGTGCAGTGTATGGCTAAGCTATAACTGCTTACGGCTCAATGTCGCGAGAGCTGAAAAACCCAGGCTTCTTCTACAGTCAGGCTACGGCTAAGCCGTAGAATAGGCTAGCCGTGACCCAACTGTAGGTCAAGCTATGGCTTGATTTCCAGAGTGCTGAAAAATTGAGCGAACCTTCTATGGTCTAGCCACGGCTAAGCCATGTAATGTGTTACCGCTAAACCGTAACCCTAGCAAGGCTAAGCCGTAGGACAAAATACGGCTGAGCCATAAAACAAAATAAGGTTAAGCCGTAAATGCGGAGGAATAGTAAGGGGAACCATGGCTGAGCCGCAGTACATATTACGGTTACTCCGTAAGATGTCTACAACTAAGCCGTAGGTTACCCACGGCTAAGCCATAAGGCCTTTGAAAATTAAGAAAGTTAGGAATTAATGAGACCTTGTAGGGTCTTCAAGTTAGAATGTAGGTGACTTTGACTTGCCCAATGGAATATGATAAAATTGCATGAATGATCTCGAGGGCTGTGACTCATTCATGTACGTTATATAGTCATTAAGTACCTCCCCATGGGTGTTGGTTTAAAGGACCCCGATACACTCTCACGATACACTGCAACACGAAATGAAGGACAACTGTGTATCGGATAACTTAAAACTACATCATCATGCACGGTTAGAAACACTAGAAAACTAGATCAGGGTTGACTAGTAAATGATCTTGATTCGAGTAAATTGAGTTGCACAGCATTTTGTATGATGAGCATTGATCTTTACTCTTCTGTCTAATTTGTCTGGTTTGCATAGTTTTCATTATGCCCCCTTTCGATCTAAAAGTTGATTCGTTTGCTTGATATATTCCATATATTCGATATGTTTTCGTTAACTTGAGGTATGTATGTATAAATGGATTGTATGCACGTATGCACGTATGACATATGCTCGATATGCTATGCATGATTTACTTAAGTTCTAATATATGATTGACTCCACATGGTTAGGCACTACTCAGCCTCAGCCTTAGGATACCCGACGAGGTTGAATTTGGCGTAGTTTATATGGCACCGCTGCAGTGAGTTTATGTCTTGGGGCTTCCGGACCCCAAGCACCAGAGACCCATTTGTACCTTGGCTCGGTCGATGGTGTTCTCAGTATATGTGTCCCCAAAAGGGAGTATAGGGTAAATGTAGTAGCCAACTAGTCATGTATGTAACATGTAAGCATTGATTCTGATAGCATGCTTCATTTGCTGCATAGCTGCCTAGTATACGAATTTGGAACTCTATGATTTATCTGTTGGTTCTTTATTCTATTAGATACAACATGTGTTAGCTTATTGTTGTTTATACTTTGCTGAATCGTTGTATTCATGAGTTGTCCTTAGTATTGCAGGCTCAAATCCCTCGACCGACCCCTCGTCGGTCAACTAGATTCCAGGGGAGACCCCAGATGCCCCATCAGGGTTAGAGGAGTGGATGTGATCACTCTATCGGAGCGTGACAGTGTCATACATGCATATCGGTGTTCCTCAGTTTGGAATCTTAGTGGATTTGGGTTTATTCATGATCTTTATGTGTTGTATCCAACCCATTTTGTATAACTTTAAATTTTCTGTAATCTTTGTATATATATGATTTTGTTCTTGCATGTCTTCTTTGGTTATGTTTTGATACCTACAGCTTCCGCGTACATGTATTGGCACGTGTGAATTTCCCTTATATGTATGCGTTTGAACAGAGTCCAAGTGTATATGCACGGGAGTACATGTGTCACTGATTAGGTTTAGTCTTAACCCCCAATCTCTTGGGCTTGGGTTGTGACAACTTACCCGACAAATTCCATTAAAAACACGGTTGAAGTACAATCCAACACATTCCACTAATTCTAGTGCATAGTCCCACTTAAGGGCTTCCAGAAGGGATGTCTCGAATTACCATTGCACATTGGCTCACGTGGTTTGTACAAGTAATTAACCATGGTCGGTGAGAATCGCGTGCCCAAACATGGCCTCACATTAAGGTCTCACAAATATATATGAAATTAGTGTGTTCAGCAAAATTTGAGGAAAAATGTTAGACCCCACATCTAAATCCAATCCATCTAATCCAATTATGTAACATTTGTAAGTTTTACAAATTTGGAGAGAAGTGTTCAAATTTGCAACAAAACCCAAGTTCTAATGGGGTTCAATTATGATAACAATGCAAAGGGAAAATTCATGTTCTTAATTATCATTAATGTATGCTAAACACCCAAATTATTTTCTGTCAAAGACCAGGCTAAACCTGAAACCGAAACCTGAAATTGAAACAAAAAGCCATAAATTAAATTGATACCCAGAACCATATTCGATATTGAACAAACTCGAAATGGAAACCTAAAACCCAAACAAAAAGAAGCAAACCCAAATTAAAACCCTAATCAAGTCCTAATTAAACCTCAATTGACCCCAATTAAACCCTCATTAACTTCTGAATCCCAAAACCAAAAACCTACCTGGCCCACCTACCAGACCCACCAGATGCCAGGCCTAGCCCAGCAGCCAGGCAAGGCCTGCCCAGGCAGCAGGTTGCTGCCTGCGCACGTGTTAGGAAGCAAGTTGCTGCTGCGCATGCGGGTAGCAACATCGCCTGCTCACACGGCAGCTGTGGAATGTTATTATTATTATTATTATTATTATTTTCTATCAAAAATCAAATAATCAATGTTAATCCACATGAGAGGGTTAAGGATGGATAGATGTGGTCAAGAACCAATTAATCAAAGAAAACAAGCAAAACTACATCAAGTTATAGTTGATATTTGTGACGTCCAAAAGATTGAATCCTACACTCACCAGCAATCCTTTCTTCACCGATCGATATTGGTTGATAGAGAAGGGTTTTATAGAAAATGGAAGTTTTGGTAGAGAGAAATTTTGTTTTGTAAAAATACTTTTTTTTCTAGAAAGTGGGATGTTTATAATAATAGGATTAGGATTGCAGAGATCTAATAGGATTCTAAATGGGTCAAGAGGGTAAGTTAATTTTCGCTTAATGATCCAAAACTATTTCTAACTCAACTAAACCCACTTGATGGATCCCACTCAAAACCTATTCTCCATTTGACTAAAATACAACCATTACATATTGAATAATAATTTATAAATTATTTCATCAAAATAATTATAAATTGTTAAATAATTATTTAATATACTAATTAGGGCTGGACGTTACATCTACCCATTGTTGAGTCGGGTTCCACTCCCCTCCTTCCCAGGACCTGGACCTTACCAACACGTGTAGAACCCACCTAACCTAACCCATTCATCATCACTTGTGCCCACTCACTGCAAAGCAGACCCTGAACTAAATCCCGGCCATAGTTCAACTCTGCTCAACCCATCTTGACTACTCGGCACAGAACCCATCCTCACCGAGTGATACACTTTATGTCCTTAGCCAAGTACCGATTATCATCATCATCATCATCATCACCATTCTATCACCCTGTCCACATCAGTCCATCATATGCTCTTAAATTTTAGATAAGCTGAAAAGTGTAACCTTGTATTGATTTGGATAACAATTTAAATAGAGATAACACAAACTAAATCCCCTTGTCTGATGGGATTGAGATGCACTCAGTTATTATGTCCCCTTGTATATTGGGATTTGAGATACAACAGAAGAGTAGATAAGATTTTAAACTTAGTATATGCAAACACCCATGACCACACCGTCCTCGACAACCCACCTTAAAACGGAACTCTTTTTCCATCCACACAGTTTTGAGTCCATTTTCCACTAATCTTTTTCTCCATCGTTGCATTTTTTTTTCATTGTTTTCCTTGTATCCTTGCTTCCTTACTGGCTTTCATATTTTTTTCTCATGTTCCTTTCAATCTTGCTTTGCCGTTGTTCATTCTCTGTTTTATTGCATCATCTTCTGCACCAGCCCATTAAAAAGTGAGGGCCTATTTGAGCGTCGAACCCATTTATGGAACCATTATTAATTTTACCCACGCAATTTGTTAGGCCTAGCCAGCACCAGTCCATGTCACTCCAGCCCTCTCACCTACCCATTTAATGATAATCCAATTTGAACCTACCTGTGCCCAGGCCAATTTGACCCATCTTTGCAAATAAATGACACCCATCACATTGGTGCCCTGCTCATGCATCTCCACTACACTTTAGTCTAGGCCAACCTTTATTCGACCCAACATGGACCAATTAACACTAGAGCCTAGTCAAACCCATGTGGCCAACACATTATTTTCTATTCAACTTAGCCAACTATTGAACTGTCACACTAGAGCCTAGTCAAACCCATGAGGCCAACACACTACTCATTCACCTATTGCCAACGCCTGCATCGGCCCAGATACATCAACCCATTAGTCAATCCACCTGTTAATTCACTTGCAAGATCTACCAATTTGGACCCCACCCAAAACCGTGCCAACCTCTTGTTGTTCATTTTTAGTCCAAACCAAATGACCGATGTTTGGACCAGGGACTTTTCCGAAATTTTGTTTCGTGTACTTGTGGCCCAAGCCCAGTAGCGAGTGCATAAACCCATTTCCTGGACCCAGTTGCTAATCTATGTGTAAATCATCGTCCTGAGGTTGATCACTTTCATCATCCACCATTTATCTAAGGATCAATGTGTCAAAAGAGGCAAGTAACCTGACTATGATCCCCTATTACCTATCGTATTCAAATTCCTTGCCTCGATCATGATGAGTACATAAATTTTGTGATTTCATTAAGATCTATACTTGTATCATAAAACATTTGGAAATTTTCATCTTTGATTGAATTAGGGTATGCAATATTTATTCGACACAATATTTTTTTTCCATGATTTCATTATATTGAAAAATGATCTCTTTTGAGAATTATTTTCGTTAGAAATTTTTGAGATCAAATTAGAAGGTTGAAATTTTTGAAAATGTGATGAGAATATGATTTTGATTCATGTTTTCAACCTTCTCCTATTTGTAAATTAAAGCTGAGTATTATTGAACTTTGGAAACGTACACCTTTGACCTCCAAGGTATTCTTTAAACTATAGTCAATGCACCGTGGGGATGCTTACGTGCAAATTTAGAGGGGCCAAATTGAAGAAAAGACTAGAATTTTCTAAAATATAAGTAAATTTTCCAATTTTTTGGAGGGGCAGTTTGAAAAAATGAGAATTTTAATAAAAAGAGTATCAGGAGAATGGATTGCATATGATATCGTTGATGTCTAAAGATGCCGCAAACTATAGTTTCTTATGTAAATTATTATTTACTTTATTTGGTTTTATTTTGGGGATTGTAATACGACTATTGTCAGTAATTTTATTTGAACATAAATTATGGCTTGATATTTCAACTCTATTTAGTTAATAAAGTTAGGTTTATTTATGCATGTGCTTGTAATCTTGATCTTGTGATGCCTATTTTTAAACATTCAGCTGTGATTCGACCAATCTCACATGAATAATTGAATTAAATACTTATGATTAAAAAAGTATAAAACAAATTATCAAGCCACTAAATGATAAAAAACTATTCACTTTTTACACAAAAAGTAAAAATATTTTGTTATCAAGCCACAAAAGACAAAAAGTCATCGTATTATGTTTAGACTCTTTCATATTTTATTTTCTCTTGATTTAAGGTTTTTCTCACTTAACTCTACAAGTTACTTGATTGGATAAATGAGTGGAGTGGAGTAAATTAAAGTAAATTTTACATGAAGAGTAAAATGTAGGATAAGTGGGTTGAAGTTAAAGTAGAGCATTTCACTTCACTTGATTTGGATGCTTGGTGTGAAGTGAAATCTAAAATACTTTGGAATATAATTTATTTTCACTCAAGAAAATTAAAGCATTTAGGGTTGAGGTTAAATGAAATACATATGGGCTGACAATAATATTTCATTTATCTGGCCAGACTCACCCAAATGGGGTGGCCTATCCAAATAGGCAATATGAGTGTGTTTGACACTTTAGTATACTAGAATAGAGTAGAGTCAAGTGAAGCCTCCATTTAAGATATATGAAAAAATGTGTGGATTATATCAAAAGTACAAATATTTGCTCCTCTTTTTTTTTTTAAAAAAATAAAATTAGAAAATGTCATTTTCAAGCCACTAAATGATAAAAGAAAATCTTTACTTTTTACACAAAAAGTCAAAAAGATTCTTTCTCAAGCCATTCAAGACAAAAAAAAATTAACACATTATGATTAGAACCCATTATATTTCATTTTCTCTTGCTTTGAGGTTTCTCCTCACTTTACTTTACATGTAAATGTTCGTTACATAAATTAAAAAAAAAAAACTTGATGTTCATTCTTTATGGGTTTTAAGGTGTTCTACATATATAAAATACATACCAAATGCCGAAAGTCGACTACATAGTTACAATAGAGCTAGGTAGGATATAGAGAAGCTTAGGCAATTGATGGAGAACTGACAAGTCTTAATTATAGCATAACCAGCATTTAAAAAAATCTTTGTTCGAAAGAATATGTAATATTTTGATGTGCTGTAGGTATCAAAACATAACGCAAGAAATATGCAACAAGAACAAAATAATAGTTGACAAAGATTACAAAGAAGCCAGAGTTATACAAAATGAATCAAAAGACAAACATACAAATCATGAATAGATCTAACGTGTCAAATCTCAAAATAAGGAAGACCTATATGCAATGTATCCATGCCGCTCTCCGATGGAGTGACTACATCCACTCCTCTCGTCCGGATGAGACATCGGGGGCCTCCCTTGGAGTCTGATCGACCGACGAGGGTTCGGTCTGGGTATCTGAGCCTACAACACCAAAGACAACTCGTGAATACAACGATTTAGCGAAGTATAAGCAATAATATATTAATACATGTTGTATCTAATAGAAGAAATAACATGATGTAAATCATAGCATGTCAAGTTTGTATACTAGGCAGTTGTGCATTAAATAAAGCATACCATTAGAATCAAGGTATATGTGCTGTGTACATAACTAGTTGGCTACTACATTTGCCATATGCTCCCCAAATAAGGATCTTATAACTGTGCTAAGAACACCATCAACCGGGCCATGGTACGAATGGATCTTGGGTTCCTGGGGTCTGGATTCCCCACGACGTGTCCTCACTGGAACAAGGCCATATAAACTACACCAAATTCACCCCGTCGAGATCATAAGGCTGAGGCTGAGTAGTGCCTGACCATACAGAGTCAATCATGTACTAAATCTTGAGTAGATCGTGCATATCTTGACAAGCATATCATACGTGCATACTCATGAACATGTATCATACGTGCATACTCAAGAACATAGACATAGATCATACGTGCATACTCAAAGCTAACAAGTCCATGTTCAAACAAAAACTAATCAATCATACTAAAGAGTGGAGGTCAATGATAGTCATGTGAGATACCATGCAAATTAATCATTATTGAGTCAAGATCATTTACTATCCAACCCTAATCTAGTTATCCAGTGTTTTTAACTGTGCATGATGATGTAGTTTTCAGTTATCCGATACACCGTTGTCTAATGTTGCATTGCATCATAGAGGGCACCGAAGTCCTTCAAGCCAACACCCATGGGGAGGTGCTTAACCACTGGATAACGAACAAAAATGATTCGCAGCCCTCGAGATCATTCACGCCGTTTTATCATAATTCGTTAGGCAAGTCAAGGTTACCTAAATTCTAATTCCAAGGTCCTACAAGGTCTCATTCATCCCTAGCTTTCTTACTCGTTACAGGTCTTACAGCTCAGCCGTGGGTGACCCTACGGCTTAGCCGTGGGCACCTTATGGCTTAGTCGTAGAAGACTTCACGGCTTAGACGTGGCTGAACCGTAGAAGAGCTGAAATTTACTAACTCTCAGTTATTTTAAATCTACACCCCGTATTAATCTACGGCTGGGTCATGGCCGAGCTACAGCTCAGCCGTAATACACTTTACGGCTCAACCGTAGCACAGTTTACGGCTTAGCCGTGACTGCGCTGGGTCGATTTCCTGAATTTGGTACAGAATCAGCTGAACGTATCCAAATATGACAAAACCACATCAAATAGAAGGGAACTAATACAATTAGGCTGTAAACATGTTTCCCATGCAAGTTTACCGAATTTATTCACAATCAAACTTATATCAACATGGATTCATACAAATCAAGCCTATACTTGCCTCAATTAAGTGCTAACACACAAACTGTTGTCCTTGGGCTCAATTCACGTCCAAACATGATTCAAAGCTGGTATGCATGAGAAAGAGAGAGAGAAAACTAATGAGCACAGCCATGGAGGACGAGAAGAAGAAAGGAAAGAAGAAAACCAACACCCCAAGCATACCTTAAGTCACACGAGGAAGAAGAGAAGAAAAGATGCTCTAAGTCCCCCTTTTTGCTTGGATTAATCAAGGAGAAAAAAAATAGGAAAATCGAGGGAGAGAGGGATAGAGAGATAGAGACTCCAACGTGAGAGAAGAGAAGAGAGTGAGAGAGAAGAGTTGGTGGTTTACCTTATATAAGATAAGGATAAACCCCAATTTACAAAAAAGTCCAATAGTTAAGGCTATTGACAATTTGAGTCAAATGAGGGTCCAATTGAAACAATTACCATCTTTTATAAACAGGGCAGTTACGGGAATTAACGAGCTCAATAAAATACGCGTGTTGACGCCAAGATGATGCGTGAATGACGATGTCTTATAAAATCTAAAATTACAAAAAAGGGCTTGGTTTACCTAAACTAGGTCAAACTCAACCCAACGACCTATCCATGACCTGCAACAAAACCAAAACAAAAGTAAAACACAATTAACAGCTAATGCATCATTAATTAGTCACTAAATGGGGTTAAGTGGGATCGGAGTGTTACATCTTTCCCTACTTAGGAATCATTCCGTCCTCGGAATGAATACACATACCTGAGTAAAGAGGTCGGGATACTCTCGCCCCATTTGCTCTTCCAACTCCTAGGTAGCTTCATCTGGATTGTGATATTCCCATAGCACTTTGACCCATCGAATTGTCCTGGTGCGTAATATTTGCTATCGGGTTCCCACGATACGGAATGGTCGCTCAACGTATGTTGCATTCGGCTGAATCTGCACATCGTCGTAACGAATGACGTGGGTAGGGTCATGAACATACTTGCGAAGCATCGAGACATGGAATACATCATGTACTCCTGAAAACACCACTCGAAGAGCTAATCGGTATGCCAAATCACCAATCCTGCTCTTGATCTCAAACGGTCCGACATATCTCGGAGCTAACTTGATTTTCTGGCCGAAACGGATCGTACCTTTCATCGGCGAAACCTTCAGAAAAACCCATTCACCAACTTGAAACTTCAATGGTCTTCTGCGAGTGTCTGCGTAACTCTTCTATCTCGACCGAGCAACCTTTAAATTCTCAATTGCTTTCTATACTTTCATAGTAGTTTCGGCGATTATTGTCAGCCCATGAAAACTTCGAATTCCAACTTCTTCCCAATATACTGGGCTTCTACACCTGCGTCCATACAGAGCTTCATTGGCGCCATTCCAATACTCTCGTGGAAACTGTTATTGTAGGCGAATTCACATAACGAGAGATGCGCATCCCATTCTTTTTCAAAGCTCAACACATTGGCCCGTAGCATGTCCTCCAAAGTCTGGATCGTCCACTCTGATTGTCCGTCCATCTGCGGGTGATATCTTGTGCTGAAACTCAATTTCATACCCATAGCCTCTTGGAATGCTTTCTAGAATGACGAAACAAAGCGGCTGTCACGATCGAACACAATCGATACTGGCATACCATGGAGCCTCACGATCTTATCCACGAACTTCCTCACCATTTTTAAAAACGTCATGCCCTTCCGGAATGGAATGAAATGGGCTGACTTCATCAATCGATCTACAATTACCCAAATGGCGTTGTTCTTTCTGCTCGTCGGAGGTAACCCCGAAACGAAGTCCATGGTGATGTGTTCCCACTTCCACTGCGGTACATGCAATGGGTGCAACTAACCTGGAGGTCTCTGATGATCTGCTTTCACTTTCTGACACGTCAAGCATCGAGCGACGAACCCTGCTATTTCTCTCTTCATATTATTCCACCAGAAACGATCCTTGAGGTTCCGATACATTTTGGTGCTTCTTGGGTGCATCGCATATCTAACATAGTGTGCCTTGGTCATCAATTTCTCCTTTAATTCATCAACTGCTGGGACACACAGTCTGCTTCGAAAATATAGCACACCATCTACCAGTCTGAAATCAGGTCTGTCTCCAATATGGTCATGAATGTGCTTCAAGGTTAGATCTTCAAATTGCTTGTCTTTCATCTGTTGAATCATCTCAGGCTGAAGGACTAGCGTACTAGTCAATGATACATACTCATCCACCACTCTCACCTCAACAGGCTTATCATGCATCATAAAAAAAAAAAAACTACTCAACACTTGTTCGAACTCTGATTTCCTGCTAAGTGCATCTGCCACCACATTACCCTTTCTTGGTTGATATTTGATCGGGGAATCATAATCCTTGATAAGTTCAAGTCATCGACATTGCCTCATATTCAACACATGCTGTGTGAATAAGTACTGCAAACTGTGATGATCTGAATGTACCTCAAATTTCACGGCATACAAATAATGTCTCCAAAGCTTAAACGCAAACATGATGGCTACCAGTTCTAAATCATGGGTGGCATAATTCTTCTCATGCTCCCGAAGTTGCCTCGATCCATATGTGATTACCTTCCTGTGTTGCATCAGTACACAGCCTAGACCAACTCAAGAAGCATCTTAATATATCACAAACCCTTCACTACCATCTAGCAAGGCTAACACTGGTGCTGTAGTCAACTTATCCTTCAAGGTCCGAAATCTGGCTTTACACTCCTCGGTCCAATAAAAAAACACATTCTTCTGAGTCAACTTAGTCAAAGGAGAGGAGATCTTAGCAAAATCTTGGACAAATCTACGATAGTAACCTGTTAGTCCAAGAAAACTCTGAACCTCTGTCACTGTCTTTGGGCTGGCCTAATTCACAACTGCCTCTACCTTCGATGGATCAACTGCCAATCCTTCTCGTGAGATGATATGACCCAGAAATGCCACCTACTCAAGCCAAAAGTCACATTTCGATAACTTGGCATATAGTCGATGTTCTATCAACAAGGTCAAGGCTTTCCTCAAGTGCTCCCTATGCTCCTCCACTAACTTAGAGTGGATCAAAATATCATCAATGAACACAACTACGAACTGGTCCAAGAAAGGAGCAAAAATCCGATTAATCAAAGCCATAAACGCTGCAGGTGCATTGGTTAGTCCAAAAGGCATCACGAGGAATTCATAATGTCCATACCGTGTCCGGAAGACAGTTTTGGGGATGTCATCTTCCTTCACCCTCAGCTGGTGATACCTAGATCTTAGATCAATCTTAGAAAAATAAGCTGCGCCCTGAAGTTGATCAAACAACTCGTCAATCCGAGGTAGAGGATACTTGTTTTTTATTGTCACTTTGTTCAGCTGTCGGTAGTCTATACACATTCGAAAAGCGCCATCCTTCTTCTTAACAAACAATACCGATGCTCCCCACGGTGAGACGCTCGGGCGAATAAAACCCTTGTCCAAAAGCTCCTGTAATTGCTTCTTCAATTCTGATAATTCGGCTAAGGTCATACGATACGGAGCTTTACTGATCGATGCCGTGTCTCGAGTAAGGTCAATAGCAAACTCTACGTCTCGCATCGGAGGTAATTCTGGTACCTCATTCGGAAAGACATCCTAGAAATCACATACCACCGAAATCTCTCCAAGCTGCTTCGCCCCTTTTTTCTCCAAGATAAAGGTAATGAAGCCTTTACACCCTTTGCATATCAATCAATCTGCCTTGCATGCAGAGATAACATGCCTTGGGTATTTCTTCTGGCTGTCCTCGAAACGGAAGCCCTTGCCTAGATCGAAGAAGATATCCTATTGTAACAGTTGACACAGGCACAATATCGCGCGAGTGAATCCATTCCAAGGATCACGTCAAAGTCCAGCATTGACAGCAAGATCAAATCAACTGGCAGTGAATGACCCTCGATACGCACATCACATTGGGGGAAGTATACACTACACTCCACTCTCTTACCAACTAGAGTGGACACAACCAACACGTATGGCAGCGGCTTAGGGGGCTGCTGTAACCGTTCAGCAAAATGAGATGCTACGTACGACCGCGTAGACCTCGAATCAAACAATACTAAACCTGCAACTTGCGAAATCGAGATAATACCTTCAACCACATGAGGATCCTCGGCACTCTCGTGGGTAGCAGCGTACGCTCGAGCAGTCTGACGATGCGGTCTTTGGCCCTGATGAGATGGCTGAGGCTTGCTCAGCGCTGATGACACACTAGATCTGCTGGAAGCTGTAACAGCAAGAGCATTGGCTAGTGGAAGCTAAGAAGACTTATATCTAGGGCAGCTAACCATCAGATGATCCCTGGAGCCGTAAATGAAACAAGCTCCAGTCTTCCTCCAACATAATTCTGACTTGTGGCCCTTGGCACAGTGCTCGCATGTCACACTAACGGAACTAGAAATCCGCTGCTGGCCTTTTATCCTTTTTCGTGCGGACCCCTGTACACTAAATGGTGTATGCCTCTTCGGATCAGTGGCTCTTTCGGCTTGGTGAATGGCCTCAGCAGAATAGGCCTTGTCTACTGCATCATCAAATGTGGCCGGTCGTTGAAAAGCTGTCACATAATTCATGTAGCGAGGGTTCAGGCCATCAACGAAACGATTCACCTTCTTCTCTTCCGTGTTGACCATGTCTGCAGCAAAATGCGACAACTGTGTAAACTTGTGCACATACTCCACTACGGTCATTTGCTACTGGCGTAGGGCTAAGAACTTCTTTGCCTCTATGCACATGAGCTGGAATAAACTTTCTTCGAAATTGTTTCTTGAACGTGTAACAATCTGCTCCGCACCATCGAGGTATTGTCCACTTTGGACTTCCCAGGAGGTCACCCATCCTGAAATTGCTCTGACTCGAGCATGCTTAACTTTACAGTTTTTATGGAAGTCCTCACGGTTTTGTCCCTAAAAGGCGCCTCGATAGTTTAGAATGGATTATTACTTATATTCTTTCATTCAAATATACTTTGGGACTGGGTCGTTACAGGCCCACTAGCTTCCGCCGGATATGTCCCCATATCCACATGTCTAGACTGTGCTAAGCCATGTTGGACCGAAGACGGCCTCATCAGTGATGTGGAACTTCGTTCCTCCTCCTTCGTTCCCCCCCCCCCCCCCCCCCCCCCCTTATTTGTGAAGGGCAGGATTCAAGAGGGAGGCAGGATTCGAGCGGTCCTCTCCCACCGCTCAGAGGAGAGCCATCCCCTTCTCTGATACCATCTGTAACAATCTGCTCCGCACCATCGAGGTATTGTCCGCTTTGGACTTCCTAGGAGGTCACCCATCTTGAAATTGCTTTGACTCGAGCACGCTTAACTTTACAGTTTTTATGGAAGTCCTCACAGTTTTGTCCCCAAAAGGCGCCTCGATAGTTTATTACAGTTTTTATGGAAGTCCTCACGGTTTTGTCCCCAAAAGGCGCCTCGATAGTTTAGAACGGATTATTACTTATATTCTTTCATTCAGATGTACTTTGGGACTGGGTCATTACAGAATGCCTCCCAAACAGTGGCACTAGGTAAGTCTCTGTACGAGTCCTTCACGCTTTTCCACCAAGTCTTAGTAACATCTCGGAGCATAGAGGCTGTCAGTCCAACCCTTTATCTATTAGTACACACTACAGTCTCAAACAGGTCCTCTATATGCTCTAGCCACTGCTCCACCTTAAGTGGCTCTTCTGTCCCATAGAATTCAGCGGCTCCTCGTTTGTGAAATTTATCATAGAGTGAATTCGGGGCATTCTCCTTCGGTTGGAAGACCACCTGTTGCTCGACATGGGACTGAGTTGGTGCTTGACTTTGCCTGTCTAATATGGTCGCTGCCTGTGTCTGTAAATTCTGCATGGACTGTGACTGAGCTTGTATCGACTGAAATAACATGAGGATGCGTTCGTCTGTGCTCATGGCCTGTGGTGACGATGCTGACCTGCTTTCATTATTTTCGGGATTATTATGAGTGCTTAAGCCAGATGCCATATCCTACAAGACGTAAAAGGTTAATACACAAACAAAAGACGTTCCGCACTAGATTACTCTCCAAAAGCGAGAAAGGCACATAGGTGTAGTCGTATCCTCACCACGTTCCTACATGCCTACATGCTTATCATTTAGAGCAAGGACGCTCTGATACCATACAATACGTATGTCACAACCCGAGCCCAAAAGATCGGGGGTTAGTGCAAACCTAACCAATGACACACGTACTCTTATACGTATACACCTAGACCCGGTCTAAATGTATACGCAGAAAGGAAACTTCACACGTGCCAGATAAGTACGCGGAAGCTGTAGGTATCAAAACATAACGCAAGAAATATGCAACAAGAACAAAATAATAATTGACAAAGATTACAAAGAAGTCAGAGTTATACAAAATGAATCAAAAGACAAATATACAAATCATGAATGGATCTAACGTGTCAAATCTCAAAATAAGGAAGACCTATATGTAATGTGTCCATGCCGCTCTCTGATGGAGTGACTACATCCACTCCTCTCGTCCGGATGGGACATCGGGGGCCTCTTTTGGAGTCTGATCGACTGACGAGGGGTCGGTCTGGGTATCTGAGCCTGCAACACGAAGGACAACTCGTGAATACAACGATTCAGCGAAGTATAAGTAATAATATATTAGCACATGTTGTATCTAATAGAAGAAATAACATGATGTAAATCATAGCATGTCAACTTCGTATACTAGGTAGTTGTGCATTAAATAAAACATGCCATTAGAATTAAGGTATACGTGCTGTGTACATAACTAGTTGGCTACTACATTTCCCATATGCTCTCAAAATAGGGATCTTATATCTGTGCTGAGAACACCATCGACCGGGCCAGGGTACGAATGGATCTTGGGTTCCTGGGGTCCGGATTCCCCACGACGTGTCCTCACTGCAGCAAGGCCATATAAACTACACCAAATTCACCCCGTCGAGATCCTAAGGCTGAGGCTGAGTAGTGTCTGACCATACAGAGTCAATCATGTACTAAATCTTGAGTAGATCGTGCATATCGTGACAAGCATATCATATGTGCATACTCATGAACATGTATCATACGTGCATACTCAAGAACATAGACATAGATCATACGTGCATACTCAATAACATACGTGCATACTCAAAGCTAACAAGTCGATGTTCAAACAAAAACTAATCAATTATGCTAAAGAGTAGAGGTCAATGATAGTCATGCGAGATACCATGCAAATCAATCATTATTGAGTCAAGATCATTCACTATCCAACCCTAATCTAGTTATCCAGTGTTTTTAAACGTGCATGAGAATGTAGTTTTCAGTTATCCGATGCACCGTTGTCTAGTGTTGCATTGCATCATAAAGTGCACCGAAGTCCCTTAAACCAACACCCATGGGGAGGTACTTAACCACTGGATAATGAACATGAATGATTTGCAGCCCTCGAGATCATTCACGCTGTTTTATCATAATTCGTTGGGCAAGTCGAGGTTGCCTACATTCTAATTCCAAGGTCCTACAAGGTCTCATTCATCCCTAGCTTTCTTACTCGTTACAGGTCTTATAGCTTAGCCGTGGGTGACCTTACGGCTTAGCTGTGGGCACCTTATGGCTTAGCCGTAGAAGACTTCACGGCTTAGCCGTGGCTGAACCGTAGAAGAGCTGAAATTTACTAACTCTCAGTTATTTTAAATCTACACCCTGTATTGATTTACGGCGGGTCACAGCCGAGCTATGGCTTAGTCGTAGTACACTTTACGACTCAACCGTAGCACAGTTTACGGCTTAGCAGTGACTACGCTGGGTCAATTTCCTGAATTTGGTACAAAATCAGCTGAACGTATCCAAATATGACAAAACCTCATAAAATAGAAGGAAACTAATACAATTAGGCTGTAAACATGTTTCCCATGCAAGATTACCAAATTTATTCACAATTAAACTTATATCAACATGGGTTCATACAAATCATGCTTATACTTGCCTCAATTGAGTGCTAACACACAAACTGTTGTCCTTGGGCTCAATTCACACCCAAACACGATTCAAAGCTAGTATGCATGAGAGAGAGAGAGAGAGAGAGAGAGAGAGAGAGAGAAAACTAGTGAGCACAGCCATGGAGGACGAGAAGAAGAAAGGAAAGAAGAAAACCAACACCCCAAGCATACCTTGAGTCACAAAAGAAAGAAGAGAAGACAAGATGCTCTAAGTCCCCCTTCTTGCTTGGCTTAATCAAGGAGAAGAAAAAGAGGAAAATTGAGAGAGAGAGGGATAAAGAGATAGAGACTCCAACGTGAGAGAAGAGAAGAGAGTGAGAGAGAAGAGTCGGTGGTTTACCTTATATAAGATAAGGATAAAGCCCAATTTACAAGAAAGTCCAAGAGTTAAGGCTATTGACAATTTGAGTCAAATGAGGGTCCAACTGAAACAATTAACATCTTTTACAAACGGGGCAGTTACGGGAATTAACGAACTAAACAAAATATGCGTGTTGATGCCAAGATGATGCGTGAATGACAATGTCTTATAAAATCTAAATTACGAAAAAGGGCTTGGTCTCCCTAAACCAGGTCAAACTCAACCGAACGACCTATCCATTACCCACAATAAAACCAAAACAAAAGTAAAACACAATTAATAGCTAATACATCATTAATTAGTCGCTAAACGGGGTTAAGTGGGATCGGAGTGTTACAAATGGTGCAGATTTTGGCAATTGCCTAGTTTTTCTTCGAGCACGACAATGCCCACACTATAGCAAAGGATGCCCCTCTTCCTTCTTTGAGTCTAGCTTTCCTCTGGTTTCTATCTTTGATCAACAAATCCAATCTATGGCCACCAATATCAGACAAGTCTGATCTCTCTCTGTTTCCTGATGAAACAAGAATCAAACTAGCCCTAGAACCCTTCTCTTCTTGGCCCAACAGAGATCACATCTGATCTCTTCCCTGTAATGAGTCTTCTTTCTTCAATGGCTGTAAGGAAAAAAATGAAGAAGGAAAACTAGATGAGCACTCTTCTTTATGTCTGATCTGCAATAGCAAAACTACAACAACTCTTTTCTTCTCTCTTTTTCAGAAGAACCCGAAACAGTGCCCCTTTTCTTTTTCTGTAACCAGAACCTTAGACAAACCCCTTGCCTCTCCTCTATTTCACAACAGAGTCTCCGATCAAAGGCTAGACAAAACTAGAGATTTCCATCTCTCTGTCTTCTTCGAGAAAACCCAATCCGGTCTTATTTTCAGGTGAGATGGCTATGCAGGGGAGAGAGGCTGGATCCTCTTTCTTTGACACGAACTGAGACTTCTACGTATTTTCTCAAGATGGTTGCGCAGGTGAGAGATGTTAGATCCTCCTCTCTGACTTTATTTGCGATTCTGCCTATGTTCTCCACCTACGACATCAGCACAAAGAGAGATCAAATTAATCCATTAATCGCAAACCTAAGCGATCTCCACTCGCTTTGATACCACTTGTTGGGAAAAACAGCGCAATGTAAACTACCTGCAATCAATGGATCAGCCATGATGAACACACACAATCATACCATCAAGCAATCACACACATGAACACAGCAGTTTTATATGGTTCGGTAACCTTGCCTACGTTCATAAAAAAGTGAAATCATCTATTATGGTCCCATCTCAATCCTTTAGGATCTAGAGTTACAGTACATCAATATATATAGTTCCCGTTTTCTTGGCTAACAAGCAAGCCCATGTATAATGGTTAAGATACTCCTAACCTTGAACCTCGATTCTAGCCAAACCAAATGATTGATCCTGTTAAACAAAAAAAAAAATGACAAAACCCAACAAGGGTTAGATCATAGATGCTGAGCGAAGAAGAGAGGGTTAGATTATAGATGCACTACAGCCTATAGGGTTGCAACAAACGTTTGTCTAGAATCTGTTAAAGTAAAGTGACAATAACTCAAAGACAAAAATACTTTGAATCCTTTTTTATATAAATACAATGGTGATTACAAGAAGGGAGAAGTCTCGTAAAAAGAGAAGACAAGAGTGAAAGAAAGAGAACAAATAAAGAGTCACAGATGGAGCCCATCGGATGTAAGATCCCACCCCCAAATTTAGGAGTAAACTCTAAATTAATTGTATTTTATCCCTAAATACTATTTTATAAGATTAATTGGGGGATTAATTAGATTAGTGGGACTAAGCATGTAATTCACCATGTTACATCATCTCATCATGTCACTAGTACTAATTCCCCTATGGTCCCATAAAACTAAGTTATGTTTCTCAGAAGAACTCTTGGGCCCCTTTGTTGTAAATATCTTAAAAGAATGGGTCTGCTCGTAATTTTGAAAGACACCCAAGCTATAAAAGACTCACGTCCGGAAGCTAGAAACCCTAGTGTCTTTTACGTAAAACCCTAGCTCCCATCTCCCTACCTTGTCTTTTCTCTTCATCCATCTAAGAAAGAGTGTGAGAGATAAAGCTAATCTCTTCTGTTAGAAAGCTTCACCATCATCTAGTTCATCTCTTCTTACCTCATCTAGAGTTTGTTTGGAGAGAAAAGGCCCCGTTTAGGTGGTTTGGTCTAGAGGAAGCCTATTTCACACACATCTCAAGGCATAGACTCAATCTTTCTTAAAGTTTGTTCCAATGATTGTCTAAAGATAGCTCCATTTATGTCATACATCTCATTATGTTTTTCTTTTCTCATGCATCTATGTTAGGAGTGAGATTTAAAAAGATACTTGAGGATTTCACTTCTTGGAGCTTGGTTTTGAGCTAAACACTCCGTTAAGGTAGGTGTAAACGAATCTTACAGTGTATGCATGATTAGATCTCGAATCTACAAGTTAATCTTACATTTATTAATTCTTTTACAACTCAATTTAATGCTTATGTTTCATGGAATGACCTAAAATGAATGCTAAGGAATGAGTTAGAAATGAATGGAGGATTTGGGGAAAATCCAATTATTAAAAGTGATGATTGAATGAGTTACGGAGAGGTAAATGCAATGTGGTGAAGTAAGGGATGTATGGTGTTTTATTGCAGGAGAATGCATGGGTGAAATAAGGGAAATAAGTAAAAATCAGGCAGATCCCGAACTGCACAGAAGTGCCAACGCTTGAGCACGACCGGGGAAATTGTTTAGGCTCGAGCGCACCTCGAATGCGCTCAGGTGTGTACTCTTCTATAAAGCCTACATGAGCACACGCTCCACCACAATTGGGCCGCTTGGCTGATAGGCCTAATTAACTTCCTTTAAATGTAAATTAGTTCTTGTGGAATCTAATTTCGATTAGATCATTCTAACTAAATGCCTCTAGGTGATAATTAAGCATACCAAGGGGTCAAACAAACCTTAGACTCTAGATTACCCATATGACCTTGTAGAGTCTCACCTAAGGTTACCCTTTATCACTAACACTTGACCACTGGAGAAATTAATATAACAAGGGAAGTGAAGAGATGTTGTCCTTTCTTGTTAGATGTACTAAGTGGTTCTGAAGCCATGCCATTTGTGATTGGGCATAAGGATCCAGTGTCCTTTTTCATATACAATGCAACGCCAAGAAATTGTAGTATTTGACATTGGGGATCTTATGGTCATCCGAGTTGGAAGGCTCAGGGCATGGGGTATCTTAGTATAGGATTGGCTAGTAATGTATCATTGAATTATATTAAATAGACATTCACATATCTTGTTCATTTACCTTCATGGTCTTATCCCGTTTTATCAAATGCATTGATTATCGTTCTAATTGTTGATTTTGTCACTATTACTCACCTATTATCTCTAACATGATATTCAATGCAAAAGTAGGTAAGTTATACAAGCAAGCAATTCAAGTAAATATGTGTAAGTATAAGTATGCAAGTAACTCTATTATTCTTGATTCATTGAGTCGGCACCACTAGCTGCAACTTTTACTAGGCTCTTTCTTGAGCTAGGGATGAGTTGTTTATATGATTATAATTATCCTACTGCAATAGTTACATGTTATATGTTAGAATAAGTTGACACTCCTTTGGAGATTGGGCTCGCCACCCGATTCCCTTCATGTCACTATATGATACATACTCTTTGGAGTATGTATGCTTTTCAGATAAAGGAGCGACGTGGTATGCCAATTAGCAAGTTGTTCATTATATTGACTCTTATTTCATATTTTATTATGATAACATGCTTAGAATACATTTCTAACCTCTTTGATGATCATGTCTTAATTATATTGATAATTGTGTACTAAGCGCTAATGTTCGTTTAGACTGCCAAACATAGTGTTTGAGGTACTACTCTTGGTGTTGCAGGTCCCATCTTAGATGCAGGTCAGGGCATCAATCAGAAAGCAGAGGATACCACTGTGGTGCCTTTAGTAGATCTTGAGTAGTATCCGAGATTGCTTACTAATGGACATTATTGTGAGAGTGTCATGGTTGGATAGTTAGAATTTGAGCCCAGATAGTCCTTTCTGTTATTATCTTAGTTTTATGGATTTTGAATACATTTTGTTATGATATGTACTCGGTCATAAGACCGTTATTTTATTTTTGCACTTGAGCCCTCGTGGCAAACTTATGATTATGCATGCTGGACATATAAAATGCGTGGGCAATACTTAAACCTTGATTAAGTAGAATTTCTACGCATGAATGTTAAACAGGCATTTGTTAATGTTCTCTATGATTAAAGATCATAATAGTGCATGTTAAGCATGTGGCTTCCGTATACTTTAAATTGATGAATGATTACTCATGTGTAAGGATTTTTCGCACATAGGAATATAATAAAATTTCCCTTGTAGTAGTCCATGTTTGCCTTAATGCAGCTTGAATTACTACAGGATCCACATGCCACGCCATGGGGCCTGGAGTTTCTAATCTAATCTCGGCTCAGGACATGACTGTCTACCACTAAGCTTAAGGTTCCACCCTACTAATGAAGAGCTCGTGAATTACTTTCTCAAAAGAAAAATCAATGGCCTCGAGAGAGAGCTTGACATAATCCCAGAAGTTGATCTTGTAAAAGTGAATCATGGGAACTAGGAGATTGTTTCTTCCCACACTCTCCGCATATTTCTTTATATTCATCTTTCTCAATTAAACTCAACTTTCATGGCTTATGTTCGAGCATTCAATATAGAGAACATTTTTAGATTTGGAGATTTTAAGCTTATAGTCTAATCTTTTGTACTAGCAAAACAGATCCAGGCTTAAATAAAAATATATAAATTTTAAATTTTATTAATGAAAAATTATCCATGTGTCAAAAATGTGTATTTTTCTTCAAGATTTGTCAAAACTGTGTTTTTCGTTTAAATTTTTAATAAAACAAAAGGAGGAAATCGTTTTTTTTTTTTTTGTTTCTTTTTGTACTTGTAGAAACTAAAAATAAACGTAATCATTAATATAGAACATTGTATACCAAAGATGGTAGTATTCCATATATGCTAAAAAGAAGGAAGGTGTTTATGTTGCAAGGAAGCATGGTGATGATATGCACATAGGGTTTGTTCATTTAATTTTGACACCATACTCCTCATAGGGTATTCTGTTGAGATGAACTTCTTGAACTGCACCCTGGAAACATATTTTGAACTGTAAAGTTCTTATCAATGGCACTCTGTGCTTCTCCTTCAATTTGGTGCTTGTGTTTTTGGCTTGTTAAATAAAACTACATAGTAGGCTTGCTCGGAGATGATATCTATGAGATAGATTTCTAAGCCTTTGGCAAATGGACAGTATAAAGAGAAGGCAAAAGAAGGCCAATTTAAATGCTGAAGTAGTAAGACAAAGAAAAGTAAAATAACTGCTTATACTAATAAAAAATTAGAGCTAAATCTTGTGAGAGAAAATCAAAGGCTTTAATTATAAAAATGAAACATCTCTGTTGGATATTACTTTGTTAGTTGATGGTGACTACCATTTGAATATTTTCTCTTGTTATTTTTTATTTTTTAAAAAATGAGAATTTCGGCAGCAAGTATTGCTACTTCCATTCATCATAAGGTGGTATTGATATAATAATAACAAAATTATCAGAAGAAGAGAAAAGCTATAATTATAATGATTAAATGGGGACAAATCGGAGGACCCCAAAAAATTTAGCACATCATAGAAACTACACAATTGGATTAGGGGCGGAAGGTGAAAATTTAGCACCACGAATACACAATTGTTTTAAAGGTGAAAGGTGAAGGTTATAAAAGGTTTCATAAATTGATTAGGAAAAAGAAAGAGAGGAGGAGTGATGTGTTTGAAATGAAAAGGAGATGAATATGTATTAGTGGGAGACGAAACTGTTTGTTTTAACTGTCCTATTAATTGGGATATTTGTGAGGCATTAATAGGACGCATAATGGTAAGGGGTCAAAATATTTATATAGGTCAAAATTAAATCTGAAATTGGCAAAGACCTGACAATTAAATTCAATTGGCTTAGTATATAATAATTACAACCTCCCAACTGAGACAAATGAATCATTGGTATTTTTTGACCTCGGACCGAAAATATCCAAATGGGTTACGAACATGGTTAAAAAAATCCGCTGATACTGGTCCGTATTGGCCGATACGTACCGGTATCGGCCGGTACCGGTCCGATATTTCGGAATTTATCGGTCTCGGTGGAATATCGCCAATCTATCACGATATATCAGCCGCATTTTCAATTTATCGGCAGAACCGATCTATCGGCCGATATTTTCAAAATATCGGCTGATAATATATATATACCGTCTAACCCTAATTTTTTTCTCTTTCTCCCCTTCTACTTATCTTCCTCTACCCAAAGTCGGCCATCTTGCTGCTCCTCCTCCATTAGCCTCCAAAAGCATCACAAAGTTATTTTTTTGGGTGGATTTGGCTTATAAAAGTAAAGGAAATACATTTATAAGGTAAGTATATTAAATTTCTTTTTTTTTTTAAATATTTGTTAAGTAGGAGCTTAGATGTGATCCATGATAATGATTCCACTTGTTTTATGTTATAGATTTACATGTTGTGATTTATGAGTGTGGATCTATTATTTGGTTTTTTAAAATATTAAGATTTTAATATTTATTAAAATTTAGAGTCTTTTAATGTTAAGTATTATTTTTAATTTTATTAGTATGTAAAAACATGATTTTATGAAACAAGTTTGATAGATTTAGTAGTAGAAGACATAGATCTACAAGATGTGAACATTTTATGTTTATTTATTTTCGGATTTTTAAATATTTTAATATTAAAATAAGCTTTTTTGAGGATTTAATCACAAATTTGTTATTTTGTTGTATACTTCATATATGATATGAATATGGTAAGTTTTCATTTTTTTCAAAACATTATGTAAATACTAAATAGTTTTATATTTTCAAATTTTATTTTCTTGTATGAAATAATAATTTAATATTTAAAACTAACATTTTGAGGATTTCACTATAATTTTTTTAAAGTAAGCATAATCTTTGTAAACTTCATGTAGGATTACTTTTTTTATTGTTCTTTAATGTAATTAGTTTTATATTTTTTAATTTATTTTAGGATTTTTTTTAATTTTAGATTAAACTATTATATATTTAGATTTTCATTATAAGTATGATTTCCTAATTTTATATAATCATTGTATACTTCAAATATGCTATTTTTTTTATAATTGCCTCATCATTTATGTGAATATGTAACATGTCAACATTTTTTATATTTCTAAATTTATTTTTGGATTGTTAGAACATGGAATTAGAAAAATTAAGTAATTAATGTATCATTTAAAATGTACCCTTTTAAGATTCCAATTACTTTTATATGAATGTATTAATTTCTTTGTTTTTATTATATTCTGGATCTTAGTTTAAATGTTATAAATTGTGCCAATGTGTTCTTTTGTTTTGAAGAAGCGAGATTAAAATGGTGCATGACATTGATCCAGCATGCAACCATTGTGAAGAACCTGGAAGCAAACACAAGATTAAATGTAATTATTGCTAAAAAATCATAATTGGAGGGATAACTAGATTGAAGCAACACTTGGCTCATAGGCAAGGCCAAGTAGCAAAGTGTCCTCGTGTACCACCTAATGTGAAAAAAGAAATGCAAGAGTTGTTGGATACAGGAAAATAGAAAAAGGTTGTCAGAGAGAAAAGAAAAGAGGAGGAATTTGAAGCATGTAGGGAAGAAGTTTTTGGGTCTAGGGAGAGAGATATTATTTTCTCCGATGATGATAAGGATCCAAATTTAAGCAGAGCTAGAAAAGAAAGTTTGAGGTCACTTCAGGAGGAAGAAGAAAGAAGAAGAATACAGTATGAGGCAGCTATGAGAGGTGGCCAATATGATGAGGGTGGCTCATCTGGATCTAAGGGAGGGGGTTTGCGTCAAGCATTTAGTCAAAGATAACCCCGCCTAGTAGATATTGAGGATGATGATGAACCTCCTACACAGGCACCTCGTAGGTCAAGTGTGGTGGGTCCAATGGATCCATTTGCATATAGAAAACCAACAGCCAAGCAACCCAGCATTGTAAAAACACTAAAGGGAAAATTTAATAAAGCAAGAGATAATTTGATAAGAGCTACTGGAAAGTTCTTTTTAGATGTAGCTATTCCACCACATAAGGTAAACTCTCCTTATTTTACCACTATTTTAGATGCGGCAGCGGAACATGGTCCCGGTATAAAAGCACTCACCCCATATGAGATTGGTCATCTCTGTGTTAAAAAAGAATATAAGGAGTTACAGCTCTGGGTGGAAACTTTTAAGAGGATTTGGAAAGAAAAGGGCTGCACATTAATGTGTGATGGGTGGACGACCCTCACAAAACGTCATCTCTTGAATTTTCTAGTTTATTGCCCTTTGAGAACAGTTTTTATCAAATCAGTTGATGTAACTGATTATGTTCAAGATGTTAGATACATCAATAAGTTGTTTAATAAAGTGATTAATGATATTGGGGCATATTGTGTAGTTCAAGTTGTCACCGATAACGCTGTAAACATGAAGAAAACAAGACTAATGCTTATGCAGCAGAGGCCAAATATTTTTTGGTCACCATGTGCAGCACATTGCATAGATTTAATGCTGAAAGAAATTTCCAAAGGAAAAGTTATGAAACTAGTGATTGAAAAGATGAAGAAAATCACTAATTTTTTCTACCAGTCTTATAGACTTGTTTCAATGATGAAGAAATTTACAAACAATCATGAATTACTACGGCTTGGTATTACTCGATTTGCCACCCACTTCATAGCCATTGAGAGTATTTACAAGTATAGAGGAGGGCTTCTCCAACTCATCAAATCAGATGAATGGCTGAATTCTAAGTGGGGAAAGCGGCCAACTCCCCTAGCAGAAGAAGTATGCAAGACCATTGAGTCCAATAAGATTTGGCCTCATGTTAAAAATTGCTTAAATGTTTTTGAGCTTCTAATAAAAGTTCTTCGATTGGTTGATGGTGATGATAAGCCAACTATGGGCTTTTTACATGAGGCTATGGAGAGAGCAAAGATAGCTATTAAAGCAAACTGTAGATATTATACTAAACATTGGAAAATCATCGATAGCCGTTGGGAGCGTCAATTGCATTATGACTTACACACTGCTGGTAAGTGGAGACTGATTTCTTATTGACTTTTATTATTATATTAAATTCTTTTTAATACATTACTCATGTAAATTTTTACATTTAATAGGTTACTTTCTCAATCCACAATTTCGATATGAATCTTTGGATTGAAATATAACTGATGAAATTCTAGTGGGCATGAAAAATATTATTGAAAGACTAGCAAATGACGCCGATCAGGCTATTAGGGCAACAAACCAAGTAAGTAAATTAAAAAGTAAAGATCTTATATAATGTATGTTGTTTTCTTCAATTTAATTTATATCATTATTCATTCATAAGTCATAATAGTTGATATTGATAATTCTTTTTCTTCTTTAATGCTATTAGATCGATGTATATAATGAAGGAATGGGAAGTTTTGGCACCACCATTGCTCGAAGAGCTGTCACACAAACATATCCTGGTAAGGATTGTATAATATAAATAGTAAATTATATTTTCATTATTTGAAAATTCAAAAATTGAATGTTTAATATTATTTTCTTTTATTTTCAGCTGAATGGTGGTTAAATTATGGAGAGAGTGCTCCAGCATTAAGGACGATAGCAATTAAAGTTCTCAGTCAAACTACATCTTCGTCAAATTGCGAAAGAAATTGGAGCACCTTTACTTTTATCCACACAAAAGTAAGGAATAAAATCACGATGGATAATTTGAACAAACTGGTCTACATTCACTATAACCTCAAGCTCCGCAGTCGAAATCGAAGAAGAAGAGCATTTAAGGATCAACAAGATTACTTCTGCCTAATTAATTTAGACTATATATTTTCAGCAGAAGATGATTTGTTAGGTGAGTGGCTAGAGGAGGCAGAAGAGCCATTATTAGATGGAGATCCAGAGCTAGCAGAAATGGTTGAGGACTTGACTGGGAAGCAATTTGAGCCAATGAAAGCCTCTGAAAGATTACAAGAGATTAATTTGACACAACAACAGAGGGGTACTACGGTTGATCCTAAAGAAGCAAGAGGAAAGGAAGTGGATGAGGAGAGTGAGTCAAGTATCTCTACATCTTCCTCATCAGCAGGAATTCCTCCTGATTCCCCTGGGACTAGGGGTCACTATGGAGATAATGAGCCACCAATGTATGAGACAGTTGAGCATTTTCCTGGTGCTACAGACTTAGATCCCCATTGTGGTTATGTAAGATATGTCTCTCAAACTGAGACAGAGATTGGTAGTAGCATCGGTCAAAGAGGAGGGGAAGGTACTTCTGCAGGCAATGTTGGACAATAGCAGGCTAGGTATGGTCCGTATGGATACAACCCTCATTAGCCAACTCAACTGCCTTTAGCTCCACCGTTACAACCGTGGTATAAGCATGGACAAGGAATGATCCAACATGAACCCCAACAAGCTGTTTTTATTCCTCATGAGTTTTTTAATTTAAATTTGGGCCCCCAGTCATCTCAATCTACTGAGGATAGCTCATTATATTATGAAGGGATCATTGCTCCTCAGCAACAATATCAATATGGCCAAGGGTATGGGAGTGCAATGCAAGAGTTTGGATCATATTATTATAACCCATACCAAAGAAGGAGAAATGATGATGATGATGATATCGAGCCTGGAAGACACTCCACTTGGAATTAGGGTATGTATTGATTCTCTCCAATTGTTTTATGATTTATTTTACTGTCATTATGTCATATGCTATGTTAATATTCATGTTCTTGAATTTTACAACTTGCTTGATAATTGAGTGATAAATTGAAGGTTGTTGAATGATGAATGATAATTGATGACTGATAAATAATGATTTATATACTATATAAGATACAAGTATAACTTACAAGTGTACAACACTACAAGTCTACAACCACTATATATAAATTAAAAATAAGGTGTATTATCTAAAATTTCATACTAATAGATAGTTTATATTTATAAGTCATAATTATGATTTTATAAAAAAAATCGCAATTTCGGACAAGATAGCGATACAGGATACCATAAGTTAGGGGGACCGATATTTTGATTTATATGTGTTACTAATGAAAAAAAACATTGTTTTCCAGCATTTTCTAATATTTTAGATTTTTTGGATATTTTTTCAATTTTTTTTGGATTAAAAAAAATTTACATTGCGATAACCACGACGGACCGCGAACCGCGACCGATACCGATACTATATCGGTTTTTTGGACCGACCGATACTGTGACCGATACCGTGATTTTTATCCATAGTTACGAACCAACCGTGTAACACGAACACGACGTTGGAAATCCACGGGAAAAGATTGAGGGTAAGCTATCAAGATAGGCCAATTGGTACGGAGAAGACGCTCATTTATTACAGAGGCCCAGCTCCACAAGGCATTAGGACTGATTGGGTGGTGCATGAATCCGCCTTGGCGATAAGGATTGTGACAACACATTGGGACTCTGCCACTGTAATCATTCTTATTCACATCACAAGTTCACCAACCCTACCCACACCAATAATGCTTCTTTTTTTTTTTAAGAAAGACTTAGGCACAAAAGGCATTTTTGAAATTAAAAAAATAAGTTGTAAAAAGTGGCCAGTTTACACCCAATTTCACCCATTGTCCTCCATTAAAATGCATTTGAAAAACTTCAGGCCCATTTTGAAATGGAAATCTAATTTTATGCTTTTTTTTAAATCTACAAAAAATTTAGACCCTATTTTGAAATTTCCCCCCTTTTTTTTAATTTATGTAAACCATGTATCTTAAAAATTATGAAGCAAGGATATTAATTTTTTTAATATATGTAAGATAGCTTAAAATCTATGATGTATAGATACTTCAAAATAGCCAATGTATTGTGTCGTTCATATTTGATACTTCCCTTTTTATATGTAAAATCTGTATTCTTACTGTATCTATAGCATGTCCTAGTAGTCTTCATGTCCTAACTAGGCATCATAGCTTAAAATCATTGCAAAAATACTTTCTTTCATTAGACTTTTCAAACATTTTTGGATTTTCTTAGAAAAAAGACAAGATAGATCAATGTTTTGATCTCTAATCTTTACATTTGTTGTAATATAACACCACCATTATATGCGTGTGTGCATAAGCAACTAAGATCAACAATCAACCAAATAAGTAAAGAAGAGATTTACATGGTTCAGCAAAAATGCCTACGTCCACAAGAATCTAATTTTCACTATATTTTCCTCTAATATGTGAATCCATAACCTTGAAATGTCAGCTCATATGTCTAATGTTACAGATTACATCATATATATAATTATTACTTCCTTAGCCCCCAAAATTTTATTCTTAGACAAAAAAAAAATCTTAATACTATGAGGAGACTATGTTAATAAATAAAAAAATTCTAATATAATTAAGAAAACTAACCAAGGCATTGAAACCAAGTTTGGTGTGGACCGTCACTCAGCCTCAACAAGAAGATCCTTTTATCGGGTGAGTTATTGACTTATTTCGTTCGATTGGCTTGGTCTTCTACGGAAAAATACTGAATCAATTGTTTTTTTTTTTAATGCCTATGCTCCTACACCGGTCAGTAGCTACAACAGCCAATAGACTTGTTTATTCACCCACTTGGCCAACGACTTTGACATTTCGTTCATATCTCCACCGACCGACTTCCAAAGCAGGCACTACTACCTTTCCTTGCTTGTTGGTTGCTTCTCTTTCAACTAAAAATCTCTTCCCTCTTTTCTCTTTTCTCGTGTTCTTATATTCCTCCAAACATTTCCTTCCTTTTCTCTCTACCTAATCCTTCCCTCAATCTTGACCATAGACGATCCAAAGCAGATTTCTTTATTTAAAAAGGAAACGCGAGGTAAGCTAATCTTAGCTTTCTACTACTTCATTTCCTTCGTTCTTCAAGCTTTCAGACTTTGTACTCCTCTTTGCATTAGAACTGATAGTAAATTATCTTCGTAATCTTAAGATCATAATGGTTCTAATATTTATTAAATTTGATCTTGGTGTGTTTCAACCGAATTATGCTTGTTGAAGGTGTCACATCCCCATAAATGAAAATAGGGATACGTGAAATTAGGAGTCAGATTTTTTTTTTGTTATTATATTTTTCTATAAACAAAACTATTAATTCCTAATTATTTTTCCCACAGGATCTTAGGCCGTGGTAAGTTTAAGTCATTCACATTCGTTCCAAACCTGCGGAAGCATTTTCAACTAATAGGTACTAAGAGAAAATCAAATTTGCATATCTCCAGATAACAATAATAATAAGATTCAAGTTGCAAAATAAATAAATAATAATTTATTACAATGTCCCACTGAAGGATCAGGTCTCTAAAGAATGGTTTATTTAAATCGATTGCAAATTAAACGAGTCACTTCTGTGCTTGGTTAGACGGCCCCGAAGCCATCGTTTGCACCCCACTCGGGAACATTAGTTGGCTCAAGCGTTTGAAACGCTTCAGCCTGCGCCTCCTCTTCGGCAAAGCCGGGCTTGGTACCTGTGCATCAATTTTATAAAACAAGGGTCAACCACAAAATGACGGCAAGTAAAATACACATAACTCATAATGAAATACACTATCAATGTGAGAATATGACGAGAAAATCATAAGAATATGTAAACAATATAAATAAAAGAATGCCATGCAATATAGAAGGAATGGATCCTAAATCCAACTCTACATCAATTGAACAATATCACATTCGCCGAGCATTGTATATGCCGATGCCATTACGAAATTTATACCATCTTCGGATGCCTCATATCTTGTCCAGAAACGGTGGATCAAATCTGTCTTCGAATGCCTAGTATCCTGTCCAAAATCACGGTGAAACCAACCATGTACGAGTAGTAAGCTCGTCTTCGGCCCTAAGTCTGGTAAAAATCATCACAGTGTACATCTATGAACCGACTGCAGTCGTCCAATGACCAGATCCGCATAATAATCTTACATAGCCCTGCCCCTTCCTGTGTCGAGACTCATAAACATGGCTCAATGATTGTTCGACAGACACATCCTACGGTAGTGTGAAGAGCTGACCATAATAGGTATCCAAACACCATATCATAAAACATTATACCAATCAAATAATTTTCAACATAACATGAATACCTCCCAATTAAACACTACATGGTCCAAGCCACAACACGGTGCAAATTATCATAAAATAACAGGTATAAACTCTAATATGTATGCAACAAGGTAAAGGAACACAAGCTCAATAATCAAGGAATATATTCACAAATATTCCTAACACTGTGACCACAATTCATGCATGCGACAATTCCACATGAACCAAGATGAAGTAAGGTTGGGGATTTTTTAAAAAACCGGGGTGATGTATAGCCCAATTCTCACTTCATCTGAGTGCGGGTGGCTTGTACCATCATGTGCAAACCATGAAATCTGTAAGGAAAAATCTGCCTGCATAACCCCTTACTTTGATGATGTGATGGATTTAATTTTATTAAATCAAATTCATTGGGTTCTAAGACCAACTCAAGGGTCTTCTGGAGTATGTAACCATCCAAAGAAAATAATAAATGAATGGTTAAATAATCATTTAAATAAATTATCAGGCACAAATTTATCATTCTCATAATCTCACGCAAGGGGTGGCCCACCTGGACTCTATTAAGAATAGTCCAAATGATCATAATCCACATATATACCAAGGACCCACACGTAATGGACCCACCTGTATTGCACCAACCATAAGGATCAAAATTCCTTGTTGTGCATACCCAAACACAGTTATGGGGATTTTATCACAGGCACCAACTTCTTCTTTTCTTTACACACATATATATATATTTTAATATATGTGAGTGATGTAATGTCTCTTAAAACCCAGGTGCACTTGTATTTATATTTATATAGATATACACAAAATGTTTCTTTACAACCCAGACGTCATAACACAGTGTGCACATGTTTAATCACAGTAATTGTCCCACCATCACACGGCTGTCAAAGAGATCACACTACTAGTTGCTAGAATCCTAATGGCCTGGGGTCACCATCACCATCCATGTACAGTGGAACAAAAAAAAAAACACTTAATGCCAGAGCCCACAGCCCACCTACACAAAACCTGGGCCACTAGTAAGGATGGTAGTCCCCTGCCTGTCCATCTACATCCCAGCCCAGATCTGGGAGTTTTACTCCCAGATTCCATTTATTTGCTTTATATATATATATATATATATGTATGTCAGTGGCCCCGGGGGGGGGGGGGGGGGGGGGGGGGCGGGGGGGGGGGGGGGGGGGGGGGGGGGGGGGGGGGGGGTGGGGCGCATCCGCCAACATGTGCAGGTGGGTGACCCACCTGTGCATACTGCCAGGCGCATAGTGCGCCTGTGCAGTAGTGCATAGGCGGTCATCCCGCCTTGCACTCAACGTGGGACTGACAAGCCAACCCTAGCCTACTTGTTCATTAACAGTTCAGCCTGATTAATATATGGGTTGGGTACTACAAGAGCCTATACAACCAGCCATCCATACTCTTTGAGTAGGGATGGCAATGGGTCGAGTATAAATGGGACCTACCCCCACCCACTCCCATTAGGGGTGAGTTTGGAAGTGGTGTTTATATATATAATGGGGGGCGGGTTTAGGTTTTGTTGACCCACCCCACCCCGCCCCAAATATATAATATTTATCTACTTACTACTAAAGTAATAGACAAAAATCATACGGTGTAAGTGGTTTTGGGCCTTAACATAAGGCATATGGGAAGAGAAGGTAGCATTTTCAAACTCTACTACATACATTCTCATCAATTTTTACATATTTTAAAAGTTTTAAGCTTTAAATTTGACTTAACCCACTCAAATGGGGAGGGTTTGGTATTACAATCAGTGACCCATCACAGTGCAGAGCGGGTTTGGATGAGATAAATTTGAGACCAAGCAAGTTTGGGTTTACCCCAACCTGAACCAAACCTACCCAGTTGCCATCTCTAACTTTGAGAGAATTATTTGAGTTACAACTTTAGGATAGAAGTGGGACTTTAATTTTCTAAATTTTGAGGCCATGGGTCGGGACCAGGCTTAGAATTTTAGGTACATGTGATAATTGGGTTGGGTCTCACCGACGAATCTTGTGAACTTGATCCTGCCTGTGTAAACAGATCGATTGTAACCTCTTATGTCCTTTTAAAATGTTGTGCCTGTACTTAATATATAAAGATACACAGTAATTCTGATATTTCAAACAATAGGTATGGAAACAAATGAAACCAGGCCTGACCTTGGTGGGCAAATGTTTTTTAATAGCTATTTTTACAAATTCAGTGCTATCTCAACTTACCCATCTAACTCCGTGCTATTTGTTGTGTAAAGGGCAGATAAAGGATATTACAAGGAGGTTTTGCGCATAAAATGGGGTTAGGTGGAGGTTCAGATGACTTCAATGAATCAGGGCTTACGCATCTGAAGCATGCAATTGACTGGTAAGTCAAAATTTTAGTGCTCTGCTTGGATTGCTTTCTGTTAAATAACAGGAATCTGCTTTATTTTTGCTGAGAGAATAATGAATGACTTCAATTTATCAAATAAAGTAACTTGATTTCTTCATAGTTTCCTACTATAATGTTGCATATGCTTGGCCTACCTCAAACTGAGTTTTGGAAATCTTAGTTTGCATTATAACTTTTTTGAAATATTCACTAATTGATGCATGTTAGAGGGACTTTTCAGTTTATCAAAATTTTAGTGCTCTACTTGGATCGCTTTCTGTTAAATAACAGGAATCTGCTTTATCTTTTCTGAGAGAATTATGAGAGTATTCAGTTTATCAAATAAAATAACTTGATTTCTTCATAGTTTCCTACTATAATGTTGCATATGCTTGTGCCTACCTCAAACTGAGTTTTGGAAATCTTAGTTTGCATTTTAACTTTTTTGAAATATTCACTACTTGATGCTTGTTAGAGGGACTTTATGATCAGTTTCTTATCACTAGAACTGACCTAGAGGTAAAGAGGGAAGGGAGCTAGATAGCATGACGACAGCAGTGACCATCAATTTTGCCTGTGTAGAGAATCATGTGCCCCTATGCAACGGGTCATACGTCAGATCAAGCATGGCAGAGTTGAGGAGAGATTAGACTTTCCACTAAAGATAAGATTGATAAGATTTCCACTGTTGAGATAAAATAGGGATACAAAATTATCGGATCTCTACAACAAATTATATTTTTAGCTAAGAAAATATTCATTGTAAAAAGAGCCTAAAACATTGATAAATAAATTTACCGACGAAAATAGTTACATCGGCCGATCATCAGCAAAAGTTCGTGGGGAAAAGTCATTAACAACAGAATAAAATTCTATCGGCCAAAATTAGGTTTTTATCGACGATAATTTATGTTGGTAATATCTTTTTACAATTCCTACAATATAGAGGAAAATCATTAACCGATGTTAAAAAACATAGGTAAAATCATTTCCTTTTTTTTTTTAACTTTCAATTTCATTTTACCGATGTTATATTATGTCAGTAAATTATTTATAATTTTAAACAAGAAATTTAATAAATCTTTACCGATGTTAAACCACGTCGACAAAAGTATTCCATTTAAAAATTGTTTACTTTTCCCGACGTTATGTATCGTCAGCATAAATTTATATTCTAAACCCAAATGTTTTTTTTAAATATGTACCGACATTAAAAAACATCGATAAAGTATTGCTTTCTTAAAATTTTTACTTTTACCAATGCACAAAAATGTCAGTAAAATATTTATATTTTTTAAAAAAATTGTAATAATTATTTACCGATGTTTAAAAACATCTGTAAATGTTTCCTTTTAGAAATTTTTACTCTTATTGACATTATTCATCATTAGTATAAATTTTTATTTATTAAACCTTAATTTTTATTTACATTTACTGATGCTAAAAATCATCGGTAAATGTCTATTTTTGTTGGCAAAATACATTTCTTACAAAAAATATACTATTTATTTTTTCAAAATAATTTTCTTGTAAACCTGTTCATGCACCTATATCCAACAAAAACCTGTTCATGCACCTATATCCAACATAACAAATGCATACATATAAGAGTTGCTAATAAAACAAACAACCACTACTATTTTGATCGAGTCATTCATCTCATATAACAAACGTTACAATCAATTATGCAATCACATATAAATGTCCAAGATACAAATACAAATAAACTAAGAACTGCCAAAACACCACTACAAGTCTGCAATCGACCCCAAAGCGTCCATCAATCTGCAATGAAAAGAACAATATTAGAATCTTTTCAATGAATTAAATTACAAATGTAAGATAAATATGTACATATATGAAATCTTTTCCATAGTTTTTTCAACAACCTGTTTTCGAGCCCAAGTGTTGAGAATCCTACATTTTTTCGTCTAATTCATTAACCGAGAGTCTAATTCATGAACCACCAGTTCCTACAAGTTAGTTTGGCCTTGAGCGAGGTGCTTGTGTTGGTTTCTGGACCCTTCGTTGGCCATTTCCCTTTTTTGACCTTCGCGGCTTGTTTTCGAGCCTAAATGTTGAGAATCCTTGGTTTTTCCATCTAATTTGCAAACCAAGAGTCCGATGTGCACACTGTTAGTTCCTACAAATTACTTTGGCCTCGAGCGAGGTACTCATACCAGTTTCCAGCCTGTCCAATAGCCGTTTCCCATTTTCGACCTCCAGTGGCCTATTTTCAAGCTTAAATGTTGAGAATCTTACGTTTTACCGTATAACTCACAAACTAGGAGCCCAATTAATGAACCATTAGTTCCTTCAAGTTACTTGGCCTCGAGCAAAGTGCTCATACCAGTTTTCGATTTTTTTGGTGGCCGTTTTCCACTTTGGTCCTTTGGTGGCCAATTTTCATGCCTATGTGAGGAAAATCCTTGGTTTTTGCTTCTAATTCTCTAACTAGGAGTCTAATTCATGAACTGTCAGTTCTTATAAATTACCTTGGCATCGAGCGAGGTATTAGTACTAGTTTCTAGGCCATCCGGTGGTTGTTTCTAATTTTCAACCTTTGGCGGCCTGTTTTCGAGCTTAAGTATTGAGAATCCTACATTTCTAGGTCTAATTCGTTAACAGGAGTTCAATTCATGAACTGTCAGTTCCGACAAGTTACTTTGAACTTGAACGAGGTGCTCGTGCTAGTTTTGAATTTTTTTGAGGGCCATTTCCCATTTTGGACCTTTGGTGGCCTGTTTCAAGCCTAAGTGGGGAAAATCCTTGGTTTTTACCTTTAATTCTCTAACCAGGAGTCCAATTTGCAAACTGTCAGTTCCTACAAATTACTTTAGCATTGAGCGAGATACTCGTGCTAAAGTATGGGCAATCTGGTGGCTGTTTTCCGTTTTCAACCTCTGGCGGCCTGTTTTCGAGCTTAATGTTAAAAATCCTACGTTTTACTGTATAACTAGTAAACCGGGAGTCCAATTCATGAACTGTCATTTCTTATAAATTACTTTGGCCTCAAGCGAGGTGCTTGTGTAGGTTTTTAATTTTTTCGGGGGCCGTTTCCCATTTTGGACCTTCGATGGCCTTTTTTCAAGTGTAAGGAAAATCCTTGATTTTTACATTTAATTCTCTAATCGGGAGTTTGATTTGCAAGGTGTTAGTTCTTATAAGTTACTTTAGCATCGAGCAAGGTACTTGTACTGGTTTAAGGGCTCTTTGTGGCCGTTTCCCATTTTCTACCTTCGGTGGCCTGTTTCGAACCTAAGTGTTGAGAATCCTACATTTCCAGGTCTAATTCATTAACTGAGAGTTTGATTCATGAACAGTTAGTTCCTATAAGCTACTTTGGCCTCGAGCGAGGTGCTCGTTCCATCTTCCTAATTTTTTAGGGGCTATTCCCATGTTGGACCTTCGGTGGCTTGTTTTCGAGCCTAAGTGAGGAAAATCCTTGGTTTTTGCTCCTAATTCTCTAACCGAAAGTCCGATTTGTGAACTGTCATTTCCTACAAGTTACTTTGGCCTCTACCGAGGTGGTCATGCCGATTTTCGATTTTTTGGGTGCCGTTTCCCATTTTGGACCTCAAGTGGCTTGTTTTTTAGCCTAAGTGAGGAAAAACCTTGGTTCTTGCATCTAATTCTCTAACCGGAAGTTTAATTTACGAACCTTCAATTCTGACAAGTTACTTTTGCATCAAGCGAGGTACTCGTGCCAATGAACATGCTGTTCGGTTGCCGTT
Organism: Sextonia rubra; assembly: GCA_037013555.1. NCBI lineage: Eukaryota > Viridiplantae > Streptophyta > Magnoliopsida > Laurales > Lauraceae > Sextonia > Sextonia rubra. Next base: position 46,778,125 of record JASUAD010000001.1, read on the forward strand.
TCATGTTTTTGACCGCTGGCGGCCTGTTTTCGAGCTTAAGTGTTGAAAATCATACATTTTCAGGTCTAATTCATTAACCGGAGTCTGATTCATGAACCATCAGTTCCTAAAAGTTACTTTGGTCTCGAACGAGCTGCTCATTCTGGTTTTTGACATTTTCAGGGGCTGTTTCCCATGTTGGACTTCGGTGGCCTGTTTTCGAGCCTTAGTGAGGAAAATCTTTAGTTTTTGCGTCTAATTCTCTAATCGGGACTCTAATTCGCAAACCTTCAATTCATACAAGTTACTTTGGCATCGGTACTGGTCCCAAAGAAAGTGCCGTCTAGTGGCCATTTTTTGTTTTTGACCTTCGACGACCTGTTTTTGAGCTTAAGTGTTGAGAATCATACATTTTACCATATAACTAGCAAATTAGGAGTCCGATCAATGAATTGTTAGCTCCTCAAAGTTATTTTGGCCTCAAACAAGGTGCTCGTGCTGGTTTCCAAATTTTTTGGGGGCCGTTTCCCATTTTGGACTTTTGTTGGCCTGTTTTCGAGCCGAAGTGAGGAAAATCCTTGGTTTTTGCATCTAACTTTCTAACCGGTAGTCCGATTCATGAGTCATCAATTATACAAGTTACTTTGGCCTCGAGCGAGGTACTCATGCCGATTTCTGGGCTTTCGTGTGGCCGTTTCCCATTTTCAACCTCTAGTAGCCTGTTTTCGAGCCTAAGTGTTGAGAATCCAACACTTCCAATCTAATTCTTTAACCGGGAGTCCGATTCATAAACCATCAATTCCTACGAGTTACTTTAGCCTCTAGTGAGGTGCTCATTTTGGTATCTAATTTTTTTGGGGGCTGTTTCTCATGTTGGACGTCCGGTAGCCTATTTTCGAGCCTAAGTGAGGAAAGTCCTTAGTTTTTGCGTCTAATTCTCTAATCGACAGTTCGTTTGCCAACCGTTAGTTCTTACAAGTTACTTTGGCCTCAAGCGAGGTGCTCACACCAGTTTCTATTTTTTTGGAAGGCCGTTTCCCATTTTGGACATTTGGTGGCCTGTTTTCATGCCTACCTGAGGAAAATCCTTGGTTTCTACATCTAGTTCTCTAACTGGCAGTCCGATTCACGAACCATCAGTTGCTACATGTTACTTTGGCATCGAGCAAGGTACTCGTTCTAGTTTTTAGGCCCTCCATGGCCATTTCCTGTTTTCGACCTCGGCGGCATGTTTTCAAGCCTTATATGATCGCGTTTGAAACATGATGTGAAATGCAATGGATTCGAGTCCAATATTCGCACGCTTCAAGCGTTAAGAAAAATGAGAAATAACTACAGTTCATCATTATTTTTTCTTTGTTTGTGTCATGCCCCGATCCGGAGAATTGGGGTTAGAATGGGCCCCACGGGGTGTGCATACGTAATCCCGTAGCAATTTGTTCATGTGAAGACATGCACAAATCACTACAAGGGAGATTCCATAGGAACGTATAGAGAAGTTTCTCCAACACATAATTTAATTTCAACAATAAGTGGAAGCTTGTGTAATGCACTTGTAATGATCAAAAGCAACAATAAAGAAGAATCATCTATATCATTAATAAGTTTGAAGTTTGTACTTAACCATCCACATCTGTTTGGCAATAATTACTTAAGCATATATAAAATCCAAAATTATATGTGTGTCTATCAAATTGCTAGATGCAAGAACAACCCTAGTCCAAGCATGTCTAAGCTAAACAACCCAACAAAGAACCCATTGTTGTGCTTATCGTAGGACGACTAATAGAAGATGTTGTCTTCATTGCACTCATCTAGTCCCTGAGGTTCCGTTGAGGTTCCTGTCGGGGCATGTCGTTCGCCGTACTGGGTTGGGTTTAGTACCTATAACACCTAGGGTAGTACTGTTAACACGATGGCTAAGCAAGTATAGAGATATATAAGACGTCATGATGTATCAAATTAATTAAAGTACATATTGATTAAAAGAAAGCAATAGCGGAAAAACTAAGCAGATTGTGCATGAATTAAACATGAGTAACGAATCATAAGCAGTATATCAAAATATACTTGTTGGCATCCACGAAGTTGTATTCTCCCAAAAAAGAGCATATCATCTAGAGAGAGCGTATAACATACATATGGGAATTACGCTAAGAGATCAGGCTAGCTTCTCAAAGAGTGCCGACAACTCTTCCATAAACTACTGCAGTAGGAACATAAAGAATACCCGAATTGATCCCGTCGAACCTAATAAGGATACAAGCTAAGTTGTGCTGATTCAACATATTAAGACCGACTTGGCTTCATATTTTTCATACTTATGATCGATCGTAGTGACAATTTCATATTCATATATATCGATTCATACTTATCATCATATCATATATAAGGGAGTTCCGGTCTTGAGATCATATTCAATTATAAAAATTAAAATTAAACAAGTAGCAATAATCAGACAATGCATATATAAATGAGCTAATAGAGCTCGAATCCTCTCAACCTTAGCTACACCCATTTCGGCTTACAAGCGCACACTCAATAAGAGCGCAAGCCCAATTTTGCCTTAAGGTTCGCTAAGAAGAATGGGCACATGACTAAATCATGTTGAGGGCAATGTTACTTAACAATATGAATGCATTTAGATTGAGTAAGTATCAAAGATAATTACTAGCCAATCATATGCTAGATAATCCGTAATCTCGAGGGCATTCAACACAATGTATTAATAAAACGTCCAGTGTCATTGTATTACCAAAAGCTTGGTGTTATATTGTGTATGCAAGGACAACTCTTCTTCTGCTAACATGCATGACGTGACATCGGGAATTTATCTGAAAAATCGAAGGGGATAAGTGACAGCTCTACAGTCGTCTTTCTTATCATTACTCACCATTGGGCTAATTTAATTATGGAAAAGATGTCATATCTAAAGCCCTATAAAGTCATTTGAAATTCCTAATATCCTAAGTTCATAATGTTCTTATGGCTTAGCCGAGTGGCTTAGTCTTTCCCTCAATTTCATACGCAGTTATAGCTTAGCCATATATTGGTCTGCGGCTTAGCACGGCTAGGATACGACTAGGCTATGGCTTAGCCGTAACACGATTCATGGCTTAGCTGTGGATGAGCCGCAAAGTAATTCTTATTTTGGAGCTCTCTGGAAAGTTCATTGTAGAATGGCCTATGACTTGGTCACGTAAGGGTTACGGCTTAGCCGTAGTTGATTCCACGGCTTAGCCAAGGGTTAGCCGTAGTTCAAATAAATGTCTTTGAGCTCTTTGAATTCTGAGCCGTAGATACTTATGGCTTAGCGTGAGCTGCACTGTAAACTTTAGAATTCCTAAAAACCAGGTTCTAAAGTACGAGTTCAAGTACAGAACTCTACAAATTGGGTTCCAATGAGATTTCTTTTGCACTTAATTATAATCTTAGGTCTTACATGCCCACATATATCATTAACATTACATATTTATACTTATATTCACTTAATCCAACATATATGTACTTAATCAAGGGGTAAATGAGCTGTTAACTTGCATTTAGAGTAATTACATCAAGAATCAACAAAGCTAGGCATGCATATAGTAATATATACTCTTATACTTGCCCCATACCAGTGCTTTACCCAAAACTAGCCTCTCCTTTGGTTTGATGATGGAAAAAACTTCAATAGAAGTAAATCCTATTACATGCAAAGACATGCAAATAGTGAATCAAATATAAGATGCATGCATGTCGCTTATTTGAGTCTTCTTGACTCTTTTGGACTTAAAGAAATGGAGGGATGATGAAGTTCTTACCTGAGGAAGCTGGAGAGAAGAAGAAAAGATGGAATGGAGAGATTCCAATAGAGAAGACAAGCAAGGAAATGATGAGGAAGACAACAGGATCCTTGGCACCAACATGAAATAGCCCTAAACTTGGATGTCCAGCTGATTTGGAGGAGAAGAAGAGAAGAAAAAAAAGTTTCAGCAATGACAGTAGAATGAAATGAAGGGGGATCGTTGGTTGCTTCCCTTTTAACTCAACTTTTCTAGACTTTTGCATGCAAGTCCAATTGTTTTGAGAAATTACAGCTTAAGGCAATTGGGCTTCAACTGGGCCAAGATGGATCTGAATTGAGCTGAGCTAAACATGAAAGTTAACCCACAAGATGAAATGCTCATGATGCAATTAATGTGATGCCAAAATAATGCAAACCGTGAGACTCTAATTTACAAGAAGGTCCTCAACTACATAAGTAAGGTTCGATCCCAACTACGTATCCAATTGAGACCCAATAAAAATTAAGAACAAAATAAATTAAAGATAAAATACATTAATTAGTAGAAAACCAAGTTTAATTAACATAAATTATAATTAAATCAGGTCGGAACCTTACAGTTTGCATAGGTTCAAATGCTCTGACAAGGGGATGCAGATTGTTTACAGGTTTTGAAAAATTACAACCCCTCCTTCTGGTCTTAGGTGTAATCCAAACTTTGAAATTATAAGAAAATACATGAAAAAGGGACCAAAAATGCAAAAAAAAAGCAAAAAAAAAAAAAAAAAGAGTGCAGGAAGGGAGTGACCATGGGCCATAGTCACTAATCCCTTGCTAGTGACCGTGGCCCACGATCATTGACAGACAGTGGCCGAAATGGCCACTGTTTATCCCTGTCTTTTCTTCGTTTCACTTCTGTGATGCCTTTAGAGTGCTAGAACTTGTGCTTTTCAACATTTGGGGTGTTGAATGATCGCCAAGAGTGCTTGATTTGGCAATAGAATCGATCAAAACCTTTGGTGATCATCACTTTAGGTTACAGACTGTTTTTGTACAAATCCGAAAAGGGTACTGTGTGTAAGCAAAATGAGCCAAAGTTGTGTCATTTTGAACCTATCATTTTCAAGGACAAAATGAAGCCTAAGGAGGCTTGTCTACAACTTCCGGGATGACCCCAAAACCCTCCCAAATGGGAAAAACAAAGGAATTAATTTCATTCTTTGTATGCTTGATGAAACTTGAACATTATCTTCTCTAAACAACTCTTATGCTCCCTCTCCTTCTCTGAACCATTTCTCACCTTAAGTTAGTGAGAGGGAGAAGAAGAAGTGGCCTAGGAGTACTTGGAGTGCCTTGTGACTTGCTTGATATTGCTTAGAACTCTTTGAAGTTGTTTGGAACCTTGGATTTTGTCTCTGGGACTTTGGAACTAGTGTGTGGAACCCCTTTCCCAAGTGTCAAACCTCCCTTTCATAGACTTTAGAAGTGGTTTAGGGAGTTATGGGGACTTAAGGTTTAAAAGGAAGTGGAAGGAACCACTGAAAACCGCAGAGAACTATTCCACAGTGTCAGTGGCTGCGGCTGCGATCATTGACAAGTCCCATTTTGGACTTTTTGCACATGGGACCCTTTTTTGCCTATTTGGAGCCCGAATAATGTCTGGTCTTTATGAAACTTGGAGAGATGCTTTTTGACACTATTTTGAGTGTGCTATAGAAATTTCAACTCATTTTGATGATAAGAAATTGGTCAACCCTCTCATTGACTTTTCATAAAAATGGCCCCTTGTTCAGCTGTTTGAGGCTCAAATGACCTCAAATTGATTTGAAACTTGGAGGAATTGATGTCAAAAGCTCCTTGAAGTATCCATCCAAGTTTCATATGGTTTGGATTTGTAAAAGCATGATTTCGAACAGTGGCCCATTTATTGCGTGTTCTAAGTCAATATTCCCTTGTGTTGCAGGTAGTTAACTTGTTTTCTATCTGAATGATGCTCAATTAATTTGACACTTTGAAAATTTGACTTTGAACATGTTTTGAGTCTCTGCTCCAAATTTCGTTAGCTTTGGGCTCCTGAACGTCGGATTTTGATCAGTGACCTCCATGACTTAGGGGTCATTGACCCCTAACTGACATGTCGTTGAAGTAAGATCAGATGAAGTCCTCTTGATTTGAAAATTTGCAGAATTACTTTTAAGCATGACTGAATCCTCGTGTCCACATTTCATCAATTTTGAGCATCTAAAAGTGGGATTTTGGTCAGTGACCTTAAACAGCTTGGTAAACAGTCGCCTGAACTGAGTTTGGGTCCAAATGATGTCCAAATGATCTGACATTTTGGAAGATAGTCTTTGAATGTATTTGACTGCATTCCCCTAATTTTAGCTTGTTTCGACATGTAGAAGTGTCAATTTCCATAGTAACCCCCTGAGGAGCTAGCATAAAATCACTGAAGTTTAGTTTGAGCTGAGACGAAGTCCAAATGCTTTGAAACTTTAAAACATCATTCCCAAGCATGTTTTGGAGTTGCAATGAGATATTCAGCCACTTTAGTAACCCCGAAGCTTGAGCGTGTTTAATGACCTTTAAACTCTGAGCCAATAAACCTTAAATTTGAAGTTTGGTGAGTCAAGTGACCAAATGAAGTTCACTAACTCTGGAATTGGAACTGTTGCTTTTTGAGCTCATCTGATGTCTTCTGAGTGGATTGCATCAGCTCTAAACGTTTGGATGCAGTACTTAACTTGTCATTCCACAACACTGGGGTTTATGTACCCTTGGTTTGGAATTTACTTGTAATGCCTTCATTGCAACATTTGTAATTTTTTATTGGTCAACACCTTAGTGTTGAAAATCCTATATTTTCAGGTCTAATTCGTTAACTGGGAATCTGATTCACGAACTGCCACTTCTTACAAGTTACCTTGGCCTTGAGCGAGTGCTTATTCCAATTTCCAATTTTTAGGGGCCGTTTCCCATGTTGGACATTCGGTGGCCTCTTTTTAAGCTTAAGTGAGGAAAATCCTTGGTTCTTGTGTCTAATTCTCTAATTCCCTTGTTGGACCTCTAGTGGCTTATTTTCGAGCTTAAGTGTTGAAAATCCTACATTTTTACTGTATAACTTGCAAACTAGAAGTTTGATTCACAAACCGTCTTCCTACAAGTTACTTTGGCACCAATCGAGGTACTCATGCCAAAGTACGGGCCATCTGGTAGCCATTTTCCGCTTTTGACCTCTGTCGACCTGTTTTCAAGCTTAAGTGTTGAGATCCTACATTATTTTGATAAATTTTTGAGAGAATACTAATGAAAAAGTCGCACTAAGGAGATCTCCAGTCATGGTGCTATCTACTATAGATCTGGTCCCTCTAAAAAGGTCCAAGTAGATCGCTGGATCTATCCCTGCTTAAGATCAAGTGCACTAAGGAGTCAAGTGCAGCCTGCCTCTTATCCTACTTAGCCTGCCTCTTGGCCTGCTCAACTAGCTACTTTCACAGGACAATCACGTTAGGATCAAGCGCCCGAGACTGTGTGGAAGATAAAGAGGTCCTCGAGTAGATCCCATACCCATTCAAGTATTTTGACCTCTTTCCAAGCACATCACAGCAATCCATTCCTCAGTCATCAGAGCTGTGACAGAGGGTGATGATTGCTCCTCAGTCCTCTGCACCAAGACCTCCTGCCATTTAAATCAATAAGGGATTTAGAAAGCTCTAGTGGCACTATTTATCAAAATTGATTTGTGTATGCGTACATGTTTCTGCTGAGCCACCACATTTGTCCACTCATTATGCTTTTGCCTATAGTGGGTGTCATGGAAGAACTGTGTAATAGGCAGTGCCTAATCAGCATTCTATGCCGTCTATCATTTGATAATATTTTGTATTAAATATTGTTAAGTTCATGAATTTGCATCATTTAAGCATCATTTTAGATTGAATTAGGGAGTTAAATAGGTTAAATGTATCATTATTCACTTAATTTCATCATTTCATGCATTTTCACCTAGAAATTAGAATTTGCACAATTTCTGCACATTTTATGCATTAATTTAGAATGTTTACAATTTTTCTCCAAATGAGTCCCAGTTAGAGCAGAACTCTGCCCAGACGGGTCCCGCTTCAATATGGGCTCTTCAGTATTTCATGGGTTTAACTATAATGTGCAAGAAATGAAAATTACAGGACCCACAAAACCCTAGGGATGATTTGGATCCCACTGCTTGAAGATCCACACACTTAGAGTTTATCTGCTTGTGGTTCCCACCTGAAGATTAGCTAAGGCTTTCAAATGATCTTATCTCATCCTATTATGCCAAAGAATATTCTTCTGACTTAGGTAACAAGTCACAATCACTGCAGAGATAGAATCCATTGCGAATTAGTATTCAAAATTCAATCTTGTTTTTCTCATGATAGCTTATCTTAAAATGACCATAACTTTGAATCCGGACGTCGAATCGGCGCAAATGACCCACCATTGGCAAGATCTTTCAGAGTAAATGTCTGTGGAGCCCAAAATAGCACAAATTGGAGCTTAGATAAGAAAGTTATGGGCCTAGAAAGTTTTAAGTACATTTTTAGGCGGAATTGTAATTACTTCTACACCATTATATCCCTCTGTGGACCCCATATGAATATCAGATAAGAATGCTAAAAACTTCCACCTCATCTTATCTTCAAGATCTCTCTCATCTAAGGATATAAACCCAATCAACGAGCAGCATATTTTATCTCTCAATCCATCAAAAAGAGGTCCAGATTCAATGAACGTAGGAGCCAAAAAACTATACAAGGAGGCCACCACAGGAGGCCCCTTCTCATTCCCAACTAGATCAGGAAATCCCAAATTTCTCTCTCTCTCTTTTCCTCCTCTCCCCTCCATTAATTTCTGTTTTTATTTTAAAGGTATTCTGGAGCCTTGTTCTAGAAAGTAGGATCTAGAAGAGAGATTTTTGAAAGACCATTGTATAATAAGAAGTTAGCAATGAAGTCATTTTTTAGGTTCTTTGCAATGGAGGGCTAAGTTTCTGATTGAAGTAAAAGATGAAGCTAAGTATTTTAATGTTCTAGTTTAGACTTATTATTTTGCTCTTTTCTGATTGTCTCTTGTTAATGTGCTTTTAAAATATAATAATAAATCTGTCTTCATGCCAAAGAAAAACTTCTGATTTATATTCTTGATGAATAAATTTTAATCATTTATACTTACTTTGATATATTATGCTTAGATCTTTAGTTATATTTAATAGTCTATGCTTAGTTTGATAGGTGATGCTTAGGTTGTTTATTTTTTTTATGAGGTGAAGGAAGTTTTGAGTATTGATTTTATTTTTCTTAATTACAAATTAGTTTTTGCCATTGTCAAATCATCCGGATAAGAAATATTGATTTATTTCTGATCTGAGTAACAAGTGAGATAAAAAGGGTAAAATAATTGCATAAATCGGATTTTTGAATAACTTGGTGGATTTTGGCTGGTCTAATCTATTTCTTATCATTGTTATTAATTTATTTTGTTTATGATTTGCATACCATACATCTCCTTTATTATTGTTTTCCATTTGAGAAAAGTTCACATTTTTAATTAAAAAGTTTAAAAGTGCTCCCTGTGGGATCGACCTGTATTTGCCATTATTTTAAGAAGACAATTGTGCACTTACAATTTTAAGTAGATTGATTAAATTCACACCAAATATGAACCTACATATTGATAAATTAATAAATTGGTAGATGTTGTTTATATGAGTATACTTTGTACCATTAGAGACATTCTCGATGCAGAGGATCCAAAGCCATTAGTATGATTGTATGGCAATTTGGCTCGACTCTATTGAGCTTGTTTCAGCTTCGCCTACATAGAAAAACAAAAACACAATAGTTTGTCTTCAACAAATAATAACTAATAGAATTACATTGGAATATAATTAATTGATGTAGATAACAAACAAAAGTTACCTTCCATTCTGGTGATTCCTAGCACTATGCGATCATCAACTGCCAGTCAACCTCATCACAACCCTCTGCTGGATAGTCCTTTGCATTGCTCACCCCCTGCTCTAATAGTTCGAGGTAGTGACTATGCAGCTCATATTTCCAACTCCTATACAAAATCGCACCCTGACGATCAATGTCTATCCTAATCTGCATATTGCCATCGTAGTCCCCGATATCAAAATTTTGCTATAAATAGGGGAGAGCCATATAAAGATTAGTTATAACAAAATAAAATCAAATATTGTAATGAGGAGCACAAATATGATCAGTTTGGTTGATATTTCTCGTTTCAGTTTACCTGAACTAAAGCAATGACGACAAGCTTGATCTCACTATCAAGCTTTTTCCCAACCATGGGGTCAGACTGGTATGACCTGTCTAATGGCTAACCCAAGATGGTTCACCAGTGACGGGGCATGTTCCCCTTTGGCCTATGGCTCAAGATTGGGATTGGAACTGAGATGTTTTGACCAAGCTGTCTCCTCAGATTCGCTGCCTTCATTCCTCGCATGAGGCCCTTTACACGGCTCGGAACCTCCGAGACTGGGGTTGATACTGTTAAGATGACAATGCTAAAATAGTTAGTAAACACAAATCATAAAAGCAAGATGAATTCAATATTTTAAAAGGTCATAATTCTCTCACTTACGCTACTACCAACTGTACGAAAACTCAGCAGAGGCTGTACCGGCAGAGGCTGGGTCGATGAAGGCTGTATCGGCAGAGGCTGTATCAGTGGAGGCTGTATCGGCAGAGGCTCGGTGACTCCCAAAACAGGGGTACTCTCTACCCCTCCAAACCGTGTAACTGGATGATGGATTGGTGTCTCCTGTGTCGCAACCTCGGGTGTGCTCTCTGCATGAGCACACCCAAATGAAACTACTATAATCCGAGCACATGTAACCCTCGTCTCCTGAAGCATATTTGTAACCTTGCTTAGAACAAATTACTAAGGCAAATAAATAATTATTTGCAAAAATCAATAATATTAGACAAGTGAATGTAATAAATTTACATTTAATGGAAATGGAAATTTAACGAACCATTTTAGCATGAGTATCACTATCAAAACTAACATTTTCAAGCTCACATCATAGACATTCACACAAAGATTCCCTCATCCAATTGAGACCCAGATGTCTTGTCATCTGCATCATCATCTTTGGGGGGAATGTAGTTCTTGTCATTATCATTCCCACTAACCTTTTTCTTTTCCTTCTCATTTGTCCCCTTAGCCGAACCAAAGATATCATGAACGGTCGGCGGGAGCCCTAGAGATACAATTTTATCTGTATTATGCTTAATTGTCTTTTTTTCTCTCTAAAAGATTTTCCAAGAAAAAAGTGTCTGTCCGATGAAGAAAGTGCTTCTCTTAAATAGAGATTTGCTCCAATAAACGGATATACGGCTAGGCTAAAGTTGCTCTATGGCTCAGCTGTATATCTGGTCATATACAACAGCTAGATTGACCTAGATTTGGATTTTTTGCTCTTATGGCCATGCCTATGGCTTAGCCGTAAACGCCAAGAAAAACAGATGTCACAACCGGAGCTCAGGAGATCGGGGGTTAGCAAAAACCTAACCAGCGACACACGCACTCTCATGCATATGCACTTAGACCCGGTCCAGATGCACACGCACAAGGGAAACACACATGCAAAACAAGTATGCGGAAGCTACAAATATCAACATGAGACACTAGGCACACAAGAACAAGGAAATGATATCCAAAGGCTGACATAAAGGTCCGAACATACAACTTGGATCCAATCACAATATATAGAATGTGAGTACAATCGATGACATGAAAAGAAAGCAATATGCATGCATGCAGAGAACAGTCGCGCTCTGATGGAGTGATAACACACACTCCGCAAACCTGAAAAGACAGCTGGAGTCTCCCAAGCAAACCGACGACCGACAAGAGCACGGTCAAGGGTACCTGAGCCTGCAACACCAAGGACAATCTGTGAATACAACGATTCAGCAAAGTATAAGCAGTAACAAGTGAACACATGTGGTCTCTAATAGAATAAAAGACATAAACAATCATAACATGTCAATGTAGTAATCTAGGCAGTTATGCATTCAAATTAACATATGCTCTGTAAATCAATGTAAGTAACATAACATGTACATACTAGTTGGCTACTACGTACACCATATGCTCCAAAAGTAGGGAACTTACAAACGTGATGAGAACACCATGGGCCAGATGGGTCTCGGTTTCCTAGGGTCCGGATTCCCGAAGACATGTCCTTCTGCAGTAAGGCAATACAAACTATACCAAAGTCACCCCGTCGGGATCCTAAGGCTGAGGCTCAGTAGTGTTGGACCATATCGAGTCAATCAATATAAGAACATGCATATCATAATGTGCATATCATAATGTGAGTATCATTACGTGCATAGCTGAACATGTATCTTATCAGAACGTGGCGTGCAAGTCTTGTGAAGCATATATCAAACAAAATGTAAGAGGTCATACGAGTCATACGAATGAAACAATAAAGCATGAGGATAACCAAGGATGAAGGCATCTCAACTCATGTACCAAGTAGTAATATCGAACATGCAAGACCGCTGTTCCACCTGGGATTAACCATGGACAGAGCTAGAAATATCCAATCATGTGCCCCAGCCTAGAACGCGTATAAGAGGACGAGAACCGCAGTCAATATGCCATGCAAATCAGATTTTCTTGTAAGGATCACAAGCTTTTACTAGCCAATCCTATTCTAGTTATCCAGTGATTCTAACCGTGTATGATGATGTAGTTTTAAGTTATCCGATGCACCATTATCTAGTATTGCAGTGTCTCTGGAATATGCACCGAAGTCCCTTAAACCAACACCCATGGGGAGGTGCTGAACAACCGGATAACGTGCATGAATGAATCGCAGCCCTCAAGATCATTCATGTCATACATTCATACCATTGGGCAAGTTAGGTGATCTACATTCTATCATGAAGGCCATATCAGTCTCTTTCTTACACCTATCCTTGTTATCCTTATTTCAGAGGTGGCACGGCTTAGTCGTAGGCATCTTATGGCCTAGCCGTAATATGCACTGCGGCTCCACCGCGGTTCCCTTTCCTGTTCATCTGCAATTACGGTTCACTCGTATTTTGATCTACGGCTTAGCTATGTGCTGTTCTACGGCTTAGCCATGGCTAGGCCGTAAGGTCTATCAATTGCTTGCTTTCAGTTCATTCAGAAGAAAGTACCTTGTAATGATCTACGGTTGGGTCACGGCTGCGATACGGCTTAGCCGTAGGACAATATACAGCTTAGCCGTGTCCTGGCCATAGAGGAAAACTGGGTTTTTCCCTCTCTGGACTTTAAGCCGAAGGTGAGATACGGCTTAGCCGTAGTACACACGAAAGCAAGTTCTGAACTGATTAAAGAATCACTGGATCATGTACAAACGGGACAAATCACATGAAATAGAGGGGAACAAACATAAGATGGGCTGTAAACAACGTTCTTAAGCAAGAATACATTATTTAATCTAAATCAAATACATACCCACATGGTTAAACCAAGTTATGTTTATACTTGCCTCAAATGGAGTCTAACACACGCTCAGTTGTCCTTGGGCTCAATCACACTACTAACAAGCATGCAAAAGAAGAGGAAATGAGAATCGTGAGTGCATGTAACAGGCAAGAACATGAAGAAGAAAGAGGAGAAGAAGACGATCAAGAACATGGAGCTTCCCTGGACTTACCAAAAGACACGAATCGAGACTCACGAGCAGCAATTCCTCTTTCTGGCCTTGAACGAGAAGAAGAAAGGGGAAACAGAAGAGAAGAAGAGGAAGACTCGAGAACGAGAGAGAGACAGAATAGTAAAAGAAAAGGAGAAGGTCGGTGACTTATAAATATCAAGGCCAATTGCAATGAAGTCCAATTGTTCCAATTAATTCCAGTTCGAGTCAATTGCGGGTCGAATGGAAACACGTGACATATTTGGCAAACGACGTAGTTACGGGAATCGACGAGCATACCAAAAGACACGCGTTAATCCCAAGATGATGCATGAATGACGACATCACACAAAATGAAATATTACAAAAAAGGGCGTATGTCTACCTGAACCAAGTCAAACTCAACCCAACTACTTATCCAGAACCTGAAGCCAAACAAACACAAGATCAAAACACCATTAGCAACCAAATCCTTAGAAATTAGCAGCTAATCCAGATCAAATTGGGTCGGGGTGTTACAACAGATTTTTAAGAAAAGTATTTTCCAATAAACTTAGGTTTTTCTAAGGTATTTTTAATTGGATCTAAGAGATCAAATTACCTTGGCACTCATTAAGAATCTTCCAAATGATGAGCTTGATTGATCTTGATCTTCCTTGATCGAACTTAATGAATGGTCTTGATGCACATTTGACTTGAACTATGACTTCGATATTTGACTTTAGACACAGAATTGACAACAGAGATCACTGCTAATCTGACTATGGCACTAACAATCTCCCCCTCTGTCAATTTCATGAAAAAATACTTATAATAAAAAAATACAACATTTTAAACCCAAACTTACAATCAATAGGACACTTGTACAAATTCTCTTTTTACAACTCAAAGTACTCCTTTAAAACACTACTTAGTACATCTTACTATAACATCAAGGAATCCTTTACTCCCCCTTAGATGTTGCATGATCCTGTAATAATAATTACCTGGAAAGGAACTTCAACCAACACCATGCACTATAAGGATGGGATTTTTTTTGTAAGCTCCTCCTAAAGTCCCCCTTTTTGTCACAAATTTGACAAGGGATAATGAAAAGAGAGAGAGTAAAAAATAAGCATAGTAAAGATAAAAGCATTGCAATAACTACATCAAAGGATCCAAGAAATACAAAGAGCACATAGTTAGGCAATTAATAGTAGTGATAATAAGTTTTGTGCCTAGTGAGCACACATCTAACTAGGTTAAGTCAAAATAAAAACTTCACATCCAAAATAGATCAACACATCAGTGTTATCTCCTGCAAAAATGAAATAGAGTACCAAAACCAAGAGGAAGCTAATCAATCAGAGGGAGGAGATGGAGAGGGAATCTCGAAATCATCTTGCTTGCATCTTTTGGAGATTTTGGACGAGTAGCAAAAAGTCTTCTTCATTAGTTTCTTCATTTAATATTGTCTTTGTTCAGAGTTGCCTTTCATGCTTCAAAATAGGTGGATGAGGAAGCTGGAGGAGGCTAGACTTGTTTTTCATGAGTTTGTGCTGGACAAGGAATTTCTTCTGCAAAGTCATATTCATCCCCAGAATCAGGATGACTTGGGCTAGATACTCGTTTCTTGAAAAAACCACATATTCAGAATATATATCTTACCAAACATAGTATGACTGTTAGGTGTTTCATTAGTACATAAGGAAACCCCATAGTGGAAAGCAAGATAAGTCATAAGATATCCAAATAGACATCCATTCATGTTTCGACCCAAAAATTGCCAAAAAATGAATAATAGAGGCACAAATATGGGAAGGAAGACTGACTCTGACACTCATATGCATTTAATACAGAACATTAGTCATGAAAGGAGTTAAGCCAGAGAAATTTCCTTTGCGAGGGTAGACATTACATGTGAAGATAGCATGTAAAATTCTGTATTGGAGAAGCAAGGAGGCAGCAGGGAGAAAACCTTTCTCCTTCCAGGGAATTTCACACCCACAGAAAGCAAGAGTGACAGCTCTTTTGTCTTCTTCGGACAGAGAGTCCTTGATAACACTATGGTGAACATTGGACAAAGGTATACTAAGAAGATCAGAGATCATGGTAGGATTGATAAAATTGGTACCATCAGTGAATTCAATCTCAGACCATAAATTGTCTAGACTTACTTCTCTTATAGATACATACATTGTTCTTACAATTGAGGGGTAAGCATTTCCACCCCATTTTAATATATTGTCCCACCTAATACTGGCAAGAAAAGCATGAACATCGTATTTTTGGACTGCAAGAATATCTACACTTCTTTCAATAGTGATGGATCTTTTTCCAAATGACCTATCTTGGGGTAGGTTCCCTTGGTACTAAAACTCTTGGGGATGGAGGTGATCATGTCTAAACACAGGTTTGGATGAAGTACCTGTAGTTTTTGGTCTTTTAGCATGAGGATAAGCATTTCTAGTTCTAGGAGGCATGTCAGTAGTACGAGATAACACAAATAGAACTTGACAAGGCAATAGATCTCAATCACACCAAGAGAGCAATAAGAAAGATAAAAAGATAATAACAAGAGATTTCTACGAGGCTATTACACAAGGTCATGTGATTCCACCATTGTTAATAAAATAGGGCAAAGAAGAATGGTGCATAATGAGTGTTTGTTATAGTCTTAATGCCATAATATAGAAATCAAGAGAGAATGGAACACACATTTTTGGATTCTCATCTCCAAGCATGAGCACAAGAAGCCCCAATTTTAGAGATTCACAAAACAAAGAAGAAGCAGGGGTAATAACACGAAGAAGAAAAGGGAAAGATATAGAGTGAAAGCATAAGAGCAAAGGAGGATCTTACCTTATATTCATAAGGAGGACACAAAACCCTAGTAGACAATTTGAAACACTAGCAGATGATATGGGACAGGCCAAAAAGAAAAGAGATGGGAAGAACTCTGCTCTGCGCATGGATATAAAGAAACCTGTGCACGGAAATATCTGCTTTCACTGCTTAGCCGTAAGCGAAAAGCCTTGCGCAAATACAATTTACCTATAAAATGTACTACGGCTCAGCCGTAAAATACACTACGGCTTAGCCATAGGGCCCTAACACTGCACAGGCCTGGATTTTGAGCAACTTAACAAAATATATATATATATTTGACAATCATAATAAAAAGTAACTTATTCTAAACAGCAAACACCAATAGATTTTCTCAAATTTTTATGCATCTAAAGGCTTTGTCAAAATATCTACTAATTGATTCTTGGTGTGAATATATTCAAGTAAGATGATTTCTTCTTCGACCAATTGTCTAATGAAGTGGTGTTTAATATCAATGTGTTTTGTCCAAGAATGTTGAACTGGATTTTTTGAAATGTGTATAGCACTAGTGTTATCACAATATAAACTAATTGTTCCTTGTTTAATTCCATAGTCCATAAGCATTTGTTTCACCCACAGAAGCTGAGAGCAGCAACTTTCAACTACAATATATTCAGCCTCTGTGGTAGAGAGGGACGTGGAATTTTGATTTTTACTATGCCATGCAACTAGACAATTTCCAATATAAAAACAACCACCACTTATGGATTTTCTATCATCCAAGTTTCTAGCTCAATCTGCATCTGTGTATCCAGCAATGGAGGATGATGAATCATAGGGATATCACAAACCATACTTAGTTGTATCTGCAATATATTTGATGATTCTTTTCATAGTGGTCAGATGGGATTTTTTGGGTCAAATTGATACCTTGCACATGCTCCTACACTGAAAGCTATGTCTAGTCTACTTGTGGTCAGATGGTGCAAGCTGCTAATCATACTTCGATATAGGCTTAGATCAACCCCTTTACCAATGGCATCTTTATTCAATTTGATAGTTGTCTTCATAAGGGTGTTGGCATGTTTACCAGTAATTAGACCAAATTTTTTTACCAATTCCTTTGCATACTTAGACTAGGAAATGAAAATTCCATGATGTAGTTGTTTAACTTGGAGACCACCTAAGAAGAAGTTCAGTTCTCTAACGATACTCATTTTAAATTTAGATTGCATTTGATTAATGGTGAACTTGACAACAGATTTGTCATAAGTAGAACCAAATATGATATCATCAACATATATTTTGGCTATTAAAAAAAATCATTTTCTTTTGGATGAACAATGTTTTATCAACACTCCCCCTTTGAAAGTCATTTTCTAATAAAACTTTGTTAGTCTTTCATACCAAGCATGAGGTGCTTGCTTAAGACCATAAAGTACTTTCTTTAATCGAAATACTTGATTAGGAAATTTTGGGTTCACAAATCCCTTGTGTTGTTCGACATAGATTTCTTCATTCAAAATCCCATTCAAGAAGGCACTTTTATCATCCATTTGATAAAGTTTAAACTTTAGGAAGCAAGCAATTGATAATAAAATTCTAATAAATTCCAAACAAGTAACTAGTGCAAAAGTTTTAGCAAAGTCAATACCTCCAATTTGAGAATATCCTTGAGCTACCAATCTTTCTTTGTTTCTAACAACGATACCATTTTTATCAAGTTTATTTTTGAAAATCCATTTGGTACCTATCACATTTTTGAAAATCCATTTGGTACCTATCACATTTTTATCCTTTGGTCTTGGAACTAGGTACCAAACATTATTTCTTGTGAATTGATTTAATTCTTCTTGCATAGCATTTATCCAATCATTGTCAAAAAAATGCTTCATCTACACAAGTTGGCTCTAATATTGAAGTAAAGCACAGATGACTCATAATATTCTCCAATTGTTTCCTAGTTTTTACACTGTTAAGGGATCACCAAGAATCTAGTCTATATGATGGTCCTTTATATTAACTAGATTTTTAGTGGAAGTAGGTATATCAATTTTTACCATGGACTGTGCATGTTTGGTCACCAATGGAGCTACTACATCATCAACTTCATTAGAGTCTGTGGATTCATCATCTATAAAAACACTTATTGACTCTTGAATGACTCCAAATCTCAAATTTAAGACCCAATAAGCCCGACTACAAGTCGAATAGCCTAAGAATATTCCTTCGTCACTTTTCGAGCCAAACTTACCCAACTGTTCTCAGTCTTTAAGAATATAACATTTGCTTCTAATGATCTTAGCGTAGTTGACATTTGGTTTCTTTCCACACCATAATTCATAGGCTGTTTGATTTTTACCAGCCCTAAGATAGACTCAATTAATGATGTAGCAACCAGTACTACTACTTTGATCCACAAGTGTCCAGGAAGATTTTCACTATAAAGCATGACTTTGGACATGTCTTGGATGACTCGATTTTTCTTTTTAGCCACCCCATTTTGCTGAGCAATTTTAGGGGTTGAGTATTCATGGTGAATGCCATATTTATCACAGAACTTGTCAAATTGATTATTTTCATATTCTCAACCATGATCACTCCGAAGTGCCTTTTTCATTTTGAATTTATTTCACAATCCTTTTAAATTCACCAAAGGCATTAGATTTTTAAAAGATGCAACCCAAGTGAATCTAGAATAGTTATCTATGATAATGAGAAAACATTTTTTCCTACCTCGACTCTCTCATTTAGTTGGTCCAACGAGGTTCATATGAATAACTTCTAGAGGTCAAGTGGTTTTTATGGCATTCACTTTTTTATGGGAACTTTTAATTCGTTTCCCTTGTTGGCATGTCCCACAAATTGTCTTTCTTTTCCACTAATCTTGGGTACTCCCTCAATATATTTGTTAAGCTGGGATAGGTCCCTCTAGTTTAGGTGCCCAAGTCTTTGATGCCACAATTTAGCTTCATTGGCATTAGTCATTAAATCGGAAGAGGGAGATGAAGAAGTTGAAGTATTTGATTTTCCTACCACATAGTAATTGTTAGTAGTTCTAAGAACTCTCAAGATTATTTTTCCATCATTTGAGATCTCACAACCATGACTACTGAAGTTAACTATATAACTTTTATCGAAAATTTAAAATACACAACTAAATTATGTTTCAATCCATTAACACATAAAACATTCTCAAAAGCAGGTAGGTTTGGAACATTCAAAGTTCCTTTACCAAAAATTCTAGCAATGCTACCATCTCCAAATGTAGTAGTGCCACCTTCATATTCAGTCATTTTAGAGAAATATGTTCTATCAGTAGTCATATATCTTGAACATCCACTGTCTAAGTACCAGCTTGATTGATCTCCAGCTTTAAAAGCTGTGTGGACCACTAGAGTCTTGTTCGTAGGTATCCACCTAGATGTTATAGAAGTGGGGGTACTACCAGACTTTTGATGTTTTACTTGATATACTTTATGTTGGTGAAAAGGAGTTTTAAATTATACTTTTGTTTTATCCTTTTTAATTTCTTCTTCTTTGTATCTATCAAATTGATTGATTAACTTCTCAACTTCTTTGCACAAGATATTCAACTTTTGATTCATAGGAAAATTGTTACAGTAATTTGCTTTGTTTTTTATTTTTGATTTTACCATTCTGTTTTCATGTTCAATTGTGTTAAGATGAATTTTTCTTAATTTGAACTTAACTTTGAAATGACCTTTTTTACTACAATAATGACAGATAATATTTGATGGAGAAGTATGAGTACTAGCAGAGACTATAGCTTTATCTTGAATACCTTTGCAAAGTGTGTCTTCTTTATCCAATACACTCTTGACAAATACAGTTGTGGAACCTGAAGAATGTTTAATATTTTTGTCATATCCAAAGTCGGTCTTGTCGTTGTAGGTTTTCCCAAGTTTGAATAATTTTATATACTTCCCATCATTTTGGGTAAACCTATACTCATACTTTTTTTTATATTGTCTCAGTTGAGTGACTTCATTGTAAAGCACATTATTTTTATCTTTTAACTTAAAAAGCACTTTGTCATTTTCTTTTAATTTAATTACATTTTCTTGTTTTATTTTTAACTTTGCTCTTTCTATTTTAAGTTCTTTGATTAAGGCTTCCTTTTCATTATTAACAATTTCAACTTTTTCTTTTAGATTTTTAATTTTGATTTGTTGTTTACCTGACAGTTTCAACTAGTTTACATGGCCCCTCATAGAGCAATTCATAGGAGTCTGTTGTGTCATCATTATTCTCATTATCAGAATTTTCATATTCACTTTTTGACTCGCTCCCTGAGGCTTCTTCATGTGTCATTTCAGACTTAATCAATTCCTTAGAGAAGTTAAATGTGTTAGTGGTAGGCATCAAAACTATACACTTTTCTATTTCATTTTGATGTGATTTATCCGAGTCTAAATCTAATTCAAATGAATCATCTGAAGTTGCTACCAAATTCTGCTTTTTGTATTTCCCTTTTTTAGGACAATCTATAGATATGCGTCCATATTTCTTATAGGTGTAATACATGGGCTCCTTAGACTTGCTTCAAGAGAAGGAACTAGATCTACCTTTATGTTTATCATTGTTAAAATCATTTTTGTAATCTTTGACTCTCTTTTTCTTAAATTGTTTTAGAAATCTTTTAGCTGAAAGAGTTACATCTTCATTATCATCATCACTGACTATTTCAATTTCTTCTTTAGATGAAGGAGTGGTGTGAGGAGTGATTAGAGCAATTGACTTCTTTTTATCATTATTGAATTTTAGTTCAAAAGTCTGAAGGGATCCCACTTGGTCTTTTATTTTCACTTGTACAGAATCCTTGTGTTCTTTTATTAAGGTTACCTTAGGATGGAATCTCTTTGAAAGCGATCTCAAGATTTTAGTACAAATTTTTCCTTCTGGGGAGTGTTTCACCAAGAGCCCACATTTCATTCACTATTTTCATAAGCTTCGTATGAAAGTATGTAAACATTTCATTTTCTCTCATACGAATATTTTCAAACTAACTTGTGAGCATTTGAAGCTTAGATCTTTTGACCACAGAGGTACCCTCATAAGTACTTCAAGGATTCTCCAAGCTTGTTTTGCTTTAATGGTTGCCATGATTTCTTTGAATTCTTCTTGATTCATGGCACACACAATAGCATTGTAGGCCCTGGCATTGTTTTGCCTAAGGGTTTTGTGATCAGCAGACCATTTAGCTGGATTTAAGGGTCTAATGGTCTTGATACCATTTTTAGTCACTTCTTTAGTAGGTTCTGTCCACCCATTTTCTACAGCTTCCCAGACAGCTTAGTCCATTGATTTCAAACATGTAGTATACGAGCTTTCCAGAAAGCGTAGTTTGTTCCATAAAAAAAAGGAGGCCGGGTAATTGAACTTCCATCGAGATTCATGATGAATCTAGCTATAGGATCTACTTTGGGCTATTACTCCTTAAGAAGAAACCCACTCTGATACCAATTGAAAGTACAAAAACTAGATCTCACCAAGTCCTAGAGGAGGGATGAATAGGAAAATTTAAAATTTTTCCCCAATTATGAGATTAATTTCATATACAAGCCTCAATTTCAAACAATACTAGATTGAAAATAGAGTTTAACTTAGAAGCACAAATTAATCAAGTGAAATGCTCAAGCTTGTGTGTGCTAGTAATATGCATATCTTCTAATTGAACTGAATCAAGTTGATTTAGCACAAGAGTGATGAATAACACATAAGAGTATGATTATCAATCAGTAAAGCATCCCCTATGATTATCAATCAGTGAAGCATCTCCCACAAAATAAAACAATCCACAAGACATAGAATTTATAGTGGTTCGGTCCTAAACCTACATCCACTGTGAAGAGCAAACACTTTTAGTTCCACTAACGATGAGGTAACTACACAAGTACACCTCCTACAACAATTTTTTGATATGGTGGTTTTTCTTCCACCTACAAAATTTTTTGATCCTGTGGTTTGATCCTAGATCTACTCCACCAACTACAATGATTTTTTATGCAGTGGTTCATCTTCCACCAGACAGAACAGATAAATGAATATAAAGGGAGCACCCAAACACAAAACAATTTATCTTTTCCTTAGTTGGTGATCTTGAGGCTTAAAGGAAGAACTCTAAGCTTTGAACTCTCGTAATTGCTCCTTGGTGATGTTGATCTCCCAATGAGTACACAGCCAAGGGAAGAGGTTTTGGGATCTAGGAAAGTTAGGGCTTTTCTAGATTGGGTTTAGGGCTTTCATAGATGGGTATCTCCTTTTCTCTAAAGAATAATGCATTTGAATGATCTTAGATTGAAGAGGAGAAGGTGGTTGGAGCCTTGTATAGATGTTAATGGAGGCTTGGTTGCTTCCAAGAAAAAAGTGTCTGTAAGGTGAAGAAAGTGCTTCTCTTAAATAGAGATATGCTCCAACAAACAGATCTACGGCTAGGCTAGAGTTGCTCTACGGCTCAGCCGTATATCCAGTCATATACAATGGCTAGATTGACCAAGATCCGGTTTTTTTGCTTTTACAGCTAGGCTTACGACTTAGCTGTAAATCCTTATACGGCTTAGCCGTAATGTTAGCCGTAAGCCAAAAGAACCCAAAAAGTTGTCTCTGAATAATGAGCCGTGGGTTCTTCGGCTTAGCCATAAATACCAAGAAAAATAGATTTTTAAGAAAAGTATGTTCCAATAAACTTAGGTTTTTCTAAGTCATTTTTAATTGGATCTAAGAGATCAAATTACCTTGGCACTCGTTAAGAATCTTCCAAATGATGAGCTTGATTGATATTGCTCTTTCTTAATTGAACTTGATGAACGGTCTAGATGCACATTTGACTTGAATTATGACTTTGATTTTTGACTTTAGACACAAAATTGACAACAAAAATTTGTGCTAATCTAACTATGGCACTAACATTAGGAAATGGAAGCCGTAGGTTGTGTATATATCAATTGGTAGATTTAGTGACATCTAAAGAGACTTGCAAATTGCCTGAACACATGAAGATATCATGGCCAGATCCTATATCGATCTCGTCTGGGACAATTATTATATATGAAAGGAATTGGATTCAAATTGAAATTAGTTATATATATGAAGCAAATTGGATTCAAATTGAAATTGTCTCCAATTCACTTCAATTTATTTGACCTACTTAATTTAGTTTGACCATGCCAAAATCATTTGTAACGTCATCATTAATATAGCTCTTATTAAAGAATTAATTCTTTCTACATCATGCCTTTTGCAATTGTAACTTCCCCTATCTCTTTCCCTCATGTTATCAAAATAGCTGTAACTCATCAAAACGTTTCCACAAAGCCCTCAATCTCTTCATTTCCTCTTTAACTTTCTCTCTGCTCTTTCCCGGTTTTCATGAAGATGAGGAGGGTCAAATGAGGAGGGCGCAAGTTAGGAATTGTAATCTTTTATCTTCTATCAATCCCATCCTACTAATCTACAATTCAAAACACATGGATAAAGGGAAGCTCATATATTCTTGGCGAAACACCTTTTCTACTCTCTAAAAGGAATCTCACATCATCTTTCTCATTGCAATCTTTTAAAATCTGAACATTTCTAAATCTTCTCTAATGGATTATTTCTATCCTAAATGGGTCTCCAGACCATGTCCAAAGTTTCAGAGTGTGCAATCCCACCCACATCAAAATAACTTTGGGCAAAGTCAAATGGAGGTATGCAAAGGATTTGGTTTTTGTAAAATTTATTAGCATTTGTAAATTGAAAAAGTGTTCACCGTTGTGACGAATGGAAATTGTAATAGCACTGATGGATATTGCAATAAGTAGGCTCTTTTGCATCTGAAAAGAAGATCAAAACCACGGATAGGTTTTGATTCTCGTTTTGTTTTGGAGAATTTATGATAAGAATTTAGATGTTGGGGTTCTTGAGACATGATGTGTTGTCTTTTTCCCCAAGCATTTCAAATGCTCTGTTTGATACAAGAATTGTGAATTACATTACACATGAATAGCCACTTTTAACCTTGCGAATTCCCCAAATTTGTATTCCAAATGCTAGAGGAGGGTTGAGCATTTGGAATTCTCTTTTGGAAGCAGCATTTGGAATTCTTTGAATTCTCCTAGACAAGAATTCTTAGAATTCTCCCAACCAAACTAGCCCAAGGCAAATGGTTAGATTTCCTTCCCTTCAGTTTATATAATATTCTTTCTACTTTTGTATTTTCTTTGATTTTTCATAGGGTGGTTTTGATGATTTTCTTTTAAGCGATGAGTTTTGAAAACGTTTTTAAAAATGCTGATCTTGGGCCCTTTGGATTGTATTTTGTTTTGTTTTCTTTTTACTGTGTTTGTCTTTCCCCTTTTGTAGGATTTTATAAAAATTTCACTTGAAAGTTTGAGAAGCGTAATTTTAGTAACAATCACAATAACAATTGATCTGTGCTTTTTAGAATAAGAAAGGCATATCGGTAATCTTCAATTTTTTAGGAATCCTTGTTACACCAAATTTTTTTAAGGAATCCTTTTTTTTAGTTTTTTATATTAGGTCATTTTGATCTATGCATTCATTCTCCATTACTTACCTTTAATCTTTACCTTTTAATTTTATTGTGTCATCATCGACTTTCTTATGGTAGTAGTTTAAGGAATTTTTACACCTCTCTATCACATTTTCTTCTATTGTTGCCATTTATAGTTAAGTGATTGATGTGGACGTAAGAGGAGAAGCAAGATCATATGTGAAAATGGCAGCCTTGCAAAATTTTCTTAAATAAAAGATAACTTTGAAAAATTTTGATTTTGAAAAAAATGATGAAGGAAATGTTGTTGTGTTTTTTTTTGAGAAGATTATTGAATTTTTTATTTTTTTTCCTACAAACGAAGTTTTTATAAAATATATTGTCTTTTCTTAGCACTCTTCTTTCATCTGTATCTAAATAATAGTCTGAAAAAGTTAGTCACTAACTTAAATCTCAAAACAAAAAGGTTTTTTCTTTTTCTAATTTGAAGTCTCCTTCATGAAGATGGTTCATTGCTTGCCCATGTTTATCATGGGCACATTTTGCTAGTCACTATGGAAGTAATTAATTCACCCCCTCTTGTGGAAAATTTGTTGGTGTTACCACTATCTTCTACCTTTCCATATTATAATTCCTTTGACTTCCCTGTATGAGAATGTCAAACATTTCTTGAGGGACACACTATATATATAGGGAAATAATCTTATGAGAACTAATTCTAACCATTTTTTTTGTGAGAACTCTAGGTAAGGCCATCTATCATCCAATCGAAACCTTGCAATACATAGGGACTCTCTTGGTAGTCACACGCTTCAAGTTTCGGTTAATTCTGAATTTACTAGACCGTTGAATCGACTATGGACCAATCCGAATGGACTAAATTTGTGAGCCATAGATAAAGGGGTTAGGGCATCTGATTGGGGCCAAACTTGATATTTGGTGTAGTCCCACATAGATCTTTCCATCCCCCAGGTCCCATCCCTAAATGAGACCCACAAGTGGGTCCCATAAAAAGTTCTCATGTAGATGCATGAAAATAGTTCTTTTATTTAAGGTGGTCCCACATGAATCTTTCTATTCCCCATGGTCCCATCCTCAAATGGGACCCACAAGTGGGTCCCAAAAAAAGTTCTTACATAGGTGTGTGAGAATGGTTTTCATAGGATCAGGCTATATACATATATATATATCCTTATAGGACTGTTTCTCGTACATATATATATATATATATCATGTGGATAATGCACTAGATTTTTGTCTTTAAGATGCTTTGAATGCAGTTTGATAATGCAAATGTAAGCACACCAACCATCTTGTTCCAATGAGCTATATGTATACAATAGAGAAGACAATATAAATCATCAACAAAGAAAGAAAGAGAATCTTAGTTTGCATGATAACTTCTTTGAAATATTCACTAATTGATGCATGCTAGAGTGTCAGTGTCAATCACTAGAACTGATCTAGAGGTACACAACGAAGTGATACCGCGAAGACAGAGGTGACCATCAATTTTCCTACATTTGATGATTAATAGTCTCTCCTCTCTCCTATGTAAAAAAGCATGTGGCCCCCATGCAACGGGTCCTATTTCAGATCAAGCATTGCAGAAGTGAAGAGAGATAAGAATTTCCAATAAAGATAATATTTCATCTTTTGATGTAAGATGGGGATCCAAAATTAATGGATCGGATCTTATCCTCATGTAGAAAGACTCGTAGGTGGTCAGGGGACTTGGGGTTTATAGTTCTTGGCAGAGAAGTCTCTAGTAAGGAAGATGGGAGCCCTTGGTTGTGCATATAACCTATATCAATTGGTAGATGTAGTGACACCTGAAGAGACTCGCAAATTGCCGGAACACACTAAGATACCATGACATCTGAAGATACTTGTAAATCATCCCTCTTGTGGAAAATTTGATGGTTTTACCACTTCTTCTACCTTTCCCTATTTTAATTCCTTGACTTCCCAGTATAAGAATTTCAAACATTTCCCGGAGGCTTACAAGGACACACTATCTGTATCATGTGGATAATGCACCAGATTCTCAACTTTTACTTACACTTGTTTCAAAGCATAATTAACACAGGACAAGGCCAGATCACGTGAGGATAGTTGCGGCCTGCTTGGTCATGGGTGTGTATGTTTTAGAGCGTGCTCGCCAAGAAAAACAAGATACGCTACTGGCACAACCTTGGTTTACATCTTTCGGTTTTGTATTACACCGAGAACTTTTTCGTGACAAAGACAAATCCATATATGGTGCCGTTTACAAATTTGTACCTCCTCCTGGTCACTTGCCTCCAGAAGCTCCAGAATATGTCATCGCCTTCCGTGGCACTGTGCTCAAGAAAAAAAGCTTCTCTCAAGATGCCAAATTGGACATCCATATCCTCCACCAACGCTTTCACAAAAGAAAGCATACTAAAAGAGCAACAGACGAAGTGGAAAGTGTTGTTTTTCCTAACAAGGATAATCCTGGTCGTCCCATCTCGAATGTGTGGTTGGTGGGACATTCTCTAGGTTCAGCATTGGCAATTCAAGCTGGAAAGAACCTAGCAAAAAAAGATGTTCTTCTTCCAACATTTCTCTTCGATCCTCCATACCCTTCGCTTGTGACTGATATGGTTGGACACGAGGGGTTGAAGCAGTGGATCGAAAAGAAGAAAAGAAAGTTTAAGGAGAAGCTTGTCAACAGTGTAAAACATCGTGACCAAGTTGCTAAGGAACAAGCTAGCTTTGCAAAATTATCCAAATGGTGTCCTCACCTATTCGTCAATCAGAATGACTGGATTTGTTCAGGGTACATCGGATATTTCGAGCAAAGGAAAGAGTTAAAGTATATTAATTCAGATGAATGGATGTTGGATTCAATGTACTCTACTAGGGCTCTTTTCAAGGATGCGGTGAAGAATATGATCAAGAAAGCTACTAAAATGAAAGCGACTAAGGAAGATAGTTATTATGAGCCTTTTTACCTTCTTCCGACTGCGATTCTTACCATTAATGCTGACCTTGAAGGTGATGAGGGAAGAAAAGAAAGCCATGGAATCAGACAATGGTGGAGGAAGGATTTACCTCTTAGACATGCCTTATACCCCTGTGATCATTGTAAGCTGCACGACGCGTCGGGAGAATAAGCATGTAAGCACCCAAATCTCGGATCTCCTCAACTTTGCTTGCATTCATCTATTAATGTCATCATTATTGCATGCATTTGTTGAATTATCAATATGATTATCGTTATTATAGTTCTAATTATTGCAGATTTTCTTTTTAGTGAATTATTATTGATGATAACAATTGACATCGCTTAAACATGAATGATCATGCATCATCAACTAGTGTTGGGCCAAAAAAAAAAAAAGAAAAAGAAAAATGGAAAAGAAAAGAAAACCAATGGTGGACACAAGAATTTCGCTTGAGTGGGGTAGACCATGGTCAATTGAAAAGGTCAAATTAAATTTTATAGCGAACCCATATTCTCAAGTTATTTCAAAAACCTAGAGGGAAAGGAAAGACCCACATGCAATGATAGTAGAACAATATTGGGTATAGGAAAAGGATTTCTAAAAACATAGCTTTATTGTAGCAATTGCAAGAAAATTCAAAGCACATGAAAGAGTGAAGAAAACCCCTTTTTTAGCAATCACAAAAATCCTATCTTACCTTTTCAATGGAGGGGTTTTGCCAACTTAGGTATAAGATTTTTGACTTTTTGATCTCCATTGGTGGGGTAAGATGGATTTTAACGGTATAGCATGGGCAATATGTCCAATAGCCCATCATGGGCCTTTTTAAAAATATCGTGCCATGTACGTGGTACCATTGCATGCAAATAGCGCACATGATAAGTGTCGGGCATTTAAAATCGAATTAATTGCATTTGATACGTGCAAATAGTCTACTTGTTTTTGTGTGAATCCTAGTTTGGTGGGTTTCCTTGTAACGTTGGAATGGAATTAGAAACTATGCATGAGAGGGATCCAAAACTAATACAACCTTATTGCATTAGGAAAAACCCAAACCAAGCCTATTTTAAGGGCCTGCACACATCTCACTCTCACATTCACTCCCACTCACAGTCACACTCCCAGGTCTAGAGAGAGAGAGAGGGAAGAAAAAGTAGGAAATTGAGGCACTAGAAAGTGTTGAGAAAAGAGTAGAACAAGAAGAACACATAATCTATACAATAGACACCAGATTTATGTGGTTCACCCGATGTAGGCTACGTCCACGGAGATTCAAACCTGTGTCACTATTGTTAGAGATCACCCACAAGAAGAACAATCATCTTTTTGTGATTACAAGAGTACACAACTCTCCTAGAGTTCTTCTCTACAGAAAACCAACTCTCTGTTTCTCACACCACTCAGAATAAAACAGAAGCCCTAATTTATAATAACCCTGAGCATTAACAACCGTCGGATCTGACCTTATAACAAAAGGTCTAGATTAAACCGACATATTATATAATAACCCCATATCAGGCTTCGCCAACCCATCGATTTCCCACTTGAAGACTGATCACACTGAATGGCAATGACAACAGCAAAACACAGGTTCAAATCTCAACACCTTGTCTTCAAACAAAAAGTTCAACTGAAGCTGAGCACAGCTTCAGTTTCTCTATGTTCACCACCTTTGTAAGCATATCTGCTGGATTTTGACTAGTGAGAATCTTGTCCAATTTCAACACATTTTCTTCTAGAAGCCACCGTATGAAGTGATATCTTATCCGAATGTGTTTGGTTCTCTGATAAAAGGATGAATTCTTCGCAAGATGAATAGCACTC
Source organism: Sextonia rubra (assembly GCA_037013555.1). Classification (NCBI taxonomy): domain Eukaryota; kingdom Viridiplantae; phylum Streptophyta; class Magnoliopsida; order Laurales; family Lauraceae; genus Sextonia; species Sextonia rubra. The sequence goes on from JASUAD010000001.1 coordinate 46,807,698, forward strand.
TGACTATCACTGTATAGCTTGTTGTCCTCCTGCTTCTTACCCAACTCTTCCATTGACTCCTGTAACCAAATCATTTCCTTGCTAGCTTCTGTAGCAGCAACATACTCTACTTTTATGGTTGAAAGTATAACAACATCCTTAATTGTGATTTTCAACTAATTGCTGCACTACCCAAGGTGAAGATATATCCAGTAGTACTTCTACTCTATCAAGATCTCCTGCCAAGTCTGAATCAATATGACCCTCCAGTTTGATTTTTGGTCCTCCAAAATACAATGCTGCATTAGTAATACCTCTCAGATATCTGAGAATCTACTTAACTACTTCCCAATGTGTTTTTCCAGGGTTACTTCCCAATGTGTTTTCCCAGGGTTACAGATGAATCTGCTTACAACTCCCACTGCATGAGCAATATCAGGTCTTGTGCTGACCATAGCATACATTAAACTGCCAACAGCTGAAGCATATGGGATCTTGGACATGTCATCTTTCTCCTATTCTGTCTTAGGAGACAACTCTTTTGAGAGTTTGAAATGACTTGCTAGTGGAGTGCTAACTAGCTGAGCACCTTGCATGTTAAACTTGTGTAAGACCTTTTCAACATATTCCGTTTGAGACAACTTCAGTGTACGATTTGTTCTATCTCTAGTGATTCTCATACCGAGAATTTGATTCGCAGCACCCAAATCCTTCATTTCAAACTCCTTTGACAACTGTTTCTTCAAATTATTTATTTCTTGCATGTTCGATCCTACAACAAGCATGTCATCTACATACAAAAGGAGAATGATATAATAGTTATCGAAGTTTTTATAATAACAACAATGGTCTGCATGACATTGTTTGTAACCTGTGTTGCACATAAACCTGTCAAATTTGATATACCATTGTCTTAGGGCCTGCTTCAAGCCATATAAACTCTTTTTGAGTTTACACACTATATCCTCCTTTCCTGAGACAGCATATCCTTGTGGCTGATACATGTAGATATCTTCTTCCAAGTCACTATGGAGAAATGCAGTTTTAACTTCTAATTGTTCAAGATGTAAATCTTCTACTGCCACAATGCTCAAAACACTTCTGATTGTGTTTAACTTAACCATAGGAGAAAATAGTTCGGAATAATCAATACCTTTCTTCTGCTGGAAGCCTTTTGCAACTAATTTGGCCTTGTATCTCTTGCTACCGTCATGTTCATCATTTAACCTGTACACCCACTTGTTATGCAATGCTTTCTTTCCCTCAGGCAATTGAACTAAGTCACATGTCTGATTTAATAATAAGGATTGCTTCTCATCTTCCATGGCTTACTCCCATTTAGCCTGAGTATCAACCTGCATTGCTTCTTCATAACATTCTGGCTCACCACCATCAGTTAACAACAAGTAATACATTGAAGGTGAATAACGTTGTGTAGGCTTAGGAATTCTAGAAGACCTTCTTACTAATATAGGTGTATGAGGATCCACCTGTGGGTTTACATTTTCATGTGCTTCGGGTGCATCATTTTCAGGAATGTCTTTTACATCTAAGTACTCTGTATTGTCCTTTTGCACATTATCTTTATCCTTGTGCAAGACTTTCTCATTGAATGCAACATTTCTACTTCTAATGATTTTTTTATTTTCTTCATCCCAGAAGCGATAACCAAATTCATCAGAACCATATCCAATGAAAGTGCATTTCCTGGATTTAGGATCTAACTTGTCCCTTTTCTCAGCATCAACATGAATAGAAGAAATACAACCAAATACTTTTAAGTGTGAAAGATTTACCTATTTTCGACTCTAAGCTTCCTCTGGTAATTCACCATCCAAAGGTACTGAGGGCTCACGATTGATTAAGTATGCAGCAGTGTTCACTGCTTCTGCCCAAAACTGCTTAGGCAATCCAGCATGCAGCCTCATGCTTCTAGCATGCTCTACAATAGTCCTGTTCATACGCTCTGCTACACCATTTTGCTGTAGTGTATTAGGAATGGTCTTTTCTCGCTTTATTCCATTTGTGGAGCAATACTCCTCAAATTCTTTGCTGCAGTACTCTCCCCCATTATCAGACCACAGGCATTTCAATTTCAGACCTGTTTCATTTTCAACCAAAGCTCTCCACTTTTTGAAAATACCAAACACATCAAACTTTTGTTTCATAGGATAAACCCATAATTTTCTAGTAGCATCATCAATGAATGTAACAAAGTAAGAAGATCCACCAAGAGAAGGTACCTGTGTTGGTCCCCACACATCCGTGTGAACCAATTCCAACCTTTCTGATTTTGGTTGCCTCCCTACTTTAGAGAAAGTAACTTTCTTCTGCTTTCCGAAAATACAGTCTTCACAGAAATCTAAGTCCAAAGACTTGAGATCTTATAGCTTACCTTTCGAGTGAAGAATTTTCATTCCTTTCTCACTCATATGCCCAAGTTTACAATACCATGTGTTTGAGTCTGTGCCTTTATCTGCAACTGCAATGGAATTAGTACTGCTATTAGCCAGGTAAAGAGTACCTTTTTTCTTGCCGCGAGCAACAACCATACTCCCTTTTGTCACCTTCCATGAGTCACCTCCGAAGGTTGTGACATAACCAGAGCTTGCAAACTGACCAACAGATATGAGGTTTCTTCTTAGGCTCGGTAAATGCCTGACATCATTCAATTGCCATGTACCTCCATTTGGCAATTTGATCTAAACATCTCCTTTCCCGATTATGTCACAAGGTTCATCATCACCGAGATGGACTTTTCCGAAGTCACCTTTCACATAATTTTGGAGATATCCTTTGTGTGCAGTGGCATGAAAGGACGCACCAGAATCTATAACCCAAGATTCAGATTTATAATCAAAGGAAAGAATTAAAGCATCATGAACAGTATCACCTACAACATTTGCGGAAGCATCACTATCATTGTCATTGTTACCGTTCCTTTGCTTGTTTTTCTTTGGTGGAGCTCTGCAATCCTTTTTTACATGCCCTTTTTTGCCACAATTCCAGCATGTGATCTTGCCTTTTGACGATCTTGACTTGCTTCTCGATTTAGATCTTCCACGACTCTGACCTCTCTCAGTTTTCCTTCCTCTGTTTTCCACATTCAAAGCACTTCCTGATGATTCACCTGAGGATTTCCTACAAAGTTTTTCATCGATGATAGCACTCACAACATCATCAAATTTTAGTTTATTTGATCCGGATGAATTACTTAGTAAAGTAACCATACTACTCCAACTATCTAGTAAAGAAGATAACAATAACAGTGCCCAAATCTCATCATCAAAATGTACTTTTACCGATGACAATTGGCTCATGACTATGTTGAACTCATTTACGTGTTCAGTGACAATCCCACCTTCAGCCATCTTCATGTTAAACAATCTTTTCATCAAATGTACTTTATTTGAAGCAGATGGTTTTTCGTACATTCGTGAAAGAGCAGCCATAACATCTTCAGTGGTTTGCTCTTTTGAACTATTGAATGCAACAGATTTTATTAAAGAGAGTCTGATCTTACCTAAACCTTTTCTGTCAAGCACCTCCTACTCTGGATCTGACATAGTTGCAGACTTATTTGCTTTCCTCCAAGTGGCAAGTAGAAATTTTTCTGGTAGAGAAGATCCTCTATCTGCATCTTCCATAATGCGAAATTCTGGCCATTGAATTTCTCAATTGTTTGCTTTGTGTCGTCCGTCATTGCTCCACTCAAACCATGCTCTATTTGCTTAATAAATTTTCTGTTAGTCAAACAGTCAATCTGTTCCATCTATCTCGTAGATCTCATCACTATGAGTGCACAGAAAAAAACGGAGCACAATTTGGAGTCGAAATGACCTCAAAACTTGCAAAACAATTTTAGCCGTTGAATCTGGTCAAACCTGCCTGTTGACCGGTGTTGACGTCACTGCTGCCGTCTGCTGGGCTTCTGAAGAGGACCCGGTTCGGGTTCACCTGACCCGGAATTGAACTGAACTGTGCGCTGGGCTGGACCATCTGCTAACGGGTCGGGTCGAACCTGACCTGACCCGGAACCAAGCCTGCTGTTCTCGCTGGGCTTTGCTGCAATCGGGTCAGGTCGAACTTGAATGGACCCCACCTGGGAACGGATGCCTGGGCTGGACTACAGCACAGGTTAGGGCTGACCCAACCCGAAACCAAGAACCTGTACCTGTGTGCTGGGCTTATTCTCCATGACAGGTCAGGTCAAACTGACCCGACCTGAACCCAGAACTTGGGGAGTCATCTTCCTCATGACTCTGCTTCTGTCCTGCAACCCAACATATAGTAGATCCCGTCTGCTGCGGCTCCGACGACTAGCGACGACTACTGCAACGGTGACCGACGGCTGTAGCAGCGACGATCCCAGCGGCGGTGAAAACGAGGCGATGCACGCAGCGGTTAACTTCCTCTTCTCGACTAGTAGTGTCTTCTCTGGCAGCAGCGAAGAGAAATCCGGTAGCCTTCTTCCTCCTTCCCCTTCGATTCGGGCAAGATCAAGAAAACCCAAAGGCACCAACCAAGCAGAACGACAGAACCCCTTCTTCCTCCAGTGGCCCAATAAGAGATCACCTGTGATCTTTGATTCCTCTCTATTTCACAAGGAGATTCGATGATACAAGGATCAAATCTGTGGATCCTTTGATCACAACCGCAGCAATCGACTCCGAGATCTAAACATTCGCTTTGATACCAGTTGTTGAGAAAAGAGTAGAACAAGAAGAATACACAATCCACACAATAGACACCAGATTTACGTGGTTCACCCCATGTGGGCTACGTCCATGGAGATTCAAACCTGTATCATTATTGTTAGAGATCACCCACAAGAAGAACAATCCTCTTCTTGTGACTACAAGAGTACACAACTCTCCTAAGGTTCTTCTCTGCAAAAAACCAACTCTCTCTTTCTCACACCACTCAAAATAAAACAGAAGCCCTAATTTATAATAACCCTGAGCATTAACAACTGTCGAATCTGACCTTATAACAAAGGGTCCAGATTAAACCGACATATTACATAATAACCCCAGATCAGACTTCACCAACCCATCAGAAAGGACGGCAAGAAGCATTCTTCTTCATCGTTTATGTTATTTTGTTTCGTTTTTTCTTTTTTGCTTTTGTTTTCTTTTTTCATGATATGAATGTATTGAACACAATTTTATCATCCACCAATTAATATTTGAGTTATTTTTATGTGTTTTTCATCCCTCTTCGTTATTCCAATATGAGAAATGATTTTGATGCTACAACCAATTTTTATAGTGCTTTCTCTTGAATCTATGTTTCAAAGATCTACTGTGGTTTGTAACAAAACATCAAACCTAAAAATCTTGACTTATGCATTAAAAACAATAGATAATCTGAAATACTAAAAGTGTACCTTTTGCCATGAAGTCAATGACGAGCAGATCTCCATTTTCAAATAGGGTTTTCTCCTGTCTCCTTTATCACCCACTACAATATGCATGAAAGTTGATAACTACTTTGCAAATCTCATAGGGTAAGAAAGAGAACCGAAAAACCACTTTTATAAATAAGCCTAAAGAGATTTGTTCCGACCAAAGAAATTTCTTAAAGGTTAGTTTGTTTAATTCCCTCAAAAATTAGTCAAACAACAGTCCTAATAGATTGGGCTTCCTAAATTGAATCCAAGATATATTAAAATCAAAATTGAAGGAGAAAGCATATTAAATTAGTGGACTCAACGTGTAAGGCCCCAATAATGTTAGACTTGTACGCATTTAGACATTAGTTTTACAGTTAGCATGATAGGAAGGTATCAGTCTAACCCTGGCATGGCCTTTTGGAAAGCAGTAAAGAAGGTCATGCAATGTTTACAACGGACTAAGGAACATATGCTCACTTTTAGAAGATCTGAGCACTTCTGAGTGATTAGATATCTAGACTCATATTTTGCTGGATGCCTCGACACAAAGAGATTTACATCAGGTTACATTTTTCTCCTTATTGGTAAGGCTATTTTGTGGAAAAGGATTAAACATACTATAACTGCCTCTTCCACATTCAAGTTGAATTTGCAACATGCTTTGAGGCCACTAATTAAGCTATGTGGCTGCGGAATTTTATTTCAAGGCTTCAAATCATGGATTTCATTTCTAAGCCGCTGAAAATTTTGTGATAACACTTCAGCTATTCACTTCTCTAACAACGACAAGAGTTCTAGCATTGCAAGACATTTTCAAATAAAATATCTTTTTATAAAAGAGAATGTTTGGGATGATCTAGTGTTTATAGAACAAATAAGTACAAGGCTCATGATTATAGTTCTTATGACCACAGCATTACCGGCAAAGACCTATAATGATCTTGTCAAAGAAATGAGTCTCATTAATGATTATTATGGTCACTTGCTTATTTTTGTGTGCACAGTTAATGAAATATTAAAAAGCAAGATAAATTTACTTTGGACCATGAATAAGAATTTTAGACCACTCCTATTTATTTTCCTCACTTTATGACTTAATTAAATGGAATTACTAATGTTATAGTATATAGAAGGAAGGAATTATGTCATATAATTGATGTTTGATCGTGATAATTCGCGTTAATGGTTTCATTTAATTACAATATATAAGAATTAGCATAAACAAGATTGATTAGGCTGATTTTCAAGTGAATGGCCACTCGTCGGGATTTTTAAATTTAGTTGAATCCAACTTGAGTCATTTTTTTCCACAAAACTAGTTTTCAAAAACATATATAATAATAACAGGTGGATTACATTTATGTGGTCGTCATGACCAAGTGGGAGATCGCATATGTGTGGTCATTCGGACCAAGTGGGAGATTGTTAGACGTGAGTGATCGTCATAACCACATGTTTAACATTGTTTGCGCCCCATGTGTTGAGTCCACTAATTTAATCTACTTTCTCCTTCAGTTTTAATTTAAATATATCTTGGATTCAATTTAGGAAGCTCAATCTATTAGGACTTTTCTTTGGCTAATCTTTGAGGGAACTAAGGAAACAAACCTTAAATAGATTTCTTTGATGGGAACAAATCTCTTTAGGCTTATCTATAAAAGTGGTTTTCCGGTCCTCTCCCTCTTAACCAATGCAATTTGTTAAGTACCTATCAACTTTCATACATATTGGAGTGGGTGATAAAAGAGATAGGAGAAAACCCTATTTGAAAAAGACGATCTGCTCATCATCAACTTCATGACAAACGGTACGCTTTTAGTATTTCAAATTATCTATTGTTTTTAATGCATTAGTCAAGATTCTTAGGTTTGATGTTTTGTTGCAAATCATATTAGGTCTTTCATCAAAATCAAGGTGAAATATCTTTTACAACCACTTCTTATAGTGTTTTCTCTTGAATCTATGTTTTAAAATCATAAAATCATGCCATATGCTGACTAACCCACTTATATTATGCTTCCAACATGGTTCAGTTTTAGTTCCATTGATCACAAGATAATTCATGTCCATTACTTCGATCCATTGGTTTCTCCTTTTTTATTGAGTAAATCCAACGCTCAGATTTTGTAGCACCTTTTAGGTCTAACCCTGCTCTTGGTCCTTGTAGGTTCTAGGCCACTGTCCATTATCGCAAAGGTAATGCTTTAGTGCAAGCTTTGTAGGGATGTTCAAAGAGATGTGTAGCTGATAGACTTAAGAGTTCAGTCATCGCATTGAAGGCCTTACAATTAACTAGCCACATAGAATGATTGTGAAATAAGTTGTGAGATGGACAGTGTGACTAGCATTATTGTTATTTTTATATCTAGATTGGCCTGTTGACCTAACATGGTATTAATTTAGTTGAAAACATGTTGTAATTGTCATATTTGAAACTGAAAATGTAATATTCGGCCCATGCACTACTAATTATGTGGTTTTTAAATTGTCCACTCTATTTGATTTATGTGCTTGTTGAGGTACTTCTCATTCTCGTCCCGAGATGCAAGGCGCCCGGCTGAGGCGTGACATCATGTGCTTTATATTCAAGTCTGAAATGTTGGCGTATTTTATTTGGAACTTTATTTGATGTTTTCTGAAATTTTGGATTTTTTACAAAGTCAGTCCTATTCGACTAAGGTATTAAAAATAGAATATATTTGCCATCGGCATCTGCCGGCAAAAGGAATAAGCAATCGAATGAAAGTAACTAATTACCTCTTCACCATAACTAATTACCTGTAGACATATATAGTTACAAATTAATTAATTAGATTTGAAAGTAGACAGAACAGGCAACTGAGTTCCATGAATCTAAATGGGCTTTTATTCTCTAAGATAGGTGGAGTTCAGGGCAGCCCAACTCTAAAGATTAATTGCGTCCTTGGTAATTAGATTTGTCCCAATTACCATCCCTGATGACAAAAGATGTTTTTTCAAGCTAACAACATGTATTTATGGATGGATACTATCTTCTTGACCCCATTTACAAAAAAAATGGGGGGAAAAACATTTGAACCCCAAATAATAAAACCATAGGAGTAAGTGGAGGCAGGAATTTTGTTTAGGGATCAACCCGATATAAGATGTACCTTGTTAATATTGTTGGCTCGACTTAGCATTTCAAAGGGGTCTTCAAAAACTTTGATTACCCCCTGACAACCCCCTAGTTGCATTTTTAAAAGTAGTCCATCCAGCCGTTCAAACTAAGCATGGTATAACAAAATTAGATATTTCAATCTTTTTTTCTCAGAGATTTGGCCTAATTTTGAGGTATGGATGATGTTCCATTTTAAGAAGATAATCCTACTGGCATACGAAGCTTAAATTGACTAGAATGGGCGTAAAAACACAAATCAACGGATGCCAACTGGATGCCATTGCACTCCTCAAAACAAAATAAAATATACTAAATGGGCTGCGTGCCCTTTCACAGCTCCAGACCACACCCACACACTCCACAACCCCACTTGAAAAAGCTCCAGACCACACCTACACACTCCACAACCCCATTTGAAAAAGGTCATCATCATCCACATCTTGTGCTCTTATCATTCAAAGCTCCAAGAAAGCTCCACACTCCTACGACCCACAAAAAGACAATGACAGAGATATAAGAAAAAACATCAAATTAGCATTCATTTATGTGACAATATTTCAGTCAAATCTTGATATCATCACCCAAAATAAATATTATTATCTTATGTGAAAGTTTCGAAACTCTAGTTTCGTCTTAAGGTCTCAATCATAGATTCTAATATAAATGGCAAAAATCTCAGATTAATTAAAACTAACTAATTAAGCAATCACACACACGAGACAAGAGGCACGACTTTTTACGTGAAAAATTCTATTCGGGAAAAACCACGGGTCACCTTGACCAGGAGTAACAAGCACTATGTAACTGAAGATTACAAAAGATACTCACAAATCCCCCCCAGTTGGACCTCAACGTAAGGATTGCGACGATCTAACCGACTCCTCGCCGTTCACATTCACCGTGTTTAAAACAACCAACTTGACAGGCTCTTTAAGTTGAATCTGTAATGCAAAAGTGTAGATGAGTAGATCTAGAGTAGAGGGTTCAGTACTTCAGATTCTTCACAAGATGCTCTAGAGAGGGTGCTTCAATTTTCAATGGATACTAGGTTATTCTTCAAGAAGATAGATGATCGCTAGTAGAAGAGAATGACCCCATATATATGTTTAACTTCATAGTTTAGGTCACACATGTGTATAAATCATCTTTCCTAAGAAGTAAGAGGAGAAAAAACAAAGTTTGAAGATCTAGGAAACAAAATCGCCGCTACGTGCTCGAGCACACTCTCAATTGTGCACAAGCGCGCTTGTATAAACTTGACATCCGGAGAAAGAAGCACGAGTATGTGACTACGGGGCTCCTGCACGCTCATCTCTGGAATTGGGCCATGAGTGCGGTCCAAAGCGCGCACGGGCGCTGTCTGGAAAATTTCAGTGCATTCTTCTCGGGTTTTGGTGCACGAGCGCGGTCTTGGAAATTTGAAAAAATCAATTCAAAACAAACCGCAAAAAAGCCCAATTTTATCCATTTCCCAATGAATTTGCCAACACTCAAATTTCCTTACATTATGCAGTGAAGTTTCAAGAAATGATGGTTAAATTACTTCCCTTGGTATTATATTCAAGGAAAGCAATAGGCCCACTTTTGTTGCTTAACCTAACATAGGAGCGATGAGAAGGTCATTGTTGTTTCCTTGTGTCTATGCTTCTCTTTCAGTCATGGTCAATGTCTTGGGTGCCAAGCCCTTAAGAGACTCAGTTTGCTATCATTTTATATGAACTGGTGAAAGGTCTCCATCCAGTAATATAGTACATATGTGGTATTCCTTGATCTTGCCTGAAGAATATTGTGGATGTAGTGGAGTCTTGGTTGGGAGAGTGCTTTAGGCGATGCGGTCGATTTCTATAGAGGATGTTCCCTTTTGCAATTTTTTTTTGTCTATTTGGAAGGAAATAAACAATAGGATCTTTAGGAGCTCCTTTTCTTCCACAGCAAGTTTTATCTCTAAAGTAACCCTTATGATTGTGAAATGGGATTTGGTTAGAAAAGAGTTTTTCAAGTTTACCCTTAATGATATCCTTTCAAGTTGGAAAGCATTCATGGTGTATGGTCCTTTAAAAGAGAGAAGATTAACCTATTAGAGCCCTCATCCAAAAGAGGTTTTAAAGTTTTACGTAGATGGTGCTTCTAGGGGAAAGCCGGGTCCTGCGGGGATTTAAGGAGTGCTTCACAATAGTAATGGTGTGGTGCTACTTATGTTTTCCATACATGTTGGTGTGTGGTGCTACTCTAATGAAGTAGATGTGTTAGCTATTATAGAAGGTCTTAGGTTGTTCTCATTAAGATATGGTGGTACTCTTCTTATTGAAAGTTATTCCTTAAATGCGGTTAGTTGAGTGTCTAATAAGAAGGCCAATCCAAAGAAGTTTCAATTTCCATCATCAGGTTAGATTTGTCAATTTCCTAGCAGATGTGTTAGCTAAGCAAGGGGTTGAGAGCAAAGGCAAAACTAGGAATTTTTTATTGGGTTGGGGGGGGTGGGGCGCAAAAACAATGGATATAACTCCAATTGGATAAAAATTTCACATGATAGTACACCATAATTAGGACATGATTTATAGTAGTTTGGATTTTAATAATGAGTTTCATTGATTGAAAAGACATAGTAAAGCATGCGGATTTGTAAATTAACAATTGTAAATGTCTTAAGGGAGAAAAAAAAAAAAAGAACCCATTCTAAAAGTAGGTTCTTGGTTTTCTCCTCTATTTTATATTTACTTTTATATAAGAACCAAAAGGTATATAACTCATATTTGAGATCCAAACCAATTAATTTGATATTAATAATCAAAATTAAACATTGAAAATAATTCTCTATTTATGGCAGACATATTCCCAATCAATATATATATTTTTGTATAAGAGATAATTTTGAATAGATTAGACTTCAAGTATGAGCTTCAAGGCTAAAAAGAAAAACATGATGCATAGAAAATTAGTACATCTATAATTGTAAACGCATTAAGTGAAACAAGAGTTGCTTTTTTCAACCTTTTTTCTCATACATGTGATGAAGTAACAACTCCAAACACTTTCACAACATCCAAGGCCCAATAATTCTCTAAGCAAACTATCACGATCTCAAATCAAGGTATGTAGCGGTGACGATGACTCTAAATTTAAGTAAATAGTTTCTAATCTATCCCTAATCTTTTCTTTTATGTTTTTTTCTTTCCTTTTTATTTTTTTTTTACCTTCCTTCTTTCATCTAATTTCTCACCTATAATAATCTATTATTTAGCTCATTTTTATTTTGGAAATCCACATTATATTCTTAGTATTAAATCTTTTTATTAAGTTGGTGGGGCCATCCATTAAGGGATTGTCATTAAAAGGAGGGGCTAGAGGATATTATATATATAATATAGGCAAAGTCCAAAATGAAGTGGGGGCCATGGCCCCTCTGGCCCCCTAGGTCCACCCATGGTTGATAGGTTGATTCCATGGGTCGGTGTATTGTAATTGAGGTTAGAGTTGGTGCATCTCTCTTACACCTTCTGCTTTCTTTTCTTTTGTCTTTGTGCTTCGTATCTCTTTTTTCCTCAATGAGATTTTGTTACTGCTTCAAAAAATGAAAAAATGAAACAAAAGGGAGAGGCCAAATTCATGATTACAACTGACAAACCTTGAATGCTTAATGTTGTCCTCCTAATGAAGGCACCCCCCCCCCCCCCCCCCCCCCACCCCCGGCCCTGTTTTTTTTTCCTTTTTTAGGATTTTAGTAAAATCCTCTTACAGTCACTCTATACAAAAAAGGATCCCAAATACATAATTCCACCATTAATGGTCCCAAGGGCCCTTTTTTGTTTAAGTTTTTACAATTTGACTTAGGCGGGGATATCCCTACTCACCCATGTACATGAGTGGGGATATTCCCACACGTTTTCTTCTCATTCTTTCTCCTCTTCCTTCCTCCTCCTCTCTGCTCATTCTTTCTTCTTCTTTATTCGTCCTCCTTCCTCTTCCTCATTTCCTAAACCTCCAGTTCCAAGGCGAAAACCCTATCTTAACATAGTTCATCTTGTCCAATCCCCATCATATTAGTCTTCCACACCATCATCAACCCTTTGAAGTCCTTAAATTGTATATTTTTATATACATTTTGGACCATTTTAAGGACTTATTGAATCAAAAGAACCTTATTTATTGTGAAATCATGGTTTTATTTATTTATACTTCATTGCAGTATATTCATCCATAATTTGCTAAAAATTGTCATTTTTTCTTACATTCATGAAACATGCCATATTTAGAATTTTATTTTTGGAAAGTTTTAGCTAAATTGGTTTTCTTTTGAAATGACTCAATTTTTCATCATCATTTGTTAATTTGGTAAAAATCATACACAATGATGCCATTCATGAGGAATGGGCCCACATTGGTGAGATTGTAAGTTTTGATCAAAATTATTATTATAAATAATAATTCACTTTTTCTTGTAGGAACTTGGTGAAGTAGGTCCCACACATGCACATGCGCGCACTCACACATGTGTTGGACATCCAAAGATGATGGGGTCCACTTTTTTTGCATAAAATCCTAAGATTATTTTAAATATAATTCAAGAAAATCAAAGAAAATCCATGAGGGCCAAATTGGACAGGAGATTTTTGTAAAATAGAAAGTGACTTTGTAAAAAGACAAAAGTGGAGAGACTAGCGCATTAGCCAAATTTGTCACAACCCGAGCTCAAGAGTTTGGGGGTTAGCAAAAGTCGAACCAATAACACACGTACTCCCGTACCTGCACACTTAGACCCGGTCCAAATGCACACGTACAAGGGAAGGTTCACACGTGTAAACATGTACGCGGAAGCTGTAGATATCAAAACATCACAACAATATGTAGGAATCAATAGAAAACCAGAATTAACATACATAATCTCTGACAGTGTTACAAAATGAGACAAAATACTGTATACAAGTCATGAATGGATATGGTCATGATAGCGTTCAAAAGAATGAAGACTCGCATGCAAGATGAGGTTTTGACGCTCTCCGAGAGGAAGGATCACACCCACTCCTCTAGCCCGGATGGGGCCTCGGGGGTCTCTCCTGTAGTCTGATTGACCGACGAGGGGTTGGTCTGGAGATCTGAGCCTGCAACATCAAAGACGAGCATGAATACAATGATCCAGCAAAGTATAAGCAGTAAAAAGAACAGAAGTAATCATAACATGTCAATGCGTGTAAACTAAGCAATCGTGTGAGAAATACAGCATGCTCGAATGAATCAAAAATACTTATACTATACATAACTAGTTGGCTACTACACATGCCATATGCTCCCAAATGAGGGATCTTATAAACATGAGGAGAACACCATTGTCCGAGCCAGGGTACAAATGGGTCTCGGTTTCCTGAGGTCCGGATTCCCAAGACGTGTCCTTACTGTAGCAAGGTCATATAACTATACCAAAGTCACCCCGTCGGGCTCCTAAGGCTGAGGCAGAGTAGTGCCTGACCATAGTGAGTCAATCATGTGCTACACCTCAAGTCAAACATGCCAACAAGTATATCATACATGCATAATCGTGATCAACATAAGTGTATACTCCAGGTGTAAGAAACATATCAATTAATCCATCAAGTGACGTGTAGACAAAATCATATAACCATGTTAAAGAAGGGAGGTCAATGCTTGACATGCAAGATACAGTGCAATGATGCCATATCGAGTCAAGGGTAATTACAATCCAACCTTATTCTAGTTATCCAGTGTTTCTAACCGTGCATGTTGATGTAGTTTTAAGGTCTCCGATGTATTATTGTCTAGTGTTGCATTCCATCTGAGAGTACACCAAAATCCTTAAACCAACACCCATGGGAAGGTGCTTAACTGCTGGATAACGAACATGAATGATTCGCAGCCCTCGAGATCATTCACGTAGTAGTCTCACTGTCCATTGGGCAAGTCATGGTTCCCTACCTTCTAGGTACAAGGCCCTACCAAGTCGTCCTCATTCCTATCCTTTCATTTGTATATTTCTCTCAGCTTCGCCGTAGGAGACCTTGCGGCTCAGCCGTAGGTTCCTTACGGCTTAGCTGTAAGAAAGGTCATGGCTTAGCCGTGGCCACGCCGTAGAAGAAATGCGGATTTGCATACTCTCAGTTATTTTCAGGAACACCCTGTATTGATCTACGACTAGGTCACAGTGGGGCTTACGGCTTAGCCGTACTGCATGTTACGGCTTAGCCGTAGCACAATTCACAGTTCAGCCGTGAATGCGCAGGCGACTTTTCTAAAGTGATTACACAGAATAATTGGAACGAAGGAAAACAACGAAATTAAAAGAGAAGAACTGAGCTCAACTGGGCTGTAGACATGCTGTACAGACATATAAAATCAAAAATCATGAACATCATCTCAATCACACACATATCATCATGGGTTCCTACAAGTTGTGCTTATACTTGCCTCAATTCGATTCTAACACTCCGTTTGCTGTCCTTGGGGCTCAAATCACTCCCAACCACAACCCACAGCTATCGTGCATGAAAAGAAAAGGAGAACTCATGAGCCAAAGCCAAATCGTGGAGAACAAGAAAGAAAGGGAGAGAAGGAATCCAAGACATTCACTTACCAGCAAGCACAGGAGGAAGGAAATGGAACAAGTGGAGCCTTCACCCTTCTTCTAGCTTGATTGAATCAAAGAGAATGGAAAGAGGGAAAACGAGAGCGAGAAAGAGACGAGCGAGAGAGACTGAGAAGAGAAGAGAGTGAGAGAGAAAAGAGTCAGTGAGATATTTATAAGATAAAGTTTAAGGAAAATTACAACCAAGTCCAATTGCTTAAGGCCATTTACAATTCAAGTCAAATCCCTATCCTTCGGAACCATGTAACATCGTTTGCAATTGACACAATTACAGAATTTAACGAGTTCAACAAAAGACACATGTTGGCACCAAGATGATGCATAAATGACGAGATCTTAGAAAAATACAAATTACGAAAAAGGGCTTGGTCTACCTAAACCAGGTCAAACTCAACCCAACTACCTATCCATGACCCACAACAAAACTAAAACAAGAATAAAACACTATTAGCAACAAAAACAACATTAATTAATCACTAAACTAGATCAAGCTGGGTCGGGGTGTTACAAAATTGATTTGTGAAAATCTCATCTTCAAAAAGATCTCTCAAATGTAGTCAAAGGAGAAAACTTTCCTGATTTCCATTGCTTTGTGGGTATGATTTAATTTTGGCATCTTTCTAAAAATAGGAGGACATGCATGGAATGATGAGCAGCCCTAATTTGGAATAAGAAAGTGTATGGATTATTTGTAAGGTCCTGAGCCCAACTAACCTCGATTTGTATTAATTAATCTTGTTTTATATTAATTAAAATATGTTTAGGCTAATTTAACTTAAACCCTTTGGGCTTGGGTCATGGATAGGTTGTTGGGTTGGATTTGAACCTTACTTAGGTAGTTAAGGACCTCTTTGTAATTTGTTCTTACATCATATTGGCACCTCATTAGTTGCATCTTGTGTAAATCTTCATCTAGACCATCTTTCATATTAGGATTAACTTGATTCGGACCCATCTTGGCCCAATTGAGGTCCATATGACCTAAACTGTAATTTCCCAGAAATGTTGGGCTTACATGTAATACTGCAGAAAATTTTGATTAAAAGAATGAAACCCAATGTCTCTCCTCATTTCTCCTTCTGTATACGATGGTACCACTTCTCCTCTCCACTCTTCTTCACCTCCATCTCAACTTGAAGCTGCAAACAAAGTTTAGAGCCTTGCATGCAATAGCAAAAGCTTCCACCCATCTTTTTCTTCCTCCTTTGTGCATTATCTTAGGAATCACCATCTCTTTCAAGTTATAACCCCCCTAAGGTGAAAAATCAACCTCTCTTTCAATTCTTTGGGTTTAATAAAGTCAAAGAGACTCAATTATATAACATGCATGCATTCAACACTAAATTCACCATTTGCATATCTTTCATATAGAGGACCTATTCTTTTGTTGAGGCTTTTCCTAACCACACACCAAGAAGGAGTTAGTCAGGTCAAACACTGTGTAAAAGGCAAGTATTAGAGTACATATGATGCTGCATGTGTGGTTACAATTTTGATTCTTAGATGTTCACTTCCAGTTTCAAGTTACAGCTCTTTCCTCTTGATTTAAATATATATATGTTGAATTGAATGAATTAGAGTGTGAATATGAAATGGGAGTGTTATGTGAGTATTGGATGACCTTTAGTGACATTTTGAATCTATAGAAAGCCCCTATAACCCCATTCATTCAAAGCTCTGTATTGAGTTCAAGCTTCAGAATCACCTTTAGAATTTTTAAAACTTATGGTGAAGCTTCAGAAATTCTGAAGGTGATTCTAAAGCTTACGGTGAAACTACAGTTAAGCCGCAAATGTGTACGGCTCAAAGTCCCAAGAGTACCAAAACCCATTTTTGTACTACGGCTAACCCTCGGCTAAGATGTATAATGAACTATGGCTAAGCCGTAACCATCCCGTTACTAAGCCGTAAGCTATTTTACGGCGAGCTTTCCTTCTGCGGCTAACCCTCAACTAAGCCGTGGATTGTAATATGGCTAAGTCGTATCCCAGCCATAGGCTAATATACAGTTACACCGTAAATGCGCAGGAATTTAAAGGAAAAAGTAAGCCACTCATCTAAGCCATAACAGATGCACAGCTAACCCGTAAGGACTCTGGGAACTTAGGATATTAGTGAATTCAAATGACTTTGTAGTGCTTTAGATATGGCACATTTTTCTACTCTTAAATTAGCCTAATGGTGATCGAATGATAAAGAAGATGAGTATAGAGCTGTCACTTATCCCCTTCGATTTTTCGGATGAATTCCTGATGTCACGTCATGGATGTTGGCATAAGAATAGATGTCCTTGCATAACAAAGTAATGCAAAAATTTGGAAACACAGTGACACCAGACGTTTTATGAATACATTGTGTTGAATGCCCTCGAGATTACGGATTATCTAGCATAGGGTTGGTTAGTAAATTTCTTTGATACCTTCTCGATTTAAATGCATTCATATTGTAGGAAACCTTGCTCTCAACATGATCTAGTCATGTACCCATTCTTCCTGGCAAACTTTGAGATGAATCAAGCTACTGAGTGTGTGCCTGTTAGTCAAAATGGGTGTAGCCAAGATTGAAAGGGTTCGAGCTCTCTAGCTCATTTAAGTATGTGGTGTTACTTATCAGTTACTTAGCTAATTTTGAGTTTTTTTTTAATGAATATGATCTCAAGACCAAAACTCCCTTATGTACGATATAATAAGTTTAACTGAATGTATGAAAGATGTAAACTCAAGTCGGCCTTAATACTTTGAGTTAGCACCACTTAGCTTGTACCCTTATTAGGTTCGACGGAACCAGTTTGAGTATCTATATGTCCCTACTGCAATAGTCCATGGAGGAGTTGTTGGCACTTCTTAGGAAGTTAGTCTGATCCCTTAGCGACCCATATGCACGCTCTCTCTAGATGATATGCTCTCTTTTGGGAGAATATAGCTTCGTGAATGCCAATTAGTGTGTACAATATTCCTTTTATGATTCGTTACTCATGGTTACTCATGCACAACATGCCTAGTTTATGTTTATTGCCTTCTTTTAATCAATATATTTCTTAATTCATTTGATATAGCATACTAGTCTTATATATCTCTATAATTGCTTAATCATCATGTTAACAGTGCTACCCTTGGTGTTACAGGTACAGCTTCAGACCCCAACCCGAATGTCGATGTGTCCCCGGAGGGTGCCCCAACGGTACCTCGGGGTATAGAAGAATGGAAGGATGATGACGTCTTTTATTAGTCATCCTATGGAGAGCGTCTAGTGGTTTGGTCGGGTTGATTAGTCGTGATCATGGTATTTGTATGGAGATGTTCAAACTGGACATTGTGTATAAAACATGTTTTAACTCTTATGGGTATGTATGTGATGGGAATGTTTAATTAAAAGACTTAAGTTTAGTATATGATGGTACGATATCCTCTTCTATGCATTGCTTATGATCTTTACAGATGTATTTCATAGGTTTTCACTTTATATTTGAAATTAAATCTACGTGTTGTGGTCTTGCCTCATACGTTCCTGTGGAATCTCCCTTGTAATGATTCGTGCATATCTCCACATGGTACAGATTACTACGAGATTACGTATTCACAGCCCAGGGGCCATTCTAGTCTCCAATTCTCGGGATCGAGGCGTGACATTGTTACAAAAGTATACATCATCTAATTTTTAAAAACTTTCAAAAATTGAAAAAAAAAAGTTATTGTTTTTCAACTTGTTTTTAACTCATTTTGCAAGAAAGTGAACCGAATGTGACCTAACCGCTATCCTTGATCATCTCTAAGCCAAAGAAAAGCCTTTGCCCTTGTAGTGCGAGGCAGCTTTTCTATTCAGGGTACTGGTCCTTCAAACGGGTCCATTAAGTACACCATACCACTCCTTAGTGGTTAATCTGGCCCGGCTAATTTCATAGGACTAGGTTGGTGAACTTAGGTGAACTTTTTAACCTTAAGAGCTGACTTAGTTGCTGCCCTTTTAGGTTAGGTATTTTTTAACTATTCAAGAAAAAAATTTTCCAAAAAACATCCAAAAATTAAAAACAAAACAAGTGATTCCAAAAATGGACCAATGGGAAACCATAAAAACAAAGAGACTTAACAATGGGCAAACCAATGGGAATGGAATCAATGCTGATAACCCACCGAAGTCCTGGCATGCTTTGCACGAACAAGAAAAGATTGCAAAGTTACATCAAACAAATTGTTCGGTTGGATCTTATGAACGGACATGGGCCAATCACCATGATCATTATTACAACGAGGAATGTGCGAAAGATTTTAATGGAATGACTAAGTCAAATGATCACCAAGTGAGGGCCCTACATGATTACCCATTCCCTACACAATCATTCACTCCTATGGATGTGGGAATTCAATGGCAAGCTGAATCAAATTCAAATCAATGGCTTTGCCACGATGAAATGGGTGACATATATAGCCCAACTTGGAAAAATCAAACTCTTGACAATTGGTGAAACGGGCCCGACATGTGTCATGCCTCCTATCCCAAGAATTTACTCCGGGCAGGTTGTATGACTACCCTTTACAGGAAATGTCATATGTGCCTCCTTTATCTCCTTAGTTATATGCATCTTATGATCCCTCTCCACCCGAATGATCATATGAACCACCACCACTCCTAAAGGATTCTTTGGAGGATACTTTAGCCAATTCATTGAGTTCATGCAAAACACCATGCAATCCATACAAAATAATGCACAATATATGGAAAGCCTAATGACTTCGATTAGCCAAACAGTGCTTAAAATGAAAAAAAAAGAAATGACACCCTTGCAATTAAAACGAAAACTCAACAAGATCATCCGACATTCATTAAAGATCTTGTGGATATGGATTGTGTAAATACACAGTGGATATCCAATAGTGCACATAAGAACATAAATGATGGTGTGATACATAAACCAATTGATGAATCACATGAGCCTGTTTTCCTCAGTACCACCCATTCTACTTCACAAAAGAAAAATCTATGCCCTTTTACATAAATCCTTTTTATGATTCAGATACCTCTGATGATTTTGGAATTGTGGTCTTTTAAAAATTTCATATATCCATGATTGATGGAACCACAAATGAACCCAATGAGCCTTAAAAGAAAGATTACAAATGGGAGGATGACCCCATTTTTCACATTTCTAAGTTGAACAATTTGGAATCTGTGGAATCTTGTAGTAAATTCTTCATGGAATCTGATGATTTGACCCTCAGAGAAATTGCCCTCACATTTATTGGCCCTCAATGTTATTCAAAAAAACTTGTGAAATTAGAGGAGTGTGGTCCTGTTCAGACCTTTATGTTTAACACTTTGGAATCATCTAAGACTGTGCTTAAGGACATTATAGGAATCAATTCAAAAGAATTTATGGCACTAAAGGACCTAGGGCCACCCTATTGTTCATTTAGCCTTCAGTTCCTACCATACAAAGATCCATTTGTAAGGAAAGAGGAGAAAAAAATTTACGTCATTCATACATCATATTGATACCATTACATGTGTCTCATTAAGCTCGTCAACTTTTGCACTTGACTCAAATGTATTTAACTTTATTTGTGATAGCTAAAACCTCATTTGACTTAAACTGAAATTACCCCAAAGAATAAAGATTTTCTTATTAACTTCAGAAAAGTATGTCATCTATAAAGTCCCAGCTATTACCATTCGAACTTCTTCTCCATGGGTTCTTTTTGCTCCAATGTTCTTCTTCTTCTTTCTATCTCTTCACCACCATTTCTCATCAAAGCAAGAGAATAGAGGATTGCATGTTTGATCTAAGTTTCTCACCTTCCTTTTCCATCCTTGTTTAGCTCTCCTCAGTCCTTGAAGTATAAGACTTGGGTATCTTCTTCTTCTAATTAATCTCCAAAGTAGGATTGATTTCCATTACAGCTCTCTTGAGTCTAGAGGACTCTCATTCTAACGCATGCACTCATCTCCTTCCTCATTTTTTACATGCATGACATTTAGGGTCAAGAATTGAGTATTTCTCCACAAGTTGAAAATAAAAAAAGAATAATTAGTTGAAAGCTTAATCTAAGGCAAGTAAAAACAAATTTTGATTTGATGCATGTTGGTATATTATGATTCTTGTAAATCTATCAATTTTAATGTGTTTTACAACCCTTAATTGTACCTTTATCCTATTGATTTGGAAATGCATGTTAAGGAATCAAGTTATGAAACGAACTGGACTTGCTTCAGGAAGCCTCAAGCTTACGGCTAAGCCATAATAGAGTTATGGCCTAAATTCCAAAGAGCAACAATTTTATGAATTGTACTACAGCCAAGCTACGGCTAAGCAGTAAATGTTCTACGGCTAAGCTGTAACCAAGCCGTGTCCTAGCCGTAAGTATTTTACGGCTTGAAATCCAGAGAGCATCAAAATTGAAAATCTTTCCATGGCTAAGCCATCTACAACCATAACAAATGCTAGCAAAAGTAAAAGAAAAGAACAAAATGCCTGGGATTGAAATCTATATTTCGTTGAATACTAAATAGATACCACATCATTCTTGATAATCCTATTTAACAATGCAGATTTAGAGCTGATGGCATGTGGAAATGCTCTCTGAAAATTGAAATCCTTGAAATGAATTGAATAGGAAAAAAAGGTTTCTTCAAAAACCTAGAAATCTAAGGGAAAGAGAGAGAGAGAGAGAATAGAGGAGAAATAGGTTGGGATGAAGGGTTTTTTTCACTGTGTAGAAAGAAACCTCTACTACGATTTTTAAGAGGTGGGGCGGTATTTTTAAGGGATATGGGGTGTGGCCCAGTGGCCTATATGAAATTCTTTGGAATTTCTATAGTAGACTTGGGGCGACCGCGCCATATGCGAATCATATAGGTCTCCCATTGGACTTGGAGGAGAATTGACTAAGTTAGCTGGATCAAGACAATACTAAGTTTGATATCTTCACTGGTTGAACTTGAACTAAGTTGGCTAGATCAAGACAATACTAAATTCGATATCTTCACTGGTTGAACTTAAAAAGCACTATCAGTATGATTTGGGTACTATTTCTTTTCCATATATGAATTGTCCACAGCCAAGTCGAGCTTGGCTGAATCTTATCTAACTCCACTGTAGTAAGCAAAGTTCAATGAACATGGCCGAGTTGAGCTTGGCTAAATCTTATCTAACTCCAAAGTAGTGAGCCAAGTTCAATGAACTTGAGTGAATCTTACTGAACTACGCTGTATTTCTTCTTCTTCTTCTTCCTTTTCTTCTTCTTCAGAGCTATTACTCATCCAATTTTGTTATTTTGGGTTATTTAGGATTTGAAAGTATGTTTATGATTTCATTTTTTTCATAACATTCTGTATTGTAATTTGGGTATTAACCTATTTCATTTATTTTAACTATTTAAGATTCGTAAGTGTTTAAAAGTGTCTGAATTATTGTTAAGAATGTGTGTGTGAAGTTTTGTGGGGGTTTGAGCTCGTTTGAGCATAGTAGGGGTAGTTTGCTATTTTAAAAAGTTTAGAAGCCCTTTTTCGTTGTTTTTTGATTTGTGAGATTTTGGGCTCATTGGGTAGCTTTCCTAATTCTAAGATTTTCTTTCTTCTACATTGAATTGAACAAATTTGAAACCATTTTGATCAGCAAATGAGGACCCAACTAAAACTAAGCCTTTATTTGTAATTTCCCAAAAATCACTTAATCTATACAATCAGCAACCGACCTTCCTTTTCTTCATTTCGTTTTCTCTTTCTCTTTATTCTTTCTCTGGTTTTCTCCTTCCATCAACCAAACTGCTTGCTGTTGTTGGATTTTTAGTTGTCAGAGTTTTAATTTAAGCCACCACCTTTTCCATTTCATCTTCCTTATCTCAAAAGACCCATTTTTCAAATCTTTCCTTCACCAAACAATTCTAGGTAAGTCTAAACCCACGCCATAGTTTAGTGTTTTGGATTTTTAGTTTAATTTCAGTTTAGGAGTGTTCACTAGACTCATCTTTATCTGTTTATAGGTTTAATTGCTTTCGGTTTGGGTTTCTTCAAAGAATTGTGGCTTGAGTTGGGTTTTGCAGGTTTTGGGGTGAGCTTGGGCTTCTCATTTTCAACGCTTAACATCAAGGCAAGTATATTTGTCTTCATAGATTGAAAACATCTTTCATTTTATTGATTAATTTCACATCCTTTATGTTTTGCTCAATTTGATTAAAAATGGAATGGAATGATGGGAATGGAATGGAGTCAAAACCACCTTTAATTGATTTTGATTCAGGTATAATGTATAACCTTCAAAGAACTCATATGAGGTGAGAATTTAGTCTATACACTGCATTTAAGAAAGAACTTAATCTCAACTCACATATAATTCAAGTAGAAGTGCTAGATACTTGAATTATGATGTTAGCTTAGAAATTGGATTTGCATCTTTCATGATTTTAGGGATTTTATCCTTTTGCATTATCTTGAATAATGGTTACTTGAGATTTTAGTTTTGAGCAACATTAAGTTGGTCTATTACTATATTATGTCCTTAAATGGGCATTTTGGCGACTACATTGATCAATTTGATTTCGAACGGTTGATTACTGTCTTTAGCTTTGATTGCTTTGCATCCAAGATTTTGAATGGGATGTCTTTCTAGCCTTTTAATTTTACAAGGTTAACCACCTTTCTTGATTTCAGAGGATGAACCATCCTATGTAACGGTTTTACCATTGCGTGACTTAATTGTGTATCTTAGTTGAATATTGTTTTGAATCATGATTTACAGTATTATTCGCACATGTTTATATTGTTTATTTATTTCGAAACTACATGTTTATTATATTACTTGCCATCTACTTTGTAGTTGATGTATTACATTTGGTGCATAGATACTAAGTATATCTACACCAAGGAAAAAGAGCAAGGTGAAGCACTACAAACGTTTGAGCCACCTAACGAACCAAAGTAGGGTGTAGAACATGGTTCTGAAATCATATTCAAGTGAGGGAGTGAGTACTTGTTGAGAGGAGCTAAAGATGATGGAAGAGTGAAATCTTCTTATTGGAGTTGTGTTCTTTGGAGTAAAAAGGTAGGCAAGTTGCTTCTTCTACTACCAAAGAAGGAACCAATAAAGAAGACATAAGAGATTGAAGAGAATATTACTACTATTACTAGCAACAAAGATAGAAGCGAACCTTTTGAAAACACTGAATAATTAGAAAAGTATGAACCTATCTCAAAGTCAGTGGCGCCATGTGCGTCTTAGAGGAATGAAGACCCTGAGAAGCCTATTTTAGAAATCAAGGGGATGGGGGTTTTCTGTCCACAGAGGGAGAGATAGCTAGCTGAAAAAAGGGAGAAGACACTTTCATCGCTACTGCATGAGGAGAGACCCATTTTGTGATTGATGGGTTTCAGTTTTGATTTGGGGATTTCAAACGGAAGAGGAATATGTTAACGCAGGCTTGGGGCTAGGTTGATGTATATATGGAAACGGAAGGGGCGGATTGCGTTGCAACTAGAGTGTGGCCCATGGATCCCTGACCCTCTTATAAGGAGATTTCAATTGTTACCTGGGGTGGCCTCATCCACGTGATACAACGTGGGTCCGTCCCTGGAGAAAAGCTTGAGGATTGGGTAACTTAAGATGCAAAAGGCGAGAGAAGCACGATGATGGTCTCTGATCGCAAATCTGACGGCTGGATTTTCTAGTTGAAATATGCAAAGAAGAGAAAAAAGAGAGGAAGGTGAGGAGGGAGGCCTGCGAACATGAGGACGAAGAGACAAGAGTGTGGAGCCGGTTTTTAGGGTTTATATAAAAGGGGTAAGTGAGTTGGGTTTGGTCTCTAAACGGAATGGGTAGATTTACGTGGATGCAGGTCAGGTTGAGGCTTAGATCTTTTACCAATTGGGCCCAAATCTCACTAAATGAAAGACTGCAATTCTTACATGGTCCCACTTAAGATCTAACTGGCCACTTTAACTAAAATACAACCAATTAAATTAATAATTAATATTAATAAAATACCAATAAATATTTATAAAACTGGGACATTACAATTATAATCTCTCTTTTAAACACTAGGTCTTATGACAAGTGCATATAAATTTTAAAACATCTTAAAAACCATGACGAATGGATACGAATTTTTTAATGGATGGAAAACGCCTTAGAGTCGTTGCAAAAGGACTTACCTTCATTAGGGTGTACCTTTTTGTAATTTCTATTACCCTTATTAAAAAGGCAGAGTTTCTCCTCCAGTTTCATCACTTTGACTGTAGAGATAGGCTTATGGCCCACTTCATTATATGATAGATTACTTCATCATATTACTGTAGAGGTAGGCTTATGGCCAACTTCATCATATTATAGATTACTTCATCATATTACTATACCAGTTTCATCACTTTTACTGTAGAGATAGGCTTATGGCCCACTTCATCATAATATAGATTACTTCATCATATTACTGTAGAGATAGGCTTATGGCCCACTTCATCATATTATAGATTACTTCATCATATTACTGTAGAGATAGGCTTATGGCCCACTTCATCATATTATAGATTACTGCATCAGATTATAGATTATAGAAAGGCCCGATTTTAATATGTCAAGATTCGATGGGCCAAAAACTCATCTTTCATCAGCGGCTAAATGAGAGAAATGGGGGTGGCTTTCAAACAACCGATGCCCACAATGGGGGTGGCTTTCAAACAACCGATGTTCACAAACGATGTGAAACCGCCATTAGAACGGTGATGGATGTGTAAAAGGGCTCGGGAGATGATCTGCTTTCATCTTTAATGTGGAGATTTGATCATTGGGAGAGAGTGGGGAAGAAGATGAGACAAGATTAAGGAGAAGAGAGGCTATTAGGTTTCCCTAAATTGGTTGTATTTTTGGTAAATCTACTAGAAAGGAGGAGAAGAAGAACAGTAGATAGGTCGTTCTGTTTTTGCTTGAAGGCGGTGCATGCTAAGAAGAATCGAGGAACCATGGAGCCAAACAGCCAAGCAACAGGAACTAGCGGTTCGCCTGATTTACTGTAGATCCATTCTGATGGCCCACCTATGCAACGTGTTACATGGATCATCGACGCGGCTGGTGAGGAAAATGCCATTTTAACAGGTGTCTAGATTTTTCTTTCTTTCCTTTATCTGTTCTTATCTGTTTTTGATCGATTTTAATGCTATGCAACGTGTCGCATGGATCATCCATACAGCTGGTCAGGAAGATGATGCTCTAACAAGTGTTTCGATGAGGTGTCCCAATATTTCTTGTTTTTTCTTTCCTATATATTTATGCTCATCTCTTTGATTTGAATTTTTTCAAACAAAAACAAACCTTCAGGAGGACAAAGAAAAAAACCAAATCTGTTTGGTGGCGAAGGATTTTTGGTGAATCGATTTTCATGTCATAAGGACTGTGGTGTTCAGGTGAAACTCTTCCATGCCTATACTCTTTTTTGTTCTTTGTTTTTTTTTTTTTTTGCCTATTATTCGAGCAATATATGTATGCACATGATTTTTTTCCTTTTCACAAATTCTTAAGTTCAAAATGAAATCTTCGATTGGTTTGCATCTGCTTATATTATTTCTTTTATGCCTCTATAAATAGTGTGTTGATTATCAAGTGTTTGATGAAATGTGTGATGGAAATTCAGTCTCAAATGCTTATACTTTTCTTTTGTTTCTTGGTAAATATGATATTGAGCATGAATTGTTTAATTAAATGTCTAATAGAAATTAAATTTTAATGCTTTTCTGTTATGTCAAACAGTAATTGCAGCAAAACTTTTGATGCATGTACATTTTTTCACTCTTTCTCTATCTTTTTGAACTTGTAGCCCTCTGTTTTGCAAAGACTGTACATCTCAATATTAGAACACATAGTTCAATTGAAATATGAAACTGGGAGTAACTTCTGTATTACTGTACTGGAAGTGGTCATACTACTAGAACTTGCAAATTTGAATGCACCAGTGCTACTGCATTTTAATTCATTACAGTATCAATCAATTTAATTTATATCATTAACAGATTTTAGATTTGATTGATAAATTCCATGTGCTAGGAACCTGGGGAAGTAAGGATAGGGCTAGGAGCCATTTTTGAACCATTCATTTTGTATCAATTGAGATAAGATTTTAGTAAAGTGATAAGGAAAAAAAAACACAAAAGGATATGTCTAAACAAAAAAATATCTAGAAAAAGAAATGTAACAACCCGCCTCGCACCATCGAGGTATTGTCCCCTTTGGACTTCCCAGGAGGTCACCCATCCTGAAATTGCTCTGACTCGAGCACGCTTAACTTCATAATTTTTTATGAAAGTCCTCACGGTTTTGTCCCCAAAAGGCGCCTCGACAGTTTAGGACGGATTATTACTTATATTCTTTCATTCAGATGTACTTTCTGGGACTGGGTTATTACAAGAAATAAAGCTACAAAGAAGCAATAGAGCCGGGAGAATTATATAGGTCCTATATGAATGTCAGTTTCTACCAACTCTTCATTTACCTAATGAGCTCACAACCTCATCATCACCCTTTCAGATATGTCAAAGAACTACCAATGAAACTGGCAGTGACTTTGTTATTACTGTACTAGAAGTAGTCATAGTACTAGAACTTGCAAATTTGAATCCACCAGTGCTACTCCATTTTAATTCATTACAGTATCAATCAATTTAAAGTATATCATCAACAGATTTTAGATTTGATTGATAAATTGTATGTGCCAGGAACCTGGAAAAGTAAGGATAGGCCTAGGAGCTATTACTGAACCATTGATTTTGTATCAGTTGAGATAAAATTCACTAAAATGATAAGAAAAAAAAACAGAAAAGGACATATCCATGCAGAAAAAATATCTGGAAAAAGAAAAAAAGCTACAAAGAAGCAATGGAGCTGGGAGATTCATATAGGCCTTATATGAATTTCAGTGTCTACCAATTCTTCATTTAGCTAATGAGCTCACAACCTCATCATTATCCTTTCAGATATGTCAAAAAACTATTGCGCTATGATCCATGAGTTGCTTGTTGACTATGGTAATTGCATCATCCTTATTCTATAGGCCACTATTTAAGTGGAATACCTGCTTCCCTATGTTCTCCTTTCCTAACTCATCCTTATCCTTCAACAAGGAATACTTCAAGTCATTGTACTGAGCTTGAAGGACAGCCAGTTCTGACTGTAAACTTTGAACAGTTTTCTCCTTTTCA
The DNA here is from genome assembly GCA_037013555.1 of Sextonia rubra. NCBI lineage: Eukaryota > Viridiplantae > Streptophyta > Magnoliopsida > Laurales > Lauraceae > Sextonia > Sextonia rubra. Next base: position 46,835,979 of record JASUAD010000001.1, read on the forward strand.
TCCTTTAGACGCTTCATATCATTTACTTCTTTCGATGACTTCTCTACTTCCTTGCTCCAGACTGAATATTTGTTGAATTTAGTTTGAGAGTCACATCTGCAACTTTAACTACTGCGCTGTGATCCATGAGTTGCTTGTTGACTATGGTAATTGCATCATCGTTATTCTGCAGGCCACTTTTTAAGTGGAATACCTGTTTCCCTATGTTCTCCTTTCCTAACTCATCCTCATCCTTCAACAAGGAATACTTTAAATCATTGTACTGAGCTTGAAAGATAGCCAGTTTTGACTGTAGATTTTAAACAGTTTTCTCCTTTTCATCCTGTAGACGCTTCATACGATTTACTTCTTTCAGTGACTTTTCTGCTTCCTTGCTCATTGAAGCAACTTTTCTGTCTAATTCGTTTCTCTCCATGTTTCCTCTTTGCAACAACATAATCACCTCGTCAAGTGATATTTTCAGTTGTTCCATCTCAACTCTTAGTTTTTCCTTTTTTTTTCTACTTGTTCTGAAACATGTTTGTTCTCTATCCTGAGAGCTACCATTTCATATTTAAGCATTAGAATTTTTTCTGAAACAGCGTTGTCCTTTTCTTCATTAGATTTCTTTTGATTCTCAAGTTCCTTTAACTTATCTTCAAGTTTGAACAGCAACTGATTTGTTTGTCTTGTTTTCAAATCTATTTCATCTGTAAACTCCTTTAGTTTTAATTTATAGAATTCTTGCAGCAATTCAAGCTCTTGATCAGCTTTCTCCAGTAACTCTTGCAAATTGTTCTTCTCCAGATGCAGTTCACTAGCTTCTGTTAATGTTTGAATTAATAGCTTTTCATTTACACTTAATGTGGATGACAATTGCATAGACTCTTTGCAACAACATAATCACCTCGTCAAGTGATATTTTCAGTTGTTCCATCTCAATTGTTAGTTTTTCCTTTTTTTTCCTACCTGTTCTAAAAGATTTTTGTTCTCTATCCTGAGAGCTACCATTTGAGATTTAAGCATTAGAATTTTTTCTGAAACAGCATTCTGCTTTTCTTCATTAGATTTCTTTTGATTCTCAAGTTCTTTTAACTTATCTTCAAGTTCGAACAGTAACTGATTTGTTTGTCTTGTTTTCAAATCTATTTCATATGTAAACTCCTTTAGTTTCGATTTATAGAATTCCTGCACCAATTCAAGCTCTTGATAAGATTTCTCCAATAACTCTTGCAAATTGTTCTTCTCCAGATGCAGTTCACTAGCTTCTGTTAATGTTTGAATAAATAGCTTTTCATTTACACTTAATGTGGATGACAACTGCATAAAGAGGGTTTTGAAATCTTCCTAAAACCTTTCAGCTATCTTGACATTTGTTCCATGTCATCTTCCTCAATGCGTCCTCAGCTCAAATAGCTCTCTGCTCCTGCTGAACTTTTTCATGTACGACGGCCACTGGGTCAGCTTCAAATGCTTCTGCCTGTTTAAAGCTACAAAGAAGCAATGGAGCCGGGAAAATTATATAGGTCTCATATGAATTTCAATTTCTCCCAACTCTTCATTTAGCTAATGACCTCACAACCTCATCATCACCCTTTCAAATATGTTAGAGAACTACCAATGGAACTGGCAGTGACTTCTTTATTACTGTACCGGAAGTAGTCATAGTACTAGGACTTCCAAATTTGAATGTACCAGTGCTACTCCATTTTATTTCATTACAGTATCAATCAATTTAATTTATATGATCAACAAATTTTAGATTTGATTGATAAATTCTGTGCGCCAGGAACCTAGGAAAGTAAAGATAGGACTAGGAACCATTACTAAACCATTTATTTTGTACCAGTTCAGATAAAATTCACTAAAATGATAAGAAAAAAAACACAAAAGGGCATGTCCATACAGAAAAAATATCTGGAAAAAGAAAAAAAATATAAAGAAGCAATGGAGCCGGGGAAATTATATAGGCCTTATATGAATTTTAGTTTCTACCAACTCTTCAGTTAGCCAATGAGCTCACAACCTCATCATCACCCTTTCAGATATGTCAAAGAACTACCTCCATTGACTTATTAACAATCTTTATATGTTATGTAATTGATATAAAGAGAGATTTGAGATGATAGACCAAGAGATTGGAAGGAGAAAAGAGAAAGAAAGAGCGAACAAACAAAAAGAACAATATTAACTAAATATTATATATTCATGCCACACCATTATTAATTATAGAGATGCAATTGACTCATTCTGTCTATAGGGTATAAAAAAATGAGGGGGAAGATGAGATAACAATGGTTGACAGTAATAGTTAATCGCAATTGACAACACAGGAAGACAAGAACCCTACATCCCCAAAACGCATGCACAAGTGCACACAAAAGAAAAAAAAAACTCCGCATGTGAACCCTACAGCACACTCCTATGGCCCCCAAGTGCAGAGCCAAGTTTAGTGGCTGGGTTCCTCTCCCCCCCACCCCCCCCCCCCCCCCCCACCCACAAACCCCCCACCAGGACCCACACCCAGCACCCCAACAACCACCACTTCTTTTCACCCCTTCCCCCTTTTATTCCTTTAGCACCCTTTGAAGCAATTAATAGAAATAGTAGAGATTGTTTCCAACATTGGCTGACAAGAGTAAAAACTTAATAAAAATAATTAATGCTTTCCAAATAGATAAAACTTCTTAATCTCTAATCTCCATCCGTCCAAACTTGCATATCAAATTTTCTGTATTCCACCCATGAGGAGAAACTAAGATCAAGAATCATTGATATGGCACTTCCACTTCCAATTGAAAAGCTACAAACAAGGTTGAACTAAGAATTACATGCACTCAAAAAAAAAGAGAGAGAGAAAATATTTACGTGGCATTTTCCATTTTCTGTGAAAGTGTACGAATCCTTTGCAGCTTGTTTGCCTAAAGGAGGCATTCAATGCTCTGTATAAATTCATTTCTGGATTGGCACAAAAAAGGCCCACTCTAAATGATGAAAAATTAAGTTGTATCAAAATTAGACCATTTTCCACATGAAAGAAAAATCCTAAACCTAAACATTACACAAATATTATTCGTGGTATAAGTTGTAACAACAGAAAAGCAAAGCAGAGAGGTGACTCTCTTTTTTAAAATCAAGGGAAGGATAAAACAAAATGCATTATTTAGGATCCATTTGTACAACACTAGAATTCCGTAGCATGCGGAATTTCCTTTTTCATGTGCCATGAAAAGTGATCCCTTATGATGTCCAAACACAGTGTGAACATGCTATGGAAACAGCAGTGACAGATTTTACATACAGAAAGTGAAATATCAAATATGATACAACATAATACGGTAGCCATTTTGAAGTACATGTGCGTCATAAGTGATCCCTACCCTCCTCCTATCAAGAAAGGAATTTCAATGGGTAAAAGAAAAATAGTTCAACTTTTTCATTTTTTTTCCAAACAATGCTACACCAAACAGCAAAAGGCGAGTGCAAAAAATCAAACGTTTTTCCATGCAATCAAGGAATCTTCGACACTGAACAAACAGGAGCAGAAATCTCCTCTGAGGTGAAATACTTCTCAAGTGATGCTAACTTAAAAAGGACGGATAAAGACATAGGACATGGATATAACACAGCACGAACATAATAATAAAGCAAGTCCTAAAAAGGTAAAAGATAGACACGACTAGGATACGACAAATAATAAATATATATATTTTATATATAATTATAAAATTAACGAATAGTTATATTTTTAGCCAAATTAAAAATAATAGACATTCTTAGCTCATTGTCAATGTTATTTAATTTTTGTTTCTATCTTATTTGGCATGACATTGAAATTTATATGCTAAGCTTTTACAACAACTTAATATGAAAATTAAAGTGTAGTGTTAACCTATGACATTTCTAAATCTGATTGATTTTTTTTTAAGCAGTGCTGCTTTCATTTGAGGTGATCAAACCATCTAAGAGATTATACTTTTCTAATGATTGAAAACACGGATTCTTAGGTCATTCTCAATTTTCTTTAATTTGTGTTTCTCTCTTACTTGCCATGACATTGAAGTTTATATGCTAAGGTTTTGCAGCAATTTAATACGGAAATTAAGGTATAGTTTTAACCTATGACATTTCCGAATATTTTTTTTTTTTTTAAATGGGGCTGTTTTCATTTGAGGTGATTAAACCATATAGGATATGATGCTTTTGTAATGATTCAAAATTGAAAGTTATAAATAAGGCTGTAGAGGTTATCAATCTCTGCAGCAAGAAAAATCAAAATCATGTCATCTACAAGTATATTCCATCAGAAAATATGGGAACGCAACGTACAAATGAAACAATAGCAATAATAAAAAAGAGGACAAACACACCAAATATATCAATCAATCTAAATTCATATATTGGAAACATACCAAATAGATGAAATCCGAGTTAGTAACTTAAATCTTGCAGGCAATATTAAACCCACCAGTTGTGATATTATATACAATCCCATTGGTGTTGATATTATATACCATGAAATTCTCAAATCTAAAATTTATTTGTTACCAATGACTTTCTACTGAAGACAATAAAACTAATAATTAAATTTGAAAATGTACAAAGATATATGATATACATATTTAACAACTGACCACCCAATTGATTAAACCTCAGGGATTCATTATATCATATGCAACTCCAGCTTACATAGTTTGTGTTTTTTACAAATTAATAATAATAACACAAAATGATCATCTCGACAAAAAAATTTTCTTGTAACAATAAATAAATTTAATCTATATAAACAATATTTAGCAACATGGTAAAAATGTAATAACTCATAAAAATTTAGAATTTTCTTTCTGCTTTGCATTTTTTTTATAACGCTTTAATTAGTTCAACTTTCTTCTTCTTTTTTCCTGATTGAGTTCTTGAATTTCTTTTATCATTTGGCTTTTACTATTAAAGAATATGGATTTATGTGGAATCATCCATTTGCATGTTGGAGTGTTACAGAAAGAATATGGAATATATTAGGTTAGAACAAAAAAAAGATAAAATCTTGAACTGTGAAAACAGAAAACAAATGAAATCTAGAAATTATCAAACATATACACACAGATGAAATCTCGCTTTGGTAACACACCATCTGATCGTGAACTCCAAGTGCAGAGCTGCGATGTAGTAATAAAACTGGTGAGACCAGGTCGATCCTCAGGGAGCAATGTGTTTAAGGTATTTTCAACTTGTAACCTGTCTAAAATAAAAATCTAAACTAGCCTAATTTATAATCTAACAAATACATACATTCCTAAAACAAAATAATTACAATCCCTAATTCTAAAAGTTCCTAAAAGTAAAATTAAATATACTGCAAAACAAAACACACGTTAGAACTTCCAATAAAACTAAATCTAAAATTAGAAACTAACTAAACTAGACAATATTAAAAACAAAATAAACAAAATTTAAAAACTTTTCTAAGTTAGAATTTCCAAAACTAGAAAACTTTTCAATTTAAAATCTTCAATTAAAACAAGTTTAGAAAGATCTTTTAATTTTGGAAATTAACTAAAACAATCAAAAACATAAAACTAGAAATAAATTTAAAATTAAAAAGTTAGTAAAATTAATAATGCAATGCATGCCATGAGATGCTGAAAAAATCTAAATCTGAAAAACTAGTATGCTGATGCAAATGTTATGCATGATTTCAACTATTCTAATGCATCCTAAATTTAAATTTAATGGCTGGAATTTATGCTCTACTGATGCAAGAAACTAACAAAAAAAACGGAAATAAAAAAAAATCTAAAACGAAAAAGTTATGAATGCATGAATATGACAACTTTGCAAGATTCTGTGCAGGAATTCTGATTCGGGTTGACTGATTGGCAAAGTTTAAGCCTCTGGTTCACAAACCTTCCGAAATTATTTTGATCTGAAATTTTGGGGAATGAAAGACCACATCCTAAACTTTAATTTTGCCAAGTTTCAAATAAAAATATTGTGATTTGACTGGTCTACCCACTTCGAACTTTTTGTCAAAAACTGTTTTTACAATTTGCTGAAACTGTTTTAAGTTGTTCTATTTGTAAATTGAGTCCGAATTTAATCATTAGATTCAGATCTGAAGGCTTAATTTTCATCAACTTAAATATGCACAAAATCTTATGATAAGAAAATAGATGCAATGATTTCTAATCCAACCATCAAACTATGCAAAAACAAAACTTAAAATCCATGTGAATATAATAAGAAAATAACAAAAGTGCAGAAAATAACATAGAAGTGCAGGAAAATAAAATTGTAGAAATTTAAAATTAAAAGTGCAATGAAAGAAAATAAAAATTGCAGGAAGTCAAAGGCGGTATAACTGAAGTTAAAGGCGGTAAACAATAGAAGTTAAAGGCGGTAAACAATAGAAGTTAAAGGCGGTATATTCACTCAAATTCTCCCTTAGTCTAGGCCTAATAATTTCTTAAAGTATGTTCTTTATTTGGGTCGTCAATCCAAACAAGAAAAAACACAAATCAAGCAATCATACAACCATAAGAATAAGAAGAATAAGAAGATGAATATTATTGAACTAGTATGACAATCCTTTACATAAGATGAAAAAGAAATTAAACCAAAAGATTATACATACTAGGATGGAAAAGAATTCCTCCTTCTAGTTGATCTTCAAGGTTGGTGGTGTGGCTTTAGGGCTAAGCCTCCTTGATGACTTGAGATGGAGAGACAAGAGAGGGAGAGATGGAGTGTAGAAATCTAGAGGTGGGAGGTGGGTAATTCTTCCATGAAGAATATGGGAGAAGGGTGCCCTATTTATACTTTTTCAAGTCCTACTCCTTCTCAAACTTTAAAATATTAAAAATAATTAAAAAATGAAAGAAAAAAGGGCTCCAACCAATGCTTTGGACGTGCAATATCCTTGGGGATTTTTTTCTTTTTATTTTTCTCTTCTTTCCTTGCTTGTTTTGTCCAGAAATCCCTCTTGGATGCTTCTTTCCTTCTTTGTCTTTGCCACCTTGCATTGAGATCTTTTGAGAGATGAAATAGGGATAAGAATCCTCTCTTAGAATCAAACTTGGCCCACATGAGGTGTAGAACTTCTCCTTTTATCTCTTTGCATCGTCAACTTTCCTTTTTTGGAAAGTTCTCCTTGTTGGCTCCTAACTTGAAGAGATCTTCTAAATAATTCCCCCTTGATTTTTTCCTTTACTTTTTCAATCAAAATCTGATCCAAAATCTCTTTTGGACGTGGAATAGGTTGCTTGGATATTTTTTTGCATTTTTTTTCAATTAAATCTTTTCCTTCTCAAAAAAGAACTCCTATGTGGCTTTCCTTGTCCATCTTTGATGAGATATTCTTCAAATTCTCTTCAAAATCTCTTGAAAATGTGCAACAAGTAAATGGACCCCATCTTGGATGTTTTACAAGTGTGCCCCACACATGTGCATGTGTGTGTGGGACCATGAAGCCAACTTTTTGCAATTTTCTTCCAATTTCCTTTTCTCTTCAATTCTGCTCTCCTTTCTCTTGAAAATCAATTCCTTGCCTCAATTCTTTACAAATGGGACCCACATAATCAATTTCCTATAAAACAGATGTGAATTCATGTGAAAAGACAATTTTACCCCTAACATCACATATGCATGACTGTGGGCCCATTTCTCATGAAATGATAATAAAAATGTACATCATTATTCATGATTTTGTATGAATGAACTAATGATGAAGAGAATTTAATTTATTTCATGAGAAAAATTATTTTCACAAAACTTTCCAAAAATAGACTTTCCAAAAATAGCAGGTTTCATGAATTTATGCAAAAAGTGTGATTTTTAAGCAATTTATGCAGAAAAATATAAAAATGAATTTAAAATGAATTAAACCATGATATCACACTCAATGAGGCTCTTTCAAGTTAATAAGTCCTTAAAATGGGTCAAAATGTGTATGAAAATATACATTTTTAAAGACTCATCACCATCCAAATGAAATTTGGAATTATTAAGTGAGAAAACAGATCAAATATGCAATTCGAGAAACAAATATAAACGAATGAAATCTCGACTCTGTACCACAACAAATAGATGAAATGTTGATAGTTAAGACAAAGAACAAATTAAATCGGAAACTCATCAAACATATATAAACAGATGAAATATCGAGTTGCTTAAGCACACTACAGATGAAATCGAGATTTGTTAAAGGAGAAAACAGATGAAATCTGGAATTTGAGAAACAAATACAAACAGATGAAATCTTGACTTTGTAACACAGCATACATATGAAATGTGGAATCATTAATAGCTGAAAATTCAAATTCAAGCACACATAAATGCAGCTGAAATCTGAAATTCGAAACACAAATATAAATAGATAAGATCTCAACAAGGAAAATCCAACAAATAGATCGAATATGAGTTTGTTAAGAGAGAAAACAGATAAAATCTCCAATGTAACAACTAAATATATACAGATGAAATCTCGATTTGGTAAAACAACATACAAATGAAATCTTAAACTGTTAAGAAAGGAAATAGATGAAATCTAGACGTTATCACACACATATAATATAAACAAATGAAAAGTCGAAGCAGATGAAATCTCGAATTGCTCAAGCACCAAACAAATGAAATCTAGAATATTTCTTAGGAGGGACAACAGATTAAATTTGGATTTTAACAAACATATATCAGTCAATCTAAATTCATGTATTGGAAACACACCAAACATATGAAATCCAAATTAGTAAATTAAATATTGCAGGCAATATTAAACCCATCAGTTCTAATATTATGTACAATCTCATTGGTGTTGATATTATATTCCATGAAATGCTCAAATCTAAAATTTATCTGTTAGCAATGATTTTCTTCTAAAGACAATAAAACTAATAATTAAATTTGAAAATGTATAAGGATATATGATATACATAATTAACATTTGGATTTTACTATTAAAGTATATCGATTTATGTGCAATCATCCATTTGCATGCTGGAGTGTAATAGAAACAATCTAGAATACATTAGATTTTAAAACAAAAGAAAGATGAAATATCGAACTGTGAAAACAGAAAACAGGTGAAATCTAGAAATCATCAAACATATATACACAGATGAAGTCCCAATTTAGTAAGACACCATCCAGATGAAATTTGGATTTATATATAAAGTGAGAAAACAAATGAAATATAGAATTCGAGAAACAAATATAAATGAATGAATTATCGACTCTATAACACAACAAACAAATGAAATCCCAAATAATTATGACAAAGAACAAATTAAATATGAAACTCATCAAACATAAATAAACAGATGAAATCTCAAGTTGCTTAAACACACTACAGATGAAATCAGGATTTGTTAAAGGAGAAAACAAATGAAATCTAGAATTCGAAAAACAAATATAAATAGATGAAATGTTGACTTTGTAACACAGCATACAAATAAAATGTGAAATTATTAATAGTTGAAAGCTCAAATTCAAGCACACATAAATGCAGTTGAAATCTGGAATTCGAGAAATCAAGAAACAAATATAAACAGATGAGATCTCAACAAGGAAAATCCAACAAACAAATGGAATATGGGTTTGTTAAGAGAGAAAACAGATGAAATCTGCAATGCAACAACTAAATGTACACAGGTGAAATCTCGAATTGGTAAAACGACATACAGATGAAATCTTAAACTATTAAGAAAGGAAACAGATGAAATGAGGACATCATCACACATATATAAATAGATGAAAAGTCAAAATGGTCACACATCATATATATGACATTTGACTTTGTTAAAGCAGAAAACAGATAAAATATGGAATTTGAAAAATAAATATGAACAAATGAAATCTCCACTTGGTAAATGCACCAAGTAAATGGAATCTGAATTTGTTAATGAAGGAAACCAACAAAATCTGAAATACGAAAAACATATATAAACAGATGAAATCTCGATTTGGTAAATCCACCAAACAGCAAGAATCTGAATTTGTTAAGGGATAAAACAAATGAAATTGGGAATTTGAGAAACAAATATAAACAAATGAAATTTGACTTGATAAATCCACCAAACAAATCAATTCTGGATTTATAATCGAGGAAACAGATCAAATCAGGAAAGTAACAAGCAAGTATACATAAATGAAACCTCGAATAGTTAAGAGAGTAAACAGATTAAATTTGGAACTCATCAAACATAAATTACCACATGAAGTCTTGATATGATGACAAAACATACAGATGAAATCTTGATTTGTTAAAGGAGAAAACAGATGAAATCTAGATTTCAAGAAGCAAATATAAACAAATGAAAACTTGACTTTGTAACAAAGCATACAAATGAAATCTAGAATAGTTTATGAAGGAAACAAATGAAATCACGAACTCATCCCACATATAGAAGTTGATGAAATCTCAAATTGCTCAGACACTAAACAGATGAAATCTACATTTCTTAAGAGAGAAAACAAATTAAATATAAATTTTCAAAAACATATATCAATCAATTTGAATTCACGTATTGGAAACACAGCAAACAAATGAAATCCAAGTTACTAAGTTAAATGTTGTAGGCAATATTAAACCCACCAGTTGTGATATTATATACAATCCAATTCGTATTGGCATTATATCTCATGAAATGCTCAAATCTAAAATTTATGTATTAGCAATGACTTTCTGCTGAAGACAATAAAACTAATAATTAAATTTGAAAATGTATAAGCATATATGATATACATAATTAACAACTGACCCTTATTTATAAATAGAGAGAGAGAGATGTATTTTACACTGTAGTGCCACACTGCCATTATTCATAAATCATGTTTAAATCTAATTTTGTCTAAATAGAGGTTGAATGGATCATTTTGGATCTGTTTTAATATATCCATCTTCAACGCACTGCCCTCGTAAATTAAGATCCAATTAATTGAAATCCCTTCAACTTGAAACTTACATTGGTTGACTTGACTTTACTAAATTTCGAATTAAACCACTCATTTCAAGTTTAGCCACATACATTAGCAAATTAAGTTAAAAAATTAAATGTAACAAAGGAATTTGTACCACAAGTGTTCTATCTATTTGCACATTGTATTTTTTCCTTTTCATTCATCTCAATCTATTTGGAGTTTTCTACTTTGTCAGCACATTTTATTGGGTATTGATTATTGCTTTTTCTTCTATTACTAGAAGTTTCATTTCATAGACCCTTATTGTTTCAAAATTAAATTATGAAATCTATGTACATATCAATCTATGTGTATCTCTATAGATATCAATCCACATACTCCTCCGCTTTTTCTCTTTGTTCCCTTCATTATTTCCCACATAAAATTCAAGTTTCCAAATGGATCTTAAAGTAAATGGTATTTGGATATTTTCACATTAATATTCAGTCTAGGAGTTTTATTCTCTTCAATTGTATTTTTTGTGGGATATGTTCTAAATGTTCTAATAAAATTACTACTGGCTGGGCTAAATCATGATTAATTCTTTTGGCTTTTGGATGATTCATGAAGTTCTCATGGTTTTAATGAGGATGCAAAAAAAAAATTAGATGGGTGAACATCTTTAGAAATTAATTATAGCTCTGAATGTTTCTTACTTGTAACAGTAAGAGAAGCCATAAAAAGAAATTCTTAATCTAGATGGGTTTTATTTTAATTGTATGAATTTCCCATGTAAAACAGGAATAGCTTTATTTTAGATCTATTAATTCCTATATTTAAATATGAATCAATTTTGTATATTTCTGTTTTCTTTCATTAAGACACATTTTTAATAAAAACATAGGTTTCCACATATTATCTTCATTGATCTCTCTGTCTTTGTTTTCGTTTCTTGATTTGATTGAACGGAACTCAATTTGGTAACTTAAGCCTTCAATTTGTTTCTTCTTTTCTCATTTCTCATTTGCATAGAAATCATTCAAAATCATCCCAACACGTTGTCAATTATATTGGAATCACCCTCCAGTAAAGCCAATTTACTTCTTCCAAACAAATTTAATGCTATAACATGTAATCATTCAATTCAAACAAGTAAAAGAACCAAGAAATTAGCGATCCTAAGATTCATAGTATCACTTCCAGTTGGTGAGGAAGATGATGTTCTAAAATGGGTTTGCACATTTCTTTCTTTTCCCTATCTATTTTCATGTCATCGAATTGAATAAAAAAAAAACCAAACATTTAGAACAACAAAAAAATTCTATTTGGTTGTAAAAGATCTTTGGTGAATTCATATTCATTCCATCTCTTTATCATTAGATATCCTTACAAATAATTTAGATTCTAAAAGTCATATTAAACCCACTGGTTGTGATATTATATACAATCCCACTGGTGTTCATATTATATACCATGAAATGCTCAAATCTAAAATTTATCTGTTAGCAATGACTTTCTGCTAAAGAGAGTAAAACTAATAATTAAATTTGAAAATGTATAAGGATATATGATATGGATAATTAAAAACTAATCACCCAATTGATTAAACCTCAGACATTCATTATTTCATTTACATCTCCATCTTAAACAGTTTGCGTTCTTTACAAAATCATAATACAAACTGATCATCTTGACAAAAACTGTCTTATATCAGAATTTTCCCTTCAACAAGCAAGAAATCCTTTTTTACTTCTAATTTAATCTATTGTTTATTTCAGTTGTTTCACAGATTATTCTAAAGAACATTACCTGTTTGATCAGATATCTGCTTCCTTTTGTTCTGTTCATTTAACCAAGGTTTGAACTATTAAGTTTTAAATAGGTTTGAACTATTCACTTTTAAATATTATTTAATTTGATTTTCTTTGTCCCAATCACTGTTGAAAATATCGGCCGATACCGGTCCGTATCGGCCGATACGAACCGGTATCGGTCGATACCGGTCCGATAATTTGGAAATTATCGGTATCGGTAAAATATCGCCAAAAAATCGTGAGATATCGGCCGATTTTTCAAATTATCGGCAGAACCGATATATCGGCGCCGATAATATATAAATATCGTTTAACCCTAATTTTTCCCCCTTTCTCCCTCTCTTCTCATCCTCCTCTACCCAAAGTCGCCCCTCTTGCTGCTCCTCCTCCATTAGCCTCCAAGAGCATCACAAAACTAATTTTTTGGGTGGATTTGGCTTATAAAAGTAAAGGAAATACATTTATAAGGTAAGTATATTGAATTTCTTTTTTTTTTTAAAATATTTGTTAAGTAGGAGCTTAGATGTGATCCATGATAATGATTTCACTTGTTTTATGTTATAGATTTACATGTTGTGATTTATGAGTGTGGATCTATTATTTGGTTTTTTAAAATATTAAGATTTTAACATTTATTAAGATTTAGAGTCTTTTAATGTTAAGTATTATTTTTAATTTTATTAGTATGTAAAAACATGATTTTATGAAGCAAGTTTGATAGATTTAGTAGTAGAAGACATAGATCTACAAGATGTGGATATTTTATGTTTACTTATTTTCGGATTTTTAAATATTTTAATATTAAAATAAGATTTTTTGAGGATTTAATCACAAATTTGTTATTTTGTTGTATACTTCATATATGATATGAATATGGTAAGTTTTCATTTTTTTCAAAACATTATGTAAATACTAAATAGTTTTATATTTTCAAATTTTATTTTCTTGTATGATAATGAAATAATAATTTAATATTTAAAACTAATATTTTAAGGATTTCACTATAATTTTTTTAAAGTAAGCATAATCTTTGTAAACTTCATGTAGGATTACTTTTTTTAATTGTTCTTTAATGTAATTAGTTTTATATTTTTTAATTTATTTTCGGATTTTTTTAAATTTTAGATTAAACTATTATATATTTAGATTTTCATTATAAGTATAATTTCCTAATTTTATATAATCATTGTATACTTCACATATGCTATTTTTTTTATAGTTGCCTAATCATTTATGTGAATATATAACATGTCAACAATTTTTATATTTCTAAATGTATTTTTGGATTGTTAGAACATGGAATTAGAAAAATTAAATAATTAATGTATCATTTAAAATGTACCCTTTTGAGATTCCAATTACTTTTATATGAATGTATTAATTTCTTCGTTTTTATTATATTCTGGATCTTAGTTTAAATGTTATAAATTGTGCCAATGTGTTCTTTTGTTTTGAAGAAGCGAGATTAAAATGGTGCGTGACATTGATCCAGCATGGAACCATTGTGAAGAAGCTGGAAGCAAACACAAGATTAAATGTAATTATTGCCAAAAAATCATAAATGGAGGGATAACTAGATTGAAGCAACACTTGGCTCATAGGCAAGGCCAAGTAGCAAAGTGTCCTCATGTACCACCTAATGTGAAAAAAGAAATGCAAGAGTTGTTGGATGCAGGAAAACAGAAAAAGGTTGTCAGAGAGAAAAGAAAAGAGGAGGAATTTGAAGCATGTAGGGAAGAAGTTTTTGGGTCTCGAGAGGGAGATATTATTTCCTCCGATGATGATGAGGATCCAAATTTAAGCAGGGCTAGAAAAGAAAGTTTGAGGTCACTTCAGGAGGAAGAAGAAAGAAGAAGAATGCAGTATGAGGCAGCTATGAGAGGTGGCCAATATAATGAGGGTGGTTCATCTGGATCTAAGAGAGGGGGTTTGCGTCGAGCATTTAGTCAAAGACAACCCCGCCCAGCAGATATTGAGGATGATGATGAACCTCCTACACAGGCACCTCGTAGGCCAAGTGTGGTGGGTCCAATGGATCCATTTGCATATAGAAAACCAACAGCCAAGCAACCAAGCATTGTAAAAGCACTAAAGGGAAAATTTAATAAAGCAAGAGATAATTTGATAAGAGCTACTGGAAAGTTCTTTTTAGATGCAGCTATTCCACCACATAAGGCAAACTCTCCTTATTTTACCACTTTGTTAGATGCAGCAGCGGAACATGGCCCCGATATAAAAGCACCCACCCCATATGAGATTGGTCATCTCTGTGTTAAAAAAGAATATGAGGAGTTACAGCTCTGGGTGGAAACTTTTAAGAGGATTTGGAAAGAAAAAGGCTGCACACTAATTTGTGATGGGTGGACGACCCTCACAAAACGTCATCTCTTGAATTTTCTAGTTTATTGCCCTTTGGGAACAGTTTTTATCAAATCAGTTGATGCAACTGATTATGTTCAAGATGCTAGATACATCAATAAGTTGTTTAATGAAGTGATTAATGATATTGGGGCAGATTGTGTAGTTCAAGTTGTCACCGATAACGCTGCAAACATGAAGAAAGCAGGACTAATGCTTATGCAGCAGAGGCCAAATATTTTTTGGTCACCATGTGCAGCACATTGCATAGATTTAATGCTTGAAGAAATTTCCAAAGGAAAAGTAATGAAACTAGTGATTGAAAAGATGAAGAAAATCACTAATTTTTTCTACCAGTCTTATAGACTTGTTTCGATGATGAAGAAATTTACAAACAATCATGAACTACTACGGCCTGGCATTACTCGATTTGCCACCCACTTCATAGCCATTGAGAGTATTTACAAGTATAGAGGAGGGCTTCTCCAACTCATCAAATCAGATGAATGGCTGAATTCTAAGTGGGGAAAGCGGCCAACTCCCCTAGCAGAAGAAGTATGCAAGACCATTGAGTCCAATAAGATTTGGCCTTATGTTAAAAATTGCTTAAATGTTTTTGAGCCTCTAATAAAAGTTCTTCGATTGGTTGATGGTGATGATAAGCCAACTATGGGCTTTTTACATGAGGCCATGGAGAGAGCAAAGATGGCCATTAAAGCAAACTGTAGATATTATACTAAACATTGGCAAATCATCGATAGCCATTGGGAGCGTCAATTGCATCATGACTTACACACTGCTGGTAAGTGGAGACTGATTTCTTATTGATTTTCATTATTATATTAAATTCTTTTTAATACATTACTCATGTAAATTTTTGCATTTAATAGGTTACTTTCTCAATCCACAATTTCGATATGAATCTTTAGATCGAAATATAACTGATGAAATTCGAGTGGGCATGAAAAATGTTATTCAAAGACTAGCAAATGACGCTGATGAGGCTATTAGGGCAACAAACCAAGTAAGTAAATTAAAAAGTAAAGATCTTATATATTGTATGTTGTTTTCTTCAATTTAATTTATATCATTATTCATTCATAAGTCATAATAGTTGATATTGATAATTCTTTTGCTTCTTTATTCTTTAATGCTATTAGATCGATGTATATAATGAAGGAATGGGAAGTTTTGGCACCACCATTGCTCGAAGAGCTGTCACACAAACATATCCTGGTAAGGATTGTATAATATAAATAGTAAATTATATTTTCATTATTTGAAAATTCAAAATTGAATGTTTAATATTATTTTCTTTTATTTTCAGCTGAATGGTGGTTAAATTATGGAGAGAGTGCTCCAGCATTAAGGACGATCGCAATTAAAGTTCTCAGTCAAACTACATCTTCGTCAAATTACGAAAGAAATTGGAGCACCTTTGCTTTTATCCACACAAAAGTAAGGAATAAAATCACGATGGATAATTTGAACAAACTGGTCGACATTCACTATAACCTCAAGCTCCGCAGTCGAAATCGAAGAAGAAGAGCATTTGAGGATCAACAAGATTACTTCTGCCCAATTAATTTAGACTATATATTTTCAGCAGAAGATGATTTGTTAGGTGAGTGGCTAGAGGAGGCAGAAGAGCCATTATTAGATGGAGATCCAGAGCTAGCAGAAATGGTTAAGGACTTGACTGGGAAGCAACTTGAGCCAATGAAAGCCTCTGAAAGATTACAAGAGATTAATTTGACACAACAACAGAGGGGTACTACGGTTGATCCTACAGAAGCAAGAGGAAAGGAGGTGGGTGAGGAGAGTGAGTCAAGTATCTCTACATCTTCCTCATCAGCAGGAATTCCTCCTGATTCCCCTGGGACTGGCGGTCACTATGGAGATAATGAGCCACCAATGTATGAGACAGTTGAGCATTTTCCTAGTGCTACAGACTTAGATCCCCACCGTGGTTATGTAAGATATGTCTCACAAACTGAGACAGGGATTGGTAGTAGCATCGGTCAAGGAGGAGGGGAAGGTACTTCTGCAGGCAATGTTGGACAACAGCAGGCTATGTATGAACCGTATGGATACAATCCTCATTGGCCAACTCAACTGCCTTTAGCTTCACGGCTGTGGTATGAGCATGGACAAGGAATGATCCAACGTGAACCCCAACAAGCTATTTTTCGTCCTCATGAATTTTTTAATTTAAATTTGGGCCCCCAGTCATCTCAATCTACTGAGGATAGCTCATCATATTATGAAGGGATCTTCGTTCCTCAGCAACAATATCAATATGGCCAAGGGCATAGGAGTGCAATGCAAGAGTTTGGATCATATTATTATAACCCATACCAAAGAAGAAGAAATGATGATGATGATGATATCAAGCCTGGAAGACACTCCACTTGGAATTAGGGTATGTATTGATTCTCTCCAATTGCTTTATGATTTATTTTACTGTCATTATGTCATATGCTATGTTACTATTCATGTTCTTGAATTTTACAACTTGCTTGATAATTGAGTGATAAATTGATGGTTGATGAATGATGAATGATAATTGATGATTGATAAATAATGATTTATATACTATATAAGATACAAGTATAACTTACAAGTGTACAACACTACAAGTCTACAACCACTATATATAAATTAAAAATAAATTGTATTCTCTAAAATTTCATACTAATAGATAGTTCATATTTTATAAGTCATAATTATGGTTTTTATAAAAAAAAAAATCACAATTTCGGACAAGACAGCGATACAGGATACCATAAGTTAGGGGGACCGATATTTTGATTTATATGTGTTACTAATGAAAAAAAAACATTGTTTTCTAGTATTTTCTAATATTTTGGATTTTTTGGATATTTTTTCAATTTTTTTTGGATTAAAAAAAATTCACACCGCGATGACCGCGACCGATACCGATACCGTATCGGTTTTTTGGACCGACCGATACCGCGACCGATACCGCGATTTTTATCCATGGTCCCAATATACTTTGACATTACTATCTTATGCATCTCTATTTTATCCTACTAATAAGATATCAATCTTCATACGATAGCTTCTCTGTATTTATTAGATTTACACTCTAATGAATGGTATCTAACCTACTTATTTATTCAATATATATGAACCAGATAGCTTCATTGAATATATCAGCAATGGAAAATCAAAAGCAAAAAGAAGAGAAACTACTACAAGGTCAAGATCTTCTTTTTCGAACAAACAATGAATCAATATGTGTAATTTGAAACTCAGATATATCATTTATGATAAAAACTAACTTAGCTATTCTTTTCTACAAAAGACAAGGTTGAAAAACGTCATAAAAAACAATGTGAGTCATACACAAAGTTGTCTATGGAACAAAAACGACAAATCAGCATGAAAACAAACGAAGCAAATAAAAAGAGAAGAATATTACAACGTCAAGCACTAGAATCTTCAGCAAAAAAAAAAAAAAAAGCTCTGCTTCCAAAAATACAAATCAGCCAGAACCAACATCAAATCAAGGTTTGCTCTAAATTTTACAATATATTTGCCTTGATAATTACAATAAGAAATATCATTTGTAATTGCTAATTATAATAGTTTCCTTGATATAGAACAAGCACAGATTGAAAATCGTCAACGGGAACAAGAATGGTATGCTTCCCTTCCAAAAGAAAAAAAAGATGCTCTTCTTTTACGGAAAAGAGAAGCTTATGCAAGAAAAAAGTTACTTCAAGAAGATTCCTCTAGAAATAATACTTCATCATGTGATGCAAGTCAACAAATAGGTATGTACTTCTATATTCTTATATGCAATATTAAAACTATATAACAAACATTCTACAAATATATATAATAAAAAACTTCTAATTAAATATATCATCTTTTTAACTAAACAAAACGTACTAACAATGATGTGGGTATCACTATCAATAATATTCCCACAAATATTAGAAATACATTATACTTAGAAGATTGCTTAGTCAATCAAAGTACAATAAATCTTGTTCATCTACTCTTACATATATTTATATATGAAATTCTCAAAACTACATATATTTTCATCAGGGTCAACATCAAGAGAATCCAATGAATTCGATGGAGATACTTCTGCAACTGTTTATCAAGAAGATACCTTTACATTAAACTGTAGAAAAACAGGTAAAGATATTTAAATAAAATAAGAACTGAATGTTCATTAACAAAGTCAAATTATATTAATACAAGTTCTACATGCAGCTACAGATTCTGGAATAAACATTCCCTCTCAAGGATCAATATTAGAACAAATACCTAATTGTGGTTATTGTGAAGCAAAGAAATTTGCTCATGAACCAAAGGGTTTTTGTTGTTCTGCTGGTCAAGTGTTACTAGCTTCCAATTCTATTCCTGAAGACCTTCGGTTTCTATTCACATCAAATACTGAAGAGGTAATTCATTTCAAAACACTTATTAAAACATATAATAGCTCATTTGCATTTACATCTTTTGGTGTCAAATATGAAAAAGAGCTTTGTAAAAGAAACAAAGGTATTTATACCTTCAAAGTTCGAGGTCAAGTTTATCATTATATCAATGATTTGTTACCTGCTGATAGTCATCCATCGTATCTGCAATTGTATTTTTATGATACTGATAATGAAGTAGAGAATAGGATGTATCAATCACCAAAGGTTAGACCTGATGTTCTTCAAAGATTAATGGAAACATTGGCCATCAATCCTTATTCTAAATTTTTCAGATCTTTAAGAGATTTGCCTATCGATGATGATACAAGAATATTCATAAGATGTGATCCTCAACTTGATCAAAGAGTATACAATGCTCCTTCAACATCACAAGTTGCAGGAATTTGGACTGAAACTTCAGATGCCAGCCAATCAACTGAACGCAACATTATAATATATAGTCATTCTGGACAGAATCATAGAATAAAACACTATTTTGGCTGCTATGATCCATTAGAATATCCACTATTATTTCCCTATGGAGATACAGGTTGGCATAGAAGCATCAAACGAACACAAAGAAATGAGATATTAAATCATATAGATATCCTATCAGTTGATGATTTCTTGAAAAAAGAAAAGCAAGGTATATCCTGTATTCATTTAGGCTATTATAAAACTAGATAAAATAGTAAAAACTAATAATTTCTTTTTCTTTTTAACAGCTTCAGAGAAAAAGGGCTCATCAAAACAAAATATATCATGTCGACAGGATTATTGTTACAAATTGCAAATTCGACCATCTGAATCTTCAATCTTATTACATTCTGGTCGTCTCTTACAACAATATATTGTTGACATGTATATAAAATTTGAGACATCTTGGTTCGATTATTTTTGAAATGATCAACATTCGATCTGAGCAGATTTATATCAAGGAATAATGGATAGCATTAACACTGGAGAAACATCTGGAAAGAAGATTGGAAAAAGAGTTATATTGCCACCATCATTTATAGGAGGTCCAAGAAATATGCGCCATTGATACTTAGATGCAATGGCATTAGTTCAGAAATTTGGCAAGCCAGATATCTTCTTGACAGTCACTTGTAATCCAAATTGGCCAGAAATAAAAGAAGAACTTATTAATGCTGATGAAGCTCAAACAGACCAGACTTAATCACAAGAGTTTTTAGAGCAAAAATAGAAGAACTTAAAATTGAATTGATAAAGAAGAATATTTTTGGAAAAGTTGCAGCATATGTATATGTCATAGAATTTCAAAAAAGAGGGCTTCCCCATGCTCATTTCCTTCTCATCTTGAAGCAAACACACAAACTTAAAACTCCTGAGATGTATGATAGATTTGTTTCTGCTGAACTTCCCAATAACAAAAACCACCCACATTTGTATAAAATGGTTGTTCAACACATGATGCATGGACCATATGGGACTTTGAACCCAAATAATGTCTGCATGAAAAATGGATAATGCAAGAATCATTATCCTCGAGAATTCTGTTCTTTCACTTCACAAACAAAGAATTCTTATCCATTATATAGAAGACAAAATACTGGAGAAGAGGTCAAAGTCCGTGGTTTTTTCTTGGATAACCGATGAGTAATTCCATATAACCCGTATCTACTTGCAAAATTCAATTGTCACCTAAACGTTGAAATTTGCTAGACAGTAAAGATAGTAAAATATTTGTACAAATACATTTATAAAGGACATGATAGAATCATGTTTCACCTTCTTGGTAACAATATTTCTGAAGATATTGATGAGATACAGCAATTTCAACAAGGAAGATGGGTATCTCCTCCAGAAGCAATGTGGAGAATTTATCAATTCTCCTTAAATGAAATGTATCCATCTGTCAAAACCTTACAAGTCCATCTAGAAAATATGCAAACAGTTGGATTTCAAGAACATACAAACTTGTTGAGCATCATACATAATGAACAAGCATCTAAAACAATGTTAACTAAATATTTTCAAATAAATCAAATTAGTAAATATGCTTCCAAATTGCTGTATAAGGAATTCCCTGCACATTATGTTTGGAACCGAGACAAAAAATATTGGAGCCAAAGAAAACAGAAATATGCAATTGGCAGACTTGTTGCTGCAAATCCCGTTGAAGGAAAAAGATATTATCTACGGTTACGATTAAATCATGTCAAAGGAGCAACATCATACAAAAATTTGCGGACTATTAATGGAATTAAATTTGATACATTTCGTAAAGCAGTAGAGCATCTTGGTTTGCTTGAATCTGACAACCATATTAATCAATGCTTAAAAGAAGCATCATCATTCCAGATGCCAGTTACATTGCGACGATTGTTTGCTACACTGTTAATGTACTGTGGAGTACATAATCCTTCATCATTATGGCTCAAATATAAAGATGCAATGTCAGAAGATTTCACAAAAACAAATTTCATATCTGCAAGCACTGTAGAAGCAAACGCATTACAAAGTGTCAATTTCTTCCTTGAATCTATGGGTAAAAGTATTACTGAATATGCCTTGCCAGTCATAGTGGATATTGAAAATTCAAATGAAAAGTTGGTAAAAGAAATTCATGAAGAGTTGAGCATTCCAATTTCAGAAGATGAATTATTCACAATTCAAAATTCAAATATAGGACAGAGAAGAGCTTATACCATCATATTAGAAAGAATAAGAAATAACAAAAATGGAATATTCTTCATTGATGGTCCAGGAGGAACAGGAAAAACATACTTATATCGAGCTCTACTCGTCACATTGAGGTCAGAAGGATATATTGCACTAGCAATTGCAACATCTGGTATTGTTACATCTATTTTACCAGGAGGTCGAACAGCACATTCATGGTTTAAATTACCATTAAACATTGAAGAAAGATCAACATGCAATATATCAAAACAAAGTGGACTAGCAGAACTGTTGCGTAGAACAAAGCTCATTATTTGCGATGAAGCATCCATGGCAAATAGACAAGCAATTGAAACACTTAATGTTATGTTGCAAGATATAACTGACTGCCAACTATTATTTGGAGGAAAAGTAATAGTCTTTGGAGGAGATTTTCGACAAATCCCTCCCGTTATCGTTCATGGTGGAAGAAAACAAACAATTAATGCAAGCTTAGTCATGTCAAAATTATGGGACAAAATTGAAAAAATAGAATTGACAGAAAATATGCGAGCTCAGATAGATCCATATTTTAGTGAATTCTTATTACACGTTGGAAATGGATCTGAAATAGCTATTTCAGAAGAAAGAATTCAAATTCAAAAAACAATGATTATTCCTTATACAAATGACATCACCTCAAAGTTTGAACTTATCAATTCTGTGTTCTCAAATCTCATGGTGAATGGATATAACACTCATTTTATCACTAACCGAAATATATTGACAACAAAAAATGAATTTGTTGATGAGCTTAACCAAATTTTGATCCAACAGTTCCCAGGAGATGCAATCAAATACTACAGCTTCGATTTTGCAATAGATGAGACACGACAAAATTTACAAGAAGAATTTCTAAACGGGTTAACTCCAAATGGATTACCCCCACATGAGTTGATATTGAAGAAAAATTGTCCAGTCATCCTATTACGTAACATTGACTCTTCTTCTGGGCTTTGCAATGGCACTCGATTAATTTGCAGAAATTTTCAACAAAATGTAATTGATGCTGAAGTTGTTATAGGTCATCATCAAGGCAAAAGAGTATTTCTTCCACGCATTCCATTACAATTAGATCAAGATGAGAAATTTCCATTTCCATTCAAGCGAAAACAGTTTCCTATTCGCTTGAGTTTTGCAATGACAATAAATAAAGCTCAAGGGCAAACACTAGAAAATGTTGGCATTAATTTATCTACCTCAACCTGTATTTTTACATTGACAGCTATATGTTGCCTTATCAAGAGTGAAATCAAGTCAGGCCATCAAGATATTAATAAATCCATCTTCCAACAAGGAGAATGAAAAATCATATACAAAAAATGTTGTATACAGAGAACTCTTAGCACTTGCTTACAACAACAAAAGTTCGGATCAGCCTATATAACACAGGTATGTATTATAATATTAAGCACTTTCATACATTTTCTTAACCTTTTCTACATATTAGATCACATATAATTTCTATTACACCACTATCATAAAAAGTTAAATTGAAGTTAGTAAATACAATATCATAGAAAAATAAATGAATCATGATATATAAACTAAGAAACTATTAAGTATAAATCATACACTAATAATTATGGATCATTCATAGATAAAAAAAAAATCTTATTATTTTAATAAAGTCAACTTATATTAATAAAGCTTTTATATACGGCCACATATGATTCTAGAATAAACATTCCCTTTCAAAGATCAATATTACAACAAAAACCTAATTGTGGTTATTCTGAAACAAACAAATTTACACATGAACCAAAGAATTTCTATTGTTCCACTATACAAAGTAAAAGAAACCTTAAAACTTACAACATCTAAATACATACTACACACAACAGACTCAAAAACAAGATGCAGCTCTTCTCCTTCAAGTTAAAATATAAAAACTCCACATTATATAGAAGTACAATCCTATCATACGTAACAACATGAAAACTTAGGAAAATTGTTCTCCTATCACTACATCATTTGAACTACTTTTCCACACCCCAAAATCCAATATGAAAACCAAAGTAAGCATACCTTCTCTAGATTCATTGTTACAGTAATGCCAAAGACCCCTTCTTCCAAACCCTCCTTTACACTCAATGCCCTTGTCTTAAACAAATTGAATTGCTTGCTACATAAATTACAACAAAAAGCAAATGCAAAAAACAAATAACTTCCATTATAGAAATGATATTAAAAGTAACTTTATAGAGATAAATTCTCTATAAAAAATTATTTTAAAAGAAGTGATATCATATTATCATTTCTTAACATTTCCATGGTAGTAACCATTTTCTACTATCTTACACAAAAATTAAAAAATCATTTCATTTTGAAACTTTTCTTGACTATCAAGCAAGATATATGGCATGGTCGATTAGTTGATTTACCATTTATCATATGCAATATGTATAACTCCAAAAAAGAAAATATACCAGCACTTTAATCACAAACTAGCATCCAAGAAAATAAAATGAATAAAAAAAAATGATGCTCATTGCATCTATCATGAATTCTCACTTCCAACCATTTTGTTTACATTTTTTTCTTTACAACTCAAACAGAAGATTTAACTACCCAATATTGCACATTTACTCACTTTTAACATGTGAAATTATATAACATTGTTATCGTAAAACCTAAATTGAAATTAAAAATACTAATATCATAACCAATTTTCTTATCATCATATTTCTATCTATTCTTCATGTCATAAAAGCTATATATTTATTATTAACTTAACAACCTCCATTATTATCTTTTTTATATATAAATTAAAATCTCTCTTTTCAGACTACTACTCCTCTGAACATACATTGATACAAAATGGCAAGGCAATATCAAGTGCTTCAAGAACTTAATGATGGAATTCAAAGGTGGACTGCAAAGGTTTGTATTCAAGAAATGAGGGAACCACAATCTTCAAAGACTGGCAAATCAACTTATCAACATCTAATCTTGATTGATGAAAAGGTATTATTTTTTATTCAATTGATATTACTATACAAACTACATTTTAATTATATTAATAATCTTTATATTTTGTTTCTTCAACACAGGGGACAAAAATGCAAACAACGATTTTCAATGATGATATTAATATATTCACTTCAAGAATCAAAAAGCGTTCTACATACTACATATCAAATGCTTTGATTAAGAAGATTCCTCCGCAATATAAAGTTGTCGAGCATGATTATCAAATGATCATAAACAACTACACAAAAGTGGAACCAGTTGAAGAAGCATTTACCATCAATACACAAAATATGTACAAGTTCACCCCTCTCAAGTCCACATCAATTGATCCTTACTCAACAACAGCAACTGGTATCAATTTCTCTAATATTTTTAACATTTTATTACTTTCACTATCAAAAATAATATCACTGACAATAACACTTTTCTTTTTCAGATATTGTTGGTATTGTCTTAGATATTCTCCCAAAAAAAATATTCACAAGGAAATGGGACGATAAAGATGCAATGATTCAAGAAATCGTTCTCATTGACACAAAGTATTATTTACATTTTCAAAGCTTTATTTTCTAATGACAATATATATTCAAAAGAAACTACTCAAATATACCCACAGAAAATACTAACTATTAAACTTTATCAATGTATAGCTTGCAACCTACTTTTCTATCTACTTAGGATGAATTTGTAGAAGATGAATGTAAAGCAATATCTGAAATATTACTATCCAAGCCCATCATAATTGCAACAAATGTAACTCCAAAAGAATTCAGAGGTATGAAAAACATAATGCTACTCACATCTCTACTAAAAATTTTAGAATAAAAAATATATACTTGTTTGAATACTATTATTAATTAATATTGGTTACAAATTTGCATCTCTATTAATGTCTAATAAAACTTTTCTTTATTAATGTTTTCAACTTTAACTATTAGTAAAAAAGTCATTCTCAACAAGGTCATCATCAACTATCCTGATCAATCCTATCATACCTGAAACAGAGGAATTAGTTTCTTTGTAAGTATTTTTTTCATAAAAATATTTATATGCTCAAGTAAACAACACAAATCTAACTACTTCTTCTGCATTTTTTACAGCTCCAAAGCAAAAAAAGAGATCTTGGATTATATTGTTTCCAAAAAATCATACTTAGAATTACCAAAGCCTACAGAATTGGAAACAACATCACTTCAAAAAGTTATTGATTCTGGAGAACCTATATGTATCAATTTATTTCATTTTATTATTTATTCCACATTTATGACATTTTAAATACATTATTATTACAGAACAACACACATTGGATCAAAGGATCTATCACAAATATACTAGAAAACCAACAATTCTGGTATATGGCATGCAAACATTGCAAAAAAAAAAAAAGACACAAGAAAGATATGGTTCATCATTTACATATCACAACTGCAAAAGATTAGAAATTGCAATGCCAAGGTATGCTCACAATATAGACAACTTATCTGCACTACTTTTATAAATCAAAATAAATTTTAAGCTTATCAAACTACAGATCCATTATCAATATCGAACTTGAAGACTCATCAACAACTATTCGTGCAACACTTTTTGAAGATGATACCGAGAAGATATTCTCTTGTACAGGAGAATCCTTAATGAATACTCAAACTGAGGTACTTTCATTTTAAACACCTCTCTAATTTTTATAATATATTCAATATATTTTTAATCATAATTCTTAAGTTTTATCTTTCTTTTCCATTTATAGGAATATCTTGATCAATTCAAAACATGGATGAAAGACTGTCAAGACAAAACTTTTCTTTTTTGCATTAAAGTACAAATGCAGCAAAATGGTAAAAAAAAGCTATTATCATCAAATCAGAAAAGCACAAATAGTTCTTACATGTGTCTGCAGATTCAAAAGGTAATTTTTCATATATACAACCACTTACATATCAAATAATTATATTTAAAATATTTATCCAATGATAAATTCCTATTTAACATAACTAACCATAATTTGAGAAAAATGAACAATTATTATAAAACTGATAACCCAACACTATTTCTAACTTCGTTATTTGTAAATCTATTGAATTACATCAACACTTATTTCCAACCAAAGTTATATAACAATAACTCCTTCTTAAAATATTAAAATAGAATTTTAAAAATTGAACATATAAATATTTCAGTATTTTTTATTTTATACAGAAATACAATATCCATTATTGACTAACTCTTTCCTTTGCAGGTTCAAATCCAATGACAAATGGAGACAACAATTACTACATAACTACAAATTTCAAGCCCTGATGTTCAAATCTTTCAAACTTCTTTTGATAATTAACTTGTAACAGCTTAGATGTAATTAATCAATAGAAATGAGTGACAAAATGTTTGTATGACCATTGTATATATTACAAACGGTTTGTGTGTACATAATACAAAAGTTTCTAACACTTCACTATCACTGCCTATATAGCTCACTGATATTTACCTCCTAAGTTACCAGTTTCTCTCAATAAAAGATTAATTGATCCAATTACTTTACCTACATAACACTTTGTCTTTGCAACAATCAAACCAAAATACAAAGTACAAGAATTTCAATCTCTTTCTATAGGTAATTTTCCATCTTTAATATTTTAACTTTCTCAAAGTTCTAGCATTTCTAAATATTGCATTTATGATCATTCCCTTAGTGTCAACTAATTATTTGTTTTAATGAATCCAAGTTGTAATGAATCATAAATATTTAGTTCTAAGTACTATTTCCTTCCTCAGGTAAAACTTTCTTACAGCTATCTCTTTTCATCATAACTTAGTTTTATTTATTCATAACCTTTTTTACATATATGTACCCACAAGATTCAGATAATAAAAAGATCTCACTTGATAATGTCCTATCTATGGTTGGCTGTAGCTTATGTATGTTTCTGAACACCATCATCTATGACCACCTTACCAACCATGGCTTGAATTTATGCTCGTATGGAATTACCATCACTTTTACTTTTTTCAGTTCCCTACCTTCACACCTTATGCTTG
This sequence comes from Sextonia rubra, assembly GCA_037013555.1. Taxonomy (NCBI): domain Eukaryota; kingdom Viridiplantae; phylum Streptophyta; class Magnoliopsida; order Laurales; family Lauraceae; genus Sextonia; species Sextonia rubra. The sequence goes on from JASUAD010000001.1 coordinate 46,864,174, forward strand.
AATCTAAAGCTACTGCCAATGAGCAACTGCCTTTGTTTTTGACATAGTTAAACTGCAATCTACTATTTTTCTTTTGTTTTGCTTGTTTACTGCATTCAATTTGAATGATATATTAACTATATTATGCCATCCAACATAAATACAACAAAATGGAATAATGTTTGAATTATTTCATTCTTTCTCTTAAAGATATGATTTCTTGCCTTATTACAGATTAAGATGACTTCAACTTTAAATTACTAAACAATTAATAAGATTAAATATTAGCAACTTTCTTAGTATCAACAACAATGAAAGATTCTTAACATAGGTCAAAAGTTTTCACCACCCTCTCTCATCCCTTTCTCACTATTTTTATGCAGTTTATCTTCTTTTTTTTTTTTTTGCCGTTTATCTTCTTTTTTTTTTCTTCTTATCCATTTTATACTGAACTATTACTCTTATTTCAAATCTGAAATAGAAAATTACTATAATCAATCTATTTGAATGAATGCCACAAAGAACTGCTCTATCGAACACACCCTGTTTGACGAATCACCAAAAAGAAATGACCTCCTCTCATCAATTTACATCAACAGGTCGACACCTTTTCATATTCTTTCTTCAAATTGTAACTTAGGATTTTTGCTGCTTTATGATATCTTCACTACAAATGCTCTAACATTCTCTATCTCAACTTGATGGATTTGTAACATTCTTTATTTTTTATAAAATCTATTTTACTCTAGATATTTTCATGTTCTTTCTATTCTTTGAAACTCAAATTGATCATTTCAGCTGCAATACAATAAAACTAAGTGATAACAACTTTACCTCAAAATTACCTAATTTCATTCTAAACTCAACAATGCTTCAAAATTGGAACCATGCCTATTTTCAGATGTTTAATAGTTTCTTTAACATAAAATTTCTCGATTCCTTGTAACTTATTTAATACTACAAATTTCATCAATGACAGATCAATCTATGCACATGATCTAGATGACCCTATTCCTTTTGGTACTAATAATTTCAATAAATTAATAGACCTATAAGTAATACCTTCCAAATCTCGAACTCTCTCCCCTATTTTTCTCACTACAATACATAAATGGGAGATATGTATCAGTATTTTCAGCAAAAAGGCTTTATCTGGGTCACTCTAAAAGCTGTAACTTTCTCTCTTTTCCTTTTCTTTCCCCCCCTTTTGAAACTTGTCTTCTTTGATCTTAGTTTTTAGTTTATCAACGCATGTTTGTTTGCAACAGTTTTCTAGCAATTTTATTTTCACAATGACCTTATTCATTGCTAAAGACTAAAATTAAAGTTTTCAGCTTCTACTACTTAGCGCAAGTCAATTATTTTCATGATGGAATGTGTCTCTACATCCTTTTCAAAACTTTAAATCATTTTTCTCTTCATAGGTCCAATCTGCATTACCAAAATTGGGGAAAAACATTTTGGCTCAGAAAATGAAAACCACCAAAAAAAAAAAAAAAAAAAAGTTATCACGGACAACATAAAATTACTTCCTCTCTGGAACCAATTTTATTTTTTAGAGGAAAATGCTCCGCACAAAGATACCTTTGATTCTTCTCAAGAGTCAATACTATGTTAGATTAACCTTGCATATTTACTTACTTTTGTACTTAAAAGGATGAACTTTTCTATCGAGAGCAGTATTTGTTTTCCTCAAATCATTTGTTTGTAAGATTTTTTTTGGAGTACTGACGTACTCTAGCATCACTAAAGTCCAAGGCTCAAACAAATAAACTGGAGGCCAAAGGAGATCAGGTTGAATACAAACGCCTTCTTCAAACAACCAATGGCAAAAAGACAATCTCCACTTCAGTATGTTTTCATTGCCCTTTTTTTTTTGTGCATATATTGTTAACATTCTCTTCAAAATTTGCTCTTTTCTTTGTTCAGTTTGATGATTAAATTGAAATCAGTGGTTGAACATTACTTCTGTCTTTTACACCTAAAAAAAAACTAGAAAACAAAAGGCAAAACTATTTTTTAGATGTATAACTATATCCTTGCATAGTTACATATGTACACAGACCCACATACATGCTGATCACCGAAAGGAAAATAATTCTTTTTCTCGAAGCAAAATTTATCTTCATTCATCATTACCATCGATGACTTTTCTCATCTATTTGGTATAATCTTTATCAGTTTAACTTCTGCATTCAGCTTTGTTTGCCACATTAATTACAGCAACTCCATAATCTATCATATCTTTTATAATTGCTTTGTTTAAGGGCTTTGCTGGTCTCCCTCATTTCTTACATCCTTAAACCAGCAACGTTAACATCCATTTTACAGTGTCTGTTTTGCTTTTTTCATGTGTCGATGCCATTCCAAACAATGCTTTTTTTCAATAATTTTGCTTATAGATTACTGTTATAAATGGTTGAATTCTCAAATGTTTATATGAAAATTTTGTGATTATCGAACCTATGTCTTCTTGCTTGTTGAGATACCACACCTATGTATGAAATAGACAGGGACCAAAGATATAACTATATGATTTATATATAAATTTCTAATAGATGACATGATCATATATTTCATATGATCACACAAAGGTTTCAAAAATCAACCAAAACCAAGTTGCGTCTTCTTGCTTAGAATTTGATTTCTTGTGGGGATGGCTGGAAAATGATTTCCTAATAAAACAGAGACTATTTGGTAGCCATATGTAGATGGATATTCATTTCTTTGATATTAAGCCCTCTCACATAAAGTCATTACTTGGAATTCCCAACAATTCAATACCATAAAACAAACTGACCCAAAGTCTGTCTAACTTCAAAATACAAACTCTTTGTAACAGAATATTTTAATTGAATCATCATAGATAACTTCGACATGTTTTCTACTTATCTATCTATTTGATGTCTTCTATATGTAGTTTCATGTGCTCCTCAACATTAAAGGAAAAAAAAAACATTTCATGTGCTGCTCTCCTCTTTGCCATGGTTCCAAACTGTCTCTTATTTGGGCCAAGTTTGACTCATAAGGGTGCGAGTGCAACACTTCGTGATCAGCACAAAGGTGAATAAAAAAATCAATTTATATTTTTTTCCCTGCTTGCATTATAGATACATATTTCCCCATTTCTATCTTCCTTTCTTTTCATTATTTGATTCGTTGAAGGAAACTACCATTAAAAAATTCATTGCTTATACTTTTACAACTCTGAGAGAGAATAGCCTGGTTTCATGATAAACTAGCTTTGACCTTCATGATCCAGCCTCCTAATTTTTAACCACGTCATGTTCATTGGGGCTGCTGATGGGTTGGACACTGTGATCTCAAGTTGTGGAAGCCAAACTTATCTTAGCGCATTGCATACTATGAAATTAGTTAATTTTGTATGCTAGCCTCATTAATTCTTATATAAAGAACTCATCAGTTATTCCCATTCACCTTTTGAACAAACAAAATGTCCTGACAACTTGACATGAATTGTGAAGCAGCATTTTTCTGCTGGATCTATTGGTTGCCTAACAGGCAAAATTTTTCTTCCTTTAAACATGGATACCAATATTTAACCTTGGTTTCCCCTGTGATAGCAGTGGTGTCTAATCCAATCCTCGTTACACACATCTGTTTTAGTAAACCATCTTCACAACATATACTTTATATTCTTTCATTTGTTTATCTCTCATATTCAAACTCATATAATATAACAGGCTTAACTCTCATCTTGTACATATACATATGAGGCCTAACTCTCATCTTGCACAGACTATTGATACTACTTTAATTGAAATATCACTCAACACCCATATAACAATAAACTCACTTGTCTTCTTGCTCCCACCCAACACTGATTCCATCCTATTTGCTATAACCAACACCATTCCCTCTTTATACTGAAAAGTCTCATTTGTTGCTTAAATCTACCATGCCATGCCATAATGTTAATTTCAATTTCCACTTGTCCTAAATGAATTAGCATTCGCATTATTTTCTTTAGATGTGAAAACATATAATTTGCCCGATGCAGTCCCAGGGGCCATTTTGGATATTACAAAGGCATAATCCTGTTTTTGTTATACTTGACTGCAAACAGGAGTTATATGGTTTTCACTTTTTAAACTATTTTTCTCATAGAAAATGGTTTGCCCTCTCATATTGTAGACACTGGATGGGGCTTTCAATGCCATCTCTGCGTCATCTCATGATCCAATTTACCAAACACATTACACTTTCTCATCACCATTTGATTGCTTTTAATATTTCTTTATTATTAATCATTGAAAAAAATGTTTCTTTCTTCTCAGTGTCTCCAATACCAACAATGTAGTTACACGAACAATCTTTCGTTCCAACTACCCCCCTCAATACCAAAAAAAAGTTACTCTTGACGTTAAGCAACTGGTCATGAAAGCTTTTACACAAGCTGGAGAACTTGAAAAGCAGGTTAATACAATAAAGAAACTCTTTAGCTACATTTGTATAAATCGTATGTTCTATTCAACTTTGTATAGTGAATAGATTGAGAAGATCAAAAGTGAATCATTGGAACAAATTGGGTGAGATGCTTTCACGCCAAGAAAAAAATACAAGACCTAGCTTCCAAACTGCAAAAGCTTATTATTCTGTAATTACTGATTCAAAATATTGCTTATATTTTCAATTCAGGTACTATTATACTTCCTTAAAAACCTTTGATCCTTCTATAGTTTGTTTCATTTGTTTACTTTCTTTCACACTAGAACATACTATTAGTACTAATTGTTTTATGACAATATAGCATAGAGTAATCGCACATCACTACACCAAAAATGCCCATCTGGAACGGTTTAAAACTGTTCCTGAATGAATCTGGAACGGTTTCAAACTGTTCCAAAAATGGGTGTCGCAGAAATTTTGGAACGGTTTTGAACCGTTCCAGATTTTAAATCTGGAACGGTTCAAAACCGTTCCAGATTTTCAAATATGGAACGGTTCAAAACCGTTCCAGTTTTGAAAGTTTGGAACGGTTTTGAAAGTCTGGAACGGTTTTGAACCGTTCCAAATTTGAAAATTGGAACGGTTCAAAACCGTTCCATATTTATAAGTTCAAAAGAGCTTACCTGCCCATAAATTCTCTAAGTCGTATTCCTTTCGTATGTTGACATCTATGACAACAAAAAAAAAAGACACTGTAGCAAGTGTGTAACATGGGAAGAGGCCTACTTAAAATACAGAGGACATTCCCATCCTTCTAATCTTACAGCAGTATTGGAGAGACCCATCAGATGAAGGCCTGGATCATGGATCATTGGCCACATTTTATATGTTGGTAACAAATTGAATGACCTTAAATCTTCTGTTTGTATAATTCTAAAACCCAGATCTGTTTACTTAGATTTCCTTGAATACCCAATACCCAACCAAGAACACAACAGCCAGTAACCCCGTGTAGTACACAGCTGCTGTTAACACTTCTTAAAGGAAACTGAAATGAAACATTGAAAGAGGCCCCATAAAGTGCTTGATGTCGGGCGTAAGCTCACACGACACGACATTGACTCTTGCATGTTAATGTCGTGTTTAGCACCCAAATTCCTGGAAATGAGTGATCAACGAGTCCAAGTTGTTAGCATCTAAATTTTAGGTATTCCACCTTTTTATGCGTGTGTGATCTCTCTTTTTGCACTTATGTAAGTTTTTGTGGGCTCTTTTTCTCATATGTACTAGCTTTTTATTTTTTTTTCTAACCCTATAGTTGGGTTGCCAAAAAAAAAAAAAAAGGAGTCAAGCTGGTTTTTTTTTTTTTTTTTTTTTTGCTAAACAAGTTATTATAAATGAGGAATGACCAAGGTATCAATTTTGTCCAATTCACTCTTCCACCATTTCTCAATTGAAAAGAAAGAACAAAGTATAAGAATTCTTTATATATCAGCGACCAAAACTTAGCCTGATTGGATGTGATCCTCTAAAAGTAACACCAAGAAGATCAGACTGTTACCCCTACAGGAATGCAGAACAGCTCTTTAGCTCAACCATGTCCACAGCATACCACTTCCACTTCTTTCCAACCAGTGACCACAAGCCAACAGCAAAATTGTTATATTTCTCATCAACCTCAAGCAGTGCTTTCAAAGGAAACTCGAATAAGTGAATCTTTTGGCTGCTGCTTAGTTGAACCAGAAGCAAGGCCTTGAAGCAACTTTATTACTTCAACAGTATCATCTAGATAGTATTTAGCCCTGCTTGGCTTTTGTCCAGCAGTGCATGCAAAGATCTCTGGGGTAACCGACAGTGCTGAGCAAGAGACTGTGCTGGAAATACTTTCAAACATGTCTTCGTCAGATCGGTCATCTCCTATGCACATCACGAAGTCAGGAGGTTTCCCACTATCAACAATTGTTGAAAGAAGTTTCTCTGCAACCAACCCTTTACTCACTCCCTGTATAATATCCATAAAAATAAAACATGCATTAGCAGATATCAGCTACCCTTTTTCGGCCATTTTATCATGTGATTGGTGACTATTTTCAAGTAAATTGAATATGTCTAAGATCCAAATCATTCATCTTGTCAGCCCCTATCAAGGACGGATCATAGCATAAAAACACACTAAGAACAATCCCATTCATTCAACCGGAGAATTTTCAGGACAAAGAATTTTTAATATGTTATTAGATAATTCTACCTTGATTTTCCCAATAATCATTCTACAATTTCCAACAATGTTCATTTACAGTTTAAGTCCTCTTTTATGTCTTTTTTATTTATCATACTGCAAATATACCTTCCACCTTGCCACTGCATGAAATATCAGCTATTGATGTTTGTCTAGTACTGTCTGAGAAGGCACTAATTTAAGAGATGAAATTATCAGATCAACACAGTTTTCATATGGTGGTTCATTCGTGGCATTAAGCACTAGGTGGATGTTTTGAATTCTGATCCAATAATTTGAGTGCCAAAATTGATCAATCAGCATGACCATCGTTCCTATGGCAACCAGGCAGCTTTCCTGGATTTGTTATCCCTCCTGACGCTACAATGGGGTCATCAACAACTGAACATTTTTTTCAGCATACAGTATTCAACTGGTTAGGGACGTCGTGTAGAGTGCTAGTGTGCATGAGTTTGAGTCAATTATCAAGACAAAAAAAAGGAGGGTAATCACTCACATAGGGAAAAGTAGAACTACCAATTTATAGTTAGTATTCCCAGTAGAAGCAAAAGCTTGCACAAATACCATACCTGTGGTTTGACTTCCATAATATGCTGACCCCTTTTAACAACCACTGGCTCATTTGCCAGCACACTTTCCAGATGATCAACAGTTCTTTTGCTTGGCAGGACCCGAAGTTAGGATCCGCATCTTGATGGTGCCAAACCAATGCACTTTCCTTTGACTCTATGTAAGAGCCATCAGTTGTCTCCGTATATAATGTCATAACAGGTTCAGCAATTTCTTTCCAGTCAAAATCAACAGTTAGTGAACAGGTTTCCCAATCAGAGTATTTACTCCACCTACAACAAGAGAGCCATTAAATTAAAATTACCAGCAAATATCCAAGTTTAAAATCATAGACAATGGCTTATGCAAATGCACCAAGGCATGGAAAATTCAATGGACATATCTTTCCAGTAATCCAAACCACTGAGGCGATGAACCGAAATAGTCCAGAGGCCATCTGGTTAACCAGTACAAGTAGTAGATACTGCTTGAAGAGCCTGCAGGATATTTGGCAATTATTCACATGAAAGAATAAAGGAGAGAATTCAAGTGTGCACCATAGAAGCAAGCTCTCCTTTGGTCTTACCTCCCAGCATCAGGATCGAAGCCAATAACATAATAAGTCAGGTCCACCCACACAGCAACTTCCATGAATGATATGGGAATCTTGAGGATCCACGACGGAAGGGGGTATGCCATGGAGGAAAGAAAAGGAGGTCTCTCTGCTTATAAAAGACAGGAAGCTTGTTAATGGCCATGGCCATCTCTGAGAACCCATTGAACATGACCATGAAGAGAGAATAAAACAGTGCGCCCATATAAATCACCCCATCATTTACTGTACTGTGGTGCATCTCAGTACGCAAGAAGACTGTCATTGCGATGAGCGCAACAACTGTGAGCCGAAAAGGGAAAGAAGGGTGCAAGCTAAGCTATGAAACTAGCCAGTCTGGAACTTAAGAGAATGCCATGTTGATCACCATCACTCACCTGCATCGTCTTGAAGACGTAGACAAATGAATTTCTCTTCCTCAACAAAAATTCTCTTGCAATGCAGGCCTTCAATAGACCCATCTTGCTTGCCCTTGCTCTTGTCAAATGGGGTGCCAAGTTCATCCTGACCAAGGTGGAATGCCTGGAATGCCTCAGCAAATACCTTGACAGGAATATAATTGTAAGGCTTATCTTTGTGCATCCAATACTGCTCTTGATCTGTCTTCGATGTTACCTATCAATTCACAAAGAATGTATAACCATATGTTATAGTGAATCCGTCACGTGTTACACATTCAACCGTATGGAATGTTTGAGGAAATGGATTCACAGAGGCAATACATTATGGTACATACTTCTTGCAAGAAATCAGCTACACCTTTCCTCTCTGCACATTTGAAACCCATGGATTCAAAGAATTCGAGCACATGTTCACGGGACCCTTGATACACAATACACCCTTCTGAGAGAAGAATAATGTCATCAAAGAGATTGAAAGTCTCCGGGGCTGGCTGGAGTAGAGAAATCAACGCTGTCGCTTCAAGAATTTGAATGGATTGCCTGAGTGCATTCACAATCTGGAAAGTAGTTGAGCTGGCTAAACCGGTGGATATCTCATCCATGAACAGCACCTTTGAAGGCCCAACAAGCATCTCCCCTTCATATTTGTTTTAAAATCATTAATAATGTGCGTAAAGTGAGCTATATATATATAGCAATATCATCATTTGATATATTGCTTTACCAGTTGTAACACGTTTCTTTTGACCTCCTGAGATTCCCCTGAACATTTCATTTCCTACCATGGTATCAGCGCAGATATCAAGTCCAAGAATCTGTGATTTAAGATAAATAGATGAGTAAAGAAGCATCTATGTGCATCTGTAACCATTGCTCTTAACCAAGGATGGATAGGCATTGATATGTTTTCTCTATCCTTGTCATTACCCGCTGTACATAACCTTCAGAATATAATCTGTTACCACATTGGCCTCTTGCCCTTCTAGTGCTACTGACTGTAGAATAGAATTGGAACAAAGTGAGAAAAAAAGAAAAATAAAATAACATAGCTTCCCATGATAACCAACTAGTTTCTATCCTCCTGTGGACAAGAACTTAAGAAAAAAAATATGCATTGTTCCCTTCATCTGTACACCAAGAGTTAAACCGCTCGCATATGTGAATGATCAAGTTCATTCAATTCAAAGTTTGACTAATTCACATCTTCATATAACATTTTGGCATTTCTGTGGGATGCTAATTCATTAATTTAGGTTCAGTTACTCTGTTTTCAGTTTGCCTAATTCATCATTTAAGTTCACCAACTTCACTAAACTAACATGGCTTAACCATATTCAAAGGCAACACTGGTAGATCCAGAAAACGCATTTGGACATGTGCAATGAGATGAACTTAAGACAAAAAGAACCTTTCTTTTTCTTTTTCGTTTTTTCAATTTTGGGAATCATTGAAAATAAAAAACATTATAAGAATATTTAAAGGCTACTGATAGCAAAGAATCTTTTCACCTTCATGAAGACATCAATATTGGGATCTGGCTTAATATTTGCCTCCTTCTCTCTTCTCAACAGCTTGGTCAACATGTCTACAGATTGTTGTGAGGAACCAGGTAAGCACAATGCATGGAAACTCCTTGGACCAAGACAACTCTTGCAAATCAAACTAATATCTTTCAACTTACCATAACGCGATCCAACTCCTTGACACCTTGCTGAGAAGGCCAGTGTTTCTCTAACTGTCATTTCCCCTATATGGAGATCATGTTGGCTGATATAGGCAGCTGTCCTCTGAGTCACGAACTCCTTGAACCCATGGCCATTGTAAGTTACATTCCCAGAAACCTAGAGTTCCATAAAGAAAAAAAAAGAGTAGAAATCAATATAAGGGTTCTTCTATATAAGAAAAACTATTTTCAAAGTCATTGAAATCTCAGAAATTGCAATATAGCTCTTCAAAGAATTATAGAGACTTTGAAATTAAGGGAACTAAATGAGTAACATCAATAGATGGCAAATACCTGAATGAATCTAAGATTTTCAGGCTACCTCTATTGCATTAAAAGTGATGTTGGGGAGTGAGGGTAAAGCCCTGCTACCCACATAAGCTTCTCCCTCTACATTCAGATGCTCAAACCTGACTTCTACTGTAGGAACCTCAATTCCAACTCTAAGAAAAACAAGCCAAAAGGAGATGGACTTAGAGTTAACTACCAAAAAGAATCTAAAGAAAATTACTTAAATATCAACAAGTAGTGTGACTGAGAATTGATGAAAAAGGAGGAGGTCATAGTCATACTGTTCAATTCGGTTTTTGAGCTTTAACAGGAAACTCTCATTGTCTTCCTCTGCAACTTTAACCAACCTATCTAACAAGATCTTCTTCTCCTCATACCCAAGCTTCTTCACATCAACTTCCTTGAGATTTCCTTCAGCTGCTGTTAAAACCCTTGAGTTACTAATGTGGCATGAACTCTTCTTGCAGAAAAGTTGTTATTAAATATAAACAGCACGTTGTGAATACGAAACCTGGACTTGTATCCATATCCCACACTTCTGAAGGCTTGGAGATATATCCCACAATTATTCATGCTTGATCTCTCTGCCATTCATCAATCTAACATGAGTTTTACTTATGTTGGGTCCACAAAAAAAAATCATTTTCTGTAGAACTGGCAGCCTGCCTTTTTCAGTCCAAATTTGTTGCAGGTGACTGTATCAGTGGCCATCACCAATGGGGATATTGACATGGGCAAGGCAATGGTCTTAAGATTTTGGACCTGTAACAGTCTGGGCCAAAACCTTTACATCACAGTAAACCCAAACTGCTATATCAGTTCATGTTGTCCTCTTCTTTTGGATTTTACAGAGAATTTTAAATAATAACTATAAAAGATAATCTTCATTTCAAATGGCCCTTTTTTTTATTGGTATCTTAGGAGCAGATGGGTCTACAAAATGATTGATGGACAGTGATAACAATGGTGTCTTGGCTCTAAGCAACATTAGACTGGCCTCTACCCAAAAAAAAAAAAAAAAACAAAAAACATTAGACTGCCCAAGCAGGCGTGTGGAGTGTAAGTGCCAGCGTTTAGGATAAGATGGGAAAATGTTGATCACTTTAATTTTCTCAGAGCGAGATATATAATCAACTGTGACCCACTGGGTGAAGAGATTAGGTTAGACATTTTTAACACTGGTCCAAGTGTCAGCCATATACGATGATGATACAGGGTCAAATGACATTTCGCTACACTGAAAAGAGTGCAAGTTTTGTTATTTTGTACAGCCATATATCATATGATACAGGGTCATATGATCATTTTGTTTTTAGTATTTTAGGCATTTTCTCCCTGTGCAAATCATTTATGCATCCATAGAAGGAATGTTCCACCCACGGCCCAGTCACATGGAGCAGGGCCCCACTTCTCATCTTCCTTCCAATGGCCAAAAGTGGGAGAAAGAAAGATTACCTACTGCAGAGAGAGAGAGAGAGAGAGATGGGCAGATGGAACAACAGGAGATGCAGATGTCACGAAACCTTTTTCATCCTCTTTTTCTATTCGGTCAGAAAGTAGTTGTGCATATTATCTACTTAGACAAAAAACCCAGACCTGACATTGGGTTTGCCAGGACCAGGACCAGCACCTCTTCTCACATAGTAGTGAGATAGTGCAGGCCTGGCTGCTTTACTTACCTCTACTGCCATGGTCCACCAGGCAGTCCTACACCTAACCCCCTTTTACACCTCAATTTAAGGAGAAGAAGGCAGAATTGTTTCTTTTTCATAGATAGAAATCTGCTTCTTCTGGTGCATGTTAGAGTCATAGACCCCACCAATGACAGCAATATTTTGGTCCAAACATCCATGTAACTAGATGGCTACCTAAATATATGATACTTTAAAAATAAGAAAAGAGCAGGGCTTTTTTCAAAAAGACTGTTTTGTATGTCTAATATTTCAATGAATGAAAAAAAAAACACTAGTATGCCATATAATAAAAGTTATATGCACAGACTTAGAAGACAAGCAGTAAAAGTAATTGATTGCGTGGGAGTTTACAGCTTCCATGAAAAGTCCACAAGAAGACATCAATCATTTTCAAAACGCAAATGAAGTCCAAGTTAATATGCCATTTTCTAAAGACGCAGTGTTCCATTCTTGTGGTGTTTACACTAAGTGAGAGCTTATCAACATGAGTCCACATGCTCGCAATCCAAATGACAACATATGTGGGCATCGAATCCTGTGTCCATAGCACATCAGTCACTTGCTCCTTGGTGTCTTAAAAACTTTAAATTGATATGAGTTCCCACCAATCTTAACACCCTTCATTGGTTCAAATGGTCAATCCAGTTCTTAAACTCCATGTTTTTACTTGACAAAATGATGTCTACCTATTATCAATTCAAGTCCTCCTTCATCCTACATGCCCGCGGCATCCATTTTGTTTCTATGTAGACTGACACTCATCCTAATTTGACTATAATTCCCATTATCCAATATCAAATTGGTACAATGAATATAAGTTATAGTCACTAAACAAAGGCTCTAAATTAAGGGTGATATTTAGATGACTCTAATCCATGTTATTGCACTACTTATCTGATTGGCATGCATCTACAAGCTTTAAGTTGGCCATGCACAAGTTATGGTGTAAAATGTAAATTGAGAATCCATTGCAGTAAAAGACTTCTCAACCAATCTATTAACCTAAATATCCAATTAAGTTATCTTCTAACAGACACTATCATAGGCTCATTTTCGACGCTAAACAACCTATTACTCACCTCTGGGTAGGAACCCACAAATCTGATACCTCACAGTATTAAACTTCAAAGATTGCACAGGTCATAGTGTTAAACTTTAAAGACTGCACACCTGCTGCTGGATCCAATTTGAAATTAAAAGCACAACTCATGACATCAAATCACAATCTACAGTTTTGAAAAGGAAATGGTATTGGCTTCAAGCATCCAAATTGCTTCCCTCCCAAGTGGCTTGTGCAGAAGGAATTATCATATAAACAGAAGCACTCGATTAGGAAAGGGAGGAATCGAATCAGAGTTTGTGACGTACCTTACACAGATCGAAAATCTGTAAAAGTGCTGGAATCCGGACAGACCAGATTCAAGACTTGGAGAAACCCTAGCCGTCTCTTCTCTCCTCCTGCGACCAATGAGAGACAACAGATCCATAAAAAACAAGATCAAACCCTAAACAATGAGGATGTAAGAGTTGAGAGATCGATTAGATATAAGAAGAAAAAAACCCTAACTTGCCTTTTGAGAAATCAGGAAGAAAAGAGTTGAAGATCGGGAAGAAGAATAGAGTTGAAAATCGGGAAACGCAAGCTGTGGTTCTTGCCTTCTGCGAACAGATCTGTGGGAACGGCTGATCAAATGGTTTCTGCGAATGGCTGAGGAAGCAGCGCGGGAACAGAAGATATGTGGGAACGGCTGAGGAAGAAGATCAGGAAGAGGAAGATCGGGAAATGCAAGCAGCGCGAGAACAGAGCAGTGCGAAAGGCTGAGGAAAGAGTTGAAGACTGGTTTTGGAACGGTTGAGGAATGAAGTGGTATTCTTTTGCAAAACCGGCCTCTGCCTTCTGCAAAAACAAACCCAGTATATATCAAATGGGCCTCGTGCGGAACGGATCCAGGCCGTTTCATTTCGGGAACGGCCCAAAACCGGGCCCATAATCCGTCCCTAAACTGCATTTTTTGTGTAGTGCATGTTTACCAAATCTGTACATTTCACAAATGTTTTATACCTGTAATAAGACCAATAACAATATCAAACAGTTTTGAATGTACTCAATATTAAATGACATGCTTTCAATGTTCTATCGACAAACACAAATCTTTAAATGATTAAATTTTATATATGATCTTTCATACTATCAATCTCAGTTCAATTATCAAAATTCAGCATTTGCATTAAAGTTTCACAAAAAAGTCCATTACAACATTCTCTAACAGCTTAAAAAATAGTTCCAAATGGCTCTACTGACCTATTCATCATTTTTTTAGCAAATACAAAAACAAACAATGACATCCACATCCCTAAAATGATCTTCCTCTCTCCATCACTCTCCATTCTTCATTCTTAATTAGTCTCTACTTCATAAAACTAAATGCACGAGCCCAAATAAGCCAAAGATCATAGTTTTCAAATCATAATTCCTCTATTCATAGGAAATTAAAAATCCCAATTACAAACAAAAATTGAAAACAAAAATAATTATGAAAATATGAAACAACCACGTGCAACGCACGTACCCTTCACTAGTCTTATAAAAGAGACAAGATAGTGCAATACCGGGATCTCTGGTCTTCAGTTTGACATTTCTTCTCACTAGTCTTATAAAAGAGACAAGATAGTGCAATACCGGGATCTCTGGTGTTCAGTTTGACATTTCTTCTTTCTTCTCCTCTGCCCAGCAACTTCCAAGCGTGGACTACTTCTTTTACTTTCACTCTGACATTTCCTTCTTCCTTCTCCTCCTCTGCCCAGCAACTTCCAGAGCATGGACTACTTCTTTTCCTTTCCTGTTGCTTCTCAACTATAAATCTCCCCATCTTTTCTCTTTTGTTGAGTTCTTATCTACACCTTTCCTTCCTTTTATCTCTTCCTAATCCTCTCCTCAATCTTGACCATAGACGATCTAAAGCAGATTGCTTTCATTTGAATAGGAAACGGTAAGCTAATCTCAGCTTTCTACACTTCATTTCCTTTGTTCTTCAAGCTTTCAGATTTTGTACCCCTTTTCTCATTAGAACTGCAAGCAAATTATCCTTTTTTTTTTTTGGATTTCTCTGAAAATCTTAAGATCATAATGGTTGTAATATTTATTAAATTTGATCTTGGTGTGTTTCAACCGAATTATGCTTGTCGAAGGTATTAGAATTGAGATAATCCCCTCCCCAAAGGCCATTGTGGAGGAATTGCATGCTTTTCTCCTCTTCTCCATCATTGTAACTTAGATTTCAAACTGAACTGAAAGTTCTTCATCAAATGAAGTATATTTTTCTAAAGAAAGTGTCTATTATTCCATTCTGGATTTCAATCCCTTACAGTTTCATTTCCTTTTATAGACCTGTCTGAGGGGAGTAAATCTAGTGTACGCTGGTCGGGTTAGTAGGAAAAAACAGTAGTGGAATTTTTTAACTTTATGCCTCTACCAGAGGCTACTGTTATCCTTGCATATGCTGGCGCCTTCCCTTTTTTACGGAAAGCCATTTTTTGTCACTTAACTATACCTCAATACGTTAAGGACATGCGTACTGCAAGTACAATTTCTGTGTTGAACAATCAGTGTAGCTAAAGAAAAGAAAGAAAGGCCTTTACTTGAGCAGTTCCCTGTGATTGATTCTTAGGATGCCTTTGGCAACTTCTGCGGAAGGCGAGTTCTGACCGTGATGGGTAGGATCTCTAATTTCCATCCGAAAAGGAAATCAAGCCATAAAAGAAGGATTTTCCCCCATTTCTGAGATTCTTTCCTCGCAGCACCAAAGGCTGCCTCCATCCATGTTCAAGATCCTTTCTGGCGCTAATGTCCGTGGAAAAAGGCGCTGGATAAACTAGCCCAAAATGTGACCTGAAAACCCATTAGCGGTTAGGGAAAGGAAGCCCATGACTTTTCATTGTTTATATTCCACACTAGGAAGCCCAGATAAAACAAAAAGATTCCCAATCCTTAAAATAAGACCAAGCCGAACCCCAGAAACGTAGAGCTTAAATCCTCACACCCCACCACCAATTATTATATATTAAGCTAGTCTTTCTTACAAGAAGAGCTTTGACCATATCTATTAATTAGTATTACTGTTATTTTCCGGTTTTGACGGTCTGCCCAGTCACCAAGCTCTCGATTTGTTTTAAAAGATGGAGCACATGGTGGGGACGCCGGCTTTCCAGAAATTGAAGCTGTGGACTATGACTATGTGGTTTTCTTCTTTGCCAGAAACAAAAAATTGTTTGAAATAAATGTTTGAAAATTCAATGGTTTAAAGATTTCTATTAATTTCTCAAGATATACACTGAATCAAGTAATGAAGTTTTGACCCAAAGATGTTTTCAAGATTCCAAAGAAGATCAACGTTTCGGATCACGATTGTGGGACCCAAATAATTTCAAAAATGTAAATTAATGGTGCTGCATTTTTTGAAAATATCTCGAGTTTTGAGAATGATCAATGGGTCAAATCTTAATACATAACCATGTCTGAGCGTGTGAAGAGTTTTAATGGTTTAGATCATCATTTAGGGCCTAAAAATTTAAAAAGAAAATAAAAAATGGACCGATGAACGTCAAGCACAGCACAATTGTTTTTTCACCCTAGCAATCCAATGGCTCTTAGTTTTTCTCAATTTTCTTGAGATGTATATCTAATCATTGGTTGAGATTTGAATCCAGGGCTGTTTTCACTATTCCAAAGATGATTGATGGCTCGGATCATGATTGTAGGGCCCACAAACATCCAAAAATTTACATCTACTGTTCTGTGGTTTTTTTTATAATATCTCAGGATTTGAGAAAGATCAACCATTCAGATTTGGACATGTGACCATATTTGGCCTTTTCCATATGTATAACGATTTGGATCATCTTGTAGAGTGTGAGAATTAGAAAATTAAAAATTAAAAATTGTGATGCAGACATTACTGCTACATGCGCTGTACCAGCGCATCTTTGCGTTTTAGCGTTTTAGCTTATAAGGTAGCTTGGCATGTATAATTTATTGATGATATAGATGTATTGTGGAGATATACTTTTGATTTCATTATGCAAAAAGTAATAATGGACTTTAAGGCTTACATGCCGCATTATTTAAAACAGTGAGAAATGGTCGATAAGGACTGTAAGGACTATCTTTACAAGACCGTTTCTCATATATTTATATATATGAAGAATATTCATGTACATATGTCTCTCACACAAATGATGAAGGACACTCTATATTTGAAAAGTATTAATGTGCAAAAAGATAAAACCATTACACTTCATATATATATATATATATATATAACAACAGGCGTTTTGCTTTTGTGTTAGGCTGGGATTGACATTGCTTATAAAATTTAAAAGTGGGTTGGGATAAGGCCAAGTTCGTTCTTGTTGTTTGAAATGTCAAACTGCCTAAACGAACTTATGAACTGCCAAGCCAACCCCAGCCTAATCTTTTGACTTCCTGATTGAGTTTGGGGTCTGACATTTTCAATGGAATTAAAAGTTCAACCTGATAATATATGGGTTGAAAACGACAAAAGCCTATACAACAAGCCATCCCTGCTACTTTGGGGAGAAAATTATTTAAGTTAACAACTTTAGAATGGAAGTGGGACTTCAATTTTCTAAATTTTGAGGCCATGGTTCGGGACCCAGCTTAATATTAGCTACACGTGATAATTGGGCTGGGCTGGATCTTCACCGATGAATCTTGTGAACCTGATCCTGCCTATGTAAACAGATCGATCAATTGCGACCACTCATGTCCTTTTCAAATGTTGTGCCTGTACTTAATATGTAAACATAAATAGGCATGTAACCAAATGAAACAAGGCCTGACCTTAGTAGGGAAATGTTTTTAATAGCTATTTTTACAAATTTAGTGCTACTAACTCCTTGCTATTTGTTAAATAAAGGGCAGATAAAGGATATTAAAAGGAGGTTTTGCGCATAAAGCATAAAATGGGGTTCGGTAGTGGCTCAGATGACTTCAATAAATCAGGGCCGGCTCATCTGAAGCATGTTGATTGGTGAGTCAAAATTTTAGTGCTCTTCTTGGATTGCTTTCTGTTAAATAACAGGAATCTGCTTTATCTTTGCTGATAGTATTTTGAGAATCTTCAATTTATCAAACAAGGTAACTTAATTTCTTCTTTATGTGATTAATTGCTTTTATGTTTTAACATACAATTTAATGTAAAATCCAAATTGGAAAAAAACCGTAAGTTCAAAGTAAACAAAATTAATCACTACTGCAGTACAAGATACACTCACAACTCCACAGTTAGCCGCTCAATACAAGACATTGTAGTTGTTTTTTGTAAATCTTCTGGACAAGCAATTCCTCGGTATCTCGCTATTAGTGCTTTGATATTTACAACGAACAAATTTCTACAGTGAAAGAACAATCTTATATAAGGATGTAGAAATTACAAATCTCCCACAAAAAAGTAGAAGTATCAACTCTAAATTTTGAAGCCTTCAACCCAATCTCTTATGAAGGCTCTAAACAATATCTCCAATGGTAATCTCAATTCAGAACTTGGAGATTTCTATGTGTTGTGTTGTCCATAAGGTTAAGAAAAACCTTCTTTTTATAGCTCAGAATTTTGTGCCTTAAAGTTAAAATGCAAATCTAACTAAAATAGGTAAGTTTAACATGAATAGGAAACAAATCCGTGCAGGTAGATAGGTTTCTACCGTAAGTGTGAATGAGCGCAGTTAAGAGCCCGCTCGAGTGCTTTCTTCGTACATCCGGTTATTTGTGATCGATTTTGCTAGGCTCGAGCATGATCTTCATGGGCTTCAACACAGTCATCTCTGTCTTGCCCTCTCGATCACATGAACAAGTGCACTTGAGCACGGTGCACTTTTTTCTAATTTCTTCAAATTCAGCACTTCTTGCTTCACGATTGACAGTCCATATTCAAGAATATAAAATACAAATCAATAAACTCAAGTTTTTATCCAATATACCACAAGAAAAAACCATTTTACTAATGCAATCATGCACTGGCAAAGGTTAATATCTGCATTGCCAAATACATTCCGTAACGCAATTGAGTGCATTGCCAAAGCCTTCTTAATAAAAATATTTAGCAACGCAAGTTGACCGCGTTAGGGAAATTAAACTCTTCAGCAATGTACTATTTGTTCCCAAAATACATTATCAAATCATTTTAAACGTAGCAAAAAAAAAGTCTATGGGGAAAATTCGTTAACATACGCCGATGTAGTAGGTGCATTGACAGAAGTTTTAAACCATTGCCAACACACCTGGCACGTTGGCAAAAGTGCACTTTCCACAACGCCATATCTACGTTGACAAATAAGTTTTTAGCTCCGTCAACACAAATAACTGTGTTGGCAAATTTATTACATCTCATGTTGGTATATTCACAATTTGCTTTTGCCAATGCCACTATTAACGTCAGCAAAGGTATTACACACACTTATCATTCTCTAATTTCATTTTTTATATACATTTGTATTCACATAAACTCATTTAATTCAAAATAATTTCTTAATCCCAAATATCAAAATAAAAAACCAATCTTAATGTGCATTTATAATGAAATTTATGCAAACCTCAGACTATCTGTATTAATAAAAAAATTATATCCAATTCAATTCCATAACCTACCCCAATCTTGACTATCAAAATAAAAAGATAATATAAAAATATTCATATAGTATCTAGACAATGTATTAAATTCAAGCAGTATTCTCCCCCCCTTTCTCTCATGTTTCATCGAAGCTATCATGCGTTCTGCGATGCCGCTCATCCATCTATGTAAAAAAAAAAAATACATCAAGCATATTTAAAATCACGTTTCAAGTAACATATACATGCATATAAAAAACATTGCCTGTTGGAATTATGTGGGCCCACCATATTGTAAGATCCGTCAACAAACATCTAGGCTTTCTGTGTTAACTTTGTTTATAAAGAAAACTCTAAGTCTTAAGAATAACTAGAAACCAACGAAAACGGCAAGAACTACACGTTTTTCAGCATCTAAGCAAGAAAAAATAAAGATCTTTCAAAGAAGAACAAATATAAGATCCATAAGCAGAACAAAGTACATTAAAAACTTTTAAAATTTTTTTACCATTTTGAGATCCTCAAATTTTTTTTCCTCGTTACAGAAAGGCCTTTTATTATGTAGAAGACAATGGATGCAAGGTCTGGCTATGTGATGCATTAGTCAGTACGCGAGGATGAAGTTGATTTCATGTGAATTTGCTCTGCTGATTTCATGTGAATTGGATTCCAAAAACAGACCACCATTAAGTAAATAAGGAACTCGACCAATTTTAGGAGGAATCAAACAACAGATAAGCAAACCGACATCATCAAAATTTAATCTATAAAACTAACATTTCCTTTCTCATTTACATGCAACAAACAGCGTAATAAACAAAAATATAACCTAAAATACATAATACAACATTAGTAGAATGACCAATGTCAGACCGCCTAAAAGTGGACATAACCAGTCCTGACCATCAACGTCATGATGAAGATCCAATACCACTAATGCCTTACCCTGTTCGGCTGTTCAACATTCCCATCACCTTATCCTTCCAACGAAACATAGACCAGTTATAAAAACTCATACTTTATGACCCATTATACCACTTCACCATCTTAGCTTATTCTGAATAGAAACCTACCCACTTTCAAACCCTCTTCTCAGTCACCAGCTTTCTCCACCACCACTCCACCGTTTCAGATCTACCAGGCCAAGCAGCCTTTCAGTCCAATCACCATTTCAGCCACACTACTGCTCTGTTTCAATTCCACCAGGCTCTAACCCATCTCAGTTTCCATCTCTACTTAACAAAACCAAACCCAGCCCATCTCAGCCCCAGCAAATAAACAGTCCCGTCTCCATCTAAGAGAAAGTCCCTTTTTCATTTGACCTTAGGTACTAAACAAACATAATGAACAGCCTTGGCCCTTGGGTACTAAACCACCAATACATAATAAACAAAAATAAAACCTAAAATAAGCAAAAACTAACAAAATGAAACAAATCTGAAAATGGGGTACCAGTAATGGCAGTGCCGGATCAAAGCAGCGCTGGTAGTGGCTCAGCTGACAAAAGAAACATTAATGAGAGAGAGAGAGAGAGAGAGAGAGAGAGAGAGAGAGAGAGAGGAAAAGGGGCACCCGCAGATTCTCGCTGGATGGTGGCGGTGGCGGTGGCAGTGGGAGGGGTTTGAGGGAGGGCTGACGAGGAAGTGAGAGAGGGCTGACGATCACGTTGGAGGCGCACTGGGCACCGACGGTGGTGGTAGCGGTTGGTGGGGTTTGGAGTTTGAAGAGAGGCTCGACGAGGAACTGTTGGGGCTCAAACGTAAATCACTCCATATAGTCCGTTCAGCTCCATGCTCCAAAAGTCGCTTCTGGAGCTCATGTCCTGAAAATAAAAATGAAGAATTTTAGTAAATGATGTCATTCAAATCCCTTGATTCCTCAATTTACAAATAGGTAATTACCAACACCAAGTGTGGCATATTCAGCATACACTTTATTCAAGTCAAATGTAAAGACCATGTTGCGAAATCAAAATCATATATGACTACTTAAAGAATTACAACAAATTAAATAACTTAAATAGAGTCTCTATTATCCTTGCCTCTCCCAGTTTCCATTTAAGACTGCCAGATCGCCCATCACTTGGATTGAATGTTTATAATAGTAGTCATACTTGAAAACAGTCAATACCCTACAAATCCAATAGACCATGAAATTATTTGAGAACCAATAACAACTATATATAAAGTATATATAAATTTGAAAGTAGATATTGCAATATTCTTGAATTACATAGAACTATGCCATCATAATGAACCATGAATAAATAAAGCAGGTAATATTCATTAACCATTCAGCAAAAGTCCTAGTATCTTTCAAAACCAGGAATTACAGCTACAACACTCAGATATTGGTTTACTCGCGACGTGATTAATCACACATCATAATATTATATATTAAAGAACGTTCACCAGAAGGTAGATGTCTTAATGAAGTTTCTAGTAGTGAACGATTGAAATGAATTGGCATGAAATTCAGAAACCATCAATTCTACAATGATGTTATGAATTGGATCAACATTTTCGTTTCTAATTTCTATGATTTTTTTTTCCATTAAAAAAATCTTTTCAATTCCAAGAATAGTAAATGAAACCGACATAACACTAATATTACACCCATTTTATACACACAATTGAGAATTTACTAGTACCGCAGAAAGTCAAATTTATTTAAATTTGATATTTCAATCATAAATGGGTCTGTTTGGCCAATTCCATTTTGTGGGTAGTTCCATCTTTAACCAAGTTTACAAAACATTGATCTAAAGTGTAAGATATAAATAGATAGAATTTCACAAAATTGAATCATGATAGATTTCTACAAAAACTAAACTGAATTTCACAAGCCACTGGAGAATGCCAAAAGACAAAGCCTACACATCTCTTTTACTAATCTAGTCTAATCCAAACAAATAAAGTAGAATATGATAAAACAGAAATTCCACGAAAAACATTCAAAAGTCAAGTAACCCATATTCAGATTCAGACTAAAATCTACCAGAACAACAAATGAACCAGACAAAAAATGTGCCAGAACCCACAAAATTATACAAAGAATGTAGAACCTAGATGAATTTACCTTCTCAAATATCCACAAAACTATAAACACAAATATAAAAATGAACAAGCCAGTTAAAGATACCAAGAAAAAAATCATTCACATATTATTTAAAACAAAACCCAGATAAAATAAAACACAATCAAACGTGAATACCTCAAAAATCACTCAAAAACCAAAGCACCCAGATTAGAGAAAGGGCAAAGGATGAAACCTACGACTCAGTTGTGATTGGAGCATCCAGCAAGGGAGCCGAGAACAGGGACAGTGTCTAATGGCTGATTGGATATGGGCAATGCAGATGGCACTAGTGATTCATCCATCAAGACCCAGAATTACATCACATGCATTTGTCGACACCGGCGTTTCTAGCTCAAAATCCCAAACCTCTCTACTCCTGTGCCTCTCTCTCTCTCTCTCTCTCTCTCTCTCTCTCTCTCTCTCTTCTCGATGAGCCGTAGAAACTGCATTCAAAGGATCAGATGGGCATAGATCTAATCAGCCAGAAGAAACCAGGCATAGTTGAAGATGAAAGAAGAAAACACTAAGGGAGCTACTATTTTCTCTTAAAGCAGCATTTTAATGAAAATTTTAAATCCAATATTATCCTTGTATTTAATGACCAAAATGCCCTTTTTCTCCAAAATGCAATAATTTCTTCCTCTTTACACACAACTTATATTTTTTCCTTTTTCACTAACTCTTTTTCCTCCTTCACTCACCCATCTTCCTACATCACTCAACTTAGTCATCTCTTTTTCCTAATGTCTCTTCACTCATTTCTTCTCCTTTTCTTCCTTAGAATTGTACAACTAATCTCCTTCCTTACACTCATCTTCTTTCTTTCTTCCTTGTCATCTTTTCTTCTCCATTCTCTTTCTCTCTTAATTCTCAAACACATTATTTTGTAGTGCTCTCTAATCAAATAATACAATGGAGAAGAAGAGGAACACTTATTCTCCATTTTTTATCCTTTTTTTTAACTTTTTCTTTTTAGAATTGTGCAGTGTTTGGCCTCCCATGGCCGAACACCATGTACAATGTTCGGTCCTGCGAGACCAAACACTGCATGATTCTTAAAAAAAGAAAAAAGTTGAAAAAAGAAATGGAAATGGAAAAAAAATCACTATAAACAACATGAGATTACTATAAACAACATGAATCCTTTTTAACAATGTTTGATGTAAATCCATGGGTGTAGAGAGAAAAAGAGAGTTGAGCGTAAGGAAAAAGGAATGAATGGGTAGTTTAAAGATATTGGGTGTGTTAACAAAGAAAAAATATAAAATTTTAAATTTTGACTTATGTGTAGAGAGAATCTGTGTGAAGAGAGAATCAATTTATTGTTTCTCCAGCATTTCTCAAACACTAATTTTTACACCTCATAAAAAAAAAAAGCCGAATCAGCTACCCAATCAAACAGAAAAAATAAAAATTTGTAAGATCTAGGAATAAGAGAGATAAAAAAAGACTTGCATTTTCCATTAACCCACAGAATCCAAGAAATACATTCACCTCTTCTTCCTAAAAAAAACCAGGAAAACCTAACAGTGAAAATGGGAGAGAGAGATAGAGAGAGAGAGAGATTAGTCTTCACCTTGTGCATGGTGCAATGTGGACTAGAAAAATCCTCCACTTCTTTTTATTATTCATGAAGGAAATAGAGAGAGACCCTAAATCCCTAAAATCTCTAAATTAAAAAAACCTGAATTTAAAATCCTTAGTTTCCATCTCTATTTGGAGACCTCCAATATTTTTTTAACTTATACCCTTATCTTATAATAATATTAGAACTTACTTATAACAAAAACCAAATCACTCTAAGCGAATGCCTACCTAATAGGCCTTTAAATTGATTTTAATATATAGGAGTTGGGTTCACTGTCATATTGATCATTTATAAAAATATAAATAGAATATTAATAAAAATTTCAAGTGTTTTTATAGTAATTGTGGTCACATAGATAAATTTGTGAATTAAAAATAGGTAGGTAATTAAGATGGATCTTCACCAATGCACATAGTGGGTTGGAAATTAAGATTGGTCTTTACCAATACACACACTACGTTGGCAATGTTCAAGGTGCTTTTCCTAATACATATAAGCGTGTTGCAAATAGGTCAAACCATTGCCAACATTTTGTTTAAGTTGCCAAATAAAAACATTTAGTGGCCAAAATTTTGACTGTATTTCCAGAATAATTTTTGATGTGCTTCAATGTAATTTCGACACCTTTTGCCAACGTAGCTTCATTTGCATTGGCTCAATGCAAAAAGTATATGATTTTGTGACTTTTGTGAAAGCATTGTTATTTGTATTGGCAAAAAGTGACATTTAGCATCGCCTTTGAGATGACATTGGAAAAAAGCATTGGGAATTGTGCAATTTATTATAGATATGCATAAAGTAGCCAATACAAAAATCCTTTCATAATTTTCATGATAACTTCTTTGAAATTTTCACTAATTTATCCATGTTTGAAAGACTTTGTTAGTTTATTATGACCAGAACTGATCTAAGAGATAAAAAGGGAGGGATAGTGCAAAGACGAAAGTGACCATCAATTTTCCTACATTTGATGATTAATAGTCTCTCCTCCTCTCCACTGTGTGTAAAAAATCATGTGTCCCCCATGCTACAGGTCTTATTTCAAATCAAGCATGGCAGAGGTGAAGAGATATTAGAATTTCCACCAAATATAATATTCATCTGTTGAGGTAAGATAGGGATCCAAAATTAGCGTATCAGATCTTATCCTCATGTAGGAAGATTCGTAGATGGTCAGATCGTATGTCGATCTCATCTGGCATCATCACTATGAAAGTAAATCACCCCTCTTGTGGAAAGTTTGATGGTTTTGCCAATCTTCTACCTTTCCCGAAGGCTTAGAAGAAGGACACACTAGATATATCATGTGGATAATAATGCACCAAATTTTCATCTTTACTGACACTAGTTTCAAAAAACATTTGACACAGGACAAACCAAGTTCACAAGAGGAAAGTCGCAGCCTGCTTGGTCATGGGTGTGTATGTTTTAGAACGTGATCGCCAAGAAGAAGGCAAACGAGATCCGCCATTCGCAGAGCCTTGGTTTAGTACCTTCAATTTTAAATTAGATCAACGGCTCATTCATGACAAAGATAAGTCCATTTATGGCGCCATTTACAAGTTTAAATATCCTTCCCACTTGCCTCCAGAAGCTCCACTATATGTCATTGCCTTCCGTGGCACTGTCCTCAAGAAAGAAAGCGTCTTCGAAGATCTCAAATTAAACTTCAATATCCTCCACCAACGCTTTCACAAAAGAAAGCGTACTAAAAGAGCAACAGAAGCAGTGGAAAGTGTTGTTTTTCCTAAGGATAATCCAGCTGGTCCCATATTGAAAGTGTGGTTGGTGGGACATTCTCTAGGTTCAGCATTGGCAATTCAAGCTGGAAAGAACGTAGCCAAAAAACTTGTTGGAACGAACATAGAGAAAAAAGATATTCTTCCAACATTTCTCTTCAATCCTCCATACCCTTCGCTTGTGACTGGTAAGAATGGACATGAGAGGGTGAAGCAAGGGATCGAAAAGATGAAAAGAAAGACTAAGGTGAATCTTGTCAAACTAGTAAAAGATCCTCATCAACTTGCTAAGGATAAAGCTTGCTTTGCAAATTTATCCAGATGGTCTCCTCACCTATTCGTCAATCGGAATGACTTGATTTGTTCAGGGTACATCGAATATTTCGAGCAAAGGAAAAAGTTACAGGATATTAATTCAGATGAATGGATGTTAGATACAATGTACTCTACTAGGGCTCTTTTGAAGGATACTGTGAAAGAAAAGATCAAGAACTCATTAAAGAAAGTGGAAGCCATTAAGAAAGACAGTTATTATGAGCCTTTTTACCTTCTTCCGAGTGCCACTCTTACCATTAATGATGGCCTTGAAGGTGATGTGGGAAGAGTAAGACATGGAATCCGCCAATGGTGGAGGGAGGATTTACAACTTAAAACAACCTCATACCCCGGTGATCATTGTAACCAGTACGAGACATAAGGAGAATAATCTTTTATGAACCCAGTCTCGGATCTCCGCAACATTGCTTGCATTCATATATTTTTGTCATCATTAATGTCCATGGTGGATCAAAACGAAAGCTGGGCTCACAAATATTGGTGGTGTTCTTCGAAATAGTAATGGTGAGATATTCTTGATATTTTTCAAGTTTGTGGGTATGTGTGACTCTAATGAAGCGGAGGTCTTAGCGAGCCTGTGGGCTCTTCGGTGCTTTTCAAGTAATTTGCATGGCAACCTTATTGTAGAAAGCGACTCTTTTAATGGAGTGGCTTTGGTGTCTAATAGAAAGGCTATACTTTGAAAGTTTCAATTCCATTTTAATGAAATTCGTGTGTTATCTACAAAATTAGATTTTATCTTCCATTATGTGCTTAGGTCAGCCAACTCAATGGCTTATGCTTTAGTAAAATTAAGGGTTGAGAGAAGTGTTTCTTAAGTAAGTGTTATTTAATTAGTTTCTTGTAAGCGAGT
Source organism: Sextonia rubra (assembly GCA_037013555.1). Lineage (NCBI taxonomy): Eukaryota > Viridiplantae > Streptophyta > Magnoliopsida > Laurales > Lauraceae > Sextonia > Sextonia rubra. The sequence goes on from JASUAD010000001.1 coordinate 46,891,291, forward strand.
ACATTACTCTTGTACTCTTTCTCTTAAGAGTTTTCATTTTTTTTTTCCTTTGCATTCTCTCATCCTTTTAATGAAAGTTTCTGTTATCGATAAAAAAAATTATCATAATCACTTTTTATTATCGCAGATTATCTTTTTTAGTAACTATTATTGATGATGATAATTGCTATTGCTTCAACATGAATGATCATGCATCATCAACCAGTGGCAGACCAAAATAATAATAATAATAAGGAAAAGAAAAACGAATGGTGGACCCAAGAATTTTGTTAAAGTGAGGCAGACAACGGTCAACTGAAAACGTCAAATTAGATTTTATTGCGTATTTATATATTCAAGTTGTTCAAAAAATCTAGAGAAGAGAAGAGACTCATCTACAATGACAATAGAAAAATATTGTGCATAGGAAAAAAATTTCTAAAAGCCCAGCTCTATTCTAGCAATTGCAGGAAAATTCAAAACACCTAAAAGAACAAAGAAAACTCCGTTTTCTCAAATCACAAAATCCAATCTTACTTTTTCGATGGAGGGCTTTGTTTGTTTTGGGCATTAGAGTTTCAACTTTTCATCTCTATAGGTAGGGCAAGATCAATTTTGAAGGCAGGGTATGGGAAATATGGCCAATAGCCCATCATGGCCCCTTTTCAGATAGCATGGGTGCAACCACACCGCCGTGCCATAACTTGGGTCTGCCCCTATCATCAATCATGCACGTGGGACCATTGCATGCAAATAGCCTGCATGATAAGTGCCATGCATGCAAAATCAAATTAATTGCATTATTTTTTGCATGCAAATAGTTTGCTAGTTATTGTTTGAATCTTTCCTTTTTTTTTTTTTTTTTTTTGCTATAAAAGGGATCACAAATGAGATAGGAAACCAAGAAAGAGAAGAGCAACATACAACACAAGTGAATGACCTAGAGCAATACACCCTAGGACCCAAAACATAGCACTGAATTAACAATCTTCAGATGAAGAAGATGCTGCAAGTGTAACACTCCGACCCAACTTAATTCGAGGTAGTGGGTAATGACGTGTGATTTTGTCGTTAAGTGTGTTTTGGTTTTGCTTTTCTTTGGTTTTGAGTCATGGATAGGTCGTTTGGGTTGAGTTTAACCTGGTTTAGGTAGTTCGAGCCCTTTTTCGTAATTTTTGTTTTTGTTTGACCTTGTCAGTTTTGCTTCACTTTGATGTCAGCGCGTGTATTTCGTTGAGCTTGTCGATCTTCGTAACTGTTCTGAATCCAAATGATTTCGTTTGCTCTTGTTGGATCGTCAATTGACTCAAATTGGAAATTGTGTAATATGTTTGGACTTATTTGTAAATTAGACTCCTTTTATCTTATAAATATCTCACCTACCACCACTCTACGTTCCTTCTCTCTGTTTGACCCTCGTTCAGCTCTCTTCCTCTTGCTTTCGTTTCTGTCTCGTGAGGAAGAAGGGAGCAGTGCCTGTCAGTCGTGTGTGTGTTTCCAGCGGATTGAGCCAAGTCAACGACCGGTATGTGTGTGAATTTTCACTGTAAGGCAAGTATAAGCACAAGTAGTATGAACACTGATTGGTATTGCTTTGATTGTGTATATATTATACTCTTCTTGTACGGATTATGGATATACAACTCAATCGAGTGAGTTTTGTTCTTATTATCCTGTTTTCAGCCGAAGAGTTAGTCATTCTGTATTTCTGTAACTGTTTCAGGAACTTGACTCAGCGCACTCACAGCTAAACCGTGAAATGTGCTACGGCTGAGCCATGAAATGCCTTACGGCTAAGCCGTGACCCAGCCGTAACCCTAACCGTAGATCAATACAGGTTGACATCTGAAATAACTGAGAGTTGGCAAATTGCTGCTCTTCTACGGCCCTGCCTGATCTAAGCCGTACGTTGTGCTACGGCTTAGCCGTGGACCAGGATACGGCTGCGCCGTAAAGCAAATTACGGTTAAGCAGTAAATGCGGATGAACTGTTTGGGGACCTCGGCTCCGCCGTAGTGCAGATTACGGCTACGCCGTAAGATGCCTATAGCTAAGCCGTATGTTCACCCACGGCTACACCGTATGACCCTGAGAACTAAATAAAAAGACTAGGCTTAAGGAAGAGACCGAATATGACTTTTATGTTAGAATGTAGACAATCCTGAACATGCCCAATGGAATGTCTGAATGACATGAATGATCTCGAGGGCTGCGTTTCATTCATGTATGTTATCCAGTTGTTTAGCACCTTCCCATGGGTGTTGATTTAAGGGATTTTGGTACACATTCAGGATTGAATACAGCACTCCATGATTGAACAACTGTGTATCGATTACCTTAAAACTACATCAACATGCACGGTTAGAAACACTGGATAAATAGGTTAGGATTGGCTCGTAATTGTCCTTGATTCGTCAAAGTAAATCTGATCTGTATAGCATATTGACTTCGGTTTTGCCATCTTATGTGTTCTGCGCTGGACCTCTCGATTCTGTGGGAAATGCAGCAGCCCCTGAGCGAAGCCCGGGCAGGACCAATCTACTACTATGTATCGATTATTGTTCTGGTGGAGTACTTGCGTCAGTGATTATTAGTTAGCTGTGCTCATTTGTCAGTGCTTCTTTGCATTGGTTCTTCGCATTCCGTAGCAGTATGTGATGCACTTACTATTGTCCGTTTATTATGATAGCTTGTAATACGTGAGATCTGTATGTGATATTTATTGCTGTCATCATCTGCTTTAATTGAGATTGTTTATGTATGGCGCTACTGAGCCTCAGCCTCAGGAGACCCGATGGGGTTAACTTTGGCTTAGTGTATGTGTTTGCCTCTGCAGAGTGTTCTGTCCTGGGATTCCGGACCCCGGGAAATAGAGACCCATGCGTACCCTGGCCCGGACGCTGGTGTTCTCATTCCGTTTGCTTTTGAAAGGGAGAAGATGGCCAATGTAGTAGCCACTTTGACCATTATCTTTTTATGATTCTGATAGCATACTTATTCATATGCACAATTTGCCTAGTATACGAACATGTTTACTTTGGATCTTACATTACTATTTATGCTCATTATTGATACGATTCGTGTTATCTTCTTGCGGCTTATATTTTGCTAAGTCGTTGTACTTATGAGTTGTTCTTGGTGTTGCAGGCTCAAATCCCTCTTCCGATCCTGCGTCGGTCGACCCAACTTCAGGAGAGGTGCGTGAGGCCCCCTCCGGCCTAGAGGAGTGGACTTGATCCCTTGTGTGTGTATATTTGGGCGAGGTCCAGGTGTACATGCACAGGAGTACGTGTGTCATTGGTTAAGTTTTCTCTAACCCCCGACTTCTGGGCTCGGGTTGTGACAGCAAGCATATGGCTTGGCAGGGGATAAAGGTGCACGACAAACATCAATCTGTATCTAATAGCATTATGGAGATCTTACAAATATAATACATAAGTTTTTGGAGGTAAGTAAGTGTTGAAAAGAGCCACAAATAGATCATCATACTTTGACAAACTATCAGCAACTCTATTTGTAGCCCTCTTGTAAAACTAGGCTTCCTACTAAGTGAATTTGGTGAAAGATTTGAGAAGAGATCTATATGATGCCATAACGGACCAAGATAGGTTGCCACATTTCTTTAGGGCCTGTTTGTTTATACGGTAGAGTAGAGTCAAGATATATATATTTATATATTTGAAATTCAAATCCCACCCCCCTTCTTTTTCCGAAAAAGTCAAAAGCGCTGAATTACAAAAAACATCTACTTTTTATACAAAAAGTTAAATGTTTAATAAACTAAAAACAAAAAGTTATCATAACTCAATCATAATTTATTCTTTCGTAATTTTGGATTTGCTCAGCTCCGCTTTACTAACTAGGTGAATGGATTAAAAAATCCGTCAAAATTCAATTTTGCACAATTGCAAGGAGAAGGCAACCATGTTTCTGAAGGCACTCCAGATGAAGCAACTGGAAGAGTCAAAAACTCAGAAAAGCAAAACAATACTTTGTGTTTGATAAAATGCAAGTTAATTGGGCAAGCTCTAAAAAGGTGATCGAATCTTAGTTTAGTAAGTTTCCTTGCAACATGAACTAGAAACTATGCATGAGAGGGCGCTAAAACTTATAGGACCTTATTGCATTAGGAAAAAACCCAAACCAAGCCTATTTTTAATGGTTCCCACATGGGACCTTATTGCATTAGGAAAAAACCCAAACCAAGCCTATTTTTAATGGTTCCCACATGTCTTGCTCTCACATTCACACCCACCTCTAGATAGGGAAGTCTAGAGAGAGAGAGGGAAGAAAATGTAGGAAAATGAGGAACTAGAAAAGATGGCTAGAAGCATTCTTCATCTTCATAATTTTGTTATTGTCTTCATTGTATGAGTGTATTAAACACGATAAGAACCCAAATTGTTTTAATTTTAAAATTTAATCTAGCCCATAGATTTGGTCTTTGTGGCCCCACCGGTTCTTTTATTTCAACCATGTTACTCCTATTTTTTTGTTTTATCAAAATGTTCTGGTAATATTTTATTATTATGTTTCTTCTAACCAGTGGGATCCATTATGGGATTATAAAATTAAAATTATGTTTAGATTTGAGGAATTTGAAGGGTTGTGATTAATTGGAAATAAATTGGAGGGGGTTTCTTAAATGAATAAGAGTCATTTCGAATCCTCTTTTAATTAATGTTAAAGTTATTATAGTCATTATAGACCTCTTCTTTCTATACATAGGGTATCTCCCTCTCTCCCCCTTAAACCTACTCTCACATACAAACCCCTCTCTTCCACACGGTTTATCTCTCTACGTCACAAACCTCCTTTCTATTTCAGGTTCACTCTCAATCTCTCACCTCCTTTTTTCTTGTTGTCTCTTTTGTTTTATGCTATTATTTCCTAGTTTCTCGGTATGACTTGCTATGGTTATTTTAATAATAATATGGGCTCACATTTTGCAATTGTTATTACGTGACCGACTTTAGGAATTAAGTAGTAGAGTCACTTTAAGATAAATAGAAAATAGCTGTGCCAACTAGTTGTTGTTGTTGTTTTTATTTTATTTTTTAAAATTTCGTTTTGAGTTTTTTATGCGAATGGGTTAAAATTTTGAGATTTCTTTTCGTGAGACCAAAATTTGTAATTGTGATTTGCTCATATGACCAAATACACTTTCTGGAAGCTTATGTCATTGAAACATGCGAACATCCGAAAGGCATGATGTGAAACACACTTTTAGTTTCTTTCATTATGTTCTCTTATTTGTGTAGTTTACTGCCTACTAATTGACCTCATCATCTCCACTGACAAGAGCAAACCAGTGGCTGGCTCCAAACCAACCTACCATCACACTCGCATCACCATCACCTCAATCCACTTGCCCGATCTGCCTTCATGTTCATGCACCATCAACTCATGCATCCATCGTGCAGCCCACTTCCCGACCATCTCATCTGTAACAAAATCCAAACAAGCCTACCTATTTTAGAACCAACAGCCCACCCAAATCCATGTTAGTCGTAACCAACATCTTGTGTTCAACCCACACCATAGAATGACCGATCCAGACTCCATCAATTATTAGTTCATCACACCTATTCTCCCTGTAACCTTTTTTTTTTTTTATGATTTACGCTATCTCTCGCAAGCCTAGCCTTAGGACCTTTGGCCTTCGGGCAGAAGTTTTCCAATTTTGATGAGCAAGTACTATTTTCTAGGAGGTACATACATGACCAAGACCTTAAAGTAATCAGAATCCAAACACTCCCACCTATCACACCACACTACTCATTGCCATCGCCATAATGCCACATTTCTGTACAATCCGAGGCTTTGAGACACCACTTCATCTATCCTCATCCTTATCCATTTTCCACTCATCTTTTTAATTTTCCTCCTACATCACGAACATCCTAACTGTAACCCAATGTCTCCAACTAGACCTATATACTTACTTCTATCACATTCAGCTTCAATGATCTATTGTAACGACCCAAGTAGCTCACTAGTCCAGTAACTTGGTGAGCCTGTCACCTGGCTCAAAATGTTTAAGCCCAAGTTACTAGTAGTAACTTACATGATTCATTATATACCAGTCATTTGTAAGTGATATGGGATTGGGTGTTACAATCTACCCCCTCTAAAGCCACACTCCCCATGTGGATACATCTACCTTCACCAGGCGATATGGGACCAAAGCATTCTACACCCGTGTCCCTTGCGGATTCCCCTATCTTGACTCATAGGTTCATTCATCCTGACTCTATCCTAATCTCACCTCAAGGGCTTTCCCAAGGGGATTGGGGATCCTACTTTCTGGCTAGTGGAGCCTTTGATACCATTTGTCATAACTCGAGTAGCATACTTGCCTAGTAACTTGGTGAGCCGGTCACATGATCTAAAATGCTTAAGTCTAAATTACTAGTATTAACCTCATGATTCGTTATATACTAGACTCAAGTCTCAACTGCCACATCCCCCAAAATACAACCTAGGATCAATGTGAAAAATATGGCTAATTCAAAATTTTCTGTGTTTAACATAACACATACTATAATAGTGGACCCACTCAGGACCATAGGCCCGTGGAAAGTCATAAAAACGCATATGCTGAAACGGTTTGTAATAATTGGTATCATAGTTTCATTTATTAAAATAAGCACACCTGACAATAATTACCTTAAAGGTTCAAGTTGCAACAAAATTAAAATAATTTACAAATAACGCTCATCTAAAGTCTGAATAAATCTAACTATAAATAATAGTTTACTGTTATAACAGTAAATCAATCATGTATTGGTCTAAATAGCTCCGTAGCCATTGTCGGCACCCCACTTGATCTCATCAACTAGCTCAAACGCTTGAAAGGTTTGATCCTCTACCTTCCCCTCAGTAAAGTAGGCATCGGTACCTATGCACTATATAAATAAGGTTAAAGGCAAGCTATAGACATAATTTGAATAGCAAGCAAGATCAATAAAGATTAATTCACATTATAGTAGAAGATTACCGAAATAAACAGAACATACTAAACATGCTAATAAGGTGAGTAGTAATCATGTGACACAAAAGCAAAGCCTCCATGTTAGGTTGTTAACCCTAGCTAACTAACTACAGTATGTCCACTGTCAAATAATCAAACATAACTAAACTGAATCGGCAATTTGCCGTGCCAAATTGAAACGAACTGCAACTGTATAATTGCCCCTGACTGATAGACATATATATATAAAGTTACATATATAATAATAATACAAATAAACCATATACATGATATTTGCTTGACACAGAAACCTAAGTCAGAAAAAAGGGCTGACTGGCAAGTATATACTAATGTTCAGACCAAACTTAACTTAACTTGTCTAATTTCCAAAGTCAAGCCACTCTTAATCATATCAATATAACTTACACGCTAGTTGAGACAACCAAAAGAAACACAAACTCGAAGGTTAAGGAAAATCCACAAATCCAATCTAAGGCCAAAGGCATATGTTCACTTACCTAACAAATTCCATTAGAAACACGGCTAAGGTACAATCCAACACATCCCACTAATTCCGTTGCATAGTCCCACTTAAGGGCTTCTAGAGGGGATGTCAAATTATCATTACACAATGGTTCACGTGGTTTGTACAAGTAATTAACCATGGTCGGTGAGAATCACGTGCCCAAACATGGCCTCACATTAAGCTCTCACAAATTTATATTAAATTAGTGTGTTTAGCAAAATTCGAGAAAAAATGTCAGAACCCACATCTAAATCCAATCCATCTAATCCAATTATGTAAAATTTGAATGTTTTACAAATTTGGAGAGAACTGTTCAAATTTGCAACAAAACCCAAGTTCCAATGGGGTTCAATTATAATAACAATGTAGAGGAAAATTTTATGTTTTTAGTCATCCTTGATGCATGCTAAACACCCAAATTATTTTCTATCAAAGACCAGGTTAAACCCAAAACCAAAACCCGAAATTGAAACAAAAACCATATCTTAAATTGATGCCCAAAACCATATTCGATATTGAAACCCCAAACCTAAACCCAAAAACAAACTCGAAATGGAAACCCAAAACCCAAACAAAAAGAAGCAAACCCAAATTAAAACCCTTATTCGAATCCTAATTAAACCTCAATTGACCCTAATTAAACCCTCATTAACTTCTAAATCCAAAATAAAAAACCTACCTGGCCCAACTACCGACCCACTAGATGCCAAGCCTAGCCCTGCAGCCAGGGGAGGGCTGCCCAGGCAGCAGGCTGCTACCTATACTTGTCAGGCAGCAGGATGCTGCCTGCGCACGTGTTAGGCAGCAGGCAACTGTTGCGCACGCGGGCAGCAACACCGCCTGCTCACACGGCAGCCGCAGAACGTTTTTTTATTAGTATTATTTTCTATCAAAAATCAAATCATCAATATTAATTCACATGAGATGGTTAGGGATGGATCGACGTGGTCAAGAACCAATTAATCAAAGAAAACAAGCAAAACTACATCAAGTTACAGCTAATACTTGTGATGTCCAAAAGATTGAATCCTACACTTATCAATCCTTTCTTTACCGATGGATCTTGGTTGATAGAGAAGGATTTTGTAGAAAATGGAAGTTTTGGAAGAGAGAAATTTTGTTTTCTAAAAATAGGTTTTTTTAGAAAGTGGTATATTTATAATAATAGGATTATGATTACAAAGATCTAATAGGATTCTAAATAGAGCAAGAGGGTAAGTTAATTTTCGCTTAATGATCCAAAACTATTTCTAACCCAACTAAACCCACCTGATGGATCCCACACCAAACCTATTCCCCATTTGACTAAAATACAACCATTACATATTGAATAATAATTTATAAATTATTTCATTAAAAAAATTATAAATGATTAAATAATTATTTAATATACTAATTAGGGCTAGACGTTACATCTACCCATTGTTAAGTTGGGTTCGACTCCCCTCCTTCCCAAGACTTAGACCTTACCAACACATGTAGAACCCACCTAACCTAACCCATTCATCATCACTTGTGCCCACTCACTGCAAAGCAGACCCCGAACTAAACCCCGACCACAGTTCAACTCTGCTCAACCCATTTTGACTACTCGGCACACAACCCATCCTCACCGGGTGATACACTTCATGTCCTTAGCCAAGTACCGATCATCATCACCATCATCATCATCATCATCATTCTATCACCCTGTCCACATCAGTCCATCATATGCACTTAAATTTTATATAAGCTGAAAAGTGTATCCCTGTATTGATTTGGATAACAATTTAAATTGAGATAATACAAACTAAATCCCCTTGTCTGAGGGGATTGAGATGCACTCAGTTATTATATCCCCTTGTATATTGGGATTTGAGATAACAACAGAAGAGCACATAAGATTTTAAACTTACTATATGCAAACACCCATGGCCACAACATCCTTGGCAACCCACCTTAAAATGGAACTCTTTTTCCATCCCCACAGTTTCGAGTCCATTTTCCACTAATCTTTTTCTCTATCGCTGCCTTTTTTTTTTTTTAATTTGTTTTCCTTGTATCCTTGCTTCCTTATTTTCTTTCATGTTTTATCTCATGTTCCTTTCAATTTTGCTTTGCTGTTGTTCATACTCTGTTTTACTGCATCATCTTCTGCACCAGCCCATTGAAAAGTGAGGGCCTATTTAAGCGCCGAACCCATTTAGTGACCCATTATTAATTTTACCCACACAATTTGTTAGGCCTAGCCAGCACCAGGCCGAGTCACTCCAGCCCTCTCACCTACCCATTTTAATGAAAATTCAATTTGAACCTACCTGTGCCCAGTCCAAGTTGACCCATCTGTGCAAATAAATTACAGCCATCACATTTGTGCCCTGCTCATCCATCACCACTACACTTAGTCTAGGCCAACCTTTATTTGACCCAACCTGGAACCAATTAACACTAGAGCCTAGTCAAACCCATGTGGCTAACACATTGTCTTCTATGCAAATTAGCCAACTATTGAACTGTCACACTAGAGCCTAGTCAAACCCATGAGGCCAACACACTACTCATTCCCCTAATGCCAACGCCTGCATCGACCTAGATACATCAACCCATTAGTCAACCCAACTGTTAATTCACTTGCAAGATATACCAATTTGGACCCGACCCAAAACCGTGCCAACCTCTTTTTCTCATTTGTAGTTCAAACCCAATGAATGATGTTTGGACCAGGCACTTAGCCGAAACTTTATTTTGTATGATTATGGCCCAAGCCCAGTAGCAAGTGCAAAAACCCATTTCCTGGACCCAGTTGCTAATCTGTGTAAATCATCGTCCTGAGGTTGATCATTTTCATCATCCACCATTTATCTAAGGATCAATGTGTCAAAAGAGGCAAGTATCCTGACTATGATCCCCTATTACCTATTGCATTCAAATTCCTTGCCTCGTACATAATGAGTACATAAATTTTGTGATTTCATTAAGATCTATACTTGCATCATAAAACATTTGGAAATTTTCATCTTTGATTGAATTAGAGTATGCAATATTCATTCGACACAATATTTTTTTCCATGATATCATATATTGAAAAATGATCTATTTTGAGAATTATTTTCTTTTGAAATTGTTGAGATCAAATTAAAAGGTTGAGATTTTTGAAAATTTAATGAGAATATGATTTTGATTAGTGTTTTCAACCTTCTCCTATTTGTAAATTAAAGCTTAGCGTTATTGAACTTCGGAAGCATACAACTTTGACCTCTAAAGTATTCTTTGAATTATAGGTAACACACCGTAGAAATGCTCACATGCGGATTTAGAGAGGCCAAATTGAAACAAAGACTAGAATTTTCTAAAATATAAGTGAATTTTCCAATTTTTTGGAGGGGCAGTTTTAAAATGAGAATTTTAGTAAAAAGAGTGGGCTTTTGCAAATTTCTCCCCCCACCCCCCAACATATTGTAAAAGCCCAACCCCAAAGCATAAATTAAATTATTATTTAAAATTTTTATATTATGTTTGTTCTGTAAACATCTAAACAGGTCCTCAACTATGGCGTTCTATGATAAATGAGGTAGGGGAATAGTGCCCTAAAAGATCGATTATTAGAGAACCACGGGATTAATGCCCCACCCTATCAATCATGATCCAATTATTTACCATACAGATTATTAGTCGTTAATGAAATAGCTATTAAATTGCATATAAATTTATGTCTCTAGAATTATGGAAAAAATAATGTTAATTTGATATTGATAATATATAAAATACACATAGTCGCTATTGAATTATTCTATGTACTTGTCTTAATTCCTTTTTCTTTATGATTGGACATATCGTGTGCATAGTTTTATTTATTTGATGAAAACTCACTCTAATCATGGATAATTGTAGGTAATGAAGAGGAACCTGAGTATCGGGAGAATGGAGTGCACATGATATCGTTGATGTCTAAAGATGCCGCAGACTATAGTTTCTTATTGAAATTATTATTTACTTTATTTGGTTTTATTTTGGGGATTGTAATAAGACTATTGTTGGTAATTTTATTCGAATTTAAATTATGGCTTGATTTTTCAACTCTATTTAGTTAATAATGTTAGATTTATTTATGCATGTGCTTGTAATCTTGATCTTGTGATGCCTATTTTTAAACATTCAGCTGTGATTCGACCAATCTCACATGAATAATTGAATTAAATAATAATGATTAAAAAAAGTATAAAACAAATTATCAAGCTACTAAATGATAAAAAATTATTTACTTTTTACACAAAAAGTAAAAATATTTTGCCACAAAAGACAAAAAATCATCGAATTATGTTTAGACTCTCTCATATTTTGTTTTCTCTTGATTTAAGGTTTTTCCTCACTTCACTCTACAAGTTATTTGATTGGATAAATAAAAGGAGTAGAGTAAATTGAAGTAAATTTTACATGAAGAGTAAAATGTACAATAAGTGAGTTGAAGTTAAAGTAGAGCACTTCACTTCACTCGGTTTGGATGCTTGGTGTGAAGTGAAATCTAAAACACTTTGAAATATAATTTACTTTCACTTAAGAAAATTAAAGTATTTAGGGTTGAGGTTAAATGAAATACATATGGGCTGACAATAATATTTCATTTATTGGGCCAGACTCACTCAAATGGGGTGGCCTATCCAAACAGGCAATATGAGCGTGTTTGACACTTTAGTATACTAGAATAGAGTAAAGTCAAGTGAATCCTACATTTAAAAGATACGAAAAAATGTGTGGGTTATATCAAAAGTACAAAAATTATCTTTTCTTTTTTTTTTAAAATAAAATTAGAAAACATCATTTTCAAGCCACTAAATGATAAAAAAATATTTACTTTTTACACAAAAAGTCAAAAAGATTCTTTCTCAAGTCATTCAAGACAAAAAAATTAACACATTATGATTAGAACCCATTATATTTCATTTTCTCTTGCTTTGAGGTTTCTCCTCACTTTACTTTACTTGTAAATTTTCGTTACATAAATTAAAAAAAAAAAACCCTGATGTCCATTCTTTATGGTTTTTAAGGTGTTCTACATATATAAAATACGTACCAAATGCCGAAAGTCGACTACATAGTTACAATAGAGCTAGGTAGGATATAGAGAAGCTTGGCAATTGATGGAGAACTGACAAGTCTTAATTATAGCATAATCAGCATTTAAAAAATCTTTGTTAGAAAGAATATGTAATATTTTGATGTGCTTTAAAGGGAATAACACTTCTTGTCACACTTCCATTTTCCCCCCACTTTTACCAGTAAGTTTCATGTATAGTCACACACACACACAGACACTAACAAAACCTTCATAGTTCATACACCATTTTTAGAAAGATATGATAGATTAGTATTTCTTATTGTCTATATAGCCATGTAACAGAACACTTTAAATGGACTCAAACTGATCGCATGAAACTAGAACGATGATAATTAGTTGCAAGAAAGTAGGCTACTGGGGGCGCATCCAGGGGAAGTGGGAACCCAGGGGATGAGACTACTGCTAAGGAAATATCCGCGCTGCAAAAAGTTTTCGCAGATAACCGTTCCCATTATTTATGATAAAGGAATGAGTCTGACCCATCAGAAACGTTTAATCTCGGAATTGTAGATTAATTTTCTACTTTCCCTTGTAGAAACATGGTTGCAACAAAAATTGATTTTACTGTAACTAAAAATTATTTTCACTTCCCATGCTTTGTTTACATTTTTAGAAAGAAACCAGTCACGTAAACTTTCCCCTGAAGCAGGAAGGGCCTAATTTTCAGATTGAACAGAATTATGATCATTCGAACATGAGCTTTCCTAAAATTAAATTGGAAACCCCTTGATCCTTGATCAAATGGTAAGAGACCACGAACCTTGTGCCTCATTCACCTTGTCCATACACTTGGCTCTCTCCAAGAAGTCGGGTGCCTGTACTAAATCTTCACGTTTCCAAGCAGATCCCATGTTGATCAATGCAGATGGACCTTCCACAGATGTACATTCCCACTCCTAAGCCTAAAAGCCTTCCGAATGGTGAAAGAATACAAGAATATTCAATGAAAAACATACTTTTCATTATTTTCTTTTAAACAAATAACCACATATATATATACTAGCAACAAAGGCCCGTGCTAAGCCCAGGCCAAAAAATAAATTATGATAAAATTTGAAATTTACTATAAAAAAGCATATTAAAAAACCTTATAAAAATGCAAGTAACATTTCCGAAATATAACCTATTTTAGTTTATTCTTAAATTTGAAATTTTGATTAAGAGTTTACTGAAATAGTGCTATACATAAAAGAATCGTGAAAATTACATTTAAAGCATTAGATAGCAATTCTTTGGAGAAAATGTTTTTATTGCAAAATAGAAATTTGATTATTATATCAATAGATTGATCATATCTCCTCATTGAACAAAGCTATGAACTTAATCAATAAATTTAAATGTTTACCTAAAGAGGCCCACCAATGCCCGTGCTGAGCCCAGGCCAAGAAAATCAAATACATTTCAAATGTTTTAATATTGTTTAGTATAAATAATGATATTCATAGCAACAATGGCATAGGTACATCTTTATTTGCACAAAATTATATGCGTAAAAATACAAAATTATAAATCATACTTGATTTGAGAAACACTTTAATAGTAATAGCTGATTCCTTTCGTTTTAATTTAATAGTATCATGCAATAATCATCAACACCTAATAATAATCAAATAAATTAATTAAATAACTTTCTAATTCCAATGGACTGACTACCAACAACACATTGAAGCACTTAATAAAAAACATTGGAATCTAATGTTTTTTTAAAACTTATTTTTGAATACTTTAAATTTAATGAGAATACAATGAACAGTGGTCCACTTTAATAATAAATAATTTATCAATGGAGCCAACATTGATAATAGTAGCTACATGAGAATCTTCCTTATTTTAAATTCTATCAATAGAAACATATTTTTTTGAATGATTAGATATTAAGAGGGAAAATCAAGTGGAAATTTTAAAGGATAATAAGAGAGATTTTAGGAGATCCAAGTTTAAAAAATACTAATTGCCTAAAAGATAAAAGAGAGGGAGAGAGATTATAGGAGGAGAGGATCTAGCATTTTAGGATGCTAACATGGTGCTCTAAAAAAAATGGGTGCTGATATAGCACCCTCCAAAAGCCTCCAGTCTTATAGTTTTAATATATATAATATATTATAGACAAAACTACTATGCATCTATTCCTCACATTGTGGTGAGGGATACTTCCACATATGGAAAGTATTGACGTGCAAGAAGATAAAACCAGCACCCTCATGACACATTTTTTACCTTTATAGGTCTAAAAAGAGAATTATCTCTCACCATAAGGTGAGGGATGGATGCACAATAGTCTTAAATTCCAAGAGTTTTAACACTCCCATTCAGCACAAATATTTTAGAGCCGAGTTTTCCTTCTAAAATTCGAACTTGCAACTAGTTAAATTTGATATATATCATATTAGAGTTTCTTAGCTAACCATTTCCACTAAAATTTACTGCATTAATAGGAGTAGCAAAAATATTTTTCACCATCTCTTTAGGACTTTAGGATAATTATATTTCTAATCATTTCCAACCCCACCCCACCCCCCCCCCCCCCCCCCGGACCTACTTCCTTATGTGTACATATAATGATTGGGTCTCTCTCAAGCTTTCTGAAATAAGCATTAATTTGGAAACATTTGAGGATTTAAAATCGTCAAGATGAGGTTCAAAGTCCCAAACAGATTTCTAGTGCACAGTTCAAATTTTTTATGTGGAAAACCCAAACAGGGAAAACCGTAATACTGATCTCTTTGATCAAGGAAAACAAATACTAATAAATTGAATAGTTACAAGATATACTCACAATCATTTTTCCCAATTGAACTTAACCTAAGGACTGTAGTTTTTCTTACCGACAAACACGTTGTTCACTGTTCCCCTTGCTTAACACTCATCTCAATGCCACTCAAGACACATAATCTCCTATAAGAGAGTAAAAGCTAGGAAAAAGCCATTAGAAGCTCTGCAACTTGCAGCACAGTTTTCAATGCATGCTCTAGAGAGGAAGACGATCTCCACTGAATTCTAAGTTTAGAGTAGCGAGATGCATAATTAACTAGGGTTTACAAGAGAAGCCTTTTAAATAAGATGGAACTCGTGGCTTAGGGTTAGAATCCAATTAGGGCTCAAACAGGCAATCATAGAAGAATTAGGATTCGAGCAAGATCAGCTAGGCTCCGTTCAATTGGATGAAGGTTCGCTCGAGTGGGCTTCAGTTCTGTTTGGGCATTTTGCTCAGGCTCGCTCGAGCGGGCTCCAGTTCTATCTATGCATTTTGCTCAAGCTTGCTCGAGTAGGCTCTACGTTTGCTCGAGTGAACAACAATTCTATCTCCAGTTCTATCTATGCATTTTACTCAGGCTTGCTCGAGCAGGCCTCAAGTTCGCTTGAGTGAACAACAATTCTGTCTCTGATTTTTTCTGCTTCATGAATTTTTTTTATTAAATTTCTTAACTTCAGCGTATCAGGTGACTCACGCTATATTCTAAATTTAAAATATGAAAATTACAATGCATATTAAACCCGAGTTTAGTCCATAACCCATGAACTAGCCAACACTCAAAATCCTAACAACATTTCAATATAATCAAATGGGATTTTCTCCATTGAAAAAAACATTTTTCCGCTTAGTTTCTACGAATAACTCTTCAAATGTCCTTGATGACATTGACCGTGCCCATGTCTGATGCCACAAAGTGGGTTTGGGTGGGACCTAAATTCTTTTTCTCCATGTGAACATGGAAAAAGACCAAAGACAATCTCAGGTCTTCACATTCATAAGCATTTGAAATCCTTCACTCCAACCAAAAACTTCATTTTCCACTCTGGAGTCCAAAAGTCTTCATAATGGCAAAATAACACACAAATAAAGACTACTGTTTTCTGAAAATTCCAAATAGACACTTCTCAGTATTTTCATTTAAAACAAATAGGCCATTAATTTAATATTAGTTTCCAGTTGTTCCTTTTAGGATTTAAACTCACAACTAGTCAGCTATAATGCCATATGAAATTTCCTTAACTAATCATTACTTTCAAAATTTTATAGCTTTTTTTTTTTTTTGGAGAACAAAATTTTATAGCATTATTAGAGGTAATGGAAATACTTTTCACCTTCTCTTTAGGATCTCTAATCATTTCTCTCCCCCCATTTTCTTTCTTTTATGCACATATAGGTTATTAGGTCTCTCTCAAGATTTATGAAAGAAACAATAATTAGGAGACCTTCGAATAGTCTCAATTAGGTTTTTCCCCATTGATATAATCATTTTTGGGCTAATCTTAGTTCCTTCTAAGAATTGTACAAATGTTGTTGATGGTGATGCCCACGCCTTTCTCTTATGCACTTGCAGTGGGATCTAAATTCTTTTTCACCTTGTCAACATTGAACAAGACAATTGAGTTTCAAGTCTTTCACTTTCTTAGAAATTTCAAAACTCTTCAATATTTCTTATAGTACTATCTTTACTTTCACATCCCCTTGACTTGAATCCGCCTAGAGACTTTTAGGGTGTGTTTGAAAGCAGGATAGATTTTTTGTGGAATCGGATAGTTAATACCATTCAAGCCCATTCAATTGTATTATTGCATGGAATGATATTCTATTTATCCCAAATGTCAATCCACTCCCATGTTTGATTGCGTCTCTATAAATGGGGCACAAGGGACAAAAGGTTCTAAAAAATATAATTCCACCCCCTACTCAAAGCCAACTAAAGTGGAATAGAGACAAAAAGACCTAAAAAATATAATTCCACCCCCCACTCAAAGCAACTCAAGTTATCCCACCTCCCATATGAGATTATCTAAGCCCACATACAGGTATTAATTCACTAGTTAGTCGGGACTAGGATAACATTATCCCATATACTAAAAGTGCAAACAAATACGGGATAAGTGAGATAGAATGCAAAAAGTAACTTAACCCCCCACTTGTCCCCCCTTATCCTGCATCCAAACACCCCTTAAATCACTACTTTTCCTTGCTCTCGCTGCCTATTTCTCTACTAAAAATATCTCCTTCTTCTTCTCTCTTTTCTTTTGTTCTTCTCTGCCTCCAACCTTTTCCTCCTTTTCTGGTCTCTTCCTCATCCTATCCTCATTCTCCATTCTTCAAGTTTTTAGATTTCCCACTACTCTTCAATTCTCACTAGAATTAAAAGTAAATTATTCTTCTTTTGGATTTCTCTGAATATATATATATATATAGTTTTTTCACTTTTGGATTTCAATTTCTTATATTTTTTTAAATAAAATTATGCTCAGCCTGAGGCTACTGTTCTTCCAGCGCATGCTAGCAACTTCCCTTTTGACCCTTTTTTTTTTCTTGATTTTATTACACAACGGCAAATTAAAGGCCGTTCGTGTCCTTTTAGCTGTGTCTCAACTGGCCAAGGAAGGACATGAGTTTGCGAGTAGAGTGCTTTAGAAAAAATAAGAGAGAGACAGCCCACTTAATTTTCCAAATTCCATGATTAATTAATAGTGATGTGGATTACATCATCAAAAGTTATATTTTGAAAACAAAAATGCTCAGTTTATCTAAGGATAATGAGAACCTTGACTGTTTCTTTTCCTCATCATCATAATGTTATTTTCTGGTTTTGGGTAGTTTGCATCGTCACCAAGCTCTTTCCAGATTGTTATAATTAATCTGGATGATTAATCTTTTAGATGACCCACAAATCTGCATAGTAAGTCTTTGGTGTTATATACTTATATGTGGAATGTTGAGTGTCTGTTGCTTCAACTTTAAATATGTCACAATTAACAGGTCTTTTACGTCTGTGTTGTGCAGTGACATTGCTTATCCTATCAAGGAATTGGTTGGGTTCAGGTTAAGCCTATTCTTGCTAATTTGAGAGGCCACGGTTATTTTAGTTACTACTTTACCACAAAGGTGGGACTTATGCGCTACCTGGGGTTGAGAGGGCTCCCTGTCAACTTGCTCCTTCCCGGTAGAATAAGCAAAAGATATTTAAGAATAAATTTTGATCCTATCCATTTACCCCTTCTCAAGTGTCATTCTCTTATTTGCCCCTCAATAATTTTTTTCCCCCTCTTACTAAAGAATAGAACTTTAAAACACATATTGAGATTTTGGTCTTTTACTTTCATTAGAAGGACAAGATGCATTATGACTTGATTTTTCTTCTTTTATTTTTTACTTTTTCTTTCCCATTATTGAGCCTAAAATCCTAATCCTCTCAAAGTTCGGAATTCATAATTAGTATGGCTCATTTCATTTATTATCAAAACTTAAACTTATGACATTTTAATTTTTAATCTGGATTAAATTAGATCTAATTTAATTCGTAACTAAGAAATTTCATGTGAATTACTATAAATAGAGGTGTTTAAAAGATTTTTATTCTAATTACATGACAAAGGTTCCATCATGATTAGTGGTTTTAATAAAGTTTTAGAAAGATTTGGGCTGTAGACAACTGGCCAAAGATCAAGACTTCTTACAAATGTCAACCACATATTATAATCTAGAAAATTATTTACTTTGACTTATAAAATTTTAATCATGTACCTATAGTCAATATACTTATAGTCGAGTGGTGTTGGCACCAGTTTCATATATATGTCCAAGAATTGATCCTTGAGTCTTCACATTGAAAATGTTAGTATTGACAAGCTGCCCAACATAGCAAAAAAATTACTAAAATTATGCAATTTGCAACTCTGCTCCAGTCTATTGTACCCATTTTTTAAAACTTTGTTGGATATAAATAGCGATCTTTTCTAACATTTGTGGGGTATAATGTATTTTTTCCTAAGGCAAATGATAAAATTAAATAGAAGGAGGACAACAGAAGAAACTATACAAGCTCAAAATTAAGAGCCAAAAGAGGAGGGCAACCTATGAAAAAGAAGAGCTAGAGACATCAATTACAATTAGTGTAAACTCCCAAAAAATGAAAAAGCCGGTTGTGAGGCGGCCTTTGAACAGAATTTGAAACAACCTCAGCAATCCAACCAACCAACCGCCTTTTGATTTAGAGAATAATAACTAGCCTTTTAACTTTTTGTATCCAATATTGTAATATAATAACATTTTTTGGATATAATATAATAATTTTTTTAGTTCTTTCTCAAATTTCTTATGAAGAGAAACTTTTTGGCCCCTTAAGAGAGAATCCTCACTCCATCATTGAGGCCATGCGTCGGTATCCATCTTAATTAAAATTCTAGCTACACATGATCATTGGGTTGGCCTTGGTCTATGGGCCCAAATGAACCAAGGCCTGTTAAGAAGGTTTTTTAATAGCTGTTTTTACAAATTTAATTTCTACCCATCTAACTACCTGCTTTTGTTGTATAAAGGATATATAAAGGATATTACAAGGGGGTTTTGCACATAAGATGTCACTCTTAATTCTTAAATGACTTCAACAAATCAGGGCCAACCCATTTGAAGCATGTTGACTGGCAAGTCAAATTTTTAATGCTCTAATTGGATAGTTTTCAGTTGAAAACCAGTTCTCTGCTTTATCTAGTGATGCTGGGCCCAACATGCGAGTCAACGCAGCATGGCACGGCCCTGCATGGTCAACAACACAGTACAGCTAGCACCGCACAAACACATCGGCCGTGTTGGGCCGAGGGCGCTAGGTCCGCAGGCACAACCTGAGGCACGCCCCATTTCAATCCATAATGTTTCATATTTTTTTATAGTATATATTTTCTATTTTTTTAGTATAAATATAAAAAATACATAAAAAATATAGTCTTTTACTTTATATTTTTTTTATTATCTATAAAAATTATAAAAGTCTTTAAGGCAATTCTATTGAAGAACCTTCAAATAGAAGAAATTCAAATGAATTTTTTCCACTAGAGTAGATTAAGTTTGATCAAACCACTTAAATTTATGTATCTTTCTCTTATTTATATGTATTTTTTAAGTTCTTTAATCTAAAAGCTTAAAAAAATAGAATCATGGAACATCAAAAGGGGCGGCACCTTCGGCACGACATGTTTGACATGGCACAGCATGTGGGCCGTGCTGGGCCGAGCCCTGTTGACACGGAAAGAAACACCGTATATGCCATGCCGGCACGGCACGTTTTACATCTCTAGCTTTATCCTAGTAGATAAGATGAACAATTCTTACTAGGAGGTCAAAGTTCAGCCGTGGCCCAACCCCCCTTCCTAGCATGTGTGAGTTTTCCTCCTAGCATGTATAAGTTTTGTGTTCTCTTTGCATGCGTGAGTTCCTAACTCCTCGCATGTGCAAGTCTCTCAAAAGACCCAGCTTAAAAAAAATAGTAATCTGCTTTATCTTTGCTGAGAGTATTATGAGAATCTTCAAACATAGTTATCAAATTTTATTCCATTAACTATTGCTACCAAAACCTCAAGGTGTTAAAAGAGACAGCATAAACAGTTTTAATATTCCCCACCAAGTCCGATTAGCTCTGATACTATATTAAAGTTTCTACCATTTCTACCAAAGCCTCAGGGTATTAGAAGAGGCAATGTAAATACTTTTTAATATTTACCATCAGGTGACGCCCACTCCTTAATAAAAATAAATTGCTTTCTCCATAGTTGAAAAAATTTGTTCCTACTAAAATGCTGAATATGCTAGTGCCTACCTCAAACTGAGTTTTGAAACTCTTAGTTTGGATGATTTCTGAAATATACACTAATAAATGCATGTTAGCTAGCTAGAAGGACTTTGTCATTTGCTTGCGTCCAGAACTGATGAATAGTTTCACCTTATGTTTAGAAAATCGTGTTACACCCATGCAACGGTCATGGTACATCAAATCTGCGGAGACTTCCAAATCACTGGAACACGCAAATATATCATGATTAGATCCGGTCTCAATCCCGTATGATACCATCACTATGAAAGTAAATATGAACGTAAATCATCCGCTACAAAATAAATTTTGACTTTTAGCAGGGGTCAAAAAGCCGCTGCCACAAAAACTTCCGTTTTTACTTTAAAAAAAAAAAAGATGCATGTGAAATAGAGGTGGAAACATTATCCACTGCGAAAAACGAGCATTAGCGTCAGAATAAACTATCGTCTAATATAATGATTAGATCCGGTCTCAATCCCGTATGATACCATCAGTATGAAAGTAAATCACCCGCTACAAAATAAAATTTGACTTTTAGCAGGGGAAAAAAAGCCGCTGCCACAAAATCTTCCGTTTTTACTATAAAAAAAAAAAGATGCATGTGAAATAGAGGTGGAAACATTATCCGCTGCGAAAAACGAGCATTAGCATCAGAATAAGCTATCGTCTAATATTATTAAATTTGATGGTTTTCCCTCCATCTTCTTTCTTTCCCTGTAATAATTGACTTCTCCGTATAAGAATGTCAAACATTTCCCAGGTCTCACAAGAAGGACAAACTAGCTATATCATGTGGATAGTATTAGATAGGAAAGTTTATAATACCAAGAATTTATTTTAGATTGTAATTCAATTACTATTTTTGTGCGGCGAAAAAATAAAAGTAATCAATCACAAACAACACACAATTTAATGTAGAAACTTAAATAAGAAAAAACCACGAGTCCCAAGTGGACAAAATCAATCACTAACTTTCGCAATATAATATATACTCACAACCCAACAATCAATTCATCGACAAAAGTCGTAATTGTTCTTGATAGATCTGCACAGCATACAGTTCCTCAATACTCTATTATTAGTGCCTTGATCTTCACAACGAATGAATCTCTATACGAGAGAACAATCTCCTACAATGAAGCAATAAATCTCCTATAAAGAAATAAAATATCAACTTTAGAACTTAAAACCTTCAGCTCAATCTCTGCATAAAACCTCTAGATAATATCTTCAAAAGTAATCTCAACTCAAAATTTATAGATCTCTATGTGTTGTGTTGTACTTATGGCTAAGACAAATCCTTTTTTTATAGCCTACAATTTGTACCTTAAAAGAATACTCTTTGTAGAATAAGAATTGTCAGTTTCTTAAAAAAATGCTTATTCTGAAATAAGAATTAACAGTTTTAGCACAAATAGGAAACAAACCTCAAACAGGAAAGTTTTGTCCAATCCCATGAATTAGCTAACTTCCTAAAAAAAACCTTATAGGGTATTTTATAAAAACCAATAGTTTATAAAATAAATTTCAAGAGACACTTGATTGTATCTTTTCAAGATGTTTTTCAAATTTTATGTGTTTTAAAATTTAAAGTGTTTTGCATCTTTTTTGTAAGATGCATCTCTTGGGCCCATTTTGGTGGATGTGACCTAATTCTAAAGGATGCATTCCAACGCCATTTGTTTAGGCCGGTCCAATTCAAGGTTTGGATATAAGCAGAACACAATTATTTCAAAAGTGCATTGTCTGAGAGTCTTTTCTTCTTTTTCATTTTTACTTTTTTAAGGCAATCTCAAATTTCTAATTCTCGTGTGAAAACTTTGAATCAAAGTCTAGTATTACATTAAGGGGACAGAATTTCATCAAAAGCATCTGCATGTGAAAAAATTGACCTGTTTTAGAAAACATCTTAATTGGTGTGTCTTGCCAATTTTTTGCTTTCTTAATTCAATTTCATACACTCATTTATATTCACTAATTAATTATTCCAATTTTTTTTTTCCGCATTGCACATTCCTTATAAGTAATTTCCCAAACAGATAGTGCACAAAATATTTTTCGTCTTTTAGATTCCTACTATCTTGTGCCAATGATCAGCTAATTAAATGCATAGAACAAAGAAGATAACTACATAAGTTATAACGAAAGGAAAATCGTTTTACTAACACTTGTTTCAAAACACAATTGACACAGGACAAATCCAGATCACAAGAGGATAGCTGCGGCCTGCTTGGTCAAGGGTGTGTACGTTTTAGAGCGCGATGGCCAAGAAGAAGGCGAACAAGATGCGCGACAAGCACAGCCTTGGTTTAGTTCCTTCAATTTTAAATTAGATCGAATGCCCATTCATGACGAAGATAAATCCATATATAGCGCCATTTACAAGTTTGAATCTCCTTCCCACATGCCTCCAGAAGCTCCAGAATATGTCATTGCCTTTCGCGGCACTCTTCTCACGGAAAGTTGCGTGTTAGAAGATCTCAAGTTGGACATCAATATCCTCCGCCAGTGCTTTCACAAGAGAGTGCGTACTATAACAGCCACAGAGGCAGTGGAAAGTGTTGTGTTTCCTGAGGATAATCCTGGTCCCATGTTGAATGTGTGGTTGGTGGGACATTCTCTAGGTTCAGCATTGGCCATTCAAGCTGGAAAGAATGTAGCACAAAAGATGCTATTCTTACAACATTTCTCTTCAATCCTCCATACCCTTCGCTTGTGAGTACTGATCTAATTGGACATGAGGAGTTGAGGCATCGGATCGAAAAGGAAAAAGGAGAGTTCAAGAACAAGCTTGTCAACCTTTCAAAAGATTCCGTGCAAGTTCATGAGGATAAAGCTAACTTGCAAGATTAACAAGATGGTCTCCTCTCCTATTCGTCAATCCGGATGACTTGATTTGTTCGGGGTAGATCGGATATTTTAAGCAGAGGAAAAAGTTTTATAAACTTGATTCAGTTGATGAATGGATGATAGATACAATGTTCTCTACTAGGCTATTTTGGAGAATGCGGTGAAGAATGAGATTACCAATATGTTTAGCGAAAAGGAGGCGATTAAGAAAGAGAGCGATTATGAGCCCTTTTACCTTCTCCCGAGTGCGTCGCTTACCATTAATATTGGTTACGGTGAAGTGGGAGATGGAATTACTATGCAAGAAAAGTTCTTGGAGTGGCCAACGACTAACCAGATTTTACCATTGGATTGTTCGTCGTTACTTATATTTTTATTGAATTGCTCATAAACTTATTTCTCTAGAATTATGGAGTAAATAATGTGTATTTGAACAAAATGATAATAAATACACTTACTTTCTATTTAATTATTCTATGTACTTGTCTTAATTCCATTTTTTGTATGAGTATCAGGAGAATGACATAATTTAGGGTGAGCCTAAAAGGAATACCGAATGGAGCGCAGACGATCATACTGTTGATGTCTAAAGATGCCGTAGACTATAATTTCTTTTTTAAATTAGTTTACTTTATCCTGTTTTATTTTGAAAATTGTGTGTGTGTGTGTATGTGTGTATGTGTTTTTTTTTTTTTTTTCTGCTAAGGCAATTGTTGGTAATTTTATTTGACTTTAAATTATGGCTTGATATTTTAAGTCTGTTTAGAATATAAAGTTAGATTTATTTAAGCTTGTGCTTGTAATCTTGATCACTCGATGCCTATTTTTAAACATTCCGTTGTGATTCGACTAATCTCACATGATTGATTAAATAAAATACCTACAATTTAAACTTCGGATTTAGATGATTTTTTTAAGTGAATCCGGAATTCAAGTTGTGATGTTTGTCATTTGTATAAGGGCCCATTATCAATTAGGTCCATACTATAATAATTTTGAAGTGAAATAATCTTATTAAAATATGTCTTTATATGTATATGATCGTAGTTATTTTTGGAGTAAAATTCCTACTGAATCCCTAGAAAGGAGCTTGTATTAAACAAAAGAAGTGAGGTATCAAAATCTAGAAGTGACATCTTGATGATCCCTTCTAGATCTCCATGATTACTCAATCTCAACCTTCCCACAGAAATAACATGTTTTCTCTTTTATCTCACCACAAAACAAACCCTAAATATTCAAATTGCTTTTGATCATTGTTCAAAATCAAATCCTTGGAGATTTCCCATCAATTTTCCACAAAGTCAGGAAAACCTCAAGTTTTTCAATTGTAAATTTTGAGGGTCTGGTCTAGCACAAATCCTCATCCATTCTTAATTTTCTAGGACTTTCAAGTTAGACCCAACCTCCACCCTTACCCCCAACAGGATTTTAAAATTCACACTTTTGTGGATATATGCACCAATACCAATTTTTTGTTGGGCGCGTGTGTGCAAAGGCAATCAAGATCAAACAATCACCACACAAGAAGACAAGAAGATTTACGTGGTTCGGCAAAGATGCCTACGTCCACGGAAAACCAATTTTCACTAGGTTCTCCTCCAATCTGTGAAACCACAGCCTTGGAATCTCAGCCACTCTCAGCCTCTCTGATTAATTCTCTAGGGTTACATATTACATCATATATATAACCATTACATCCTTATCCCTCAAAAACTCTATCTCAAGAAAAAGGAAAGTCTTAACATATTAGAAAACTACTATTTGACAAAACAGGAAATTCCTAATATCATTGAGGAAACCACCCCAGATATAGAACCCAATCATGGTTTGGACCCACATGGCCAACAATGAACCCTACCCGGGTCCGCGTCCATAGCCCAGCCCGCAGCAGCAGAGCGCTAGTGTCAGCCGACGTCAGCGAAGGTACAGTCAAAGGCCAGAGTTGACCAGATTGACGGCAAAAGTTTGTTTCTGTGATATCTTGATCATTCGATGTCCGATCGGAGATCCGTTTGCGCCTACGGACTCGTTTCGAGCAGATCTACGTGTTAGTGGAAAAAGATTGGCTGTTTGACGGTCAAACAAGAAGTTTGACCAAATTGAGAGAGCAGAAAACCGTTTTTACAATATCGGAGCCATCTGAAGTTGGATTTCAGATCCGTTTCTTCCAGCGTGCTCGTGTTGACGAGATCTACAGCTTGGTGCAGGAGTTGAGGTCAATGTTAGTTGTTTGTTTTTCCTGTTACTTAATTTGATTAAGATGGAGAACAATACTATCAACACTACCATGGTTAAACTCAACCATTCAAATTGGTTGATCTGAAAACCGAAGATGGAGGATATTCTCTATTGTAAAGACCTCCATGATCTCGTTGAGGGGGACAGTGCCCGACCGAAAGATATGCAAGATACTGAATGGAACAAATTGCATAGAAAAGCGATTAGTCACATCAGACAGTGGGTTGATAACAGTATATTTCACCACATGTCTAATGAAACCAATGCAAATACCCTTTGGAAAAAGCTAGAAGCAATGTATGATAAAAAGACCTCAGTGAACAAAGCCTTCTTGATCAGAAAGCTTGTGAACATGAAATTCAAGGATAGTGGTCAGATCGAAGATCACATCAATGAGTTCCAAAGTGTGGTAAATCAGTTAGCCACTATGAAGATGATCCTTGATGATGAGATGCAAGCTTTGTTGCTTCTGAGTTCTTTGCCAGATTCATGGGAGACATTAGTTGTTTCCTTGAGCAATTCTACTCCAGATGGTGTGTTATCTATGAGTCAGGTTACCTGTAGTCTACAGAATGAATAAACTAGAAAGAAATCTGCAGGGACAGATAATGCACAAGAAATCTGCAGGGACAGATAATGCACAGGCCTTTGTTACTGAAACAGGGGGAGGAGTAAGAGTAGAGGACCAAAGGGGGGTCGTGGCAAGTCTAGAGATGAATCACAGTCTAAGTCTAGCAGTGAATCACAGAGCAAGAAAAGGTCTGTAAAATGCTTTTTTTGTGGCAAGATGGGATACGTTAGGAAAAATTGTTTTGCCATGAAGGAACAGAAAGGATCCAATAATGAGAAGAAAAATGACAGTGATAACACTATAGCTACTTTGGAACAGGAAGTAGTGGTGCTCGCCGGCGATGATGATAAGTGTTTGAGTGTTGCAGATGGTCAGGTTGAGTGGGTTGTTGACACAGCAGCATCCTACCATGCTACTCCCTGCAGGGAGATGTTCACGGCGTACAAAGCAGGTGACTTTGGTACTGTGAAGATGGGCAACACGAGTCATTCAGAGATTGTTGGTATCGGTGATGTCTGCATTAAAACCGATATTGGTTGCACAATGACGCTGAAAGATGTGCGACATGTTCCTGATCGTGGTTGAATCTGATTTCCGGGACTGCATTGGACCGTGCAGGTTATGAGAATTACTTCAGAAATGGCAGATGAAAGGTCACTAAAGGGTCTCTTGTTTGCAAGAGGAACAGCAGGTAATACTCTTTATAAAACACAAGTAAAGCTGTGCAAAGATGCGTTGAATGCAGTTCAAGACAATTCCTCTCTGAATCTGTGGCATAAGAGGCTTGGTCATATGAGTGAGAAAGGCTTGCAGATGTTGGCAAAGAAGGATTTCATTCCTTGCTCCAAAGGTATATCCCTTGACCCTTGTGATTATTGTTTATATGGTAAACAGCATAGGGTTGCTTTCTCTTCGACATCAAAATTGAAATCAAATGTGTTGGATTTGGTATATTCTGATGTTTGTGGTCCCATAGAGGTAGAATCATTGGGTGGCAATAAGTTCTTTGTCACGTTCATTGATGATTCCGTTGAAATCAAAGAATCAAGTATTCCAGATGTTTCAACAGTTTCATGTCAAGGTTGAAAGAGAAACAGGTAAACTCTTAAAGTGTCTCCGTTCAGATAATGAAGGAGAGTACACATCCAACCAGTTCAAAAGCTATTGCTTGAAGCATGGCATTCGACATGAAAAGACAGTTCCTGGTACTCCACAGCACAATGGTGTGGTAGAGAGAATGAACCGCACTGTTCTTGAGAAAATGAGATGCATGATAAGATTAGCACGGTTGCCTAAGTCATTCTGGGGTGAAACCGTTCTGACTGCCGTTTATCTGATTAATAGATCTTTCTCAGTTCCTTTGAATTGTGATCTTCCAGAGAGAAGATGGACAGGTAAAAATGTTTCCTATTCACATTTGAAGGTGTTTGGATGTAAAGCATTTGTACATGTACCAAAGGAGCAGCGTTCCAAGTTGGACGATAAGGCAGTGAGTTGCATCTTTCTTGGCTATGGTGGAGATGAGTTTTGCTACAGATTATGGGATCCAGAGAAGAGGAAACTTATCAGAAGTAGGGATGTGGTTTTCCATGAAGATCAGTTCTTTGGAGATGTTGAGAAGATTAATAAGTCTTCTGAGATAGTTGATGGAGTGGTTGATCTCGCACCGACTCCTTCTCCGGTGCAGACTACAGGTGGAGAAGGTGGACAAAACGATCCGGATCGTGATGAGGCACAGGGGTTGCCAGATGATGAGGGTGTTGAGCAGGGGGAGCAGCAATCTCCTCAGATTGAAACCACGGAACCTCAAGTTAGGAAGTCTACCCGAGAGCGTCAACCATCAACTAGGTATCCTGCATCCGAATATGTGTTCCTTACTGATGAGGGAGAGCCAGCTAGCTTCCGAGAAGCAATGACTCATTCTGATAAAGATGAGTGGATGAAGGCTATGCAGGATGAAATGAGTTCTTTGAAGAAGAATAAGACATATGAGCTGGTGCAACTTCCTAAAGATAGGAATGTTCTGAAAAACAAATGAGTGTTCAAGCTGAAAAAGGATGAGAATGGAAAACTGGTGAAGCACAAAGCACAATTAGTGGTAAAAGGCTTCGCACAGAAGAAGGGTATTGACTTCAGTGATGTTTTCTCTCCTGTTGTGAAAATGACTTCTGTTAGAATCGTTTTGGGTCTAGTCACCAGCATGGACCTTGAGCTTGAACAGATGGACGTGAAGACCATGTTTCTTCACAGTGACTTGAAAGAAGAGATCTACATGACTCAGTGTCACAACCCGGGCCCAGAAATCGGGGGTTAGCGAAAAGCTAAACCAGTGACACACGTACTCCCGTGCACGTGCATCCAAACCCAGTCCAGATGCACACACACAAGGGATCTAACACGTGCCAAACAGACGAACGCGGAAGCTGTAGATATCATAGCAAGCAACAAAGAAAATAGCGGAAGCCAAAGCAAATACAAATACGGAAGCGATAAAGACAATTACACTGATAGAAAACCGAATACACACCAAAACCAAAATATACAAAAGATACAGAATACAAGTCCAAAGTCCAAAGTCTGAATATAATTCCCAAAAACCAAAACTCGAAATTAAAGCCACTGGTATGCATGCACGCACTTGGCAGAAGTGATCAGGCCCACTCTGCCAGACCGGAGGGTGCCTCTACACTCGCCCCTGCAGCCTCCTCGACCGCCGGGGAGCTGGGCAAGGTATCTGTGCCTACAACACCACAGACAACACAAATGAATACAACGATCCAGCAAATATAAGTAGCAGAGATGAAACACTCATAGTATCAAAGCTGAATAAATGACAGAATAATGATTTCAGAGTTTCATCTTAGTATACTAAGCAAATCGTGCGTAGAAGTAAAGCATGATATGTGAATCAAAGCATAGAAATACTGAACTAAGTGGCTACTACGTTAACCATGTTCTCT
Source organism: Sextonia rubra (assembly GCA_037013555.1). Classification (NCBI taxonomy): domain Eukaryota; kingdom Viridiplantae; phylum Streptophyta; class Magnoliopsida; order Laurales; family Lauraceae; genus Sextonia; species Sextonia rubra. The sequence continues at coordinate 46,921,059 of JASUAD010000001.1, forward strand.
CCAATAGAGAGCAGAGCAAAGCAGAGCAGAGGAGAACACCACTGACCGGGCCAGGGTACAAGTGGGTCTCAGGTTCCTGGGTTCCGAGGTCCCAAGACAAAGCGACACTGCAGTGAATACAGAGGTACAGAGATCTAAGCCAAAGGTAACCCCGTCGGGCATCCTAGGGCTAAGGCTGAGTAGAGCCAGACTAATACCAATCAAATCAATTCCATAGAAAAGGAGATTATCCGCTTTGGACTCACCGATGGCAAAGACCGGATCTTATCCTCACGTATTAACCTCTGGGCAGAGCCACCAGGGAATACCCAAAATATACAAAGCCAGAGAATATACAAAGCATAGCATATATCAAAGCTTAGTGCAGAACGAAGAATTAAACAGGTATACAGAACGAAAGCAAAAATGACTGAGGAATGCATAAATATAGATTAACAGAACAGAGGGCAAAACTATAAACAATATGCAATGCATCTCAGATTAATACGGAGTCAAGGTTCATTACAAGCCAATCCTAAGCTAGTTGTTCACTGTCACTAACCGTGCATGTTGATGTAGTTTTAAGTTAATCAATGCACCGTTGCCATCAAAGTGTTGCGTAATCTTTGCGTGCACTGACGTCCCTTAAACCAACACCCATGGGGAGGTGCTTAACAGTAAAACAACACCCACATGAATAAGTCACAGCCTAACAGACTATTCACGTGATCCAAGGAATCCATTGGGCCATTTTACATGGGTGGTTAACCTGTATTTGAGCCCTACAAGTCTCACCATTATCCTAGGTTATATTTCAGCATTGCCATGCCTAACGGTTTAGCCATGAGGGACCTATGGTTGAGCCGAAGACATCTTACGCGCTCGTCGTAATATGCACTACGGCTTCACCTTGGTTCCATACAAAACACAGCTAAACTGATCATCCTTTCACCTCTGATCTGGTACCTTTTTCGGCTGAGCTACAGTCAGGATACGGCTTAGCCGTAGACCAATCCACGGCTTGGCCGTAGCATTCCACGGCTTAGCCGTAGCCACACCGTAGGAGTTCTGTGTTGGAAAAGTTTCGACTGATCAGAGATTTAATTCACGGCTGGGGTACGGTTTGGGTCACGGCTAGCTTACGGCTCAGCCGTAGAACAAGTTACGGCCTAGCCGTATCCTAGCCGTAGAACAAAACTGAAAATTGAAGTCTCTGGAAATCAAACCGTAGAAGTTCACGGCTTAGCCGTGCAATACAGATACGAAAATGGGTTGAGTACAGAAACGAAAATTTGATACAGAAACTGCACAAAATGAGTTACAGAGGTTCCAAATCACCAAATGTGGCTGTAAAACATCAGATACACTAAAGAAAATGGAAATCAAAGCATTCAAATAGAACACCCATGTGTGTTATAAAAGTCTGTACTTATACTTGCCTCAAACTCTGTCAAATCCTCTGAAACAAGCTCCAAATCCACTAAATCAAAGCAAATCAAAGAGATACACCATGCATGAGATGAAGACACAGAAATCAGAGAATGAGAGGTGCAATTGGAGAAGAAGAGAGAAGAGTTGGGAAAGAACCCACTTACCTAAGCAATATACAGAGATGAGAGAAGAAGAGAACCCAAATCAAACAAGGGATCCAATCCTCAATCGATCAAGAGAAGCAAAGAAGAGAGAGAGAGAGAGAGAGAGAAAACGTGGAGAGCTTCTCCTGGAATTCTCCTCTTGCATGCACGTTGAAGACAATAACAGGGAATGAGGACATCTGTAAGATGACTCATCTATATATGTTTTGGAGTTTAAAACAAGATCCAATGGGTTTAGGCTATTTACAGTTTAAGTCACACGAAGGTCCATCTTCCCCAATTGACTCCAAATGGTTCTAAGACAGTTACGGAAATTGTCGAGCCCAACGAAATACACGTGCTGACACCAAGATGATGCAAAGATGATGTGAGCAAAACAAAAGCAAAATTACGAAAAAGGGCTTAGAACTACCTATCTCAGGTCAAAAGTCACTCAACTACCTATCCAAGGCCCAAAACCAAGTCCAAAAGAATAAAATAAAACAAAACACACACTAATGAGCCACTAATCCGGCTCAAAGGGGATCGGAGTGTTACACTCAGCCAAAGGGGTTTGAGGTAGAAGGAAAAAAACAGATGGTTTGCAAGTTAAAGAAGAGTCTCTATGGGCTGAAGCAAGCACCGAGATAGTGGTACAAGAAGTTTGATTCATTCATGTTGAGTCATGGGTACCGGAGGACAACTGCAGATCATTGTGTCTATGTTCGTCGATTTATCGATGGCAGGTTCATCATCCTTCTTTTATATGTAGATGATATACTGATAGTTGGACAGGATAGCAAATTGATTGGCAAGCTAAAAGAGGAGATGTCAAAGTTGTTTGACATGAAAGACTTGGGTCCCTCACGAATAATATTGGGCATGCAAATACGTCGTGATAGGAGTTCCAAGCAGCTGTGGTTGTCATAGGAGAAATATGTTGAACGAGTTCTCGAACGGTTCAACATGAAGAATGCTAAGCCAGTTAGCATACCTCTAGCCAGTCACTTCAAACTAAGCAAGCGCTTGTGTCCTACTACAGATGATAAAAAAGAACGGATGGCATGTGTTTCTTACTCCTCTGTTGTGGGGAGTCTTATATATGCCATGGTTTGTATACGGCCAGACATTGCTCATGCTGTGAGTTTAGTGAGTAGATTTCTCGCAAACCCTGGAAAAGAGCATTGGGAAGCAGTGAAATGGATCTTTAGGTATTTGAGAGGTACTTCCAAGGTGTGTTTATATTTCGGAGGCTCAAAACCAGTTATGAAAGGTTATACCGATGCTGATTTTGCAGGCGATCTTGATTGTCGGTTGTCGACTTCTGGTTATTTGTTTACTTTCGTAGGGGGAGCTATTTCCTGGCAATCAAAGTTATAGAAGTGTACAGCACAGTCTACAACTGAAGCAAAATACATAGCTGCTAATGAAGCAGGGAGAGAGATACTTTGGTTGAAGAGATTCCTTCAAGAACTTGGTTTGAAGCAAGAAGAATATGTAGTTTACTGTGATAGTCAAAGTGCTATGGATTTCAGTGAGAATGCTACATATCATGGTCGCATGAAGCACATTGACATCAAGTACCATTGGATTCGTGAGGTGATCGAGAAGAACTTCATAAAGCTGGAAAAGATTCATTCAAACAATAATCCCTCGGACATGATGACCAAGGTTGTGTCTAAGAGAAAGCTGGAGCTGTGTTCAGAGTTAGCAGGACTGAATTTCCATTAAGGGGTTCAAGGCATCTTCCCTATGGTCGGGAGGGGGAGATTGTTGGCCATGTGGGTCCAGACCATGATTGGGTTCTATATCTGGGGTAGTTTCCTTAATGATATTAGGAATTTCCTATTTTGTCAAATAATAGTTTTCTAATATGTTAGGACTTTCCTTTTTCTTGAGATAGAGTTCTTGGGGGATAAGGATGTAATGGTTATATATATGATGTAATCTGTAACCTTAGAGAGTCAATCAGAGAGGCTGAGAGTGGCTGAGATTTCAAGGCTGTGGACGCAGACCCGGGTCGGGTTCACCTAACCCGGAACTGAACTACAATATGCGCTGGGCTGGACCGTCTGCTAACGGGTCGGGTCGAACCTGACCTAACCCGGAACTGAACTTGATTTTGCTGCCTGGCTACGCTGCAATCGGGTCGGGTCGAATTTGACCTGACTCAGCCCGAATCCCCTTCTTCTTCCTCTGTTTTCTCTCTCTAGTTCTGCAACAGAGATCAGGGCCGCCCTATCTTCTTCGTCCGCTGCGACGGTCCGAAGACTAGCGGCGCGGCCCGGTGGCGGGGTACAGCAGCGGTGACGTCCACCGATCGGGGTCTGGCGCCTGCGACCGGCGGCTCTGTTGACGACGGCAGCAACTGCGGGAGACGAACGCGGCGAGCGATGTCTTCTGTGTGCGGCTTCTCCAGCGATCTGAGCGGGGCAACAGCGGTAGCGGTTGCTCTCTTCTTCTACGGTGAACCAAGGACCCTCTCTGATCTCTTCTTCCAGCAACTGTAGAGACCAATTTCTCTGTAACAGAGAAATCGTGTTTCGCACGTGGCCCACACAGAGATCACGTCTAATCTCTTCCTCCTGTTGATCTTCCACGCACAATCAACCTGGCTCTGATACCACTTGTTTTGCACGTGTATGCAAAGGCAACCAAGATCAAACAATCACCACACAAGAAGACAAGAAGATTTACATGGTTCGGCAAAGATGCCTACGTCCACGGGAAACCAATTTCCACTAGGTTCTCCTCCAATCTGTGAAACCACAGCCTTGGAATCTCAGCCACTCTCAACCTCTCTGATTGACTCTCTAGGGTTACAGATTACATCATATATATAACCATTACATCTTTATCCCCCAAGAACTCTATCTCAAGAAAAAGGAAAGTCCTAACATATTAGAAAACTACTATTTGACAAAACAGGAAATTCCTAATATCATTGAGGAAACCACCCCAGATATAGAACCCAATCATAGTCTGGACCCACATGGACAACATTTTTCTCATCCATACACATTGATATGCACCGATGTTGATATATAAGCCTCAGCTATATATATCCTCAGTGAGAAATTCAAGTTCTGCGGGCAAGAAGAAATATTCAAATATGTAAATTATTCCTCACGGATTACTAACATGTTATCAAACAAACGCTTAATGAACCTTATTTTCACAGCACTAACCTAAGTTCAAGCAAATTTCTTCTTTCAGTTTGTTTCATGCCTCTGTTCCAACTAATAACATGGCAATCTACCATAATGAAAAGAACAACTGCCAAAGCGAGGAGTAGAAAAAGTCCAATCCTTACACCATCCATGCTTCCTTCTTTCCTCAGAAGGATACCCCAAATCCGCCGTTTTCATTGCACTGGAAGCAGAGAATGAGAGAATGAATCAACAAAAAGAGCCCTCAAACTGTTTTAAGGGACAACTCTGTGTAATGAATTCTTCAGTTTTAGGATGGTCATAAATTTATAAATCTGGCCTGAATCGGATTTGAAGCACGTTCTACTACTTTTAGGTGCTCCCATTTTCCCATCCCCGTTTAGAGCCACTTGTCATTTTTTTTGTTTTTCATTAATCGAAGGGTTGTGCACACAAAATCATCTGAATGCGATGGAGGATTAATAATTTAGTATTGTGTTTTCCTACGATTCAGCTCACGGACGTACACAAATGCCTTCCTATTAGTAGGGCAGACTGTGGAAAAATATCTCTTTTATGGATAAGGGGTCAACAAAAAAAGAACCTCATCATATGGCCCTTGCCCTTGATTTAATAGCCTTACAATTTAGTGGTCTTTTCATTATATATTTCTTTAGAATTCAATACAACAGTAGATAAAGATTTGATGAGAGTAAAACTAGGATAACGTCAAATCATGAGGAAATGTGTTAAGTATATTGTTTTTTGCAAATCTAATGCCTATACATTTTGGTTGCAATGGTTAGATGGTTAACAATTCTTGACATGGTATCACAGCCACCATGGTATCACGATACCTCGTCCTTGGTATTATGTTACGGGCATAGGTGTTCATGGTAGAAGGCCCCATACTTTATGACATGCGCGTGCTTTGAGTCCAAGTAGTTTCCCGACCAAGGGAGATATTAAGTATAATGTATGCTGCAACTTTAACGCCTAAGCATTTTGATTACAATAGTTAATAACTCTTGACATAATGAGCATGTGAAAGGGCCTTTACTGATCAAACATGGGCCCAAAAAGCTGGACTACATATTGGTAAGTTGTGGGAGAACATTTTCTAAAATCATTTGTTATATATACATTATCCGATTTATAGCAATCATGAAGTGGGTTTAACAGTGTAAATCATGAAGTCATCATAGGTTGAGTCAAAACAAATAAAGGAGGCATGGGAGGTTGAGACCCAAAAGAGAGCCCGCTAATTACCACTTAGGTAATGAACCATTCTCAAAAAGATAATTGAGTTGGGATGGGATATGGATTTAGCCAGACCCTTGCTATCCTCACCCCTACATTCCCAATACAACTCAAGAAACAGGCCTTAAACTAAAAGTTTTCAAAATTTGCCTTCCAAGATAGGAAATCGAAAAAAAAAAGGAAAAGAAAAAGAGAGAGAGAGAGAGAGAGAGAGAGAGAGAGAGAGAGAGAGAGAGAGAGAATAAAAAGAAAAATGAAAAAACCTTCCAACATTACAAGTTTTGAGGACTTTTCGTCTTTAGCGTTGAAAGAGAGCGATTTTTACACATTGCAATTTAGCTCAGACATTGAAATAGAGTAGAGCCACACTACCAGGCACCCACCTAGTTTCGAAGCCCGCAAGAAAGAGTGCTTTTTTCCATTGAGATGTAATATGTGTGTGTGGCTCCATTATTTACGTGATATATGTGTGTGTACATGTGTATGTGAGGCTAATTTTTGTGATTATGTTAATTAAATATAGATATTTTGTTTGTCAACATATGTATTCAATTTGGGGCCAAGTCAAGGTAAGCCCCTACCCTCACATATGCAGGCCAGCTAAGACTTACCCAAAGTACTCAGTATTCTTGGTAAGCCTGTAATACATTGGTCATAGGCCCAGCTGTGGGCGGATGCAGCAAGCAGTAGCTTGGGGCCTCAACCCTTGGCTAGTGAAGCAAAAAAGTTGACTTTTAGCAGCAGTTTTTTTTGCCAATAAAAGTCACATTTTGCAAGAGAATTATTTTTCTGCTGCTAAAAATTTCATTTTTACTTAGAAATATAAAAATGGACATTAATTAGCTGTAAAAAATTTTTACACCAATAAAAATTACTTTCTTTGTAGTGAGACATTACACAATCTTTAAAAAATTAATGACATTTTCAACGTTAGAAGATTGATGACATTACACAACCTTAGAAAATTAATGGTATAAAATTTATCTATAAAAATTTCATATATATACTCACTTATAATATTATACTCAACTTCACACATTGTTATGATCTTAATTTATCTATAGCAATTTTTATGGTCTGACATTAGACTATAGCATATGACTAATGTCAGACCATATAATAAAAGTGGCAATTGATATTAGACTCAATTATGACCTGCATATAGATGGAAAGTTTATTATGTCTGCGGACTGAGTTTCCACTCAATGAAGAGTGTTGAAAAGTATTTCTAGTGTCTTTAATGATTATGACTTCAGATTTTGTTAGGATTGGTTAACGAATGTAATCTAATAGTATGGTGCTCACCATTACAACTTTAAGGTTATGGATTTAAGCTATATTATTAATAATAATAACAACAACAATCATTTTCCGGACTGCTCGGCGCTGATCTAGTTGTATCTATTCTTTATATCGTTTGGATATGCAAGGTCAAACAATGTCATCTCCAGTTACTTTGATTTCAATTTTCAAACGTGGGTCACCTTTTTTCAGAAGCAAATGGTGAAGGATTCACGACTAGAATCTTGAGAAAATCATGATTACTAGAATCTTCTACCAGTACTGTGCCCTTGGGACCACTAAGCCAAACTGATGTGTATTTGATCCATATTAATTTGACAAAACTTTGGCAGCCTTCTTGCCCTGAGTCAAGTCAATTGCATTATCATGCCTATATTTGAAATGGCTTGGACATCCTTCCTTTCTTTTTGTAAAGCCAAGTTTAGAGAATTAGGAATCAAGCACAGGTGTCACTATCTATTTGGCAAGACTTTTGTGCTTTTAGCAAGTGTAATGATCAGTGACAATGTAGAAACTCTTTTCCTTTTTATCTAATTTGCTTTAGCCTTACATCAATGACTCTGCAACCATAGTTGGATATTTCCATTTCACTTTTAATTAACATAGGCTTTCCAATTTGCCATCCTTTAATATACAAAGATGAAGACAATCTAAATGGTATTAGTTCTCATTATTATTTTGGAAACGGAAAAGTTCCTTTCTGAATTCCTTTCTAGTCTATAGAATAGGTTAAAAAATAAGTGACTTTTTTTATGGGTCAGATGAAAAGTGTGATGCGCGACTAAAGCCAACCAATTATTTTGTGAAATTGGTTTCAAGTAGCTGATGAAGAGATAAGGAGTGGAGGTGAAGATTATTATTAACAATGCCCTGCCATCACATCTTTAGATGCTGCTAATTGACACCAACCTAACATTTAAAAAGCATCTAATGACACAAGCTTTATCATAGTATCTGTCCGTCGTGTTTGAGTCAATATTTCCGGCCTGTATTCATCTTCCAAAAGAGCTTGAATTGGATCATCATGTCCCCTAAACGAGTGCCATATCCATAATTAACGCGAAAGGCCAAAACACCAGGATGATAAAGTTCAATGATCTCAGTGTATTGGACTAAGCAGAAGTTTAAGGAGTTGATCATCATCATCATTATCATCAAAGCCTTATCCCAACCATGTTGGGGTTAGTTATATGAATTATGTTTATCTCAAAATTCATGTTGGGTTGTGACAAAGTTTTATGTTGGCTGTCAACTTACCTAACGCAATCCTCCTCCTTTACCTGAACTTGAGACCAACAGCCAAAACTGGTGGAGTTAAGTTTTAAGAAGTTAATAAGAAAGTAAAAAAAACTCAGTCCCAATGGCCAGCTCATCAAGTGGACTCAACTGTTTTTTTACACTTAAAGGTTAAATAGAAAAAGAATCACAAAGGCTGCAAGAGCCCCAAAGAGAATTGCAACCCCACCCCCCACAAAAAACAGACCCCACCAAAAAAAAAAAAAACGGAGAGAAGGAAGAGTGAGCACATTGACCAAAATAAATTTATGTTAAAAAACAGAGAGACCGACTAATTCAGAGTTGAGAAACGCTTGGAACGGTTAAGTAGCTCAGTCAATCTCTTAGAGTCATGGTGGCAGTCCCAGGTACGTGGTGCACGTCAAACCATGTGTATGCAATTCCATTTCAACTTAATAGTTTCTTTTCCAATTGCATTAATTAGAAGAAGTTTTTTTTTTTAAGTTACTGTAAAGATTTGATTGAATATTTAATTTCAACATGTTTATTCCATCTTCGGGACTTACATGTTTATTCCATCATCGGGACTTACTTTTATTAAATTAATCTTAATTTCTAGTTAGATGACTCAGCAAGAATATTATGGGTATACTTTGAGTCATCTTGGCTCGGTGGAATTCTGAAGGTATTGCAGTTTGGAGCTTTTAAATAGTGGATATGCAAAGAATCTGTTCAACATCATTTATAAGAAAAATTAATGATTTCATAATTTCTAATATACTGTTAATATCTTACTTCCACTAAACCCAATGAGCATAAATATCTATTATACTCTAGGCAAGGAAAAAGTTAACAACCAAGCGACATGTACCTTCGTAGTTCCTATTGGCACAAAGGTAAATTTATATTGATAAAGGGACCAATCTATTTAAAGCACCATTAATTAGGGGTGTTCATGGGCCAGGCTTAGACATAACCAAGCCTGGGCCAACTTTAGCAACATTGACCGAGGCCTGGCCCAAGCCCGACACTATCCGTAAAAGTCAGCCCGAGCCCATCCATTTAATAATCAGGCAGGGGCAAATCAGACTTTTTATCAATTTTGTGGTCATTTTTTTAAGTGTTTGTAGTAACTAAATTACATTAAATGCATTCCTTACACCGGGCAGAAACGGGCCAGACTTTGGGCTTTTCATCATTAATTAACTAAGTCCAACCCATTATTAAATGGGCCCTAGTTACACATACAACCCCAGCCCAATGCGAGCTGACCCTGCCCACGAGCACCCCTACCATTAATAACTTTTATATTTACTTATAGTTAAGAAAAATCTCTAATTAAAAGAAGAAAAAATTTGGGAAGGAGATATCCTTCCTGTTAAATAAACGGGGACACTTTTCTACATGCAGTCGCTGCAAAGAGTAAGTATTAATTTCATAACAATTTTCTGCTTGGTTTTTAGTTCAATTCGTAATATGTTCCTCTTGCTTATTCTACTACTTTTTCCCCTAAATAATAAAATCTCTCAAAGGACAATCTTTTTGGGATCCTGTAAATTACCCAAGCCAACAATTTTCTCGTGCACTCTTGTACTTTGTGGTCCATTTGGATCCATGCCTTTGTCAAGCAGGACCGATGAAATACACGGGAGACCCGTCGGGCCTATTTGTTTGTAACATAGAATAAAATGAAATAAAATAAAATGTGTTAAACCATGAAAAAAATGAGGTGAAGGGAGTTGATTATAAAAGCACAAAATAAAAATTTGTTTTTAAATGCACAAGGTAACAAGAATATGTACTTTTAGATAGGGGTGCTCATGGGCTTGGCTAGCCCGAGCTCGATTCGGGCCTATCCCGCCTTGGTTTGGGCTTGAATATGTAATTAGGGCCCGTTTGATAATTGAGCTGAGCAAAATGTGCTTTTAAAATTCATAAAATGACAAAAATGTAATCTTAGAAAACACAAAATGACAAAAAAAAAATGGTTCTTTTACTCCTAATTTTCTTCACTTTTTCCCTTCTTGATTTGATACTTAATTTTATTTTATTTTACTCCACCCTACAAACAAACAGGCCCAAAAATTATATAAACATGCAAATTTCCTCCGACGTAGTACATGTTAAAAAATTATAGATTATTTTAAAATATTTTGTTACAAGTAACTGCAAGTGTATTCAATCCCACTTGGGCCCACCTTTCATTAACATAACCACCTTGATACTCTTTTCATCCCACAATTGATCCCCAGAATTATCCAAAGGAGACCTTCCCTTCGACGCTCCTCCCATCGGCAAACTTATTGGTTAACTTTTCCACTATTGCCATTAAGAAATTCTTAAGATCATTTGTTTCTTGATGGAAGAAATGGGTCTAGGGGGTCTATAAAAAGCAGAACTCTGGGTTTATTTTATTTATTTGATATATTTTCGGTGTTTGGTAAGATTGGACCCAATAATATTGATCCCGAGATTTTGTGAATATTCTGTCAATTGGTATGAAAGCTATCCACAGGTTTGCCCTTTATAGATCTCCTAGACCCATTTCTTCCATCAAGAAACGAACGGCCTTACGAATTCTACAATGGCAGGAATGGAATAGTTAACTAATACACAAAACCCTTGAGCACAAAACATAAAGGGAAGCTTGATACACTCGGATGTTTCAAAGGAGAGGGTCCATGTGGTGGTCATGAGGACCACATAAATAGTGTTCCAACTAAGTGGGCCGCCATAAGCTGGACTCCACACATTAAGGAGAACACCCGGCGTTGATTATCGTCAAGGGGCCTTATATCCATGTTTTAAAATCTTCCATTTCTACAAGATGGTTAAGGCCAAATTTTGGCATTACATGTCAGAGTTGATTTCACAGTACCTTTTTAAAGTTTGCCCACGAATCCCGTGATAAAAGAGATTCCAAATCTCACTTGCTTCTTCTTCTCCCTCTATAAATGTCATGCAATCGTTACAATGACCTTTCCTCTTTCCTTCTCCTCCTCTCTCCCCTAACGACTTTCCAAGCTCCAGTTTCCTTCCTTTTCTCTCTTCTTTCTTCCTCCTCTCCACATTCTCAACAGTAAGTAGAAGATCAAAGGCAGATTCCATCATTCATTCTGATAACGGTAAGGTAATCTTCTCATATTTCTACCATTTCATATTCTCTGTTCTTCAAGTTTTCAGCTTCCCTCTTCTCATTATAATTAAAAGTAAACCAGTTTTCTTGTGGGTTTCTCTCAAAATCATAAATAAAACTTATGCTAGTCATTGCAATTTGATTTTGTCCGTTTAGATTTAGATTAATGGGCACAAATGACGTGCTTTTCTCCTCATTTTCTTCCCATATTTCTATGTGTATGTCAGTAGATTTCCGAAACACAACACCCCTCCGTCCCCCCTCTCATAACCTGTTTGAGAGAGAAAACAGATGACAACCACATGATCAGATAGATTCATTTATGTGGATTTCATCATGAAAGGGTATTTTTGGCAAAAACAGAAATAGAAAGTAGGGTCGGTCTGTTTTTTTGATATGGTGGTGCATGCATGGTTGAAACTTGAAAGCAAGGGAAGGCAGTTAACGCGTGTTGAAATAAAGGAGCTCATCCGACATACACTGTATCTGTTGTTATTATTTGGGTTCTGGTTTGTGGATCGTCTGCACCGTCACGAAGCTCTCGACTAAAAAGCTTGGGACACATGTTAGCAGAGTTGGTGCCCATTGCATACTATATTCAAAAGGTCTTCGAGGTTTAATCTCTAACGAGGTTATATTAGATTGGGAGTGGACCCAACAATCACCAATAGGTGTCTCAATTTTGAGAAGTTGGAGGGGAGTCCCTAATGTGAAAGTTGTGCTGGGATGTATCTGCTTTCCTGTTTAAGGTTGAATATAATAAGTCGGATAATGTATTGAATCAGCCTCTACTATAGATGCCAGTTCTGTCATCTCTCCGTGAGTTGGTTTGTGGGACACAGTTTGATGGGCAATATCACGATATAGACGTGAAGATTGCCGAGAAAATATTTCTGAGTTTTAAGTGAATGCTGACTATAGGTTTTCGTTGATAGTTGAAGAGTACGGATCATCTCATCTGGGTCAATCTAAGTTTCGGGAGTCAGCCGATCCACGGTGGTCTGATCATTTCAAAGCATTTTGGATTTGCATGACAAAAACAATACAAATAATACAATGATGTGATATATTATGTGCAGTTACACATTAAATTATTTACTTCGATATGATATATTATGTGCAATTACACATTAATTAATTTACTTTGGTTTAGAGTCAGGCCCACGGTCAGGTCTGTTTCCAAGTGGAACGCTTTGGGCACTTAATAGACAACGATTTCAAGTTGTTTTAGAAATAGAATATGAGATAATGGAGTAAAAAATCAATCTTGATTATAAATCTTAGATGGTTAAAACATGCAATATGCATTCTCAACCATCCAGAGGTAAAACTGTTGCAGCGAGGATTGAAAGCATAATGAGAAAAGGCTATGGAGAGCAGAAATATAAGGTTAAGAATAAAGATGGTAGAATAGAGCAGAAAGGCCAAGTGATGAATGGCTTGGATTTTCTATTATCCGAAACTCTATGGGTCCTTTCTATCTATATAAATATTCCAATCAGATCCATGATGTTTGGGAGGGTCGTGGTTGTTGGGCGGAGAGTGATTTTAGGAGTCCTAGACTTTAGATCCTCAATTTTAGACGGTGCATATTGGCCTAATAGACTTAAGAATTGGTCAAAATGGGGGTGGCAGCTGGCAAAGACACCAGAAATGACGTCTAGACAGTACTCGTTTTGTAGATATTCATGTCCCATTTCACAAGTTGTGGGGCATGTGTCCCTTCTACAATAGATGGATCACCCCCTACACTTAAAGGACATGAATGTGCACTGTTGACCATCTGTTACTTCTAACTGTAAATATGCCAGATACTGGTTAGGAACATGGTTAGGGACATAGTGTGAAGATGATTCGGAAGGTGAGTTTAAATCTCCTCTAAAACAAAAGCTCCAAAAAGACAAAATATATATATATATGAAAAATAATCGTATAAGAATTAGTTCTCATCATTTTCTTTATGAGACTTTAGGTGGAGTCCGCCTATTACCCAATTCAAATTTTGCAATACATAAAGATTCATAATAGTCATACGCCCCAAGTTTCAGTCAAATTCGAATTTACTAAACCGTTGCATCTACTATACCTCAATCTGAATTGACTAAATTTGTGGGCCACGGATGAAGATGTTAGGGATATGTGATTGGAGCTAAACTTGATATTTGAAATGGCCCCATATAGATCTTTCCATCCCCCTGGTCTCATCCCCAAATGGGGCCCATAAGTGAATTTCATAAAAAATTTTCATGATTAGCACATAAGAACAGTTCTCACAGGATCAAAGCCCTATATATATTTAAAGGCTATTAAAACACGTGTTTACATATCATGGGGGCCATAATTCCATTGGAGTAAAACTCATTTTGAATTTTAGAAGTGAGCAATGGGGTGCACGCTTTTGCTGGTATTTCTAATGGAAATAATTTATGTGCGAGATTTCTAACAACATTAATAGATTTTGCACTATCAAAGTCCTGAGAACTGATAGAATCAATTGTATGACACGTCATTTCGACTCTTAGAATTATCTAAATTTCAGTTTTCAAATGCTATATTTATTCATCCATTCCAAAACCAGGTTAGAGGATCATGGAAGCTAGATGGTTTTTCCTAACCAGTGAAAAGGGTAGAGAGGTCTGTAATTCCTTCCTGAGAGAATCATGAAAAGGACTATTAGGTTGATCGACATGAGTTTTGCTCTTGTTCTCCCTACAAGATGATATTTTATTAACGTCATGGGGGCAATTCAAACATTTCTACGAAAGTGAAAAGCATACCACTAGTTTTGTCCATTCCTCTGGCAGCGACTCCTTAACAGAAAGTCGTCGCAGTTTATCGCCACTCATCACTGGAAACTGCCAACCACAATCTTACGCCTGTTACCATGATGCTAACAGAACTCCCATCCCATGTTGTCGTATCGTTAATGTTTAATATTATATAACAACTTCTCTGAGTAGATTGTCATATGGAAGTGATCGTTGGCCAGCATGCATGTCAGAAGGTAGGAGAAAGCGAGTCTTCTTGTCTTTCAATGAAAAAACACCTGTACTATTTCCACTTGGCTTTTGATTTACCCTGCTCCTGTCCGATAGTAGCTAGACCCCCACCAAATTAACCGTTTCCCTTCCATGCGTGAGAAATTATGCAGCCCACATACAACAGGTCTGCGTAAGATCAAGTAAGAGATTACAATTATATTTTAGTGTAAGACTTGATGTAGGCGTCATCATAAGACTTTCAATAGAGTTAGTGAATATGGGCTCCTGGTAAAAGATGCTTTTAGTAAGTATAAATTTTTAGGACTCGTCTATATAAAGATAAAGAAGCCTTGGGGTTGAATATTCTTTCAATTTCCGTAGAAAAGACAAAAGGCGAAAAAATTTACGAAACTTCCCATCATCAAAATACATATAAATTTTAGGCTGCATGATAGAATCTCCACATCCAGATCTATCAGTTGGTATCAGAGCCCGGCACAGTATGTTTCATTGATTTGGATTTTGGAGAAGACCCAGGGATACTAGGAGATATATGATCTTACATGATGCTCATAGTCTATTTTTTTGTTTTTGCAACATGACTCGTCTCTGCTTTGCTCCGACGAAGAAGACAACCTGTTTTTTTCAAAGGTCATGTGCTTTATGCTTACACGGAATCCGAGGAGAACTCTCTTTTTTTATTTTGTCTTTTCTGCACAATACAGCGGGCGTTTTGAATCGGCTTGAGATTGGCTTGAAAAGCCAACAACAATAAATATATATATCCCGCGCCAAACGATAGAGCTATCCCGCCTCGGCCATCGTGCAAGCCCTCTGCTTTTGTCTTCCCCCTGTCTGTAATAAGTGGGTTAGGCAGACCCAGCCCATTCTTGACCGGATCTGCTTCAACCTAGATTTGCGTGTAGTGCCATTGATGCTCGCTTGACGACGTCAGCATTGACATAGAGATTGTCCGGCTGACACGGGCAGAGCGTGGATTACCAACAAATTTTCAAACTGCGATATCTTGGTCATCCGGAAGTAGATCGACGATCTATTTGCATTTATTGAATCCTTGCGAGCAAATCTATGCATTGACTGTGAAAGGAAGATGATCTAACAATTCAAACAAAAAGGTGGTATTTTCCCCTCATACAGTCAGTGGTATCTGGACTATCTTTTAATTAAAAATACAAATCACATCTTCCAAATTAGCCTTGCATGATTTTGAACAGGCTGATATTTTTAACGGCAAGAACTTAGCCATATGGAAGCGTCGGATGGACGCATTGCTGCATTTTGACGGATTGACTTATGCAATTGAATCTAATCCATCCCTAAGTCCGCTGATGATGCCCCTAAGGAGGACCATGAATTATATGAGCAATGGGTTTTTAATAACAAATCAGTGAGGCATCTATTGATCGGATTCATATCCATTGAATTAGTGAAACAATTTTGAGCACTTCACCACAGCAAAAGAAATCTGGAATTATGCTATAGACAAGTATGATGAAACCTCCAAATCTCATCTAATGAAGGCATTTAGCACATATTTCAATTACAAGATGCCAAAGGGGTCATCTATAAAGGATCACATTGACAAAATGTCAGTCCGACACAATAATCTCGCAGCATTGGGAAAAGAAATGGACGAGGATTTTTAGATCCTATACTTACTGATGAGTCTTCCACCTTCGTGGGAGAATGTACCTCAAACCTTTAGCATTCAAACCGGTGCAACTCTTAGTAAGGTTAAAGCTAAATTACTTGTTAAAGGACAAAGGCAAGCTACCCGTGGTATAACACCTACAAATTCTGTTATGATTACTAGAACTAAGAGTTATAGCGGTGCGTTAACCGGCAATGTGAAACATAAAAAAAAGTTAAAGGCAATTACAAACGGAAGCCTGGACACTTTAGTTTTTAATGCAAAAAGGAAAAGGATGAAAATAGCCAACAAGGTAAAGTAACCAAAGCACATGAAAATTATGTTGAGATGGTTACTGAGTCTATGATGGTGTGCACCAATGACAAAAATTGGTGGATTGTTTCTGGAGCCACCACACACATACCAAGGACCAAGGCTTGATTTATCGAATTCAAAGAGATGAAACCCGAAGAACAAAGTATATACATGGGAAATAAAACATTCTATAATGTGTTGGGGATAGGGAAAGTCATAATTCCCTTACCAACCAGTAAATCCCTTTATCTCTCCTTTTTTTGCTCCCGTGATGAGGAAGAGTGTCATCTTTGTGAGCCAGTTAGCAATGAATGGATTCGAAATTAGATTCAAAGACAATAAGGTTACTATTGGAATGTGCGGTAAAGTTTTAGTCCATGATTTTCTTTCTGAAAATTATATTTGTTGGATATTCTTAATAATGAAATAAAACCCACTTTTAACTATTCTGTGTGTGTGAATGTATGCATGAATGGTTTGGTAATGTTATGGCATTTGAGATTGGCCCACATTAATAAAAATAGAATCAGTAGAATAGTTAAAAATGGAGTTTTACCAAACCTAGATAAAATTGAGTACCCCATATATAAACCATGTATAAGTGGGAAGATAGTCAAAAAACCATTTCCAAAAGAACTAGAAGTTCTGAAATATTGATCAAAATTTATTCAGATATACGCGGACCATTAAATGTACACAATAGAACCGGAGAGAACTAGTTCATCACATTCATTGATGATTACAGTAGATATGAGTATGTGTACATAATTAAACATAAACATGAGGCCTTAAAAATGTTCCAAACATATGCTGCTAAAATCCAAAATCAAAGGGGCAAGAAAATAACGATGATTAAATCTGATAGAATGGGTGAATATACTTTAGAATTGTTTAAAGAATATTGTGCACGTGAAGAAATAATTCATAAGTATTTAATTCCATATACCCCACAACAAAATGGCATAGCTAAGATCAGGAATTATGACCTTAATGGATATGGTAAGGTCAATAATCAGCCATGCGAGTCTTTCGCTGTATTTGGGGGGAGAAGCATTAAACACTGCATAATATATTTTAAATAGAGTACCCTCTAAAAGCTTGCCTAAGACCCCGTATGAGTATAGATTGGTGCCAAACCAAAATTAGAACATATGAGAGTTTGGGGCTGCCTTGTACATATCCTGCTACCACCACAAGAAAGACATAAACTGTAAGCAAAAACAAAGAAAAATTGTTCTTTCGTTGGCTACCCATCACATTCTAAAGGATTTCATGTGTATAATCATGATAATAGGATAATCATGGAATGCTGAAATCTATTTTTCCTCGAAGATCCAACAGTCAGTCCTAAAGTAAGACCACAGAGTGTGAAATTGTATCAAATTTTTATGGGCAAGGGGGTTCAAGCAAGTGAGGGTTCCGACAAAGAGGACATTGGACATAGAATTCCTGACTAGGGCCCACTTGAGGTGATTGAACAACCCGATGAGCTAGTTGGTAAGCCGATTCGGGTGAGGAAACAACCGCCATATCTAGGTGATTATTGTAATTTATTGGAAACCGTACAAGATTTGGATCCAACTTCCTACTCTCAAGCAGTCATGATGCAGAACCTATGGAATTGTCACGACCTGAGCCCAGAAATCGGGGGTCAATTAAAATCGAACCAGTGACACACGTACTCCCGTGCATACACATTTAGACCTCATCTAAATATATACGCACGAGGGAAAATTTTGCACGTGCAAACACAATATGCGCGGAAGCTGTAAGTATCATTGCATGAAGAACACACTATGCAAAACAAGATGTACACAAGATTACATTAATTACAAGATGTATAAAACAAAAGTGAGGAAACAGTGTATATGTGAGGAGATACAAAATGTAGATCGTAGACCAAACCCATAGTACAAAACTAAATGCAAACCAAACAATAGAAAGAGACTTATGCAAGTGCTAGTCCGCTCTCCGGTGGAGTGATCACATCCACTCCTCTAGCCCTGACGGGGCTTCTACTGTCTCTTCTGGAGTCTTGCCGACCGACGAGGAGTCGGCATAGGGATCTAAGCCTGCAACACCAAGAACAACTAATGTATACAACGATTCAGCAAAGTATAAGCAACACTAAGGTAACACGCGTTGAAGTCGGTGCATGCATCAGGTTTTATAAGATAAGGATGAGTGAATTTGCAAAACTGTCCAAAAGTTTATGAGAATTACAGTTCGAATCAAATAACCGTCCAACAGAAGCAAACAACATCGTTTAAATGTGTGTCAGTTACGGAAGTCAATAAGCTTGACGAGATACATGTGTTGACACCAAGATGATGCATGAAAATCGAGATAATAAAAATCTAAAATTACAAAAAAGGGCTCATATCTAACTAAACCAGGTTAAACTCAACCTAACTACCTAGCCATGACCCTAAGCGAAACTCAAAACGACAAAACAATAAACATAAAACTAATTCGCTCACAAATTACCCGAAAACACCTTCAGTATACGCTAAATCGGATTAAATTGGGTCGGAGTGTTACGGGAATGATGACTGATGTGCAAATAGAGATCAAGCACCAAAATAATATGCACAATAATTTATATAAGATTGGCACTAGTACAATGACAAAATTAAATTCAGCAAGAGTTATTTGTTTAATCTGTCATGTAAATCAGTCCCACAAGTGATTTACCCCAAAGTGGGGAGATGGATCTTTAGGAATTAGGACTTTCAACCACTCTAGGGATTCAAGTTCAATCAACTTTTAGATCTGAAAATCCAGAATCAGATCTGAATGGGATAATAGAACGGGCTGTTTCCACTATGAAGAGAGCTAGGGTTCAGATCTGTCTAATATAAATGAGAGTCAGATCTACGGGCTACTTTGGCTATTTTTTATCAAGTTTCGGATCTGCTTGCAGGGCTTGTAATAGCCAAACATCATATCTAGAGCTGTTTTGATGACTTCCCTTCGTTAAGCCAAGATTGGGTTAGATCCAAGAAGAAAGATCAGGTTTTCTTGGGGCTGAATGCAGAGATCTGAGTAGAAAGCTGGGGTCCTTAACCAAAAAAAAGAGAAAGAAGGAGAATACCTTTAGAGAATATGGATTTCTTGGCCTCACACCAAACTCCCCAACTAGGGCGAGGAAATCTGAAAATCTTCCAAGAAGAACTCCAAGAAACTTTCAAGAATAAGGGTTTTCTTTTATTCATTCATCAATAATCCTCCTCAATGATGGAGTTACAACTTATAAAGAAGAACAACCAAAAAGGAAAAAAAACATAAAGAAATAAAAATAAAAATAAAAAACAAAGAGTGGCCGAATGGGGAGGGAAGACTTGCGCATGGGATGTCGTGCGCAAGACTTCCCCTTGCACGACTGTTTTGTGCATTAGTTAAGTTGTGGGCCCTTTTCTTTATACATTTAATTAAAGCTTCATAGCCATGGGACCCTTATTTATTTAATAACTCTACTAAAGTAGCTTAGGACCCATATTTAAAATTAAAACATCTTTAAAACAGCAACAACTCTTCCCCCTTGGCACATCCCAGTGTGGGCCTTCTGCTTGGATGCCTAGGGAGCTCTTCAGCAGTGTTTATTCCTCTATACCACAATCCAACGATGGATCTTGCAAACCGTGATGGATGAGCCCCATAAAAGAGTAATCCATCCATAATGAGGCCATGTGATTTAATCTTCTCTTATTCCTTGACTTGATGCCCTTATCAATTCCCCGGGGCTGCAAAGAGTTTGCCACTGGCAAAAAAAAACTGTCAAACCACTCTAAAAGATCAGGATTTAAACACTGTAGCTCGGCTCGAGTGATCCATATGCAATCTGTAGCTGACCTATCCTTCCACTTGATAAGATATTTCTGATAGCCCTCGTGTCTGGTGAAGACCAAGGTATCATCAAGTATTTCCTCCACAACATCTTTCTTTTGGCTCCGAGTAGGTACAAGAGGTGTGGGAAGATTCTGCTCAAAATGGGCTGACTCATATAGGGTGATATCCATGGGAATGTTTCGGTCATGGGTTGGTTGGATGACAGGTATGGAAGTTTGGAAATAGTGGGGTGGAGTGATGGGATCATGGCAAAGGACAAGGTCTTCCATATTAAAGATTGGACTGATTCCCCAGTCAGGTGGCAATTCTAAAACATATGCATTGGTACCCAATCTCTTGACAACCTTGAAAGGTTCAGCACTGCGGGCCTGTAATTTTTTAGCAGTCCCCGAAGGAAACCGTTCGGGCCTTATATGGACCATAACATAATCACCTATGCTGAACTCAACATGGTGACAATGTGCATTAGCAGTCATTTTATAAGAATCATTGTGCATATTAATTCTTCGCTTGATCTCATCGTGCAGTGCATGGATATGTTATATAAATGACTCAGCTGATGCAGATGGCCTATGCAGTGAGGTAATAGAAATGAGATCTACTGGCAACTGAAGTTTATAACCGAACACAACTTCAAATGGACTCATGCCAATGGACCTATTGACTGAACTATTATATGCAAATTCAACAGTCGGTAACATTACATCCCAAGTCTTAACATGCTCACCCACCAAATACCTAAGAAGATTTCCTAAGCTCCGGTTGATAACCTCAGTTTGACCATCGATCTAAGGATAATAGGGGGAAGAAAAACAGAGCTTAGTACCCATTATCATCCAAAGTGTCTTCCAAAAATAGCTCGTGAATTTTACTTCCCAGTCAAACACAATGGTAGAAGGAAGCCCATGGAGTCAAACAATCTCATTAAAGAATAAACGTGCTACATGAGATGCATCAGAGGTTTTCGAACAAGGTTTGAAGTGGGCCATCTTAGAGAAGTGGGCCACGATGACTAGTATGGAGTCGTGCTTACAAAAAGTGTTTGGAAGACCCATCACGAAATCCATACTAATATCCTGCCATGGTGCATGTGGCACCGGCAACGGAGTATACAAACCCGTGTTCTACTTCCACTGTTTCGCAAGTTGACAAGTTCTACATTGCCCGATAATTTTGTTAACATCTCGTTTAAGAATTGGCCAATAAAATTGATCCTCTACAAAGGCAATGGTTTTATCGCAACCAAAATGGCCCACGATTCCTCCCGCGTGCAGTTCCTAAATGAGAAAGTCACAAGGTGAAGTCTGAGGAATGCACACCCTCTTTCCTTTGAAAAGAAAACCATCTTTGAGCACAAATCCTTATGCATTGTGTAAAGGATTATCCAAAAGCATTTTATAAATATCTTCAAAATCAGGACATGTAGAGTATGCTTCCGGTAAATGCTCAAAACCAACAATGCTAACACTTATGAAATGTAGCAATGCAACCTTGTGACTTAAGGCGTTGGCAGCCTTGTTCTCAACCCCTAGCTTATGTTTAAGAATAAATGAAAATTGTTGTAATTCTTCGATCCACCTCGCATGTTTGGATCTCAGTTTAGCCTAGGATTGAATGTACTTCAGAGCCTCATGGTCTAAGTACAGGACGAATTCATACAGTAGTAAGTAATGTCTCCAGTGTTTGAGTGCTTGCACTACCACATAGAATTCATTCTCGTAAACGGAGTATTTCTACCGATCCACATTTAGCTTCTCGCTGAAGTAGGCGACAGAATTTCATTTTTGACTAAGGACTCCTCTGATGCCGACACCAGATGCATCGCATGCCACCTCAAAAACCTTGGAAAAATTAGGAAGTCGCATAACTGGAGCTTCCGTCATCTTTTTCTTGATTTCTAAAAAATCTTTGGTGGCTGCAAAACTCCAAGCAAATTCACCCT
Organism: Sextonia rubra; assembly: GCA_037013555.1. NCBI lineage: Eukaryota > Viridiplantae > Streptophyta > Magnoliopsida > Laurales > Lauraceae > Sextonia > Sextonia rubra. The sequence goes on from JASUAD010000001.1 coordinate 46,943,433, forward strand.
TCTTCATGCAGTCAGTAATTGGAGCCATTACTGTGCTGAAGTTTCGATGAACCACTAGTAAAAGGTGGCAAGGCCATGGAAACTACGCACCTCATGAATGTTTCGCAGTTCTTGCCATTCTACAATGGCCTTAACTTTCTCTGGGTCGGGAGACATCCCATCTGCAGAAATGACAAACCCTAAGAAAACAACTTGTGAAGACAAGAAAATGCATTTCTTAAGGTTTGCAAACAATTTTTCCCCCCTCAGAGTTAAACAAACATCTCTCAAATGGTCCATGTATTGTTCCCTGATGCTACTATAAATGAGAATGTCATCGGAGTAGACTACTAAAAACTTGCCTATGAACGGTCGCAACATTTGTGTCATAACCCTCATAAATGTGCTGGGTGCATTTATCAAGCCAAAGGGCATGACCAACCATTCATACAAAACATCCTTCGTCTTGAAGGTGGTTTTCCATTCATCACCAAGCTGGATACAAATTTGGTGGTACCCACTTTTAAGATCAATCTTTGAAAAGATTTTGGCACCAGCCATCATGTCCAGCATATCATCAAGTCTCAGTATGGGAAACCAATACTTAACGGTGACCCTGTTAATTGCCCTGCTATCCACACACATCCTCTAAGAGCCATCCTTTTTAGGTGTGAGGAGTGCAGGAACTATGCATGGGCTCTTACTCTCTTGGATAAACCCTTTAGCAAGAAGCTTTTCGACCTTCCTTTTTAATTCGGCATGTTCAATTGGGTTCATCCTATAATGGGGCAAGTTTGGTAAAAATGATCTAGGGACCAAGTCAATAGCATGTTGTATGTCATGCAAAGGTGGGAGCTCATAACTCATCAGGGAAGACATCTTAAAATTCTTTCAAGATTGGGTCCGCTTCACATGGGGCCTCTATAGCCTTTTCAGTGGTGATTGCTTTGGTCACCAAAGCAATCATAGCTGTCTCAGACTCTTGGACACTTGTAAGGGTGTTATGGATTTCTCGTTCAAATTCTGAGGCACTCAAAATGTGAATACCTTTGGACACAACATTCTTCCCTTTTGGGTCCTTTCCTGTTTCATTGGGCTCCCCACTAAGGGTTTTAGCCTTATCACTAAACTCGGTGCTTGGTGTCTTCTTTTTTTCATTGTTGTCTTTAGGAGGTAACGGTTGAAGTTTCACTCTCTTCCCATCAAAGTTAAAAATACAAATGTTTGATTTACCAAAATTGATAACATCAAGATCATACAATCAGGGTCTTACCAGAATGATGTGGCCCACATCCATGGGAACAACGTCACACCATAGGTGGTCCTTGTAAGAAAATAGTTGAAATGGGACCAAACATCTTTGAGTGATCAAGATCGATGTTGAGCCTACCCAAGAGACACGGTATGGCCTAGGATGTAGTTCAGCTTTTAACCCTAAATGAGTGATAGTACTAGAAGAGACTTCATTGGTACAACTGTCACTGTCAATTATAAGTTTACAACTCCGCTCATTACACTTCAGGTAAGTGTGGAAGATGGCTGTCCGGCGCCAATCGTCATCTTCCTGTAGGGTTAAGGCACATCTAACCACTAGCATTTTGGCACCCTCATGTACCGCCATTCGTGTCTTTTCCTTTTCCGTTTTGTATTCAGGAAGGAATCAGAGGAAAGAAACACGATCATTGGGATCCCCACAATCATCATTGGATGGAATGAAATCAGGAACATAATTATCTACATCCGGATCGCTATCATCAAGGGCCTCTGATATGCACAAGTTTCTTGTGGGGCATGTAACGACATAATGTCCATATCCATGACATTTGCGGCACTTGATTTGGGAGAATTTCTTTGTCTTGTCAACATCAATACCCTTTCCTTTCGGATCCCATGAGGAATCATTGGATGTTCCTCTTTAAAAAGAAAGGTTCTCAAAAGTAGGTTTCATGCTAAAGCCATGGACTTGAGAGTCAGAATTGCGCGAACCTAACTTTTTAGGAAATTGCGGCTTCACATATTGCTCCAAATATATGGCTTTTTCATACATATCCGCCAGGGATGTGATCCTATGGTGAAGCAACTCTCTCCGGATCTTAGGTCATAGACCTGTCCTAAACCTTGAGAGGAGTGACAACTGTTCCTCTTTTACATCACATCTCAAATTTAATTCCTTAAATTTCATGATGTATTCATTGACAGTCATACTACCCTGACGAAGGGTATTCCGTTGATCAAGGAGTCTCTCATCGTAGGATCGGGGAAGGTATTTATCCTTTAACCTTTCCTTCATTCGTTCCCACGTGTTAATGGCTGGAAGGCCTAGTTTTTGCTCATTAGTCTCTAAGCTGACCCAAAATATCTGGGCTTGGGCTACTAATTTCATAGTGGCCAGCTTAACCTTCCTTTCTTCTGACATTTCATACCATTTAAAGTAATAGTCCATATCAGAAAGCCAATCAGAGAAACCTATGGGTCTATCCGACCATCAAAGGTAAGGGCATCAATCTTAACACTTTTCAAAATCCATCTATCAGGATTTTAATCTCTCCCATGACCCCTGTGATCAAATCCATTGTTGGACTCGCCATCGGAGTCCACCTCATGGTCATCTCTCTCATAGCGTCGGTGACGCCTCCTATCATCTTCCTGAATGATCTGCTCAAGTTCCCTAAATCCACTAGTTAGATCAGCTTGCCCCTGATATAGGGTTTGAACTTGCCCTACCATACTCTCTATGACGTTTTGCAATTGTTCTATGGTTGTACCGAGCTGGTTAGAACTTGGTTTGGCATGGGAAGGGCCTGCCATTCTAAAGACTAGGGGCTGATGTTCCTGACCACTTCTAGTGGGCATATAACAACTACCAATATGCAATGCGACACAATGTAATGCATCGTGTGTGTGATGCAAATCCCTAGAGAACCTGTCTCTGATACCAAATTTGATGCAAAACCTATGGAATGATAACTGATGTACAAATAGAGATCAAGTACCAAAATAATATGCACAATAATTTTTATAAGATTGGCACCAACAAAATGACAAAATTAAATTCAGCAAGGGTTATTTGTTTAATCTGTCATGTAAATCAGTCCCACAAGTGATTTACCCCAAAGTGGGGAGATGGATCTTTAGGAATTAGAACTTCCAACCACTCTAGGGATTCAAGTTCAATCAACTTTTAAATCTGAAAATCCAGAATCAAATCTAAATGGGATGACAGAATGGGTTGTTTCCACTATGAAGAGATCTAGGGTTTAGATCTGTCTAATATAAATGAGAGTCAGATCTACGGGCTACTTTGGCTGTATTTTATCAAGTTTCGGATCTGCTTGCAGGGCCTGTAATAGCCAAACATCATATCTAGAGCTGTTTTGATGACTTTCCTTCGTTAAGCCAAGATTAGATTAGATCCAAGAAGAAAGATCAGGTTTTCTTGGGGCTGAATGCAGATATCTAAGTAGAAGGGCTGAGGTCCTCAAACAAAAAAAAAGAGAAAAAAGGAGAATACCTTTAGAGAATATGGATTTCTTGGCCTCACACCAAACTCCCCAACTAGGGCGAGGAAATCTGAAAATCTTCCAAGAAGAACTCCAAAAAGCTTTTAAGAATAAGGGTTTTCTTTTATTCATTCATCACTAATTCTCTTCAATGATGGAGTTACAACTTATAAAGAAGAGAAACCAAAAAGGAAAAAAAACATAAAGAAATAAAAATAAAAATAAAAAACAAAGAGTGGTCGAATGGGGAGGGAAGACTTGCTCATGGGATGTCGTGCGCAAGTCTTCCCCTTGCATGACTGTTTTGTGCATTAGTTAAGTTATGGGCCCTTTTCTTTACACATTTAATTAAAGCTTCATAGCCATGGGACCCTTGTTTATTTAATAACTTTACTAAAGTAGCTTGGGACCCATATTTAAAATTAAAACATTTTTAAAACAGCAACAACTCTTCCCCCTTGGCACATCCCAGTGTGAGGCCTTCTACTTGCATGCCTAGGGAGCTCTTCAACGGTGTTTATTTCTCTGTACCACAATCCAATGGTGGATCTTGCAAACCATGATGGATGAACCCCGTAAAAGGGTAATCCATCCATAATGAGGCCATGCGATTTAATCTTCTCTTGTTCCTTTACTTGATGCCCCCATCAAGTCAAAGTGTAGGATGCATAGTGTTAGCTAGAGGTTATGAGAGAGGAGTTGGAATCAATTTAAAAGAACCAAGTATGGCAATTGGTAGATCTACCTAATGATCGAAAAGCCATTGGATGTAAATGGTTTCTTAGAAAGAAATTTAAGAAAGATTGATCATTGGATAAATAAAAAGCACGGTTAGTAGCTAGGGGATTCACAAAAGTGGAAGGAATAGATTACAAGGAGACATTTTCTACAATCATAAAATTACAATGCATACGAACCTTAGTAGCATTGATAGCATGTCGTGACCTTGAATTGCACCAGATGGATGTGAAAACAGCATTTTTGAACGGCAAATTAGAAGAATAAATTTATATGAAACAACCCGGAGGTTTTGTGGTGCAAGGTTGCAAGGACAAAGTGTACAAACTTAATAGGGCATTATATGGATTAAAACAAGCTTCAAGACAATGGTATAAAAAATTTCATCAGGCCATATGTGAAATTGGATTTGTCCCCAATAATGCAAACATATGTTTTTATATTAAACGGAATGGGAGTTATTATTTATATTTGTCATTATATGTGGATGACATTTTGATCGCTAGTAATAAATTGGAAGTTATACATGATATCAAACAATGGTTAAAGTCAATATTCAAGATGAAAGACATGGGTGAGGCAAAGTATGTCCTTGGCATTGAAATAACCCGTGATCGTTCGAATAGAATATTGACTTTATCACAAATATCCTATTTGGAAACTATGTTGAAAAGGTTTGATGTAGCTAAGTGTAAACTAATTAATACTCCCATCTGCAAAAACACAAAATTGTCAAGCGGTCAAGGACCCACAAATAAATAGGAAAGGGAAATGATGAGATTAAAACCTTATGCTCAAATTGTGGGCAGCATCATGTATGCGATACTGTGTACGAAACCAGATCTTGCATTTACCGTAGGTCTCGTAAGGAGATTCCTAAGTACTCCTGGATTACAACATTAGTATATGATTAATAGGATTCTACAGTACATCAAAGGAACAGTGAATCTTTGCCTATGTTATTAAGGTGAAGTCCTGGAACTGCGCGGCTACTCAGATGCAGATTTGGTAGGTTATTTAGACCAGAGAAAGTCAACAATCGGCTATATGTTTACCCTTAGAAGAAGTGCAATTTCTTGGGGTAGCAAGAAACAGACCTCCATGGCTATATCTACAGTGGAAACAGAGTATATAGCTTACAATATAGTAGTCCAGGGGGCTTTTTTGTTAAAATACTTCCTTTATGATTTGGAGGTAATAAATGAGAATGAGCATGTCCCAATGAGCACAGACAGTAAGTCAGCCATTTTTATAGTGAATGAGCAACAGATTTACATCCGATCAAAACATGTTGAGATAAAATATCACTTCGTTATAGAGAAGGCTAAAATGAATGATATAGAGATTTTCTATGTGCATCCAAGGCAATTGATCGCCGATGCTCTCACCAAGGCTTTGCATGCAGAGGTTTTTGCAAGGCATGTGATGCGCATGGGACTGAGAAATGTTTGATGTACATGGCATTCGTGCAAAGTGGGAGATTGTAAGAAATAGTGTGGCTGGCATGCCACGGGTCCCACGTCAGATCAAGTAGGGCAGATGCCAACAGAGATTGCAATCCCAGTTTAGTTTAAGACTTGATCTAGGCCCCACAATAAGAATCCTAATAGGATCAGTGGATGTGGGCTTCTGGTGGAATGTGCATCAAGTAAGTGTGACTCATTAGGACTTGTCTATATAAGGATAAGGAAGCCTTACGATTGAATATTCTCTCTATTCCCGTAGGAAAGATAAGAGACGAAGAAATCTATGGAGCTTCCCATCACTAGAACATACATAGATCTCCAGCCACGTGATGGAGTCTCCGCATCCACATCCATTACCATTCCATGTGGGCCATATAAATGCTTTGTTATCCAAAATGGGTGCTTCTCTTTCCTTTGCCTTCCCTTTCATTTTCACTCTAAGTCAATGTATGGCTGATGAAAAAACTATTGGGTTTAACTGGATTAACTATATGGATCTATTAGGTCAGCTGAGGATCACATTAAAGTAATGAGTGTTCTGGTAATTGTATCAAGATATTTTTAGAAGTTAAGAAAGTAAAAATTATATATTAATGTAATCCCTAATCATAAACTTTGCGTGAAATAGGTGAGAGTTCGCTCTCATGTTGTTGGAAATTTACAGACCACATAGGGTTGAATAGTGAAAAAAAAATTTTCGCAGATTTAAGTGAGTTTGTCAAACAACATAAATCTCTGTGTAATTTTTTCATTTTGTATGGCTTGACTGATTATCAATCACAGTTTACTCGCACTTCTGCACATTCGTGCATAACAAGTATTATTAGAGACCCAACAAGTAACATTACAGCCACAACAAAAACCAAATAACCAAAGTCTCTACTACTATGGTGAAGTTGGGGGTTGTTCATCAATTTTTTATTATTTCTTTTAAACTACACCAGAAACGTGCACCTATAGGGTTCCACTGCCAGCTTTGCTATGGCTCTGGGGCACTCATTATGTATTTAGCTTCCATGTTTTTAGAAAAATCCAAGAATTTATGTTTTGGGGATTTGTGCTAAAAACTATCCTCTGAATGATAATCTTTGTTTCTCCTCTACACAAAAGCATCCAAAAATGCTGAAGAGTATGGATTTTTGAAATTTTGCAAAGATTATTTTTTACTTTTAAGGTAGTTGAAATTTTGAATTTTAACAAAAATGTATTTGCATCTAGAAGTTCCAAGTGCATCCATCACATCATTGTTTTTAAATTTCCAACATTGCAACTTCTGATCTCCAAATCTGCTAAAGAGATAAGCCTCAGGGACTTTGTTTGGTGTTTTTTGCTTTTTACAAGAATTAAGAGTGGTGAAAATATTTGTTAGATCATTTCTCTACTCAGTTGGTAGAGTAGGTTAGATTGTGCTGAGTTGGTTATTTGAGTGAAAATATTATATACTTTTTTTTAATACTATATTCTTTCGAATAAATAATGTGGCCACGTCCATTTGAACTCCAGTCGAGGTCAATGTTAGCTGATTTCCACTGTAACAAGGACTACTCTGCATAGGACATACAGGACTGAGTCATTGATTTTTACTTACTATATCTTTAAGCAAGTCCCCTCCTCAATATGGTTTTCAAATGATTTATCACTTTCACATAAAACCACTGAGCCACGGCCTAAACTCTCTTACGTGGTTCTGTGTGACCTTCATCAGAAAAAAAAAAAGTGATAAGAGTTGTTATGGGCGTCCCTGTGGGCTCCACCATCAATGGCAGAGCCAGAATTTTCATTTAAAGGACAATGTTTATGGTGTATTTAATTTGGTCATCATTTTGTTATTTGAAGGGGCAATGGCTGATTTTTGACAGATGCATATACTTTTTCTCCATGTTTGGCTTTCATATTTCAGGTGTTTTCAAGGTCTTTTTCGATGTCCGCCAGGAGCAAGCAGCGGTAGCTTAAGAGATTTGGCTAGCTTTATCCTGAAATGGGTTTTCAGTGCCTCAGATTGGGTCAACAGAAAATGGAATCCATGTCTAAAGCAAGATGCGATGAGAGTGGAGATTGGTTGACTGTGGTGAAGTCCCCAGGTACCACTAACCTTCAACTGACAAAGGGACCTGACCCAATTAATCCTAAAGATGGCACATTAGATATCAACTACATTGCTTGGACAGTAAGTTCTCCTTTTTTTCTTCTTACTATAGATGATAGGGTGTTACACATGCACCAAACAAACGACTAATCTTTTTTTTTTTTTTTGTTTCATTTTTTTGATGAGAAGAAACCCGCCAACCCCTTTATAATTGATCTGATAGAACTTTGGATACATAATACTACCTACTAGCATTGTATACGGGGTAAGGCTCCATACGGTTTTGAAGAGAGGACCTTTTTTCCCATCAATTTCTTTCAAAAACTAAACTTCAAGTAAAATTATTTTTAATAAATCAATCATCCAAATATGAATCAGCCCTCTGAGATGGATTAACATGAAAAGAGAGGACCCCTTGGAAGGAAAATCTGAGCCCAGAAGACCACCCTAATACAATAGATCATCTTATTTTGTTTATCTGGCATCTCATTTGTTGTTGCATCCTCCTTCAAACTCTACTGATTTTTCCTTTTTTTTCTTTTTTTTTGGCTTCACAAAATCTACTGAATTTGAGGGCTTGGTTATTGTTACAATGCAGATAAAATACCCTTCAGCTTTGAGGGCTTTTGATCAGATGATGAATGCGGCCAAGGGGAAAAGAATGATCGTGTTTTTAGATTACGACGGGACCCTTTCTCCAATAGTAGCTGACCCTGATCAGGCTTTTATGACTGATGCGGTAACTGGACTAGCTTCATTTGGATTATTTGTAGGATAGGGCAGATATAAACATCAATGTTATTTTTCTGTAGTTTCACAAAGGCTAGAGATAAGAGATTCCATTAGCTAAATTAAATGAATTCAATGTCCTCAAAACTTTGAGCCTTTGAAGACTTGTTTTTGAAATGAGAGAATTCTGTCCTCCGCAAATTTTTATTTATAAGAGCGAGGAATTCAGCATTCTCATTGACCCCACCCTTAAGAAATTGAGCTCCTCTTTATCAAGGAGAATCAATTCTTTTTTAACTTTTACACGAGAAAAACATGCAATACCGAACATCATAATAGTAGTTAATGCATGAAAAATTAGAACAATTTATCTCTATCACAATCTTTTCGTCACACAAACTCACCATAAACAGCAAATGTTTTAGTTTTGGAGAGTCTGAAGATTTTGGTGGTTTTGCTCAGATGCGGTCAGCCGTAGGTGAAGTTGCACGCTATTTTCCTACTGCTATTATCAGTGGGAGATGCCGTGACAAGGTAAAATTTACTGCTAATTTAACAGATTGAGTAAAAGTTTAGATAATGGTGATGATGATCTTATTCTAGCTTACTAATGTTTATGTATTTCTTTTACCAAAATAAAATGTTATTTAATTTTTGTTTCTTGCAGCTATACGAATTTGTACAGTTAGCCGACGTGTACTATGCAGGGAGCCATGGGATGGATATCATGGCTCCTCTTCAACCTATAATAAGGAAAGGAGGAATTAGCAAGTTCCAGACAAGATCCGTGGATGAGAATGTTAGTTTTTGTACACTAATTATTTCTTCATTCATAACTAAAGCTATAGGAACAAAATCGTTCGGATGGCCCACGATGAAATGGGTGATACACTTGCTGCTCCATCATCTTCATCATCATCTTCTTCTTCTTCTTCTTCATCTTCATCAATGTAATCTTCCTTCTTGTGATTATGGAGTTCTACCAAATTTAGAATGCACAGCACGATGATCTCGTTAGCCTTCCCGTTGCACCATGGTGGACCCCGCTACATTTTTCTCGAGTTGGAACAATAGATTGTTTAGAGATTTCATGTATATAAAAAAATTGTTTTACGCATGGAAGATCCAATGGCCTTGATCGTTTGTATTCAAATTTGATAGCACAGAATTTGGACTATATAGCGGGTCCAACGATCGACATATGAACCCAAGTTTAGGGTTCGAAATGCTTTTGGGGCCAGAAGTATCCCTCATCTTCCTCAGCCTAAGACTCTTTTCGGAAGGGCTAGACCCCGGTTGCTCTACAATAATCAATGGGACTGGACCTAGGTTGAAGTGAGTATTACTTGACATTGACCCATTAATTAGACTCTCAATCCCATGACAGAGAATAGTGGATGGACCGTAAATTTAAATAACAATCATTTCTAACAAGATGGCACCAACAATGGGAAAACTTAGTAGGCCCATACAGGCTACGCCTAGCTGATTCCCTTTTAAAAGATGGAATTGAAAATTTCAGGCCCACTCTTATTATCCTAAGACTTCAAATGATTGGCCTCCCTGTGCGAAATGGGCTGGGCGAAGGGAACCATAGGGTAAAGGTTGCACACCTGTCACTGAAATAAGGATCCACTGGGACTACTTTTTAATGAGTATAATGGCTATATTATCATTGAACTTGGGTCCGTTATTTTGTAGGGTAGAGAAGCAGTTCTTTTTCAACCGGCTAAGGAATTCTTACCCATGATTCAGGAGGTGAGAGACAAGATTTCTGTTAGGTATAGATTTACCCAAGTTCTTAGTGAGTTCACAAGATATTCCTAACCTTCTTTCCTTTTTGATTGATTTCATTCTCCATGTTTAGATATTCAGGGTGTTGCAGGAAAGAACCAGAGCAATACAAGGGGTGATGATAGAAAATAATAAGTTCTGCCTCTCTGTACATTTTCGCCGGGTCAACCATGAGGTTTGCATGCTTTCTCTTCTTCTTTTTGCACGAAAACATTATATTTTTGAGAAGGCTATTTATAAAGCAAGAGTATAAACAAATGTAGAGTGAGACTAGAACTTTGTTAATTTCCAGACCAACTTATAAGTGTCTGCTGTACATTAACTATTTAATTCTGGCATGCATTTAGAGAGTGTAAGTGAAATGCAGGATTGGAGAAAACTGGAAGAGCTGGTGAAGAGTGTGGCTATGCAGTATCCTCAGTTTTGTTTAACAAGGGGCAGAAAGGTACGTGCAATTAACCACCCCCCATGTTATAACCAAATTCATTGCCCAACCCCGTGGGCTGGTTGCTGTGTTATGTAGGGTTGTTCTTTTGGTCATTTATATCCTTCAGGCCCTACTGGAATCTTTGGAACTCTGTTGCTCTCCGCGCTACCTATAACTCTAATTACGTGCAACTGATTATGCCCTGCGAACAAAATTATTTTGTGGGTTAGGTTTTTTTCTACTAAATGGTAAAGGAAGATTTCGTTGAAAGGTAAGCAAAAAGTGAAGAATATGTAAAGAACAGAAAGGGGGAAAAGGCAAATGTGCAAGAGAGATAACTAGAAGATCCATCAACATTAAACTTTAAGACCTCATACAGAGGGGAGGCCAAAGAACAGTTTTATTTTCTTTAAAAGGACCACAGTCCTTTCTCATTAAAATTGGATAACCCCCAAGACAAAGGCCAAAAGTATAAAAGCTGGGTTAACGAGGGATACCTTGGATCATAAAAATATAAAATATAAAATATAAAAAAAAAAACCACAATCTAAGCAAGCTCCCCAATTGGAAAAAAATCATTCAAATTAAAATTAGAGAACTCCCTCAGGCCCACTTTGCAATTTGTAAGGTAACTTTAGAAATCAAGTATGCTGTCAAAGTAGAAGAGCTCCTAAAATCTTGTTGTTTCTTTTTTTCAAAATTGTTCATAAGATGGCAAAGGATTCATAAAACTGTTCATAAGATAGCAAAGGATTCATCTTTCATACAACTCGGCCACACCCCACAAGCAATTTCCCCCTCAAGACTCCACCACATCTATAGTATTATTTTGGCAACACTACGTAAGACCACACCTCCTAATAAAGTTGCTCCAAATGCTACCTGTCATCTCACAATGAAGAAATAAATGGATGTCCAATTCTTCCTCCTTGCCACACCACATAAATATCTTAAATGTTGTTGGAAGCTAACTCTCTTCTCCTCAAATTATCCATTATGGAAACTTTACTTACAACTGTTAACCAACAAAACACCTCAACCCAAGGTGGAGGCAAACCCAGCTATATGAGGGAAGAAGGGGCCTTATGTGGTTGAGTACCCTCCAAGGCGGAGTAGAGAGCTTTAGCTGAGAACTCTCTCAAGGTAAAAGACTTTTAAATCGAAAAGTCCTTAGAATCTTTGGGGAAAAAAGAAAAAGACATGTTAGCAAAAATACTCATCTCTAGGTACATAAACCCCTCCAAATGGGACCTTAAGTATTTACATCCTTAGGGTGTTCTACGTATTTGAACATGCAAATGGTCCATCTCTTACTACTTACACAACGCTCAAACAATCGTATCCTAGTGAATCATGATTTTCTTACAATTAGTCGTGATATGATTTGGCCTTAGTTCTCTTCTCAGTCATTGACTAATGGGGATTTCTTCCTGCAGGTTATGGAGATACGTCCATCTATTAAGTGGGACAAGGGGCATGCCCTAGAATACTTACTTGAAACTTTAGGATTTGGTAGTTCAACTGATGTCCTTCCACTGTACATAGGAGATGATCTAACTGATGAAGACGCTTTCCAGGTATTCAACTTGAAACACCCATTTAATCCGACCGCTATTCATTTTACTTTTTGCAAGAACTATTTGTGCTTAGAATTAGTGTCTTGGGTGCTTTTACTGAAAGCTACACCAAATCCTCCGTGTGGGACAGAAATCTTTTTCCCATTTGGTTGCGAAACAGTTCTGTGAGACTTGGTCATTACGCCTGGCTTACTAGCTCAGTGCCTACTCTTTGGTCCAGCCACGGTTGCCTAAATACGGAACCTCACTCAACCCAAAATAACTGGGCCTATGGCGTGCCAACGTTGTCCTAACCCTCTTGCACAATGAGCTGGGGCTTCACTCTTTTTTTTAATATGTTCCAACATTAATGTGGTATTGTCCTTGAATTGTTATAGGTACTGCAAAGAAGAGGACAAGGGTATCCTATCATTGTTTCTTCTATTCCTAAAAACACCAAGGCTTCCTACTCACTTCGAGATCCATCTGAAGTCATGACTTACTTGTTATGCCTTGCAAGGTGGAAGAGAAACTCTAGCAGTAACAGTCTATAGCTATAATTGTATTTATCTATGTTTATAGATGGGTGCATGGATGTAGCGATTTAAACATAGAGGGGCTCTGTAGAGAGTCTAGACCGTTTTATGGTCATTGGCTCTCTTAAAGCCACTAGTCTTTTGTTAATTGCTATGCATGATTAAGCTTCTCTATAGATAAGAAGCACCATTTGTATTTAACACTGTTCATGAATGTCACTGTAGCTGAGTTGTCAGAACTACCATTGGTTAATGTAGCAGATTTTCCACCAGGTAATTTTATAAAAATTCCTCTTTGCAGTGTTCCATTTTCCCGAATTCTTGTGTGGGGCTATAAATTTAATTGAGAATTCATATGCAGTCTTGTTTTCTTTATTTGGAAAGGTCAGTATCTCTATTTCCAAAGTGAATAGGTACAGCAAAGAGTGAAGAGGATGCCAGGAACACCCAACAAAGGTTATCCCCAACAAAACCCACACTCAGATAGGCAACACAGAAAACAACCCAAATAATCCAAAGCAGCCTAGGCAAATTGATTGGGTCATAATTCTCATTCTATTAGCAGTATCAACACGCATTGCACGAGTTGCTTCCGATACAGAGTCAATTGATATACATGCCAGCGTATACAGCTAGCTACCAAGACAGAGTCAACTATTGGTTTAGTCCAATCGTCACCATGAAAATTAAGCGTTCTATTTTTTTTAAGCTTAGTTCCATTTTGCTAATACATTGGACTGGTAGCGCAGTGGTAAGGCACCCATAGTTGTCAAGTACATTTCGGATGCCGTTTCGATTTGGTTCTAAAATGAAATTTTTAGGGCGATTCGGACATTTCATTTTCCAATTTCAAATTTCATTTTGGAAAGTATATAAAACTTATACATTGTCCCTCATATGCAAATAAATATTGTCCTATTTATATTAAAATGTATAGAAAATTTTCAGAGAGAGAGAGAGAGAGAAACTAAAAAGACATTCGCCTCACTTTCTGAAAATCATCAGGATGTGATATTTTTTAAATTCATAAACCCATCAGTTTTTCTAGTTCATCAACAATTATAAAATTCTTGATGGCTGGCCTAGATAATTCAATTGAAAATAACACTTACAAATAAGTGGGTCTCATCATCACATGAAATCTAACAATATTACAATGATTAAAAAAAGTGAGCCTCACTTTGGTAAATCATCGAACGGCTTACAAAAATTAGACATAGCTAGCTTAAGTAATTCAATTGAAAACAACACTTACAAATAAGTAGGCCTCATCATCACATGAAATCTAACAATATTATAATGATTAAAAAGGTCACTTTTGTAAATCATCGGACGGCTTAAAAAAATTAGACACAGCTGGCCTAAGTAATTCAATTGAAAATAACACTCACAAATAAGTGGGCCTCATTATCACATGAGATCTAATAATATTAAAATGATTAAAAAAGGTAGGCCTTAATTTTGTAAATCAAAAAAGGTAGGCCTCAATTTTGTAATCATTAGATGGCTTTAAAAAATTAGACATGGCCAGCCTAAGTAATTCAATTGAAGATAACACTTACAAATAAGTGGGCATTATCATCACATGTAAATCTAACAACATTGCAATGATGAAAAAAGGTAGGCCTCAATTTTGTAAATCATTGGACAACTTAAAAAAATTAGACATGGCCAGCCTCGGTAATTCAATTGAAAATAACACTAACAAATACGTGGGCCTCATCATCACATAAAATCCACCAATATTTCAATGATTCAAAAAGGTGGGCCTCACTTTTGTATATCATCAAACAGCATAAAAGGGGGCCTTACTTTTTTGTAAATAATCAAATGGCTTAAGAAACCCCTTTTTCGTTAAATCCAGGTATAAGAGATGCCAATATCGTCCCCAACCCATTCGTAGAATCTTGGAATCAAAGAGAAACGGAAAGGAAGGAAAGGAAGAGAAACATGCGTACCTAATAATCTGGCTTTGATAAGACATTTTGCAAAGAAATCAACCACAGCCAACAATGAAGACCCTTAGTAGTGAAGGAACTCCACCCAATAGTGACATCGAGGGAGGAAATCCAACCAACAATCTACAGTAGAGGAGATTTCGAGGTTGATTCCTATAGCTGGTTTGCTGCTCTGTCAAAATTTCTCCTCAATAAGAACTAGTATTTCAATTTTCAAATGATTTCATTTATTTCATTTTTAGATTTGCTTTCATTAAATTTTCTCTTCTTTAACGGTTAAGGCCTAGATTCATCTGAATCTATTGATTCACATAATGTTCATTCGAATTTAGGGTTTTCTATACGCCATAAATTTTGGCGAATTTAAACGAAATTTGAATCGAACATCCTCAAATAAGATATTCAGTTTTGATTTAGCTTCCAAACGAACTAATTTGGATGTTTCATCCGAATCGAAATGAACTTAACAACTATAAAGGCACCCCACTTTAACAAACAGGATAATCTATGAGAGTGCATGAGTAATTACTGGAGTGGGAAAGAAAAAAAAAAGAAAATAAACATCATATTGATTAAAAAAGGGAAATTATCATAAGTTTCCATGCAAAGCAACCTCTATTTAACTTGTGGTGTCCCTCTTCTTCACAACATTTAAATCATATGCCGTTATTCAATAGGCAATGACTGCCCCACGTAGGTGATGGTAAGGTGGCATAATTTTTGGGTTTTCTTCCCCACGTAGGTGATGGTAAGTTGGCTTCAGTTTTGGATTTTCTTCCTAGGATCTTATGGTCAACTCTCATTCACATAAGTTTTGGGTTCGATCATCCATGAGTATACCTGAAACTTAAAAAGGGAATTGGCTATATAAAATCCCAAGGTGGACATCAACATGTCGTTACTAATGCAATAAAATGAGAAGGGGAATTTTCACCCCTGAGCGGACTACATGCTCTTTGTATTCTGTTATAACTTATTCAGTCCTCCTGGTTGCATACCTATTACGAAAGGTAGAGGAGACGTATAAGATCTCATCATGGTTTATGGTTACTTGGTTAGGCATAAAAATTATCCCATCAAATTATTCTAATCATGATTTATTAACTTCAAAGCTTAGGAGTCCTAACTATATATATTCTTTGGATATTGAGTCCACCAGAAGTGAGGTTATATAAGTGTCGCTGAGCCTAGATTTACATCATGGAAAGTAGTGACTGCAAAATAGATAGACTAATCAAAGGTGAGCCAAGTAGGCCAATGGATATGGGTTACACTTCCATTCTTGTGGTAGAAGTCAATCATTCATGTTTGAAATGATTGTTGATAAGAAGTTCAACCCTTTCATATGCATTCACCCCATGGAGACCCTCCAAGGATCATCCATATGCCTCACCCCTCTAGTCTTTAGATAATCATTAAAAAAAACCATACAACGGCCAAATAAGTGGGACTGTGTCAAAAGGTCTTCTTTGCATGAGTCCTTCCTTATCAAGAAGGATCCAGAATAGCTAAGAGTTGGGAATTTCTAACATAATGTCTTCTCATAATTTCTCTAACCAAATAGGCCCCTTCACATGGTTTACAAATGTGGAATTGATACAATCACAATTACATGAGAGTGTCATTTATATTCATGGTTTAAATTCCAGAAGGGTTTGCGCAATGATGCAATGGAAAGGGCATTTGACAGTTAGTTCTACTAGCTACTGGAAGCGTACTAGCACAACAAGTCGAAACTATACCTTTTACTGCAGTTAAGACAAGCTTAGAAAAACATCATGCTACAATCGTACAAACGGTATATCCAACTCCATTTTAATTTTGAACAACAACTTATATTCTTTAAAAACTGGCGAACAAATATTTTGTCTATAAATTAAAATCTACACACCAACTTATCTACTTTGTAGAATAAAAGACACACACATACATAATAAATGACAATACAACCATTTGCCGATACAAATTCTTATTAAAATGAAAAGACAAACTTCTCATTAATCCAACCCAAATCACTGGAATATGCCCGACTCAAATGAGTTTTACATTCGCTCAAATGGGTCATATGAGTCCATCTAACAACTCGGCGATTCAAGCCCCCACAACAAGCCCGAGTCAAATCCACTCGGACGAGTCAAATTTGAGCTCCTGGGCAATGCCAAAACTCCATCGTTATCCCGCTAAAACCTAAAACCCTGCTAAAATCCTAGTTCCCACCAGCCAACTAACGAACGAACGAAAACCCCTTCTCCCCTCTCCCATCAAAATCTGGGAACTAGGGTTTAGGGGTTTTCAACGTCTCTTCCAAAATGCTATCTCGTCTTCGCTTTCTTCGATCCCTAAAATCCTCGCTCTCTGCAACTGGTTTCTCCCTCAGCTCCACCATTTCCATTTCCCCCTCTCAGCTCAAATGCCTAGGCTTTGCGTTTTCTTCGCCTCCTTGTATTCCCATCCAAACCCTAGAGCATTCCGGCGTCCGAAGCCTCTCCAGCCGCCCGTCATTCCGATCCAGACCCGCCGGGGGCGGCCGGAATCCAAGGAGTCCGCCGCAGCGAGGAGAATTCCGGGCAGGCGTAGGCGGGCGAGAGAAGAGCCTGATCGAGGACGAGGCCGAGCTCAGCGACTGGGTCAGCGATCTCAAGACCGATTCGTTCCGACTCGGACTGACCAGCGAAAGCGAGGACTCGGATGGAGATAGTAGGGTTAGAGGTAGAGATCGAGGCAGAGATAGAGATAGGGTTTCTTCGTCGTCGATGAGGAGTCCAAGTGGGGCGGGAAGGGAAGGGTTCCCGTCTTCGAAGCGGTTTAGAGAGAGCCATTCTGATGATTTCCCAATCCAAAACAGGCTTCGATCGAGGAATTCGAAGGGCTCTGTATCGAGGAGCCGGTTAGACAGCGATTCGGAGGTGGAGGACGACGAGGATTTTTCTCCGAGGCAGCGGAGAAGCCAGTTCGGATTGCAAGATGGCTCTTCTCAATTGGGGAAGAGGGGAGGTAGAGATTCTGGTTTGAGCTATAGAAGTCGAGAAGGCGGTGGAAAACCGAACAGAGTGGGGAGGGAATCGGGTATACAGGCTCTTCGGATTTCAGACATTGATGATGATGAGGAAGATGATGATGACGAGGATGAGGAGGACTTGTCAGGTTTCAAAGATAGCGGCGAGGATGATAATGATGTAGATGTGTTTAAGAGAGCGAGTTCATCGCCTGAATTAGCAAAGGCACCAAAATCTTCTACACAAGGATCTGGTTCTTACCTGAGCCAGACAAGGTATGGTTTCTATATTATTTTGTTATTGACTTGTAGAAATGTAAAGACTGCATTTTGTTTTTACATAAACTTGTTATTGGTTCTGATAGCTAAAGATCATACAGAGTGGAAGTGGATGGTCACTGTATTTCTCCAATTAGGAAATGTTGATTTTTCCTTGATCTATATTTTAGTTACTTGTCTCTTCCACATGTTTCTTAAGATGAACTGACCTAATATATCTGATCACTACTTTTCTTGAGATACCATATTTTTTTTTCTTTCTTTCTTTTAAATGTGTGTTCAAGTCATGAAAGCATGATGAAAACATGCTTCATTCATGAACTTGGTTGTTTCATGAATATTTCATGTGCTTAATGGTATTTCTGTAATTATGCATTCCTGCTATTGCATTATTTCATTTTTAAACATTATAACGTGTGTAAATATGATTTATGTCCATAATCACAAAACCTCAGTTCCATGGTTTCGGTACTTGATGTGCATTCATGTTTTGATTTTGATGATGTTTATATTTGATATGTGATCCTATAATTAGATGAAGTGATGGACAGTGTGCCAATGGTAAAAAAAGCATCGAAAACTGATTCTAATACAACTAAATTATAAAAAATTATGCATTTATAGATTTTTTTTACTATATTAAATACAGTTCCTTTTTTTTTGGATGTTTGGACTTCTTTGTATTTTGTTTTTGCCTTAGTTTGAAAACTTGGTCCATCCAAGTGACTCAAAAGTGCATCAAGTCAAGTAGCTCAGGGAGTCTACGAGAGATCTTAGTCCACTTGTTTTACTTGCTGCTCTTTGATCCAGTTTACTTGCTTGAGTCAGGGCAAGCAGAGCTTTTGACTTTTGAGACTAGTCTTCTGTTCCTTCCTTCTAGTTTTACCGTTTGATTTTGTCTCTCACTTGGTACGATCATTTTAATTACTTGGATGTTTTGCAGGTTTGACCAATGTTCTATCTCTCCCTCGTCATTGAAAGGCATAAAGGCTGCTGGATATGAGAGGATGACTGTTGTGCAGGAAGCAACACTGCCAGTCATTCTTAAAGGTTGATTGTCTTAAAACACTGTTTTTTAAAGTCAAAGTTTAAAACAAAAAAGCAAAAAACTCACAGTTTTGCTATCATTATTCTAAATTTTTTGTTAGAATGCTGTTTATAGTTGTTTCTGAATCAAATTTTTGTTAAACCATTGGCATTATTGGATATGCTTCTATTTTCATTGTTGTACTTATTAGAATATATGGTTTCAACCCATTCAAGGCACAATTCCTTCTCAATCAATTTCTCCAATTGAATATGCTAGGTATAACATTTTGTTTGGTTTGGCCGGTTGAACCTCCATATTGGGTAATTGTGAGATAAAACTTTCCCTTCCATTTTTTGACTGGACGGAGGTGCATTCTTTATAAGGACCTTCTATCTATTCCATTTCAAACCGAAAAATGCTCTTGAAAGGAATCATTGCTGGACTTGGATAATAGTTGTTTGGTCAGACATTATCATTTAGTAAGAGCTGTTAAATCATGGTTAAGTTCTAATCATAATTTCTAGACAGAACTAAATTGATTACGCTGGTCATTGGCATTGGGATTCTTATATGGATCAAACTGCTCACGGCAGAGCAGAGTTTGTTTCACACAGTATATTTAATAGCGAGCCCTTCATTCTAAACAAGAACTAAATTCCAGGATGCTTGGATATCTAAAGTCATGTAGCAATTGTGATGGCAGGTGAAGGAATACAACTCTATCCAAGGGGTTAACACAATGATGTCAATTTGTTATGACATAAGCAATATGTAAGTTTCATAGTAATGTTTTGATGTAATGACGATGCATAATGAAGAAATCATGAGTAAATTGGTGGATTATCCATATTTGATGATTAGTTGGTAACCTCAGTTGTCCTGGAGATTGCTGTATGTGACACTTGTATAATCAAATTTAATTTTTTGTGCTTTTGAGTTAACCTCTGTTGTCCTGGAGATTGCTGTATGTGACACTCGTATAATCAAATTTAAATTTTTGTGCTTTTGAGTTAATCCCAAGCTTGTTGTGACCTAACTACACTTTGCTCGTTGAGGAAAGAAGCATAGTTGTTTCTTGTTGGTGAGCATTTTCATCCTGCTGAAATGTAAAGGCGGTTTTGGTTGTCTCTGTGCTCTGTTTTGGAGAAGATGTGTTGAATTTATAGACTGACAATAGAGTTACATATGTGTCTCTTTCCAAATAAAATGGGGGCATTTCTATATCTAAAATTGCACTAAATATATTGCTGAATGTCAATGACAATGTCTAAAAATGGGTAATGATGCACTCTAAAAATCTGACCTAAGAGATCAAACTCTATGAAATGGGCCTGAAAAGAACTAGAAAAGACTTAAAACGTAGACCAGTATATTATGGTACATGTTATTGTTAGGGTTCCTTGATTGGAATAATCATTTCCTCTGAAATGCATGGAACTGATCAGTGATAAGTATGAGGCGAAAATCTAGGGGTAATTAATTCACCCATAATCTGATGGAATTGGTGCTTTTGTTTAATTCACTTCAGAGTAACGGCAGTTCTTTTTTATTTTTGTCTTTATTTTTATTTTTATTTTGGTTTTTCTGATGGTAAGAATGATGTCATGTTGTCATTTTAGCATTCAAAACGAAGGGGAAAAAAAGGAATGACATCATTGTTTGACGGGTTCTTATTGTGTTTTTAGGCAAGGATGTTCTGGCTAGAGCAAGGACAGGCACCGGAAAGACTGTAGCGTTTCTGGTAAAAACCTTGACCTCTATATTCTGCATGCTGGCAGGTCCTGCAGGATGCAGATATGTATATCATTTTTGGCCCTCACCAACAATGGAACTCTTCTTGTTTTCAGCTTCCAGCAATTGAAGTAGTTGTAAAATTGCCCCCTCCAGATCGTGACCAAAAGAGGGCCCCAATAAATGTTCTAATTGTATGCCCAACTAGGGAGCTAGCAAATCAAGCTGCTGCTGAGGCAAACACACTGTTGAGATATCATCCTACTATTGGTGTACAAGCTATAATGGGGGGCATAAGGATAGCTGTAGAACAAAAACGCATGCAAGCAAACCCTTGCCAGGTTGGATTTTTCTTTATCTAATATTTTAATGCAAAGTTTACCTCATCATTTTCCCGTAAGATCTGTAATTGTTGCACTTAATCCCGTCAATTAAAATGCACAGCTACTTGTGGCCACACCTGGAAGGCTTAGAGATCATATTGAGAATACACCAGGTTTTGCAACTCGACTAATGGGTGTAAAAGTCCTTGTCCTTGACGAAGCTGACCATTTATTAGATATGGGATTTCGGAAAGATATTGAAAAAATCGTTGCAGCTGTCCCTAAACAGCGACAAACACTTCTATTTTCTGCCACAGTTCCAGAAGAGGTACCTTTCTAAATTACATCTTTTTTATTTTATTTGTTCTCTTTACAAAAAAAAAATAATAACTATAGTTTGCTCCTTGACTTTCAGGTCCGTCAAATCTGTCACATTGCTTTGAAAAGAGATCATGAATTTATAAACACAGTTGAAGAGGGTACTGAGGAGACGCACTCACAAGTACATATTTAAGCATTTGTGTTAGCATTAAGTGGGATTTATTCTTATCTATTTCGGTTAAGAATCTTGTGTGATTTGTAATCCAGGTCAGACAACTTCATTTAGTCGCTCCTTTGGACAAGCATTTTCCAGTACTATATGCTATTCTGAAGGAACATATTTCAGAGGATGTTGATTATAAGGTACAGATAATTATTTGGTTAATGTTGATAGTAAACAGTTTTTTCATGAATGTGATTCTTTATAAATTTGAATCTGATATATGCTAAGGAAATTGCAGGTTCTTGTGTTTTGTACAACTGCAATGGTGACAAGAATGGTCGCCGATCTTCTGTCTGAACTAAGCCTGAATGTACGTGAGATCCATTCTAGAAAGCCACAGAGTTACAGAACAAGGATTTCTGATGAATTCCGAAAGTCAAAAGGACTTATTCTTGTGACCTCTGATGTATCTGCACGGGGAGTTGATTATCCAGATGTCACCCTTGTGGTACAGGTAGGCAGCTTTTTGCGTAAGTTGTGCTTACTTCAGAAATAACATGTTCGTCGTTTATGTTGTGTTTGGACTGACAGATGAATGATATTGCTAGCAATACAGCATAGGCGGGAAATCTTGTGATCCAATGGCGTGGGAATTTGAAATGAGTGATATGCACAGGGTTGTAATGGCTCGGTCATTTCACAAAAGAAGAATCCATTGGTTAAAGAAAATAATAGTTGACAATGAAAATAAACAAGCGCATTATTGATGGCAAAGTTTTTTTTTTTTGGCCGATAAGGGTATCCCTATGGTATTTAACCCAACAGGATTAATCCCCCCGGTGCACACGCACTTTGCTGCTACACACATGCACTAAGTAAATCTGGGAGGTGTCAGAAGAGAGGACGTGGGGAGCAAAATCATGCCTTATGCCAACCAACCAACAACTAGGCCGGTATGCCAAAGTAAATATAAAATGTGAAATAAATCAAATTTCAAAAATAAATAAAATGATAAAATGGCACAACTAAATAAATGCTAAAAACTGTTTCAAATGCAATGAAACAGGTAATAAAATTCTATTGGTAGAAAATAATAAAAAGTAGTTTAGAAACAAAAATAAAAGTACTGCTACTACGGCTGCTGCTACAGGTACTAAAAGCATGCGAAACCAAATAGGGATATTTGGCCCGCTAACTTTGTTTTAGTGTATATCCTCAACAAGATTTGTCCTCTCATTAAATGCTTTAGAATTTACCATTGAGTTAAGGTTTGTTTCTCCAGCTCTAGAAAGTAGCGGATGTCTTCATTGCTTAAAGGTGACTTGTCCCTGAGATTGACCTTCCTAATGAGATGCATCAGTGAAGCAGCGCAGGAAAGAAGAATAGCCAACGGGCTAATCTCCAAGCCAAAAGGCTTAGGGATAGGATGTCTAAGTGTCTCACCAAAGACAAACAAAAACTCTCTTAACTGAGAACCAAACTCAAATTCTTATTCAATATCAATGTCTAGGTATCTCATGAAAAGATTACATCTTTATTTTTAACTAAGATGTTATCTAAATAAAGAAACAACTAATTCCAGTCAAATAAGAAGTCTTAAACCAAACATGACTGGACTTGCTAAATATTAATAAAGCAACTAAAACAACTACTACAACTACTAATAATATAATCTACTCTAATCTACTGGACTTTGGGCCTGCGGATGTAGACTTTCAAACGGGGCCCATTAGTATGGCTTGCATCAGCTCTCTCCGGCTTGGAAAAACTCGACTCCGGCAAGTTGCTAGCTTAGCACTACTCATATAAATCTAGATTGATCTGTTAAAAATCTGTGGCCGCAATCCATATAGCTTCAGAGAATGGTTTGCCTTTCCACTTGGCAAAGAACTTGTGAAATCCTCCATTCTTGGTTGAAATGATCTGATCATCAAAAACATCTTCAATTTCATCCGGAGGAAATTAATGGAGAGGGATGTGAAGAGCTTGTTCCTCAAAGGATTCATCATTGTGATGCCCGTGATAAAATGTCAAATCTTCAACATTAAGGGTGGAACTGATATTCATGTCTGAATGAAGGTCAAGAACATATGCATTGGAACTTATTTTCTTCGGAATCTTGAAAGGACCTGCACTTCATGGATGTAATTTCTTGTATTTACCTACAGGAAATCGTTCGGGCTTCAAACAAACCATTATCATATCGCCTGCGGCAAACTCAACATGGCGTTTACGAGAATTCGCGTGCCTTTTATATGCTTGATTACTCATAGCAATTTGCCGGCAAACTTCATCATGAACATCCTTCATATGTTGTGCAAACTGTTCAACATCCTGACTTGATCTAGAGTCAATTGGTAATGGAATTAAGTCAAGAGAAATGCGTTGCTTGACACCAGTGACAACTTCAAATGGTAATCTCTCTGTTGTTCTATTGACAGAATTATTGTAAGCAAATTCTGCCATGGGTAAAAGAAGATCCCATAAAGCAACATGTTCTCCGATAAGACATCAAAGAAGATTTTTCAAACTACGATTGACAACCTCTGTTTGGCCATCAGCTTGTAGATGATAGGCACTTAAGTATTAGAGCTTTGTGCGTATCATGTGTCATAAAGTCTTCCAAAAGAAACTCATGAACTTTATATCTCTGTCAAATACTATTGTCTTGGGAAGGCCATGCAAACGAACAACTTCTTTAAAGAAAAGAATTGCAATCTTCTTAGCTTCTGCCTTGTGAGAACAAGGGATAAAATGTGCCATTTTTGAGAAACGATCCACAACAACAAATACAGAATCTTCCTTTCTCGCTGTTTTTGGTAAGCCCAAGACAAAGTCCATCCTCAAATCTTGCCAAAGTGCATGTGGAATAAGAAGAGGCTGATACAAACCTGTATTCTTCTTTTGACCTTTTGCAAGTTGGCATACTTTACATAATTCACAAATTCGGGCAACATCTATTTTTAAGCGTGGCCAAAAGAAACGATCTTCCACAATAGCTAATTTTTTATCATGCCCAAAATGTCCACTACATCCACCACCATGTAATTCATGTATTACAAATTCACGGATAGAGATAGCAGGCAGACATAACTGATTTCCACGAAAGAAATATCCATCATGAAGAGAAAACTTTGGATGTTTTGAAACATCACCATTTAGAAGATCTGTATAAATGCGACCAAAGTCATAATCAGCAGCATATTCTCTGCGTATTTCTTCAAAACCAAGAACATTGACGGAAATTGTCATAAGAATGTGAGTTCAACAACTCAAAGCATCTGCGACTTTATTTTTCATGCTAGATTTATGACGCAAAACAAAAGTGAACTCCTGTAAATACGCACTCCATTTGACATGATTGGCGCTCATCTTCTTTTGAGAATTCAGGTGTTGCAAGGCTTCATGGTCAAAGTATAAGATAAACTCTTTTCCGATGAGATAATGACGCCAATAACGAAGAGCATGAACCACTGCATAATATTCCAGATCATAAACAATATACTTTTTACTGGAGTCATTTAACTTCTCACTAAAGTAAGCCACTGGATGACCGTCTTGACTTAAGACTCCGCGCAATACCGACATGGGAAGCATCATAACTAACTTCGAAGACCTTGTCAAAGTCAGGAAGTTTTAAAACCGGTGCTTCAGTCATTTTCTGCTTAATCTGCTTAAATGCTCAAGAAGCAGCATTGGTCTAAGTAAACTCTCCTTTTTTCATGCAATCAGTTATGGGGGCCATGATGGTACTGAAATTACAAATGAACCTCCTATAAAAGGTAACCAAACCATGAAAACTGCGTACCTCATGTATAGAAGTGGGAATAGGCCAATCAATGATCGCTTTGACTTTATCTGAATCAAGTTAAACTCCTTGGGCCGAGACAACAAAGCCCAAAAATATGACTTTGGAATTCAAAAATGTACACTTCTTCAAATTAATGTAAAACTTTTCTTTTCGAAGTGCATGCATAACATACCTCAGATGATCAAGATGAGCTTCTTTTGATTTGCTGAAGATCAAAATATCATCAAAATATACCACAACAAATTTACCAAGAATAGGCTGTAGAAGCTGAGTCATTACTCTCATAAAAGTACTGGGAGCATTAGATAAACTGAACGGCATGACCAACCATTCGTATAATCTATCTTTGGTCTTGAATGCTGTTTTCCATTCATCTCTGGGCCGAATGCGGAGTTGGTGATATCCACTCTTGAGGTCAATCTTGGAATTGACAGAAGATCCAGACATCATATCAAGCATGTCGTCCACTCGGGGAATCGGAAACTGATATTTGGTGGTAATCTTGTTAATTGCTCAGCTATCAACGCACATTCGCCAAGAACCATCTTTCTTCGGTGTTAAGAGGGCTGGAACTGCGCAAGGACTCATGCTTTCTCAAATATAACCCTTATTGAGTAAGTCTTCAACCTGTCTTTGCAATTCGGCATGCTTAACGGGGCTCATACGATAAGCAGGTAAATTAGGAAGGGTAGATCCAAAGACTAAATCAATGGCATGCTATATGTCCCGCATAGGAGATAGTTCATTAGGAAGCTCTGCTAGAATCAAATCTTGAAAATCATGGAGCAATGACTTGATTTCTGGTGGTGTAGAATCATGTTGTTTATCATCTGTAACTTGGGTTTCTTTAGGAACAAGAGCATAAACAACTTCTTGGTATTTGCTTTCCATTTCAAACTTCCTCATAAAGAGAACATGAGGGTTTGATGGGGTGGTACAAACAGTCGAAAAGGATGTTAATGGAGGCAATGGAAGGAGATCCACCACTTTTCCCTTCCATTTAAAAGAATGAATGTGCTTTTTCTGATCAGTATGTACCTCTTGATCATATGACCAAGGTCGGCTAAGTAGAATGTGAGCAATATTCATGGGAATAATATTGCACCATATGTCATCTTCATATATGCCAATTTTAAAATGAATCAAGCAACAATGGGTCACAGGGATTGAGTGATCATCTACCCAAGTGACCCTGTAAGGCTTTGGGTGCTTTTCAGTAGGCAAATTGAGCTTAGTGATCACTTCCTGTGAAACGAAATTCATAGCACTTCCTCCATCAACAATTAAATTGCATAACTTACCTTTGCATTTCACACGTGTCCTAAAGATTGAATTACGTCGCCAATCAACTTCTTCTTGCTCATTGGTGAGGAGAAGTCTACGTATAATAAGGACAGGACCACGTTCTTCTGCACCAGTGGTGGTGTGAGGAGGAGGATCAAATTGAGCCTCTTGCTGTGAATCCGGTTGAGATTCTAATTGGATGTGGTCAGGAGGGGGCTCCATCTCAAGATACTCGTCATAGTCTTCTTATGAAGAAAGATCTTCATCACAATAATAAAGATTGTGAACCTGAGGGCATGCATTAGCAAAGTGCCCTTGTTGACCACATTGATAACAACCATCAATTCGCCAATCCTGTCGAGGAGGTCCACGGTTCCTCATTTCTTACTCCTGTGACACTGTACCCCTTTGATTTTGAGCAAAAGGACGCTGATTAAGGTGATTGGGCAGATGTTTCGGAGTTGGACGATAACCCGCTGGTGGAGCACGGTTATATTGAGAATTATTTTGATTTGGTAGATAACCTGCTAGTGGAGCACAGTTATATTGAGAATTATTCTGATTTGGTGGAGCACGATTATTATTCTGAAAGGCGGCGGCTCGACGAGTCATTGACTCCCTGGCTTGAGTGCCAAATCGTCTCAAAGTGGATGACCGCAATTCTAGCTCAACCCGTTTTGCTTTGTTATAAATATCATCAACAGTTTCAAAATCATGCATAAGAACCTCACGTCTTATTTCATCTTGCAAACCAGTTCTGTACCGGTTGATTAGCATGAAGTCATCATCTTAAACTTCACACCGAATAACATAATCATTGAATTTCTCTGTGTACTCATCCATTGATAATGTGCCTTGCTTAAAAAAAATATATTCTTGCTGAAGGAGACTTAAATAATTGGAAGACAAGTATTTACCTTCAAGCTTTTCACGCATATCATCCCACTTGGTAATAGCAGGGCGTCCCATGACAAGATTGTTGTGCTCAACGCTATGCCACCAAATACGTGCTGAACCTTTAAGTTTAACTTTGACAAAAGCAACACGTTGTGCATCATCCATATGATACCAAGAGAAATAATCTTCAAGAGAATTGAGCCAGTCAATGAAAGCCTTTGAATTGAGACGACCGGAGAAATCAGAGATACTAATTTTGACACGCTTTGTGATATCATCAATTTTTTGTGCAACAGGTGCGTCTGCAGGATCTTTTTCAGTAAAAAAACTCTTTTTTAGTAAAAAGATGCTAAATGAAATCATGAATAGATTCTTGCAGGCCTGTTTCTGCTTGTCAGCCGGAATTT
The DNA here is from genome assembly GCA_037013555.1 of Sextonia rubra. NCBI lineage: Eukaryota > Viridiplantae > Streptophyta > Magnoliopsida > Laurales > Lauraceae > Sextonia > Sextonia rubra. Next base: position 46,971,443 of record JASUAD010000001.1, read on the forward strand.
TGTTGGTTTCCAGCTCTAGAGGATGCTTCTGCAGCAGGAGGCCTCTGTGAACTGCGGGACAGCTCTTCCAACACATGTACTCTTTTAGATAGCTCCATTAACATGGCATCACGTTGGTGATTAGATAATTTGCCCCAATATGATTGACCACTTCAGGTTGACATTGCTTACTAGAAGGAATGGAAACAAAAGATTGCAGGCTTTTTTTTTTTTTGCTGTGGGCCTGGGCTAGGTCAGGTCAGACCCGGACTAAACCCAACAGTGGTTTGGTCTCGAGTGAGACTCAGGTCAACAGTTTTGGCCCAAACTGCTTTCAGCACAACTGCTTAAAGCTCTCTCTCTTGCTACAGTAATGACAGGAAAGAGAGAAAAAGGGAAGGTTCTTCTCTTTTGCTACATAAACGAAAGGAAAGAGAGGAAGGGGTGGATGCTTATCTTCTTGACAAGAGGGGTGGACTGGAGAGGCTTGCTGCTGTCGACGAGGAGGAAGATGGTTGAGGACAAATCTGCCGATGATGTCGATAGGAACTCCAAAAGGCGATGGCGGCAGTGGACTCCAGCCGGCGATGGCGATGGTGGACTCCAGCCGGCGATGGCGATAGTGGACTCCAACAAGCGTTGGCGATGGAACCCAGGTACGGCTGCCGGTACTTGTTCTCTCTCTTCTGGGTTCTCTCCTCTTTTTTTTTTTTTTTTCTAGGATTGGGCTTTGCGACAGATGGGGTTTCCGATGAGGGACAAGGGAGTTTGGGTGATTCGAGAAGAGATAGGGATGGACGGCAGTGGTCGAGGTGGTGGTCAGGGGTGGCTCAGGTTGGTTTCGGTGGGAAGGGATGTGGTCGAAAGTGGTTTCGTGAAGGGGTTGGGTTTGATTAGGGTTTAGGGTTTGCAGTGCGTTAGGGATTGGGTGTAGATTAGTGATGGGTTTATGGGTTCCGGTAAGATTTTAGGACATACGAGGGGTTGGGGTTGCCGGTGAGGGTTCTAGTTGAGAGTGGGGTTTCGGGGGAGGGGTCGGAGGCGTGGTGGTAGCTCGAGAAGAGTTGTGGAGTTGTGGAAAGGGCCTGTGGAGGGTTATGGTGTGTGGTGGTGATACGGGAGAGGCCTAGGGTTTCGATATGACGGAAGGGATGGGTTTTAGGTTTTCGTGGAGTATAGGGATGGGCGAAAGATGGAGTTGGGGTGATGGCAGACACGAAGCTCGAGGAATAACTCGGATCGGCGATCAACCAAATGGCGATCCGAGATCGGAGCTTTGTCTCTGATACCAATTGAAGCAGCGCAGGAAAGAAGAATAGCCAACGGGTTAATCTCCAAGCCAAAAGGCTTTAGGATAAGATGTCTAGGTGCCTCACCAAAGACAAACAAAAACTCTCTTAACTGAGAACCAAATTCAAATTCTTATTTAATATCAATGTATGTGTATCTCATGAAGAGACTACATCTTTATTTATAACTAAGATGCTATTTAAATAAGGAAACAACTAATTTCAATCAAATAAGAAGTCTTAAACCAAACATAACTGGACTTGTCATATATTAATAAAGCAACTAAAACAACTACTAATAATAGAATCTACTCTAATCTACTGGACTTTGGGCTTGCGGGTATAGACTTCAGATGGGGCCCATTAGTATGGCCTACATCAGTCAGAAATCACCACTGAATTAGGGTTTAGCTCATTACTGTTAAATTGTCTCAGCTTTTGTCATAGTTTATGAAAGAGTTATCATATCAGGATACACTTTTTTCCTTAATGTTTAGCCTTTCATTTTATGGAGTCGGCTTGTTGAGTAACTATTTCTTGATTTGCAGATGGGGGTGCCCGCTGATAGAGAGCAATACATACATCGACTGGGTAGAACTGGAAGGAAAGGTAAAGAAGGGAAAGGCATATTGTTGCTTGCACCATGGGAGGAGTTCTTCTTAGCCTCTCTCAGAGACTTGCCAATTGGGAAGGCTTCATTACCTTCTATTGATCCAGATGCCAAAAAGAAAGTGAGTTTCTTCTCTCACTTATATTCATTCTCTGACTTCTATATATGGGAGCTTTGAAAACATGCTCATGTTTTGTTGCCATTAATCAATACAAGTTGTTAGAATGGACAATGAGGAATGACCAGGGTTTAATGCCTGGTAGTCGCCAGTTGGTTGGGGACCATGTAGTGTGTTTGTATACATGTGAGTTTCTACCAAGAAAAAAAAAAAAAAAAAAGAAGACCTGGACTTAACCAAAATGTCTATGGTGAATTAGAGTTCCATTACAATAAAACAGATATTATATAAATTTCTGCATATGGTATTGTTTGAATTATTATCAATGCATTTCTATCTGCAAATATTTGTTTATATAAAACCCAATATTAAATTAAGATTCTCAGTTTATGATGTTAATGACATTACTCTTTCATTATTAAAGTTTCTAAAATTGAAATATGCATCTTGTAGAAGATGCGTTGCACTTTAGTTGCAATGTGCATATGGTGCAACTCATCTTATTCATGGACTCTTCTCTGGGTTCTGTACAGTAGACCAAGCACAAATGTTTTGGTTAGGCACAGAAAAGCGCTCGAGGCAAATCATGATGCATCTGCATATCTCTCTCCGACCCTATTAGGTTTCCAAATTCTCACTTGCTTAGGCAGCTAATCGTTCTTGGGTTTGGGCAGGTGGAGCGTGCATTGTCGCATGTCGAGATGAAGAATAAGGAAGCAGCATACCAAGCTTGGCTTGGCTACTACAATTCCAATAAAAATGTTGGAAGAGATAAGTTCAGACTAGTGGAACTAGCAAATGAGTTCAGCAGAAGCATGGGGCTCGATAATCCCCCCACAATTCCGAAACTCGTCCTCAGCAAGATGGGCCTCAAGAACGTCCCAGGTTTGCGTGCAAGATAATGCAGTGAAGATCAAAGCTGCCACAATAGTTTCCTCTTCGCAGATTTGAACGTGCAGCTTTCTGCACTATCAGATTCTCTGAAGGAAATGGTATCTGCTGTCTGCAAGGATCGGGGCTGGACAGCACTTCTGTTCTGATGGTAGATGGATTTGGAAGTGTTCTCAATGATGGCTTGTTGGCCTATGTTGGAAATTATGAATTTGTATGTTGCTTCCAATTAAAGTTAAATTCTTTTTTTTTTTTAACTGTTACAAAGTTGATGCAGGTTGTCACTGTTTGCAAACTAATGTTGCAACTGATACAGTTTCATTCAAATGGTGTAAACATGAAGAGGCCATGAGCTATATCCCTATGCTGTAAGAGTAAATGCCTAGTGGCTCAGTTGTTTTGAGCCTTATGTTTTTTCGAAGCCTCGAGTTAAACTCTCACTTTTGGGATTTTTTTGGTACTTTGTGTGCGGTCATGTATAATAGTCTTTACTCGTAAAAATTAAGTAACCCTTGAGCCGGAGGCTAAAGGTTAAAGGTTAGGCTGGCGGTAGATATCTTGGGTCATAAAAAATAATAACAATAAAACCAAACGAGTGTTAGATTCATTCATCTGGGGTTGGGAGCAGGGATAGGCCAATTTAAGGTCCTAATCTAATGTACTAATTTATTCATCATTATCATAACGTGATCAGTAAGGGAGATTAGCATCTCATTTACTAGACTCATAGTTATCGTTATCGATTGATCTATCTTACTGTCGTGTAAAGTGGACCTTTTTTTATTATGGTAGGACGAGCCTGCCTGGTGTCATAGGGTCTGCTTGGACTCCACTACCAGCTTTGGCTTTGGTAGGTCCTATTAGGTGGATTTCTCGTCCTGCCTACCTTGTGTTTTGCGTTGGATTGGACCTGCTAGATCTTGCCCACTCCAACTGGAGCCAGTAGCAACACAATGCAGGCAGATGCCGGAGCCAAGCATCCGGCCATGTAGCTATATGCATTGGTGGATGCATCTTCCATCATGAAACCACGAGATACATGCATTTGGAGATTTAAGGGGCCCGAAAGATCCAGTTACAACTAGGACTGAAGATCCAGTTACAACTAGGATTGCCTGATATAGATCATTCATCCATTATAAATGCAGCCGCAAGAACAACCTAGGCTTGGTTTGTGTTAAGCAAAAGCCAAGCATTTTGAGCATGGCCTCCGCCAGTGTTGCTAATGTTCCACATCTAGTGTAGATTATCGACACTTAATTTTCACCTAGGAAATCCACACAGGGCAGAGTAACAGTAGAATTTTTAATTCCCTCCCACTGTCCACAAAGTAGAACTCCTGAATTGAATTAAAGACGCTCCCAAACTGAAAAAAAAAAAAAGTACACCCCAACTCAAGTGCTTGCTTTCAACACAGTTAGGTTGAGTGCTTTGGGAATCACTGAGTGCCTTTCCCTGCCCATGATTATTTGGGGTGTGCTTTATTGGAATTCTTTCACACAACAATTTATACCAATAGTCAAGCACATTGATACAGTGTTGGGTTTGTCTTGTATTCTAGTTTGACCAGATTGGTCCATTCGATTAGCTAAGGACTGTACTTAAAGGTATTTTAATAATTATACCAAAGCTTTCTAAGGAGCTAAAAAAGCAAAAATTATAAATATGGTAAAATCTCTAACCCTAGATGTTAAGAAAGAGTATACTATCTTGTTCATGGTGTTCTCATACCATGTAGGAGATGAAGAAAGTGTCTCTATATGCCTTGTTATTATAGTGAAAAATGATAACATCTTTGTCTGAACGTAGCCTCGTTTAGATGAACCATGTAAATACTATGTTAGGTTTCACGTGTGCGCTCATGCACAACACAGGAATATATAAAAATGTTCCAATTTAGAAGCTATGAGGTTTTCAGTTGAAAAAAAACGAGACCTTTCTTTTTTCTGTTTTGAATGAATGACAGGTTTCCTTAGGCAAATATGAAGGTTCTAAATGAAATCTTTCAATAAGCAATTCGGCCAATTATCTCTTGAGCAACGGTTATCGTAGGAGACTGAGTCATGGGTCTGATGCTCAAGGGATTAAGAATGGTTTAAGTATGCATCTGTGCATGGACATGACTGAAAAAGTTTCAATCTCATCACAACTTGAGGTGGCCGAACAGATTTAGCCTGTCAGTATCGAGGACCTGTTGGAATGGAAAATTATACAGAGTTGCTTCATACCATATTTGGAACTATGCAGGAGAATTACCCTCATAATTTAATATGTGCTCCAAGTTGTGAAAAATTACAAACAACATTTAGCAGAATTATCTTCTTTTTTCATTCCTCATGCTTTGAATTAGCATAAGCATTACACAATGGAAGAGGTGATTTCGCTTGACATGACACTGAAACATGCAACTTCTACCAGCTTAAGGAATTTTTTGACTGTTGAAGCTTCGCATTGTAGGCACTTTCCATCTCCTCCTGAAGCATAGAGCAACTGCATTAGAAAATCAATCAATAGCAAGACATCCTAATTTGACGTTATAATGACAATTGATGCTGCTTTGAGAAAATCTAAAATGAAAATGGACAACTGCATTTCAATCTAGAGTGAAATAATCAAGACAGGCACCCCAATCCCAAGGTTAAAAAAAACTGACGTGACAAAGGAATGTGTAACTAAATATGAGCATAACTAAAATTCAACTCAGTTTTCACAACATGGGCAAGTTCTCATGCACCCACCACACAAGGGAAAAAAATAGTAGTATATATATACAAATAAAGGTAACCAAGTTGTAGTAGAATTTCAAAACAAATTACAAAGAACTGCTCACATAATAATTTATATAGAAGTGAAGCTACCAAAAAGCAAGGAGATTTGGTGGTGAGAAATGGAAGAAAAGGACCTTGCATGATTTCAACAGTGGCTCCAAGAAAGACGTTCGGAAAAACTTTACTGATCTGCCAAGTGAAGTTCTATTGAATTCTGCAAGAAAACCAAACACTTAGTTATCAAAGATGAACAAAAAACATATACTCTGCATGAATCTTGTAAGCCAATTGGAGGCAGAATAAAAATTATGGAATCATAACCGCAACTTATCTACACAAAAAGGAAACAGTATTTGATCACCAGCATACCATCATTTATATCTGCCCTGGAGTTGTTGAGTTCTTCCAAAAGCTGCATACCAACAACGTGATGGTTAGGGTTACCAGGGAGCAAAACTTTAGGGAGGTTCATTTGACATTTACATATCATTTACATGTGAATATGAAAGTGGAGAGGTTGGAGATAAGTGAGCCGTTAAGGCAATGGCTCAGTTGGTTTGAGCCTTGGCTTTGCTCCCCAAGGTCTAGAGTTCAACTCCCGCCCCTTATGTTATCCGGTAATATGTGTGTGGACATGTCTATACCCCCTAAGGAATAATCGTCCTTCATAATGCACGGGTACTTCAAAATGGGAAATGAATTGTATACGATACTTCACTTTAATGTGAAAAATCCATGTATCTGTCATGTCCATGATATGTCCTTGTTGTATCTACGCATCATAGGTCGTCCTTACTTGTCAAATCGGGTCATTAAAAAAAAGGTTGGAGACATGAAAGGTGGAAGATAATGTGCAAATGAGTATAGTCAACAAAGGAAACAATCCAATTTACTCACTTTTGATGGTAATTTACTTGCAAAGTTAAGTAAAATGAAGCCTCAAATCAAGAGAGAACAAAATATGAGGGGGACTAATCAAAATTTGATGGCCTTTTGTCTTCAGTGGCTTGATAAGGAATCTTTGACTTCTTTCGTAAAAAGTAGATTTTTTTTTTTTGTCATTTAGTGGGTTGACAAGGTTGTCTTTTTACTTCTTTTTTTTTTTTGAAAAAAAGTGGGAAATCTTGAATTTTTGTACTTTTGAAATTACCCCCTCATCTTTTCATATCTCTTAAATAGAGGGTTCACTTCACTCTACTCTACTAGTTAAACACCCAAACAGGCCCAATCAGGGGTTTCTTATCCTCTCCCCAAGAAAATGAACTCCACCACAAGTGGGAAAAATTGGCGGTCTACACCTCTGCCCATAATCCTTTCCACATTACTTTCCACTTTCAACCCTCCCCAACCTAACAACTTTTATATGTAAAAAAAAAAATCATAAAGAGCATCATTGAAAGGATTGATTTGGTTAAAACCATTTGTTCATCAGCTCAATGGGATGCTAAATATGAGGAATTACAAGACGCGTAATAAGAGGAGAACCACAACCCCACCCCAAACCCCCCCCCCCCACCCCACACAACCGAAAAGAAAAAAACTTCTATTATCAACCAGAACTGGCACTCAGAGACCTGCTTGCACATTGACATATCAGAGCTGCTTCTCAAATGACATTGACATGGAATGTGAGACAAGGTGTCCCCAATCTCCTCACACGGATGACACTTGCTATCCCCAAGCAGCTTGCAAATGGTTAATGGTGGCCAATTAGTACTCTTAAGTGAATTTGAATGGTTAGGCCCCCAGTTGAATTTTTGAAACTTACTTGCTCTACGGTTGTGTTAATTACCTGTAAGTTTGATTGCAATTACCTGTAAGTTTGATTGCCATTTATTTTGGAAAGAGAGAAACAATTGTAAGTTAAAACTAAAAGGCAACTCAGGCTATCAATGGACCCTTATTATGAGTAAGTTGAGTTACAAAAATCCATAGGGGCGCTGAGGATCATTCAATGGGAAGATATTTGAGACATCTCCAATCGATGATAGTGCTCACCATATAAACACCCTAAGTCACCAAATGTTCATCCCCATGTAAAGTTGTAGTGCTGTCACACATACAGACGTGACAAGTATGTAGCATCTGACCTTGCATCTGGTTAGGCCCATGGCTTATTTCAACTGTCACAGAAATCAGAGCTGAGTTTTCATCAGGTGGCCATTTTCACTGAGGAACATAGGATGTTTAATTGAATGATTTGCTTGACCATACAAAATGGCAGAGATGGATGGAACCAAGGATGCAAGACATTAGCAAACTCCATGGAACCAAAGAACATACACAAATGCTGTCAGGAGTTACATCTGTCATTATTCTTTGCATGATAAGGCAACCTGCATCTGCTGCCAAGCCACCAACTCTAACAATAGTCCATTGCACTCTTTTGGCAACCATCAGGTTGCACGTTCAAGTTAGTTTAACTTTGGAAAGAGGTTCGCTCATTATGTTTCAATTTTTAGAAGCTTTCTGATCATAAGAAGTTACTGTTGAAAGTAGGATACAGTTACACAAAGCCTTACCTCAGAAAGGGTTGGTACAACTGTAGGATCAAAATCATCACAATGCTCAGGGTCAATAGGAATGCAAACGCGGCCTGAAAATTAGAGAAGAATATACGTTCTATAAGTTAAATATCAGAAATGCTACTGCATAAGAATCTAAAGATCTAGATCACCAAGAAATAAACATTTCCAGCTCATCATTACCACTGACCTGTCTTTGGGTGTACGCAGAAAGGTGCCTTTAGTAAATGATTCATGTGTTTGGACACCTGAAATATGATGATAAAGATTTAGCGAGAAACAAACAAATACATCATGGATAATCCATGAAAAATGAGCCAAAATAAAAAAAAAGGAACAATGTCATGATTGATGGAGAGAAGAAAAAAAGTTGCTTAAAATGTTGTATTGCTTAGTTGTCGCAACATGGGATAGATAATGCCCAAGCATTTCCCACTGGATGAGTCTAGCTATCCAGTTGGCAATTAAGCAAATGGATATTCATAGTCATTGTCATTTATGCAAATAATGTCCTGGACTTGAGTGAGAATTTCAGTATCTCCAATCCAGCCCATCATATGAAATTATGTAAAATTAGTATGATTGGACAAATAACACCATTTGGCGAAATGATCCACAAACCTCCATATCCAATCGAGGATAAGTATATGAGAAAACAATCTCTTCTACACACCGGCGAAGCCCCTGAGCCCAAAACACATAATGAAGGTCACAACAAAACAGAGTTTTGGAAAGAAAATTTTTAAAATTGAGAAGAGCTGCTCCAGACCTTATACTTCCCAGACTGCAGCAAATTCTTCAGTTGCTCCCATCTAACGGCATTAACATCCTCTTTAGAGATAGAGGACCGTCGATTTTCCTGCCACCTGCTCTGTAGCTCAGCAGCAATGGCTGCAAAGGTTTCATTTAACAATCTAAACACTACCCTCAACCATAGCAAGGTTTTCTAAGGAAATAGAAAAAGATATCAGCATTACTTAAGACTTCATTTGAACTACATACCTTCATCAGGAATTAAATCAAGGATCTTCCGGAACCTCTCTTCATTGGCAAGTAATTTTTGGCCACAAAGCAGTTTCTCTTCAAAAAAGACCCTCAAAACATCTGTATATGATCTTCTGCAGAGAACGCAAGTAACTTGATAGTGAAAATGTCTTAATCAACATCCTACTTTTGAAACTTCTATACCATGTGGGATCAAGACTTACACCAGTAAAGGATGGAGAGCTGGACCAATTAATGACACCATTCTGTTACTGTTTTCATTCCCCTAAAACAAAAAACAAAGTCAACAACTTTCATGACATTATCACCAAAGCCTTTATATCATCTATCTGAGGTTGCACGACATTCATGAAATAAGTCTTTAAAATGAGCTAGTGCCTAAATGCCTATACAAGCATTGGGAGCATAGAGATCAGAACCTTATATACTCGGAAATAGTCTGCCACTGCTGCCCTCTGTTCATTAGTCAATCTGAAGAGAAATTGCAGTATATATCATCATCTTCATACATGAAGGGCTATTAAGGCTCCAACAAGCGGGTTTTGAGACAGTAATGCTAGTCATTACCCTGCCCACCACAGAAAATACAGTACCAATGGTGTACCCATGCCAAACAAGAACCCACAGGTGGCTTTGCCAGAAATCCTTTGATATCATAGGATACAAATGCATATAGGTAATTGCACGTGCATATTCTGCTCTATTAAAGCAGGTAGTCCACTGGGGATTTTGTCTGGCGGCCCAATGGATAGCAAGTCAAGTACCAACAAATACAACTCTATAACCACACCTGCTCTTTTATTTCATAGGGCATCAAATACTACCCATTCAAAGCCTGTAGAACACTACTTTTAACCCAGGTCTATGGTTGGCAATAGGGGTGTACAAAAAAACTCTGCCGATCCGTAAACCCAAACCGAACCGATCTGCTGATTTTTAACCGAATCGATGGTTAATGGTTGGTCATGGATTGAAAAAACCATATTCCGTTAGTAACAGTTCGGTGACGGAATTTACCCGTCGCCTACGAATTTAAACCGAACCAAACCGTTGACATATAATATATATATATATATCATCGTTAAAGCCTTTTTCCAACCATGTTGGGGTCGGCTACATGAATTTTGTTTCTATTGTTATCTCAGAATTTATGTTTGGGTTGTAACAAAGTTTTACACTTGCTGTCAACTTACTTAACGCAACCCTCCTTCTTTACCCTGGCTTGGGACTGCCAGCAAAAACTGGAGGACATATAATATATATATATATATATGTTTTTATTTTTATATAAAGAAATGTTAAGAATCAACATCCTAGTCGTTGATCATCCAACTATCAATCTCACCCATTCACTACGCCATATAAAATCTTCTCAAGCCCAAATCTTCTCAACTCTTTTTAGTGTCTAAGGTTTAAGCTCAATTAAACATGGTGATAGGTTTTTTTTTTAATTAAATGTAAAGGATTTAGTGATTTTAATCGAACCAAACTGTTGATGCACGATTCGGTTTGGTTTGGTTTTTAGTAGGCATCAGATTAGCTACAGATTACAAAAATGTCAACCCGTAAGTAATGAATTGGTGGTGGATTAGGGCTCAATCCGATCCAATTCGAACCATGTACACCCCTAGTTGGCAAGTACCAAGTGGTGATGGGTATATGCCATTTACACCCATTGGGAATACAGATTACAAAGCCCAGCTACATAGGTGGCTAGTTACACATCCCAATGGCCTACATACAGGACCATAGATGGTTAATTGGTACAGATAAATAATGCAATTGATCCCACCATGAAGTCCTAGTCCCATCAGGTTAGTACATGCTAGCACTTAATAGGAAAAGTACAGATAGAGACAGTTAAGAATGGGAAATGTAGGCCCACGTGGTAAAAATGGATGGCTAAAGAAACAAAGATCAGGAAATCAGAGCATAGAATGTATCTCAAGGATCTCCTGTTTGGAGATCTTAATATCCACCATCCACATTGAAGCAAACTGCTGCAAGTGTGCAACATCTTGGACCACTGAACCATGGGCCCAATAAGTTGCAGCAGTAAATCCTACAATTCCGTACAGTTGAAGCAACTGATTTTATGATCAGCTTCAATACAATACAAAAACCTTTGGCAGCAAAAATTCAATTTTATTTAATGTACTTCATTACCTTCTTGCTCTTCCATCACAAACCCAACAGTGGACACCTCGTCGGCCACTATAAACCCAAAGTATGTGATTAAAACCAAAATCATCTGCATTTGAACATTCGATAAGTAATTAAGAAAAACTTTAAAATACTTTCACGAGAAATATTTGATGGAGGTCCCTAATAAAAAGAATCAGGTATCAGGCCTACTTGAGTTTCATTGACAATGTTATGTATTAAAGAGAAATATTGATTCCAGACCTCTGAGGGCAGTATCCATCACTTTAATAGCAATGGTCATTAGTGGCCAGCAATCTAAGCAGACATCTGCTCCTGTGCAGCAATATCGAACGTCATCATAATCCGATATATCCTGTCAAATAACTAAGATATTAGAACCACCAAACAAAGCTGTTAAGGATCTCAGACATATGACAATTATCAGTTTATACTGGTCAGGGTCTATTGTGCTTTAGCTTACAATATCAAAGATGAGCTCTCTCTCCACCGGAGTAAAAACATTATCACCAGCTTGTGCATATGCATGTCTTTTAGCAGGCTGGAACATAAAATAATTGAGAAGAACAAACATTCAGAATTTTTATGAAACTCAGTGCTAAATATTAGAAGCCACTTGAATAACTAAACAAAAATGGAAAGCATACATCTACGCTGTACACAGGCCCAATATCAATTTTAAATGGACACTTCTCTTTGATAGAATTTTCCAATTCAGCTGCATTGTTGAATGACTGGAACCGCAGATATATGTCATTATCCAGAGTGAAAGAAAACTCTCTTCGGCCAAAGTAGGAGCGATCACATGCAGGATGCTTTCCATCTACAATGAAACCAGTAGATATGCATCGTAAAACAAGAATACTCCAGTATAAATGGATAGTCCAGAGAAAGGGGTTGACTATTAAATGCCGATTACCATGTCCATATGACATCCATTTAAAGATCTCAGCATGTGGAAAGAGCTTTCCTGTCAACAAAGTAAACCAGGCTTTCAGATAGCAAATTTCCCCAAGAGTCTGCAATGTGGAGAAATGGGTATGTATTGCAATCCAGATACATACAATGCAGCCACAAAAATCACTAAAAGTCACGGGATATCAACTCAAGGAGAGAAAAATGGTAAACCACCTGATGCAATTCTGGTTTTCTGGGAAAATATTATTTTTTCCTGTTCCATTAGAATGAAATATCTCAAGTCATTTGGACTCAATAGCACAACCAATTCATTTTTAAACAGTACAACCAACCCACATAGGCAAGAACCTGTGGCACATCAGAAGGTGCTCGCAATTGAGCACTTCTCCAAGAGCCTGTGGGACAATGGAAGCTGCTCACAATTGACAAGAAGCAAACCCACTTCCTAATTGAGTCTTGGGCCACGCTTGCTATGAAGATTCAATACTCTTTCAGGAAAAAAAAATGAGGCCTAACCCATTCCAATTTTCACAAAATTTTATGCATATGAATCATAAGAGAGAGAGAGAGAGAGAGAGAGAGAGAGAGAGAGATTGTCATTTCACCAAACACTTGGTAGACATGAATTGCCATGAAATGAAAACCCACAAAAGTCTACACAACAATTATAATGACAAGAAGAGTAGAATCAACAAAACGCAAAGGCAAAGCCAATTTCAATAGCAGGTACTACCATAATAAACTTGCAAATACTCGGGATTGAATCCATCTGCAATTGATTTCCGCTGGTCCCCGTCAATTAACATGTCATCTCTTCCATTCCCAATCCCAATCCCCTCTTCTTTCGTCATTTTCTCAAAATCGACCCTAAACAGAACAATCGCATCAAATCAAATTCAAGTCTACGAATACAACAACATGGAAGACAAAACAGCATCTAAATAACAACCCTAGCATTTCCATTACCAGCAACAGAAAGAAAGAAAACCTAGATACGACGACGACGATGGTGATGATCATGAAGAAGATGGAATGGATTTGAACATTTTGGCTGTGAGAATGCAGATGGAATGGAGAAAGATTGAAAGAAAGGGAAGAAGATAGAACACCTAACGATTTCGCGCGCTTGGGGAAATGGCGGGAAGAGGGAGTCCTTTGGCGGGAAATTTGTTGGAACGGGTTGGCTTCAGGTCGGATTCGGACTCGGGTCTGAATTATAAATTGAATCTCAACGGGAACCTGAACCTTCAGTAAAGAGGGTGCCAAAAGGACTTGGCCGGGGGCTGTCCGTCGAGCCAAGTTCGGGGTAGGTCCCAAGCTGAGGGCCTGTGCGCTAATTAGGCCCTTACCCTATTTAGGTCAGACTATGACATAAATAGAATTAAGAATAAATTTTTAATTGTAAATATAAGTTGACCGTCCTCTTTTTTATCCCGGCAGGACAATAAGCATACTCTTTTCTATTTTTTTTTTCTTGGCTGGCTTCTTGATAAAGAGTGATGCTAACAATTTAAAAAAATCACGATCAGAAATCGATGACAAGGCATGCGTGTGATGCGGAGGTGTCAACACTATTCAAATAAAAAAATAATGTCGAACATCTAACAATGAAATATTTTTATAAATGTCAAAGTAATTAATATGCAAAATCTGTAGCTGTGAAATATTCTTATAAATGTCAATGAAACTAACGGTCAATATGTAAAAGCTACAATAACAACTATGAGAGAGAGGATGAGTTGACACTAAACAACCAATTAGGTGCGTTTGGATATGTGGAGAGGTAAAGTTTCAAGTCAAAGAAGAATAAAATTTGATAAGATTATGATGACTTTTTTATTCTTTGTGGCTCGAAAAGTAGATAATTATTTGTTAGTTAGTAGTTGTTTTTTTTTACTTTTTTTTATAAAAATTAAAAAAATTTGAATTTTTGTACTTTTGATAAGATATGCACATCAAATCATGTCTGAAAAATGAAGGCTAATTTCACTCCACTCTACTGTATTGCACAACAGAGATCAGAGAAGGATTTTGGGGTAGCTTACCATCTAGAGTGAGGGATTTGGTTACCAACGTCCCCTTGTTATTGACGGAAAAAAAGGAAAAAAACGTATTTTGAGTAATTCTTCAAAAATATTATTATATTTATATGAGATTTTATATATCTATCAAATAGGAAATATGAGAGGGTTGGATGAAGAGTGATTTCCCTGGCCTCAGCCCTCAGCATAAAGAGAGTTACTAAAAATTAGGCTTTGAGGTGTTGAGGGGTTTTAATTAGACACGATGTGATGGCTTATTCCATTGAAATATGAAAATGACTGTTCCTTCACAAGAATTTTAAAATTTTTATTCATCTAAAATGTCTCAAATGTCCTTGTATACCTTTTAAAATTTGAGGATTTTACGGGAAAAACCCCATACATGTTCATTACACACAATTCTACTTTTATTGAGTATATGCACTAACTGGGTCACTTAGGCCTGATTTTGTGAAAAAAAATTTTCCATATGTTAGGCTGAGTGACGCTAGCCCCACATACCAAAAAGAAAAAAAAACCACTAAATTTTTTGCATAGAAGAAAGGAAGAAAAAGAGAAGAGAAAGGAAGAAGAAGAGAGGACAAACAAGAGAAGAAGAGAGGAGAAAGGAAGAAGAATAAATCGAGGAAAAATAAGAGAGGGAGAAAGGAAGAGGGAGAGATAAAGAAAGGAAAAAGAAAAGAGGAGAGAGGAAGAAAAAAAAATTATATGTTAGGCTGTATCAATCAGCAGCGCATACAAAAAAAAATCAAATAAAAAATCAAAATCTTCTTCTTCCTTTCTTGTCTCTTCTTTTTCCTTTCTTCCTCACTTCCTCTTCCCCTCTCTATTCTTCTTTCGTTATCATTTCTTCTTCTTCCTCTCTCTTCTTATTCCTTTCTCATCTCTTCTTATTCATCTTTCTCTTCTGCTTCCTTTCTCCTATTTTCTTCTTCCTCTCTCTCTCTTCTTCTTCTTCCTTTCTCTTTTTTTCTTCTTCCTCTCTCTCTCTCTCTTTTCTTCTTCCTTTCTCCTCTCTTATTCTCTTCTTTCTCTTCTCTTCTTCCTTTTTCTTATCTTCTTCTTCCTCTTTATCTTTTCCTTTCTTTTCTGTAGAAACTTGACTCTTTTTTTGTATATAGGACCTGATTAATGCACTTACTCAATAAAGGTCTAATTATGTATAATAAACATCTATGAAGTTTTTTCCCGTAAAATCCTCTTAAATTTTAGATCCTTTACTTTTTTGTGCAACTTTTTGATACTTAGGTATAATAGAGCATTTAGGAACTCAAAAACCCTTTAGGGAAATTTCAAATTCTCTAAAGGTTGTTCCCTTGAAGTGGAGTTACAAATCGCTCCTACTGATGAAACATTTGAAATTCTAGTAAAATGCATAAAGAGTGGAAATCTAATTAGCGATGGAATTTGAGATTCTAATGAAAGAAACATGACATTTCAGATGCAAGAGGACAAACCACCACATCATATAAAAAAAAAAACCTCCCAACATCTCAAATTATTGCCATAAATTATGATTAAGAAATAGGCCCTAAGTTTTGATTAAAAAATATAGGCCTCCAAGGTTTCATTAACAGGCTATTTTAGCGTTACGACAGGCTGGACACCGACAGGTGGGCTCAATAATGAGCTTTGCCCATTGTGAGCAACCAAATTTATACAATGCGACGGACTAACATAAGACTTAATTTAGAAATATAATAATAAAGCTGGTTTGAAATATTTCATTCCACATAATAAGTTGTGGATCCCATTTCTGAGCATGGAAATGCTGCACAAAGACAAATGGAATAGGAAGGATGAGTTTGATGGAGTCGACTAATACAGGGCACTTTATTTAAGAGTGATTTTTTTTTAGCAAAAGTAGACACAGTAACAATTGACAATGTTGGGTTTCTTTATTGATTTCAGGACAATGTACATAACCTAAGATAAAATAGTGAATCTGGGTCGATACAAAGCATTTTGGTAGCCTGACATCTGTCAATACCTCTGGTAGAAACCCACCAGATCATAGTATCCTTGGGATCTCAAGTCCTCAATTATAATTCCTCAAAGAAACCTCTAATTTGATGATCTTCCCCTAGAGAGTCTGGACATTGAGGCGGAAAACGTCTAGATGGCTGCAATATCAATGGTTAAATTCACCTAAGGGAGCGATACTCGCACCTAGAACAAGTCTAAGAGGACTGCATAGAGGGGTATAGCTTTGAAAACCTAAGGATCTCCTCAGCCCAAGGCAAAAACCATATTGGATGGGGCAAGCTTAACCAAAATATTGCAACAGTAGTAGAAGAGTTTATTAATGGACAGAGACACGCGCACTCAAAAGAAGTCCGAGGGTATTGCATTGAGGGGAATAGCTCTTGAAACTCAATGATCTACGCTCAACTTAAGTGAGAACCAATGGATGGAGTCAACGTGTCCAAAGGAGTCTCAAGACAAGTGTAAGAGACCTCTTAAGGGAGGATGATAGTACACTGAAGCTTTGAGGATGTGTGAGCCCAGCCTTCTAGTAAGCTCTTGTATCCCTTTGAATCCCTCAAGAATCAATGATCTAAGAGCAAGAAACTGAAGGAATGAAGAGAGCTTCAAACACACAATAAGAAAGATATTACGAGGAAGAGCAATAGGTGTTAAGTATGAAACATGTGTAGTTAAATGAGAGCCAAGGGGTATTCATAGTGTTTTGGAGCTCCACTCGAGGCCTTGGGCGTGGAATGAGCTAGTTCCACCCCTTGTTTGGCGTCTGGGAGGTCTATCCCAGCCTTGAGGCTAAGTGTGGGGAGAAGGTCCTTCCCGCCTAAGCTTTTTGTTTCCAAAATTTTATGATAGGTGATATTTAAATGGCAGTAACTTTCAATCTGACAATCGGAACAGGGCATTATACTTTCTGTTGGAAAATTTTTTTAGAAAATATCTGCCAATTTTGAAAATTTTGACCTGGGGCGACATGCCTGCATTGGACTGTGGTACATTCTCTTTGTCCCAATCTTCAGTCTCTATTTTTTATGCAGCTTGCATATCTTCTTCATTTCGAAGTTTTGAACCCGTTTTTTATAATCTCTTGCATTGTATTAGTCATGTTTCATATAATCTTTGGTTTTTTGTGAAATCTATTCCCATGACTTTAGTGGTCCTCTTCTTTATTTATTTTTTCTTATCGTCAAATTTGCATGTCCGCACTATAAGACATGGGAAAGACCTATACGGTAGTAGATTGTCATAGATACTCATCCATCCATTTGAAAGGACCATTTTGAGCACTAGGGCTTGCCCAACTGGTGGCAACCGTGCGTCTTACTTTAGTCACAGCAACTTATGCCTCATTTATTTTCACTCTCTATATATGTGATTTTTCATTCTTTATGCAAGTAAATTCTTTGTACCCACGTGTGTAGGCTCTCATGGATCCGAGCTCCCCTACTCGGCTAAAAAACATGTGAATTCAACATGTGAACAAGTCAAACTCAACAGAGGACATATAATAATTTCAATAATAAGTCCATGAACTTGTTTCGGTGTCATACTACGTCGACATATTCCAATTACTTGGCTGTCTTGGATGATAATGTTGCGTCAGACAAGAAGCACATATGGAAGATGGGAAACATCCATGATGGACCAACTACTTGGACGGTCTGAATTGAATTTGGCATTTTGATGTGACGGTGTCGTGGAAAAAGGCAAATTGCACCGACCTTTTGCGGAAGCACCTTTTTGTTTGTACGAAATTCGCTTGCCAACGAAGTTGCAGCTAATACTCTTTACGTGTGGGAGCCTACCAAGAAGATGGGCCTAAAATGAAAATTGAAATCCATTCCAAATTAGTGTTTACGTTTTGGAACTGAAACTGATTACGAAAACATGGGATCAAAATTGAAACTAATTTCGTGTATGAGACTAGGCTGAACCAAGCCTTGATTTATGTAGAGAATGCTTTAAAAAGAAATTAACTTTTAAGTGGAATTCTCAAAAACTAAAGTTATATACAGTGTCTTGTATCACATATCGAAATTTATTTGAAATCGGATATAATACTATTTAGGTCACGGGTTTTAAAATAAAACTAAAACTAGTACCATATATTCATTTATTTTTCAGCATTTAAATAAAAACTCAAATCTTATTATTAACGAATCAAAGCCTCTCGATAATTTAAAAATCACAAACCCATTTACATTCCCTAGCTAAACGTGATTTTTAGTCATTTGAGGTATACATTTATGCACTCCTTATTTGATTTTCTTATTTGTGAGCTAATGCAGTCCGTGGAGAGGTCTTTTGCAATAGGTTTGCCTCTCCTACCCCGCCGGCCCAAGCGATCCCAATTAAAGACTCCATATTTCCAAATGTCAAAAGTATAAAGTGACAGACGTGGGTGATGACCACCATAGAGAGGTGGACGTAGAGTCGTAGACTAGCAAGCCTTGATTATACTGTTCTTTTATTCTTGATCCTGGAGCGCTAAATTTTAAAATCCATTGTTCACATATTTTCATCAATTCTTATAAATTATACTTGTAGGCAGAAAAAGGGCCAACTCTCTCTCTCTCTCTCTCTCTCTCTCTCTCTCTCTCTAAGTCAGCAGCAATAAGAATTAACGTTCACAATCTCAACCTAAATATCTAGAATCCAATAAATGAATACCATTCTTACCATCACCTAGATCAGATCTAATCCTCTCAGTACCCTTCTATAGAAGGCTTCTTTAGCATATTTCACCATGCCTAGTAGTTGGATGAATTAGTTTGATCTAATGGTATCATGTAGGTCCACTATCATTTAAGTGGGCCGACTTTCGTTGCGCCATTCAGCTGATCCCTCATTGATTATGTTATTTATAAGGTGGCCTCATTTTAATATTTGATTTGATTTAACCTAAGGTTATTCTAGTAATCAGGAATCATTTCTCATACAAGTTGACTGTATATTTTCTGTAAGTGAACATTCAAATGAAGATATTTAAAAAGGTTCAAACTCTTGAGCACCTCCCATCAGCACCGTCTATACCTCCTTGTGGTGCTGAAGCTATGCCAATTAAGGGGAAGATAGATAGGGTATAAATGAGACCTAGGGGATATACAAAATATCAACTCCATTAAATTATTCTAATTCTTTGATTCATGGCTTTGAAGTTTCATGCTTTGAAATGGCATACGATTTTTTTTTTAATCCTACAGTAACTGTTAGATGGGTATCAAAATTGGTTTCCTACCAATTCAATGGGGGAAGAGTAGTAATTGTGAGGGGGTTGCATTGATAATAGGAGGTCCCACGTCTATAAAAATAAGTACTTACGATCGTGCTTAATTGAGGTTTTCCATTATATATATTAAAGCTACAAGAATGGAAGCCTTTAGAGGGTGCCACATCATCAAATTTTTTTTGTTTTTTTTCTAGAGCGCCACGTCATCTTCTAAAAATATCAATATCAATAAATGATTTTTCTTATATCCTAAAATCTCTCCCTCTCTCTTAAAACTTGAATTCCCTAAATATAGGACTTGCTTTCCTATTAAAAATAACAAACAGATCACATTATGTTTGTAGATAATATTTATAAATTAATTGAAATATCATTAACATCCTCCAAATCCTCACTTTCATGTTGATCGTTACATTAATTTAGAATCGCCTTTGATTGGATGATCTTGATCCCATGATTATTACCCACTAAATCCACACAATTGTTCGAAGTCATGTTTCATTGCAGATTTCTCAGCATCTCATCCAATCAGTGTAGTTGTTTGGCCATAATTTTGTTAATTTAAAAGATATTACAATGACTAAGATATAGCATATTTCTTTTTTTATTTTAATAATTCACTTGAAAAATACAATTTGGTGGAAATTTATAATTTTGGATTATATTTATATTTATTGTAAGGTTATTTCAAAATTTTCTTTTTTCTTTAGAATGTTATTGCATAGAAAAAATATTAATGATGAAAGATAAATACATTATATATTTTTTATTTAAGATTTACTTCTCATAAAAATATTCCCAACAAAAACTAAAATTTTGAAAATATATTTTTATTTTTGGGCCCAGGCTTAGCATGGGCCTTTGTTGCTAGAAATCTATAACTAAGTTTATTTCCTTTTTATTTGAAATAAAAACTTATTATATAGATTTTAATAAATAATAAATAATGTATACTTTTTTAAATTGATATTATTTTTAATAAATTTTAAAAATTTAAAAATTAATTATTATTTAATTTTCAGCCCGGGCGCACTGGCTTCGTTGCTAGTTATAAGCTAAATATACAAGTAGTCTAAGTTGAGAGAACGACAAATTAAGTGACATGTATTACTCACATTGCATGTCCGACTTGGCCCAAAGCACACTTTAGATTGATCCCGTGACGTGCCTCAAAACCCAACTCAAACCTAGACGCTGACAGTGAAGTGAGTCCAAAGAAAGACTTTAGTATGGGCATTTAGTTTGGCAAAGTTTGGCTAGTATGGGCATATAGTAGGGGCATTTAATTTCAATCCAGCTATGTTCAGGTTCAAAAGTTACAGGACCATGATCACTGAAAATCAAGCTTGTTTCAGGATGAGGCCAAGCCGCCAAGGTTTGACGAGTATAGACCTATAGTATAGGCAGATCCCCCAACTACCTAGAACCTGCATACATTGCATTAGGCATCTCTTGGCCTACTTATTGTTAAGGGACACAATTGAATTATCACAATTCACACAATTTTGGGGGTCTGAAGTGTAATGCTAGGCAGACGCTGTCCCCAGACGATTTCATTCTTTTCTATGTATGACAAACATAGACAACTGTAAAGAGCTGTAAAGAAAAAGAACAAGAAAATGGACATTTTGTATTATCCAAAATAGCCAGGTTGCAATTGATTTCAGATCCAGCTCAGTTTTTTTTTTAATACCTAATTTTATCCAAACTATCTTTTTTTTTTTTTTTTACTTATCTAAAGACTATAACATGAAGGTCCTTCATTTAATTAACGCTAGAACCTTGTGTTAAAATTTGTAAAGACTGCCCCTCATGGGGGCACGTGAGGTTAAGCAGGCGGTTAATATCAAGAATTATCTCTCACATGAAGTCTTAATCAGTTTCTGAGTTTGGAAAGAGAGATTACACTTGTGTTAGAGAGTTTTGGATCAGTATCCGACTAGCATGACTTGTCTTCTGGTTCCACTTCAGGATGCGAAGTTTCTTAGCAAAATAATAATCTACAAACCCTAGTTGAATTTTAACCAGGCTCCTAGCCCATTTGCAGCGAACACAAAGACATAACAGGTGTCCACCCCAAAAAGTACATTTTAGGTGAGGCATAGTTATATGCAGCTACTTCTATGTCTTCAAGTACGGACTCAATCAAGAACAGGGATTTCTTAATTAATTAGCAACTTTATATCTGCCCAGGAATGAGCCGTTCAATCCCCAGGTATATGCTTTTTGCCACTTTCTTGAGCAGTGGGCTCTTCTAAGGATTATTTGAATGTTGATAAATTGATGGGTTGTGGACAAATTAGGGGCTAATTGAGTTGTAATTTTTATATTTTTAAATTGGATTATAGCATGAGTCACCGGATGTGCTGAAGTGGAAAAAAGAAAGAAAAAAATGAATTTTCATGAAGAAAATAAACCAAGGCATAATGGTTGTCCGCTCAAATGAGTGGAGACTACACTCGAGCAGAACTGACGAAATTCGCCAGGCAGAAGCTATGCCCGCTTGAGTGGATGATGAAGAAAACCCAAGTTTCTTTTTGCGAATTGGTTTCCTAATTTTTCTGGACTGCTTATTTTATAGAAATTTAATAAATCATTGTATTCCCATAATTTTCACCGTAATTGTCATGAGAGGAAGACCTCTCATTTATACAATACCAACAATATTATTTAAAACTTCAACTAACCTAAACTCTCTAACAAACAATCTTGTCTCTAACATAATAATCTTATCTCTAACACTAACATGTTTGAGACGTGATTGGAGTCTATTTTGGATGCATGAATTATGGGTAGGGATGACAATGGGTTAGGAATAATGGGACCCACCCCACCTAGCTCTTGTTCGGGGTGGGTTTAGTAGTAATTTTTTTTATGTGGGCGTGTTTGGGTTTTGTTGACCCAACTCATCCCGCCCTGAATATATAATATTTATATACTTATTACTAAAGGAATAGATAAAACTCATGTAGTGTAGGTGGTTTTTAGGCCTTAAGAAGGCACGTGGGAAGAAAATGTGGCATGTTCAAGCTCTACAATGCACTTTCTCATCTATTTTTACATATTTTAAAAGTTTTAAGCTTTAAATTTAACTTGATCCACTCAAACGGAGATGATTTGGTATTACAATCAGTGACCCATCATTGGGCAAGATGAGTTTGAATGAGATAAATTTGAGATGGAGCGAATTTTAGTTTACCCCAACCTATATCAAATCCACCCCATTGCCATCCCTGATTATAGGTTATTTAAATGGTTATCCTCTTAATCTTAAGGATATGATCTCCCTATTCTAAGCTCAAAATACACATTGGAGATTCATTTTCTCTCTAAAGCATCCATTGGAGGACTATGCTAAAGTTGCTTAGATTTTAGAGATTGTTTGCTTCTACTCTTGTGGAAGATTCATTTGCCTTATGGATTCAAAGTGGTTTAATTCAAACACGAGAACAGTGAATGACGTAGTCGTTAGCAATAACAACTATATTCCTTAGGCAGTGGTCAACTAAGAAAGGGTCTATGAATATATTTTATAATTGCTCAATTTTTAGTACTTAATTTCCATTGGACTGGGTGATAAGTCTCGTAGGTTTTCCTGTATTTGGGTTTTTCATGTAAAAATCATATGTTTTCTTGTGGTGTGATAGACTTATAGTTCTTTTAATCTTTGCTTATCTGAACTGCATACTAGAGATCAGATTGGGACCTTGAACAAGTTATCTTGGCAGTTTTAAGAACCCTCAGCTCTCTTCCCACATTTGTTGGCTCATTTTTCACTTATGGGAGCTTCTATGATACGGGAGTGGATTCTCTTCCTGCATATGTGGGTTCTCTACCCACGTCTGTTGGTGCTATTGCAGGTCCTAACCCCTTTGGTTGGGGTACTGTATTTTTTTTTAGATATTGTCCGTATTCCCTTGAGCAGTCGAAGTTTAAGTGTATAATTGCCCTCTCTAAAGCAGTGAAAGTTTAAGTATTTTCTACAATGTTGTTCATGTGATATTCTAAGGTTGTGCAAACACATCATATTATGTTATATCTAAGGCCATAAAAGATTGTACTATTATTGTAAGAACGTCTTTTTGAGAAATATTAACCTTTAAAGAAAAAAAGTTTGTGAAATATTTTAAGTTTGACCGCTCTGGGGCAAATGTTATGTCTAAGGATAGTCATCATCATCATCATCATCATCATCAAAGCCTTATCCCAACCATGTTGGGGTCGACTACATGAATTCTATTTCTCTATTTCATTCTATTTTGAGCTAAATCTTTCGATAAGTGCAACTTCTTCAAATCTGAATTAATGACTTCCATCCATGTTTTCTTCGGCCTACCCCTACCTCTTGATGGACCCTCCACCTGTATATCCAAACTTTTTCTCACCGGTGCCATTACTGGCCTACGCTTAACATGCCCAAACCATCTTAAACGAGTTTCTCTAATCTTATCTCCTATTGGTGCTACCCTTAAATGTTCTTGAAAGCGCTCATTTCTAATTTTATCTTTTCTAGTTTTACCTCACATCCACCTAAGCATTCTCGTTTCCGCTACATTCATCTTATGAATATGTGTCTTCTTAATTGGCCAACATTCTGCTCCATATGTCATAACTGGTCTAACCACTGTCCTGTAAAATTTTCCCTTCAATTTTGTTGGCATTTGTCTATCACAAAGTACTCCCGAAGCTAGTCTCCATTTCAGCCATTCAGCTCTTATCCTATGCTCCACATCTTCGTCAATCTCCCCATCTTTACTAATCATCGAGCATAGGTACCGAAAAGAATCTTTACGTGGTATCTCATGGGTTTCAATTTTGACAGTGGTTTCAACACTTTGTATATGTCCACTGAAATTGCAATCCATATATTCTGTCTTTGTACGACTTATTTTAAAGTCTCTAGATTCTAATGTCCTCCACCATCTCTCAAGCTTTGCATTTACACCCTCTCTTGATTCATCCACCAATACTATATCATCTGCGAACAACATACACCATGGTACTTCTTCTTGAATATGCACAGTCAACTCTTCCATAATTAATGCAAAGAGAAACAGTCAATTAATACACAGTCAATTAAGGATGATCCCTGATGTAAGCCTATAGTCACAGGAAATCCACCCGTTTCTCCACATGTGGTTTTCATATTTGTTATTGCACCTTCGTACATATCCTTTAAAATTTCAATGTAACCTCTTGGGACATTCCTTTTCTTTAAGACCTACCAAATTAAATTCCTCGGTACCCTATTGTAGGCTTTTTCTAAATCGATAAAGACCATATGTAGATTTTTCCTCTTTGCTCGGTATTTTTCCATTAATTGCCTAAGTGAAAAGATAGCTTCCATAGTTGATCCCCCTGGCATAAAACCAAATTGATTTTTCAAAATCTTAGTCTTTTTTCTCAGTCTTTGCTCTATGATTCTCTCCCATAACTTCATAGTGTGACTCATAAGTTTAATCCCTCGATAGTTGGTACAATTTTGTATATCTCCTTTATTCTTATATATAGGTACTACAATGCTTCTTCTCCATTCATCCGGCATTTTCTTTGTCACAAGTATCTTATTGAATAGTCTACATAACCAACTTACTCCAACCTCTCCAAAGCAATTCCATATCTTTATCGGAATACCATCTGGGCCTGTTGCCTTTCCTGTCTTCATTCGCTTCAATGCTTCATTCACTTCCACCCCTCTAATTCTACGGAGAAAAGTATACTCTTATAATGAAGTATCCTCCTCCACTCTTGTATCGCCCAAATATTCTTCATTTAAAAGTTTACTAAAATATTCTTTCCACCTTTCTATAATATTGTTGTCCTTTACCAAAATATTTTCCTCATTGTCCTTGATATATTTGACATGATCTAAGTCCCTACTTTTTTTTTCTCTTATTTTTGCAAGCTTAAAAATATCCTTTTCTCCTTCTCTTATTCCCAACCTATTATAGAGGTCATTGTATGCTTTGAACTTTGCACTACTTACTACTTTCTTAGCTTCTTTCTTTGCCTTCTTATACAATTCAAAATTTTCTATACTCTTAGTCCCCTGCCAAACTTTGTAGCAATGTTTTTTTTTGTTGAATAACTTCCTGAACCTCCATACTCCACCACCATGTTTCTTTATTAATATGTCTCTTCCCTTTTGATTCTCCAAGTACCTCCTTTGCAACATTCCTAATGCAATTAGCCATTTGATTCTACATTACTGTAGTTTCTCCTTCAATATTCCATTCTCCTTACTCAATCATTTTGTCCTTAAATATATTTGCTCTTTCCCCCTTCAAATCTCTCCACCTTGTTTTAGGGTCCATTTTGTTTACTACTGCTCTCTTTTTACTTCTAATGCAAATATCTAAAACTCCAAGCCTATGTTGCGTAGTCAAACTCTCTCATGGGATAATCTTACAATCTTTACAAGCCAATCGGTCCTGTTTTCTAACTAGAAAAAAGTCTATCTAACTCCTATTACTTCCATTTTTATATGTAATTAAATGCTCATCTCTCTTTTTAAAGTAAGTATTTGTTACTATACGATCAAATGCCACTGCAAAGTCTAATATAGTGTTTCCGAATTTGTTCTTTTCTCCAAATCCATGCCCTCCATGCACTCTCTCATATCCTCTATTATCTCTTGCTATATGCCCGTTTAAATCACCTCCAAGGAAAATTTTATCACTATTTGGGATTTCTCGCATTAAATCATCCATCTCTTCCCAAAATTGTCTTTTCACACTTTCTTTTAGTCCTATTTGGGGAGCATATGCACTAATGATATGAATTATGTCTTCCTTTAGTACTAGTTTAATTGCTATAATTCTATCACCAAACCTCTTTACCCCTACAATTTTCTCTTTTAAATCCTTATCTATAATTATACCCACTCCATTTCTTGTATTACTCTTTCCTGCATAGAAAAGCTTATACCCATCCATGAGCTCCTTAGCTTTATTCCCTTTCCACCTTGTCTCCTGTCTAAAAGCCACACTAATTCTTCTTCTTTTCATTACCTCAAGCAACTCCATGCTCTTGCCTGTCAAGGTTCCTATATTCCAAGTAGCAAGTCTAATTTTCCTATTCCTCCTTTTCTTCTCATGGACTAACTTCTTTAACCGCATTAGCCCAAAGTCATGCGGTAGCCTTGCATACTTTTCACTGCAGCCGGGCGATGCTGCAATGCGTCGCTTAAAGCGGGGAACGCCCTAGCCTTATCGTGAAATATCATTTGTTCAGAATTCATGTTTGGGTTGTGATAAAGTTTTACGCTGGCTGTCACCTACCTAACGCAACCCTCCTCCTTTACCCGGGCTTGGGACCGGCAGCAAAACTGGCGGAGTTATGTCTAAGGATAGTCCTACTAATAAAATTCCTTTTAAAAAACAAAGCACAACCTCAGGCATGTTTGGATGGGGAGCATGTCTGGATAGGGAGTCCAGTAAAGTGAAGTGAAATGAGCCTCCATTTCACAAGTATGATTTGATATGCCCATCATACCAAAAGTACAAAAATTTAAAGTTTCTTCCTTAAAAAAAAGGTCAAAAGGCAATATTCTTAAACTAGTAAATGACAAAAAACCATCTACTTTTCACAGAAAGTCAAAAAAATTTTCTCTTAAACAACTAAAAATAATAAGTCATCATATTATAATTTAACTCTGTCATATTTTATTCTATCTAGATTTGAGGCTTTATCTCACTACATTTCACTATAATACATTTCCAAACATACTTGTACCAAGTTTCAGTTGCTTTGTACATCTCTTTTTTCCTTTTCCAAAACACCTACTCAATAGCTCCTTGTCCCTCTTCAATGAAGTGGCTTATTCATCCTAAATTCAACTCTACATATACACACACCTCTACGATCAAGATCCTTTCATAGGGTGAGAATCTCTTTGTATTTTTTGGATTGGGACACTTGTTATTCCCTACTTGTCAACTATCTAGGTGCCTCCCACATGAGATGGGTATTATCCTTAAGGAAGTTCTATAGTAAGTCTCTAATTTAAGAGGAGCACCTGGAAACCCCAGAGAGGTTTTTTTTTAAATAAAAAAATTTTTTCCTCTCCACATTGGGCACACCATGGTGTATGACAACCATGTCATTGGGTGGAAAAACCTAGATGAGTCCACCTATATAGAAAATTTCAACCTCACTAAATCATCTTAATCCCTTAATCCATGGCCCTAAAGTTTAATGATTTTAGAGGCATCACTTTCTTGTAATTTCAATTCAACGGAGAGTAAAAGTTAGATCAGTATCAAAATTAATCTTTATAATAGTTCATAAAGAATAAGTATGTGTGAAATGATTAGACTAACTCAAGGTGGGCTCCATGCCCTAAAAACATAGGGGAGCATAAATGGAGGTTTTTAATATGGGGAGTTTTTGAGGATTTCTACTAATTTAAATTGTATATAGATGCTCTAAAAGATAATTATTACTATGCTACACTATGTCCATGAGCAGAGTTAGGAGAATTCTAAATTGGGAATTTGGGATGCTAGGGATTTAAAGATATGATGTGATGGTTGTCCCCTTGGCATTTTCAAATGCCATGATTTTTTGGTAAAATTTCAAACCCAAACCATCTAAAAAGTCACATTTAATATTTCAAATTCACAAATTTGGATGAATCCTACTCTCCACTCGAGCATCCAAAAGTAAGGTTGTAAATTGGTCCCTGATTGTTCAATTACCAGAAAGTTTCAACCTATTAATAATCAAGTTCAGGTATTTATTTAGGAACCGAGAAGTAAATGGGTTCGGGTCTGACTCCTCTTTTTGAACTTGTGACCTAAACAGTTCCGAGTCTGATTCCAACTTGGTTTCAGCCTGTAGACTAGAGACCCAATATATTACTCCAATTTTTTAAAAATTTTTCTAAAAATTAAATTTTGTTTAAAGCATTCTTTATACAGACCCGGACTCGGACCCGAACCAGAACCCGCCCCATACATAGTTCCAATTCCAATTTCGAGTCCATCCACTTTTTAATGGTTCTGGTTCTAGATCTGGAAAACTGGTTTCGAACCGGTTTTAGTTTCGATTTTAGATCCGTCCTCTCACTAACGATTCCAATTCTGGGTCCCCCATGGACACAGACCAGAACCGACCCATTTACAACTCTTTCCAAAAGTCCTAGTGAAGTTAGAATGTTGAGAATACTAAACATTATTTCTAAATTTTTAGGTGCTGGAATTTAGGGTTTTAACAAAGAAATATTGCACCTAGAAATTTAATGGACAACCATACATCAATTTTTTTTTTGAATTCCTAGCATTACAAATTCCATTCATGAATTCTATTAAACAAGCCCCGTGCATGTTAGGACATATGGTGTAGTGAAGTGTGGTGAGATGAAGCCTGAAATTAAAAGAGAATAAATTATAATGTGGTCAAAGCATAATATGATGACGTTTTGTTTTTAGTGGCTTGAACAAGATTTTTTTTTTAATTTTTTGTGTAAAAAAATAGATATTTAAAATAGATACTTTTTTTTAGCAATTAGTGATTTGAGAATGTTATTTTTTGACATTGTTTAGAAATAAAAGGAAAATTTTTAATTTTTGTATTTTCAATATGACACAGAACAAATCATGTTTGTAAAATAGAGACTCTACTTTACAACACCACCCCCCCCCCCCCCCCCCCCCCCCCCCCCACAAGTCTAGAAATTTAACAGACAAGCATATGCCATTTAGGGTAGGACATCTTGATGTCCCATTTGAGGCCTACTTTGATTGGTTTAAGTCCATTGCACATATCTCTCTCTCTCATCTCCAAAAAAAATAAAAAAAGCCTTCTACTAGTGTGCCCACCAAATTTATTCAAATCCTCTTGGATGGGAATTTGGCCATCTATGAGATTGAACTTACATAAAAAAAAAAAAAAAAACACATCAACATATCACAAAAGTATATTTTCTATAAGGGCTACTTTTTGCGTACCTTCCATCTTGATCCAAAGCGTAAAATTATAAGAGTTCAAATTTCTAGGAATTAAAAAGCCACTATAAAGAGAAATATAATTTCTTCCCTTAAAATAAGCTATTTTTGTACTTTCCAAGTAAAATGAAATATTTAAAAGATTTCTCGGATAACCATTATCAATCCCTACCAATTAAACAACTCTTTTTTTTTGTTGCTTTTAGTAGTTTTTATCTAGGTCTATGCAATGGGCCCTAAATTTAACTTAATAGTTAACCTTAATATTTACTTGAGCCTAATTTACCCAATTAATCCAAACATAGTTTTTTTTTTATCAAATCAAATAATAGGTTTTTTTATCAAATCACATAACTCAAATTAAAATGGGTTGAAGTATTCTACATAGATTTAGTTGTTAAAATTTTCTAATATAACTCATATAGCATTTACATGTCTAAAAAAAGTGAATCCTAACGTATAATCTCAAAGCATTTTATACAAGTTTAATCTCATGGTGGAGTCAATTCATGATAGAGTAAAACTTGGTCATTTCTCATAAAAGAGGAGGTCTTGCACCCAAGTGATCCATACCAATTGGTGGGCACATGGTCTTTTCCAATGACCAACATGGTTTCAGCATATTCACTGACTTAAGGATTGCCTCACCTACTTAGGTTTCCATTCGATGACGTCTACCCCAAGCAATTTCGGTTGTGGATCACGTTTGGACACGCTGTCTCCGATCATCAATTGCTTCAGCTTAGCTTTCCACTTGTGATGCTTGGAAAATGAGGAGGAACATCGGTCTTTTGAGTCTCGAAAAATTGAGAGGAAAAAATTGCTATAGTAAGTGGCAACTCCAAACCAGTTGTTGGGGATGCCAAGCGGTTAGATTAAAACATGTTTCGTCCTCTTATTAGGGGAAGAGTTTGGTTAGTAATCCGCATTAGTATGTGTCAGATCTTTAATTGGGGATTTTCTATATTCCTCTATTATGACTTTTATATGTGATCTCAATGGGAAAATTTAATGTGTTAGTGTAGAAAAGACCTATTACCCCTAAACTATATATATATATATATT
Organism: Sextonia rubra; assembly: GCA_037013555.1. NCBI lineage: Eukaryota > Viridiplantae > Streptophyta > Magnoliopsida > Laurales > Lauraceae > Sextonia > Sextonia rubra. The sequence goes on from JASUAD010000001.1 coordinate 47,001,972, forward strand.
CTTTGGATAACTCTCTTTCCATCATGAAGTCTATTTTTAATTAAGATTCAAATTCCTATCAGCATAGAAAACTTTATTAGGTTAGCTAGTGGTGGACTCAAGATTTTATTTGAGTGGGGTGGGCCCAAATAGATAGTTAGATTTTGTGGACAACAAGAATTTTCATACAGATTTTAGAGGTGGGCCTAAATTTTCATATAGATTAAGTAGAGGAAGGCTGAAGATTTTTTATGTGAGCCTTGGATTCTTATAAGATTGAAAGTCTCAATGTATCTTGTGCACACAAATGATAAATCAAATGTGGGCTTACAGTAATTTCATCATTTTAGCTAGTACACTACTATAGTTTTATCATCCATTGCGTCTACCATAAGAAAATTTTTAATTAAGCCCGATACAATAGTGTCATTGGTTAAGGCCCTTTTGAGATGCAAAATTAACAAAAACACAAAACCTATTCCACCAACAAAGGCAACTAAAATAAATATAGCAAAGTATAAATTGAAAGAAGCTTATATATCTGGATTTCAAACCAACAAAGGAACAAAAAGTCATAGAACATCTCAATGACAAAAACACTAATTACTTGACAAGTTCAAGAAATTAGATGAAGTTGGAGATGAATCTCTAAAATAGACATTCAAACTAAAAGAAAGTCAATAAACAAGGAGACCATGTGAGTCTCTAAAATAGATATTAAATTTGAAACTTAAAGAAAATCAATGAACAATGAGGAGAAAATGTGAGTCTCTAAAGTAGACATTCAAATTTCAAACTAAAAGAAATCAATAAACGAGGGGAGAATGTTAATGGGTTTTGTAAAAAATGTCATGCCAACTACATTTAAAAAAAAAGTGCATGCCAAATATGTAGAAATCAAAGCACTAAGCATCAATTGATCAAGCATAAGTCTAGGATTGGGGATTAGGGACAAAGTTTTGAGATTTAAGGATTAAGGATTATAGAAGGGGATAAGGGTTTGAGTTTAGGGATTGAAATTCTGGTATTAAGACTTCGAAAGAGGGGATCGTGGTTAGGGTTTTGGGATTTATGGATTGAAAATTTCCTATTAGGAGTTTACGATTGGATTTAATTTTGTGTGAGAGAGAAAAGGACAAATATTTGAGAGAAAACAATATCGGATAATAGAGAGGCATTAAGAGGGAAAGAGAGGGAAGAAAACTTGGTTGCCTTATTGAGGTGGGAGAGAGAGATTAATGAGAAGGGAAAGTAAGACATCAGAGAAAATTTAGATGCTGCCCAAAAGGAATTTTCCTTGAAAAAGTTGGGGCAACGGTTATTGAATACATAGGGCAAATGTCCACTAACCCTTAGCATTATTTATTTTTTATTTTGTAAATAGCCCTTATCACTTATAGCCATTTTTATAATCAATCTAAGGCTTGAAAGGGGGGCCTACCATTGAGGTTAGGAACTCTCCCTAAACACCGAAAATGTCTCTACAAAGAGACTTACTAGTATAAGAGTCCTAATGGATAGTAGTCTTTTAAAGTGGAAGACCCACATTTTAACATGACAACAAAATATTGGGATTTTGATCATACAAGTGACTAAAGAATTGAATTTTACCTTGGAGGTAATGACATTTAAAAAGTTCATAGAGAACAATTTATACAACAAAGGATGCAAAAATGGTGATTTTGCACTTATACCATTTGATATCCTATGCCTATAGAATATAACCCAAAATCTTGCTTCTTGTCCTTGTTTTAAAATCCTCACCTACTGTATGAAAAAAAAAAAAAAAGATGAAAGTGTGCGATGTCTTATTAATAAGATCGCACACTAAAAAGGACAAATTTGCTAATCATTTGTTTTACAGACTATTCAAATGTAAATTTTTAAACATCAACACGTGTGAGGCAAAAATTGGATCTTAGAGCACCTAAATAGTCAAAATCCCTAATTTCATTTTTAAAGTAAAAAATTATCAATATCAATTCTGACCCGACCCTTTTCAATCAAAGGCCGAGTTTGGCATTATATAATATATATAAACCCATCATAGGTCAGGCCAATCCAATTAGATTCTATTCGGCTTAAACTCATACACGAACCCAAGCCCAAACCCAATCCCAATCCGGATCCAAGTACCCAACCCTATTTTCTTCAGGAAGCCACAAGTTGTTGATATCCCAGACGCTACAAATTGCCCGCATTTTCTTTGTTGGAGAATACATAATATTCTCTTTCTCATATTGAAGTAGGTTTGAATAGTTTGGAAAGCGTAAAAACCTAAGACAGCTAGGGCCAGGGGGCGGTATTTTCTTTATCCTTTTCTTGTGTCGTTTCTCAAATTGGTTTTCGGTGTTGCATTGTGAGGACGGAGATTTTGAGGGGTGGAGATGAGAGAGGAAGATGTTTTGTTTGGCGGTCATTGAGATGAACAACCACTGCCTTGATATCTATGTGTACACGACAGTACCCACTCCCCTTGTCCTCCGAGTTCGTCCTAGATACGGAACTGTCCTTTTTTCCCACATTACCCCTCACTTTGAACAAGTAATCTAATCATTCAACAGTCCATCCAACCACCCAACAAATAAACCTTTGCATTCCGTAAGTGGGTCGACGAAAACATTAATTGGCCGCTACCTTCGACCGAATAGATGGATGGGATGGATGCTCTTGTCGGTCGAGAAATATTGGCTCTACTAAAGTAGTGACGTAAGAATTTCTTAGAGATCTACGATAGACTGCATGAAATCACGTGTGGGTGGGCCCCAGATAAGAGAAAACTTTTAGTATTTACTACCCCTTCACTTATAATCCGCTGATTATTGAGTTTCTCCTTTGAATTTAGGCTTTTAGTGTTTGAGAAAATCTATTAAAGATGAGTTTATTATTATTATTTTTTTAAATAGAAAATTATTATCTCTTAATCTCTCATCCATCTCTCTGTTCTATAAGGGTGCTCATGGGTTGGGCATAGATTTATAATTTGGATCCACATGCTAATTGGGTAAGGTGAGAATTTAAGTCCGAGCCACTGTCCAAGTATTAAGTGCATTTACTTTAGTGATATTTTGTCCAAATAATTCCTAGAAATCCTGTAAAAAGTATACAAATTAAAAACCTAGTTGGACTCGTGGGTTAACCAACTAAATGGGCAGGCCTGGCCATTGCATTTAAGGCCTATATTAGGCTTAGACAGAATGCCTGCCCGTGTTTCTAAAGTCAAGCCATCCTTGGATGTCTTGGACCCGGCCTGACCCAACCAATGTACAAACCTATCCAGTTTCACAATGAGGTTGTCCATCCTAGCCCATGGACTGTGAGGAATAATTAAATAAGGGAGGTGATTGCTAATCTCCACTAACTTGCTTGATCCTATCCGTTATACAGGTCATCTTCTTGTGTGTAGTGGCCAGGCCATCTTTGATCAAGCTTCCTTCATGACATCCATAGTTGGTCAAGATGTTTTCCTTGTTAAGTAAGAGTGCAGAGAGCCGGCTATATTGGTCATTTCGTTGTGTCAGTGAATAGCGTGGCATCTTTGTTGTTTCGAGAACAAGTTTGGACATTTCATTCAAAACCTTCCTTTTAAAAGACGGTTATGTTAAATTACTTGGTTTCAAGAACTTGCAAGAGAGAGAGGGAGAGGGAGAGGGAGAGGGAGAGGGAGGGGGAGGGAGGGGGAGGGAGGCATCTGTTCAACTAACTGAATCCCAAAAATGTATGATTTTCATCACCAATAACAACCATAAAAGGAAGAAGAGAATCAAGGTGGTCCGAAACTTGCAAAAGCTCACACCCATGGCTTGCACTTCTGTACCCATCACCAACTCTTCCATTGCTGCCAAGGACATTCTCCGGGACCAAAATGGGTTGAGGAGATCCAAATCTAGCAAGGACCTATGTGACCCGACCCGAATGCAGAGATCGCAATCTGACCCCCTGCTGCGATGCACTGTAAATCCAGTCATCCGAGCCGCTGCCAGTGAGCCGAAGCTCAAGAGCAGCCGCTCCTCCGTTGGAATCTTCCCCTTCCAATTTTCCGGCTCTATCATTCCGAGTTCGCTCAAGTCTTTCATCTTCGAATCGGATTACACCAGGGATATGCGCCTAGTGGATTCGGAAGAGAGCGAGGGAGAGGAGGAGATGGAGAAGAGAGCGAATTGGGTCGAGAGGTTGCTTGAGCTCAGGAGTCGTTGGATGGATCGACAGAGAGGTAAAGGAGACATCGACGAAGATGAAGAAGAGGATGATGATGGATGTGATGTTGATTATGGGTCTGATGGGGAGGAGGAGGAGGTCGTGTTTGACGCGGAGTTGTTCGCAAGGTTCTTGGTTAGAGTCCCATCAAGTGAGACAAAGCTCTTCTCCAAGCTTGCTTTCCTGTGTAACATGGCCTATGTTATTCCAGAGCTAAAGGTATTTACCTCTCTTGTTTTTCCTACTTCCTTAGTTCAATCATTTTACGTATGGTTATCATTATAATGATTACTCAATTATAATTAAGGCTCCAAAATTGCGAGTTCAGTCAATTATGAATAAGGATCCAAAATTGCAAGTTCTAATCCTTGGAGGCCAGCTTTCACATAATATCTTGTCCATTATAATTTCATCATTGGGTTTCACATCTTAAATTCAAAGAGCTCAAAATTAATGTCGCATTTTTTATAACATTGACCTAAATTTGATGCCAATCCATTTGAGTTTAGCTCATTTTTCACATGGGCGGGCATCTATCTATTTTCATTGAAGTTATACCGTGCTCTTTTATAATGCAATTTGCTTAGTCAAAGAAAGATGAGCATTTTGAAAAGCCACTTTAGTTTCTTTTCACTGAAGGTCACAGGTCGTGGTTAAAAATTTGGTTTCTTTTGATCTTTAAAGAATTTCTAAAACAGTACAGATGGAACTGCCAATTGGAGGGATGTTGTAGGTTCACAGAAGGAAAGACCCAATTGTCAGAGAATGTTCTAGTAGGATTTGCATTGGTTGACTCAGAGAATTCTCTAACCACCCTCATTGGTTCAAATGTCAATCTCTAGTTGATCCTGCTCCGGTTTTATTCGTCTTGCTAAAGTTTTTTATGCTTTTGTAGGACTAGTTTTGAGGTTATATATATATATATTTTTCATTAATTTTTTTCCTAAAACTAATGTGTCATAAGACGAAGAGACGGACCATTATTAAACAATTTTTTATTAAGGTGGGCCACGCTAATGAATGCTTTAGAGATTTTGAGAAATCTTAAAGAAGGCATGGCCCCTTCCAAGTCCCTCGCGCACCTTAGGATTAACTTCAATTAGAGACAAATTTGGGTCAAACGTGAAACAAAAAGGGATTATATTTTCAATGGTTTGACATTGCTTGTCACAGCCATATAGATCATGTGAATAAAGACGTGTCGAAACTTTTAAAAATGAAGTCGCAGACAACTGGAAACCCCTTGCACCACACCACAGGCATGTTTCCATTTGTGGCCAAAATACTTATGTTTAGCCCAAAGATTTTCTCACCTTCTTTGTCACGACCCCGCAGTATTAACCTGGGGTTTCGTGAGATTAGGGCCAATATTTTTTTTTTCCTGTAATCATCATGACACATGGCTCCTAATCAATTTACCACAGGATCTTTAGTCCGCGGTGAGTTTAACATTTCATAACAACACAAATACCTGCGGAAGCAATATCTAGCAGTTGGCATTATCAAAATAATCAGAGTATTGCACATAAAAAGGGGTGTAAAGTTTAGAGTTTGAGTTCAAAGTTTAAAAGCTTATACCAAATATGTTAAATGCAAGCCCACCAAAAACTCAGGCTGCCAAAAGAATAATAATGAAAAGCATTAAGATCTCAAAATATGTTAGTCACTCGCGTGCAGGTCTAGATGGATCAATATCCATCATTTGCACCCCACTCGGACTCAGCACCTGGCTCAAGCGCTTGTAGCGCTTCAACCTCCTCCGTCGCCTCGGGGTGGTAGGACTCGGTACCTATGCACCAAATACTACAACATCAGTCTACAACAGTAGATGGCAAGTGAATAAACATAAACCATAATAATATACAATGTCAAAATGGAATAAAGACATATATGATCATAAGAGTGATGAACAATAAAGGCATAAGAAAGAACGGAATCCTAATTCATAGCTACACAATTACGCACAACCACATAAGCCAATATCCGAGTAACACCCGGCCCAGAATACGGTGGCCCAAACCATCTTCGGATGCTAGGCATCCTGTCTAGAACGGTGGATCAGTCCGCCATAGGGTGCATCACACCCAGTCCAGAGTCATAGAGCACAAAGCCCCGTCCAGAACGGTTGGTCAAGCCGCCATAGGGTGCATCACACCCAGCCCAGAATCAGAAAGTACATCTGTACCATACCAATATCGATCTGCAGTCGTCTAAAAAGCTCCGATCCAACACAACCCACACATAGGCCGACTTAGTGGTGCGCGGACAAGGTTCCTAAGTCAAATGTGAAGGGCTGGCTAAATCCAAACATACCATACAAATATTGAGGAACTACTCCACAACATAATCCGGTCCACAACCATAAATCCATACCCACAATGAGTAGTCCTCCGGTATCCCAAACACGAAGCCAAGCCTCAACACAGTCCATATAATACCAATACAGTGTACAGTCGCGAAAAAGTCATAAACAATGTAATAACAATGCAAAGTATGCAAACCCGAAGGCCAAGGAAGATTTACAAGCCATGCCTAGGTCAATGATGGCAACTTGTGTACCTAACAACTCTACTCGAACTTCAGGTGATGTATGGTTGGGTAATTAATTTCATTTAAGTCAAAAGGATGCATAGCCCAAGTCCAACATCAACCAGATTCGGTTAGTTTGTACATTGTACACAAATCATACCATCTATGAGAGGTACATTTGCTCCCCAATGACCCTCATAATAAGTCCTCAAATTACCCTTCAATATGCATGTAAAATGTCCCTACAATCAGTCCCACAATTAGCCCACACCCGGGCCTCCATCACCATAGAACAATCCCAATAAAATGGGGTTTCAATCCCTTCATTCTTCTCACACATCTTAACCTGCAGAAAATGGGTATCCCACCCCTTTATTTACCACATTTAAATCACCTCCAACATACCAATCCATCACATACATTACCACACCTAAATCTAGCAGTTTTAACATAAAACCCAAAATGAGCAAAAGGGTGTACAATTGACAAATAGAATGCTAGAATCAATCAAATATACATGCACATCATTATTGAGATATGTTAATCCACTTGCCTTAGATGAAGAGGGTAAAATAGGGTATGCCTTGCTCACCAAAGAAACCCCAAAGAAGCTCGAACTCAAGAAAATCCAAACCCAACTCAAATCAAACCTACAAAAACGATTAAGAGAAGCTAATGAGCATGCCAAAAATCTATTTTAGTTAAAACTCTAATGACCTAGTTTATGGGGGAGGAAATCCTTACCTAGGGTTGGGAAAACTTGGAAAATGGACTCCTTGGGAAGATGAAAGCTTGAGGAGGAAGATGGAAGGAGAAGGAGAAGCTCCGGTGGCTGCGGTAGGCGTGGATCTCGGCGGTGGCAGCAAGAAGGAAGGAAATGGGAAAAAGGGGAAATAAGAAAAATAGAAAAAGAAGGAAAGAAAGGAAGAGGGAGTGGGTGGCGGTGGTGCTTGCCGGACAAAGGGGAGTCCGGATCTTGGGCGGGTGATCGATTGAGAGTGGAGAAGGGAGATGGGCATTGCTGTTTGGTGAGAGGGAGTGAGAGATGAGAAATGAGAGTGAAGAGAGAAAGGAGAATGAAAAGAAAAGAAAGAAAAGAGATGGGGAGGAGAGAGGCTCGTCTCTGGATGGGGGGAGTGAAACGAGTGAGGGAGTGAAGTGAGAGAGTGAGGGGAGAGAGGAAATGGGTTGGGAATTTAAGTAAAATTATAAAACTGCCACTCATATTAATAACTTGGCTAAAACTTGTTTTGTCCATAACTTAGGAACCATAAGTTGGATTGAGTCACTGTCAGCGCCACTGTTCATGAAATAAAATTAGCTTTCCAATGACTATACTATTGGCATGGTTTCGAGGAAGAGAAATTTTGTCCTATTTTAGTGGGTTTTTGGGTATTTTAGAAAATGAGGTATTTGGTAGATAAGATGGGTCTGAATCGGTTTAGATAAAAGGATAAGGCTAATGGAATTAGGAGAGCTACCCCATGAGCCCAAACCTCACAATTCGCAAAAGTTACGAAAAAGGCTTCTACACTTCCTAAAATTGTTAACTACCCCCTACGAAGTTTAGACAAACTCGAAACCCAATAAAACTGCACACACACGATCCTAATGCTAAAACGGACACGCTTAGACTCTAACGGCTTATTTAGCTATAATACAACTTAATCTATAATAATAGTATAATTAAGGTGCGGAACGTTACATTCTTAGTTGGAAACTGTGACACAACATACTTATGGGTTAACACTGTTGGAGCCGTCCGCTGGTTGAGTCCAACTTGGGTATCCAACCCTTGAGTCCTAATGCTATGAGGCTTTGACTTTGAGAGATCCCCATTTAAAAGGAGTGTAGCACCTATTCAACATCTCAGAAATCATGAATTGAAGGAGATGGATACAACACTTGTAGGATTTCTTCAAATTTTAATTCAACATACACTAGTTGGTTCCATCGTAAGATTGATTATTTAATTATAAATAATATCTTAAAACATGAAATCAATTATTTTCCATGTTGTTTATTTTGATTATAATTTTTTTCCATCTTAATACAATTCTTTCAAAAAAAAAGAAAAACTAACCTTTCAAAAATGAAAAAAAACCTTCCAAAAAAAAAAAAAACTAACCTGTAAAAAAAAAGGAGAAAAGGAGCTCATGCAGGAACTTCTTTCTAAGTGTTATTCCTCACATACATATATGAGTCCTGACTTTCAAAATTTTTTTATTTTTTGGTTGCTTAAACAAAAACAAGGCCGAAGACTTGCAAAGGCAATATGATCTGTATTTCGTGACATCTTCGCTGAAGAAGAAAGCTGAAGCCAGCAAAGTTAAACTCAACCATTACTCAGTTCGCATTGCTGAGTCTCCTCCTGGTATTAACTCAGAGAAGAAGCGGCCCATCCGTCCATCCGTCGCATATGATATCGCTGCCTCTGCAGCTTCCTACGTCCACGCTCGTGCAAAAGGACTCCTTTCCTTAGGCTCCTCCTCCTCCATGACCCACGAAGAGGAGAAGAAGATGGAGGAGGAAGAAGAGGAGGAGGCACATGGGGTTCCAGAGGAAGGAGGGGGCTCACCTTCTAGAGCAGGAGGAGGAGTCTACAAGTCTGAAGTGGCAGCTTACGTAGCCGCGACGACGATGACAGCAGTAGTGGCGGCCGAAGAGACTGCCAAGCAGGAGGTGGCGAGAGATCTCCGATCGCTGCATTCGTCGCCGTGCGAGTGGTTCGTGTGCGACGACCCTACTTCCTGCACTCGTTGTTTCGTCATCCAGGTTTGAGGTTTCCTACCCCTCTGTTCTCTCATCCTGATAAATTTTCTTTGCTAATTATTCTTATAAAAACGTCTGAGTTGTTATTAGAGACAAATGCAGCGAAAATACTTTTCAATATTAAAGTGTAGTTAGTAGCTAACTTTCTAGTCTTTTTTGGCCAGTCCTTTGGACCTTTTAACCTTTATATTATGGTCGAGGATTGGGTTGGCAAATGGGTCTGCTCCAGGTCAAAACAGGGTGGGTTAATAGGGTTGTTTATCAGTTGAAATTCAAACCTTTGAGCTATTTTTAAATGAGTCAGATAACCTCATCCAGCACTCGATTCGAGTCAACCCAATTTGACTCTCAAAACCTGCATCCAGTGCGGGTCAAGTCATTCAACCCAATTTGACGCAACATAACTTATAGAAATCTGACCCAAGCCTATTTCATTCCGTGCGTTGAGGTGATATTTGAGTTTGGTGATAAGGAAAACGAGGCTCAGAACACACAAATTTTAACACCAAACCATTTGAAATTGGTTTATGCAGGTCAACCCTAACTTGACTTGTTTAAATAGTTTATGTGGTTCAATCATAACCCAGACCAATTTATTAGTGGTCAAATTCATATGACATTTGAGCGATACTAATAGGATGCAGTTTGGGTTACGCCCATCAAATTCAGGTCAGGTGAGATTATGCTACCAGGGGACGGGAGAGGGCCACCCTGGCTTGACGAAGCTACCACCCTACTATATTCTCTATTCAAGCTACTATAAGCTGTCTAACTCGCAGCATTATAGAAAATCTTTTTCTAGTTTCCCCTGCAAGAGTTCAGGCCTAAGCTTGGGAGACTCTCATTGAGGCCTGGGAGGTTGGGACAGGCCAGACTGTAAGCAAGCTGTGCTTCAGAAAACCTCAAGCCTCAGCCTCAATGAGTTCATCGGCACCCCTAACATTAATTATACACCTATGATCTATTCTATAAAAACATTGGTGGAATATGCACATCATATATAATAATACCACATTCAGGCCTAAATCAGACTAAGAAATAAAGTACATTACCACAGAAAAATTTTCATGGTTAAGGAGTCCACACAGCCAATTTTGGGTCAAGCTTATAGGGAATTGACCTGGTCTAATGATAGTTGCAGAGCTGGAATTCAGATCTGGATCCTACATGGACACAGGTCTGCATGCAAATCCACTAGACATGAGTCAAGACAAGAGTCTTTCTCATAAAGGCCTGAGCCAGAAAAATGCCAAAAACATATAAAAGCACAGCTCTGACAACCCCAAATTCAGAGATCCAGGTCAAAACTGTTTAAAGGTTTGAGACTCAAACTTGGTCGAAATCCATCCTCTTGGGCCTCTTGAGCCCCAAACTCAGCGATCCAGGTCAAAACCGTTCTAAGGGTTGTGACTCTAAACTTGTTCCAGGTCCCTCCCATTGGGCCTGTTGGATAGTAGACCGTGACGTATATGTAGGATGAACTGAAAGTTCCTTGTTAGTATTGAAGCTGATACACGTTCTTAAATTTTACAATAAAATATGTACACCTAGTTGCCATTTTTTTGTTGTTTTTATTAGCTTATATTATATTTAAAAATTTTCTAAAATAATTCACATATCATTCATGTGTACTGAAGATTTTCCCTTCTTGTTCTCAAATGGTTCTTATAACTTAGAAGTGGCAATGATAACTGCAGGGATCTGATTCATTGGCATCTTGGCAAGCAAATCTATTTTTTGAACCCACCAATTTTGAGGTAGGCCCATAATATTGTCTGTCTTTAACTTGGAGATAAAACTACCAAATTTAGTAGTACAGCATGTCTCAATAAAAGTTATTGTGCCAATAGATTCCTGCCCAACTAGAGCGAAGTGATGTCTATAGTTGATATACTATCCATGCAGAGTGCTGTTCTTCTTCTTCCCCTTGTTATTTATAACCAATTACTTATTTGAAATGACCTGTCCAAAACCAGTACTTTTCAGGAAGTTGCCACTTTACTATTAGATGGTTTCTCTGCTTCTTAACTAATAGATTTCTTTGTTTAGTTAAGCTTCAGTTGGCGATACGATGCTGGAAAGAAGAAACATTTAGTTCCTGAGAAATTTTGTTCTTTGCAGGGAACTGAGGTGCTAGTCCACAGGGGGATCTATGAAGCTGCCAAGGGTATATATGAGCAATTCATGCCAGAAATTCTCAACCATTTGAAGACATACGGTGACAGGGCCAGGTTCCGGTTCACCGGTCATTCCCTCGGCGGTAGCCTTTGCCTTCTTGTCCACTTGATGCTTCTTGGGAGGAAGGTGGTCAAGCCCTCCACACTTCTTCCAGTAGTCACTTTCGGGTCGCCATTTGTGTTCTGTGGTGGTCGTCGCGTCCTCGAAGATCTGGGCATAGATGAGGGTCAAGTATACTCTGTGATAATGCATAGAGACATTGTCCCCAGAGCCTTCTCCTGCACTTATCCTAACCATGTGGCTCAAGTCCTCAAGCGCCTAAATGGTTCCTTTCGGTCACATCCTTGCCTCAACAACAATGTAAGTATATCCTGACCGCCAACAAGTGTGGTCAAGCTGCACTCCGGTGACATTTTATATTACAATTAATTTTTTTTATTAGCCCATAGGAATCATGTTTAAGAGATACTAATCTGATAAAAATCCATTAGTTATTATTGTGTCACTTTTTTGTGAAATGCCTTTGGAAAATTGAATGTAGCCTTGGCTGATTCATATGTTGCAATGTGGGCATGCAGAGATTGTTGTATACACCTCTGGGTCAGATATTCATTCTCCAACCAGATCAGAAGTCATCCCCATCTCACCCCTTGCTCCCTCCTGGAAGTGCTCTGTACGCGTTGGACAACAAGACCCAACGGGGTTCGCAAGTGGGGGTCACAGCTGCATTGAGGGCCTTCCTCAATTCTCCTCACCCACTAGAGACCCTGAGTGACCCCACGGCCTACGGTTCAGAAGGCACCATCCTTAGGGACCATGACTCCAGCAACTACCTGAAGGCTGTCAATGGTGTGCTAAGGCAGCACACAAAATGGGCTGGGCGGAGATCGCAAAGGGAAAGGCTACACCACTGGTGGTCGCTTTTGGCGGTGTCCCCTTACACGTGTAGCCATGAGGGTAAGCCAGAAAATGTAGCCATTGTTAGTAAAGAGTTAGTTACTGGTGTGTGAAACTCTGTATATTCTTTCTTCAAAATACGTGTAATCAGAATTAGAGGAGTTTCTAGGAACATTGATTAGGGGGGAGTTCTCTCTTGTCCTTGTTCAAGCTCCTCTACAGTAATGTTTTATACCTCTACCATTGTACAAGCTTCTGAACTATACCTCTATCTGTTATCATCTTTAATTATATTTGGACCTTGAGTTGATTTCTAAATTTTTCTATTCCTTGGCCCTCATGTAGGAAGCACTACTCTAAAGCAGCCAAGAGAAAAAAGGAAAATGATCAGCTTTTTTTCTGCACCGTAGGACTAGGATAAACCATCCCCTCCCCCACAAACTTATATGGTCAACATCTACACTCAAGTTAAGTCACAAAAGAAGCACTGGATCCTAGCATTTTTATAAACAATTTATTTCTATCAAAGAGTTAAATGTGAAGATCCACAATGAGGCCATCAAATAATTTCTCCATTATTAGGAAATTATTTTCCACCTATCACCCTAGTAAATAAGACTTCAGAATGTAACACTCCATTTAAATCTCCACCTTATACCATCTACACATGTCTTCAATGCATCTTAAAATATCATCACACGGGCCATCAAATAATCTCTCCCTGCAATGACTAATACCCTCCTATGGGCCTAGTAAACTAAATCTTCATGAAGCAATGAAAATTGCTACTTGTAATCCCCTCACCAGCTAATGCTCCCAACTAAAATCCCCTCTAACTTTTTCATATTTAAGAATTCAATATAAAAGGAGACGGCCCCATCATAATTGAAGCAAGGCCTTGATAATGATGAAGATAAATATAAAAGGAGACGAGGATTGTAAACTTATTTTGCATGGCATTGGCAACTACACTATCATTACAAATGCCGGTAGAATTTTGATAGTAACAATCAAAATGAAATATTTGTCAGGATGATTAACAATGCCAGGCCGATATGCATTAATCGCAAAGGGCCAATTTACCCGAAAAAAAAGAGGAAAAAATGGTCATGAAATGGTTATTAGTCCGATCAGGCCCATCAGTTCTAGGTCTGCAAATTTTCAGAAATGGTCCTTCAATGAGATTGACCGACAAATGACTCAAGCATCATCCTTGTCGATAAAATTAAGTCTTTGTCCACCATTTGGGCTTGGTTCCGAGCAATTGCCTGCATGAGATTGACTGGAATTGTATAGCATGTGGGCCCAACATTCCACTACCGACCTTGGTAGGTAGAACAATTTGTCATTCGGCCCATTCGTGAATGGCCCACTAAAAAATTCCCCATTTTAAAATTTTTCTGGAACAAATTCTTGTCAAACAATCCTGACCATCAAACAGATTGTATAAGAATGGTGGCGGCTTGTTCATCTGTCGGGTTTAAATGCCACATGTGGACACATTGCTTTGAAGTAGGCCCATAAAGGTACAATGGCAGGCCACAATTTGGGATATCTGTGACGACTGATCATGTCTCCTTTTCCTTTGTGAAAAAATAAAAAGTTCTCAAGTTTTCGGACGTGGGAGTTCAATTCAATGCCTCGGAACCTCGACAATGTCATTGTTGCATGAAAAGACAATGTGGGAGATTTTAGACTACCCACCGACAGGTACTCTTTTTGTTATTGTCGACCATCCAAAATTCCTTTGTTGTCTAACACTCTCTCTTCACCGTTCATGTCCTTTCCTTCCTACCATTGATCGCACCTGCCTAATCTGGAAGCATCTTCATTCATTCAAGGCATGAAAAATATGGTCACAAAAAAGAACATGTACACCGTCCCTCACTAGGATTTGGAACTATCACATGCATTTTCCCTAGGTCGGCTATCTTTTCTTTTGTAGTAACGCTAAAGGCATATTTGTCAGTGGGCGATCTAAGATTTTTATTTGAATGGGGCTAAATTTTTATTTGATTTTTTTCACATAAGCAAAAGAGAAAATATATTGTATTTAAACAGACACAAAATATTGAATTGGGTGAACAAATTGTCAAAAGTCATCTCATCTATAAAACAATAACATACATTACTTATAAAGAGATGTTATCCAGCTATAATAAACTATATAAGTGACAATAAGTAAACTGAATATATGTAGGTACCAAATAGTTATAAGGAAAAAAATTGCAAAGATATTTCATATTGTAGAAAAAATGATGCATCTGATATCATATCTCCGTCATTTGTAAAATGAATATATTTTATGATAAATGCATTATGCATATATATTTTATTTAAAGAAATTCGACAGGTTTGTTCCTTAAAAGGATGTTGCCTTTATGTATCCTTGGAACAAGCCCCATTGCTTCATCAAACTATTTAAATTGGAAGCAACCCAAAAGTGAGGTGACAAATGAAACCATATTTCTTTTTCGTATTTCATCAAATGTCTAATTGGCATCCAACAAGAGGTCTAATTTTACAAACATATTGAGAAGTGTATTCCAAACAAGCAAATACAGGATAGAGAGAAACATGGGGAGAGGGAAGAGAACGAGAAACATACAGAGGGAGAAAGTCTTACCTGCAAGGTTGTCATGAGGAGAAGCTCGACACAGAGTAGAGATGGTTGCCCTAGGTCCGGTTATTTTTTTTAAATTTTTTTCTGCTTGTAAAGGTTGAAATGCAATCAAAGTTAGATTTTTTAAAATACAATATTTTGGGGTAGGCCAGCCTTTGTGAGATATGTGAAACATGGCTAGGCCCACAATAAGATTTTGCGGATTTCTTGAATTGACCTGGGACAGCATCACATGGGTCCGCCCTGTTCTGTGCAATCATTTTCTCATAAAAGTGGAAGGGAAAAGTAGGCAGTTTTTCCACAAAAAACCTTTTTGATGTTTCACTCTTTTTTTTTTTGTAAGAAAAAGCGTTACAAGCTGTAAATTATTTTCAATCTCCAAAAAAGTATTTCTAATGTTGGAGGTATTATAAAAGATATTATCATAGGTGGATACCTACATTGGGGGCTCATATTAGATAAGAAAGCACTTAGGGTTAAAGCCTTGCCATGTTAGATTGCTTAAGGAAAGAACAATCTTATTCTATAAATAAGATCATCCTCCCCCTTTATTTTATACATATCACATAAAAAGATTTCTATTTTCTCCTACTACTCTTCTTTTCCTCTTTTAATACGTTATTAGCACACTCCAAACAAAGAGTACTCTTCCCTTCCCTTCCCTTGCCCCTCGGTCCTTATGCAAAAGAGCACAGTAGCCCCCTTTTGTACCTTGGCCAACGTGCATTTCCTTACCACCTTTTACACTTTAGTTCACATGCAACTCCTCCCCACCTTTTACACTTTGGTTACATGCAAAGAAATAAAAAGAAAGACAAAAGCAAGAGTAGACATTGTCCCCTCCTTCCAATCTCAACCCATGTGTAAGCCTGCTACCTCGGCTTGTGAGCCACTCTAAGTGGAGTACAAGAAAACCCCACTCCCTCTCCTTCTATTTGAATCTACATAAAGCACGTAAGTAGATCTACATGCTGAAAACAAAAAGTAGAATATTCAACGGTAAAAATAATTTTTGTTATTCATAATCTTTTCTTAATTTAATAACTATACACATATGCTAGTATTCTTATTTCTTTTTAATTAGACTATTATTTGGATATAAATGGTTTATTTTTTTTTGAAAGGGGAGATTGAGATAGATGGATCATAAATAGAACCTGAAATTCTGTATTAATTTAGACCTAAAGTTTCATACAAACTAGAAATTCTTTCTAATTCAAACTTGAAGTTTTGTATGAACCAGAAGTTTCTTCTAATCCGGACCAGATGATCCGTTGTTTATTCAAATCCGAAACTAAAAGTTTTTAGATCCATAATATGAACTCGGAGATTCACATTACTAATCAAACCTAAATTTTGATGTTTAGACAAAAAAAACCAATTAATATCAGGCCATAAAATCAAGCCGGAAGTCTTGATAAAACCTGAAGTTTGAATTAATAAAATCTAAAGTTCTAATTCAAGAACTTGAAGTTCTAAATCAAGCTAGAAGCTTTGCCAGAACCCATTATTTTTTATTATTAAAGTTAATAACCTGACATTGCGGCTTTAAACTGGCCAACTTGATCTAACATGACTTACCTCTTATTTTATTGTGTATGTTTAAGTTCATTATTTATCTTTTATAATCTTATGCATATCAATTATTATATATGTACATTTTTATAGTTCTTGCACTATGTCAAATTTAGCCAAACTTGAATTTAAAGCTCTTAGTATTACTAGGGATAACTACTTATCCTAGTATTTGGATGCAAAAATACACTTTCAATTCAAGAAGTTTAAAGAGACAATAGTAGAGGATAACAAGTAGTCCTCAGAAAATAAGGCATAGGAATTTATCTTTTTACATCATTAAATACATGATGACCTCAAGAACGAATACCTCACTGAGAAAGACCAAGCATGTCTTTAAAAATACCTAAAGAATAGATATAATCACCAAAAGATGGTCATATTACCAGCAAATAAGAATAAATGGCTAAACCTGAGATTTCAGGACTACAAATCAGTATCCGAGTACTACTATACTCTTTTCAATATTATTTTCCAGTTAAGATTGTGTGGGAAAAGATTAAAGAAGAGCAGATGTTAAAGAAAAAGTTGTCCACTTTCCACGCATCTAATGTAATTCTGCAACAACAGTATCGTGAATGGTGTTTCTCTAAATGCTCAGAACAAATTTCTTGTTTCCTTGTTGTTGAGCAAAATAACAAAGTCTTGATAAAGAATCATAACTTCAGACCAATTGGATCTATGGCAATGCCAAAAATAAATACCAATTTCAATTCTAACAGAGGCAGAGAAAGGAGGCCTGGAAGAAGCAACCCTTCAGAAGAGATGGAAGAAACAAGTCCTCCAAACTAAGAGGATTTCAAGCACCCTCCACACCCAAATTCAAAAACCACTAGAAGTATTCTAATCATCAGAAAAAGCAAAATCAAGATCAAAATCAAAATTCATCAAATAAATCTGCCACCGTTCTGATGACCCTTATTACAGATGTGAAAGGAATGGGTATTGGTCATGCAATTGTTGTGCACTAAAAGAAGTAGTGGAACAATATAAAACATATAAGGCCTTTATTTATTCTGTAGAGTCAAATGATCTGGAAAATTGGGATCGGGATACAGTCCTACAAAATGATGATTATCAGTTAGATATCACAAACTTGGAGACTAGAGATTTTTTTTAAAGATAGGAATGGCCAGCCTCTGAGCAGTGAGGCATTTCATTCTAAGATCGGAACCCCTCCTGGTATGGTTTAGAAGACTAAACAAATTATTATTATTATTATTCTTTTTGCAGAATCACTGTTTAGAATGATGTTTTTAGATATTCTTTTTCATTGATATTTATAATGGATGATATATTATTTTCAATTTATTAATTTGATGGAAATTTTATGGATGTTTTTATTTATTATTTTATATCATGTGATTGCTTAGTTATATTATTTTATTATCTTTCTTTAAAGATATGGATCACAGAGCTGGGGATACTTACGGTTTTGTAGATAGTGCCATAACACACACCATTCTGAGAAACTGTAAGTTTTTCTCAAAATTGATATTCAATCCATGGAAGGTATCCACCATAGTTGGACCCGTGCAAATAATTGAAGGCTCCAGAAGAGCCCACATGATGTTACCCAATGGTATTCATTTATTCATTAAAGATGCATTTTCTTCTAACAGTTCTCAAAAAAACTTGCTCACTTTCAAAGACATCAGGATAAATGGGTACTATATTGAGACTGCTAATTAAGGTAATAATGAAATGTTATTTATCATTACTAGTATTGAAAGCCAGAAGCAAATACTAAAAATATTAAGAGCACTATCTTCAGGGTTATATTATATGACAATATTTGTCGTTGAATAATATTCGATTTTGATCAAAATGATATTGTGTAGCCCGAAGTTTAGCAATCCTCAGACTTTATTGCTTTCACATTATAGGTTGAGATTCCTTGGGGTTACTATGTTAAAGAAAATAGTTGATAACTCTATTGGGCACTCTTTAGTAAACCACAAATTGACCATACCTGATTGATGTCTATGTATCCCATGTTCATAGGGAAAATTAATCACTCAACCTTCCTTTGTTAAGATTGCATCAAAATCTCTATCCTTTCTGCAAAGGATACAAGGAGACATCTACGGATTGATAAATCCGTCTAGTGGACCTTTTAGGTATTTTATGGTTTTGATTGATGCTTCCATCCGTTGGTCGGATGTTTGTCTACTTTCAACTAGGAATATTGCCTTTACCCGCCTATTGACCCAAATCATTAAACTTAGAGCTTACTTCCCTAATCATCCTATTAAGTCTATATAACTTGATAATGCGAGTGAATTTACGTCACAGATCTTCGATGACTACTGTTCATCCCTCAGCATTGTTGTCGAACATCTTGTTCCTCATGTCTATAATTAGAATGGCTTAGTTGAATCCCTGATTAAGCGCATCAACTTATTTCTAGGACTATACTGATGTAGTCCAAATTGTCAGTTAGTGCTTGGGGACATACTATGTTACATGCATCAATGTTCATTAAACTACGACCTATAACCTACCATCAATACTTCCCTACATGACTTATATGAGACATCAACCTAACATCTCCCACTTGTGTAAGTTTGGTTGAGCAGTTCTAGTCCCTATACTACCCCTAAACATACTAAGATGAGATCATAACGTAGGTAGGGAATTTATGTAGGTTATGACTCTCCTTCGAATATTCACTTTTTAGAACCAATGACAGGAGATTTTTTTACTGCTCGATAAGACAAAATTCCTGCCATTAGGGGGAGATAAGATAGTTCATGAAGAATGTATTGTTCCTGTAGAACAACTCGTTCTTAAAGAATGGCATGAACTAACATAGAATACTTCCACTTTGCCTCATCTAGACTCACGTATTTCACAATGTGAAAATGAAATACACAGAATTGTGCACTTATGAGAAATTACAAATAAATTACCTGATGCATTTAATGATGTGCCAGCTATAAATGCACTTGCTAGAATTAATCTCCTTATAGGACAAAGCCAAAAAATGGTAAAAAAAGAATCCGCAATATGCCAGAAGTGTAATAGACCTATAGTTTCAAAGGATACAGCTCCGCGAGAAAGGAGAAATATATGATCATTATCATGTTTTCCTAATGATACACTTAACACTCCTGAAAAGGTTCCTCCCGAAGAAGCACATAATGCTTACAAAGAAGTTATGACAAAATCCGCTCTCTCTAGAATAACTGAAGTCCTTGATGAGACTATAAAACTCATGAAAAGGCACCGATACTAAATAATAAAAAGGTCTCTATACTTTATAATTATTTAAGAGAAAGATGGGATAGAAATGAAATTATGATCGATGACATACTTGCATATTCGATAGCTACACAAATATCAAGGGAATATGAGGATAATGATTAGAATACAGAACCACATATTATAAATGAAGGTCGACAAATGAAAGATTGGCCAAAATGAAAAAATACCATTACAGTAGAATTAGAGTCTTTTAACAGATATAGTATATTCGGACCTATAATACAAACCCCAAAAGGTGTTAACCCTGTAGGTTATAAATGGGTGTTTGTAAGGAAAATGAATGAAATTAGTAAATACAAGGTAAGACTTGTGGCACAAGGTTTCTTATAAAAACCTGAGATTGATTATGAGGAAACATACTCCCCCGTTATGGACACAACAATATTCAGATATCTAATAAGTTTAGCAGTTTCCAAAAATTTGGACATAAACTCATGGATATTGTGACCGCTTATTTGTATGGTGACTTAGACATAAAACATCATATGAAGATTCTGAAATAATTTACATTACCTGATGCAAAACCCAAAAGTACATACTCAATATAACTGAGATGATCATTGTACGATTTGAAGCAATCTGGAAGAATATGATATAATCGTCTCAGTAAACATCTGTCTAAGGAAGGATATAAAAATAATCTCATTTGCTCATGTATCTTCAAAACGAAATCCTTAAAAGGATTTATAATAGTGGCAATTTTGTTGATGACATAAAATTGATCAGGACTTCAGAAGAGCTCGAAATAACTGCTGATCTATGAAAATAGAGTTTGAAATAAAAGACCTTGGGAAAATAAAATTTTATCTCGATCTGCAAATCGATAGAAGTTCTAGTAGAATATTAGTCCATCAATCTAATTATACCAAGAATGTTTTAAGACACTTTGGTATGTACAAAGCACCTCCAAAGTACTCTCATGGTTGTTCAGTCTTTAGATAAAAGCAAAGATCCATATCGTCCAATTGAGGAAAAAGAAAAGGCATTGGATCCTGAAGTACTATACTTGAGTGTTATTGGTGCTTTAATGTATTTAGTACAATATACTAGACCGGACATTTCATTCTCAGTTAATCTACTTGTCAGATACAGTTCTACACTAACACAATGGCGTTGGGCTAGTGTCAAACATATTTTACGCTATTTACGTGGTACAATTGACTTAAAACCATTTCATTGTAAAGATTCAAAATTTGTAGGAAATGTAGATTCATGATATCTCTCTAATCCTCATAAGGATCGATCACAGATAGGTTATGTATTTCTTAGTGGTAATGCTGTTATTTCTTAGCGTTCTATTGAACAGACTTTGGTAGCTACTTTTTCTAACCATGTTGAGATTTTAGTACTCTATGAAGCTAGTAGGAAATGTGTGTGGTTAAAATCTTTAATTCAGCATATTCGTAGTTCTTATCGATTGTCTCTTAGTACAGGTACTTCAAGCGTTATCTACAAAGACAATGAGGTGTGTATTCAACAGATTAAAGAAAAATATATTAAAGGTGACAAGACGAAGCACATTGCAACAAAATTTTTCTTTACACATGAGTTTCAAAAGAACAATGAGATTGAAATCAAGCAAGTTCATTCATGCAACAACGTGGCTGATTTGTTTACCAAGTCAATACCAAAGTCAACATTCCAAAAGTTTGTGTATAAGATCAGTATGCATAGAGTCTATTAAAAAACAATGTAAAGATTATTGCTGTCAGGAGGAGTGATTGATCAAAGGTAGGCATCCTAAGACATATGTGAACTATACTCTTTTTCTTTTTCTAGGATTTATCTTACTGAGTTTTCCTAGTTTAGGTTTTCACAAGGCGGCATTATGTATATTGAACACCAATTCACTAATTTTATAGAACGTTGTACCATTTTCCCTTCGCTTTGGCTTTTATCCGATTGGATTTTTCCTTTGCAAGGTTTTAATGAGACAACCGTTATTGAATAGTGGTCATCCAAGGGAGAGTGTTGTAAGAGATATTATCATTGGTGGATACTCACATTGGGGGTCCACATTAGATAAAGAAAACACTTAGGATTGGAGCCCTTCCATATTAGGTTGCTTGAGGAAAAAACAATCTTATTGTATAAATAAGACCCTCTTCCCCCTTTATTATGTACACATCAGATAAAAAGATCTCTCTCTTTCTATCTCTACTCTTCTTTTTCTCTTTTAATTGGAGGGAGAGTAGAAGGCAAAATTTTCTATCAAAAAGCATAAATCTATAACCGTAAACATTTCTGTAGGCGCTCTATAAATGGTGAAAAGAAAACCTTGCATACAACAGATCATAATCTAGCGGAGCTCATTTATTGATGCGCTTCACCAAACTCTCACATTTACTCATTTGGATCATAAATCCATCAATGGGCCAACCTAGACAGGCTGGAGAATGGTGTTAATCCATGATTCATCCGGGTGGATAAACATAAATGTGCCTAAATCAATTATCAATGGAGTAGTTGTGCACAGTTTCAGCTCATAATCCTAAAATAGATCTCGGTCGAACCTCACTGCAAGATTTGTGAAGACGAAGCTGCTCCATGGGCCAATGCCCATTCACACTTGAGATAGTTGGTTAACAAACGTTGCCAGGCCGCAGAATGAGTGCGTCAACTATTTTTGTCAAGCAAAATTTCAGTTTAACATTTAGTAGATTGTAAGAATTTGGAACCGTTGAATGTTAGCGTTTCTGAGGGCTTGAACTGTACTAAGACAGCTTCAATATATTAGACATCCATAAGATAATGAAGTCTTTCTTTTTATATTTATTTCAATTTTGCTTACAACTTTGAATTCAATGGTGGGCTTAGGGTTCAACAGATGAAGAGCATACAACAAGTGGCAGAGAAGCCTACGCTGTCATTTTATTCTAGTGACCGACACAATAAGAAAGAAAAGAAGCCGTCAAAGAAGTTTATCCCATCCCTGTGAGACTTATCAGCCCAAACTTAAGCCTTATGATCAATTAATAAGTAAGCTTATCAGGGGCTTGGGTTAGAATGACTTACATTTTCTACAATTGGTTGTATGTGTGGGTCCCAATTCAAGAGAAAACACATGAAATGCATGTAGCCCACACGCCATTAGGAAAAGAATTTGACCTTCCAACTAGAAACGTGTAAAAAGACATCAGATTTCGTCCATAATGGCAAGTGAGGAATTCTAGTGTAGGATGTAACAGGGAGGGGTACTGTGGCTATTCCTGCCGATAGTTGACTAGCTTTTGCCTAACCAAAGATTATTAGAAAGGGTCTTCTCTATTTTCTCATTTGTCAAAACCTACTGCACTCAAGGTTAGATTATTTCATTGCCCATCAAATCAAATAGTGATATAGACCGTGTAGGTAGTACTCTAGGTTGGATTTAACTTTTTTGCTGATTACTGTTCCTAAAAATATCATCCTATTAGCTTCATGATAAGAGAACTGATTGGGTGTTTTCAGATACATCACAAAATGCAATGTATCCATGCTGAGGCCTACTTTGCTCCATCTAAATATCAGATAAATTTCTCCGCAAATCCATGGGGGGATGTCAAATATCACTTCGATTAAAATGATTTCGCTAATGGATGAATGTAGTGAAGGTGACAATTGTTTAAGTTGGGGTGACTTCATATCACTCTTAAATTGTACATGATATTCAACCATAATGATGATCACGGGGGAAGTGCTGGTCCATTGACCATAATTAAGGAAAACAAGACTGACGATAAAGATCACTCAAGGATAAACTGCACTTGGTCGTGTAATAGCCAATGATAAAAATAGAGGTTGTAACAAGCATAGCGGCTAATGACTAAGCTACTATATAAGAGGCAAGATGTAGCGGATAGAGTGGCATAGCAACAAATCTTGCATTTTTTTAGTAATTTGAAATTAAATAGGGTGAAGACAATTATAAAGAAGGCTATTGAGGAGAAGAAATAGCAAAAATAATATTATAAATTAAAATTACTTAACTTTATTAATTTTTAGACCATAGCACTGCTGTTTTCAAAATAGGGTAGTGGCCTCAATGACTATAACCGATAATGTGTTATTTTGAACCATGATACAAGCATAGACCAAACTTTTTCTCTTGGGGTGAAATGAATAAGATATTGAACCCATTAGCCAACTGGTGCATAAGAAACCTGGCCCATGGGGATGTGAGCCCTTCACAATCAAGGCACACAAGTTAGAAACACATAAGATAAGTTTTTCATTTTTAGTTTTTAATACAGTGGCTCCCTGAAGGAAAATTTTCTGCATCTACATTTTTAGCCTACAAATTATAATAGTGTGCTTTCGAGATTTAGGTATAAAATGAAAGTGTTCTTGTCTTAGGGAAATGTCATCAATGAGGGATTTGATGTTAGGAAGATGCCAAATAAACATAATAAGAGATTACTATAGGAGAGTAAACTTTTCTTGTATGGCTTTTACACAAAAGAGCTTGTTTCTTTGGAGCCAATTCTTATGTTGAGTTTTGGGTGTCAGGGACTTTTGACACTCATATCAAACCCTACCCCTTGAGCACTTAGAATTTTGCTTTTGGTTGAACCTACTAGAAAAAATCACTTTAGCTTTTTGAATTTTTAGAATTTTGACTTTTTTTTTAATATTTGAGTATACTTGAGCATTTTGATTTTCCCTCAAAAGACAACATTTACTAAATTCCCCCATTCAAGAACTCTTGAAGTTCTTGCAAATAGTCAACATTCTTTTTAAGAAGTTTTTTTTTTGGTAAATGACATTGCATTATTGCAATTCAAAAAGTGGGTTTCATTCAAGGAGAATTAAAGAGGTGAGTGAAGGGAATAAGGTGTAGATGGAGTCTAGATCCGTCACGTTCCTAAAATTCAGTTTGCTAGAGTGAATGTTAGGTAGAGCAAAATTTCCTATTAAAGTAGTAGGGAGATAACAAGTTTTTGTTTCGACAGTCATTGGAAGCCAATCCATTAAGATTTTATTGGATTGCAATGACCATAAGATTGTCGCTTGTTTTTTTCTTTCTAAAAATGTTTCATCCTGTTTTCATTTTTTTGTAAAAATATATGAAGAATTTTAAGCTCCTTAAGGTCAGTTAGATCCACATAACCCAAGTGCAGGTAACCTCATTTACACATAAATGCAGCCCCATCAGTTCGGAGAACCTGTGTTCTGAGTGATAGTTGTTTGTTTATTCGTTATAACTAATTATGAGCAACCAGAATTATAAGCAAACATAGTGCAGGGCAACCAAGTTAGCAGGATCCAAACATCAATAGGTTGTGAGACTACTATGAAATTATCCTTTTATTGGTCAAAAATCATGAAATTAATGAATAATTAAATAGTAAAAAATAAAAAAGGGATAAATCTGCAGGGCAGATAGGAATTGAAATGGGTCAAGTACTATATACATCCGCTTTCTTTCTTCTTTGCTTTTTTATTATTATTTATTTTTATCTAACATGGACCCACGAGAGCACCAACACACACAAGGAGAGAGCACTCGTAGAATTAAGATGAAGACACCAGCACATATGAGGAGAGGAGATTCATATATGCAAGGAGGGAGAGACCTAGGGATTCCTAGTTATTTAGGTGAGAGAGGCAGAGTCCCAACCAATACAACAACTTCTCTCTGGTTCATACTTAGATCGCCCCTAACAAATTTAAGATAAGTTTAGATCAAACTTTAGTGTGATGATAGAAGTCGAATCAAGTATGATATGGAAAATCATAAGATACTCTAGTGGTAACAGTGTCTCATCTCACATAACTAACGAGGGATTAATATGAGAGTTAGGTTGGTAGTCACAAGTTGTATACCACTCACCTATCTAAAACAAGTATGATATGACTTATCCTTTTAAATATATAATTCATTTGTTAAATACAAAAAAAAAAGATCATAAATAAAATATGGTATGAGTGCTAAAGCTCTAACTTAGGGTTTGTTTCTGGAGCGGCAGTTGTGACGGACATGGTGGCGAAATAAGGCACTGGAAATCAGCACCTTCCTCATCAGTTCGATGTAGCCTAGAGAATCCCCTATGAGATTTCCAGTGATGCTTTATTTGTAGGCAGACTCCTCTCTATGTGAGGATCCGAACTTCCTATAAAGATGGTGGGAAATGGGTTTTGCAAAGGTTTTCTCTTTCGCCGGCCTACACAAATAGGCCCTTAGAAAAGCACAAATTCCATCTCTATATTCTATTATGAGTATCAATAGAGATTGAAGCACTTTTACAAAAAACAAAAAACAGAGATTGAAGCACAGAATCCAAATCCTTGATTGTACTATTTTTTTAAAGAAGATATCTTACCTTATTTATTCCAACAAAATATTCATTATTCTTGATATTTGTTTGTGGAGTAAAAAATAATATCCCTAGAAAGTTGCAACTACTTTTGTCTCATTAAAAATATAATCTGCTATTTTTCCTAAAACAAAGTATACTAATTAAATTGGGATCCTGGTGAAAGGAAAAGGGCAGAAAGGGTTCCCTTAATCAATGGTTGACAAATTAAGTTCTCTTAATTTAAAATGATCATGTGATGTTTGACATGTGAATTTGTTCATCTACCCTCACCTAGCCTATCCTAGTCAGTCCAATCACTAGTTTGACAGATATTTGGAAATACCTTTTTCCATATCATCTATCTAGAAACATTTCTCCTTCGGGAGAAAGTAAAACCCACAAATTTGTACAAGAAAGAGCCGTTTTTCATGGTTAGTGGAAAGTATTTTTCCTATGCATCAAAGTTCAACATGAAACAAGCAGGGATCAATCCAGCAGTCGTAGTCCGTGAGTCACGCCCTTACCACAGAAATATCACAGAGATCCATAACTGTAGTGCTGATGGTGAATGACTTGGGAAAATAGGTGCGAGCACTTACCTATGAAAAAAGAAAAAAGGTTTTACATGAAATATGGTAGTATACAACAATTTAGTAGAGATGCCCACATTTATTATTAACCCATTGATTCAGCTAATAGTTTGAAGCTTCAATCATACCTATATATTGGGAACAGCAATTACTAGTAGCATGGGTCACCTACAGGTGGGCTAATGTGTTTGTGAAAGAAAATCATTTAATAATTCTCATTGAGACATCATGATAATGTTGTTTCTCACCTTTTATACCCCTTCCATATTGTGCTAACCATGGAGTGAAGATCACCTTTTGAAAGTTACAAAACCCTAGTTTCGTGTTAAGTTCCTAATCTCAGAATCTAATATGCATTCCAGTAAATCAGATTAATTAAATTAAACTAACCAAACAATCACACAGTGAGACAAGAGCCACGTTTTTTTACGTGGAAAATCCTACTAGAAAAAAACCACTGGTTACCTTGACCAGGAATAATGAGCACTATGTAAATTAAAAATTACAAAAGATACTTACAGATCCTCCGTAGTTGTACCTCAACTTAGGGACTGCGATAATATTGATGACTCATCGCCATTCACCTTCATTATGCTTGAAACAAGCAACTTAAAAAGCTCTTCAAGTTGAATCTACTTAAAGAAAGCAGATGAGAAGATCTAGAGCGGCAACTTGTACTTCAAGTTGCTCTAGAAAGGATGCTTCAATCTCCAAGGGATGTTAGGTTATTCTTCATGAGGATAGATAACCAAAAGAAAGAGAGATCAATGAAATATATAGGCTTAGAGTCGTATGTTAAGTCTCCTTTGCACATGAATCAACTTTCCTAAGAAGTAGGAAGTGAAAAAGGAAAGATTTGAAAGTCGGGAAATAGATCCGCTGCTAGGTGCTCGAGCGTGCTCTCAACCGTGGACGAGCAGGCTAGTGAATTTTGCTCCTACAAAAAACGATGCACGAGCACAAAGCCATAGAGCTCGAGCACACTTACCTTAAGTTTGGGCACACGAGTGCAGTCAGATAGGCAATCGAGCAGGGTTTGGAAAACTGCCTCCATAGTATGTCTTCAATTCTGATCAAACCGCGTAGTTCACATATAAAATGCATGATTATATAGTGAAACCCAGTTCTATCCATTTCCCAATGAATTCACAAACACTCAAAAGTCTTTACAATCTCCTCTTTGGTAATTCATGGACAAAATTGCTAAGTACGTGAAAATCTACCCATACAAACAAGCACATTTAAAAAACTATGAACATCAAGAATATTCAATGTCTTCAAATCAGCATGAAGTTGGATTCCTGAAAATCTTGTCACGGAAACTTTTCAAAAAAACAAGTGAAGGCAATCATGAAAATAAATCATTAAACAACACAGCACTTATACTCTCCCCTTTTATTCATAATTGATAAAAGGAATAAGCAGTCAATGAAACATGTAATTAAGAACATACAACTAAAAACAGAAACTATAAGTTTGACAAAGAAGTGCAGTGAATATAAGCATAAACAGAAGTCCTAATAGTTGAATCATAAACACAATGAGAACCAAAAAGAGATCCAAATTGATGACAATGGACCCTGATGACTAAAGTGCGAGAGCATAGCAGCCATAGATGAGTCAATGGACATGAGGCGGTCATTCACATTCTTGAAGCCATCATCCAACTTTGTCTTTAGATGAGCCACACATTTTGAAAGGGAAGACTCCCCCTCAACTTCCTGTGGCTGCTTATCCTCGTCACCATCTCCACGAACTCTGCCAACATCTCGAGTCTGTAGGTGTACAGTAGACTACTCAATAGTCCTTTTGTTAATGGGACCTCTCATATTCGTTATAATGTCCTCAAAACGACGAGCAACTTTATTTTATTTCAGAAACTAGCTAATCAAGACACCAAAGTGGAGTGAAGCATTTCGCTAAGCATTGATCACCTTCCGCATATCATTGCTAATCATGCGAGGGACAATAATAGTTTTGCCATTCCCAATCAGCATTCAAATAACCAATAATATTTGTGTTGAAATTCTGAGTAAGCCAAATATCATATTCTGCTATGCCATTAATGTACTCTATTATCCTTTTTGCAGCTAGAACATGAGATTTTTTCGGTTTTGATTGATATAAAGCATTAATACCAACACTATAGGCAATATCAGGTCTGCTTACAGTAAGATACAGCAAACTACCTATGATACTCCTATAACGAGTTTCATCCACATCTTTTTCATTTGAGTCTAGACTCAATTTTATAGTAGAACTCATGGGAGTGGTAGAAATCTTGGATGAGCTCATCCCAAAATTTTTCAGCAAATTTCAAGCATATTTCGTTTGGCATACAAAAATTCCAGAGGCAGTTTGTTTGATTTGTAAACCTAAGAAGAACGACAATACTCCCACTATACTCATTTCAAATTCCTTAGCCATGAAGGTGGAGAATGATTGAGAGCACTTCAGATGTTGACCTAAAAACAATTTCATCAACATACACATCGACTATGAGGATATTTTTCTTTTCTTTTTAGTTTTGATAAAAAAGGGTTTTGTCCACACTACCTCTTGTAAAGCCATTTTCTAGTAGAAACACTATTAGCCTCTCATACCATGCACGTGGTGCCTATTTCAATCTGTAAAAAAGCTTTCTTTAATTTGAACACATGATCGGGATATTTAGGATTATAGAAACCCTTGGGTTGTTCAATATAGACCTTTTTGTTCAAATATCTATTTAGAAAGGTGCTCTTGACATCCATCTGGTATAATTTCACTTTCAAGAAGCAAGCAATGGCCAATAGAATAAGAATGGATTTAAGTTGAGCCATTAGAGCAAATGTCTCATCCAAACTATGCCTTTAATCTAAGTCTATCCTTGTGCCACTAAGCGAGACATTGGTGTGAGTAACTCGAGGGACAAGCTCCCAGACATCATGTCTAACAAACTGCTCTAGCTCCTCATGCATTGCATCAATCCACGAGTCATCATTAAGGGTCTCTTTAATGTTACTCAGTTCTAGAAAAGAAACATAGCATAAAAAACTTACATCGGCATTGTTCTATTTCTGAGTTTTCATTGGTGCTATGATATCTCCAATGACCTTGTCTAGGAGATGATCTTTAATAGATCTTGGATGAACAATTGCTTTATCCTAAAATAGAGGATGATTAGAGGTTAAGCTAGCCGAGGGCTTCAATATGGATCAAGTCTTGTCTTTTTCAAAATCAGATTTAGAGTCAGGAGAGACAGCTTAAGTTATAGGAGTCTTTGGCTCCTTCGGTTCTAGCTACATATCATGAATCACATCCTTCTTGGCTTTAGTAAATGTATCAATTTGTTTAGACGAGGGAATAGACATCATTCCTTCATTAGCATCAAATATGTATGCAGGAGGTCCTATATCATCCACCACAACATCACTTGACCCCATGATTATAGAGTTTTTCAAATTGTAAACTCTGTAAGCCTTACTGTGTAATGAGTAATTAAGGATGACTCTTTCGTCACTCCTAGAGTCAAATTTACCAAAATTTTCACGATCCCTTAGGATGTAATGTTTGCTGCCGAATGTTTTGAAATAAGTGACAGTAGGCTTTATCCCGTTCAAATTTCATATGGACTCTGTTTAGTTCCTGGTCTTAGGTACACACAATTGATAATGTGAACTGCAATATTGATTGCTTGCTCCTAAAAATGCTGAGGGATTTTCTTGCTATGAAGCAAAACCCGTACCACTTCCTGAACTACAGGGTTTTTTCTCTCAACAACCCTATTCTGTTGTGGTGTTTTGGGTGCAGAGAACTTATGCTTAATTCCATTTTTAGCACAAAATAAATTGAAATCTAGGTTTCCAAACTCAATTCCATGATCAAAATGAATCCTAGAAACACCACCACACTTCTCGTCTTTATCTGCAACAAAAAGGGTCCACAAGTCATTAAACATTTTAAACGTTTCAGATTTCTCTTTTAAAAATCTTACCCATGTAAGCCGTGAGAAGTCATCAATGGTAATAAAATGTATTTCTAGTGGTTGATACTTTGGGCTTGAGAAGGACCCATAAGATCCATATGAAGCAGTTCCAACGGTATAAATGTGGTGAGAGAGTCAAAATTTTTGTGTGACATTTTAATTTGTTTGCAATCTAACAGGGACCACACACATTGTCCGAGATATGTTCTAATTTAGGAAGCCCACAAACCAATTGTTGAGATGCCAATCTTTCTAAATCTAAATTGATTAATGTGGCCCAACCATTGATGCCACAAATCAGTCTCACTAACTTTGGCAGAATCACACGATAAGTTATTGTTGGTGGCAGCAACATAGCAGTTGTCGGATCTATATTGTGCTAACTATGGAGTTAAGAGTTCTGGAGTTAGAGTTGTTAATTCTTAACCACCAAAGAGCTACCTAGTTATAATTCGTAGGAGAAGTGAAAAATGTATACCCTTGTAGAACCTAGTCGGGTACTTGCCAACTTACAAAGACTAGTGTGATGGAAAGGCCTCATTGTGAATCAAATGTTGGAAAAAAATCTTCTTGCTTACACACTGCAACCATTATTTTAAAGTTCAATAGTTTTTAAGTGAACACTTTTTTTACTATCAACTACTCATGTAAACCACTAACCAAATGGTAACCATATTTAATCACAATGATATTTTCAATCAAGGGTCATCTTCATTGGATAATGCCGAACATTAATTGCCATTGCCATGCGCACTGCATCAACAAAATGAATCATTACAGATTCGCATGTTGAAGAAGTACAATCCATTTTTCTTACACGAATGCAATCTCTAATGTTAGATTATCAGAGAGTAATCTAAGTCTAGCTTTCTTTAAATTAATAATAATATATATGTCTAATCTCTATTATGTTTTCCTAAGGCTAATGACACCTTGCCATTATCTGACGGGTAAGTGGACTGTGACAGTTGTTTTTTTGGCATGTGACAAAAGTGGATGCCACCTAAAAAGTGCCATGTTCCTCCTATTCATGTATTGTGAGACATGCCCAACCTCAATTGTTCATGCTTCTTAGTGCCCATTTCTTGGCCTTATAGACCAATAGCTGCATGATTCATGGCATGCTCTTCTTCACCTTTTAACTGACAGTGCGGCCCATCTGTCACCAATGGATTGTTTAAGATCATAAAAAGTTGTTATGTAAGCATCCCAAGTGTTCGCTATCTCAGACAATGATTAATACATGTTAACCCAGTTCCGTGTCAATTTCCAATAGCCTTTTATAAACTTTAGGCTAATGGTGTTGGCCATGTGGGTCCAGACCATGATTGGGTTCTATGTCTGGGGTGGTTTCCTAATGTATTAGGAATTTCCTATTTTGTTAAATAGTAGTTTTCTAATGGGTTAGGACTTTCCTTTTTCTTGAGATAGAGTTCTTGGGGGATAAGGATGTAATGGTTATATATATGATGTACTCTGTAACCCTAGGGAGTAAGTCAGTCAGAGAGGCTGAGATTCCAAGGCTGTGGTTTCACAGATTGGAGGAGAACCCAGTGGAAATTGGTTTCCTGTGGACGTAGGCATCTTTGCCGAACCACGTAAATCTTCTTGTCTTCTTGTGTGGTGATTGGTTGATCTTGGTTGCCTTTGTACACACGCTCACAACAAGTGGTATCAGAGAGATTGGTTGTGCGTGGAAGATCAACGGGAAAAGGAGAGATCAAGGTTGATCTCTGCTGGGCCACACGTCAATCGGGGATCTCTGTTTGAAGACAGAGAAACCGGAATCGGTAAGAAGAAGAAGGAGAAGGGTTCTGCTGCAGTTGGACGTCGGTGAAGATCGTCATTGGCTGCCGGCTCTGAGGAGGAAGACCGGAGGAACGGAAGAAAAAAAAAAAAAAGAAACTCAGCCGGTCATTTCCTCTGTCGCCGTTGGTCACCGCCCGCCGGCTGTTCACCGTCGCCCGCCGCTGTCCGCCGTCGCCGTGCGGCCGTCGCCCCTCTCTGCTGGTCGCCGGCGCCGCAGAAGAACTCGGCGTGTCGGTCGCTGCAACGCCTGCAACGGGTTGCAGTCGCAGCGCCCAGCGACTGGGTTGAAGACGACCCAGTCTTCTGGGTCTTGGGTCGGGTCGGGTCAAGTTTGACTGACCCGCGGAGAAGATAAGCCCAGCGCCTGTTTTTCAGGTTGGGTCAAGTTTCGGGTTGGGTCCGAACCAACCCGCGGTGCAAGCCCAGTTCTGTAAGCAGTGCAGGCCGGTTCTGGTCGGGTCGACCTGAACCCGTAAGCAGACGGTCCAGCCCGTCAGCCGCCGCGCAGACGTCAGCATCGTGACGTCATCAGGCTGACGTCAGCCCACGTCATCGGACAGACGGTCAACGGCCAGAGTTGACCAGATTGACGACAGATATTTGTTTCTGCGATATCTTGATCATCCGACGTCCGATCGGAGATCCGTTTGCGCCTACGGACTCATTTCGAGCAGATCTACGTGTTAGTGGAAGAAGATTGGCTATTTGACGGTCAACAAGGAGTTTGACCAAATCGGGAGCGCAGAAAATCGTTTTTGCGATATCGGAGCCATCCGGGGTCGGATTTCAGATCCATTTCTTCCAGTGTGCTCTTGTTGACGAGATCTATAGCTTGGTGCAGGAGTTGAGGTCAGTGTTAATTATTTGTTTTTCTTATTACTTAATTTGATTAAGATGGAGAATAATACTATCAACACTACCATGGTTAAGCTCAACCATTCCAATTGGTTGATCTGGAAACCGAAGATGGAGGATATTCTCTATTGTAAAGATCTCCATGATCCCCTTGAGGGGGATAGTGCCCGACCGAAAGATATGCAAGATGCTGATTGGAACACATTGCATAGAAAAGCGATTGGTCACATCAGACAGTGGGTTGATAACAGTATATTTCACCACGTGTCTAATGAAACCAATGCGAATACCCTTTGAAAAAAGTTAGAAGCAATGTGTGATAAAAAGACCACAGTGAATAAAACCTTCTTGATTAGAAAGCTTGTAAACATGAAATTCAAGGACGGTGGTCATATCGAAGATCACATCAATGAGTTCCAAAGTATGGTAAATCAGTTAGCCACTATGAAGATGATCCTTGATGATGAGATGCAAGCTTTGTTGCTTCTGAGTTCTTTGCCAGATACATGGGAGACATTAGTTGTTTCTGTGAGCAACTCTACTCCAGATGGTGTGTTATCCATGAGTCAGGTTACCAGTAGTCTACAGAATAAAGAAACTAGACGGAAATCTGTAGGGACAGATAATGCACAGGCTTTTGTTACTGAGAACAGGGGGAGGAGTAAGAGTAGATGACCAAAGGGGGGTCGTGGCAAATCTAGAGGTGAATCACAGTCTAAGTCTAGCAGTGAATCACAGAGCAAGAAAAAGTCTGTAAAGTGCTTTTTTTGTGGCAAGATGGGCCACATCAGGAAAATTTTTTTGCCATGAAGGAACAGAAAGGATCCAATAATGAGAAGAAGAATGACAATGATAACACTACAGCTACTTTGGAACAGGAAGTAGTGGTGTTTGCCTGCGATGATGATAAGTATTTGAGTGTTGCAGATGGTCTGGTTGAGTGGGTTGTTGACACAGCAGTATCCTACCATGCTACTCCCTACAAGGAGATGTTCACGACGTACAAAGCAGGCGACTTTGGTACTGTGAAGATGGGCAACACGAGTCATTCAGATATTGTTGGTATCGGTGATGTTTGCATTAAAACCGATATTGGTTGCACAATGACGCTGAAAGATGTGCGACATGTTCCTGATCTGCGGTTGAATCTGATTTTCGGGACTGCATTGGACCGTGCTGGTTATGAGAATTACTTCGGAAATGGCAGATGGAATCTCACTAAAGGGTCTCTTGTTATTGCGAGAGGAACAGCAGGTAATACTCTTTATAAAACACAAGTCAAGCTGTGCAAAGATGCGTTGAATGCAGTTCAAGACAATTCCTCTCTGAATCTGTGCCATAAGAGGCTTGGTCATATGAGTGGGAAAGGCTTGCAGATGTTGGCAGAAAGATTTAATTCCTTGCTCCAAAGGTATATCCCTTGACCCTTGTGATTATTGTTTATATGGTAAACAGCATAGGGTTGCTTTCTCTTCGACATCAACATTGAAATCCAATGTGTTGGATTTGGTATATTCTGATGTTTGTGGTCCCATAGAGGTAGAATCTTTGGGTGGCAATAAGTATTTTGTCACGTTTATCGATGATGCATTCAGGAAAGTCTGGGTTTATCCGTTGAAATCAAAGAATCAAGTATTCCAGATGTTTCAACAGTTTCATGTCCAGGTTGAAAGAGAAACAGGTAAACTCTTAAAGTGTCTCCGTTCAGATAATGGAGGAGAGTACACATCCAATCAGTTCAAAAGCTACTGCTTGAAGCATGGCATTCGACATGAAAAGACAGTTCCTGGTACTCCACAGCATAATGGTGTGGCAGAGAGAATGAACCGCACTATTTTTGAGAAGATGAGATGCATGATAAAATTAGCACGGTTGCCTAAGTCATTCTGGGGTGAAGCCGTTCTGACTGCCGTTTATCTGATTAACAGATCTTGCTCAGTTCCTTTGAATTATGATCTTCCAGAGAGAAGATGGACAGGTAAAAATGTTTCCCATTCACATCTGAAGGTGTTTGGGTGTAAAGCGTTTGTACATGTACCAAAGGAGCAGCGTTCCAAGTTGGACGATAAGGCAGTGAGTTGCATCTTTCTTGGTTATGGTGGAGATGAGTTTGGCTACAGATTATGGGATCCAGAGAAGAGGAAACTTATCAGAAGTAGGGATGTGGTTTTCCATGAAAATCAGTTCTTTGGAGATGTTGAGAAGATTGATAAGTCTTCTAAGAAAGTTGATGGAGTGGTTGATCTCACACCGACTCCTTCTCCGGTGCAGACTACAGGTGGAGTGTCACAACCCGAGCCCAGGGTTCGGGGGTTAGCAAAAGCCAAACCTAATGACACACGTACTCCCGTGCATGCACACGTAGACCGAGTCTAAATGCACACGCACAATGGAACATTCACACGTGCCAAGCAAGTACGCGGAAGCTGTAAATATCAGAAACATAAACTAACAGTTCAAGAAGAGGATACAAAGGACGAACTGACATAATGACATATGAAAGTCTTACAAAAAGAACGAAAGAATATATACAATAATGACATGTCATGCCAAATACAAGTCTGAAAATCCACAAAACAAGACTCCAATGATGCATGCCAAGAACGCTCTCCCGTGGAGTGATCACATCCACTCCTCTAGGCCTGATGGGGCCCCGGGGGTCTCATCTGGAGTCTGGTCGACCGGCGAGGGTTCGGCAGAGGTATCTGGGCCTGCAACATAAAAAACAACTGTGAATACGAAGATTCAGCAAAGTATAAACCATAGCAAGTTAACACACGCTGTGTCTAACAGAATAAGAACATCATGTGATTAAAGAAGGCAATTTCGTATACTAGGCTGTCATGCAAGAAAGAAATATGCTAAGTGAATCAATGAGTACATGCTGTGTACATAACTAGTGGCTACTACATTACCATATGCTCCCAAAAGAGGGATCTTATAACATGCAAAGAACACCATTGTTCGGGCCAGGGTACAATGGGTTTCGGTTTCCTGGGGTCCGGTTCCCCAAGACATATCCTTACTGCAGCAGGCCATATAAACTATACCAAATTCACCCCGTCGGGATCCTAAGGCTGAGGCTAAGTAGTGCCTGACTATACAGAGTCAATCATGAAAACCTTGAGTCGATCGTGACGATAAATCATACGTGCGTATCTGTGAACATATTATACATGCATACTCAAGGTAAAGAACCACAATGTGAATAGAACTGAACACCAGTAAACATGTTAGAGAGTTGAGATCACGGATCGAATGCAATATGTTGTGCAACAACTCATGTGAAATCGAATCATCTGTATTTACAAACCAATTCTAATCTAATCATCCGGTGTTTCTAACCGTGCATGATGATGTAGTTTTAAGTTATTCGATGCACCGTTGTCTAGTGTTGCATTGAATCGGGCGGTGCATGAAGTCCCTTAAACCAACACCCATGGGGAGGTGCTTAACATCCGGATAATGAACATGAATGATTCGCAGCCCTCGAGATCATTCACGCGTTGTATCATATTCCGTTGGGCAGGTCTAGGTGTCCTACATTCTATCATGAAGGCCATATGGGTCTTTCCATTACACCTATCCTTGTTTTTCTTTCATTAGTCTAGTGTGGATACGGCTTAGCCGTGTGTGTGCTACGGCTTAGCCGTGTGTGGTCTACGGCTTAGCCGTGGCTGGGCCGTAGAAGGTCTGTCAGTTGCTGACTCTCAGTTATTCCAGAAAATGCACCCTGTATTGATCTACGGCTGGGCCACGGCTGAGCTTCGGCTTAGCCGTAGGACAATCCACGGCTTAGCCGTGCCCTAGCCGTAGAGGAAAACTGGGTTTTTCTCCTCTCTGAACTTTGAGCCGTAAGTGCCATACAGCTTAGCCGTACCTGCACGAAGTTAAATTCCTGAAATATGTACAGAAAGCTGGGAACTCATCAGAAGTGAAATTTATCAATAGAAAGGGATAGCATATGAACCAAATGGGCTGTAAACACATTGTCCCCTACAAATTCAAGTAAATTAACCAAAATCAAAAGCATACCAACATGGGTTCTCAAAGTTATGGTTATACTTGCCTTAATTGGAAATCAATTGCCCAACTGAAGTTCTAGGATCCAAACACAACCTAACACACATCAAACCACATGCATGCATGAGGATTGGAAAGAAATCCACAACACAGACACATCATGCAACGATGGAAACAAGAAGGAGAAGAGATAGAGAAGGGAGATGAGAGAATGGAAGGAATCCACTCACCTCACATGCAAGACCCAACTTCCTCTTGATCGATGGAGGAGAGCAATTCGGTGGAGAGAATTCAAGAGAAGGAGGGAGAGAGCTAAGCTCCACGTGCACAGTGAGGAGAAAGAGAGAAAACGAGAGAAGGAAATGTGAGTTGGTCGATGGATGGGTTATATATAAGCTCATGAGGTGGTCAAATTACAAGAGGGTCCAAGTCAACAGTCTATTTTCAATTTGAGTCAAATCTGGGTCCAATCGAATCACACGACATCGGTTGCAAACGACGTAGTTACGAAAGTTAACGAGCTCAACGAAAGACACGTGTTGACATCAAGATGACGAAAAATGACCATGTCTAAGAAAAGCTAAAATTACGAAAAAGGGCTTATCTACTTAATCCAGGTCAAACTCAACCCAACTACCTATCCATGACCCGTAACGAAAATAAAACACAAACAAAACACGATTAGCAACGAAAACAAGATTAATTACCCACTAAACGAGGTCAAGCTGGGTCGGAGTGTTACATGGAGAAGGTGGACAAAACGATCCGGATCGTGATGAGGCACAGGGGTTGCCAGATGATGAGGGTGTTGAGCAGGGGGAGCAGCAGTCTCCTCTGATTGAAACCACGGAACCTCAAGTTAGGAGGTCTACACGGGAGCGTCAACCATCAACTAGGTATCCTGCATCCGAATATGTGTTGCTTACTGATGAGGGTGAGCCAGCTAGCTTCCGATAAGCAATGACTCATGCTGATAAAGATGAATGGAGGAAGGCTATGCAGGATGAGATGAGTTCTTTGAAGAAGAACAAGACTTATGAGCTGGTGCAACTTCCTAACGATAGGAATGTTTTGAAAAACAAATGGGTGTTCAAGCTGAAAAAGAATGAGAATGGGAAACTGGTGAAGCACAAAGCACGGTTAGTGGTAAAAGGCTTCGCACAGATGAAGGGTATCAACTTCAGTGATGTTTTCTTTCCTGTTGTGAAAATGACTTCTATCAGAATCGTTTTGGGTCTAGTCGCCAGCATGGACCTTGAGCTTGAACAGATGGACGTGAAGACCGCGTTTCTTCACGGTGACTTGAAAGAAGAGATCTACATGACTCAGCCAGAGGGGTTTGAGGTAGAAGGAAAAGAACAGATGGTTTGCAAGTTGAAGAAGAGTCTCTACGGGCTGAAGCAAGCACCGAGACAGTGGTACAAGAAGTTTGATTCATTCATGTTGAGTCATGGGTACCGGAGGACAGCTGCAGATCATTGTGTCTATGTTCGTCGATTTATCGATGGCAAGTTCATTATCCTTCTTTTATATGTAGATGATATGCTGATAGTTGGACAGGATAGCAAGTTGATTGGCAAGTTAAAAGAGGAGATGTCAAAGTCGTTTGACATGAAAGACTTGGGTCCCGCACGAACGATATTGGGCATGCAAATACGTCGTGATAGGAGTTCCAAGCAGCTGTGGTTGTCACAGGAGAAATATGTTGAACGAGTTCTCGAACGGTTCAACATGAAGAATGCTAAGCCAGTTAGCATACCTCTAGCCAGTCACTTCAAACTAAGCAAGCGCTTGTGTCCTACTACAGATGATGAAAAGGAACGGATGGCATGTGTTTCTTACTCCTCTGCTGTGGGGAGTTTCATGTATGCCATGGTTTATACACGGCCAGACATTGCTCATGCTGTGAGTTTAGTGAGTCGATTTCTCGCAAACCCTGGAAAAGAGCATTGGGAAGCAGTGAAGTGGATCTTTAGGTATTTGAGAGGTACTTCCAAGGTGTGCTTATGTTTCAGAGGCTCAAAACCAGTCATGGAAGGTTATACTGATGCTGATTTTGCAGGCGATCTTGATCGTCGGTTGTCGACTTCTGGTTATTTGTTTACTTTCGTAGGGGAGCTATTTCCTGACAATCAAAGTTACAGAAGTGTACAGCACAGTCTACAACTGAAGCGGAATATATAGCTGCTAATGAAGCAGGGAGAGAGATGCTTTGGTTGAAGAGATTCCTTCAAGAACTAGGTTTGAAGCAAGAAGAATATGTAGTTTACTGTGATAGTCAGAGTGCTATGGATTTCAGTGAGAATGCTACATATCATGGTCGCATGAAGCACGTTGATATCAAGTACCATTGGATTCGTGAGGTGATCGAGAAGAACTTCATGAAGTTGGAAAAGATTCATTCGGACAAGAATCCCTCGGACATGATGACCAAGGTTGTGTCTAAGGGAAAGCTGGAGCTGTGTTCAGAGTTGGCCGGATTGAACTCCCAGTAAGGGGTTCAGGGCATCTTCCCTATGGTCTGGAGGGGGAGATTGTTGGCCATGTGGGTCCAGACCATGATTGGGTTCTATGTCTGGGGTGGTTTCCTAATGTATTAGGAATTTCCTATTTTGTTAAATAGTAGTTTTCTAATGGGTTAGGACTTTCCTTTTTCTTGAGATAGAGTTCTTGGGGGATAAGGATGTAATGGTTATATATATGATGTACTCTATAACCCTAGGGAGTAAGTCAGTCAGAGAGGCTGAGATTCCAAGGCTGTGGTTTCACAGATTGGAGGAGAACCCAGTGGAAATTGGTTTTCCGTGGACGTAGGCATCTTTGCCGAACCACGTAAATCTTCTTGTCTTCTTGTATGGTGATTGGTTGATCTTGGTTGCCTTTGCACACACGCTCACAACAAATGGAAGTCCACTTTTGGAGACAACATTAGATTAGCTAATTGAAGGCCAATTTGGCCTGAAACAAGGGGGAGAGTGGTCGTTTGGAAAGCAATCGAAAGAGTAGCAGAATTTCCGTATTAACACAGTCATGATCTCATCTCTGTATTTGAATAATCACTAATTGGAATTTTTAATATTTGATGGGACCATGCTCTTCCCCATATCATTAACTGTTCCCTGCAACCACAATCTATCAGTGAGAGAAGATGTATAATTTGTTTCGAAGTCAACTAAAAAAATAAGCTACTTCTGCTGATCACCTGCACGGCTGCACCTGTACAGTTGGACTCACCTGTATGCACAATTGCATAAGGGAGATGGGCGTGGATGAAAAGGACAGGATATGGACTAAGGCTAGTACTACTATCTTACTCATCATATGATCTAAGTTTGAATTCAAGAGCACATTTGCCTAACTGCTTTTTCATGAAAATGAAAGGGAAAAGTATGAGTATTTTTTAGAAAAATCTTTCCCATCATTTGGTGTGAACAGTTTACTAAAAATACAAAAAACAAAAAAGATTTTTGATGTTTCTATAGGAGAATGGGGGATGAGGGCTAGGAAAAGCAGCCCGTTCAGTAGACTTCTCTTTTTGTGGACACTAGATCTTATACAAACATTCCCTAAAGCTTCATAGTTAAGGAAAAATTATTTTTTATTTTCGTAATGTACAGAGGGAGTGTAAGAGGGCGAAGGATAATTTGCAAGAGGATGGTGCAGAGTATGATTGGGTTGAATTGATCTTAATAAATAAAAGAAAACACTGACTTTTATGAGAGGTTGCCAATAAAAGAATGTGAAAATAATAAAATTGATGATTGGTGCAATGTTGCAAGACGAATCATATAAGCAGCAGCTTTCAAAAGTAGATATACATATGGTTAAACACACACACATGATATGCAAAATTTTGAAATGCCTTCCATGTGGAGCACTCCCAGGACACATTGTGATCAATCTGCACTTCTTCCTTCCAAACTCCTACTCTTTCATGGTAAAATAGAATTAACCCAAATTTCATACTCATCCAACTATTATTGGAGGTGGACATTGAACAGTGGACAATGTTAGAGCACTATGTTGGGGCACCCGGGGATGAGACCTGAGATTATAATTAAGGCTACTTTGAGATTAGAATAGTTTACCATTCCTCCTACGTAATAGAAAGAAAAAAAAGCAGAAATAAACTAACTATAGTCATATTAGATTCAATCACAAAATGCCTTTAATTTTAGAAAAACATTAATTTTCATGGCTTTGAACTGAGGATTAAAGTTCATATCCACTGAACCTACCCACATGCATTACATGCATCACAGCTGACCCCAAGAGGCACCCATAATTTTTTTATTTTTTTTTTTGAAAGGCTCTCTAAAATAGACGCACCCATCATTAGAATAACAAGAAATTGGAACCTCACTTGAATAGAAGGAGGTGCTCTGTCTGAACAAGCTAACAAACAGGTTCCCCCTTGACTGTCACCGAACACCACCGACTTGTTTTCTTCTCTCTAGTCTGCAAATCCAGATCACTAATAGATAGAACCTACTGTTTATGGTCCACAGTCCACTGTGCAGAAAATGTCACACCACCTACAAAATCCCAAGTGGAGATCTCCAAATGGACGATCGTGCAATTTCAGCCGTCGGCATTCAGCACAAAAACGTGCCCACTGGAGTGGCCGAGTTCTGGAGGCAAGAATAAGATATGGTGTAGTCTACTGCCGTTCAATTATCAAATGTCAGTTCAACTTGATTTTTTGATGTGATTTGTTCCTATCAGGAGTGGGTCCCATTTTGAGAGAAGATCTGCTGTTACTGACGTTCGTCAAGGCCACGTGAAGGAAGATGAGTTGCTGCATTATAATAGAAGATGAGAAAAGGATTGCAGACTCACACGGCAGCGCTTCCCTAGATTTGTTTTGGTTTCTATTGTACGTTTCCCAAAACGAGGAAGCTGGCAAGAAAATAACATGTTCTATGTTTCTCAGGGCCACTAGCCAATGCTTGTTTTGCTGGTTACTGTGGCTTCCTTTCTTGTAGAACTGCCACAGTTGTAATGATTGATTGGTGCACAAGATTGCAGATCAGGGCCGTTTGTTTGGCATTAAGTACACTAGAAATCATCAGATGAACAGTAGGGATAAATCAGTTTTGGATCCCACAAGGCATGTATATTTGTATTTGTTTACTTGGTTGGCCATGTTTCCAAGCTAAGCTGGTCTTAGCCTGGCTGTTTACAATGGAATACATAAATGCTGAATACATATGAATGCGGGGGTAATTCACATTATAAGTGGTTGAAATAAAAATCAAAGATAAATGAAAAAAACCGCCTATTAAATAACCTCTCTTTTAATGAAAATTAAATTAAATCAAATATTTACTTTGTAGAAAAAAAAAACTGACGGAAGTGTATTTACTCTCATCTACATCTTCATCTTATTTCTATTCTTTTTCACCTCAGATTCTTTGACCCCTACTTTTTAAAAGTCCTTTGTGAAGCTCATTAATTTGATCTCAAATAAATATGTTTATAATTTTTATGGTTCTGTCAGGCAGTCGCCCCCATTGGAGTTGATTTGGGCAAAGGGAACCCAACCACAGTGATATACAACTAAAGAAGAGTAAGGGCCAATTGTTGAGTTTTGCGTGAAAACAAAAAGTGGCGTGAAAGTTAAGGCCACCAATAATTGGCACTGCTGTAGAATTTGTTTTCTTCCTTAAATGTAAAAGGAGGGCACCAAGATACAGATATTCCCAGCATACAATAATCAACTTTCAAACAATTGGCATGGTCGAAAGAAACGAATCTTCCTGCTAAAAACAAATGGACAGATGAGACACGTGGTTACCTTTCGGATCCACCTGATCTTTTAACAGATCCACTTGATCTTCTAGATGTGCAAGTAGGCTTTTGATTGGGGTTGTACAAATTTTCAGTATGTTTAAATATTTCTCACGATTTGATCTAGCATGATAAAATAGGCGCACTCTAAAACTTAACAAAAAAAAAAAAAAAAGGGGGCAGCACTTGAAATAAATAATGAAAGTCTTTTTCTTAATCAAAACATTATAGGGTAGAAGCAAAATTCACAATTCACCTGCGCTTGGCTAAGGCGAGTAAGTTCGACCATTACGCCCAACTTAGTGACAAAATCAGGAACTTTTACTTGGGAAGCCATTATATTAAAAAAAAAAATTCTTCGAGAGGTAATATGTCAAAAAATCATAAACTTCCTACAACAATAGGGGTTTTTTCTAAATATCTGGAGGGATTCGTCCCCACCCTAGTTTTGCTGCTGATGTCCTTGTATGGATCTCATCTCTCAACCAACCGTTGACCTATTCTTTTAAGAAAATTGATAATAATAATCATTATTATATGGCTAATTAATCTTACTCTTCAAACAAAGTTTAGATTTCCGGAGTCAAAATTGATGTTATTTGGTTCCTTCCTTAAAAAAGGTTTCACCTGAGGAATTTAACTAATGATGATGCCCATGGACGGGTGGAAGTCACGATGTTTGAAGGTGAAACAAGATGTTAATTTGTTTTTACCAATAAAGTTGGCAAATAATTATGAATTTCAACATGACCAAAGAAGAAACATAAAGCATATCTTTTTGTCAAGAAATTAGATAAAATTAAGTTTATCTAGTGCAATTTATTGATTTGGTAATTTGATGACACTTAACTGTTCAAAATCTTTTACAGGCATAAGATATAGTTTACACAGTCATCAAATAGGTTTATATTTTACCACTTCAAGTATTGAAGAAAGTTCACAACCCAACTTGAAAGTGCTCTCGTTCTTTTGGTAGAAGAAAGTGCTCGTTGCTGTGCTAAGAAGGTGCACATTTAAGTCCAGCTACTAAAAACCAAAAGTTACTAATTTGAATTTTGTGGTAATTAATTATATGTTTCTTTATTGAGCGGGAGCACTATACAAGTAGGACAATTACCTTTAAAATGAAGCCTCAAAAATATAATGTCTTCTATATTAAAATATAGTTAATAAATTCCTTAAGTCAATATTACAGTTTTGTGATATGTATAATGCAAACTTAGTTCCATATCATGCTGCTGTAGTGGTCATTGTCCCTATTAAAGATATGTCATCAATTCGCTTAGAGACCGTTTGTTTGTGTGGAATTGAACTACTGAAAATTTATAGTAAAATTGGTTCGAATAAAAGATAATTAATAAGATGAAAAGTAAAAGATGTAAGGTGTAAATATAGATGAGACTTGATTTTTTTAGAATTTGATCTATTAATTGGTGGGTA
Source organism: Sextonia rubra (assembly GCA_037013555.1). Lineage (NCBI taxonomy): Eukaryota > Viridiplantae > Streptophyta > Magnoliopsida > Laurales > Lauraceae > Sextonia > Sextonia rubra. Next base: position 47,046,741 of record JASUAD010000001.1, read on the forward strand.
GCATCTTCAATCTATATTTCAATTTTCATGAAATTGAAAATTATTAAATGGTCATTTATAGATCAACACTTTTGTTTCTTCAAAGGAACACATTTCATATTAGCCTTAAAAAAATTCAATTCCATGGAAACAATTCGTTCCTTTTAGTTGTTGCACTTTCAGTTCTATCCAATAATGCTCGACTTAGGGGATCCTATTTGCTATGTTCCCTTGACATGGTCACCCACAAAAAGAACAGCCCACCTTGTCTCCTTCTTTTGCTATTTTGTTGACATGCAAGAAGGAGCATTCTTCCTTCCCCTTAGTGGATGACCATTTGCCACAATTATTATACCTCAGGCAGAGTTAACACACATCTCACACATACACTTTGAGAAAAATTATCTGAGAGATGAATGAGCAATTGTTCCATATTGGCCTCTCTATCACCTGATGTGTATACGGTCAGGTGTCCATCTTTTATATGAACAAAGGAATATCACAAATTTTATAGACTAGTACCATGCTATCATAGGCACCATCAATGAAACTTCGAGAAACAACACCTATACCAAAAACTAAAATTGGACATCTGCCAGGACCGTCTAGGTAATAATAATTTTTATACTTATGCAAGTCACAAAGCAATTAGGATAGAGACCAGCGATGTGTAAGATATTATATACCAATACCAAAGTGTACCAACTCAAAATTTAATAGGTGGAAAGCCTAAAAAGGTATATAAAAGCGCCATGTTAAATTCATTACTTGAGCAATGTGGAATGTGATACTTTTCTCCAATACTTCCTCTCATGTGCAGGCCTAGCAAATTTTATAGGCGGGCCTGCCACATGGGCTACAAAAGAACGACACTTGCTAATATTATATACTAATCCAACAATTTAAATTGATAGGTGAAATGCCTAAATATGTATATGAAGCGAAGTCAAATTTCTTACTTGGATGATGTGGTATGTAGAATTTTTTTATCACACTACATATTTATATATAATTCTTTTTATCCGTTTGTAGCAGGCTTGTGGCGGGACGTAAGCAACATGTATGAGGATTAAGGAGGGATACTAACGAGTGCAAAAAGTAGTGATTGTGACATGGCGTCTAAGTTTCCAGTTGAATAAGATTGCACCTAAACTGCTTAAGGGCGCAATTCATTAACCTGAAATATAAGATCAGAAATTGAGTGTTGTCGGTAAATAGTCATGAACTGATGGTAGTTGCGAAAAAAAAAGGAGAGCAGTAGGGTTCTGAAAGAGAAAACGAAAAAACTAAAGTATGTGTCACAATTCAATGTAACCGTGTCACAATTCAATGTAACTGTGCACTCGTGCCTCTACGTCAGTATCCATGTCCCAAGTCATAGACCCTGAACTTGGCACCATGCACGTGGCGTTTGGTCTACCCCAAGTATAGGATGTTAGCGTCATCGAGACAAAAAGTGGCAGTGTTGTCGTGTCACAAAAATAGCCTGTAAAATAAGATGCGCCTCTGTACGTTTTTTTTTTAATTCATGGTTTGGATAAAAATTAAGTTCATTAATATTGTATTTTACGTATCTTTTAATATAGACAATGGTTTGAGTTACCGGATGCACTGAAGTGAAAAAATAGAAGAAAAAGAAACAAATTGAAGTGATTTTCTATAGACAACATGGATTAAAAAGGTTATATCTTACAAACTGAGCATTGGATATGAGCATGTGACCTACTATTGAAAAGCTTGTTTTGAGAGGATTCTGTAGAGCCCAAGATCGCCTCAATCGGAGCTAGAAAAGGGAAGGTTATGGCCTCCGGAAGTTTGCCGGAAAATATTGAAAATTTCATCTAATTAGAATAGTAATCTGACCGATCAGACTTTTTATCCGACCGATTGGGCAAGTGCAGAAAGTGCGCCAACTTGCAATTTTTTAGTTTGAATTAAAGTGAAATTTGCCTGTTTGATGCCAACTCTTTTTCTAATCGAATTATACTTATGAGGCACTTTTTAAGGACTATAAAAAGAGGTTCTTTCTCAACCCTTAGGTGTGGAACACAAATCTCATTGTTCTAAGAAGAAATTGTTTATTGGAGATCACTTTCTCTAGAGTTCTTTCATTGAAGAATTGAAGGGCTAAAGTTCTACTTTAGATATCTTTATCTTCTACTTTTCTGAGTGTAGAAGATTGCCCTGGGGAGTCAAGTACAACATCTAGAAGGCGTCGAGGTGCTTGGATCTATCACAGAGAACAACAGGGCGTCGTTGCAGCAGGGAGCTATGCAAGGGAATCACAAAATCCTTAGGTTGAGGGGCAACTAGATAAAGGTTGTGAGTATTCTCTTATAACTGTAGTATAATTCATAGTGCTTGATTCTTAGTCATGGTTTTTTCCCGGTTTGAATTTGCACGTAAAATCTGTGTCTTCTTTTCCGCTACGTGGTTGATTATTTGCATATATAATATTGAGATTGATTGAATTAATTCATTTTAGAGGCTTCCCCCAAAAAACCTTTAAGTGGTATCAAAGCACGTTATACTAATTTGCGGTGTTTAATCCTAAGAGATATCTATAATGGTGCTCAATCAAGAAAGTACATCCATTGTGAAACCTCCATTGTTTGATGGTTCAAATTATCCTTATTGGAAGCAATGGATGATTGAGTTCCTCAAGTCCAGTGATGATGATATGTGGGATAGTATTAAGGAAGGTTATTCAAAACCCACTCTTACTACTGATGGGCAAACAGTTGCTAAACCTAAAGCCCAATGGACTAAGGAAGAAAAGCATGCCTCCAATTGCAATAATAAGGTCATGAATGCTATTTATAATGGAGTGTCTGCTGATGAGTTTCGTTGGATTTCCACTTGTAAAACTACAAAAGAAGTATGAGATGTTTTACAAACTGTTTATGAAGGTAATGATATTGTCAAGCAAGCAAAGCTACAAAGGTTAAATAAGTCCTTTGAAACCATTGTAATGGAAGAAGAAGAGACCTTCAATCAGTTTTATGCTAAGCTGAATGACATTGTCAATTTTATTTTCAATTTGGATAAAGTAATCCCTGAAAGTAAAATTGTCAAGAAGATTCTGAGGTCTTTTACTTCAAAATTTGATTCAAAAGTGGATGCTATTAAAGAGAATAAGAATTTAGAAACCCTTACAGTGAATCAGTTAGTTGGAAATCTTCAGACTTTCGAAGAAAATTGTTTAAATAAGGAAAAATCAGCAAAGAATAACAGTTTGGCTTTTAGAGCTTTCAAAGAATCCATGAAGCAATCTACAAAGAAAATTGAAACTAATTCGGATTCTGATTATGATATCATTGAGTTAATTGTTCAATTTCAAAAAATTATGAAGGCTAAGAAAGCTAAGTGGAAGGGATCGAAATCTGAAAAAAAGACGACATTAGCCAAGGTTAAGTGTTTTGATTGTCAAAGTCTTAGTCATTATACCAGTGACCGTCCTAACAAGGAAAAGAATCCCAAGTACAAAGCTCTAAAAACTTAAGATAATGATTCTTCAAAAGAAGAGAAAGATCCTAAACCTAATTCGAATGATATTGTGAATGGCAAGTTTATGGCTTTTATGGCTAGATTCCACTGTGTCTAATGATAGTTCTACTGCAGAGACTGCTGATATTGCACTTTCAGATGAAGAAGATGATTGGGAAGCAGAATATGGGATTTTACTAGACAAGTCTATGCAGATAAGCAAGTTATTTGAAAAAGATGCGCTTAAACAGAAAGAAGAGATTTTATTTCTTAAAAAAGAGTTAGAACATGCAAAATCACAGGTTCATCTTTTAGAAGGTGAGAAGAATTTCATGGCTGATAAGCTGACTACTTAGAGTCACAAGTATGGTTTACTGAAAGATGAATTTCATAAGGCTGAACAAGAGTTTGAAACTTTGAAAACCAACTTGAAGACTATTAAGGCTGAAAAAGAAGACTTAGCTGGCAAATTGAAGATTGCGTTGTTTGAGCTGGATTTCACAAAAGCCCCTCTGAATCGAATGAATACTGGTTCGAAGATACTTGAAGACATCTTGTATATTCAGAAGCTGTCTAGTGACAAGCGCAGTCTTGTTTTCAATGATGGTGCATCTACTTCAAAATTTAACGGTGAATCTGTTTTTGTTAAAAGTATTGCACATACTACTTCATATGTTGCACATGTTCATAATGTGATGAGTAGTTTACAAAAGAAGAATTTTTCACATCCTGCACGCATATATACTTGTTATCATTGTGGAGTTAAAGGACACATTCGTTCTCATTGCAAAAAGCTGCATGTTTTGCCAAAGTATAAGCAATGGTGGAAATAATTGTCTGAGCTAAAGGTCAAGACAAGAGCTATTTGAGTTAGGAAGTCTGATTTACCTACAAAAATTGCTCACACTGTGCTGAAAGATCATACTATACGAGTGTGGGTGGCTAAATGCAAAAAACTCTAATCAAAATGATCAAGCTCCCATTCCCAGTGCTGCTATGAAGATACAATTAAGGGGGAGGTTTAATCAAGAGGGGGGGGGGGGTTACTGCTGGATCCAGGTTGACAACTTTGCTGCATGATGATCATTAGCATTGTCAATTATGGACAAAAAGGGCGAGATATTGCAGTCAGGGGGAAAATAGAATTTTTACGCAGTCTGAAGATAGATGGAGCTAAAGATGATTTCTTTTGTACCTAATGAAGAGTTGATGGTAAAAGTTATTTCAATTTACTCAATGTTCAATGTATTGTTTTTATTTTTGGGTATATTGAATGTATAGGAAGTTTTGTCCATGAATTGCTAAAGGGGGAGATTGTAAGTATTTTTTTGTTGGCAAATTGATGGGTTAGACAAAACTTGAGTCCATTAGTGTTGTATTTTACATATTTTTTAGTATGGACAATGCTTTGAGTCGCTGGATGCACTGAAATGAAGAAATAGAAGAAAAAACGACAAATTAAAGTGGTTTTCTACGGACAACATGGATTAAAAAAGTTATATCTCACAAACTGAGCATTGGATATGGGCATGCGACTTACCATTGGAAAGCTCGTTTTAAGAGGATTCCGTAGAGCCCAAAATCGTCTCAATCATAGCTGAAACAAGAAAGTTATGACCTCTAGAAGTTTACAGGAAGATGCTGAAATTTTCACATGGGTAAAATAATAATCCGACCGATTGGAACTTTTATCCGGCCGATCGGGCAAGTGCAGAAAGTGCGCTGACTTGCTATTTTTCAGTCCGAACTGAAGGGAAACTTGCCTGTCTGATGCTAACTCCTTTTCTGATTAAATTATACTTATGAGGCACGTATTAAGTACTATAAAAAAAGGGTTTTCTCTCAACCCTAAGGTGTGGAATACAAATCTCATTGTTCTAAAAAGAGATTACTTATTAGAGATCACCTTCTTTAGAGTTTTTTCATTGGAAAGTTGAAGGGCTGAAGTTCTGCTCTAGAAATCTTTATCTTCTGCTTCTTTGAGTGTAAAAGATTACTTTGGGGAGTCAAGTATAACATCTAGAAGGCGTTTAGGTGCTTGGATCTGTCACAAAGAACGACAGGGGGTCGGTGCAGCAAGAAGATGTGCAAGAGTTCACAAAGTCCTTAGGTTGAGGGGCAACTAAATAAGGGTTGTGAGTATTCTCTTGTAACTGTAGTATGATTAATAGTGCTTGGTTTTTTGTCGTGGTTTTTCCCAGTTTGGGGTTCCATGTAAAATCTACGTCTTCCTGTGGTATGTGCTTGTGGTTTGATTTATTTCCGCTACGTAGTTGATTGTTTGCATACATAATATTGAGATTGATTGAATTAATCCATTCTACAGGCTCTCCCAAAAAAACTTTCAGCCTCTCCAAGCAATAAGGATTTGCATCCCTTTGCAATCATGCCTTGCTATCCCACAACATATTTTCTCATGTGAGGAGGCTGTATACTTAACATACCTATGTAGTTTAGTTCATGCGGTCCACTTAGATATCTACTAATTAATGAGAGTTAAGTGCATAAAAACCAACTCTTTATGGGTAAGTGTTAGTAAAAAAAGATTAGCCCAGTCACATCTTCTTAACCCTTGATTTAATAGCTACAAAGTTTGATAATATTTTAACTTCAAATTTATTAAAGATTCAGTTCAACGGTGGATAAAGATTTGATGAAAGTAAATTTGAGCCTAGTGCAAATAATGAGGAATGAGAGTGCGAAAGGACTTGCACATATCAAAGGTTGCCCAAATGGGCCCCACAAAGCTGGACCGCATTTAAGATTGTTTATAGAAGAACATCTCTCTATGTTAGATTAGATAGATTTTTGCCGTGCGTGAAGGCTTAAAGCATGGGTCCTTGTGCTACAATGTGTTCTTTATGTTCTGCCTGTGTTCCCTGGACTTATGATATCAATTTGTTTTTTTTGCTAGAATCAACAAGCCAAGTTAGGAGGGGGCAAAAGCAGCTTGCCTGATTATTTAATTAAAGGACTTGATTAGGCTTGATTTAAGCTCGATCTGTTTAGAGGCTCCACCTGCCATGGTGTTAAGCATGCATATATTTTAAGGGTGTTTAAGGGCTGTGTGGAAGCATATCCAAGCCTGGCTTGACTTTAGCAACTCTAGCCAACACTAAATCAAAATTCATCCCCATGGAAACCGATGGCATCAGCAGTCCCAAAATTTGAAGTCGTTTTTGCAAAAAAATGACAGTAAATGATCCTTGGAAAATTCGTGAAAAACAACAGCCCTAGATTTTCACTAATAAACTATTTCCCTGGCCCATCGTTGTTTATTTAAAATTTTCATTTTCATTTTCAACAAATTTCCCAACAGCCATGGGCTGTTGTTTTTAGCAAAAACAACACTGACTTTTGTGGTGACCAAGGTTGCCAGTTTCCATGGACAAATTTTGATGTAGCACAAGGCCCAGACCAAGCCTGACAGGGGCCATAAAGTTAGGCTTGAATGTGCCCATTTAATCATGGTCGTGTGGGAGCAGGTTTTTTTTCTCAATTTTGTAGGTATTCAAGCAATTATTTGGACTAATTGAATTAAATTACAAGCATTACTTACTGTTGGGTTATGTCTTGTATTCCGGTTTAGCCGGATCGGTCGTCTGGGTTAGCCAGAACCGAGGCTCAGGGTTAGGGGTATTTTAGTCATTGTGTATGGGTTTTTTTGGTGGCCAAGAAAGCGGGAACTATATATATTGATGTATTGTAACCCTAGATCCTGAGGGGATTGAGATGGGATCATAGTAGATGAGTTCTCTCCTCCCGTGGACGTAGGCAAGTTGCCGAACCACGTAAAACTGCTGTGCCATGTGTGTGATTGCTTGATGATGTGATTGCTGTGTGTTCATCGTGGTAGATCCGTTGATCGCGGGTTATTTCCGTTGCGCCGCTTTTCCTAACAAGTGATGTTTGACCAAATGGAGTGTAGAGAATTAATTCTGCGATATAGAAGCCATCCGGAGTCGGATTTCAGATCCGTTTCTTCCAGCGTGCTCACGGTGACGAGATCTACGAGGTAGATAAAAGATATTGGCAGTTTGATGGGCAGAAAATTGGGGGGACTGAAGAAACTGACAGATTCACGATGATAGCAATGGATTCAAGCATCACGGGCCAGATTGAAGTGTTTGATGGAGAAACGACTTCAGGGATTGGCAGGATAGAGTGTTAGACTCCATGACACAGCAATGATTGAAAAGTGTTACTTGATGTCAAGAATGGTAGATTACTCCAGAACTTTGATGGAAAGCTTAGATCCGCGTCGAAGGGATCAGGAAGGAGCGACATGCCAAAGTGGAAGAAAAAGCAAAAGGAATCAGAATCAGAAGGAGGTAGTGTGCAACAAAGCTCGGATTCGGTGGACAAGGAATCAGTTTTGGTCGCTACAGGTATGGATCCGGTTGTTGATTCATGGTATTGGGATTCGGATTCTTTCTATCATGTGGTTCGCGTAGAGATTAGTTTGATGCAAATAACTATCATGGTTGATGGATTTGTTCTTATGGGGGGATCATACAACTGATGAGCATTTGAGATAAGAACGGTAGAAATCCAGATGTATAATGATGTTATTCAAACCCTAACGGTTGTGATATATGTTCCGGGATTACGAAGAATTTGATTTCTTTGTGTGCCTTATACTTCAAAGGCTGCAAGTGCATTGTAGCGGGTGGAGTTATGAAGGTGGAAAAGGGAACATTGGTCATCATGGAGGGTGAGATGGTCAGAAATCTCTACAGGTTGATAGGGTATGCTTTTTCAGGTGGAGCAGTGAAGGAGACATCAAATAACAGGAGAGTAAATCTATGGTTCAGGTGGAGTTAGATGCGACGGATCATTGGAAGATGGATTGATGGATCTTCAATGATATCATCTAGTGGAAATCCAGGAAGCCCTGAACGGAGATGATTTTCTCGGGGAAGAAAAGGTAGTTTTGTTCAGGTCGGAGTAAGCCGGTTTAAGCATCGGGTCATTCTTAACCCGCATGTACTGTGCCCAACCCACCAGAACAGACTAGAACAGGACAGTTGCAGGTTTGACGGAAAAAACACCGGGATGGAGACAGAAGGAAGGATTCACAAGGTACCAGTGAGATCCGGATTTGGGGAGGTCTTCAGTTTTGTCTTGACGTATGGAAGTTAAGTTCATTGTGTTGCAAGGATGCATGCATGTGGCAACAAATGGAGAGCGCTTCGGAAGTTCAAGACGGTGGTGTTGAGGTCAAAGGAGGCAGCTGTGGCCACGCTAGGTCGTAGCGTGTACGGAGGCGTACCTTTCAGCGAGGTATGTGAAGTGCTGGTTCAACATGTTAGAGTGTTGAAAAGAGAAGACTGCGCCATCGGTGTAGTGACGTACCCTTCAGCAAGGTGCGTGGAAGACATTCCAGGTATCTCAAGGTGGCTCTGAGGATTTGCGGAATCCAAGCCAAGGTGGAGATTGTTGGGTTATGTCTTGTATTCCGGTTTAGCCGGATCGGTCGTCTGGGTTAGCCAGAACCGAGGCTCAGGGTTAGGGGTATTTTAGTCATTGTGTATGGGTTTTCTTGGTGGCCAAGAAAGCGGGAACTATATATATTGATGTATTGTAACCCTAGATCCTGAGGGGATTGAGATGGGATCATAGTAGATGAGTTCTCTCCTCCCGTGGACGTAGGCAAGTTGCCGAACCACGTAAAACTGCTGTGCCATGTGTGTGATTGCTTGATGATGTGATTGCTTGCATAGATCGTGGTAGATCCGTTGATCGCGGGTTGTTTCCATTGCGTCGCTTTTCCCAACACTTACATGTTTTAGGCTAAGGGAGCCTTTGGGATTGCTATAACTTAATCCAAGCCCATCCCAAATTCCCTATTATTAAATGGGCCAACTAAATATCCAAGCCTCGCCCAAAGCGTGTTGCGCCCGAGCCTATGAGCACCCGTATTATATTTTGGTGAATGTGAATTAATAGCATTAACTTGATTTAAAAAAAAAAATCAATCCGTCCAAGTTTTCTATACAAGATTAATCTTACAGTTTGTTTATTTGTTCGGAGTTTTCCGAATTACTCACACAACAAACATGAATCCAGATCACATCCTTAATTTTACATGATATTATAGCGTACACTATAGATTCGAGTGTCCTGAGGGACACATAAAGCCAATGCACATGAGATCACCCTGCAAAGGTAATTATATTGTTTCTCTATTCTGATGAACGGTTGGGATGTCATTGATCCGCACCATATGCATTGTGTTGGATGGATCAAGGGCGCAGTGGTCCATACTCTTCACAAATAAAAGGCCTTTTTGTATCTTTCATCTTTATCATGTGCACTGGCCCTCTGAGCCATGGAATGGAGGGGCAATGAATTCAGCTTGGGTACATTGTTGGATCCTAATAGACCTGAAAATATATACTGTATAAGAAAATAAGAAAAATAGTAGGATGAAACAACAACAATATTATAGAACTGTTAATAGGCAAATGTTGGGCTTATCAATACAGAAAAGAAGACGAAGAGGAGGAAAAAGGGGCTCACTTTAGTATTGCTTTTGGTTTTTGAGCTTTTTTGTGCTCAGATAAATACCTACACACCCTTAGGCACACAAAATCCTCTCAAATACCTCATCATCAATGCTATTGAAAGGATTATTGTATGTTAGCTAATTCATGGGTTAAATAAAATGCTAAGTCAATTAAATTGTATTTTATATATTTTTTTCGTATAGACTGTGGTATGAATCGTCAAATGCACTGAAACGAAGAAATAAAAAAAAAGTATGACAATTTGAAGTGTTTTTCTAAAGATAATATGAATAAAAAATGTCATATCTCACAAATCAAGTATCAGATATGGGTAAGCGACTTATCGTTGGAAAGCTCATTTCGAGTAAATATCCGTAAAACCTAAGATTACGTCAATCATAGCTAAAACAATTAAATTATGGCATCGGAAAGTTTACATAAATTTGTCTTAAAATTCCTCCGATCAATTGAGCAAGCATCCTATTGATCCGACTTGAGACATGTACTTTATCCGATTAATTTGACCTTTAACTGATTAATCGGGCGACTCATAGAAACCCACCGACCTGCACGGAATTATTTATTTTTCATGCAAGAATCACCTGTTTGGTTCTTACACAAACTATGGGTTATAAAAAAGGATTCTCTTTCAATTCTAAAGCATTCATCTCCTTATTCTGGGTAGAGATTACTCATTAGATATTTCTTTTCTCTAGGCTTTCGTTAGAAAGTAAAAGTGCTGAAGCTTTGTTTTAGAGAGTTATTATTTATACATCTCTTGTATAAGTTTTGAGGCCATCTTGAGTAATCCAGATGTGAGTTGATCAAAAGAATAGTGCACGGTGAAGGAATGTCCGTGAGTAAAAGGAGTTGCAGCGAGAATAACTTAGTTCTTAAGGTGTAAAAAGGGTATAAATATATCTTATACCTGTTTGACTTTACTTAATAGTTGATCCTTATTTGATTCGTAATTTTTTACCTGTGATTAGTGTTTTCCACATAAAAATCGTGCACTCTTGTGATATGTGCTTGATATTGATTTTATTTAATTTTCATTGCATTTTACATAATATATGATTGTTTGGTACTCTAAAAATCTCTTAAATACTACAGCTACATTGGGGATTGATTATTGATTGCTCGTATGGAGAGGGGCGATGCCTCACCAATGAGCTATTGGTGGAATAGTTGACAGACCACGTGACTTGCAACCATTTAGAGTAAGTGTTCTATTGCAATGGTTATGGTTACCCTACTTGTGTAATGTTGGGGGCGATGCTTGGCTAATCTGTGGTGAAGGCCACTAGACAAGTACCCTCATGTCCTTGATGATTGAGTTGTTTTTCCTTATTTTTTTATTTTGGATATATCTCAAACGTCATAGATGATGTTTGCATCGATTATAAGATCTTGAAATAATTGATTAAACTAGATGAAGTTCTAAGTGTACGTGTGTGAGCGAGAGGTTAGATGGGCCTACATGTAGCTAAGGAGTAGACCAGAATTGACTCCAATCAAATCATCCTAAACATTACTTAAAAATAATCATCTTAAATGAAGTGCACTCACTTCACATCTTTCATATCTCAAGTCTCACCTCTTAAATCATTACTAGACCGCAATGGCGGTCACAAAATTTTTATTTAGGTGCGGCGGCGATGATTAAAAGAAGTTGTTCCAACAAAAATAAATTAGTGTTAGACTTTTTTTCTAAGATTTAACAAATAAGAACTGAACTTTTACATTGACCTTCATATACAAAAGGAGGAAAAAGCTAATATATTTTACAATCCCTCTTTTTATAGCGAGTCCTACTCTAGAGATCCAATCAACAAAAAACCAATAACAATCCAAATATATTGCAATAGCTCAAAACTTGAAATGAAATAAATTAATAGAACTCCTACCATTAGCAATAAATAAATAAAGAAGAACACACACTTATCTCTTAAATTCTTCATACCAATAAAAAAGATTGTATTTTCAAATCTTGATTTGAAGATGCTGTCCACCTTTACCCAACAATCAAATATACGAGAACTCATAAAAATAATAAATATTAAAGAACAAAAAAAGAATTTCAAATAAATCCAAAAGTTCAAAAATCAAAATTAGCCATGACCACAGCACCATGCAGCATTAGAACCTGGCGCGCACGCAGCCCCCTGCTTCCATGTGCTTTGTTTGTAATCGACATGGCCGTACTTGGCCTGGATGGCCCACCTCTGATATCCATCACCGAAAAAAGTGCCCCAATAGTTGAACTCTCACGAAATTATTTTAGATTTAATCATCAGGTGGGTCAGACCCATGACAACGGATCTTTGTAGTTCACATTTAATTGTATCTCTTTGAAGAATGATTATGGCCCAACAAGTGGAAAACAGCGATGGCGAATCAACATTTTGCATTGATGATGTGGGCCACCCTAAGATGAAAACCTTGAATTGATTTAAAAATCGAATCCCATGTTGTATGTTCTTTATGTAATTGGTTTACCATCCCAGAGGTACCTTTTAAGAGTTGAATATGTTGCAACGGATTTACAAGTAACGACGGCATGGCTATCTAGGCATTTGTTGTTAGGGGGTTTTGCTAATCTATCTGCGGCAACTGTCCTAGGTCCACATAACGTGGTTCCGCCGTTGCTAGACCGTGTTTATTTAATTATGAAGTCATATGTTATTTGAGTATAAAAGTAGGACTTAAGTTGTTTCTCAATTGAATTAAGGCATTTAACTCTAGAATGAGTTGGACTTGAGAAGCCTAACAACTTCTTAAGAGTTGAGAAGATCCTCGAAGAACACGTCAAATCCAATAAAAGTTGTCGGCAAAAAGACATAGGCAACCAGAACCATTAGACACATTTTTGGTTTCTTACAGGAATCCTGCATGGTAACTACGTTTGATCACTGGGTAACTACGTTTGATCATTGGTCCCTGCCTAAAGGGGTCCCACATTTTAGGAGGATTGAAAATTCCATACCCTTTACCAGATCCTCTCGTGTGAAAGTTTCACCCATTAGAGAATGACCTCCAAGAAAGATCCCATAACTTCCCCATTTCATCAAAAACATAATGCAAGGAGTCAATTCTGTAAGGTGGAGGGTTGATGGCATAGTTATTAATTTTGTACCCCTTCAACCAAAAAAACTGAAAATTTTCATTTCAGACAAGTTGTTGAAACAGAGTTTCATATACAACTTTTCATTTAAAATTTTGGCTGATACAACTTTTCTTTTTAAATTTAGGCTGAAATCCTGGATTGTAGCCAAAATGTGATTTTTCGGCTGGAATGATATTTTACATAATTAATTATGTTTTTTACATTTTATACATATGTACACTTTGCATTTCTTATATTTTCCCAAAAAAAAAAACTAAAAATTTTTAACTAGAATGGATTATATCCATATTTATTGTTTTATTTTTTTTATTTTTCCACATATATATTATATTATTTTTACATTTTCCCAAAATGTAATTCCAAAAAGCTTTTTGAAATTCTGAATCAAATGAAAGTTTTCATTTTGGAAGCCAAATTGAAATGAGATTAGAAAGGATATGGACAACTATGGACTCAGTGGGCCTCCACCTTATAATTCATGGATACCAATATGCTATATATTATCATATTTAAAACATAAGTCAAAAAACACCTTGCTTTATCAGTACCTGATTTTTTTTTCTTCCTGCAGCTTACTCTTCTTTCTGATTTTTTTTTTTTTTTTTGGTCTGTTCTTATCTTTCCAAGGCGTTTCACTTTGTATTTCTGTAAACATGTAACTTCATTCATATGATCTTGTCTCTATTCATCATTAGCATGGAAAACCGTGGATTCCACCCTTTGATTTTATTTTATTCTTATACTAAATTTTGTTTTATCTTACTAGGGTTGAAATTTCCATCCAGAACAATCCAACACACAAAAGAGGGAAAAAAACTACTTGGATTTAAAAAATGGTTCTTATTTTCTTTACATGCTACATTCATTATTTTGATTACATATTACATATCTATCGGATACATTGAGCATAAAAGCAATGAAATGCATCTTCTCGAAACATAAATGCTCATTTCTAAAATTCTTTTTTGCAACATCTACAAACTGACCATTCCATATAATTTGTGAATTTGGGGCATGCTGATACATTTTAGATGCAAAGATAGTTTTAGAAAGTGTTTGCATGTGCCCTCCGAATGTGTTTGCCTCTGCCTTCATATTGTATAAATGGTGATTTGGTCTCAGGCTTTGGGTGATTAACGATCTGACTTGGGCTAGTTTGATGATTAATCAAATGATTACATACAAATTATATACAAATTAAATGCCTAAATTGAGCCTGCATGGAAAAGAATAATGGCCACAATATATTTTTTTTTAACCTACAAGGCTCTTGTATAATTTATTTATTTTTATAATGATCTATATTAACTTTTTAATTATTATATGTTTAAAGATGCTATCTGTATGTCTAACCAAACAATTTTGAATGCTTCTATTGTTAAAAAATAAGCACAAAAGTTGAGCTCACCAAATGACATTCTTTCTCAATAAACTGCTTTGATGAAGTATATTTCAGAAGTTACTTTAAGAAAACCCTGTTTTGATTGTTTTGATCATTGTTTACTTTGTTAATAAGAATTTTGTGGGTCAATGGAGCTTTAAAATCTCGAAAGGGTCTTTTGTTTTGTGTCTAGTGCCAACTGAGTTCCTAATAATCTACATAAAAAGGGTTTTAATATAGATGAGATGGATATGTAAAAATTGAATGTTATGGGATTTTTTTTTTGAAGTCCCATGCAAATTCCGCTTCCAATCTTCACACCCTTGATAGTGGCACATGTCCCCTGTGAGGATCTCTGGCGGTGCTTACCTGAGCCCCACAGTTGCCAAAGATTCATGCCGGAAATTTCAACCAAAATAGCAAATATGACTATTAGACGATTGAAAGCGGGCTAGGCTTTTGACATATAAGACGTGAAGGCTTACAGTGGGATGGGTGCAATCAACCCACCTTTGGCCCACCCTGGGCCATGATCATCGTAGTTGGTAATTCATGGAGAGTAGTAATATGTGTGAGAAAGGTAATTTGATAATAGGCAGGTGGACCATGTGAGTTCATGCGAGGTGGATTCTGATGGGGCTCACCTAGGGACCCGTCCTGTGCTTAACTAATTTTAGGATTAATAAAAATAAGATAAGATTAAATTATAAATGATAAATTTTGAAATGAATGGCTCCATGCCCCCATCCTCCCTCCCCGCGATTGTGCGGAGCGTAGGTGGGGGTTGTGTTAACCTGCTGGGCAACGTGATGAACTGTCTGGCCAATATGGCCATGCCTAGAAGAATCTCTCACCTCACCTTTCTACAATTTGAATTCTGACCCTTGGATAGAGGTTGTCAACCCGGTTGCCAATCATATGTATTGATTTTCAACTGTGCCAAATTTTAATATGATCTGGCCCCCCTCGTACATATAACCAGCTTGTCGGCCCCACAAACAACCGCCCCAGAACTTGTCGGCCCCTCATTCATATTGATCTCCACCTGCTACTCTTACCACAATAATAGCAACAACTAATTAATTGATTGCTTGATTGATTGATTGTTTGATGACAAAGTCTTAGTTATTGGCTAATTTTTACTTTCAGAAGAAATAAAATTCCGGATATACATGGTGCGATTTTTATTGTTGTAGTAGTAGTTAATCGTTGTTTGGATAAAAACAAGAAAACTCAAAGTAAACACTTTTTTTTAACTTCAACCGAGTGTAGACTGTAGGGTAATAACACGGGGCACCCAAAGAGAGAAACAGGGAAGTGAGGAAGGAAAGAAAAGTCCTGGGAAAGTTTGACCAGAAGACATTTCCGTTGAGACTGCTCTAATCGGCGTCTCGCAGCTACAGCACAACCATGTGATGTGATGAGAATTACATCATGTAGGGCCCCCTCATGACCGTTCAACTTCAGTTTCAGGGTTGAGTACGGATCCCCTGTGGCGACTATTACATGGAAGGGTACGGGTGTGACTAATTTTGGCAACTCGGCTCAAATCATTATTTTAGTGCATATATTCCTCATAAAAATAATAAAAAATATTTTTTAAAAGTATTAATATATAAAAAAATAAAATTATCACACATCATAAGATCTTGTTAAGTATAAAAAAGAAAATGTCCTTTAGAAACATATGCACATAAATATCTCTCATTCAAGATATATCCTTAAATTTTATTTCAATATAGTTTCCGCCGTTGGATTGAATTAAGCACCTAGATGGAAACGTGTAATTTGGCACTCATCTGGAGCCGGAGCACACGTACGTCCCTCACTATTTTCTTCATGTGATCAATGGACACAATGGGACTCACTACTCCAAGCAATGAAATATACATATACATGGAGCTAGAGGAAATTTATTACACAATTTTGTGTAACATCTGTAATAATGATTTGGACTCTTGCCTTATGCTTGTTCACTCTGTGTTTGTTGGCTTTTGAATAAAATAATTACAAATCTTTTATAAAAAAAATAAAATAAAAACCATAGACACAGAGACAATGGAGGGAGGGGGGTCTGGCATTTCCGTAGATACCTTGCAAACCGAAGCCTATTTCCATATCCTCATTGAGAGATAGAAGATTGGGTCAGATTTTAGATTAGATGGGGAGATAGAAAGGTATCCAGATAAAAAAGAAGAAGCAGATTCAGTCTCTGGGCTTGGGGCTTTCCAATAAGGATGGGATAGGGCCAATATAATAATAATAATAATAATAAAATGAATAGAAAGGAGAGGAAAACAGATACACAAAAAGAGAGGAGGGGGTTTGGTTGCTCTTATCCGGTTTCCGGTTTGCTGAAAGCGGTTTTCTCTGAGCTTTAGGGCTTCTTCTCTCTCCTTATAATCTAATCTCATCTAATGTCTTCTTCTCGTTGCTGTTGCAAGATAGATAGATAGATAGAAATATATAGAGAGATAGAGAGAGAGAAACAGAGATAGACATATACATAAATATACAAGAGTTGTGTGTATACGAGAAGCATGTCGATGTCGGCGAATGGAAGCAGGATGGAGACGGAGTACATAAGAAGACATCACCAGCACCAGATGAGAGAGAATCAGTGCACTTCCGCTCTCGTCAAACACATCAGAGCTCCACTTCATCTTGTAAACATTTCTCTCTCTCTCTCTCTCTCTCTCTCTCTCTCTCTCTCTCTCTCTCTCTCTCTCTCTGGATTTCAGCAAGATCTGTTGATACCTACCTGATCTGAGATCTTGTAGTTTATTGAATTGGACAGTTTTGATCTAACGGTCTTGCTTAATCGTGTTGATCGGAACTCTGTTTGCTTTTTGTTTTCCTTTAGATTTTGAGTTTTTGTTCGCTGTGGAGTTGTGGTTGTATCAGTGTTTAGTTTGATTCGGATCTCGCGCTTGATTTTTGGTTTTGCTGATGTGTTGTGAGATTCTCGAACTTGGAGCGTTTGCAGGTTTTATGTTTGAGATTTTGATGTGGATTGCGAATTAGGAAGAGTTTCTGTAAGATTTTGCGATTGGAATTTTGTTTGCGTTTTGAAGTTGTCTGATCATCTTATGCGTTTGTTTTGATCAGGAAAGTTTTGATCTCGATTAATTTTTGTGAAGTTAGCGGAATCCTTACTCTGTTTTTGTGTTGTATCCCTTGTCAGGTCTGGTCTTTGGTGAGAAGATTTGATCAACCTCAGAAGTACAAACCCTTTATCAGCAGATGTGTGGTGCAGGGTGATCTTGAGATTGGAAGTGTTAGAGAGGTCAATGTGAAATCGGGCCTTCCGGCTACGACCAGTACCGAGAGGTTGGAGCTGCTTGATGACAATGAACATAAACTTAGTATCAAGATAGTTGGAGGAGATCACAGGCTAAGGGTCTGATATTATCTTCTTTCTCAATCTCTCACTTTCCCCCCTCCCCTTCTTTTTAGCGTTCTCTCTCTCTAGAACAATTCAGTTTCTTCTATTGGATGCTCTGTTATATCAGTTAGACTCCCCACAACCCACAACAACAACATTTGATTGGTAAAAATGCTCTTGAAGAGCTGTTTTTTTTTAATTCTGTGTATAGCTTTCACGATTTGGTTAGGAATGCTTCAGCCTTTTCTTGAATCTTAATTGATTGATTTTGAGCCGGTTGAATTGCTTTGTTCCAGAGATTGGTGCATCACAGTTTAGTTGCTACTGTAACTTGATTTGGTTGTGCAGTTAAGTAGTGCATGCAGACTCTGATCTCTCATTGGCTGCTGAGATAGTGGGCTGAACACCGCTGCCCGATTCGTCACTTGTTTGGTGGGAACCCATCTTTCCGCCAATGGTTCGTGCAGATTACCATTACCAACCTTTTAAAAGCCTTCAATGTCACGTGATAAAGATTGAAATTTATCTACATTTGTATGATCTGCAATGCAGAATCCTGAGCTCGACTTGAATCCCTGGAACCTGAACTAGACCTAACATTGGCCTCAAACCTCGGATTGATATTCTTCTAAACCAAATCGACCCATTTTCATTATAGAAAATTTTACAACATAATTTGGTAAGGTCACTACAGTGTGACTGTGCAGTTATGAAGCCTTGTCCTTCTACTATGGTGGCTAAGCTTGGCTTGTGAGAGAGAGTTTCCTGGATCATATAGTTATTGTATCCTGCCTCATGTGGTGTCATTTCTTCATTGGTTTCTGCAGAACTATTCATCAATCATCACCCTCCATCCGGAGATAATTGATGGGAGACCGGGGACAATGGTGATCGAGTCATTTGTGGTGGATGTGCCAGATGGAAACACCAAGGACGAGACTTGTTACTTTGTTGAGGCCCTTATTAAATGCAACCTCAAATCATTGGCTGATGTCTCGGAGCGGCTGGCAGTGCAGGGTCGCACTGAACCTATTGACAGGTGCTGATTGATTAGTTGGTGAGATACAGTGGGATTGCCATGGATGAAGCTTCCAAGGCTTTCTGATCTTGGAAGCTTTGGAGACAGACTGGTAGTTCGTTCTTTGTCTTCTGGAGTCCACCTCTTCCCCCTTTCTGAATGGTGATCATCGAATTCCCTGTCTTAGTCGGCTCAAGAACCACATGCTCTTCTACAGCACTTCAACTCTATCCATGAATCCAAAAGAAGGCCAAAAAACGAAGAGTGGGTCTCTTTCCTTTGTGACATCTCTGAGTTTTTGGCCATGGTGGTTTGTCTTGCTTCTTTGGTTTGTATATATCTTTGCTGGGAATTTATGTTCATGTGATTTTGGTGAAGGTGATGCAGCTGGTATTGCAGGGATAGAAGAGTTGTTGATCATGGAGGCTTGTATGCGTTTTTCTTTTTTCTTTTCTTTTTGTTTCTTTCCTTTTTAGCACCACCAATACTAGTTATTATTATTATTATTATTATTATTATTATTATTATTTCTATCATCAAACAGCCTTGGTCCGACTTTGTTGAGGTGAGCTACATGAATTCATCTTTGTCTTTCCCCATTGCCATCCATCCGAGGCAAATCCTTGGATATGTTACACTTCAAATATATCTTTTCAATTTTCATCCATTTCTTTTTCAGCCTATACGTTTTTCTGGAGGAATCATTAAACCTGCAAAGAATCCTTCTCATTGGCATTGTTGTTGACCAAGGTTGGACATGTCCATTCCATACCGTTTATCACTAAAAGGAGGTTTTGAGAAACTGGTGTTTGGGAGCAATATGTGAGTGAAGGAAATGATCCAATGCAACAGCTCAAATTCAAACAAGGTGCGCTTGACGCGTTTACTGTTCGAGATCTGCCTTCCTTTGGCCCCGTTTGAATACTTGGAGCTAGATTGATGATATTCTACTCTATTTTGCCGCCAATCTGTTTACCTGGTACCCTATATATCCATCATGGGATATCACAGAGAACAAAACAACTGTAAATTACAGGTAGCTCATTTATTGAAATGCATGAGCCCTCATGTGGCCCTCATGTATGCACAGACAAATTTATTTGCACTTTGTTTATGAAGATCCAACCAGGCCCTTTCCATTGAAAATGATGGTCGAAAGAAGCAGCCATTGGAAGGTGTGGCCTGTTGAATGAGTTGTTCATGCCGACGAAAGATCCTGAGTTTCCTGATAAACCCCTTTTATCCATCATTGATCCGTTCGTGCAGCTGCTTTTTGTGCATCGTAACACTTCCCTATGGTGAAGAAAGTCTCACATTCGGCGCAGCTTAGAGAGGAAAGGCGAAAAATGAGCTAAATTTCATTGCATTTATGCAGATGTGTATTTTTGATGAGATTGGAATGAATTTACCACATTTGTGGAAATGGTTTTCCACAGAGCTGTCAAATACGTAATGAATTGGAGTCCACACCCGACCAAGTTCGAGGGTTTATGATGTGTAGGGTACTAGGGTTCCCTCATTTGCAGGCCCTGACTACGTTATCTCATTAGCTCCCCAGATGAGTAAAAAGAGGATTATGATCCTTGTCTAGTTTGTCCGAGGGGTGGGGTATGATGAAATAAAACCCTGTATCAAATCAAGAAAAGAAAAAAAAATAAAAGTGGAGGAAGTTGGAGTAAAAGTATCTCTTTTTGTCATTATGCGCTTTTTAATAGTTCTTTTCTTTTCTTTTCTTTTTTTTTTTTTGCCATTTTATGTTTTATTTTCGACTTTACAACCAACTTCCTCAGCTTTTTTGATACTCAATTTTATATCATTTTACTCCACCCTATGCGCAGGCATGTATAGAGATTGAGTGTTTACCCTGCAGTGGACACCCACATTGTATGATGATTAAACTTACATCGTGTCCATTGACATGTATCTAGGTGGGCCCCTCAGTTTTTGTTGCTTGAGATGATCGTACTTAAGATGAACACAGGTATGCTGAGAGAAGGGACGATGAGAAATTGGAAATCTGGACGATGTACAGCATAGTTGCAGGGAATTCTTTGTAAAAAAAATAAGGAGGAAGTTGGCCTGTTATTAGCTGTCCTTGGTGTCTATCTAGTAGTGAACTGTTCATCCCACTTGCAAGCAAAACGACAGATATGTAGCTTTCTTAAAACTAAAACTACAAAGGATTCTGATAACATCATAGAAAAATTAGTGGTCTCCAGACGAAAAGTTTATTTTAGCTGAGCGCAGAATGCACGTTGGCAACCTCCCCACGTTTTCAAGTTGGCGCCATCAAGAGTTCAAAGCAAGATGGGCGGCCTAGGGTTTGCTGGGGTAGTCTCCAACAGGTAGCGTAACCTGCTTTCTTGGATCTTTATTTTAACTGGTTATTTTAGTGGCCTTTGGTTTAAATATATGACATTAGGTGATAAGGGTTTGTTCGTTTCTATTCATTTGTCGTGCATAATTGCTATGCATCCTAGTGTTTGTTTGCATTCGTTTATGCATTTCAAACATAAATATGGGTGCAAAGATGTAAATAAGGCCATTTACACGCTAAAATATTCACACCTGAATAAGTGCAGAAGGCGCTGGTACACATTTTAAATGGTAATTGCATTCCTATGAGCAGGGGCCGGAAGCAGAAATTTTTTATTTGGGGGGTTCCCGGTGTGGTGGGGGGAGGGGGGTGAGAAACAGCTAAAAATATAAATTTTAGTCATAAAATACGCAATAAAAATTATTGAAGTTGTGCTTTGTGTTCTTTCATTGTGTTGAAATTATTGATTATTGGTTCAATATCATTTTTTTTCAATTTCTTAAAAAATGCATCAATGATTGATAATTGAAGTATGGTCAAAATCCCAATAAAAGATAGCACCAAATTAGAGATATAAAACTGTTAATGCAAAATAAAAAATTTTATGACAAATGAAAAATAAGTAGCATTTAAATCTAGTAACACTCAAAAGTTATATTGTGAATAATAATTTTGGAGCAGCTAAGCACGATCCTATATATGTAAAAGAAAATAATTTTTCTTTGTTTATGACAGATATAACTCCAATTGGAGTATAGTTTTTTTAAGTAATACAAGGAATTAAAAAATGATTTCGAGTGGATTAGATCTCAATAATAAGCTTCGTTGATTAAGAAGTTAGTGAATCATCAACAATTAATACAATAACCAGTGTGAATACATAAAGCAAAAGAAGCTCATTCTTAACGTAGGTTCTTAGTTTTCTCCCCTCTTGTACACCTAGCAATTTGTATGTTTAACTACTTTTTTTATAATAATTGAAAGGTAATCAGTGATTAATGACCCATATTTGAAATCTAAAACATTCAGAACCATGGTTTCATTAGTTTTTATCTCCTAAAAAGAATCTTCTTTAATTGGATTTAATCTTATATAAATAATCAAAACTAAACATTAAAAAATAATAAATATTCTGTGTCTATGATTGATATAGTTTTACTAGTAGAACATAATAAGGAATTAATTTTGAACTGGTTCAATCTCAAATATGACCCTCCAAATGGAAAAGAAATAATAATACACTGATAGTTAGTGCATTTATAATTATAAACATTTATACTAAAAGAAGCGTTACTTTCTTCAACCCTTCTTTTTTGTATCTATGATGAGCCAACCAAAACTCCAAACCCTTTCACAACTTTTTCATGCCCCCACAATCCAATGTCTCGGTCTTTCGATCAAGCCATCATAATCTTAAATCAAGATATGCGGGTGGTGACAACGACCCTAGATTAGGTTAGTAGTTTTTAATATATCCCTAATCCATTCTTCTTTTATTTTATTTTCTGTTTTCTTTCCTTCTTTTCCCTTCCTTTCTTCTTTCATGATCTAATTTTTCCCCCTAAAATAAGCTGTTTAGTTCCCCTTGTTTTGGAAACCCATATTATATTACTAGTAATTAATTTGAAAATGTTGGAGGGGCCATCCATTATGGGTCTGATTTGGAAGGAGGGGCCAAGTGTCATAAAAAAAGAAAACACCAAAAGAGAGGGGGGGCCAAGAGCTAGTTCCGCCCATGACTATGAGACCCATCAAGCCTTTTTATATATATAATTCCTATGGGCCCAATGTTTGTTATGCAAACTATTGAAATTTTTTTTTTGGACTAATAAACCCCTAAATTTTGAAGCTTTAATCTTCACATTTTAAAAAAATTAGAACATTCCAATATATGTGTAATTTGCTACACTTCTGTGGGCCTCTAATTCATTATCCAAACCGTCCAACATTTTTATATTAATGGTAAAAATTAAAACTGGTAGTTCATATTATTAACTTTTCCTAGATTTTGAGAACATTTTGTAAAAAGAAAGTCTAAAAATTTCAATTAAATCTAAAATCATTGAATGTCCTAGTTTTCAATGTCCAAATAGTGATTTTCACGAAAATGGTGATGTATTTCACATGTGTAGCATTGCATGTGCAATATATACTCGTGTAACATTTACATACGTAAAATTTATTTTTCTATCACATTTGAAAGGCAAACGACCAAGTGTGGCCATGATGAAGTGAGAAGATATGAAACCTGAATGGCTTAGTCTATGTTGCCCAGTTTGCCGCTAGAGCTTACAGTGTCTTGCGAAAGCTTCTGAACTGTGTTGAAGTTTTTACCCAACATCAAATCAAGTAATAGCACAATGTCAATATTAATTATCACTAATTGGATAAGTCATTGGCCGAAGGCCAAAGGTCTGAAAGCTGGGTTAGTAGGAAATGCCCTGATCATCATAAAAAGTGTCATTAATTTATTATTATCATTTTTTTTTATTTGTTTTGCTTCTTCAATTGGGTTCCTCTTCAACATAAACCACATTTTAAGTGACTTATTATCGTAGGGTATTTTTCGCCACCCCAGCTTTCGGACTTTTAGCCTCCAGTTCAAGGTTATCCGATTCTAACAAACAAGAACTATTATTTGAGTGTGTATAATAGCCACAAACAAAATACCCGGACAATATTAGGTGACTTATTATTTAAAGGAGAAAAGTGCCATTTAACCTTCTTAGGTACATAAAAGGGGCTTTTAGGCCCAAGTCCAGTTTTTAAAAGTAATGTAGCTTTAAGCCCATCTCCAAAGATTTTAGAACTTTAAGTTCATTAGGACATTTTCGCCTTGAAACATTAAAAAACTACCATTGTATCCCTCTTTTTTTTTTTAAAAAAATACAGATTTCAAAAAAGAAAAAAGTCATGTTACAGTTCGGCCACCGGCTAACCAGTTTTCCAACTTTTTTTTTATTTCACAATGACCACATGTTTCTATTTTTAATCTTGTAATTTTTTTCATCAATTTCAAACACATTACTATTTTCTGACATATCTGATTGATGTTCCTGTTTACTATGTACACTAATGCATGATTTTATTTCTTTAATTTGTACACTAAAAAATCAAAATTCTTAATATTCATATATTTCATGTTCTTGTTTCTGACACATTTTATTGATGTTATTATTTATTATGTACACTAATACATGATTCTGTTTCTTCAATTTGTGCATTGAAAATTCAGATTCTTAATGTTCATGTGTTTCATGTTCCTGATTTTTCAATTTTATAATAAAAAATTCAGAATTATTAATGTTCATGTGTCTCATGTTCCTGTTTTCAACTTGCCCTTCCAACCACTGGCGGTGCGTACCCGCCGACCACTATTCTGAAAGTAAACCCTATAAAAAAATTCAAAAAAAAAACCATAAAAAGAAATAAGTGAACCCTTGGGGTAGAACAGGGGTGGTTCGATCATTGAGCAAGAAAAGCCTTTGCTTTAGGCCCCCCAAAAAATAAAGCCCCCAAAAAAGTAAATTCTATTCTTTTTTTAAATTAAAAAAGGACTCAAAAAAGTAATTATAGCAACTTAAGGTCTCATAAAAATAATTAAAGCAACTATCATCTTTTACATTTCAAAAACAATAAGTGTTATCCTTGCATATTTTAAAAAAAGAATTAAAGACCATTTTCACCATTGAGAGAATGTTGACATAAAAAAAACCCTAAAATCACAACAAGCAAGAAATCATTTTCTGTTATGAAAATCCTTCAATTTATACATTTTTCCCTATATATCTATACTGCTTGAGATCCTTAGAAGACAACTTTACATATAATCTTTTTTTTATATTAACGAAGCTGCATCGAATTCAAAAGTATTTACATCTATAATCTTTGTGGCCAACACCGATAAATCACTAAATTAGCTTTTATGGTTCTATGCTTTAAAAAAATTTTAATTACAAGATCATATTATATGTTTATTATAGTTAGTGCTTGTTTTATTTGAAATATTATTAGTTATAATTTATAAATATTAAATATGTCTACTAGAAAAATATTGACAATACCTGTAACTGTTTCTTTTATAGAAAAAAAGTTTTTCAAAATTAAAATTGATAAAATCCCAATTTAGAACAACAATGTCACAAAAAAATTAAGGAAATTAGCCATACTATTAATTGAAAAAGATATGTTAGCAAAATTTGAATATAAAAACTTAAATAGTAATATTACATTACAAAAAATAAAAAAATAAATTTTAAATAAAATATTATAATAATATTAAAAATAAAGAAAATACCCCATTTAAGATTGTTGCTTTAGGCCTCCAATTGTTTTGAGCCTGCCCTAGGGTAGAATGACCATTATTACAAAATAAGTAAAATAAGATGGCTTTAAAATATTAAACCTTACAACACTAGTAGACTCTTGTAACTAAAAATAAGAAAGGTTTTTTATACTATAATTTTGTATCTATTCATAGCCGTTGCAGTACTCGGCACTTGATGAAGTGTCAGGATATAGATAGGCATGTATCTTGAGTTAGTTATTTCCGCTCTTGTGGTATATGTAACGTTAAAAAAACAAAAAAAATTAATGTGATGCTTGAATCTATAGAGTTCCCGAAATCTACGGTCTCGATTTAATCAACAACATATATGAATTCATACAACTAAAGGCCTACTAGTATTCATAAAGAAAATATGAGATGAACAGTCTCGATGATAATTCGTTTAGGTGCTTGATGGCCGAGGCAAGCTGCAGTTATTTCACCTCTATTCCTCACTGACGCTAGTCATAACTCATAGGTCAATGGATATCTGTGCTTGGTGGCTGGCTCTCAATTAGTACCTTGCATCTCTTTTGTACTTTCCCCTTTCTTTTTGCTAATCTTTTAATGAAATCTTTCGTTTCTATTTTAGATTAAAAAAAAAAAAAAAGAAGGGTTTCCTACCATTGGCTCCAAATTCAGTGAATGAAGAATGAGGTGATTTAAAGTTCAAACTAGTGGTTGTTGCTTGGCCACTTTATTGATAAGACCAATAAATAGACCACGTAGTCCCACCCAATCCTCCCTGCGTCTTCACAATCCGGTTTTATAAACTCCGAATCAGGCAGTCATGGAAGGTATTCTCATTCATCACTATGCGATGGATGGATGAACCGATGGAAGAAACAGTCCGCAAGGTTATCAAGAAAAAGTCCACAAGGTGGATAAAGATTCTCATGGTTTTTTTTATAAGAAGACCTAGAATATTCTTTGCTAACCCAGACCTTTGGCCTCTGGCCCTAGGGTTACCTGATTTTCAGGAGCAACCCTACGTTATCTGATTTTCATGAGCATAGACTATTTCTAAAGAGTTACATAGAATGCAAGAGGCGGGAGTTGAACTTAACTTTAGGGAGCAAACTCGAGTCTCAAACCAACTGAACCACTACCTTTACGGCTTTTATAAGATTTTTTAATGTCATTTCTCACCTAATTGTCAAAGGATCGACCTCTAGACATCTACTTTCCCTCACTAGAAGGCTTTTTCACCTCACCCGATCTAAGAGCTCCTTTATCTCTTCCATGGTCTCCTTCCCTCACTAGAGGACTTTTTCATTGGTGTGGAACGGATGGGGTCCCAGCCCCCTTTGTTGCGATAACAAAAATAAAAGAAGACCATTCTTTGGTGATTGCACAGCTCCCGACATAGATTCACACTTTTGAGGATGATAATAGATTTGAGCTGGGTGGAGTAATTTAGCCAAAATAAAAAAAAAGCTAATTAGAAAATTCTTCCAAAGAAATTGTGAGAGACAAACTGATAAAAAAAATTATGAGGCAATGACAATGAGAGCCATTTTGAGATTTCCAAGATGTTCAAAACTTTCTTTCCAGCAATTAGGAACGACTTTGGCTAAATAATTTTATATAATTCTGTTCATGTCACAAATTAATTAATATTATATATATATATATATTCAGTTAATTCATTATCGAAGTATAATGAGACCGGACTTGACCTAACCTAGAGACTCACTTGTGAATTGAGGTTTAAACAGGCCGACTCAATCTGTAGGCCAATAAAACCGAAGTGCCCTTTCCCTTCTTTGTTTCAATGAGTCAAACTAGTGTATGTTATTTTTAGCCCAACCTAAGCTCAGATCAGATGAATTTGACCAACACAAATCCTGGGATCCTACTGTTGTATGCACAACACAACACAACACGTAATGATCATCATCACTAGAGTCTTGTCTCAAACACATTGAGAGACATAAATTCTATATCTCCATTTCGGTCTATCTTGAGCCAGCTCCTTGGATAGTTTCCACTTAAGATCTATATTTACTATCGTCCATGTTTTCGGTTTTCTTGAGGATCGACCAACATTATAAAAAATAAAAAAATAAAATAAAACTTCTCCTCACTGATAGCGTCATCTATTGTCAGCAGGCCTTAGACATGTTCAAAACGTCCTAAACAAGTCTCTCTCACTTGAAATATTCCGGTTAGAATTGCCCTCACTGTTTTTCCTGTGAGGACCATTGGTGGAGCCCATCCAATCCAAATCTTACAATGGACAAAAAACCACCTAATAATCACACACCCCAAGGTTTGGCATACATCTAAATGGACTAAACCGTTGGGACGATTGTATACCCATCTAAATGGACTGAAGTTGTGGGCCATAGATGAAGGGCTTAAGCACATGTGATTGAAGCCTAACTTGATATCTAGAGTGATCCTGCATGAATCCTCCCATCCCCCTAGTCTTCTCTCTTGATGGGGTCCACAGTGGGGCCCCGCAGAAGAGTTTGCATGGACTGCTCAGGAGAGCAATTTGCAAAGAAAATCACCCATCCTACTTTTTCACCCCTTCATGCTACTCCTAAATGTGCTCATTTTTTATTAAATCTTTTCTAATTTTACCACATCCATCTCAACATTTTCATCTATACAAAATTCATTTTGTGTGCATTGTTTCCTGATTGGCCAACATTATCCTCCATATTCTACCAAATAATAACTTTATTAATGGTGACTAGGGTGACATACATATAAAACCCCCTTCTCAATAAGATTGAACTGGTGCAGATGATTAACTGGTACAATAAATTGATTACAGTGCATGAATTGCATGAGAGCCTATGGATTTGATGGAGATCGCTCAGCTTCAGTTGATGAACCTGTGGCATCTCCAATCCATCCTGTCTACCAAACATCAGTTACTCGAGTGCATGCTGGCAATAACGCAAGCTACAGGCAACAGAGGCATAATACACTATAGTTACAAATAAAAGCTCAAGTCTATCACTTAATTATGCATGCACAACATTTTAAGCGCATCATCAAATTTGACTGTCCCATATCCAATAACACAACAGGGAGATAATCCATAAACTTCTCAAAAAGGTATCAGACGATTTTCTACTTAAATAAGCAAACACAATAATCTGATTAGTTTCAGACAAAATTTGATAATTGGAAGTGTCAAATAAAAAATATATATAATTGGTAGCTCCACTTTCTCTCTCATTTTTTCATTGTGTGTTTTCTAAACAAAATAAAAGGAAGGTGTTAGACCCGTAAAAAACATTATGCCAGTCTCTTTTCTCTTTCTCTTCAATTTTTATTTGTGGCAGTACACAAAATCAAAAGAAACAGAAAACGGGTGGGAAAAAATGGTGGAATTTATAATTACCTGTATAGTTTGTATTCAATAGATAGATGAGATAAGGCTCAGACAATGACGATGGCCTGCATAGTCTGCATACACTGTACAGGACCCTTTTACAGTTGGAGAAGATTACAAATACAGGTACGCACTAACTCAATGCAAGCTCTTCTTGTTGTTCAGGGAGTAGCTGCCTTTCCCGGTAAGGATTGAGGATCTGTTTGATCTCATCAGCACCAAGTGTCTCATATTCAAGTAGAGCATTAGCTAGGTCATGGAGTGCATTTTCATGCTGAAAGATAATATGCAAAAAAGAAAAAAATGGAGAATTAAAATGTAATTTACATCTAAATAATATATTAAAGAGAGAAAAAAAAAGAGCATCTAAGCAAGGAGGCTGTGTAAAATTCATGTCAATATCTATTCATCCCATAACGCAATTTTAAACTATAGGTATACTAAATAATGTCAATATTTATAAATAGCATATCAACATGGTCAGCTATGAAGCATGGGTATTGGTACAGGTACCCATACGGGTATGGTACAGGTACGCCGATATGACAAAATCTTTAAAAAACAGGATACGGGTACAGCTGGGGTACATCCATTAAAAAATTATATTTTTTTAGAATTTTAATAATGCAATATGCTAATAATTAAAATAGGTTAGAATTCTTAGATTCAACAAGCCAACAATTACTTAATACAATTATAAATTCAACCTAATGAAAAAAAAAATAGCAACAGTAATATTATTTTTTATATTTCATAATCCAGCATTCTTTTCTGCTTCTTCTTCTTCTTCCTCCTTTTCATTTTATTTTATTTTTCTATTGGAAACGAGGGGATTGGAAATGGATTAGGGCTTAAACCTTTTTCTTTTTAAGTTTATCGAGAAGGGTTAAGGCTAAAGTTAAAAATTATATTTTTAGCCTTTTCAAATTCTTACAAAAGTTTTTATAAAAAAAAAAAAAACTCTCACAAAAGTATTAGGAACGTACCCATTCTGTACCCACAAAGTCAAAACATACTAAGTATGTTTAACCGTATCTGATATATTTTTTGCCGTACCCACACCTGGTACATGTACAGGTTAAGTACCCGATACGGGTACGTGTACATTGTAGAAGTACCCGTGCTTCCTAGATGGTCAGTCAGCTGATAAAAAAAAACATGGTGGATCTTGACCAGGTGAGAGATAAAAGGATCAGATGGAGAAACATCCGGAGGCATATCTAGTACATTACAGAATAGCCTGGCATGGCCTCAGCATGAAATAGCATGAGGACATCCCTATGGAGAATACAAATCTCATAATTGTCGCAGGTGCCTTGGATGGGCTGACACCAAAGTGAAGGTCACCAAATGAACTAAGGCTTACTCGACTGGACTCTTGAGGGTTAGGTAACAGTAGAAGGGTACATGAAAATGTCATGTTCCTTTTTGAAAGTGGAAAATTGGAATCCGGCATGTTAACTTTGTAGAAGAATAAACAAGGAAGGCCCATGACACAGCCCACCATATCCCAAAAATAGATACATACGTTGGATTCTTTAATGTTTTGGTCAACACATGAATAGTTGTAGAATATCAATTACATTGTACAGTTTCCTTTCTTATATGTAATCATACGTAATCAGGAGGTAATCATAGCCTCTGATTAGGAGATTATTCAATATAAATATAGCACTGCTATCCCCTCTTTGGGATATATGACAGTTTCATCAAAACTCTCTTTTTCCCTCTCTTGCTTTTCTTCTTCCTCCCATTAAGATCAACATGAGGATCCACAGATCCTTACAAACTTATTATGCCCCAATATATGGATGAGAACAGCACCAAGATGACACCACATTGAATTTCCATCCTTGCTTCTTAAATCCAAGAGAAATATTCAGGGAGTACATAAGCCCTGTGGGTGGCAAACACAAAAGGAGACCCAGACCCCAACACAACTGTACGCTTCCCAATAATCTTCTACAAATGCCACTGACCAAACCTACTTTAACCAAACTAGTAAAGGCAGAAATTTTCAGGTGCTAGGTGCCTAGCACCATTTTGATGATAGGCACCAAATACCTGAAAACTACTCAATAAAGTGATGCCATTGGAACTTTAACTTCTAATAATTTAACAAAAAGGGGGGGGGGGGGGGGGAGGGACCTCAACCATGCTCTCGAAATTGTTCATGCTCTCTAAATTGTTATACTTTGAATCCAGCGCAATAACTGGGGAACTGGTTTTCTTCATTTGTCATCAGCCATCACATCTTTTTAAAATTTTGAATCATGGCTGTCCTACACCAAGGATTTCTGTCCGTCACTAAATGAAACTTTAATATGTACGAAGGTGCAATAACAAATGTGAAAACCACATGTGGAGAAACGGGCGGATTTTCCGTGACTATAGGCTTACATCAGGGATCATCCTTAAGCCCTTATCTCTTTGCATTAATTATGGATGAGTTAACTGTGCATATTCAAGAAGAAGTACCATGGTGTATGTTGTTCGCAGATGATATAGTATTGGTGGATGAATCAAGAGAGGGTGTAAATGCAAAGTTTGAGAGATGGCGGAGGGCATTAGAATCTAGAGGCTTTAAAATAAGTCGTACAAAGACAGAATATATGGATTGCAATTTCAGTGGACATATACAAAGTGTTGAAACCACTGTCAAAATTGAAACTCATGAGATACCACGTAAAGATTCTTTTCGGTACCTAGGCTCGATGATTAGTAAGGATGGGGAGATTGACGAAGATGTGGAGCATGGGATAAGAGCTGGATGGCTGAAGTGGAGACTAGCTTCGGGAGTACTTTGTGATAAACAAATGCCAACAAAATTAAAGGAAAAATTTTACAGGACAGTGGTTAGACCAGCTATGACATATGGAGCAGAATGTTGGCCAATTAAGAAAACACATATTCATAAGATGGATGTAGCAGAAATGAGAATGCTTAGGTGGATGTATGGTAAAACTAGGAAAGATAAAATTAGAAATGAGCGCTTTCGAGAACATTTAGGGGTAGCACCAATAGGAGATAAGATTAGAGAAACTCGTTTAAGATGGTTTGGGCATGTTGAGCGTAGGCCAGTAATGGCACCGGTGAGAAAAAATTTGGATATACAGGTGGAGGGTCCATCAAGAGGTAGGGGTAGACCGAAGAAAACATGGATGGAAATCATTAATTCAGATTTGAAGAAGTGGCACTTATCGAAAGATTTAGCTCAAAATAGAACGGAATGGAGAAATAGAATTCATGTAGCCGACCCCAACATGGTTGGGATAAGGCTTTGATGATGATGATGATGATGACTAAATGAAACCTTAAGCAACATAGGATAACCTCATCAGTTGTTACCCAATAAGTGATTATAAGTTTCAAACAAGAGGGGAAGAACATGAAAGGTCCAAGGATGAGTTATGACCATATCTGTACATGGAAATCGAATCAGTTAAATACAAACATGCACTGTATGTAGAACCTAAAATTTACGAGTCAAATAAAAAGACAACTAGGTACCAAGTTCTGAACAGAAAGGCATGGTGATTAAACATTTGAAAAGACAGAATAAAAATACAACATAATTGATCAATCTAAATAGTATTGTGTAATCATAAAATGCAATTTTTTTATTTTAAATAAGTCTTGAAAGAGCAATATTAGAGATGAACCTTCTTTAGTAGCACTTTAACACGATCATATGCTTCCCTCAGAAGTTTCACCACCTGCACAATTCGGCCACATCAGTTATTAGTTATCATTATATATATTACAGTGCTAAATCCAAACTGAATTTTATGAAGATACTATTTAAATCTTGTTGAATCCTCTTTCTTTCCCCAAGAGTCTTATGATTCCTGGTTTGAAGTTTGAACCTTGAAATATTCGAGTATTGCAATTCCATAAGAATTTGAAGATCAAGAATACGTCCAAGATAACTAAAAGAATTGGTTGAGGGAATAATGCCCTTTTATCTTTGATTTTCTTCATTCAATTGTGTTGCTGCTGTTATTGTTAGCCTCCTTCTTCCAATAAAGTTAACCATTTACCAATAAAAGGAAACCAATAGAATTTACCTTTTTTGTTTCTCTTCTAATTCTTTTTTTTATTACTATTAGGCCATTTAAATGCAATAATACATTTTCATACTTAAATCCAATTGCTTTATTTGTGTTGGTTATATATATAAGATGAAAGTAAAAGGTGGAAAATTGAAGTTTGAGCAAAAATCATTCAATTTAAAGGAAAAAAGATGATCATATAAATTGTAATGCGTAATATTTTTTTTTAATTTTTAAAGAAAAATGATACCTAAACCCATAGTTTTGAAAATCATAATCATATCGCAAATCGTTCATACCCATGAATCGAATAGTATCGCGAATCGAAGGATTTTTATTTTTCTAATAAAAATAAAAATATTTTAAAATTAAAAATAAAAAGAAAAAAAAGTAGTTCCATCCTTTTTCTCATTCATTGCAATATAAATACAATGACGAATGCGTATATCATACAATTATATCAAGAACATCATGACATATATATATAACAAATGGTATGTGTAAATAGTTAAATAAGTTTAAGGTATCAATATATATATCTTTTGTTATTTTTAAATCAAAATAATAAAAAGTAAAAATAAAATCCAAACCATCAATCTTACACAATAGGTTATCTCTTGAAATTAAGAAAATGTTTATAAAGAAAAAAGCAAAAAAAAAAGTTATAAAAAAAGAAGATATAGACAGCACCGTATATACAGTTGAACGCTTTAATTAAATATTTTATTCATCTCTAAAACCTCCCTAAAGTCGCAAAAATTCTCAAGAGATTTCGTTAACTACTAAATAACATTTTAAAATAAAAACATTAAAAGAAAGAAAAAGGTAAAAGATTGTTGATATTAACTTATTGGTTGTATATATTCTCACTTAGTCAAATCACTTGAATTGTAAGCTTCAATGAAATGAGTATCGAATTGTAAGATTCACACATAAGTCCTAAGATTCATCTGTAAATAGGATTCATTACATAGATAAGAATAATTTTCCTTAGGATTCGGGATACAAATCATAGGATTCTGATAACTGCCTAAACCCTCAAATCTTGATAGAAACACTACCTTTCTAGGGAAAAATGTCTTTTTTTACTGGTTTCTTGGTCTATGAATAGTATTAATTACACTGTTAAATAATTAAACAAGACGAATAGTAGTAATTACACTGTTAAATAATTAAACAATCGCCTCTTAATATTTTATGATCTGATACTCATATCAAAAAATTGGTCATAATGCATCAATTGTGCTTCTGTGAAATTAATCTTATCATCGTGTTAAATCGGCTGAGTTTGGGTCCCAGCACCTAACAAGTCAAGGCCAACTTTGAAAGGTCTCATGTGCAACCAAGTCCTACAGAAGATAGATAACATATCTTTCCCCCCCTTTTTAGCTCAATGAAAGAAACTTTGAAAGCTATGATACATAGATATTTCAAAGTGGGCAATGTATCGTGTCGGACATGATACTACACTTTTTATGTGTAAAGTATGCATTCCTGCTGCATCCATAGCGTGTCCCTGCCGTATCCTTGTTGTATATGGGTATCATACTTTGAAAGGCTTCTCAGGGACCTCATGCACTGATACTAAAAGATAAAATCAACATTTTTGGGAAGATAGTATTCAAAAGAAATCACAAAATTTAAAAATAGCATATATACATTGCACTATGCATTCAAAGATTAGATGCACTATCAATCTAAATGGTGAACAACAAATGCAAACATTTATCTATCTAAGTATATTTGTTCATAACAACTAAAACATGATGAGTCTCGTAATTTCAGATTTATAGGACATCATTTTTTTTATTTTCAAGATTTTAAGATTCTTTTTATCATTTTTATTCAAGGTTTTTTTAAGGCTTTTGATCTCTAGGGTGCAGCTCAGTCCAACTCCCCCCAAGCCCACTGATTTGGCCGAGTCAACTCAACTCAAGTGTGACAAAGTCGCCCACAGAGTCCAATTTTTAAGACTCATCTATATGTAGGAAATGCTTAGGAGAGGTTGGGGTGAGTTGGTTATGTAAACTCTTCACTAAGATACTTATCACAAAGAAAAAGCCAGATGAATGGAGAAGAAGCATTGTAGTACATATATATAAGAGTAAGGGAGATATACAAAATTATACTAACTATCGAGGGATTAAACTTATAAGTCATACTATGAAGTTATGGGAGAGAATAATGGAGCAAAGACTTATACAGAAGACCAAGATTTCTGAAAATCAATATGATCTTATGCCAAGGAGGTCAACTATGGAAGCTATCTTTTCACTTAAGCAATTAATGGAAAAATATCGAGCAAAGAAGAAAAATCTACACATGGTCTTTATCGATTTAGAAAAAGCATATGATAGGGTACCGAGGGATTTAATTTGATGGGTTTTAAAGAAAAGGAATGTCCGCAATAGTTACATTGAAAATTTTAAGGATATGTATGAAGGAGCAGTAACAAATGTAAGAACCACATATGAAAAAACAGGTGGATTCTCCGTAACTATAGGTTTGCATCAGGGATCAGCCTTAAGCCCTTACCTCTTTCCATTGATTATGGATGAGTCAACTGGGCTTCTTCAAGAAGAAGTACCATGGTATATGTTGTTTGCAAATAATGTAGTATTAGTGGATGAATCAAGAGATGGTGTAAATACAAAACTCAAGAGATGCCGAGGGGCATTAAAATCTAGAGACTTTAAAATAAGTCAAATAAAGACAGAATATATGGATTACAACTTCAGTGGACATAAACAAAGTATTGAAACCATTGTCAAAATTGAAACCCATGAAATACCACGTAGAAATTCTTTTCAATATCTAGGCTTGATGATTAATAAGGATGGGGACATTGACGAAAATGTTAAGCATATGATACAAGTTGAATGGCTAAAGTGGAAACTAACTTTTGGAGTACTTTGTGACAAACGAATGCCAACGAAATTAAAAGGCAAATTTTACAGGACAGTGGTTAGACCAGCTATGACATATGGAGCAAAATATTGACCAATTAAGAAGACGAATATACATAAGATATATGTGGCAGAGATGAAAATGCTTAGGTGAATTTGTAGTAAAACTAGGAAAGATAAAAATTAGAAATGAGCGATTTCAAGAGCATTTAGGGATAGAACCAATAAGGGATAAGATTAGATAAACTTGTTTAAGATAGTTTGGATATGTTGAGCGTATGCCGACTATGGCACTGGTGATGAAAAGTTTAACTATACAGGTAAACGGCCCATCAAGAGCTAGGGTAGGCCCAAAAAAAACATTGATGGAGGTCATTAAATCAGATTTGAAGAAGTATAATTTATCTACGGATTTGGCCCAAAATAGAATAGAATAGAGAAACAGAATTCATGTAGCCGACCCCAACATGTTTAGCATAAGGCTTTAATGATGATGATCTATATGCATGGAACATACTTCTGCATCAATGCGAGATTGCATGTCTGAACTTGGTCGCTCCTTGATAAAAACTGGCCCAATAGCATCACTCATTCCACAAGTTGAAACCTGACATTGAAAAGATTGCAAAAGGATAATGCAAATTTTGAATCAGAAAATTTATAAAAACAAAGAAAAAGGAACACCAGAAAAAAAAATGACTTGCAAATGCAATACCATATACTGAGCAAGCTCCGTGGCTGTATGAAGATCACTACTAGCACCAGTTGTAACGTGCTCGTGACCAAAGATGAGTTCTTCAGCAACTCTCCCACCCATACAAACATCAAGCCGTGCTAATAACTGCTTCTTGCTGACAGATGTTTCATCACTAGAAGGAAGTTGTGTGACCATTCCTAGAGCAGATCCCCGTGGCATTATTGTCGCCTTGTGAATAGGATGTGCACCATTAGTATTGAATGCAACAATTGCATGGCCACTCTCATGATATGCGGTAAGCTGAAATAATATTACCATTAAATTATGTAATAATTGTTAGGATCTGTGTTCTGTAAAAATGCACCATTGGATTCTGTAAAGGTAGACAAATTAAGCAACCAAAGAGAAATTTCCATGCCAAGTAAAAGAAAGCACGCACAAGAACACAGTTCAAATAAAGAAGTAGCTAATATCTTACCTTCTTTGATTCTTCAGATATGAACATTGTCTTCCTCTCTGTACCCATAATTATCCTGTCTTTTGCGAATTCCAACTGTACAGCAGTTAACTTCTCCACACCTTCTACTGCAGCTTTAATGGCAGCAATATTTACTAGGTTCGCCAGATCTAACATACGACAGGGAAAAAAAAGAGTGTCTGATTTAGTGGTTGTATTATTTTTTCCACAGCAATAGAATTTTCACAAGAGTAAATCTGTGGACAACATTGTTCAATCTACTAGTTGGACTGCTTCTGAACGGGCAAGTAAAATGCCTAAATTTGTTGGGATTCCTTGTGAAGATCTTCATAGATTGTGGGGCAGCTTGTTTTGAAGGGGTAATGAGTTCTAAAATGGTGCATAGTATTAGTTGGCATTCTCCTGTTGGTATTCTGAAGTTGAATTTTGATGTTATTTATGTTCTATAAATTTGTATGGGAGGAATTGGAGGAGTTACGTGTGATCGGTCGGTTTGGTTGTTTAGAACTTTTCACGGCCCATTAATTCTTTGGACTCTAATGGTGCTGAAGTGTTGCTTTATCGATTGGTTGTCATGAATTGCAGAAATTGGGAGGTTATAATGCAATCTTTGAATGTGACTCTTTTTCTACTATACAGTGGGGGTAGGAAATTCTTCTTTTCCTTTAAGATTGGTGAATTGGATGAAGGAGGTGCAAGATATTTCTTCTCAGCTGAATACTACTTTTCATCAAGTTTTGCAAGGTGCAAATGACATGGCAGATGGTCTTGCTGGGGAAGGACTCTTTCGATTACATATTTCCTTAAGAGATAGATATAATCTTGGGAAAGTAATGACTAATATAAGAAAGCAATAACTAATCTAAAAGTGTGAACCAGAGGAAGAAAAGGTAATTGGATTGCCAGTCGAAGTAGGAAAAGAAAGTACGTAACAAGTATTCTTAGCACTGAACCAAAAAAAAAAAAAAAAAAACCTCACCAGCCCCATTGAAACCTGGAGTACCACGTGCAATTGCCTTGATATCAACATCATCAGCCAACGGCTTGTCCTGTAAATAAAGCTCCAAAATTTCTTGCCTTCCCTTCACATCTGGGTTTGGAACAACAATCTAGAAAGCAGTTTTTTTAGAAATTGATATCCAACTGTCGAAATTACATCTAGAAGCATGAGCACCCTAAGCAATAGAAAGAAATGATATCTGAATGTTCACTTTTATTAAAGAGCGCATGTCCTGTATGCAGTATCTAAGTACATAAAACATTCATGCATGAGAGTTTTATGCCATGGACAAATTTGGATATAAACATGACAGAAGAATGGGAAAACAAAGCTATGAAGGAACAGACACTCTTGGTATCTATGTACTTGTGCCTTAGTTGTTTTTTTTTCCTGTAATGCCTTTGCATGTTATTGATCCACCAGTGTTTGTAAGAAAGTGCCAACATATAACATCATGTCGCACATGTATGCTTGTATGCCTATGCACTGAGAATAAAAAAGCAATCATAATATTATGAGAAAGAGAATTTAAATGCATAATCATATAGTTGAAATATTTATTCAGAATTGATTTAAAAGGACGATGGCAAAGTACAAAATCTGCAAGCAATTGGAACTAATAAATAGGGGATTTTCTCCTATGGCCGTGTGGGATTTTCAGACCCTGCCCTTAGTTCAGGGGGATTGACAATCCTGCACCAACCATGTGGGACTCCCACCAGTGAAAAAGGCACTATATACATACAAGCTTATATGAATGGTAGGGGGAGAGAGAGAGAGAGAGAGTTGACAGTATCGTCCATAAAAGGCACTGAATAGTTGACCTCTACAGGATTCAATTTTTTTTCATAGCATTCTGGATTATATCTGCCTATATACGGTAGATTCTGCTCTCCATGAGGAGGCTCATGGTGACTCACAGTGAGAGCCCATTAAGAGGAGCTGGTGAGAGTCACTCCTGGGGACCACATGGATACACAGGGCAGATCAGAAGTGAAGGGTGGAATCTTGGATTGGGGATGGATGAAACTTCACACCAGTAGATGACTGTAGCCTTGAATTGGAAGGCTTGGAAAATGGATGGTTGGATCAACTTTTCTCGAACCATATGTTTGTAATCATGCATTTGTCGTAGAATTTCCCCCATCCCCAATCCGATCCATTATGCTCTCTTCACATCTCCTATCCCCAAACTGATATGCATCCATGTGCACCGACTGCCCACAAAGGAGTACTGTGTGCATGTGTGACAGGTTTAGCTTTTCAAAAGTGCAACCCATTTTGTTCCACCCCCTGGACGCATGGCAATAATGAGGTTAGGGGAAGTGGAACTGGTTTGGTGTGGATTACGGGTTGACCAAATATCACTCCCATCAGATGATCTTCATTTCGGGGATGCAAAATTTAATAGTTTTTTAATTAAAGTTTCATCATGATTCGCTCAATCCATTCAAAGATCCACCTGACCATCCACTACACAACCAATAGAGTAAGGTGAGAATACCCAGTCTGCACTCGGGAAAAAAACCACTAGCCCTTTCTCACTTTAATGAAAACTGAGGGTTGCCAATCCTGCACCTCAATGACCAATCAGCCCACTCTCACCTTAGAAGAACATCTGTAGGCCAGACCAGATCAACTCACACCGCACTCGGGAAAAAAACCACTAGCCCTTTCTCACTTTAATGAAAACTGAGGGCTGCCAATCCTGCACCTCAATGACCAATCAGCCCACTCTCACCTTAGAAGAACATCTGTAGGCCAGACCAGATCAACTCACACCGCACTCTATTAAAAGCCTATACAATGCAATACCTAGTCCATAATCAATCTGTTTAAAGATCCATTTCACCAAACCATCCACTACACATCTGTCTGAGAGAGTCAGCAGCAAGACAAACACAATCTTCTTATCCTCCAATGAGTAGCTGTGCTTATTGCCTAGCACCATGCACATAACACCTGAAAACTACTCATATTACCCTTTGCTTAGCAATTACTATATCACTCACTGACAATCACTACCATCCTTATTACCTATCACATATTGCTTACATATTACTTCGACATTAATAAGTACAAATGTACAATCGACAAATCAATTTGGTACTCTGTAGGTACTAGGTACCATATAGGCAGAATTTTATTTTTAATAAACACCATTATCTTTTCAGGAAAAAACAAGTTGTACACAGTGTGTACTCCTTTGTCAACAGAAATAAACTAAAAATAAACAGGCCTGGCCTACTCAAGTCAGCACATAACTGAGTCAAGTACCATCTCAAGCTTTCTAAAATTGACTATCACTTTCATCTAAATTTTATAATTACTGGGTGGACTAAGCTACTGGGAAACAATAACAGACCATATTTGGGGGAAAGTTTTTTTGACTCATTATACCCGATGTTCTAAAGTTTAGCCACATTATTTATGTCAATTAATCAATTCAGAAAAGGTGGTAATGATAATGATCGAACTAGAAGGAAAATCTTACATGCCTGTCGAATCTACCAGGTCTGGTTAGAGCAGGGTCAAGAATATCTGGTAAGTTAGTTGCAGCCATCAGTATTATGCCCTACAAAAGAAAGTACTACAGAAGTTCACAGTAAATGTAGAATTCACCAAAACATTTTTGAGTTTATGTACAAATACCTCATTTTGTTCAAATCCATCCATTTCAACGAGCAGCTGGTGTAATGTTTTCTTTGTATGGCCCTCCCATTGCTTTCGTGTGGATCCCACAGCATCTATTTCATCAATGAAAATGATGCAAGGTGCCTATGGACAATAATACAAAAAGATAAGAAACTAAAGATCTACCATGAGGTTAAAAATCTCTAAAAATTGATAAGTCATGTAGCAACCTTTTTTTTGGCAGCTTGAAATAAGGACCTTACACGACGAGCTCCAACTCCAACAAACCTGCCATAGAGGATGGATGAGTGAGTAGCTAACAACAATGTGTGTGTGTGTGTGTGTGTGTGTGTGTGTGTGTGTGTGTGTGTGTGTGTGTGTGTAAAGCAGTTCCCAGTCATAACAAGTTATGCCAAGCAAGTCCTGTTGCCATAGTGCATAAGCCCAAACAAAGAAAAGACATCAGATCTTCTTAGGACAGCAGTACTTTACCTTTTTTACCTCTAAAAAGAAAGGCAACCCACATGTTTAGATTGACAACTTCTTAACAAGTCAACCGTAAACATTTGTATTACATTTTGAATGTGATCTGACCTAATTTGGGGGTAACTTTCTGAAACATGCAGAAAGGAAAATATAAGAAAATTCTCAGATGTCTAGAAGCAAATGACAACGTCTCTTTATTTCTTTTATAGGAAATACTACCATTATATTTGTAACTCATTACAGAATGAG
Source organism: Sextonia rubra (assembly GCA_037013555.1). Classification (NCBI taxonomy): domain Eukaryota; kingdom Viridiplantae; phylum Streptophyta; class Magnoliopsida; order Laurales; family Lauraceae; genus Sextonia; species Sextonia rubra. The sequence continues at coordinate 47,088,124 of JASUAD010000001.1, forward strand.
TGGGCAGGATGAGGGCCCCAGAGACGCACTGTGGACCTCACCTTATTATAGAACTCATGGACTCCCACAGGGAGGCGGAACTGGAGCCACATCACACCCATATCATAGAGGGAAATCCTGAACTATTTATTGATATGATCAAAACCTACATATACAGGACCTGTTTTGCTTGCCACGTAAAGGTGGGATGAGAATCCAACAAAAGTAGCACTCCACCATCCCTTCTTGTTTGTTTCCTACACTGTACACACTGAAACAGCTATATTCCACTGACCTTCTTGCCTAATAGAATTCAAGACAACTAGGACTCTTAAACAATCTTGGATTTATAACAACCGAAACTTCTAAATGATAAGAAATACTCCAAAAAATACATTATCAAAAAAAGAAATACTCCAAAAAATAGAAGCCCTCAGCCACAGTTGGAACCCGCACAAGGCATATGAAATGCATTCAAGTCATGAAGGCATTTAAACTTGCAGTAGGCTGCAACATATTCTCTTAAGCTTGTTTGAAAACATCCAATCTCACCTTGTCTAACAGCGTTATCAGCAAATAGCCAATGAGTATGCACTTAACCAGTATGTTCACAATGAGTGCAGGTTCATGAATTGAAGCTTGCAGAACTGACCCATCAATTGTAATACTCAAGTATGTTTGGTCACTTTTCTGGATAACTTCATCTAAATAATTCAAATCTATGTTTGCCAGTCGGGCACTTCATCAATACAGTTTAGTAGTTGCATATAACAATATGGTTCATTTTTTGTAACTCTGGGACCTGTGTAACTCCGGGACCTGGGTTCACAAATCTAGTTTACCTTCCTCTCAATAATAAAAGTAATTCCATCAAAAACTTTCAATGGACCATTTGATTGCATGACAGAGATCCTCCATACACTCAGTACCAGATGCCAAAACTAATAATGAATAGAAAATAGTCTTCAAGGAAGGAAAGAATAAAAATGCAAAAAGAAGACAAATGACGAGCATTTGATAATTTAAAGCTTACATTTCCTCAAACTCAGAACCTGCTCGATAGAAAAAAGGAACCCCTGCCTCTCCAGCAATAGCCTGCAGAATGGACACGTATAAACAAAATAAAGGCAGTATATAATTTTGAGGGGGAAAAAACACTAGAAGATGTGAGCATAAGTCTGCATATGAAAGTCCAAAACAACAATCCCAATCAGAGATAAAAGATTTCCATTATCATAAGAAAGTGAGTGGACAACCGACTTCATACTTCAAGCAAGTGCGCATGCTCACACGGGCAATATGACCCCCGTGCACAAAGAAACACACGTGATGTACATGTGCCGCAGTACATAGCCACATACACAGATAGCTACATCCAACAAACAAGCATACAACCCACCTCCCTTCCCTCTTTTTTCTAAATGGATGTTGGTAGTCTCATGGACATAAAATTTTGAATTTACAGATTATCTACCTAGATGACAAGCCAACATGGAATCCAGAATTTACAATCAAGATTCATTGAAATAAATATACTTATTAAAGGTATCTGTTAAAAAGCAGTAGCTGATACAAAATAAATCATGACACATTGGAGAAAAAGATGTCATGCCATCAATTTTACAGTGGCGTTTAAAAGAAAGATCAGCTAGCACAACTAACGTAAAGAGACAGTGGTACAAAAATCTCTTGATAACATACATCTCCACATAAATTTGTAGTTTTCTAAGCATAGCTCATAAAAGAATATCCCAAAATAAATATATACAAAAATATAAACAGAGAGAAAGAACGAAAGTTCTAATTGCAAACCCTGCTTTCTCTCATTGTGATCCACTTGTATAACATATTCTATATCATCTCTTACCTTGGCAAGCAAAGTCTTTCCAGTGCCCGGTGCTCCAGTTAAAAGGATTCCCTACATACAAATACTCATTAGCCAAACAGAATAACAAATCAATAGAAGATTAGAAAAAAGGGACAGAAAAAAAAAAAAAAAAAAAAAGACCAGCATAAAAGAAGTGACTATCAAGCAAGATTCAAGGACTCAAAATAGGTCGAGTCGACTCTAACCGAGTCAAGTGAGTCCGCACAATGAGACTTTGGGTGAGTTATGTGAGTCCGCACAACGATTTACTCGGCAGACTGCATAGCCTCTTGTTCTCCTTCAAATCCTCAATTCTTACTTACGTGAAAAGGTTGGGGATAGAGTTTTTGGCTGTGAGGAGCTCAAATCTTGTATTCTTGAAGATCCAATCTCACTATTTTGAGAGATCTAGACAAAGACACAATTAATCCGAAAATGGGTTTCTAGATTCAAAAGGTTTGAATTATTTTTTTGTGATTCAACTTCCATACAAGGTTGAAAATAGCTGTTATGATGTACGTTTTCCTTGGAGATGATTTTTTTCCCATAGATTTGTTGAAGAAAATAGTTTTCATTTGACTTTTTTTGTTTTGAGGAAAATCATGAAAAGATGACTTTTTATGTTTTTATTTTATTTTATTTTGAGGTGAAAGAGTATGTGCGACTTCATCAATGGCTTTCAACATAGATATATGTGTGTATTTTCACGATTATTAATTTTGAGTTGAAATTATTCTTTGATACTTGATAATTGACAACACCTAAATAACAAAGAAAAAACATCAATAATCGATTGATCACAAAACAAGACCAAATCATGAAAAATGTATTAAATTGAAAGATTCAACAAATTTGTGATGGTTTGGGCCCTTTTCTATTTTTTTATAATTTTTTGTTTTTTCTTTCTTTCTTTTGGGGGTGGTACTTGAACAGCCTTTACCAGGACCAAGTGAGGTCTCAAGTCCGTTGTTTTAACCCTTGGCGAGATCATCGATAAGTTTTTGGCTATTAGGGAGGGTATTCATATTTTAAGTTCATTTTCTGGAAAATTTTATTATTGAGGGATATGCACTTCAAGCAAGCAATATAATTGGCAAAAAATGAGGAGGTTAATCATGAACCCAAGTTGAGTTTGTATCAGTAGGTGTGTTCAAATTCAATACTAATATAAGGTCTCAACAAAGATGACCATGAATTCAAATGCTACAAATAATAAATATATATATTTACCAATTTTAACTTCAAATTCAATACAAGTATAGATTTCAACAAAGAGAATCATGAATTCACATGCTAGATATACTAAAATATGTACCATATTTAACATATAGAACTTGCAGGAAATTCCATGTGCACCTTGTGCCTCTCTCAAATCTCATTAGATATATACATATAAAGTATTTTCTGGGTACCCAATAAAAACTTCTAAAACTTTCAGAGTAAGTGTTGTATTTAGTTTTATGAGAGACAAAACCATCAATTGCAGTTCATCCTTTCTTTAATACCCCATGACTTAGTAACTGAACAGAACTGATACATATAGGTCATATAAATATCTCATGTCATAGTTACCAATAACAAAATTGGTACATTTAGGCCATAAAATTATCTTATAACTCAGTTAATGAACAACAAAGAGCTGAAGCATGCACAAATACTAATATAGGTAATATAACAAAGAAAGAACTGACACATACACAATTTCAAACAAAGCATCTTTCATAACGATGGTCTGAAGACTCTCACATTTTAAACTAATCTGATACATAAAAATTACAATAAACTTTTTACTCTTCAGTACTTGAGATATAATGAACGGCTTTATTATTCATAACATGGCAAACAATAGAAGGTCCAAGACCACCACTAATGTGAGAAAAGAGATGTGCTTGTGGGGGAAATGAAAGAAAGCTAAACTCTAAAACTATAATTAAAAGATGAACAACCTTAGGCAACTTTCCCCCGAGGCGAGTAAACTTTCCTGGATTTTTAAGATACTCAACTACTTCCTCAAGCTCCCTTTTTGCATCATCACAGCCTTTAACATCCTTAAATGTTTTTACATTCTGCAAGAAAGAAAAATCCACTCCTGAATGAGAAACAATTGTAAGTATGCCAAATTCATAGAATGGGACATAAAGCTTCTTTTCATTCCATTCAAGTTAGGAATGCAGACAAAGGTCCATATAGCACAAAATTTATGTTACAGGATCAACTATACCAGCATATTCTCACTAAGGTCACCTCTTATGACCATACTTACATTGCAGAATCTAGTGCTGAATATCCAGCCATGTAAACCATTAACAGCTTTTAGAAAAGCAATTAATGCACAAAGAGACCATTCTTCTAAAAATAGTAGCATTGATATTATTGCAAATAAAATGCAGAGCGTACAGAGGTAAGTAACAAGCAATCATCACAATTCAGACATTAGTTAGTGAAAAGCATCTTTGTCAACCAATCCACAGAACAAATCCATATGACAAAGCAACAAATCCATCTGACAAAGCAGAATGACCAGAACCATATTTGTCAACCAATCCAAAACCTAATTAGTGTAGCAACAGCTACGATAGAAGGATAAAACTGGAATATCCTATAGTTCCCCAAATGAACCTACCATAATAGACCCCACAGGCCACAAAATTCATATAGCTGACCCCAAGATAGTTGAGACAAGGCTTTGATAATGATGGTGATGATGGGGTTTTTTTTTTTTTTTTGGGTGGTGGTGGTGGTGGTGGTGGTAGTGGTGGTGGTGTTATGGTGATGATAGGTTTTTTTTTTTTCGTTTTGGTGGTGTTGGGAGAAGAGGGAGGGGAGGGGGAGTATCGTTAAAGTAAATTGAACTGGCAACCTCATGATTGCGACAACAAACACCTTCCGACAGTATTGCAATCAGAATTCTCAGTAACTGAAATTTGAAGATGCCTTATTAAAGCTAAGGCAGAGAGAGAAGGGAACTGATCTTGCAACAAATGGGCATCACATGAAAAATCCTCCCCAAAGCAAATCCACAAACCACTACCAACTTAAAACCAGATACATGAGCCCCAAAGACTCCTCATAGCACAGCACAACCCCAAGCTCAATAATCATTAGAGAGAAGTTGAGAACACTCCACCTCCCCCACTCAGATTATATTTATATATTCCTTGCAGACCAATGTGCCACTTCCTATACGGCTACTAGTGCAATGCAGCTCTAACTACTGATAAACAACCATATGTTACACACAGGAGGACACGGCAATCAATAAGAAAAATGATGACTTTCTCATGAAAGGATCCTATATTGGCATAGACCATTCAGATCTATATAATTTATTGAGATAAAATTATCTTAAACACATGCCAACTTTAAGGTCACTTCTACGAAGGACCGCACCTTGTATCACAACCCTTCTAAATTTGTTTTTATTTGACTTGAGAAAACAAAGGTATTGTCCACTGTCCAAAATACCACATTGTTTTGTTTGAGACATACATCATTCTTAACTCAAGCAACATCAAAAACAATAATTAAGCATTCTCAAATTCAGGAGAAGGAAAATAAAAAATGAAAAACAAATATCTGGGGATGCAAGCATAAAGATAGGCTACACTACCTTCTCTGGCATAACCTCTTTGTTTAACTCCTTTGGGGCATAGGAAGAACTTGAACCAACACCAGAAGTACCTATCCCACCTAAACTGCTCACATATTTTTGAAGTGCAGCTGCACCCATTACCCTGGAAAGAGAGTTCACCTTCAGAATAATAGAAACACAAGAAGTTTACATGTACAGAATTCAATACATTACAATCTTCCATATTGATGTAAAACAATTTTGTTTTTTTTTTTTCCTTACTAATTTCGTAAGAACCTAACAAAATTAGACAAGCATCTTGCCTTGCGCCTCAGGCTCCAACTAGCCTTTGCGCCTTGCATATACCCTGAATGCAACTTGTTGCAAGGAAGAATGAGTTGATACCCACAATAAGTGCTATAAAGGTGCAAACACCAGTAAACTACCACTTTATTTCAGAATTCAAAAATAATGACACAAGAAAAGCCACAAACTTTCATCAAATGTGTTTGGCTACCAATTCCAAGTATATGACAAACAAAATTGATAAGAATATCTTAGTCTATGATGCCTAGATACCGCATGGATACGGCAAGGACATGCTATGGACACGGCAGGGACACGGATTTTACACACAAAAAATGAAGTATCGAATACGATCCGACACAATACGTTGGCCATTTTGAAGTATCCGTGCATCATAGATCTTAGTCAACTTTAACATGCATATATACCTCAGTGTTGTGAGAATGCATAAGGCAGTTAAATATAGAATGATAGGAAACTGGATAAACATTGTAAAAATGAAAGTAGGAGTTTGACAATTTCATACCACATCAATCCGACAACAACAGTAAACAAGATTGTAGAGATCAGTTCTTGAGCAAAACGTGTTGATCTGCTTGATGCTTTAGGATCAACCTAATGCAATGAAAACCATAAGATGAACATCAAGAGCCTGAAATGCAAAATATAATTAAACAGAAGAGTGTTTGATGTAAACATATATATACATATACAAGAGGCTAATTGAGCTGGTAATTATTTTAATACTTATCGTAACCCATGGCACAGTGGAAGGTGCTCGCTACTGAAACTTTGAGTTTGTGGGTTTATATTACCAATAATGAAAAACAAATAAGAATAACAATAATAATACTTACCATAAGTACATGCAATGGCTGCTTATCAGATATGCCTGGGCTTAAGAAGGCTTCTTCTGTGTTTCCTGAGGCCCGTAACTTCAGTTCTTGTAACTGTACAGAGTAAAGATTCAAATATAAAGTAATTAATATGATATTTACTAGAACGCTTAAGAAATGCGTAGAAAAATATATATGAAAATAAAAAATGGAACTGGAAGTCGAGGCATATCACTGTGGCAACGCAAAATTCATGTTCCTCGAAATTACATATATTTTTCAGATCTCAAAAATGGAAAATAATAAAACCATCCATAGGACAAATTACAAGGAAAGCATGTGGTGCTTATGGTTTCATATTAAGTGGCTCTATCCCTTACTGGATCGAGTTACTGCAAGCCCATTTAAGAAGCATGAATAATTCCAATTGGACACCCAGAAAACAAAGGGGGGAAAAATAATCTAGATGTAGTTCCTGCAAACCCTCTAGGAGTACACCAGCTCCATAAATTTGTAGATGTGGGAATGGATGGCTTAGATTTCTTGGATGATGCATGCCCTAGGGTTAGGACAATCTGCTGCTCGATAATGATTCCTCCGTTTTTGTTGCAATTCAGCCCACCAAGTTGCAGCATAATTACGAAATCTAGTGGCAATTAGTGTGACTTTATGGTGCTCAGTCATTGGCTTATGTGCGAAAATATTCTCCACGCACACTAACCAATCCATAAATTCCGCGGGCTGCAATTTTCCATCATATTTAGGAATCACAATTTTAATCCCTAAGTCTCGATCAGGATTATTAACTGGCGGATCCCGTTGATTCCGAATATTTGCACCATCTTCACGGTGATGATGCACACGTTGATGATTTTCCAAATTTGTCACTCGAATGTCCAATTGGTGCAGGGTGGTGTGCATGCCATCAACTTTTGCAGATAATTCTCTAATGGCACTAGCCAAATCTTCAAGTGAAGAAGATGAAGATTCAGCATCCACTTGCTTCTTAGGAGGCTTTTTTTTTTTTTTTTTTTGCAAAAGTTAAATCTAACTGACCTGATGTGTAGATCTACTTTTCAGAAGTATGCTGGTGAAGACAGATCAGAAATCGGAACACTTGTGCAGCAGCTTTTAAGAAGAATTTCGGTTGTGGGCCGGTTAGTATATGGGCTCACCGAAAGCAGGTCAAGTGTACCCGACTGTAGAACACGGGCCCAAACTGATTTGTTTTTTTTTTTTTTTCTCTCGGTCTCGTACGAGAAGAGGGGGATAAGAAGAAGACCTGCGTGTGTTTTCGGTGGATACAAGAGCAGGATGATGCAGTCTAGGGCCCAGCCACCTCTCAGCTCCTCTTCAAATTAGATTAGGATTATTATTATTATTATTAGGAAAGTTTCTATTTTTAGCCTAGGGTTTTCTTGCTTATTAATATTGTTTTACTATATATATGGCTTTGTAGAGAAGAACTTCTCAGATTTGGTTGATTAATAGAATTGGGTTTTTTCCCAGAGGTGTTCCTCATGTGTGTTGAAGTCATCTGCCGGTTCGAAGTGTCGTTGGACACGTGCTTAGGCACCTCCACGCAAGCCCTAACCGTAGGGCTGCATCAGATTGGTATCAAAGCCCCATGATCTGTGATCGTCAGCGTATCTCTACTCTCCACCTTGTCTGCCGATTCAGACAAAACCCCATCTGTCTTCTGTTCTCTTTATTTCTGTCTCTGCACGACACCCGAAACCAAGGAAGAGGGAGATCCGTGCCCGACCCATTGATTTCTAAACGGGTCTAAGTGGGTCCGGCTCCTCACAAGTCCAACCCGACCCGACCCACCTTCTTGTTCTAAAAAAAAAAAAAAAAAGCCTCCTAAGAAGCAAGTGGATGCTGAATCTTCATCTTCTTCACTTGAAGATTTGGCTAGTCCCATTAGAGAATTATCTGCAAAAGTTGATGGCATGCACACCACACTGCAACAATTGGATATTAGAGTGACAAATTTGGAAAATAATCAGCGTGTGCATCACCACCGTGATGATAATATTCGGAATCAACGGGATCCGCCAGTCAATAATCCTGATCGAGAATTCGGGATAAAAATTATGATTCCTGAATATGATGGAAAATTACAGCCCGCTGAATTTATGGATTGGTTAGTGTGCGAGGAAAATATTTTCGCACATAAGCCAATGACTGAGCACAATAAAGTCACACTGATTGCTACTAGATTTCGTAATTATGCTACAACTTGGTGGGCTGAATTGCAAAGAAAACGGAGGAATCAGAACATGGACCCTGTTGATACATGGACAGAGATGAAAAATATTTTGAAACAAAAATTCCTCCCTGTCAACTATGCAAGAGATCTCCGTTCCAGTTTTCAAAATTTGAAACAACGGTCTAAGACAGTTGTTGAATATTCTGAGGAATTTTTGACTCTGCAAGCTCGTTATGGCTTGAATGAAGATGATGATGTGGTAGTTGATAGATTTTTCAATGGATTAAGACTAGACATTCAGCATATCCTTGCCTTCCAACATTTTGATAATGTCGATGAACTCATCCAACATGCTATCAAGGCTGAGGGAATTGCAAATCATCAAGTACAAAAATCCAAATGGGCTCAGCCAAAGAATTCCCCTCTACAAGAAGCTAAATCCAATGGACAGATTTTTGCTAGGACTGAAGGTCAAAATAAGATGGTTTGTTTTCATTGTCACCAGCACGGGCATCGCGCCGCGGATTGTCCAAAGCGAATACATCTAATTGAGATTGAAGGTGCTGATAACAATATCCGAGATGATATTGACACTGATCCTAAGGATATTGACAATTCCAAGGATATTGACACTGCGGACATTGACTTCACCGATGCAGAGCCCCCAGATGATGCTCTTATTGTCCTCAAGGATGCTTCACCAACTGTTGAGCATAAGTGGTTGCGCAAAAATATTTTTCGTTCCACAGGAATGATTCAGGGACAAAACTGCACAGTTGTTATTGACAGTGGAAGTTGTGAAAATCTCATTTCCCAGGCTCTTGTTGATCGCCTTCAATTGAAAGTTTATAAGCATAACCGTCCTTATTTTGTCAAATGGCTAATGAATGGTGATCGAGCGCATATTCGACATACTAGCAAAGTTAGTTTTGCCATTGGTGAGACTTACAAGGATACAATCTGGTGTGATGTACTACCTATGGATAGTGGTGATATCTTATTGGGCCGTCCTTGGATGTATGATAAAAATGGAATTCATGGTATGCGCGACAACACCTATACATTCATGCATGGTGGACAGCAAGTGACTCTTCATCCTGAGAAACCACAACCGCCAAAGAAGAATTCCTGGAAAGCTGCCACAAAGGATGTCCTTCATGTTCAACACATTTACACTGGCAATCCGAAGCAGCATCGAGTTCGAGGACGAACTCTTCTTTCAACCCGGGGAGGATGATGCAGTCTAGGGCCCAGCCACCTCTCAGCCCCTCTTCAAATTAGATTAGGATTATTATTATTATTATTAGGAAAGTTTCTATTTTTAGCCTAGGGTTTTCTTGCTTATTAAGATTGTTTTACTATATATATGGCTTTGTAGAGAAGAACTTCTCGGATTTGGTTGATTAATAGAATTGGGTTTTTTCCCAGAGGTGTTCCTCGTGTGTGTTGAAGTCATCTGCCAGTTCGAAGTGTCGTTGGACGCGTGCTTAGACACCTCCACGCAAGCCCTAACCGTAGGGCTGCATCAGGGAAGTGCCGAAGCACGTGTCTAGAACACTTCAACTCATCTCCACAAACACTTCAACAAAATAACACACCTCTCCAAGGATCAAAATCCACAATTCTATTCAATAACCAAGTTTGAGAAAAAAGAATGCTACAATGCAATATAAATAGGAAACGCAAACTAAGGGCCTAAGAAGCTGGGGTTGGAGGATATGATTGGACGAGATAGGACTTGGGGATGATGGGGATGATGGGGTTTTGGTTGAGAGGTAGGGGTTGTGGGTTCTAGGTTTTGGCCAATTGTGCGTGCGATTTTGACTGGGATGGGGTTCGGATGGGACAAGGGTTTGATGGTTGGGGTCGGTGTTTAGGGGGTTCCAATGGGAGGGAGTGACGACTAGGATTGGCAACAATCGTGGGATTGGGGGTTTGGGGATGTCATTAAGGATTAACTGGGTTTCATCTGGGCTTTTGGGTTAACAATGGTGAAGGTGATCGAATGTGGGAATGGGAATAGGGGGTTTGGTGGTGGGGTTAAGCGGGGTTGGAGGGAACAGAAGGATAGGATCCAATCAGTGACCGAAGGGTGATCAAAGCATCTTCGGTCTGATAGCAACCAATGCAAGCCCTCACACCAACTAATGCAAGCTCGAGTGATGGGACTTGCGGGAAGTGTCGAAGCATATGCCCAGGACACTTCAACTCGTCTCCACGAAGACTTCAACATGAGGACACACCTCCCTAGGGATAAAAACCCACAATTTTATTAAATAACCAAGTCCAAGAAAAAAAGAATTCTACAATACAATATAAATAGAAAAAGCCTACTCAAGGTCTAAGAAAACCTAATTAAAATAGGAAACTGCCCTACTTACAACTCAATCAAAAATCTAATAATTAAAAAATTATATATTCCTAAGCTATCTTGAATGGGGAGTGGGGACCACTTGTGGGACCTTTATGCATCAATGGAACCTGTGCCTAATTAGACCCTCGATTATTTGGATCAATTTGATATATCAAAGGACCTTTTGATCCATCTCAATAAAAGCCCGGACAAGGATAAGGGCTTAATGTGGGGTTCATATTGGAAAATAAATATACTAAATTGAATGGAGACGCGCAAATCAAACCCAACTGATTCCTAATTAGGTCCATAATGGACACATAGGCTGGCCCATATATACAACTCTTTGATTGGCTCTATAGACTCAAAATATGGGGCTCATAGCCCACGTGATGTTGAACATCCTATGCAAACAAGATGGCAGTTAAAAACTCTCCAAGGAATGATCCTAGAGTAAGAAAGCTTTCTTAAATATAGTTTGTTTAAAAGAAGCAAGTAGAGAGAATCTCTCCATATTGGCAGACGTCCAACTCAAACTTTGAATTGCTTAGAAATTTCTAATTTGTTATTCATTTTATTATTAAGTTGTTATGTAGGGACTACTATTTAGAAATCTTTCTTTATTTGTTTAATTGTTTAGAGTCTGCATGAGTCATTCAACAGTTATCTTAAATGAATATGTTTCACAAGAAAAAAAAGAAAAAAAAAACACGCGAAGTAAGGTGAGACACATAGAATTAGGAAAAGACATGGTAGCCTTACCAATGTGGGCAGACTAGAAGGCTTTCCAGATCGCTCATCAGGAAGATATTCTGCTATAGCATTAGTGACAACAAGAGCTCGAAGATACTCTGCAACCCCTTTACTATCTACTGCATGATCCCTTTGTTCAAACCGTTTGATCACAGATTCAGGGCTGCCAATAATAATATAAACTGACTAAATGGATATCTAACTATTAAGTGGTCAAAAGCCCAATAGAAGTTGCAAAACATATAAACATTTTAACTTGAAATATGTAGGTAGAACTTTGGAATTGTACCTCACAGTAAAATGTAATTTAAGAAAATCTTAACCTAGGGATAAGAAGCCGCCTCTCATGCATGAAGTACAAAGAAAAAAAAATAGCAAGGCAATAGATGAATACAAAAGCAGAAATAGAATGTCCGTGCCTAAAACTCCAGAACCCTTGAAATTTTGACTTGGAAAACCACAAAACAACACAGAGAAAGAAGTCAGGGAGATGCATTCCCAAACCCAATCCCTCCACTTTTCTAAGCCCCACTCTTGCTGATATATGGTCAACAAATTTCAATTACCATGATCAAAAGCATTTCCCAAACTTGAAAAATTACACTCGTGATTAGCCTTTCTTCCTCAATTCATCGATTGATTCGATTATATACCATTGCAGTCCATCTCTAATAAACAGAAGCAACTTGAAACCGATTAACGATCAAAGATTCGAAGGCATGAGTATGACATCCATCGCAGGACTTGCTAGAATCTTAGGTAGTAGTTTGTATGCATAACCCACCCAGGCATCTGGCCTATAATGCTTGAACGCCCCTGGATTCAACACCTTGGGAATTAAACTACTCGACACACTAATAAAAGGGTGGTCAGAACGTGTGCTCTTAGTCAAGAACCCACGCCAAGCTAGGCTCATGGTGAATAGAAAGAATCTGACAAGACGGCGAATCCATATACACTAAGTACTAAAATCCAAAGGATGAGACCACCACTACCACAAGCACTAGTTTAGATGGATGAGTTCATAATAGTGTATCGACACCCCAAATACAATCACGACTAATGTGGCCATAGGACCAGATAACAGTCTGCAGAGTGTCAATTGCGCTAGAGAGCAAGCATCTAAGTTGCAATATCCAAGTCTGGAGGCTCTAACAACACATTGCAATGCTCGATTAAACGGAACATGACTTGTAAAAATACAACCATAGGTGGCACTGTTGCATGTTGATAGGCAATGGTAAATTTTCAACAAAAGAAATAAGAAAGGAAGGAAATTGTGCATTAGAGAAAACAAAAACAAGCCACCCCCGGCCTCCCATGCTTGCCGAAACCGAACGCCTATCTGCTTGAGCTCTCAGCTCATATAAAGTCTCCTCCTTTAGTAATCACATGTCACCCACTGAACAAATTAAAAGAGAGGGGCATGAAAAGGGATAGGAACTAAACAATTTTCGAAGAGAAACCTGTGCTTGTTGAGCTCCGCCAGCAGCTCGCTCTGCTTCGCAGCGTCCTTGGGATTCGCATCCGCCTCCTCTATAAGCCGCTCCAACCTCTTCTCCTGCTGCCAAAACGGCCACAAACCCAACCACTTCCCCGCCGCGAGCTTCTCGAATCCATTCCTCAGAGCAGCAAAAACCCCCATCACAAAAACCGCCAGCCGGAATCTCCCCTCCGCCCTCTGCTTCGCCACAGCATCACCAGAAGCATTCTCTTCGGACCTAAGTTCGCCGGAAACCGCATCCAGCTCCGCCCGAGAGCTCTCCCGGCCGGTTTCTTCCGAAAAGCCCTGTCTTTCCGGGGAGCCGAGATCGGAGACCCAATCCTGGCCGGGGAAAGCGGATTCCGGGGCGGAATTGGCGCTTTCGGGCGGCAATGCGAGCGGCTGAAGGCGGCGGGAGAAGGCTCTGGAGGAGCAGAGGGAGCGGGAAGGGGAGGGATTGCATCGGCGGGGCAGGGGCGTGCAAAGGAGGCGTTTTGATGGGAGAGAGGGAAAAGAGGAAGGCCGGCAGAGGAGCGAGGCCTGCAGAGCAGACATGAGAAGAAGAAGAAGAAGTAAAAATTGGAATTAGGGTTTTGGATCCGTTTTAGGAGAAGAAGAAGGAGATGAATGGGGAGAGGTTTGAGGAGAGCGAGTATGTAGAGAGAGAGAGAGAGAGAGAGAATGAGAATGGGAGGGACTAGGGAGTGCTGTTCAGAGCCACACGATAGAGGAGAAGTGGGTCTGGAGGGAAAAGAGAGAGCCAAGGGAGAAACCTTATCTCGATTTTATTTGATTGGAATACAAGAAAGGAAGCGAACTTGGTGAAGTTTGTAGTTCGACTCATGGAGGAAGGGATATTGGAATTTGGAGGGTAAGTTTGCCCCCTTCTCCCCCACTCAGGACTCAGGACAGGTCGATTATGAGTCCGGATCCTCTGTAGGGCTCAACCTAGTTAAATGCCCTTTGGGTACAAGGTAGAGCTGGCAAACGGGTCGAGTTGACACAATACGGGTCGGGCCAACCCGAAACCGCTTTTATATGTGTCATAACCCGACCCGTATTATAAACGGGTTGGAAGTAGTCAACCCACACCCGTGGCGGGTTAGCCCGACCCGACCCACCTAACCTGAATTTGATGCGGGTTGGGTGGGGTTGACCCACCATGACCTATTTAACTTTCTTTTTTTTTATCCAACTCATGTTGAGTGATTTATGTGGGAACCAAAACCAATAGATGAATATACTAAAGAGTAAAGACCTTACCTTTCTACTAAGGGATCCATTGTAACCAAGCCACTTATTTTTCCATTTGTGTTGCACATCTATATGGGATCTACCTCTCTTTGTGGGGGCTCACTAGTGGTTAAATGTGTACATGGGAGTTGGAACCTAAGGAAAAGGGAAAATTAAGGGGTGGTCAACTGATTAATCCAAAATTGAACTAAAAAAGAATGTTGTATATGTTAATCAGTTAATGTAACAGGGCCCACACAGGCCAGAGCTACAGGGCCACCTCAAAGACTTTCACAAATAGTGCTTTCATACTCCATTTAGGTTTTTTATGATTATGCCTTCTAATTGACCCAACTTCATTTGGAAAGTTTTTCTTATGTCCAACATAAAAATAAAAGACAAATTAGTATTCTAAGTACAAAAACATCATATTGTTAAATAAAAAAAAGTTTGGTATTCTAAATAGCAAAATATTTAAACATCCAACATAAAAATAAAAGAGTCATTGAGGCAATCTATTCCATAACTCCTCCACAAAAATGTCAAAACCTGAAAAATGGAAATGATTAAGGAAATATGAAATGCATAGCAAAAATAAATTATACGAACATTTGTAAAAATATGATTAACAAAATCCATTAACCTGTCTCTAAAATTTACGAAGTGGAGTCCATGTTTTCAATTCCTAGAATATCCTCAATGATTTCTTCTGTCTTTACCTCCAAATAATCAACTATGATGGATGGTACAAAATCAAAATTAGTTCAATTAATTCACTTTTGAAAAATAAAAATAAATACAAATACAAAGGAAAAATATTTACCTCCAGAGCCAAACAACCAATCTCGAGTTGTTACTAAGGCTTCAACATTCTCAAGTGCAAGAGAACTGCGATATTGATCTAAAACTCTACCTCCAATGCTAAATGCAGACTCTAAAGCGATAGTGGATATTGGAATTGTTAAAATATCACATGCCATTTTAGAGAATTCTGAATATCTATATTCATGAGATTTCCAATATTGAAGAATGTCCAATTTAGTGTTTATGTGAACTTTCAGCTATTTCGAACATAAATACATTTGTAAAAATTGATTTTGTGTTTGCTGGCTATCAAATCTTATAAACTCCTATATAAAATAAATGGAAAGTAGTTAGTTTTAAAATATAGAAGGCTACATTTGACAAGTCAATTACATGATTTATCTTTAAAAAAAGTAATTATTCTCAATAAAAAAAACTTGTGTACTTACTTGTATATTATCAGCAACACCATCACTTAAGCCAACAAACTCATTAATTGATGGATTGTTTTTTATTGACTCTTTAGAAGCGAGGCAAGAGTACTCCTCGTAGAGTGAGTCCAAATCTCTTCTAACGTGATCCACTTCTTCTTTGGAATTTTGTCCATATAGTTTATTATAACAAAACTCTACAAATTCCAATTTATAGTGCGAATAAAAAACAATCGCCATGGCTAATATTGAACTATATTCCATCCAATATTTGTCAAACTTTCCTTTCATTTGGCGAGCACTGCTATTGATAAACCAATTTGTACTCTCTATCTCTCTTTTTAGATGCATTTGAATTTTCCATACTCCATGAAAGTACAAATTGGAAGTTGGATATTTTGTGCCTGAAAAAAGATTTGTGACATCATAAAAAACCTTAAGAAATTTAGACAACCTTTCAATTTGGTTCCATTCTTCAGAGGTTAGACAATTCTTATAATTTGCATCTACCAACTATAAACGACAAAACGCTGGACGATACTGCAAACAACTTTTAAGCATGAGAAATGTAGAATTCCATCTAGTGGGAACATCTTGATGTAAACCTTTCTTACTTATTAATGACAACTGTGCAACACAATCTAAGAATTTAGTCTTTCGAACTTGGAAACCTTTGAGATATTTTATTGATTTTCGAACCTTGCATCACCTAATACTTTCAATCCTTCTTGCACAATTATATTTATTATGTGTGCAGAACAACGCACATGGAAAAACTTTCCACCACTCAAAAGAGCATTTTTCAGATCAAGTTGATTTTTCAACACTTGAACAAATACATCATTTGCTGAAGCATTATCCAAAGTGATAGAAAATATTTTTTTCTCAATTCCCCACTCATGTAATAGCATGGATACTTTTTCCACAATTGCAACACGTGAGTGTGGAGGAGGCATGTAACTAAAACTCAAAGTACACTTTTGCAAGACCCACTCCTCGTCAATAAAATGTGCTGTGAGACACAAATAACCATCAGTGTTGATAGAGGTCCACAAGTCTGATGTCAAACATATTCTTCCTAGACAAGAGAGAAGTTTTGAACGAAGAGTGTCCCTATGCTTCTTATGTAACTTTAATACATCAGCTTTTGTGGTATTATGAGATATAGGTTTCACATCAGGATTTAAGTAACTGCATAGGTCCCTAAATCCTCATGTTCTACCAGACTGAAAGGATAGTCATGCTTGATAATGGCCATTGCTATTTTATCTCGAAAGACCTCTTGATCAATTTTATTTGGACGAACTCCACCTAATCCAGTTAAGAGCAACTGACCTACATCTTAGGTTTGACTTCTTGAACAATTTTCTAAATGACGTTTTAGGCTAGATGTCCCAATTTTTTTTTACTATCAATCAGATATTTCTTCTTACACTTTTTGCATACAGCTCTTTTTTTCCCATCTTTATCATCTATTTTATCAAAAAACTCCCATACTTCATATGTGCACTTTTTTTTACGTTTGCTCTCAATTTCTGAAGTTTGTGATTGTCTGATATTTATCTCATCACACATGTCGTCATTGTGGTCAAAATCATCATCCACTTGTGATGACATGTTTAACCAATGTTCAACTACAAGATAGGATAAATAAAAATTGTTACCCAATCATTTCAAATATATTTAATTTATACTAATTATGTATTAGCACATTTTATGTAGTCAAGATAATCAATTCAAAAATATCGTGACAAGAAAAATGAAACAAAAATAATGGACCTTAGTGTGCAAAACAGAAAACCACTCAATATTTTTGGCCTAGACCATGAGCTGGAGTGCTGGACCTGTACCATTTTTAAATCATGACCGGAGGGAGCTTTAATTGGATGCACTTTGTTTTAGAAGTTCATAAGCCATGCATGTATGCATGTGATAGTTCAATTTCAACTTGTGAACAACAAAGATGTGGTTTCCTCCGGATGCAGTTTGGAACAATGGTACTAGTCTACTAGAGATGCAAATGTTGATGGTTCAAATTAAGAAAAATGAAAGTCATCCATCAATTGGACCAAATAAAAATACCCATTCTGTAAAATAAAATAAAATAAAACTTGGCCATTGCATATGGCATTTGACTAAGGCCTATAACGTTTTCATTGGGATCAATTCCAATTGAAACTCCATGGTGGCCATAGTTGACCATCATCCTAAAATATTCTAAAAACCTATAAGCTTTAAAGTTTAAAGATTCAAATTTATTTAAAGATTCACTGTAACTGAACATTGTAAAATTGTAATTCATAAAAGTGATATCACAATAGTTATCACCGGCAAGTAGATGCACTTGACTCTAATGATATTCACTAGTTTTCCTTGATTCATCATGATTTAGATATTGTAACAATGCCCAATAGAATTTTAATTGATGATGGTAGGTTAGATGTCTATGGATTTCTCAAATATTTGTTGATGATGTTTGATGGATTTGATGAAAGGGGACCGGGCTACTTTGAAGATGGGTCTTTTGTTTAAAAAAAAAAAAAGAAGCGTGATCATGTCTGGGGATAAACCCCCAAACACTATGCGTAAGGCGGAAGACCGCCTGTGCAGGCGCATAAGTGCGCCTAGCAGTGATCACAGGTGGGTCTCCCACTTGTACATGCAGGCAGATGGGCCCCAATCATTGCTCCCAAGTGGGGCATCGGCATATATGTTTAAAAAAAAAAAAAGAGATGGGATCTGGGAGTAAAACTCCCAGATCTGGGCTGGTTGTAGACGGACAGTCCCTGCTATGCACAGCAAGACTGCAATCCTTATGTGCACAGCAGGATACTGTTGGGCTTTGTGTGGCCGGTGCAGTCCAGATGGTCAGTCAAACCAATAGTTATATCAGCCAAGACATCATGGTCAGTCAAACCAAAATTTAGAACAAAGGCACACATTGTGGGTAGAAGCCATTACAGATGACCACTGTCATCTATAAAATAGAACTAGAGCATACCAAAGAGACGAAACCAAACAAGAGAAATTGGCAATACACTTGTTACATGGTATTGTACCAAAAAGGGTCTCCTTTTGAAAAGGGGGAGCCAAATATTGAGCTCTGATCTGTTATAAGGCATGTATAAATTGAGGTGGGAAGAAACAATAAAGTGGATGTGGCTGGGACAAGATGCAGGTGAGCCTTGGGTTAATGGAGATAAGGGGTATTTATGATGTGAATGAGATGTCTTGAAGGAAGGAGATGAGGCTGATAAAGATCTTTCAATGGTGGAATCGCTGGAATGTGAAAGATTACTTTTGAAACATCGAAGAACACAGAGAATAATTAAATGAAAAAAAGGTAAAAACTTACTTGTAGGCTTGCAACACAAAGTTGATGAAGATGAAGTATCTGCAAGGAGAGTGAAGATTTTCAACCTTGAGCAAAGTTTCAATATCAAGAATCAAGATCTGACTTCTGAGATTTGTAGACTCTAGTAAAGATGGGACTTGGGAGAGTGGAGACTAATTTAGAAAAGCACGTAATGAATTCAATATGTGAAGCGGAAGACGAGGAGACACTAACAGGGAGATGAGGAGTCACTAACGGTTATTACTAAAAAAGAAGTAAAACTTAATAGGGTTGGGCGGGTCAACCCTAATTCGACCCGTATTTATATGGGCTATTAAAACTTAACCCGCGACCGACCTGTATTCTAAACGGGCCGGGTTTGGCAGGTTAAAAATGGGCCGGGCCAGGTCAGGTTCGCGGGTCGGGTTTTGTTTTGCCAGCTCTAGTACAAGGAAGGGGGGGGGGGGGGGGGGGGGGGGGGGGGTCCTTGTCAAATTATATGTCAATTTGACTTTGTTACACCGTTAGATTTGATGTTTGGTTAAAAATGTGATGATGGATATGCATAAAGATTATGTTATTCATATTTTTCATCAAAACGGTTGACCCTTTGGTGGGACAAACTTGGATTGATGTAAATTTTAAGAATACCTAATATAATTGATTTTGAATGGTTCACATTTCAATCTGAGCTCCAGTATAGTGTTGCAACTTAAACTCTTATTTGGATCCGGCTTTGACATTGTGAAGCCCTAAGAAGTGGAGTGGAACTCAGACAGTAGAGCTTCCCCGTTAGAAAATCTTAGATGCTTAAACTTGCTTACAATGTTGGTAATTTTAACTCTTTATAATATCTCTCCATTTTCTTTCAAATAGCAATATAACTCTACTTGTTTTTTTTTATTATGATAACAAAAAAAAATTTTTTTTTTGTCCATCCAACTCATCATTTTAAAATTACAAGCAATATACTATCCGTAATTACATGCCTTTTACTTCAACTTAAATAATCTCAATAATGATGCACTTTTTGTATTTTATTTTGTATTTTATAATTGGAGCATACTTTTAGATTCATACTCAATAAAATACTATTATATTGCACTAACTGGAAATGGACTCATATATAAGATTATATTCATGCTTAAAATGCTCAATCAAAGTTTAAAGAAAAATAAAAATACTGATGTGAATGAATAATTTTTAGCGTCACATTAAATTTACACTAATTTCTTACTTCTCATAGAATTTATATTATTTCTTTACTTTTTATTTTCTAAATTTCAAATATGGACACCAATGCATAAAAGTAATTACATATTGAAAGCTTTGACCCCTATCAATATTACTGTGGCAATTTTTAATTCTTTTTTGCATTTACAAATCCATGCTTTAAGAACAAGTAGTTCAGCTGGTGAATATTACTTATAGTTCTTGTGACATGCCTTTTTTTCCAAGTAGGTTCACAAGGGCTTGCACTTTAGTCAACAAGGTGACTGAATATGAAGAGAGCCCCATCCTCACAGGCTCTAGAGACATTGGGAAATTTTTGATAGTGCCCAACCAAGAGTCCCGTAGCTTGTAGCTAATAAAAGGACGGGAAAAAAAAAAGTAAGTAGCCTACAGAAAGCTTGAGTTGTAGGACTGGGACTAAGGAGAGCCACCTATAAAAAATCTGAGCCTCAAATGAATGCCGTGTGTCTGGCATGTCTTCAAATTTAAGTCCTATAGAAGCCAGACCCATTTCTACATTGACAGTAAGATCAATAACATGATTAGTAATGCATGAAATTGTGTCAATCAATTAATTACAATCCTGCACACTCGTATTTATTTTGGCGTTCCGCTTTGAAGTTTCACAAAATACGGTGAAAAGTCTAAGACAGTCGCCAACACATGAAACCCAGTGTTTGAAGAAGGCAGTGGTGGAGTTCTCCATCGAGTTATCGGCCCAAAGTCAAGCCCGAAAGGAAACACTCTCTATCTCTCCTCATTATCCCCCATCCAATCCCAGTAGAGGACGGCATGCATGGCTTGGGAATTTCAGTGTCCTCCGTTGTATCTTATGAATCAACCAAACACCTCGTTGCGATACTTCCCACAACAAAACACCCCCACACACAACAAAACAAACAAAAACAGGCTTATTCACATCTCAATAAGCCTGTTTTTGTTTTCAAACCAGCTGAATCCTCCTCTTCAAAGAAGAAGAGGGAACTCCATCCTAGGTCTTATTCATCTCATCTGAAGAAAGAAAAAAACATGCTATCTCGGGCTTTCTATGAGATGAAGAAGGCCCCCGCGAAGAGCCCCACGGGGGAGGAGGGCAGCGTGGGCAGCACCAGCAGGTCTCGGTCTTGCCAGCCCGAAGAAGAGGAGGCCTTCGGGCACATGAACGACCTTCCTCTCACCTTCTGCAGCACAACCTCTTTCAGGGCTGTTGGCCTCAGAGAGATCCTGCAGTCATCTGTAGAGGTGCTTGGGGAGAGTGGCCTCGGGATATCAGAGAAGGTGGTTTTGTGGGATGGGATGTCTTTCGTGGCCAAGCGGTTTCGGACGGTTTTGATGAGGAAGGGAGAGTTTGGGAGAAAAGTGGAGAGATTGGCGAACGCGAGTGTTGGGTGCGAGTATCTGGTTCCCCTGCGGGCGTATTTGTATGCGAAGAGGACGAAGTTGGTGCTGTTCCAGTACTACCCCATGGGCAGCCTTGCTGACTTGCTGTTAGGTGCGTTCCTCTCTCTCTCTCTCTCTCTCTCTCTCTCTCTCTCTCTCTCATCTACTTCATTCCCTCATACATCACCTAGGCCAGCAGGGCTGATCTTAAAGCCACACTTGTAAAATCCATGTGCTGCTCATTTGGTGGACCTTGAATGATGAGTTTGTGTCTGGTTCATATTCAAGGAGTGGAACTTCATAGTAAGTCCCACTATTGAAAATCTGAGTCTATCCAAAAAAAAAAAAACCTTGACCCCAAATTTTACTCTTTGAGGATGGCCACTTTACTGTAGCTCTCTTGAGTTCTAAACCCCTTGGCTTAGGTATCAAAAAAGAAATTTTTATTAGAGTAAAATTTAAAGATATTCCATGCTCAAAATTTCAATAAGTGGGCATTTCAAGAATTTTTCCAAGTGAAAGTCTCATAGGATCTGGACTGGCTGCAGCCGGAATTTCTCTACTCCACAGGGAAATGAGACATGCTTGTGGTGTCCATTCGACCATCCTGCCTTCAACATTTTTATACACAAATTACATATAATTATCGAATTGGAAATTGCAACATGCATGCAAAAACTTGTAGTGTGTGTGTTTTTTTTTATTGTTTAATTTTATTTTATTTTTGTTGCATTTGGATGGTTGTAACTTACAATTAGAAAAAAATTGCAATATTAAACGCATTTATACTATGTATAATGATTTTGTACATAATCATTATCACTTGAAAACCGAAACAGGGGAGATCTAATTGGTAACTCAGTGAGATTAATTTATGTGCAGGAGCAAGGATGCTGGGGCACACCCCCTTGGATTGGAACATTAGACTGAGGATCATTTTCCATGTGGCGAATGCTATCATGTTCATCCATTCGATTTCACCTGCACAAGTGAAACACCTCCAAATGAATGTCCATGGCAACATCAAGGCCTCCAATGTGTTCGTAAAGACTGATTTCTCCGCCTGCTTATCTGACTATGGCTTCTTTCAGCTGGCAGAAGCACCGGAGTCTCCTGCGGCGCAAACCCACAATAAGCCGGAGATCACTGACCTGGCAGGGGAGTTTTCACCCAACTGTGTCACACCAACTCAAAGTTGTGACATTTTCAGGTTTGGGACCGTGGTGTTGGACATCCTTGGTGGGCCCACAGCGCCCTTCCAGATAAGCTGTATACGGACAAGGTTAAATGAGATTAAGGAAGGGAGCGTGAGTTTTTTTGAGTTCTATGCAGAAGGGAGAGACAAGAAGCAGGCCTTGCTGGTTTTAGATATTGCATTGGCTTGTACCAACTGGTCTCCAAAGGCAAGGCCACCAATAAATCAGGTTCTGGAAAATTTGAGAGGGGTTCTCAGTATTGAATAGATCAGAGTTTGTTTATATTCTACACAGTGCTTGACCTTTTTACAATTCATTCATAGTTCTGCTTCTTTTGCATTTCCCCAGACTAGTTTTGGGCCTATTAATAAAATAATAGTCTAGCACTTTGGAGCCTTTCCACTCTGTATTTTTGTACCTATTCTGATAATGTTGTCAAGTGTTCACCTTGTGAATCACTGTCAAGCTGAATGCAGATATAGTATTGGATAGGGTTCAGAGCAATCCTGAACAAAATAAGAGGTTGGTACACCTTGAATTAAGCTCTTAAGGACAACTAACCTATGTCACGCGGCGACTGCAGTCACTGCACCATGCATGCCAAAGTAGGAAGCCCTAGCTTGAAAAAGAGCAAGCAACGGGTGCATCGAAAGATCCACGCGTATCAACAATCATGCGAGGCGCATTAGCCAACCTCTTGAGTCTAGAGCAGTGGTACAGGCATTGCCAATATCTATTACAGGTTTTAGGATTGACACTTTGTGAGTACTGAGTACTGAGTACTGAGTACACTTATGTGAGGCGCGTTTTGCCTGCTCTCCGACAAGGTCTTCGCCCTTTCCACATAGTAGAACAAGCGAGTCGCCGTGAGCCCAGCCTGTACTACTAGTCAAGGACGAAGCCCTTGAGGGAGAGGGAGCAACAAACGCCTCAGTAGTCTACAAATCCACTAGTGCCAATTACTGATTGGCCTGAAGAACTAATGGACCAATGCACCTTCTTATAGGCCACACAAGGTAGCAGCAAATGGATTTGACTGGCTGTGTGTGGTGGGGTCCTCATATCTTTGACACTTGATATTAGTGGCAAAGCCAGATCCCTTTACTACTCAGAAAGAGCTCCCAAATAAATAAAAGGGTTGGCCTTTAAGAGCCTTGGCGAGGTGTTTGTTCTCTGTTGAAAAGAGCGATTGAGGTCAACCACACATCTCTCTCAGCCATGTCTAAAATCAATTCATGCACTATGCAGAAAGATTCCCATTGACATTCTTCTTATTCTCACTTTTTTCCATGTCCTACTGCTCTCTCATGTGCATGGGGCATTTAACAACTTGAAGATGGATATCTCTATCCAGTTGGAACCCCTAGTGGGATTTTCTCATTTTATAACTGGGGTAGGGAGGCATGAAGAAACGAGTCGACAATAGGTCTAAATTTACAGACACTTCCAATGGATTTGGCCTGAGCCCAAACAGAGGTCTTCTAATCCTCCAAGGGCCTGTTGGGTTGAGTCAATGCCAATTCTGATTAACTCCATGTGCAAGCCAATTAGCCAACACATGCCTCGTCCCCCTTTTGACCTTAATGGGGGAGTATGAGCAACACAAACTTTCACATGATTTTCAATCGAGTTTTTTTATATATCCCTCTAATGTTTCTAATATTTGTTAATAGACACCAGTCATTTTAGTATTTGTAAAGAGGCCTCTACTTTAACGTTTTCTTACTTGTCATACCCCTAATTGAGTAGATTTAATAATAAAGAGAAGTGGTCATTAGATTTGTATTAATTTTGACAGTTTTGCCCATATCTTTATTTTTTACTAAAAAACCCTTATCATTCATTGGCGGTAGGTGAATCCTCTCTTTCAACATTAAAATATATATATTTTTATTTTTTTCTTTTTCCACACTGTTACTTTTTTTGGGAATCTCAGGGCTTCTTTGGTATCATTTTTTTAGAACAGTTCTTATAATAAGGGAGATTAAAAATAGATTTGGATGTTACTCTCGCGAGGCTTCTCTTTCAATATATATATCTCTCTCTCTTCACATAATGATTCTAAAGACTACGAAGGTGAGCCTTGTGGATTTTGAAAATTTATATTGGTCATTTCTTTGCATAATAGTTCTTATAAATTCATATCTCATAACTTATGTTTGTATTGATTATCTCTAGTTTCAAACATTTGAAAATGTGATTTGAAGAGTGTTTTTTTCTAAATGTAAATAATTATATTAATAGGGGATACAATGATTTAAAAAATAGTTTTAAGGAGCCCAACTATTGACCGAGTCAATTAGATGAATATATGATTTTATAGTGGACATATTAGATTAAATGAAACATCGCCCAATCACTTTTATCTAATGAAGTGATCTTAAATATAATTAATTTAAAATATGGTTTGCGCTTTCGCTGCTAATAGGGAAAGGATTAAAGACATTAATCAAAGTTGAGAAAATAAGAGATGAGCAGGTGTCAAACTTATGGCATTGAAGCAATTTAACAGATCTATTATTCAACTCACATTGGGCACCTATTAATAAATATTAGAAACCTTATAAGAGGTGTATACCAAAATGGTTGAAAGGGCAAAAGTGCCATTTTGATAAAGAAAATTGAGCAAAACCCTCAAGGTGATTGTTCATTACCATCAAATCCACATGTTTTGAGATATGAGCGGTATTAAAATGCCAAAGTATGGGCCTATTTATAAATATTAAAATCAAAAAGACTTATTTACAAATATTAGAAACCTTAGGGGGTATATGTGACACTCCGACCCTAATTAAGTCTGTTCAACACTACATAATCCTGTATTAGTGATTTCTCTATTGCTTTGTCTTTTGAGTTATGTTTTGGATCATGGATAGGTAGTTGAGTTGAGTTTAACCTGGATTAAGTAGACACAAGCCCTTTTTCATAATTTTTGGCTTTGTAAGATTTTGTCATATATGCATCATCTTGGTGTCATCATGTGCATCTCGTCACGCTTGTTGATTTCCATAATTGACTCACATGCAAACGACTTCGTTTATCTTCATTGGATGTTTATTTGACTTAAACTGAAAATTTCTTGAACTACAGGGACTTTCTTATAAAGTCCATATAACACTTGTCTTATATAAGATGAGAGCACCGACTCATCTCTTTCTCTCATCTTCCCTCTCTCAACGTACGTCCTTTTCTTCTTCTTCTTTTTTCCAGTCCCTTCCTTTCTTCTTTCATTCGGCTATCAAGCAGCAAACCTAGGATCCTTGTTGCACCTGTTCTATTGGTTCATCTCTTGTGTGGTCTATGGTAATCGTAGAAGCCCATTAGGACTTGATGAGTGGACATGATCCTCTCCCCTGCATTTTGTATCTTTTAGAAACCATATCTTCTCTTGCAAAGACATGGTTTCTTTGTACATATGCACAAAGTACTTAGTTTTGATGTATCATCTTCTTATGAAATGATCTTGATAGCTTTCGCGTACAATGGTATTGCACGTGTGTTTTTTTTGTGTGTGTGCACTTGGACTCGGTCTACCTGTGTACGCACGGGGGTGTGTGCGTCACTGATTGAGTTTAATCTTAATTTTCGATTTCTTGAGCTCAGGTCGTGACAGTATATGAAAAAAACTCTTTTCAATTTAAATTTGAAAAGAAAATCTTCGACTTTGGGGAAGCCATCCATCCTCATTGGAAGGCCCCCACTATTGACTCTTGTAAAAGCTATATATCTCTGGAAGGTTGATCCTATAAGGATTTTGACATAAAAAAATCCTGAGTCATAAAGAGTAAATTTTTACAATGGGCCTATTTATTAAAATACAAACTGTTCAAAAATAAATTTCTTTCAAGTATATATGTGGTATCCTCAAACATTATGTCTATGGGAATGTTCCACGGTTAACTTGATCATTTGGTTTCAAAAATATACATGTAATCAACACAATCTTATTATATATCATCACGTTTTCAGTAAAACGGTTAATCCACTGGTATGATAAACGGCTACTGGTATAAGAACTTAAGGATACTCCATATACCTTGCAGGCATTTATTTCTAAAGAGATTCAAATTTCAATGGAGTTCCACTCCTCTAATTAACTTGGGATTCCTCTACGTTAAAGCATCAAAGGATCCAAACTTGGCCACCTGAAAGAGAGTTCGGGTCATCAAGCCTTTGACTTAGAGATAACCTAAGCTTGTATGATAAATCTCTATAATGGAGCTTACTTATTAAAAAAAATAAGGATGCTCAAAATAAATGCCCTTCCAATCTATTTGGAAGTTCTCCCATGATCCTACTATTAGATTCATCATTTGATAAAATTTGATTGAAAAAAATGCAACAGTGTGATATATTATATATTTATATTATTGGAGGTTTAATGTGCATCCATTTCTCACCATATAGTGAGAGATAAACTTGATAGCGCCCACTTAGAGCCCTTATGATTATGGGATTTGAGAGGTGGCAAGAGGTACCTTAGATGGGCCAATAAATCAAGTTTGGGGTCAATCCCAATCCATAGCCCACAATTTTAACAATTTTATATTAAATAAAAAATTTGATCCTCAATCCAACAATGAAATTCATTTGGATTAGTTAAAACTCAATTGATTTATTGTAATTTAGGAGGTTCCATGTGTGTGGATAGTTTAGATGGTTCATAAGATTGGTCCTAAGATGTTGTCCCACAACATAATATGACGAGAGATAGATGTGCATAAATATTTTTCATTATGTATATATATCATATTCTTTATGGAAGGACCTTCAAGATAAAATCTCTCCTAGGAGGACCTTCAAGATTAAATCTCTCGTAGGTTGCATACATGACACGTGTCATTGACCGGCGCTGTTGATTGGATGGGTCCGAGTGAGACGTGCCCGGGAACACCTGTGGCTGTGTCCACCAGATCGTCCAAAATGGGCTCGCCCCGGTACACCGTACACGTGGTCCTCTCGTAGCCGAGGGCATTCTCGTCAAATTCCCAAAAATGCCAATGTAGCGGGAGAACGAGTCGGGTACCGAGTCATATCATCCTCTCCACGCGCGACTCTGCTTTTGGGGGTTGGTCTCCTCTGGGTTTTAGGGATTTCGTCCATGGAGTCTTCTTCTTCTTCACCCCCTCCTCCTCCTTCGAAGCGATCCCGCATTAGCGAGAGCTCCGCTTCTTCAGATGTTCTTCGGCCTCTTGTTGTTTTCGCCCATGGCGCTGGATCTCCCTCCTCTTCTGATTGGATGATTAGGTTTCTCTCCCTCTCCGTTTCAACTCAAAACAAACATCTTTTCCTTACGTCTCCTCAACTTGATTCTCATCTCTCTTTTCATCTCTCATATCAAGAATCTTTCTCTCTTTATGGATTACATTTACACTTACATGAACTCGTGAGTGATTTGGCGATCCATGGTGCGACCCCGTGATTTGTGTTTCTCCAGATGGAAGGAAATGCTACGCAATGCGCTGGATGCTGTTGAAGTGGTTACCTTCGACTATCCATGTGAGTTTAGGCCATTAGCTAATTTCACTAGTTCTAGCACTACTTTTGTGTTTTTCCAAGTACAGAGCCCCTCATTAGCGATTCTGGTGATTTGCTTGGGAGTTGCAACCAAGTTATTTCAGTTTTGGGCTTAAATGGGTACTTGGAATTCTAGATTACCGCCATTGATTGAACTCTTACCAGACATCTCTGGAGGAAAGCGGAAGGCTCCGCCAAAGGCAGAGAAGTTGGTTGAGTTCCATTCAGATATTGTCAGAAAGGCTGTCGCAGAATATCCTGAACATCCGCTGATTTTGGCGGGGAAGTCAATGGGTTCAAGGTGAGGCCAGAAAGATCTGCTCATTGCTGGATGTGCATGTGCGTATCGGCTCTGATACATATTGTGAGAAACACATGTGCTTCTCTGTGCACTTTCTGGCACCTCTCTTATTTGTTGTTTGTTGTGAGCAGAGTCAGCTGCATGGTCGCGGGCGCGGAAGACATCCGCGCGTCGGCAATAGTTTGCTTGGGCTATCCACTGAAAGTTGTCACTCAACCACCTCATCTGTTTTCTGCTTTGTTGATTTGATATTTCTGCACCAAGTAGTCATTTAATGCCTGTGTCTGTATACTCACCTGTCATGCTCTTTAGGGAATCAATGGAGCCGTTCGAGACGATATTCTGCTGCAGCTTTCGGTTCCTATTATGTTTGTGCAGGTATTTACGGTTTGAGGTTGCATGTTTTCTGATATATTTGTATGAGTCCTTTCCCTGTTCTGTTGTTACTTGTTAGTGTGATACAATTCATGGTGAAGGGTAGCAAAGATGGACTCTGTCCGCTGGATAGGTTGGGCATTGTTCAAAAGAAGATGATTTGTGTCAATGAGTTGCATGTGATTGATGGCGGTGACCACTCTTTCAAGATAGGAAAAAAATTCCTGCAATCGAATGGATCCAACCAGGATGAAGCAGAAAAGCAAGCTGTCAGGGCTATTGCGGAGTTCATCTTTAAATCTATCCAGGTTAAGTGATTCATTGTGTCTATGAGAAACACTTATTTCATAGTCGCATCTTGTAACAGTGTAGGCATTTTGTATCCTGCCTTTGTAATACTTCTTGTTGCTGCACAAGGGTTTAAAACGGGGTATAGGTGAGTTATGTAAAGACATCCTTGACTGCTCTTTTATGACATGGTAGTGTGGCCCTCCTTCTACCTTGTGATTTTTTGCCTGATCAACGGAATACCATTAGCACAATAAAACCTTCTTAAATCACTCAAGAAACACCTAGAGTAAACAGTTTACAACAAAGATAGAGGAGATCAAGAGCACATTGAAATCTTCTTAAATCACGAAATACACACACAGAATAAACTATAAACCGCAAACAAACTTTCAGTATTGCACACAAGCAAACAAACACACAGGCACACACACGCGGGCACCAAAAAAAAAAAAACTAGCGGGCCTATTATAGTGAGCTTCATTTATTTTCTCCCAACAATGCTGTTATCTAAGAGCTATTAAATGACAAATATTGACTGATTCTTTGTTGTGCCACTTAAATTTATTTAATTCCTTTTGCATTAGAGTTATTTGCATTTGAAGGGAGAGTTGTGTAGTGTGCACTTAGGACTGGACTGTAGTAAAAGGGATTTCGAAATTCAAAATCATAAAAAAGTGGGCTGCACCTAGTACAAAGGAGTCTATGCCTAAGCGCACCTCTGTTTAGCACAAGTAGTGGTAAAGGTGAAATTAAAGTAGGTATGAGATGCCACCTTTTTTACTTCACCATATGTTTGGGTGAAAAAGGTGGAGTGAGTAAACTTATGATGTGACACAACTCACCTTTACTCCTCCACAAGCGACTTCTTTTTACACACACAAAAAAAAAGTGATAAAGTTTTGTGAAGTAAACTTTATGATGAAAAGTGCTTTTTTAATCTACTTTCTCTTCCCTATATACCTCATACTATCCAAACAAACATTTTTCCTAACCTCGACTTTTTTTCTGAGCAGTATATGTAAAATATATTAAAAAGAAGGAAAGTGGATCAAAATGCAACAAAGAACATCTCAAGATTGTATACTGGTATTAAGAGATATATATATCAGATGCCGACCGAACAAAGAGGAAAACTTGAGTTACACAATAACACACCTCTACTTTTACTTCAAATCTTCAATACACCTCACCTTTACCTATTTCCATGATGTGAGCACCAGCTTACCTTTACTTGTCCACATGTAAATGATTATAAGTTTTCTATTTGATTGTGAATATACTTTCTATTATTGTACGTAAAAACTATCTTTTGTAACCTATATAAACACATTAATGGATATTCTCTCTCTACTTTCTAGTTGAGAAGGGGAGTTCTCATCAATTTCTCATTCCTCTTCAGTGTTCCTCAAACTCAGCTTTAAATCCTTTGCATTATGTTTTTTATACTATTACTGAAAGCATCACTGTTTCCATCAACACCGCTACGACGACTGATGCCATATCAATCTAAGGGGATGAGCCCCTTTATTTTTTTTCTCTTTTAGTTTAAGTTCCACCATAAGGGATGCCACTCTGATGTTGTATGGGCCATTCATGCACACATCTACAATACACCTGGCGGACATGCACATTAATCACCAACCCAATTGTGCCAAGCATAATCCAAAGCGACACCAGAAAAGTAGGTCTCAGCTGTCTTAGATATCAGATGGAAGATTAAACAAGAAAAAGTTGAACTGATTCAGCCGAAAAGGAGGTTATGAAACAAGCTAAAGAAAGCACCACATGATAGTTTTGTGTGGGTCCCTAGCCCAGCTGAAGGATTAGTACTGTTAGATTGGCAGTTCACTATTGATAGTTTTGGCCCTATATATAGGTGGTGTTTGGATGCAGGATAAGGAGGGGATAAGTGGGGAGATAAGTAACTTTTTTATCCCAATCCCACTTATCCCTTGTTTGTTTGGGTTTTTAGTACATGGTATTAAACTATCCTACTCCCAAAGCTACAGTAACTTAGTACCCAGTATTGGGATTTAAATAATCCCACCTGGGAGATGGGATTATTTGGGTGGGATTTAAGTGAGCCTGAGATTATATTTTTTAGGTCAGTTTTACTCTCAAAACTATTTCCAAGTGACATTACTGCCATTTAAAACCCTATAAAACCTTACAAATCCCTTGTCCCTCATTTATCCAGACACAACCAAACATGGGATTTGATTCATCTCTAGGATAAATGGAATTTCATCCCATACAATAATACCATTGGATGGGCTTAGATGGTATTAGCTATTCAATTCCATCCAAAATTTATCCAACTTCCAAATACACCCATAATGAATTTGACGTAAAGAAGACACAAGAGGGGTGACTGGATAAGTAGAACCCATAGTTGGACTTGCAGTTGGCTTTATAGAAAGATGAAGAACAACTAAAATGTTTGAGGTGGTTGCTTAATATTAAAGAGCACCGGCATGGTGTGCTGGTTGGTTTACTAGTTGTATAAGCCATACGACTAGAAGTAGTTGTGGATTAGTCATTTAGCAAAACTCAGCTACATTGGACATTGTTATCCAAGCAAAAGCTTGGATTTGATAGCTTGAAATGTTGTGGGGCTGAATTTTTTTTACGTTGCTGAAACAAAGCCCCATCTTAGTTTGTATGGTCAGTGGAGCGCTGAGGAAATGTGGTGGCAATTGCTGTTTGTATTGCCATTAGCCCTTCAGCTTGAAACTCATCAAAAAGTAAAAAAAGCAGTCCGAATCAGTTCTCATTTCTGAAAGCCATAAAAGGGAATAACCATAAAGAAATAGAATGCACAAAAGTACATCCCTGGACGGAAAAGGATTTGATGATGATGAAACTAACAAGACTGCTCCTCCATTCGCCTTCATTTTGTTCTACAATATTTGGTTTCTACATATAAAGAACTTCGGTCACGGAGAATTACATGGTTCTGAGATTTTTATTGTGTTGAGGGGGTGATTATGACTATTGAGCCAATTAGTTGGTCCATCTATAACAATTGGGGTACTCAAAACTTTTAATCATCCAATTTCTTGGCCCTTATATCTGGACTCTTTTGGTCTTGCTTTGCTGTTTTTTTTAAACTGTTCAAAATATTGATTTCAAGGATACATCTCAAACTAGAGTGTCTTAAAACCAGGTGTGGTTTCATTGGATCAGTTGGCCAATGTTTCACCATAGATAACAGAGTTGGCTTGATGCAATGCATTAGTACTAAAGAAAAGCTTGTTAGAGCGAATGCAAATCATTGAAATAGATTAATGATTAAGCATTCACATGTAAATCAAATGTAAGAAAAATTTAGGACATCCAGTGCTTGAGGACCTGCGGAGGATAACATTTTTTTTTTTTAGCTGTTTGGGTATCTAATGGACCACTAAACACTAGATCTAATTCATGCACTTGCCCCCAGACGGCAACTTTGTGTGTCCCTAACTAGCTGAAGTACAACGTGGGCAAGGAGAGCAGCCTTCCAAGGATTGGGAACATGCAAAAGTTTCAATGGTTGTTGCTCTTTGATCTGCATCCTCCGGTCTTCCAAAATCAGGAGGCCACACACTTGGCCTTCCCTCTTTCTGCACAATTGCTCCAGCACTGCACCTCTTTCAAGACTCGCATCATTCGTCTGCTAGCATCTTGAACACCACCAGATTCATTAGATCCTCCAATACAGAACACCAACATCAACAAAGCCCAACTCATTCCCTGCATGGTAGATGACAAAATAATGACCTTAAATTTGATAATCAGCAAGCCATTGGCACAAATGTATTAAGTAAATTTGTAGAATATATCCTAATACCAAGTGTTAGGAGCTAGTCAAGAATTTCAAGGCTTGATGAAGCTATGCTACAATAAGAATCAGTTATTTTCGAAGGACTGTATACAAAGTTGACATATATCAATCAATGCAAATAGTGTTATACCTGCACAAACCCTCCAGGATCGTTCTAAATCGAGGCCAAGACGAACTTTACAGGGGATTTATTGAAATTGATTTGAATTCAGAATATGTTACAATGGCTCCTGGATGGGGAACCACCCCATTTATGTGTTCACATGGCTAAGCAGTACAGGGGATATGTGGGACCAGACTGCCCAGAGTATCAAGATAGTGGGTACCACTGGTAAGATCTCAGCTTTTAAGGCTATACACGTATACAAAAGAAAGGGGTTTAGTGCCAGTTCTAAAGTGGCGATTGTATGTTTAACCCCATATTTTATTATATATATATATATATATATGGAGAATCTTCATATGCATCCGTTTGTCACTATTTTTTTTCGTGAGAACTTTAGGTGGGGCCTATCTATCACTCAATCCAAACCTTACAACACACATGAGACCCCATGATAGTAACTCGACTCAAGTTTTGGTCGGATCCAAATTTATTAGACCGTTGGATCGATTGTACACCAATCCGAACGTAATGAATTTGTGAGCCATGGATGAAGGGGTCATGGATATGTGATTGGGGCCAAATTTGATATGTGGAATGGTTTCACATAGATCTTTTCAACCTTCCTAGTCTCATCCCTTGGTGGGGTTCATAGTGGACCCCACCAAAGAGTGTGCACAAAAAGTCCATGAGGGACGTATGCATAGAAAAAGGCCCATATATATATATTGTTTATGATATATTGTTTTTCTTTTTATCCCCCACTTAATTTGATTTATTACTTGATTAACCGTTTAATTTAAATTCTTGGTTATGACTGCAGAGCACCGAACAACATCTTCACCCAAGCATCTTCACCCAAGTAATGGGAGAAGATAGAGATGGACATGTTCGCACCTCCCGGTTGAGTGTCACCTCATCCGATATCTCAGCTATTGAAGCCCGGAGGACGCTAGAGGGTGAGAGGGCTATGATGATAGTGAGAGGGCTATGATGATAGCATGTGAACAGAGGATGGTGAACAATGGTGAACAAAGGATGGTTGCCAGGGACGAGAGAATGGCCCAGATGCAAACCCGAGTGAGCCAATTGATGACATTGATGCGGAGGTTCATTGAGAGTCGCCAGCAGTCTAATGCATCTGAGCCAGTGCGTAACATAACATATATTTTAAAAATTAGTTATATTTGGATTTAATTCTCTTTACATATCTCACTAATACCACTTATTTATTCCTATTAGGTTTTTGGTGCTACTTCCAAAGATGTCCAACGTGATGATTGATGATGGATATGGGGGCACCATTGTTTGAAAATTATTGTTTTTAAATTTTTTTATATGATTTGTATATATTTGATGTGTATTCGGATATGTATACATTTTAATTGTTCATATTAATTAATTTAGTTTCATTACCTAAAAATGTATAATTTAGCATTAAAATTTACTATTGAGGGTAATTGTTTTGTGTGAATGCATATGGACGTGAATGCTAGAAGTTACGGGGTTCATATATATTTTTCATTTTTGGTATAACAATTTTTTTAAATGCACTTAGTTGCGGACAAAAAAAAAAAAAAAATGTCCGCCAAATTGCTCTTGCTACCAGCAATTGTAAATGAATAATCTTTCTCAACACACGAGGCTGTGAAGGATTTTTTACAACTGTAACGGTTGATTAGATTAAAGACTTAAATGAGTACAAATTAATGAAAAAAAAATAGAAGAAAAAACATGCAAAGGTATAAGAGCTAGATATTAATGGACAAAAGAATGTTTCTATCCACCCCCAACATTGTCAAAGCATTTGCCATCCTGTTGCCGATCAGTAAAAGTGATGAAATCCAACATTTATAGATGAAGACAAGATTTTCATTTCGCTGAAGAGGAATTAAAACTTCCAAAAACCCTTATCCAAAGAAGACATTCAAGATATTGCATTAGAAGAATCGCTTTCCCCCAAAATGGACATAACAATCTTCGAGTTGACCATTGACTCTCCCAAGTCATCTTATTTGGATGAAAGACAGAGTCAAATACAATGGTGACTTAGCCAAGTCATCTCATTTTAATAAGTTATTTCCATTCTAAACAATTTGATAGATAGATCAAATTGTAAATAATTAATGTTTCTTTTTAAGTAATTCTAGATGAGATTAGAAGTCAACAATTTAAAAATATTGTCTAGAATGTAATTTGATAGGTATATCTGATCCTTTTTATTTGATATTTAGACTAACAAATTATGTAACATACTAATGTGCAACATATTTCTTCTATTTTTTATTATAGTATTTTCCGCATGTATAGATTTATTAATTTAAATTAATTATCCTGAATACATGTAAAGAAAAGGATATTTATATTTTATAAGCACCGGGTTCTTTTTAAATATTTTTAAAATTATTTTAAAAAAGTATTCCTCTCTTGAGTCTCTGCATTGACTATATTTGAGTGTGTGTGTGTGTGTGTGTGTGTTTTTTTTTTCTTTTTGATGAGTTGAGTTTGAACTATGAGTTTTTCAACCTTGCTTAAATTTGCATCATTGTTCTACTTCCAGGTGTGCCGCTTGAGAGATACCATTGTCATTAAAAAGTGGCTTTTTTATACCATACATATAATATTGAAAATAATATTAACATATAATTCTTATAAAATTAAGGAGGTTTTGGTAACTCATGCTCTTATTTTGTGACTTGGAGCTTATTTGCAAACTAGAGCTTTTGCACTAAAAAAATAGCTAAGAGAGGCTGCTTATTTTTAGAGCTTTTAATCTAAAGTAGATGAAGGTGAATAATACAAAATTTATAAGTATTTTAGATGAAGATAATCTTATAAAATTTTAAAATGATGTGATTGGTGGATTCTACATTTTAGTTTATAAAAGATGGCCCTGATTGCTACAAACTTAAAGGTAAGCCCCAATTTTCCCATGAAAAAGTGAGGAGAGGCAATTACCTCTTTTAGGTGCATTCATCCCTGCCAATGTTCACACCATCGATTTGAAAGTATTGCAAAAGATATAATTAGTAAGAGGAGTAATTTCTATTATCCCCTTTACAACAGTCACAGTGTGAGTTTGGCCACATCACACCAAATGTCTTGTATCTATCTCGTCCCCTATTATCTCTGAATATCTAGGTTGGTCAATATCTTAGTGAGGCACCTTTCTTACTCTATAAAAATAATTATAGATTAATCCCTAATTACAGCGCCGATGATGAAATACTTGTGAGTGTGTGTGGATTCCGTGTGTGAGCACTTATTCTTAAAAAAAACTCAAAAAAGTTGTGGGGCCACTGCATGGATGTGAGGTCAGGATATATGCTTCCATGTAAGCTTTAAGACCATAGGACTTTGAGTGAGACCTTCTTGGCACACTTTGATTGTGTGGCTCAACTTTCAACCTTTTGAAGTAGAACAAGTCGCAGAAGAATACATCGAGCAAGAAGATTAGAAAAAGTTTAGCTAGAATGTTAAATTCATAGTGTTGACTTCAAATGATCTTGACCCGGTGTCTTCATGGGGCCCATTACCATGCTTTTCAAAGTTATCAAAAAGCTTCATGCATGCCGAAGGCGATT
The DNA here is from genome assembly GCA_037013555.1 of Sextonia rubra. Taxonomy (NCBI): domain Eukaryota; kingdom Viridiplantae; phylum Streptophyta; class Magnoliopsida; order Laurales; family Lauraceae; genus Sextonia; species Sextonia rubra. The sequence continues at coordinate 47,125,089 of JASUAD010000001.1, forward strand.
GACGAGCGATTGAAGCTACCGGAGGCCAAATTAGGCTATTTCAAACGTCAAAACATAGCTTTCGTGCAAAAATCATGTTGCTTGTTTAGAGGAGTTTTTCTGAGTCAATTTAAGTTTGAGTATATTTGAAAACTGTTAAAGTATTATTTAGAGTTGATCGAAGGACTTTATTGTAAATTCTTTTATTTTTACTATTTTTAATACGTTTTCTGTTTCAAATAATTTGGGATTTTCGGGCTCTATGAAAAAGTGATATCAGGCCTCTTTTTAAAGAATAATATGAATTGCAATTTATTTTAGGATTTTCCCCATCTCTTTCTTATGGATTCAAAGTATTAATATTAGGTTGAAGACGATAATGTTCTTCATTTGTTTGTCAGCTTAGCGTGCTTCCACTACGCCACCTTCCCATCCCAACATGACATCTAAATACCTGCCCCACCAGCATATCTTAAAAGGGATGTCAATTTCGTCCGAGCAATGTTCACGGTTAGATGAACCTTTTTACAAGATACAAATTTCAATCCTACTTGTAGTCGTTTGCCACGTTTTTAATTTATTGTTTCATCTAATGGTAGTTAAAAGTGCAATCGAAGCCCAGTTGGCTCACGAGGATTGCAAAGTCAAATATATGGTTGGGCGGTGGCTCCTGTAAAAAAGTAATGGAATGTGCCTATCAGAAAGTGTTTTGGTTGCAACTAACATTAGCATAACGTATTTGCAAGGATGGAATGTGCAACTTGTGGACTTTAAAATGTAGTATAAGAGGAATGGAAAGACGTTCTGTTTTTTCATTGCTAGTTGTTGGTGATCAGCTTGATTCCATTGAGACTTTTTTTTTCTCTCTCTCTCTTTTCACTAGCCAAGGTGGCTGGACTTTGAAGACGCCCGACCATTGGGTTGGCAGCAAACACCAGCACATGTGGATAAGATCAACCGGTCCACTTTGACATCGGGTCTAATTAGAGGAGTGAGATTGTTCTATTAGTTTCAAGTTCAGTTACGATAAAAGGATCCAAATTCAGTTTTGGAATTGGGGCCAACTAGAGGATCAAGATTTAGTTTTAAAACTGTGTCCGACTTCTTTTTATTTTTTAGTTTTTTAATAAAAAAATTGCTTAAAATAAACATATCATTAAGATTATAACAATGTATTAAGCTTATCACTTCAATATTAAACATAAAAACGTCCAATAAAACTTAAATTTGAGCCAAAATTTTCAATATTAAAGACTTATATGTAGACCTAATTCAAATGGATAGCGATTCTTTGAACTAAAAAACTTGGGCTGAATGTCCTTGTGAAATTTGGCCAAGCACTGAAAGGCATAGCACCCCACTAAGATGACCAACATCTCTACTCGTGTGCAACATGCACAAACTTTGTCCTGGTGGTAATTAAATTCACTTTTCTCATTTTCCTTCCTACTCCAAACAAACCGAAAAAGAAGACAAAAAAAAAAAGAGAAAAAAAGGAATTAATGTAACGTAGGAAAACTCTTTCCAAGGAGTGGACTGCTCTTGGCAACACAGCTGCATGGGCCCGCTTAGGCCAGCCTTCCATGAGTGCAAACCCTTTTGCACTCTTTTTCATTATATGATCTCGCATTAGTCCTAATTTTATACTCATTCAGTTTGTACCCATAACTGGATCATATTATAAGGAAAAAAAATTATGATCAAAATACCATTAAATTTTAAAATTATTAAATTAATGACGAAGATAATTTGATGAAGGCGATTGTTCGGCTCACCTTTATTAAAAAGGCTCTCTTTTTCTCGGTGATAAACATGCTTTAATTAGCCCTCATGAGTTGGACTCATGATAAAATTATACAGTCGGCTAGCTGGGAAAGCAATTTCCCAAAATGTGATAAATGTCATAAGCATCAGCCAGCTGGAGTTTTAAAGGAACCTGAATCGTCCAGCAAAACTCGTTGGACTGTTTCTCCCCAGGAAAAAAAAAAAAAAACCACACGTGCATTGCAGGGGTATTTTCGTCAGAACACAATAAATTCCCCTTGCTTCGTATATTGCAGTAAAAGCGAAGAAGAAGAAACAACACGCGATACGCGCTTCACTCATTGTAACAATCTCGGGGCATATGCATATCTAAGGGCCAAGAACAATATCATAAAATGACGAAAACACCCCTCAATGCGACACTGGATGGTATCCCTTCCCCGTTATCAGCGGTGCTCAGAAACCTTATCCGTTGGGTTAACTCAGAAAAATCTTGAGATTGAAGAGTGGAACTCAACAATGGAGCCCACCTATTACCTTTTTGCTCTCATAAAAATTGTTTTTCCTTTAAATGTGTTGAATAAGAGTTCATATCTCCTATCGCAGTAATGATTTTTGAAACTCTACCATAGGTCTCACATAATGATGATTTTGACCGGATTAGATGAATGCCATCCTCTTTATTGTTTGATTAAGCATATGATATAGATATAATTGTGCTAATGATAACTATTTTATAATAGGACCAACTTTTATATATTAAAATAAAAATATAAAGAAAATTTATGGATTTAGAATAGATGGGACCCACTATAGAGTTCTACTGCTGCTGCAGCTCAGTATTTCTTAGAGTCAATGCCGCAGGGGATTCCATTTGTGGTCCTCTCTCTCTCTCTCTCTCTCTAAGCTTTACTTGGTTTGCTTTTACTCCCCTTCACAGCTACCTTGCGTTATTTTCAATACCAGCTGGTTACAAGAGCGAAACTTCTAAAGAGAGAAGAAGAAAATCTCAAGCCTTAAATCTCAAATCTCAATAGCATTGGCGCCTGATTGAAGTAGAACAGCCAGCTCTCTTCACGTGTTGTTTTTGAGTAAAATCATTGACTGAGCGAGCAGATACATCTGAATTTCTTCAGATGATTCTTGGGTGAGTGAAATTTGCAGGTTTGGAGAAATGGGTTCCATGGAAAACGGGGTTTTCTTCAAGAGAACCCCATTACTGCGTTCTTCATCGAGCAGAGGCGATCGAAACCCGTTTGCCCACAAACCCAGATCGAGATTTGCTCGATTTCTCCTCTTTGAGAAAGTCGACTACTTTCAGTGGATTTGCACCATTGCCATCTTCTTCCTCGTCGTCATCCTCTTCCAGGCGTTCCTTCCGGTCTCTGTGGTGGAGAAATCAAGTGACTCGATGAGGGGGTTGAGGGGTTTGGAGGTTTCTGGAGACTTGGGTCATTTGAAGGAGATGGGGTTGCTGGATTTTGGCCAAGGGGTCCGCTTTGTGCCGTCGAAGCTGTTGGAGAAGTTCAGTATAGAGGCTAGTGAGGCAAATCGCTCTGCAGCTTCGAGCAGACCCGGGATTCGAGCTGCTCTTAGAAAACCACAGCTCGCATTGGTTAGGACTTGGGACTTGTGTAGCTTTCGGCAATTTGTTTTGGTGGGCTTTTTATTTGGTGGGTGCTTGAGATTGCATTTTGATGTTTTGCTTGTTTGGGTGGTTGTGGGTGTTTGCTTGTAGGTGTTTGCGGATCTGTCTGTAGATGCTGTGCAGCTGCAGATGACCAGTATTGCGATGTCTTTGCAAGAGATTGGCTACTCAATTCAGGTAGTTGAGACTTGGCTTTCAACTGATATTAAAATTATTAGAGAATTTTGCTTGCTCAATTTTGGCATTGTTGATGATGAAGGGTTGCTGACCGACACTCTGCTGTTATTTCTTGGTCACCTCACACCCGTGTGATGAATTAAAACAACGAAAGAACAACTACAATGTCTCATGGGAGTGTTCCAAAACATTTAACCATATCTGTCTACATCTCTTTAGCTTGGTCTTAAAGACTAGAAAAATCCATGCTTCATCATTCTTCATTTTTATGCTGAAACAAAATAATCAATCTTTTTTTTTTTTGGTCAAAGTTGATTAGTTTCCCTTTGCATGCAGTAGTATTACCTCCCTTTTTTTTTTATTTTTGTTTGGAGTAGAATTTCCTTTTCATTGGGTTATATATATTTTGTGTTTTTCTAGCGTCATGGACGGTGGTCAATTATTTCCTATCCTGACAATTTATAGCCATGGTGCCTTTAGTTATTGTTAGAACATTGTCAATTTTGTGTTGTGTATTGTGCAGATTTATTCGCTCGACAATGGTCCAGTTCATGCTGTCTGGAGAAAAATAGGATTTTCTGTCACTGTTCTGCAAATTAGTAACAAGTCAGCAGTAGCAATAGACTGGTTAAAGTAAGCCCCCCATGTTACTTCTTTGAACATCTTGAACTGCTAGACATTAGTTTATGAGAAATTTTCTGGGAAGAGATAATTGAGGGTGGGATTGTTCTCTGGCCATTTTGGATAACTTTTTTCTTTCTTTTTCCCCGTTTCTGCAGCTATGATGGCATTCTTGTGAATTCTCTTGAGGCTAGAGACGCTGTTTCATGGTACATGTCTTTTCAACCAAATAGCCTAATGTAAATTTTGTATGTTCAAAACTTTGTTCTCTCTCCTTCATTTTTTTTCCTTTTTTCCTTTTACTTAAAGCATTCAAACTTGCTTTTGTAGAGTTGTGCTTTTCTTTTCTTTGAACTTGTACTTGGAGACACAGTTCGGAAAATCGGAATCACATCGTAAATCGTTCATACCCATTAATTGAATCGAATTGTGAATCATATCGCAAATCGTGAGAATTTTTATTTTATTTTCTAATAAAATGAAAAATAATTGAAAATAAAAAAATAGTTATTCAAAATTCATCCATTTTCTCATTCATAGCAATATAAATGCAATGAAAAACTAGTCTATCCAACAATCATATCAAGAACATCATGACACATATAAATATATAATAAGTGATATGTGTTAATATTTAAATAAGTTAAGGCATCAATATATATATCTATTTTTTATTATCTTTAGATCAAAATATAAAGTAAAAATAAAATCCAAATCAGTTTTATATAGTAGGATATCTTTTGAAGTGAAGAAAGTGTTCATGAAGGACAAAAAAGATTAAAAAGAAGAAGAAGATATAGATAAACCCCGTATGTACAGTCAAGCACTTTAATAAAATGCATGTGCTTTATTCATCTCAGAAACCTTCCCAAAGCCCTAAAAATCCTTCAGAGGTTTCTTAACCACTAACTAACCTTTTGGAAGTAAAAATGCTAGCAGAAAGAACGAACAAAAAGAAAAATATATATTATTAATATTAACATATGGGTTGTAGTTATTCTTACTCAACCAAATCGGGTAAATCGTAAGATTCACTGAAATGAGTATTGAATTGTAAGATTCTCATCTTAATTGTGAGATTTATTTGTAATGGGATTCATTGCATGGATACGAATTGTTTTCTTTACGATTTGGGATATGAATCATAGGATTTTGATAACAATGCATGGAGCTTTTAAAGCCAATTATACCTCACATTAAAGCACATTCAGTTGGGGAACCCAGGTGGAGGAAATGTTTAGACAGATATACTACATTTTGGGTTATGCTACATTTTGGGTTTTACCATTCTTACCCAGAGAATTATTGTTTCTATCTAATGCCTAGTTGTTCTTTTTTGTTTCCTTTATCTGGTAATCCTATAATTTATTTATTTATTTTGTCAATCCTGGTTTATAGTAATCTTCCACGTATATAAGTTTTTCTTTTTCCCATCTTATGAGCAATAGCTTGTGTCCCTGTTTTTGGTTGTCTCTATGGAGCTATAATGCTTTGGTCTATGGCTTGATATGGGGTTTACCAAGAATCTGAACGGTGATATTATTGCATGGTTATGATGAAGAGGGTCAGTGCCTTTTTGTGAATGTTATTAGAGATGGTCTCTTAGTTTTCAAGTGTGGGCTTGCCATTGCTTGATATGAGTTGTACACTTGTATGTTAATTTCACTAACGCCATGAGCAAGGTGTTGATTGATCCCATTGGAAAAACAACACATCACTAAAGAGGGTAAAAGATGCTAGCTTGAAAATGATCATGTTATGCATGTGGAGCCTATTGGAGGTCCCAAAGAGACTGGAAATCAATGGCAAAATTGGACCTGTTGGTTCAATTGGTTGTTCGAAAAATCATCGGACCCTTTGATCACTAATTATGGGAAAATTTCCAAGCATGGCCATCAACAGCTAAAAACTCCAGGATTGATCATGGATCAACCGCCAAAGCTACACTCCCTTCGTTCTACGAACCCTTGTTGATTCTAAACTTTGTTTGCGAAGGAACTGGACTTTTGACAGGCTAGCCCTTTTCTCTGCGCCGCTTTACCCTCGAAGGAAAATGAGCATTGCTCCCCTTACTAATAGGGGCGCTAGGTGTTCCCGTGGTTCGCGAGAAGGAAAAAGGACTTATCTTTTGTGGCATCTGGTTTTAGATGAAAAAGAGAGAGCTTTGTCTATTGATGAACAGTGGAGTCAATCCGTTGCTGGTATTGCTTTGTTAGGGTCCCAACAGTTCAACTGGCTTGATATGGCGAAAATATGATGGTTGTTTGAGAAACCAAATGGTATGAGTAATTAATAGTTGGCTCTTGAATTTGAAGATAACAATGTCACCAATGCTTGTGAGACATTTTTATCAAAATATGGATGGATGACAAGAGACAATGTATCCAGAAGCATGCTGATAATTGTAATAGACAGAAACACCACATTACTCAAAATTGAAATGCACCACTAAAATAAATGCTACATGCCAAGCAAGATGCTTCACATGGGAAACTATTGCCAAAAAGGCCCTGTGCCACAGTAACGAAGAAGTCATTGTACTTTTTTCCCTTGAAAAGGTGAGTCGATTTATTGGAAGTTAAAGGCAAATATGGGTATGCCAAGATGTAGAGAGTACACATCCCAAGAGTGTTTCTTAGCAGAATAGAACCTTAGACCTTTAAATTAGATTATCCATCTGTACAAGGGGAAATTTTGTGGGAGTTCTAAGCTTCATTGCACAAGACTTTTTCACTTCAATATGGAGTTGAACTCATGAAAATCAGTAGCAAAATGTTCTCCAAGGGAACATTTAACATGTTGATGAGGCAAACTCTGTTTAGTAATAATTTGAGACGGAAAATTGGATCAATATAATTGATACGAATGCATAGTTGGTTTGTAACTTTTTGAGTGGTCATGCATTTCATTAAAAAAATGGGCATGAACTCATATTTTTGAGGAAAGTACATGAACTCATATTTTTGAGGAAAGTAAACTTCATATTTATTATTATTATTATTATTATTATTTCCTTTCCTTGATACCAATGACTGACAATTAACGACTAGTTTTGTTGAAACATAGGTAAACGATGCAACCAAACATGTCCCAAGGTGTTTGGCATGTAAACGCCATGTAGATGTGCATATTTCTTTTTCATCTGTTTCATTTATGAAAACTGGGACGTTAATTTACTGGTGTTTATGACCATTATCAGGAATAAAGTAGACTCATACCTGTTACAGTCTTTTGCAGGAGCCTTTTAAATCTTTACCCGTTATATGGACCATACATGAAAAGATGCTGGCTCTTCGTCTAAGAAAATACACTTCAAATGGACAGGTTCAACTAATGAATGACTGGAAACGTCTCTTTAATCGGGCTAATGTCATTGTCTTCCCTAATTATGTACTGCCGGTAATATTCTCAATTCTATTCACTGATACTCATTTTGTCTGCACATTTAGAACTTCCTGATCTTTATCATTTAGGGCAGATTTCAATTTACCTCTAGATACACATTTGTATGGTTGTCAGTGTAGCATGTTTGGTGCACCTCCCAATCTCTTTTAGGTGGTTGTCTTCATGGAGGGCAAGGCCAACCTTTTCATCATCGCATGTGGGGGGACATGGAAAATGGGAGCCACTTTTGTTGGCGTTCGCCTTTTCCTTCTGTTTTGCACGAAATTGATAGTTCATATGGAACAAAAGTTGTCAGTCTTTTGTAGAACTGTGACTGCACGTGTGCAGTTTTCATGGAACCTGAACATAATCTTAGGCTTTCATGATGGACTTGATCTCCAACTGTGAGATCATTTTTCTTCATGTTGGTAGTATGGAAAATGGGAGCCACATTTGTTGTTTATTGGCTTTTCTTTCTGTTCTTCACAAAATTTATAGCTCATATGAAACAAAGCTTATCAGTCTTGTGTAGAACTAGTCCTGCAAGAATCTGGTTTTCATGTAAACCAAACATAATCTTAGGCATCAGTATTTGGTTTTGTTGTGATATTGGACTTGATATCTAAGAATGAGATTTTTTGTTTGCTAGGTACAGATGATGTATTCCACATTTGATGCTGGAAACTACTTCGTCATTCCAGGTTCTCCGGCTGAGGCATGGGAGGCATACAATTTTTTGGCCTTACATAGGGGGCATGATGCACGAATTGACATGGGTTACACATCCAATGATTTTGTTGTTGCTATTACTGGAAGCCAATTTTCATACAATGGTTCGTGGTTGGAGCATACCATTGTTTTGAAGGCACTAGAACCACTTATTGCAGATTTCTGTCGTGATAGCAGTTCCACTTGTCATCTTAAAGTTGGTATAGTAAGTGGAAATTCAAGTAGTTCCTACAAGGTGGCTTTAGAGGTAAGAGCATGAGCTTTGGCCTATTCAATTTTCTTAATAAAGCATTATGTATGCAGCTTTTCTCGGGGTCGGGTGTGGGCGGGGGGTGAAGCTTTGGTCTTTCTATGTTCAATGAATACATCTTAACTGTAAATGCATTCTTTTGTAGGCAATTGCTCTTAAATTGGGCTACCCAGGTGGCAGTGTGCGACACATCGGTATTGATGGAGATGTGAATAGTTTTTTAAGCATTGCCAATCTTGTGATATATGGATCATTCCTTGAAGAGCAGTCTTTTCCATCTATTTTGCTTCAAGCCATGTGTTTTGGAAAAACAGTCATTGCTCCAGATCTTTCTATAATAAAAAAACATGTAGGTTTTCCAAATACTAATTTTATGAAGAGTTTAATTACTTGTTTAATAAAAGAGCTATTATCTGGAGTCTTCCATTTATGGAATCTGTCTTTTTCTGCCTTAAGCCATGGGAAACCCAATCACTCTCTAGGTCAAGTAAAAGAAACTTTATTTTGGGGTATGACAGCCTTGACAAAATCAGGTTGTGTTGATCGACTGGAACCAAATCACACAATTTACTATAAGTAAGATCTAACAAGTGTATCCCCATCTGCCCAGCAGGTTGTCCCCATCCCCCCGTTATAAACAACTGAACACTTGTAATAATTTATTTCACATCAGTTGGCCATAAAATTGTTAGGATTCTGAAATCTCTCTCCCTAAACCCTGAAAAGCTATGATGCATGGATTCTTCAAAATGGGCAACATATTGTGTCATATCGTATCCGATACTTATAGTTTTTATGTGTAAAATCCGTATCCTTGCCATGTCCATGGTTTGTCCCTTCCGTATCCACACCGTATCTGGGCATCATAGCTGAAAAGCCAAAAGGAATTGTTGGCCGTGTTGGGATGGAATCTGAATCAACTTGGTTCTATCCAAAATTTGTTCTTTGGTGGGTTTGTGAAAATATTTAGAGCCAAAGACTACCAATATACAAATGACTAAACCTGTTTTTCTTTTATGGTTTCACCTTTTGAGAATCTTTTCCAAGCATCCTACTGACAATCGCAATAAATATCAGATTGATGACAGGGTGAATGGATATCTTTTCCCCAAGGAGGATATTAGCATGCTGACTCAAATTCTATTTCAAGTGATCTCAAAAGGGCAGTTATCACTCTTAGCACAGAACATTGCATTGATTGGCAAAAGGCATGCTAAGAACCTAATGGTCTCAGAAACTATTGAAGGCTATGCTTTATTATTGGGAAATATTCTCAAGTTGCCATCCGAAGTTGCAAACCCGAAAGCCATTGTGGATATTCCTTTGCCACTAAAGAAGGAGTGGCAGTGGCATCTGTTTGAAGAAATACTGGACTTAAAACATCCATATTGGATCTTTAAGAACTTCAGCATTTTAGACAAGGTTGAGGAGCTATGGAACCCTACTCCTATGCAAGGGTCTGCCAATGTGTCCAGCACAGTGTATCAAGCTTTTTTCACAACTAATTGGGAGGAACTGAAATCAACTGAGATAGAAAATGCTAGAAAGAGGCGGGAAGAAGAGGAGGTAAGAAATGTGAAAGGAATTTGTTTCCTAGCTTTGTGTTTGGACTATGCAGGAATAATGTGATCCCAAACCTCAGCAGAAGTCTGTGACTCTGTTCCTGTGATGCAGAATATGTTATATATTGGGTCTGTAGTTTAGAGATATTGTATATATCAGTTTGAGGAACTCCACTGTGGATTGTGGTTACCTTGATAATCTCCCAGATTGAAAATTATTGCAAATTGTTATTTTTATTTTTATTTTCTTTGGAGTGTTGCAAAATACCCTTCTTAACTGGCTTTACGGGCCACCAGTGAAGGGTTCTGGTCTTCCAACCTAGGACATTTCCGGCGGCTCCAATCCATGGTGTCAATGTATCCCAAATCCTCATGTGTGTAGTTTGTGAGGGTGTCTTTTCTTTTTCCTTTTTTTTTTTTTTTTTTGACTTCTACCTCTTAATCTTTCCTGTTGAACTTGGTGCAGCTGAAAGATAGAACTGATCAGCCTCATGGGACATGGGAGGAAGTCTATCGTAGTGTGAAAAGGGCAGGTAGGAATAGAAATGAATTGCATGAAAGAGATGATAGGGAGCTTGAAAGGACAGGCCAGCCATTGTGCATCTATGAACCTTATTTTGGGGAAGGGACCTGGCCTTTCCTGCACCAGACTTCCCTCTATCGTGGAATAGGCTTGGTGAGTTTATCTAATCATTTTATTGTAGTTGTGCTTGAAATTTTTACAATTTTTTCAAATTTCAGGAAAATACAAATGTAACTGGAAATTTTTTCTACTCTATTTACTTCTGATATGATTGTTTAATTGATAGTCAACCAAAGGTCGACGACCAGGATTTGATGACATAGATGCACCTTCTCGTCTTCCCCTTCTTAATGACCCATATTACAGAGATGTCCTTGGTGAGTATGGGGCCTTTTTTGCATTAGCCAACAGGATTGATCGTATACACAAGAATGCTTGGATTGGATTTCAATCTTGGAGAGCAGTAGCAAGGAAGGTATGTGTTGATGTTAATGGATGTTTGGACCACTGTCATAATTTTTAAGATGATTCTGCTTGGACCTGTTTTATGCTACATACCTTCTTCTCTTTCCTGTTGCATTTGATTCCATGCTGTCAAGTGTCAAAAGAAACTTCACTTTCTTTTGGAAACAACATTTTGTATTTTGTCGTACTGGCATTGAATTTTTATTGCTCCCTTTCTCAGTTCTAACTGCCAACATTCTCATCAACTATTACCGTTAAAAAAAAAAAACATTCTCACCAACTGTCAGATCTTCCATTGTGGAAGTCTCATAACCTAGGACATGATGAATGTGATCCAAATTTGACGTGTTTCATGTGTCGAATGGGATGGATGGTGTTCCGAAAGTATAGTGACAAGAAGAATAAAAGTACTTATGTGTGCAAAAGCTTTTGCATTCAGTAATATTAGAACTGTAGTTGCTGATGATGCACATCTTGATCGACTGAGATATTCTACCCATAGGAGCTGCATTTATTTTGATGGATGGAAGTTGAGTTCACTAAGTAGCCAAGGTGGATCTAAACCAATAGAAATGAGAGCATAAGTGGAAGGGTATTTATGTGCAAGAGTGGACAAGCAGTTGTTCTTAAATGTTGGTAAGGAGCACATCAGGGAGAAGTTTTTTGCTGCTGCAGTTTAAACTTTGATGATGATAACTAATAAGTAGGATGACAATCTGATATAAATAAGGACCATGTTAAGTTTATGTCATTTAGGGAATTTCAAGGCTAACTTTTGAACAGGAGTCCAGAATAGACTGCTTCAGTTGTACTCTCTGCCTGCCAATATAATGATCTTCCATGAAAGATGGCACTGATTGTTGCTATATCTACTAATGGAGCAATAGTTCATCTAAATGTGTTTCTGTTGACTTTTTTATTACTGTAATGGAGATCAACAGACAATTGTCCTGTTTTGTATTGACTTTTTTCATTTTCTGCCTGACCTATTTTGGCTAAGTACCATGCATCACTGGACCCTACCATTTTATATAGTTGCCATATATAAATAAGCAGAGTTCTGTAGTGTCCAGATAAGTAAGTCTAATGAACCTGGCATTCCCATACTCCAGCATCTAATTGTGCTTATGAGAAAAATGGTTGCTTCAAGTTTTGTCTTATTCATTATATCCTTTGGCTCCATCAGATAGAAGATCGTACCCTTGTAATGTTTTTAGCCATGTGATCTAAGGTAATGGAATACGTAGTACCAAAATAACTTCTATAGATGACAATTGTCACTTTGGATTCAATAGATAACAGAGTTTAAGGGTTTGGTTTTTTAAAGATGCCAAATTTATATATTTGCTTTTTGTTTGGTGGGACAAGTGGACCCCACAAACATGCTGAGTATTCCATTTGAAAATGGTCACCACATATTCATGTTCACATACTAGCGGTTGCCACGCTATCTTTTTCATTAATGACTAATTTCCATAGATGATAATATTAGTGTCAGAAGACTTGAAAACAGAGTGATGACTTTAAGAATCACTCTGACATAGCTTCTCTTTGTGGTCACTTTGTTGCTGATATCGTATCCTTTTTTTTAATCAGGATTCTTTATCAAAGACTGCTGAAAGCATGTTGTTAGAGGCCATTCAAGCTCGGAGGCATGGTGATGCCCTCTACTTTTGGGTCCGAATGGACAAAGATCCAAGAAATCCGCTGAACCTGGATTTCTGGACTTTTTGTGATGCTATAAATGCTGGAAATTGCAGGTAATTCTCTTTGCATCTGTAATTGCTTATAATCATTGTTTATTTAATGGTGCTTATAATCAAATTTTAAGTGTTTCATTTAATAAATTGTGTTCAGACCATCTCTCATCCACCTGGGAGTTGGAGTGGCATAAGGTGTGGGTTTGCTTCCTATGTCTTATGTTCGAAACTGCCCCAGATTTGCTTAGTGTGCATTTGTGTGGGTTTCATGGGCACTAGTTGAGGGATTAGTCTTGTTGAGTCAAAGACCTCAGAGGTACCCATGTCATTAAAAAATAAAAATAACAAAAATCGGACCATCTCTCCACCACCATTATCACTGAAGTCTTATCCCATCAACTTGGGCTTGGCTTTGTGAGTTTTACTTCTTAACACAACTCAAGCCTCTGAAAAGCAAATCAAGTCATGTTCTTAATAACTCCACAATCCATGTTGTCCTTCCTTGCTACTTCATTCAAGGTTTTATTAGTTGCCTTCTACTTCTTTAACTTGTAAGCCTTAAACTACATGTGCTGAGACTTTTTTTTTACTTTTGCGTATGTCCTTAAACCATTTTAAGTGACGTTCTGAGGTACTTATGCTCATTCTTGATTCTATCTTTCCTTATAACTCCTTGTATGCATCTTTGCATGTGTGTCTAAGCTATGCACTAATATTTCTTCTCATTTCTGTGTCAAACATTTGACTCGATGGAACAGAAGCAGGTCAAACTACCTCATTTTATTCAAAGTGGCATTTGATAATCATGTGACGCTCCTCTAGCATCCCCTTTGTGTTGATCCTATTTTCTATGTCCAATTCAGCCCTCCATTTTGTTTAATAAATGCTCTCAGGTGTGAGAATCTGCTGAGTTATGTTTGGTTTTTACCAACTCAGCTTCTTTACTCTTGTATCTGCTAAATTTTCATTCAAAATACAGTTTTTTATACACATGGCTGTAAATAGGTCAGAGTGAAGAAGTAGAACATACAATCCAACTCTAGATAGATGGGTGATGGCTTCAATGATGATGGTGATATCCTGTCGTTGATATGCTAATTTTAAACCTTAGCCTTTATCCAAAATTCTAGCGTGTTGGCACTTGCTTTATTGTTTGATTAATTAGAACAGAATCTGCAAACTGATGCGTACCAATTGACTTTGTCATGGACATTCAGTCTTAGATATGCTAATTTTAAACCTTAGCCTTTATAAAAAATTCTAGGTCATTATCACTTGCTTTATTGTTCAATTAATGAGAATGACATCTCTAAACTATGCGTATCAATTGACTTTGTCACGGATATTTGCTGTTTAAGTTGTCTGTGAATCAATAGAATATATATGATATATTTCCCCATCCTGCAAATGTTGTACACTCTTGCATGTGGGCTTGCTAGTAAGATTGATGCAAATATCTGCTTCTAATACCTCTTCATAACCATGTTTCATCACCATCTGACTATATTTATTTGATTAATGATCTGGTTGATTGAAGGTTTGCGGTGTCTGAAGCACTTCGTAAGATGTATGGTATACGGCATAATTGGGACTCTGTGCCACCTATGCCAGTGGATGGTGACACTTGGTCTGTCATGTATAGCTGGGTTCTGCCAACTCGATCTTTCCTCGAGTTTGTTATGTTCTCAAGGTGACGCAAAAAGGTTATAGCTTGTATCTTTGCATGCTTAAGCTTCCTTCAGTCATGATGGAATGATCCTTATTTCAACACGATCTTGCTTCCTGCAGAATGTTTGTTGATGCACTGGATGCAGAGCTATATGATGAGCACCATCAAAGTGGATGCTGTTATTTGAGTTTATCTAAGGTACAGTTCAATTACTTGTCTTTGATTTTTATCACTTATAAGTCATTTGGACTATCTAAATGAATTATGGGGTCCTGGTCCTAAGCGTGAATTTATAGTTTATCAAGGTGGAGGATTCTGTACGTGCGGACCAATAGTTTGATCGTCTATACTGTTCCCCTTAATCCTTCTGTCCCCAGCGACCTATTTCTAATCTATTTAAATTGTGAAATGTTGCTTTCGTTTTATTGATTTTGTTTTTCTTCTATTTTTCATTCTATCAATCATCTTTTTGGTCATTGGTCCACTCTGTGGTCTGTTCTTGTAATAGTTTGCTATATCTGATGACGAGACTCAACTCTACAATTTCTTGTTCCAAAGAGAGAACTCAATTCATTTAACCGGCCCAGAAACAGAAAATTTTACCTATATTCGACTTTTTAGTTATAACTGCTGTCTCCAAGAGCAGTTCTGATTATCTAGTGAAATATTAGAATAGAAAAAGTGATTCCTATATTTTGTCATCTTCTTTGCATTTGGCAGTTTCTATTTGAATAGATCTTCTGAATTTTCATTTTGAATGGGTAACCTAAACGAACTACCCATGCTCTCAAGCAAAAGGGAGGTTGCTTGTTCTACTTCCTTAAATCATTCCTCAGTGTAACGATGGTGCAGGACCGGCATTGTTATTCTCGTCTGCTCGAGCTTCTTGTGAATGTGTGGGCATACCATAGTGCGAGGCGAATGGTATACATAAACCCTGAGACAGGTGCCATGCTGGAACATCACAAGATTAAAAGCCGAAGAGGTCATATGTGGGTAAGATGGTTGTCATTCACCACATTGAAGAGCATGGATGAGGATTTGGCAGAGGAGTGGGATTCTGACCGACCTGATCGGAGATCATTGTGGCCATTGACCGGTGAAGTATTCTGGCAAGGTGTTTATGAGAGGGAGCGCAATCTACGCCATCGGCAGAAGGAGAAGAGGAAGCAGCAGAGTAAAGATAAAATCTCTAGGATAAGAAAGCGTACTCACCAGAAAACATTAGGAAAATATGTGAAGCCCCCTCCAGATATGGGAAGCTCTAATTTGACTTGGACAACCCAGTAGATGTTATCAGCGAGCTGTTCATTATTTTTTGAATTCAGCTTTGATTCAATGATTCTTTTTTTTTTTTTTTTTTTTTGCCTTTGCTCAAAAGGGGTATATAGATATGTTTTTTTTTTCCTCCTTAACAGTTATTTTTATTATTATTTTTTTCTGGGTTTTGAGGGCGCAGATGCATGGTTTTGTAACTTGAAGCATGGATCAATTTGAATGCTTCTTAAGATGTAAATTCCATTCTTTTGTCATTTTAATTCTTGTTTCTTTTCTTCTATTTTGCTTCTCATTCAGCTGCATAATAATGGATATTTTGTATGAGGTCTTTTGCATCCTAGGGAGATCAGATTAATCTAGAAATATTGGCAATTTGCTATACTAAGTCTAAAATTTTCGTTCAAATTGTAATGGACCAAACACCCTACTTTCTCCGCCAGTGTCTGGACTACTCACAGCATATTAGTACCAAATGCCAACAGGTGCCAAATTAACCATTTTAGATCAATCCAACTCCTGAGAGGAATTGTTCTTTAGTATATTATGTTTGTACTGGGGAAAAGAGGAAACATAGAACTTCTAGCAGATAATTTTGGTTCATTGATCAAATGCAGTAAATGCTAGCCCAGCGGTTGCCTATTGTAAGGCATCTATTGCATCATGCATACCAAAAATCCCATTTTAGATCAATCCGACTCCTGAGAGGAATTGTTCTTCAGTATATTATGTTTGTACTGGGGAAAAGAGGAAACATAGAACTTCTAGCAGATAATTTTGGTTCATTGATCAAATACAGTAAATGCTAGCCCAGCGGTTGCCTATTGTAAGGCATCTATTGCATCATGCATACCAAAAATCACAGAAACTAGATTTCTTCACTCAGGCTACGCAGGCCCTTTAAAATTTTGGACTTCTTTTCACGGGTTCGTTCATTAAAGACTTTTGGACTGTGTTTTAAAATTCCGTTTACATTTTCTTCTTGTTCCTAAACTAGCTGGTAGTCAAAAGCATGCAAGTCAAGGCTTAACCCATTCACATTTTCCTCTCTCGAGGACTTTAATTGGGCCAGGCTGATAGGCGGTCACCATCACCTAAGTGAGGCTGGCCAATACTTGGCCATCAGCCAAACAAACCAAGCAGAAGGAATAAAGAAGAGGAAGAAGATGGGTACGTCTCCAGCTTATTGAACCAAACCAGAGGCTACCCACTCACCATATCATGTTCCAAATAAAACTGATAGAGGCCCAGCCATTCTTTCTACGCCTGAAATGTATTAGGAGGGCCACAGATGAACGATTAAAATGGTTTTCTTCAGCGCTTGGTATTTCGATGTCTCTATGCTGTAAATGATTTGGGGCCCCTATCAGCCAAACAGGAGACTGGCTGGTGGACTCCGGTCATCCAGACTGGCCTATGCTTTGATAATTTACTTTTTCGGTTTAACTCCAATGGGTTGGTAATTTACTTTGTCGGTTTAACTCCAATTGACACAATCTTGGAACTCGAAACAAGCTTTTCATATCTGATACTCGGTTTGTGAGATATGACATTTTTAATACAAATATCTTCATTCCAACTCTTGTGGGACTTTTAAACCTCTTAAAACCTTTAGTCTAAAATAAATAGAAATATTACTTCGACTAGAACTATAGTTTTATCCAATCTATGAATTTAGCCAATATATAACAATCCTAATAGTTTGCCGCGGGGCTAGGAATTTGAATCAATGAAAGAATATAGTCTTTAGGTAGCAATCTGAGTACCTTGATGCAGAAAATGCGAATGGAGTATTTGGCCTGTGACACCCTGTCATGATTTAATCTTGATTACTATTAATTAGTTGTAGATTTTGTTAAGTAATCTTGTCTAAGGTGAAAATATGCCAATTAATTGTCACTTGTTTTATTATGCTTATTTGGGTCTAGTTTGGGTCATGAATGGGTAATCTCAAGCCGGTTTGACCTTGATCAAATGGAGAAAAGTCCCATTTTATAATTATCAATTTTATGAATTTACTTCATTTGTGCACCAATTTTTACGCCCTCATGTATATTTCATTGAGTAAGCCATTTTTCATATTAAACCCCACCAAATCTGATTCTTTTGAATCAATTAGGCTTGGAAATGACCTAAACTGAAAATAAGTTTAGGAAATTGGGTCTGCATGTAATTTCAACAAAACTTGCTAACTTAAAATGACCCAAACCTCCCTCATCGACTTTGTTCTTCAGAAGAGATTGCTGGAGCTTCTTGTCTCTATCTTCCTTTCAATTTCTAGCTGAAACTAAGCCAAGACCAACTGCATGTTTTATTAGCGGATAACATCATCTTCCCCACTTCTCCGCCTACCTTCTCATATCCTTGAGTTGCCAAAAACCATCTCCTACAGCCCTATACTTGCTGCCATAGGTAAGAAAATACATTCTCATCTCAAATTCTTGCATGCAATTGAAGCAAGAGCTCATTTGTATTACATGCATTCATGCTCATCTTCCATTTATATGATTTTCACTTGTTAGAGTTTGAAATTTGGAGTTTCCTATATTTGAGCATAAGTGAAGTTATTTGGAAAATCTTAACACCAAATTGAGGCATGCATAAGAAAATTTTGGTGAATGTATATTAGTATATCATGATTCGTGGAAATCTATTGGGTTCTGTTGTATTTCTCAGCCCTTACTTAATACTTTTATTCCACTCTCCTAGAACGCATGTTAAGGTACCTTTAAAGCTGGTAAAAAGCCAATTTGGAGTAGAAGTGTAGAATGACTAAATGAAGTAGGTAGGTACACCATAGAGAAACTAAATTGAAAGGTTATGAAGAGAAACTGAACCTATGTTGAATTCTGCTTTAGAAAGTCTGAAGCTTATGGCTAAGCCTTAAACTTGTTATGGCTCGAAATCCAGATAGCCAAAATTTAAGAATTCCTCTAAGGCTAAGCCACGGCTAAGCCGTAAAATGTGCTACGGCCAAGCTGTGACTCAGCTGTAGGTCAATTAAGGCTAAGCCATAGAAGAGAATACAGTTCAACCGTGAATATGGAGAAAAAGGTTTGGTAACCACAGCTAAGTTGTAGGCTGCCCACGACTAAGCTGTGAGTTACCCACAGCTAAACTGTAAATCTATTGAAACTTAGAGTTAAGTAAGTGCTGTTACAAGACCTTGCAGGGCCTTAGCTCCTGGATCCTTTTACCCTATTCACTGGCCCAACAAAATAATTAAATACCATAAAAAGTCTTGAGTGCTATGGCTAAATTAGAATCGGACCTCAGAGACTTGAGAAACCTCATGAGCATCACCCAATCAGTCTAGTACCTAACCATTGGTGTGAGTTTAGGGCACATTAATGTACTACTCATATACACAATGTAACATCAAGAATGGCCGTACAATAGGTGACTTAAACCAATTCTAAATGGATGGTTAGAGACGGTGGGTGAATAGACTAGAATTGATTAATAAACTTCTTTGAGTAATTGACCACGATGTGGAACTATCTTCTTTTGTATTTCTGATATGGTGAAAGTATTGATACTCCTTGCTTGTTTATGATGGATTGAAGTGATTGTAAACATAAGGGTCTATGAATTGGGAATTATAAAGGTATGAAATTGAATTGAATTAAGTAAGAAATAATAACTAAAAATTAAGTTTGGCCACTGTAGTGGATAATAAGAGTGTCCGGAACTCTAAATCGGGAAATTGATTATACCTATGCCTGGGACATTGAGTATATCTCACATGATTTATTTAACCTCTTGTAGAAAAGTACAATTAAGCCACTTAATGAGTTTCCAGCTATAACACTCCGTCCCCAATTAAGCATGTTTAGCAATTAATTAAGTAAGTTATTAGTTAATGATGATAGAATTAACATAATTGATGATGTTTAATCTATTGTTATGATGGATTTAACTTAATTTGTCTTATGGGGTCATGTATAGGTCCTGGATAAGTAGTTGGGTTGAGTTTAACCTTAATTAGGTAGATATGAGCCCTTTTTCATAATTTTAGACTTTATATGTTTACCTCATTTATGGATCATATTGATACCATCACATGTATCTCGTTAAGTTCATTAACTTTCGTACTTGATTCGAACATATTTGACTTTGCTTGTGATGGTTGAAACTTTATTTGACTTAAACTAAAATTACCCTAAGAAATGTGGACCTCCTTATAACTTCAGAAAATTATTTTATATATATATAGCCCCAACCGTTACCATTCGAACTTCATCTTTCTGGGTTCTCCTTGCTCCAATGTTCTTCTTTTCTTGCCGTTTCTTTTCTTCTTCTACATTAAAGAAAGCCAAAGAGATCTTGTGTGTTGGATTTTAAGAACTTAATCTATCATTCTAACTTCCTCGTTTTCTTTGACTTGAAGATAGTGGTCTAAGGTAAGATCATTACTCATTATAGCTCTCTTGAGTTTAAAGAACTCTCATTCTAACAATGCACTCATTTCTTTCCCCATTTCTTGCATGCATAGCATTTAGGTTCAATAATTAGTAATTCCTCCACAAATTGAGACAAAAGAAGATTAGTTACTAGAAAGCTTAATCTAAGGCAAGTATAAACAAATTTTAGCTGAATGCATATTGGTATATTATGATTCTTGTACATCTATCAATTTTAATGTGTTTATAGCCCTTAATTGTACTTTTTTCCTACCAATTTGGAAATGCATGTTAAGGTATCAAATTCTAAAATGTACTGGATTTGCTTCAAGAGATCTGAAGCTTACGAGTTACGACTAAGTCGTAAGAGAGTTACGGCTCAAGTTCCAGAGAGCATATGAATCGTACATCTTTCTACTGCTAAGTCATAGCTAAGCCGTATAATGTGCTACAATTAAGCTGTAGTCAAGCCGTAGCTCAGCCGTAGACCAAACACAAATAAGCCGTAAGACAAAACACGGTCCAACCGTGAATGTAGAGGGAATTCTAGGTAACTACGGCTAAACTGTAGTGCATTTTACGGCTAAGCTATAAGTCACTCACGGCTAAGCCGTACAGGCACTGAAAACTATGATTAAGTAGGTTCTGTTGTGAGACCTTGTAGGGCCTTAGCTTTTGGATCCTTATACCTTATTAACCAGCCCAAAGATATGATTGAATGTCATGAAGGGTCTTGAGGGCTGAGCCTCTTTCATGTGATATTGTGTAACACTCCGACCCGATTTGATCCGGATTAGTGAGTAATTGCGTGCGATTTTGTCGTTAAGTGTGTTTTGATTTTTTTTTTTCTTTGGTGTTGAGTCATGGAGAGATCGTTTGGGTTGGGTTGACTTGGTTTAGGTAGTTCGAGCCCTTTTTCGTAATTTTGGCTTTTGATTGACCTTGTCAGTTTTGCGTCATTCTGACGTCATCGCGTGTCTTTCGTTGAGCTTGTCGATCTTCGTAACTGTCTTGGATCCGAATGATTTCGTTTACTCTCGTTGGATCGTCAGTTGGCTCAAACTGACATTTGTGTAAGCTGTTTGGACTTGTTTGTAATTTGGACTCAATTTAAGTTATAAATATCCTATCTACTCTCTCTCTCACTATTGATCGTCTCTGCTCGTTCTCTCTCAGTCGTCTCTCTCGTCCAGCTCTCTTTCTCTCTTTCCTTCTCTTTTCTGTTTCGTGAGGGAGGAAGAAAGGAGCCCCGATTGTGTGTGTTTCCAGCGGACTGAGCCAAAGCAACGACTGTAGAGTGTGTGAATTTCGTCTGTGAGGCAAGTATAAGCACAAGTAGTATGAACACCGATTGGTAGTGTTTTGATTGTTTGTATCTTACTCCTTGTTGTATGTATCAGTGTTAGACAGCCCTATTGAGTCCATTTTGCTGTTATTTTCCTGTTTTCGGTCGAAAGACTCGTTTTCTGTATGTCTGTAACTATTCC
The DNA here is from genome assembly GCA_037013555.1 of Sextonia rubra. Lineage (NCBI taxonomy): Eukaryota > Viridiplantae > Streptophyta > Magnoliopsida > Laurales > Lauraceae > Sextonia > Sextonia rubra. The sequence continues at coordinate 47,146,725 of JASUAD010000001.1, forward strand.
AGAAAAATGACTCCGTGCACTCACGGCTACACCGTGAAATGTGCTACGGCTAAGCCGTGAAATGGCTTACGGCTAAGCCGAGACCCAGCCGTAACCCTAACCGTAGAACAGCACAGACTGACATCTGAAAATAACTGAGAGTTGGCAAAATGCTACTCTTCTACGGCCCAGCCTGATCTAAGCCGTACATTGTACTACGGCTAAGCCGTGGACCAGGATACGGCTGAGCCGTAGAGTAAAATACGGTTGAGCCGTAAATACGAATGAGCATTTGGGGAGCCTCGGTTCAGCCGCAGTGCATATTACGGCTAAGCCGTAAGATGCTTCGGCTAAGCCGTAAGGTCACCTACGGCTACACCGTAAGATGCCCGAGAAAGGAATCAAGAAAAGGACTAGGCTTAAGCAAAAGACCGCATATGACTTGCATGTTAGAATGTAGCTAACCTGAACATGCCCAATGGAAATGTTTGAATGACATGAATGACCTCGAGGGCTGTGAATCATTCATGCCCATTATCCAGTTGTTTAGCACCTCCCCATGGGTGTTGGTTTAAGGGACTTCGGTGCACACTCCAGACACTGCAACACTAGAAAATGGTGCATCGGACAACTTAAAACTACATCAACATGCACGGCTAGAAACACTGGATAAATAGGTTAAGATTGGCTTGTAATTGACCTTGATTCGTCAAAGTATTCTGAATTGTACAGCATATTGACTTCGGTTATGCCCTCTTATGTGTTCTGCGCTGGACCTCTCGATTCTGTGAGAAATGCAGCAACCCCAGAGCGAAGCCCGGGCGGGACCATTCTATTATTGTGTATTGTGTTGTACCGTTACTCCACTGGAGTACTTGAGTTCTGAGTCAGTGATTGTGATTGATACTCATTGTCAGTACTTCTTTTATTTGCTTATGTACATTCAGTATCTGTATATGCTTATTCGCATTCAGTATCAGTATCAGTATCAGTGTCAGTATCAGTATCAGTATCAGTATCTGTGATGCACTTCCTATTGTTTGTTTAGGGTGGCATGTGAGATATGTATGTGATATGATTGACTGATTGAGGTGCATCATCTGATTTGATTGTGATTGGTATATGGCACTACTGAGCCTCAGCCTTAGGATACCCGACGGGGTTAACTTTGGTTTAGTTTATGTGTTTGCCTCTGCAGAGTGTTCTGTCCTGGGACTCCGGACCCCGGGAACTAGAGACCCATGCGTACCCTGGCCCTGTCGCTGGTGTTCTCATTCCGACTGCTCTCGAAAGGGAGAAGATAGCCAATGTAGTAGCCACTTTGACTGTTATCTGTTTATGATTCTGATAGCATGCTTATTCATTTGCATAATTGCTTAGTATACGAACATGATTTCTATGGATCTTGCACTGTGACTATTACTCATTATTAGACACAATTCGTGTTATCTTCTTGTGGCTTATATTTTGCTAAGTCGTTGTACTTATGAGTTGTCTTTGTGTGTTGCAGGCTCAGATCCCTCTCCCGATCCTGCGACGGTCGACCCGACTCCAGGAGAGGCTCGCGAGGCCCCTTCCGGCCTAGAGGAGTGGACTTGATCCATCCTCCAGAGTACGGTTTGCATCATTTTGTTCTCCCCATTCATTTGAGTCTGAGTCTATTGAGGGGATTTTTCTGTACTTGTATCGTGGGCTTTGATTGATATCTGTATTTTGATTTTGATTGTTGTAAGCCCGCTCTATTGTCATACGTTCTTGTAATTGTTCTCGTCATCAGTCTAATGCCTTTGGAATCTCTTATGTCATTTTGGTATGTTGTGGTATGCCTTGATACGTACAGCTTCCGCGTACAGTTATTTGCACGTGTGAATGATCCCTTGTGTGTGTATGCTTGGACGGGGTCTAAGTGTACGTGCACGGGAGTACGTGTGTCATTAGTTAGACTTTCTCTGACCCCCGGTCCCTGGGCTCGGGTTGTGACATATTGTCCATTCGTTAAACACCTCACCATGGGTGTTAGTTTAAGGGAATTCGATACACATTTCTGACTCAATGTAACACCAATAGAAAAACAACGGATACTAGATAACTTAAAACTACATCATCTGCATGGTTATAAATGATGGATGATTAGATTATGGTTGGTTAGTAAAACTACTTTGATTCCCTTAATTTGAATGCATAGCATATTGGATTACCATTTTTTATTTCTATTATTCCAATATTGATTTTGATTTGAAATGATCATATACGAGTTAATTCTATTTGAATTGTTTCTTAACAGATGTTTTACATTAACATTGACTGGAATTGAGTATAAATGAAAGTATTCAATGAAACGAATGTATATTGTTTTGCATTGTTTTTAGTGAATAAATTGCATACATTATTCTAAGTTCAATTGACTGAATCAAAATGGTCTGGCTCCACTCAACCTCAGTCTTATGATACCTGGCAGAGTTGACTTTGGTGTAGTAATGAACGATAGCCCTGCAATATGCTTTGGTGCTTTCAGACTTCATATATGAAAAGACCCATTTGTACCTTGGCCCGGTCGATTGTATTCTTAATGTAAAGATCCCTAAATGGAGGATATGACAAATATAATAGCCACTTCATAAAGTATCAATTAAATGATTCTCATGGCACGATTATTCAATTTCATAACATTCCTAGTATATTAAATTGATCTCTTTAATTACATGTTAATGATTCTTATAGATATAACGCGTATTACCTTAATTATGCTAATGCTTTGCTGAATAATCTTATTCATTAGTTGTTTTTGGTATTACAGGCCTAAATCTAGCTTCCAATCTTGAGAAGATTGAGAAGAATTCAAATGAGGCTTTCGAGAAACCCTCTAGCCTAGATGAGTGGACGGTGGATCAGTTTTTATCGGTCTAACCACGGAGAGCGTCAAGGATTAAAGTTTAAGCCTCATTTTGGGATATAACTGCATCTAGGATTCATGACTACTTCAGTTTTATTTTGATATACATGGATTATGACCCATTTGTATTTTGAAACGGTGTAACTCCTCCTCTTTGTTCAGGAACTTTTTTCCATTTTGTAAAGACATATTTCTTTTAACTCTTATAAATGTACTTTAGTCCGGTCTTATGATAACTTTTTCCATGATTTATATTGACAGTTTCTGCATATTGAATGTTTAGATAAATGTCTATGAATAGCATCTCACCTGCGTAAGTAGGATGACTATCCTTTGTGTAGTTCCGCCTAGACTTGGGTCTAGGTGTGAATTATACGAGAGTACATGTGTTACTTTTTATGTTGTAATTCTAATACCTGAATTCTTGGGCTCAAGTTGTGAAACCAGCCATAAGATCACCTAAGGTATGATTTGATGTACGTTGGAATGTATTTGGTTGTTTGAATAGTTTCTTAAAAAGTATGTTTTTAATCGTTCAAAGATGCAAAGTGCATTGCTCTACTTTTGCTTGTATTTAGTTGAATCGTCATACTTACAACTATTCAATTGATATTACAGGCTCAGCTGTCAATACTGATCTAGCCGAGATTGATAAGACTCAGAAGGAAACTCCAAGGGTTCCTTCAGGATTATTAGAATGGACCACTGAGGATATCTTCTGATCACTCGTAAGGAGAGTGCCACCATAAGTCTTATTTTGGGATCTATTTTGTAGTTGCGGTTGTATATACCATCTTATCCCTCGTAGTTGAACAAGCAATGGGGTGGTAATTTTATATATCCAATCTTGTACTGATAATTACATGAATTTTATAGCCAATGGTCCAAAGCTCTTCACTATGTGTATAAAACTTATATTAATGTTTCAAAGATTTAAATTCTATGGATTGTTCAACTATGATACCTTGTTTAATTATGATATCTCGTGATTAATGAATTATACAGGTGATAACTCAAAACTTCCGCTGGAGACACTCATGATAAGTGTCATTGAGGGGTCCTTAACCGTGTGAAGATTGTAAGTATCCCTTGTGGATTTTATCTTGACATGGAGTTGGATAAAATTTTACAGGAGTAGGTGTGTAACACCTCGTAAATTACCTATTTAAGGAAAGCCTACGCTTGGGTTGTGACATGGCCCACACTCGGGAAAGGAAGACTAGACATGTGGGAGAGGAAGCTTGCACACGCGAGAACAGAAGCCCACACGGGGGAAGGAAAATCTACACACACAGGAAAGATAACATATTCAAATCTTGGATAGCCAGGTGAACATTGTCACTTCTTCCCACTTGGGTAAAGACCATATGCTCTTAAGGAGATAAAATATACGGCTTCTTAATACAGTAATTATATTCAATTATTCATTAAAACTCAATGCAGAACACAAATGGTTTCTATGCAAGAGAGATAATGGCATTTTCATTTATTCATGAATATACTAATGCTTTGACAGTTGACATTCTCCAAGAGACAAGTATTTTAGTTATAGGAAGATAGAAGAAGGCAACCAAAGCTCAAACAGCACTCTTGATGGAACTGCTGTATCCATTGTCATAGAATTTAGACCATAGCATGACCCCTCCATACTTAGCGGACTGCTTGATGGCTGGTAGCACATCGGATGTAACGGTGTCAGCTGGGATGAAACCACCATTTTTGCTGGCCTCCTGAGAGGCCGGCAATCCCAAGAAAAATTGGCTGGCCCGAACCGATGAAGTCCACTGGTTCCATGCATTCTTCAGATTGTCGGCATTGCCCGAGTATTGGCAGCCAGGGTTGTTGTAGAATTGAATCCAGACGTAGTCAAAGAGTCCGGTGTTGAGTGCAGTACCGAGTAAGGTATCCGGGTAGGGACACTGGGGGGCTGCGGTCAGGTACACCTTCTGCGAACCACTTTTGCCTGACAAGTACCTGGGAGTTGAAGTTCAAATTAAACAAGGCATTAGAAATTTTAGCATGTGGATGGATAGGTCTGCTGCAAATGGGATGGCCTGCAGATGGAAGTGCTGTGCTTGGATAATGCTATGAATATGATTGATGATAAGTGAATGAATGAAGGGAGGCGGGTGTACCTGGCAAGCTCATCCCAGTATTGGGTGGCTTGGGGTGCTTCAATGTCGAAATCGATGCCATCGAGAACAGCATCACCGAGTGGGCGGGAAGATGATTGGCCGCCGAGGAAGTTATTCCACAAGTACTCCCCAACTTGCCTGGCATCATCCGCGGAGGAGAGAGAGTAGGTGCCTTCTGCTCCACCTATCGAAAGGAAGACTTTGATGCCGCGATTTTGGCAGTCTTTAATAGCAGTGCTCAACCCACTGCAAGTCGATGATGGATCGCAGTGGCCGGCGAGATTCAGAGTCGGAGTCTGGCCGTTGCCGAATGTGGACAGGAAAGCTATGTTGACATATTCATAGTTTCCCGTTTGACATGTATCGGCTAAGGTCCCTTCTTGTCCATTTTGGCCCCAGTAGATGGCAATTCCTCCCGAGTGGGACCCTCTGATCAGTGCGAGCAACAACAGGAATGTCAAACCCATTGATGATCTTCTTGGGACTTCCATGCTAGAGAGAGAGAGAGAGAGAGAGAGAGAGAGAGAGAGAGAGAGAGAGAGAGAGAGAGAGAGAGAGAGAGAGAGAGAGAGAGAGAGAGAGTCTCCTTGTAAACTGATTGAACAACGAAAATGAAGAATTAGGAGTGGAATGCTTTGGATGCAAAGGGACCCAAGTAGTAGTCCTTTTTTTTTATTGGGGAACAGAGGGAAGACTCCGTGGCTCCTTCTCGGTATGAAGAGGGGGCACTCTACAAAGACTTTCAAAAATGATGTTACGTGCAAGTTGGAGACCCATCAGATTTTCTTCCATCAGAACGCGTTGCTTGAACGTCTAAGAAGATCTTTCTTCTCGTCCATTCTTCTCCTGCAACGTACCCGAGAGTTAATGATGGCTTGGTCAAGACGGCAAGACCACATGTAAATACAATGTTTTCCACTGTTCCCAGCCTACACGGCTAATAAAAAGGGGGAAGACGAGAGAGAGCTGTCAACTGAGTTGAGGAGAACAGTGGCGGACCCAGAAAATTTTTTTGGCTGAACTTTCTCTAAGCTCTTCTAGAGTATCGCGTTTAGATAGATATATATATATACACAAAATATTATATACTTCTCTCATCATTGTGTTAGTATAGGTTATTGAATACATGATTTTCAACTAGTTTTTCTTTTTTTAAGGAATCCTATTACTAACACCGAATTCATAAATAAGCTTTTGAACTACAACACCTAAGCCTCAAGAAATTAGCACATCAATTAGTAACCACACTACACAAATAATAAAGAAACTCTATACAAATTTAAACAAGTAACAATCAATATATTGGAAAAACGAGTCCAAAAAAATCCAAACAGAAGAAGAACTATAAATAGTTGAAGCTCAATTTATATAATTTGTTGCTATCTATATTCCATCTACAAGAAAATTGCTATGTTGGGGGTTTGTGCTTCAATTCATAATCGAGTTAGAATTTTGGATTCAATGCCAAAGCAAGTCTAATAAGCAATTTAGATCTCAATACTTAATTGAGTAAGCAATTGAGGGATTTTGGTTTTAATGCTTTTAATTTTGAATTAGGATTTATGGATTTAGTGTGTTAATCAAGGGAATTTGGGGAATTCGGGCTTAGGGTTTCCATTTAGGATTTGGTAATTTATGGCAAAGGGTCTAGATTAGGATTTGGGGATTTTGGGTTTGGAATTAGAATTTGAAGATTAAGGGTTCATATCTAATTTCTAAAATTCCTTTGATCATATCATAATCCAGGGTTCGATTCCAGTTATCTAGAGAGGTAGAGCCTAGATGCTTTCTTTCATTCCGGTTGACTTAAGGGAAGTAAGCTTCAACAACCCTCTCTCTCAAATAAGAGAAACCATACACGGCAACTCTTTTTACTACTCTTGCATCGATGTTGACTCCAAGCTCCACCATAGCTTTCGGGACCTCGACAGCTTCTACAATAGTAGATTTGGAGACGACCAAAAAAAAAAAACAAAGAGAGACACATCATCTGAGAAAACAAGCTCAAGATCATAAAAATGCGGGAACAATTGTGGAGAGTCTTCTTCCTCCTTCAATTGCAGAAGTTAAGTTGCGTGATCTGAGGTGACTGTGTGCACTCTTTAAAATTAGCAAAACAAAATTAATTCCCAAAAATGACTATCAAATTATATTCCTTTTAATAAAAAATAGATATCCATCCATCACTCTAACAACCTAAATTAAAAAATAAAAAAACTTGCATCTACATATACACCATATATCCTCCATCTTTTACCTTTTTAATCATCTCTCTTTTTCCTCTTAAGCACACAATGAAACCCAATCTACTCAATTTCTATATATTCATGGAAACAATCTGGGCCTATTGTGTAATTTGGGTGTAGTGTTTTTGCATTGACAGGTGGCCAACGTTAGCAAGTACCCCTCAAAGCGGAGCTTTTACACTTCCCTTTCTCCAAGGAGTCGAAAGGGTAAGTCCAACATGGATGGAGATGGTTAAGATCACATAGTTTTACATCATGCAAGTGATGATGAGCATGCCTCTTCTGTTCCTTTTTCACAGTGATAGTGGGCCATCCAACACGACTCATCCAAAGTGAACATCCTTGTAAAACCTTCCTCCACTTGGAAATTTAAAAACAAGGCTGGATAGGTGGTGTGGTTGTTTTCACGCACCTGGGGCATGGGCCAAGGCCCAATTCCTGATTTTGGTGTTTTTTAGATTTGATCTGTGGCAGCCGCCCCAGGTCATCAAGAAGTATATAATATTTTGTGTATATATATATATATATATTTAAAAGCGGTATTTTAGGCCAGTCAGTCTAGAGAAAGTTTTGCCCCACCAAAAAAAAATTCTTGGTCCGCCACTAGTGCGTTAGATGGTTGTCATTCACCACATTAAAGAGCATGGATGAGAATTTGGCAGAGTGGGATTCTGACTGACCAGATCGGAGGTCATTGTGGCCATTGACCGGTGAAGTATTCTTGCAAGGTGTTTATGAGGGGGAGCGCAATCTGCGCCATCGGGAGAAGAGGAAGCACCAGAGTAACGATAAAATCTCTAGAGTAAGGAAGCGTACTCACCAGAAAACATTAAGAAAATATGTGAGACCCCCTCCAGATATTCCAGATATGGGAAGCTCTAATTTGACTATGACAACCCAGTAGATGTTATCAGCGAGTTGTTCATTATTTTTTTAATTTAGCTTGGATTCAATAATTCTTTTTTGGCCTTTGCTCAAAAGGGGTATATAGATAAGTTTTTTTTTTCCTTCTTGCATTTATTTTTATTTATTTATTTGTTTATTTATTTTTTCTAGGGTTTTGAGGGCATAGATGCATCGTTTTGTAACTTGAAGTGTGGATCAATATGAATGCTGCTAAAATGTAAATTCCATTCTTTTTTCATTTTAATTCTTGTTTCTTTTCTTCTATTTTGCTTCCCATTCAGCCGCATAATAATGGATATTTTGTAAGAGGTCTTTTGCATCCTGGGGAGATCAGATTAATCTAGAAATATTGGCAATTTGGTTTACTTAATATTGGCAATTTGGTTTACTTAATCTAAAATTTTCGTTCAAATTGTAATGGACCAAACGCCCTGCTTTCTCCTCCAGTGTCCAGACTGATGACGGTATATTAGTACCAAATGCCAACAGTTGCCTAATTAACCATTTTAGATCAATCCAACTCTTCAGAGGAATTTTTCTTGAGTATTCAGATATGTTTGTGCTGGGGAAAAGAGGAAAGATAGAACTTCTAGCTGATAATTTTGGTTCACTGATCAAATACAGTAAATGCTAGCCTTGTGGTTACCTATTGTAAGGCATAGCTACTGCATCTTGCATACCAAAAATCATAGAAATTAGATTTCTTCACTAAGGCTGTGCAAGCCCTATGCAATTTTGGCATGTTGTTCTGGGGTTCGTTCAGTAAAGATTCTCGGACTGTTTTTTTAAATTCCATTTTCATTTTCTTCTCGTTCGTAAACTAGCTGGGAGTCAAAAGCATCCAAGTCAGGGCTTAACTCATTCACATTTTCCTGGCTTGAGGACTTTAAATGGGCCAGGTTGACAGGTGATCACCATAACCTAAGTGAGGCTGGCCAATAGATGGCCATCAGCCAAACAAACCAAGCAGAGGGAATAAAGAAGAGGCAGAAGATGGGTACGTCTCCAGCTTAATGAACCAAACCAGAGGGCTCCCACCCACAGAGGAACAGTTAAAATGCATTTCTTCAGCGCTTGGTATTTCGATGACTCTATGTTGTAAATGATTTGGGGCCCCCATCAGCCAAACAGGAGACAGGCTGGTGAACTCCTGTCCTCCAGACTGGCCTATGGGTTGATGAGAGTCAAGCTGATGATTACTGGAGAACACTGGCCCCTAATCTAGTTGCTAATCATGCAAAGCACTGTATTACACCTCATGTCACATTTGGCTACCAAATTCTTATTTCGTGTTTCCAGTTCTCAAGGGTTGTAAATTAGTCAGGCCCACAGCAGACCTGGATTAATTAACTTTCAGCAATGCGACCTCATAAATCATCAGCCCAACCTGCCATACACAATAATTGCATGATTATGATATGTAATGGTGTTGATAATGAATTAGATTGTTCTCCAATTTATGAGAAGGCCATTACCAACTTTATCAACCGAACCTCATCATGCCAACTAAGTCATTCCCACGAGTAAAACATTCCTGAACAAGCTATAAATATGTCCTCATCAAAGTCTAAAGTAGACAAGCACAACTCCGCCAACCCACAACCAGAGGTAGAGAGGTACACGCAAACGCACGTGGGAGATGCACTTACTTCACATTGTCATTGTCACAAGCTTGCATCAATATCAACCTGTAAGAAATCCTCTGCTTTTAAACCATGATTAGATAAAGAAAGGGGCATCACTAAAGAAGCCCAATGACCGTCCATTTAGGATTTAGATAGTAATAATTCATAACCATTTTTCCAGTATACTAATTTGCTACCAAATTACTACTGAATATCAACAACATTATAAGAAAAATTATCCATGAGACAACGTGAAAGTTGAATACTCAATACAGGGTATTGAAAACAAAAAAAAGAAAAAAGAAAAATAAACCCTCAACAAGTAGGCTTGAGCAACAGATGTCCCTCGCAAAATGGCCATCCGCATCAGAACCTTGGTGCTAGCAAAACAAAAACATGGTACACATCTCAGATAAAATGAGTCATATCTAGCATAAATGTAAGAGGATGTAGAAAGCACAATAGCTTTATCCTACCTCCACCGATTGTTGCTTCAGGCAGGCGCTCGATCGAATATTTATGTTGTGTGATATACATGATAGGCACACCGGGAATCTGCTCACCATCGAGAAATTTTGTAAACAAGACTGAGAAGCAGAAGGAAAGTCAAGTGCTTATCATACCTTGCGAATCCGTCGCTTCAAGTCTCTATCACATGTAGCAACAATGTAGCATTTGTGCTGTCCAAAAAATGAGAGTAAGTTTCCTGATAAGAATGAGAGGAGAACAAAACAAAACAAAAATTGTGACTACGAATTAATTTAACAGAAAACTCAGTGGTCCCTCTGTGATAAAAATAATAAGAAAAAAAAATAACAAATGAAATCAACATTTGAGTTTTATTTCTTTGGAGAACCATTCAAACATTAAAGCATATTTTGTATGGAGATATTCACTGGATTTTAAAGAAAATGATGGTTGACCATTTCAATTAAACAAAAGGATGATTGGAAGGTTCTCATATTTACCACGGATTTTGTATTATTGCACATTTTTCCTAAAAAATGAATAGCAATTGAATTATCACAACTCTAAGCTCAGGATTTTTATTGTCTTCTTGAAAGCTCAAGACTTTTGTTGTTATACTATGTCATATCTCAATCAACGCAAGAGGGATCAGAAGCTAGAGGGACAGACTAACACTAAAGACAGACGAACATTGATTTGACAGCAGTAACAGAGAGAGTCAGAAATACACGCTGCTGACGCATTATGCAATGTAGAGATTTCTGATTATACCTGAGTAACCCGATCCACAAGACAATCATCAGCATATGTTCCTTTGTGGGTGCAAGGTAGTCTCTCAAACCGAGGATCTTTTGCAATCCTGTAACAAAGAGGAAAAAAAAAAGGCATAACAAAGACAATTAGGACAAATCTAAGAAGTACGGATACGGATATGGGACACAGATACAATACGACACGGATACACAGATACGGCATTTCTCAAAAAAGTAGAACACAGACACGTCGGGGGACACGTTAATAATATATATTAATATATATAATCATCTACTAAAAAAATAATATCGTTTTAACTTTTTTAATCAATTTAACAATCAAAAAATAAAAATTCAAGTACCAACTAACAAACATATCAAATTATCAAATATTAATACAAGACTAAAACATAAATCATAATCATTAAACATAAAATATCCACAGTTCCATAATCCATATAAAAAAAGGGCGGAATGATCTCTTTCCCCCCCAAAAAAAAAAGCAAAAAAGAAGCCTATCTTGAGGCCTATTCTTTAGTGAAATATTTATTTGTCTTTAACTTGTGATATAATTAATATTTATAATCATACATTTTTCTATGGTACAAAATTGTCATATATCAAGTTTACAAGTTTTAATAACCACATGTTAACAAAGTGTCCAAGAGATATCAGCCACATATTTATTTTTTAGTCATAGACACAGGCTAAGAATTATGGGACACATTGCAAAAAGAGTGTCAAATAAATGTCCGAATTTAAGATTTTTAGTTCTTAATTATGGACACGGCTAAATAGTATCAGACACGTGTCCGAGAGAGTCCGAAGAGTGTCGGTGTTTGATACGTGTCCGACACAGATACGTCACTTTATTAGAAGTATCCATGCTTCATAGGGACAAATCATGTAATGCTAAATGAACTAGTAAAAACAGAGCCTGAGGTAGCAAGCTCAGCTGGAAAGGGACATCAAAGTCCCCTAGGAGGAGGCAAGGTCCCAATTGGAACGGGGAGGTCTCATCCAACATCATTTTAAGAAAAATAGGTTAGATAGGGTTATCAGAAGATAAAGATAAAAGAAGATCTCTATATACAATGCATGCACGTGGAAACAACAACAGAGTCTAGATAATATACATGCTGTCCAAGAATTCAGCTTAGGGAAGATAGGAATAGAGAAACAGCATTTGTGCAGATGATGATGACGACATGCCAACACTCCAGATTACCAATTAAAAAGAGAATGTTGTTCAATGAAAATGGCAATGTTCAAGATAGTAGACGGTGTAAGAGAAGGTAGTTCTACCTCAAAGCTACACGGTACTTCTGACCTAATTTTTCCAGTTCTGCCATGACACAATCAGTGATACAAGGGGTGCCTTCACAAATCATATCAGAAAAGCAATAAATCACAAATCAAAATTTAAGAAACAGTATAAAAGGCATCAACTTGAAATTGAGCATTGTGATCAAGCTATTTGTATACTTACATTTTGCGTATAAGCAGTCCATCATTCCTTTCTCCAAATCCAACTATAAGAAAAATGTAAATGATTAGTTGTGCCGGATGTTCAATCTTCCCTTAACGTAATTCTTAATTTCATTGGCATATCTAGTCAAAAGGGGTCACCCACATTACATCTTAAGCGTGTTTGAATGTGCCTCAGAATTCAGATCAAAAGAACTGTTCGGTTGTCTATATATTATGGTGGAACGAATGGTTGGCAGTCAAATTCTTCACTTTTGATGTATATAAAAGAAGAAATTAATTATGTGAATCAATTTTCATCTCCTCTAACCTAAATAATATAAAGAGCAATACATTTCCTCAACAGAAAAATATTATTTTGAGCATAAAGTGTCACATACACCTCATCTTTGTCGCTACATACACACAGGAACACAGAAGCACACACTCACAAAGGGGAAAGAGGAGAGTTTTGGGGGCGTTTGGGGGGGGGCGGGGGGGGGGGTGTGTGGGTGTAGTACTTTTGGAGCACAAACACATGATGCCCTTAATCTTGGAATGCCAAAATATGCAAATAGAATCTTGGGGTCTTTCCAGAATGTAACTCAAATTAAGTGCATTCACAAAAACTGCATCTTGTATTTTACTTTAGCTTTTAAGTAAACAGATCATAAGCACCAAGTTGGAACGCCCCATCCCCATAGAGATTCTGACCTACTGCTCTATCAATAATCTAGAACTTAAAATTTTATATTGAGAAACAACAAGATTTATGCAATCGAGGCAAAAACCATACACAACTCATATAGAGAAAAGTCTACAAAAGGGAGTAAAATCAAATTCCATAATCATAACAGAGAAAGTCATCATCTGAGCTTTACCCCATCAATCCCGGTTCAGCTCAAAAGCATCTAAAACAACAAACAAAAGCAAAATGCCACAAATGGATGAAATGGTTTCTTTTAAAATATGATTGAAACTTGATTTCATCAAGTAGAAAAACACCTTGTTTTGAATAGAGAAGTTGATGAAGTTGGTATCCACTAAAACTCGATAAGGCGGCCCGAGGGCGGTGTTATACTTGAAGAAGAGCGCGGAATTAACACTTGGGCTGTCATGTTATTACCAAAAACAGAAAAAAAAAAACAAAGGATTAGAAGAACAACAAAGAAAGAAAAAGTTGCAGAGGATGATTTGGGAAAGTGGGTATTGCTCACACGTTTCGGGGGAGTTTCTCCTTTTCAAGATCTTTCCTTTTGGGGTTTAGAACCTCTTCTTTGTACCTGCAAAAGGGGGGTAATGGAGGAAAGATTTCGTTTTTATACAAGGGAAGTATAGAATAGAAGCAGAGATAGAAGAGAAGAAGAAAGATACCGACTTTTTGAGAGTCTTGGAGCTCACGAGCTTCTTCACAACCGCGAATTTGCGGGTTTTCTTCGCCTTCCCCATTACCAAAGGTGACTATTGATGCAGTAAATTTCAGAGACTTGTTCTGCTATGCGGAGCAGAAACTCCAAGCCCTAACCCTTGTTGTCTAAGCACGTAATAGCAGACACTTTCCTGCACCGGTTAGTTTTTGTGTTTAATAACAAACTAGCAACAAATGCCCATGCTAAGCCCGAGCCCAAAAGTTACAATATATTAAATTTTTATGCATATTATTGAGAAGGATAATATAAAAATGAAAATAACTATGTTATTAATCATTCTTAAATTTTATTTAACAAAATCTAAAAAAAACAAAAAATGAAACTTAAACAATCTATAAATAAAATTTGATTTTATTTCTCATTTTTTTAATTTATAATTTAAGGAAAAAGATAATTTTTAAATCTATAAATTAGAATAGAAATAAATGTAAAAATCAAATGAGTTTTACATAAGTTACTAATGATAAATATCATAATTAACTCATGCATGAGATCCCTACTGAAAAGAAAATCATACCTCTACTACATCTTCTCTTGGATCTACAACAATTGGTGCATTGACTACCAAAAAAAGAAAAAACCATAGTACAAAATAAAAAAGTAAAATAAAAAAAGAAAAAAACAGTATGATAAAATGCAAAATAAAATAAAATCATACCTCCTGGTGAATAAAATCTCTAACTCCTTAATGTGGAAAAGTATCTAAGTCTCCTTACAATAATCGACTTACACTTTGGAATGAGATGAAGTCTTCTTATATTCCACTATCTCATAATATATCTATGCAACAAATACTGGAGCAATTCCAAGGGAAAAAGAAACTTGAGAAGCAAAAAAGAAACTTGAAACAGACACAAACAAAAACAACATCAAAACAGATTCAAAGCCTCTTCTAACTTGAAATTCACACCAAACTGAAAACGAAGCCGAGCTACAATCACAACCATTCATCCAAATCTCCCAAGAAAGCCCAAAACCCAAGTCTAGTTAAATCCAAAGAAGGTGAAAAGGCACCAAACCTAACCTGGCATGAACGGTCCTAAGGCCACCATTTATTCTCTGAAATCAAGAAAAGAAGAAGAAACAAATGGAAAAGGAACTCGTACACAAGTAAAAAAAGATCACATGAGAGAAGAGGTAGCATTCCTAAAGCCCTAGGCGTCAAGGTAAGAACATCACGCCTCTTACCATTGGGGTAAGAGGTCATTTTTAATAGAAAGCTAGCTGCCTGTTATTGTTAAGAGAGTATATGTTAATGTATAAAAGTAAAAATTATTTACTAATGTGGTTCTAGCTTAGTCATTTCTATAGTTCTCAATCTCTCCTTCGCTCTTGTAAAATGGGTCAAGCGTGCTCTAGCTCTATTTATTGGGCACTTTTCTTCCACTTCGTCTATCAAAAACTCAAACTTTCTTCGGTAATTAGTTATCTAATCGCTATACTTCACTTTGCCAACAAAGTGGGAGAGAAAAAGCGAGAGTAAAAATAAAAAGATAAATAAAAAATAGAAAGATTAATATCTTTCTTTTAATCTAAACCGGCCTTGCTATTCTTCTATAATATCCTTCCTACCTCTTTCCATATGTCTCTACTCTCACATATCTTCCATTTCTTTATTAACAACACAACTGTACTCAGCATCTTAAACTCCCTCCCTTCCCTTATAAAAGTCCTTTTCTAACACCCACATTAAAACAAACCAAAACCACGCCTCTTTGCCCTCTCTGTTTGTCAACCATGGCTTCACCATCTACCTTAATCTCGCCACACAAACTCCACTCTGATCTCTACTGCCTCTCTTATCAAGATGAATCCACAACCCCATCAGTTCTCTCTGTTCTTTCTTCCCTCATAGAAAGAGTCATTGCCCAACACAAGCGAATTGATCGAAAATGCCGGCGAGCATCACCCAAGATTGGCCAAGTTCATGTTTTCAATTGCCTTCATACTCCAAAAATCACAATTCAGTCACTTTTGGAGAGAATTTTCTGCTATGCTCATGTTGTGCCGCCTGTTTATGTTGTGGCCTACATTTTCATTGATCGGCTGTGCCAGATCAACTCTGATTCCGGATTTCAACTTTCAATGTTCATAGGCTCCTCATCACCTCAATTATGGTGGCTTCTAAGTTTGTGGAGGACATGTGAGTTGATAATTCAGACATTGTTTCTAATGGTGCCACATTTAGTCATGGGGCAGTTGTAGCAACCAACGTATATGTTCTAAATTCTTTTTGTTCTTTTTATACAGGAATTATCAGAATTCGTATTTTGCAAAGGTGGGAGGATTAACAATGGTGGAGATGAACGGATTGGAGGTGGATTTTCTGTTCTTGATGGGTTTTAAGTTGCATGTGAATGTGAGTGTGTTTGAGAGCTACTGTTGCCATCGGGAGAGAGAGGCGAGTACAGGGGGAGGATATCAAATAGAGAGGACTTTGAGATTAATGTGTGGAGGAGAAATCAGAGGTACTCGACATCAGCAGCGCTGGCTAGATTTGCACACCACCCTTGGATCAACCACTAAGAATTCTCTCCCATCACCCCACAAACCCTAGCTTCACTGCTTCCATGCCTTAACCAGAGAAACCCCAAACCATCATCGGTGCCAGGGTTCAATTTGGATTCCCCCAAATCCGAAAACCCCAAAACCAGTCAAGCGCGCGAAACACCAAAAAACCCCCAATCAAATAAACCCTACAATCATGGACACAGGAAATTCCCAAAAGGTGAAAGAGAGGAAAGGTTCGAAAAACCTGACATTCCACCAATACCTGACGACGGTCTTGAGGCAGAGATCGGAGATCTGACCTTCGTCGGTTCCGGGAGCCGAAGCCGCAAGGAACGCCGGTGCTGACGACGGTCTTGAGGCAGAGTTCGCAGATCTGATCTTCGTGGGTTCCGGGAGTTCGTGGGTTCGGGAGTCAAGGCCGCGAGGAACGCCGGTGCTGACGACGGTCTTGAGGCAGTCGGTTCCTTCAGATCTGATTTGAGCGAGCGATCGCTGTCTTCTTTAGATCTGATGGTTCTTCTTCTTCTTCTTCTTCTTCTTCCGAGCGCAGATTCGTGGGAAGATTGAGAAAAAGAAGGCGTTCTTCTTCGTTTTCGTGTGATAAAAATAGAGTTCGTAGGAAATGGCGTTTGAGAGGATATGCGATAAAAATATAGTTACGTGGCGATATAGATAAAAAAATAAATAAATAAATAAAAGGTGTTATGTCGCACCCTCGTAGAGTTCAATTTTTAAAGTTTTAATATATATAATGCAATGTAGTGGTATAGATTAGAGAGATGGGACCCAGGGCTAGGGACGTAGGGTAATTGAAGTTGTAATGGGTTGGATGAACACGGTGACCCACCAAGGCCGGCAAACTTGACCCGATCCAAATCTGACCCACCATGCAATACATACGGGTCGGTTATCGGTCAGCAAATCGGACCGATACTTGAGTGGATCAAGTTAGGGTTAACCCATGTAACCTACCTAATCCATTTAAATGAGTTCAGTTAGAGTTGACTAGCATATCTGACCTATTTAGATAGTATGGTTGATTTATATGTCGGTACCTAGAGTAGTTAGCTGTTTGATATGGGGGGCCGAAGCCAGGGGGTAGATTTGTATTTTTTTAAAAATTAAAATGGTTGGTGGAAATAGAATGAACTGGCAAAATTCAGTTTGACCTGCCAACCTGCCTCGACGCGACCCGTTTCAAATACTGGTTGGTTACAGGTTAGGGTTATCCAACCCGTATAAAAATGAATCGAGTTAGGGTTGACTGCCTAACCAGTTAACTCATTTAGACTTAACCAATTTACCACAAGTTTCAATTTTGATATAACTTTTTTTATTCATGTGGGTTATAAACTATGTATCATTAATCTTATGTGAATGAGTTATGCAAAATTTTTATACTTAAAATACAAAAGTAATTTTTTTCATAAACAATATGATGTTTTTTTAGTTGAAATATTGATATATATATGTGTCTTTTCTTTTTATGTTGGCATAGAAATTACCTCTAAAATATGGATATGAATGGAAAACAATATTATTGATGGGTCTTATACTAATGCATAAATATGGAATTACAAAATTGACCAAAACTTAAAAAGGAATTATCTCAATAAATGGGCTAGAAAATATCAATGGAGTTTGGCCCCATTTTTTATACCTTAAAAATAAGTAAATTATAAATTCATGCTCAATGCAATATTTAAAATAAATTTAGATGTAATGAAAGCTTTACAAATGAAATTAGGCTAGATCACACATAAAATAAGAATTAGATAGGTTAGGTCAGGTCAACCCAACTTAACCCACATCAAATTCAAGTAAGGCTGGTTGGGTCTGGTTGACCTCCCATGAGTGTGGGTTGACGACTTCTAACTCGTTTAAAAACGGGTCGAATCAGGGTTGTAACTAACAAATTTAGGTTTAAATTAACTTGACCCAAATTTGGTCAACTCGACCCATTTGCCAAGTGTCAATAGATACAACGCAATTGTCTTTAGGGCCTATTTTTTTACTAGAATTCAGAGAATTTTTCTTTGTGGAATCTCTAAATTTCCAAATATAGTTGAATTCTTGGATGCTCTTTTGTACTTGAACATCTATAAATTCCACTAAAAGGCAAAGATGTTAGAATTCTGAAATTTTGGTAGGGTAAAATAGAACTTTTAAGTGCTTGGAATTTTGAGATACTTGAAAAGAAACATGACATTTTGAAATACCAGAGAGTAAGATGTCATATTATGTCAAAAAATCCCTAACACAAGAAATTTTTAGGACAAATTCTACTAAAATAACAGGCCTAACTCTCTCTAAAATTTATCACCTCGTGACCACCTTTCTTCTCTTCCACCGCTACTCCTCTTGCTAAATAGACAATATTAAAATATCAAGTTGAAAGGGTATACCTCTATAGAGGGCTCACTCATTGAACTTCAAACTATTAAGAATGAATGCCTCTATGATGAATGAGATACCCATAATTATTAATGAGACCTGTAAGATCGTGTTAATTGTGCTTTTAAACTAAATCTCAATCATTCTAGTGGAGCTAGTGCCTATTAAAGTAAACTTTGAAGACATCACATAAAAGGGTCTGTTTGTGCATGTAGAAATGAATGGAAATGAGGGTAGAGATCCGGCGCCTCGCTCATGCAGTTTGGTGCCAACTTCCTCCTCCTTTTGCTTGTTTTGCACGTGGTAGAAGGATTTATGTTTTTGAACAATTGCTACTTTTGCCACGACGTTATCCACACGCACCCAAAATGAGAAGGTGTTTATTCCCAGTAGCACTGATTTATCATGGGGCCAGATACTTGTAACTTGGGGGTTCAGGTTTAGCCCAACATGCACCGACCTGACCCAATGATAATTGCACCATGAGGACAACAAGGACATAGATGAAAGCCACTTGGAACTTTCTAAGGGTGTCTTTGTAATTATCAATTAGTCAAACACTTGCATACAATTACGACAAAAGACCGGGGCCCATTTCAAACATTTCCCTTCAATTAATAAAACATTAAAAGAAAATTTTCAAATAAGTCCTTAAATTTTAGCCTTTTTAAAAAAAGGACATAAGTTTTCAGTAAACTTTCCATTAAGGCATTTGACAATTTAAAATGTATTATTTGATGAAATTTTTTTTTTAATTTTCTTAAAATGCAGATCATTTAAAGACTTACTATAGTTTCGGCAGCCACCATAGGCAGCCAATCACAATAGAGATTTTAGTTATTGCAAGAATTTTAAAAAAGAAAATAAGAAGAATATAGACGAATTGAATGGAAAATTTACTTCAATAAAGGGTGATTTAGCTATTTTAAAAAATCAAGAGAAAAAAATGTTGGAAAATGGCTTTAAATGGATGGACGTCTTTAATTAAAATCCTTTTGAAAAAATTAGGGGTTAATTTAAAAATTTTTAAAACTTATGTCCTCTTTTGAAATAAGGTAAAAACTTGAGGCCTTATTTGGAAATTTTCGCAAAAATGAAATCCAGCCATCTTCCTCATGACACATTGAAATAGCCGCTTTCATTCGATACAAACAACGAACGAATCCCTCCTCCTCTATTTCTACTCATCCCCTCTCCTCTCCTCTGCGATTTCCCCACAGACAGAGACAGAGAGAGAGAGAGAGAGAGAATCACAAGAAGCAGAAGCAGCAAATCTTCTCTCGATCTCGTTCTTCCGAGCTTCTCTCTGCAATTTCTTCTGCAATGGCGCACGCAGCAGCTGCTGTTTCCATCAATGGCTCCTTTCTCCGCAGCCAGCCACTCGAGAAGCTCAAGCCTTCGCCTTTTCCCTCCCAGGCCTTCGATTCGAAGCAAAGGGAGAAGAACATTGGCCGCTCCTTCCGTACGGCTCCGATCTCTGCGGCGGACCGATCAGTTCGATCCGAGCTCGATGTTCTTCCTGTTTCAACCCTCGGTGTTCCCAAGAGTGTAAGACTCCTCGTCGAAAAAGAATCCAACTTTTTTGGTCTATCTTTCACGAGATCTACCTGTTTGGATTGGATGTGGATGCTCTTTTATTTTATTTTATTTTGATCGCAAGCTGCTGTAGTGATTTTGATGTTTTTATCTGTCTCTTGGAGCTGCGTTTTCTGTGGATTTGTTGGCGATGGCTATGGTTTTAGTAGGAATTGTGTGCATTTTGTGCGAATTGTGTTTTTCAAGCGCTTGCGTTTGGGTGATTTTGAATAGTTTTGTTTGCTTGTCATTTCTTTAACTCTTGGTCTGTTGTTTCTAGGGTTTTCTTATTTTTGTTTTGTTGGCCAAGCGAAGTCTTTTTGGTAGATCAGTCCTTCATTGACGCATGAAACCGTGTGCACATGTGTCCTTCATCGGAAGAAGAAGGGAAATAGAGAAAGGAACGTGGACATGTTACATGTGTATGATATCTAGACTGTTCATTAGGTTGATCATTCATCCAACGGGCCTAACCGTACAACTGGTGCAGAGGGAGGATAGTATAGACACATGAGCGGTAGTTCTGTCCAGATTCCTCTGATCAGGTCGTTGGGGGCATCTAAACATTCTAATTCCATAAAAAAAAAACTCGAACTGATTTTGCCTATAGATTTTGATCTTCAATCTTTTCACCGCTGTTAAAGAGGTCTATTTCGTTGTTAGCGACGATGCTAACCAATAAATTTCTTTGAGAAAAGGAACACTTTCAAAATTTTTGGGACATACACGTGAGCAAAATACACTTCTGTAATTTTACTAGATTTTATGTATTAGCAATTGACATTTGTTACAGCCTTTTGGTTTTGATGGTATTTTGGCTAGCATGCTTTATTTTAGTAGAAGCCCGCACAGACATACATATGGAACATGCTCACGTGGACATTCTGTGTGGACTCCCTTGTGGGGCGCCACTGGAGGCCATGCCAATCACGAGGGAGGTGGGCGATCAAAAGTTTTTAATATGACCTACATATGTTCAAACCTTCAACTCCATTAGGTCATCCTAGCACCTTGATTCATGGCCTTCAAATTTAATGGAAGGCATTATTCTCTAAGGATTTCAATCTGATGTTAAACAGTTGAAAGAGCGACAAATTTAGGCTTGTGCCAATTCTTTATAATAATAATACTAATTCTAATAATAATAATAATGTTATTATTATTATTTGAATTAGTATTATTATATTTTATTAATTTTTTCGGGGTGGGGGGAGGGGGGTTTTGGGTTGGGTTTGGATTGATCAGAGAAGCCTCATGTGCTGAGACAAGGGGGTTCGCATGGGGTCTCCCGTGGGAGATATCCTTAAGTGAGCTTGGCATCAATACCTTGTTCTAACTATGTTGGGGTTGGGTATATGAATTCTATTTGAGAGAGAGAGAGAGAGAGAGAGAGAGAGAGAGAGAGAGAGCATACTATAGATATCACTTGTAAATATTAATAGATTATACATCTATTTTCTGTATCTTTGTACTCTTTTCTTTTTAAATATCATTGATTGTTACCAATAAAAAAGTATGTTATTTACAGATGACTTCAACTTTCTGCTTGTCCCAAGCTCAGATAAAAGAGGGTTGTGTTAGATAGGTTGACAACTAACATAAAACCTTTTTTACGATGCAAACATGAATTCTGATTACCCATAATTCATATAACTGACCCCAACATAGTTGGGACAAGGCTTTGATGGTGCCGATGATGATGTCATGATATGCATATGGCTGCACTCTGGTAACTTGTTGACCTTTTGGTTGGTTTTACTGATTTACGGTACTTATTGCCAACCAGGGAGAAGCAGAATTTCAGCGGCTCCACGGAATTCGACAGCTAGGGGATGCTTCAGTAGGCATGTGGTCTAAGCCAAGTGTCAGACGTAAGACAAAGATTGTTTGCACGATAGGTCCTTCTACTAATACACGAGAAATGATATGGAAGTTAGCTGAGGCTGGAATGAATGTTGCTCGACTAAATATGTCTCATGGAGATCATGCATCCCATCAGAAGGTCATCGATCTGGTCAAAGAATATAATGCTCAGTCAAAGGACAATGTGATTGCAATTATGCTTGATACCAAGGCAAGTTCTTCTTGAAATTTTAACTTTTAATATAGTTGACATTATGGACAAGGTAGTTAATGATATATTAGCACCAACAAATCACTTCTTTTCCACATTTATTTACTAACAGGGGTTATTAAAACATAATGAACTTGTACCAATCAAACCAGTCACTCAATGGTCGTTGGTTAATACTTGTCAAGGAATTGGATGGATGTTTTGCAATGCTTTATTAAGTTGGAGCTTTTATCCTAACCCACACAGTTATAGTTGCAGTTACAGATGCCATCTGTGTGAAATGTGAATGAGCATGTATAGACTCACTCCCTTTCTTGCCAAGATCTCAACATGGTCATTCATGGGCTTATAAAAGAGGCATGTAGGAAGGATGTGAGCTGTCCTCCTCGTATATTTGTATAAATTTAAAGTTTTTTTAATTCTCTTTTTATTTTTTATAAATTCAGGGTCCTGAGGTTAGAAGCGGTGATTTGCCACAGCCAGTCACATTAAATAGTGGCCAAGAATTCACTTTCACAATCAGAAGAGGGGTTGGCACAGAAACTTGCGTTAGTGTAAATTATGATGATTTTGTTAATGATGTAGAGGTTGGTGATATGCTTCTGGTTGATGGTATGTGGCAATGCTTTTCGTTACATGTTGCTTGTTTGTTCATATAGCATACATTGTGATGTTCTATTTTCATCTGAATAATAATAACAGGGCTTACTTGAGAATTATGAAATTATCTTGAGCTTGCTGCTATTTCTGTTCTCATATTTTTTTCATAGTTGCTCTGATCTTTACATGCTTTCCAATAAGTTCAACTGCATCCTGAACAAAAAGTGTTATTCTTCTATCTCTCTTGCATATTTTGTTCGTTCTTTTTATTTATTTTTTGTTGGTGATATGCTTCTGGTTGATGGTATGTGGCAATGCTTTTCGTTACATGTTGCCTGTTTGTTCGTATAGCATACATTGTAACATTCTATTTTCAGCTGAATAATAATAACAAGGCTTACTAGAGAATTATGAAATCTTCTTGAGCTTGCTGCTATTTCTGTTCCCGTATTTTTTTCAAAGTTTTTCTGATCTTTGCATGCTTTCCAATGAGTTCAACTGCATCCTGAACAAAAAATGTTATTCTTCTATCTCTCTCACATATTTTGTTAGTTCTTTTCTTTTTTTTTTTTTTGTTCTCTCTATATGAAGCAACCTAAGATGACAGTTTTATGCCTTCAGACAATGAAAATAAATCAAAAAATATTTTGGCTAAGGATAGATCGAAATGGAGAAACAGAATGGACAAGGCTTTGATGATGATTATGATGAGACGTTGAAAATATAAATCGTAGAAAATAAAGTGCATAATAATTTTGCCTGTCATAATAAAGTAGTGCAACTGAATGCTGATAAATGGTGTGTTTCTTTAGGAGGAATGATGTCCTTAATCGTTAAGTCTAAGACAGAAGATTCCGTAAATTGTGAAGTTGTTGATGGAGGTGAACTTAAGTCTAGACGGCATTTGAATGTTCGGGGAAAAAGTGCAACACTGCCATCCATCACTGGTGAGTCTTTATTTCATCAAATTATATGCTTCATTTTTTGCAAACGTTGCATTTCTTTCCTCCCACCAGAAGATCTTTAATTTCACTATAAATTTTAGTGCTTTCCAAATGCCCATAACCATTTGCTTTGATTTACTGCAGAAAAAGATTGGGATGATATTAAGTTTGGCGTTGACAATAAAGTAGATTATTATGCTGTTTCATTTGTTAAAGATGCAAAGGTGGTACATGAATTGAAGGATTACCTCCGAAGTAAATATCCAATATAGATATTTATGTTTTGATGACTATACATCTAAGTCTTGACCACATTTGGTTTACTTTTGCATTCATGTGTTGAAGCTAATTTCCTATTGCATTGTAGGTTGTGGTGCAGATATACATGTGACTGTCAAAATAGAAAGTGCTGATTCTATTCCAAACCTTTATTCTATCATTTCTGCATCTGATGGGGTAATCACTTAACAAAATTTTAGTGTCTTTCCCTTGCCGCTGCTGAATTTTATGAAAAAGTTGCAACAGAGTAGGGATTTAAATGGATCTGGTTGGTGGACATGGATCCAGGCCCAACTCTGGTGGACATTTACCCAGACTTGTCTCAAAAATCATGACAGTATTAAACCAGTGTGGGGCTGGGAGTTGAACCTCACACTAGCAGGTTGCAACCACAAGCCTGTACCATCTGTCTTGTGTTCCACTGCTCACCGTCTATTGTTGTAAAAGATATATATTACATAAATATTTTTAGTATAGAGAATTTATATTCTTTTCGATATTACTGAGGTAATTGAATTTTTGGGTTTGGACTCAGCTTAGCTAAACAAGGGGTAGATAGAAAATCCCCATGAGTGCCCCAAGTTTTGTAATTGTTGTTGTTGTCATGTTTTTTTTTTTTTTTTGCTTTGTTTTGTGGGTATACTCTCTGGCCTGGCGGTTTTCATATTTTAATATATAATCGTTTCTTGTAACTGATAAAAAAGAAAGAAAGAAAGTGTCATTTCATAGTACAGTTGGCCAAAGGACACGTGTGGAGTGCTTTCTTCTTTTTTATTGGTACGTAGCAGCTGAATTCTGTGTGGTTGTAAAAAATATTTAGTTTGAATTTTTTATTTGATTTGCAGTTGTCTTTTTATGGTTCAGTACTATATCTTATTTTACCAAATGGATTTTTAGAATATGTTTTTTTTTTAGATAGTACTTTCAAGATGAACCAAATTCTTTTGTAGGCTATGGTGGCTAGGGGTGATCTTGGTGCTGAGCTTCCCATTGAAGAGGTTCCACTGCTGCAGGTATTTTTCTTAAAGTCCAATGTTATCTCAATCATTAATATGATGTTTGATGTGCTGTCAATTTTTGTCAAGCATTGATGCTTCCGGCATTTACTTTCAAGCTTTTGTCCATTTTGCATGCTCAACTTTTTCTTTGATATCTTCACATGTGTTAGGCTGTGTTTGTCTCCTTGCCATCTATTTCCTCCCAATTGTGAGAATTTTAACACTAAAACAGGTTCCAAAATGACAAACCAAGTTCTGTTTTGAAAATTTACTGATAAGAGGGACATATGCACACTTTCCGGATTCTCATAAGTTGCATTCTGACTTATCTAGTGTCTGAAAATATCGTTTTGCCCACGTGCATATCTGTAGTTCTGTATGTCTATTGTCTACATTTTTTTAAGGTTTTCTAGGTTATGATTGAATGAAAATGCTAAACACGGTGAAATGAGAAACAAAATCTTTTAACAATTTGTGGTCTTCCTCATGGTCATTTAGAATTAATTTGAATGCCACAGAAATTGTTTCCTGGTTGGCCTTTAATTCTTCACCCAAACTGTATTTTTACTTGGTTACCATTACTTGGCATTCAGTAGTTTCAAATAGGTTTCTTCTTGAAGTTCATTTAGAATCAATATAAATCCCACAGATATTATTTTCTGGTTGGCCTTTAATTTTTTTTTTTGCCAAAAATGTGTTTTTGCTGTTACAAATAGGTTCCAGCGTACACCATATGTAGCTAGCTAAGAAGCATGGATATGGACACGGGACACAGATACGACACGACACGGATACGCCGACACGGTATTTCTCAAAAAAGTAGGACACGGACATATTGAGGGACATGTTAATAATATATATTAATATATAATCATCTTCTAAAAAAATAATATCTTTTTAACTTTTTTAATCAATTTAGAAATCAAAAAATAAAAATTCAAGTACTAACTAACACACATATCAAATTATCAAATATCAATTTAACACTAAAACATAATTTATAATCATTAAACACGAAATATCCACAGTTCCATAAAATCCATATAAAGAAAAAGGGAGATCATCTCTTTTTCCTCAAAAAAAAGAAAAAAAAAAACAAAAGCAAAAAAGAAGCCTATCTCGAGGCCTATTCTTTAGTGAAATATTTATTTGTTTTTAGCTTGTGATATGATTAATATTTATAATCATACATTTTTCCATGGTACAAAATTGTCATATATCAAGTTTACAAGTTTTAATAACATGTTAACAAAGTGTCCATGAGATATCAGCCACATGTTTATTTTTTAGTTATAGACACGGGTTAAAAATTGTGGGACACGTTACAAAAAGAGTGTCGAACAAGTGTCCAAAATTAAGATTTTTAGTTCTTAATTATGGACACGACTAAATAGTATCGGACACATGTCCGAGAGTGTCCGAGGAGTGTCGGTGTCTAATATGTGTCCGACACGGACACGTCACTTTCTTAGAAGTGTCTGTGCTTCTTAGCTAGCTAGTACAATCTGGAGTGGGGTTGCACCTACTTTCTGTAGATAGACAGCCTCTTTCCACCATCCAGGCATCCACACTTTTGTGTTTTGATTTTTTCATATGCTTCCTGGCCCAGATAAATGAGGCTTGGCGTCAATTAGTGACATAAACTTGCTACTCTTTAATATAAGTTCTATTGAGAATTAGGTTGATATTGTTATTGTTAGATGCACTGCCTTAGTGACAATGGTATTATTAGATAAAGATGCAATTTGTACGGAATTGGATGTCCCTCAAAGGGTCAATCATCCACTATTAATAAATCTAAGTTGCCTTAGATAATCAAAATCAATTGCATACAATTAGAATCATCTATACAGGAAGTAAAGCTAATTAGAATCAATTATACAAGGAAGGATAGAATCATCTATATAGGAAGTAAAGCTAATTAGAATCAATTATACAAGGAAGGACAGCTATCCTAGTCAAGGATGAAAATAGCGGTAGCGGCGGGCGTAGCGGCCTGCCGTCAAAACGCTATGTAGCGGGCGCTACATAGCGGTAGCGGTGCTACGTAGCGGCGTAGCGGTGTGATTTGAAATAATCATCAAAAAATTCTGAAAAAATTTGTAGAAAATCCTAAATATCAGAAAATGATAGAATATATAATTTTCTTGTAAAAGTAATTAAGATAAAGGGGTGTAGCGGTCCCCTCATTGCATGAGGTCCTATATCATTGTATTAATAGAAAATAATAGTAATGATCATTTTTTTACATGTATTCATGTTGTTATGTTAACTTAACTAATGAAAGGCTTATTAAAAAAACTATGATGAATTAATATCAACATAATAAACAATGTACTGAACTTGAAGTCAAGACTCAAGATTTAAAAGTTGGAACTTAAGAGTGCAATAGTAAACACTAAATAGTGAACAGTCAATACAACAAATGTGGAATGACATAATAATTAATAGCTCCATAAAAATACTCCACTTGAGAGGAACTCTCTGCATCAACTTAATCCAGTGAGATCCTACGTGTTTTGGTGTTCTTTTAAGGATAAAAGGGAGATCCTATGTGTTTTTGTGTTCTTTCAAATATAGAAAAAGGCTAGAAAAATTGAGGAAAAATGTCATTTGAAGAGAAAAAGTAAAAAAATAAGCTTTAACATGTATTTCAATTTTTTTTTGAAAAGCAGTCATCATTCACAGTTTGTAGCGGCCTCGTAGCGGTCCCGTAGCGGCCCTGTAGTGGTCCCGTAGCGGACGTAGCGGCCGCTACAGAAGATAGCGGCGCTATCTTCAATATAGCGTAGCGGTCGCGGCCGCTACGCCCGATATAGCTACGTAGCGGCCGCTATTTTCATCTATGATCCTAGTTGACTGCATACAAGTATGGGCCTTTGGGCCTATGATACATTGGGCCTTGGATATGGTACATGATGCAGGCTAGATCAATGGGCCACATTTGAAAGTTTATACCCACAGGTTCAAGTCTAATTAATAGTTTGCTTTATTAGTAATAGTTGCTTTCTTAAGTTTTAGAAGTTACTTTTATATTTTAATTAGGATTCTTTATTTGGAGTGAACTAGTTTGTTTCTTTATTTGGAAAGTAGTTTAGTTGTAAATAATTGTAATCCCTTCTCATGGGATAGACTACATTATTTTTGAATTGAGATTTCAGTTTTTTTCTCCTTGTGGATTGAATTCCTGTCTTTGGTGTGAAACCTAGACAGATTATCCTAAGCCTTTTGGCTTGAAGAATAGCCCATTGGCTGTTCTTCTTCTTGGTGCTGTGTTAGTATAGTACCATGTTATTAGATAAAGATGCAATTTGAATGGAATTGGATGCCCCTCAAAGGGTCAATCATCCACTATTTATAAATCTAAGTTGCCTTAGATAAGGCTCAATCACAATCAATTACATACCAATAGCATATAAGTATGGGCCTTTGGGCCTATGACATTGGGCCTTGGATATGGTACAGTGATTTGTTAACAAATGGGACTACCTAAAGGAAGTGCAAGCACAACCTAAACAAGTTTAGAGGGTATACCTTACTTTCGTACAACCAACCATTAGGTGGGAGATAGTGTGTCAACCTATACAAAGAGGTGGTTTGGGTATTCGTTCCATTGAGAAGGTCAATAAAGCTCTTTTGGGAAAGTGGTTATGGAGTAGAGCCTGATGAAGGCCTGTGGAGGCAGCTATTAATTCAAAAATATTATTTGGGCAATGATGGATGGTGGGTATCGGGTAATGACTACAAGGCCTTAGGTATTTGGAAGTCCATCTTTTCTATAAAAGATGATTTTCATCCTTTAATTCATTACAAAGCTCATGATGGGAGGAGGATCAAATTTTGGTATGATGTATGGTGTGGTCAAACGGCATTGATCCATCACTTTCCTATTCTTTTTTGTTGGATCAGAGACAAGATGCTTTTATGGTAGATAACTTTTCATGTTTTGGGCAGAGAGTTGTTTGGGATTTCTCTTTCCAAATGAACCTTTTTTATTATGAGATTTCTGATTTTGCTCGAGGTTGCTTGGTTTACTAGGTACAATATATTTGTCATTTGGTATTTCAGATGTTAGATTATGGTAGTTAGATGTTAAGGGTCGGTTTTCGGTGAAGTCTTTTTATAATGCTTTGGCTGATTCTTCTATTAGAGCGGAGGGCTGGCATAACTTTTGGATTCCCTCAGTTCTGCCTAGGGTTGTGATATTTTTTTTGGATAGCAAGGTTACATAAAATTTGGCAATAGACAAGTTGAGAATGAGAAATCATATTATCATTAATAGGTGTCCAATGTGCTTACAAGATGGGGAAACGGTGCATCATTTGTTGATTAATTGTCAATTTGCTTAGAGAGTGTGGTCTGCTTTGTTGGAATTATTTGTTATGGAGTGGGTTATGCCTAGGATAGTTGAAGATCTTTTTCTTCAATGGTGTTGGCAATGCAAGTATGTTCGGGGTGAGATCTTGTGGAGGTTAGTCTTGTATGCCACATGTTGGAAGCTTTTGTTGAAAACGAATAATAGGGATTTCAAGAATAAGTGTAGTTCTGTGTTGGAGGTGGTTGAGTCTATATCTTGGTTTGTCTCCAAATGGGCCAGTATGTGTAAGGAGTTTTATGGAATTCCCGTGGAAGATCGTTTAAGGGCCCGTTTGTTAATTTAACTGGTAGAGTGAAGTGAAGTGAATGATAATTTTAAAAGATAAAAAAATAAGAGGGGTTAAATCAATCCAATGATTAGATTTTGTTTTTTAGTGGAAAGAGAATGTAACTTTTTTACTTTTTGTGTTAAAAGTAGATATTTTTTATTTGTTAGTGGGATGAAAAGGTAACTTTTTGACTTTTTTGTGTAAAAAGGTAAAAGAATTTTTTTGAAATATGGTATTTTGATTTGACTTTTTTTGAATTGTTGTGTGGTGAAATGAAAGATGACTTTAACTTTACAATGAGGGAAAATTAACAAACGGGCCCTAAAGAACTTGGTCTTTTTTCTTTAAATGTGGTTGGAGTGTTTGGTCCAGAGGTAGAGTTGTATGGGTGAATCCCCCTACTAGTGTTCTAAAGCTGAATTTTGATGGTAGTTTTGTTTGTTCTTTGCGAAAGAGAGGGGGGGGGGGGGTGTGGTTATAAGGGATTGGGATGGTAATATTGCAAGGAGCTTCTTAGCTTAAGATGCTAATGAATCAGAGTTGTTTGCTATTCTTATTGGTTGTCGAGAGTGGCTTAAGATGGATGGTTATAGTGCTATTCTTGAGGGAGACTCTTTTCCGGTAATCTAGTGGTGTTCAGGATGTTCTTCTCATCCTTGGAGATTGGCGGATTGGGTGGAGGTGGTGTGGGATATTCCAAGGAGGTTGAGAACTAGCTTCAATCATATTCTTAGAAAAGCTAATATTGTGGCAGATAGTCTTGCCTGGAAAGGAGTATCTCAGCTCCTTAATTTCTTTTGATGTTTAGTTTCTTTTGTTAGTTTGTGTTCGTTGTGTTTTGTCCTTTTGGGCTTCAATAAAATTTAGGGTAAATATCAAATTACCCCTTTGTAGTTTGACCTGATTGCAAAGTGCGTTCTCAACTTTAAACTTTTACACTAAACCACCTTGTAGTTAAAATTGCAGTGCAAAAGTGATGGAATCTGTTATTTTGATGAAAACTTCTATTTAAACACACAATTTCTCAGTTTACACACCCATTTAAAAAATAAAAAATAAAAACTTTTCCAAAATACCTCCACCCGCTTCCTCCACTCCCTCTCTCTCTCTCTCTCCCCTCCCTTCCTCTTCCTTCAAGAGGGAAGATTCCTCTTCCTCCTCTGCGGTGATGCAGCCCAAGGGCTAGGGCTGCCTGGAGGTGCCTGAGCACGTGTCCAATGACACTTCGAACGGTCACAAAGGACTTCAACACACACGAGGGACACCTCTGGGAAAAAACCCAATTTTATTAATCAACTAAATCTCTGAAGTTCTTCTCTACAAAGCCATATATATAGGAAAACAATCTTAATAAGCAAGAAAATCCTAGGCTAAAAATAGAAACTTTCCTAATAATAATAATAATAATCCTAATCTAATTTGAAGAGGGCTGCTGGGAGGCGGCTGGGCCCTAGATTGCATCATCCTCCCCGGGTTGAAAGAAGAGTTCGTCCTCGAACTCGATGCTGCTTCGGATTGCCAGTGTAAATGTGTCGAACATGAAGGACATCCCTTGTGGCAGCTTTTCAGGAATTCTTCTTTGGCGGTTGTGGTTTCTTAGGATGAAGAGTAACTTGCTGTCCACCATGTATGAATGTATAGGTGTTGTCGCGCATACCATGAGTCCCATTCTTGTCATACATCCAAGGACGGCCCAATAAGATATCACCACTATCCATAGGTAGCACATCACACTGGATTGTATCTGTGTAAGTCTCACCAATGGCAAAAGTAACTTTGCAAGTATGTCGAACATGCGCTCGATCACCATTCATTAGCCACTTGACAAAATAAGGACGGTTATGCTTATAAACTTTCAATTGAAGGCGATCAACAAGAGCCTGGGAGATGAGGTTTTCACAACTTCCACTGTCAATAACAACTGTGCAGTTTTGTCCTTGAATCATTCCTGTGGAACGAAAAATATTTTTGCGCAGCCACTTATGCTCAACAGTTGGTGACGCATCCTTGAGGACAATAAGAGCATCATCTGGGGGCTCTGCATCGGTGAAGTCAATGTCCGCAGTGTCAATATCCTTGGAATTGTCAATATCCTTAGGATCAGTGTCAATATCATCTCGGATATTGTTATCAGTACCTTCAATCTCAATTAGATGTATTCGCTTTGGACAATCTGCAGCGCGATGCCCGTGCTGGTTACAATGAAAACAAATCATCTTATTTTGACCTTCAGTCCTAGGAAAAATCTGTCCATTGGATTTAGCTTCTTGTAGAGGGGAATTCTTTGGCTGAGCCCATTTGGATTTTTGTACTTGATGATTTGCAATTCCCTCCGCCTTGATCGCATGTTGGATGAGTTCATCGACATTATCAAAATGTTGGAAGGCAAGGATATGCTGAATGTCTAGTCTCAATCCATTGAAAAATCTATCAACTACCACATCATCATCTTCATTCAAACCACAACGAGCTTGCAGAGTTAAAAACTCCTCAGAATATTCAACAACTGACTTGGACCGTTGTTTCAAGTTTTGAAAACTGGAACGGAGATCTCTTGCATAGTTGACAGGGAGGAATTTTTGTTTCAAAATATTTTTCATCTCTGTCCATGTATCAACAGGATCCATGTGCTGAGTCCTCCGTTTTCTTTGCAATTCAGCCCACCAAGTTGCAGCATAATTACGAAATCTAGTAGCAATCAGTGTGACTTTATTGTGCCCAGTCATTGGCTTATGTGCGAAAATATTTTCCACGCACACTAACCAATTCATAAATTCAGCGGGCTGTAATTTTCCATCATATTCAAGAATCACAATTTTTATCCCGAATTCTCGATCAGGATTATTGACTGGTGGATCCCGTGGATTCCGAATATGTGCACCATCTTCACGGTGGGGATGCACACGGTGATGATTTTCTAAATTTGTCACTCGAATATCCAATTGGTGCAGGGTGGTGTGCATGCCATCAACTTTTGCCGATAATTCTCTAATGGCACTAGCCAAATCTTCAAGTGAAGAAGATGAAGATTCAACATCCACTTGCTTCTTAGGAGGCATTTTTTTTTTTTTTGGGATGTAGGTGGGTCGCAGGGTCGATAGGCGGGCCGGACCAACTTAGGTCCAACTGGGAGCCCGGCACTTCACGTGAAGACCAGCGATGTTCGGGAAGGTTTTGTCTCGGTCGGTGTGCAGAGAAGGAAATAAAGAAAGGAGGGGACTTATCTGCTGAGATCAGCTGCGATGGAGGCTGAAGCTGAGATGGCTTGGATGCGCGGGAGATCGCTGGAGATCGTGGACGCGCTGCAGATCGCCGATCTGTGCCGCTGCTTCTGCGAAGACGGCGAGGTCGACGGTGGAAGACAGTGCACCTGGAGGCGGCGAAGGCTTGGCCGGTGCCAGGTATGATGGCGGTGATGAAGAACCGGCTGGAAGCCGCCGCTGCTTCTGTCGGGGACGGCGAGGGCGACGGTGGAAGCCAGGTATGATGGCGGTGATGAAGAACCTGCTGGAAGCCGCCGCTGCTTCTGTCGGGGACGGCGAGGTCGACGGTGGAAGTCACCGGTGCCAGGTATGTTGGCGGCCTCTTTCTTCTCTTCGCTCGGCTCTCTCTCGCTCCGGTTGCGCTTTTTTTTTTTTTTTTTCTTCTCACTCGGATTTGGGAAAGAGGGATGTTGCAGAGTCTGGGGTTTGTGGGTGGTGGATCTGATTACGAGCAGGGGGTAGGAAAGGGGCGAGGAATAGAGAGGGGGTTTAGGAGTTGAAGAGGAGGTGGGTCTCGACAGGGGCGTGGTTGTAGGGGTCGGATCTTCGATCGGGTGGTTGGGTTGCGAGTGCGTCCGGGAAGGGGAAAGGCACAGAGAGATGGGTTCCGGTGATTCGACTGGGACAGAAAAAGGGCGTCTGGGATGATCGGGAATGGCAGGAAAGACCGAGAGGGGGTGGGTGTCGACTTAGGGATTTG
Source organism: Sextonia rubra (assembly GCA_037013555.1). Taxonomy (NCBI): domain Eukaryota; kingdom Viridiplantae; phylum Streptophyta; class Magnoliopsida; order Laurales; family Lauraceae; genus Sextonia; species Sextonia rubra. The sequence goes on from JASUAD010000001.1 coordinate 47,180,610, forward strand.
GGTCCTGGGGCTGTGGATTTGAAGAGGGATTTGGTGCGGGATGCGACAGAGGTTTCGGAGCGGATTGGGATGATGGGGCGATGTGTAGATCTGGGGTGGGGGGACCGTGATGTCCACGGCAGGGAGATGGGGTCGGGTGCGGAGGATTAGGGATGGACGCGGTCGTCGACGATTGCCGGCGTTGGACGAAGATGGGGGTGGGGTTTGGAGTCGGGCAAGGTTTTGGGGACTCTGGACTGTGAGGGATCGGGGTGTCGGTGGTGGGTCAGGGTTCTGAAGGGGAGTAGGCTGGAATGGCAGCAGAGAGGATGGGCGTCTGGGAGAGCAGCGGAGAGGATGAGATGAACAGGGGATGGGGTGACAAATTCCGGGAACAACCAGAGGGCTCCCGGTGACTGGATCGGAGGCTCTGATACCAATCTGATGCAGCCCAAGGGCTAGGGCTGCGTGGAGGTGCTTGAGCACGTGTCCAATGACACTTCGAACGGTCACAAAGGACTTCAACACACACGAGGGACACCTCTGGGAAAAAACCCAATTTTATTAATCAACCAAATCTCTGAAGTTCTTCTCTACAAAGCCATATATATAGGAAAACAATCTTAATAAGCAAGAAAATCCTAGGCTAAAAATAGAAACTTTCCTAATAATAATAATAATAATCCTAATCTAATTTGAAGAGGGCTGCTGGGAGGCGGCTGGGCCCTAGACTGCATCATGCGGTCGAGATAACCTTCAGATTGATTGTGTTTAGCACTTTAGCTGCCTTTGCTCATATCCTCCTCAATCTCTTTTTATAAATAGTAAGGAAGGAATGTAAAGCAAAGAGCTGTGCTTTCTATTCTATTTTTCAAATGGGAATCGAATATAATCTAATCTGATGAATGAATGAATGGTCGCTATTGCTTTTAATTTGTGACTTGACGTGATGCATTAGATGATGCAGAGATGGACAGCCAAAGTGTGTACACCCAAAAGAGAAGCCGAGCGATTGTGACGAACAGAAGCAGATGTTACTGCCACAATTATTGGATTTGGAGCATAGGGTTGATTAATGTACTCTGGACTCCGGAGGAGTATATTAACTCTTTTTGTTGGAGGGTGGGTCACTACTAATGGCTGATGAGTTCTAACCAAATCTTAAGCAAATCTAGTTGTTGATCCCAGATACGATGATCTTGAGATTGCATTATCTGCATGCACAACAACTGCTGGGACCACATTGGGTACCACATTTCATGAGATGGATGGGAAGATCTAGGTTTGAACATTGCAGAGATGGAAGCTGAAAGTTTCAAGTCAAACCATTGTTTATAGCCAGCCCCTTGATCTATCCAACAATTTGAACGCATTTTATATTATATTAACAACATAGAGGAATGAAGCTCCAAGTCATGCCATTCCACTCTAAAAGCTAGGCAATTCCTAAAAATGACTCATTTAGATAATATCAACAACGTTATTTTTTTATCTCCTGCAGAAAATATCAACAATGTTGATGATGACCTTAATGCCCAATGATAAGGGTAGAAAGGGGGAGGGAGGAAGAGAGAGAGAGAGAGAGAGAGAGAGAGAGAGAGAGAGAGAGAGAGAGAGAGAAGGGGAGGGAGAGGGAGACAAAGGAAGAGGAAGAGGGAGGGGTGGGGGTATTCTGGGAACATTTTTATAGTTTTTAAATGGCTGTGTAAACTGAGAAATTATGTGTGTTTAAATGGAAGTTTCCATCAAAATAAATGTATTCCGTCACATTTTCACTTTGGTTATAAGTCTAGGGTGGTTTAGTGAAAATTTTTAAAGTTGAGGGGGCACTTTGCAATCGGGTTAAAGTACACAACGGGGTAAGTTGCTATTTCCCTAAAATTTATTGTTATAAAAAAAAGCAGTTTGGTATTATTTGTGTGAACGCGAAGTAATGTCTTTCGCAAAAGGCACAGAGTCAATGCTCATTTTACTTGTACCATTTGATTCAATTTTAATGTTACCTGTGTCTTTTTTAAGTTCTATTTATTTCAGTTACTATATGAGCGAGATCCATTAACATTCGAGATTCTTGTACATGCAGGAAGAGATAATTAGGATGTGTCGTAGTATGGGAAAAGCTGTTATTGTAGCTACAAATATGTTGGAAAGTATGATTGTTCACCCTACACCAACCAGGGCTGAGGTTTCAGATATTGCCATTGCAGTTCGTGAGGGTGCTGATGCAGTCATGCTCTCTGGAGAAACTGCCCATGGAAAGTATGATTCTTCATTATTTAGAATGGTCTATTTATTGTCGTTGGAGGCTTGGAGCTTTTTTAATAAGCCAATATACACATGTAGCTAAGTAAAAACATTGTCATGAAGTGTTGTTTCTATGATAGAACTGTCAGAAAACAGAAACTTTATTATCCCTTTTTTATTTTTTATCTTCTTGAGAAATGAATTGCACTAAATATTCATTTTTAATCAATATTCTACCTTTCACATGTGACTGCCTGTGGATGAATAGATATATTCTTAGTTTTGTTACCTTACATATTTTTTGGTCTCAGCTGACTGTTATCACTTCTGTTATTGCAACTGGTAAAGTGGCCGCTAATCTGACTTTCATGCAGATTCCCACTGAAGGCTGTGAAGGTTATGCATACAGTTGCTTTGAGAACGGAAGCAACCATGGTTGGAGGCGACAAGCCTTCTAATCTTGGTCCGGCATTCAAGGTTACCATTATTATATTTTGTGTCAAGTTGCGGCAACTTTAATGCACCTCAAATTCTTACTGGAAGGTTTCTTTATTTTGTAGAATGAAATGAGTGAAATGTTCGCTTTTCATGCAACTATGATGTCAAACACTCTTGGCATATCAATTGTAGTCTTCACCAGATCCGGTTTCATGGCAATCCTGCTGAGCCACTATCGACCTTCTGGCACCATATTTGCTTTTACAGATGAGTAAGTCTCTTGCATATAGTCTTTACATGCATTTCATCATCCTTTAACCTTGTAGGGTTAGATTAATATGCATTATGCTACTATTGGAAATGAGTTATTCACTTGTTCATCACTAGCCAGGGCGATTATCAGTTTATTGAATATGCTTTCAACCATAGTTACCTGCTTTGCTGCCCTCCCTTCTGAATCGCATACTATTTGATTTGAATAATTCGGGATTCGATTTGTTATGATTCGGAACTTTGAAAACTTCCAATTCGAAACAATTCGACTCCTTATTTGAGAAAAAGAAATGAAAGAATGAAAAACGGTGGAGACTTATCCTTTGTTAAAAACATAAAAAACAGAGATATATAACATATAAAAATCTTAACATAAAGAAATTATAAAACAAGGGAACCAAATCAAAGAGAAAATCCGACAGAACTTAATTTTGGAGAGGAAGAAAGAGATAGGGTTTATAAATATATAGTCAATATAATGGTTATTATTTAAAAGAAAAAAAAAACACCTACAATCTCATTATCATGCCATCATCCTTTGCCGAACCTTGAAGCCATGATGTTGAATATATGGACTTGAATCATGAGATGTTCCATGTTCCAAATCAGCTACAGTGTGGATTCATGTGATCTTCTATTTCATGTCTTCTATTACATGTTTTAGAGTTGCAGAAGATACGAGGTAAAAAGACATTGGTGAACATAGGAAGAAGGGAAGATAAGGAAAGGTAAAGAAAAAAGGATCACTTCATCCCTACTGGCAAAAAAAAAAATCCCATCGTCCAAGTCCTTTCCATGAAGTGAGAGAATCTAATATTTTAATACTTCCTTTCTTTAACCGTCCTTTTTAGCCCATGAAATACTAGTATTTAAAAGTTGCCTATGTACATGTCCTTTCTAGAGAAAGAATAGCTTAAAATTGGACAATTCCTCCCCATCCCTCTCACAAATCCGGATCACATGGGGCTTTAACATGTATAAATCTAGAGTTAATAGAAAATAAGCCCACAATGGGGCGTCTATATACTTGAATCAGAACCGTTCAATTTTAAAACATACTCACTTAAAGTATACTGGATACCCTCAAATTTTATATTAATTTGAAATTTCTCTTTCATTGGATTGATTGTTTGATGAAAAATAATTATAATGTTTATTATAAAACAATCAATCCCATGGTGGGGGATTATTTACTTTTCTCATATCATGCATGAAATATCATTATTTATATCTTTAATAAAGTATATATAAAATTCTAATAATAGATAAATATATATATGTTGTTGACTTTCAAATTAGTACATCGAATTGATCAAAATCAAACTACGAATCAAGCAAATTGAAATACGAATCAAGTAAACATACTCCATTGAATTTCTGAATTTATGCAAGCATCGAATTGTGAATTGCGAACTCGAATTTCGAATTGATCAAATTGCGAACCAGGTAACTATGGTTTCAACCAATGATCAAAATAGTGGTAGCGGTTGGCGTAATGGCTTGCAGCTGAAATGCTATGTAGCAGGCACTACATAGTGCTAGCAGCGCAACGCAGTAGATAGTGGTGTGATTCAAAAAAATTATAGAAAATCCAAAATATTGTAAAAAGCTAGAATATGTTTTTTTCTTCCCCAAAACTAACTGAGATAAGGTCGCATAGCGGTGCCCTTATTGTATATATATATATATATGTTTTTGGTGTGTCTTCTATCTTTAGATTGGAAGAAGGTGATTCTAGGGATCCAACTTGGAGAAGAATTGTGGTAAAAATGGAAGAAGAGAAGTTAAAAGAGAGAAAGGGGACCCTTTGAAGTCATCAAAAGCCAACAACTACGTAGTGGCGCTAACACTCAAATAGTATAGCAGCCTTACCGCTATGGCCAAATATAGCGTAGTGGCTGCTATTTTGATCCATGGTTTCAACTTCATATGATGTTCAAGAAGAAGAATGCAAACATGGTTCAGAACTTGGAATGAGTAGTTTGCCATTTTTCTCAACCTTAATTGTTGTCCAGGTTACCGACTGCATAAATTATGAGTGCTTGTGAACTAGAACAGCCATATCTTTTGGTAAACCGCTCATCAATTCAAGTGATTTGTAATAGGAACTCAGAGCCTGCCAAAATTGAGTTGACACCACTGACTTCATAGTAGCTTGTGCTTTTGATCATCAGTTTGTTTATTGAGTATTGCAAAGAAGGAAATTGGAATGCTCTTTTTCTCCCTTCCAGTTTTGAAGTTTTGGCACCCCTTTCTGTTTTTGTATCCCTTGTTTTGGGTGTTACTTGTATTTTTGGGGATCTTTCCCAATTGTACCTTAGTATAACCCTTTATGCTATAAAACTTTTATCAATACAAGTTACCATTTCAAAAAAAAAAATGGGACTGGATTATATGCAGGTTAACATAATATACACAAGGAAGCTCATCAATTAGACCCACGAAGTATTGTATAGAAAAGGAAATTAGAACCAGGACAAATCAGCGTATTTTACATAAGCAAAGTCATGAATCAATGCCATCTTTATTATCTGTTGGTAAATCACTCATTAATTCATATGATTTAGGACATGAACTCAAAGCTTGCCGATATTGAGTTGACTCTGCTGAGTTCATAGTATCTTAGCTGCTTTAATCATTAGTTAGATTCATTAAGTTCTTAAAGAAGGAAATTGGAACCCGAAAATATGAAGGTTGAGGTAATTTACATAAGCAAGGTCATTCCAAAACATGCCAGCACTTAACATGGGCAATATATAATTTATAATATTTAAAATAATAAAAATTTTAAATAATATTTAGTCTAAATTATATTAAGGTGGCAAAAATTGCAATAAAAATTAAAACCTGTAACAATAACAAAATATAATTGATAAATTCTAAAATGAAAGAACTTTTAGTTGTATGAAATAAGCTGAGTATTGTATTGCAAACATTCTTTTGACATCAGAAAAATAAACCCATAAAAAAAATAAAGTTTGAAGAAAAAAATACCACAAAAAATACAACATGAAAACAAAATTTCATAGACAATCCAATGATTAAAATAACTTAGAAGGAACAAATAAACTCATGAAAACCCAATGCCTAAAAACCAAAAACGGAATCTAAAGAATAAAAGGAAAAACATAAATCCATGAAAACCTATCACTACGGAAACTAAAAGAACCCATGAAAACCAATCAGTGACGTTCATGAGCTGTGTTGGGTTGGGCTAAGGAATGTCCATGCCTGGCTCGTCTTCTAAGCTTGTGGATCAAGTCCAGCCCAAGTCCGGATTGGGCCATACCTGGCTAGTCCAAGACCGACTCGCTTGAAACATATTAAGCTTGAGCCCGGCCCAAGTTAACATTATAACAAAAAAGGGCCTCTTTTTATATATGCTTGCTCTTTTTCTCAACTGGTTGAGGTACATTTGCCTTAATGAGATGTTCTCTTTTTTCACAATTATTTGCCTAATCCATGTACACCTCTAAATATGAATTGATTAATTGGAGACCGTGGAAATTAAGACTCTTTAAAAGGAAACGCCTTTTAGATTGGCCTCTAGATTTAAATGGCTAAAATAAAAAATCTCTCTCAAATCCCAAAAATCTTTCCCTCAAATTAAAATCAATTCAAAATTGAGCTCCAATTTTTAAATTAATTGCGAAATTGGAGCTCAATTGCAAAATCAAATCCTATCCCCTTCATATATTATAATTGCATATAAATGGAAATTGGAAATAGGAAACATCACTGTATTTTACAATAGCAAGAGCATAAATCCATGCCATTTTTATTGCCTAAGTTAACATATACATAGAAATTTGATGGACACGACTAACCAAATTGACCACTGATGGATGTGCAGTGAGAGAGTGAGACAGAGACTGGCATTATACCAAGGTGTTTGCCCCATACAAATGCGGTTCTCAGATGATGCTGAAGAGACATTTGCCAAGGCACTATCTTACTTGCAGGTAACTCTAGCTGATCAAAATGCTTTCATCTCATTGTTTAGCTTCTTGGCATGACAAAATCTTTTAGATCTTCTTTTGAAATATGTGGAAACTACTCCGAGTCTCATAGTTCTAGTTGGTGAATTTAGCACTTAGCATGGAGCTATTGACGTCTTTAGAAGTTTTGGTGGCCCTCCTTATTCAACCCTTGGGTCATTCCTTATGTGGCTCATAGGTCTGATTGGCACCCTTGAACTGGTCTTCACTGAAGGACCATGAAAGTAGTGCCCAGGCATAATCCATTTGTAATGGGTGTGAAAGTAGGCCCTATCCTGGATAATGAGACCTGTTTAAATTATGGTCGCTTCTGTTTGTATACATTGAGTCATTGACCTATTTCAAACCCATTTATAATAGGGTGTGAGCCAAATAGCAAGACCTAAACTCTTCACATGGAGGACTAGGATGAATGTTGGGTCGGTAGGCAGGATCCATTTATGATTTAACACTTACAACCAGCTTTTGGAATTCAGGGTGATCTTGTAATGATGTCCAGTTGATTAAATGGGATAGTTTAAAGTAACTTCCCCCTCCATACTGGATCTTTGATGTGCCTCTAAAATTTGAACCCACAGATTTACAGAGGCTTACACAGTCACACTACGAAATTGTACCAAAATATTGTGGAAAACAAAGATGTGCTCTTAAATTTGAGTCACAAGAAGCATTTCTTTAATAAAAATTTGGTTTTCTTGGGGTGGTGGAACCATGGAAGCTGAGACTTACAAACTGCTACACTTTAACTGAAGCTCCCTGTGTCGGATACCAATTGCAACTTAAGACTGTTATTGTATCTGGGTTTCCCCCTTATGTTTCTGAGCAGGATCCTTGTTCTTTATTAGTGAGTACATTGTTCTGCTATTTGGCTATCAGTTGCATTTGGTGGATTCACAATCTGCTGCTTTCATCCACTCAGCTACAACATTCCTTATTCCGATCTGATATTTTGATGTTTATTTATTTATTTTTTAAGTTAACAGAGAATGAGACCATTATTCTCTTTCATTATTTCTTCCTTTTTGCGGGATAACCCCAAAGAGTTGTCTTTTTCTTTCTATTTTCCATGTTACCAATTGGAGCTTTCTATGTTGTCTATTAGGTCTCATAACTGAGGGAAATATTTTCGTGCATCTATCCCTCACCATATTATAGCGAGGGCAACATGGTGGGGCAGAATTTTTGATCCATCCGAACCATCCACACACGTGGGATCCCCTGCTTTACACTGGATCCATCAAGTTTTCGCTGATCTGAATGGACTGGATTGTTGGATTGATGGTCAAAAGTTTTTTTTAATATAAAGTCATTAAATTGTGGGCCATAGATGAAGGGATTAGAGGTATGGGATTGGCCCCAATGTCCTTTTCCATAACTAATATCACTAGAGGCCCACCCAAACAATAAGACTCCGATAGACTGAACTTTCTAGTTCACCCCAAAATTAGGCACTTATCGAACTGTTCCTGAGCAGTTTTGACATTGATTGGAGCTTTCTATGTTAATTATGTGGCCTGTGGCCACTGTACCCTTTTTCTGCGACCCATATTTTATAGGTATTTGGGGTACAATATTCTGTTCAACTGGCCAATAACGCTTGATGAGTCTTATATAAGATGTTTCGTAAATCATAAAATTTTTTGTTCAGAATCATGGCATGGTAAAGGAAGGAGAAGAGATTGCTCTTGTTCAAAGTGGTCGGCAGCCCATCTGGAGGTCCCAATCTACCCACAACATTCAGGTCAGGAAAGTACATGCCTAAGCGCATGAGGTCAGATTACAAGTGATGCTGTTTTCAATTATGTTTGTTTCTTCTTCCCCCTCGAAGTGAACACCTCGCCCGCTCCAACCTCACAAGCTGAATCTAGAATTGAACTCCTTGGGTTGTGTGTTAATAGAATTCTTATTGGAACTTCTGAGTTCTTTGCTCTTTTCTCTGTCATCCTCATCGCTTGCTTCCAGTTGGTATTAATGATTTGTAATTGTTTGTTTCACTAGTCGACTCGCCAATGCTTGTTCATATTTTGTTGATTCTGCTTGAGGACTGTCAGATGGCCGTGTGGGTTGTTTTACTCGGCATTTCGAACTTCCTGGGCTAGGTTGCCCACCTGGTCCTATTGAGAGTTATGATTGCCGTACATTGTACATGGCCACACCGTATCAGATTTTCATCAGATAAAAAGAATGATGGATTGCAATGCCATCACACCTATTCGTGGTGATGAAGTCATCCATTGCAATGCCATCACACCTAGTCTTGGTGATAGGTCTAAACGCTAGATATTGGGGCCCAACTGTGAATCTGATGAACCTTTAGATAATAATTGGATTGAGGATGGTATTTGCAGGGCATCTATCACTCGCTGCGCCCGAGATTAGGGTAAAATCTTCAGGCCCGTGGCTTGGCAGGCATACCCATAGTAATTCATGTCGCAGTAAGGCAAACATAGACTACTACAAGTGAAGTTTTTGTTCCATTCATGTGTTGAACATCCTTACACATGGGTAATCATACATCAATTTAAAAAATATGCGGAAGCCATGTGCATATCATATACTTTTGTGATCCTGTAATAGTGGAGAACACCAACAATTGCCTGCTTTAACATTTCATATATAAATCATACTTAAACCCAAGGATTTAGCTAATGCCTGCCCATACTAAGCATTCCATATATAAATCATAATTAAATCAAATGATTTAGTTAATTCCCATGCATACTAGATGTCCATGCATACCAATAAGTTTGCCACGAGGGCTAAAGTGTGGAAATAAATCACGGTCATATGACTGGGTACATGCCATAACAGTCATATTAATGTATAAAATCCATGAAACCAAAATAAGATAATAAAAAGGACCATCCAAGCTAAGTTCTAACTGATTGAACCATGATGCGGTCACAATGATGTCCGTCAAAGAGCAACCTTCAGAACCCATTTGAGAAATATTGAAGGTCCGCAATGGTATCCTCTGCTCTTGGGTCGATGCCTTGGTCTGAGTTTGGGAAGGTTTTTGTAACACCATGAGTACTTCTAACACCATGTTTGACAAATTTAAATGAGCGTTAGATCTTAGTACATTGTTTCAAGTATAATTTAAGACGTGCTAATTAAAGATGTTAGAATTGAATTCTAGGTATGTTAGCATGTATGAAATATAAACAGGAATTAAGATAATATAAGATTTGCAAATTGGCATATCACATCGCTCATTTTTCCAAATAGTATGTTCAATATCGTGACATGAAAAGGAATTGGGTAATGATCTCAAACTCCCACAGAGTGTATTTATTCCAAACATGTATACTCTTGCAGCAAGGTAAACGTGCATCATAAAATCAGTTCAGGCTTAGCTAAAAAAGCCTCATAAGAGTTGTAGCTAGTGGTACTAGCCATGAATCAAGAATAATAGAATTACTTGCATGCTTGTACTTACACTTATTTACTTGACTTACTTGCATGATTTACCTTTGCACTTGATATCATATTTGAGGCAACATGCGAGTAATAGTGACAATAATGATAAATAGAACAGTAATCAATGCATCTAATCGAATAAGATAAGAACATGAAGGCAAATAAAACAAGATGCATGAGTGTCCATTTATTATAATACAATGATGAATTACTAGCCCACCCTATACTAAGATGCCTCGTGTTTCAGGCCTTCCAACTTGGATGATTATAAGATCCTTAATGTCATATACTAGCATTTCTTGGAGTTACATTGTCTATGAGATGAACATTGGATCTTTATGTCCATTCACAAATAGCATGGCTTTAGAACTACTAGGTACATTGAACAAGGGTGATAGCTCTTCGCTTCTTTTATTGTGTTAATTTCTCGATTGGTCAAGTGTTAGTGATGAAGGTGTCCTTAAGTAAGAGTCTATAAAGTCATGAGGGTTGCTCTAGAGTCTATAAGGTATGGCTTGACCCCATGGTAAGCTTGGTTATAGTTCGCGTGGTCTAATCGGGATTAGACTTCACAAAAATTTAATTGTATTAAAAGAGATTAAAGAGGCTCGTTAGCTAAGCGCGCTCGAGTGGGTTTAATAGAGGATCATGCGCTTGAGCGCACTCAGGGTAAGCTCGAGCCTCAGCACATGCTTTGACAAAAATCAATACTTTTCTAGGTTGTTCCTAGGTAGCATCGAGCGGGATTAAACACGCACTTGAGTGGGTGCTCATTTATTGTAGTTGAAAATTTTCAATTTCTACTTATTTATGTTGTTTCACCTTTAAATCCACTTGCAAGAAATCGTTATAAATCACCCTTTTTCACCACATGGCATTCATTTTTCTTAAATTCATTTAACTACCACTTCCATTCATTGGATTTTTCCTAAATTCACCATTCATACCACAAGCATTCATTTTAAGTCATTACATTAATCATAAAACATTAAATGAGATGTAGAACATTAATAGGCATAGAAATAACCTTTAGAATCAAGATTTAATCATGCATACACTTTAAGACTTGTTTATACTTATCTTAGTGGAGTTCTTAGCCCAAAACCAAGCTCCAAGAGAAGAAATCCTCAAATATCTACTCAAATCCAAATCCTAATCATGGATGTATGAGAAAAGATAAACATAATGAGATGCGTGAGATAAATAGAGCACTTTTTTGGCAATCATTGGAATAAACTTAAAGAAAGATTGGGTCTATACCTTGGAAAGTGTGCTAGTAGGCTTCTTTTCTATCCAAACACCTAAATAAGCCATTTTCTTTTCAAACAAACACAAGATGGGGTGAGAGGAGATGGAAAAGATGATGGTGGAGCTTTCTAATGAAAAGGATTAACTCTCTCATACTCTTTCTTGTGATGGATGAGGAGGGGAGGCAAGGTAGGGAAGATGGAGGCTAGGATTTTAGACAAGAGGTATTGGCCGGGGGTTCCTTGCTTTAGGAAGTGAGTCTTTTTATGGTCTAGGTTATTTTCAAAATTCCAAGCAAATCCAATTTTTTAGGCAATTTACAACAAAGGTAAAGAAGGGCTGTCTTGAGAGACATAACTTAGTTTTGTAGGGCCTTAGGGGGATTAGTCTTAGTGACATGATGTGATGATGCAACATAATGAATTACATGTTTGGTCCTACTAATGTACCTAATTAACCCAATTTACACAGAGATTAAGATAACATGTTAGTAATTAGAGGTAAAATATGATTAAGTAGTAATTTAGCCCTAAATTCGGGGCTAGGATCTTACATCATCTCTATATTGCCCTGATTATCAAGCCCCTCAAGAGCTGGAAGATTTAGCCAAATGTGTTCCAGCTGTCCAATTGCAACGGATGGTTAAATCGTCCATCAGGGATTGGTCGGAGCGGCTTTCCGGTACATGCACCGAGTGGACTTCTTATGCTATAATTACAAGGTAAATCTTCTCCTGTGGGATGTTAAACAGGAGCTGTGGCAATCTCAGTACTGGCCCAATTTTAGAATTACGGAGCTATATTTGGCCCAAGCCTGATACAGGCTGTAACTTCTTGGCCTAAGCCCGGCCTGCCTTAATAATATCAAGCCTGAATTGGAACATTTAGTCAATCCGGCTGGTTGAGGCTTGCTCTGTATCATTTATTTGGGCTCCAAACTAATTCGGGCTGATATCAGTTTCTGGTTTGGCTCCCTATCATCTGTTTTGCAAATAGGTCACTAAACCAGTAGCAATACTTATTTGGGCTGGGCCGAGCTACAAGCTTACTGTCACTTAATTCAACTTCGGATCAAATAATAAATGGGTCTCATTTTAAATTCAGGCAATCTCTGAGTACTAAAACCTGAGGTCCAAACCCGGCCCAAGTCCGCTGGGCCTGGGTCGGGGTCAGGATAGCCTAAAAGAAAAAGTGATCCTTGGCATGAGGTGAAAGGTGGAAGATTCGCTGGCACAGTGCGTGGGATCTAACCTACATGCCAGGGACCAATTCGTGCGCGCCTCCGTGGGGGTGAGATGCTTCTGCTGCTTAGTTATTGGGCATCTCTCTGCTGAAAGGAGTTTGCTTGCGGGACTAGGAATTTGGATCAATGAAAGAATATAGTCTTTATGCAGCAATCTGAGTACTTTGATGCAGAAAATGCGAATGGAGCACTTGCCCGCACCCAGGAAAGGAAGACTATACATGTGGGAAAAGGAAGCTTGCACATGCAAGGATGGAAACCCATACTTGAGGAAGGAAATCCGCACACACAGGAGCACTGCCACTCCTTACTACTTGGGTAAGGACCATCTGCACTATAAGGAGATGAAATGTACAGCTTCTTGATACTGTAATTATATTCATTAAAACTCAATGCAGAATACAAATAGTTTCTATGCAAGAGAGATTATGGAACTTTCATTTATTTATGAATATGCTAATGCTTTGACATTCTCCAAGAGACTAGGAATTTAGTTATAGAAAGATAGAAGAAGGCAACTGGCAGTGTATCAAAAGCTTATACAGAACTCTTGATGGAACTGCTGTATCCGTTGTCATAGAATTTAGACCATAACATGACCCCTCCATACTTGGCGGACTGCTTGATGGCCGGTAGCACATCGGATGTAAGGGTGTCAGCGGGGATGAAACCACCACTTGGGGCAGCCTCCTGAGCGGCAGGCAGTCCCAAGAAAAATTGGCTGGCCTGAACCGATGAAGTCCACTGGTTCCATGCATTCTTCAGATTGTCCGCATTGCCCGAGTATTGGCAGCCAGGGTTGTTGTAGAATTGAATCCAGACGTAGTCAAAGAGTCCGGTGTTGAGTGCGGTACCGAGTGAGGCATCCGGGTAAGGGCACTGGGGGGCTGCGGCCAGGTACACCTTCTGTGAACTGCTTTTGCCTGACAAGTACCTGGGAGTTGAAGTTCAAATCATGGCATTAGAAATTTTAGCATGTGGATCAGTGGATGGATAGGTCTGCAAATGGGATGGCCTGCAGCTGGAAGTGCTGTGCTTGGATAATGCTATGATTGATCATTGATAAATGAATGAATGAAGGTAGGTGGGTGTACCTGGCAAGCTCATCCCAGTATTGGGTGCCTGCTTCAATGTCGAAATCGATGCCATCGAGAACAGCATCACCGAGTGGGCGGGAAGATGATTGGCCGCCGAGGAAGTTATTCCACAAGTACTCCCCTACTTGCCTGGCATCATCCTCTGAGGAGAGAGAGTAGCTGCCTGCGCCGCCGCCTATGGAAAGGAAGACTTTGATGCCACTATTTTGGCAGTCTTTAATAGCAGTGCTCAACCCACTGCAAGTCGATGATGGGTCGCAGTGGCTGGCGAGATTCAGAGTCGGAGTCTGGCCGTTGCCGAATGTGGACAGGAAAGCTATGTTCACATATTCATAGTTTCCCGTTTGACATGTCTCGGCTAAGGTCCCTTCTTGTCCATTTTGGCCCCAGTAGATAGCAATTCCTCCCGAGTGGGACCCTCTGATCAGTGCGAGCATCAGCAGGAAGATCAAACCAATTGATGATCTTCTTGGGGCTTCCATGCTTGAGAGAGAGAGAGAGAGAGAGAGAGAGAGAGAGAGAGAGAGAGAGAGAGAGAGAGAGAGAGAGAGAGCACTCTACAAGGATTTTCCAATATTTAGGAGTGGGATGCTTTGGAAGTCATGGGACCTAAGTAGTCATTTTATAGGGGAACAATGGGAAGACTCTTGGTTGCTTCTCGGTATGAAGATGGGGCAGCGTACAATGATTTTCAAAAATGATTAATGACGTTTGGTGCAAGTTGGGGGCGTTGCTTGAAGGACCATTCTTCTCCTGCAACGTGGACTTGGTCGAGACCACGAAGCTTCTGTGGACTTGCTCTAATTACAAGAAGTTTTGCTTCACCAAGTCAGTAAAAAGAAAAGAAAAAACTTAACCTCTTGTAAGCGGATCCAAAGCTACTTCAAACGAAAGATACTGGGAAAAAAAAGGGGCTTTGCAGGGACAATACAAACAGACTAATGATAAGTTCTCAAAAATATATTTTTTCAATATTTTTTTTAAAAGTTTTAAGAACTTATTAAGTTAGGGAGTCCCATTTATCTGATATAATAGTTTCATGCATTTTAAATTCATTGTATTATTTTTTTGCACAAATTACTCAAAAATCATCATTTTTCATAAAATCATAAAACCTACCATTCTTAGAATTGTATTTTTGGAAAATTTTGAAAAGTTAGGTTTTCTCATGAAATAAATTAAAATCATCATTAGTTCATTTACATAAAATCATGAATAACAATGTACATTTTCATCGTTATTTCATGAGAGATGGGTCTACTATTATGCACTTGTGACTTTTAATCTTAAATTATAAATCACTTTTGCTTGTAGAAAATGATAAGTTGGATCCCACAATAAAGGATTGAAGCAAAGAAAGAAGTTTTGAAGAAAGAAAGAAACGAAAAGAAGATGGCATTTTTTGGGAACATTGGAATTAAATGGCCCACACATATACGCATGTGTAATTCACACATGTGGGATAGCTAGGACAGGTCCACCTTCTATGCACATTCTTGATAATTCTCAAGAATATCTGAAGGAGATTTGAAGAAAATCTAAGAAATTTCAAGAAAGGCAAGCACATGGAGGATTATTCTAAGTATATGAAGAAAAAGTGCAAAATTAGAAAATTTCTTGCACCAAAGTTGGTCGTTTAATCAATATAGAATTCATGATCAAAATTCTAACAACTCACACAAGATTCTGTCATCTCAAAACTTCCCTTAAAATCCAAGTAAAAAAAAAAGATTTTTTCTAGAAGAAGAGTCCACATGGGAGAGATTCTTTGTATATATGCAACATGTGATAGACTTGAGAATTGTGTAGGCTTGATGGACGTTCCTTCAATTTGTGAGTCGAGTAGAATTCTTGCCAACCAAGCATGAGCACTTCTAAAACACCAAGTCAAAAGAAGACTTTTTTTTTTTTTTTTTTGGAAGAAAGTGGGCTTTGCATGAAAGACAAAAGAGGAAGAACCTCAAAGTGGACAACCAACTCAAGCATTCTTGTTAGTCCACGCCCAGCCATGTCATGTGGGCCCCACTCCCCTCAATGTCAATTGTTTTGAAGATTTTATCATATCAAGTGAGAAAGAAAACTTTGGGCTTGAGGAAATATAAATAGGTTACCCCTTTGGTAGTTAAAGTATGGAAGAATTACCCATCTCTCACATCTAGATCTCCTACACTCATCTCCTCATCTCTTGCCTATTTATCTCAAATCATCAAGGAGTCTTAGCCCTGAGATCAAACCATCTACCTTGAGGGTTTAACTAGAAGGATGAGTTCTTTTCCATCCTAGTATGTGTAATTTCTTTGTTTAAAATTTTTTTATCTTGAGTAAAGAATTACCGTATTAGTTTAATAATATTCATCTCATTAGTCTTTTCATTTTTATGGTTTTTCTTGTTGCTTGATTTGTGTTTTTGTGCTTGGATTAACGACCCAAGTCCATGACAGCATATTTAAAGTGATTTTTGGGCCAGGATTGAGGGAGGACTTTGAGAGAATATACATACTAATTGAACTACATTTAATTTTTGCACTACCACCTTTAAATTTCTGTTTCACCATCTTTGAATTTCAGTTTTTCACCTTTCAATTTCAGCATGCCACCTTTATTTTCTGCACTTTTATTTTCTGCACACTTGCAAACTTAAGCTCCTGCACAGTTCTTTTATAAATTCAATTTGCTGCTGAAAGTTGCATCATGTTCATGTATATTTTGGTTTTTATATCATGTTAATGGATGATGTTCATGTAAAGTTCAGAAATCAGATTTTCAATTTTGTAAGTTACATGATTCTGAATTGCAAATAGTCCAGACTTTGTGCAGAAAAAAGTCTCAACTAGGTCCATATTGGACGAATTTTCACAAACAGATTTGCACAAGTATACAACAGTTGAATGCCTGGTGTTTAAAACGGTCCTTAAAACCTGAAATCAGAACTAAAATACAATTGAAATCTGCTCAGGATTAGTTCTGAAACAGTGATGAAATCTGGCCTGAATTAAGAGTCTTTTGGCTGACATATTCAATTGATTATGTGACGTATTTATGAACTGTTTAAACTACTCTTAAGAACTGATTTTTTGTGCTTAAAAAAAATTGAAAGTTTCAGATCTGGAATTAATATGAATTAGTCATTGAGAGAATGATTTCTGATGTGTTAATACAAGTCCATGCTTCTCATATATCATACTCATGCGCGCCCCACTCACTCATGCATGTTATTTTATGTGTTTGCTACTATTTAGTGATGCTTTTCCATGTTAATTTATGTATATTAGGGACATTGATTTCAGCAGTAGACAGCATTTTAGAAAGTCTTGTGATTTAGATTTTTAACCTAACTTCATTTAATTCAGGAAAGAATTTGACCTAACTTGTTCATTAACCCAGTTTCTAATTTGGTATAGAATTTTCAAGTTAGGAACGTTTTTAATTTTCGGAAATTTGACTTTAGATTAATATTCACTGTTTCAAATTTAGTTTCATTTAGTTTCAAAGGTTGGTTCTTAGTTTAGTTTACTTTTAGTAACTTTTTATTTTTGCAAGTTCTAACCGGTGTGTTATTTTGTAGCAACTTTAGTTTTATTTTAGGAAGTTTTAGGTTTTGGATTTCTAATTTAGGAAGTTTATTTATTTGGATTGTAATTGTTTAATTTTTATTTTACAAATTAGGAATAAATGAATTTGTTAGCTTTTCAATTAAGTTAGTTTTAGAATTTTATTTAGAGCAGGTTACAAGTTGAAAATATCTTAAAAACATTGTTCCTTATGGATCGACTTGGTTTCACTAATTTTATTAGTATATCGTAGCTCTGTACATGGAGCTCATGACAACAAACTGCTATGGTTCTTATGGGGGGTTGTCTAGAACGTCGGAGAATCCAGTAACCATTTTGATTTCACACCCATCGTTAATTAAAGTCTGAAGAATGCCAATCTTCTATGTCGCTAAGTGGGGCTGGCTCATGATTCATTGGTGTTGACACTGCCAGGTCACACATGCCTAATGCCTAGGGATTGATCTATCGAAGAGATCCCACCATCATCCAAATGCCATTTGTCACCATCTGAGGATACCTTAACAAGGTTGCAACAGTTTAATAAGACTGTTGCAACAGTTTCATTGACTGCATTTTAACTCCATCAGATTGTTGACTTGGTAAGCAACAGTTTAATAAGACTGTTGCAACAGTTTCATTGACTGGATTTTAACTCCATCAGATTGGTGACTTGGTAAGGTATCCTCAGATGGTGACAAATGGCATTTGGATGATGGTGGGATCTCTTCAATATGATCTTTGGGTCTTCAAGTTCAAAGTCTCTCACTCATGACCGGGACTCCAACTAGAATACAAAGAGAGGAAAAAAAAAAAAAAAAAAAAAAACACAGGGGTGGCAAATGCTTGGGTTGAGCCAAAATGGGTCAGGTCAATCTGGGTCCATAGACTGGTTGACCCATATCCGACTTGTTTTTAAAAGGGGAAACTCATGTGAGTCAACCCGAACTGACCCATTTTGACCCACATAACATGCAAATTGTATGGGTCAACCTACCTAATAGAACTTGACCTGACTCATCTTTTAAAAGCTCAGCCCTACCTCAATTTTAGTTCAAGGTTCATATCTGGCCCATTACCTAGTTTTAGGTCCATAAAAAACTGTATGAAGGTCCATTAACAATTTTCTAGTCCGTGCATTGAACTAATTCATCTAATTTTTGGTCCAGTTGTGAATAATTAGCCCAAGTCCAGCTTCATATCAAGGACTATATAAATAATTTTTTTTTCTGCGTTAGGTACAGACTGCAAGTGTTTAACCCTAACACGACCTGTTGTTAAGCAAGTCTGGAAAGCTTGACCCATGATTTATGTGGGTCAGGTTTGGCAGGTCAAACACGCATCAGGAAAGCTATGTTCGCAACTTACAATTGTTTATGGGTTTTTGTACGAACAAAAAATCTTAGATTTGGCCACAGATTAATCTGCTCAGGTGTCCTGTCTTCAAAAGAATCACAAATGATCCGATACCAGTTCTAATATATACTTCCAACCATATCCTCTTCGTTTATGCAGTGATCTCTTAGGCTGCCCTCAACTACTGTGACTGGGGCTTAAAGAAAAACTCATTCAAAGGACCTTCTATTATCGTTCTAACATTAAGCAAAATTTAAAACCAATGGTGCAAGGCCCTCATTAGAGATGGAAATGGGTTGGATTTGGAGTGGAACCATGGCAGATTTGGACCCAAACCATCCAATTCTGGATCTAATGCGGAACCCATATGTTGTGTTTGGATCTCCCATGAACTTAAGAAAAATGGATTTGGTTTTGGGTCGGAATGCGAAATAAGATGTAAAGTGAATTACTTTAATTGGGTAACAGAGCCTCTAAAGAAATATATTGTGATAGCTATACAAGCAGTGATATAAACTAGTACACAAATAAAGCTAAGTAGACTGAAATATGGATCCAAACACCCATGTTCCAGCTTCTTTATGCATGGATGTGGATCTGCACCCAAATTTCTCCAGGATCCAAAAATTTGAAACCGAAGACTTCAATTACTTGGATAAACAGATACCCATTTGGAACCCTAGTCCTCATGTCCAGAGTGCTTGACCTTTTTACATTTAGACCTTACAGCTATTAAATCTTTATGTATAAGAATTTTCTATATGGGAGTTTTCACGAGCACAGCCAAGTAAATGGTTGAGATCACTGACCAAAATCTCCAAAATGGTTGAGTAAGAGAATTTTCTCATGGTGTAGAATTTTCTATTCTTCATAGTATTTTTATCTCATTATTTTTTTTGAGTTTTTAAGTAATTTTTTATTCAAATATTTTCTGTCTAAGGTCTTTCACTTTGATTTTCTGCTGAAAACTTGAGTAAATTTGTTCTAAGATTTAGTACATTTTTTATGCTGTAAGATTTTCTCTTTTATAGTGTATTTTTATTTCCTCAATGCTTTGTTGGTTTTGGATAATCTTTAATTCATTTCCTTTTCTTGCTAATTTCTTTTACCTTTGATTAGATTTTTTAAAGTTCATGTTTTCTCAAGATGACACTCGATTATAAGATCCTAACGACCTCCTAAGTAGCTTCACAAGAAAAGTGTATGATCAAGACTTTTTGAAATTTAATAGGTTTCAAGAATCTTAATTCAACTCTCTCTCTCTCTCTCTCTCTCTCTCTCTCTCTCTCTCATGCAGAGAAAGCATAACTAATTATTTTAAAAAGTCTTTTATGCATGTCTAAAATATAACATTGTGAATGAATGATGCTGTTGCCCTTTTTTAATATTTGTTTTATTATTTTATTGTAGAATGACACGACTTTTGTTAGTTTGAAAAATTAGCCGAGTTAACTTTTGACCCTATAGTTATCTAATTTTGCCTATTTTTCCTTTTTCTCTTTGTTTTGTTATCAGTCATATTTTAAATATGCAAAGGTGTAAAATTGTATTATTTCTGATTAATGTAAGCGAATTAATATATATTTTTAAGTTTCAAATATCTAATTTATTTTTAAATATTTTTAAGAATAATTTAAAAAATGACTCTCCCAAGCAACCATGTTGACTTATGTGACTGATTTAAGTTTTCCTATTACTTTAAACCTATAAATATTGAGAAATATTGCTATTTCTAGACATGTATGAAGTCATGCGATCAATTAAATATTTATATCTTAAAAATTAAATAAATTTTAATTGTATAATTTTTATTGGCCGTACTAAGCATGGGCACATTTTGCTAGTTTATTCTCATCCATGACGCACTATATACATTTGCATGGATCCCAATTCATAATCGAAAATCAAATTGAGGAGATCTTGGGAGAGATATATAGCAATGTGTAGATACTGAACGCTCTTGGAAGTGAGAATGCCCAATACGGAATTTATCATTCTAAAAAATTTACTAGAAATAAACCAGCTTGTATATTTCTTTGTGAGAAAGCAGAGCGAATTATTACTAAAATCCCATTGCATTATGTTAAATAATCAAGCGTTGATCTCCATTACATGAGAAGTTGATTGCGAAGAAGGATCAGAGAAATCAATTTAACCCATCACTTATATACTAAATCTAATATTAATTCAGCTTAGATTAATAGCATTCATAGAGCTTGATATCAACGCGGAGACGAAAGTAGACCTCACCCTCATAAGAGTCGGTCATGAGTGTAGCAATCCCCCTAGCCAAGAAGAAGTCTCCGGCGCCACCCACCACTGAAATGTCCCGAGTCTTCTCCAAAAGTGGGTCAGCACCCGCAAAGTTGTTGGTCCCCTTGTAGTCTGTCGAGTTGAGCACATAGGTGAACCCCAACCAAGCAGCGTGCACATCCTTCCTGTCGTAGAAATAGAGTCCTTGTGCGCGCCCCGCAGGCACCGAGTGTTGTCCAAGGTGATCGGATCGTCGAACACCACCATGTTACCAAAATGGCTTAGTCCAGCTAATATGGTCCGGTTGCCCCATGCAGGTGCACCGACGATAGCAGATGTGGCATTCGCGGCGTTCTTGCCATTGTAGAGGATGTCATGGAAGTACAACACCAAATTCTTACATGGGTGGGGCCTTCTCATTTTGAAGGAGGACCCCAAAAGGAAGAAGAGGAAGAAGAGAAGAGTAGAGGGAGCCTTCTTTGCATTGTTGCCTTTGTTCGTTTGAGAACTGAATGGACAGTAAACTATATAGAATGAGGAAGGTTTAGCTTAAGAGAAGTTATTTTTCCTGGATGAATTGCTGACCCTCCAAAGTATCACATTTAGTAGAGTCCCAAAAGATTCTGGTGCCAACTCCCTTGGCCTTTTCCCCACAAAGTGATATTGGGGCCACTTCATCCTCATGATTAATCATTCAATAATCTAATTGGTGTGGCCAAGAAGACTGTCTGACCGTATCACCCAAGCTATTATATAATCTACATGTGCAAAATGCCTGCTCGCATCACATACCACTTTTCAATCCCATCCGCTCATTAATTGAGATGGACCCACCGAGTGATTCAGAACTTAAAAGAGCTATTTGATTAAAGAAAATTATTATATATAAGCAATAGAGCCGAAACGTCTGATGGTGTGAGTACTGTAGTATTGGAAAAGCATACTATATATTATATTGGGTCTAAGTCAGGTACTTCATCATAATTTGGCCCCCGTAAGTGTTAGACCTTAAACCAAACCTGGTTTACTTCAGCTTTGTCTTTGATCTGACAGGATCCTAAAGGCCATAAACTGCTTGGGACACCTCATGTTGAATAAAGGATGATAAAAGTCAGTGCATAGAATTATTACAAATTTATAATTAATTCGTTCCAATTCGAAACATATTGTAGATCAAGAACAACTTTCCTTATAGAGTGCTTACCAAACACCATTTTTTAATAGTTAAGAAGCCCTCCAATGCATTTGGAAGATACTACCTAACCTTAATTAGCTGGTTGTTCGGCTTTATCAGTTTGTGTAGGGAAAGTAGCCCTTGTGCTTTCGTGAGTGTCTCAGACAATGGAGGCAGTTGATCAGTAAGAACATTTAGTTAGCTAACCATACGTCTGTCTCATTGCCTATTTTGTTTTTCTTGATGTCTGTAGATTCCTTCTCCCTATTTGTTTGATGGAAAGTATTAAATTTTTTCAGCTAATCATTGCTACCAAAACTTCAAAGTGATAGTAAAGGCAACAAAAATACTTTTCAACATTCCCTATCGGGTAAAGCCCACTCTTCAATACTCTACCTCAGGTGGAATTCAGTTGGTGCAGTACTTTTGGTGACACGTAATTTTTTAGCGCCGAGTTGTTCCTCCTGGGATTCGAACTCGCAACCAGTTAGCTTTGATACTATATTAAATTTTTTCAGCTAACCATTGCTACCAACTTTGTTAAATTTAGTAACTTCATATTTACTTAATTCTAATTAAAAGTGAAATATATATTATATAGGCGGAAATTCGTAACTCTGCCAGTTTTTGCTACCAGTTCCAATCCTGGATAAAGAAGGAGAGTTACGTTAGGTAGGTTGACAGTTAGCATAGAACTTTGTCACAAATCAAACATAATTTCTGAAAAACATAATTTATATAGCTGACCTCAATATGATCGGAAAAAGGCTTTGATGATGATGATGATGATGATGATAATATAGGCAAAAATTCACAAGAGGCTATTGACAGTCCCATGCATGGCATGGCTTCGCCTGTGAATCTTGGAGGTATCATACATCAAAGGCTTTATAGCAATCTATATCTAGGGGCTTGTTTGTTTCACATGATTGAATATCTAAAACTGTATTTCTACCGGTGGTTAAAAATAAAGAATGGGTTTGCTTCCCATGACTTATGTTAAAAAGCCGCCCCAAATTTATTTGGTGTGCATAAGTGTGGGTCTAACGGGCGCCATTTGAGGGACTAGTTATGTTGGGTCAAAGACTTGAGGGATACCCACATCATAAAAAACAAGTGAAGAATGAAAGGTAAATATTTAAGAATGATCATCAGATAACCTTCCTTATACTGGAAATTGAATCAAATCAACATACAAAATGACAACCCACAATCACCTTAGCAATTCAAATTCTAAGAAAGTGAAGGTCCCATCAACCTCTACCTCATATCCTTCAACCTCACTTTATAAGAATGAGTTGTCTAGTTGGTTGGGTGCCTTACTTCTCACTAAAACTGCATAAGGTTTAATTTATAGGCTTTTCTTCTTGGAGGAGTAGGCTTCTTTCATTATGGCTAGGGCTTCTCTATCTTTAGGAGTTTAGGAGTAGGCTTCTTTTCCATGGCTGGAGTTTCATATTTTCCCATCACCTTCTAATAATCATTTGGTGGAGCTCATTTGATCATGAATTTTTATATATTGAAATCCTATGTATTCTATGCAAACAAATAGGCCATAACAAAACTTTGTGTAATCAATCCTAGGCAAACGAAACTTCGACTGATCCCAAAATTGTTGTATCAAACTTTCTAGCTTAGATTCTCACTCCTAATTATAACCTATGTAAATTTAAGATGACTATAAAGGTACACAAAAAGATTGGAAAATTCAAAATATCTATAGTTTCCTTTAAATACTTTCTAATTGCAATAAAATGCGTTGGTGAAATTTTAAGGCCACCATCGCAATGGGTAGGTGACTTGGGTGCCTCCAAACGGCACCATTGTTTGTTTGTGTAAAAACTGGATATGTTTGATCAAGTTGCATTAATTTGTTAATATATAAATAGCGGCCAATAGGGTTTTGCCTGTATGGTAACCTTTGGTCATGGACTCATGGGTAACTTTGCCTTGTGGTAAAAGTTGAGATATTTCTCTAAAGATATTTGTGCAGTCTTTATGGACAAAAATGCCCTTAACAGTTTGATATCATATAAACTTCCCATATTTATGCGATCTTTCAATTTCTGTAATTTATGTGATATGGCAAAAAAATTTCCCTCTTTTTGGGTTAAAAAAGGAATATATCTATGTGATATCACAAAATTTATAATTTTATGCAATGTCGGATAGCCAAGGGCATTTTAGTCTATAAAACTGCACAAGCACCTATAGTGAAAAATCTCAACTTTTGTCAATAGATAGGGTTATCCCTTGCTAAAGGTCACTATAGGCCAGTCCTTATAAATGATTTCATACCACATTAGATACAACTACATTTTGTTTAACCTTCCAAGTTCAGCTAAATTAATTTAGTATTGCATTAGGTCCTTTTAGTTAATATTCATGACAAAAAGTAACGAAAATACCCCTCTTCTTTTGTAATTGTATTGACTTTAACAATAAGTGACATCACTTGTACTTTTTCTTTTTGCAAGCTTTAAAATTCTAAAACTTTCATGACATTTATCCATTTGTAACAAAATTTATATATTTGAAATCCTTTTTTCGAGATTTACAAAACAAGGTCCATGTTGGTTATTTAATTAAAAAAAACTTTATCTATTTAGTATATTTCTATTGAAAGCAACAGATTAAATATGTTGAATCCAAATAGATAAAATATTCCATTGAGTTTAAAAGGCCAAAATGGAATATCAAATAAATAAAATATGTTAAACTCAACGGATAAAATCTTCTGTGGACAAAAAATAATAATAAATAAACAGAATCTATTAAACGCAACAAATAAAATCTATTAAACTCAACAGATAAAATCTGTTTAGGCCAATATAGAATATTAAACAGATAAAATCTATTAAACTCAACAAATATAATTTTCTGTGACCAAGAAAGGCAAATCATCTCATGACTTGTATATTTATGCTAATCATGCTTAGTTTTAACTTTTGACCGTGAAATTCGTGTCTATGTAATAGAATGCTGGTTTTAACATAAAAGGAAGGGGGGAAAAAGGAGGTTCAATTCCAAGCTCATGTGTTTGGATCTTCAATTGACTTGTGATGACAAATAAATCACAATGGCATATTTTTCTTCATTATTTTGTAAGTCCTCAAATAAGCTCTTGACTTTTGCATCTATGCTACTTATGCTTAGTTGCAACTTTTGACATTCAGTGAAATAGAACATGGGTTAGTAAGTTGGTCTAAATAAAGTGAGACCTACCCTACTCAGAAAATTCCACTTTGTTTAACTCAATTGTCACAAATCATAATCCCAATCACCTCTACATCCAAACACAGTCTTTGTAGAAATCTTATGGAAGTGGGTCAGTGTTAAGGCCCCTTGACTAGGTGTCATAGAACATGCAACTTTGTGAGCTAGCATAGCTTCACGCGCGAAGAAGCCTCTACTTTTTGGAAGCTCAATATATAAAAAATAGTGCTCTTGTTTTGGTACAGCTCCACCCAACAATATATGTATATATATTTTTTCTTGTGAAGGAACCCAACCCATATGTTGAAATTAGATCCAGATATCTGGCTCCAAGAGTCTTTGCCCAAGCTCAGCCACGAATGACCTGGACCCAGTTTGGTCAAAACTGGGTAAAAATAAGCAGTCATAGTGTTAGCGTTATTTGCGCAGTCTAGGTCAAAATCTATTAAACTCAATAAATAAAATTTATTTGGGCCAACATGGAATACTAAACAGATAAAATCTTCTGTGAACAAGAAAAACAAACAAATCTATTAAATGCAACGGATAAAATTAATTATACTCAGCAGATAAAATCTTCTATAGGCATAAAAAGCAAATAAAATTTGTTAAACATAATATATAAAATCTATTAAACTCAATAGATAAAATCTATTTGGGCCAACATGGAATACCAAATAGATAAAATCTGTTAAACTTACTAGATAAAATCTTCTGTGAACAAGAAATGCAAACAAATATGTGAAACTCAACAGATGAAATTTATTAAATTCAATAGATAAAATTTATTTGAGCTAACATGGAATACTAAACAAATAAAATCTATTAAACTCAACAGATAAAATCTTCTGTAGACAAGAAAAGCCAACAAAATTTTTTAAACATTAATAGATAAAATCTATAAAACTTGGCAAATAAAATCTGTTTGATCCCATCAAAAGAGTTTCAACAAACAATTGGAAGGTGCAATAATTAGAAGTTTAAGTACAAGAAATGTTTCTATATATTCAAGTAGCACATAAGCAGCAGCTTATTCAAGCAATTCCACTTTCACCATTACCCACATCCCCCAAATTTCCAAACTTCTTCAACTACCTCATTATCCTAATCATATCCCTAAGAAAGTCAAAACACAAAGAAATGAAAAATGAAAAAAAAAAAAAAACTCAAGTTCCATTAGCCAACACTATAATAGAAACTCCTTCATCAACCATTATTAGAATTTCCACATCCAAATGCCAATGCCAACTCACAAAAATATACAACAGAAGATTCAAAAGCCTTTGATTAGATGTGATTCATCAAGAACATAAACAAATAAAAAAAAAAAGAGCAACAACAATATTATTTTTTATATTTCATAATCCAGTATTTCTTCCTCCTTCTTCTTTCTCTCTTCCATTTTCTTTTTTTATTCCTGTTGGAAATGAGGGAATTGGAGATGAGTTAGGGCTAAAACCTGTTTCTTTTTAAGTTCGCCAAGAAGGGTTAGGGCTATGTTAAAAATTACATTTTATTCTATTTTAAACTCTTACAAAAGTACTAGAAACGTACTCATCCCATATTCACAAATGTACCTATCCCGTATCTACAAAGTTAAAATATACTAGTTATGTTTGACTATGCTTGGTACGTTTTTTGCTGTACCCATACCCGATACGTGTACGGGTAAGTACTCAGTCAGGTACATGTACATTTTGGAAGTATTCGTGCTTCATAGCTATACAGTGTGAGATTGGATGCGAAGAACCCGACCAGTTTCACAAGGAAGCGCCGGCGAAAGAATTGAGAAGTGCCGGACTGGTCACCGTTGCCTCGCCACTACTGCCTTGATCATCGGTTGCCACCTCCTGCAGTTGCAAATTGATGTACAGTGGTTTGGGTTTGTGTTTGGGTTTGTGAGTGGGAGATCGGGGAGAAGAAGGAGAGGAAGATGATGGCCATCTTTGTCAATTTACCTTTTTTTTTTTAACTTTGAGATTTAATGTAGCAAAAATTATGTCGCTGGATTTACGATATTATGGTAAAATATACAAAGACCTATGACCAAACACCCCATATTAATTTTTCAAAGTTTAGGATACATAAGGCCTAATTAGGCCTTTTTGCTGGGCCTATATGGAGAAATTAGCCTTGGTTTTGACCATTAGTCAAGAGAATAGGTTGGCTGTAGCTCATGTATCTTAATTGCCCTTTCATTTCATGTTCAAATATCATGCCATGATAACGATAAATTCAATTTATTGCTGATTTTGTGGTGAATATCATCATATTATTGGTGATAATTTTATTGTGCATGACAAAAAAAAATGGTATTTGCAAGAGAAGTGTTCCAAATTCAAGACCTATCTATAAGATAATCTTACCCCTTATAATTCAATCAATACACAATTGTTGCTTGAGAAAAGTTCTCTTTGGGAGTTATTATTATGTAATTGATGGGTGGTTGTGATACAATCATGTATGAAAATCACAGTATCAATCTAGCCAAAAAATTGATACGATATCGGTATCATTCGTAGTTCGCAGTCTGTCGCAGTATGAATTTTTTTTAATCCAAAAAAATGTGAGAAAATATCCAAAAAATCTAGAATATTAGAAAAGATTGAAAAACAATATTTTTTTCCATTAGTAATAATTATAAATCAAATTATCGGTCCTCCTAAGTTATGATATCTTCTGTTGCCGTTTTATCTGAAACTGTATAAACTTTGTTCATAATTAAATGGATTTTTGGGCCTTAAGCATAATTTAATTTCATTTCAATATAGGTTAAACTTTATTAGAGTAAATATTATCAAGACCCTATTCAAGATGGTGGTACTTATTTTAGTTGTTTGGATTTTTCATAAGTAGTTTTTATTAGAAGTGTATAAGTCAAATAAAGAGGTTTGGATACTTAATTCAATTTTTAATATTTTATTCACATCTTTTATTAAGTGTGATCAATTTATTTACATGTTCTTTAAATGTGATCAAAGTGATAGTGGGCCCAACTCCTATAGTCATAAAAAATTTCTAAGGGTCATTTGTTAAAGGGACCATCTTAGTAATTGAGATTTCTTTAAATACATTTAGAATTATAATTAAAAAAATGAATGACAAAGCATTTAATAAAATATTTCAATTGGGGGCCACAAAATGTGAAATGCCTTGGTCCACACGTGGTCCCGTGGAAGACCCTAATCGCTATTTGGATTTATACATAAAACACCGGGACATGAAATAGAAAAAAAGGAAGGGGGAAAAGGTAAAAAAGGGGGGAAAGAGACAAGGAGAGAGAAATATGGGAGAGAAGAAGTGGGAAAAGAGGAAAAAAGGTGGGAAAGAGAGGAGAAGAAAGGGAAATAGGGGAGAGAGTAACGGGGAAAAATGAAAAAAAAAAAAACGGGGGGAAAGAGAGGAGGAGGAGAAGCAAGGATTAAAATATTGGTCGATACCGGTTCGTATCGGCCGATACGTACCGGTATCGGCCTTGACCGAACCGATAAGTGTGCACTTATCGGTATCGGTACCGGCACCAGTAAATATCGCCAATAATGTCGGTGGTATCGGGTGATATTTCGATATATCGGCGAAATATCGGTATCAGCCGATGTTTTCCCAATCCAAACTCCAAAGAAGAACCGAAGAAGCAGAGTCAGAAAACTAAAAAAAAAAAATAATCAAAAGAGGTAGAGAAAGGAGGAAGAAGGAGATAGAAGAGACTAGAGAGCCTACCCATTGCGTCTTGCCTCACCACCTGAGCAGTCTCGCCTCGCCGTTTCCCATCAAGCCTTTGCCGCTGCACCTGCTGTCGCTTTTGCCTCCATCTGCTGCTGCCGTTGCTCCCACCTCCGCTTGCCACTGCTACTGCTGCGCTGTGCCTGCCGCTCTCTAGCTGTGCCTATCGCTCTGCTCCAGCTGCGCCTGCTGCTCTACTCCAGCTGTGCCTGCCACTGCTCTTCTTCTTCTTCTCCTTCTCTCCTTCCTGCAGCTGCTCCCGCTGCTCCTCTCCTTCTTCTCCTTCTCTCCTTCCTTTTTATTTCCCTTTTCTTTTTCTCCTTTTCTCCTCTTCTTCCTCCTTCTCTTCCATTCCGTTTTCCACCCCCCACCTTTTCCCCCTCTCTTCCATTCTGTTTTTCCTTTTCCCCCCACTGTTCTGTACACGGCTGACAGCACATGTGAGTATGTGACGGGTGTTTAAAAAGAAGCCTCTAGAAGATGGAAGGGAGTTCCAATGGGCGGGCCAAGCTATTTACCTGGGTCTTGGGCTTGACTTGTAAAAATAGGGTCCGGTCTTGATACTTATTTGGGGCCCATTTAGTTTTTCAAAGTTTTGGATTGATCAATTCTATTGGACTTAGAAATAAGTTTTATTTATTTGGACTGGAAGGGCCAAAAGTTGGGGCCCTTTATGTTTGTTTTTTTTTTTTTAAATCTTTTATATACTATATACATATATGGTGCAAAATGTGAGGCCCATAGTAGGCCACACAATAAACCACTAGTATTTTCTTTAAGTCCGATATGAATTTAATTTTAATTGGGGACTGGCCTTTTTTTTTTTTTTGGCTAAGTTCTTTTTTTATTTTTGTCAAATTTAATGAGCAAATAATGGGTCAATTTTCAATTAGAATGAAATGATGTTGAAACCCAAAAAAGACTAATTAGTTTGAGGGGTTTGGATTTTTCACTTATGTACATCATTTTTTTGGACTTTTTTATTGTTTTAATTTTCTTTTTAATTGTAACCATTTAGTGCATTTTACCCATAAAAGCTAGTGGTCCTATATTTGAATGGGCCTTTAATAAATTTGTGTGACAATCAAGCGTATAAAATAATCCATTTAACAATTGCTTAAATTATACAAAATTGAAATATACAATGATCATATAAGAGGAGGCATTTATTTTAATCATTATTTTGAGTGGCTTGGATTTATGCAGAGGCCACTATGGATTTATAAATTATAAAACTAGCAAAAAATTAAATCCTATTAAAGGTTGTACATTTAAAAGTAAAATAATAAATAGCGATACAGAATGTTTTGACTTAAGGGACCGATATTTTGATTTATACTTGTTACTAATGAAAACAAATATTGTTTTCCAGCCTTTTCTAATATTTTGGATTTTTGAATATTTTTTTAAATTTTTTTGGATTAAAAAAAATTTCACACCGCGATGACCGCGACAGACCACGAACCGCGACCGATACCGATACCGTGTCGGTTTTTCGGACTAACCGATACCGCGATTTTCATCCATGAGGAGAAGGAAACAGGGAAGAGAAGAAGAAAGTGGAAGCATCAGTGTGGTGAGCATTCCGATGGTTTTGTTGAACGGCTCGATCGGCGGTGTCAGGTACTCCTCCTCTTCCTCTCTTCTTCTTTGTTTTGTTTTTTCCTTTACATGCATTTGCTGGTTTTTTTTATCCTTTTTTAAATTCAGAAAGAAGAAATGGGTTGGATTGGTCATATCAGCCAGTATATTGGATTATTCGATATTTTCCAGAAATCGGCCGAGAACAAGCAATAATATGGCGATACTTTCTATGGCCAAAACCGATACCAATACACAAATAACTATTGGTTTGGTGATGACCGATATCGGTTTGTATCTACTAATATGAACTGGTATCGGCCTATATTTTAAACCATAGATACAATACTCTTATATCCCTCTCTCTCTCTCTCTTTTTCTTTTGCTCTCTAATGCCTTTTTCTTTTTCTTTTTGCTTCCTCTCTTTGTTATATTCTTTTAATGAAAGTTTCTAAAAAAAAGAA
The DNA here is from genome assembly GCA_037013555.1 of Sextonia rubra. Classification (NCBI taxonomy): domain Eukaryota; kingdom Viridiplantae; phylum Streptophyta; class Magnoliopsida; order Laurales; family Lauraceae; genus Sextonia; species Sextonia rubra. Next base: position 47,211,867 of record JASUAD010000001.1, read on the forward strand.
AAGTGAACAATATACAATTGCTATTATGATGATACTATAACAATTTATTCGCCCGTTATCTGTAAACTTAGATGTTGTCTTTCATCATGTGCTTAGGTCGGCCAACTTTTTGGCTGATGCTTTAGCAAAGTTAGGGTTCGAGAGAAGTGTTCCTTGGGTCAGTATTGTTTAATTAGTCTCCCGTAAGCAAATACATTACGCTTGTACTTTTTCTCTTTAAAGTTTTCATTTCTTCTTTTCTTTCTTTCTTTCCCTTTATACTCTTTGCTTCTTTCAATGAAAGTTTCTATTACTGATAAAAAAAAAAAGAGCTGTGTGTGTTACCTCTTTTTAATTTTCCTTTGAACTTTTTCTGAAGTGTTTCCTTCTCTTGGTCCTTTATTTTCATTTTTTCCTCTATATCCAAGTCGCTTATACAAACTTTTTCTATATTTCTATTTTTAAATTGAAATTCATTTATTCTTTCATTGACAATAATTTATATAACATGCCCACAAAAATTAAAAAAATTAAAACTATTTCCTATATTATCTCCCCCTAAATCATCCCATTATTTGCTACATGTTGGAAACACAGCACAATTATGGGCAGGTCCAGGCCTACTCCGTTCAACATTGGCCAAACCCTCGATGACCTGATCGATCTTAAGCTTAGGCAAGGAAAATCAGACAAAAGCCCAGCCCACAGAAGTCAACTCATGTGTCCACAAAAACGGCATTGAATCACGTAACTCAGGCAAAGTTTGACCGAATTTTGGCAGACTCTGCAAGCCTCATTCAACTCGATGACCCATGGCCCCTTGAATCCCGTTAAATCCGCCAAGTGAATAGTTTTTTTTTTTTTGGTACTGGGGGAGTGGAATGCCAGATTTGGCGCCGGCATAGATTTCATGTGAAATGAGAGAATTCACTGTGAGGATGGAGAATTAGAGGGCACATTTTAGATGGGCCATAACCCAATGGATATAATATTGGCCCTTCATTTGATGGGTAATTTAGGCCGTCGGATTTGGATGATGAGAGCTAAAATGGCAAGGATTTGGGAGAGAGGGAAGAACAAAAGGACGACGCAAAGCACGATACAACAATATTTTGTCTCAAAGAAAGAAACGGTAACGGATCCGGCACGGCTCACGAGATTCATGACACATGGCACCATCCATTGACATTGACATAAGCTTAGCCGATGCGGCTCGATAAAAAAATCGTGTTCACACTTCACACGAGCCGGTGCGGCTCAGCTGGCCGCAGTTGCAAGAAGCCACGTGGCCGTGTCAGAAAAGGCCGTCTTCAGCAAGGAAGCCGTTTAACACGTGCGAGTAAACTTCTGAGAGGGCCTGTGTTTTTTCCCCTCATCATTGTAACAGACTGACACATCATCGACAAAGTGGCGCCATGTGGATGCTTACTGGGCGCCATACAGACATCCTAGTTGGCAAAGAACTCTCTAGAACCATGATGTCATGGCTTATGTCACATAGATGGTGATGTCATGGCTCATGTCACATAGATGGTGATGTCATGGCTTATGTCAAATAGATGGTGATGTCATGGCTTATGTCAAATAGATGGTGATGTCATGGATGATGTATATACCAATCAAATGTAGCCCTTGGATCGTAAGAATACTCTAGAAGCAGGATCCAAGCCATCGATGTACAGGGGGGTTTTGCCTATAAAAGGAGACCCCCACCCTCACTTGTAAATCATCCAAAGCAAGAGCATTCTTTGCATTCTCAGAGCTTCTCTCTCTTCTTGTGTGTGGGTTTTCTCTTTGAGGTAGTCTTGGGGCTTCTAGCTAGCAAGGTTCTACTTGCTAAGGGAAAGGCTTACTTAGCGCCTTCAATCGGTTGAACGTGCTAAGGCCGCACGGGGTTTGCTGCGCAAAAACACTACCCCCGTGACAGTTGGTATCAAAGCCAAAGCTTACAATGGCTGATTCGAGTCTCGCTCACATAGAAGAACATCATGGAAGGGAGAAGGATCGCGGTGGCAAAGGTCGAAAGGATAGGTCGGTGCAACCAGATCCTCTTATATCCATGGAGGCACGGCTTGCCAAAGTGGAGATTGCTGTGGCCGATGGAAGGGATCGGTTTGAGGAGCATGCCCAAGATATGGAGACATTGGGCGAAAGCGTCAATGAGCTCGGTTCAAAGGACGAAGAGCTACGAGGTGAGATGCTGGAACTCCTTAACTCCGCAGCTAATTCTTTAAGGAAAGAGTTGCACAATTTCGAAGAACGACTTGGTGGAGAACTTGCCGCCATGAAGGAAGAGATCAAAGAGATCAAGGCAGATTGGTCTCTTTGTAAGATGGCTGTCACCCAAGGGGGTGTGACTAGCCATTCGGTGGCCAAGCTCGATGTGCCAAAGCCCAAGACCTATGGTGGGTCCAGGGATGCAAGGGAGCTAGATAACTTCCTTTGGAGCCTTGATCAATACTTCGAGGCAATAGGCATCATGGAGAATGCCAAAAAGGTGAAAATTGCCCCACTCTATCTTGTGGAGAGTGCATTGCTATGGTGGCGACGGAGGCACTCAGACATGGAAAAAGGTACGTGCACAATCACTACTTGGGATGATTTTAAAAGAGAAATCAAGTCCCAATTTTACCCTGTAAATGTAGAACACGAAGCCCGGGCCAAGCTTCGTCGTCTTTCTCATAAGGGTACTATCCGGGACTACATAAAGGAATTCTCTGAGTTAGTACTAGAAATTCCGGACCTTCCGGAAAAAGAGGCCTTCTTTGCCTTCATGGATGGACTCCAACATTGGGCTAAGAATGAGTTGGAGCGACGTAGGGTGAAAGACCTTACCTCAGCTATAGCAGAAGCTGAGTCCCTGATTGAACTGAGGAAAGGGGACTCCTCTAAGCAAAAAGGAGACTCCCACAAGCCAAGGGAGCAAAAGCCACACAAAGGCAAAGGTGGGGGAGAGGGCAACCATAAACCACCCAAGGATCAAGCCAAGACCAAATTTGGAGGAGGCAAGGGTGGGGGTGACAAACCTAAACTCACGTGCTTCTTATGTGATGGTCCTCATTGGGCTCGGGAATGCCCAAAGCGAAGCAAACTCTCGGCACTCATCCGGGATGATGAACCTAGGCCGGAACCTGAAGATAGGCAAATGGGTTCCCTTCAATTGCTACATGCAATCAAGGCCAAGGTTGAAATGCCCACATCAGGGAACAAGGGCAGGATGTATGTAAAGCCCAGAGTGCATGGGACAGAGACGCAGGCATTGGTTGACACTGGTGCTACCAACAACTTCATCGAAGTGAATGAAGCCAAACGACTGGGTATCAAATACAAGGAAGAGCGTGGGTGGCTCAAAGCGGTGAACTCCGAGGCCAAGCCTATCTTCGGAGTTGCCCACAACGTGGAGATGTGCCTTGGTGAATGGAAAGGTATGTTGAATCTCTCTGTTGTGCCTATGGATGATTACCCTATTGTTCTTGGCATGGAATTCTTAGATGAAGTTCGGGCTATACCAATTCCAAGCGCCGATGCAATGTGCATCATGGATCAAGGAAAAGCTTGCATGGTGCCAGTGGTTCGAGAGGGAGAACTGAAGGCAAAAACATTATCAGCTATGCAACTCTCTAAGGGCTTCAAGAAACAAGAGCCCACATTCCTGGCCACATTGAAGCTGGACGAAGGTATGCCTTCCATTACGGATGCACCAATTGATATTTTAAATGTTCTTGATGAATATGAAGATGTCATGCCTGCTGAGCTTCCCAAAAAGCTTCCACCCAAGAGAGAGGTGGATCACAAGATCGAGCTAGAGCCAAGCTCAAGGCCCACAGCTGCTGTTCCATATAGGATGGCACCTCCAGAATTGGAGGAATTAAGAAGGCAACTAAAGGAGCTACTAGATGCAGGGTTCATCCGACCATCAAAAGCTCCCTATGGTGCTCCTGTGCTGTTCCAGAAGAAGCATGACGGGTCTTTACGTCTATGCATAGACTATCGCGCCCTCAACAAGATCACGGTGAAGAACCGGTATCCCATTCCTCTTATTGCTGACTTGTTCGATCAACTTGGGGAAGCACGGTGGTTCACAAAACTTGATTTGCGCTCGGGATATTATCAAGTTAGAATTGCCAAAGGGGATGAGGAAAAGACGGCATGCGTAACAAGGTATGGATCATATGAATTCCTAGTCATGCCATTCGGACTTACAAATGCTCCTGCTACTTTCTGCACACTTATGAATAGAATTTTCCAACCCTTCTTAGACCGCTTTGTTGTAGTATATCTTGATGATATTGTGATATATAGTAACACTTTACAAGAGCATGTAAAGCACCTACAACAAGTATTTCAGGTCTTAAGGGAAAATCAGCTCTATGTGAAGAAGGAAAAGTGTGCATTCGCCCAACAAGAAGTCATGTTTTTGGGCCACAAAGTAGGAGGTGGGAAGCTGTGCATGGATCCAGCCAAAGTTAAAGCCATCCTCGAATGGGAGCCACCAAAAAGGGTACCGGACCTTCGATCATTTCTGGGACTAGCAAACTACTATCGCAGGTTCATCCAGGGTTACTCTTCCATTACAACACCCTTGACAAACCTACTAAAGAAGAACCAGTCTTGGGAATGGACGGAGCAATGCCAAAATGCCTTTGAAATGTTAAAAGCAGCAGTGACGAAAGAGCCAGTACTTGCCCTGCCAGACTATACAAAACCGTATGAGGTACATACTGATGCCTCTAACTTTGCCATTGGAGGTGTGTTGATGCAGGAGGAGCATCCAATCGCCTACGAGAGTCGGAAGCTCAACGACACCGAACGGAGGTATGCGGTGCAAGAAAAGGAAATGACTGCGATAGTTCATTGCCTTCGGGTTTGGAGACACTACTTGCTGGGCCAAAGGTTCGTGGTGAAGACGGACAATGTTGCCACCAGCTACTTCCTCACCCAGAAAAAGTTGAGCCCCAAGCAGGCTAGATGGCAAGACTTCTTGGCTGAATTCGATTATGTCCTAGAATATAAACCGGGCAAGACCAATCAGGTAGCAGATGCACTAAGCAGGAAGGCCGAGCTAGCTGCTATCAGTCGGCCCAAATGCCCCTTAATGGACAAAATCAAGGAGGGCATGAAACATGATCCACAGGCCAAGACCTTGACTGACTATGTCCAACAAGGCAAGACACGAAGGTTTTGGCTTGAAGATGGGCTGCTATACACAAAAGGCAACCGTGTCTACATCCCCAAGTGGGGAAACTTGAGGAAGGAGGTCCTCAAGGAGTGCCACGATTCAAAGTGGGCTGGTCACCCAGGAATCGAGCGTACTGGAGCACTGTTGGAAGACTCGTACTATTGGCCACGGATGCATGACGATGTAGAGGCCTATGTTCGAACTTGTCTGGTATGCCAACAAGACAAAATCGAACACGATCATCCAGCAGGCTTGTTGGAACCGCTGCCTATTCCAAGGAGGCCATGGGAGAGCGTCTCCATGGATTTCATCACGTGTTTGCCAATTTCGGATGGGAACGGCACGATCCTCGTGGTGGTCGATCGGTTCTCCAAATATGGCATATTTGCAGCAGCACCAAAAGACTGCACAGCGGAAGTAACAGCCCAATTGTTCTTCCGGCATGTGGTGAAGTATTGGGGCATTCCACAGATAATCGTCAGTGATCGCGATGGGCGATTCACAGGGCGGTTTTGGACAGAGCTATTTCGACTAATGGGGTCAGAACTCAACTTCTCAACCAGCTTTCACCCCCAGACAGATGGACAGACTGAACGGGTGAATGCCTTATTGGAAGCTTACTTAAGGCACTATGTGAGTGCCAACCAGAAGGATTGGGCAAGATTGCTTGATATTGCCCAATTCTCCTATAATCTGCATCGAAGTGAGTCTACCCATTCCAGTCCATTCGAGGTAGCAACGGGACAGCAACCACTTGCTCCCAACACACTAAGTGTTGGCTATGGAGGAAGAAGTCCAGCCGCATACAAGTTCGCCAAAGGGTGGCACGAGCATGCTGAGCTAGCGAAAGCCTACTTGGAGAAGGCTGTCAAAAGGATGAAGAAATGGGCTGATAAGAAAAGAAAACATCGAGAATTTCAAGAGGGGGACCTTGTCTTGGTCAAACTCCTCCTACATCAGTCCAGAACTTATGCCAAACTTCATAAAGGCTTGGTGAGGCGTTATGAAGGACCATTCAAGGTGGTGAAACGGGTTGGCAAGGTGTCCTACCAACTTGAATTACCCCCAAGAATGGAAATCCACAATGTTTTCCATGTGAGTCTGCTCAAGCCATATCACGCAGACATGGAAGACACTGAACGTGGGAACTCCAAGAGAGCTCCAACAGCCATCACTACCGCGCATGACAAGGAAGTGGAGAATATCATCTCACACCGAGTTATTCCAAGAAGGGGAAGTCATTCAAGCTATTCGGAATACTTAGTGAGATGGAAGGGTCATCCGGATAGCGAGGCCAGCTGGGAGCGTGAAGACACACTATGGCAATTCAAGGATCAAATTGCCAAGTACCACCAAGAAGCCACGATGAGGACATCGCGGAATTAGGTGGGGGAGGATGTAACAGACTGACACATCATCGACAAAGTGGCGCCATGTGGATGCTTACTGGGCGCCATACAGACATCCTAGTTGGCAAAGAACTCTCTAGAACCATGATGTCATGGCTTATGTCACATAGATGGTGATGTCATGGCTCATGTCACATAGATGGTGATGTCATGGCTTATGTCAAATAGATGGTGATGTCATGGCTTATGTCAAATAGATGGTGATGTCATGGATGATGTATATACCAATCAAATGTAGCCCTTGGATCGTAAGAATACTCTAGAAGCAGGATCCAAGCCATCGATGTACAGGGGGGTTTTGCCTATAAAAGGAGACCCCCACCCTCACTTGTAAATCATCCAAAGCAAGAGCATTCTTTGCATTCTCAGAGCTTCTCTCTCTTCTTGTGTGTGGGTTTTCTCTTTGAGGTAGTCTTGGGGCTTCTAGCTAGCAAGGTTCTACTTGCTAAGGGAAAGGCTTACTTAGCGCCTTCAATCGGTTGAACGTGCTAAGGCCGCACGGGGTTTGCTGCGCAAAAACACTACCCCCGTGACATCATGGAGCTAAATTGGGTGGGGGTTAGGGACATAATTAGTATGTGCACCCATGCACATAAATTTGCAGGTGTTCATGACAGTCATATAGATCTTGGGGATGCAAATGGGTAAATTCTATTCCGAAACCATATTGGTTTAGTTTTCATCTGATATTGATTCAGAATTTATTTTATTTTATTGGTTTAGATCAAATTCTCATAAGAGGACTTTTCTTCTTTTTTCAATTTTTTTTTTGTATTTTTGTTTAACATAAAGATACGCCAATTTATATCAATGCATCCAGTGCGCTATCTCTAGCTATAAAAAAGTCTAATTAAAGTTAATTTTGAATTATAATTTGTAACATTAAAGATTCATATGAAAGGTCATGCAGTTGGAACTTATATGAACTCATAATTAGAATGACTTACCAATCAAAATATAAATTAGGTTTTGGATCTTGGCACATTTATGAATCAGAATCTTAAACAGGCTATAAATTTAATTTTTATGTGTCAGAACTTCTTGATAATTAGATATGTGTTTGCATCCCCACACATATCCATGATTGAAACATTTGCCATGTCAGGTCAAAACATAAATTCTAAACACCGAGGCATATCACTGCATTTTGATTCAGAAATTTGCTTTTTGTTATATGGACTTTCTTTGATTTGGGGTGTGTTCATGGTTTGGACCACGGTTGAGTGTGTCCAAGTGGTTCCATTTAGTCAATGATCCTGCAATTCGAGATTGGATCATCCTATGGGCTTGAAAGTCAGGTTCAAGGTTGGCCGATTTACAAAATCTTTGTATATGTCCTTTACCATATTGTCAGGGCGGGATTTACTTCAAGGATACTCACCTCAATGCCGGGCCAGCCATAGATGTCGGCCTAGATCTTGCCCCCAGCCTAACCATATCAATCCAATGCAGGTTGAGCTAGGGCTAGGGCTAGCGCATGTGATCCAACTCTTTCCACTTTGGAGTATCGTAACAATAATTATCATTCAATGAAATGGAAATCAACGGTCAAAACACTTGATTATCAAGTATATTACAAGTAAATACCAGAAGTAAAAAAAGTATTACAAGTAAATCATGGGCAATGGTCAGGTCATTAATAGTTTACTAGCAAAGCACCTTCGTTCCAGTAGAGACAATTAGGGATGGATCTCTACTCCTCACGTTGGGAGTATCTTCACTCTTCTACTAATGCTCTAATTTATAAATAAAAATAAAGCCGCAATTGATATCATGGGTTTATTGGTAAAAAAACTGATATCATAGGTTGTACCTTAGTTAGGGACAAGAGGTGTAACTCTTACTCGAAGAGGTAAGAGTGTTTGAGTTTGAGCCTTTCTTACTGAAAAAACGAAAAAATAAATAAAAATGTCAAACTGAAAACTTGAAGAGCTTGAGCCGACTGGTTGCAATGGAGTGTGAGCCGTGGCCTTGGTTGGTCTAAGCCCTAACGTGGGCCTTAGGCTCCCACTGGGTCTGAAATTACACCTCTGACTCAATAACAGGATCTAATAATAAGAAGTTGGTCCTCAACATGACCCAGTTAACCCATGTGACCTAAGCCAACCATTAAAACATGGGCCCCATGTTGTAGCAGCAAAGCCCAAACGGCCCAGATCTGTTGACTAGTCGTTATTATTCTCTAAACAGTTACAATCAGCGAAGTAATTATTGAGAGGGAAGAGCATGTGTCACATGGTCCAACCATTGCATCTTTAATAATTGCGTGGTAGGTATATATATCTATAAATCTAAAAGCTGTGTGCTTATTATAAATAAAACTACACTAGGTAGTTGTTTGGTGGACAGAAGGATGGGGGCCTTGCCCTCTCATCTTAAACGAACGTTCACTCTCAACAACAACAGCAGAAAAATCTCTTTTCAATTATTTTGAATCTGAATGTTCTGTCTCATCTTGTTCAGAGATAATGAGATTTTTTAACTACACGTTCTATTATATCTGCCTATTAAAACCTGGTATGATGGAACGAACTCACCTCATTCAAATTTCCAAGAAGTAGACTGCCAAACAGGCTTGGACTTGGTTCTATCACATATAATTCATTTTAACTGAGAAAATTACACATTTGGATTGTGTTTTGACTGCCTATGTATACTTCTTTGTCCCTGATATGTTATGGGGAAAGAAGTATATACCATTCAAGACCTACCATCTCTCTTGGGCTCTATTAGGCTATTTACAGTTTTTAGTGGGTTAGCTATATGGATTTTGTTTCATCATTTTGGTTAACCCTGTACCAAATCCTCATGAGTTGCACATGTTTAGATTTATCCTTACTAGTTTCATATAGGTTGTCCTCAACCTATCAACATTGAGAGACTTTTATTATATTTATAACATGTTAATAACTTCAAATATAAGAAAAATGACTATCTTGCTCATCATTGAGAAATGCTCCCCGTCCTGCCTTAATTTCAAGGGATTTGAAGGGATCCACATGTGATCCACCAGTTCTAAGCCTCCTACCCACCCACTTATGTACATGAAACATACAAAACATACACCTATCCCACCTATATAGCACCAATCTATTTTGTCTCATCTATCAATTTTGACATTTGCCAAACTATGATATTATTCTTTTCTCACCTTACATGTGAGAGAATAGTAACTATCTAATTCCTAAACTAGCTTAACTGCGCCTCTTAATAAGATTCCTAAATCGTGCTCCATGCCACACTTGATTATGTCTTTACCTCATCCTTCCTCCAAGAGCACTCCAGCGGGCGTACTAATTTGGCAGTCCATCCCTAGCGTTACGAGTGAAAAGTGATGCCTCTTGCCACTTTAGGCATCTGATGCTTACTAATTTTTATTGTACAACTAAATTTCATTATACTTATATGTGCACTTCTCTTTCATATACAAGCCATTATTTGCATCACAAGAGACAAGATTTATGCTTTGCTCTTCATAGTAAGCAATATTTCCTTTGCACATCATTATGAAACTATAATATCACATAAATCCCAATGCCAAATGAAAAAGGATTAGATTTTCGGGCATTGACTTTGAGGGACTTAAACCAACCATCATAAAACGAATTAGAATTAGTCGTACAATTTGAACTTGCTAATTGGCTTTTTTTTGCGAGCCAAAGTGCGAATTAGATCACAATGTCACAGTCTTTTTGGGTCTGGCTGATAGATGACTTTTGAGTCTGACAGCAGAAAAATTGACCAAGTGACCAACCATAATAAAAGAAACCCAAAAAGGCATGACCCTCCCGGCCTTTGACAGAGAGAGAGGGCGTTAGACCTAATACCTAACAAACAATATATGGCCAGGCTCATTTTTTGGTCTTCATTGAGTAGAGCTTTTGGCAACTGATATAATACGAGTAGGGCCCTTTGAAAGGGCCTTCACATGATGTACTGGTTCCAATATAAAGTCAGGGCAATTTAATTCAGTTGTAAATATTAATATCCATCAAACTTCAGGTGTCTCCCCACAAAAAAACAGAAGGTAAGATTCAGATGGGCTACACAAAAATTATTTCCTAAGGGTTGGCTACTCTCCCAAAGGATAGGGGGGCTGGATGCATATTATTGAATGACGATTGAAATCTAAGTCATGCTCTTTTAATAAAGGAATTAATTACAGGGGCGGGGAATATGGATCCCAGAGTCATTTACTCAGGAGGGGGCCACCTTCTTAAAATCTAAATTCCTCACATTAAAGCTCACCATTATATTGGCACCATCCCCAATTGTACTTTATTTAAATTGCTTCATTGACATATCCATTTCATTTATATTTTATTTAATCATTTGAGGCATTTATTACATATAAGGAGAAATAGTTTTTTTTCCTCGTGCTTAGGTTCTGTTTGGATGTTCTCTTAGGTTTTTCTTTTTCGGAGCACTAGTTTACTATGGAAAAATAGGCCAAAATGAGAGAATAAAGAGCAGCTTTCGTCACTGCACTGAGTATGGCAAACAATGTGTTGGATATTTTGGCGCCTTGTCATCTGCACTTTTAGTGGAAAATGCCGCTGTACAAACAAGCTCTTAGAATTTTTTTTTTCCTTTAGTAGACCAGCTTTGATGATAATAATGAAAAATAAAGACCGATGTGTGACATATTTCTCCTTGGAAGCAAGGAAGGATTAAGGAACCATATATTCCTATTTTTCTCCTAAAGTTATTTCTTTCTTTAATTCGTAAGAACTTTTTTTCATCAAATAGTATAGTAACATACTAATTTCTTGATTTCCGTGTCAGACTTTCAAAACTGTTTTGGAGGTCTTCTCTTCTTATTAGGACCGGGAATGATGCTACCAATTTACCGTCGTGTCAAGTTACGGATGCTTGTAAGAAAGTAACTGGTGTGGAGGAGACGAGGAGTGATGTTACCCAACAATTGTTTGACACCCTGTCTACCAGGGATGGGGCCTATAGAGTTTGGACCCGTCACCAATTAGAAGATAACAAAAAATTATCGACCTCACACCTTGTTTCAAAAAACTATCGGACGGGGCGCAATCTAAGCCTGATCCAAATTTCAAAAACCCGAACTCAATTTTGACCCCATGTTGTATTCTACAAAAACAAAATCAGCTGAATTTAACGAGATCCAAACCTAAGAGGACCAAGTTGAATTTATAATTTATAAACTAAAGCCCAAGCATCGTTCTACCCGCCCAGTGGATTTCAAGCCCAACAAAGTAAAAGGCTCGCGATGAACTGACTGTTGTTATAAAACTTTTGTCGCATCTACACCATCTACTACATAAATTTTAAGGTGAACCTCAGCTAGCCATAGAAAATGTTCCAACTGAGCTCAAGTTTTCAAAGTTGCGCCGATAGGCTTTGTAGGTGAACAAGCTAGTAATTAACCCTAATCAAAGTGTGGTATAAATTTCTCTTGTATTCATGTGCTCTGTTATAATGTTTATTTCAATGGGAATCGATTGTCACGGTGGGTCTTATAAAGTTTGAAAGACCACCTTCCGAGAATGGTCCCGACGAGCACTCCCTCAAAGAATGATAGTGAAAAGAGCGGAAGGAGAGGGAGAGGGGCGAGTGTGCATGTGGGAGAGAGAGAGAGAGAGACACATGGGCGGAGGGACACAGCTGTTGAGGACTGGTGAGGGCAGAGGAGCATGATCTGCAGGCGTACGATGCTGGGGATTGGATTGGAGGGCCCGAACCCGAAATATATAAACTCCCTCACATGGTATTGAGAAAACATACCATGCCTCTCTCTCACTTCTCTCTCTCAAAACAGCTTTTAAGAAGCCAGAAAAAGACGCTCTCCGTTTTCTTTCCTTGTCTGTCGCTTTGTTAATTGTGCCTCTCTCTCTCTCTCACTCTTTATTAACAGGTAAGGCCTACCTACGGGCATGGGGGCTTCTTTTTCTGTTGTCTGCAAAATCTATAGGTTTTTTTTATACCTATAGAACGTCCCATTTCAGCTTTCCATCTCTATTTCCATTGCCTGCAGGGATTCCTATATATGGGCTGCTGTATGGTCGTCTTTTACCCCTCTTTTTGCCATTTTACAGCTGTGCCCACATTTTTTAAAATGATATAGATGAACCCATCTCGTCAGATTTGAGCACGCCAAGGGAGGTGTGAAGAGCTCCTTCTCCTCCTGCTATTGTTCTCCTGTAGGTTTTCTTTCAACCCCACATAACCCCATATCCTTCATTTGTTTTTCTTCTTTACATATATATATATATATTTTTTGTTGGGCTTTTTTTTCCTCCCTTTCATGACCATTATTTGATTTGTGCTGGCGTTGTAGATGGTATGGGTATTTTCATTTCTTGGTTTTGACATATGGGTTGGATTTGTTTTGTGATACTGATATGGTCTGTAGTTTGGATTTGGCTTAGGATGTTGATGTAACGTGGTTGGTTGCTCATTTCCATTTCTTTATGTGATTTTTTCCCTGGATGAAATTTATTTGAGAATCTGTTTTGAAACAGTTACTTTTAATGAAATCTTTTGTTACAGATATAAAAATTTTTATTTTTTGCTCCATTTTTTCTATTATTATTTTTCTCTTTATATGTGTCTGCTTGAGAGGTATGATCTGTGCTTTTGGAGATTTTTTTCCCCTAAATATGAAATATAGAGTTTCTACTCTTTCAGGCTTTTAATCTTAACCTTATATATATATGTGTGTGTGAAGATAGATGGGATTGTCTAGTGGTAAGGATTCTTTAAATATGTGTGTGTGTGTGTGTGTGTTTTTTTTTTTTTTTTTAATCTGGGGATTGTCTAGTGGTAAGTTTATACTTGAGGATGATTTTTGTGATATGGCATTTTTGTCTCTTGTCTCTTTCTCCTCTCATTTATCCTTAAGAGCTTAGATTTTGTGGTAGAATGATTTTCAGTGGTCATTGTTCTTTCCTTTACTGGTAGTATTTGTAGGTGATTGATTATTGGAATGTGGTTCTTGTCAAATGATGAAGTCCTGATTCCTGTTTATCCCATTAGGTTTACTCCATCTGCTTATGCTTTTCCTAAATATCAAACATGGAAGGTGAGAAATCGTGGGTCTACCATTGCTTTGGTGACATAAGGAGGGAGGTTGCAGAGTTGAAAGTGTTCCCAAATATTATTGATGATGGCAATAAGGACTCTTTGGTTTCTTTGGATTTTATTCTGCCTGATGATCTATTGGAGAGAATTCTAGGGTATCTACCTGTTGCGAGTGTATTTCGAGCTGGGTCTGTGTGTAAAAGATGGAATGAGATTGTCAATTCAAGAAGTTTCTTAGGGAATTTTTCTGATACCTCGCTGCAGAAACCATGGTATTTCATGTTTACGTATAGCAACGATCCAGGAGGATATGCATATGATCCAATTCTACGGAAATGGTACACTTTTGAACTACCCTGCATTGAGACTTCAAGTTGGTTTATTGCTTCTTCATGTGGGCTGGTTTGCTTTATGGATAATGATGACATAAGCCAAATTTTTGTTTGTAATCCCATTACAAAGAAGTCCAAGAGGCTTGAGGAGCCACCAGGTCTTGGGGTTTCTGATTACAGTGCCCTTGCTTTATCTGTAGACCCACAATCACACAAATATACTGCTGCTGTAGTGAAATCTAAGCAAGTGCCTGATGATTTCCTTCAATGGGATATTTCAATCCATGTCTATGATTCTGAAACAGAGTCGTGGGTCACTCCTGTAGCGGAGGTTTTGACAGGATGGAGGGGTGGTGATGAGAGTGTCATTTGCAATGGAGTTTTGTACTGCTTGATTTACTCGACTGGGGTTGTGGGTAGTTCTGAGAATCGCCATGGCCTAATCATGTATGATCTTTCTAAGAGATCCTCTCGTGTTTCTTTGATAAAGACTTCGATACCTGTACCTTGCTCCCTCACTTGTGGCCGGTTGATGAACCTCAAGGAGATGCTGGTGATGGTTGGTGGAATTGGGAAACAGGACCGGCCTGACATAATCAAGGGAATCGGAATCTGGGCACTTCACAAGAGAGAGTGGGTAGAGATTGCTCGCATGCCCCACAAGTATTTTCAAGGTTTTGGAGAGTTTGATGATGTTTTCACAGGCAGTGGAACTGACGATCTCATCTACATCCAGAGCTATGGTGCTCCTGCATTGCTTGTTTTTTATGTGAACCAGAGACAGTGGAAGTGGTCACAGAAGTGCCCTGTGACCAAAAGATTCCCTCTTCAGCTCTTCACCGGTTTTTCCTTTGAGCCTAGGCTTGATGTCTCTCCTTAATTCACCTTTCTTCACTCTTGATCCAGTGAAATGTTTAGACAACTTCTGCCGTGCTAGCCTCTTTCTTCAACTATTTTGAAATTCTAAGTGATCAGCAAAGTTTAAAGAAATTCAATTTCATTTATGAAGATACATATTTCTGAATAGTGGAACCATTCTTTTCTTCCCATAATACTGTTGGGTGTTATGAATGTAGCTGTGAGCTGGAGAGTTACAGAAACTGTTTATGGTATCTTTTAGCTTTTTATAACAAAAAAATGATATCTTCTGGCTTCTTTGATCTGACTGTTCTGTGTTTTTCTTTATCAAAAACAAATTACTAAAATTTCTTATGAGCTGGAGTTATGCTGTATTTAACATTGTCTTTCATCATCGGCATTCCTTTATTGATAATTTCTCAGGTTCACATGAAGGAACGTTTGGTGTTTAGGCTAGGCTGAACTTTTCATTTTCTGTTTTCCGTACACAAGATTTGTAGCCTTAGTTAACTGACTGAAATATTTAGTAGTTGGTCGCACCAAAGATAATAACTCGTTACCGGCAGTGCTTGTCAGTCTCCAGTTGATTGTACAATGGGGGTTCGACATAATGCATGGAGAAATCCGGGCAAACCCTGACTTCCTTTCTTTATTTAAAGGGATGCATAGCTTTTTCTTTCCATCTGGATTCGCTGTGCGTGTTGTACTTCTTCACTCATATCTCTTTATTCTTAGTATGCCCAGTTTTCATCAGCCTCCCTGCTCTATAAGTATCCGTTAGGAGTTGCAAATCTTCCATTGTTTCTACCTGGCTGATTTCGGTCTTTCTATATACAAGGTTTTATAAAAATTACTTGATCTTCAATTGGTAATCCTGACCTTTGGTAACTGATGACTGAGGGCCAATGACAAACTGCTGGATGAACTTACTGAAACCTAGGACTTTAATAGTTCGACTGAAATCTGCATTGGACAATCGGCCATCTGAATCAAATATTAATGGAGTGAGATGGTAGAAACCATCTTTAAATGTTTACCCACCCTTAAATGGTTTGTAGTGGTTGAGAAGTCTGGTATTGTTTTGGAGGTCCACACTTCAAATCCTCTTTTGACCACCATAACTTATACATGATGCCTATGGGTGGTGTCATGTATATAGAGTTTTACCGTCGGCCCTATAATGTTTGTGAGGTTTTGTTTGTGAGGTGGGGTTGCGGGATTCCTTGTCATTCTAAAATAAATAAATAAATAAATAAATAAAAAGCCAAAATATTTCAGCCCCATATTTCACTCAGGGAAGCGATAAATAAATGTGTCACAGGTTTAAGCACAACACCTTCCAACAACTACTTTCAATTGCAAATGCATTTACCATCACGAGCTGATGTAGCCATTGGACTTTTTTATTTTTTATTTTTCGGTTTGCAGGTGGTTCTGATAGAACTGTAAAGAACATAGTGTGGACTCTAGGCATTCTAGAGGGTTACTTGTATGGAAAGGAAGCAGCTCTATAATAGCCAACTTTGTATAGGGAGATTATCAAATGCTTTTCTCATTGTGTAGTGCCCCTTTCTGAAAGGGGCCAAGTGCACCTTACACGCAAGCTTCAGTGGCCGTGGCACCATTTAGTTTTCTTGTATTAGCTCTTTTTTTTTTTAAAATAAAACTTTCCTTTTAACTAGTGAAATTGGGTTCAAGTTAACACATATGGATTAACTTGATTTTTTCCACGAAAATTATGGCTTTGTGAACTATCCTCCAAGCGTGTGATGTACATAGTGTGTATTGATAGAAATACGATACTTTGAGAGTAATTTCATTTGATGAGTTGGTTTAGAAAGGTCAGATTTACCTTTCTTTGTTTCTTTCGCTTTATGGGTTGAGTGCTTAAAACCTTTTCAAGGGTTCTAGGTTTCAATGAAGGCCTCCTCAAAGGTATGGTTAAAAAGGTGTGCTCTCTACGAAAGCAAACTATGTCAGTCATCTCCAAGTTTATACAGGACTATAGCTATAGCAAGGGTTTGACTCATGGGTCAATATACTAATAGCCTGTTTGTTTGAATATATTTCTGATGGAATTCTGTCATTATTGTTCCTCTTGGTATTTTGAGATCCCATTTGAATGGTGAGAATTCATTCAAGTATCTAGAATTCTCAGGATTCGAAAATACTACATTGTCCTTGAGCTTTCATGAAATGAGTTCTAAGTAAAAAGCATTGTGGAAATTCACGAGAAATCTTTCATAGCTAGATGGTGCCCAATGCATGCATGCCAGGAAAGGCAAACATGTAATGAAAAGAGACTGCATGGGAGGCTGGTGATCACGAGAAAATCCACAATATCCTTTGGCCATGTTAGGCTTTTGCTTACCGTATATGTATTAGCCACTAGGAGATGAAATAAGGTTTTACAGGGCTTGTTTCTTCACAAAAATCTTGAGAATTTCTATTTGAAGAACTTTTAGATTCTTAGACATGTAAAATTTTTGAATCTTTATTTGTATTTGAGCATCTAGAAAATTCATGAAAAGCAAAAAAGTTGGAATTTCAAAAATTCTAAATGACATTTGCAACTCTTTGGTGATTGGAATATTAAAACTTTAGTGAATTATCAAATATTAGAATTTTAGTGAAAGAAACATTACATTTTACATATGTTAAAGGACAAGCCATCACATCATTTCTTGAAAAACCCTGGCATAAATTCTTATCCAAAATTTTGGTAAAAACAAAGGAGCCCATTGGATGGGACAACAGATCCCCCAGCTTCGGTTCAATGTTGGAGAGAAATTAACTTAGGATTCGAAAGAATGTATTAGCTCGTTGAGGCTGTTTTGTAAACATCATAACCAGCCCACTACTAGTGCACATCTCATTCCACCACGAGATCTCCTGTCCCCGTTCTATGGGGCAGAAAGAAGTCAAGAACACAGTGAGTGAGGCTGCAATGGTTTTAGATGCTATTGGTGCGGTTGAGAGAGAAGGGCATTTGGATGGAGAGAGAGTGGCCAACGTGTCAGAAATGGGGCAAAGTTGAATTATTTGTTTTGTGACAAGACATCTCCCGCTTGTGTCGGTAGAACCTGAACGTGGTTTGTTTCACATAAATAGTCAACCAGCAAGCGGCATGGTGGATGACAATGATACGAAAATTCTTATTGTCTTGGGCTCAAATATATAATATATCAATCTAGTCTCTAACCTTATTTAAGTTGTGTTTTGTTGCAGGAGGGTAATTTATTGATCATCTGGGATAAAATAAGGGGTTTTGGTGATAAAATAAATGAGGCCCTTGGAAACAACGACCTTGCCCTGTAAGGCCAGTTGGGTGTGTTTGTATAGGATACTTTTTTGTCTGGTATTGACAGCTGGAATTACCTTCTACAAAAATGGAAAAAAAAGGGTACTTGTGGGCTCCACATGGTCCCCAGATCAATCTTACCCATTTCACACTCATTAGCCAGCTAAATTCAATTTGACTTTTGATTAAATATTGTTCCCTAAAGGGGTGTAAACGGTTCGAATTTGTACGAATTGAGCCTAATCCACCACAAAGCTGTAATTAATGACTTTGGCAGATTAAGCCTAATCCATCACTAAATCATCATTAAAGGTTTTTTTAATTTTACAATCCATAACCAAATAGTTGACTATTCAAAATCGAACTAAACTGAACCGCAAATAAACGGATTGGATCTGTTAAAAATCGAATAATCTACAATTTGTTTGGAAAAAAAAATTGGACTTGAGATCATTGCAAAGATCTATACCAAATACCAACAAAGTAAAGCCCTAATGCAAAGCACATCGGAAAGAAGGGATTAGCTCTATAGAAGATAAGAGAAATATATATTTTTTTATAATAAACTGATGTGTAATAAGGTCTCTTCCTCTTTATAACTTAACAGCACGTTTGGCATTTAATTAATCCTACATAAAGTGTGAAAACTTCTTTCACCCTCCTTTATCATCTATAATTATATTTCACCATACTATGTTAAATACAAAAAATTACATTATATGTAATATTTAACCAACCAATAATATATGTCTATTTAAATATATTCTATGTTAACGGTTTTGTTCAATTTAAATCCGCAGACGAAGAGTAAAACCTGTCACCGCAGATTGAATCGGTTTGGCTTGGTTTTACGGATCGACAAATTTTTTATACAGCCCTACTCTCCTTGGTGTGAATATGTGAAAATTAAAGGGTAGAAGTGAAAACCAAAAGTCAATCTTAAGGGTCAAAGGCATTACAGCTTTAGAATTAGAATGATTGCATAATCTCTATTTTTGCCTACACCTAATTCAAATTTAGATGTGGTCATCCCGCATCATGTGATTGGGTCTGTGCATGAAAATTTTGCCAGAAAGGTAGACTATTTTCGAATGAGGCAGCACCGATGGTGTCAACTTTTTCATCTAGATTTGTCCACTGATTATTAGCCATTAGCTAGAAGTACAGATCCCCTGTCTGTCGTGTACATGCTTCATGTGAGTGGGATGTCATGCATAATTAAAATATGCGGTACTTCGCAATTACAAAGGGGAGGTTTTGTTTATGTTCTCTAAGCATGTAGGTATTTGTGATTCTAATTAAGTGGAAATGTTAGCTATTTTGAAAGCTTTTCCATTTTTCTCAAGATCTTTTCATTATAACTTTATTATAGAAAGTGGCTCTTCTAATGGTATTTCATGAGTGTCTAACAAGAAGATATATTCTTGGAAATTCCAATTCTTCTTCAATGAGATTCGAAATCTAACCTCTTCAATTAATGTCACCTTACTCATGAATATAGATTGGCTAACTTTATGGTAGATTCTCATGCCAAACAAGGGGTTGAGAGGATTACTCCATGTGAGGAGTTTGTTATGCAATTGTGGTGTGAATAGGGTACACCTCTCTTGTACTTTATTATCTTTTCCCTTTTTGTATTTGTTTCATCTTTTAATGAAATATTGTTACCGTTTCCCAAAAAAAAAAAATCTATGCCAATCAAGATGTATGCCACCCCTCTCGCGATATATCCTCAAATTTTACTTACTGAATAGTTGGTCCCACTATACGATTGAACACATGATTGATAGTAAAATTGAGACATATAATTAATGACACATAAGATTGTGCTAATTATAGGAAGTCATGTGTTCAAAGATTATGGGACCTAACCCTGTTGCAGTAAAATGTAAGGATCTGTTGCTAGATGGAATGACAGTTATCTTTAAATTATCATTTGGTGAGCCCCATAATAGAGTCTGGAAGAAGCGTGCAGGAGAGACTCCAAGGAACTGGACTGGTGACCAGTAGTCTATCTGTCATCAGTCCTCACTGAAATACAACTATTCAATGGGTACACTGCCCCTTGGATGGGTAGTGAATCACCTTCCCTGCCTACTTGTACCTCATGACAAAATATACAGAATGGATTCTAACAATAATTAGTGATAGTAAATGTTGACATAAAGCATTTATATTCCCATATAAATGCTTTATGTCAACATTGAAATGTTGCCATTGCAGTGGAGTCTAATTTCCTTTATAAATGTCCCGTTGAATATACTCACAGGACAGAGGTGGGGCACCCTCACCAACAGCTTTCAACGCACCATGAACATTTCTACATGCTGTTTGCCGAACAAGCAAGCAAGAGGCCCAGAATCATGGTCCCAGAAGATAAGATACCAGCCAATTTCTGTGGCGTCATCCACTGAATCATCTGTCTTTATGTGGTCATCTCAGACCAGAATTCCCAATGTCATCTACTCTCAACTTTGGATCCTAGACAGAGATCAGAAGGTCTGGCTTTACCATGGCCTCGTTATCCATTGAAATTCTCATATACTTTCCACTGAACATATTTAATTCTTAAATTTGTTATAGCCTGGGTCATTTTGAATAATGCATCCATTCCTTAAGGTTGATGGCCCAAAAGGTTAGAGTGAAGAGGATGTAAATGGAATTAGATAGGATAGATATGAAGAAGTACAACATATAGTAAGTATAAGGTTTCTCACATCACCATTCCTCCCAAAAACCTCAATGCTTTGATTTGAACTTGTAATTAGTTGGCTTTAATACCGAATTAAATTTTCTTAGCCGACCATTCTTAACAAAATCTAAAAGCATTAGTGTAGGTAGCATAAGTATTTTTTCAATACCCCATCTCAGGTGGAATCCACTTCTAAACATGAAGGTTTAGACCAAGATAGATTGAACTTAATGAAAAAAAAAATCAATTGCCGAGAATTCTACCTAATCCATGAAAGCGCTCATGCCTCCTTTACATGAAAACCCTCCCGTTGTTAAAAAAGAATTTTATGATATTGCATCCAAACATATAGAAGCAACCATTCAACGTGTTCACTATGATGAATGATGGAACTACCACAATTACAAATGAAACTGGACTCTAGTTCAATTGAATTTGAGAACTAAATCAAACTGTTGTCCACTATAAAGTGAATCAAATTATGATTTAAGTGATCTAGTCTGCATCACCATGTAACTATAGTTGTCAGGGAATTGGGAAAGAGAACAACCTTCACAGAGAATTTAAGAGACTCAGAAGTTGATACTTGCATTAGGAATGAATGGGTGAGAGTTATAATACATTAGTTTTTAACAATTAATTATAATATAGAGGATTTTATCCAAAAGAATCATATAAGGAGATCCTTAAACCATAAATCTCACCTAAGGTCTGGTTGCACCGACTACTTTAGTATTTTCTTCCATATAATTGGGAAGCATTGAACCCGCCGCTCAGAAACAAGATCGATGATTTTATTAGGGGTAAAATAAAAAATAAAAATCCATATGCAACTATGGATTTTTTTCCTTTTTTTTTGGGGTGTGGGGGAGGGGTTGGGGGTGGGGGGAGAGGTTTGTGTTTCGAGTCATCCACCGATCCACCCACCTCCCTCTCACACTACTACTCCTTCTCTCTAAGTTCTCAACCTCCTCCCCTCTGCAATCCTCCTCACCATCGTTTCCCTCGTTTCCCTTGATGACCACGAAGTCCTTGCCTACCTCATCCACCAATCCAGCAGCAGCACCACCACCACCTCCACAAAAAATGCAACAAACCCACCACTTTCTCCAAGTGGCTGTTTCGCTTGCAAAACCCGCTGCTGGATCCGTTGAGATTCCTCTCCCAACTGCCACCTCTTCCACTAAGCCATTGAAGCCTTCGAAGACCATCTCCCCATCTCCGACCACCCTTCCGACAAAACCCAAAAACAAAAAACCAGTGCATGCAAAATCTCCATTTTCCTACCATCCGTATACACCAGACAGTTCAACGCCACGCTATCGAGACCAAAATCGTCTCTTTCCCAACAACATAAGTAGCAACAAGAAACAACACCGAATTCCCCAACCCCTGGCTCTCATCCCAAATTCTTTCTACAATTTCCACAATGTACAGCATCGAGTCATCTTGCGACGGAAAAACAAACTTTGGGTTACAATAGGTAGTGTCCAACAACACCGCATCCGTGCCCACAAAATCAACAATGGCAGGGTCGGTTTTCATCGAATCACAGAAGTGGAAATCGACCGTGTGGACGAGCCTTTCCCCTCGGACCTCGAATAGGAACTGGACAGCGCTGGGGCAATGGTTGGCATCCACCAGCATGATGTCGCAGCCGTCAATTCGAACTGTTTGATTGAGGGGATGGGGGAGACGAAGAGAAGGGAGACTTTGAGGGATTCAAAGAGGAGGTGGGCGGTGACGGCGGAGTAGAAAGTCATCCCCCGGGACCAATTGGATTGGGGGAAGGTGGGCGGGATGGAAGAGAGTTGGAGAGCAGCGGTTTTTTTTTTTTTTTTTTTCTCCACCTCTAACATAAGCACCGAACTCCACCTCAAATGGTAGGTTCTATGCTCTCCAATTCCATGAAAAAATTACGGCAGTGATCACATATGATCATTCCACCTTCGGTAACACTACAAGAGAGATGAGACTTAGCGACACTTTATAGCGGCAATTTTCAGATTCCGCCGCTAAATGTCTTCATCAGCAGCACGCTCTGCTATTTGCCACTACAAGTTAAAAATTTACGCCTCTGCAGTAGCATAAAAAAAATTTTTGCTGCTTAAGTTTCAAAAGTTAAAAATTTACATTTCTATGGCAGCATAAAAAATTGTTTGCCACTAAAGTTTCATTTTACTACCATAGTTCATTGGGTGGGCCTAATATTAGTGTATATAGCAGCAAACAGTATTATATATTGTTATAGTAGTGGAAAATTGATATCTACAATAGCAGACAATATTGTTTGCTGCTATAAAGGTATGTAATAGGTAAGTAAGTGTATATAATAGGTAAGTAGGTGTTGTAGAAGTAATTGAAAAAGCTTATATATAATAGCATAATATATTATATGCTGCTCAAGAGAGGTTTAGAGTATTATATATATATATGCAAAAATTATATGGTATTTGAAATTTGTATCATTTCATTTAAAAAAATAAAAAAGTCAAGACTCGTGTACAAAATTTTCCGATAGGGTCTGGGTTGGTTTTGGATCTCATGTTTTGGCTTGAATTGCTAGTCAGGTTGTTCGCACAAATTTCTATTATCAGATCAACGGCTCCAATTTCTTTAAACCATTAAACAATGGCCCCACATTAACAAAACTCTCGCTTCTTCTCATGTATTCAAGTTCTTCTCACTTCCTCTCGGCTCCAATTCAGTATCAACCTCATAGTGGGGCCCACATGAGGGTCCCCACATGTAGAGATCCATTTGTTAGTGACCACATACATTCATTTGTACCCATCCAAATCTGTCCATACAATTTTTTTTTTTTCAATGGCCGGGTGAACCTCACATGGAGGTGATGTGCGGTGCGGTGTGGGTGAGAATGCCTGGTTTTATAGGTACACGGTGCACCCATTTAGGTCTCGGGATTCGGTCAGGACGCATGGGACTTGGGTAACTTGGGTTTGAGGAAATAAGTTGCGGTAAGAGTGTTGGACAAGCATCAACTCGCCAAATTGATCCTGAGAGGAGTGGATGATCCTATCTGTGATGGTGATCCAGGGCAAGCATCGACTCGCCAAATTCTACGATTTCCTCTTCCTCTTCTTGTGAATATTGCTTCCTGAAACGCTAGCCTGCATTAACGAAACTCTCACTTCCTGAATCTCTTCCTGAAATCCTAGCCCTCTCTGCGATGCTCAAAACTCTGCGAAACCCTAGCCCTCTCTGAATTTCTGCTATGCTCTAAACTTTGCGATCCTCAAAACTCTGCGAAACCCTAGCCCTCTCTGCGATGCTCAAAACTCTGCGAAACCCTAACCTCTACGAATCCCACTAAATCTCTTGCCGAAACCCTAATCTGCTCAATCTATTTCCCCAAATCCTAATCCTCTATCAGGAATCTGCCTTCTCCATTGGTAAGAATCTGAGATCCATTGAATGATCACCTGATCACTCGCTTTCTGATTTTGGAGCTCATGATCTTGATCGGTTTAATGTTTGCATCTTAGCTCTTGATTGTTTACTGTTTGGCAGCAATTCTGCTTTGAAATCCCCTTGTGTTTGGTTACCGGCAGCTGAAAGAAGTGGTTTGTTGAACTCTGCTTCGAAGGATTGCTAGGTTTCCTCAGCTAAATTTGGTAAACCCTATTTTCGTTTTATTGAATTGGGGATTTCCGTTTTTTTAGGTGATTCGAGATAGTTTGAGATTGTTTTGAGGTGATTCTTTGTGAAGATCTGTCCATATATGAATTGATTTAAGAAAATGATATAGCAAATTTCTGGATATCTACTCATATTGATTCATTAGGAATTGATTCAAGTGACTGTTATTGTATTTATGCATTTCTGTTTGAGGAGATTGACCATAGAACCTTTGATAACAGTGAAATTGACCACCGTTTCTGAAATTGGACAGCAATTTTGCTTTACATCACAGTATTTTCTCTGTGGATCTTGTTATTTTGGCTTGCTGTGTGGGATATATTTTGGCTTATTCATTGATAGGAATGCATGCTTGTTCATTCCAGTCCAAAATTTTCTAGGTAATTTCCTTCAAGAAATTTGTTAATGATAGGAATGCATGCTATTTTTAGTGATAGAATAACTGCAATGCTTGTTGTTGCATATTCATTGCCTTTTAGTAGTGCGTTGATGGCTATCTGATCAAAGGATCTTGTTTGGTGTTGGTTGATTTGATCAATGAGGTTTTTGCCATTTTGTTGTCTTTGGATTTCTTTTTTGTGCCTACTCTGAGGACCAATGTGCCTGTTGAGCCACTAACCTAAGGAGGGTGTGAAGGGGAGATAAAAAGGGGAAGGCCGCTATGTGGTGGGTTTTTTCTTCTTCTTCTTTTTTTTTGTCGATAAAAAGGGGAAGGCCGCTGTCTTGTAAACCATGATGCATAGATTTTCAAAATGGGTGACATATAATCTCTTATCGTATTCGATACTTCACTTTTAGGTGTAAAATTCGTGTTGCTACCATGTCTGTTACATGTCCTAGTCATATTTATGCAGTATCTAGGCATCATTGCTTGTAAAATCTTATTTAAATCTTGTTGTTAAGTGCTGATCGCAAAGTACTCCAAAAGTAAGTCTCCGCTTCAACCATCTTGCTCTTATCCTATGTTTGATATCTTCCTTAATGTTGAGACAACATATTAGAATGAATATGGTTTAAAAAATCGGCTGAGTTGGGTCGCATGGGACTCGGACTCAAATCATGCGACTTGGCCATGACCAAGACAGGTCCCGAGTTTGATTTTTGAAGCCTTGAGAATGAATCTCTTAAGCTTTGATTCTTATTATAGTTTCATCTCTTTGTACATGCTCATTAAAGTTACAATCCATATATTTTGTCTTTGTACAACTTATTTTAAAGCCATGTGATTCGAAAGCCTCTCATCATCTCTCCAATTTTTGCATTCATGCCATCTCTCAATTCATCCACCAATGTGACAAATTTACTCTGGTTGTCAACATACCTAACACAACCTTCCTTTATCCGGGCTTGGCACCGGCAATAAAAACTAGCAAAGTTATAATTTCCCTTAGATATGAATCATAACTAACTAATTGGATTTGTTTATGAATGGTTCCATTCTTTTTTTTTTTTTTTTTTTGGTTTGTTGCTTTATTCCTTTTGTTCTAAACATTGAAGTTCACATTATCGAACTTCACTAAATACATTTATATTTGAAATTTTATTTAGGTTTTGTTTTTTGAACAATAATTAATTATATATAACTCTCTAGTTTATGGCAGAAGAACCACTATTGAGGTTAAAATTTTACCTCTCTTGTGGTTATATCTGTCAAGAACCACTGGTTTTCAGGAACCAAAATGCTCTTCTCGCATTTTTCTAAACACAGTGTAAGGAATATCAGATTAGAAATGTAATTTGTTACATTGTGTAATAGCAGTTCTTCCAATGATTGGTTGTTTTAGTTTCATGCTTATTTATTTTGCATCTTCATTGCTGAGCAGATATTGATGTTCAACTATACTCTGTATTTTGTAGGCCCATGCACGAGATTACCTTTTCAACAGTTGACAAACCGAAGCTTCTCAGCCTTGTAATTGCCCAGCTCTCTTGTTTTGCATGCTATTGATGTCTTCTTTTTTTTTTCCTTATTAATTATTTAGTTAAATTTATCATGTTTGTATTCCCAGCTGACGTCCATACTTGCTGAACTTGGTCTCAGCATCCAAGAGGCACATGCTTTTTCTATGGTTGATGGCTATTCATTAGATGTCTTTGTTGTAGAAGGTTGGCCGCATGAGGTACCGTTTTGCACTTTTCTTTTTACTTTTAATAAGATGATCCTCTTAATCCTGGGAAAATAAGGTCTATAACAAAACCTAGCTGCACTTAAAATATCTGTCGATGTTCAAATATCTGGAAGAGGATTTGCCGGTTTGAAAGCAAGATAGCTGTATGACTGATATCATACAGCTAGATTACTATGAAGAGCGAAAGGTGGTCTTATTCAAATGTGATTGGGTTGACGTCACGTCCGAAGGCAAGGGTGTCAAAATAGATGAGTTTGGGTTCACACTTGTAAATTTGAAGCGATTATTAAGTACCAATGAACCAGTGGTGCTAGCCTCTCAAGCATTGCAAGTATTTTATGTGGAAGACCTGGTTGAAACGGATTGGCATGTCGCCATTACGACAAAACCTAGAGACTATGGAGATGATTCTGAATTTGATGACGCTGAGTTTGTCAATTCTGATACCACTTCAGATTTTTTAATTGACTAAAGTTTTTTAACATGTAATTGAATTCCAAAGTAGATGTGTTGTTTGTAATTGAATTCAAGTTTTTTTCCTTCCTCTATTGAAAAACAGTTGAAATTTTCTAAATTTTAGTCTGCTGTTGATTGGAATATGGAAATGTTGTCTGTTTTATTGAAACTTCTTTTGATAACTCCAGTTAATGCAATAAACTTGAATTCCTTGTTTTCATTCCTTTATTGAGTATCATCTTTTTTTTTCTTTTGTGATTTTTGGACACCTTTATTTATTTTCCCATGGTGTAAGATTAAATTTTACTAATACAGAATGACTTATATTACTTTATTTTGACTTCTACCTTTTTAGGTGCATTTTGACTGTTTATATCGTGGTATTACAGCCATTTCAAGTTGTGAATCAAAAATCTTAGCTGGCAATCGCTCTATCTCACAGGTAATCTTTTGGAAATCCTATTGTTTTTTCATCAAATTTTAAGGTACGTTTAGCTTTCTTCAATATTTTGTTTGAGGTTGGTCTAGATGTCTGCTTTTCAAACTTCAGAATGAAATTTATAGATGCTGGACAAGAAATTTATATTAGTGGCCTTACATTGGATGGGAGAAACCGTTGTATTATTCTGTCTTCTACCTGCTTAATTTTGATTATTCATTGTTAAATGCTAGGTATGACATCTTTATCATCACAGGGAGGAGACCGATCAGCCCAGACATGCCCTGAGACATCTACTTCAGGTAATTACATATAATTATCAGTACTCATACTCAACATTTATCATCTACCTCTGAGAGCTATGAGAAAGCTAATCATCAGTCCTTTCTTCCATTTTCATTTGTTCCTCAATGTTTTATGAAAGTGGATTCCAATGGAGAATGCTTAATCCAAGGGAGAGAAATATGCTTTATTATTACTGTTGCTGAAAAACTAAGCGCTGAATATGTAGCTCCAGACAACACTCTATATCCCCTTTCATAGCTTGAAATGAAATCCTAGAAAATTTTCGAACCCTATCTTACTTTCAGTCTTCTATAGATCAATATGGCGAATTACATGGAAGTTGATTGAACATGAAGCTTGAGAGATTCCTACATAGAAGTATTAAATGTGCACCTGGGAGTTTGGCAACTAATGCACAAGCTTTTCAACACTATTCAGTGTAAGCTTGGGTGGGGTTTTCATTTCAAGGAACTTCTTGAATTTGATAACAATTAAGATCATCAAATCTCAATCCATTGCAATTAGTTGGCTAAGACAGGCATTAAAAAAATATGCCCTTAGTAGTATTCAATTGATTTTAAAAAGAACTTTATTTACTTGTCTTTGTTGATGATGAATTGGTTCATGAATCCTTGAAGTTACAGTAGTTTGGTTGGTATGGAGTGAAATAGATAGTGAGATTTTCCATTTTCTTCTCTGCTTCCTTACAAATATGCTCTTAAGGAGGAAACTAACTGATACAGCACAGACAACACCAAGAAGATATATGATTTCCACTCTTTTTAAACTTTATAAGGAAAAAAAAAGGCAAGATTACCTCTAAAACTCATCACTGTGTACAATGCAGAAATTGGGGTTTAACTTTATTAATATCAATAAGAATTTCACAAAGCTGGGCTATTGGAAAAGTAACTAAAAATATTCCATCCAAGCAATCCCGTTTCATATCATTCAAACACACACATGAAACCTAGCCATTCTTGAAAAGACACACACACAAAAAAAAAAAAAAAGGTACTTCCAAGTTCCAACAGTGCCACCCCACACACAAAAAATGTTAATCATTCATGATTAACATTTTGAAAATATTGTTATCGGATGTTCTCTAAATGTCTCTGTTCTTTTTGTTATAAGTTTGAGCAACTATTTATCAACAAATCAATTGAAAAAAAAAAATCATCAACTGATACACCAGTTTGAGCAATGTCTCTGTTCTTTTTGTTATAAGTTTTCTTATAGAAATTGTAATGTGTTTTGAATAGGGACTCAAACAAGAAAAAGAACAAGAGGGGCAAATCGATGCATTGCTCTCACTAATCAGCGGGAGCGGATCGTTGTACATTTTAATGAATATGGGCAGCCTATTGGAAGCAATGGGAGAGTATTATCCTCGTACCTTGGTGTCATCTCACGAGATGGGCAAAATGCTCCCATTTCTTATACAGATTGGAGGCAAATGCCTGCACAGCGGAAAACTGATATGTGGCAAGCTATAGAGGTTTTAATGTAATTGATTCAATCATAATGATAGTTTATATTGTATCCATACTGATACTAATGTTGAATTTATTATGCATGTGTTGCAGTCAAAATTTCTTATTGAAAATAACGAGAAAGTGAAGAAATGGATCTACAAGGGGACAAGCCGCAGTTGGAGGAACTAGAAGACCGCATTGAAGAAAAGACATTTTGATCCATATCCCACTACTCGGGAGCGGTTGCGGCATTGTCCTCCGAGAGCTGATCCAGACCAATGGGCGTCGCTCATTGAGTTTTTGGGGTCTCTAGATGTGATTGTATGGAATAAATAAGAAATTTAAGATTTACAAGCTAAATGTTTTAGTTTCAAATTTATTTTTATCGTTGAAAAGTTAATGTTTGCATTAATTAGGCGCGAAGTAGAAGAAATTCAAAAAATCGTGCTGCACAAGTAATGAGTCATACTGCAGGAACGAAAAGCTTCGCTCGGATACGTGAGGAAGCGGTAATTTCTTCTTTAAATTGTTGTTGTTTATATAATAATTTGGATATCCAGCTTATTGTTTTTTAATGTAATTATTTTCAAATGATGATAGCGGGCACTAAATCCTGATGGGCAGCCACTGGATCGGACGGAGATGTTCAAATTGACTTATATGCGCCGAGATGGACGACCGGTGAATCAAGCATCAGCAGAAGTAATAGTAAATTTAAGCTTGACTCTTAACTTAGGATTGTAGTAATGATCACCTTTGATGCTACAGCCTTTTGTCTTCTTGACCGCATCTTGCAATCTTCCCCACAGTTTGGTTTTGAAGCATACAATATGAGGTTTTCTGCCCTCATCCATAAGATTATAACTTGCACCAATATATGGAAGAAGCAATAAATGCCGCTAACAATCTTAGATGATAAGGAGTTTTATCATGCAAATAATGTGTAATAACTGAAACTATAAAGCATGACTACGATGTTGTTTCACTATGAAAGGTAATGATATCTATCACTTTAACATCTCAACAACGTATGAAAATGTACCCATGTAAAATACTAAACTATTTAAATTGCTAAAATGAACATCTATTTCAACCCAAACCATGCAGTTAAATAGTAAATACCAGTGAACAGCACTCTCAGCAGCCTTAATAAGTAACTCTTGAATGGCATCTAATCCAAAGTCATTGATAGATATAACATCAAGAAGAAGGTATGGTAAAAGAGTCTCAAATGATCTTTCATATGAAGCATTTATAAAGGTATTCCATCCAAACCACTACGCCTTTGCAATGGCAATGAGAACTTCCCCACATAATTGAGGGCCTGAAATATAAAAGTGACTTATGTATGTTGTAGCAGCAACCTCTCATGTGTCTTTGTTCATAGAAATACAGCCATGTGCAAGCTACTATACTAAGAGTAAGATGACTTTTTTCGAACTTTCAAAAAGAAAGTTAAGCAAATGTGTGGAGGAGGGTCCTTAAAAGACCCGGCCTTGGTTGCAAATATTGTGGAGAGATCCCGAATGAGACTATTTATGTGTCACATTCTTCCTTTTACAATCAATTTCCATTTACTATTTGTTGTGTCTTCAATTCCCTCATTTAAATTTTAAAATGAATAGGAAAAAAACACCCAAGAACATGGGATTGGGTTTTCACATGTTAGAACTCAACTAAAAGGCATTGTAGTTACAAGTACAAGAGATATAGTGATGATGATGATGAAATACTTCTCTTCCTATCTAAAGAGGTTTCCCCATACAAATATGCTGTGCTATTTTTATGTGTGTTTTACCCAAATCTAATGCATCCAAAATCTGAATTTAATGCTTGGATTTAAAACTAGAATGCTGTAAGAAACTAACAAAGAAAACTGAAGTGGAAAATTTTTTTTTGAAACAAATGAGATATGAATGGATGAAAAGTTACTCAAAACTGAATTTTTGTGCAGAATTTCTGCATGCAGTTGGCCTGACTGCCATGTTTAGGCCACTGGAAACCACACTTCCCAAAATTATTTTGACCTGGAATTTTGGGTTTGAAGGACATCACATTAATGTTTGATTACCCCAAGTTCCATTGGAAAATAACTTGATTTGACTGGGCTACCCATTGCAAACCTGTTGTCAAAAATCGATTCTGCAACTATACTGAAATTGTGCGGAAATATGCTGTTTGCTTCTATATATCCACGAATTTTAGCAAAATATTTGTCCAATTTTCACCATCTGAATCATAGATGTTTCTTGCTCTTTCTATCCTCAATTCTGGTCCAAACTTGCCTTAATTAAATCACAATTTAATGCACACATATATATATATATATGGATTGATTTTTGTTTACTAGAAAGTACCAAGACTACGAACTGTTTCGGACGTCCACTGCAGTCTCCCAGTTTAAAAACTCATTTTCCAGAATTGAATGAAGTTCAAAACCTTCCTCCAACTTATACTCTTCAAATCTTCTAAATCAAAACAACCCTTCTAACATTTTCCATGATAAAAAAGCATTTGAAACAAGTATTACGTAAATAGATCTTCAAGATTGAAATTTAGACAGATACCCACTTTCAGGTATGAAAACAGATGTGAACTCGTTTATTTTGATTCCCTAAACATGTGGAAACTGTAACACTCCGACCCGAGTTGACCCGGTTTAGTGGGTAATTGCGTGTGTTTTATCGTTAAGAGTGTTTTGATTTTGTTTCTGTTTGGTTTGAGTTGTAGAGAGATCGTTTGGGTTGAGTTTGACTTGGTCTCGTTAGTTTGAGCCCTTTTTCGTAATTTTGGCTTTTGATTGACCTTGTCAGTTTTGCGTCATTTTGACGTCAGCGCGTGTATTTCATTGAGCTTGTCGTTTTTCGTAACTGTCTTGGATCCGAATGAGTTCGTTTGCTCTCGTTGGACCGTCATTTGACTCAAACTGATAATTGGATAAGCTAATTGGACTTGTTTGCAAATTTGGCTCAACTTAAGTTATAAATATCCCCACCAACTCCATCTCTCTCTCGATCGTCTCTCTCAGCTCTCAGTTTCGTCTCTCTCTCTCGACAGCTCTCTTCTCTCTCTCTCCTTCACTGTTTCTCTGCTTGTGGGAGGAAGAGGAGCCCGTTTGTGCGTGTGTGATCCCGGTGGACTGAGCCAATCTACGTGTGGAGTTCGTCCGTCCGTGAGGCAAGTATAAGCTCAAGTTGTATCAACACCAATTGATATGGATTTGATTGTTGTGTTTTGATTCTTCAGTGTGTATCTCAGTGTTAAACAGCCCCTTTCAGTCAGTTCTGCTGTTATTTTGCTGTTTTCGGTGGTTTTGTGCCGTTTCTGAATGACTGTAATGATTTCAGGAAAATGAGTCCGTGCACTCACGGCTAAGCCGTGAAATGTGCTACGGCTAAGCCGTAAAATGGCTTACGGCTAAGCCGAGACCAAACCGTAACCTGAACCGTAGAACAATACAGTCTGTTATCTGAAAATAACTGGATGTTGGCAATTTGCCATTCTTCTACGGCCCAGCCTGATCTACGCCGTACATTGGCTTACGGCTAAGCCGTGGACCAGGATACGGCTGAGCCGTAGAGCAAAATACGGTTGAGCCGTAAATCCGGATGGATATCTGGGGAACCTCAGCTCAGCCGCAGTGCATATTACGGCTAAGCCGTAAGATGCCACGGCTAAGCCGTAAGGTTACCTACGGCTACACCGTGAGACTTGAGAATTGAATGAAAAGGGACTAGGTTTAAGTAAAAGACCGTGTAGGACTTTCATGTTAGAATGTAGCTAACCTGGACATGCCTAACGGAATGTGTACATGACATGAATGATCTCAAGGGCTGTGAATCATTCATGCTTGTTATCCAGTTGTTTAGCACCTCCCCATGGGTGTTGGTTTAAGGGACTTCGGTGCACACTCCAGACACTGCAACACTAGACAATGGTGCATCGAACAACTTAAAACTACATCAACATGCACGGTTAGAAGCACTGGATAATTAGTGTAGGATTGGCTTGTAATTGACCTTGATTCGTATAAGCATCCTGATTTGTACAGCATATTGATTTCGGTTATGCCCTCTTATGTGTTCTGCGCTGGACCTCTCGATTCTGTGGGAAATGCAGCAACCCCAGAGCGAAGCCCGGGCGGAACCATTCTATTTGTGTATTATGTTTACCGTTGCTCCACTGGAGTACTTACATCAGTTTAAGTATCAGCATCAGTTTATGTACATTCAGTATCAGTTATCCGTATGATTGTTTTCAGTCTCTGTATTGCATTTCGTATCAGTATCAGTATCCGTATTATGCATTCAGTATTGGCATTCAGTATCAGTTATCCGTATGATTTGTATTCAGTATCAGTTTATGTGATGCACTTCCTATTGTTCGTTCAGTATGATAAGTGATAAGTGATAAGTGATAAGTGATAAGTGATAAGTAAATAAGTGATCGAGGTGCATCAGCTATTTGATTGTGATTGGTATTGGCACTACTGAGCCTCAGCCTTGGGATACCCGACGGGGTTGACTTTGGTGTAGTTTATGTGTTTGCCTCTGCAGAGTGTTTCCGTCCTGGGACTCCGGACCCCGGGAACTAGAGACCCATGCGTGCCCTGGCCCGGTCGCTGGTGTTCTCATTCCGTCCGCTCTCGTAAGGGAGAAAATGGCCAATGTAGTTGCCACTTTGAGTGTTATCTGTTTGTGATTCTGATAGCATGCTTATTCATTATGCATTTGCACACTTGCTTAGTATACGATCATGGTTTCTATGGATATTGCATCATGACTATTGTTCAGTATTATTCAGTATTAGACACGATTCGTGTTATCCTCTTGTTGGCTTATACTTTGCTAAGTCGTCGTACTTATGTGTTTGTCTTGTGTGTTGCAGGCTCAGATCCCTCTTCCGAACCTGCGTCGGTCGACCCGACTGCAGGAGAGGCTCGCGAGGCCCCCTCCGGCCTAGAGGAGTGGACTTGATCCATCCTCCAGAGTACGGTTTGCATCATTTTGTTTTCCCCATTCTTTGTGTTGGCGTCTATTGAGGGGATTTTCTGTACTTGTGAAGTGGGCCTTGAGTAATACCTGTATTTTGATTTTTGGACTGTTGTAAGCCCGCTCTATTGTCATACGTTCATGTATTTGTTCTTATCATCAGTGTATATCGTTTTGTAATCTCCTATGTCATTTTGGTATATTTGTGGTATGCCTTGATACGTACAGCTTCCGCGTTCAGTCTTTTGCTCGTGTGATTGATCCCTTGTGTGTGCATGTTTGGACGGGGTCTAGATGTGCATGCACGGGAGTACGTGTGTCACTGGTTAGACCTTCCTCTGACCCCCGGTCCCTGGGCTCGGGTCGTGACATACGTATTGTATGGTATCAGAGCATTGTCTCTCAGAGCTTTGTCTCTCAGGGCATTGTCTCTATCTTAGTGTGTCAGCATGTAGGCATATAGGACGTGGTGAGATTTCGTAGTCCAGTTCTGGACTGTTGTGTGGGTCCCCTTGTCTTGTGAGTCTGTGTGAGTTATCGAGTGTGTTAGCAGATTGACTTTTGTGTTTTGCAGGCTATGGCATCGGGATCTGGAACACACAACAACAATGATCAGGGAGATAACGAGAGTGGGTCAGCCGCTCCACAGCCACTTGTGAATTTCGATGAGCGCTTCTTGACTATGCTGCAGGCAATCCATTCCTTGCAGACACAGGTTGTTTCGTTAGTGGACCGACAGAGTCAAACGCCAGTTCGACCTGCAGAGCAGCAAGTGGTCTTTCCGCCTAGAGAGAGCGATCCGAATGCGTTATACGACAAATTCAGGAAACGTGGAGCCACAGAATTCTACGGCAATGAAGATGCGTTGAAAGCTGATCAGTGGCTAGAGCATACTGGAGATCTCTTCTCTACCATCGTCTGTGACGACCGGCAGAAGGTTATGCTTACGGCCTCGATGTTTCGAGAGGTAGCAAAGACCTGGTGGAAGAGTGTTAGTGCAGCCTATCTGACCATGCCGAGTGAAACAGTGTGGGAGACGTTCCAGAAGCAGTTCAGAAGGAAGTTCATTCCTGCCCATGTTCGACGAGTGAAGGAGGTTGAGTTTCTGGCCTTACAGCAGCAGCAACTGACCGTCTCGGAGTATATTCACCGCTTTACCCAGTTGTCCCATTTTGCTGAGGACATGATCAATACCGAGGAGAAGAAGGTGAATCGTTTTATTTCTGGTCTGCATCCTCGCTATGCGAATTTTGTGACTGCCTTTCAGAGACCAGCTACTTTCGATGATGCGGTCGACAGAGCACACGCTGCGGAAGCCAACCACCTAGCAGAGAGAGCCATGGACTTTAAGAGGAGTGCACCAGTGAGTTCCAGGGGACAGAGTCAGAAGAAATGGAAAGGGAAGCAAGGCACTTCGAGTTTCTCTGGGAGCAGATGCGAGTTTTGTGGATTGGGACATCCGACGGAGAGATGTTGGAAGAAGTCTGGAGCTTGTTTAAGTTGTGGATCGAGGGAGCATAAGATAGCTCAGTGCCCGACAGCTAGGCCTCTCCAGTCATCTAGATCTATGGGGTCATCCAAGTCTCTCAGTTCAGCAGCTTCGAACAGCCCCCATCCGTCTCGCCAGAGTCAGAAGCCCCAGCGTCAGACTGCTCGTGTATATGCAGCCTCTCATGATCATGCAGAAGATGCAAAAGTGGTGGAAGGTAAAGTTCTCATTGCCCGAGTTGAAGCACATACACTATTTGATTCGGGATCTACGCGTTCCTATGTTGCCCCTCGTTTTGCGGAACAGTTACCGCAACCCCCTCAGCCGCTACCCTATGTGTTAGTAGTGTCCACTCCTGTGGGCAAGAGAGTGGAGTGTAGTGTATACTACTCTCAGTGCGACGTGGTGATTGAAGGTCGCCAGCTGCCAGTTGATTTGATTCTGTTGTCCATGTTGGATTTCGATGTGATCCTTGGAATGGACTGGCTAGCGCGGTATCGTGCCTGTGTTAACTGTTACAACAGGTCGATTTACTTCGATTTTGCGAAGGGGTTTCGTTTCGAGGGCAATCAGGAGAGATGCCCGAGGCGTGTCATCTCCGCATGCAAGGCGGATCGTTTGATACGCAGAGGTTGTGCAGGATTTCTTGCTTTTGTCTCGGAGAAGAAGGAGGTGAAGCAGTTGAGTGATATTTCGGTAGTACGTGAGTTCCCGGATGTATTTCCGGAGGAAGTACCCGAGTTGCCCCCTGTCCGAGATGTAGAGTTCGCGATCGATCTAGTGCCCGGTACAGCACCCATTAGTTTAGCTCCTTACCGTATGGCCCCTGCCGAGTTGCTCGAATTGAAGACGCAATTGCAAGATCTGTTGGAGAAGGGTTTCGTACGGCCGAGTGTGTCGCCGTGGGGAGCGCCAGTGCTGTTTGTGAAGAAGAAGGACGGTACCGTACGGATGTGTATAGATTACCGGCGGTTGAACAAAGTTACGATCAAGAACAAATACCCTTTGCCGCGTATTGATGAGTTGTTTGACCAACTCCAAGGTGCTGCCTACTTTTCCAAGATTGATCTAAGATCGGGGTATCATCAACTCCGGGTGAAGGAAGACGATATTGCCAAGACTGCTTTCAGGACACGGTACGGACATTTTGAGTTCCTCGTGATGCCATTTGGATTAACCAATGCGCCTGCTGCCTTTATGGCTTTGATGAACAGGATCTTCGCTCCTTTTCTGGATCGATTTGTGGTGGTCTTTATTGATGATATTTTGGTATATTCGAAGACCCCAGAGGAGCATGAGGAACATCTACGTCGAGCCTTACTGTTGTTGAAAGAACATCGTTTATATGCCAAATTGTCGAAGTGTGATTTCTGGCTCGAGCAGGTAGCTTTTCTTGGTCATACCATTTCACGAGATGGGTTGGCAGTGGATCAGATGAAAGTTGAAGCAGTAATGAATTGGCCCAGCCCAAAGACTGTGACGGAGATACGGAGTTTTCTTGGATTAGCTGGATATTATCGTCGCTTTATTCAAGATTTTGCCAAGATTTCTGCACCGTTGACTCGATTGACCAGGAAGAATGTTCCTTTTCTTTGGACGGACGAGTGTGAGCACCATTTCCGGATGTTGAAGGAGAAGCTTACTTCGGCTCCAGTTTTGACGTTACCAGATGGGCATGAAGGATTCATGATCTACTCGGATGCTTCTCGAGTCGGTTTGGGATGCGTTTTGATGCAACATGGCAAAGTGATTGCCTATGGCTCGAGACAACTTCGGGAGCACGAGAAGAACTATGCTACGCACGATTTAGAGTTGGCAGCCATCGTTTTTGCGTTGAAGATGTGGAGACACTATTTGTATGGCGTGACATTTGAAGTGCATTCAGATCACCATAGTCTACAGTACCTCTTCACGCAGTCCGAGTTGAATATGAGACAGCGAAGGTGGCTTGAGTTGATCAAGGACTTTGATTTCCCCATCAAATATCATCCAGGGAAAGGCAATGTTGTTGCAGACGCCTTGAGTAGGAAGTCGGAGATTCTTCAGGCTTTGGACAGCCTTTATTTTGTGAGGCATACTCAGCCAGTGGAACTGCAATTAGTGGAGAATGGTTTGACACTTGCCAGTACAGTGAGCTTTCAGCCGGACATTATTCAGCTTATTAAAGACCAGCAGTTTGAAGATGCGATGTTGAAGCGAATCCGAGATAGCATTGCAGATCGACCAGACTTTCGTTTGGAGGGTGATGTTTTGTATTTCAGGAGCAGATTATGTGTGCCAGCAGTAGATGCCTTGAAGGAGAGTTTGATGACAGAAGCACACCATGCACGTTATTCTATGCATCCTGGAAGTACGAAGATGTACCGAGCTCTCAAGGACAGATTCTGGTGGAATAACATGAAGAGAGAAATTGCTGGGTTTGTTGCCAGATGTTTGACTTGCCAAAAGGTGAAAGCTGACCATCAGAGACCTCCAGGTTCCTTACATCCATTGCACATTCCCCAGTGGAAATGGGAGCACATTACGATGGACTTTGTTTCGGGTTTACCTCTGACGAGCAAGAAGAACAGTGCCATTTGGGTAATCGTGGACAGATTGACGAAGACAGCTCATTTTCTTCCATTCAAGAAAGGCATGACATTTTCCGAGATGGCGAAGAAGTTCGTTGATGAGATCGTGAGACTACATGGTACGCCCGTGTCGATTGTGTCAGATCGAGATAGCCGCTTTGTTTCTTCATTTTGGAGAGCATTTCAGGAAGCCATGGGAACGAAGTTGAGCTTCAGTACGGCGTATCACCCGCAGACTGATGGACAGTCGGAACGAACTATTCAGACGCTCGAAGACATGTTACGGGCCAGTGTGCTGAATTTCGAGAAAGAATGGGATTTGCATCTCTCGTTGTGCGAGTTTGCGTATAATAATAGCTTCCACGAGAGTATTGGAATGGCACCCTATGAAGCTCTGTATGGACGGAAATGTAGGAGTCCTGTTTGCTGGGAAGAAGTTGGAACAAGGAGTTTCCACGGACCGACAATCATTGCTGAGACTACAGAGAAAGTTCAGAAAGTTATTGACAATTTGAAGATTGCCCGATCGAGACAGAAGAGCTATGCAGATACGAGAAGAAGAACCTTGACATTTCAGGTTGGAGATTGGGTATTCTTGAAGGTCTCACCGATGAAAGGTACGGTACGATTCGGTCAAAAAGGCAAGTTAGCGCCAAGATATGTGGGTCCATTTGAGATCAAGAGTCGGATTGGTGATCTAGCGTACAGATTGATTCTACCCGTGGAGTTTTCTGGAGTACACGATGTTTTTCATGTGTCTATGCTTCGCAAGTATGTTCGAGACCCGACGCACGTGATCCGATACGATGACATTCAGATGCAACCTAATGCGTCATACGTTGAGCGTCCGCTCCGTATTGTTGGGACCAGAGAACAGCTCTTGCGTACGAGGACTATTCGATGGGTTAAGGTACTTTGGGAACATCATGGACCTGATGAAGCCACGTGGGAATTAGAAGATCAGATGGCGCGTCAGTATCCTTCTCTGTTTGCTCAGGTACGCTTTCATTCCGAGGACGGAATGATGTCCAAGTGGGGGAGGATGTAACACTCCGACCCGAGTTGACCCGGTTTAGTGGGTAATTGCGTGTGTTTTATCGTTAAGAGTGTTTTGATTTTGTTTCTGTTTGGTTTGAGTTGTAGAGAGATCGTTTGGGTTGAGTTTGACTTGGTCTCGTTAGTTTGAGCCCTTTTTCGTAATTTTGGCTTTTGATTGACCTTGTCAGTTTTGCGTCATTTTGACGTCAGCGCGTGTATTTCATTGAGCTTGTCGTTTTTCGTAACTGTCTTGGATCCGAATGAGTTCGTTTGCTCTCGTTGGACCGTCATTTGACTCAAACTGATAATTGGATAAGCTAATTGGACTTGTTTGCAAATTTGGCTCAACTTAAGTTATAAATATCCCCACCAACTCCATCTCTCTCTCGATCGTCTCTCTCAGCTCTCAGTTTCGTCTCTCTCTCTCGACAGCTCTCTTCTCTCTCTCTCCTTCACTGTTTCTCTGCTTGTGGGAGGAAGAGGAGCCCGTTTGTGCGTGTGTGATCCCGGTGGACTGAGCCAATCTACGTGTGGAGTTCGTCCGTCCGTGAGGCAAGTATAAGCTCAAGTTGTATCAACACCAATTGATATGGATTTGATTGTTGTGTTTTGATTCTTCAGTGTGTATCTCAGTGTTAAACAGCCCCTTTCAGTCAGTTCTGCTGTTATTTTGCTGTTTTCGGTGGTTTTGTGCCGTTTCTGAATGACTGTAATGATTTCAGGAAAATGAGTCCGTGCACTCACGGCTAAGCCGTGAAATGTGCTACGGCTAAGCCGTAAAATGGCTTACGGCTAAGCCGAGACCAAACCGTAACCTGAACCGTAGAACAATACAGTCTGTTATCTGAAAATAACTGGATGTTGGCAATTTGCCATTCTTCTACGGCCCAGCCTGATCTACGCCGTACATTGGCTTACGGCTAAGCCGTGGACCAGGATACGGCTGAGCCGTAGAGCAAAATACGGTTGAGCCGTAAATCCGGATGGATATCTGGGGAACCTCAGCTCAGCCGCAGTGCATATTACGGCTAAGCCGTAAGATGCCACGGCTAAGCCGTAAGGTTACCTACGGCTACACCGTGAGACTTGAGAAT
The DNA here is from genome assembly GCA_037013555.1 of Sextonia rubra. Lineage (NCBI taxonomy): Eukaryota > Viridiplantae > Streptophyta > Magnoliopsida > Laurales > Lauraceae > Sextonia > Sextonia rubra. The sequence goes on from JASUAD010000001.1 coordinate 47,252,296, forward strand.
TGAATGAAAAGGGACTAGGTTTAAGTAAAAGACCGTGTAGGACTTTCATGTTAGAATGTAGCTAACCTGGACATGCCTAACGGAATGTGTACATGACATGAATGATCTCAAGGGCTGTGAATCATTCATGCTTGTTATCCAGTTGTTTAGCACCTCCCCATGGGTGTTGGTTTAAGGGACTTCGGTGCACACTCCAGACACTGCAACACTAGACAATGGTGCATCGAACAACTTAAAACTACATCAACATGCACGGTTAGAAGCACTGGATAATTAGTGTAGGATTGGCTTGTAATTGACCTTGATTCGTATAAGCATCCTGATTTGTACAGCATATTGATTTCGGTTATGCCCTCTTATGTGTTCTGCGCTGGACCTCTCGATTCTGTGGGAAATGCAGCAACCCCAGAGCGAAGCCCGGGCGGAACCATTCTATTTGTGTATTATGTTTACCGTTGCTCCACTGGAGTACTTACATCAGTTTAAGTATCAGCATCAGTTTATGTACATTCAGTATCAGTTATCCGTATGATTGTTTTCAGTCTCTGTATTGCATTTCGTATCAGTATCAGTATCCGTATTATGCATTCAGTATTGGCATTCAGTATCAGTTATCCGTATGATTTGTATTCAGTATCAGTTTATGTGATGCACTTCCTATTGTTCGTTCAGTATGATAAGTGATAAGTGATAAGTGATAAGTGATAAGTGATAAGTAAATAAGTGATCGAGGTGCATCAGCTATTTGATTGTGATTGGTATTGGCACTACTGAGCCTCAGCCTTGGGATACCCGACGGGGTTGACTTTGGTGTAGTTTATGTGTTTGCCTCTGCAGAGTGTTTCCGTCCTGGGACTCCGGACCCCGGGAACTAGAGACCCATGCGTGCCCTGGCCCGGTCGCTGGTGTTCTCATTCCGTCCGCTCTCGTAAGGGAGAAAATGGCCAATGTAGTTGCCACTTTGAGTGTTATCTGTTTGTGATTCTGATAGCATGCTTATTCATTATGCATTTGCACACTTGCTTAGTATACGATCATGGTTTCTATGGATATTGCATCATGACTATTGTTCAGTATTATTCAGTATTAGACACGATTCGTGTTATCCTCTTGTTGGCTTATACTTTGCTAAGTCGTCGTACTTATGTGTTTGTCTTGTGTGTTGCAGGCTCAGATCCCTCTTCCGAACCTGCGTCGGTCGACCCGACTGCAGGAGAGGCTCGCGAGGCCCCCTCCGGCCTAGAGGAGTGGACTTGATCCATCCTCCAGAGTACGGTTTGCATCATTTTGTTTTCCCCATTCTTTGTGTTGGCGTCTATTGAGGGGATTTTCTGTACTTGTGAAGTGGGCCTTGAGTAATACCTGTATTTTGATTTTTGGACTGTTGTAAGCCCGCTCTATTGTCATACGTTCATGTATTTGTTCTTATCATCAGTGTATATCGTTTTGTAATCTCCTATGTCATTTTGGTATATTTGTGGTATGCCTTGATACGTACAGCTTCCGCGTTCAGTCTTTTGCTCGTGTGATTGATCCCTTGTGTGTGCATGTTTGGACGGGGTCTAGATGTGCATGCACGGGAGTACGTGTGTCACTGGTTAGACCTTCCTCTGACCCCCGGTCCCTGGGCTCGGGTCGTGACAGAAACTCTCACCATAAATAGTATTCTTGCCGTTATGGGGAAGGCAAAGTAATCCAACTGACATAATATCAGTCAGCATACAAGTTACAGCAGGAAAGAAAAAAAACTGTCAGCATAGACCCATGGGTATATTAGAATTATCAGGTAAAAAAAGAGAGGAAAAGAGAGAATGGGATAATTTTCTGAAGTCCCAAAGTTCAATGAAGACAAACAAAGCCTTGTTTAATGCATTTTTATGTTGAATAAGTTATGCTAGAAACTATATATTGAAACTCTTTGGAAAAGCATACTTATATCATGTAATTTATTCAGTTTTTTACTATTTAGTATCCTTATTAGAATGCACTTACTATGAACTCTGAGGAGGTTATGGATGAAATAGTGTTTGATTGTGAATTGCAGAGAGAGATCAATGAAAGAATTAGCCAGTCGGAGAACTCACAGAGCAGCACAGCGCGAGATGCTATCTTCACCCAAGTGATAGGAGAAGATAGACGTGGTTGGGTTCACACATTTGGATTAGGTGTCACTCCCTCTGATATCTATGGTCCACGGGCATCACTTGCTGAAGCACGAAGGATAGCAGAGAATGAGAGAGCTCAAAGGATAGCAAGTGAGCAAATGGTGATTGCCTTGAAAAAGGAAATGGTTGAGGTGCGAACCTAATTGAACCAAGTGATGGCATGGTCCAGAGCTTCACTGGGAGTGGCCCTTCGTCTTCTTCATTTGAGTCTGTGCGTAGCATACCATAATTTTAAAAATTAGATATATTTGTGTTTAATTCCCTTTAAAATTCATACTCAAATCACTATTTCTTTTGTAATAGGTTTTTAGTGCTACTCCCGATGACATTCAGCATGTCGGTTGACCTCTCCAGCATTTTTCAGAGGTTATCTCTCTCTACAATTGATGTCTCTTTTGATAACTACGATTATAACTAATTTGATGTTGGATTGAGCATGGGGTTGGTGGGAGTATGAAATCTAAATTTTGAATAGGTCTGATCTGGAATCCCAGCATGGTTAGGTCTAAGTTTTACTCTAGTCTGATGTCTCTTTTGAAGTAAATATAAACTCAGAACATAATATCCTTTCTCATACAGCAAACTATGAGAGGAGAACTAGTGAATCATCTGCGTTTTCCCATCCAAACGGTGATTGCCTTGAATGGCTAAAATACTCTTTCCCATCTATATGATGGATTTCAAATATCTCTTTCATTCCAAAAGAGGCTGAAACTAGGGCATATGGCATCAATGACTGGGTCACACTTCTACTTCAACTATTCAGCATATGCATCATTCTCTTCCTCTACAAGGTTTTATAACAACTCAATTTTGGAAAAAGTCACAACTTGGCTTTTCCAAAGTCAGTCTCTACTATTAGTCCTTTAGAACTGATACACAATGATATATGAGTACCAGCTCCTGTTCAATCTGTCTCTGGTTTCGAATTTTATATTGTATTTGTTGATAACTTTATTAGATATACCTGTCTATTTCCATTTCATTGTAAATTTGATGCCTTTAATGCTTTCTCAAAATTGAAACTTCAAGTTGAAAATCTGTTTTCAGTTCTTATTAAATACTTTATGCCTTTAATGACAACTTTTATATAACTTTCATTAGTTGTTCCCATTTTAATCCTAAACAATGCTTTCTTACAGTTTAGTATTCAATTTGACAACATCACCTCGTGGCATGCCACATTTGCATCAGCTTTTTCTAGGGGCCATGATGCAAATGCCATTACTCTACGTGACATAGCAAGCAGCAGATTCAATTGGCTGTTAGTTTGATTGTTTCGATTTTGCATGTGATCTAAATGTAATTAATGCCAATGTATGCTGTGGGTTGTAGCAAACACTAACCAGCATAGAGAGCATCTTTCAAAGTTTTTGTCCCTCTTTCTCTTCTCTTTTTATAAAGAATCAACATACTGTGTGTTGCATTTCCTTATTTTTAGATTGCTTATCAACAGACTTCTCTTCCTGTGAACGAGATTACTAAGGCTTTGAGCATGAATGATTTTCCTTTTGTTTGTTAAGTATCTCAATCTAATGTAAATGTTGTTGAATGATGCTAATTCCAGATTGGAGATGAGACATTTATCATAGCTACACTTATGGCAATGCACCATCTGAAATACATTGTTCTGTCAGGTGCCATAACTGCTCTTCTTGTGATGACAGTGCATATGCAGATCTTAAACATCATGACCAGCCCTTTCATTTTGGTAGTTAAAATTAACAGTGAAAAAGGGAACACGATAGGTTTGATGATGGTTTGAATTTGTGATTGGTGGTCTCTAGATTCCTTGTCCATTCACTCTCACATCTTTAGGAGGGAAATTAATAGCTTTTAACTGTATCTAGATGTTTCACAACAAATTCATAACTTTTTTTGCCATTTTTAGGGGCAAAAATTATTATTATTATTTTTTTTATAAAAACCATTTTAGCGGCAGAAAAAAAACTGCCTCTAAAACTGCTTAATAAAAGCACTGTCCAGATTTTAAAAAATATTTTTAGTGGCACATTTTAATATTAACAGTGGCAGTTGTTTAACTGCTACTATTTACTCATTTTTTGCGGCAGACACTTCTCCACCGCAAAAAGGTAGTGAGAAATAGTGACAAAGGGTATAAGTGACAAAAATTGCGGCAGACAATGTCTGCCGTAATAAAGTTTTAGTGGCAGATTTTATCTTTTAGCGGCAAAAAAAAACTGCCGCTATATATGTCTTTTTTTTGTAGTGTAAGGTTTATGGCCTAAGGGTCTTCTTATATGATTTTTTTGGTAAAATTTTTTATAATATATTATCACTGTAAAACTTTTCTATATTTTTTAAAAACAGAGTCCATGGAGAGCAAGATTTGAGAGTTGGAGAAAGGATTTTCTAATAAATTATCTACTATCATCGACATCCATTTAGTGAAACTTGAAATTGTTGGGTATATGTCTAATATTTCTATGCGACCGAATTTTTTTTTTGGGTTAAGAAAGCAGAGATTATATATTGATATAATTTGTAACCCTAAACTTTGTATGAGAGAGGTGAGAGCTCTCTCCTTCATAGTGCTCGGAGTTTTGACCTACCACATTGGGCTGAATGGAGGAAATCAGTTTTCCGTGGATGTACGTAAGTTTGCGAACCAAGTTAATCTGTGTATGTGTATTCTTCTTGTGTGATTTGATTGATTATTGATCATGATTGTCAGACTTCCACATACACGTGCATAACAAGTTGTAGTCTTTTAGAGGTTGTTAAAAGATAACTCAGCTTGCATTACCGAGGCCCTTTTTTTTTGTAGGAATTCCTAACCGTCCTCGTTGGTCGGGATTTTTAACATTATATTAGTAGCTGTTAATCAAACTTGGTTAGCTAACTTTCTAAACATCCAAAAGTTCTTTTTGGCATAGAAAAGATTCAGCTTTCAAAATGCTCTGGGCCAACATTTGTAAATTCAGTTGGAAGATAACTTTTGGGGAATTCAGATATCCCCACCAATACAATAATTCTCATACATTCTTTGACCAAATAGGTAGGATATATTTTGTTCAAGAATTTTGAGAATTTTTGTTTGGGGGTTTTATGACTTCCCCAAATATTATCCCCACCTAATCATATGTATGTTTAAGCACAATGTAGCATTTACAAAACAAGAATCTTGAGAACTCTAAAGGCTAAAATTGACATATCACACAACTACTTTTTTGAATACTCACCATTTCAAAATTCTTAATATTAAGTTTGCTGATAGAAATTATATACACAAGAAATTCCGGTTAAATTTTTTTTCTACCCACACTTAAATTGTTCGACCCACATTTAAATTATTTGAGTAGTTAGAAAGTTAGTGATGAGCTGACCATCCTATATTCGAATAATTTGGAGCCTTACATATAGAGTATTTGTGGGTAGTGTTGTGTATATAGAAATTACTTACATCATCAAGATAAAGAATTTAAAAAAATCATTCAGGATAGAAATCAGTCCAAACAATCAAGGGATTATTACCATACGGAAACCTTTAAACCAAACAAATATCTAAAAATTGTCCACAAAAAGTTAGTTACCACATAGCTATTCGTACAAGAAATGATGCTCAAAAAAGTTGATTTTACCTCTAAACTTGAGATATCTTACAACAGTAGGAGACTAAACTGTATCCTAAAAAACTATAATATCGTAGAGTTCGATATCCTACTAAATTAGGATATTGAACTCTGCAACATGCTAATGATGCAGGATATCAAGCAAATTTGGATTTTATCAATAATATTTTTAGGCATTATCTCTTTTTATGATTGAGAATCTGTATTAATTAAAAAAACATATTATACTATCAAATCCTATACTATGATATTTATAAAAATACAAAAATAGTACCTAAAAAGACTAAAGGCTTTTTTAAAAATAATTATCAGCTTCTTAGTTTTTAATATAAAACATAAAAGTTCAAAATAAATTATGGATTACCAATGTACTATTACAGAGGTTAAAAGTCAAAGATATGGAAATGAGAATTAATATATAAGAAATTCATATAAATGCCTAAACATTATCACCTCAATGGTGAGGAACTTTTTCTTCAAAATAACAATAGGGATCATTCTTTGATTATAGTGATGGTAGGGAATTATAACTTCGTATTTTCATCAAGCATCGAAATCCTCATTCATGTACCTCTTGTGGCTTATCATACCAATATCTACTATTAAAATTAAGCATAATAATTCATTTTATCTAATGATTTAGTAGAACAAAAAACTCCAATTCTGGGAAATTGCAAAACTGTGATGCTCTTTAGATTGGTGAGAGGGATATAATTTTTTCCCATGTCTAGTCATTAATAGCATGACATTCCTATCATTTTCCCTTCTATGAATTTCATAATTTATATTATGTCTGACAGAATTTAAGGGGTATGGCCATGTGGGTGTGGTCACATAAAGCTCCATAAAGAGATAAAATTATGAGCACGATAGCCCATGCCCTGGTTCAAAGAATATTCAGCTCGACTCTACATTTATAAAGGATAACTTATAATGTCCCAAGCTCAGCAACAAGCCCTATCAGTTCATCGGAAGATCCATGAATTTCAAAATCAAAACAAAACCGTCATCTATCATATATAAAAAGGCATTTTCCTATATATTTCACATCATATGTAAAGATCTAAGTCTTGTTAAGTGATTTTACAATCTCCATTAAAAAAAACTGAAAAAGGGGTTTTTACACTATATAAATTAATTTACCTATACTTTAAAAAATGGAATAGAGGCCATATACCTTTTGTGATAACCAAAATAGATGATCTCTAGATTATAGAAAATGAAGAGCTTCAATTAAAAAATCCAAAAAATATAGAAACGACGAAAATGAAATATAGTTTCATGGTAAAAATGCACTTCGAGTTTGGAGAATGGTTGAAAAAAATTCAAGTTTATTCGATATCCTATATCATTAGGATATCGTAAAGTTCGATATCTTAACTTAGTAGGATATCTAACCCTGTAATATCTTATGTTTTTAGGATATTGCACGGTTTGATATCCTGCTGCTTTAAGCTATTGTTGGTTTAGAAGTAAAATCAATATTTTTTTAACGTTCTTTTCTGTATGAATAGTTACATAGTAAATAACTTTTTATCGACAATTTTTGAGTATTTGTCCGATTTAAGGGCTTCTTGATGGTAATCAAACCATTAAGCCCTAAATGAAGCAAGAGAAGCAGTGGGGACAAAAACGCGGATGTGGTTCCCCCATGAATGGGTGAAGGACAATGCAAAGTGCACACCAGCCGTATGAAGGATCGGTGTGTGAGATTATAATTCTAGCATATGGTGTGTGTACCTCATGAAATGTATCACTTTATCCATTGTGAAGCCAAGTGCAGTGGGGCCACCTATCCGTCTGGGCTTCTCTATCTGGTTTTCAAGGGTTTGAGGAGAATAGGAGATGATGTAGATAGGGGCAGCGGGGCCCTCATATCCGTTTGGGCTTCTCTTGTTGGTTTACAAGGGTTTGACGGAGAAAGGAGATGATGTAGATGGGAACACTGGCGTGGAATGGAGTCAATGGACACATTTTGAGGCATTCGCTGGTCTAGTTATCACGTGCACAGAAACGCGAGTGAACCCATCAAGGCATCAACACTTTTCATTCCAAACAAATCGTACACTAAACGAAATGGGGTGGGCTTTGGATAGAAGACAGGGCATGGGCATGATACTTTATTATAGTTTTAAGAATTTATGTTCGGACAAATTTCAAAATTTTTAAAAGCCATATTTTTATTGAGGTGAAACTTCAAATTTCTTTTGGTAAAATATTTAAAATTCTAATCAAATGCATAGAGGATGAAATTTCAAGAATTCAAAAAAGTTATTTGTAATTTCCTTTTAAAGTTTTGGAATTCAAAATTTACAAAAATATGATGGTATAAAGGCTAATTAATAAGATGTCATATCAAATCCTAGAGACCCCAACTTAGTAAATTCTTGGTAGGAATTTTGGTAAAAAAAAATATATCCTTTGTAAAGCAAATTTATGCTTTATGCTACTTTATAAACTCTAAAAAAAGCTATGTATTTACCTTAACGTGATTAAGATGATTGCTTATATAAAAATGAATTCAAATTCTCATTTTCACATCTCCCTCCTCACCTGTCAACCTCTCAAACACCTCTCCCGTATGTCTAAAAAGCATGCCACTGCGAGGCTTTTTAGGCCTTATCACTGTTGCAATTTTTTGGTGTGGTGGAAAACGTCATTATGTTTTTCTCTCGTTTAGGCCTATAAGTTTTGGGTAACTGAAAATTTAAAATTTCCAAGTAATGCCTTTTACTAATGTTCATATGGTTGAGAAACTACATAGATTCTGGACTATAATTTGCTTACTTGATGAGAAAATATATAAATGATTTCATCTCATAATCTAACTTTGGTCGTTAGATTCTAATTTTTTAAATCTTTCTCATTCCAAAATGTTCTCCTTATATGCTTCCAAGTTATGCAGTTGTTGGACCAAACTTCTCACATTATGCTAATGTGTTTAAATTTGTAGTACTAATTATTTCTAATATATTGTATGGTGTCGTTGCATTCTGTTCCGAGCTCTATGATTTCCTAATATAACTGCAAATCTTAGTTTGTTTAGGGTATAATAGCCGAATAATATTTGTTTGGACTCTGGACAATGGTCTGAACTAAAGATATTCAGTGTGAATCTCTTCTGTTGAAAGGCTTGCCTGTGTGCGCGACCCCAGCCCCGCGGGGGGGTGGGGGTGTGGGGCGCTGAAATAATTAAATATACATAATTTATATGTTAATTTTTAAATTTTGATATTTTAACATTTCTATTTATATATTATATTATATTATTTTTATATTTTTCTAAAATATAAATCCCAAAAGTTTGTTGAAATCTTGAATTTGCTGAAAATTTTGGTTTGAAATCCAAATAACATATGTCTGAAACAAAATTTCAACTATATTTCCTAACTAAATTGACCTAAAGGAAAGTGAATATTAAAGATGAAAAAAACATTAAGGGGCCATCAAATAATCATCTCTTTTGATGGAAAATGATTATCCACTCACCTAATAACTTTATATTAAATCCTAAAAGTTGATATCACATTTACATCACCTTGTACCTTTTTCTCCTCTCCTTGTCAATACTCATCTCTAGGGCCTTTGTTTTTTTTTGCTGGAATTAAGATAATTCCTAACCCCTTGGCCTTGGGCATCTAGGAATTCCACTAAAATGTAAACACGTTAAAATTTTAAAATTTTCATAGGGCATTTGAAATCTTTTAGGAGGATGGTATTTTGAAATTTTTAGGAAGAAACATGACATTTGCAAATCCTAAGAGATAAGCTATCACATCATATGCAAAAAACTCCAAAATCCCAATTTCACGCCAGAAATTCTAGAAAAGAAATATGCCCTTAGGGTGATTTTGAGGAAAGTGTTAGATTGTCTCCCCTCCTTTCTCTAGTAAACTCTGCTTCACAAACACCCCAGGTTATAAATTGTATTTTACATGCAAGAATCCAAAGACAAAAATTTTATCAACTTCCAAAACAACAAAGGGAAATTAAGAAACCAAAAAAAAAAAAAAAAGAAAAATTCCTTCGGACAACAGAAGCCTGCAAAAATCCACCTCGGATTGGTACTCACCATTGCTTTGATGGGCTTACAATATCATTCATCAACATTGAAAGATTTTGATGGTGCTCCAAAGTATGTGATCTTTAGATTATAGGCAAACACATAATATGCAGCGAAAAATAAAATAAATAAAAAAGTAACCACTACAAGAAGACATGATTTTATGTAGAAACCTAAACCAGAAAAAAAATTACAAATCCAAACTAGACCAATAATCAAGCATTGTGAATCTCGTAGTACAAGAATATATACTCACAACCCTTATTTGGCTCTCGTGCAGTCTAAAGGCTGTGATTTTTCTTGCATAGATACTCACTACCATGACCGCTTGCCGATCTTTGCAAGCAAATCCAAAACTTGCTTAACTCCTCAGATAATTTTTCACAAGAGATATAGAAGATTAAAATAAACCTTCAACACAAACTTTCTAATAAAAACTCTAGATAAGATGATCTCCAATGAATATTCTCAATCTCAAAACAGGAGATGGATGCCTTATGATTAAGAGATGAACCCTTTAAATAATCTACAATTTAAGGGCTTCAGCATATTCACTTCTGTCTAAACGAGGTCAAGTGGGGTGCTCTTTTTCTAATTTTTTTACTTAAGCTCTTTTGGCAACGCGAATCACAATCCATTTTATAAGAAATATAAAATACCGGTAAATGAACCCAGTCTAACCCATGAATTAGTCAACATATAAAAATGAGGGCCGAACCCATATGCAGGCTTAGGGGGGCCAACCCCCCCCCCCCCCCCCCCCCCCCCCCCCAAGATTTCATAAAGCCCTTTAAAGTTTTTAAATATATTTAATATTTTTTTACATATGGCCCTCAAGATTTCACAAAACCTTTTTAAGTTTTTAATCTAAAATTTTTAAAAAACTCCCTACGTATTTTGAAATATATATTTATTTTTTTATATGTAGCCCTCCTAAAACCTTTTTTCTAGATAATGGCCTCCCTAAGAAAACATTTCTGGTCCGGCCTCACAAAAATCCTTTCAAACATCTACAAATCCATGCCAAAGATATGGACATCTTTAAAAGATAGTTTGAGGCTCTTCACAGGAAAAAAGACAAGGAGACCAAAGCACTCCTCCATATTGCTTCCAAATTAGAGCTAATATTGGTTAAAACTATAAGAGAGCACTCTATACCAAAAAGAACTCTAAAGACATGATTCCACTATAGAGGTCCCATGGGTCCTTTTTAGTCTAAATTTCTGGAATTTAAATTAGGCATAGATATCCCCACTCACCCATGAACACGAGCAGGGATATTTCCACTTGTTTTCATCTTGTTCTTCCCCCTCCTCTTTGCTTGCTTTTTTTATTCTTTGTTTTTCCCCCTTTCTCTTCCTCTTCCTTATTTGGTAACCCTCCAGCTCCAATACAAAAACCTTAGCACAATTCATCTAGCTCAATCTTGGCCTCGCATTAGTCTCACACACCACCAATACAACCATCACCCTTCCTCAGCACCACCACCTCCTCACTTCAAACTTAGTCACAGTCGGCATCCTCATCCCCCTCTCCAGTGTCTCATTTGCCATGGGTTTGGAAAGAGGTTCAAAACATATAGTTTTCTTGCCTTAATTTGGGTCTAAAGAGGGATTTGAAAAAATAGGTTTTTTTCCCTTTAAATGTTGCTTCCAAAAAATAAGGTTTTTCATGGAGATTTTGAAATGACGTTTGAAAATATTTTGTTTTTTTATGAAGATGAGATGGAGTGTGTGTTTGTTGCATTCCTAAAAAAGGAGGGGGGATGAGGGAAACGAAGAAGAAAAAAATGAGTAGATGAGGAAAGAAGATGAGGAAAAAAAAAAATCGAGTGGGTGGAGATATTCCCGCTCACCCATTAAATGAGTGAGGATATCTTTGCCGAACTTAGATTAAAAAAATTAAACAAAAAAGTACCTCTGAGGTCACTATGGTGGAATAATGTCTTTAGAGTCTGTCTTGGTATAGAATAATTATAAGAGAATTTTTCTCTATAAAATCCTCAAGAAAACACCTCATTGCACATTCGTGACAGGAAATGAAATCAATGAGCTAGATTTTGTTTTATGCCATTCAGTATAAACACCATTACTTATACGTGGTATCTTAAAATTTTATGCCTAATGCAATTTGTTCTATAGTTGAATTGACTATTTGGTAAAAATACTGTTAACACAATCTTACGGATAATCATTATTACGCTTTTCATCAAACGGCCAATCAAATCGTGTTACAAACTCACATAAACTCTAACATTCCAATATACCCTATAGATCTAGATATTGTTTATTTTTAATAGTTAAGATTTTGATAGGCTGGGCCACATTAGGGAGTTTCACTCCTTTTTTTAAGATTAAAGCTTCGAATCCAACCCAGTCTCCTAAAATCATATTAGTTATACATTGTCCTCCTGCATCCGCGCCTAGGAGTTGTTGATGTAAAATTGACGAGAGAGGGAGGGCTAAGAGAGACAAGAAAGCAAATAGGAAGGTGGCACACTGAGAACTCACGGACTAGCTTCTTTCAGAGTAAAATAGCGTAGGGTCCGGTCCTCGATTCCCCAAAAATTTCTCATTTAAATGCCTGTACACTGTACACATTGATGATGCGAATCCTGATTGGTCACCGAAATTTCCAACCTGTCACTGACCTTTCATTTACTTCTCCAAAAGTAGTGTCGTTGAGTTGAACCAGGCGAGTCAACCCGCGTCAGGACAGTGAGTGAAGCCTGCTGGCCCGTAGCCGTTTCCCTCTCTGTCCCAGACAAATGAATAGTACGAACTCGTCTTGAATTTGAACAAAAGCCATTTGCTTTGCCCAAAACGAAGAAGCCAGAAAGAAGGAGAGCTGTTGGATGAAAGAACAGAAAGAGATGGAAAGCGAGAAAAAAAGGAGGTGATGGGGCTTTGAGGCTTGGGCACATGAAGAAAGTTGAAGAGCAGAATGATCGAAAGGGGTGGGCCCTGCATTCCGGCGCCCGCGTGGAAATTGGGGGGCGCGCACCTTATTAATGATAACAATGGCACCACACTACGGTTTTAGTAAAGTTAAGTTTTTGGTAAAGTAAAGTTGAAGGGTGGTGGTGGGGGGTTTAAGGTTAATCTCTCCCTCTTTCCCTGCGACGAAAGCTAGAAACTTGTAACCCCAGGTGTTGGTAAAATGAGCCGGGGAGTTAGGGTTCGGCAGCACAAGGAGAAGTGTATTGAGCTCCCACCCCATTTGGCCGATCCGCCTCACAGTCCTGTTCATCAGGTTTTTTTATTTTTTTTGCCATTTCTACTTCACCATTTCATCTTTCCTCTTCTTTCCCTGATTGGGTTTTACTTACAATCTTTGTTTGATGCTGATGGTGATTTCTCTTTGTCCTTTGTTAAAGATGTGATCTTTATCCTTTTTCTTTTTTGCCATTTGCTAATTTCTTAGGGACCCATTTCTTTTTGTTTGAAAGAAATTATTTTCTGTCATTTCTTTTTTTTTTTTTCACTATTTTTTTGATGATCTTATCTGGGTTTATGTTTTTTTTTGCTTTAGTCTAGTTCTTAATTTCCTTGGTGTTCCAAAATGCATAGCAGAATGGATCTCATCTGTATTCCACCACAACTCTCAGAACAGATTGAGTTCTTTTACATCCAAAATGCAGCTTTATTCATAGCAAAGAATGCAGCTCTATTAGTCTGTGGTAAGGGATATGGGTGTGTGAGTGAGACTGTGCGAGTTTGATTCCCCCAGTGTGGCGAAGAAGAGAAAAAGAAAAAAGGGTAGATTTATTTTCTAGATTGGGATTATTTGGAATCATTTGTATTTGATATTTTATTACAGGGCTCTCATTGAGCTATTCATTATTGTGTGTTCCTGTTCTACTAGAAATGTGGGAACTTCCTCATTATTTTAGGTATAATTTGGACATTCTTAAGAGGCCTGTAGGCCTGCTTTGAATCGAATTCCTAGGAATTTATATTAAAGAATGTTTTCTTAGATTAGTATTAGAGAGGTAAGGTTAGAGGGATCAGGCTGAGGTGGAGATGGAAGTGGATGATCATCACTTTCCTAGAATTTAATTTACTAGGATAATGGGTGGGGAATCATTTCCTAGATGATATGTTTATTATAAATCCTCCCATTTAATCATTCAGTTTCAACGCCCTTTTGTTTTGCTAGATTGGTTCAGTGGTAGGGGAGTGATACTTCCAAAGTAAGGACCATGGATCAATACATGTTGTCAAGGGCCATGGATTAATACATGTTGTCACCTGGAATCTAAGGTGCCTTGCTACTGATCTATCAGTGGTCCGGCTTCAGTTTTAACACTTATGATAGGAAGCTATTGCTTTGATATCCTAGAAAGTCAGTTCCTGTAAACAAGCACGCGTCTAAACCTCAAGTTACTGTCACAGCTCGAGCCTTGATTGCTTTGTTGCTTGCACTCTAGGAAGAGCCTATGGATTGATATCTGCATCTATTAGTCATCAGGCTGGCAATTCACAGTCAAAACCCTTTTTTACATGCACTTCACTTGATAAAAGAAGTTTGTTACATATGATCACTTTTAACCCCCCCAGTGATACATTAAAGCTGGCCATGTGAATAATATACTCAGGCTTTATTTATTTATTTAGTGACCATTTCATATCTGATGAATTATTCCAATTCAAGGTCCTTGTTCATGTTTGGACTTGGCACACAATGGATGATTATAATTTAGCCCCTTGTTTGTTGTGGCTTAAAAAAATCCAGCGAACAAACTTCTCGGTAGCACAACACATTAATCAATCGATCCCAAGTTGCAAGTGGTATGGAAAGCTCATTTTTATTAGAGTGAAACTTGTTTTATGACTTCTAAACAACTGGAGCTTCGTCTTTTCATGACATATTTTACAATTATACCCTAGATTTATTCCTACAGTGTTAAAGACCTTCAAATATGCATCTTACAAATAATCCTCTTAATGTTACAATGCTGCATCATTTGTAATTAAGGAAAAAAAAAATTTCTTGATCCATTCCAACGTGTCTACTAGTGAAAAATTCATCATCATCATCATCATCAAAGCCTTGTCCCAACTATGTTGGAGGCGGTTACATGATTTTTGTTTCTCATACTGATCTATTCTGAGCTAAATCTTCAGATAAGTCACACTTTTTCAAATTTATTTTTACTACATTCATCCACGTCCTCCTTAGCCTACCCTTCCCCTTGGTGGGTCATCAATTTGCATAGCCAATCTTTTTCTTACCGGCGATGTTGCTAGCCTACATCAAACATGCCTAAACCATCTCAAATATGTTTCTCTAATTTTATCCTCCATTGATGCTATCCCTAAATTCTCGAAATCACTCATTTTTAATTTTCTTCTTCCTAGTTTACCACACATTCACCCCAACATTTTCATCTCTACTACCTTCATTTTGTGTATACGTTGCTTTTTGGTTGGCCAACATTCTACTCCGTAGGTTATAGCTGGTTTAATTATTATCCTGTAAACTTTTTCTTTCAATCTTTTTGGCATTTATTGGTCACAAAGTACTTCAGAAGCAAGTCTCCACTTTAACTATCCCGCTTTTATCTTATGTTTGACATCATTATCAATCCCCTATCCTTTCTAATTATCAAGCCAAGATAATGGAAATGATCCTTTTGTGGTATCTACTGGACTTCAATTTCCACAGTTTCAACTCTTTCCACAGTTTCAACTCTTTAATCTATTGAATAAGAATTAAAAAGAAATAAAATAAATAGTAAAATGTTATCTTTTTATTTATGTTTTTTCAATTTTGGAAATATTTTAAGTTCTACTTCTTATTCTGTTGTTGCAAATGCGATCATGTACTATTGCATCAAAGTGTCAGCTCTATAGGTTTCCTGGCTTTCCCCTATCTTATAGAAACATGTGTCTCTATGCAGGTTATATGGCCTTCCTGTCCTACCCAATTGCCTGATTGAAAACTATGTTTCTTTTAGGAGTTGTTTGACACTGGGATAATATATGCAGCATAGCTTTATCCCAAAGTTGGGTTTGCCTGCTTTTTGTGTGCATGTTAGAACCGTAATGACTAATCTTGGATAGCCTGTTTCAACAGAGATTGATGCGTCCACCTCCAATTTAAAGGATGCAGAGTTCTAGACAAGAGATGCACTTATGCTATTGATTACTTTATTGGCTAATGATAGAAAATTTCAATCAATACATGCTTTTATGCCAATTCATTGTTTTAAGGATACTCCATCGCTGGTTTGACCCCACTTGTCATTCTTATCCTTTCTACTAGTAGTAGCACCTCACTAATAATTATTTGCAGATCTATGATTAATTTTCTTATAATTTTTGCTTCTTTATGTAGTTTTGGTATTCTCCCGCACCAACTCTGACTTCCACAAGCTGCATTAAGTATTCTCTTTCAATTGAGTTGTAGGAGCAGTGACCCACCCCTTTCATCTGTAATGATACTTCAGTTTTTCATGTGATGGTTCTAATGATCCCTGGTGTCATTGTGGTGGAAATATTGAAGCTATCTGAGTTATTTTATCTTTTGCTAAATTATCTATTCCAATTTTTCCTTCCAGCCGACCAGCACCAGTAGTTTGAGGCGGCATGTTGCAACGACATTGATCAAACACTATAAATCAGTTGATCAAAGTAGTCGAGCTCTGCAGCCTGTGTCTCCAGCTAGTTACAGTAGCTCAATGGAGGTAATGCTATACTCTCTTTCACTCTTTTATGTTTGCTAATTAGGTTCACTCTGGCTAGTGGATTCTAGAATAGGACACCTTGATCATTTGCTCATTAATTCTTCTCCATGGTTTGGAGTGCATGTTTGGAATTCACTGAGATTGTTGAAACTGTTGGCTGAGTGGGCGTGTATCTGTGAAGCTGTGCATTTGGGGAGACACCGGAATAATAAATCGCATTATTTGTAACTGTCTTTATGATTTCAATCCCAAATCATGAAAATTAGATGATAATCATATATGGTGCAGAGAATGGCAGGAACAGTGTCCCACACTCCCACCTAATGTCATTTCGAGTTCACTATCTTCTTTGTACTCATATGAACTTGGTTAGCATATTTTTTGCAAAATACTCAAACTGGTTTTGAATTATGGTACATCCAAAGACACTTCTAACTGTTGTTTAAAACTGTGGTGACAGTGGGCACCATAGTTGACCATGAAAATTGCAAGGCCACAACAAAATGTTGTGGTTCACAGTCGTCAACTCGTTGCAGCCTGTCATGGCGTGGATTGTTTCTACCCAAGAAAATTCAGAAAGAATGACCGAGGCATCCATAATATTAGAAATGCTAGAATTTAGGGATATGCTACAATAAATTGAATACTTGAATTAGCAGATTGTTACCGATACACGTTATATTAGCCTATAGGTAGCTCATGGCTGATATTTTGAACCATGCTTGTACTTACAGGATGAAGACCAGTCAGTGTTCTGCTCATTCACATGAGGAGCTAAATTATTATTTGATTTCCAAACACAAAGAACTGATAATTTGAATATGGTCCTCATTTTGCCAATTAGATATATTGCAAAGGTTGCAGTTTGCTGCTTTTCATATTTAAGCAGATGGTTTTGATCCCTGACTTTCAGAGGGGGTCCCACTATCCCACTTTGTGGACAGTGGGTGGGGGTTGAGAATCCTGCATTTCCCTTGTGCGGGACTTCTGCTGGTGAAAATTCTGCTTAATTAGAATGGATAGCTTGCTGTGTTTGGAGCAGGGCAGGTGGTACTCTAAATGAAATACATGTTTCCTGCAGATGGCCTTTTGGCACTTTAATAAAATAAAAATACTGTTATGAAAAAAAACTCTTTGCTCGAGTTTATGCTAGCTATTTGTTATTGACAACTGTTTGACATGGAAAAGCCTGCGAGAGGGTATGATATCTACTCTGGTTTCTGATTTCCATGCTTGTCTGTTAATAAAGTGGAATAAATGGCCTGACAACGTGTTCGAATTTCTAACCATTTGTGGATTACTTGTGGTTACTGCTGCTTAGTGTGGTGTTCTTTTGATTACAGATAGCAGCTTATAACCCTCCAATGACTCCTACTAGTTCCCTAGACTTCAGGGGAAGGTATGGGGAGGCAGGTTATAGCCTGAAAACATCTACAGAGCTATTAAAAGTATTGAATCGAATCTGGAGCCTGGAAGAACAGCATACATCCAATATATCGTTGGTGAAGGCGCTCAAAACAGAGCTAGACCATGCACGAGCTCAGATTAAGGGCCTGGTACAAGAACAGCAAGCAGATAGGCAAGAAATTGATGACTTGATGAAGCAAATTGCAGAAGACAAACTCATAAAAAAGAGCAAGGAGCAAGAAAAGGTAAAAGCAGCTGTACAGTCTGCAAGGGATGAGCTTGAAGATGAGAGGAAGTTGAGACGACGCTCAGAAAGCTTGCATCGGAAGTTAGCTAGAGAGCTGTCTGAAGTGAAATTGGCATTTTCAAAAGCTATGAAAGAACTGGAAAGAGAGCGTAAAGCTCGGGTTCTTTTAGAAGACCTGTGCGATGAGTTTGCAAGGGGAGTGGGAGAGTATGAGCAGGAAGTGCGGGTGCTAAAGCATAAGTCCGAGACGGAGCATGATGAGAAAAATGACCGATTGATACTCCATATTTCTGAAGCGTGGTTGGATGAACGGATGCAAATGAAAGTTGCAGAAGCTCGGGGTGACCCAGATGAAAAGGAGATGATTATAGACAAGTTGATATGTGAAATTGAAACCTTTCTTCAAGCTGCTAAACACTCCAGTCAATCTAAAACTGATGTCCCATTCACAAAAGACGTTGCCAGGAAGGATGCTTGCTTGCGCCGTTGTTCCTTGGAGTCTGTCCATTTACATGAAGCCTTGAGTGCACCTCAAGATGCTGGAGATGAAGATTCTATGGCCAGTGATATGCTTTCGTTTGAGCCAAAGAAGAACACTTATGGTGATGGAAGCAATTATCGGTCTAACCCCAGTGGGGGAAGCAATGGCGCCCTTGAAGAATTGAGGAAATCTAGTTCTGGAAAGAAAAAGGCAGGGCGACATGAAAAGATTAAGGGTCATAACTCATCCAGCTTGCAGGTGCAATTTGAGGAAGGGATGAATGGGGCTATATCGTGCAATGGAAACAAGACGCAGCTTTTGAATAGCGTGCAAGGAAGCAACCGCCTGAATACTGTAGTCAAAGCTGGATTGGATAAAGCAAATGAAATTGAAAGCAGTCTCTCTGAAAAGTCTGAAGAGTCACAAGATGAGAAAGGGAAAATGGATGCCCATTTGATTGATAACCTAACACATAATCCGTCTTTGTTCTCCGAAGTCAGTAAGAATTACACTGAGAATGAACAGAGGGAAAGTTCCTGTGGTCACATGTCACGGAGGGGTCTTTCAGTTGCGAGTGGTGGTCTTGGTCTGTCTAGTCCAGTGCAGCAGTGGAATGTCAAAAACCCTTTTCCAGATATTGAGATATCTGAAAGCTCTTCAAAATTGCCGAGGGGCTTGAAACAGAGTACATTGAAGGCAAAATTGCTTGAAGCGCGATTAGAGGGCCAGCATGCTCGCTTGAAATCATGGAAAGGCACAATGGTTGATGTAATGAGAGATTGAGAAGAGACAAGAACAAATACACAAAATGCATCTGAGATGGAAAATGCTTTTACTTGGTGGCTGTCAACCAATATCTCAAAGTCTGTGAGGTCCATTGGACTGTACTAAACTTACCTCCTTTCTATTTAATCTCCGAATCTGAGAGAACCAGATGAACTGCCATTACTCAAAGTGACACAGGACGTAGACAGATTACTTACCAGGCCTGATTCTGGGTGTATGGATGTGGCAGAATCATGTTATGGTGGGGGTGGGCGCACCCATCTCTGATTGATTTGCCGTCGCCAATTTTTCCATGTTTCATCAAGTGAATTAAAATGCTTGTTCACATCATATTGGGATTCATCACCTTGTGAACAGCTAGTAACCAAGGCCTTTTTTTTTTTTCTCTTTTTAACAATGTAAGATGTATCTCTTCTGGATACTGTAGGTGTGTTGTCTGTAATTTTTGAGATTTACTTGTGTAAAATGAGGTGTGAAATCATAAGATGGGTACTCTTCTTTTGATTGTTTTGAAGTAGTACCGAGTCAATTGTCAGTTAAATAATTGAGCACAACTCAGTTATTGATGTGTGGGTTCTATTTCATCATGACAGCTGTTGCTTGTTGATGGTGACCCAGACGATCATCGAGCCTGACCGTTCCAGCAGAGTGCATAGCACTGTGTTGAACTTCCACGGCTACCCATTTCAGTTTGATGCTGGCTCTTTATTTTACTCTAGGTCCATGACCTGGTGCTAGGCCTGTAAGCCTTGGATCACCTTTGGCCAAATCCAGTGTTTAAAACGTAACAAGAGCCCCGACTTTGCTGGAAATGTGGGACAGGCTGAGAGGCCCCAGTCATAAAGCGAAGATGATCATGGCCCAGTCATCTTCACGGGGCCATTTGTACATAGAAAGCAGGAGCGAATCAGAAAGTCCGGGTGATCTTCACAAGGCCATTTGTACCTATAAATAAGGAGCGAATGAGGATTCCTAACCATTCAAGGGTTCCACTGAACCACGTAGGCCCATTTGCACGGCCATAAATCTCTAGTCGTCAATCTGAAAGAGTCTTGTTTTCTTGAGCCGCTAACACAACATCTGAGACCCATCCATCTGTGGTCTTAGAGGATGGTGAATATGTGGGTCCCTCCAAGCCATGCTGACCAGTAAGAGAAGACAATCTGTGGGTTCCCCCAAGCCATATTCACTAGTAAGAGAAGACCCGAGTGTAGCAACAGCTGCTCTCTCTCGTCTAGTCTGGCGTGAGAGAAAAGGGGTAGCAGAGAAGAGAGGGAGAAGTTGAAAGACAGAAAGATGGCTATTTTGAGGTGGGTTCTTCAGCTGCACAAAGACGTGCCGAGAGCCGCACGCTTCTATTCAGAGGGGCTCGATTTTAGCGTCAACGTCTGCACTCTCAAATGGGCCGAGCTTCAATCCGGTCCTTTCAAACTAGCCCTCATGCAATCTAACAGGTTTCTTCTTCTTCTTCTTCTCCTTCTTCTTCTTTCATGTTTTTAAGCAAAAAACCACTTAGATGCCATTACTTGAGAGAAATACGAAATGGGTTTTTCCCTGCAACATCCCCATTCTGTATTCTTTGTTTAAAGGAAGAGGTTGTGCCCATCATCCCCACTCTGTAATCTGTTTTAGATGAATTACATATGTAAGATCTCTACAAGGAAGAGGCCATGCCATTGTGTGGGCTATGATCTAGAACCAAAATCATTAACTTTAAGTGAGCCCCATTCAAGCTCTATATCTAAATCCTTTCACATAGGATTCTCTAGTGCTTTGACCTCCTAGAGTCCTCATTAGGTAATCCATTTGGAATTGTTTGAACACCTGGATGGATGCAAGGTGTTATGATCTTTACCATCTATAGCATCCTACACTGCTAGTATAGTAAATCTTGGTGTCAGTACAACTGGGAAGGTTCTACCTTTTGTGCATCTGTCAACCCTTCCCCTAAGAGAATGTTGACAAAGAGGTTGTGATGGGTCCGCTTGCCTAGCGCAGCTACTAGTGGACATCAAAATCCTTCTGGAGAAGTAGGAGTAGTAAGGTTCAAGCCTTGGTTGGCACAAGTAGGAATCATCTATCAAACTTCAAAATTTGCTTGCTATAAGTTTAAATTTGATCTAGAATGGGGTTCCTCTCCTGATTTCAGGAACTACCTTATTTTCGTCGACATAGAATAGCTTGTGGTAGGTATTGCTAAGAGTGGATCAAATTATGTCAAAGGATTGGAAGCTTTGATAGGCCAAAGTTTATAGAGAATAAAGTCGGCCAAAGTTTATAGAGAATGAAGTCATTCTTTTTAATCTTGTTTTGTTTCCTCGCTACTGTTTTCATCTTAGTATAGGAATTTGAACAGAAACAGGCAACAAAAGTTTTTGTCCTTGTTTTGGCTTGTTAGGTCTGTTTCAGCCTGGTTGAGTCAATGTCAGCCACAATTCTTCATCATTTAGTTTTTCTTAAATTTGAACGTTTTCATTGATGGTTTTTTTTTTATTGCATTTACTGCAGTTTTAGTTAGAGAATCTCTCCCACTTTGTTTTGAGAGTGAAAAACAATTGAAGAAGCATTTGCTCCAAGAAAAAATGAATCATCAATTTAATAAAATACCTTTTTTTTTTTTTCTGAAATGGCACATTGAAACTTTGCTTTACAGTAGAAAAAAAAATGGAAAAACCACCTAAGCATAATTTACAGCTATGGAATAGATATTCAAGTGTGCCTCGCGGGGAGGAATTAAACAATGGATTGTCTCCTCCTGCAGAGCAAAGTCACTCAAACACTATGGAATTCAGTTCTCAAATTCAGTTCTCAGCTGGTTTGATTGTCTGTGGGTTCTCCCTAGCTCCATGTTTGAGCTTCAAGAGGTGTGGAATTTGAGGACAGGGTCAGCTCGGGGAAGGATTCTGTGGAAGAATTCTTTTCCTGTGATCCTTTTGATCATATGGTAGGAAAGGAACTCTCGTTGCTTTGAAGACAGAGCTTCCAATGTGGGAGGTTTTGAAGACAATCTGAAATTCGAAGTTGCTTCTTGGGCTTCGATTCTTCCTCAGTTCCACTGTATTCTGATTGATGTGATTGTGCATAATTGGAGGGAAGTGGCTTATTTGTATTGGGGGTTCCTTTAGTTATTTTCTCTTTGTTTTTTTGGGCCTCTGGGTTTTTTGTTGGTCTTTTTGTGGTTATTTTTCTTCTCAATATAGTCATTATAGTTCTCTTGTACCGTCAAGCCCTTTTTAATGAACATAACAATTTTGTAAAAAAAAAGATATTCCAGCATCGTTTTTTTTTTTTGGTTTAACTTGAATGGGAATAAAATAATTGAACAATGATTGGTTTGGAAATAAAATTAATATGTAAATGTTAAGAACTGATGTTGAAGTTGTTTTTTGATTGGGTGTTGACTGTTGGCTATCAAGTTTGGACTTCAACTCATCAGACAATGAAATGATGAATGCCTTAATGATATGCAGAGGGGACTCAAATAATATTGTTTGTGCTAGGATAACAGATTTAATAATAAAAAAATCAATAAAATGCCATTTCTTTTTTGATCAACAGAGATGGGATCAACTTCCAACAAGCTATGCTTCATATGGTGGCCATAACATTGCCTCTATTTGATGATATTTAGTCATGTTGTTGCTAACTTGCAAATCAGTGTCACATATTCAGTAAGGGTGTCATTGGAATGCTAGGGTTATAAGTTCATAAATTCCAGGTTGTTTGAGTATGGATGACATTATTGGCAGATATTAGTAATTGTTTTGCATATTGACGAATGCAGTAAATGTGAGAGTATCAACTTTTTGATATATTGATAAATATATTCTATTGACTAACATGGAAATAATGTAATAAATGAAGTTTTCTAAAGGATAGCAGTAAGATGAAGATATTGCAAATGCAGTTGCAGAAGGTTTTCAACTGATGGAGATGTTGGGAATTTGTGGATACTGCTATGCTAAGATGCTGCCTTAACACTGGCTATTGAGTTAGCTTTAGTACCAGAAACATAGTTCTACTTTTTGTAAACACATGTTATTTATGATCCTGTACTGTTTTTCTTGATAAAATTTTAACCTATTGTTGATTTCAGCTTTGGAGAGTGGAAACATTAATTCTTCATCACCACCATCTTCAACACCACCACCATCATTGTAAGCATAGTAATATGCTAGAGAAACCAAACGACTTATCCCAAGCACCAAATTAAACCAAATAAATGAAGAAGATGAGGCGCACACACACACATATATATCACCCCCCCCCCCCCCCCCCCCCCCACACACACACACACACACACACACACACATAATATATTGATGTGGTATCCCTGAGGTCTTTGACCCAACAGAACTTTCCCCAGGTGGCATCCGCTAAACCCAAATAAAAACACACCAAGCAAATCTGGGGCACATGTTTTGAACAAAAGACATGGGGAGCAAACCCACACCTTATGCCACTCCACCAACTCCCAAGTGGGTGGGGCAAAAATAGTTGATTGTATTAAGCTTTGATTCCAAGTGCAAGGCACTAAGCAAAAAAGAATTTTTTTTTTTTTTTGGGATACGTTGGATGATTGGCATAGTACTGTGGGTCTAACCTAGACTTTACCAAGGATTGCCTCTCTGTCATCTCTGGGAAGTGAAATGCATCTGCCACTCAGCTATTCAGAGGTTCGGCAATTGGTTTATAATTTATTGAATCTCCAAGTTTCCAATAATCCTGTCATAATTCCTCACTAATGGCACCTCTCCAGTTGTTTTGTCATTGAACTTCGAAGTCTTTTTGGAAGTCTTCTATCTAGTCATCAGTCTTGAATGCTTCAATAAAGACATTAAGAGAGCAACATTCCCCTTGGTCGTTCCCTAGATCCCCATTACAGTGTTTTCCCTGAATTTGGATGGTTTTAGAAGGTTTCAGAAGAACTAGTAGAATCAGACCTCACATCCAGATGAAGGATGTGGGACTGGGGTCTGCCCTTGATGTGGGGAGTCCAAGTCTCTGTGGGCCATGGGACTTATGGACATGGGTTCTTTCTTTACAGTCAAATCCTCTATATTTTCAATTCTTATTTCCTTTTTTCCCATTTTTTTTTTAAATTTCTTTTCCTTCTTTTATCCTCTCTTTAGATCTTTGGAGAAACATTTTTATAGTCTACAAATGACATTCAGGGCAGATGAACACTTTGATTGGTTACCTTCAAATTTTTGATGGCAACATCATCATCACCCTATCTCATTTACCCATGACCGGTTTTGTGAATTGTGCTTTTGAGTATCCCCATTTTGGTTTAACTCAGTCACTCAACAATCTAGCATGACACTTCTAACTATTGCTTTCTTAGTCTTTATTGACCTCCCCACTTCCCTAATACTTTGTGCTTGCAAGTTGAATCACCTCAATTGTTCATTGTCAAGATGTTGTTTATATTTTTAAACTCAAGAATACTAGATAAAATGTGCAGGTTCTGCTTTTATTTCACAAGGTTGCTGGTTTGCATCACATTACCTAAAAGAAGAAGAATCATCATTCATATGCACAAAATCAGACCCTTATTCTTGATGTTATGGAACTTTCTTTTCATTGTGCCATTCTTGAAATGGGATTTCAGCATCTATATCTCTAGCTTTTAATTCAACTGGTTGCTCAAAATTTCTTTTCTGGATTCACTGTGATTGTCCTGCTCAAATGTTCTTTTTCTGGATTCACAGTGACCTTGTCCCACAGAAGGGCTACTCTTCACTCCTATCCTTCACAGTTACTGACATAAATGACACTGTGACGAAGCTCATGGCATTAGGAGCTGAGTTAGATGGTTCCATCAAATACGAAATCCATGGAAAGGTAACCCTGCAGGCATTAATCTAACAATTGCAATATTTCTAGAGGATAGTTGACACTAAATGGTTCTGATGAGCTTGCAGGTTGCAGCCATGCGTTGCCTTGATGGGCACATGTTGGGCCTTTACGAACCTGCCTGACGTCCAATTTACTTCAATTATGATCGATGAAACTTCAATGAAACCTTCTTCAGGAGTTTCTGCGCTGTCATGTCTTTCCTTTGAAGACGGGAGCTTCCCTTGGGAATTGGAGACCTTCTCTATGGCAATTTGAAAACAAATGGAAGATTCCTTTCCTGAGTTGTCCAAAGAATCAAGTTAAGTGATAAGCACCCTCTTTTCTGCTGATTCCTAGCTTTTCAAGTTAAATCTAGGTACCTATTTCCTTCTCTTCACAGGTAGAACCCATTAGACTTTTAGGTACTTAGCCAGTCAGAGAAGTGTCATTTATGTGCATGGTAGATCTAAAAGTAAAACTATCCTGGTGCTGAAAATAGAAACTATGTAAGCCATACATTTCATATTATTATTGCTTTTTTATTACAAATTTAAATTATTTGGTTCTTTGTATGAGTGGGATTGAGAGACCAGACTAGGCGGTGCGAGTGGGTCTCGTCTCTCCTTTGGCAGGCTCGCATATGAACACCACTAAGGCCATATCCATCACTTGCTAGTCTGGCCCGATGTTTCAACCATTGTAAGTTTCCATCTCTAAGTTTGTGTGTTGTGCTTTTCTAGAAGTTGATCTACACTTTAGCATGCCTTGAACTGCATCAGAAATTCCCCCATTCTGAAGTTCCTTTGTCATATTTTTGTCAAAACCATTCAGTGCATTGCATAAAGTACTAGACCTCAATTATAAAGGCAATAAAGAATTTTTTTAAAATTTTTTTTTAAATTTAAAGGCAGGCTGGGAATGTTAAAAGGAGATAATATGAAGTGAAATTAAAGTCAGTGTTTCTAAAAGGGAATGTGTGAACTGATCTAAAAATATGCTTTTATAATGAGATGATTTGTATTTGCTATATCTCCAAGAATTTTAGAGGTCTCCCATACATTCCTCTGTTTATATCGAGTTTTACCGTTTAATCCCTCTTAAACTCAGATTCTGCTAGATGATGACAAAAGACCCAAAATGACAGCAGAATTGCTTGACTCTGGTCATTTGTCTTTTTTTTTTTCTTGACTATTTCCACCAATCTCCGATGATATCGCAGCTCACGATACCATGGGTTTTCCACAGTAAAAACATAATTTTCAAAATGACTGAATTCCGTTTCAGTTCCCTTTTCATTTCTCTTTCTACCTTCATCCCCAAAACGATGATAGCTTCCTTTTCATTGCAACTGTTTTCTTCAACTGTGGTTATCATTTCTAATCCATGTCACATGTCCTCCTAACCGAAGCGACTAGTGTGGAGCAGCAATTTTCCATAGAAACCCATTGCTGTGTGCAAATGTGGAAATCTCAAAAACACATTTACTGATAAATGCCCAGATGATGATATGAGTCCTCTACAAAGTTTATGGGGCACATCATATAATATTAATCAAAATTGAATATTGTAGGATTTTATTATTGCAGAACAAAATAGTATCATATTTATTGTAACTGATGATATTTGGTAGTATCTTAAAAGACTTATTTCCTAGATATTTGGCCCGATAAGGATGTGTAGAAGAAATAAATTTTGCAATTTTTAGTGGAAAGTCATATTGTAGAATCCATTCTAGGTTAGCCAAACACCTAATTTTTAGGTAAATAGATTTTATCATAATGTAACATACAATATCATATATAATCTTTTAAAAATTACAGTTTTTTGGAAGTCGTACTGACTGGTTACCAAAAGTAAACTGAACATATTTATTGTTGATTTCTACAGAATTAATAGAAATAACTTGATAAATCTTTATCAGAGTCAGGCTTGCAACCTGTTTGTTTCATCTAGATCATGAGATTGGGATCATGGACCGTTTGTAGGCAACATCTTGTTGCGCTGTGACTCGCTTTCAACTAGCCTGACGTATCTGAATACAGCATTACCAAATGGGTTGGCCTGGGTCTTCCTCCTAGCCCAATGCACTCCATCTCTATTCTGGCCAGAGCTATTTAGCATGTTGATGGCTAAGTAGGCTAGACTTGCACAAGTAGATCCGTGCCCGTTAATTAAAATTTTGGGTTAGTGTTTGCCAATATGCCAGTTCATAGGGATGGCAAAATTGAACCAACCCACAGCTTATACAAGCATGATCCACATGGTCGATTACAGATGCATTGAAATCAAACGTGTGGAACCCTCCCAATCCAATCTAATTGTAGCCAACCCAAGCCATTTTTCAGAGGTGACAGTGTCGACTGATCCTCGAATACTACCTCTACTGTACACCCACAGGCTATAGGGGTTGCAAGTGACCTGGGACCCTCACTTATGTGGACAGGTGGGGGGTCAAATGGGTCCGATTTCTCGTGGAAGGTTAACATGTGAATTCTGAGTCAGTTATACAAAGGAGCAAGTGGAGGTGCGAATGGAAAGCAGTAGTGTTTTGAAAAGAACGTGGCAGCTTTTCAACTAAAAAGGTTTAGAAAGCAAGAAACGTTTTTCCGCTGCGAGAAGAGCTGTGTAGATGCTTTTTCACGAGGGGAAAAAAAAAAAACCCATTTCCGATGGAATGGGTTGGAATAGGTAATATGTGAAATTGATTTTCTGCGGAGTCCTAACCTCTCCATAGTTAGGTCATTTGGGTTTTTATATTAATAATAGTTTAAAGGTCTTCATTAGAGTCTTCTCTCCCATTTATATAGGTGGGTTTGGCTCAACTTTTGGTTTTCTCTTCATTTGAATGCTGTGGGTTTAGTATTGAGTTAGGGCTTCTCCTCATTTCTATTTTCTCTATTATAAGATAAGTGGATAGCATTTTCAATGTTAATATATTGATTTAATCTTGATTTTAACATTTTAATATACTTAACACGTTTTGCTCTTTTTAATGGAAATGCATTAGTATATGCCATTGGCATTGAGTATGTGATTGTGAAGAGTAAATATATATATATATATCCTTAAATCATTTGCTTTGATTTCTAAAATATCTTCAATATTTGTGTAATGACTAAATTAGATAGCAAGAAAAAAAAAACCCTACTAGATTATGATTTGTGAATCATTTATTTATTATAGTTGTTAAAATATGCTTGTTATGATTTCAATTTAATTTTTAGATGGGAAAGACAATTCCAATCAATGCATATTTCAAGAGAAAAAATGACAAAAAATCGAAAGTTGATACATCATTGCCAACCTCCTCCAACATTGAAATTTCAATTTCTGAAAATTCTATGGAATAGTTGGAAATATAATGATTACATAAAAAAAAATCTTCTATTTCGGCCCCTCTCGGTGCAAAATCCTTGTTCTGCCCTTGTCTACAGCACTGCTTACATGTGCCCAAGATACTTCGTATAGCCATGTTGTTGAAGATATGGAGAGGCAAAAGTTGACCACTTTTTCCATGGTTTACATTTTCAATGGAAAAGTTGGTTAAGACTTTTTTTTTATCCATCAAAGAGGAAAGGTTCAAAAGAAGAGAAGGGAAAGTGGTTTGGCACAAATGACACCGCTTAGGCTATAGGACCATATGGGCTAGTCATCTGTTTTTTTTTTTTTTTTTTTTTTTTTTTTATGACCTAAGTATTCCTTGCTAGCCCAACCTTCAGACCTTTAGCCTCTGGCCGGGGGTTACCTAATTTTGATGAGCAAGAACTAATTCTTGGAGGGTACATACATGCTTGTACATATATTATCCGGATAACACAAAGGGCCAGAGTCGAACTAGAGACCTTAGAGAGCAAACACATATGGGTTAGTTGTCTTTATTCTTCAACCGGAGTAGTTCTCCCCACCTGACCCATTTATATCCAGCTAATATAGAACATATTGTGGAATAATTTCTCAATTGGATGGCCTCGCTAATGAAGGGATTTTTCATTCTTCTTTATCCTTTGATGTATAGATTGTGCTGAAGTATTTTCCTATTTTGGTTTTTTTTTTTGGAAATCTTCCCATTGACTAGTAAATTTTACCTTTATAAAAAAAAACAATTTCTCAAGGGTCAGACTTCTACTGATTTGAGCAATCTATTTCCAACACAGAGAACAAATGGTGGAACAATTTCTAAAATCTAAAGAGCAAAAGAATGTTGGGAAAAGTTCCACGTTCCACATTGCTCAAATAATGGGTTTGACATGACTTTATATACCTATTTGAGGCTTCCACGTATCAGTTTTAGCGTCCATAGAATTTATTGGGCCTACGTGTGAGGGAAAGTATTGTAAAAAATCCCACGTCCCATATCGCCCAAGTAATGAGTTTGACCTGACATCATATACCTGTTTGGACCTTTTACCTATCAGCTTAAGTTTTTAAGTTGGTATATAATATCTTACAAAGAAATCAAGGCAAAAGAATAGTGTGTACAAGGTGAAATGATGGCATTTTTTGATTGAAAATAGAGCTTTCAAATAAAACTTATTACTCAAATTAATTTTCTATTCTGCTCATTTTAGGTTTTTTTGGTTTGTTTGAGCCTGAATTTTCATGGAAGGTCTTCAAAAGCAATTCTGAGGTTCGTTCGAGGGTCTTTATGTAACTAGACTTTTTTTTTTTACTATTCTTTATAATTGGGGAATAATATGTAGCTCACGGTCTCTTTAGAAACTTTTCCAAATTTTTCTTTGTGGATTTAGGGTTTTTTTATTGGCTTGAGAATGATGATCTTCTTCCTTAATTCTATGGCACTTTCCACTCTACCATTAACCTGACCTGTTTTGCACTTGGGACGGTGCAATTTTACACTCATCAAATATATCTCACCGACAATCCAATTGAAAAGGTAGACAACAAATATTTCATAAAATGAATCTCACCCATCCACTAACTGAATATCAGGATAATGTTCAACAATCCATCTGAGTTGGAGAACAGCTGGGCCCTCCATGCACAACTGTGTATGACGAATACCACGTGATCCAGTGATTGTTTTCAAGTATATTGATAGTACTATTATTTTTATTATTAATACTCTTAGCTGCCAATTGATCCATGAATCCTTTCTCAAAGTTGGTAGTTTATATAAGAATGATAGGTAATGTCCCTAGTCTAGTTGTTGAATTCTCCACTTCAAAACAAGAAAGTACCAACAGTTGATGAGTTTTGTTGTGTTGGGTTCGTGAAATAGTGAAGGCAGATTGAGAAGCATCGCCTCCAAAGGGACAGGAGCATCTCATCTTGGCCCCAACGAATAAAGGGTAATCTTACACTTCCAAGCAAGCTCTTTATAAATTTTGCGTGAGTACTAAACAGAATCACAGCTTTTATGGCATTCATATTGGAGTTACACGTGTTGCACCACAAGGAAGGGTTGAAGTGCATAGACAACAAAAAGGTCAAGGAAATTGTAAAAAAGACTAGCTTTCGTAAAGAAGGTGCACACAAATCAAATCATGGCATGGGGAAGAGCTCTCACTGGCTCAGAGACTGGGAAAAGGGTTTGGACAAAAAGATCATCCCCTCATCTGGGCATAGAGCCATGACCCGCACCACCCACTTACGGTTTTAATTTTATAATTGGAAACCTTTGTTTGCAAAGATTCGCATGGAAAAGACGAGAACCACACAATGTAAAAGTAGTTGCTGGTCACTTCACTTCACTCGCAGTCTGAAAGTAGGAGTTTCCAGGTTTGCTTTCTTGTATTCATCCATCCGTAGATAGCTAACCCCACAAGTGGGACTCTGGGAGTGGTAATATACAACCGATCCACAGATAGTTTTTGTGTTTCTTGCATTGATCTCTTCTGCTCTTCCTACTCGATTTAAGGACTTGTATGTGCAAGAATAGGAGTTTGTACTCCATGAACTTCTATTTGTCATGGGAGAGAAGAATTCTGCATTTTTATCGCTCTCATGGAAAATCAAAGTTGTCTTTATCAAAGAAAGTCAGTTCATATATTTTTTGTTCCTTCTAAAGATTAAAGAAAGATGAAATTTCTCTAAACAACAAACAATAGCTGCAAGGAAGATCAAAAGTCTTCTTTTCTATCATGAAACCCTCTTATCCTACTAGCGCAAATGCAAATGTGCATAGTTGTCTACGCTGGTCTAATCTTTCAAAGATAGCCTACTTCAGGAGGGTGTCCACATGGGCAGTCGAGTACCAATAGTAGACCCATATGTACAAAAAGCTAAATATTGCTAGTCCCCTTGATGGAATTGCAATTACTGGAATGGCCTTATACCGAGAAGAATAATTGGGAATATAGCAAGTTTACCAAAAATAAAAAATAAGAAAGAGAAAAAGTTATTTCTTCATATGTGACACCAATGATTCAGAAAACTTAAATATAGATCTGGTCTGATATGAAATAGATCATTACTCAGAAAGCCTTGATTTGAATTTTCATTTCCATTGAAGATCACTCCTTGATTTGATTAAGTAGAACATATATTTTTCAGGTCATCAATGTGAGGTGTTCTAATCATCTATCCACAAATGGGCCTCCAGGCCGTCATACCCGTGCCATATCAAGCTTGGAATCTGATCACCCACCCATGTAATTGCATGTACATGCCCAGCTCAGGATCACATGATTTCTCATTTCCTACTAGAAGAGAGCATATCCCTTGCAAAGAAGCAAGACAGATTATACCATACCACGATGTTCATTACAGGCTGTGGGACCGATCCCATTACATAATAGAAAAGCACAAAGCAAGCTGTCTGGCATTGCTTGCTGCTTCTTGTTTCTGCACTCTTTACTTGACATAAAAGTATTTTCTTTTGGTATTTGTAACCTCAGGGAGACATGTCTGGGGACTTGTTGCTGTAAACCCCACCCCACTAGAGGTTGAAGTCACTTTCCAGGTGCATGACTACACATCCCAACGTGTTTCCTGCAATATTATCACAAAGGCAAGAAAAAAGAGCAATATTTCCAACCATGGATATATTTCACAGTTTTTGGTTGTTAATCTGTTCACTAAGCACATAAAAAATATCAAAAAATTAGAAAGGAAGATGCAATAGAACGTAAAATGAAGAAACTGGCATCTATCCTCTTTCATAGTCAGTGGCGGGTTATTTTAATTTGTAAGATGGCATTTTATCTTGCAGCATTGTTTATGGAACGCCTATGCAAGTTTCATTGGTCACAGATAAGAAAAGACAAAGTGAAAAATGCTAAGACACTAGTGTACTAAACCTCAAGATGGGTGCAAATTTTCTATGGAAAAGCAAGGCAAGCTGGATTTAAATCTATGCGCATGCATTCATCTATAAGCTATGATGAAAAGAAAGACTAAAATGATTCTAGCAAAACTATGTCACAAACACTATACATGAACAAGTAGAATCAGCCGCCATAAGTAGACAGGTTCTCAAATCCCACCCAAATGACGTTGGATGCCGTTGTAGAGAAGGGAGCTCCCTTCAGTCCAAGAACAGTTAGCATAGGATTCTACTTTATCTCCCGCATCATTCACTCATTTACCAAGCACTTTGCCTTGGCTTAGCATCTGAATGAATGAGTCGGCAGCTAAGTCCACCCTACAGCCACCCATGAGTGGACTGAAGAAAGCTCTCGTGTCCTAGTGTTCCAAATCAAAGCACCATCACCTGGCATATCTATGCACACAATAACCAACATCTAGTTAATGTATCATCAACCACACATCAATCTTTGTAAACGAAGTATCAATAAATACAAAAGATTATGCACCCATGGCAGAAAGTCCATTGAAACCAACTTCACTAGATCTTAATTCAATTCAAGACCCGTGACTTTCTAAGACCACCAAAGTTCCTCCTCACTATATCTTTACTCGAAAGAAAAAAAGGCAAAGACAAGGGGAAGCAAGCAGAACTTCTATGCAACTAATGGAAAACAGATACATCAATAAATCAACTAAAAATAATGCTTAAAACAAGTACAATTAATCTGAGATATGTATATTTATATATATACTTGAAATTATCCATAACATAAATTCCTTGAAAAAGCGCTGCTTGTCATCTTGAACGAATAGAAGACAAGTGATTTGGAAAGCACGTTGAAAAGTTTAATAATAAATCATCTCTTGGGTAGTGAGAGAAGTAAAGAATGCAGAAAAGAGGAAGGAGAGTACAAAAAAGAAAAGAAAGAAAAGTTCCCTTCAGGAAAACTTGATAGTCAGGTGCAATGAAGTGGAAGTATTACATGATGGGTCGTTTTCCTTTGCAGAAACAAAGAAAGCAACTAGACTGAGAAAACAAAATCTCACAAAATCTAGAAAGGGAGGGAGTGGGGAGGGAGCTCCTGCTATCATTACAACTGCTAAGCCAACCGATGGTTACTATGATGAAAGGATGGCTTTAAATAGCAACTAGCAGCGAGAGGAGACAATCAAAAGAAAATAAATGGTTAAGAAATAAAAATGGGGATTTATTCATATTCCTTCTTTCTTCAATTTAAGTACCTGCTCTCCAATCCCTGAATGATGGAAGGCCCATCACTATCTTTTCATGTCCCCCTCCTTTTCTTCTTTGTTACTATTATATACCAGCCAGTCCTCACAGAAACCCTAATTCCTTCGTTAAAACAAGGACCAATTAAAAGTTATTATTAGTTACTGCAAACGCTCTTCTTCTAGGTAGAGCATGTTCTCAGCCGGGTTTGGAGCAGGAAACTTATGATAATCTAGACAACAGGTAATTTTTTTCCTTCTCTAGAATACACTCTTCTGATTAGTATGTTGGTTAAAGAATATCAACTTGCTAAGCACATATGCGTTATTTTTATTAAAATATAGACTGCATTTTGAACATTGATTGATTGAACCTCAATACCTAATGATGAAATTAGTTGTTTTAAGATGCTTTTGTGACATATTGATCAGCTAATATTCTAAGCATCCATGAAAGGTTCATATATATATATATATATAAAGTCCCTCTCCTAAATTTGATATTATGATAAGGTAAAATCAAGTG
Source organism: Sextonia rubra (assembly GCA_037013555.1). Lineage (NCBI taxonomy): Eukaryota > Viridiplantae > Streptophyta > Magnoliopsida > Laurales > Lauraceae > Sextonia > Sextonia rubra. The sequence goes on from JASUAD010000001.1 coordinate 47,286,592, forward strand.
TATAGCTCAAGCATGTATAGCCCAGTTGGGGATGGGGACTGGGGGGATTTGAAAGACTTTCTAGGATCATTCTTTTTACAAAAAATCAACCTCAATCATAGTTTCCATCATCTTCATCTGATCTCTAAAAATTTAATGGTTAACGTTCCATTCGAATTGATGCACATTCAATCCAATAGTCCAGTAAATTCCGTTTGATCACAAATTAGTGGACATGTGCAATTCAAGGGGATCATTTATTAAGTTCATTTGGATGAAACAAAAGGCGGCTCCATGGGCTTGGACTTACATAATTTTTTATATAAATTTGAGCTTATGAGAGGATTGCTTTATATATATAATATATATAGGACAAAACTATTATGCATCTGTCCCTCACACTATGGTGAGGGAAGCTTCCTCTTTTGGAAAGTATTAATATGCAATATGATAAAATCATCATATCTCATGACACCTCTTTGACCTTGTTAGGTTAAAAAAAGGAATTATCTCTCACCATAGTGTGAGAGACATATGCATAATATTCATGTGTGTATGTCCTTCACCAAGGGACCGTGCATTCTCCTCTGTGGAGCCCATGGTGGATCCCACCAAGGGATGAGACTGGGGGGATGGAAAGATCCATACGGGAGTACCCTACATACCAAGTTTGATTCCAATCACATGCCCCTAACCCCTTCATCCATGATCTACAAATTCATTCCATTCGAATGGGTACATAGTCAATCCAACGGTCCAATAAATTCAGATTTAACCAAAAATTTGTGAACATGTCCAATTCAAGGGGGTTGTATGTATGATTCATTTAGATAGACCATACAGTGGGTTCCACTTAGAGTTTTCACAAAAAAATGATGAAAGACATATGCATATGAATGTTTCCCTATATAAATATATATATATATATATATTGCTCCACATGACAACATATCAGGACATACATGTGAGTGGGTGTTATAAAACAACAACCATATAATCTTGTTGTCTGCACAAATGATCGAGAACAGTACTACATCAATTCGTTATAGCATAATACATACCATAAACCATATCCAAATATTGTCATCACAAAATGCCATCAATATGACGTAGATGATGGAAATTTTTAATACATAATTATGCTGCAATTGAAGGTATCTATTATAATGGATTATTTGTTGAAGCATGTATTGATCATACACAATTAATAATGGATCGTTCGTTGAAGCATGTATTGATCATACGCATCTACAGCCTGGTTGCTCAATGTGATAGAATTTCTAGAGCTGTAGGTTAAAAAGGAGGAATGAAAGGTAAATATCCAAATGACCATCAAATAATTTCTCTTTAATGAAAATTGAACCAAAGAAAAATGAGAAATGGATAATGCATCAATCTAGGAATTCAGATTCTACAAGAGTCAAAGTTCCATCTACAATTTCACCTCTTTAATTATCTTTTGTTGAGCTATTTTGACCATGAACTCATATACATTTTTTGAAAATAAACATACTCATGTTAAACAATAAGAATATATACAGGTGTAGTTATATTGGTAACCCAAAAGAGCTGTAAAAGTCAAGTGGCTTCTACGTGGGTCGGGCTTTGGCCCTCATCAAATCGGAACTCTTTTCATCCTAGAGAAAAGAAATACGGGAGAAAAAAAAAGTTAAATGCCTGTTTTTCCCTTTAATTTTACTAAGAAGTGTTTTAAAATCATATCATGTTTGCATACATTGTAAATGTTTTATAGTCATTTTCTACCCGTATTACTCTAGTCCCAGTGATGATGTCATTTTGACATGACATTGTAAATGTACAAAAGATATTCTGTATTAGCTTAAAGGAGTCTAGATTGTTAGTGATGTTTCATATTGACAACAAGACAACTTTGGTATAAGATATCACAGGGTTGGTACCCATTTGAACGCACCATGGATCAAAATGAGGATATTCGGGGCACATTCGTAAGCTTGAAAAATGCTACATGCTAACTGATATATAATATCCCATATGGAATAATTTTAGAAAGTGTTAAAAATCTAGTATCTTCATCACCATTGTTATGAATTCTGTTTTTCAATTCAAGTCCTCTTCCATCCCATATGGAATGATACATTCTTCCATCCAAGTCCACCTTAAGTCCTTCGATTTTCCTTTTTCCAGGAGTGGCAAGAGGTACACATACATACATTCACTTGGGAGCGGATGCATCCGTTAGACCTTAGTCCTCTTCTAATACCAAAGTGAAATTTTGATTTTTCTTCAAAAATATACATAAAAATTCTACAACCGCTGCCCCAAAACCCACATGAAAATTCTGTATTTTTTTTAAAACATAATTGTCAGTTTGGGTCTGCACTCCTCAAACAAAAGCTTTGGATGTGAGTGGCCACTAAATTGCATAATTTTTTTTCTCTATCACCATTGTTGGCATGCTTTAGATATGTTTAAATGATCTATAATGCTTCTAAGTGTATCACCTATTGATACTATATTTCAATGCTCTAAATGACTTCATTTGGTTAAAATAATAATAATAATAATAATAATAATAATAATGAAAAACACGAAACCTTGACACAGGTTAAGGTCTCAACAGAGTATGCTATGTAGATGCACTCAACAACATTTAAAACACACCAATCAACCACACAATAGATGGACACAGGATTTTTTACGTGGAAAACCCAAACGGGAAAAAACCACGGGACCTACCATCAGTCCATCGAGAACAATCACTATGAAGAAGAAGTTAGAAGACTACTTACTACCCTTTAACCCAGTTGAACACAACCTAAAGGACTGAAGCTCTTCTTGTCGACGCACACATCGTTCACGCTCTTCTGAATTGATCTTCATGCCTTGAAGCCTTTTAAGACGATCACGCAAAGCGGAGAAGAGAACTGGAATACAGAAGGAGACGTTTCAGAACTTTCAAATGCAGAATACTTTCTGGAAGAAGAAATCTCTCTAAGTATGTTAGGGTTTTGATCTTGAGAGCCCTCAATCTTCATGGAGAGGTGATCCTTAAATAATGAGGAACCTTAGAGTCCTTTCCGTCAATGATTCGTGAAGTATTAGAAAGTATATAAGGTAATCCCGAAAAACTCGAGCTTCTGAATCGCGAAACTGCCGACCCAGCAGACCGATCGAGTAACCCAACCGACCGGTCGGGTATGGTGTCCGACCGGTCGGGTAATCATCCGATCGGTCGGTCTTCAGTTCTGTCTGCAAATGACAGTGTCCAAGAAATTCGACCGATCTGCTGTGCTATTCGACCGGTCCGAAGATAAAACACTTGAATCACAGTGTCTGAGTAGTAGCTCATCATATGTGACTATAATAGAGGGTTCAAGCCATCTAAAACATAAACTTACAACTCTAGAAACCCAAGTTTTGACCATTCCTATGATATTGCTAATATTACATGCCTTTCAATCTCCCCCTTTGGCAATTCATGGTCAAAACTTCCTAGACTGAACAAACTACCCTCTATTCCAAATAGACATAATAAAAACAACAAAAAAATATGAAAAACGTGATGACTTGGAGTGAAGACTTGGAAGATCTGCAAAAAAATCTGTAACAACAAAAATAACCATCCTAGGCACAAGATCAGATTAGTAAACCTAAATCAAACTGAAATCAGAAACATAGTTGCAAAATATAACAGAAACATAACTGCAAAATATAACTGCATAACTGCACAATAAAAAGCTCTGTAGAGTAGTCCATTTTTAATGCAAAGCACAATGCAACTCCCCTTTTTTAGCCATGAATTGAAAAGAGGAACGGCAAGTGCATAAGTAAGAACGACACAAGAAGGAATGTCAGGAACCACCACGAAGATGAGCCAAAATAGAGGCCAATTTGGACTGAATCCCGCCGAGCTCGCTACGTACTTTACGGCGAAGTGTGTGAACATCGTCATGAAGCAGCTCAAGATACGCAGCCTGATCATAAAGAGAGTCCTCAAAAGCTGCTAACCGAGCATGAATAGAAGAAGCATCAGGAATATCCGCCTCAACAGCAGGAGCAGGAACGGACCGAGGAGGAGCAGGTTGACGAAGTTGAGAGCGAGACTGCGACAGAGTACTCATTGTGATGGGGTTCGAAAGAGTGACAGTAACATCTTGCATGGAGGGCATGACACCGTGGGCAATGAGAAAACGGGAGAGCAGAACACCATATGGCAATGTAGCGTTCTTAGCAGCGAAATGGGCTCTGAATATAGTGTCAAAGATCACCTGTGGAATATCAATCGGAAGACCACTGCCAATGACATACAGCAGATAACCTGCCTCACGATAAATCTCGGAATGGTGACCACGAGGTTCAATGTTGTTCTTCACAAAGATATTAAGAAGCCTGTAGGAGTCAGTTAATTCCCTTTGCCTCAACAAACGATCCTCAGGCCAATCACGTGGCGCACCACACAAGGTAGAGGCTACCTCATTGTAATCGATGGGGACATCCTCCTCCATTGTATCGGGATCAGTGTTAGGAATAGGATATTTGGGATCCGGAGTCTGATCAATGAGAAGGAACCGACTCAATGACCGAGGAGTGAGTGAAATATGCTTGCCCCGAACATATGACTTGATAATATTCCCAGCCATATCATACATGTTGTTATAAAATTCCCGAACTATGTCAGGGAAAATCTCAGTTTCAAAGGAATACAACGAGTTCCATCCTCGAGAAACAAGCCAAGTACCAAAAGCCAAATTGACAAAATGAAGAGGATTTATGGGCCGTTCGAAGAGAACTGCATGTTTGCTAAATATTGTTTCATATTGTTGCGCTTTGGCCTCTAACAAAAACCGATCAGAGTCGAAGAAGGGAGTAGAAGAACTACTGGCCACACCTTTTTGCTTCGAAGCAACAGCCTTCTTGGGTGCCATAACTGAAGATAATGTAAATAGGAGGATCACATATCATCGCAGAAGAGAAAAAGAGCACCAAAAACTTCATTTGAGAAAGAAGAGATCATTGTGGCATTTCAACAAACAGGTGGGCTTCATACAAAAAAAGCACTATGTGGGATAAAGTGCAAGCAAGATGGAAAAATGCCCTCAAAGCACATACAAACATGCACAAGCATCATAACATCAAAAACATAGTGAAACAGAGGAACCAAAATTAAAAAATGAAATAGAACATCCAACCCACTGTGAGGGAGCAGAAAAAAACAGTGGAGTATGTGAATGAAAGAGACGATTCAAGCAAAATAAACGAAGAAATGGAAGAGAAATGAAGTAGAGAAATGATGAATGCCATACTTTAGGAGAAGAATCAAAAAGAAGAGAAGAAGAAGAAGGTAGACGGCGCTCAACGGTGAGAGGGAAATGAAGAAGAAAAAGGCGCACGGTTTTAAGTAGAAGGAAGAAGACAAACAGACGCGCTGTTTTAAAGCGAACCGACACATGTCTGACCGGTCGGATGTAGTAGCCCGACCGGTCGAATTCAATTCGGGAAACAGGCGAGACGATACCCGACCGGTCGCAGGAGGAACCGATCGGTCGGGATGAGCATCTAAAAAAAAACATAGAAACCCGATCGGCCGGTAACTGGACTCGACCGGTCAGATCCCACTACTGTGAGTTTTTTTTTTTTTTTTTTTTTGATTAACTCACAAAGTGTAGAACATCGGAGAATACTGAACAACATGCCACTGACGCTCCTTAATAATGAAAATCTCAAATGAACAAGACGATGTTCGACCGTAGTTAAGAAGCCACTATAGCCAAGGTAACACAGTAAAAACTCAATGCATAGGACATGTGCATAGTACTGGCAAACTTAAGACAGTATAAAGTTGCTGAATTGTAGAAACACTCCCATTGAAATCGGAAGCTCTTTTTTTTTTTTTTTTAAAGATTGAACAACTGCTGTATATGATATCACTTGAAAGAAACTGGAGAAAAGTGAAAAACATAAGAGCAAGGCATTGAAAAGTCCCTTTGTGCAGTGTACCAAGACAAGTGAGCTGGAAAAAACTAAAGCAGAACAAGGTGTACAACCTATCAAAGAATCATAAAAAAAAACAGGAAAGTAACGGGCATGTGCATACAAAGAGTGAAGGAAGAGAATGCTAGGGATGGAGACCAACTCCAAGAGATTTACAAAGAGATTCGAAACGAGAAGGCTCAAGGGGTTTTGTGAACAAATCGGCCAATTGATGCTCAGTTGGAAGATGTTCTAGAGTAATAATCTTGGCTTCAACTAATTCACGAATGAAATGATGCCTGATGTCTATGTGTTTTGTTCGTGAATGCTGAACAGGATTTTTCGAGATATCTATTGCACTCCTATTGTCGCAATAAATCGTCATGAGATCCTGCTGAATTCCATAATCAGACACCATCTGCTTAAGCCAAAGTAGTTGAGTACAACAACTTCCAGCGGCAATATATTCCGCTTCAGCAGTAGAGAGAGAAATGGAGGTTTGTTTCTTACTATGCCATGCAACTAAATTGTTGCCAATGAAAAAACAACCGCCTGAAGTGCTTTTCCTGTCATCGACACAGCCAGCCCAATCAGCATCTGAATATCCAACTACAGATGTGTTGGTGTTTCCTGTTAGCCAAAGGCCGTAATTGATTGTTCCACGCACATATTTCAGGATGCGCTTAATAGCTTTAAATGCGATTCCTTCGGACTCGATTGATAACGAGCACAAACACCGACACTGAATGCAATATCCGGTCTACTGGTAGTCAAGTATAGTAGGCTTCCAATCATGCGTCGATACAAAGTATCATTAACTGTTTTTCCTTCTGTATCTAAGCTGATTTTGATAGAAGAACTCATTGGAATGCGTTCCTGCTTTGACGTGATCATACCGAACTTCTTGAGAAGATTATTGGCATATTTTGATTGGGAAATAAATATACCATCTGCACTTTGCTTGATTTGTAACCCTAAGAAGAAGGCCAATTCACCAACCATGCTCATCTCAAATTCACTGGTCATAAACTCAGAGAACATATTTGCCAAGTACTGTGAGGTGGAACCGAACACTATATCATCAACGTATACTTGTGCAATCAGAATATCAGCTTCCTCATTCTTTATGAACAAGGTTTTATCCACTCCTCCTCGACGAAAACAATTATCAAGAAGAAAATTGGTTAACCGTTCATACCATGAGCGAGGGGCTTGCTTTAAACCATACAAAGCCTTGTTTAGCTTATAGACGTGATCAGGAGACTGCTGATCTTGAAATCCTTTTGGTCGTTCAACATACACTTCCTCATTCAAGAAACCATTTAAAAATGCACTTTTAACATCCATTTGAAAGAGTTTAAAGTTTAGTGCACAAGCGAGAGCAAGGAGGATTCGTATTGACTCTAGTCTAGCTACCGGGGCAAAGGTTTCATCAAAACCAATACCTTCAACTTGTATATAACCTTGTGCCACCAGTCTAGCTTTATTCCTCACTACCTGACCTAACTCATCTGTTTTTTTTAAAAATCCACTTTGTGCCAATAACATTTGTATGGGTAGGTCGTGGAACTAGCTGCCATACCTCATTCCGTTCAAACTGTTCTAGTTCCATAAGCATAGCATTTATCCAAGCATCATCTTTAAGTACTTCTGAGACATTATGGGGTTCAATGGAAGAGATATAACAAAGGTAGCTTACCTCATCACTTACCTGCTGACGCGTACGTCTAGGCTCATCCACATCTCCAATTATATCGGATAACGAGTGATGTTTCCATGCTCTAGCTTTGGGATTAATCCGAGAGTTGGTACTTTGAACAGAAACAACAAGATCTGTAGAAGGACTATCAGAAACAGTCGGTGTCTTCGGATCTTGTTGCTATGAAGAGTTGTTAGCCAAATCAGTACAAGATGGCTTCTCTTCTGAGTCTCTTGTCTTTGGAGGTTCAAGTTGAGTTGTTTCTGCATTATCAGCGTGCACAGAGTTCGGACCTAAGACATCATTATCGGCAGTATTAAAATATGACTCTGCATCATCAACTATCACATTCATAGACTCCATAATGATAGAAGTACGCACGTTAAATACTCTGTATGCCTTGCTATCCAAAGAATAGCCAAGAAAAACACCTTCATCACAACGAGAATCAAACTTACCAAGGTGTTCCCGATCTTTAAAGATATAGCATTTAGTTCCAAAAGTTCTAAAGTATTTAACAGTGGGCTTTCTATCATTCCAGAGTTCATAGGGAGTCATCTTAGTTTCAGGTCTAAGATAGACTCGATTAATAACATGCACTGCAGTGTTTACAGCCTCAGCCCAAAATTTTTGTGGAATGCTCTTGCTGTGTAGCATGACTCGGGCCATCTCCTGAACAACCCAGTTTTTGCGTTCCACAATCCCATTTTGCTGTGGAGTCTTGGGAGTTGAGAATTCATGTTTAATTCCATTTTCAGCGCAAAACGATTAAAAGAGAGAATTCTCAAACTCAGTTCCATGATCCGATCGGATTCGAGCAACTCTATCAAATTTGTTGCCTTTATCTGCAATCAATTGTAACCATAAGTAATAGAAGACATCAAAGGTTTCTGATTTCTCTTTCAAAAATCGTGCCCATGTGAAACGAGAGAAATCATCAACAGATAAAAATATGTACTTCTTTCCTCCAATACTCTGAGTCTGAATAGGACCCATAAGATCCATGTGAAGTAATTCCAGTGGCCTGGATGTGGTCATTTGATCCAGTTTCTTATGGGGTGATCGATTTTGCTTTCCAAATTGACATGGACCACAAACAATATGGGATGGTTTCTGGATATTGGGAAGGCCACGAACTAACTCTTGTTTTGAGAGAATTTCAAGATCAGTATAGTTCATATGACCTAACTATTGATGCCATAAGTTAACAGTGTCTATTGAAGTTAAATGATATTGTAGATGATCAGAATCCCCTACAACATAGCAATTATTAGCATTTTTCTTTCCATGAAGTACAGTGTTACCTGACTGGTTAACAATAATGCAATCATTCAAGGAAAAGTGTACTTCATGTTTAGACTCACACAGTTCGCTAATACTCAAAAGATTTGCTTTTAAACCATCAACAAGAAATACATTGTGAATCGGAGACATACCTGGAATATGAACAGTACCTTTGCCAATGACATTTGACTTATTCCCATCACCAAATTGCACACTACCATTACTACACTTTTCAAGAGATGTAAACAATGTTCTATCTCCAGACATATGTCTAGAACACCCACTGTCCAGGTACCACGTATGTGAATTTTGAGCACGTAGAGCAGTAAGAACAACATGATAGTAAAGATCAGACTTTCGGACCCAGACCTACTTAGTCTTAACCTTTTGAGGCAAGGAGTATCGCTGCCTCTGATTGCGAGATGCAGAACGCAACTTATTGTAATGAGGTTTTATGTGTCCTTTAATCCCACAAAAATGACATACTGGTATGAATGTGGGTCTGAACTTTTTGGGATTTGCTCTAATTACAGAAGTTACTTGTGCATGAGTTTGAACAGTAGGTTCAGAAGCGGTTATGGTAGTGCCCTTAATAAACATACTTGAATTTTGTAATGTGGAACCATATTCAAATCCAAGTCCTCGTCGATCAGTACTAGACTTTTGAACACCAAGAATTTCTTCAAGCCTTTTAGATCTAGTATTCATTCTCGTCAAGTCAGCTTTCGCTTTGGCAAGTTCTTCCAAAGTAAGGTGAAGCCTGTTGCTTAATGAAACATTTTCTTCTTTGCTTAGTTTAAGCTCTACCTTCACCGCTTCCAGCTCATTGGTAGTCTTAAGGGACTGATCATCCAGCAAGTTCCATTAGTTACCTGCATCAGTCAACTTATTAGACAAAATAGTATTTTGAGAGTTCAAGGAATATAGCTTACCATGGGTTTCTTTGAGTTCAGCTTTGAGGGAAGTTATTACTTTTTCAGAAATCGCAACTTTCCTCTCAAGCACTTCATTGAACATTGCCACTTTTCTTGAATCTTTCATCAATTGATCATAAGCAATCAACAATTCCTCTTCAGATTGGGGTAAGTTATCCATGAAAGAGTCACTATCTGAATCAGACCCTGCAGAATTATCTTCCTTGACAGAAGAGCTGTTAGACTGAGCCATGAAAGCAATAAGTTTTCCAAATTCAGATGATTTCGATTCGAGAGGTTGTTCTTCTTCTTCTGAATCATCATCCCAGGTAACATTCAGCACTTTTTCCTGATTACCTTGATTTCTCAAGGTTCTATTTACACATTGAGATGCATAATGACCGAAGCCTTTGCATTCATAGCAATGAGTGTTTTTGGGTGGTATTTTAGAGGTATTCTTTTCAGGCTTAGATTGGGGATTAGAAGATGGTTTAACAGTAAAGTTTGACCTCTTTTTGGACTTATTTTTCTTGTAAGCCATCATCAAATCCTTTTTATCTGAACCTTTCATTGCCTTTCTGAATTTTCTAACCAGAAACGCATCAAATTCAGGATCCTTAGTGTCAGATTCAGAAATATCACTATCATTGCCTGATTTGGAAGAAAGTAATGCATACCCTTTGATTTCCTAGTTGATCTGAGATTTGTTTCAAAAGTTTGCAAATTTCCAACTAGTTCATCAAGAGAAAGAGTATCCAAGTCACGTGTTTCCTCGATTACCACAACTTTTGGATCAAACCTTTCAGGAAGAGAACGAAGAATCTTTTGAACAATTTTACTGTCTGGAATGTTCTCTCCTAAGTTAAAGGCTGAATTTACAACATCATTAAGTTTGGCATAGAATTCATTAAATATTTCGCTTTCATCTATAATCAGGGTTTTGAACATAGTGGTCAATTTCTGAAGTTTAGACCTTTTAACCCTGCCAGTTCCTTCATGAACTTTCTCCAAAATACCCCATGCATCTTGAGCGATGTTACACTTAGAAATCCTTCTAAATTCAGTAGATGAAACACCGTTAAAAATGGCATTCAAGGCTTTACTATTAGCAAGAAAAGCAGATTTCTCATCCTTTGTCCATTGAGCCATTGGTTTAAGGATTTCAACATTGCCATCAGTGGTAACAACTGGAGGAACATAGGGAGTATGAATGGCTTGCCAAACATCAATATCAATAGATTGCAGAAAAGCAACCATTCGTGCTTTCCAATTTGCATAGTTAGTTCCATCTACCAAGTACGGGGGCTTATTGGTTGACGTACCATCTCGGGGAATCTCCATAGTAGACATTTGAACTAGATCTACAACCAAAGGTATGAACCTGCTCTGATACCACTTGAAAACACGAAACCTTGACACAGGTTAAGGTCTCAACAGAGTATGCTATGTAGATGCACTCAACAACATTTAAAACACACCAATCAACCACACAATAGATGGACACAGGATTTTTTACGTAAAAAACCCAAACAGGAAAAAACCACGGAACCTACCACCGGTCCATCGAGAACAATCACTATGAAGAAGAAGTTAGAAGACTACTTACTACCATTTAACCCAGTTGAACACAACCTAAGGGACTGAAGCTCTTCTTGTCGACGCACACGTCATTCACGCTCTTCTGGATTGATCTTCATGCCTTGAAGCCTTTCAAGACGATCACGCAAAGCGGAGAAGAGAACTGGAATACAGAAGGAGGCGTTTCAGAACTTTCAAATGCAGAATACCTTCTGGAAGAAGAAATCTCTTTAAGTATGTTAGGGTTTTGATCTTGAGAGCCCTCAATCTTCATGGAGAGGTGATTCTTAAATAATGAGGAACCCTAGAGTCCTTTCCGTCAATGATTCGCGAAGTATTAGAAAGTATACAAGGCAATCTCGAAAAACTCGAGCTTCTGAATCGCGAAACTGCCAACCCAGCCGACCGATCGGGTAACCCAGACGACCGGTCAGGTATGGTGTCCGACCGGTCGGGTAATCATCCGATTGGTCGGTCTTCAGTTCTGTCTGCAGATGACAGTGTCCAAAAAATTCGACCGGTCTGCTGTGCTGTCCGACCGGTCCGAAGATAAAACACTTGAATCACAGTGTCTGAGTAGTAGCTCATCATATGTGACTATAATAGAGGGTTCAGGCCATCTAAAACATAAACTTACAACTCTGGAAACCCAAGTTTTGACCATTCCCATGATATTGCCAATATTACATGCCTTTCAAATAATAATAATAATAAAAGACTTCATTTCTAATTCGATATGTCGTGCTTTTAACATACATTCATTGCCACATTTTTATCTTTGCTACATTTACTTTATGCATGTGTTTTCTAATTGGCTAATATCCTACTTAATAGGTCAAGGTCAATCACAATATTATTATATTTTTTTTATTATGACATTGTACATTGTGTCTGTCTTACCCAAAATGGGCATTTAGGTCTGACCCAAAATGGGCATTTAGGTCTTGTATGGTTATCTGATTATAAACCATTTCTGGGCAAGTTTTTGGATTTCTACAAATCCGAATAGCTAAATTTAGAACAAACAAAATCTACTTGATGTTTTCTTTTTTAACTTTTTCACTTTATAATTGAAACAAAAGGTCATTTAGATCTTTTTAACGAAGGTCTTGGACTAAAGAGTGACTGGCTTTTATTTTAGAGAAAACATGAAAAATCAATAAGAAACACACACAGGTGGGATTGTTTCACCTTTGTCATCTTGAAAAGATGGGGCCTTTTTTTTTTTTTTTTAAATCTTGGTGTCGAAAAAATCATTTCACCTACGTCATCTTGCAAAACCCACAAGCCATTGATTCTGGTAGGATCAAAACAATACTGGCACTCATTTTATCTTTTTAGACTTTGAGCAATATAAAAAAGCCATATAATGTACAGTTTTGGTTTATCTAACTAGTTTGAGTAACCATGCTTAAACTATGAGCATGTATATAAGCATAAGAAAATGTCATAGTAGTATTGATAGGGGCCTACATTTTAAAATTATAATTAATTTTATGAATTGGTCATAATTAAAATTTTATAAGTATCAGAGCTAAACTAGAAAATAAAACTTACAAGAGTAATTTAAGATTTTATGTGAATAAGAAATTAATACAAATTTCAGGTGAAACTTTCCCATATTAAAAGAAAAATATTCTTTATAACTTAGATGCTACAATAGAATTTAAAACAGATGTCTACAATTAGTGGCGCCGTAAGACAAAAGTTCGAAGATTGAGGGCACATTTGTACGGCTTCAAGGAAGATCCTTTAGATTAATTTCTTGTGAAAAATAATTTGAGAAACAAAAAAGTGAGAAAATTGATAAAATTAAAATATAAGTATATGAAAAAAAAAACTAAGCATATAAATTCTAATTAGAAAACACTTTAGGATAAAATTAAGCCATAAGAATGGATCAGTAGTTCAATTTGTATTCTCATTGATTGAAATTCTCATATATTGTAACATACATATTTATAAAGAAACAACCCTTAGAATATATTAATAGTGTTCATATATGAAATAATGCATGGTGTATATTTCCATGCAGCATCTATATCATGGATTGGTTCTTTCATTTCTCGTATATCTAAGGCCACCCACCCTATTGTTAACAACTCTAACATTTTTAATGGACTTTTATGCAAAAGTTTAATGTGAAGTTGTGGGTAGAGTATGCTTTCAATAACTACAAGAAGTGCTTTACCAAAATAATAATAATAATAATAATAATAATAATAACTACAAGAAGTGAGAGGTTGTGAGCTAGTTTGGTCTCCTTTAAGAAATCATGTGAGTGTTATGGTGCATATTTGCCTATAGCAATTGTGAAATATGTCACGACCCGAGCCCAGGGACCGGGGGTCAGAGGAAGGTCTAACCAGTGACACACGTACTCCCGTGCATGCACACCTAGACCCCGTCCAAACATGCACACACAAGGGATCAATCACACGAGCAAAAGACTGAACGCGGAAGCTGTACGTATCAAGGCATACCACAAATATACCAAAAGACCTAGGAGATTACAAAACGATATACACTGATGATAAGAACAAATACATGAACGTATGACAATAGAGCGGGCTTACAACAATCCAAAAATCAAAATACAGGTATTACTCAAGGCCCACTTCACAAGTACAGAAAATCCCCTCAATAGACGTCAACACAAAGAATGGGGAAAACAAAATGATGCAAACCGTACTCTGGAGGATGGATCAAGTCCACTCCTCTAGGCCGGAGGGGGCCTCGCGAGCCTCTCCTGCAATCGGGTCGACCGACGCAGGTTCGGAAGAGGGATCTGAGCCTGCAACACACAAGACAAACACATAAGTACGACGACTTAGCAAAGTATAAGCCAACAAGATGATAACACGAATCGTGTCTAAGACTGAATAATACTGAACAATAGTCATGATGCAATATCCATAGAAACCATGATCGTATACTAAGCAAGTGTGCGAATGCATAATGAATAAGCATGCTATCAGGATCACAAACAGATAACACTCAAAGTGGCAACTACATTGGCCATTTTCTCCCTTACGAGAGCGGACGGAATGAGAACACCAGCGACCGGGCCAGGGCACGCATGGGTCTCTAGTTCCCGGGGTCCGGAGTCCCAGGACGGAAACACTCTGCAGAGGCAAACACATAAACTACACCAAAGTCAACCCCGTCGGGTATCCTAAGGCTGAGGCTCAGTAGTGCCAATACCAATCACAATCAAGCGGATGATGCACCTCGATCACTGATCACTTATCACTTATCACTTATCACTTATCATACTGAACGAACAATAGGAAGTGCATCACATAAACTGATACTGAATACAAATCATACGGATAACTGATACTGAATGCCAATACTGAATGCATAATACGGATACTGATACTGATACGAAATGCAATACAGAGACTGAAAACAATCATACGGATAACTGATACTGAATATACATAAACAAGTACAAGAAGTGCTGACACTAAGTAGCAATCATAATCACTGACTCATAACTGATGCAAGTACTCCAGTGGAGCAACGGTAAACATAATACACAATAATAGAATGGTTCCGCCCGGGCTTCGCTCTGGGGTTGCTGCATTTCCACAGAATCGAGAGGTCCAGCGCAGAACACATAAGAGGGCATAACCGAAATCAATATGCTGTACAATTCAGAATGCTTATACGAATCAAGGTCAATTACAAACCAATCCTACACTAATTATCCAGTGCTTCTAACCGTGCATGTTGATGTAGTTTTAAGATGTTCGATGCACCATTGTCTAGTGTTGCAGTGTCTGGAGTGTGCACCGAAGTCCCTTAAACCAACACCCATGGGGAGGTGCTAAACAACTGGATAACAAGCATGAATGATTCACAGCCCTTGAGATCATTCACGTCATTCAAACATTCCATTGGGCATGTCCAGGTTAGCTACATTCTAACATGAAAGTCATATACGGTCGTTTGCTTAAACCTAGTCCCTTTTCATTCAATTCTCAGGGTCTCACGGTGTAGCCGTAGGTAACCTTACGGCTTAGCCGTGGCATCTTACGGCTTAGCCGTAATATGCACTGCGGCTGAGCTGAGGTTCCCCAGATATCCCTTCGGATTTACGGCTCAACCGTATTTTGCTCTACGGCTCAGCCGTATCCTGGTCCACGGCTTAGCCGTAAGCCAATGTACGGCGTAGATCAGGCTGGGCCGTAGAAGAATGGCAATTTGCCAACATCCAGTTATTTTCAGATAACAGACTGTATTGTTCTACGGTTCAGGTTACGGTTTGGTCTCGGCTTAGCCGCAAGCCATTTTACGGCTTAGCCGTAGCACATTTCACGGCTTAGCCGTGAGTGCACGGACTCATTTTCCTGAAATCATTACAGTCATTCAGAAACGGCACAAAACCACCGAAAACAGCAAAATAACAGCAGAACTGACTGAAAGGGGCTGTTTAACACTGAGATACACACTGAAGAATCAAACCACAACAATCAAATCCATATCAATTGGTGTTTATACAACTTGAGCTTATACTTGCCTCACGGACGAAATCCACGCGCTAATTGGCTCAGTCCACCGGAATCACACACACTAACGAGCTCCTTTCTTCCTCCCTCAAGCACAGAAACAGAAATGGAGAAGGAGAGAAAGAGAGCTGTCGAGAGAGAGAGACGAACAGAGAGCGAGAGAGACGATCGAGAGAGAGATGGAGTTGGTGGGGATATTTATAACTTAAGTTGAGCCAAATTTGCAAACAAGTCCAATTAGCTTATCCAATTGTCAGTTTGAGTCAAATGACGGTCCAACGAGAGCAAACGAACTCATTCGGATCCAAGACAGTTACGAAACTCGACAAGCTTGACGAAATACACGCGCTGACGTCAAAATGACGCAAAACTGACAAGGTCAATCAAAAGCCAAAATTACGAAAAAGGGCTCAAACTAACGAGGCCAAGTCAACTCAACCCAAACGATCTCTCTACAACTCAAACCAAACAGAAACAAAATCAAAACACTCTTAGCGATAAAACACACGCAATTACACACTAAACCGGGTCAACTCGGGTCGGAGTGTTACAAAATAAATTGGATCTTTTACCTCCCAAGTATAATGATGCACATAGGTTGTGGATTGGAAGGTGGCACCATGGTTAGTGGCAGACCCAAAGTTTTGAAAACAAGTAAGGAATTTTCCTGTGGAGTTTGAAAGCAGACATGGAAATTTTCTGTAAATTTTTAAAGAAAAACCAAGATTTTCACTATGGCTTTATAAGCGTACTGGAGTCCAACAGCTACGTCATAGGTCTACCCTTGACCATGGTGAATTTGTACTCATATCTATCTCCATAGACTAGACCCCCGTGAAACATGGAAGCTCTGTATTGTCGCTAAAACATGTGTGATTTGTGTCTTATCCTCACATGTGTGGGTCCCTATTACCTCACATCTGTAAGTTGTGTCTTATCTCCTTACATGTGCAATTCTTTATTACCTCGCATGTATAAGTTGTGTCTATGTCCTCACATGTGAGGGTCCCCACTACCTCGTATGTGTGAGTTGTGTCTATGTCCTCACATGTGCGAGTCTTCATTACCTTACTTGTATGGGTTGGATAGTGTTTGTATTCAGATCCCAGTGTACCCTTAGCTGGGTTAACCAAAAAGAAAAAAAAATGAAAAACCAAATCCAGTTCCAATTCCATATCTAAACAAAGATAGGGTTGGGAGCCAGTAAAGGATCTGCCTCTGTAGCTCCAAAGATGATCTTCACCAATTCTTTCTCTGCCCATACTCTACAAATCTGTGGTGCTGGATGCTCAATGCATTAAATTGCTCTGTTCAACCAATCTCCCCTTCTCCTTTAAGCTTATAGGCCGCTTTAACTTCAGGCATAATGTCTTAAGATGACCGATTTTGTGTTGTCATCTTCTTTGTTGTTGCTAATACAATTTGGTTACAAAGAAACAATTAAATCTTCAATGGAGTTGTTCCTACTTCGTCTTTAGCCAAGCATCTAATTAAAGAAATGATATACATTATATAGCCAACTTACTAGGTACAAGCACATTTGTCTTTCTCTCTCAAATACAACTCTTTCTGGGAGTGACTACTCCTTTGTAGTCTTTGTAAGCTTTTTTGTTTTTTTTTGTTTTTTCATTTTTTTGCTTCCTGGTTGTTTCTTCTGTATTTCTTCTTTTTGGAGCTAGCTCTCTAGCTTCCTTTTCTTTTTCTAATATATTCTGCCATTTAGCAAAAAAAAACCTAAGATAGGCATAATAGTATAATTGTAAGAAAGCTATATTTGTTTTTGTTATAAGTTAAGATGTATATTAAAACAAGAAGAAATACATGGGTGATAACTCCCCAGAGAGCCAAAATAAGAAATGTACATGCTCAAGAGAGCCAAAGAAACAAAACCACGAGAAAAGAACAAGAATGGGGCTAGGGAGAATGATCCTGCATTAGCTTGATTAAGGTGTCAGTTAGCCTGGGGACGAGGCTTTTATGAACATATGCTGATTGATTGCTTCTAAGAAACTCAAGGATATGTTGGAAGAACAACAGAATAAGCTTGGTTGCTGGAAGAAGATTGTTGTTGAAGACAGCTTCATTGCGTGCAAATCAAATGGAAAAGATGAGATGGAAGAAAATTGAACCTATGATTTTTCTTCCTAACTCATCTCTGCCTAAAGATAGTGCATGCCAATAGATCTCAATTGAGAGAAAATGGGGATGAGGACAGTAGAAGGTTTTCAATATCCAATCCCAGATGATGACTGGATAAGGGCAACTGAAAAAGAGATGAAGGTTTGTTTCTAAGTTGGACTTACAAAGAGCACATCTTGGAGCCAGTTGGATGCCCATGGATTGTGCCCAAGCCTGTGTAGGAGTCCTCCTGTGAAGAAACCACCAGATGAAGCAGGAAAGCCTTTTGTGGATGAACTTATTCCAAACTAGGGTAGCCCAAAGCTCTAGTCCTGATTTGCTCCCAAGCTTCTTTCAATGTTAGGTTGCCTGAGGAGTTTCCTTCCCATCTGAGTTCATTTGTGGAGGGGGCAATTCCCAAGTTAATGGATTCCGTCTGCCTTAGGATTTGAAGGGTAGCTGGAGGAAGGAAGTCTAGGAAGGTCCATGTTCTGTCTCTGAAAATAGCTAAAACTTTTTCCAAGTGAGAGAATCTAAGGACTAGAAACCTCGGAGCAATGAGAGAGAGATCCAGCCATTTGTCATACCAAATACTGATGGAGTTCCCATCTCCAAAGTCCATCTGCTTCCTGCTTGGAGAATCTTAGCCAAAGCCCTTGTTTTACTCCAAATGCAAGAACCTACAAGTTGGTTACTATGGTG
This sequence comes from Sextonia rubra, assembly GCA_037013555.1. Lineage (NCBI taxonomy): Eukaryota > Viridiplantae > Streptophyta > Magnoliopsida > Laurales > Lauraceae > Sextonia > Sextonia rubra. The sequence continues at coordinate 47,305,332 of JASUAD010000001.1, forward strand.
CTAAATTGGAAAACTCCTGAAGTACCTCCTTTTGAACCAAGAAGCCCAGAGAGAGGAAGATGTCATGGCTTGCCAACCTAACTTGAGCATACAAGCTTCATTTAACTCAGCGATTCTCCTGATTCCCAGGCCTCCTTCTCGTTTTAGAAAGCATATAAGCTCCCATCTGATAAGGTTTCTTTAGGTTTGATTGGAGTTAGATGGCCATAGGAAGTTTGTCATTATTCTTTCAATTTGTAGGCAAGCTTTAACAGGGATGGGGGTGGTAAGAGCGATATGAATTGGGAGGCTGCCCAAAACATGCCTTATAAGAATAAGATGACCAGCAAAGGAAAGACTTCATTTTCCAACCATCTAGTCTAGATCTTAAGACTTCCAAAACCCTTGTGAAGTGTCTATGTCTGAGGTTGCCCACAAAGAGAGGGATTCCAAGGTAGGAAGATGGAATATTTGCTTGTGGGATTGCAAGGATGGAGTAAATTGTGCAATGTCTGGAGGAGCTATATTTTCCAATGAAGAGATGGATTTTTGAAAGATTAAAAACTTGTCACAACCCGATCCCAGAAATCGGAGGTTAGAGAAAACCTAACCAGTGACACACGTACTTCCATGCACGTACACCTAGACCTCATCTAAGTGTACATACACAAGGGATTAATCACATGTGCAACAAGTGTACGTGGAAGCTGTAAGTATCATGGCATACCACAAGATAATAAAAGACACGATGATTACAAAAGATTGGATTGATTTACAGCAATGTACAACAAAATAGAGGGACTAGTCCATAACTGCAAAATACAAATATAAACCAAAACCCAAAATACAATCCACAGAAAAATCCCCCAGATAATCTAAGACACAAATGGAGGGGAAAACAAAATGATGCAAACCGCTCTCAGAAAAATGGATCAAGTCCACTCCTCTAGGCCGGAGGGGGCTTCACGTGTCTCTTCTGGAGTCGGGTCGACCGACGTGTCTCTTCTGGAGTCGGGTCTCTTCACGTGTTCTTGGGTAGAGAGGGGTTTGAGCCTGCAACACCAAGAACAACTCATAAGTACAATGACTTAGCAAAATATAAGCCACAAGAAGATAACACGAATTGTGTCTATCAATGAGCCAAAGTAGTAATATGCAACAATCCATAGTGATCATGTTCGTATACTAGGCAAATAGTGCATATGAATAAGTATGCTATCAGAATCATACACAGATAACCTATCGAAGTGGCTACTATATTTGTCATATTTTTCCTTTTGAGAGCAATCGATATGAGAAAACCATCGACCGGGCCAGGGTACGAATGGGTCTCCAGTTCACAGGGTCTGGAATCCCAGGAGAAAAGCACTCTGCAGAGGCGGTCACACACTATGCCAAAGTCAACCCCGTCGGGTATCCTGAGGCTGAGGCTAAGTCGTGCCATGTATAAACAATCTCAATCAAAACATATGATGCACATCAATCAAACTCACATACATATCACTTATCACAATCACAAGCTATCACAACAAACGAAACATAGTAAGTGCATCACGTACTGATACTCAATAGGATACGAAGAGCCAATGCGAAGAAGCACCGACGAATGGTTACAAATAACGAATCATCACTGAGGCAAGAACTAAGTACTCCACATACTCCACATGAGCAATAACAAATACACAGTAGTGGATTGCTCTTGCCCGGGCTTCGTTCTGGAGATGCTGCTACATTTTCCACAGATTCGAGGGGTCCAGCACACAACGCTTAAGAGGGCAAAAAGACCGAAATCAAGATGCAGTGCAATTCAAATCTACCTTAAGGAATCAAGGTCAATTACAAGTCAATCCTAACCTAGTTGTCCAGTGTTTCTAACCGTGCATGCTGATGTGGTTTTAAGGTATCCGATACACAGTTGTTCAATCGAGGAGTGTTGCATCTTATTACGAAAGTGTATCAAAGTCCCTTAAACGAACACCCATGGGAAGGTGCTTAATAGTTGGACAACACACATGAATGAATCATAGCCTAAAGGATTATTCATGAGATATATATATATATCTTCCATTGGGCAAGTCGAGTTACCTACATTCTACTTCGAAGGCCCTACAAGGTCTCAATATGAACCTATCCTATTCAGTCATTTTCACTGGGTATACGACTTAGCCTTGCTTTGCTCTACGACTTGGCCACGACGAGGTCACGGCTTAACCCTAGGCCAATGCACGGCTTAGCCGTAGCTTAACCATAAAAGAGTCGTAGATTTGCCAACTCTCAGTTATTTCAGGTGTCACCCTGTATTGATCTTCGGCTAGGTCACGGTTGGGCTTACGGCTTAGCCGTAGTGTATTTTACGACTTAACCGTAGCACATTTCACGACTTAACCGTGAGTGCGCTGGGTCAATTTCCTGATACAGAAGTACAGAAATAGCGAATTCTCAACTGAATGAAGCAAATAAGAGCAAAACTTACTCAATAGGGCTGTACATCAATGATCCATACAAGAAGAGTACACATACACACAATCAAAGCATTACAAATAAGTGTTCAAGCTACTTGTGCTTATACTTGCCTCAAATGGACACCACACACACACCAGTCGTTGTCTTGGGCTCAATCCGCTGTCCAAACACAATTTTACTCGTCAAACACTCAAAAATGCAAGGGCACGTTGCAAACATGCACCCAACTAACATAGGAGGAAGACCAAATAGGAAAAACACAACGAAACACAAAACATACCATCGAATTCACGCGAAGATGACGAGTGCACTGCTCCCTTTCTCACTTAAACAAGGAAAAAATGAAAGAAAGAGAAAGAGAGATGAATGAGAGAAAGAAGAATAGAGAGAAGACGATGGAGAAGGAAGGAAGGCGGTGGTTGGGTCTTTTATAAGATAAAAATGAGTCCAAATTGCAAGAAAGTCCACATATTTAAACAATTTACAGTTCGAGTCAAGTAGCGATCTAACGGGAGTAAGCGAGGTCATTTACGTTCAAATCAATTATGAAGATTGACGAGCTCGACGACATACACGCGTTGACATCAAGATGACGCAAAACTGACACTGTCCGATAAAAGCAAAATTATGAAAAAGGGCTCGAACTACCTAAACCAGGTCAAACTCAACCCAACTACCTATCCATTGTTCAAAACTAAAGAAAAGCAAAACCCAAACATACTTAACAACAATATCGCAATTAATTAGCCACTAATTCTGATCAAGTTGGGTCGGAGTGTTACAAAACTTGGCCTACAGCTTTTTGGTAACTTGCTAAGAGGTTCTTGACTAACTACAAACTTCTTTTGGGGGCTCTTAGAAAAAGCAAAATGTCATCTATATACAACAGATGACAAGGAGAGGGATGGATAAGGGAGACAACTTGGATTTTCATTTTCCTTTGGAGGGAGCTAAAGTAAAGGTTGATAATTTCTTCTGCAAGCATGAACAGGTAGGGGAATTGGGGGTTGCCTTAACGAAGGCCATAAAAAGAGCCAAAGAAGCCACAAGGAGCTCTGTTGACTAGGATTGAACATTTGGAAGTGGTAATCAATTTTGTGATAATTGCAATCCATTTATCTGAGAAGTTGAAGAATTTTAAGGCTTCGAAGAGGACGGACCATTGTGATTTGTCAAAAGCCTTAGATATATCTAGTTTCATACAAAGAGTCCCACCCCTAACCTTTGAGTTTAGCTCTTGTAGAAGCTCATGAGCCATGGTAGCATGTTGATGGATGGATCTCCTTTTTACAAAGGCTACATGGTAAGGAGATATGAGGTATAGGAGGATGGTAGAAAGTCTAGTTGCCAAAATTTTTGAAATAGTCTTATATGTGAAACTGAGCAAGCTAATTGGGCGGAAGTCTGCGAAAGATTGAGGAGAGGGAATTTTTGGGATTAATGCCAAAGGGTAGGCATTAGGTGCTCTCAACAGGTGACCCATTTGGAAAAAGTGCTTCAATGCAGAACAGACATCCTTACCTATTATATGCCTTGAAGTAAAGAATGCTCTATTAAAGCCATTTGGACTAGGGGAACTGCTCTTGCTGAGGGAGAAGACTGCCGTCTTTATCTCCTCGTTGGACAGGATAGCAGTTAGGAGAGCATTATCATTTTCAGAAACTGTCGGGTCTCGCACTAGAAATAATTGTTCTGCAAGGGTTTCTTGGTGGGCTTGGAATTGGTTGGAGAAAAATTCTACCACCTGTTGCTTGATAATATCAAGGTCTTCTATGGTCTCTCCATTCGAAGAGATATTGGCAATTTTATTGACTCGTCCTTTTCCTTTTGTTGAAAGGTGGAAAAAAGCCTTATAATGGGATGCTGTGGCTATAAAAAGCCATATAATGGGATGTTGTGGCTATAAAATGGTGTATGATTAATGATAGTAGACTCTCACGGTTAAGCCATGAGACCACTAAAAATGAAGGAAAAGGGGAAGTATTATTAAGAGACCTTGTAGGGCGTTCGTGTTGGATCCCCGTACCCCTTAACTTGTCTAATGGAATACATGAATATCATGAATCGTTTTAAGGGCTATGATTCATTCATGCGTGTTGTCCAGTTGTTAAGCACCTCTCCATGGGTGTTGGTTTAAGGGACTTCGATGCACCTTTTCAATACATTATAATACCCAAAAGATGAACAACTTTGCATCGAACAACTTAAAACTATATCATCATGTACGGTTAAAAACAATGACAACTAGCTTAGGGTTGACTAGTAAACTATCGGAATTCCATGAAAATAACTTGAATTGCATAGAATGTTAGCTCCAGTTATTGCCTTTCATTCTTTTACTATTGTTTTGACTTGTATTTGATTTGACTTGAACGATCATATTCTTGTGATTAAGCTTATTGTGGTATGTTTTGATACATGTACGAATTGGACTTGAATTGAATTGACTTGCATTATATAACATGATTAATACATTCTGGTTCTATTTAGCTTCAGCTTTATGGTACCTGATGAGGTCGACTTTGGCGTAGCATGTTTGTTGCTGCTGCAGTGTACTCTTGTCTTGGGGTTTTCGGACCCCAGGAACTAGAGACTCATTCTCACCCTGGCCCCGTCGATGGTGCTCTCAACACATAAATCCCTAAAGGGAGGATATGGTCGATATAGTAGCCACCTAGTAAAGTATATCTGTTCAATGATTTTTATATCATGTTTTATTCATATGCACGATTTGCCTAGTATACTAAATTGAAACTCTATGTATAATCTCCTGTTAATAATTCTTGTAGATACAATGCGTGTTACCTTAATGTTGCTTATGCCTTCCTGAATCTTCGTATTCATTGGTTCTTCTTGGTGTTGCAGGCTCAGATTTCCCTTCCGATGCCTTGCCAATTGCAAGATTTCAGAGGAAATCATAGAGGCCTCATCAGGGCTTGATGAGTGGATATGATCCATCCACCCCGAAGAGCGGCAAGACATGAGGATAGGTTTCCTTTTGCTATGTGGGATGTATCTTGTTTCTATATTGGAGTATATCTCCCTTCATTTTGTGTCTTGTCTTATCAAAACTTTTTTTTTTCTCTCTTGTAAAGTCAGGGTTCCTTTTTATTGTATATTTCGTAAATAATGTTTTCTTTTATATTTGGTGTGTCCTCTAAATTATGTGATGATACTAATAGCTTCCACATACAATGACATTGCACGTGTGATTTTTTCTTGTGCGTGTGCACTCGGACTAGGTCTAGGTGTGTATGTACGGAAATAAGTGTGTCACTGATTAGGTTTAAACTTAATCCTTGATTTTTTTGGCTCGGGTCGTGACAATATGTATGTGCATGGGTACATTCTCGGTAATTTTGTAACCATCTTTTTTTTTTTTTGTAAAAATTTTGTATTAGTTTGAAATGGCTAAAAATGTAATTTTTAACTTTAGCCCTAACTATTCTCGACGAAGTTAAAAGGGAAAAGGTTTTAACTCTAACCCATCTCCAGCAGTAAAAAAAAATGAAAAGGAGGAAGAAGAAAAGGGAAGAAAGGAATGTTGGATTATGAAATATAAAAAATAAACTTGCTACTACTCTGTTTTTTTTTCATTAGGTTTAATTTTTAACATTATTAAGTAATTGTTGGTTTGTTGCATCTAAAGATTCTAATATATTTTAATTATTAGCATATTATATCATTTACATTTTAAAAAATATAATTTTTTATAGACGTACTCCAGCCGTACCCATAACCTATTTTCTTTTTTTTTAATTTTACCATATCAACATACCCATATTGATACCCGTGCTTCATAGCTGAATTGCAGTTACTTGAACGTGGACTTTGGAAATGTGGGTTTCTTAGTACAATAACGGGCATGAGTGGCAGAAACGAATGGGGAATGGCTTCATTTTGTAGTTAGATTTATTTATTTATTTATTTATTTATTTATTTATTTTTATTGACTGGGGCTTCGAGGTTCAAATGGGGACCCGTCCTATTATGGTCAAATTTTACTTTGGGTTGGTCAGGTTTGAGACGTGTATGGGTTTCAAAATTTTAACTTGATTACGGCTCAAGGCGAGTTCGTGTTTTTTGTTGTCTGACATGCCCTAATTTTTTGTAAAATATAGAAAATTCCATTAGCATAAGCAACCGTGAATATAGATGTCATACTACTAAAGGTCAAGAGGGTTGGAATAAAATTTTTATTTTTAAAATAAATTAAATTAAATAATATGAAGCCTAACTCAACCTATACCTGTCATGGGACAGATTTGATATTACAGGCCTTTAAATCCATCATAGGTTGGGTATGGGGAAACTCATTCGTCAATCAATCGAATAGAGGTTTTTTTTGCTCTCCCTACAGTGAAGAAAGAGATGCACCTAAACATTGAAACATATTTGTTTGGGAGCCCATTTTCCCATGAATAAATTTTAAACGGTTTGTATTCCTTATAAAAGAATTTTGTTATCTCAAAATCTATAAATATTTAAGACATTGAACTAATGTAAGATCCTAACTGTGAACAGTGGATGTATTTAAATTCACATGGAAAGAGATGTGAAAGTGACAAATAATGGAATACATTTCACACGTGCCAGACTTATATACTTAAATTTAACATATTTAACATTTTGCATTTGTAAATTGCATTTATGCTTTTCATACATATATCCAAACGACCCCTAAACATTTTGATATTTAATGGGTCAAGAAAAAATTGAGAAAATTTAGATTAAAATCTTGGGCATATGGAAGTAGCAAAAATAAAAGACAAAGATAGGTATTTAGTCCACAAGGCCTATTTCGATGCCTCACTTTATTATGGTGCTCTTCTATTAAAGGGCCCATCAATATTTCTTCAAATGTGTCTACTATCATATGAATATGATTTTATTTACATACAATTTTTATACCTCATTTATATTTTTGATGTGAAAATGAGTGTAAAAAAATGACTATGAGTAAATATTATACATGCTTATCATTTATATATATATATATATAAATGGGTGTAAACAAACGGCCACAAATGTAAATGTTTTTTTAATTGGCTGAATCCATTGGTACTGTCAAAAATTTATTTTCTAGTTGGTGTGAAGAAAAAGACTAAGTACACTTTCTAGGACTTTCCTTGATTCATATGCACCGGTAATTCTGCTCACATCTTTTCACAAATGTACCTCTTCGGGGTCAACCATGTTTTTTTTTTTTTTTTTTGGTAGAAGAAGGGGTCAACCATGTTAACATCCTCTGAAGATCAAGATGCACCCACCATAAACCTTATTTCATTAGACCTTCAACAGTATCATTCCCTTCTAAGAAAAAGAAAAAGAATTCATAAAATATTTGCCTTTTAAAAAAATTAGGGTTTTACTAAAAAATTGAACCCTTCAAAACATCCAAACCTTCCAGAAATAATTAGACATCCATAGAACATTGGAACCTCAGAAAATCTAAATATTCCAAAAGATTAAACCTTCGAACAAGAAGTGAACCATGGCTTTTCTCCCTTCTCTGTTCTTCTGTACAATTTCATTTGAAAATATGGTGATTGAATACAATACTGTGTTATATGAGAGCATTAGATGGCCATTGAAGTAGTGAAAGGTAGTGTTGACTTTTAGAAATATAAAATGAAAAGAAGCCACATGGTTTCATTTGAAATCATCTATAGACATGTAGTATCTTGGTTGAACACGTGGCCATATTATCTGGTCGAAGATGGCACAGTCCATCTTTAAAATGAAATAGAGTATATATCTTCCACCGACCTTATGAAATCTTTAATTAATTATTATTTACAAAAGGCATATATGTATATATCGCAATTTTTTAAGAAAAAATGCCCCTCTTGGTTGGAGCCCACTGAGATGTATAATGATTATGGAAATCCATTTGATATGAAAATTCATATGAGGCATACTTGTATAAAAAATCTTAATTTCATATGATCATCTTAACCTTTTAATCTAAAGCTTTAAAATCTAATGGTTTAAAAGTATCATTTTATTGTGATTTCAATTAACGGTGAAATAAAATTGGATAAGTGTCAAATTTAGACATGTGACCATATATAAGATAGTACTGTATATAAAAAGACTAAATTAACTCAACATGGATTCCATGACCAAAAAATGAAAGTGCGGAAAAGGGACGTTTTTAAAATTATATGTATATATAGATTTGTGTGTGTAGGGGAGCCAAAACCTAAGGAGAGACCGACCCTAATTTGTGGGCTTCTTGGGAAGAACAGTCTTCACAGGAGACCCACTTTAATCTAGGCGCCTACATATTGACGAACAGTCGCACTGTCTAAAATAACATTTTGTGGATGGTCCAACACAATCAGTACCTTCACTTTTCTGTAATCACTTTTGTTATTAGAATCTTCTCTGAGCCTTAATTAAACCATGCAGCTAGAACTGATTTAGTGGGGAAGTGTGAAGGGAAAGTCCCCGGCCCCACAACGAACAAATCCAGATGCGGGGAGACATACATCCACTAAAATTTGCTAGCTTCCAATAATTGAGAGATCGGATACTTTCCTATAAAGGCTATGGAAGAATTTTTTTATTACAAATATATGTGCCCGATTTGACGTAAGAAACTTTTATACGCAGTCCAGCCCCCAGAGCTCACTTACACGAGCGTCTAATGGTGGGGAGGGTATATGAAGAGGTTTTCTTATTCATTATGAATAAGGTCAGAAAATAAAAAATCATTCTCTGTACAATCTTAAATTTTAATATCATTTTAACCCTAGAATTTTCTTTTTCAATTCAATTCAATAGTGAATTAAGATTTAATGAGTATAAACTTAGACCTCATTAATCGAAAGTTGGCCTAAGTGGGCCTCATAAAGCGTTTTAGGAGAAAATTTTCCTTCGATGTAAATAATAAAGCTCTCCAAAAGTCCCGGTGAATTGGATTGGAACACTTAAAAACCCATTACGGGGTGAGAGAATGTGGCCTTTGTGCTTTTTGCTATTGCTTGAGAGGAATTTTAAACTATCCTATTCTATCGCCCACCGCTCATCCCTAGTGCTCTATTCCTTTGCTAGTGCTACTTGTTGGTTTTTATGTGGGTTTAAAAAAAATTCAATGTGCTTTTCATAATGCTTTCCCTTCTTTCTTCTTACTTCTTACTTCATGTAGAGGCAAAAGATACCTTTGTGTGTTTGCTAGAGTCTCACATTAGAAATGAGTAAAAGCTTTGAAGGCTATATATGTAGTTCCTTATCATATATATATCAAGTTACTTTGGGCTCTTTTGTTTTAAGCCCTATGTGTATGCACAAGTCAGCTTGGCCCCGGGAGGTTGTATCAGAAAAATGTTTAACTGGGCATGTGGCTATCCCGTGCTTCTATCCTAATTTTTCACAAATAACATACTAGTTATATCATGCCTCACCCTACACGCATGCATGTCTTAACCCATCAAAAGACCTCATGCAAAGTAAGGATGCAAGCTTTAGATATAATCACAATCACTTTCTTCTCTATAGTTGAGGATATTACAATCTACCTCCCTTAGGGCTGCACGTCCCTGTGCAGTAGTTTGCCAGCCCTCTTGGCCCGCCCTCATAAGAAGGTGCCCACTTGCACCATGCCACGACAGGGACCCACACTCGAACTAATCAAGAACCTGTCTCTGATAACATGTTGTCACGCCCCACCCTAGACGCATGCATGATATTGTCCGTTTTGGCTAATGGGCCTCACAGTTTTGCTTTTGGTAGGCCTTAACCCATCAAAAGGCCTCATGCAAGGTAAGGGTGCAAACTCTACATATAATTCCAATCACTTTCCTCTCTGTAGTCAATGTAAGACTCGAGGATGTTACAATAAAGAATAGTGGGTGGCTCGGTGAGGAAGGTTGTCTTCGCCTGAGAGAAGAAGAAAGAAAGAGAAAGAAGGAGGGGTGAAGAGAAGATGGGACCGTTTGGATGAGAGGTGACAGAGAAAGAAAAACAGAAAAAAGGAAGCAAGAAGGAAAAAAAAGAAATAGAGAAGGATTGTCATAGCAAAAAAGATTGGATTAATTGTGAAGAAAAATCAACGAGGAAGAATAGGGTGAACAGTGCATGAAGGAGAAGAATGCAGGGAGAAGAACGAGAAACAGAAGGTGGGTTCGAGTTGTAGAAGATGAAGTGACAGAGAAAGGAAGAAGGAGGAAACAAGTAAACAAGAAGAAGAAGACACAGGAGAAGAAAAGGAGAAGATGGCAGTGGGCCCTGGTGCTAGCCGAGAAACTTGCAAAAGAAGAACGAAGGAGAAGAACAAAGAAGAAGGTACGTGAAACAGTGTCCGAGCCTGATGGTTGAACCACGATGATGGCTCCAAGGTTGGGTTCGGTAGCAAACAGAGAGAAACGAGGAAGACAATGAAGAAGAAGGAAAACTGGTTACAGAAAACAAACTGGAGAAGAAGTAAAGGAAGAAAAACGGCAGAGAAAAAGAGAAGAAGAAAGAAAGTGAAAGAGTCCCAGGCCCGATGGTTGATGGGTTAGGCCAGGCTCGGCGGGCTGGCAACGGAGGTCTGGGTTGCATGGGTTCCAAAGGACCATGAAAGATGATCAGAGAAATTGGATTGAGTATGATAGCAGACAGAGAGAGATGAACCATGCTAACAGTGAGGTTAGCCAAAACGATGGTTATGGTGGCCCAAGCACAATGACTGGATGGCTTAGGTGTATGGCTCTTATGCAGTGGCTTAAGGTGATGATGATTGAGGGTGAAGATCATGGTGACCACGGCTGGATGATAATGGTAATGGATGTAATGTCTTCGCATAAAAATAACAAGATGAAAAGAACCAATATGCACATGCTGAGGTGGAAAATATGAGAACAACTGTCACAACCCGAGCCCAAGAAATCGGGGGTTAACCTAAATCTAACCAGCGACACACGTACTCTAGTGCATATACACTTAGACTCAGTCTAGATGCACACGTACAAGGGAAAATCACACGTGCAAACGTGTACGCGGAAGCTGTAGGTATCCAAAAGCTTACAAAAAGGTTAGAGATTTACAAACTGAATCCAATCACAAATATACAGAACCTGAATAAACCAATGACAAAGAAAGAAGACAACATGCAAGTAAGCGAATGTCGCACTCCGATGGAATGATTACACACACTCCGCGAACCTGAAGAGACAGCTGGAGTCTCCCCTGCAATCCGAAGGACCGACGAGAACTCGATCACGGAGTCTGAGCCGCAACACTTAGGACAACTTGTGAATACAATGATTTAGCAAAGTATAAGTAATGACAAGATAACACATGTGGTATCTAATAGCATAAAAGACATACATAATCATAGCAGTTTAATTTCGTATTCTAGGCTATCGTGCAGTCAAATTAAAACATGCTCTAAAATTATGAAAAATTGCTCATGTCTACCTAAACCAGGTCAAACTCAACCCAACTACCTATCCATAACCTGGAACAAAGCAAAAACAAAGACAAAACACTATTAGCGACCAATCCATCAGTAATTAGTCGCTAAACTAGATTAAGTTAGGTCGGAGTGTTACAACAACTTATTACAGAAACTTGCAACTGAAGTAGAAAAGGCAAAAAAAGGACCATACCTTAAGTAGAAAAACCTTGGAAAGAAGGAGAGAAGAGAGAAAAGTTTGATTTGTACGAGAGGCTAGAGGAGAGGGGTTCTATATAGAGAAAGAGCAAGAAAAGAGTCCAAAGATTTATAGTCTTAGCCAAAGAAGTTTAATTTGAATGGAACTCCATCCCAAACAGAGTGAGGATAAGATCAAGACGAATTAAGAGGTTTAATCCAGATAAAATTTCCAACTTAATCACAACTCTAAGATTCTCTATCTCTAGTGATTTATGGGGCCCACATAGCAACTAATTCATTATCCAAATTTAAATAGCATAAAATCATAAAAAAAATAATAATTACATGTGGGGCCTATCGAGATTAAATCAAAGGTCCGGATTAATTCAAATTTAAAAATAAAATTCGGGTCATTACATCTTTTCCACCTTAAGGAATTTGGTCCTTCAAATTTTACATATATAGTGACAAAAATTCGAAGATACCACGTCAAAATTGAAACCCATGAGATACCACGTAAAGATTCTTTTCGGTACCTAGGCTCGATGATTAGTAAGGATGGGGAGATTGACGAAGATGTGAAGCATAGGATAAGAACTGGATGGTTGAAGTGGAGACTAGCTTCAGGAGTACTTTGTAATTGACAAATGCCAACAAAATTGAAAGGAAACTTTTACAGGATAGTGGTTAGACCAACTATGACATATGGAGCAGAATGTTGGCCAATTAAGAAGACACATATTCATAAGATGGATGTAGCGGAAATGAGAATGCTTAGGTGGATGTGTGGTAAAACTAGGAAAGATAAAATTAGAAATGAGCATTTTTAAAAACATTTAGGGGTAGCACTAATAGGAGATAAGATTAGAGAAACTCGTTTAAGATGGTTTGGGCATGTGGAGCATAGGCCAATAATGGCACCGGTGAGAAAAAGTTTGGATATACAGGTGGAGGGTCCATCAAGAGGTAGGGGTAGGCCGAAGAAAACATAGATGGAAGTCATTAATTCAGATTTGAAGAAGTTGCACTTATCGAAAGATTTAGCTCAAAATAGAACGGAATGGAGAAATAGAATTCATATAGCCGACCCCAATATAGTTGGGATAAGGCTTTGATGATGATGATGATGAGTGACAAAAATTCGAAGGAAATAAGTTGGGGTGTTACAAGTTATGTTAAGGTTTTTTTTAAAACCTCCAAAGATGAATGGTTTAAGGTCTTAATTATGGCGAAAAATAAAGGAACAAACAAATTGATTAATCACAAGAAGACAATGCATATGATTTTTTACGTAGAAACCCTATGCGAGAAAAATCAAGAGCACTTCTTATCTGTCGGAGCAAAGGAAACCAAGCATTAAAATTGAGCAATTACAAGTAATACTCATAATCCCTCTCCAGCTGCGACCTAACATAAGGATTGTAGCTACTTGCCGACTGCATGCCGTGCACCGCTCATCATGCTTGAAACAACCACTTTCAAACCGCAAGATGAATGAATTTTTTATGAAAAAAGATAGTTTTCTATAAGGAAGTAGAAGTACAACATCTAGAACTCAAAGCTTCAGTATAATCTTTCAAATAGCTACTCTAGAAAATAACATGTTTCTCAAATAAGTATTTAATACTTAAAATAATAAGAGAGGTGCCTTAGGGTTGAGAGAGAACACTTTAAATAAGCCCAAATTTGTGTCTCATAAGTATAGTACATGTAGAACCAAAATAGGCATGTCCCACTTCAAGAAGGAATGAAAATTGATCAAGTCAGTGGGTTTTTGCTATTCTGTGGTTCCTTCAAATGAATTGGCTTCATTTGAAAAAACTAAGTCTTTGTTTGGTGAATCTACATAGGTTCATTTGAACCAACTTTTTCTTGTTTGTACAACTGAAAATCTATAAACTTTTCGAAGTCATGACTTCGAGTTTTGTCCAATCAATGAATTTGCCAACACTCATAATCCTCACATTATGTTGTGACTGTATAATTTGTTTGTATAATGAGAGGATTATTTTCATTTGTATATATTTGTTTTAATGACTTAAGGTATCCTTCGCCAACCTAACTTTTGGACCTTTGGCCTTTAGCCCGGGGGTTTTTTTATTCTAACGAGCAAAGACTATTTCATGAGGGGTATATATATGGCTGCATACATAATACCCGTATAATGCAAAGGGTAAGAATCGAACTTGAAACCTTAAAAAATAAATCCAAGTCTCAAACCAACTAAGCCACCGCCTTAACGGCTTATTTCCATTGTATTAAAAGTGTAATTCCGTATCCTTACTTGTTTCTATTGAACTTCTTTATTGAGAAAAATTAATTAATTAATTATTTATTTTCACAAGAAATGCGTTGCACAGATAGATAAATAAATTGTATAGAAAATCATAACATTTTCCTCTCTATATTGCGGAATTCTCCCATTAAACTAATTCACCATGTGATTTTCCTCTCTATATTGCACAAGAAAGAGCATTTCACGCTTCAAAAATGATTCATTGCTCTTTATTGTTAATCATTTAAGACCATCATTCTCAAAAAACAAATTTGAAGATAGGAAAATAATTTGCAGTCATCATCGTCGAAGTATTATATCAAGTATGTCGACGTCAGTTACATGAATTTTATTTCACTATTCTAGTATATTGGGGTTAAATATTAGAATAGATTGAACTTCTTTAGATCTATCCTTACTTTTCTAACACTTCCATTGTTAGTCTACATTTAATTAGTCCAAACTATCTCAAATGAATATCTCTTAATTTATTATTTGTGGATGCTATTTCTAAGTGCTTCTAATTATTGTTATTTATGATTCTATATTTCTTAATATTATCATATATCCATGACAACATTCTTATGTTTGCTCTAGTTTTCTCCTTTTTGCATTGGTTGGTTCTTGATTGATTAACATTTTAGTGGACAAAGTTGGTTTTATTACTGTCTTGTAAAATTCTTCATGAGGTCTTGATAAATATTACAAAAAAGGATATACCAAAATAAAAAGGATAAAAGCAAAAACAAAAGGCAAGTTTATAAAAGATATTTTATCAAAAGTATATCCATGTATTTATTATTTTAATTATTTAGAATAAATTAACATGAACTCATAAAAACATGCCCTGATTGCAAATCTTTATTTTTTTAGGTTCATCGATTTAGTGAGAGACCGGATCCTCCAATCAAAGCGGCCACTTTTGAAGCGCTTCCAAACGTACTATTTGGTTGCAAGTATTTGGAGATTATTTTTCATCTTAAGCATTTTTGAAATTTCAAAAATGTTGTCATTCACGCGGAATTTCAAAATGCTCAGATTGTGCATGTTTAGGCATTTGTAATGCTGGATTCATGAAAATTTTATATTACAACAGCATCATTTAGAATGTCACTGTTATAAGTTCTTCTGGATGAAACAGATAATTCAAATTTCTATTAAGACAGTCTTCAACACAACCCGTCAGGCCACGCTACAAAAGAAAAAGAGTCACAGCATCTAAATGGACAAAATCAATCATCACACTTCGGGGCCCGTTCTTCGCTAGATTTCATGTATGGAAAATTTAAGAAGACAGTACAATTTCAAGGAGCATCAAGAAATTCTCTAGAAAAGCAAAAGGCTTTGCAATTTCTGAATTCTATCGAGGCAGTTGAGAATAACGGCACCTTTTCCTGGCATCAGTTCTTACTTGGCCCGGGCAGCGACTCTCCCTCATCGAGGGCAAAGGGACCCGCACTTACAGCTTCAGTGGGCTTTCTCATGGGTTTTAGTCTCTTGGTTGGGGTAACAAAAATAAAGAGAATTCAACACGAAAAAATCTTTTAAATGTAACCCACGCTGAAAATGACCCCGAAATTCTAAGTACACCAGTGTAGTCTCCTAGATCCTTTCTTATGTGAAAAAAAAAAGGTGGAGTTACGCTAGCGTCACTACGCTAGTGTCGTTCCCAGCTTTCTTTTGATTCTCCCTTCTTTCTTCCTCTTATTTCTTCTCTTTCTCTATCAATTTCATAATTCCAAGTCATCTTAAGTTGGCTTCCTCCCTCCTGTCTCCAATGTCAATAAGTAACTATGAGTATATCCAAGGTTTCAAATCAAGACTATGTAGGAAGAGAAGCTTTAGTGAAAATAAGGAGGCAATAATCTCACAAAATAGTCTCACAAAATAAAGAAGCTCTATTACCATGATTTCATTATTTTGTTCATCCATACATAAAAGAGGCAATAGCCTCACAAATTAGTAACACTGCTTAGATTTAAAAACAGAAGAGACCCAGCTTGTTCTCTTTGTTCCGATGGAGATAGGTTTTACAAGTGGCCCTCTACTTCAAATTATAGATTAAAGGAAGAAAAAGAAAATCTGAGTGTCATGGGTTTTTTTTCTTAGTAATCAAAACTTCTCCAATTGATAGATTAAATGAAGAAGAAGAAAATCCAAGGGTTTGGAAACTCAACAAAAAAGGGCTCCTACCAAATTTTTGCTTTTTTTATGAGCGATGAGCATCGCTAGCGTTGATCGTCTAGAAGTTTGAAAAAACTAAAAATTTTCTTCCATTCTTTTTTCATCTTTCTCCTTTCCGCCACTATAGTTTCAAGGTACGCTACCCTCTTCATTTATGTGCACTCCATCTTCTATAAGATCACAAACCATAACACTTTCATATATAACACCATCATCAGAGGCTATGTCCAAACTGAGGACCCAATTCCTGTAGTCTTCTATTATATATGTCGATATGTTAGAATGGGGACTTTTTGCCCATAACTGCACATTTTCCCCTTTAATCAAAGCTTGTACTCTCCTACTCCCTTATTCGTTGTAGCTCAACCATTTCGTCCATTCCCATGTTGTCAAATTTGGATTTTCTGTCGTTGTTTTTGTGCAAAGTGCACTCATTGAGTTCTATTCTTCAAATCTTGATACGGGAATCGTTCTAAAATCTTTGATGGCTTTTGGAAGAGGGATGCGGTTTTGTAGATAACAATGATAGATGGGTATGTTAAGAGTGGTGATACAGAGAGCACAGGTTTAAAATAAAAAAGGGCTAGTTATTTAAAAAAAAAAAAACTTCGCACCAAAAACGACCCAAAAGACTTTACATTTGCAGTAAAAAAGTATATAGTACTTTACGGTGTAAGTTCCAATTAAAGAGTGTTTTTTTGCATAAAATCCACATAAATAAAACAGGCCAGGCCAGTTGGTATGAATCGAAAGAGTAGTAAGAGTCGATGATAAAGTAGGGGAACTTTCAAAAAAGGCCTTAAAATTTTGTTTTATTTCAAAAAAAGGACATAAGTTTAAAATATTTCAAATTAGTACCTAAATCTTTTGATAAATTTTCAATTAAAGATATTCATCCATTTCAAGCTATTTTTCTTCAATTTTTTTAAAATACCTAAATTACCCTTTATTGAGATAAATTCCTTATTCAATAGTTCCTTTATATTCTCCTTATGTTAACAATTAGCATCCGCACGATAATTAGTTGTATATAATGGTTATTGAAATTATGTCATTGTTTTAAATAATTGATAAATTTTATATTTTAAGAAAATTAAAGGAAAAAGTACTAAGGAAGTACTTTTAATTACTGAATGTCCTTAATTAAAAATTTATTGTAAAACATAGGGATTAATTTAAAAAATTTTAAAGCTTATGTCTTTTTTTGAAATAAGGTAAAAACTTGAAAACCTTATTTAAAATTTTCTTTAAAAATAAGAAAAAATACATTCATATACGGAATGATGGGAGGCAAAGAAGACGTGCGAGGGCTATCGTTGCAGGAGATCACATCATGTGCTCCCTCACTGGGCATGCTGTCTTTTCCAAGGTAAAGCACCTATGTCTTTGTCTGGTAATGGTTTAGCCCCTCGCTTCCGGACAAACTAATTGGCACCGTGCCATACCCCCCACATCCTAACACCTTTCACATCTCTCTCTCTCTCTCTCTCTCTCTCCTCTCAAATCATTCGTCAACGTTCCACTCAGTAAAATATCTCGCAGTGCATGCCCATATCTTTTCCAAACCAAAAAAAAAAAAAAACAAAAAAAAACAGCATACATAATGGAATGGAATTACGTTGGAACAGCATCATTATGACACTGTTTGATGTATAGACCATCTTAACCGAATGATGGTGGCCTTCACATGGACTCAAGATTGGAAGAAAATGGTTTGCAGCAGACCAAATATGTTCTGGTAAATATGTCATGGGTAGTTGACGGTGAAAGTTTATGTAATGGGGTTTGATGAGTAAAGTAGGATGCTTGGTTAGCATGAGACGTACCCCGAGTATACTAGGGTCATGGAGTATCCGAACATTGCAGCGCATGATTGGACCAACCTATATCTATGTAGAGTGGATACACTCATCCGACTTAGTTCTCTTATAAAATCGTAGTGATAATTTTAGTTTTATTTCAAAAATTTATAAAAAAAATTTTACATTTACCCCCAACACCAACATAAAATCCTCTATTGTGCCAAAAATAAAATTATGCGATTAGATATACATCTTTCAAACGGAAACTTTGAATCCGCCATTGGTATGAAGGATGATAAAAAAAAGCATACTTAGGCAACACTGACATGGAAGACCGAAGAATGACCCATAAAATGAAGGATTAAGCTAGTTTAGAAATGAAATCTAAGCTTATTTAGAAATAAGAAAGTTCACCAGATCTCCCAATTCGCAAGTAAGGAAAAAGGAAAAAAGGAATGTGCATATAGCCCATAATGTCCTGTTGCTGATATTTTTCACATTGGAAATCGGACCTTTACCATGTCACATGTCGGGTATCTTCTTTTTAATCCCATATCAATAAAAAATATATGGAGAGTTAGATCACGGTGGTATACCATTACTTAGGTTTGAACTGTTGTGCTGCTTGCGCATTCCAAAGGCAGTGGTGGCCGGGGGGGATATTATGGAATCTGCTAAAGGGCTTTTTCTATTCACTTCATTTTTATCTCTAGAAAATTTAGTGAGTACGTAGGCCTATTAGCCTAGTTAGATTTGGTTTTTTAACCAGGCCAGCGAGGAGTGGCTTGTTTTGAGGTTTAGTTTTCAGTCTCTGCGCTGTTTGTGTTTGTTTCTTTTTAATGACTGTTTTACCGAAATAAAAATGGGGTACTGGTTTTATGTTTCCAGCCCTGTATGTGTCTTGCAGTGAACAAATATATGATAACTAGTTTCAAGATTATGAAGAAAATAAAAGATTGAAAAATCTTCATTTTAATTGTTTTGAGTGTTTAGACATAAAAACTATAATATAAAGGCGTTGTCGTCATCATCATTCAAGCATTACCTCATTTGCAAAACTTTTCCGTGCATCTCTATTTCAATCTAAGTTTTCATTAGTCTAGAGTCTAATACATTACACGTCCGTTTGGTGCTTATATCATTGAGCATGGGCGCCTACTCTTTCTAGTTTCCAATAATTTTTTTTATATTATAAAATATAAGCATGTAGTCCAAGAAGGTATACTGCTTAAATTCTTTTAGTTATAATGTAGGAAACGCTTTCCATTTAATCCAAAAGAACGATGTGTTTTAATTAGTAGCTAGTTTTTTATTTTATTTATTTATTTATTGGTAGAAGTAGCTAGATTGTATCAGCTAATATTTTCACCTCCGTGTAAAAGTTATATGGCCATCGACTCCACAGTACAGTAAATTACAGTCCAAAATGGTGATGATGGTAGTTCATAGCTAGAAATATTGTTGACGGAAGCGTCGCACCTACCCCAACAAATGGGCACATTTGTGCAACATTTGTGCAACAAAAGCAATCTATAATAGAGAAAAAAGTATTTTAATTTTTTGAGGATTTTAGTGAAAAAACCTTTTAAAGAAGGACATGATTACATAATATTAGTCCTATAGATCTTTGTTTGTTTAATTTTTTAGAATTTGACTTAGGCAGGAATATTTCCACTTACCAACGTATATGAGTAGAGTTATTCCCGCTCGTTCCTTCTTCTTCTTTTTCCTTTTTTCTCCGCTAGTTCTTCTTTTTCCTTCATCTTTAACTCAAGCTTAAAGATAAATCCAACGACCTGATTCTAATTTACTATACTCACTCATTAAACTCAAAACCATTAAACCCAAACCCAAATCCAACCCTAACCCTAAGTCCTCCCCTCCATCACCAATCAACCAACATGATTCTTTATTTGTCTTATTTTCTTCTTCATCTTCCCATTAAACTCACCAAAACCCATCATCATCATCTAGATCTACTCTCTTCTCTTCTTTATCATTTCTCCAACCTTCAAAACTACAGATCTTTCTATTCCCTTTGAAGAGATCGCTTTCACCTACTTCTCTCATCTCCACCTACAGCTTTTGGGAATAGTTTCTCTGATTAGTTATCCTCTAGGTGTTTTTCTGTTTTTTTATTTTTGTTTTTTTGTTTTTTAATTTTTAATCTTTAGGGTGTATCTTAGGGTTAAAGGAAGGATGAGGAAAAAGAAGCAACAAGTGAGGATATCCTTGCTTGTGTCAAATAACCTAAATCTAAAGAAAAAAGAATGCAAAAGGAAAAAAGAGGAAGAAAAAAATGAGAGCAGAGATATCTGCTCTCATGTATGTAGGTGAGTTGGGATATCCCTACTTATATCAAATAACCCAAACATATTAGCACTTTTCAAAAGAAACCAGAGCGGAAAAGGAAGGAGGAAGAAGAAGAAAAAAAAACTGAGAGTAAGGATATCCCTACTCATGTACGTGAGTAAGCACGAATATCTTTGCCCAACTAAGATTTCAAAAATTTAAACAAAAAAAGACCCCTGAGACTAATGTGGTGGAATTATGTCCTTGAGGTCTTTTTGGTATGGAGTTCCTCTAAGAAGTTTTTTTGGTAAATTCTAGTAATTTTTTTCATGCAACGTTTTTTTTTTTGGTCATTTGGTATGACACAGTTTTTTTTCGTCTATAATAGAGAAAAAATTATTTTAATTTTTTTCATACAACTTTTTTTTATAGTCATTTGGTTTGACACAATTTTTTTCGTCTATAATAGAGAAAAAATTGTTTTAATTTTTTCATATTACTTTTTTTTTTCTAGTCATTTGGTATGATAGTTTTTTTCATAAAAATGAACTGATTCTTCTCGATAGAGGAATTCATTTTCCTATGTAATAGTTAGGAATGCAGATTTCCACCTCTTTTTCATGAAAATGGAAATCTGCAAGGGCAGACTCCCTCACTCAAGAAAATGAAAATTCGCTAGGGACAATTGGGCAGATTCCTCTCATAGCATAAACACACCATAAGGGCACATTTGTGTACGTCCATGGAAAATAGTTTTCTAGACAATTTTCTCTTCCATGTGGGAAAAAATTCAAACCTTGTAAGAAATACTTTTTTGTAGAATCAAAGAAAATCCAGCACATATTTGCACTTTTCTTCAAGAAAAAGTGGCCGCACCAAGCACATATGATTCAAATTGTCTTATCTTTTCCCTAAAAAAACACAAATGTGCTTCAAGGCTTGTTCTTTACTTAGAGTTTCGGACAAGAACTCAACATATTAGGAAATTCATGATATGATGTGATGGCTTGTCTAATAAAATTTGCAAAGGGCATGTTTTTTCACTAAAATTTTAAAATTTCTACTATCTAAAAGGTCCCAAATGACCTTTTGAGTTCATGCCCCCCCCCCCCCTTTTTTCTATAGAATTTCTAAATATTTTAATATTAGGATGGCTTCAGAAATTCCACTGTGTGACTAAGAATTCGGACACTCCTGAAGTTTATTTAAGAATTGGCCCCAATAAAGGAAGAAACACAAGATTTTTTTATGAACCTATGGGTTATTTTCCTTTGAAAATGTGTTCCACGAAAAGCTAACTTCCTTTCATTCATCCCTTTGTCTATTTGTTGGATATGTTCTCACTGAATGGAAAATCGGTGGTGTAATAGAGAACCCTTTGTACTCTGACCCTGTTCCTCTACCTACGCCCTATGCACGTTGCGGAAGTGATATTTAGTATTTTTTTTATCCCTCTTTAACATACAAGATTTATTTAAGCAAGCATGGTAGTGGGAGTATATCTGGTCTGATTGAATTCAGCTGAGGTCTAGATGTATGCGGTGCCAGCACTAAGTTTCTTACCATGGTCATTGAGTGAATGGCTTCAACCCATTCTATACCTATTCTGCTAAGAACTCACGCGAATTGTATGAGAGGTAAAAGTTTAGCCTCTTGCAAGTAGATCTACTTGGATACATACCAATCACAAAAATATTATTTGTGTAGGGGTATGTGAGCGGAAATGAGAGGAGACAAGAGGCTGAAAATCCTATGCCTTATCACTGATGTTTAGTGGAGCAAGGATTTAAAGAGAAAAATGCCAAGTTTATGCTTAAATTTTCCAATGGAGGGGATTTGAAGTTCCCACCTGGAGTGGTAGGAACTGGTTCTGCAGAAGAGTTTACCAAACGCCTGCTATTGTGAAGGAAGTCTTGTTTAAGGCCAATAAATATCATTTCACTTTAATTTTACCAGAAAGGTGAATTTACCAAACACACCACAGTTTGGACGTAATTGTAGTCGACACTTTTAGCTGTGCAGTCGAAAAAATTCGTTGGTTTTAGCACAATCTCTCCCCGCAGTTTCCTCCTGTCTGCATTGCATTCAGGCGGATGATACGTTCGGACGGATCCATTATTGATCACTGATGTAATAAGAGGATCAGCATCCGGGCCCACACCCACAGACTATGGTCTAGACCTTTAACCTATAAATGTTCTTCTGAAGGTAGAAATGATGATACTTTGTTTTCATCTATAGATTTTTCCACGTTTTTGTTTGATTGATGTTACCAAATATGTCACAATGTGTCTGGAAAATTTTCGTTGGTGGTTTTCTACTGTTTACTTCTAATGGGGTTTTGGAGTTGGATTGGACCTAGCGCTTAACAAGGCGACAAATTCAACAGCGCTCGAATCTATTCGCTTTTTCCCACTGCAGCCTGAAATCCATTCTGTTCACACAGCTCCATACGTACCAAGTCATGTCTGTCCTTGTCATGCATTTCATTCAATCACCTCTAACTCGTATCCCCGTGATGGTTTAAAAAAACATTGATTCCACGGCTCTATCAGTTACAAAATCACTGGTTCAATAGATAACCCTATTGGTTTATTCATTTTGGAAATTGCTTTATTAAAAAGTTCAAAGAATAAAAAATTTTAAACTCTTTAACCTTATTATCTTTCTTAACTGTGCATTACAAAGTTAATAAAAATTAAATCTAAATACTAATCTAAATTACACTTACCATTGTATTAAAAAAGTATAATGGAAGAAATAGTTAAACTTTTTTTTGGTAAAGAGAAATAGTTAAACTTAAAAGGCTCTTAGAGAAATAATCAAACTTGAAAGGCCCCTAATGTGTAGGTCCCATATGTTATTTTGTGATAATTCATTATAGGGCCATGAATACTGATCATCCTATGCTTTAGCTAAAAGAAATTTGGAGTTAGAAGGAACTCCTCTCTAGGGGCATTTATATTGAATTTTGAGCTGTTCAAAATAAATTCCATAAAAATATTTAGGTATTCTAAAATTTTGTGTCAATCTGAATTCATTTGACTGTTGATAAGAAAAACATGATAATATATATAATTGCTTTAATTTTTTTTTAATTAAACAGTCTGTCCAATGGTGGAACAAACTTTGATTGATGTAAATATAAGGACACTATATGCCCGGCGCATATTCTAAGCCGTTCAAATTCCAATAAATGGGACCCTACTACGGAGTTATACTGCTTTCAACTTAGAAATTCTATATGTTAAAGCCTAGAGGATCCGGACTCATAGGGTCATGGTCACGTGGGTCCTGCCTCTGTGGTAATCAAATGGCCATCCAGGCACCAACATAATGTTTTCAAGAGAAAAAAAAAAAAAACCCAAAGCAGGCAGCTAAGGTTTTCTTCGATGCGATTCTTTTTTTTTTTTTTTTTGGCAAAGCAGAAATGACTTTACGTTCACATGTCTCTCTCCCTCAAATCAGGAGGAGCTTTGTTGGTCAGAGTACTGAGTTGGTTCAAACTTTGCTCAAAGGCCGCCCGATTTTTTTATTTTTTGAGAGTTTATACTAATTTCAACTGATGTCTCTAGCTTTTCACACGCACATATATCAAACAAGGAAGTTTCATTAAGGAGAAAAAAAAAAAGAGAACATTTTCTACAAAAAAAGAACATTTTCATAGTTATTGCACTAATATTCAAAATTATTTTATCTTTTATGTTATTTTATTTTAGGACTTTAACATAAGAATTCATGCCATGAGTGGTAGAAAATGAAGACTAAAGGTAAATATAAAAAAATGACCATCACGTAACCTTCCATTTAATGAAAATTGAATCAAGTGGAAATAAAAAATGAATACTCAACCATCACCCTAATAGTTAAAATACCTAAAAAAGTCAATCTTATATTTTAGATATCCACCTTGTTTCTTTTCCTACTCACCTCATGTCTTTGAATTCCTCACCTCTTAAAAATCCTTCTATAGAACTCAGTTGAATATGAATTCCCTTGTATGTAAATTCTAAGTAGTCTAATGCAAACAAAAAGTCCCTAAAGGATTTGTTTTTACACATGTGGTATGAAAAAAGAAATTACATATGCAAAACTAACACATTTAAAACATATTATCAATTTTGTTTGGAAACATTTACCTAAATAATGTTCGTTTGGAAGTACAATTTTCAGATTTAAACATTGAATATGTGTGTGTGAGGGCGCACGCAAAATCTCAAATATCTCAAGATCTAGGAAAACAGCTAAATATTTTTGGGTTTGGTAATTAATAAAAACTTGAATGGTTAGTAATAAAAATTTGGAGGCCACAAGAGTTGTAAGAAATAGAAGGCAATGATGGGATTTGATGCCATGAGTTATCCTACATGAAAATCATATTTGCACCCCTATGCAATGTGAGTGGAGAGTTATGAAAATCTTATTATGAAAATGAACCAATTTACACCCTATTTTCACAATAAAATGTATACATGTGATGTGAAAATAAGTGCAAACAAATGATTTCTAAGTCCATATATGTTTTGCAAGTGGTTTAGTAAAATACTATGGTAAAGTAATACCGTCTTCCAAAACTTGATTATACCATATTTGGTTGGTCAAAGTAAGTCGAAAAGAAAATTTTTAACCACCACAAAAGCTTACCTTTACTTAATGAAACCCAAAAAATAAATAAAAAATAAATCTCCTGAAAGATAGGCGAAGTGGTTATTTTACCACTTGGTGACTTCTTGTCTCACTTTATGTTACTTTACCTTATAAAAATAAATGCATCCTTACCTTAACCAAAAAAATATACTTCATCTTTACCCAACTATTATGTTTTCCATTACTTTACCAAAAAGTACACTATTGTAGAGAGATGTCGCATAAAAACTATACTATTGTGCAGAGATGTCTTGCATTCAGTTCGACCCTTGCCATTGATGACGATCACCCACCCTCTTATATGCTGGTTGAACTCATTTCTATTGGCCAGATAAATTGGGTAAAGTCAACTTAGGGTTTCTTCATCATAAAGGTATTTTGGTTATCCTTGTAATCAAGCTGATTGCATAAACTGTTAATTTTTCGTCTCGGATTTTTTATGAGTCTATATTAGAATTGGAAACTTTCTATGATCACAAGACAAGCACTTCTCTCAGTGCAATGTGGGTACGTATCAATCTGTACAAGTAGATGAATTGGTCGGTTAAAAGTTTTCTAATTATCTTGGAGGATCAATCAATAATTTAATGAGTTAGCGTTGCCT
Organism: Sextonia rubra; assembly: GCA_037013555.1. Taxonomy (NCBI): domain Eukaryota; kingdom Viridiplantae; phylum Streptophyta; class Magnoliopsida; order Laurales; family Lauraceae; genus Sextonia; species Sextonia rubra. The sequence goes on from JASUAD010000001.1 coordinate 47,331,161, forward strand.
ATTTTTTGCTAAATTTTGTACACCATTTCATTGTCGAGAATCTTCAGCATCTTTATATCTCATAAATGCAGGATTAGCAGTACGTAATTCAATTATAGATTAGTCGTAGGTAATTCAATTATAATTAGAGCCTTACCCAATATAGTCCAAGTGGGTGGTGTCGTGTATGCAAGATTTTACCAATGATTGAGGAGGAGTTTTCTCTTCATAAAATACAATAAAATAAAAATCAATTATTTTTTTATTAAAAAGAGATCCACATAAAATCTGTTAACCATCAACATGGTTTTATGTTACAATTTGAGGCGTTGTATTGGCCACAGTCAACACTAAAGGTGTAAAAAAAAAAATCGAAAAGCCGTCTAATCGATTGAACTAAAATGAACTGATGGTTAATAACTATATTTCACAGTTCGATTACAGTTACGATTATTAAAATCAAAAAATCGTATTTCACAATTTGATTTCAGTTTTTGATCTCGACTTACGATTATTAAGCGAACCAAACGCAACATACGATTCAGTTAACTGCACACGATTAATCGAACTGTAACATAAGGTATGGTTAATCATGTGCTGTTAACCGAACTGTTACACCCCAAGTCATATTTTTAAATTAATTTCAACCGTTGGTATTTTATTACAAAACTTTTACAGCCGTCTGATATTCAAACTCTTTCTTAATATAGTTAACCTTAACCGAACCGTTTAATATGGTAACCGCGGTTCAGTTTTTTATCGATTTTTTAAGATACGATTATGGTTACGGTTTTTAAAAACTAAAATAATATAGTTCAGTTTGGTTAATGATTTTTTTAGAAGTCACAGTTAACCGAACCATTTCACCCCTGTCAAAACTTTTATTTATTAGCCTATTTATCAGTAAACAGTAATGGTGATGAAGTTTTAGTAAACGTTACATCTTAGATTAAACAGCAAAAAATTCAAAACCCATCGTGGCCAAAACCTTTACCTATGTGGTTTAAACAATTCTGAGTTTCTATAACTGTCACCATCACAATCTTCTTCGTGGCAAACACTTTGTGCAGAAGTAGAATTATAATGCAAAAGGTTTGCATCAAACTAAGGTTCAGAATAAAAAAGAAAACAGTAAGGATTGATCATTATTATATTTTTTGTTCGTCTTGTGGTTTGAGTGAACTTGGAATGCCAATTGCCAAACACATGGGGCACAACATGTTTTCTTTCAAAAAATGCATATAGGAGATATGATCATCTGCTTGTCCTTGTATGCAGGTTAGGAAGCCCATCAAGTCAGCAGTCGAAACTCGAAAGGACCTAGAGTCCATGTTCACTTTGTCCAGAATCTGTCAAGCTGGAGTGGACCCCGAAATGAGGCCAATATGTTGGGTCAATTGGTGTTGGCTATGTTTTCTACTATTATAGTGTAGACAGAGTGCAGCAAAAAGAAAGTTTTAGTTAAACCATAGAAATTCAGCGGGCATACACTTCGATCCTCTTATTGTTCAAGGGAGTTCTTGTTTCAAAAGGAGGGGTTGAAACAAGAATTTTACCTTAAATTTCTTTTGAAATATGTTTGCTTGTTGTGTTTTCCCATGTGTTTCCCTTCAATCTAATATAAAAATTGTTATCAATAAAAAAAATTTCTGGAATTTGATGGATCAATGACCTCTAGTGCCACAAATTTCTTAGAAATGTTGATATTTGCGTGGTAGTCTAGCCACACAAATAAGGATGTCAATGGACCCTCATTAACCAAGTGACTATGCACCACAAAAATGGTCTGGATTCATTGGGTTTGGACAAAAGATTAAAGCCCTACTTTATCATATATACACAGTGTATGATCTTTTTTTTGAAAGAATTGGACTTATTGGAAACTTCTAGGAAGCATGAAAATCAGTGTTGTCAAGTTTGCAACCAAATCCTTAGAAAGAAGATTTTTTTTTCCAAAAGGTTATAAAATATGTCTGAATATTGTAAATTCCAAAGGGTGTCAATTTATGAAAGTCCTTTCTTTAGTATTTCAGGTCTGACCACTCACATAGGACTTAAAATTCTCATTTTCACATATTTACGCACCCAAAACACATTTCTTAGCTATGAATAGGAATATATATATTGACAAGCTAAGCTAGTAATAGAATCCTTGAGCAAGGATTCTATGTTCAAAGTACAGTGAGAAATCTTCGAATCTGCAGTTTCCTCGACTATTAACAAACATGCCCAAGGAAGTACAGGTGCTCAAAGGTATCTTTGTAACCATTTCAAGCTTATGAAAAATTAGGGAATATTATGTAAATTATAAATAGAATATAAATTATATTAGATTGTCAAATGTTAAATTCAATACACATAAATATATTGATACTATATTAAATTACAATATAATATAACATATATTATTTATTAATAATAAAAGTAAGCTTTTAGTCATGTTGGGGTGCAGCTTCGTCCATCAAAGTTGGGCCCTTGTTAGTGGTGGACAGAGAATTTTCGTGTGAGGGGTGTGAAAACGATGGCCATAATGTTATTTCCGTTGTTGATTAATCGGGCGGCTGCTTAGTTTTTATAGTATACGGGCCATCTGACCATTCTTCCTTTTGGGCTTTTATGAGTTCTGCGGGGCGAGTGGCCCTAGCTGGCGGCACGCAATACGTGGGTCCCCCCCTTCCTTCTCTTATATATTGCTAAACTCGAGTCTGAGTCAGATTACACAGAGCATTGACTGGGTTAGGCTCCGAGTCGTTGACAGACCCATACAAAAGGATTCAAAACCAGAGCCAAGGCAATATCATCAATGGTCATACTTACATCTAGGCTCATGCATTCATGGTTAGAAAAATCAAATTCATTCGCACAGATTTTCACTTATTCAGATACTACAACTTGGACCAAACATGAACAAAGTCTTAAAATCCCATCGATCGATACTCATGAAGCTAGATCAGATACAATTTTAAACCAGATTTTGGAATTCAAGAGAAAAGACCCACTAGCTGAAAAACTACTGAGATGAGTTTTTAGTATGAGGCTTGTGCCATATGCAGTGGGTATGAGTCCAGCTTTCGAAGCCCAGGACCGCTGAATAGGTCGTGAAAGGTATCTCTTTCAAATTTTATTTATAATTTGATTTTTATGCATTCGAGAAATGGACTTCAATATTAACCATTGGCCCTATGTTTATTGTTGTAACCAATAGAATCAATCAGCAGTCACTGTAAGAGAGAGTTTAGTGTTCCCTAATTCATTTGGACTTATTGAATAAGGCCATCGTGTGGGCCTGGCCCACTATGAAGTGGGGTTTAGGATGCACTTCAATCGTATGACTTCCATGGCATTAAAATGAGTCTCCCCAAACAACTAAGATCGAATTTGGATTAACCTTTATAAAATGTTCCTGATTGAGGCACATTTCGTTTTTAATTATGTTGAGAACATTCTTGTTAAATATATTCATTTTGACAAAAATACATCATGATATATATTTTTTTATCTTTAACAACGAGCCAACATTATATATGGATTAGAAGATTTAAATCTAAACGGCTTGAATTATTATCATTCACACGTAAGCCTTCTGTTGAACTGACCAATGTGTAAAAGACGAGACTTCAGTCCTTTTGTTTTTCTCATTTTATTTAACCTTTTTTATTTTATTTTATTTCTTTCTGTTTCCAGTCACTTATTTCACTCATGATTAACCTGATGCAGGGCCCCAAATCTGATTGAAGTGAACATCGGACGGGTAGCAATACATGGGGGATGCTGATTTTGATTGATTTAAGTTTTGAAGGTAATTCTTTGACAGATTCATAAGGTCCTCTAATTATTAGCAATCAAGATGAATGAATTACAAGAACAGCCTCTTACTCCAGTGATAATAGGTGTCGGTTCTTACCTGCTTGACCAGGGTTAAAATTTGGATAGACACCTTTACTTACCCGAGGACATGTTACCTCACGAGAGGTCTTTTTTCCTCACTAAAGAGCTAGGAGTCCTAGCCCTCTAGGGCTCGGCACCACAAAATAAAAAAGATGAATGAATTTTATTATAATTATAAGGTATGCCCATTCGGGTAAAATAGGAGATCTCATATTAAGATCCACTGGCTTGGAAAATTAAGGGTAACACCAATCCCTTCTTGGTGGTTGGGCCCACCGCTCAGTTATTTGTTCCATAATCAAAACCCAAGCCTTAAAATTTACAAAGTTTTTTATTTCCTTCTGGTTTGAACTATAAATTAATTAGGTATTGAGGAGTGGGCACCACTCGAAGGAGAGTACTTTTGAAATGTATTTATGCAACATTTACTAACACTTTTAAGTTTTAGTGTAAATGGTTAACAAACAAAATTTAATATGCTATCATAGGCAATTTGTCGAAAGTTTTAATATCAAGAAGAACGACTTAGTGTGAAAAGTAAATATGCACGTCACCAAAAGTGCACCGACCGATTCCACCTGAATGGAGTATTGAGGAGGGGGCTCTACCCCACCCACCCAGGAGGAGTTTTAAATATTTATGCAGCATCTAGTACGGTTTATGTTTTAATTGCCTTCGTCCGAAACATATCATCCATTAGTAATTGTAACTCTGATCAAACTACTATCGCAATTTCAATAAATCCATAAGGCATGCATTTAGGTGATCATATGAAATAATAGAAGGTAGGTAACGCCATTAAAAACGTAAGAGACTATTCATACTTGCCTCTATATATATATATATATATATATTTACACTTTTACTATGAGAGGTGATTCAAAGGAAAATATTATAACACTTACATGATCTTCTTTGTTAGCATTCAATTAAATGAACTGTGAAAACGGTTCATAAATAAAGTTGGTTCGAATAAATCGTTTTTATATGTAAATGAGAAAGTGCACTAGTATAATTGCAATAAGATGGACTCGTGGCGCTAGTGTTGGCTTGAAATAATTTGAGACCTAAAGCAACCTAAATAAGTCATTTTTTTTATTTTTTAATATTATTATAAATATTTTATTTGAATCATATTTGATATTTGAAAACAAAAGCAGACATTAATTAAGGAAAACTATATTTGGAAATTTTGATACCATTACAAAAAAATTACCGAGTTGAGATTTCTGGACCCAAAAATTTAGTTTTCTTGTCAATTTCTATTCAATTTTTAATGATAATTTTAAGTAACAAATTATAGTTGATATTTAGGATGAGTAGATATGAACTTTGTGGAAGCACTTTGTGAACATTATCCATCACCATCGGTATTTTGAATGCAAGAAAAAAAAATGGTGGAACCAACAACAAATATTTTGTATGGGCAAGAATTATTTAGTTTTAAACAGAGATTATCATTCCTGACATGACTCGCAAACTAACCTGAACCCAAACTAATAATTTAGGGAGGGAGTTGACATTTTTTATGGATAAATGAAATGTGATGAATTTGGGTTGAATACATTCTTGATATTTAACCCGCCAACTTGATTAATTGCAAACATTTGCCAATCCAAGCTATTAATTTAGAGTTTGGGTTGAGATTTTGATACAAAACCATGAACACTATCCTACATTTAAGGTTTTTCAAGTAAATTAACAAATTGACAATTACAAATAAATTTATAAATTAGTTGAACCCTAGCCCACCAAAAAACCAATTGCCGAACATCATGTAACCATAATCCCATGGGCTGAATAAAAGATGGCTCATAACCGACAAGTGGAATAACATGCGACCAAAACCAAACTATCAACCTATAATCACATCATTTAGAAAATAATGATAGACAAGATAGTTGTTGCATTTTTGAAATATGAAAAAAATACCAATTTCTTATGTGAAAAGATGAGACCTTATTTTTTGGGAAGAAACAAAAAAGGGAGGTAGTTGCTTGTTTTAGAATTTGAAAAATATGCCATCTACTATTATGAGGCATTTCTTGGGGATTGAAAAAAAAAGGATGAGAATTCCTTTTTTCGAACCTCATTTTTTGGGGGGCCTAAGGTCTTATTTGGTTTGACTTGGTAAGAGCCTTTTTTGAGCTTTTGATTTTTCAAAGCCCAAAAGTGGTCCGAAGTTTGTTTGATTATAGGACTTTAATAAAGGCTTTTAGAAAGCCAAAGTTAAAACGTTGCTTTAGGATAAAGTATCTAGAGAGCCACTTCACGTTGCAGCAGCTACTTCTTCCCTTCTGTGCGAAGTAGAGTATTGACGGAAGGATGGAGGGAACCGACGGAAGTATGGCAGGAACTGATCCATTTGTCCCTCAATTTGTTTTTATTTCATTTCATTTTTTGCTTATTTTCCTTCTTCCTTTCCCTCACTTCATGCCATAAATATTTGTCCCTCATACCTTAAAAATCCAGTAACCAATGCCCATTTCTACCCCTTCATACTACTCAAATGGATTCTCCGAACTTTCTGGCAGGCTATAAGGTATGTTCTCTTGAGGTTTTTTATTTTTTATTTCTATTATCTATTAATGTTTGTATTGAACAATAAGGTCATTTTGATTGCTTTATTTTTAGTTGATTTTTCTCCATATTCAAGATTTTCCATATCATGTATGGTTCCAAAACAGTACACTCATTTCCCATAGATTAGTTTGGAGTTGTACACAATGTCTTTGATCAAAGAACTGAAATTTTTTTTAAACTTCATATTTTTTTTTTCTCTATTTGTGGGGTGCTTAGCATTTCTTTTATACAGGGAGTGTCTTGGTAGTTCCCATTTTTTAATTTTAATGGTGTTTTATTGATGCATGATAGAAAAATTCTTGAATTCATATGTAGTGACTGCACTTGTCATCAGTGTGTTTGGTATCTCTAGCATAATATATATATATATATATATATATATATATATGGAAGAAGGGTTGATTGTCTTTTCATTATTGTTCATTTCCCATTTTAAAGGTTTGTGGATCCAAGCCACACCATGATATAGTGGAACAAATGTTGCTGCTCGGGCCTCCATGAAACCCATTTTAGGATTCTATGGCATGACAAAAACGTAATAACATGTGATTTTGTATGCAGTAAACTTTGTAAACTTCTGATTTTGTCATTGACCAGTTGTGCAATAAAGCTGGTTGTGGGCACACATGTGACACTGCAATGCCATGTGAAAAATTGCTAAGAGCGTAAAATCATAGTCTCAGATCTTCTGAAACTGCATAGAATGAAATCCAGGCACTGAACAATTGTCACGCCCCACCCTTCACACATGCATGATATTGTCCGCTTTGGCCCATGGGCCAAAGCGGTTTTGTTTCTGATGGGCCTCAACCCACCAAAAGGCCTCATGCATAGTAAGAGTGCAAGCTCTCTATATAAACCCATTCACTTTCCTCTCTATAGTCGATGTGGGACTCCAGGATGTCACAATCCACCCCCCTTAGGGTGGCACGTCCCTGTGCAGTAGCCTGCCAGTTCTTGTAGCCTGCCAGCCCTCTTGGCCCGCCCACATATGAACCCGCCCACTTGCACCAGGTCACGGCAGGGGCCCACACTCGAACTAGTGGAGAGTCGGCTCTGATACCATTTACTATAAGGGTCATAAATAATCAATTGCTTTTGCAGTTGTGCAAATGTTTTACTTATCCTTTTATAAAGATTGAATGTATAGAAAAGTTTTAAATTGATCCTCACTACATATTAAAGATCCTGTTTGTATCGCTCCCCAAGTTCGAATTTTCGCCTTATTCGGATAGTTCGGATTTGGGGGCGTTACAGTTTTTGGTATCAGAGACGAAGTTAAGTCTCTAGGAAATAAAATACACTAGACACTTAGAACGTGGTGAGGAAACGTTAGGTTGGTTAATCAAATCTCGTTCGTTATTTTCGCAGGATGCCGAGAAGAACAGGTGCTTCTACTTTGAGAGCTGAATCTCCTCAACCTTCAGAGTGGGAAGAGCGCTTTGAGCAGTTCATGCACGCCTTCATGCGATCTCAACATGCACAGAGCGAGTATCAGGCACAGCAAGCTGAGCATTTGGCACGATTCGAGGATCAGGTGGCCAACGCGATCCGGAGGGTAGCACAACCAGCACGGATTGTGATGCCAGCCCGAGAGACAGATCCGAACGACTTGGTTGACAAGTTCGTCAAGCGCCGTCCACCAGAGTTCAAGGGTTCTGAGACTCCACTCGAGGCAGATGAGTGGTTGGTCCAGATAGAGAAGATGTTCAAATCTTTCCAGTGCACCGGACGCCAACGGGTTCAATTCGCTACATATATGTTCCGTGAGGTCGCAGAAGATTGGTGGAGATCAGTAGAGGCTGCATTTGAGACTATTGATGATGCGACTGCTTGGAATACTTTCAGACAGGAGTTCAGGGATAAGTTCATCCCAGTACATGTCCAGCGTCAGATGTTCCGGGAGTTTGAACAGATAGTTCAGGGAGACATGTCAGTCAGGGAGTATGAAAGTCAGTTCACCCGACTATCCCGTTATGCACCGACGCTAATCACCCCAGAATCTGAGAGGATTCGAAGATTTGTAGAAGGACTTCGGGTGGATATCCAGAAAGAGGTGACCCAAGTTGCACTCCCAACATTTGCGGAGAACTTAAAAAAGGCATTTTGGGCAGAGGACTTTTTGGGCCGCATTGACACACTGCATCAGTCCAGAGCCGTAGTCTCCGTGCAGCAGCAGAGTAGGAGATACGATGTCCAACAGCAATCTAAGAGGGCCAAACAATACCATACTTCTCATCATCAGAGATCTGCGTCCCACAGTGTTTCTTCTCACGGTGGTTCATCCTGGAGTGTCTCATCACGACCTCAGTTCCAACCTTGTGACCACTGTGGTAGGACTAATCATGCATCAGAAGATTGTAGATCTCAGACTGGAGCTTGTTTCAAATGTGGAAGGCATGACCATATATCTAGGGCATGTCCTTATCGCAGAGGGCAGTCTCGGGTTCCTCAGTTACCAGCTCCTCCTAGAGCTCCAGCGACAGCTCCATCACTTCATCAGAGTGCACCTACATCTGCACCTCAGCCTCGACCCCAGCAGCAACAGATTCAGCAACCCCGTGCACCTCAATCTTCACAACAGAAGGGGCAGCCAGTCCAACGTAGGTTTGCAGCATCTCAAAGATCTTATCAGCAGCACCAGCAAAGGCCTCGAGCAGCAGGCAGGGCTTATGCATTGACTCATGAGCAGGCCGAAGCTTCCGGCAATGTTGTTGAAGGTACCCTTTCTGTTAATGGATTCAAAGCTAAAGTTCTTTTTGATTCTGGTTCTACTCATTCCTATGTATCTCCATCTTTTGCTGAGAGTTTCGGGGGTAGAGCAGAGGTTATGCCTTGTGGGTTATTAGTGGCAACTCCACTAGGGAGAAGTGCAGCTTGTGATGTTTACTTCCCTAGATGCCGAGTCCAAATAGGGGATTCTATTCTGTTTGCAGATTTGATTGTATTACCCATGCAAGATTTCGATATCATCTTAGGCATGGATTGGTTGACTCAATATAGTGCAATAATGGATTGCCTTAACAAGTTAGTGAAGCTTAAGATTAAGAACAATAGTGATACAATTGAGTTTGTGGGCAAGAAGAAACCAGTGACAACTCGCTTGATATCAGCCTTGAAGGCAGAGAGATTGATGAAGTTGGGTTGTGAGGGATACATGGCGTTTATCACTGAGGATAAACAGCCTAAACGGGTGGAGGATATTCCAGTGGTTTGTGAATTTTCCGATGTGTTCCCAGATGAAATTCCGGGATTACCTCCGATCCGTGAGGTTGATTTCACCATCGAGCTTGTGCCAGGCACAGCTCCCATATCAAAGGCTCCCTATAGGATGGCTCCAGCAGAGTTACAAGAGTTGAAAGCCCAACTACAAGAATTATTAGACAAAGGATTCATCCGGCCTAGTATTTCCCCATGGGGTGCGCCGGTTTTGTTCGTCAAGAAGAAGGATGGTTCTATGAGACTCTGCATCGACTATCGTCAGTTGAACCAAGTCACTATCAAGAATAAATATCCGCTTCCCAGAATCGATGAATTGTTTGACCAACTTCAGGGAGCGCAGCATTTCTCGAAGATCGATTTGAGATCAGGCTACCATCAGTTACGAGTTAGAGCGGAAGATGTGCCCAAGACAGCATTCAGGACAAGATATGGCCATTATGAGTTCCTTGTGATGCCATTTGGATTAACAAATGCTCCGGCAGTTTTTATGGCCTTGATGAATAAGGTGTTCGCACCGTACTTGGATAAGTTCGCAGTAATCTTCATCGATGATGTTTTGATTTATTCGCGGTCTCGCGAGGATCATGAGCAGCATCTGAGGACTTCTCTTCAGCTGTTGCGAGATAACAAGTTGTATGCGAAACTTAGCAAATGTGAATTCTGGTTAGAACAAGTAGCTTTTCTCAGACATATTATTTCCAGAGATGGATTGTCAGTGGATCCAGCTAAGATTGAGGCAGTGGTTAATTGGGAAAGACCGAAGAATGTTACAGAGGTCCGTAGCTTTCTTGGCTTGGCAGGTTATTACCGCCGGTTTGTTCAAGGATTCTCATCAATTGCAGCCCCAATGACAAAGCTAATGTGGAAGAACGAACCATTTGTATGGTCAGATGCTTGTGAGGCTAGTTTCCAAGAACTGAAGGAGAAATTGACATCAGCACCGATCTTGACGTTGCCCTCAGGGAGTGGTGGATTTGTAGTTTTCACCGATGCCTCAAGTGTTGGTTTGGGTTGTGTGTTGATGCAGAATGGGAAAGTAATTGCCTACGGTTCGCGACAATTGAAAGACCATGAGAAGAAATATGCTACTCACGATTTAGAGTTAGCTGCAGTTGTGTTTGCTTTGAAAATGTGGCGTCACTATCTATATGGAGAGCAGTTTGAGGTACATTCAGATCATCGTAGCTTGCAGTATTTGTTCACGCAGCCCGAGTTGAATATGAGACAGCGCAGATGGATGGAGTATATCAAGGATTATGATTTTCCTATCAAATATCATCCGGGCAAAGCGAACGTTGTGGCAGACGCATTAAGTAGAAAGACGGCTATGGCCAGTTTCATGTGTGCTAAGTGGAATTGGATTCAGACCTTTAGAGACATGGATGTTCAGTTCAACCCTATTAGCGACCGAGTTATGCTAGCCAATCTGATATCTTGGTATCCAGATCTTGTTTCTAAGATTAAGGTCACTCAGCCCTATGACCCAGAGTTGGTTAAGATCATCGAACATCTAGAAGAAAGGCCAGAATTTCGACTTATAGATGGTGTTCTCTATTTTCAAGACCGACTTTGTGTACCGAATGTTGAGGGAGTTCGAGAAAAAATCATGTCAGAAGCACATCATAGCAGATATTCAGTCCACCCAGGCAGCACGAAGATGTATCAAAATCTAAAGAATCATTATTGGTGGAACAATATGAAGAAGGAAATTGCTGGTTTTGTGGCTAAATGCCTTACTTGTCAGCAAGTCAAAGCAGATCATATGAAGCCTCCAGGATTATTACGTCAGCTTGAGATTCCTGATTGGAAATGGGAACATATCACCATGGACTTCATTGCTGGATTACCTCCGACAAAGAGACATCATGATGGAATTTGGGTGATTGTCGATAGATTAACTAAAGTAGCTCACTTCATACCAATACGGATGAAGTCAGGATTGGATGTATTGGCTAAGAAATATGTAGATGACATCGTCAAGATTCATGGAGTACCTGTTTCCATTGTGTCAGATAGAGATCCGCGGTTCACTTCTCATTTTTGGAAGAGTTTGCAAGAGGCCATGGGTACTCAATTGAACTTCAGCACTGCTTATCACCCTCAAACAGATGGTCAGACGGAACGCACCAATCAGACTTTAGAAGATATGTTGAGGGCTTGTGTGCTAGACTATAGGACTGAGAGAAAAGATTGGGAAGATTGTCTACCTTTGTGCGAATTCGCCTACAACAATAGCTATCATTCTAGCATTGGCATGGCTCCATTTGAAGCTTTGTATGGAAGGAAGTGCAAATCACCAATTTGTTGAGAAGAAGTTGGAGTTCGAAGTTTTCATGGTCCATCCTTGGTGAGTGACACGGCAGAACAAATTCAAAAGATTGTTGATCGCTTGAGAGTTGCTCGTAGTAGGCAGAAGAGTTACGCGGACAATCGACGTAGAGATCTTGAGTTTCAAGTGGGAGACTTTGTATTTTTGAAGGTTTCACCTACCAGAGGTACTCTAAGGTTTGGCCAGAAGGGTAAGCTAGCCCGAAGATATATCGGTCCTTTTGAGATTGAAAAGCGTATTGGAGATGTTGCCTACAAGTTGATGTTGCCACCAGAATTGTCCAAAGTGCATTCCGTGTTTCATGTTTCAATGTTGCGGAAGTATGTTAAAGACCCAACTCATGTCTTGCACTATGAGCAGTTGGAGGTCGAACCAGATGCAACTTATGAAGAGCGACCAATTGCCATCATCGATACCAAAGACCAGGTGTTGCGGACACGAACTATTCCATGGGTGAAAGTCCAATGGGAACATCATACGCCAGAAGAAGCAACTTGGGAGTTGCGAGATCAAGTCTTAAAGCAATACCCGGAGTTACTACCTGAGGCAAGAACCTCCTTTCTGATTATTTTACATTTGGGGACCAAATGTCCTTTAGGGGGTAGTGATGTGAGGCCCCGCTCATTTATTATATATATATTATTATTATTATTATTTTTGTGGTGTTTAGATTTGGATTAGAGGATTAGAGGTTCTTGGGATTATTTTGATCATTCCAAACCCAACCCACTTAAAATACTTAAAAGACCCACTTAAATAGGCCAAAATTTTTCTTCGTCGAAACCATGCCAAAAGTATACTCATTGGGAAGCTTATTTTATTTCATGAACGATGGTGCTTACGGTGACTCAATCCGACCTTTGGTTCACAAGTTATGGCCAAAACAATTTTTAGCCCAACTATTAAATCAATGGCAAAATGGTAAATAACTCAAAATCCATTTCCCCTTATTTCCCAGCGCTCGTCTCTCTCCCAGCGCTCGTCTCTGCTAATTTTTTCTCCCCAGGCGGTAACTTCTCCCTCCCAGCGATCGTTTCTCTCCAGGCGGTAATTTCTCTCTCTCCCAGCGATACTCTCTCACGCGTCTCTCTCTCTCCAGCGTGAGTTTCTCTCCCATTTCTCAGTCACAGGCGGGATCTCCTCTCTCTCTTTATTTCCTTTCCTTTTCTTTTCTCTTCCTCCTCCCTTAACTCCATCCAGCGACGACCCACTTCGCCATTTTCTTTTTCCTTTCCTCTCTACTCTCGATCTCTGTCTCCTCTCACGAAATCGGCCACCACACTGTCATCCTTCCTTTTCCTCTTCATTTCTCTTTATTTTTCTATTTTCCCTTTTTCCCATTTTTTTTCCTCCTCCCTGTTGCTGTCGCCGGAATCCGTGCGGAAGACCGTCGCCGGAGGTTTTTCTTCTACTGCCATCTTCCCCCTCAAGCCTCCATCTTATCAAGGAACCCATTCTCTAAAGTTTTTCCCCAAACCAAACAAGCCTTGGGTAAGGTTTTCCTCCCTCATTAGCTAGGCCATTATAGTTGTGATTTAATATAGATTTAACATGTTCAGTAGTTTTCTTCACTACATTGTAGGTTGGATTTGATTGGGTTTAGATTTATGCGATTTGGAGCTTGATTGGATTATTGGTGGGCTTTTCATTTTTTTTCGTCAAAGGCAAGTAGCATGTTTATAACTTCATATATGTAATTACCTTGATTGTGCTCTACATATTGATGAATTGTTTAGAAAGAAACCCATCTCTAACTAAGCTCATGTCATACTTAGATGTATAAGTGGAAACCCCTTTTAATGGCCCTAAATGTATTAATGATGAGCAACTGCATACCAGTGTCCATATTGATAAATTGTTTATGATGAATGGAATGGAGGGTGAATAATGATGATTGTGTTAAACTAGAAATAAATGGGTACGATTGATGGGGGACCCACCGGAAGTGAAGGCATGACTGATCATGCTTAGATACTTGCATGCAAGTTGGTAAAAGAATGAGAATATAATTCTCCATTCGGAGAAGAATTTCCAGATCGCTGCTAAGCGTACTTTGCAATAAAACTTAGTAATTAGGAATATATGGATATTCTAAACCCAGACCTTGGACACCACTTGAATTATATCTAACCCCGACAATAGACCGTAAAACATGCCCATGTGGATTCAGGGTGTGAGCTTTGCCTTTATCCACTTGTTGTAGCATAGTAAAGTATAGAGAATGAGATGCATACCAATAGATGGATGTTTGGATCTGGATGGGGCCCAACTATTATAACACCCAACGCGTACAACCCCTACAGGTTTGGAATGTCCATCATATGGTAACTTAAGTCCTCTATAACTCGAAATGTACAATTTAACCTAGGTTTGGCTACCTTTATTATACGTTCTATTGATGGATAAAATGATATCGATCTTACATTGCTATTGTATTCTTGCCTTCCTTTTCATAGATGTTTATAAGATATTATTGCTCTTCCTTTCAATTATTTAAATGCATAAATGGTAATTGACCTAGGGTATACTTAGAGATGACCCGGGAATATGAAATGGAAATGAAAGCAATGTCTATGGCTGGGATAGCTATTCAATAGCTGTGTATACATGAGAAATTATAACATGGACGGAGACATGAAGGCATAAGTAAATACTATAATTATTACAGATGAGATCTTATACAGGGATGATCTTGCTCACGCGAGGAGCCCAGCCAGACATAGACCTACCCTTATTGATCCAGTTCTATTGGCACTTATATTCATTCAGTTGATAGCTTAGCCTTGGGTAGGCCAACCCTTGGTAAAAGCATATTTTATAGGCCCCATGGTTGGCTGAGATCCGACGGGATTGTTTTTATATAGCTGGATGCGCGGTCCAGTGGATACTACAGTATCAAACCTATACCGAGGATTCGGAACTCTTTTCTAGAAGTCCTACGGGATGGATAAAGCTGGTTTATCATACCATGCAATAGACGTTTGGATGTGCCTCTTGTTTAGGTGATGGATGATATAGATGTTACTTAATTTGGTTGATTCTTATTTATCAATTCATGATATTATTGCCTTTGATATTGTTAACATTGACTTCATTAATTATATCGTTTCCTTTATTCTATCTTGAAATATATATGATGTTATTTACATGCCGCGTTTGCCAAGTCCTACGTGACTTGACTATATTTGCTTTGGGTGTGTAGACGGTGAGCCCGCTACCTTTACTACGGAGGGAGAGGCGTCGGAGAAGGCCCTTGAGGTACCTCGACTAGACCAATTTACTTGGACAGCAATTAGTGAAGAAATTTAGTCGAGCACTCGGAGATCATCGTCATTAACTGAGAGGTTGTTTATCTGGATGGTTTTCTTCTAGTTTTATTAGACGAGCAGTTTTGAGAAGTTTATAATAAATTGTAGTAATTTTGGGATTACTTGAATTTCGTAGATAAGACTTATACTTCCAGTACTTGTTGATTTGACCAATGTGACAGATACCATTTACTATAAGGGTCATAAATAATCAATTGCTTTTGCAGTTGTGCAAATGTTTTACTTATCCTTTTATAAAGATTGAATGTATAGAAAAGTTTTAAATTGATCCTCACTACATATTAAAGATCCTGTTTGTATCGCTCCCCAAGTTCGAATTTTCGCCTTATTCGGATAGTCCGGATTTGGGGGCGTTACAACAATAGAAACCGAAAATGCAAAAAATGAAACCTTTAAATTCTTATTTCTTGTAGAAATGAAATCCTCAAATCACACATGGTTTTTCATTTCAGATTTATCTATCAAGATCTACTAACATTTAGTTGATCAATATGTTCTCAGTCATATACAGGGGATGCAGGAATATTAGTGTATATGGTAGCAAGAGAAATGAAATGATCCTTAACCATAGAATTATATGGGTAGTTGGAGTTAGCGTGTAGAGGTGGAGGGAGAAGGAGAATGCCCTTTCAGGGATTTGATGCCGTGATGGGTTAAATTGGTGACTGTTTTCTCGTTTTTGTGCTACAAATATGGAAATAGACACTGTCGTAAGCCTGATTTCGATGCTTTAGTTTATGCCTAAATTTTTTTAGGTGCGTACCTCAAACAATCAGTTCCATCGTACTGAAACATGTAAATGTTGTATCACTGTCATAAATTCATTGCTACATGATACTGGTTTTCAATTTTTAGCTCTATGATCTGTATTTAACTAATTTTCATTCATCCCAGATTCTTATACTTGTCCAACTTTTATAATTACAGTATACGCTATCCTAAGCACGGTCTTTGTGTTGAGAAAAGCGGCGCAACGGAAATAACCCGCGATCAACAGATCTACCACGATAAACACACAGCAATCACACCATCAAGCAATCGTACACATGACACAGCAATTTTACGCGGTTCGGCAACTTGCCTACGTCCACGGGAGGAGAGAACTCATCTACTATGATCCATCTCGATCCCCTCAGGATCTAGGGTTACAGTACATCAATATATATAGTTCCCGCTTTCTTGGCCACCAAGAAAACCCATACATAATGACTAAAATACCCCTAACCCTGAGTCTCGGTTCTGGCTAAACCAGACGACCGATCCGGCTAAACCGGAATACAAGACAAAACCCAACAATCTCCACCTTGGCTTGGATTCCGCAAATCCTCAGAGCCACCTTGAAATACCTGGTAATGTCTTTCACGCACCTTGCTGAAGGGTACGCCTCCACACACGCTACGACCTAGCGTGGCCACAGTTGCCTCCTTTGACCTCAACACCACAGTCTTGAACCTTCGAAGCGCTCTCCATTTGTTGCCACATGCATGCATTCATGCAACACAATGAACCTAACTTCCGTCCATCAAGACAAAACTGAAGACCTCCCTGAATCCGGATCTCACTGGTACCTTGTGAGTCCTTCCTTCTGTCTCCATCCTGGTGTTCTTTCCATCAAACCTACAACTGTCCTGATCTAGCCAGTTCTGGTGGGTTGGGCACAGTACATGCGGGTTAGGTATGACCTGATGCTTAAACCGGCTTACTCCGACCTGAACAAGACTACCTTTTCTTTCCCGAGAAAATCATCTCCGTTCATGGCTTCCTGGATTTCCACTAGATGATATCATTGAAGATCCATCAATCCATCTTCCAATGATCCGTCGCATCTAATTCCACCTGAACCACAGATTTCCTCCCCTGTTATTTGATGTCTCCTTCACTGCTCCACCTGAAAAAGCATCCCCTATCAACCTGTAGTGACCAAAACTGATTCTTTTCAACCGAATCCGTGCTTTCTTGTACACTACCTCCTTCCGATTCTGATTCTTTTGCTTTTTCCTTCCACTTTGGCATGTCACTCCTTCCCAATCCCTTCGACACGGATCTGAGCTTTCATCAAAGTTCTGGAGCAATCTACCATTCTTGACATCAAGTAACACTTTTCAATCATTGCTGTGTCACGGAGTCTAACACTCTTCCCTGCCAAACCCTGAAGTCGTTTCTCCATCAAACACTTCAATCTGGCCAGTGACGCTTGAATCCATTGCTATCATCGTGAATCTATCAGTTTCTTCAATCCCCTAATTTTCTGCCCATCAAACTGCCAATATCTTTTATCTGCCTCGTAGATCTCGTCACCGTGAGCACGCTGAAAGAAACGGATCTGAAATCCAACTCCGGATGGCTTCGATATCACAGAATTAATTCTCTACACTCCATTGGTCAAACATCCATGTTGACCGTTGACCAGCCCATCTTCTTCCATATACGCGTAGATTTGCTCACAACAAGTCCGTAGGAGCAAACGGATCTCCGATCGGACATCGGACGATCAAGATATCGCAGAAACAATTTCAGCCGTTGAATATGGTCAAACCTGCCGGTTGACCGTGCTGACGTCACTGCTGACGTCACGGCTTGCTGGCAAACTGGGCCTCTGAAACGGATCCGGGTCGGGTTCACCTGACCCGGAACTGAACTGAACTGAACTGCTCGCTCTGCTGGGCTTCTCTGACGAACCGGGTTCGGGTCCGACCTGACCCGGAACCGACCTGCTCTTCTGTCACTAGGCTTCTCTGCAAGCGGGTCGGGTCGAACCTGACCTGACCTGCAACTGCTTGTCTGGGCTTTCTAACGCGGGTTGGGTCTAACCCAACCCGACCCGAAACCCGAACCGCTGGGGAGTCGTCTTCAACCTCGCGGTTCTTCTGTCTGCAACTGGGGAACCGTCGAATGCACCGGCTCTTTGTCCTCGGCTACGGTCCGGGGACCAGAGGCGTGGGACCAGCGACAGCGTACAAAAGCGGCGACTGATCCACGTCTGGCGGCTGCGACCGGCAGCCTTTTTCTTGCAGACGGTCTTTTTCTTCCTCCGATCCGGCAGCGGGCGGAAGAAGCAGAGAGAAACGACGACCGCTACCGGCGGCCTGTGCACCATGGCAACAACCGGTAGACTGCGCATGGCGTTTTGGAAATGGCACTTTCCTTCTCAGGCACCGACGAAACCCATACCTGATCCGGATTGCCCCTCTGTGCAACGACGACCCTTCTGTCCAAGGCGAAGGCCGGTGTGACAGAACAGCGCATGCACCAACCAGCGTGGGGCCCACCTCTCGATTTCCACCGATCAAAGCCCTATCTTTCTCTGCAGCAAAGAAGCCGTGGATCCTCTTCTACTAAGACAGATCCGATCCATCAATTGCAATGCCTCGAGCGATCTTATCCTCGCTCTGATACCACTTGTTGGGAAAAGCGGCGCAACGGAAATAACCCGCGATCAACGGATCTACCACGATAGACACACAGCAATCACACCATCAAGCAATCACACACATGACACAGCAGTTTTACGTAGTTCGGCAACTTGCCTACGTCCACGGGAGGAGAGAACTCATCTACTATGATCCATCTCGATCCCCTCAGGATCTAGGGTTACAGTACATCAATATATATAGTTCTCGCTTTCTTGGCCACTAAGAAAACCCATACATAAAGACTAAAATACCCCTAACCCTGAGTCTCGGTTCTGGCTAAACTAGAAGACCGATCCGGCTAAACCGGAATACAAGACAAAACCCAACACTTTGAGACTATTTTGAAGAGGTTAAATGAGGTTTTGTTGACATGCACACATTTGAAATCTGTAATCTCTCCACATATTACTGAGCATAAGTCTTGACACTGGACGGTGGGCTTGCCTTTGTATGATACACTAGGACCATCAGATGAGAAAGGTCTACCTTATACACTAGGACCCTTTTATTAAAATGTTAGTTTTTTAGTAAAAAATATTTCATAGAGAATGCCAAAACAATCTGGTTTTAAGTTGTAGTAAAAGAGAATGACAAATTCATGATTTAGCATTGGGTCATTTTATTTACCTATATTGCATCTGCATGTTACTTCTTTTTTAATAAAATTAATTACATAATTTATATGATAATTTTTTTGTTAAAAGTTGTTTTCTATATATCTAACTAAACAGCATGAATACTTTTTCTGTTAAAAAATCATTACTAAAGTTGAGCTAATTAAACAACCATTCCCATTAAGAAGTTACTACAAGGAAGTAGCTTTTTAAAAATTACTTTTACAAAAGCACATTTGAATTTAAACAGAGTCATTGCTTTTATGGCTTTATGGTAAAGCTGGCCATGCTTGGTGCAAATTTTCGGATGGAATCCTTCAACTATTGCCTTTCTTCGCTAGTTGCCCACAAATTGGTAGTTCAAGCTCTTCATCTTCTTTATCAGTCATATGAACCTAAAGACTTGAAAATTATATTTTAAATCTTCATGAATTTATGAAATTTGTAAAAGGTGTCAAAAAATTCAAACCTATAGATTTTATTTTTGTACTTTTTTGAGCCATAAATTCATAATTTGAACCATTCAATCTTTTCATAATAATAAGCCTCAACTTAAATTTAGTTTGTATCTTAAATCTTTGTAGACTTTGAGAAATTTGTAAAAAAGAAATACAAAGAAAGCACAAATACATCTAAATCTGTTGGATATGCTCATTTACTGAAGTGAAAATGGTGCTTTCAAATGGACATGCTAATTTCTTATATTCCTAGATATTTTATTTAGGAGTTCATCCCTTGACGAAGCTTTGTTATTCAAGTAATCAAGACATAGATTGGAAAAGGGCATCTGGCGAAAATGTGCTTTTTGCCTCTAGTTGTTGAATGAAATGCTCCTTTACAAAATAGATAGACAAGGTAATGCTTTTCAAATATGTAACATTTACATAAGAAAAAGTTATAGTATGAATCCTTTATGTAAAACCCATTATCAAACAACCCTTGGAGTGTCCAACCAACTAATTTATTCTTCATCATTGTAACTTATATCCAAGCCAATAGGTATTTTGAGATAGAAAAATGTTTCTACTATAATTTTACATTGGAAAATAATTAGCGAATAATTCTCTTTAGGGGTGCAAGTGCAATTGTTGGTAGGTTGGACATGTATCAGCTAAACTCAAACTTTTTTTTTTTGGTACTCAAGCTGTCACGCCCTGAGCTCGAGCTTAGGGTAAAGATTTGAGGATCGTTATGTAGCATGCGTATCCTGTAGTAATTCACGTCGCACTAAGGCAAATATGGACTATTTCAATAGAAATTTTGTTCTTTCATATGTGCAGAAGATCCTCGTGCATGGGCAATCATTCATCAATTTAAAATATACAGAAGCGATGTGTGTATTATGCACTTTTGTGTGAACCTGGCAAACTGGTCGGGTTGACCAAATTTGGGTTTGGTACCCAAACTCGAATTTGTTGGTTGCACCCATTTTTAAAATGAGTTGGAAACCTTTAACCTACACCCGTGGTGGGTCAACCCGACTTAGACCTGCCTAACTTGAATTTAATGTGGGTTGGTTCGGGTTGACCCAACCTAACATATTTAATTCACATTTTGTGATTGATTTAACCCATTTTATGTGACCCAATTTCATTTGTAAAGCTCTCTTCACGTCTAGATTCATTTAAGCATGAATTTATAATTTATCAATTTTCAAGGTGTAAAAAATGGGGAATCTATAAATATTTTCTAACCCATTTATTGAGAATTTGAGATAATCCCTTTTCAAATTTTTTTCAATTTTATAATTCTATATTTGAGTATAAGTATAAGACTCATTAATGATATTATATTTTATTCATATCCATAGTTTAGAGGTAAATTAATATGCCAACATAAAAATAAAAAACACATCAATATTTCAACTACAAAAATATCATATTTTTAAATAAAAAATAAGTTTTATATTCTAAATATTAAAATTTTACATAACTCTTCCACAAAAGATTAAGAGTACTTAGTTTATGGCGCATATGAATAAGAAAAGCTACATGAAAATTGGAAAGTCACGGTAATTTAGTAAAATCTAAATGGGTCAAACTGGTTATGATGGGTTAGGTGGGTTAACCCTAACCGGACCCGTTTTTATACGGGTTGATAAACCCTAACCCTAACCCAACTTGTATTTCAAACAAATCGGATTAGGCAGGTCAGAAACAGGTAGGGTTCGGCCGGGTTGGTAGGTTGGGTTGGATTTTGCCAACTCTACTTTTGTGATACTTTAATGGTAGAGAATACTAACAATTGCATGTTTAACACTCCATATATAAATCCTACTTAAACCAAAGGACTTACTTAGTACCCATGCATACTAGATATCCATCATGCATACTAATAAGGTTGCCACCGGGGCTCAAGTGCGAAAGTAAATAAGGGTCTTATGATAGGGTATAGGCCATAAATAATCATATCAATGTACAAAATCTATGAAACTAAAATAATATAATAAGAAGGATCATTTGAGCTTAAATCCTAATTGTCCAAACCATGACACTCTCACGATGATGTCCATAAAAAGACAACCTCAGGGACCCATACAAGATCTACTGGAGGTACCATAGTTGCATCCTCCGCTCCCGGGCCGACGTCCTGGTCAGAGTCTGCGAAAGGTCCTGTAACACTAAGAGTAGTAACTCAAACACTATGGCAAATCTAAACGACCGTTAGAGCTTAATACACAGTTTCAAGTATAATTTAAGACATGATCATTGAAGAAGTTAGACTGAATTCTAGGCATATTAGTATGTATGAAATATGAATATGAATCAAGATAACATAAGACTTGCTAATTGGAATACTACATCACTCATTTCTACGAAGAGCATATATAAAATTGTGACATGAAAATGAATTTTGTGGTGATCCCAATCTCATAAGGAGTGTCGACCAACTCCAACATGTAAAATAACTACTGCAGTAGGGTAAACGTGCATTATGTAATCAACTCACACTTGGCTTAAAGAGTCTCATAAGAGCCGTGGCTAGTGGTGCCCACTCTATAAATCAAGAATAAAACAATTACCTACATACTTGTACTTGTACTTGCTTACTTGACTTACTTACTTGCATGACTTGGGTTACATTTGTGCTTAATATCATATTAGAGATAACAGGCGAGTAATAGTAAATATAACGATAAATAGAACAGTAATCAATGCACCTGATAAGAACAGGATAAGAACATGAAAGTAAAGGAACAAGATGCATGAATGTCGATTTATTACAGTACAATGATGAATTATTAGCCAACCCTTTACTAATATATCCCATGCCCCAAGCTATCTAACTTGGATAACTATAAGATCCCCAATTTCATGTACTACCATTTTTTGGCGTAGCATTTTATATGAGATGGACATTGGATCCTTATGCCTATGCACAAATGGCATGGTTTTAGAACTACTAAGTGAAAAACACAGAAGAAGCAAGAAAACAACAGAGTTGTGAAAACAAAATTGCTTGTCGAGAAGATCCTCTTGTAAGCCGTTTTATACACAGTGATTTCTATGTTTATACCATTATACAACTGTGCTAAAACCAAAAATAGAAATTACAGCAGACAAAATCTCCCTATACAAGGTAATATATAGTAGTGTACAGATCATAGGATATTCTCTTAAATCTGTGATTGACACACCAAACGGGCCAACGTTGGGCTGGCCCAATGGGTCATCCAGTTGACCCAGTCTTTTTACACCCCTCATCAAGCTCATGGTGCGGTAGCAGCAGGAGATTGTTCAAAGAAGACAAAAAACAAGCAAAGGTCTGAGCTTTGGTGAAGAGATCAGCAGTATTGTCGACCGAGCCGATGGAGTGGAGTGACAAAGTGCCCAACTTAAAATGTTGGCGAACAAGATGGCAATCAATTTCAATATACTTGGTTCGTTCATGAAAAACTTCATCTTGAGTGATTTTGACAGCACTTTGATTGTCACAATATAATGGCGTGGAAGCATAAAGATAAACACCTAGGTCATGCAGTAACCACCGAAGCCAGACGATTTCAAAGGTAGTATCTGCAATAGCACGATATTCAGCTTCAGCAGAAGATTTGGATACTGATGTCTGTTTCTTGCTCCTCCAGGAGACCAAGGAATGACCCAAGAACAGGCAATAACCAGTGGTTGAACACCGATCATCCACATCCCCTGCCCAATCAGAGTCAGAAAAGGCTCGAAGATGAAGCGGACTATCGGAAGATAGGAGCAAAGCATAGGTTTGGGTACCCTGTAGATAACGAAGAATCCGCAAGACAGCACTCCAATAAACCAAGGTGGGCTGAGCCATAAACTGACTCACAATGTGGACAGCATAAGCAATGTCGGGTCTAGTAATAGTCAAATAAACAAGACTCCCAACAACTTCTCGGTACCGAGTAAGATGATCTAAAGGCACACCATCGGTTTTGTGCAGCCGTGCATTGATTTCCAAGGGAGTAGAAACTAAAGCTAAATCAGTAAGGCCTGCACGCTGTATGATGTCAGAGCAGTACTTCATTTGAGAGAGGATGTACCCCTATTTGGAATATCCCACTTCAAGGCTAAGAAAGTAGCGAAGATGACCTAGATCTTTCATCTCAAATTGGTTCTGAAGGAACATCTTGAGCTTAGAAATACCTGAATGATCACTTCCAATAATGATCATATCATCCACATATAGGAGTAGAATAACCATACCGGTATGTGAAGTTCGAGTGAATAGAGCACTATCATGTTAACTCTATTGAAGGTCACTTGAAAGAACTGTTTCAGTGAAACATTCATACCAGGCACGAGGAGCTTGTTTAAGTCCATACAAGGCTTTCTTCAAATGACACACTTGATTTGAGTTAGGAACCCCAGGAGGGGGTAGCATAAAGATTTATTCACGGAGGTGCCCATTGAGAAAGGCATTCTGTACTTCAAGTTGATATAATGGCCATTGACGAACGGCATCAATAGAGATTAATGTTCATACAGTGGTCATTTTGGCAACAGGTGCGAATGTTTCCTCATAATCAATTCCATAATCCTGTGTGTAGCCTTTTGCGACAAGGCGAGCTTTATACCGCTCAATGGTGCCATCGGAATTGGTCTTCACCTTAAAGATCCATTTGCAACCAATAGCTTTTTTTCCAGGAGGAAGAGAGACAAGCTCCCAAGTGTGATTTTGCTGAAGTGCAGCTAATTCTTCTTCCATGGCTTTTCTCCACTCAGGGTATTGAGAAGTTTCGTTATAAGACCTAGGTTCAAAATGTGAATGAACTGTAGCAAGATAATTACGATACTGAGGGGAAAACTAGTCTGTAGAAACAAATCCATAACGCTGCACAGGTGTGCGAGTACATAGCGGATATCTCCGTGGTGGGGCAGAATCCTGTACTTCAGGAACAGTGGGGACTTCAACCACATCAGAAGGAATAGAGTCTGGTTTGGGCCTCTGTTGATAGACAAGAATTGGTGGAGGATCAACGGGAGTTTCTGAAGTAACCAAGATATTAGTCTCAGATGGAAATAAATCCGGAAAAGGATCAATGGGGTGTACAGAGGGGACAGTCTGTGAGGATGATAAGGAGTAATAAGGTATATGTTCCATGAATGTAACATTATGTGAAACACGCAACTTGTTCATTTGTAGATCATAACACCAATATCCTTTATGTTCTATACCATAGCCAAGAAAAACACAAATAGCAGACTTGGGGGAGAATTTGTGTCCTTTACTAGAGGGAAGCAAAACAAAGCAGGTACATCCAAAAACTCTTATATGGGAGTAAGTGGGTTTTGTACCATAAAGTTTCTCAAATGGGGTGGCCCCAGACAAAACTAAAGATGGCATTCTGTTAATGAGATAAACTGAAGTGAGAACAATTTCTCCCCAGAATGTAATGGGCACGGAAGAGGATTGTAGCATAGATCTAGCTGTTTCAATGATATGTCTATGTTTTCTTTTGGCTACGCCATTTTGTTATGGAGTACCTGGGCAAGAGAGTTGGGCTATGGTACCATGACTGGCAAGCAGGTTTTGAAATTTTTGTGATCGATATTCCCCCTTGCATTGGAGCGAAAAACTTTTATCTTAGCAAAAAATTGGATGGCTATCATGGTAGTGAATTGCGAGTATGTATTAAGAAAATCTGATTTGTGTTTTAACAAGTATATCCAAGGATATTTGGTGTAATCATCCACAAAGACAACATAATAACATGATCCACCTTTGGTAGGTTGGACAGCAGGCCCTCATAGATCAGAGTGAACAAGTGCAAAAGGTATAGTGGAAACGGATGTACTTTTATTAAAAGGCAAAATAATTTGCTTTGACAACTTACATCCAATACAACTAGTAAAGTCAGACAAAGTGACTTTTCCAAGACATTTATTAGCAGTTAAAGGGTCTAACTTTCCCTTGGACAAATGACCTAACTGAAGATGTCATAAGCTGGAGGACGAGGTTGATGTAGACGCTACTAGGATGGGTGAGGAAGGAACATGAAGAGAGGTCAAGTGATACAAATTCCCTTCTTTATGGCTATTCCCAATCTGCTTCCCAGAGTGAGGATCTTGCACAAGACAACCAATAGAGGTAAATGAGACAAGATAACCCAGATTAGTAAGTTGACTAACTGAAATTAGGTTAATAGCAATTCCTGGAACACACAGAACATTCGGTAAAGATAGTATTCCAGATGAAGACTGAGATGTGATGGTACCAATGGTGGAAACGGGCATAGTGGTGCCACAAGCAGTATGTATATTTAGAATAGTAGAGGGCTTTCGACTGAAACTCAATAATGATGAATCAAAAACCATGTGAGATGAGGCACCTGAGTCAAATATCCATGATGGAGATTTACCAGAGAATGAGGCCATGGCAGAATTAACTGGTTCAGCCTGAGTAGTACTAGGACCACTTGAGGAAACTATGAGGAGCTGCTGCAGTCGTTCATCAATCATATTCTGGATTTGAGTAGAGAAATTAGGGGATGCTTCTGCTGTCACTGCCGCTGTCTGATTGTTTTCGGGACGTTGACCGGGACGTCATTTGGCTCTTTCTGATTATTCTTCTTTTTCAGCTGAGGGCAATCTCTCTTCTAGTGTCTTGGTTCTTTGCAATAATTACATATGTTGTTAGAACCCACAGGTTTAGCAAGATGAGATGACTTAGCAACAACAAGTACTTGATTTGAATCAGTGACTTTTAGCTTTGATAAGGTCTGTTGAGTTTGTACCTCTTATAGAAGTTCAGACAAAGCTACATCCACATATGGTAATGGACATCGATGTAATAGTAGACCCCTAATGTGTTTATATTCTGGGTGAAGGGCCATAAGGAACTGAACCAGCCTAGTTTCCTACCTATATTTTGTCAAAAGTAGTTGAGTCTGAAGAGTAGGTAAACTGGGGTTCCATTAGAGCTAATTGATCCCATAATGCATTCATCTTGACATAAAATTCATGAATAGACTGAGATCCCTATTCAGCATTTTTTATTTCCCATTCTAGTTGATAATGTAAGGCGGAATTGGTTTGAGCATATAACCAAGCCAAATAATCCCAGGTATCTTTAGGATGAGAAAATTTAGACAATTGATGTCCAATTGAGGGAGCTACTGAATTTGCAATCCAAGAGTTAATTTTTCCCACAGATGCTTCCCAATCCTCATAAGCAGGATACTTGGTGTCAGGTCCTGGCTTCTTTTCTATCATAAATTTCCAAAGTTTCTGCCCCTTCAAAAAATTCATCATGAGATGGGACCAGTAAGCATAATTGGTCCCATCAAGAACAACACTAATCCCAGTCACCTTCTCATCCATTACAAACTACAACAGAAAGTGAAGCAACGAGGAAAACAGTAATAGATCAAAAAATGGCATCTGGGCGTCCCTGCGACAGGGTGTAGAATGGTTTTTGGATAACCAAAGTTCAATTGGTTCACAAATCATATTTCAAAGAGCAAAGTCCAATCAATTTTAGCACTCAACAAGCCTTGTCCAAGTCTAATCCAACGACTGAAGTAAAAAATGAACGATCTTGATGAAAACAGTCCGACAGAAAAACCAAAACAGAAATGGCGTCAAAACAGTTCCTTAATGTAGTCCAAAAAATCTAAGAAAATCATAAAAAGTCTCCAACAAGTGGTCGACTACCTTGAGCTGGT
This sequence comes from Sextonia rubra, assembly GCA_037013555.1. Classification (NCBI taxonomy): domain Eukaryota; kingdom Viridiplantae; phylum Streptophyta; class Magnoliopsida; order Laurales; family Lauraceae; genus Sextonia; species Sextonia rubra. The sequence continues at coordinate 47,358,655 of JASUAD010000001.1, forward strand.
GCTCTCCCTCTCTGATCAAGTGTGGGCCCCACCACTGTAATCCAACCTATGTCTGGAGGCGTCCAGACCAACTTCTCGATCTTCCCTGTTTTTCACAATAGGGGCTCTGATACCATGAAAAACACAAAAGAAGCAAGAAAACAACAGAGTTGTGAAAACAAAATTGCTTGCCGAGAAGATCCCCTTGCAAGTCGTTTTATACACAGTGATTTCTATGTTTATACCATTATACAACAGTGCTAAAACTAAAAATAGAAATTACAGCAGACAAAATCTCCCTATACAAGGTAATATACAGTAGTGTATAGATCATAGGATATTCTCTTAAATCTGTGATTGACACACCAAACGGGTAAGCCCATTGGGTCAGCCCAATGGATAATCCAGTTGACCCAGTCTTTTTACGTTAAGTACATCTAACTAGAAAGGGCGACACCTCTATATGCTTCCCTTATTGTTTGAATTTCTTCCATTAGTCAAGTGAGCATGATGAAGGTGTCTTTAGGTGAGACTCTTCAAAGTCATAAGGACAACTCTAAAGTCTAAGGCATGGCTTGACCCCATTGTAAACTCAGCAATAACATACAGGCGCTTGGTTAATGTGGTCTAACAGGCATTAGACTCCAAAATAAATTAATTGCATTTAAGTAAATTAAGAGGCTTGCCAGCCAAGAGTTCTCAACAGGACTGAGCATGCATTCGAGCGGGGCTATACAGAGGAGTATGTGCTTGAGCGAGCTCGGTGTGCACTCGAGCCTGAGCACCTAATTTGACAAAAGTCAAAACTTTCCCAGGCTGTTCCCAAGTCATGCTCGAGCATGTTTGAGCATGCACTCAAGTGGGTGCTCATTTACTGTAGTCGGGATTTACCCGATTTCTGCTCATTCCCTTGTTTCACCCTTGATTCCACCTGTGTTACATCCCATAGTCACCTTATTTTACCACATGACATTTATTTCTTCTTCATTCACTTAACCATCACTTCTCATTCATTGAATTTTCCCCAAATCCGCCATTTATACCACAAACATTTATTTTAAGCCATTACATTAAGCCTAAAATAGTAAATGAGCTATTAGAATGTTAATAGGCATAAAAATAACTTGTAGAACCAAGATTTAATCATGCACACACTCTAAGACTCTTTTATACTTGCCTTAGTGGAGCATTTAGCCCAAAATCAAGCTCCATGATATGAAATCCCTAAATCTCTACTCAAATTCAAGTACTCCTAATCATGGATGCATGAGAAAAGAAAAGCATAATGAGATGCATGAGATAAATAGAGCTCTCTTTTGGTTACCATTAAACCAAACTGAAAGAAAAATTAGATCATATCTTGGAAAGTGTGCAAAGTAAGTTTCTTTACTCAAACACCCAAATGAGGTCTTTTCTCTCCAAACAAACACAATATGAGGTGAGAGGAGATGGAGAAGATGATGGTGCAGCTCTCTAATGGAAGAGATTATCTCTCTCACACTCTCTTGGGGATGAATGAAGAGGGGAAGTGTCACACTCTGACCCAACTTAATACGGTTTAGCGGTTAATTACTATTTTTTGTGGTCATTGTCCATTGAATTAGTTTCGTGCATGATGCTTTGTTTTTGTTTGCGTTTCGTTTCGGGTCATGATAGGCAGTTGGGTTGAGTTTAACCTGGATTAGGTAGACATGAACCCTTTTTCGTAATTTTTTATTTTGTTTGATTTCGTCATTCGTGCATTACCTTGGTGTCATCACGTGTATCTCGTCAAGCTTATTGATTTCCATAACTGACTCGCAAGCAAACGACTTCGTTTGTTTTCATTGGATGGTTATTTGACTCAAACTGTAATTTGTGTGAACCGTTGGACTGTGTTATACTTTTATTTCATACTTATCTTATATATGTCGAGAGGGAGTCAGAGAGCACCGACTTAACGTTAATCTCTTCTCCTTTCTTCGTCTCTTTTTCTCTTTCTTTCATTTCTCTTCTTTGGTTATCAAGCACAAAACAAAAGGGAGAATTCTTGTGCACTTCTTTTACACGTCATCTCTTAGTGTGATTCAAGGTAAGATTGTTTTGAGCCTAACATCTTTGACTCTAGACCTCATCCTTCATTGCATGCACTCAACTCATTTTCCTTCTTGCATGCATGATGATTAAAGTTGCCTCTAGACATCCGAACTTAGCTAAAGGACAGCAATTCACTTGACAAAGCTTATTTGAGGCAAGTAAAAGCACGTTATAGATGAACACACGTTGGTATATGATGACTACTATTATTCTTCTAATTTTGCATGTGGTGTATGCTTTACAGCTCTTTTGTATACACTTATACACACTTGCTCTCCTTGTTGTCAATTGTGTGCAAAATCAGTTTTGTCTGTAACAGGTTCAACTCGTGACTTTTTAAAGCCTACGGCTAAGCCATAGAGCTCCATGGCTCACTTTTCAAAGAGCTGAAAATTTCGACTTTACACTACGGTCAGGCTATGGCTAAGCCGTAGAATGCACTACGGCTAAGCCGTAGGCTAGCCGTGACCCAATAGTAGGTCAAGTTACGGCTTGATATCCAGAGAGTAGAAAATTAGAGAGAACCTTCTACGGTTTAACCAGGCTAAGCTGTGGGGTGTGCTACGGCTAAACCATACCCAACCGCGGTTGAGTCATAAAACAAACACGGTCAGGCCGTAAGAGGAAACATGGGTTAGCCGTTGCTCGTCGTAAATGCAGAAACATTCTAGGGAACCATGGCTAATCCATAATGCATAATACGGCTAAGCCGCAAGATGTCTATGGCTAAGCCATAGGTCATCCACGGCTAAGCCGTAAGACCATTGAACATTAAGAAAAGGTAACCTTTGACTTGTCCAATGGAACATGATAATAATATGAATGATTTTAAGGGCTGTGACTCATTCATGTGTGTTATTCAGTTGTTAAGCACCTCCCCATGGGTGTTGGTTTAAGGGACTCCGATACACTTTTCCGATACAATGCAATACTAAGAAAAAGACAACTGTATATCGGCTAATTTAAAACTACATCATCATCCACAGTTAGAAACACTGGATACCTAGATTAGGGTTAGCTAGTAAATTATTTTGATTCTATCAAATTGAATTGTATGGTATATTGAACGATGATTTATTATCCTCCAGTCTTATATCTGAATTGAATATTCATTATATGTCCTTTCGATAGTGTATAAATTAGAAGTGCTTGATTTGTTTTTTCCATGTAAATTGGTTATTGATATTGATATTGACTTGAGTATGAATTGAACGTAATACAGTATTGTTCTTATGTCTCTTACTGGCTTGCATGTTTTACTCAAGTCCAAATATGTGATTGACTCAAAATGGTCAGGCACTACTCAGTCTCAGCCTTATGATACCCGGCGGGGTTGACTTTGGCGTAGGATGTATGTTGCCGCTGCAGTGTGTTTATGTCTTGGGGCTTTCAGACCCCAGAAATTTGAGACCCATTCGTACCCTAGCCCGGTCAATGGTGTTCTCTTATGGATAGATCCCTAAGGGGAGGATATGGCAAATGTAATAACCACATAGTACAGTACACTTTTGCATTGATTCATATAGCATGCTTTATTTACAAATGCACAATTTGCCTAGTAGATTAAATTGAAACTCTATGCAATCTCACCTGTTAATTATTCTGATGGACACAACACATGTTACCTTTTTTGCTTATGTTTTACTGAATCGTTATATTCACTAGTTGTCATTAGTATTGCAGGCTTAAATTCCACTACCGATCCCTCGTCGGTCAGCAAGACTCTAGAAAAAACCATAGATGCCCTGTCAGGACTAGAGGAGTGGATGTGATCACTCCACCGGAGAGCGGCATGGCATGATAGGCTCCTTCTAGGATCTTTGTGGGATGCATCATGTTTTTGTCTTAGAGTTGTTCTACTCCTTAAATTTTGGTTCTTGGCTTATTTAAAACTGTTCCTCACTCTTGTTACGACAGGGTTTCCTTTGTTTGTATCTTGTAAAATGATTGGCATCTTTTGTTAATCTTGTTATGTTAGTGTTCTCCTTTTTATGCCTCTTTTTATGCAATGATATTTACAGCTTCTGCGTACATGGTATTGGCACGAGTGAAATTCCATATGGTATAAGTGTATATGCACGGGAGTACGTATGTCACTGATTAGATTTAAACTTAATCCCCGATTTCTTAGGCTCAGGGGCAAGGTAGGGAAGATGGAGGCCAGGGTTTTCCTACGGGGGTAACGATTCAGTTGATCATGAGAAAACTGTTAACCGAACTATATTATATGGTTTTTAGTTTTTAAAAATCATAACCTTATTCTAAAAAACTATTAAAAAACCAAATTGTGGTTAATCATATTAGATGATTCGATTACGTTTAACCGTACTAAAAAAAGGTTTTAAATATTGGATTTCTGTGGAGGTTTTATGATAAGAGATCAAGAGTTAAAATTAATCTAAAAATATGACTTGGGGTGTAATTGTTCGATTAACCAACCCATATATTATAGTTCAGTTAACCATGTGCAGTTAATTAAATCGTATGTTGTGGTTTGGTTTGGTTAATAACTAATGTGAATTTAATCAATCTAATTAAAAATGCAGGTGCACAGTTTTCCTTTTGAGACAATGGATAGTATAGGTCGAACCCCATAGGGAGCACTTTTGAAATTTCTCTTCTTTTATCTGATTTTTTTAATAACAACAAAAGAGATATGAATCAAAATAAATCAAAATATGAATGAGAAATCAAAATAAAACTATTACTCAAATAAACTGCTGACAATGATGATAAAAGTAAATCATAGCAACAAAGAATTCATTAAATGAATTTAATTACCAATATATGCAATTTAATTTAATCTTCAATTACTAAAATAACTCAAATAGAAAACAACTCAATGTTTTTTATCAGGAAGATTTAAAAAAAACCAACTTTTAATAAAAAGAACCTAAGATCTCCATCAGCTCATTAAAGTAAAAATTATTTTAAGCGTCAATTATCAAATTAAGAATAAACTATCAAAAGCATATAAACCTAAGCATATTTTATCAAAATAAGAATAACTAATCAACAAATAATTTATTATGAACTTAAAATGGAGGTTTATCTAAGGTGTGATGACAAATCTATTATTCTAAGCATGCATTATAGAGACATTTAAAAGAATAAATCAAAAATATAAATTGAAAGTAAAATCACTTGACTTTATTGTTGTGCTCCGACCCAAAAATCTAGTCCTTCATTACAAAGAAAGCAAACTTCATTAATGTTATCATAGTGAGTATAAGGATTTTCTTAACATTCTTCTAGCCTAGTTCTAGAACAGGGCTCCAGAATACCCAAATTAATCACTATTTTTTTCGACACTAGAGAGAAAAGATGAGAAAGGAGAGAGAGGAGAGATAAGTGAAGAGAGAGAGGGATTGGAGAGAGATGCTTCTTGGACGTTCAAGGCATGCCTTAAATAGGTCATGTGATACCAACTTTTCTCTCCTTAGATCCTATTTTGTAGCTAGCCTATATCTTGGTGAGGTAGACTTTTTTTCTTATTTTCTTTATATTTTCCTTTTTGCAATAGCCTTGTAGCTTCCTTCCTCTTTTAAGGAATCTTCTTTTTAACATTTGGACTTTTGAGATATTTTTGGAAAGAGAGCATCTACTGATGAGGTGGCCCTTTTTTTTTTTTTTTTTGAAAATATCTTGTATTTTTTTTCAACCTTTTTGAGTTGTCTTAAAAATAATTTAAGATTGTGCAAGCAAGGATGGTGGACCTTACTTAATCTTTAATGTAATTCACTTAAGGAGAGATAGACCCCACCCAAAGGTGTGTCACATAGAGACAATTTTTAAACTTTTTACAATCCCATTTAAAAATATACAGCAAACTTCCTGAGGCCATAACTTTGTCATTTCATCTGCGACTGATACAATCTTAGATCCTACAGACATTTAAAAAAAAAGAGCTTTCTAATGGTAGATAGATTATCAATTTTTGATGCTTGGTTTGAGAGTTATTACTGTTTTAATCTATACCGTCTAAAGAAACACAAGATTACTTTTCATTTTTGAATTCCTCTTCTTTGACTTTCCTTATCTTGAATTCTCCCGACCTTAGCTTTCTTTTTTTTTTTAATTCAAATTTGAATTCTTTCAACAAATTGAGAGTGGGACTCTCCTTTGACCATCCAAGCATGTGTGCACATGCATGTGTGTGGAGTCTTCATGAAGCTAATCTTTCAAGTTTCTTGCATGGTGTGTCTTACTTGATATGCTCACATCTTCCCGCATAATCTAAGTAAACTCATAAAATATTGAAGAGCCCATATTAAAGTGGTACCTGTTCAGACAGAGTTTTACTCTAATGAGGACTCTTCAAAAAAAATTGTAGATTTCTAAATTAATGCAAAAGATGTATAAGATTTGTGAAAATTCCAATGCATAGGTAAAAATGCTTTAAATGGTGAAAATAACTTAAAATTTATGCAAATCACCTAATTAAGTCCCTAATTCACATTAATTCATGCTAAAATGATGCAATTTCATAACCTTAACAATAACTGTGAGTGGAGCTGAAAACTGAAACCGAACCGTGAAGCATGGTTTTCCGATTTTAATAACTATAACCGTTACCGAACCAGGAAACACGATTATTAACCTTCGGTTCGGTTGGTTAGATGGTTTTTTTATTTTTTATACCCCTAGGTTTTACACAAGAGGCACTAGGATTCCTTGCTTTAGGAAGTGAGTCTTTTTAATTTTTATAGTTAGGGTTATTTTGGAAATTACAAGCAAACCCATTCTTTTGAGAAATTTACAACAAAGGTGAAGGAGGGCTTTCTAGAGACACATAAGTTAGTCTTGTAGAGCCTTAGGGAGATTAGTGTTAGTGACATAATGAGATGATACAACATGATGAACCATATGCTTGGACCCACTAATATGCCTAATCAACCCAAATTAACCAATTACACATCCATTAACATAAAATGCTAGTAATTAGAGGTAAAACATGATTAATTAGGAATTTAGTCCTAAATTCAGGGTTGGGATCTTACACCAGCCAAGGGGGCTAGGATTGGGTCCCATGAGAGAGCCAACACATCAAGAACATAAGCCCACCAAGTGAAAATAAAAACTCACACACGCAAGAATATAAGCCTACATACGTGAAAAAGGAAGCCCACACTACAGAAAAAGTGGTGTGTCTACGGTTCAAATGCTTGACGGCTAAACTTAGACTTGATCTGTGTTTTTGTTTGGCAAACCCAAATCCAAACGTGATTGGGATGAAACATGATTCTGACCAACCTCAGAGGCTTTTACCAAAAAAAAAATCAGAGGAAAATGCCTAACTCAAGTGCAATTTAAGTTAAGTCACATTGACATGAGTCGGGTTGGGGATCCAAAAGTTCTGCGTTGGTTTGCTTTTGATAGAACATAAAATTCAAATGAGCCTACACATCGCATACCATACTGTATATGTACACCTTGGATTGAACAATGTATGTACATATATCTAGAAATGATGATGATCTATAAAAATAATGAGTACCTAGTTGGAATTCATGCATCCAGAGCTGAAACCCAAGTCAAAGCCAAGATGAATTATTGCAAATTTTCAAAACGCAAGACGAAGAGAAACCCTTCACTTTTGTCAATTGGTCCATGCATAATTGAGTGGGCCTAAGCCAAGTTGCGTTTCTACTCCTTCAAATAATGATTGTCACATTTGATTTTTTTTAAATTTACGAGGGAAAATTTTTGATTTGGACACATGAAAACCCTCATTTTTGACAATTTTCGAATACGATCTCTCTGTATAAGATTTGAAAATCATAACTTTTGAGGATTTGCATACCCAAACCAAGTTTTCTCGGCTATATCCATTGATACACACCAATATTGATTTGAAATACTTCACAAGAAATGCAATGAAGAATCTTGAGATATGCAAATTTCATACAAATTCCTCAGTTGTTACTAAACATGCATAAAGGGAGCAAACTTGTGCTTCAATTTTGTGACTCCCATTGGATAAAATTCACTCTTTGTTTCATTTTCAAACCCAACAACTCCAACTCATATTTCACTCTTTGTTGGGTAAGACTATTAGGTTTTAGTTTAGCCGGACTCAAGTTGCAGTTCAAGTTATCCGCATCATTAGTGGAGTGAATCGCGCTTCATCCTTGAAACTCATCCATGGATGAAGGTAAATGGTTGAAAGCATTGGTATTGGATTTGGACCCCACAGGAATTTGTCAAGCAAACCATTACATATGGACCCCATTACTTATCGATATTGGCTAGTCTATATTGGGTCCGAACTCTTTTTGAAGTAAAATGTATCCTAAAGTAGCTATTTAAAAATTAGTGATTTTTATAGATTAATACCTTTTAAATATATTTTATATGGGCTAATGATAAAAAAATATAAAGGAGAATATTCATGTACATATGTCCCTCACCATTTTGGTGAGGGACACTCTTTTTTTGAAAAGTATTAATAAATAAGAGGATTAAACTTCACACCTTTTTAAGTTTGAAAAGTCCAAAAAAGGAAGTGTCCCTCACCAAAATGGTAAGGGACATATGCACATGAAGACTCCTCAAATATAAAAATGTGACCAGAGTACGTTGACAACACTTACTGATAGTCTTTTCCCTAAAGCCACAATTTCATAGGATTGAAGACGGCTTTTTTTTTTTCTTTAACTTCATCTCTTTTCTCTCCCACATTTTAGAAAACTAACATCAATGAAATGGGATTGAATATCAGAGGGACCAAGAAATGAGTTTCTTTTTGTTAAATTGAATAATTATTTTAAAACTATGGGTGAAGGTAATGGAAAATAACCATCATGATCATCTTAATGGGAAATTAAAGGAATCTGACTCGGTTGTTTTTGCAACTGGGTGCTAGAGCAATGTTCCTCTTGGTTGTTTGAATTGCTGCTAACAAAATAAAACAAATTTACGGTCTAAACAGACTGTTACATGTTAGCTTGTATAATATGTTGACTTGGTTTTCTTATTGGCTATTGATTAATCTAAGTCTACAGGATTCTGATTTTTTCTCCGAGGATGAAACCCAAAGTATCATTTTCTAATGGGTGGAGAAGGAAAACCCAAAGTATCATTTTCTAATGGGTGGAGAGGGAAAAATGGGCTCAGCGAGTCCTCAGTATCATGATTGGTCATGAATGAATGATGAATGAACAAATGAAATTTTGAATAGATGAATGAATGACTGGAAATGAGAATTATCAAAGGTTATTAAAAAGTAGTAACATTTTCTTCCACCACATTATTTTTTAGAAATTAAAAATTAGATTTGGGAATCAATTATTCCAACCCAGCAGTCCGTAAATTTTGTGTTGAATTTCAGTAAGTAACCGACAGTATCACGGCACAGTCCCATGATATCATGGCATTTATCTACAATTTGTTTTTTTAATGATATTTAATAGCAATTTCGAAATACAGGAATGTACAAAACAAGTTTGTCTTCCATGGCAAATTAGTTTTTAAAAATTAAAAAAAAAATCAGACTTGGTAATCAATCATTGGGACCTAGACCCCTCTCTGGTTATCTATCCTTTCTTTTTTTTTTAGTCGGTAACAAAAGCTTCCTTAAAGAAAGGAACGTACAAAAATCAAAAGTATATAAGAGAAGGAGAAGGAAAGGTACAAGAGCAATCTACCAAACCCACACTTAATTACATAACTACATAACCATACATACCCAAGGATCTCCCAACCCCATGCTTTGCTCAAGTATCCTCCATAAAGTTGGCAGATCTAACCTCTTGACAAAAAGAAGCATTAATAGTAGAAGATAACTCCCTAATTTTGCTGAAATGGAAATGAAATTTCCAAGGATACGCCTTCCGATTTGATACCCAATAGATCGCATTCGAAGAATCACTTCCAACAATAAGCCTACCATTACATCTTGTGAAGAACAACATTAGAGCTTCAAGAATGGCTAGCACCTCTGCCTCATTAGAATCGCTAACACCCACATTCTTGGAAAACATTAGTAAAACATCCCCATTGTAATTGCGAAGTACACCGCTAACTCCCGCTGGCCCTGGTTTACCCCTTAAAGCGCCGTCCACATTAAACTTTAAAACCCAAAGGGAGAGGGAGACCAAGGTATTGATCTCATCACCTTTATTCGACGACACCCCGTACACGCTTCCCAATTAGAAATAATATCATCCAGTGTTTTTGAAGGCGCGAGGCGCATCGAGGCGCTAAAGGTATCATGGGGCTTAAGCGCAAGGCGCAAGGCGAAGCGCGGGCTTCTTTGAAGCGAGGCGCACATTATGGATAAAAAAATAGTTATTTTGTCATAGACAAATAATTTCAAATTAACATTGACAAGGTGAAATTAATTCACAAAAGAGGCAATAAGTATTTGAAAAGATTCGAAAAGTCATAAAACATCAATCATTTAGTGCAAAAACAGCATCAAAAGTCAATACAACTCCAAAATCCAAAGTCAAACCAACAAAACATATGGTTCTAAGGAGAACTTAATAGTCATCCTCAACATCTACACCAAGCAAATCATAATCTTCTTCTTCATCATTGGATTTATATCCATCCTCATCTTCCTCGTCAGTCTCATCTGAACCTGCCTCTTCCTCATCTACCAATTGAAGAGCATTTGAAGATTTTGAAGCTCTTGGTGTTGCTCTTGAAGTTGATGTTGCTCTGGTTCTTTGACTACTTTCTCCAACTCCAGAAGCTGTAGCAACATCACCCCATGTCAAAATATCATCATCAAACACAAAATCATCATCTTCATCCACTTCTCTATCCATCCTCCCAAGTAACCACTCATTGCTTTCATCAATATCCTTCAAAGAAACGGGATCAAGTATGTCACGCATATCATATCGACGTTTCAATGCTCTGTTGTACTTAACAAATACTAAAATCATTGAGACGTTTTTGATCCAACCTATTTCTTTTCTTGCTATGAATCTGCAACAATTAAAAAAGCTATTAAAATTTATATTTATAAACTAAAAATATTTTGAATTCACTGCACTTGAGATAAATACTCACATGCTCAAACACACTCCAATTCCGCTCACAACCAGATGAACTACATGTCAGGCTAAGAACTTTTATTGCAAATTTTTGCAAATTTAGTGTCTTGGAACCAAATGCACTCCACCAACCAGCTGTTAATTATAAGTAATTAGCATAAATTTTACCAAGTATAGACTAATAATTTTAAAAAGCTACTTTTGTAATATAATGGAATAAACTTATGTGATAAAATTGTTTACCTGGTGACCTTGTCTTCCTTTGCCTAATTGCCATAGGAATCCTAAATAAACCTTCAGCTTTTGTATACATAGACAACTCTTGACCAATCTTTTCTTGTATGTCAATATTTGGGACCAGCCTTGCAATGCAATTATACAACCCAGTCATGACTTCATGATCTTGCTCAACGTTTGGATTTGAATAAAATAACTCTGAGTTCAAAAAATACCCAGCTACATGCAAAAGGTGATGCAATTGAACATCCCATCTTCGATCAATAATTTGAAAGATATTATTATATCTTTCTTCCTTTCCACCAAAAGCATTTACAATTACTTCTTTAGCCTTATCCATAGCCTCATAAATGTATCCCATGGGAGGCCTTTTCTCGCCATCAACTAATCTAAGAACACGAAGAAGAGGACCCGAGACCTTAAGGGCATAGACAACACTATTCCAAAACGAAGGCATTAACATAATTTGTGCAGCCCTTTTACCCAGCTGCTCCTTTGCCTATTTGCTGGTTGTCCATCTCTCTGAAGTGAACATCTTCCTCAAGTTGTTCTTTTGTTGATGAATTCTTGCTAAAGTGAGAAAAGCAGTTGCAAATCAAGTTTTTGCAGGCTTGATTAAATCTTTCAATTGTGTAAATTTCCTCATCATATTTAGCAAACCTGGGCGATTATAAATGAATCCATGTACCGCAATACCCCTTTCAAATGTTCTCTTGAAAGTTGGTATCTTAAAAATGTCTTCCAACATCAAATCCAAGCAATGGGCAACACATGGCATCCAATACAAGTTTTTATACTTTGACTCCAAATACTTTCCTGTTAGAGCCAAACCAAGAAAGAGAAAAAAAAAGAGTTTTAGATAGCTAATAATTTTTTTTCTCAAGAAAAAAGATTCTTAGTTTCTTACCTGCCAAGACATTAGCTGCAGCATTGTCAGTAACAATCTGGACCACATTAGTTTCTCCAATGCGCTCCACAAACTTGTCTATTAGTTGAAACAGTTTTTCTGCATCCTTGGAGTAGCTAGAAGCGTCAATGGACTCCACAAACATGGTTCTCTAGGACAATTCACTAAAAAGTTAAGCAATGTCCTCCCTTTCTTATCAGTCCACCCATCAACCATTATAGAACATCCATTCTTCACGCATTCCTCCCTGTGATCCTTCATCAAATTATTTGTATGCATTAACTCTTTTTTAAGAAGAGGAACTCGCATTTCATGGTAAGTGGGTGGTTTCATACTAGGACCATATTGCCCTATAGCTTCAATCATTGGTCCAAAACTGTCATAATTAACAACATTCAAAGGAATCCCAGCATCATTTACCCACTTTGCAAATCTTTGACATGCCCGATCTCTTAATTCTTTTCTATATGGGTCATTTTGATCAATTCTTGTCTGCTTTCCTTGGGCTTTTTTATTTTGCACTACATCATCCGGATTGGGAGTGAAGAATACATCAATGGGCCCTTTTTGCTTTGGCTTTTTAGGTTTGGAGGCAGTGGAAAGATTACTTGAATTTTTAGAAACTTGACTCGCCAAAGGTCTTTTGCCACGTTCATTGACCTCTACAACATCATCTTCATCATCTTCCAACTCATTAGCCAACTCATCAAAATGGGGCAACATATTCATTTGTTCTTTTTCTGTCTTTTTCTTTGCCATGTATTCTTTAATCTCTTTTCTAACTTCAGGTGGGCATTTTGGACAAGTAGTGATATTCCTATAACCCCCAGCAAGATGTTGCTTGACCCGAAAAACACCTCCATTTGATATTTTGCCACAAAAATTGCATTTGAACCTATTATTGTTCTGTGGATTTTCCAAGTGTGCATATTGCCATGCTGGGTCCTTTTTACTACTACCTTCAGCTGACATCTATATAGAACATACAATTGAAAAAAAAATTAAAAACAGCATGGTAGAAATAGAAATCTAAAGGGATAAACAATTAATCCAGCCCAGCAGACATATTTTGATACCAAAAAGGCAATAATCAACATGGTAGTCAATATACACAAACAAATACATTATCAACACCAAATGAATATTCATGCAAAATAGAAATCCAGAGATGAGAAAACAAACAGTAGCAGCAGCAGTAAAAACAAACAATAGCAAAAAAAACTGCAAAAATAGAAATGACAGCAGCAAAAAACATGCAAAACAGGAAGAAAAACGTAGATAGCAACAACAGCTAGATAACAGACAGCAAAATAAACAAGCAGATAGCAGCAGCAGCAGCAGCAACAGATAGCAGCCAAAACAGAAAAAAAAAAAAAAACAGTAGCAGCAGATAGCAGACAGCCATAAAGAAGGAAAAAAGCAGATAGCAGCAACAGATAGAAGCAGAAGCAGAAAAAAAAAATGCAGCAGCAGCAAGCCAGCAACAGATAGAAGCAGAAACAGAAAAAAAAAAAAAAAAAGGAGCAGCAACAGCAACAGATAGAAAAGAGGACTGGACAGCAGCAGCAAAAAAAGAAAAGAGTTCGTGGGCGATAGAAAGAAAGAAAGAAAGGAAAATGCAAAGAAGAACAAGCCGGACGTGGGCTGCAGAAAAAGAAAACACAAGCAGATAGCAGCAGCAATAGATAGCAGGAAAAAAAAACAAGCAAATAGCAACAGCAGACAACAAAAAAAAAAAAAAAAGCCAAGCAGATAGCAACAGCAGATAGCAGGCAGCAAAAAAAAAAGGGCAGAAACAAAAAAAAAAAGCGGAAAAAAAATGCAGCAAAAACAAAAGAAGCAAAAGAAAAGGCGGCAGCAAAAAGGCATGAAAAAAAAAACAGAAAAGCAAATAGAAAAAACAGCAGCAGCGAAAAAAAAACTACGGAAAATAAAACACAAAAAAGAAAAAGAAGAAAACAGCCGGACATGGGCAGAAAAAAAAAAACAACACATACCTCGCCGGATGTGGTATGCAGCTTCGACGTGGACTGCCAGATGTTATCCTTCGCCGGACGTGATCCTTCACCGGATGTGGGAGCTGCCGCTACTTCTTCTTTCTTCTTCTTCTGTTTCCCCTTTTCCCCACCACTGCTCGCTCCCCCTTTTTTTCGTTGCAGCAGAACAGGGTTAGGATTTAGGGCATCGATGCTTTTTATAGTTTACAAATTTTACATTTACACCCTTCTATTTTTCTTATTCTATTTCAAGTCCTTGCCTAATAAAATTTACAACATTTACACCCTTCTGTATTTCTTATTCTATTTCAAGATCCTACCTAACAAAAAGAAGCCCACGCCCCACTCGCCTCTCGCCTAATCCCCAGGCGCGCGCCTCGTGCGCTTATTCCGCGCTTCACTAAAATCGCCTCGCCTCACTTAGGGTGAGGTGCAACTGTGCGCCTCGCTGCGCCTTGCGCCCAGGCGCGCTCCTGGGCACACTTTTTAAAACACTGATATCATCAATGTCAAAGTTGGAGAATTCCTTTCGAATCGAAGTCCATTTCCCAATTCTAAAGGTAATATTAGAGATTAACTCTGCAGTAGAAGATAAAGAGTCTAAAAAAATCCTCTCATTCCTTTCCTTTCAAATGGACAATAAGATAGTTAAAGGCACCATCATCCATAAGATACGGCCACACCTAATAAAATTTGCACCTGACCAAGACTTTGCTGCATTTACAATATTATTTGGAGTACATCAAGCAAAATTGCACCTCTGAATAAAACTACTCTAAATAGTGACCGCAACCTCACAATGAAGAAATAGATAATTCACCAACTCCTCCTCCTTATTGCACATCAAACACATGTCTGAGAGATTGTTAGGAGTCAATCCCCTTCTTCTTAGGTTATCAACCGTGGATACCTTTGCTGCCACTGCTAGCCAATAAAAAGATTTAACCTAAGGCGAAGCAAGCCCTCACCATACAAAAGACGATGGGGCCATAAGAGAATGATATCTCTCTAAGGCCAAGTGGAAAGCTTTTGTTGAGAACTCCTCGGGTATGGAGGGTTTCCAAATTCGACCATCCTTAAAATCCCTACAAATACACAAATTAGAAATAAGACTTAACAACTCTTCACAAGATCCTTGCTCCAAAGGACAAAGAGCCCTTTCAAAGGACACAATCCACATCGAACAACTCCTCACTTCATAGCAATCACCGATAGCACACTCCTTATTAAAAACAATTCTAAAGAGCCTAGGAAACAACATACTCAAAGGTCCCACCCTTACCCAGTCCTCTCTGGTTATCTGTCTCTAAAGCAAAATTGGGAATTGGTCAGAACCAAGGCCCCTCCGAAGACTTGTCAAAGCTCATTTGGAATTCCGTCATGAACCCAACGTTATTCTGCTTTGCCTGGTGTCTGCTCCACAGAAAAACTCCAATTGAATCTTAGGCTCAAAGAATTGGTGTTAAACTTGCCTCATGTTGCTCTCTCTACCTCCGTAGCTCTAAAGATGATCTTCACCTATTCTTTTTCTACCCATACTCTACAAATCTCTGATACTAGATGCTCAATGCATTAAATTGCTCTATTCAACCAATCTTCCCTTATCCTTCAAGCTTATGTTCAGCTTTAACTTTAGGTAGAACATCTTCAGATAACTCATTTTGTGCTGCTATCTTCTTCGATGTTGCTAATGCAATTTATGCAATCTTCAATGGAGTTGTTCCTACTTCGTCTTTAACCAAGCGTCTGATTAAAGAAATGATATATTGTTCTATAGCCAACTTACTAGGTACAAACACATCTGTCTTTCTTGCTTACATATAATTTTTTTTTAGAGTGACTACTCATTTTGTAGTCTTTATGAGCTTTTGTTTTTTTTTTCAAGCTTCCTGGTTGTTTTTTTCTATATTTCTTCTTTTTGGAGCTAGCTTTCTAACTTTCCTCTTCTTTTTCTAATACATTTTGCCCTTTAGCAAATATATATATATATATATATATATATATACATTGAGACCTAGCATTCATAGAATTTTATAAGACATTTAGAGACCGGTCCCTATTTCCGCGTTGTTAGTACATTAAATTCAGCTTTATATAGTGTAAATCATTAGGTCCTTCCATTTGAATTTTTCCTTAAACAGAGGTCCTTTCTCTTGGCGTTTGTCATAGCCCAAGCTTAAGAAATCGGGATTAGTGTTAATCCTTAAGTGTGATACACGTATTCTCATGTAATCAACACCTTGACCGAAGTCTAAGCGAAATTATAGAAGGGATATTCTCATACTTACACGTGTGAAGTGCCTTTAACACACATCTGTCTAAGCATTACTCACATGAAAACCTATCAACATCACCTAAAGTTTCTTTTCTTTTACTAATCATTAACAATTCCTAAAATATCAATTCATGAAAATCTGCATACACTAAAATGCCCATATATAAAAAGAAGAGAAACATAACTATATAATATAATATGACATGTATAAGAGTTGAACAAAAGTAAGTATACTTGTCTTTACAAAAGAAAAATAAAGTTTAAGGACAATTACAAAATATACATTGTCTCAAAAAAAAAAAAAGGGGGGAATTATGAACTATACATAGAATAAAACTAATGAAAAATATCATGAAACCCTATATATCCAAAATCTCAAAATAGAAAGCCCTATGGTGATCGTATCGCACTCCATGGGTGAATCAATCAAATTGCTTCTGTTGTCCACTTGTCGAGGCCTGAAGGGACCCCATAAGCCTCCTCTAGAGTCTTCTCGTTCTTCACAAGATCGGGACTTGGATATAAGCCTGTAATACTATTAAACAACGTGTAAATAAGATTATTTAGCAAAGTATAAGTATAATTAGAGTAACATGCATTATATCTAAGAAAATCATTAACAAGTGATCATAGAAGTCAATTTAGTATACTAGGCATATTGTGTATTGAAAAAAGCTTCATATAAGAATCAAATAAGGGAAATACTTTACTATTTAGCTATTGCATTTGTTATATCCTCCATTTTGGGATCTTTGCATTGAGAGCACCAATGCCCTGGCCAAAGATACAATTGGGTCTTTACGTCATGGAGTCCGAAAACTCCAAAGGCACACGCAATGGCACCAAAATAATCTATTATACCAAAGTCAACCCCGCCGGGTATCATAAGGCTAAAGTTAAGTAGAGCCGGACCATTATAAATCATATAATTAAATTGAGTAATTCGTACAATTCGTTTCTTTGTAAACAATTCATTAAACATTCAATTCATTTTTACTCAATTTAATATTAACAATAGGAAAAGTTATATAAAGAGACATTTAAACCAAAAATCAATTTATATGATGATCATTTTCAAATCATTTCAATAATAGAAAGCAACTATAACGAGTCAATATGTTATGCATTTCAATTTAATAGAATCAAGGTAAATTACAAGTCAACCCTAATCTAGTCATCCATTGTTTTTAATTATGTAAGATGATGTAGTTTTAAGTTATCTGATATAATGTTGTCTTTATTTTATATCACTTTGTGTAAGAAAGAGTATACCAAAGTCCCTTAAACCAACACCCATAGGGAGGTGCTTAACAAATAGGTAACATTACATGAATGAGTCTCAGCCCTGAAGACACTTCATGTTAAGTAATTTTTCATTGAGCCAATTGATTAGGTTAAAGGATCTGAGGAACTACGGCTTATAAGGTCTGCTCAAATGTCCTTACTTTTCCTTAATTTTTAGGGTTCCTACGGTTTAGCCATGAATAGTCCACGACTTAGCCATGGCTTTACAAAGTTTTTTCGCAAATATGGCTCAGTTGCAATTTAGCCTATGGCTTAGCCGTAGTCCGCCTATAACTTGGCTATGACTTAGCCGTAATGTATTTCACGATTTAGCCGTGAGTTGGGCTGTAAAAGAAAATTTTCTAACTCTTTTTTTTTTTTTTTTTTTTTTTGTATCTTAAAAGTTAGCCATAGTGTTTTTACAATAGTGTTTTTACAATTTAACCATAAACTTCAGAAATTCTGAAGCTGAATTAATTACAAAAGGCTCCTCTTCAACCAAAAATGCTAGAATTCTGAGTGCATGTTTACCACCTATTTTCAAGAAGTCATTCTTACTCCAATAAATCATTTAAAATTTCTAAATTCATTTCATGATTCACTTAAACAATCTAATCATAGATTTTAAACAATAAATGGGCAGAAAAATGAATTTCAGATTTCAAATTTTTATAAGAATCAAAATTTATCAGCATGCATTGAACATTAATTAGCTTCTACTTGCCTTAGATTTGTATTCAATTCACTACTTCTCCTATTGACTCAAATAGAGAAGAAGAACACCGAACTTGACCCTAAAATGCTATGTATGAAGAAAGAATAAAGAGAATGAGTGTATGCTTGAATTGAGAGTCTCTCTGAGTCCATTAAATTAGGAAATCTATAAATGGGTAAAAGATCTTACCAAGACAACAGCTAAAGTGTTGTAGGGAGAGATATAGTCCAATATCTTCATTTTCAACAAGGAAGAAAAGTACAGAAGAGATGGAATGATGGAATGCAAACCTTAGAGCATGCACCCAAGATGTTCCTTGCTCATGGTGATTAGGAGGAAGAAAAAATTGAAGAAGAAGAAGAGGAAATTGCTATAGTTGAGGGAAGAGAATAGATCGAATGGAGTGGGTTGATTTCCTTTTAAAATTTTAGTTTCCTAAATTATAATAAAAGTTCAGCTTCTAAGTTACAATTGCAATTTGAGTCAAATGAGGACTTAATTAATACAACTAAAGTCAAATGCATTTAAGTTAGGCACAAAAGTTGATTAGCTCAATAAAACTAATGCAATGGTATCAATATGACGCACGTATGATGTAAAACCATGAAATATAAATTTACGAAAAAGATCTTTCATCTACCTAGTTAAAGTTAAATCCAACACAAACTACCTATCCATAACCCCAACTTGACCCATTAGTCTCAATCGGACAAAAGTAAGCTAAATCTAACCCAATTAGAGATTAAACACCATTAATTGTAAAAATTCTGTATTAGCAAGCTAATACCTTACTTAATTAGTCATTAATCATGCTTAATTAGGTTTGAAATGTTACAACGTTAAGGATATTTCATATTGAAAATACCCTTGTATTGACTTGTTACATTATTCTCTCGATTTAGGCAATAGAATCACGTTTTTTCGGTTTCAAATTGGAATTGTGCATTCTTTGGTGATTTGGTTGCAATTTTTTGAGCTACAGTATATCCTTCTTCTTTTTTCTTTCTCCTCTTTGTTTTTTTTTTCTTCTATTTTCTTCTTTTTTCATTGTTCCAAGATTTTTTTTTCTTTATGATCTATCTCTTTTTTTTATTTTATTTCTTTGATTGTGAATGATTATGTTTTTTTTGTTGGTTTTCGCTTATTGTTCTTTGTTTTCATACCAAGTTTATCTTTAATGATGGCTTCAATCAACCTCCAGAATAGTGTTTTCTTTAGATGAACAATATGTTCAGTGTTGAAAGGCCTTGTTGTTTTAGTTTCATTAAATAACCTCAATATTGCTATAGATTTGATCTTTATTGAGGTTTATAATTCTTGCCCCTTCTTGCCATTTTTGGATCGTGGACTGTGAAGACATCTTTTTGTTTCTTATTTGCATCTTGTTATTTGTATGCCATTCCTTTCCCTTTATCACCGTTCTTTGTCATCCTTGCAGTTTTGTCTAAGCTACAAGAGATAAAATCATCATATGGTAAAATAATGGATCTGTTGAAATAATGAATAGACTTCAAACAAATAAGATTTAAAAGAAACAAAGAAAAATTCAGACAACTAACAGATTCTATTGCAAAATATCATAAGGGAATAGATAGAATTAAAAGAAATATAAAGAAAAGATAAAGCAATCGTAGAAATTTTATCTATTGTTTCCAAGAGTAGTTTACCAAACAGATAAATTATTTATATAATTGAAAAAGCAAACAGATAAAATTAAAAAAAACAGCAAGAAAGATCAAGCAACCACGAGATAGAATTGAAAAACATAAGCAGCAAATAGATAGAATTGAAAGAAACATAAAGAATGAATAAACAACTCACAGATACAATTGTAAAATATCATGAACTAATAGATAAAATTGAAAAAAATAGAAAGAAATATCAAAACAACTAACATATACAATTGGAACACAGCATAAGCAGACATATAAAACTGAAAAGAAAAATAAAGAAATGTCAAACAACTAACAGATAGAATTGAAAACACTATAATCAAACAGATAAAATGGGAAAGAAATATCAAACAACTAACTGATAAAATTGTAAAACACCATAAGCTAACAGATAAAATTGAAAGAAAAATAAAAAAAATGAAAAAACAACTAACAGATATAATTAGAATGCACCATAAACTAATAGATAAAATGTGAAAGGAATAGAAATAAGATCAAACATCTAACATATATAATTGAAATACACCATAAATGAACAGATAAAATTTGAAAAAAAAAACTATTAATAAGATCAAGCAATTAATAGATAAAATTGTCCAACGCCATAAACTAATAGATAAAATGCAAAAGAAAAAGAAAGAAAGATCAAACAACTAATAGAAATAATTGAATTTGATCATGAGCAAACAGATAAAATTGAAAAAAAAAACATAAAGAAAGATCAAGCAACTAATAAGTGCAATTGAAGAACACTAAAAAGTAGTAGATAAAATATGAAAGAAACAAAAAGAAAGATCAAATGGTAATAGATCTAATTGAAAAACACTAAAAACAAGACAGAATTAAAGATCAAACATCTTATAGATAAAAATATATATGAACATTGTAAAAAGATACATTTGATTTTCCTCATAAAAATTTAGAAGAAAATAGTTATATAGAACAAAAACAGATATAATTGGAGAAGAGTAAAAAACATACAAAGGAATTCAATTTGAGATTAAAAAAAAGTAAAAAAACATAATAGTATAAATATCATAAATAAACAGTTAAATTTGAAAGAGATTGAAAGATAGGTGAAACATCTAACAGATAAATTTGAAAAATATCATACATAAACAGATATAATTTAAAGATATAAGGAAAAAAGTGCAATCATGTAATAGATAAAATGGTAAATTATCATAGGCTTATAGATAAAATTGAAAGAGCATGGTTATGAGATCTTGAAATCATCAATTTATGTTTCATTATCATCAAATCACTACAGGTCAAACATTTGCAAATCCTAAATTTAAGTAGTTTTTTACTTACTTGATAGTGCAATCTTTGGACGATGATGATGGAGAAGATTCTTAGATTTGTACTCTAGGTTGCTCGATTTTATAGTTTGATAGACACGAGTCTGCTAGATGCAATGAGATTTTCATCGTCTGTTAGCTTGAGTTGTAGAGAAATGAAAATGAAGTGGTTTTGAAATATCGAATTTCAAACAATGCACTTAATAAGTATGAGGGTAAGTTTTATAAATTTATACTGCCTTTTT
The DNA here is from genome assembly GCA_037013555.1 of Sextonia rubra. Lineage (NCBI taxonomy): Eukaryota > Viridiplantae > Streptophyta > Magnoliopsida > Laurales > Lauraceae > Sextonia > Sextonia rubra. The sequence continues at coordinate 47,380,349 of JASUAD010000001.1, forward strand.
TAACTTAGGGACCTAATATAGTAATGATTATTTCACTGGACTTATGATATTTTGAAAAAATATTTAAGGACCTCTGACTGAAGCACCCAAATTTTATTTCAAAATTCAATAAATAATCTTAAGCCTTGTTATCATGACATTTATTGTGAGTTATAACCCTTGTTATCATGAGATTCATTGTGGGTTATCCATGTATCATACACCATGATATCAAGGATAAGGGTAAGATAGTTGGAAAAAAAAATCATAATCAAGCGACTAACTCTATTGACACCATCGAGAAAAATAAAAACTTATAGTCAAACAACTCTATTAATATTTTTGGTTATTTTGTAACTAGTAAGTGGACGCTAGGTTTAAGGGGTTGTAATCAATAAAAACCTCCAGAAGTTTATAAATGGCCCCCACCTAAGTATAGCATCTTAGTACAAGTGGTATGAGGCGTTAGTTCTTTTCTTGCTCCCTTCGCAGTTACTCTCCCTCACTCGAGGGATGTAATACCTCAATTGAGATCTCTTTCCTCAACCGACAGTTTCCCACCTCACCCTAGGCGATCAGCCCATAAGTTGGGATAAATAAAAAACAGTAGCCCTCACATAAAAAGGTTTTCCACTAGGATCTTTTCCCATTCTGGGCAGGCGAGCATTCGGACTCCATTATTCATAAAAGGAAAACGGAAATCACGAATCTAATTACGAATCGTGAATGCCTCTTCAGGCAATTGTTATTAAACATAAATAAACGATACTATCACAGAAAGATATGAAATGAGATGCCAAAATCCAACCGTTACCAATACCACTCATCTGTGACGTGGGTATTCTTCATTTCCCTCTTTCTTTCTAAAAAGAGATGATGAGAGAAGATGCCCATGGTCACCACTATCGGCCACGCTTTCCAAATACCAATGTTAGTCTGCACCCTCATTAAACAAAACCAATTTTTTTCTTGCTCTTTTACTTTGCACGTGACCACTTAGAAAATCTCTGACAGATTCTCACCCCCCACGATTTTCCACTCCATCCAACGGCCATCATTATTTCTAGGGTTCTGCTTGCATGTGTGATTGTCTATTTAAGTGAGCCGGCACTTCTCTTTGCTTCATGGGGTGGTGTGCTTTGAAGTGGAAAACTGCTAAGCGGGTTTTCTTCATGTTGTTATCTTTTTTATGAGAGGCTTGGGTCGATAGAGCTCCCTTCAGTCCAACTTAGAGGGAGAGACGGTGTATCCGGCTGCTGGTTCATGAATTCCTTTGGGTGCGCAGGTTATGAAGATGATGCGCAGTTTGAGGGTGCGCATGAACCAGGAGACGACTTTGCCTTCTTCTGTTCTTACTTGGATTGAAGGGAGCTCCAATGACGTTTGTTTCTCTTGCTAATTTATATTTAAATCTTTTTACTTGTATATAGATGTTCACAACGACATACTAGAGTTTTCCAAGTTTATGATGTTTGCACTATTATTATAATGCATTCACCGTACCGGATTTCCATGATTTATTACTATTATTCAACTTATCATGGTTTAATTTGAGAGTGATACAGCTGGTTGTCAACTTGATGCAACTTATCTCCTTGTATGCTTTAACTAAGGTTAAATCAATAGACTTTTGACAAAGTTTTGATAATGATAGTGATTATTATTATTATTATTATTATTATTTATGATATATATTTGTCTTTTGTTTTTTACAGGTTTTAATGCTGTGAAACAAGGAAATGCCAGAGCATAAGGAGAGGACTTATATATTGAATTCAATTAAAAAAAGGGCTACCATACTATTGCTATATACTGGAAATGTAGGATTGTAACGCCACCGTATTGTAGATTTATCAAAGGCAAATTTGCTAGATTCTACTTCTTTTGGTAGTAAATTAGTACTCAATAGCTTAGGACTGTCCATGACATCTCCTTTTTTTATTTTTTTCTTATATGTTGGAAGAGAAATCCCTTGTAAGATTTCATAGGTGTGAAGGCAATATTTTTTTATTAAAGGTTTTTTTTTCTATTTTGTGAATGTGTGACGTATAAACCGGATTATTCGAAAGCAAATATAGTACTTTTCCAGGTCTACTTTATAATGATCTCATGGATTGAAAGATGTGTCCTACTGCACTCCAAGCCAGCTGGCCGTCTGTTTTATTCCCCTTTCAGCTTTCCATATGCAAGCCATCAATCGCACGGATGAAATCTTAGTAATTATTATTAAGTCACTGTCCACGAATCCATGGTGGTGGATTGTCATATTGAATAATAGTATGGTACTTCATATTTTCTGTGTTGACACCTTTTATTTGGTGGGCCACATGGAAGACACACATTTATGAACCCGGCATTTACCGATTCAAATCCTCTTACTAAAAATTTCACTGGTGACAGTGGAACCTTATTTGTCCTGCACCATGAGGGTTTTTCCCACTGAATCTCGTGGAAACTCATCCATCAGATCGATTATGTGAAGGGAATTTTTGTTCTTGTTTTGCAATTTCAGTTAACTCTTTTGTGAAGTAGGACGCATAATAGGGCACCAATAATGCAGTGCTTAATGAATGGGCCACAAATGACATGGATTCTTCTTGCTGTTCGTTGGGTGTAAAATACAGATAATGAACGTTTAACGGAAAAACACGGATATTTATAACCAAAGTGAAAGACATTGATATCCCAACTGCCGACAGCGGCGGGTTATATCTGATCCATGCCTTCATGGGTCATGCATACTTCATCCTTATAAAGCTCGGCTTTGAAATCAGAACTTCACTAAACCTAATATTGACTTTGAGCTAAATTTCATGGCATTTGATAATGTGCAAAAGATGTCACTCAATTATTCGAATCATTGATTTCATGATGGTTTAAACATTTGATGGGTAAAATAATTTTGAGCGATGATCGATTCATGGGGCCACTTTAAATCTCCTTGGATTAATGTCTAGCTACAAACAATTGAGACTTAAAAGGGCAGATCCTATTCACAAAACACAACGTTGACTAACCATAATATATCATCTCATATCTAAAAAAAATTAAAAAAAAAAAGGGTTTTCCTTACATATCTCCCTAAGGTTTTCAGGTTTCATAAACAGATCTCGATGGTTTAAGTATTGTAAATAGGCCTCTACTAGTAGCCTTCCAATTACCATAAGTGTTTAAAGTGAAATAAAATTGATGCACATTACTCTTTATCCCTACATGCATAATTTAAAAAGATCAGATTTATTCTCCTCCTATACGAATACAGGCCCAATTCATTAAACTAAATTGAACTAAATTGATTATAATGATAATCAACACTTGTACTTATAATCAATTGTAATTTATCATATCTATACTTGGCTCATACATGACTCACTATTTGATTGATGAAAGTTCAAAATACATGATTAGACTTTATATACATGAGAGAGTTATTAAGAAAGAGGACATTGGGACTTAGGATAAAATAACAATATACTCATTTTATATTTAATGGGTGTAAATGTAAAGCTATCATTTTTATAAAAATTAAATACAAACCTTATGATGCTTGCCCATTTTTGACAAGAATATTTACTCTAGGGACTTGGCAAGTGTTAAAAGGAAAAGTAAGGCCCTATTTGCAAATTCTAAAACCGGAGGGGCTTATTTACAAATCCTATAAATCTTAGGGGGTATTTACAAAAATAAATGGGTGCTCTCTCTCTCTCTCTCTCTCTCTCTCTCTCTCTCTCTACCAATTTGTTTTAAAAATAAAAAAACACTCATTATGCAATGGGTTATTTACTTGAATAAAGATTAGAAAGGGACATTTAGACAAGGAAACTCAAGGGACATAATAACAATGAGGAGCCAAATAGGCAGAAACGCTACAACAGATTTCCATCCAATGGGAGGCCATGGCAACAACCTCACGTAGAATTGAGATCCTTTGGCCTGAGGGTGACTGTGAGTGGATGTCACCCTTCAGCAGCCTAGCATGTACTGCCCACATGCATGCATGGCGAGTCCGGATCCTTTGTCAAAAAGCCCCATTGGTGACATGGGTCACCATGAGATTTTTTTCTTATTGAATCTCAATTCACCCTTCAGCAGCCTAGCATGTACTGCCCACATGCATGCATAGTGAGTTCGGATCCTCTGTCAAAAAGCCCCATTGGTGACGTGGGTCATCGTGAGATTTTTTCCGTACACGAATTTCAATTCGTGCATAGCAGGCTGCCATGGGTGATATAGCGAATCATGAGTGATCCACGTGAAATGCTTGTTTCCACATGAAAAACCTAGCTAAGTGCTAAATAGGATTGCAAATGAGTTAGTTTTGGACTAGAGCCATACTAGACTTAGACCCATTTCTAAATGAAAGTTTCGACTCTAAAACATGTTCTGACTGGGAACTTTTTTTTTTTTTTCCAAACCTCCATTCCAGTAAGAAGGAATCTGGATTTAGTTTCAAAACCAGGTTTGAATAGAGAATTAGAATCTAGTTTTAAAATTGGTTCTGACTTCTTTTGACTTTTTTTTTCCGTGAGAGAAAGATATCGTTCAAACAATGCATCAAGTCTACTATTTATAAGATTAAATATAAAAAATGTAAGACCAAAGTTAATTTTGAGCTATAATTTGTATTATTTAAGGGTCTTTTTCTGGGTCCCAGGTTCATGGGTTTGGACCTATATTGATCCAAAACTAGATCCATTTACTAATCATAACCCCAATTGGGTTAGGTCCCAGGCCCATTTATAAATCGGAACCTAAAATAGGTTTTAAATTTGGCTTTTTATGGGTTGGAACTTTCAGATAATTAGAGAATTAAATACCCATTTACAACCCTAGCTGAAGAGGTTGTTTGACAACTATAGCCCCATATTGTTTCTTATGTTGCACATGAAAGAAGGATTATTTCAGTGAGTTGAGTTCTGAGGACCACAGCTCAAAGAGTTGGGAACACCCCTTGGCTCACACTCTTGACCAAGTCAAAATGTCACCTCCGTGAATATATGCCACTAACTTTTTTGGATTTTGACCAAGTCTTATCCATTTCAAGAAAATCTTATTATATATATATATATATTTTTTTTTTCAGTCAACTATTCTTGACTGAATTAGAACTAATCCAGAGTACCATAAAAGTGAATTAAGAACCAGATGAGTTGAGCAACAGTTATGTTCGTTGGAGTTCAATGAATTTTCACTGGAAAAAATTCTGACTCCTGGGAAAATTTCTCAGTTGCAACAGCCTAGCATTCTAAATATTGAAATTTAGAGTTTTATCCAAAGATAAAACCGACATTTCCAGAAAATTTACATGTGGAATTCCTATGGAAAATTCCTCCAAACAAGTGCCCCTCCCTTTTTTCTTTTTTACCGTACAGGACGATTCTCCAAGTTTTACCAATTCTCACCAAATTATAGACATATGGTTGGGCATAATTATAATGTGAAGCCCAGGCAGCAGACAAGGGCCTGAAAGTAAACCTCTGTGCAATTTGGCATGCTGTAAACAGGGGTGGATCCAAGAAATTCTCTTTGGAGGGGCTTCATGTAAAAAAAAATATTAGGCAAATGGGCAAATCAGAAAAAGGAAAAAACATTTAGTTGAACTTTGGGTGGGGGCTTCAGCCCCCAAAATCTTCTCCTTGGGTCCAACCCTGCCAGTAAACTTGGGTCAATGCGACTAGCTAGTTGGGTGTTCGGCCATCGGCCAAGCCTTATCTTGTTTAGTCCCGTCCCATTGCTTTAAAGTCAAGGTGAACCCTGTTTAAAGAAGGCTTCAAATTAGGACTCTGCCTCGCTAGACTAGTGGGATTTCAGACCTACCAATTTTTAGCTCTTTTTGAAATTTTAGGTTTGTCCACGGGATTAAGCAGGCCCAGATTCTCAAAGTGAGGACCTAGCCTGGCTCAAGTTGATCTAAAAACGGTTACCCCTTTGCAAGACGGACTTCAAAACAAATTTATCGGAATAGAAGAGGATAAAAGGTAAAAGAACAGAAACTTAGAAGAGCTGGTGTTTCGACTGTTTTTTGGTTATAGTAGTTATTAGTACCGAAAACGAGTCCCACGACCTGCCAGTTGAAGATGAAGTCTGGATTGGAACATATCAATCCAGACCTAAGTTGTTACAGAAGTCCAACTTCGGTCCATTAATTTCACCGAAAAGAAAACTACGAAAAATGCTTACCAACTTATACCAATTTCACTGTACTTGCGGGTGCTGGCATCTACTCGAAGTCCAAACCATTGGCTACGAAGTATAACTGAGTCTGGATCCTCTATAGCAGCTATTACAAGGAAACTGTGTAACAAATGCTCCCAAGTCCATCTTGGGGCCCCATATAGAGATAATTTGAATCGTTCAAAATGAATGTATCCCTTCTTCTCTACGGATGTATCCTCAAATTTCAGTTCAAGAGCACCATGAGGGACACATGATTGGCCCTAGCATGGCAACATCATTGCTGATGTGGAAATTATCATGTTTCCATCATAGTAGTCAATGGAATGGTGGGACTCACTCTTTTTAGACCGAAACTTGATGAAGCATCTATGGAGGTGATAGGGTCCATCTTGAACAAGGTCAATCCTGAGCAAAGTGTAGTAAAGCCACAGTTTTATGCCCCCTAATTTAACAAAAAAATATAGGCCCCATATTTATATCACTCTTTATACTATATCTAAGGATAAAAAGTCTAATTCAAAACAAGAGGCCTAGCAGATTGGGTTTAAAAGTAAAAAAATAAATTTGCTAATCATAAATTTAAATGGAGATAGAAAATCGGTTTAAAATTACACAAAGAAAATAGATTAGATTGATGAATCTAATGGTGTATTGTGAAAACTAAGGAGAGTCAAATATGAGAATAAGAGAAATTTTAAAAAATAAAATAAAATAAAATAAGCAACAACTCAAATCCAGAGCTGCCACTACCGGCTGCGATTGTTGAATAATCCAAGTGCTTATCAAAAAATTTCGCTTTTGGCCTAAATTTCAGGGCGGACCCTGATCTTAAACGATTTGACTTATATTAATATGGGCCCGGAGTTATACATGCCTTTATAACAGCTGCGGCAGATCTCAGAAAACTGGTCCCCAACATTTTAGTCGTAACTTGTGTACCTGGTGGTGGAGTCCACGTTGCTTCTTGTTTGCCTGTCAATGCGTGCAGGTGGGAATGACAGGTCCCTTTACGCCCGAGAGACCACGGAGGCATATTGAAATATGTGAAGCTCAAGGGGTCAATATTACATCGAGCTGTTCATCTTTGCTAATGAAACCCTCTCAACCATTTATCACCTACGATGTCCAGATAGGCAGGACATTATTTACACAAAAACAGAAATATTAACTATGATGTAACATATTATGTTGATCATTTTGAAGTATCTGCCTCATAATTCATTACTCATTATGGTTCCTCAAAAACCCCAATAATAAAGGATCCTAGCATTACATGTAGTTTGGTCAGAGACTCAAGAGAAGTGGCAATGGATTGTTGGAAAGCCACCTTGAGCTCTCTGTCAACGCGTTTGAACTATCCCAATTATAAAAGCAGCCTGAACTATGAGTGATAGAACTTGATCGAACCATCCATTTCCCCGTTCTTATACAAGGTCAATAAAGATTAAAAGGATCACACCAACACAAAAAATGTATTGGCTAAATCTGCATCCATTTTGCAGATCTATACAAAAAGTCAGAGGTTTGCGAAGGCTGAAATTTTTGATCAAGTTGGGCCCCTTCCTTTCTGAACTTAGACCAATTGGAGCAGAAAATAGTGAGCTTTTGTTAAATAAAAAAGGAAAATAAAATAAATGGAAACAAGTGGTATGAAGAAGCATATATATCCAACTAGGAGTTGGTGGTCTTTCCAAAGAAAAAAAGTTAGGAGTTGGCGGAGCAGCATGAGGCATTGATTTGCTCCAGTCTTGTATCCAAAATCTACCCCAGATTTGTCCTAGGTGCATTTAGTAGGGGCCACTTAAAAAATTAGGTCTATTGAGTCAAAGGGCCACAGAGTACCCACGTCAATAGAAAACCAGAAAACATGCAACAGTGGGATATAGATCTACAACGAGTAAGGTAAAGAAAAAGGAAAGAAAGAATTCCAACGGTCCCTCACTAAATACTTTTGGTTCCGTTCACTCCTTCCATGGCCAATTAATATATAATCCAGTAGGCTCCTGTTAAAGTATGGTGAAACCCAACCTAAAGAGAGTCATAAATCGTAAATCTCATTGAAAATAAAGGTGACTTTCCATGCGAACTCCCTGTTCCTAATGGCATAAGTGCCGTGAGCTTTCCACTATCAACAAAATGCCTTCAAAGATCCCTGGCGCCACCCTCGTGGCTAAATTTTCATTGCTTCAGTAGAATCTTTCAGCCCATATGCTCCGGAGAAAACCAGTAAAAGAGGAATCTTAGCAAGATTTTCAAAGAAAGCCTCATCAACCGCAAGACCTGGTTGCTTTAAACGTTGAACTTGAGGGGACCAAGCAAAAGCCCGGGGCCGGGGCGGTGGTGTTGTGTGTGTGTGTGTGTGTCTTTGTTTTGAGGGGAGGGGGGGTGTGAAAGGGAATAAGTGTCTCTCTGGCTTTCTACCTTGCATATCAAAGGTTTTTTTGTATGTTGGCTAATTTATGTATTTGACAAAATTTTAGGCTGCTTAAATTGTATTTTATGTGTTTTTTAGATAGACTATGGTTCACGTCACCAAAAAAGTTAGAGAGAAAAAATCAGGAAAGCAAGCTATAATTTGAAAAAGCACCCAGATAGAATAAATACTCGATCGATCAAACGACATAAAAAGTTCTACCGACCTATGGAATTTCATTTCCTTTTGAAGTGGAAGTTTTCTGTTGTGTGCCAATTCCTATCTTGATTAGAATATTATTATAAGAACGAAATTAGGGTTATTTAAAGAGATTCTCTCTCAATCCTAAGATATAGATTTCATTAACCTACGTAGAGATTACTTATTGAAAATCATTATTTTTAGAGCTTTCATTAAAAGTTGAAGGGCTAAAGTTTTGTTCTGAAGAGCAGTTGCTTCTAAATCTCTTATAGAAGTGTTGAGGTCATCTTGCGTGTTCAAGGTATGAATTAATCAAGTAAAGAGCAATACACGGCGAAAGAGAGTCATGTGGTAGAAGGCGTTGTGCAAGAAGAACTTAGTCCCTAGGGTGCAAAAGAGTGTAAGTATATCTTGTGACTGTTCAAATTTGCTTGATAGTTGATCATTGTTGGATTTTTGGTTTTTTTTTATTGGAGCTTTCCACATTAAAAAACTACGTGTTTTCTTGTAGTGTGTGCTTTTGTGTTTGATTGGTTTATTTTTTGCTACGTAGTTAATTGTTTGCACAGATATTGTTGAATTGATTGCGTTGATCCATTTAAGAGGCCCATCTAAAACCTTCGGCAAACAAGTTCTCCAAGAGAGAATTAAATATACCATAGTTAACTCATTGAGAAATAATATTTTTTTATCTCTTTTCCATTTCATTTTAAACTTCAGACTACTGTAACTAGATCTGAATTAATTCAACCAAGGTTAACTCATTAAGAGGCTTAAAAGCAGCCAACCTAATTGTTTTTTTAGTGAAGCATTCTTTATAAAAAAGAAAAAAAAAAAAGGGTCACTACCTAGTGCAAGTCCCGCCAAACCACAAGTCTCGAACTTGCATTATCAAGTATGGCACTCAAGACTTTTTCCATTGCACCAAAGCAACCTCTTTATATAATTATGCATTTATTATAGAGGCATTCTCATGAGGCTTACACAACATGCATTAGGTGATTGGAACAACTTGCTTTATTCCCCATCGTTTTATAACATTTATTCAGCATAACAAGTTGCATCTTGTTCTTTTTCCTTTAGACATACTCTAATTTCTTGTCCACAAGTACCGGAATCATTATTAGAGACATGTAATACACAGGCAGGTTTGAGAGTTTAGCTGTAAAGAGTGTTAACACAAACAGCCAAAGAAAAATATTGCGTTCTTCATATAAAACGTTTCTGCTTAGAATTTTAAGACCAGTAGAACCGTACATTTGAAACTGTTAATTATAGGACTTTCAAATACCCAGAAGAAGCCAATCAAACTGTAAATTACAGGACTTTCAAGAACCATTCACAGAACTCTCGTATTAAGATTATTACCATCAGTTGGAAGGCCACACCATTTTTGCATCCTAACAACTTATTTTAAGAAATCAGTTCAGCTGCAGGAAGGAGAAGCAGATGCACCCATATACGTCAGATTGGTAATAGTAACCTGATGCCCTTCAATTATCACATCCCTTGAATGGCACCATGGGATTCCTATCAGATTAGAAAGCACAACCATAACAGTTGCTCTAGGGGAATGCAACAGCTGAAAGGCTTATGTGGCAAATTGCATCATGAATAAGTACTGATGATCACCATCTCTTAATTTGAATATACAAAGTTTTCTACGACTCAAATGGCTAGAAATGAAAACTCAACCTCTTAGAATGATTCCATTAATAACCAAAACTGGAAGTGGAGCCAATTCATTTCCATTGAGTTCAAACCATCAACAAAGATACACTCAAATTACTAGTCCTGTGAGACAGAACCCGACATAGATGCACAAAATCTCAAATTTAGAAAAGCATGGACAGCATTGATACAATCACTATCATTCTATCTCATCCACTCACCATACCCTAACCAACCATCCAATTAAAAAGAAGATTATAAAGAATTAAATTAACAAAAACTCAACAGAAACAAATGAAATTGCATCCATCAATCATATTTCAGCCCAAAGTTCAGACTGGCTATTACTCCATTTGCATCCAAATTATTCAATCCTTAATTTCAACATAATAATATCGTATGTATCATAAAATTTCTCCTCAGAAAAAGATCACTGTGATCCATTGTTTTATAACAACAACAACAACAAAACAGAGAAAGAGATGAGATTCAAACCATTCTAGATCTTATCAATGTCCTCATCCTCGAACTCGATATAGTCATCATTAGCAGCAGCATCTTCATCGTCGTCTAGGCCGGTGGTGATACCCTCGTTGAGGCGGGTGTTCTCCGGGAGCTCGCCGTAGGCCTTGAGGAGTCGGGCTTCGTCGGGCATGTACTTGAGGATGACGTCGGCCTTGTCATCTTGATAGTCACGGAGGCCGACGAGGATGATGTCGCCAGTGGCGATCCAGACCTTCTTGTGCATCTTCCCGCGAATGTGGCAAAGCCGCTTGGTTCCATCGATGCACATGGCCTCACACCGGCCGTTTCCAAGCATACGGAGGACCTGCCCGTATTCCTGGCTGTCCTCCTTGAAGACAAGCTCTTGCTTCTCATCATCTGCTTCATTCTTTCCTCTTTTGCGGTTCTTACCTCCCTTTCCCTTGTTCTTGGGCATTGTTTACTTCTAATCTTCTTGCTGTGTAGATCAAGATGAGATGAATTCAGATCAGAAATGTGTGATACATATCTTGTTAGAATGAATTGGTCTGCTTTCCTCTTGCCTCTTTTCTGTTCGGGGAATTTGGATTTGATTTTTATGGTTATGTAACTTTTTTTAGATTTCAAAAGGGAAGGGGTTTATTTATTTATAAGAAGAGAAAGGTATGAGACCAGACACTTGCAATTGAGGGAGAGATTTGGGATGCTCTTCTCTCTTTCTATTTCATATTTTTGAATGAAGGCGTATGCAGATGAAATTGCACTTTGCCCCCTCTATTTCGTTTGGCTTCTTTGATTTTTTGTTTTAGTGGAGGCTTTTACATATAAGTCCCTAATCTTGTGTTTTCTTTCTTTCTTATAAGTCCCTAACTTTGTGTTTTCTTTCTTTCTTTTTTGTTTCAAAATATCTCAGGAGCTAATCAGGATCCTTGATTTTCTTGTTACGGGATCAATTAATGGATCGTCTCCAAATTTTCAAACCTTAGGAAAACTAATAGATTGATCATACATGAGGATACTGTATTTTTATTTGGGAACAAGAGAAAAGCAGATAGTTCATCATGGGTTCCAACAAAGCGAAGCCAACAGTGGCTACCTTACTGATTTCAGCAATAATTTATATGTTGATCACTACATAGGCTGTAGGCATATGCAATCAGCTGGGATTTTAAAAATGTAGGACCACTGTGCATTAAAGAAGGGCATTGTACCATAATATAATATAATGCAGTGTTGCCCTTCTTTTCCCTTCATTATCATCTATCTGAAAGGAATAAAAGGTGATGAAAATGTCCAAGTTGACAGACACCTGCGAATCTGTGAGATTTGGGGGGTTCTGTCTCACTTCAAAGATGGCGTGAAGGACACGAACCACTTGCAAGTTTCGCTTCTAGTTCACTTTAAACATAGCGTTGAAATTACATGACACACTTTCTGTTGATAAGGTGTACAGGTTAGTTTGTGCTATTTGACTTTTGGTCCCATTTTTATTTTTCCTACCTTCTGTTTGTTGAATATGGACTGAAAACAGAAGGTGCTTCATACCTTTGTTTTATGAAAATGTGATCTGGCTGAGGAAATCACGTCCTACCAAAGTGGAATAGTCTATCTGATGGCACTTCGTGAGCTTGAAATTACTAAAAATTCACAGGTGACTAATAACAATCAAACAGGCCCTCGCCTTGGCAAATATAAAAACATTGTCCTTAGCCCAATCAATGTGATTTTAAAAGAAAATCAATGTGGATTTTCAGCAAATTTTTAAGAGGACCGCCAAACCCTTCTCACTCTATATGCAATTGCTCACTTTACATTCTCTCTCTCCCTCCAAAGTCATCATATCTATCCTATATTGTCATCATGGACCCATCACGGGCCAGCTAGATCAAATTCATCCAATAATTTGTGTGAAACCCTTGAAAGATTCAACCCATGTAACCATCTATTTGAAACCTAGATGAAAGATCAAATCCATCCAATCTTATCAACATGGGACACAATAAATTTCATGCAAACCATAAATTGGACGTCGAACCTAGATGAAAGGTCATATTTTAACTGTTTCAGATATTCTATGCAAATCATAAATTGGACATGAAACGATCCAACCAGGAGGCCAGCTCTTGGATGGGTATACACCAATCATCAATTGCACTAGAAGTTCTACAAGGTCACCAGCAATTTGGAAAGCTAATGTAAAGTACAATATAATTAACTGTTGAAGGATTAATTAGAAGGGTTTACAAAAGGAACAAAGAGAGAACATAAAAGACATCAGTAAGAGGAACCCAAGTAGAGAGTAATGATGTCCATTGGTGGCCCATTAATTGTCCAGATAGAAAGGGATGCTAGGTGAACTCTTTAGGGCACATGAATTGTAACATCTATTTAACGGTACCTGATTTTGCCACAATAAAAGCATTGCTTTGTTTGATTTGATTCTTCCAAGTAGTGAGTTATTTGGGGCAGATGCTCTGGTGAAATTTAACTAGTAGGAAATGTATATACATGATCCTGTGTCGAGGTGAGAATGTCTTTCGCCGGTGAGACATCCAACTAATACACATGGGTGTCATTGGTTTGGTGAATGGTGACCCAGACTATCCATTGCTCTAAGGACCAAGCATTGGTGGATCAAGATACTGGAACATCTGGTAGCATATCGTAATATGTTGGTTAGTGGCCTGCAAATCAGTGCATAGGAAACACCAAAGAATGAAGGAATATGATAATAAAGCCAGGGCCCCTCAGAGTGTTCTCCATCCACAGTGGGCCTCATGTGAACAACCCATATCTCAAAAATGTTCCTCCTTCAAACATGAAGATGCTTCCTCATTCGTCATTGAATTCTATTTTCAAACTGCTGCACACATGTAAACACAAGCTCATAATTCAACCAACAGCTGGTGCTAACCAATGGAGCTGCTCTCCAGGGCATCTCCATCTCTGTGAAACAAAGCCTTAGAAACAGATCGACTAGAGTTATCAGTTCTCTTATTTCCACACTTTCCATCACCACCATTTCCCTCTGTATATGTACGTTTTATGCCCACCAAAGGAGTCTCACACACAACCTCCTTGCGGTCCCTTCGCCGTTCCTTTCTTCTTAATGCTTTACGATGAGACTGTGATTTTGATCTCGCTACCTTTGTCTGCTTAGGTGCCCATACTCTCTGCAAGTCTGGTACCCTTGTGAAAGATGCAAACCTCCGCGCTCTCTCTCTCTTCTCTCGGGCTTCCAATAGTTTGCTTTGATGCATCATATCTCTAACAATTGGTGTGCACTTTACACTGTCTTCCAGTGCATGGGAAGGCTCATTTTCTGCTAAGATACTGTTCATATCACTGAAATTTCCTGAAGTTCTTCCACCCACATTTCTAACAATCTCGATTTCCTCTTTAGCTCTGTCATCACCATGGGGATCACTGTTTGGTAAGGAACTGGCTTCGTTGTCATCATCGTCAAGTGAGTAGAACTCCATTTGTGTGTAGATTCTATGAATTACATCCCCTAGAGAGCAAGCATATCTGCACCAGCAAGAAATTAGAAGATTAAATTTCGACCCTTTTATCTGTATAGTATGCTTATCTGTCAGACCCATCAGGATAACTTTATTTATCCATAACAAGCCGACACAACAGACTCATCAGGATAACTTTATCACTCCATGACAAGCAGACACAACAGGCATTAACGAACTAAGGATACAATCAAGTAGTACTGTAGTAAAAGCAGCAGCAGTAGTACAGTACTAATTACGTCTCCCTATGGCATATCCCAAGTGTCATAATCAATAATGAGACTCACATAGCAGTAGCCTTTGCTAAGTGTCTATCAGAACCAAGTAAAGAGAAAACAACTTTATGAAGGTTAAAAACTGGGAGTTCTCTCATTGTATTCTTTCATAAAGATATGATTGTAGTGGTTTGTCAGAGCAATTTCATGTAGGATTTAATCATATACTATGAGCTAAAAGAGATTTTAGCTTTACAATAAAATGAAATTATAAACTAACACTCTAACATGATTAATGGAATGTTCTTAAAAGTAACAATAAATGCCACATCACCCAGTCATAAAGCACAAATCAAACAATTGTATTTTCATATTCAGGTAGTTAAGTAAATTCACTGTTGCACCTAAGGCATACACTTTTCAATCTAAATCATGGGTCCTCAATCTCGAAATATGTTGAAACCATGTGATTAGAAAGTAACCAATAAGAGTACTATTAGCAGTCAACTTGGAGAATTATTTAGAGATGTTGTATTTGCTTTTAGTCCATTTTCCTTCTTTAGTAGGGATGACAATGGGTCCGGCAAAACGAGACCTACCCAAGCCCACTCCTATTAGGGGCAGGTTTGGTAGTGCATTAGTAGGGTTCAGGTCGGGTATGGTTTTCCATACACTATCCTAAGTCGGATTTAGGGTAAGTTAGAGTTTTGGGTGTGTCTAAGCCACCCCGCCCCATGTCTTTACTCTATAAATTATTAAGTAGGATTCTGCATACGAAATTTCACTAGTAGAGGTGGTCATAAGGAGTGACATTTTCCTAGATGTCATTGTCATGGGGTCAAATCTTCACTGATACAATTATTTTTCATATTTTTCAAAAAATATGAAATCAGCCACTAACGAACCCAACCCGACCTATATGGGGCAGGTTTGGTATGACAACCATAAAACCTACCACAGGTCGGGGCAGGTATAAGGCAGTGCAAATACCAGTTGGGTAGGGTTCGGGTGCCTAAACTTGAACCCAGCCAGCCTCATTGCCATTCTTACCAAGTAGGGCAAATTTTTCTTTTTTACTCCTGCAGTATCAATACATCTATAAAATCAAAAGACAGGTCTTATCCATTGCAAAGTGAAATGGGTAGGGTTCAGGTGCCTAAACCTGAACTCGGCCTGCCCCATTGCCATTCCTACCAAGTGGGACAAATTTTCTTCTTTACTCTTGCACTATCAATACCTCTATAAAATCAAAAGACAGGTCTTATTCATTGTAAAATGGAAAGCTATTAAGCCAAATCGGTTCATTCTTTTCCCTTCTAGTTCATTTTTGCTATTATCAGAGATTAATCAATGCACTGATCTAATTTAAAGAGATATTTATATATGGGAAATAATCCTATGAGAACTAGTTTTCACTATTTTTTTTGTAAGAACTCTAGGTGGTGCCCATCTATCATCCAATCCAAACCTTGCAATACACAGGGAACCCCCTGATAGTCACTTGCCCCAAGTTTCGGTCAGATTCGAATTTACTAAACCATTAGATAGATTGTGCATCAACCTGAATGGACTGAATTTGTCGGCCACAAATGAAAGGGTTAGAGACATGTGATTGGGGTCAAACTTGATATGTGGGATGGTCTCGCATAGATCTTTCCATCCCCCTAGTCTCATCACCAAATAGGACCCACAAGTGGGCCCCATAAAAAGTTCAATGGTAGGTGCATGAGAATAGTTCTCACAAGATCAAAGCCTACATATATATATATATGAAATAGCTTTCAACTTGAACTCTAATTAGAATATGCTAATCTAACGAGGCACTTAACCTAATAAAAACCTTATCTAACCTAGTAACTCAATCAATAAGGATAAATCCTAACTCAAACTCTAGATGCATTGGAAAAGTATTAGGAGTCTGTAAAAGATAAGGCAATAAATCCAATGGTTTGGATGTGATGTGTAAGAACCTATGAAGCACGGGTATTGGTACAGGTACATTACAGGTATGCCGATACAACAAAATCCTAAAAAAAAAAAAAGATATGATTACAGCTAGAGTATGTCCATTAAAAAAATATGTTTTTTGAAATTTTAGTAATGCAATAGGCTAATAATTAAAATAGATTAGAATCCGTAAACGCAATAAGCCAACAATTACTTAATACCATTACAAATTCAACATACTACAAAAAGGCAAGGATTATTAGAAGAATTCTAAAAGTTATAAAAAGATCCTCACTCATAGTACAAATAAGCCGATAGGAGTCTTAGCCATGGAATCATCAATCTAGAAATCAAACAATTTCAATAAAACAAATTCACATCATTAAGGTCGTAAAGCACGCCAAGCAGAGTGATAGGAATACATTAAAAACACATGACTGATTACACAGCTGCATCATGTGCTAACACATAACAAAGAATAGTTTTTCTAAAGCAACAAAAATCACACAAAAAGAAAGCAATACAGTTGCAATTAAAAAAAAAGCAGTAAAGCAGCATCAATGAAAAAAATAGCAGCAACATGGAGGCAGTAGCAGCAGCAATTAAAAAGAATAAATATAGAAAGAGCAGCAGCTACAATACAAGAAAAAAATAGTAGCAGCAAATGCATACCCACATCATACCCATGTAGTACCCAGTATGATACCAAACGCATACCCATGCCGTACCCAAAAGTCAAATTAAAAAAACAATATGTACTGGGTACATTTGATCGTACCCAAGACATATTTAGCCAAACCCATGTAGGTACCCAGTACGAGTACGTGTACATTTTTGGAGCACCCATGCTTCATAGGTAAGAACGGCTACAGGAGGCAGATGAAAATGAAAATGAAGATGTGGATGGAGCATTGGTCAAAGATCAGATGAAGCAAGAGATTGGCAATGAAAATGAAGATTCAATGAGATGCAAACAAATGATCAGGATCCAAAGATCAATGGCTACAAGAGGCAGATAAAAAGATTGAAGTTGTGGATGGAGCATTGCTCAAAGATCAGATGAAGCAAGAGATTGGCAATGAAAATGAAGATTCAATGAGATGCAAACAAATGATCAGGATCCAAGGATCAAACCTAGAGACAAATAATTGGATTTAGAGAACAATCCCAAAACCAAATGTTCAGTTTCGAAACCTAATTCAAATGCAGATTATCAGCAAATAATCCTGTCCAAAGACATTTTTGAATTCAACAAAGGTTGGATTTTGAGATCCAATTCAAAGATAAATTATCATATTTCTAGACAAAAGATGCAATTTGAATAAGGAGATCAGAAGGCAAAAGGGTAGATTGAGAAATAGATGATCAACTAATAAAGAGGAATAGGAATATAGCATATGATAGTCTAGGCAGGGCATTGGTGATGAAATTGCATGGCATTAGCAACACCAAGCAGAAAACTAACCGTGAATGATAGCAATCCACCAGAAGAAGAAGAGAAGAGGGCTTATTCGATTCAATCAAACCAAAAGAATAAAAAAAATGGAAGCAACAGATCAGATCAGATATGCAGCAGAGGTGGTCAGACTTGCAGGAAGGAATTTTGCTGATTATGGTCGAGATGAGCACCAGTGGATGGCGAGAACAACATGACAGATTGAGATCCAAGAAAGTGATTCACATAAATACCTTACAACTTAACCATTGAAGTTCAAAAGCTATCATATTCATTGTCAAAAAAAAAAACAAAAAACAAAAAACAAAAAAAAAAAAAAAAAAGCTTAAGCCTTTCATTATTCCCACACAATCACAATTCAACACACTACATGCTGGCATACCTGGCCTTTATGGTCCTTCCAGCAAACTCAATGAGGCTCTCACCACCAAATAGGCCTCCCTGCAGATTAAACTCAATATTATCCAAGAGTGAGCAGACCTCCTTTATCATCTTCTGTTTTGCAGATTCTTCTATACTAGCACTGATCTTTGACCGAAGTATCTCCATCCGGAATAAAATCTGTAATTCGTGCCTTAATTGCATTAAGGAATACTTAAAATATAACTTGAAAAATTAAAGCATTGCAACATAACTCTACAATTTATATGAGGAACCAAACAATTTGACATCAAAGAGGATACTCTCTAACTTTCTGTTCTGAAGTGTTGTCATGCAGACTCAAATTAGATTTAACAGATGAAGGGTCATAGCCTTTGTATTTTGCAGCCAAATCCCTAGGCTTCCTTAGGAGAAGTTTCTCCACTTCTGAAGCAATCAATGCAGAATGGGTGCCTTCAGTTTCCTCGGACGTCAGATTCACTGCATCATTCCTTTCAAGTTTTATGGATAACCAATGGACACATGAATCAAGTATGCGCTCAGCCAAAAGACCCAAATCCACTTCTTCAGAATTGAGACTCTGCTGAATCTTCTGAGAGATACTCAGAGAAAATGCTTCCAAAGTTTCTAAACAAGGACCTGTACAATTCTGATCTTTGATTGACACATTGAGAACAGTCTCTTCAACCAATTGCGATGTGCAAATAGGTAGATCGCTCTCTTGCTGTGAGCTAACAGTTCTTTCTGTTTCTTCCTCCACAACAGTCTGGGTCATCAGCTCATTGGGTGTGATTTGCCAACCACTGCATCTCTTACTCTGTTTCATCCAGCATTTCAAAAATCGCAACTTTTTGGAATTATGACACTGCTTTGAAAAATAAAGCACTTCCAAATCCACTTGTGGACCAATATCAACAGCTGTACCTTCAGATGAGTGGCTAAAGACTTCTTTACAAAAGGAGCTCCACGTGAGGTCTTGAAGCAGATTAGAATGCTTTTTATGTCTTTTTCTTTTACCCCCAGCAGATTCTGGAGCCACGTTACAGTTACTAGAAGTTGAAGATTGGGAGGCAGAGAACAAATTCGAGCAATTCAAATCGTCATTAGCATCAAAAGTCTCATTATATGTATTGTTAACCACATTGCTCAAACCAGAAGTAACGCTATCAAAATCATGTTTGGTATGGATTATACAGAGGATGGCAGAATGCACCGTAAATGGGCAAAGGATTCCCATCACAGACTTGTCATTGCCCGTGGAAACAGAGACCAGTGCCCAATGGTTTTCCCTGTGTAGGAATGTTAGAAGAAGCTGCCAGGCAGGTTTCCCTGCATCAAACTCAGTTCCCACCATCTGAAGCATCTCAAGAACCTTATCTCCAAAAAAACCACCGGAAGTCTCTCTCTTTTGATCCTTTGCACATTTACTAGGGAACCCACGTAGTAGAACAAAGTCACGCACCTCGCCTTCCATGTTCATTCTCTCCTTGTTGGCTCTCCACACCTCCTTAATACAAATCTTTGTGATAGCATTGCCTCCATCCCACCAGAAAGCCTTTCCTTGATTAAAGTCCTTCATTCTCAAATCCGCACGATCCAAAATCAGTGAAAGCTCAGCAGATCTTGCTTGCGATAATTTCAAATTGAACAGTTCAAGTTCACAGCACGTGCATTCTAATGGCTGCCCATTCACGTCCGATATCACGAGGCTTAGCTCAGCGAGCCCCAACCTGCAAGTGTCTCTGATCTTAGATCCCACCAAGCATCCAATGTTGGGGTAAATCAATCCAAAAGGCACAAGCGCAGAACCCAAAACAATCGCATCAGTAGAGCAAAACCCCCAACCCAAGCCCTTAATTCCACCTTCAAAAAACCGGAAGCAGCACCCATCTCGTTCTTCCATGCGCTCTGGATCGAGATTGACATCGACCCAAGTGAAATGGATATCTCTAGTGGCAAATCCCTCACTGGCAGCGCTAAAAACTCGAAAGAATTTCTCTCCCAGCAGGTCTATGCTAGCATAAGGGTTCTCATCGCTTTCGACGTCAGCATCCATAAATTCTAACAAGCAATTGAAAGACCGAGGAAGGGGAGAAAAGAGAACAATCAAATTGGAGGGGAAGGTACCTCTGGGGCAATCAATGTGAGGCTCCCAGGCGTAGTCGTAGGCGATCTGGCGGAGAGATTGCGCGGTGAGGGCGGCGCGGGGGATTGGATGGGGATCATGATGATTGAGGTGGTCGGCGGGAGGGGAGATGGAATGGAGGGCGTTGGAGAGGGCGGCGAGTGTTTGGGAGGGGCGGTCGAAGGAGAAGAAGGCGGAGGACTTGCCGAGGAGGCGGTGGAGGAAGGAGGTGGAGAGGAGAGGGGAGAGAGAGGAGAAGAAGAGCTTGAAGGCGAAGAGAGAGGAGGAGAGGGGAGGGAAGGAGAGGAGGGTTCGGGAGGCGGCGGCGACGGAGGAGATGTAAGAAGAGGAGGATGAGGAATTAGGGTTAGGGTTTTGGAAGGGGTGGTGGAGATCTACCAGCAAGACTATGCGTTGGGTCTGTGACAGATCTTCTACCATTTCCATTCCAATCTGGATCTTGTTTTCTTTTCCACTGATACAGAGAGAGAGAGAGAGAGAGAGAGAGAGAGAGAGAGTTTTGGGGCTTTTAGGGGTTTTGGGATTTAGGGTTTTAAGGATTTTGAATCTTCTGATTTGCAGGAAATTTTGGAGGGAAAGAGTTTTGGGGCGACAGTCTACCGCTAAAGTGCGCGGGCAGGTGGATTTATTTAAAAAGAGTAGTGGAGAGTACGAACTCTATGTTAATGACTGTTTTTTAAGTAGAATTCAGGTAATTATGGGAAGAGAATTTGTAAATTCTTTCAAAAGCTAAAGACTTTTTCAGATGGCCAAAATTTTAAATTCAAGTAAAAATGTATCACATTTTAAATAATAATAAGACAAGCATCACACTGTCTATAAATTCCCAACATAAAAAATTCCAATTAGATCCTTTTGTGAAAGAAACTTACCTCATTTATATAGAGGATTTTATGGATAAGAACTCCCATAGATGTTCGTTACATAGAATTAGATTTTTATTGAGTAAGCACACTAATTAGGTCTCCTAGGCCTAAATTGTACAAAAAAAAAACAAAAAAAATGTATGTGTCACTTGGCCACACATACACAAAAAAAAAAAAAAAACACCAAAGTAGTTTCTAAGAAGAAGGAAAGAACAAGAGACAAGAAAGGAATAATAAGAGAGAGAGAGAGATAGAAATGAAGAAAAAGAGAGAAGAATAAGAAAAGAGGAAGAAATGAAGAAGAAGAGAAGGAGAAAGGAAAAAGAAGAATTTGATTTTTTTTAATGTACTTCCTCTCTTCTTTTTCCTTTCTCATCTCTTCTTCTTTCTTTTTTCCACTCTTTCTTCTTCCTTTCTCCTCTCTTCATCTTCCTTTATTCCTTTATTTCTTCCTCTCTCACTTCTTCTTCCTTTCTCTTATCTTCTTCTCTTTTTCTTTCTTTCTTTTATGCAAAAACTTAAAAAGAAATTTTTATGTGGGGCTGAGTGATGCTAGCCAACATAAAAAAAAATATTTTTTTTGGCACAAAATAAGGACCAGGGTACCTGATTAGTGCACGTATTCAAAAAAAGTCCGATCCTATGTAACGAACATCTATAGGGTTTTTTTTCCACAAAATCATTCTTTATATATGAGACGGTAAGTTTATTTATATGTATGATAAGTTAAATGTGAAGTAAATATCATATCAATCGAAAAATTGAGATAGAAATATACAATCTATTTAATTAAAAAAAAAGTAAAATACGCTGCATAGTAATTTTTTGTATTTGTTTATCTAAAATAGAGAGAGAGTAGAAAAGCAATTAACTTGCTTTATCCCATAAAACTAAAGTGGGATAAATAAAAATATAAAAAGTAGCAACTAATGTTTACTTCCCTGCGATACTTTCAACCAAACGTGATAAAAAGGAGGAAAAATAACATGAGTTAACTTTATTTAACAACATTTTTGGCTCACTAAACAAGCATACATAGGAAATTCAAGATGGTCTAAATAAGTTCCCTTCTAAAATAAGGGTTTTTTGTTTTCAAAATTTCCCTACTTAGGGTTGGTCCTACTATAAAATTAACTATTTGATAGAAAAGCATGAAAATGACTATTCCATAGCATTATGTTATTCATGCTTTCTTTTTTTTAATCCAATGCTCACTTCTACAATTGAATTAACTCTTATTGAGGTTAAATTTAGAGATACTCTATATACTATGGGGGCCTTTCTTTTGATAAACTTGGATTTTTAATAGGTAAATTCTTCCATAAAGTTCCACTGTGCTGACTTATTATCCTTGCACATCAGAGTTAGGAAATCCAAACTCATTTTGCAAATGATGCTAGGCACGGGGTATAAAGGGCCCATCTAGTGCTTTGGCTTGCGTTGACATTGTTATGATTGGAAATATTGATTCTTCCTAATAGAAAAATATTTACTTTATGAAAACT
Source organism: Sextonia rubra (assembly GCA_037013555.1). Classification (NCBI taxonomy): domain Eukaryota; kingdom Viridiplantae; phylum Streptophyta; class Magnoliopsida; order Laurales; family Lauraceae; genus Sextonia; species Sextonia rubra. The sequence continues at coordinate 47,403,310 of JASUAD010000001.1, forward strand.
GTACTTGATGAGAGAAACTCATAGAGGAGAACTCTACCATTGGATTAAAAATTTTCCATTTTTGCACATTTGGAGTGTTGTGACTGGTATTTTGGTTGAATCTGAATTATCTGTCTTTGCTAATACATGCTTTCCTTATCATAGGTCTCCAAGGCTTTACTGTAGGCCCAAATAATGATAATTTAGACCATCTAAGATGAATTACTCTACAGATAAATCCTTGAATTCAGTTCAACTGGAGTGGATCCTGCAATCTGATGGAGGGCATGACTAAAAATGTCATGTTAGTTGCGAAGCCACGTGAGCATGTAGTCAAGTTTTCATTCATGAGTTCAATTTTATGGTGGGACTCACTCTTATTAAGTTAAGATTTAAGGATATAGTATATCACATATGAGTGATTGAGATTCACCTTAAATTGCTGGAATTATCATTATGTGGGCTCTATGGTGAAATTTTGGAACTTGTTTAGTGGAAAGCAGCGAGAGAGGATCCAGACGCATTTTGATTGCATATGGCTGAGTTCCAATATAAGAATTCAAACTCTTGTGAAACGAAAGATACAAACCCTAGTTGCATGTTTGGATTTCGATCTTATGGATAGCCATCTCAATTAAAGATTAGTTAGACCTTTTTCATTAAGCAGGTCCCACATCCATGACCAACAAAGCTAGACCTACGCGATAGTATCTTTGGCCCGTATTTTCTAATTAAGCCACTTTGATTAGCATTTTGTTTCAAAACCAATGAGCATTTGAAGTCTGATTTTGGTTGACACCTGAATCACCTGATCATTTTTATAAATTGGTACTTGCATCTAAGGGCTTACTTGATGTATCTAGTCCACTTGTCAAATTATTGACCTTTTAACATGGATGCAGCTCCTCCACTTTTTGTATCAATGACTCTCTCTACTCCTTTTTAAACTGTGAGGAGTGGCAAAGTTCTTTTTAAGTAGGATCAGGCCCATCAAACATTTTCGATGGCTACAAAATGAAACTTTCCGTTCATATTTTTCATGGCGTTAGATTGGACTGTGAATATTTTTCAATCGCTGCAATTGCCTTCCACCGAATATAACTAAATTCCAAAACCTTGGTCACAGGCAATCCTTTCTCCATCTACCTTAAATCTTCTTTGGTGAATTTCCACCTTATCTCATCAAATAATTCAAATTTCTTAGGCTACCCTCTCAAAAAAAAAAAAAAAAAAAAAAAGGCCGTGTGGCAACCTTCTCCAAAAGCAATCTTCCATTGCCTTAGTCTCCAATACTTCCTCTAAGAAAGCTACGTGAGGCAAATTTAATGAAGCAATAGAAAATAAAAAATGAATATACCAGCCATCACCCTAGTATTTTATGTCCTATCTTTTCTTAATCTATTTTCCTAAAAGAAGCTTTATTTGATGCTAAAAATATTATTTGCTACTCATTTTTTAAAATTAACATTTAATCTTCGTTTTTAACTATTAATAATATGAATCATATGGATTTGATTTTTATGTATTTTAATTCAAATAAATAGTTTTTTAGTGAAAGTCTTCCAATATTCACATTTGAATTTTCATTTTTAATTGAAATACAACATCCGACTAGCTCTTAACAATTCAATTATACAAAACAAACAGGCCCTTAACACCCACTCAATGACCCATTTCAATGCATTGCCAACTGCCCATACCATACCATCCAAGCAAGACGACTGGCCCGTTTTAGGTGCCAACCTCGCTCGTCCGTCGTGGGCTACACCAGATATTCTTCAATCCCATGACGAACGCACGACTCCACGAGGAATTCCCGAGTAAAAACTACATGTGCGAAGACCAACAAGATTCTCTCCTCCGTTGACCGAGTATTTCGAGACTGACCAGCGACCACCCAAACTAGTAGATCCCCACCATCCACGTGTCAGCCGCATAACGTGCCGGCCACACAACTAAACTACCTACTACACTCACCACGTAAAAGCAGATAAAAGAAGAGTAGGATGGATACATTGCTTTTGTCGGTTTCTCGTTACTTTTTCTCTCATGTGTCGTTTTTGCATTTGGATGACAGTCACCTCCATCTTTGCCAGAGCATTTGCAATAAAAAAACACCTCGCACACACACACACGCACGCACGCACGCACGCACGCATTGAGAGAGGGGCTGGCTGCCCCTTTGTTTTTTTTTTCTTATCTTTTCATAGGAGGAGGTTTTGAAATGGCTTCTTTGCAACATACAAGAGAGTGTAGTCTCCTCCTCATCCTCCTTCAACAACCATGCTCCATTTTTACAGCTTTTGAGGCCCTGGAGTTGAGACAACATTGTCTTGCACCATCATTTTATCTTCTTCTACTTCTCATGCAATGCACAGCTCATTACATCATTCAAACTCAGTGTATTCAGGCGCGCCTTCTGAAGCTTAGAAGTCATTAGCATTGATCAGCACTGGTTTCGCAAAGACCCGTTAGAAAGTAATTGCCTGTAATAAATAAAGGTACTGAGTACAACTCTCTCTGTTTTGTATTCAAGTTTACTTTTTTAAGCTGATATGAGATTAAGACATGAACTGAAGATCCTCACTTTTTAAGATTGCTATGATTTGAGTTTCTATTAGTCCACATTTCATAGGAGTTGTTATATTGCTTTGGTGGACACTCTATTAAGAATATATGTTGCAGTGCTAATAGCTTGGTAAGATAGCTAGCAAGCAGTTCAGAGAGGTACTCTATTGCTGATCTTTAGTCTCCTCATATTGAATAAATTTCGACAAATCGCAAGTAGCTTCTAGATTCCAGTTCATGACACTGGGATCCTTGTAAAAATGAAAACGCCAAATCCATGAATTTGTTGCCGCCATTTTCTGGATGGAGTCTGTAAGGGCTTGGTGTGTTGTCTTATGTTTCTTCTCCTCCTGTCTATGTTCTTATGGAAATGGCAATGGTTCAAGCAACTTGTCAAGAACATCTTTAGATGATCTTATTCGAGATTATGCATTCAAAGAACTAGAGAGATCTCATACAGGTGTGCTAAACAGAGTACGCATCCCTGCAAATTTCTCCGGCGTCGAAGCATCTGTTGCCCGGATTAGGAGCAGAACCTTATGGAGCAGAGGAGCAAATTTTAGCGACTTCTACATTCCGGCTGGAAGCATTCCTTTTCCATTTGTGAGGAGGATAGCTCTAGTTTATCAGAACTTAGCCAATTGGTCGTCTTCTTATTACAATCTGCCAGGCTACTCTTTGTTGACCCCAGTTTTTGGCTTCATGGCTTATGATGCATCCAATCCTTACTCAGGTGAGGTGAATATCACTGCGCTTAACCTTCAGGTGATCAATGATTCAATAGCCATTAGCTTCCCAAGTCTTCAAAAGCGAAAAGGATTGAATTCCAGAATGAAATGTGTCAGATTTGCTGTGGGTGGGTCAATGGACTTCAGTGAGATGAAATTGCCTAACATTTGTTTAACAAGAGGACCAGGCCATTTTTTTGTTGTAGTTCCATCAAATGCCCCGAGTCCATCGGCTGCCCCCGCCGCATCTCCAACCCAGTTGAAGGGGAAGGGAAGAAAAATGAAGGTCTGGGTTATTGCAGTTGTGTGTGGAGTCGTTGGCTTGGTTTTGTTGGGTTTGATTGGGGTGGCAGTTTTTAAGTTTGTAAAGGAGAAGACGATATTGGAAATGGAAAGACAAGCTGAGGAAGGGGAGGCTTTGGAGAGTGTTTGGGTTGGAGGGAGTAGAATGCCTAAAGCAACAGCAATTAGAACTCAAAGAGTCCTCGAAAGTGATTGTGCACCATGAAACTCCCTTTTCTGTGAAGAATGGATTGAAATTTGCTAATCGATCGTGATGGTTTCTTGTATTTGACGGTCTCAGATTTGAGAAAGGAAATAGTGTTTTGGTTTGTAAGAGTGGGTTTGGTGGTCAGAAATGAGCAAGTGAAAGCATCATTCAAAATTATAATTTTTAAGTGAATTGGGGATTGGTTTGATTAGAATAACCACATTGTCAACTTCCACTTTATTCTTCGGTGGAATTTTCTTTTGCCCTTGACAATTGATGACCGCCCTCTCATCTTTTATTCCTTCTTTATTTTGCTATGATGGCCTCAAATAATAACATGATGCTATTCCCCTATCATGTTGAACCTTGAGGAGCATTTGATTCCTATCTTTTCATAGAAAAGGTTAACTGCTTTTCTTTGGCTTTCAAAGATACACTAGATTATCCGTTGTTGTGCATAAAAAAATTCATCAAGATAGCATCATTCAATTCACCTTTCAGCTTAGTTGCTTGTGATTATTATAATCCTCGTTCTCATTTCTATAAACCAGCTATGGTTGGGGACAATGAGACCTGTTTGTATTCTTAATGAGAAGTTTTTAAATATAATTAACAAGAGGCAGCATGCAATTGTATCATGGCTACTGCCCCCAGGTCCCAACAACAGGCATTCCATGCGCAAATCCACACATGTGAAGGACATGAAAGGGTGGGGTCACCCACTAAATTGACCAATTGGCAGGATTTCGATACTAGATAATCTCGGCCCATTTGTTTATGTCGTTGGTGAGAATGACAGATAGAATTCTCTCGTAATAATTCAATCCACACCAACTAAATCTGATTAAATAATTTCATTAAATTACATATGCAAGCATATGGGGAGTAGGTCCAAGTATGACCTGGGCCGTTGACAACCATAGAAAATGGGCGTGGACATGAACCAATAGCATGGATAAAACGCCAATTTCCATCTGTTTTTTGACCTAGAGTTGTACTTGATGGCCAGCCATATGATCCTATCGTCCATTCAAGAATCTTGCTAGTTTGGTTAAGCCTTCTTCCGTTTGGACGCGAAAGGGAGATTGTTGAGCCGGGGACAGCATGCTTGCAATAATAGTAACAACAATTTCTTAACAATCATGAAAACATTCATCTACATCCAAAGCATGGTTCAACATGGACTGAATCGCCCTTCATATTTTTACATAATATTCTACTTCATGCTAAATGAGGGCTAAAACCACAAATCAAGGGGTTCCAACATTAAATGGATTTGTATTCATTGCTCAGGAAGATAGAAATGGTGAAACAGAATTCATGTACGCACTCCCAACTATGATAAGGTTTTGATGATGATGATGATGATGATGATGATATTGCTTAGTACATTACTATGGTAATAATACTTAAAAATTTTGTCACATGCCATCATTAAAACAACTAAAACAGTAAATGAAGAAATAAAGATGCATCAAATGAGGAAAAATTGTTGAAGAAGAAAAATGAGCATAGAAACTTGAGTTCTTGTGTCCCTGGAGATTGCTGGACAATATATTTGACAATATAAAGCTGGAGGGACATGTGCTGCTCTAGAAGAGGCAGACCGCTTGGGATGAGAAAGATGGGTGGAAGCAGTGAAATGAAAGAGAATGCAAGGAAAAAAAGTCCTTGCAGTGAACAGGAACTGAACAAAGTCTCTTAATGCCACAAGCAAATGGAGTTCTGATGCAGTCCTTTTCTTTCACTGTTTTATTGTAGAGAAGTACATTTTTAGACCTAAGTACTATTAACAAATTCAGCGACGACTATTTTATAAAGTAAAAGGTGTTACGGAAGTGCAGCTGAATTCCACCTTTGTTATTAGTGGTTTGATCATCAAACGCCACCATGTTTTGCTTGTTAAAGTGCCAATGACATCACCGACCATGCTCACTAATTATAAGAGTGCTATAGCTACACATACACACATGGATGATTTGAGGGAATCAATGACAAATGCCCACAAAGGGCTTCTGTGAGAATTGAGACGTACATGCATGACTAAGAATACATGCACAGAAAAGTAGAGTTTGTATCACTGACATACATATACATTCTGATGAAGAAATTGTAGATTCAATCCTAGTTAAATCATTAGGCCTTAGCATTTCCGACTCAAACATAAAACTAACCTTCAACTCTCACAAATGGCTGCATGTCCTAACAGGAAAAGGTAAATCTGCCTGTTAAACTTGTAAAATGGAAATGTTCCTAAACATATATGCTCAGGTTTTTACAAATGGACAGAAGGGAAAAGCAATAAGTTCTATCCCCTTTCATATTTAGAGCTGGGCTTATTTGATCAGGGACATGTTGGGGCAAGCCTCCATAGGAGATAGCCCCATGATTATTAAGCATGTCGTGATGATGAACACACACATATAGCACATGTTGGATTATGCAACCACAATATGACAACATACATGCACACAGACAGTTCCTCAGTATCAACACACCACCAGCCAACTGGTTTAGATTAAAAAAACAAATAGTTCCTTTGTTAATGTTATTACCTGATAACCTTCAGTTATCAACACGTCTGCTCTGCAGCAGCATGGATACTTCCCAGGCAGTACCAATTCCTCCCTGATTAATGAAGATTTAGTTCTACTTGGATGGGGCAATCTATACAACAAAGATGATCTTGCACCAAACATGTGACCAGCCCCTGGTTAAGGCATTCTTCCTCTGGGGAAGAGGTCTTGGGGTTGACAAAATATCTGCACGAACAAAAACTTTATTTCATCTATGTGTGACCCTACAAATAGCAAAAGCTTGGAACCCACAAACTCCAGAAGCTAAACAGTGAAAACTTCTAGGACCCTCTTAATCTGTATTCCCAGTATCAGCACTAATTTCTAGAAGGCTATTAGAGGTTATGAACCTGCTGAAGTAGGATGACAAATAGACTCCTATAAAAACAGGAGTGCAGTGAATTCTAAAAGGTGGCTGGACTACATCTTTGATGTGATTATACAGATGAGAAGATATTTGAGGCTCCTTTCTTCATTTCTTATATGAGCACAAGCAGGCTGCATCACAGATATCATTACTGCCGGAGAATTAGCTGCTAAATGGTGGGCTGGACACTAGAATTTGTGGTGTTAGACCAGTATTCTTTAACAAGTTCCGCAAAGAGCGAACCATTTGTCTTCATCAGCTTAATTGGGTCATCGTACTCCACCAGTTTTCCTGATAAGAAATTAAAAAAAAAATTCATTTGTTCATTAGATTCCAAGCTGTTTCATCCAAGAATATTGTGACTATTGACATTTTAACACAAATTTTGTTACTCGTGGGCAAACATCACCAGTTTCCCTGGAGCACAGGTGTGACTTAAAAATACAAGGGCATCCATGTCAGACCAGTTAACCACATTGGTAACTGGTCACTGATGTAGGGACAGACACTGATATATATTATGTCCAATAAATTTACTTTCATTGGTGACCGGACATCTAGCTGTGTCCAATGATGCTAATTCTATAAATGCCCAATTGAACAAACCCTTTTCATATGGTGAGACCAATGGACCCCACCAACACGCCACAGATCTCTATCTATTCTAAACCATCATTCCATTTAATTCCAAAATGCAGCTGGAGCTAGTACCTAAGTGTTTAAAAGGGCTCTAACAATGTCTAAAACTAAAAATCAACTTGATGCCGATCAATTTGCACCAACAAGAATTGATGAATAAAGTGGGCCTCAAACCTCACACAAAAGGGGGCTATTTTGTTAAAGCAGAATACTGCAGGGGAATATATGCAATTGACAGAAATTCTATGCAGAAAATACAGCAAGCATACTATCTTTGCAAGGTGGGTTTTCAAACCCTTAGTGGACCTGAACTGAGCCCAAGCCACAAGTTAGGTAGCCCATCGGTCCACTGAATTATAGTTAGACACACTTCTAAATATGGTGGGCCACATGGGTTCCACAACCAAGAATGTCCCAGCTGTTCAGGATGATCCAACTAGTAGTCATTGCTAATTTCTTTGATTTTCCTGCCCCTTTTAGCTACTAGTTAGATTTATCCAGCAACTAAGTATAAGGAAATAAAGATAATAGGATTTGATTGACATTGGTGGAGATTTATAGTTCTGTCATCTCTGTGTATCAGTCAACTAGTGACAGGGAACGTTGACAGCGGGCAGCTTCTTTATTTGTCTTTCTTTCTTTCAGCGAGTCAAGAATAGGTGTCTTAGTAGGAAACTACAGGTGTCAAGATCCTCTATAGAGTTTTCATAATGGTTGTCTTATGTATACATTATATGAGATGGTAATGTGACAGTCGTGGAGGTCGGCGGTTTTATGAATTGAAATAACAGTCGGTTTTCCAACCACTTTTTCACCATTGTTTGCTCCTGTTTTTATTGCCATTGATTTATGGTGTTTATGGCTTGCATTCTAAGCATGTTGAGAGGGTCATTACTACTCAGCCTCTTGCATTTTTCTTTAGACCCAAAGAGGCTCGGCAGTCAATGTTTACTGCTGTAGCAGCGATACTGGTTTTCAGATTCGCTGTCACTGGTTTCTGTTAATACCTGTGACCGTATTACAATTGGTCAAGGACATGACCAGTGTTCATAAGCACTGAGAAAATTCAACTGTGTGCCATTAAACTATGCAGATAATCTAGCAGTAATGCTACATTAAGTAATATAAAAAATAGAAGAAATGTGAGGTGTGCACGGGAGTTCAAGCCCCATCCAAAAAGAAAAAGAACAATTTAATAATACTCCAAAATCTAAAACTTCAGCAGTTACTTAACAAGGTTCCAAGTAATCTCAAGGCACAGGTTTTCAGTAAGTGTGGATAATAAGATACAAACATCAATTATCTTTAAATAAAAGTATGAACAATAAAAAAAAGGTATGAACATAGTAAGAAGAAAACCTACTGCCAGTTTCTTAATGTGTTTTCTACTCTTCAACTCATGATGGTTTATATTTTAGAAGTCTGACAAATGTTGCAGCAAGGAAACCTAACCATAACCCTGATGTAACAAAGCTTTCAATATAATGCTATGGCAGCCTTATTGATACCTCGATATGGAGGTAGTCCAAATTCCAAATAGAAAGGGGGAAAATGTTGAGAGCTCTAATGTTGATTTCTACCAAAATTGAATATATTAATGAATTGAGCTATAAACTGAACACATAAATATTTCGATATTCTATGGCAGATACCACCTTGCATTGTTCCAGTTTTCCACCAAGACAAACTAGGGGTGTCCATGGGGTGGTCCCAGCCAGGCCAAAGCTTGTCCAAGCCCAGTCACTTATCGGGCCTAATATTCAGGTCAGTATCCATCCATGGGCATTTAAGTCAGGCCCAGGCCCGGCATTTTCAAAATGTGCAGTCCTTTGTGCCAAAAAAATGTTGATCCAATATGAACAGTTACGGATACAAAGACCTGACCCAGCACTATTAACTACTAGGCTAGAAAGTTATGCCATTGTCCAGCCCATGGGCCTAAAACACAGCCCAAATCCATCCCAACACAGACCAAGCTTGGTAGGGACCAGGTTGGTCTGGCCCGTGAGCACCCTTACAAACACCCTAAAGCATATAAGCTATCACCAGATGGACAACAAAAGCTTAGGTTAGACAAAAGACACACCATCGCTGATGGCAAGAACCCTTGTGCAGTCCATTACGGTTGGTATTCTGTGGGCAACTGTGATGACAGTGCAGTTGGCAAACTCCTCCCTTATTGTTTTCTGAAGAATTGCATCGGTTGCATTGTCGATCGATGCTGTGGCTTCATCAAGTACTAATATCCGGCTTCTCCTTAACAAAGCACGACCCAAGCAAAATAGTTGTCGTTGCCCCATGCTCCAATTCGACCCATCTTCTATAACTGCATGGGTTAGATTTGTTATAATCAGTGCCGCTTGAAATGGGTGAAATAACATTGTTCTGTATTATTTAACCCTTACCTAGTGAATCCAGACCCTCTTCCTTCTCTCGAACAGTTTCTCGAAGTTGACACTTTCCAAGAACCTTTTAAACATAGAACAGTATTATTGTTTAGCATCAGAAACCAAACAGTCATAATGCTGGTAACATTGAAATTAATAAAGAAGCTGACGCTGATGCCATTGAGACCTCAAGTGCAATTAATGAAATTAGAGAAACAAGGTGGCATTTTCTCATGTTCGATAGGGAGGCTAACGGCATTAGCAGTACTACCAATGCAAACATGATGGCAAAGTCTGCAGTGTCAAAACATATTTGTGGATAGAAATACAAGACTATTCGGAGCTGCTGTACCTGAGTTTATTTCAGTCAGTCAGTCAGGTTAATGGGCCCTTTGTACACTTACACTCACCATATAGTAGTATATTTCCACAAATAGTCAACAATTCATGTTACTTTTCTCAAACATAAAACAAAACTGCACAGGTTTGCTTCCATTTGCAATGAGATTCAGGTGTTATACACATTAGTTGTGCTTTTACTTTTACAAGCGAGGGACACAAACTCTATAGCAGGCCTTTGGGCCAATCAAGTGGTGACAAGGTGAAATATGTCTTGGCTAATTGCTTTTAATCATTTTACAGTGTTTTGATGACTGTATATTTGAAGTAATATATATCTTTTTTCATGAGTAATATAAATCTTTTTCATGTTATTAATAAAATATGTTTTGTTATGGGTTCAATAAGGTTAAAATTAAAATCTCAACCTAATTGGAGAATCATATCAATAAGAAATTCATAGTTCTAATGATATCTACACCTAATTGATTTATCAAACTTCAAAAGCTCATTGGTCAGATGGAATCTCTTGGTGCTTATTTATTAGAAACTCTGATAAAAGAGTTCCATGAAGCTTTCTACTTGAATGTAGTTAAAACTATGTGACTGAAACATGAATTTCCTAGCGGAGTTGAAATTTTTACACAAATTTTTAAACAAAGGGAGGAACATTCTTGATTCTTTTCCAGAAATTAAGAGATCTTTGCTTCCTTAAAATATGATTAGCAGTAACAAACGAGACCAACAGCATCATTACCTCCCAAATTTCTTGATCAGTATGTTGTGCTAATGGATCCAAATTGAATCTCACAGTTCCATGGAAAAGGGTTGGGTCTTGAGGAATGACTCCAAAACGAGACCTCAGATCATGAAGCCCAATTTTTGAGATGTCGAGACCATCTACAATGATTTTTCCTCCTGCTGGCTCTACCAGACGAAACAAAGCACTAATCAGAGTAGTCTTCCCACTGCCAGTCCGCCCAACTATCCCAATCTTGTGTCCTCCTTCAAATGTGCAACTGATTCCACGAAGAACAAGTGGAGTATCGGGCCTATATCTGATCTGTTTGAAATAACATTTCTCAATATAGATATTGTTTGAATAATAAATTTATGGCCTCTATGCGAGGCTTTACAATTGAAAAAAATTGGACACTTGGATGGAAAACATTAGCAATTTACCTTCAGATCTTGGAGCTCCACTTTACCAACAGCAGGCCACTCAGGTGGAGGCCGGTTTCCTTCTATGATTTCAGGGGCTTCACTTGGGACATGCATGTATTGATTTAGCCTTTCCACAGAGATAATGTAATTTGCAAGCATGCACTGGTTTTGAATGGAGAAAACCAAGGACATGTTTAATGAAAGACCGTAAGACAGTGCCATGCCAATGAATCCTGCATCATAAGATTGTATAAAGGATTTGTTGGTCAAACTCAGAACATCCTATAACTCCCAAGAAATAAAATTAGTGCCACCCCAAACCCCAACCTCTGTGTGTGTAATATATAAATTTCCACCCAAGAAACACCAAGCGCACCATTCTTTGAGGCACTGTGAAGCCCACCTTAGAACATCACCAATCAAAGGAGAGGCAATGGGAATGTCTACAGTGTCTACACATGGACAAGGGATGTCCAAAAATCAAACTGAAGGATCCATTGAGGTGTTGGTTTTAAGGCCTCAAGTATTAATGGTGAAGATGAGTTAAAAATAGGATGTTGCAGTCTCATGACAAGTATAAATCCATTATAGATAAAATTCAGACTTACCCAAGTTAGAAGGGTGGCATCTGTGCGAGTGTTAGGAAAATGGGTGAAAAATGGGCACAGATGGACATGAATGGTATAATCATTCACTCCGCCAAGTCCCAGCACATCTAAGCAATAAAATAAACCAATAAATCTGTAGGAGTTATTCCTTTCATTCTTTAAGAGTTAATTAGAAGATGAAGCATACTGACCAGACTTGAAAGTTCCTGGAGGAAGCAGAGACATGGCAAGTGCTGAGGAACTTAGCACGGTCGCACTCATTATTTCCAGACGCTGGATTAACCACTCATTTGCTGCAAAATTATGGAAGAATGGGCTAGCATTCTTGTCAATGAGCATGAGATTCTTAGCAAAGAATCTATCTTCCTCCTCGAAAGCTCTGATTGTCATTGCTCCTGAAACAGATTCAGCTAGATGGTTTGCTACGAGAGATTTTGTGGTGCCATTGATCCTCATCAACTCTTTTGCAGAAGCAAAGTAATATTTCTGATGATTGTTTCAATCAAATGAATTTAAAGTTACTCAAGAACAAATCTACAACAGAATCATGTAACATCACATTTTCATAACAGTACCTGCAATCGAATGGTCAGATAGATCATTGGCACACAGATAAACAACACTTGCCAGGTAACAACAGCCAGCACTCCGAGATTACTGTACGCATTCATGGTAGAACCGAGTGTAAAGACAAAGCTGAATGGTACATCGAGGTCCACAATACTCAGATCAGAAGAGACCTATGCCAGATAAATAATAGTAAAAAACAAGGGATCAGGTCACAACTTTAATTTAGAGTTGATAATAGACTAGTATCATTCCAGAAGTTCTCTTAAGGATACTTCATCATCAAGAATCAAGATATACACTTTTCACATGCTTAAGTCGAACTCATCATAGTTGGGACAATGCTTTAATGATGATGATGGTGATGATGATAACTTTTAGCATGCTTACCCGGCTCAATATCCTTCCCAAAGGTGTCGAATCAAAGAAAGCCATTGGTGCATGGAATAGAGAGCTCAGTAGCTGAGAGAATAAAGATTTCGACGTCTCAAGACACAAAATGACAACAAAAGCAGATCTGAGGAACAGAAAGAACGCTGAACTAAACCCAATTGCCAAGTAGATTATAATCAGGCGCAATCTGCTAACATGGACATTCTGTACATTAGCAGCCATCCAAGAGTTCTGTGAGATCTGTCCAGCCACAAAAGTGAGATGAGAGAGCCCCGCCAGGGTTAAGTATACATAGCCCTTGTTCTGATTCAGATATTGCATGTATGGCTTCAGACCTGTATCTCCTGTTTCCTTCTCTTCTTGCTTAATCAACTGTTCTCCCAATGGTGCTTCCGCTATTTTCCGTTGTTTTGCATCAGACACCTTTATCTCTCTTGGGGATCGAATTGTACGAGGAGAAACAACTTCACTAAGCCTTTCAGGGCCAGCTGTGTCTTTGTGTGCATTGACAAGGTCCTGAAATTCTCTACTACTGGCCAGTAATTGATGAAAATCAGCAGCATGCAAGATCTCGCCATCTGACATTAACTGCCAACATAAACACACTAGCATGATTTTACTGGACAAAAGACCTAAATTCACATATACAGACAAAAACCACATTCTATCTGACTGACCCAAATACACCTGTATAACACAAAGTACCACTCGTTAGAGGGGCACTAGAGAAAATTGTATCACTCACTAGTGCACTTAATAAGTTCAGAAATCTTATGATATTTCCCGTTTTGCATTGATAAATTTGACAAATTACACATAGGAAATAATAATGTTAATATAGAATCTATATAGAGAATAATGGTTCCAGACTTCCATGTCACTAGCAACTCGCAAAGGATCCTGTTATTGATAAGTTAGAGAAGACATTATCTTCATGGAAGAAATATCATCTATCGTTAGGCGGAAGGATCACCTTGATTTTAGGCTTGTTTCTTTTGGGGAATTTATGACAAGAATTTGAGATGTTGGGGTTTTGAGACATGATGTAATGTGTTCTCTCATGGTAATTACAAATCCCATGTTTTTTTACAAGAATTTCGAAATCTCAACCATGGAAAAGGTCTCTTTTGCCCAATTAGAATTTTGGAATTCCAACTCCTTTGGGTTTTGGTGGAATTCTTGAATTCTCAAGTATAGATGAGCATCAAGGAATTCCACAATGTTTGCGAATTCAAGAATTCCTCAGACAAGAATTCTCTAAATTCCAACAAAGAAATAGGCCCTAAGGCGTCCTTATCAAATCTCCCGGTGTATTAAATGTCACTTTTGAAGATGCCTAGAACCGTGGTTGATAAGTTGGATTGCATTCACAAGATTTTCTTTGAGAGGGTTGAGGGGATAAGAAAAAATTGCATCTAATGAGGTGGAGCGAGGTTATTAAACCGAAATGGGGTGAGGTCTAGGTCTTGGTAACTTGGAACCTAAAAATGGGGCTTTCTTATCTAAGTGGTGGTGGAGGTTTGGTGAGGAGAGGGATGCTTTATGGAAAAGGGTTATTGTAGCGAAGTACGGTGTGGACGGGGGTGGCCTAGTCCTACTCTGAGGTCCTGTAGATCAGGTCAGTGGAGTGGCATTATCTTAGTTAGGGATGATTCAACTGAGATGGGAAAAGTCTTGCCCAGAAGGGTGGGTTTTGTGGTAAGGGAGGGGGAGCATGTGCGGTTCTAGTTGGATGACTAGTTGGGGGTGGGTCCTCTCTTTCGTTTGTTCTTAGGATCTTTAGAGTGGTCACTAGTAAGGAGTTTGCCGTCAGTGATTGTTACAGAACGAGGGATGGAGGAATTGTGTGGGAAGTGTCTTTTAGGAGAAATCTTCGATCTTCAGAGAAGATCCAGTATGGGGAGTTATTGGGCTTTCTTTCTAACGTGTTTTTGTGCAAGAGCTTCAAGGATTCTCGGATTTAGAAGCCCTCGATATCCGGTGTATTCTTGGTGAAGGCTCTCTACTTGGCCTTGGATGGAACCAACCTTCTAGAGCCCTTTTACTCTTTACTTGGTTGGGTCTATCTCCTCCCCTGGTTGGGGCATTCTATTGGTTAGCTATTGCAGGAAGGTCTCTACAACAAATAATTTGAGAAGAATAGGGTTGACATCGATGAACATCTCTGATTGTTGTGTGCTTTGTAAAAAGATGGAGGAGTCAGTCAATCACCTCTTTCTTCATTGTGAGGTGTGGTAGGCATTTAGAGTTACTTTTTACACAGGTGTAGTATGGCTTGTGTTGCCTCGGGGGCGGGGACTATAGCTGAAGGAGCTGAGTCTTGGTTGGGAGGTTGTTTTGGTGGGTGTGAGCTTACTCTTTTAATGCAGTCTAGGGCCCAGCCGCCTCTCAGCCCCCTCTTCCACATTAAATTAGGATTATTATTATTATTATTAGGAAAGTTTCTATTTTTTAGCCTAGGGTTTTCTTGCTTATTAAGATTGTTTTACTATATATATGGCTTTGTAGAGAAGAACTTCTCAGAGATTTTTGGTTGATTAATAGAATTGGGTATTTTCCCCAGAGGTGTCCCTCGTGTGTTGAAGTCCTTTGTGACCGTTCGAAGTGTCGTTGGACACGTGCTCAGGCACCTCCACGCAACCCTAGCCCTCGGGCTGCATCAGATTGGTATCAGAGCCCGATCTCTGCTGTCACCGTCACCATCATCGTCATCGTCACCGAAGCCCACCATCACAGCCAACCACCACGCCATCCCATCCACATACCCTAATCGTCCCAACCCCCTTGCCACAGTCCCCAATCCCTACTCGCCCCGCCATCTTCGCCACAGAAGACCACCAACCACTGTCGAAACCCCTGTCCACACGCCTCTGTCCACACCCATTCGCCGGATCCCAAACCGAACCCTAACCACACGCCTCTGTCTAACCAGACCCACCACCGAAACCCCGATCCCACACAGTCTAGAGTCCCCAAAACCTTGCCCGAATCCAAACCCCACCCCCATCTTCGTCCAGCGTCAACACTCGTCCACGGTCGAGTCCAACCCTAATCCTCAGCACCAGATCCCATCTTCCTGCCGTGATTCATAAACATCCCGACACCGTCCCCCACCCCAGATCTACACATCGACCCCTCTCAGTCAATCCCGCACCAATCCCTCTTCAAATCCACAGCCCCGGGACCCAAATCCATAAATCCCGACCAACCGAAACCTCTGTCGAGTCCCTTTGCCCTCTGTTGACCCCAATCCGCCCCGACCTCGACCGATCCCTTTCCTAACCACCATCTCCATACCCAGCCCTCCACTGCCTCCCGAAACCCTACCAGACATCCTCGGACCCTGCTCTTTTCCTCAAACCCACTTTTCGGCCAAACCTTCTCCTCCCCAAACCAGAGTGAAAGAAAAAAAAAAGGGGAGTAGCAGAGACGCGAGATCGAGAGAGAGACGCGAGATCGAGAGACAGGAAGAAAGAGCAGCGTACCTGGTCCAATCCGCTGCCGTTGCCTTTGGTGGAAATCAGCACCGCCATCTCTGTCACCCGCAGGTCGCGCTCGACGACCGCTGCCGTTGCCCTTGGTGGAAATCAGCACCGCCATCTCTGTCACCCGCAGGTCGCGCTCGACGATCGCCGCCACCATCGTCACCGCCTTCGCAGCACCATCGTCACCATCGTCCGTCGTCGCCATCTCCACCATCTCGCCAGCGCTCTCGTTGCAGCCACTGTTTGAAGCACTTAGGGCGATCGCAGTTTTATCCTAGGATCCTCATCTTCCTGTCACGCAGAAATCTCCACCATCTCGCCAGCGCTCTCGTTGCAACCTCTGTTTGAAGCACTTAGGGCGATCGCAGTCTTATTATCCTAGGATCCTCATCTTCCTGTCACGCAGAACGAGATGGAAATTTTGGATTGGGCCATCTTCCTGCACATCAGAACGAGACGGGAAAATCTGTATTGGGCCCAAGTTCAATCCGGGTAGCTTCAGCTGATTTCCAATCTGCCCTTTTGACGAATAGATCTGCACATCAGGTCAGTCAAATTTTAATTTTGCATAAAAAAAAAATGCCTCCAAAGAAGCAAGTGGATGTTGAAGCTTCATCTTCTTCACTTGAAGATTTGGCTAGTGCCATTAGAGAATTATTTGCAAAAGTTGATGGCATGCACACCACCCTACACCAATTGGATATTCGAGTGACAAATTTAGAAAATCATCAACGTGTGCATCCCCACCGTGAAGATGGTGCACATATTCGGAATCCACGGGATCCGCCAGTCACTAATCCTGATCGAGAATTCGGGATAAAAATTGTGATTCCTGAATATGATGGAAAATTACAGCCCGCTGAATTTATGGATTGGTTAGTATGTGTGGAAAATATTTTCGCACACAAGCCAATGACGGAGCATCATAAAGTCACACTGATTGCTACGAGATTTCGTAATTATGCTGCAACTTAGTGGGCTGAATTGCAAAGAAAACGGAGGAATCAGAACATGGACCCTGTTGATACATGGATTGAGATGAAAAATATTCTGAAACAAAAATTCCTCCCTGTCAACTATGCAAGAGATCTCCGTTCTAGTTTTCAAAACTTAAAACAACGGTCCAAGTCAGTTGTTGAATATTCTGAGGAATTTTTAACTCTGCAAGCTCGTTGTGGTTTGAATGAAGATGATGATGTGGTAGTTGATAGATTTTTCAATTGATTGAGACTAGACATTCAGCATATCCTTGCCTTCCAACATTTTGATAATGTCGATGAACTCATCCAACATGCTGTCAAGGCTGAGGGAATTGCAAATCATCAAGTACAAAAATCCAAATGAGCTCAGCCAAAGAACTCCCCTCTACAAGAAGCTAAATCCAATGGACAGATTTTTGCTAGGACTGAAGGTCAAAATAAGATGGTTTGTTTTCATTGTCACCAGCACGGGCATCGCGCCGCAGATTGTCCAAAGCGAATACATCTCATTGAGATTGAAGGTGCTGATAACAATATCCAAGATGATATTGACACTGATCCTAAGGATGTTGACAATTCCAAGGATATTGACACTGCGGGCATTGACTTCACCGATGCAGAGCCCCCAGATGACGCTCTTATTGTCCTCAAGGATGCTTCACCAACTGTTGAGCATAAGTGGTTGCGCAAAAATATTTTCCGTTCCACAGGAATGCTTCAGGGACAAAACTGCACAGTTGTTATTGACAGTGGAAGTTGTGAAAATCTCATCTCTCAGGCTCTTGTTGATCGCCTTCAATTGAAAGTTTATAAGCATAACCGTCCTTATTTTGTCAAGTGGCTCATGAATGGTGATCGAGCGCATGTTCGACATAATTGCAAAGTTACTTTTGCCATTGGTGAGACTTACAAGGATACAATCTGATGTGATGTGCTACCTATGGATAGTGGTGATATCTTATTGGGCCGTCCATGGATGTATGACAAAAATGGGACTCATGGTATGCGCGACAACACCTATACATTCATGCATGGTGGGCAGCAAGTTACTCTTCATCCTGAGAAACCACAACCGCCAAAGAAGAATTCCTGGAAAGCTGCCACAAAGGATGTCCTTCATGTTCAACACATTTACACTGGCAATCCGAAGCAGCATCGAGTTCGAGGACGAACTCTTCTTTCAACCCGGGGAGGATAATGCAGTCTAGGGCCCAGCCGCCTCTCAGCCCCCTCTTCCACATTAAATTAGGATTATTATTATTATTATTAGGAAAGTTTCTATTTTTTAGCCTAGGGTTTTCTTGCTTATTAAGATTGTTTTACTATATATATGGCTTTGTAGAGAAGAACTTCTCAGAGATTTTTGGTTGATTAATAGAATTGGGTATTTTCCCCAGAGGTGTCCCTCGTGTGTTGAAGTCCTTTGTGACCGTTCGAAGTGTCGTTGGACACGTGCTCAGGCACCTCCACGCAGCCCTAGCCCTTGGGCTGCATCATCTTTGGAGAATGGCTCCCTTTGCTATATTATGGTCCATTTAAAAGGAAATGAATGATAAAATCTTCAATGGCGCCTCCTCCACTCTAGAAGATCTGATTGCCAATGCCACTCTAAAAATTGCAAGGTGGGCTTTGGTTAGAAAGGAGTTCTCTAATTTCTACCTTGATGATATCATTGGTAATTGGGAAGCATGTATGATGTTTCACCGGACTACAGCGAGGAGACACATTCAGTGGTCTCCCCCTCCCCATGGTGTGTTTAAATTCAATGTTGACGGAGCTACATGGGCTAAACCAAGGCCGGCAGGAGTTAAAGATGTGCTTCGCAATAATAAAGGCGAGGTTTTGTATATGTTCTCCAAGCATGTGGGGGTTCACGATTCCAATGAAGCGGAGATGTTGGATTTAATTGCTAACACATACGAAGATAATCAATGCTAACTTATAAAAAAAAAACACCATACCAAAATGGAATTGAATGTCGGAAGGAAATCAACTTGGTGGGTCACTAGTAAAACTGTCTTTCCCGATAGAGCATTCATGATACATTCCTGTGCATCACCAAAGTTAGATTTCATCAAATTAAGGAAGAAAAGTGGGGAAACAAGATGTCAAAAAACAGTTAGGATGATAAAATTCAACATTACATGAAATAAGCTTGTCGCAGTATGAGCATCAACAGCACTGAATGGATCATCCAAGAGGTATATATCTGCATCTTGGTAAACTGCACGGGCAAGTTGAATTCTCTGCTTCTGACCTCCACTGAGATTTACTCCTCTTTCTCCTATTTCAGTTAGATCACCAAAGGGTAACATCTCAAGGTCCTTTACTAACGAACACTTTTCAAGTACTCCTTGGTATCTTTGGTTATCCATGAGGGACCCAAACAAAATGTTCTCTTGTATTGTTCCTGTCTGGATCCATGCCGTCTGTGAAACATATGCAGTTTTTCCGAATACTTGAATCTGTAATGTCAATCAAGAGGCACATTACTTGCAGTCTTAACTCTATAGACTATAAAGTATCATGTTTGTTTATATTTGGGTTGTGACAAAAGTTTTACGCTGGCTGTCGACCCCCCTAATGCAACCCTCCTTTAACTCTAGAGAGCACTTGAGGAAAAAATGTACTTAATTCCCAGACACAAATATAGGAAAGCAGTAACCAATATTGAATATTTTAAAAGAAAAAGGGAGTATCTTGTCATGATTGAATATTTATATTTATTAGGAATCTGTAATTAATTTGATGCATTTCAATATTTTGTATTGCTGCATAGAGGCACAGAGGACGTGTAAAAGAATTTCATCAAAGCATCGACAAGCATATCGAAACCATATACACAATTGCGAAATGTCAAGGTAACATGTAAAATATATTGATCATAATCGATATAATAAAAACTTACAGAGCCCTGAATGTTTGGAACCTCTCCAAGAATTGCTGCTAAAAGGGTTGATTTGCCTGAACCAACTTCTCCACAAATTGCAACCTTTTCACCAGCTCTGACCTCTAGATTTATTTTTCTGAGTGTAGGCTTCAACAAGTTCTGTTCCCATGAAAAACTGGCTGATCGGATTGTGATGGAGTGCTCGAGCTTCCCACGAGGTCTGGTCCTGATTTCTCCTCTCTGTAGCTCAGGTGCCTCAAGAAATTCCACAATACGAGAAAATGCAACCTTTGCCTGAATCACAACTCCAATTACATCAGGAATTGTTCTAACTGGATCCTGAACAAGCCGCAACGTTGCTACGAAGGTGAAGACATTGCTAGGGTAGAGAGGAACTTGAAGGAGATAGCATGTCCCAAAAGTAGCAGCAGAAACGAGCACAGGAGATGACCAAAAGAGAAAGCTATTGTATGCTTTTCGTAGCTGAAACGCAGACAACCACTTGTATTCCACTTTTCTCAAAGACTCTACAACTCTCATGAAATGGGTTTCCCATGCATAAAGCTTCAGCACTTTCATGTTCACAAGGGCTTCTGTTGTAGCCTTAAGTCTCTCGTCTTGTGCCTCCATTAGCTTCGTCTGAAATTTATGTTGTAGCTTAGCAAGGGGTGCATTACAGATCACAGTAAGTATGATAACAACTAAAGCTGCGATAGTTGCAAATCCTACAGCATGGAAAAGAATAGCTAAAGCAATGCACAGCTGGAGACTTGTCGTCCATGTCTGATGAAACCAGTAGGGGAACTCTCCTATCCTGTAAGCATCTACGGTGACATAGTTCATTATCTCTCCAGCTGAATGTGTAATTCTAGCTGTGTTTGAAAGTCTCAATTGCTTCTGATAAATAGCTGCCGAGAGCAAAGACCTTACTTGGAGGCCAATCACTCGAGTTCGGAAATACCACTGCCTCTGTGCTAAAGACTCCAAACATTTAGCCACAAAAAGTCCTGCAGCTAACAAAAAACCCTCATATCTAAAATCTGCATCCCCCTCAGCAACCCTAATAAAGGCATTAAGGAACATGGGCCCAGCAGAGAGTGTAAGTACTTTAAGTAACGCAAAAAACCCAGAAACTAAAATTTCTCTCTGGTGACAGGAAACTATTGTCCACAACATAGATGGAGAGCTAGACTGTTTCTGTTTTTGTCTGTTTAATTGCTCTATAAACAACTGGAAGCAACTCTCTGCTCGATCTTCCATGCTCAACTGGGGTATATCTTTCTCTTCTAGAGGTTTCTTCCAACCTCTTTTCAACAAAGGACTCAACCACCAAAATGACATCCTACTGAGAAATCCAGCATAAGCAAAAGGAGTAACACAACTATCGGAATTTCCATGGCCATTAGGTTCACCATTCAGGGGTGAATAGAGAGTATCATCAATACTATGAAGAGTTTCTGCACTTTTGGAACCTTTAACAACACAAAATACCAATAGAATAGCTCCTGGCAAAGATAGAACATCTAAAACGACCTTAATTGAACATGCTTCTCCATCCCTATAAACTAGCAAAATAGACGTAACACAGAGGTATCCCGCCAACAAGCATGCAATTGTTGACCAAATCCTCATAAATATCTTTGAAAGCTGTCCAGCCTTAAGGCTCACCGTTAACCCCAGGAATGCCCATGTGAGTCCATGCAACAACACCACTAGCCATTGATGCACAGGTACAACACTCCGCCCCTTTCTCAATCTCTCCTCCAAAATCCAGACCCCTAGAAACAAATAAACCAACGCCAGGACAACATTGAAAATAGCAGAAAGTTTCTGGTAAACTGAAACTCCTTGAAAAGGTAGGTGCCTCTGAACTGCTCTTGAGGATGCCTTACAAATGACATTGAAAAGGAACATGAACAAGAGCACCACATCAATGAAAATGACAATGGTATGATTAATGCATGAAGAAGAAGTTGTGATGACCAGGAAACCAGGACTGCAAATCTTTTCACCGTCATTCAAACAGTCTGATTGTCCACAAAATGCAGTCCATGAACCTGACAAAATTTAAAAATAATTCAGTTTCATATTTCCAAATTCTCAGAAAGAAAAGATGATAATGGAACTACATAGTTTCAGGATGAAATACTTAAACAAGAAGAGGCACTTGGTACACAAAGTTTGTAACCTGTAAGAGTCTCCATATTTATCTCTTTCAAAGTTGCATTGACATAGATGAACTGATCTCCAACAAAAAATATATTTTAAATTCGAGTACCTCGCAAAGGAAATGGATTGCCAAAGTCCTACAAAAGAAGACACACAATCAAATATTCTGAAATTGATAATGGTTGGAAACCAAGAGCATTACTACCTATTGAGCAAGAACAGACATAGAAGAACCAGCTTAAATTTAAGACTCAACAGCTAAAATACTACTATGCAAGTTTCAACAGAAGAAGAAAGAAAAAATTCTCAGTTTACTGTCTGATTGAACAAATGTGAAAATTAATTCACCGGTGAATGTGACTTTGATTGGATTGAAATTTCATAGCGTTGTTTGGAAGAAAATCATGCTTTGGACAGTCCAGATCACCAAGATGTGGGCTTCATCGTGCAAAGAAAAATTAAAAAAAAAAAAAAAAAAAACTCCTAGTGCTTAACCTTAATTTGTCTTCAGTGCAAAGGTTGATATCTTTCTTTTTTGAAGAAAAGCTTGAACCTGATCTAGACAAACAAGGTGGAGGGAGACACAAGTTGAAAACTTCATAATGAAGAACACTGCATAAAATATAAGCTAAAACAGGGCACTGCATGGACTAAGAGGCTTATCAACAGAACAACAGATACTAACACACAGTTTGACATTGATGCTAGAAGTATCTCAACTCAGTAACCAATCACACCCCATTTACTAATTACAATCGCAATCAGCAGACACATCATCCGCACAATATTACAACATCAATGTTGGCAAGAGAAGGGTCAATTTCAAGAAACTACCTGCAAAGTCTTGAACTTTTTGGATTTGAAAACTTGCGAAACCAATCCAAGAAAGATGTCCACCTGACATCAATACCACTACACATGTTAAAACGGCAAGAGCTCAAGAAAACAAACCTAAAAAGTGAAATCTGAGAAGGAAATCAGCTGCTACGTTTGAAGAAACCAGTACATCCAAAGTCCAAAGAGGTTAACAAGGGGGAAAAACTGGGAAACACGGAATTCAAAACAGAGAGTCCGAAAAGGAATCGCGTTTCAATAAACGCAGAGAGAGAGAGAGAGAGGAACATCGCAACCTGCAGTCTTGTGCTTGGTCGAAACGAGCGATCAATTCACAGAGATCGAAGTGAGGGAGATGGAGATTTCTCCACGTATTGTATGGATTCCAGGCTCTCAGAAAAAACCGCCCAAGGCGACTCTCTTGGTCGCTCTTCGTTCGATGCGGCCCACGCTCACATGAACCTTTCCACCCTTTTCTCTGCATGGCAGTTCAGAGAAGAGAAAGGACGTTTTGTTTTTTTATACTGAAGAAGGGTGAAACCGTGAAAGTACGGAAATGGCAGTTGTGGGGCCTACTGGGCTGGATTATGTTAATGTCTCTTGGTTTTTTATTTCGGACAGATTCTGTCTTTACGCTGGACTTGTGGTTGCGTCCATACACACGCATCGATCGATCGTACGCCACGCATCGGACTCCTGGTTATTGGGACTCATACTTCATTTAGCATGGCTCTTACCAAGTGGTGGTGGTGGTTGCTTTTTCTTTTGATTAGATTTAAATGTAGGCAGACACAAGGGTGGGCCCTGTCCTATATAGCCTGAGATCATCAGTGCTCATGACGAGGGAGATCTAAGTCTAAGCGGCTCAAATTGTTGCATTGACTTCAGTAAAAGAGGAAGGAAAAAGGAAATCTTGCAAAAGCGGTATAATGAAGGGGTTCATTAGTGGGTCATGTTCAAGAATATATTCAAGAGCCACGTTTTGGAAGTGAGAAAGGCATCAATTGCCATTGGATGGATCTACATGATTATCTATAAAGCCACCGACAAAAGTTGCTATAACCAAAAAAAAAAAAAGACAAATGTTGCATATCTGTCCTTGTTGAGCATTAAAGTGTGGGCCTGAATCCAACATGATGCGTCTCTCTTTGAATGAATTCAAAGAATTTACATCCGGAGAATTTTGGGGACAGTGCTCGTCTAAGAGTTGAGTAGCACTGGATACTCATCAAGCTTTTGTAATTGCATATTCAAGAAAAAAAATTCATACAAAAGCTTTAAAATTTGGTCAAGCTGATCACTAAGATTACATACGTCCAGAAACCAAGGACTTGAAATTTTCCAATGGTACACATGTACCACTCGACTCTAGAGCAACTATAAATACAAAATCTGCATTTTATAACCTTTGCTTCTGTAAAATAAAATTAAAGCATGACATGAACTGAATACCTAGGCTTTCGTCTTCATTTTTATCTGCTTCAAAATTTTCTATGTATTGCAATTCTAAGTATTTTAATGCAAATAAATAAGCCATTGGTCTCTAATGTTCGGTTTTTCATCTGCCTCAGTCGATGGTTTCTTCATCCATCCATATCATATAGTGGCCCACAAGGGAAATCTAAACCATTCAAATTGCTGCCTTACTTGAGGTTCGAGAGAGGGAAGTAGATATATTAAGACCTGGGATGGCATTATTTAATTCAAGACTCAGGACTAAGAGAGTCTAGACCCACAAAAGGATGGATATGGTGTTCTATTCTCCGTTTGAATTAAAGACATCCATCTCACCCATCACTGAGTAGTGTGACATCCTGATAACCCACACAAGGTTAGATATGATGTCCTATTTTACATTTGGACAAAAGACATCCATCTCGCTTATGATTGAGTGGTGTGGCATTCTAATATTAATGTCTCACATGCCCTTCAAATTTTTAGCATCTTCCTAACACACAAAAAAAAAAAAAAAAAGTTTATAGTATCACATCAGCTGGTAGGCAAACCTTTAAAAAAACATCTATGCCGGTAAGTAAAAAGCTGTCTCATCTATAATCAGTAACTAAAAAGGCGCGGGCCACTACATGAGACGATGAAGGAAGTAAAAGAAACTGTGAAGAGGGTATCAAAAGAGAAAAGGTCACGTTTGCTGATAGATAAAAAGCAAATACCGTGTTGGGAATTTATTTCTGTCTTTTACATGTGTGGCCTACAATGAGGAAGCTTCAATTTTATTTGCTTGACTGGGACTTGTACAGTTGTACCCACCTACACCCACTCGCCCATGTTGGCTGGCGACCAAGAAGCCCCATTGATTGAATTTTTTTTAAGATGCTCTTCTATCCAAATTGAAGTGGAATGTTGCTTTCAATCAACATCCTGTTTTTTCATCATAGTTGAGCTATTGGCCCCAGTAACCCGGTTTCTTTATTAGAATTTAAAGAATTTTTATTTGAATAAGTTTAAAAATTTCTAATATAGTGAAAATTATAAATCCTCCTTTATTCTTTTTTGGTAGATTTTTTTTATAGAAATCCTCCTTTACCATTCGAAAATTCTATAAAACAACGCAAGAGCTGAAATCCCAAAATTTTGTTGAAGTATTTGAAATCTTTTAAGTGGCTGCAAGTGAACAAATATGAAAATTTAAATTATTATAGGGCCAGTCATCACAACATCTCAAAAAATATGTAGCAGCTCAAATTACTGCATAGAATTCGGGCCTTAAAACTTGACACTGATCCCTCACTGTGCGTGTTGGCCAATGAGAAATAAAGAACGTTTCATTGTAACTCCTCCACCCCTTTACCTAAAAAGGAGTCCTCTGTCCATGGGATTAGGCGTGGAAACGGTACAAAATAAATGATTTTATTCTCCCGACTCTGGTGATTGCACAGCTAGTGTGAACTGGGATTCTTGATTGCCTGCCTACAAGCATAGTTGACCTATGGCACATGCCCCTCACCTCACCACGTGCTCAACAGGGGCAGAATTAAAAACTTGGTTAGCATCACGATCTCCTTAGAAGAGAATGAAGACCATATGGCAATCCCTTCAAAGGAGGAGGAGAATCAGGATCTTATGGCGATCCCCTCAAAGGAGGAGGAAGAATGTGCTTTTGTTTTTTTAAATTGGATCTCTTAAGTCCCAGCGCCATCATGGTTACCCAATAAAATTTTATCAACTACGGTGGGACTTAACGGGGCCCAATATCATAGCCCTTGTTCAAAACTTCTTCAAAAACAATTACTCTCTTAGGAAACTTAATAAAACATTACTTGTTTACATTCCTAAAAAGAGTAACCCTCAAAATGTAAATGATTTTAGACCCATCACCTTATACAATATTATTTACAAGATCATTGCTAAGGTAGTTGCAAACAAACTAAAAACAATGCCTAAAAAACTCATTGAGCCCTACCAGAGTGCATTTGTAGAGGGCAAAGCTATATCTGACAATTATATTGTTGCCCACGAGGTGTTTCACTCTTTTATAAGGAAAAGAAATGAGAAAATCATGGGCCTTAAATTGGATATGGCAAAAGCTTATGATCATATGGAATAGGACGTGTTATGGATAGTCCTAGAGGCTTTTGGCTTCCATGAGGACTTTATCAAAATCATCCAAGACTGTATCTCTTTAGTCTCCTTCTCTATCTTATTTAATGGATCTCCTCTTGGATTGGTCACCCAAACGAGAGGGTTACGACAAGGAGACCCCCTATCCCCTTACTTGTTTGTCTTGGGTGCTGAGGTCCTTTCTCGATTGTTGTTGAGGGAGTAAAAGAAAATGACCATTCATGGAGCTAAAGTTTCTAGTTCCAAACCTAACATATCCCACCTCCTCTTCGCCAATGATAGTCTCCTTTTTTGTAACGCCAAAGCAAATGAGGTTAAAGTCAAAAAAGATACCCTTAACAATTACTATTTCCTTTCTGGGCAACTTGTCAATTTTGATAAATCTACAGCTTACTTTAACAACTTTAACTAAGGAAATTGCAATATGTGGACAAGTGAGCTGACCAAGATCCTAGGTGTTAGGCTAATGATGAAAAATGAAAGATACCTACAAAACCCCCTCATTATGAATAGAAATAGAAATAATAGCTTCCAATCCCTAGTGAGGAAAATTAAGAATAGAATTATGTCCTAGCAAACTCTCCTTCTCTCCCAAGCAGGAAGAAGTATCTTAATAAAATCAGTTGCTTCTACTATCCCTATTTACAATATGTCGGTGCTTCAACTTCCATAAAACACCATTAACATAGTGAATAATATGTTTAGAAGTTTCTTTTGGGGTGCCTCCCTTGAGAAAAAGAAAATCCACACCATTAAATGGAAAGAAATTTGCAAGCTTATTGAAAACAGAAGGTTAAGAATTTGAAATTCCGAAGATAACAACTTTGCCCTATTAGTCAAAACTTGTTGGAGATGCCTTTCTAATGAAGACAAGTTAAGTTTTAAGGTCTTAAAAGCAAAATATTGTCCAAATAAACCTCTTTGGAAAGCAAACTTTGAAAAGGGCAACTCCTAATTTTGGAAGGAATTTGTTGAAGCAACTAATTTTATCAATAAGAGGGTGGGGTGGATCATATGCAATGGAGATCAAATTTATGTCCGGAAGTGTAACTAGATCCCCTCGGAAAGGGATCTTAGGAAACCTCTTTCTAGTATAGTCAAACAGGATCTTAGGGTTAAAGACCTTTGGAACCCAGACAAGAGCTGGAATGAACAATTAATTCGAAATATATTTTTTTAAAAACTTCAGATGTAAAGAATATTTTGAAAATATATATTCCTCGTAGTAGTAGTAATGATAAGAGAATATGGCCATCATCTAAAAGAGGTGATTTATCTTCAAAATCTACTTACATAATTATCCATGAAAAAAGGTCGAAGCACCTCCAGCTCTCTCATTAATTGGAAGAATTTGTAGCATATCAAGCTACTAGAAAGAATTTTTCTATTTGGATGGAAATGTCTTGATAATGCAGCCCAAGTATGTCAAATGCTCTACGAAAAAATATTTCTCAAGATGCCTTTTGTCCTATTTGGACAACCTCGGAGGAATTAATTGAGCATGCTCTATTTCTTTGTGATCATGCAAGAATCACTTGGTTCGGGTCCAATATAGGAATGTTATCACATTCCATCACTTATTTAAGGATTAGGGATTGGTGGAACTATTTAATGAAATTATGTGACATGATAAGTTCACCGATTCATGTTCAAGCTAAAGCTTTGGCTCTAGCTTACTAGTGCGCTATGTGGAAAAGCTGGAATGATTTTATATCTAAAGGGACGAAAATAAATTCCATTAGCACAATTACCTGTGCTAAAAAAATAATTGTGGAATTTGCGGCCAAACCTGAAAATATCTACCAAGAACCCTTATCCCATTGCGGTAGTATGATGAGCCTTAGAGGAATGGCTTAAGTTTTCTCAGATGCCTCCTTCATAGCTATTGACGGCAAATCAGGTTTTGGCTTCGCTATTTGTGCCAATGGTGTTTTAGGTCCACGCAAGATCTCATTAAGGACTAAATGTTTATTCCCTCAAAAAAAGTTGAGGCAAGGGCTATCTTACGAATGTTGAAGGAGGCAAGCATGTGGGGCTTTCGCAAGATCCACCTTTTGTCGGATGCCTTCGAGGTAATTCAAGCCACTAATAGGTCAATGGATTGGTTTATTTTCCTAATTTTGCTGGACATCAAAACTTTGAGTTTTGCCTTTGAAGAAATTGCGTTCTACCAAATTCCTAAAAGATCTAATGGTTTTGTACGTGAACTTGCCAAAAAATTGTATGGGTTGGGTGTTTTTGCAAGTCTGAAAGGGATCGGATAAGTTTATGTGTACCTGGAGTTTCCCTTTTTGGTTTTTTTATTATCTTTTGATGTCCTCTCTCTCTCTCTCTCTCTCTCTCTCTCTCTCTCTCTCGGTCTCTTTAATGAATCTTTATTTTGAACGAAAAAAAAAAAAGAAAAAAACCAACTCAAGTCAAAGGAATCTGATTTTAAAAGTTGCAAAAAAGATACATATATAAATATATATAGAGAGAGAGAGATTTTACAAAGAATTCCCTTGAGATCTAAGTAAATTGAAGCACTTGATATTTGACCATCTCTCGCCTTTTATTATATTGATGCATCTAAGTGGGCCTCACAACCACTACCACATCTGACCAATATCCAGTCTACTCATAGTTGAATTATCAAATTTTCTCAACTAACCATAGATACCAAAACCTCAAGGTGTTAGTACTGGCAGCGAAAATACTATTCAATATTCTCCATTGAGTGGAGGGCACTCCTTAATACTCTCCTTCAGGTGAAACTCAGTCGGTGCACTTTTAGCGACACACATTTTTTTAGTGCCGAGCCGTTCTTCATTGGATTCAAACTCATGACCATCAATTTCCTTAGCCAACCATTGCTATCAAAACCACTAGGTGTTAGTAGAAGTAACGAAAATGCTTTTCAATATTTCCCATAAGATAGAGCCCACTCCTTAATATGAATGACTATTTTTTTTTCGTCCAAGACATTTATTTCATCGTGGTGTCCATGTGCAATATGGCATTTTTTGGGGTTGACTTTGGGTTCAAGCCTAACATGCCTCCAATAGGGCTTTTATGACATGATCCATTGGACTAATGTGTGTCTTTCTGTTGCTCGTGGCGTGCCCAGAAAGAAATGATAAAAAAATCATTGGTTCTTGCTTGAAGAAATAAGTAACCAATTAAATAAGATTTACATCCCATGTGAGATCATAATCCACAGCTTGGATCCAAGAAAATGGATGGTTTTGGCTACAATCTTCAACTCTTCATTCCAATAAACGTTTTTTTTTATGGCGAAGCTATTATGATTTACACATCACATGTTTTGTGCATACATATATCCTAAAAACAATAAAGAAGCAACTACATAAAAATAGACACAGAGATTTACATGGTTTACCCAAACAGGGTTACATCCACTGCACAGAAACGATTATCTTTACTATAATAACTAAAGCATACAGAGACTCTTACTCTTTTACATCATCTCTCCTCGTGGTGCAGGAACATCACAAGCAAGAGTGTTGTGATTTTCTGATAATCACCCGTTGTGCGCATCCACGGAATCACAAGATCAACAAGAACAAGCCACACAAGAAGAGACACATAGATTTACGTGGTTCACCCAAACCGAGCTACATCCACGGGCACAGGAGGACGAACATTTTCACTATGACAAGTAAAGCATACAAGAGATTCCCACTCTCTCACCTCATCTCTCCTACGTGGTGTGGGAGCACCACGGGCAACTAATGCCGCCGCCGCCGCAAGGTCTAGGGTTACAGACTATATATATATAATCTCCGCTTTCTTGGCCACCAAGAAAGCCCCGGTACAATTACCAAAATACCCTTGACCTTAAACCAGTCTCTGGCTAACCCAATGACTCATCCGGCTAAACCGGAATACAAGACATAAACCTAACAATCTCCACCTTGGCTTGAATTCCGTACAACTCCGTACAACTCGAGCTACTAGGAGATAAAACCGGCAATGTCTTCACGTACCCTGCTGAATGGCACGTCACTGCACCAGGGATGCAGTCTTCTTCAACACTTTGACATGTTGAACCAGCACATGAACTTTGAGCAAAGTTCATCTCGTCAAACTCCACCTCGAACTGAAAGCTCGAAACCATTGACGAATCTGAGTGATATTGATGAATCACTCACCATCCTGCCCCATCTTCAACGTCACTGTGAAGATCCAATCACCACAAGCATGCAAGCAAAATAGATCGGGAATACAAGTCCAGATGACTTCACAATTGCAGAAACCTCTGCCTCCGAACGGTTAAAAACTCCATTTGACCTGGCCTCCGATCAACTGCTGATACATCAGCTCCTCTTTGCTGCTTTTCCGGCTTGGCTCTGGCAAGATGAAGAACATCACATGCAATCATGTGATCAGCAAACCCTTTACAACTAGGCCGGCGACTCCTATTATTGGGTTTGCAATAACAACCAGGTCGAGTAGACCCGATTCTAGCCTCAATCCACATCTGTTCAGATCTCCTTCAAATTTCTGCATCAAACTATAGATCTCGTCACCACGAGCACGCTGGAAGAAACGGATCTGAAATCCGACTCATGATGGCTCCGATAACGTAGAAACAAGTTTCTACGCTCCAATCATTCAAACCTCCTCCTTGACTGTCAAACAGCCAATCAACCTCTTCCACTGCGTAGATCTGCTCGAAACGAGTCCGTAGGCGCAAACGGATCTCCGATCGGACATCGAACGATCAAGATATCGCAGAAATAATTTCTAACCGTTGATCTGGTCAAACTGATTTTACCATACTGCTGGTGTCACGCTGACGCAGGTGCTTGGCTTGGCTGCTACTCCACTCAGGTCGGGTTGACCTGAACATGACCTGGCCCAAAGACTAAGCTTGATCGAGCATAGAATAGCGTGGTGCTTCAAAGCACCATACACTTTTATAACTTTCAAGTGTGGAGACAACACGTGCAGGTGTTCCCTTTTAAACATCTTTCCTTTCAACGCTTCCAGAGAGTTCTTCTTTCTCCTTTGCAACGAAATAGATGAAAGGAAGAAAGCTTGTCCCTCTGCTCTGTGTAAACCGGTGATGGTGCAGCCAAGCGACGGTGACAACGAAAAAAAACACCGGCTTTGTTTTTTTTCTCTTCTTCCCTTCCGGTTGATCATGGCCCACTTGACATCTGCAGGGACCTCAACAAATCTAGGCCGGATTCTTCTCTCAAATCTGAGATCAAATTCTCTATTTTCCGTTCCCAGAACATCCGTGCACAACAATGGCCCACTTGAGATCTCTATCCATGCTGCGAGAACTTCGGATCTGAATCGCTAGATCTTCGGATCTGATCTTATCTTCTCCGATTTACCCGGAGAACAAGACCCTCTCCTCTGTTTCTCCCCAGTTCTCGTCTTCAATTTCTGCTTCTGCCGGCGGCCTCTTCCATCTCTCTGCGGTCTCTCCAATCTGTTGCACAGCGGCCCACAAGAGATCACGCTTGATCTCTTCTCCTTGATCTCCCACGCACGACATTGTTGTGGCCAACAGATCACAGCCGATCTTCTTCTCTGTTTCCGGAAAAAACAGAGAACACTGCAGAACCCAAATTCTTACTTCTTTCCCGATCGTGTGTGGCCCAGCAGATAGATCACAATCGCAGCAACTGACTTTGAGAGATCTGAAACAACCTGTGAATCTTTTTCCTCCGATCCCAACAAGACCAGAGAACCCAATCTCGCCTTCTTCTTCTCCGATTGGAAACTCTAATCCGTGGCTCAACTAAAGATCACCCGTGACCTCTGATTTTCTGCAACGAGAATCGCAGAACTCAGGATCCTCAAAGAAGATCCGATCCATTAATCTTCCATGCACAACAACCACCAAGCCACCGAGCGATCTCCACCTCGCTCAGAAACCCGAGGAACACCAACATCGGCTCTGATACCAATTGTTGTGGCTCTGATACCAATTGTTGTGATTTTCTGAACAATCACCCGTTGTGCGCATCCACGGAATCACAAGATCAACAAAAACAAGCAACACAAGAAGAGACACCGAGATTTACGTGGTTCACCCAAATAGGGCTACATCCACAGGCACAGGAGGACAAACATCTTCACTATGACAAGTAAAGCATACAAGAGATTTCCACACTCTCACCTCATCTCTCCTACGTGGTGTGGGAGCACCACGTGCAACTAATGCCGCCGCCGCCGCAAGGTCTAGGGTTACAGACTGTACATATATATAATCTCCGCTTTCTTGGCCACCAAGAAAGCCCTGGTACAATTACCAAAATACCATTGACTTTAAACCAGTCTCTGGCTAACCCAGTGACTCATCCGGCTAAACCGGAATACAAGACATAAACCTAACAAAGAGAGCTCTCACTTTTCTTTAACGCCAAGATCTAGGGTTATAGACTATACACATATATAATCTCCGCTTTCTTAGCCGCCGAAAATGCCCCGGTACAATTACCAAGATACTCTTGATCTTATACTGGTTACTGGCTAACCCAGTGCACCCATCCGGCTAAACCAGAATACAACATAAACCCAGCAAAAGCCTAGTCAGAGATGAACCCATTCATGATGAACCCAAAGAGATGAGTAGTACTGGATACGTATTAATCAAAGCGTTTGTAAGAATAGGAGGATAGAGCCCACTGGGAAAGGGCATCCCAGCTTACTCAGCTACAACAATTAAATGCAGCATCCAATGTTGACCTCTGAGCTGATAGATAAAACTAGTTTAGGACTTAAAATGCTTTACAATTTCTCCTTTGTAAAAAAAAAAAGAAAAAAAAAGAAAAAAAAACCTCCTTCGGTGTGGGAAAGGGGAAAAAAGAGTTTTTATAATTGCATGCCTTCATAATAAAATCATTTCAACGAAATTTTCAAAAACCCATCAAGCTAATTACGTTGAAGATTGCATTCAGAAATCAATGGTACACATCCATCACTTGAGCAACTATGACTTATAAATTGCAAGCTGCTAAGTCTGAATGATGGATCATTTCTTCGTATTCTTAAAAAGATGATGGAACCACATACCTCTATTATCCTCACCCAATTCGGATAAGTCAAGAAAGCTACGTCGCCTTCCAATACCAATTCTGATACAAATGAAGAAGCCAATCTGCAGAATTCTTGAGCAATTTGGAAGAGTATAAGAAGATGTTCCTCTCTCTCTCTCTCTCTCTCTCTCTCTCTCTCTCTCATATACTATTTTTTTTTTTGGCTGAAAAGGGAACTATAAGTACAAGATTTTGAACAGATAACCAGATTTTGAGCAGGTAGCTGTAGCGTAGAAATAGTTCCACAAGATGCCGCTTTGATGTCGAATGGGAGACTTCGTCATCGCACACGTATTCATGAAAACGAAAATGCATTGAAATTTCTGTCGTTTTTTCATGATGCATCCGTTTCATTCATAGGAATCTTGATCAAGACGTAAATGGTCACTCTTCCCCAGTGGACTTTATTTGGGTTGTATGACGCTTTCCTTTTCGTTAACGTAGCAAAATTGGTCTAGGCCATGTGAATTGTTTAAGAGTGACTGATCACTCGCTTGCCGACCCCTCGTTGTTCCTGTTGAGGGAAGGTGCTCAAGGCTCTTTATGCCCTCCCCCACCACGAGGCACATCCAGGCCTGACCTCACTTTCGAAACATAATCGATCCCCTCATCTGATCAAGCCTTATACATACCATAATTGCTGAGCTAAGCCTAACCTCCGCCTTAAACATCTTAGCACTGAGCCCACCCATTTAGCCAATTGGACATAGCCGGAATAGGCCTTCTATTAGGAAGTAAAAGTCACAAAACAAGAAGTGGTACTTATTTGGGTAGTGCTGGACCAGGCTTTCAACTTTCTAACATTTAATACAAGCCCAAGTTAGGCATTGAATAGGCCCAAAATTTAGATTATAGCCAAGGTCCCGAGGTGCTAAAACCCAAGGCTCAAACCCAGCCTAAAGTGGGCTAGGCACGGTCTAGGCCGGTCTATTTCCCAGTTCGGTTGTATATTGGCTGTGGCAGATTTCCATGGGCACATTTCCTTAGGAAACACGGAAATGTGTACGAGGGTGCGCGGCTCTTTGAGTAGAGAGGGCCTTCACGGTATTGTCCGATGCAGCAAAAACGAAGATGGGTCCCGGAATTTGGTAGGCTGGTTATTAATATCAGTAAAGTGCATCGTTTTAGTAACTGACTTGAAATTTACTTATTTAATTATTTCTTCAGTTAAAATGAATGGCAGAGATACTTTTAACTTGATAAGATTAGAGAGAGTGGTTTATAGCATGGATAAAAATCGTGATACCAGTTGCAGTATTGGTTGGTCTCAAAAACTGATAAAATATTGGTATTGGTTGCGATTTATGGTCAGTTATGGTGGTCGCAGTGTGAAAATTTTTAATCCAAAAAATTAAAAAAATATAAAAAAATTCAAAATATTAGAAAAAGCTAGAAAACAATGTTTTTTTTATTAGTAAAAGTACAAATCAAATTATCAGTCCTCCTAAGTTATGACATTCTGTATCGCTGTCTTGTCAGAAATTTTGATTTTTTTTATAAGAACAATAATTATAACTAATGAACTATCTTTAAGACACTTTGCCACTTGACCTTGCTTATGAACTAATCTCAAAGAAAAAAAAATAGAAACTAAGATAAATCATTTTAGCATTTGGAATCTCAAAAGGGCACATTTAAATGACATATTAATTTTTTTTCCTAATTACATGTTTTAATAATCCAAAAATAAATTAAAAAATACAAAAAGTATTGACATAATCACATAAATGATAAAACAACCGTAAGAAATTAGCATATATGAACTATACAATAATTATATAAAATTAAAAAACCACATTTATAGTGAAAACCTATATATATATAATAGTTTAATATTAAATTATTATAAAATCCGAAAATAAATTTTAAAATATAAAACTAATTACATAAAAGAGCAATGAAAAAAATTATCATAGATTAAGCATACAATGATTATGCTTACTTAAAAAAGTAAATTAGTGATGAAATCCTCCAAAATCTTATTTTAATATTAGATTATTAAAAAATCCAAAATTAAATTTGAGAATATAAAACTAATTACATGAAAAAATAATGAGAAGTTATTATACATGAAGTATACAATAATCATGCTTACTTAAAAAACAAATTTATGGTGAGATCCTCAAAATATCCTATTTTAATATTAAATTATTAAAAAATCTAAAAAATATAAAGAAATGGTTTTAAAGATATAGGCCGATATTTTCAAAATATCAGAAAATATATCAATTCGGCTAATATTTTGAAATATCGGCCAATATATCTTAAGTTTTTGGAGATAATTTGGTTGGACGGTACTGATACCGATTTCCCGCAAAATATTGATTCGGTATCGACTGATACTGATACATATTGGCCGATATTTTTATCTATGATTATAGATTTATTTTGATAAATATAAGTTTGGGTTAAATTTTTCAATGGAGATAAAGAATATCCATTTTATGGTTGTAAATTGGAGTCTAGGTGCCCCCACACCCATGGCTGTGGACTTGTTCTATTGCAAAAATTTTCTTATTAAAGTTTGTGATGTTGAAAATTCATGAATATGATGTGATAGCTTTCGATCTTGCCATTTACAAAAATCACTTATTTTCACTAGAATTTTACTTTTCAACCACTTAAAAATCTCAAATGACTTATAGAATTTTTAAAATCCTTTAGCATTTGTAAATCCTTCGCTTAAGGATAGGAATTAAGAATTCTTTTCCGAAAGATGGCTGTTGGAAAATTTACAAATTTCCTCATTATATGACAAAAGTAGGATTTTCCCTGTTTTTTCGTAAAGGACAAAACATCACTTCGGAGTTCGGCCAGTAGCCACCTTTCCATTAAAAAGAGGAAAATAAAAGAAAAGAAAAAAAATTGCTACGTAGACTGTTAAATTGAAATCTGATGGTGTCAAAGTGAAGAAGGGGGAAAAATTGGATGGGCAATCGCTTTCCAATCAGGTTTCTCATCATCACATGTCATAAAATGAGAGAGGAGATGTTGAATAATAATTGATACTTGATAGGCCAGATTCACTGCAACTCCACTCACCTTCGTCATTGGTCCACCCCATTATGGTAAAGTAATTCTATGAGCACCAATCTATCGAGTGTGGATGTTGGAATCTTCTGATCAGTTAATATTTTACATGCATCCCATTGGTGACGGCACAGACGAAATGAGATAAACAAGATGATCGATATTGAAGGTCAATATGATCGGAGATGGCGCAAGGGCATGTTTATGAAAAATCAATTTTAGGTCAAAAATTTTTTTATTCTCTCGAAAAATTAATTTGTACGACCCCCAACTTCCAACCCAACCTATCATAGCAATTTATTTTTCAAAGAATCATAAAAAAAAAACCTAATTCACTATGTGTTTTAAAGTGGCCACACCAAAAATGGGTTAAATTTATTTTGTTAGAAATCACAAAAATTTTAGCCCTTTCTAGTACTTTTTTACAAGTAAAACAACTACATCAAACATAGATATTGTAGTATTTATATATTTAATTTTCACAACCACGGCATTTTTGGCGTCCCCACAAATTTATCTTGAAGATCAGTGGGACATAAATTATACGAATCTATATCCTCTCATCGAAAAATTTCCACGGCGATTGATTGGTCGCGCTTGCAGGCTGACTATTGGTGTGGTGGCTGGACCAATCGACCAAAGTGAAATTCTTTCTCGTCGCAATTCAAATTTTACCGTATGCGACGGAGAATGGAAGAAACAAGGAGCCATCGGTTAATAATGACGTGAGGAATGTGCTGCACACCACGTTCCATTGCATGATTGCCAACAAACACGTCCCAAACCAGACTAACTTTTTTCTCCAGACGTAGTTTTCTCTGGAGACATGGATGGGACTACTTTGACGTTGCACTCGCATTGGATTCGACTTTTTACGTCACCCACTTCATTCAAATTAGAGAATTTTCTTTACAAAAAAAATTAGAGAATTTTATGGAAAAAAATATCTTAATTTACCACTAAATAAAATTAGCTTAAAATTAAGTTAGTGCACAAATCGAATTTTCTGGGCCTAATTTCTTGCAAATTTTACTTTGTTTTGTAAAGTAGGGCTTTCTTTTTTTCATCTTCTAGCTTATTAGTAAAAAAAATCAAATCACCACAATGTGGAGAAAACTTGTCTGGAACGGTTTCAAACTGTTCCTGAATGAATCTGGAACGGTTTCAAACCGTTCCAAAAATGCGTGTCGCAAAAATTTTGGAACGGTTTTGAACCGTTCCAGAGTTTCAAATCTGGAACAGTTTAAAATAGTTCCAAATTTGAAAGTTTGGAACGTTTTTGAAAGTCTGGAACAGTTCAAAACTGTTCCAGATTTGAAAATTGGAACGATTCAAAACCGTTCCATATTGTACAAGAAATTGAATGTACAAGACAAACCAAGAAACACCAAAATTATATAGATTATTCTTCACAAGTATGAACATATGCAACCAACAACACGGTAGAAAAATATTGCACCATGGATCTATATTTAAAAGAAAACAATAATAGACCTCGACCTTTAATTCATAAATAAATATATCATTTTCAGATTGTAAAATTTCTGATATTTTGTCTTCCTTTCTTTTTGGCTGCTCCTCAACTAATAATATCAGCTTTAGAAAACCTAAGCAGCCAAGCTTCTTCTTTTGTTGCTTTCAAAAGGGGCTAGGGATGTTAATTAAGACTGGGAATTCTTTCCGAGAAAACTCATATAAAGTTATCCAAAAGAAGAAAGGAAGGAACTAAGTTTTGAATGTGTTAGAAGAAACATACAGGTTCGGTGTGCTTGTGAAAAGCTTCTAGCCTTGACTTAAGAACAGCAGCATTGTCATCTTTCTGCTGAATTAAGGACTCTCCAGTAACCTATGAAAATAGAAGCAACATCTACTCATAAAAAGAGAAATGATTGTGCTCTAAAATGTTACATATTCATCTTATAATCTGAAACTGCAAAACATTGTGCTTGAATTTCAAAAATACAGGAGTTTTCAATTAGTTTTGAACTTTGAGAAATTATTAAAGGTAACAGATAGCAACCCAGGGCACCAGCTGGTGTGCATTTGTAAGCTTGGGAATTGGGATTAAGCAAATTTATTGGTGTGCACTGCCGATGGGAGGTGACTCAAGCACACTACTTCTTCTAGACAGGAACAATAATCTTTTTGGACTTTTTGCATGAACCACCTTGACATAGATTTATGTTGTTGACAGAGCTGACGAGATTTGGATTATTATCGACACTGCCAACAAGTAGAATATCATGTTGTGAAAAGTAGAATCATGATGAGGGAATTATCAGACACGTCACTCTCTCCTCGAGTCATTAATTATCTGAACTATAAACCATTTGGCCTTTTACTCCTTACAGCAGTGGGCTATAACTCAACAATTGTGTATTTTTGAAATATTGACACCACACAGCCGGAGGAATGTCAAAAAACAATTAAAATTAAAATAAGAAAAATCAGCAAAAGCACCGTTGACTATTCATTTTTCTTTCCACAAAAATTCTCATGGTAGAAAGGTAAGGTGTTGTTCGATTACAAATTTCAAGCTCTGTACATACATGATTGGCCCTAGCATAATGGTTCAGACCTATTAAAAGTGTTTCAGGTGTTCTTAGACAATATCAATGATGATAGGACACAATTACATTCACAAAAGCTACTTAGTTATTTAGTACTTTTTATGCACATATAATTTTCTGAGATCATTTCCCCTTTTGATGATTTCCCTAGGGTTTTGCTCTAAAAGGAATGTTTATAAACTAATGTTTGAAAGTAGTAGTCTTAGGAATTAGCCTGAGGAGCCTTCTTCTTCCTGCCTCCTTCGATGTTGAGCGAATCCCCATATTGAGCCCTGCCATGTACTTTGATCGCATTGACCCTTTTTAGCTGCCCCATTTCTCATACCAGAGCAGGTTTCAGGACCTGGCCTATAAACCACACTCTACAACACCTAATAGTCATTTCATCAAACAGCTTGCCTCCAATTTTCAATCCTAGCCTATCGCACCCAATTGACAGGCCATTGATCAAACAACTTCTGTGCGTCATTCACCACCAGTCCCCAATTCTTATCCATTTTTGCTGTTTGATGGTGTTGCATGCTAAAAGTGGTTGAAGGAGAAAAGTCATATTACAAATCACAATCCTCCAAAACCATATTCCATGATTTTCTTTGAATGACCATTCCACAAATTACAAACCATCAACAATCGTTCTAGAAATTCATTTCAATATCACAAAACACGAGAGAGAGAGAGAGAGAGAGAGAGAGAGAGAGAGAGATCATGATTCAAATAAAAACATACCTAGATCTGGCGAACGACCTTGATGCGCTTCCTCGAGAGAGAGTCTCGAGAAGATCTGAATGTTGGAGAGAGACTCTGCAACTTGTTCTACACCAAATCGAAATAAAAAAACCAAACAATAAAAAAAAAAACAAATCAACAAGATCATCATCATCATTATCCAAAAAATGAAAACCCTAGAATCAAACCCGATCACCTTGTTCAGACGGTGAAAATCTCTAAGAGAAACCCTCGTTTGAAAAGCTCCTGAAATCGAAAAATCTTCAGAGAAGGCGAAGAACAGTGGGAACGGATCTGCCCCCTTCCTTTTGCGAATAGAATTGTGGGAAGAACACCAATTACGCGCTTGCGAGTGTCCCTGGCGACGCGATTGTAGTTGTCGACGATGTTGAGGAGGACGAGGGGGTAGAAGATTACC
Organism: Sextonia rubra; assembly: GCA_037013555.1. Classification (NCBI taxonomy): domain Eukaryota; kingdom Viridiplantae; phylum Streptophyta; class Magnoliopsida; order Laurales; family Lauraceae; genus Sextonia; species Sextonia rubra. Next base: position 47,443,851 of record JASUAD010000001.1, read on the forward strand.
TTGTCGATCAGCCTCGACGAGATCTAGCAAGAGCAGCGAGAATAGAAGAAGAGCGTAGAAGAAGAGCAAATGACGATAGGGAACAGGAAATCCCTTTTTCTTCTTAAGTGGGCCTCGTTCAGAATGAATCAAACCGGTTTCAATTAAAGAACGGCCCAAAACCGAGCCCATAGTCCGTTCCTAAACTCATTTTTTGGTGTAGTGTCATCATCTTCTCCTTCTCTTTGCTGCTTTTTCTTCTTTGTTTCATTCTTTTTCCTTTTTCCCCTTGCTTTCCTTTATGGGGAAATTTCAAAATAGAGTTCTTTGATTTTTACATTGCAAAATAAAGCATAATTTTTTTCATTTACTTTTCAATTAAGGACATTTGGCAATAACAATAGTTTTCTGGCAGCTTTTCTTCTCATCTTTCTAAAAATACCAAAAATGTCCTGAGGTCCTCTCCACTGATTAACGATCTCGCTTCCACATTCAGCAACAACAGCTCGTCCATCTCGTATCTCATCATCTCATACACTCCTCCATGTTTGCATTTACCAAGAAATGGTGGTGAATCTTCTTTTGCCAAGCTCTACGATAGCATCACCATGAACATCTTGCCATCTTGAAACCAGCTTAGCACTATTTGTTCCATCACAATCTAGTTTCGATACGCCGACGCCCCGCTCGTACTGCATCACTTGCTCCCATACTCGTCCCATATGGGCATGGTCTTTTAAGCTTTTGCTGACTGGGAGCCTTAATTTGTGTTGCAGAATTCCTACAGATTAGTGCGTGCATTTCTTCACTAAAATCATGGATCTGATGAAAGATGTTGGATGGGATTTGGATTCAATACAATTTTTGTTCATTCTGGGGTTAAACGCATGAAGAAGGGGCACAAATGACATGCAGTATTTTCTTCCTTTGCTCAGTTATATTTGGAGGATTAGCATGTAGTATTTTCTTCCTTTGCTTAGTCATGTTTAGAGGTTTAGATTCGATGAGGTTTCGCTTGGGTGAAGATGGGGTTTCATCCAAGCCTTTCATCCTCCCATCATCTACTTCCTCCCATCATCCCAAATCCCCCAACCAAATGGCCATCGAACATCATCACCTTCAAGGTCCCCGTCTCCATCTCTATTTTCCATCTCCATCTACATCAACCTCTCCTCCAATGCCCAAACAATAGAATCCTTAATGTCCCTCATCCGCACCTCTTCCTCATATCCAAAATCAATCATTTCTCTGCCACATCTCTTACAACCATCACTATCATAAATTGAATCTCTATCTTCTTTCATCATCACTTGCCATCTATTTTTATCTCGCCATCCCAAAGCCTACAAATTTGTCGCTCTCTTAGCCAAGTGTGTTCAACTCATCTCTGCCCTTCTACTCGACCCATACATGCTCAACCCATCTTTGCCTCCTCATAGCCTCTTTGCTTCACCATTAGTGAACACCGACACTCCCACAACCTACAACAAAGAATCAAACCATGCAACTTGGAACCAGACAAAATGTCACCATCCTACAAACATCATCACTCATCTTTTTCTCAAGATCGTCCATCTTAAGAGCAGAGAGAAGGACCCTAAGGGCATTTTTGGTATTTTGAGAAAAATGGGTAGAAAAGTCACCGGAAAACTTGTACACTCACCAGATGTTCTTGTTTGAAATGTAAATGGAAACTTATGCCCCATTTTAGAGTGTGAAAATTTTTTTGTCTTGATTTGAAATCTGGCAAATGCTTGAGCCCCATTTTCAAACTTTCCCTTCCTTTATTTTGCCTTCTCCATTATTTCTTTTTTTTTTCTTCTCTGATCTTTTCATTTGTCTTTTCCTCCAATAGCACCCTTAATCTAATGCCACTCTCGTTCTCCAGAGCCATATGAAGCTCTGCCCCTGGCTTCTTCCTCTGGGCATCCACCCCTCTCATCATCTTCTTCCTCTCCTTCTCTTCCTTTTTGTTTCCTTCCCTACCAAGATTTCTCATTGCACTTCTTCTCCTCTCATCACTATCTCCTCTCATTGACCACTACAAGAACCGACTCAACCCTTTCTTTTCCTCTTATACTCCTTTCTTTATCATCTCCTCTTCTTATTCTATCACTATCACCATCTGCTCAGGCCCAAGCTCACCTCTTCCATCACAAAACTCCATTGCATGATCGACTTCTGATTTCTGCTTCTTCTCGTCATCGTCATCATCTTCTTCTTTCTTCTCTTTTCTCCTTTAAATCTTTTTTTCTATTCTTTTTTCCATTCTTCTTCCTTTTCCCTTCCTCTATCTCTCCACCTCACCTCTATTCCGTTTTCTACAACCGGGGAAAATCAGATTTTTTGCAAGCTTGATGATGAGTAAAAAAGGGTTTTACGGGTTGTGTCGCTCTCCCCACCTTAAAAAAGATAAATTTTGCACGAAATCAGGCCGAGAAGATACAATTTGTGCACTAACTCACTCTTAGAACTAATTTTGTTTAATGGTCAACTAAGGGATTTTTTTTTCATAAAATCATTTTCAAATTATTTGTAACTCCTTTTTTTTAGATTAGAAAACAAATTTTTTTCCTATACTGGGCCAAACCTTTTATTAGGGGTGGTTTTACAGTTTTGTAATCCATAGCAAATCATTGCCTGTTAAAAATAGAAGCAATTCAAATCATGGAAGACCATTTTAGTTCAATTAAAACTGTTTAATCCATTCTACTTAAATTAAAAAATATATCACCATCTGAGCAAGATGATCGAGAAGAATGTTTTGGAAGCGATGGAGGTCCGCCAAAGAGACTATGCATCGAACAAGTGTAAAGTGGTGTGGGATGAGGTGGAGGAGGTCAGTCAGGCCAAAGCCGACTTTAGGAAAAAGATGGAGAAGGAGGACCCTCTCGAGTCTGCAGTGACAATCCAGAGATCGATGAAAGATGAGAGAAAAGTTTAATACCTTTAGTGGCCAACTTGATGGGTTTTGGAGAGATCCTCTAAAATGGATTAATATAGTCAATCTCTGTAAGTATTTTTGTGTTGTAAAATTCACGGGTTGGACAAAACTTGAGTCCATTAGTATTATATTTTACATATTTTTGAATATGGGCAATGGTTTGAGTTGCCGGATGCACTGAAGTGAAGAAATAGAAGAAAAAACGAAAAATTGAAGTGGTTTTCTACAGACAACAAAGATTAAAAAGGTCATATCTCACAAACCGAGCATCAGATATGGGCATGCAACCTACCGTTGGAAAGCTCGTTTCGAGAGGATTCCGTAGAGCCCAAGATCGCCTCAATTGGAGCTCAAACGAGAAAGTTATAGCCTCTGGAGATTTGTAGGAAAATGCTGAAATTTTCACTCGGGCAGAACCTTAATCCGACCGGTCGGACAATTTATCCGATCGATCGGGCAAGTGCAGAAAGTGCGCCAACTTACGATTTTTCAATCCGAATTAAAAGGAAACTCACTTGTTTGATGCCAACTCCTTTTTTGATCGTATTATACTTATGGGACATGAATTTGGAGCTATAAAAGAGGGTTCTCTCTTAACCCTAAGGAGTAATATACATATCTCAATATTCTAAGAAGAAGATTGTTATTGGAGATTACTTTCTTTAGAGTTCTTCCATTGGAGAGTTAAAGGGCTGAAGTTTCGCTGTAGAGATCATTGTTTTATACTTCTCTGAGTGTAGAAGATTGCTTTGGGGAGTCAAGTACAACATCTAGAAGGCGTCTAGGTGTCTTGGATTTGTCACAAAGAACGGCAGGGGGTTGTTGCAGCAGCGAGCTGTGCAAGGGGATCACAAGGTCCTTAAGTTGATGAGCAACTGGATAATGGTTGTGAGTATTCTCTTGTAACTATAGTACGGTTCATAGTGCTTGATTCTTGATTGTGGTTTTTTCCCGTTTGGGTTTCCACGTAAAATCTGTGTCTTCTTATGGTGTGTGCTTATGGTTTGATTTATTTTCGCTGCATTGTTGATTGTTTGTACACATATAATTAAGATTGGCATTAATCCATTCTAGAAGATATCTCCCCAAAAACCTTCAATCTCAATAATATATATGCAAATAATCAACCACATAATGAAAATAAATCAAACTATAAGCACATTTCACAAGAAGACACAATTTTTACATGAAAACCTAAACTGAGAAAAAAACCACGAGTTCGACCTCGACGAATAATTATGTACTATGAATTATTACGTAGTTACAAGCCACTTACAGACATCACCATAACTCTGTAGCGTCAACCTATTGTAAAGAATCACTCTACGATGATTACCTACCATTGCTTGCTACAAATCCAATCAACTGGATGCCTTCTGGTTGTTAGTTTGAGTCCATGATCTTCTACGCTTAAAAGATGATCTTCTACAAAAATGTAGAAGACAAGGATCTTTAAAATAGGATTTTGGCCCTTCAACTCTCTAATGAAAGCTCTAAAAGAGATGATTTCCAAAATATATTTTCCGCTTAGAATAATGAGATCTTTATCTTAGGGTTGAGAAAGAACCCCTTTTTCTAGCTCTAATTTTGTACCTCATAAGTATATTTCAATTAGGAAAGAAGTTATCATGAAACAGGCAAGTTATAACACCCCGACCCGATTTGATCTGGATTAGCAGCTAATTCTTGATGATTTGGTTGCTAATTGTGTTTTGTTCTTGTTTTTGGTTGGTTTCAGGTTATGGATAGGTAGTTGGATTGAGTTTGACCTGGTTTAGGTAGACATAAGCCTTTTTTCGTAATATTCGATTTTGTTCGATGTCGTTATTCATGCATCATCTTGGTATTAACGCGTGTTTTTTATTATGCTTGTCGATTCCCGTAACTATGTCGTTTGCCAAATATGTTACTTGTTTCCGTTAGACTTGCCAATGACTCAAACTGGAAATAGCCTAAATGCTTGGACTTTATTGCAAATTGGCTTTATGTTTATCTTTATAAGCCACTGACCTTTTTCTTCTCCTTCTCTCTCTCACTGTTCTGTTTCTTTCTCTCAAGAGTCTTCTTCTGTTGCTTGTTCCTCCTTCCTTTTCGTTGCTCTAGCTGGGGAAAGAAGTTGTGCACGTCCATGTTTGAGCATCCCTCGTGTGATTGGAGGTGAGCTTGAGTTTCTTGCAGTGTTTCTTCTCTTTCTTCTTCTTCTTGTTCTCATTATCGATTGGTATTGTTCCTCACGGTTCTTTTTTCTTCTTTCTTTGCATGCATGGCAATTAGAAGCATGTGGTAGTGTGAATTAAGCCCAAGGACAACAAAGAGTGTGTTAGACTTCATTTGAGGCAAGTATAAGTATAGCTTGGCTAAACCATGTGGGTATGTGTTTGATTGTGATTACATTGAGTATTCTTGCTTATGATTGATGTTTACAGTCCATCTTGTGTTTGTTTCCCTCTATTACATGTGTTTGAGTCCGTTTGTCCACGTTTTAGTGTTTCTATAATCAGTTCAGAAAAGACTTCCGTGTGTACCATGGCTAAGCCGTAAGTCACCTTCGGCTTAAAATCCAGAGAGGGAAAAACCGAGTTTCCTCTACGGCCAGGACACGGCTAAGCCGTATATTGTCCTACGGGTAAGCCGTATCTCAGCCGTGACCCAGTCGTAGATCAATACAGGGTGCCTTTTTTTGAATTAATTGAAAGCAAGCAATTGGCAGACCTTCTACGGCCCAGCCACAGCTAAGCCGTAGAACAGCACACGGCTAAGCCGTAGAACAAAATACGGGTGAACCGTAATTGCGGATGAACAGTAAAGGGAACCGCGGTGGAGCCGCAGTGTAGATTACGGTTAAGCCGTAAGATGCCTATGGCTAAGTCGTAAGTTCACCTACAGTTAAACCGTATCACCCCTGAAAAATGAATAACAAGGATAGGCGTAAGAAAGAGACTGATATGGCCTTTATGATAGAATATAGATCACCTAGACTTGCCCAATGGTCTGAATGCATGACATGAATGATCTCGAGGGCTCCGAATCATTCATGCACGTTATCTGGTTGTTTAGCACCTCCCCATGGGTGTTGGTTTAAGAGACTTCGGTGCACCTTCGCATCTATGCAATACTAGACAACGGTGCATCAGACAACTTAAAACTACATCATCATGCACGGTTAGAAACACTGGATGACTAGAATAGGATTTGCTAGTGAAAGATCGTGATTCCTGAAAGATAATCTGATTGCATGGTATATTGACTTCGGTTCTTGCCCTCTTATACGCGTTCTGCGCTGGGGCACACGATTGGATATTCCTAGCTCTATCAATGGTCAATCCCGGGTGGAACAGTGATCTTGCATGTTTGATCTTACTATTTGATGCACATGAGCTGATATGTCTTCATCCTTGGTTACCTGCATGCTTTCTACTCTGTTGGCATCTATTATGTTGTTTGTTTGATCTGTTCAGTTTGATGTGGTTGTTGATTAGTTGAACTCGTAGGATCTCTTGCATCTGCTTGATATATGCTTAACAAGACATGCACGTCACATTCTGATAAGATACACACGTTATGTTATGCACGTAATGATATGCACGATATGATATGCATGTTCTTATGTTTGTTTGACTCCATATGTCCGGCACTATTGAGCCTCAGCCTTAGGATCCCGACGGGGTGACTTTGGTATAGTGTGTATTGCCTTATTGCAGAAGGACATGTCTTGGGGAATCCGGACCCCAGGAAACCGAGACCCATCTGGCCCATGGTGTTCTCAGCATATTTACAAGATCCCTACTTTGGAAGCATATGGCGTACGTAGTGTCACGACCCGAGCCCAGGGACCGGGGGTCAGAGAAAGTCTAACCAATGACACACGTACTCCCGTGCATGCACACCTAGACCCCGTCCAAGCATACACACACAAGGGATCATTCACACGTGCAAACAACTGTACGCGGAAGCTGTACGTATCAAGGCATACCACAGTATCAAGACAATGGGAGATTACAAAATAACATGAACTGATAACAATAACAAATACAGGAACGTATGTTACGGAAGAGGGCTCCCAAATAATCAAAATACAATATACAGATATCACTCAAGCCCACATTACAATTACAGAAAAAGTCCCCTCAACAGACTCCCAGACAAGGAATGGGGAAACCCAAAATGATGCAAACCGTACTCTGGAGGATGGATCAAGTCCACTCCTCTAGGCCGGAGGGGGCCTCGCAAGCCTCTCCTGGAGTCGGGTCGACCGACGCAGGATCGGGAGAGGGATCTGAGCCTGCAACACACAAGACAAACACATAAGTACAACGACTTAGCAAAGTATAAGCCAACAAGAAGATAACACGAATTGTGTCGAATACTGAATAATACTGAACAATGATCATAATGCAATATCCATAGAAAGCATGTTCGTATACTAAACAATTTATGCAAATGAATAAGCATGCTGTAAGAATCATAAACAGGTAACAATCAAGTGGCTACTACATTGGCCATTTTCTCCCTTACGAGAGCAATCAGGATGAGAACACCAGCGACCGGGCCAGGGCACGCATGGGTCTCTAGTTCCCGGGGTCCGGAGTCCCAGGACAATTCACTCTGCAGAGGTAAACACTTAAACTAAACCAAAGTTAACCCCGTCGGGTATCCTAAGGCTGAGGCTCAGTAGTGCCAATACCAATCACAATCAATCGGATGATGCACCTCAATCAATCACTCAATCATGTCATATCACTTACAGATCTCGCATATCATACATAGCATACTGAACGAACAATAGGAAGTGCATCCCATAAACTGATACGGATACTGAATGCAATAACAAGACCGAATGCCGATAAGCAGTTAACAATCTCAAGCACTAATAACAATTATGCAAGTACTCCGGTGGAGCAATGATAACAATGGTACCAATACAACAATAGAATGGTTCCGCCCGGGCTTCGCTCTGGGGTTGCTGCATTTCCCACAGAATCGAGAGGTCCAGCGCAGAACACATAAGAGGGCATAAACCGAAATCAATATGCTGCACAAATCAGAATGCTTATACGACTCAAGGTCAATTACAAGCCAATCCTACACTAATTATCCAGTGTTTCTAACCGTGCATGTTGATGTAGTTTTAAGTTGTTCGATGCACCATTGTCTAGTGTTGCAGTGTCAGGAGTGTGCACCGAAGTCCCTTAAACCAACACCCATGGGGAGGTGCTAAACAGCTGGATAACAAGCATGAATGATTCACAGCCCTTGAGATCATTCATGTCATTCAAACATTCCATTGGGCATGTCCAGGTTAGCTACATTCTAACATGAAAGTCATATACGGTCTTTTGCTTAAACCTAGTCCCTTTTCATTCAATTCTCAGGGTCTCACGGTGCAGCCGTAGGTAACCTTACGGCTTAGCCGTGGCATCTTACGGCTTAGCCGTAATATGCACTGCGGCTGAGCTGAGGTTCCCCAAATATCCATCCGGATATACGGCTCAACCGTATTTTGCTCTACGGCTCAGCCGTATCCTGGTCCACGGCTTAGCCGTAAGACAATGTACGGCTTAGATCAGGCTGGGCCGTAGAAGAATGGCAATTTGCCAACTCTCAGTTATTTTCAGATAACAGTCTGTATTGTTCTACGGTTTGGGTTACGGTTGGGTCTCGGCTTAGCCGTAAGCCATTTTACGGCTTAGCCGTAGCACATTTCACGGCGTAGCCGTGAGTGCACGGACTCATTTTCTTGAAATTGTTACAGTCATACAGAAACTGAAGGAAACGACTGAAAAATAGCACATAACAGTGAACTGAACTCAATAGGGCTGTCCAATACTGAGAAACACAATGAAGCATAAAAACACAACAATCAAATCACTATCAATCGGTGTTCACACATCTTGGGCTTATACTTGCCTCACAAATGGAATCACTTCGTGGTTTGGCTCAGTCCGCTGGAATCACACGCACAAACGAGCTCCTTTCTTCCTCCCTCAAGCAATCGAATCAGAGATGGAGAGGAGAGAAAGAGAGCTGGACCGAGAGAGACGAGCTGAGAGTGAGAGAACGAGAGCTGAGAGACGATCGAGAGAAAAAGGGAGTGGTTGGGATATTTATAACTTAATTTGAGCCAAATTTACAAACAAGTCCAATTAGTTAACACGATTATCAGTTTGAGTCAAATGACGGTCCAACGAGAGCAAACGAACTCATTCGGATCCAAGACAGTTACGAGAAATGACAAGCTCAACGAAGTACACGCGCTGACGTCAGAATGACGCAAAACTGACAAGGTCAATCAAAAGCCAAAATTACGAAAAAGGGCTCAAACTCCTTAGACCAAGTCAAACTCAACCCAAACGATCTCTCTACAACTCAAACCAAAAACAAACAAAATCAAAACACACTTAACGATAAAAACACACGCAATTACCCACTAATCCGGGTCAACTCGGGTCGGAGTGTTACATCCTCCCCCACTTGGACATCATTCCGTCCTCGGAATGAAAGCGTACCTGAGCAAACAGATAAAGATACTGACGCGCCATCTGATCTTCCAATTCCCACGTGGCTTCATCAGGTCCATGATGTTCCCAAAGTACCTTGACCCATCGAATAGTCCTCGTACGCAAGAGCTGTTCTCTGGTCCCAACAATACGGAGCGGGCGCTCAACGTATGACGCGTTAGGTTGCATCTGAATATCATCATATCGAATCACATGCGTCGGGTCTCGAACATACTTGCGAAGCATAGACACATGAAAAACATCGTGTACTCCAGAAAATTCCACGGGTAGAATCAATCTGTACGCCAAATCGCCAATCCGGTTCTTGATCTCAAATAGACCCACATATCTTGGCGCTAACTTGCCTTTCTGACCGAACCGTACCGTACCTTTCATCGGTGAGACCTTCAAAAATACCCAATCTCCAACCTGAAATGTTAACGTTCTTCTTCTCGAATCTGCGTAGCTCTTCTGTCTCGATCGGGCAATCTTCAAATTATCAATGACCTTCTGAACTTTCTCCGTAGTCTCAGCAATGATTGTCGGTCCGTGAAAACTCCTTGTTCCAACTTCTTCCCAGCAAACAGGACTTCTACATTTCCGTCCATACAGAGCTTCATAGGGTGCCATTCCAATACTCTCGTGGAAGCTATTGTTATACGCAAACTCACACAACGAGAGATGCAAATCCCATTCTTTCTCGAAATTCAGCACACTGGCCCGTAACATGTCCTCGAGCGTCTGAATAGTTCGTTCGGACTGTCCATCAGTCTGCGGGTGATACGTCGTACTGAAGCTCAACTTCGTTCCCATGGCCTCCTGAAATGCTCTCCAAAACGAAGAAACAAAGCGGTTATCTCGATCTGACACAATCGACACGGGCGTACCATGTAGTCTCACTATCTCATCGACGAACTTCTTCGCCATCTCGGAAAATGTCATGCCTTTCTTGAATGGAAGAAAATGGGCTGTCTTCGTCAGTCTGTCCACGATCACCCAAATGGCACTGTTCTTCTTGCTCGTCAGGGGTAGTCCCGAAACAAAGTCCATCGTAATGTGCTCCCATTTCCACTGGGGAATATGCAATGGATGTAAGGAACCTGGCGGTCTCTGATGGTCAGCTTTCACCTTTTGGCAAGTCAAACATCTGGCAACAAACCCAGCAATTTCTCTCTTCATATTATTCCACCAGAATCTATCCTTGAGAGCTCGGTACATCTTCGTACTTCCAGGGTGCATAGAATAACGAGCATGGTGTGCTTCGGTCATCAAACTCTCCTTCAAAGCATCTACTGCTGGCACACATAACCTGCTCCGGAAATACAAAACATCACCCTCCAAACGAAAGTCTGGTCGATCTGCAATGCTATCTCGAATTCGTTTCAACATCGCATCTTCAAACTGCTGGTCTTTTATACGCTGAATGATGTCAGGCTGAAAGCTCACTGTACTGGCAAGTGTCAAACAGTTCTCCACCAATTGCAGTTCCACTGGCTGAGCATGTCTCACGAAATAAAGACTATCCAAGGCCTGAAGAATCTCCGACTTCCTACTCAAAGCATCTGCAACAACGTTGCCTTTCCCTGGATGGTACTTAATGGGGAAGTCAAAATCCTTAATCAACTCAAGCCACCTTCGTTGCCTCATATTCAACTCAGACTGCGTGAAGAGATACTGTAGACTATGATGATCTGAATGCACTTCAAATGTCACGCCATACAAATAGTGTCTCCACATCTTCAACGCAAAAACGACGGCTGCCAACTCTAAGTCATGTGTAGCATAGTTCTTCTCGCGCTCTCGAAGTTGTCTCGAGCCATAGGCAATCACTTTGCCATGTTGCATCAAAACACATCCCAAACCGACTCGAGAAGCATCAGAGTAAATCATAAATCCTTCATGCCCATCTGGTAACGTCAAAACTGGAGCCGAAGTAAGCTTCTCCTTCAACATCTGGAAATGGCGCTCACAGTCGTCCGTCCAAAGAAAAGGAACATTCTTCCTGGTCAGTCGAGTCAACGGGGCTGAAATCTTGGCAAAATCTTGAATAAAGCGACGATAATATCCAGCTAATCCAAGAAAACTCCGTATCTCCGTCACAGTCTTTGGGCTGGGCCAATTCATCACTGCCTCAACTTTTATCTGATCCACTGCCAACCCATCTCGTGAAATGGTATGACCAAGAAAAGCTACCTGCTCGAGCCAAAAATCACACTTCGACAACTTGGCATATAAACGATGTTCTTTCAGCAACTGTAAGGCTCGACGTAGGTGTTCCTCATGCTCCTCTGGGGTCTTCGAATACACCAAAATGTCATCAATAAAGACCACCACAAAACGATCCAGAAAAGGAGCGAAGATCCTGTTCATCAAGGCCATGAAGGCAGCAGGTGCATTGGTTAATCCAAATGGCATCACGAGAAACTCAAAATGTCCATACCGTGTCCTGAAAGCAGTCTTCACAATGTCTTCTTCCTTCACCCGAAGTTGATGATACCCTGATCTCAGATCAATCTTGGAAAAATAAGCGGCACCTTGAAGTTGATCAAACAACTCATCAATACGCGGCAATGGGTATTTGTTCTTGATCGTGACTTTGTTCAATCGCCGGTAATCTATGCACATCCGTAAGGTACCGTCCTTCTTCTTCACAAACAGCACTGGGGCTCCCCACGGTGACACACTCGGCCGTACGAAACCCTTCTCCAAAAGGTCTTGCAATTGCGTCTTCAATTCGAGTAACTCAGCAGGGGCCATACGATAAGGAGCTAAGCTAATGGGTGCTGTACCGGGCATTAGATCAATCGCAAACTCTACATCTCGGACAGGGGGTAACTCGGGTACTTCCTCCGGAAATACATCCGGGAACTCACGTACTACCGGAATATCGCTCAACTGCTTCACCTCCTTCTTCTCCGAGACGAAGGCAAGAAATCCTGCACAACCTCTGCGTATCAAACGATCCGCCTTGCATGCGGAGATGACACGCCTCGGGCATCTCTCCTGATTGCCCTCGAAACGAAACCCCTTCGCAAAATCGAAGTAAATCGACCTGTTGTAACAGTTAACACAGGCACGATACCGCGCTAGCCAGTCCATTCCAAGGATCACATCGAAATCCAACATGGACAACAAGATCAAATCAACTGGCAGCTGGCGACCTTCAATCACCACGTCGCACAGAGGGTAGTATACACTACACTCCACTCTCTTGCCCACGAGAGTGGACACTACTAACACATAGGGTAGCGGCTGAGGGGGTTGCGGTAACTGTTCCGCAAAACGAGGTGCAACATACGAACGCGTAGATCCCGAATCAAATAGTGTATGTGCTTCAGCTCGGGCAATGAGAACTTTACCTTCCACCACTTTCGCATCTTCTGCATGATCATGGGAGGCTGCATACACACGAGCAGTCTGACGCTGTGGCTTCTGGTTCTGGCGAGACGGCTGGGGGCTGTTCGAAGCTGCTGAACTGAGAGACTTGGATGACCCCATAGATCTAGATGACTGGAAAGTCCTGGTCTTCGGGCACTGAGCTATCTTATGCTCCATAGATCCGCAACTCAAACAAGCTCCAGACTTCTTCCAACACTTCTCCGTCGGATGTCCAAATCCACAAAACTCGCATCTGCTCCCGGAAAAACTCGAAGTTCCTTGCTTCCCTTTCCATTTCTTCTGAATCTGTCCCCTGGAACTCACTGGTGCACTCCTCTTGAAGTCCATAGCTCTCTCTGCTAGGTGGTTGGCTTCCGCAGCGTGTGCTCTATCGACCGCATCGTCAAAAGTAGCTGGTCTCTGAAAAGCAGTCACGAAATTCGCATATCTCGGATGCAGACCAGTAATAAAACGATTCACCTTCTTCTCCTCGGTATTGATCATGTCCTCAGCAAAATGGGACAACTGGGTAAAGCGGTGAATATACTCTGAAACGGTCAGCTGCTGCTGCTGTAAGGCCAGAAACTCAACTTCCTTCACACGACGAACATGAGCAGGAATGAACTTCCTTCTGAACTGTTTCTGGAACGTCTCCCACACTGTTTCACTAGGTATAGTCAGATAGGCTGCACTGACACTCTTCCACCACGTCTTTGCTACCTCTCGGAACATCGAGGCCGTAAGCATGACTTTCTGCCGGTCATCACAAACGATGGTAGAGAAGAGATCTCCGGTATGCTCTAGCCACTGATCAGCCTTCAATGCATCTTCATTTCCATAGAATTCTGTGGCTCCACGTTTCCTGAATTTGTCGTACAACGCATTCGGATCGCTCTCTCTAGGCTGGAAAACCACTGGCTGCTCTGCAGGCCGAACTGGCGTTTGACTCTGTCGGTCTACGATCGAAACGACCTGCGCTTGCAAAGAATGGATCGCCTGCAGCATAGTCAAGAAGCGCTCGTCGAAATTCACGAGTGGCTGTGGAGCGGCTGACCCACTCTCGTTATCTCCCTGATCATTGTTGTTGTGTGTTCCGGATCCCGATGCCATAGCCTGCAAAACACAAAAGTCAATCTGCTATCACACTCGGTAACTCACACAGACTCACAAGACAAAGGGACCAAACACAATAGTCCAGAACTGGACTACGAAATCTCACCACGTCCTATATGCCTACATGCTTACAACTAAGATAGAGACAATGCCCTGAGAGACAAAGCTCTGAGAGACAATGCTCTGATACCATACAATACGTATGTCACGACCCGAGCCCAGGGACCGGGGGTCAGAGAAAGTCTAACCAATGACACACGTACTCCCGTGCATGCACACCTAGACCCCGTCCAAGCATACACACACAAGGGATCATTCACACGTGCAAACAACTGTACGCGGAAGCTGTACGTATCAAGGCATACCACAGTATCAAGACAATGGGAGATTACAAAATAACATGAACTGATAACAATAACAAATACAGGAACGTATGTTACGGAAGAGGGCTCCCAAATAATCAAAATACAATATACAGATATCACTCAAGCCCACATTACAATTACAGAAAAAGTCCCCTCAACAGACTCCCAGACAAGGAATGGGGAAACCCAAAATGATGCAAACCGTACTCTGGAGGATGGATCAAGTCCACTCCTCTAGGCCGGAGGGGGCCTCGCAAGCCTCTCCTGGAGTCGGGTCGACCGACGCAGGATCGGGAGAGGGATCTGAGCCTGCAACACACAAGACAAACACATAAGTACAACGACTTAGCAAAGTATAAGCCAACAAGAAGATAACACGAATTGTGTCGAATACTGAATAATACTGAACAATGATCATAATGCAATATCCATAGAAAGCATGTTCGTATACTAAACAATTTATGCAAATGAATAAGCATGCTGTAAGAATCATAAACAGGTAACAATCAAGTGGCTACTACATTGGCCATTTTCTCCCTTACGAGAGCAATCAGGATGAGAACACCAGCGACCGGGCCAGGGCACGCATGGGTCTCTAGTTCCCGGGGTCCGGAGTCCCAGGACAATTCACTCTGCAGAGGTAAACACTTAAACTAAACCAAAGTTAACCCCGTCGGGTATCCTAAGGCTGAGGCTCAGTAGTGCCAATACCAATCACAATCAATCGGATGATGCACCTCAATCAATCACTCAATCATGTCATATCACTTACAGATCTCGCATATCATACATAGCATACTGAACGAACAATAGGAAGTGCATCCCATAAACTGATACGGATACTGAATGCAATAACAAGACCGAATGCCGATAAGCAGTTAACAATCTCAAGCACTAATAACAATTATGCAAGTACTCCGGTGGAGCAATGATAACAATGGTACCAATACAACAATAGAATGGTTCCGCCCGGGCTTCGCTCTGGGGTTGCTGCATTTCCCACAGAATCGAGAGGTCCAGCGCAGAACACATAAGAGGGCATAAACCGAAATCAATATGCTGCACAAATCAGAATGCTTATACGACTCAAGGTCAATTACAAGCCAATCCTACACTAATTATCCAGTGTTTCTAACCGTGCATGTTGATGTAGTTTTAAGTTGTTCGATGCACCATTGTCTAGTGTTGCAGTGTCAGGAGTGTGCACCGAAGTCCCTTAAACCAACACCCATGGGGAGGTGCTAAACAGCTGGATAACAAGCATGAATGATTCACAGCCCTTGAGATCATTCATGTCATTCAAACATTCCATTGGGCATGTCCAGGTTAGCTACATTCTAACATGAAAGTCATATACGGTCTTTTGCTTAAACCTAGTCCCTTTTCATTCAATTCTCAGGGTCTCACGGTGCAGCCGTAGGTAACCTTACGGCTTAGCCGTGGCATCTTACGGCTTAGCCGTAATATGCACTGCGGCTGAGCTGAGGTTCCCCAAATATCCATCCGGATATACGGCTCAACCGTATTTTGCTCTACGGCTCAGCCGTATCCTGGTCCACGGCTTAGCCGTAAGACAATGTACGGCTTAGATCAGGCTGGGCCGTAGAAGAATGGCAATTTGCCAACTCTCAGTTATTTTCAGATAACAGTCTGTATTGTTCTACGGTTTGGGTTACGGTTGGGTCTCGGCTTAGCCGTAAGCCATTTTACGGCTTAGCCGTAGCACATTTCACGGCGTAGCCGTGAGTGCACGGACTCATTTTCTTGAAATTGTTACAGTCATACAGAAACTGAAGGAAACGACTGAAAAATAGCACATAACAGTGAACTGAACTCAATAGGGCTGTCCAATACTGAGAAACACAATGAAGCATAAAAACACAACAATCAAATCACTATCAATCGGTGTTCACACATCTTGGGCTTATACTTGCCTCACAAATGGAATCACTTCGTGGTTTGGCTCAGTCCGCTGGAATCACACGCACAAACGAGCTCCTTTCTTCCTCCCTCAAGCAATCGAATCAGAGATGGAGAGGAGAGAAAGAGAGCTGGACCGAGAGAGACGAGCTGAGAGTGAGAGAACGAGAGCTGAGAGACGATCGAGAGAAAAAGGGAGTGGTTGGGATATTTATAACTTAATTTGAGCCAAATTTACAAACAAGTCCAATTAGTTAACACGATTATCAGTTTGAGTCAAATGACGGTCCAACGAGAGCAAACGAACTCATTCGGATCCAAGACAGTTACGAGAAATGGCAAGCTCAACGAAGTACACGCGCTGACGTCAGAATGACGCAAAACTGACAAGGTCAATCAAAAGCCAAAATTACGAAAAAGGGCTCAAACTCCTTAGACCAAGTCAAACTCAACCCAAACGATCTCTCTACAACTCAAACCAAAAACAAACAAAATCAAAACACACTTAACGATAAAAACACACGCAATTACCCACTAATCCGGGTCAACTCGGGTCGGAGTGTTACACGTAGTAGCCACCTAGTATGTACTTACACATTGATTCACAGAGCATATGTTAATTTGAATGCACAACTGCATAGACTACTACATTGACATGTTATGATTATTTATGTCTTTTATTCTATTAGAGACCACACGTATTAACTTGTTACTGCTTATACTTTGCTGAATCGTCGTGTTCATGAGTTGTCCTTAGTGTTGCAGGCTTAGGTACCCTCGACCGTGTTCCTGTCAGTCGTTAGTTTGCAAGGGAGACTCCAGCTGTTTCTTCAGGTTGCGGAGTGTGTGTTATCACTCCACCAGAGCGCGACTATTCTCTGCATGCATGCATATTGCTTTCTTTCTTTTCATGTCATTGATTATACTCATGTTCTATACCTCGTGCTTGGATCCCAAGTTATATGTTCAGACCTTTATGTCAGTTTTTGGATATCATTCCTTTTGTTTCTTGTGTGTCTCGTGTCACATGTTGATACTTGTAGCTTCCGCATACTTGTGTTGCACGTGTGTTTTCCCTTATGTATGTGCATCTAGACCGGGTCTAAGTGCATATGCACGGGAGTGCGTGTGTTGCTGGTTAGGTTTTTGCTAACCCCCGATCTCCACTAGTCCGCTCAGTCGGATACAAGTCCAATCAGTCGGATTAATGTTCTACCAGGGTGAAATTTCAGCACATTTTTCTGCAAATTTTTAGAGGCCATAACTTTCTTATTTTAGCTCCGATTAATTCAATCTTGGGTTCTACAAATATTTACTCGAAACGAGCTTTCCAACGGTAGGTTGCTTACCCTTATCCAACGCTCGGTTTGTAAGATATGCACTTTTTAAACCATATTGTCTATTGAAAATCACTTCAATTTGTCACTCTTTATTCAATTTCTTTACTTTAGTGCATCCGGCGACTCAAACAATTGTCTATACTTAAAAATATATAACATACAACACTAATGGACTCAAGTTTTATCCAACCCATGAACTCGCCAACACAAAAATTCTAACACAACTGATCTCGAGAGTGGTGGTGTTCAGCGGTGGCAACAGTTCTTTAAAGAGTCATGAAAGATGATAAGAGTTTGAGAGTGAAGGGAGATTAGGGATTTAGGGCAAAATCTATTGAATTTTATATGGCGTAGTAAAGGGTTGAGATTAAAGTTGGATGATCAACGGCTAGAACGTTGCTTCTTAACATTTTTTCATATAAAAATAAAAATACACACATATATATTCTATGTCAACCATCTGTTTGGGTAAAAATCCACGAATCATATTAGTTCCGTTTGGTTTTATAGATTGATGAATTTTTTTCGTACACCCCTACCTTTATTATATGAATGACTTCTTTGAAAAACATGATGTGGGAGACCAGACCCTATATCATGAGAGTCCAGATCGTTTGAAACTTTTCTCCAAGGTGTGTGTGTTAGTAGATCAATTACGATCTGCCACATCAGCAGAAAGCATAGCATCTATGTGGGTACTGGTGTTGTGGCAGCTCATGATTTGTCTACTCATGATCACAGTGGGTCAAAAAGTATTAGAGAATTTCAATTTTATTATGAATGACTTCTTTAAAAAACATATGGGAGTGACTTTTATTGTATAGAGAAATAAAAAAGTTTTTTTTTTCTGTACATTGGACGTCTAAGATGATTCCGTGATAATTTTTTCTAAATAAATTTTAAAAAATTAACCCAATTTAGGCTAGCTCTCAATAAATAGTGATTTTTGAATAAAAACTTCTTATGATTTTTAGATGACTTTTGTGTTTTTGTACATGGACCACAAATTTTTCATAAGTAGCCCCGCTAAAAAATCCGCAAATTGATTGGGACATGTGGAATTTAATAAACATTTACTCCATTAACTGTAGAGATTATTTTACAAAAAAGCCGCTATATTTTTGCCAAACATAAAAAAATCTTTCATATTTTGTGTTTTTGATAAATCCTAACTCGATTAAGGGTCAAACTTATAAAAATAAGCACTATCGGTCCACACTCCATTATTTTATTTTTGATTTTTTTTTGCCCCTTTCCTTTTTTTAAATGATAAAAACAAATATTTGCAGATAGACTCCTTCCAGACTCCTTCCCTCGTTATTTCTACAAGTTTAGAAATGCAAGATGAGGAACAATTATGAAACACCATCCTTCCTCCTTCCTTACAAACATATTACTTCGAACTAGCGCTTACCCTCTGGAACATCAAATACTTTTATTTTAGATAACAATGGTTTATGTTGTTTCATTTTTTTTTTCTTTTTGCTTTCAAACACTTAGAAATAAAATTTTAAAGAAATTATTTATCTACAATTTCAAGCATTGTACCAATAATATATTTGTTAGAAAGAGTCTTCACATTTGCAAAACTTCAGAAGAGGATTCTTATATATTAGCTAGATTTGTATTGTTTAAATTGATACTTTCTTCCCATTTATAAAGAGGGACACTACAAAACACTCTATTTTTTTCTAAAGAATGCTTACTTTTAATGGGGGCCCACTTAAATACATAATGACCAAGTTTGTCACTAATATGATAAGTTTGTCACTAATATGAAAATGACTTGGATGTAGATTAGAAGTACACAAATAAAATAAAATAAAATAATATTTGGAGACAGCTCACGGATAGATAATGGGTACAAGTCATAACTTATACATGATGTAAAGGATGGGGAAGCCAGATTTGAAGCGGGACCTCCCAGTGACACAACTCACAATTATTAGGTAGCGGGGACAAGGCAATAAAGAGAATGTCGAGAAGTTGAACCATATGATTGCTTTTTCTAAATTTGACAGTGAATATTTCATAAAAATACAATATATATAGGGACGGATGTGTATGAAGATTCTCCATATATATATATAAATTTTTTGAGGTTTTACCTAAACAGAGAGTCTGGATCATCAGTGTCGTTTGTCAGAAAACTCCTGCATAACATATATGACTAGGCCCATAGGAACAAACAACATGTCCCAACCCAGTCCAGCTTTTCTCTCTCTCTCTTGGGGAGGTAGGGTTTTTTTGGTTTTTGTTTTTTTTTTTTAGTGGTTTGGGGTGGTAGTTTTGTCCCTGCACCTATGACTGCCCTGCATAATCGTAATATGAATTCAATTTCTTTTTAGGTCTTCTTTATTTTGATTGAAATTTTTTAAAATCTCAATATAACTCATACAAAATAAAAACACATTCAAATCTCGGATCAGTTTTTAAAAGATTTATATATTTTGGTATTTTCTATGCTTATGTTTGTTTTGCTAGTTATCTTAGAGTTACCTCATGACTTGTAGGGTTGCAGCGGGCATTTCTTTCGGCCCTGTACATATTTCTAACGGGGGGGGAGGAACTTTTTCTGGGTCCTTAAGAATGGCCTCCTCAAACAAATGTCATTTCTACAATGCGACCCCCTGGATCCGCGCTTGGCTGTGTGATCACACGCATGCAGAAGTCATACCGATCCAATTTTAAGTAGATTAGATCTAAGCTAATCTATTCAAGCTCACCCTTGCAAAAAGGACTTTGTTTTGGGATATCTGTATTATCCAAGATTTGCTATGTAATGGTCAAATTGGATATATGTTTAATATAAGAAACATCAAATTTAAATTTATTTCAAAAAGGAAGCTCAATATAGTAATACATATATGAGAAATGAACATTTTACTAAAACAATATCATACTAGCATTATTAAACCACTGATATAACATATGTGGGGTTCCCCAAACCATCTAATATCATGTGCTTGGCAGTTATACAAACGGCACTTAAAAGAAAATAAAAGGCAGTGGCTTAGTTGATTTGAACATTAGGTTTATTATACCAAAATTTGTTTCATGGAAATTCACAGCCCTGGGCCGTCGTAAAATGTGCTGTTGTTTTTGGCGGTCGTTTTTTTAAAAAACAACATTGAGGAAAATGACAGCCCATGGCCATCTTCTTTTTGCAGACTTTAATGTAGTTTTTCTCTCCAAGGCCACAAGTTCGATTCTCACCCCTTGCGTTATCTGGATACTATGTATATAGCCATGCATATATCTCATATGGAATAGTTCTTGCTTGCAAGAATCGGATAACCCTTGGGCTGGAAACCAAAGGTTGGGCTGTTGAAATATGCCTTAGGTCATAAAAATAAGAAAAAGAAAACAACATACATATCAAGTGCCAATTTGTTTGCATAGAATACATATTGTCAATGCACACTATTGAATAGTCATTAAAGAGTTGGCTTAGGACCACGGTTTGATCTCAGAGGTTCTGAATTCAAAGTTTGAACTATACTACCACACTAAGGCCACAGAGTATTTACCTGGCTTCCCTTGGGCTTGAAGAGATTAGTCCAACCCAAAAGGCTGGAACACCCTTTGTAAGCAACAAAAAGGATATGAGATGATGGTAAAAGAAATAAAATAGCCATATAGATACAACTTGCAACTTTTTCTAAGACTTGAATTATTAGGGCGGTGGCTAGGTATTCATTTTTGATCTCCTTCGAATCATTTTTCATTAGAAGGAAGATAATTTGACCATTGTTCTTGCAAATTCACATTTGTTCCTTCTTTCTTATTTTAAGAATAGAAGTCTTATAATTCCTATGTATTCAATCAATTACGGTAACATCCTATCCCCACCCTTTTCATCGGAAAACAAACAGGTCGGAACCCATGAATATGCCTTTGATGGTTTTTGTTTCTTGACGTAATCATCGAAAACAGAGTGAGATCTACAGTTTCAATGAACATTGTGTCTCTTACACAGTGTCATTAAATTAGACAAGTGGATGCAAGTCACATATCTCTGAAATTGGAAAAGAAGGGTCAAAATGAGAGCCATTCAAGATGGCCCATGTGATAAGCTTGTTTGCCGCTTCTGTGGCATGTATTCCATCCCAGCTGACATGGTTCTGAGGGTCAGAACAAGCTATTGCTGTCACCTTTCTCCCATTGATTATCTTGCTATTCCCACAAAAAACTTTTGGGTTGAAATTATAAGCACCACCTCCGTTTCCACAACATGCTCTAGTTCCATAAAGCAGCACTTCAAGATGAAGATAAACAAGACATAAATTAACAGAGAAAGTTTGAAAATGTAATTGCTTAAATCTTTTTATTTAAAATTCAGCCCTGAGTTTTGAGAAGATTTTTACTCTCAATCAGGGGCAGACCCAGTTTTGGAGACAGCTATCCCCGTCATACACCTAGAAATAAGTACAGTTTAATTTGAAAAAAAAGGCCCTTGTGGTTTCAAATGACCTAAAAATAAGCCCCTGCCCAGTTAGAAATAATCCCTCACCCCATTCAAAAGACAAAATAATGAAGAAAGAAATATTATGGCTATCGTTTGCCTCCCTCAAGTGAAAATCTTGTGGTCTACCACTGCTCTAAATCAATAGATGACTTATAATTGGTAATAGATCATCATCATTAATGCCTTATCCCAACTATGTTGGGGTCAGCTACATGAATTCTGTTTCTCCGTTCCGTTCTATTTTGAGCTAAATCCTTAGATAAGTAATTGGTAATAGATAGTGTCGATAAATAAATGAATATAGAAGTAAGAGACATAGACCATGATCCTGGGTCTGCCCTAAATCAATAGATGACTTTTTATTGGTAATAGATAGCGTTGATAAATAAATGAATATGGAAGTAAGAGACATAGACCATGATCCTGGGTCTGCTCTAAATCAATATATGACTTTTAATTGGTAATAGAGAGTGTTGATAAATAAATGAATATGGAAGTAAGAGACATATACCATGACGTGTGGGATGCCTAAAGAGCTCCAGCTTAACAGAATGAGTGTCCACATATATGATATGGGCATCACGGTGCAGTTGTCGAGTTAAATTGAGATTCTCCTTTAACATGCTGTTATAGTCTGATACCGCATTGTTGTAGGAGATCATACAACCATACTTGTCCAAGTCGGAGTTGTTGTGAGGGAGCTCTGTAATGAATGCTGGAAAGCAACCAATAGGAGCCAGATTAAACACCATAAATATGCGCCCTCCTTCGGCATAGAGTTCCTGCCAATTCCATCACAAAATTGAAGCTGAAAGTTAGAACCGTTGTGACTTGTATCATCTGTAGTTTGTGCTACAGGAAGCCACATATTCCATGCTTAACCTACATCTAACAATAGTTGTTTTGTAGAAAGTGTCTCTTCTAATGTGATTTCGTGGGTGTCTAATAAGAACATGTATCCTTGAAAATTCCAATTAATCTTCAATGAGATTTGAAATCGAACTTCTTCAATCAATGTCACCTTCCGTTGTGAGTATAGGTCGGCTAACTTTATAACAGATTCTCTTGCCCAACAAAAGGTTGAGAGGATTACTCCATAAAAGTGATTTGTTATATAACTGTGGTGTGAGTAGGGTACACCTCTCTTGTACCTTATTATATTTTCCTTTTTTGTATTTGTCTTCTCTTTTAATGAAATCTTTGTTACTGCTTACCAAAAAAAAAAAGTTGTTTAGTAGTGGCAAAAAGAAAGAAAAAAAAAAAAGAGGTTGTTTTCTGAGTCAAACTCTGATATGTCCATAACATTCTTAGATAGGAGACTATATTTCCGTATGGCTTCATCATGTAAAAGTTCCCTCAATGTGCACCCAATGGCATGTCAAAACAATTGTCAGCATAGGTATGTCTATGGAAACAAAAAAAGGTTGTTTTTTGAGTCAAACTCAGATATTGTTTTTGTCATTCTGAGATCACATGTTGTGCGCGTACTAAAATCATAAGATCAACAAAGAAGTAACCACATACAAGAAGAGACACAGAGATTCACGTGATTAACCTAAACAGGGCTACATCCCCGACACAAACACGATCATCTTCACTATGACAAGTAAAGCATATAGAAACTCTCACTCTCTCACATCGTCTCTCCTACGTGGTGTGGGAACACCCTGGGCAAAAGAGCTCTCACCTCTCTTCAACGCAAAGATCTAGGGTTGCAGACTATACATAAATATAATTTCCACTTTCTTGGCCACCAAGAAAGCCCCGGTACAATTACCAAAATACCCTTAACTTTAAATTGGTCACTAGTTAACCCAATGGACCCATTCGGTTAAACCGAAATACAAGACATAAACCCAACAGATATGTTCATAATATTCT
Organism: Sextonia rubra; assembly: GCA_037013555.1. NCBI lineage: Eukaryota > Viridiplantae > Streptophyta > Magnoliopsida > Laurales > Lauraceae > Sextonia > Sextonia rubra. The sequence continues at coordinate 47,467,736 of JASUAD010000001.1, forward strand.
TAGATAGGAGACTGCATTTACCTATGGCTTCATCATGTAAAAGTTCCCTCAATGTGCACCCAATGGCATGGCAAAACAATGGTCAGCGTAGGTATGTCTATGGAATTCCACAGCCTAAGTTATGTAGTAAACTAGAGAAATCAACTAGAGTTTTTCATGGCTTTTCCAAATTGACTGCAGTAACCCATGATATGGGTCATTGGATCAAAAGCAGATACATTATTCACTATACCATGCAGGCACATTCTAATCATAACATCTCTGAGAAGACCACTTGGTACAGATGATGAATCTGAATCTCCAAAATGTTGCTTTTAAAACATGTAGGGCCAGTTCATTTGCATAGAACACATGGGAATCTATCCCATTAGTGGTTAAAAATGATGATCCAAGGTGAATTACATGTAGGGCCAGTTCATTTGCATAGAACACATGGGAATCTATCCCATTAGTGGTTAAAAATGATGATCCAAGGTGAATTACAAAAACTTCATCAAATAACCTCCCCTCTAGTGGAAAGAGAATCAAGGGAAGATGGAAAATAAATACTCAGGCATCACCCTAGTAATTCAAATCCTACAAAAGGCAAGGACCACCTCATATCATTCACACTTAACCTTTTAGTAATCCTTCAATGGAGCTCATTTGAGCATGAACTCCTATGTATTCTATTGCAAACATACAGGCCTGTAGCATTCTTTAGTTATCAATATAGGAACAGGTTGAAATTACCTTGATTGTTGTAACTATCTCGGAAACCACCTCAGGAAGATACTTCTTCACACCGGCTATACCAAGAGTGGCTAAGTTGGATGTGAAGTCGTTCTGGCCGATGTCGAGAGTATAGAGTGATCTTGTGAAAATGTCTGGTGGAGGCAGATGCACAACTGACCCTGACCCTACTAGTTAAAATGATGTAAATATTTCATTAGTAACACAATTGAAACCAGTGTTCTGTTCTTGTCTCTAAGTAAGAGAAGGTAAGTCTCGAAGGAGGGTCTGTGTCAAGTGCATGTTACCTACCCTTGGAGTGAAACTCAAGAACTCTAGCCTTGAATTCTTTCATTTGGTTGAGCTGAATCGCCAAAGAGAAAGGGCTGATCCCAGTAACAAAAAGTGAAGTCTTCGGCAATAACACTGTAGATGCTAACGTAGCAAAGTTGGCACCATGTTTGAAATTTGACCCAATTGATTGTAGATATGGACTAAGAAATGGTAGCCCAAATGCTTCAGCTGTTAAGACAAAGAACATAAAGTGATGAAAATTGAGTAAAAACAACTGAGTAGAGTTGATTTGTAGACCATTTAATGGTACACCTTACAATTCTTAGTTCATACACGTGAAGTTTGTACATCAGTCAATGATGATCTAAAAAGAATGCATCCGAATGCCCATATGAACAATTTGTGAAGCTAGATTTTGTACAGTGAATGCAACAGGAAAATTCTGCTGCATCCAAACAGAGGGTCATGTGTCATGTTTAGGAGACCCATCTGGCTCTGCCTGCATAGGCTCCACCAAAAGTTTTTAGTGACCCAAGATTAGGCGTGAAATGAATGGTGGTAAGACGGACGAGGGAATTTCGTTCAAAAGCATTGCGCGATCAAGTATCAGTGGAGCTGACTTTATCTAAATGCTTAACCTCGAAATTTTCATTCTTGCATTAGAATAATTCCTACTGCATTGACAGAAAAGGTAACTTGGGAACTATATTTAGAATTTAGGGGTGGCAATTCCTAACTGATCCGCCAACCCAATTCTGAACCTAAAGAAATACAATATAACCCATCGAGGCAACCTGAACTCAACTTATTTATTGTGGCTTCAGAGTAGACTCTTTTGACTTTCAGGTTAGATTTAGGTCCGGCATTGTCAACTTAATTCATAAATAGATTTGATTCCATCAAATTATTCTTATATATGTTACCCCTCTGTCGCCCACAAATTGGCAAGACACGTTCACACAAGTGGATATCATGGCATACTCATAGATAGATCTGTATCTAATTGGGTGGCCAATGCGGTTCCCAGGGAATTGAGCAACCCCAGTTGTCCTTTAAGCTGACCCATTAAACATATCTCTTTCCTTTTTGGTCCTAACAGAAACATACATCTATCTGGAGACGGACAAGTGGATAAGTGGGAACGTATACATTACCGAGGAAATCAATGACGACCCTTCCATCTGAAGCGCGACCGGCGGGTCTCTTGAAGTAAGTCATCCCAAAGGGGCTACGCTGCGCTGGAAATGCAGCCCAGAAGCCCCCCGTGTCAGAATTCGAGTCCCCAAAGTTGAAGATGGCTCCTAACTCACACTTGGCTGCACACAAGGGAAGACCAGAAACTGCAAATACACAAACCACCATGAATTTCCGGAGCCCCGCTGAATCCATTGCTGACTGGAAGAACCATCAATTGATCTAGTTCTAGGCTAACTTTCCACACCACAGCCTCTGAAAGCCCCATTTTCTAGTGAAGGGATGACTAGGAAACTACAAACAACATCTCAGACACCAAGGATTCACATGCAGAGTCTGGTAAAATTTATTCCAATAGTCCCTAACTTTTCACCAAATCATTTAAAAGTTTCTATACTATTGCGTGTTAATGGTTAGTTCATAGCTTCTGCAAATTATATGAGTATAGCTTTCTTTTTGTCAAAATCCATCTAAGAATAACACAAGTACATGTGTAAGAAATTCTCTTGATCACTTTTAATTAAGAGTTTAATTATGCTTGAAAGCGATTCTTATCATTTAAGATAAGGGCCTATTTTGGATGAAATTAAAATTTTATTGAAATTTTTACTTCGCTATCATGTACTTTATATTGGTAGAGAAGAAAATGCAGCTCTTCATATGTTAGCTATACTCACTTGGTAAAGGATATAAGTGTTTGATGGTACTCTAATTCAGACTTGATTAAGCAATATGTAATCAGTGGTGTGTTACATATAATGGTTTGATGGACTACAAAGGGGGACAACTCATCACCTCATCATCCTCTATCGGGTTAAGCCTCCTTAATTTTAAGGTTGAGATCTGTTTGACATTTTCTTTTATAGGATTAATACACAGAAACAGTTTGGATTGATAATTTTTTTGTTTTATTTTAATGAGATTTTAGGTAAAACTTTGGATGTACAATACCATCTATAAGGAACCTATATCAATTAAGGTCCAAACTTTTGAAGTGGAGTCCTCTTTTCATTCTTACTGTTTGGCTTACCAACTTAATCAAACATGAACTAAGGCAACTTGATGCACCATGACTGGTGAGAGATCATTGTCAATCTTAATACAAATATGGGGTGGAGCCAGGACTTCGTAGTTAAAAAAAACAAAACAACAGAAAAGGACAATGTCGATAAGAGAGGGCCACGTTCAAAGGGTGTCAACAGTCAAAGGTCCCAAGCTTGCCATTTAGGCACACAAAACCTATCTGACAAATCATTACAATTACAGGAGTTACAATTGGCACATGTGAATCTAAATTATGATTCAAAATCGCGGCATCAGCCGGCCCAAAAAATCGATACGATATCGGTGACGGTCGCGATTCATAGTCCATCACGAGCATTGTGGCATTAATATTTTTTTAGTCTAAAAAAGTTTTAAAAAATATCCAAAAAATTCAAACTAATAGAAAATACTAGAAAATAATATTCTTTTCCATTAGTGACTACTATAAATCAAATTATCGAACCCCCTAAGTTATGATCATGTATTGCTGTCTAATCTGAAGCTATATAAATTTTATTTATAATTAAATTAATTTAGATGCATATATTAAACAAGTTAAAATATCATAAATTTTATAAAATACAACCATAATTATAACTTATAAACTATCTATTAATATGAAATTTAAGAAAATAAAGTTTATACTAATCACTCAATCATTAAGTAAGTTATACATTGCAATTTCAATATAACATGTTTTATTATGATAATATAGTAAAACACAAAGCAACTGGATATTTATGATTTACTTAAAATGATGATAAATTTAAGTAACTATTTTACAAAGATCAACAAGATTTTAATAAAAATTATGATTTTTAAAACCTCAAATAGTTGATCTAGCCTCAAAATGTGTAGATTTAAAATAAAAAAAAGGTACTCATAATAAAAAGAGCATATAATCATCATTTCTAAGTTATATTTAAATAATTTAAAAAAATACAAAATGCTCACCTTAGTAGAGTTGTATATGATTTTCAAGACTATATTGATAAAAAAAAGTATTTTTGATTCCTTGGAAGTGAAATAGGTATTAAGAAAGAAAAAATGTAGCATATGATATATTTGGAAGGAGGAAGAAAGAAGGAAAATAGGAGAAAAGAAAAAAAAAACTTTAAATATAGTAGGCTGATATTTTGACCGATTTTTATAAAATATCGGCTGATATATTAGTTAGGACAGATAATTTGAAATACTGGTCAATAATAGCCGATATTTTGGGACTTCTTGATAGGGTGATACCAAAACTGATAACAATAAATTATTGTACCGGTATGGAGCGATGCCGATTCATATCGGTCGATAGGAACCGGTATTGGCCGAGAATTTAAACCATGGCCCAGATCGTCATAGTAACTAAGGTATGGATGACAGGCCGCCAAAAATAATATAGCGGACTCAAAGTCACCCTCAGTCAAATACTCATATAATCCTAATTCCACACATGTGCACCACATTGTCCTTCTTGAAATCACATCAAATCGTAGGGGCAAGGCCCCACTAGGGGAGATCATTTGATCTTAACCATTCATCAAAATGACATATAATTTATCTAGGTGACAATGCAATGTTACACATCAATATATTGTTTAAAATCTACCTCTGAATGGAATTTAGGAAGGACAGATAAACTCTTTATGTTTAATTTATTCTAAATACGAGATAGTAAAAATGCATTTAACCTATGGGTTGCAGATAACACATCTTGGAAAGAGGAAAAGGAGGGTCAGAGTAAGAGCCATTGAGGATGGCCCTAGTAATAAGCTTGTTTGCAGCCTCTGTGGTATGTATTCCATCCCAGCTCACATACTTGTGTGGGTCAGGACATGCCCTTGCAGTCAAGTTTTTACCATCGATAATCTTGCTGTTGCCACAGTATAGTTGTGGGTCGTAATTATAACGTCCCTCACCAAATCCACAGCAAGCCTTGGTCCCATACAAAAGCCCTGTAGAAGAAGACGAAAGTAGGATTAACACTCACTCCTTGAAGAAATAAAGAAGAAGAAGTACAGCAAAAGCTTGTAATCAACAATCAAATCACACAAAGCAAACCCACAAGGGAAAATTTACAAAAAAAAAAGCCTTTTTTTGTTTATAAGTTTACAGGGACAGAACTATAGAGAAGGGGAAATTTTATGTACTTTTTACATGTGACCCCTCCCACATTCTCCCCAAGAATTTTCTTTCAGAAAGTGGTAGCCCCAAAGAAAAAATTTCTGATAAGTTCAGAGAGAAAAGCCATAAGAAAGCTCGATATAATTACCAAAGTATTGTTGGGTTATGTCTTGTATTCCGGTTTAGCCGGATCGGTCGTCTGGGTTAGCCAGAACCGAGACTCAGGGTTAGGGGTATTTTAGTCATTATGTATGGGTTTTCTTGGTGGCCAAGAAAGCGGGAACTATATATATTGATGTACTGTAACCCTAGATACTGAGGGGGATCGAGATGGGATCATAGTAGATGAGTTCTCTCCTCCCGTGGACGTAGGCAAGATTGCCGAACCACGTAAAACTGCTGTGTCATGTGTGTGATTGCTTGATGGTGTATTTGCTTGCGTAGATCGTGATAGATCTGTTGATCACGAGTTGTTTCCGTTGCGCCGCTTTTCCCAACAAGTATCTCTAAATCAAAAGCTAGTGTGTTTCTAATCCAATGGACCAATCCAATAACATGAAGTAGAAGACAAAGCCCAACAAGTTGAATGATGAAGTGAAAGATGCTGCAGCTTACCATGGTGCCTAGGGTGGTGAATGAGCTCAAGCTTAACTGAATGGGTGTCAACGTAAATGACAGATGCATCTGGAAGGAGAGCACGAGCTCCCTTGAGCTTCTCTTTCAACATGGCATTGTAGTCCGAAACTGCATTGTTGTAGGACACCATGCATCCATACATGTCCAGGTCCGAATTGTTGTGGGGTAACTGAACCAAGAACGCCGGATAACATCCAATGGGTGCCAGATTCAACACCATAAATATACGCCCACCTTCTCCATACAATGCCTGCCATGCAATTCCTTCCAATCATATCCTCATAACATGCTGGGCATACGTTTGATAGACAAATGGGATCATGCATTTTATGATTAGATCATTATTGAATCAATCTGACCCTTGATTGATGAATATGCTTATTTAGCCATAAAAATATGTCCACTTAGTACTCCAAAATTTACATGCCTATCAGTAACATTTGGCAATCATATCATCACAAAAATCTAGCTGAGAAAACCAACTTTTGGCAATTGTAAAGTCTCAAGAATTTGAGCCATATGAGATTCCCATTTTTGAGGATTTCCAGGTCTAAGAGGAGGATATAAAATTCTAAAATCTATGGATTCCTCACATGTTACAACATACGACCTAAGGAATTCTCAGCTATATAGATTGCCAGTGAGAAAAACCATATTCTGAGGGTAGTAATGGGGAATGCTCAAAATCGACAGATTCCTCACTTGTTATCAAATGTAACCTTAGTGATGTTGGAAATTATGGAGCTAGACGGCCAAGAGAGCACTCACCTTGACGGTTTCGACAATTTGAGAAGTCAGCTGAGGAAAATACTGCTTTGCGCCCTCTATGCCAATGTCAGCCACTTTGGATGTGAAATCGTTTTGGCCGATATCCAAAGTATACAGCGATTTCCCAAACACATCAGGTGGAGGAAGATATCCTGGTCATTGTTTAGGTTGACAGGGATATATTTGTCATCTAAAAATGTCAATGGCACATTTTAACAGGAAGATGTAGATCAATCTAATTGAATGTACATGCTACGTTGACCCCACACGTGCATCGCTGCTGGACCTTATGGTGAATAGTGAGTGATCCTTACCATTGGTTGGAGGATGATGACTTTTGAGAGGAATGAATGCAGAATGAAATGTTTAGTTAAAAAGAAAATAGAAATGGAGAGTTGGCATTAGGTGGGCCGAGTCCTCCCTCCATCTGAAACCAATGATCACTCCATCAATGTGGCCTTTCGATGTTATCCTTCAGCAGTGTGGCATATGTAAATGGTCTTTGTTTCTTCTTAGAATTTTTGCCAAGAATTTATAATGTTAGGATTCTTTGGATAGGATGTGACATGTTGTCTTCCGACATTTGCAAATGTCATGTTTTTTCATAAATATGATAAAATTTCAACTAATGAAAATTTCTTAAATGACCTTTGGAATTTAGAAATTTCAACCCCTTAACTTTTTTGTGGAATTCTTGAATGCTCAACTATAATGAAGCATTTGGGAATTCCTTGAATTCTACCATGCTGTAGAATTTTAAAATTCTTTAGACATCAATTTCATGAATTCCAAAAAGGGAATAGGTCTTATGAGACCCCAACAAGGGAAAATAAGCTTGTTTCATACAAAGAGAAATCTAGGGATTGATTCTTCAGTAGTTAGGTGAAAAAAAAAAAAAAGAGATACCCAGCCAACTAGGCGGCCATTTGTTCTCATGATATGAAGTGTCCCGATAAAGCATGTACATACCTTTCTTATGAAGTTGGACAACTTCAGCCTTGAAATATTTCATTTGGTTGAGTTGAATGGCCAAGGAAAATGGGCTGAGCCCACTAACAAAGAGTGAAGTAGTTGGAATAAGCACTGTTGACGCCAATGTTGCAAAGTTGGCACCATGTTTGAAGTTTGGATTGATTGATTGTAGATAAGGGCTAAGAAATGGCATTCCAAGTGCCTGAGCTGTATCATAATACCAATAACAACCCAAGTAATTAATTCATGGAAAATAAAGAATACGAGTGCAAAGGCTCAAAATCGGATAGTAAGGCTAACCTCACCCCACCTATGCACATGCTTGGCTGCACTGAATTGTGGGAGGCACACCAAAAGAATTGAGATTATCTGAGTATTTGCCCAACGGGCGGACGGTGAGTAGTCCACCCACTGTCACTGTGGGGTACCACACCGAGGATCCGAACTCACACCAAAAGCAATTACTACTTTGGATTGTCTCTCTTCTATGATGATGACGATGAGATGGTTCTGTGATTCGAAGGACCCTCAAAAGAGTCAAATGGCCTGTCATCATTCATTCAGAAGATAATGTATGTGTCAAGATCACTATGGGTCCCACTATCCAGCCATCATTGACTGTGCATGGCATGCCAACCAACACCGTTTTATTTTATGAAGGGACCCTGCAACTCGGACAGAGAAACACTGAACAACCCACATCTCTGTGAGTGTGATGTGAATCCAGATCCCCTTGAGGCTTTATCCTAGAAAATCCCTGAGTGGAAATTCACAGTAGGCCCACCTATTGAAATCCAAATTATATGTAGGGATGGTAATAATATATATATATAGTTATTTCTTATTAAAAGAATAAACATAATCATGTGATTTAAGTGGTATTGAATGTTGATGGAAGTGGGGAAAATGTGTGCGTATATATATTAAAAATTTTAACTATTAAATTCGACTTGCCCAACTAAAACGGAGCGGGTTTGGCATCGCATACCAATAATCCGTCATGGAGCAAATTAGGTTTGGATCAGATGATAAACTTAAGATCCCAATGCCATCGTTAAGGATATGAACTGTCTTCAATTTTACATCAACCGGAGTTCCTTTACCATTGATGTTAAAATTGATGTTATCGTCATGTATGTGGAGGGTATTTATTTTAAGCCGTTTCTAGTTAACTTAGGATTTCTATTGTTTAAAACTTTAGAAGATCCAGAGCGTAATGTCGGTCAGGGGTGGACCCTACTGCTTTTCAGCAGCGGACCCCTGCAATAATTGGTGCGTTGAGTTGCATATCATACCAACCATCCATTTTTTAAAATGACGGAGGATTTGGTGAAGGTCCCCGTTATTATAAAGGGGCAGGGCCGCGAGTAAGGTAAAAAGGAAATTTTGCCTCTCGAGTCTTGACTGACTGCCAACAGCCATTCAAATCCAACTGTCCAAGTGCCCTCTTTTCTGGTGCTGGCATCGATCACCCTGGGCCCAATTCCCAAAACAACATGTTCGAGCTATGCAATGGACTAAAATGAGATCATGTTATGGGTCCAAAACACTCATTAGACCGGCACCGGCTCTTAGATCGAATCCTTGTTCCACTTGGGCCTTTTTTAGTCAAGCTTTTGTCGAGTGGCACAGCCCTCCACACCTACATTTTTAAATAGAATGGGAACTCCCACTGTCCCACACACTGACACACACACCAATGGTCGACCTAGCTCACACAACTTTTATGAGCCAGGAAAGACTTGCTTGGATTTAGGCCACCCAGTTCTTATCGATCAGCTTGCATGGACCTTGTCAGAAATCAGCGAAAGAAACAAGTGGCCTACAATAGACAAAACAAATCCCTGGAAGTCACATTCATCTCTCAGGATCCCAATTTTAGATTTAGACCCCGCTTAAGTCTCATCTTCTTAGAATCATATCAACCAACACACAGACTTCAGATCTTTAATGAATGGATGAATGAATGAATGGACGTAGTGAAAAATTGATTACCAAGGAAGTCGATGACGAGCCTCCCATCGGTAGCACGACCAGAGGGTCTTTTGAAGTAGGTCATTCCAAATGGAGAGGACTGAGCCGGAAATGCAGCGTAGAATCCACCAGTATCTGAATTAGAGTCCCCAAAATTGAAAATAGCCTGCAACTGGCACTTTGCTGCACTCATATCCACTATGCTTCCCGCCAGTACCACCAACCCCCACACCACCCACTTTTTCCATCCACCCATCTCTCTCTCTCTCTCTCTCTCTCTCTCTCTCTCTCTATTGCAAATGGTAGATGTGAAAGTTTGGGTTAACAGATTTCTGTATAATAGTTTTTGCACACATTGATGCTGTGTGTGCTCTTATTATATAGAAAAAGTAGTTACAGAGTATAAAAGATAAGATACAGAATCTTAAAAATAAGTGGGAGGAAAGTTGGATATTATTGTTATCTGTTGAGATAGGAACTTGACTGGGCTTTGAATCTTTCTCCTCAACAGAAAAGAGAGCAGTCAAATACCGACGCCACCAAGTGGTACATTGATAGGTGGAATGGATTTTGTATTAGGATGTGTACAAAGTTACTTTCATTTATTTATATTATTATTATTATTATTATTATTATTTTTTTTTTTGGTGTGAGTATCTCTGAGCTCTTTGAGTCAATAGGACTGACCCCGGATATGACGCTGCTGAATCCACACAAATATGGAATAAATTTAGAGCAAACAAATGCAGAATGCTACTAAAACAACTTCCAGATGGTATATTATGTTGGTAACAGCAAAATTCTGTGATTGACGCACAACCACGTTACAAGCATGCAAATATGATCAACCAATCCTATACGTGGAATAAACATAGCAAAATTTATGTGATTCGGTTTTCCTACTTCCACTATCAAAGATGGTTGATATATATATCCCTAATTTAGATAACTTCTCCTTTAGATAGGGCTTAAGAAAATCTTATGTAAAGACATTGCATTCAACCCAACACACCAACTGTTTGTTTTGTATGTTCCTTATTTAATGGTCATTTTAATTTAATTAATCAAATAAAAGTACTGTATATATTATCAAGTAGACCAACATGTTTGATCAGTTTTGGGATCTTATATAGGTGAAACATACCTAAACATGTGGTTTCTCAATGTCCATGTGGCCCCCATCAATATCATGTGGCCGGTCATTCTCCAAGAGAGGTAGCAAATTTTGATTACGTTGTAGACCACCCCTACAAAGAAAGAAGTGATTTTCACTGGGAAAAAAGCATTTAATCAGATCCCTATACTTTAACATTCATATATATATATTAGAAGTTTATATAAGCTTTAGGGGCCTTCATAGCTCGGGTAATGTTCATATTCGAGAGCCGACTTAATTTTAATCATATATTTTTGGATAGCCCCATTATATATCTTAAAACAATATATTTTTTTAGCTCTTTTATCCAATTACACTAACGAATTCTACATATTATTTCTAAGAGCCTACCCATTTGCATTCATGTTCTTCCAAAATATTAATTTTTGATAAATTTGCAATCACTAAAGTCGAACTAATTTCAAAAGGCAGAGCCACAAAAATTCAGTGGGGTTGAGACACTACAAATCATGATGTGCCGCACAGCATGTATTTTCAACATGCTTGTAAGTGCGAGGTCCTGTGCAGACATCTTCCCACATCTCGCCTTACGTTGTGAGACAAAAGAGAGGGAAGGGAAGAGGCTTGGAAATGGCCAAATGGTCATAGAGAATCTACAAGGGTACATGGGATTACAGGGAAGTTCGAACGGTGTGATGAATGGCAGAATGTTTTAGAAAGGTGTAGGGTATTCTTGTGAACCTGAATCACTGCATGCAGCGTCATATGGAGTATTCTGACAGGCGTACCAAGTAACAATAGTGTAAAAGTGTATGGAAATTGGAATGTTTGAGAGAATGGTCTTTTAGGACAGATTTTAGCTATTGAATTGTACAGAAAGATCCATAACAGGGTAGCACTTGGCATTTTTAAGGCAAATAAGTAATTGAAGTTGTTCTTATTCAGTCAAGTACTCTCTGTGGTTAGCGTGAGTGCATAGTCATGCAGTGTGAGTCCTCAGTAGTCTTGAAAGGTGAGTGCACTGGGAAGCTCTCCCCGCCACAAATGAGGAAGATTTTGTTTATTATTATTATTTATTTATTTATTTTTTCTGTTTTGTTTTACTAAGCCAACGGGATGAGGACCCATGAGAGACCCAGTCATATAGACAGAAGCCTACTATCACAAGAAGAGAAACCCATCTATGGTAAAAGAAGCCCACTCCTACAAGATCAGGAATTAAGGGATCCAACCCTATAAATAATTATGTGAAAAACGGAGTATCCAACCAAATGAAGTACCCTTTTTCTCCATGAGGATGATTTCTTCGAATGTGATTGTGCAACTTATTTTCCACGGGCAAAATGGAAAGTCAAGATCTGTTAAAATCCTCCCCATTTTAATTATCGGTACTGTAGCATTTTTTCACCTCATAAATCCATCAAAATCAAACTTGTTTTTGGTAGTTTAATAGAAATCAGAGTATGGAAACACCCCACCCACCCCAAAAAAAGGCTTCTGGAGAAGAGAAAACACAACTTACCTCTTCTACAACATTACACAAACTGCTCCTTACATACGTTTATTGACATCAATTCACATATCTTATTATACGTGTGTAACATTTATGCATAATTGAACACATTTATTTCCGCTCATTTGCACATCTTATTTATTAATGAGATTTAAATTTAGTGTGTAAATGAGATAATTTTTAGAGTAAGGCCCTGTTTGGATGCACAAGAAAACATAAGAAAGTAATATTTGTAAAATAAAATCTTTTATTTTTTTAAGAAAAAAATCTTGTACATTTAGTAACCTAAGAAAAATGTAAAGAAAATTATTTTCTTTCAAAAAGCTAAATATTTTTTCCTATAGCTTCCCATATGAAAACTTTCTACAATATAAAAATCTTTTAAAATCAGGTTTATAAACTAGTAAAGTAAAGTAAAGACTTTTCTCCACCAAATCTATTATGATGTATTTGTTTTTATGTATGGTGAAATCAAGTAAAGGTAAATGTCACATTACAGTAAAAGTGGGGCTAGTAAAGGTGAGATAAAGTATGTATGAGGTAAAGTGGAAGAGAGTGGTAAAGTAGTTTTTTTTACTTAACTTTACTTTATTACATTTTACTGTAGATTTATATGGTAATAAAAATTCACTTGTGATAAAGTTTGTAGTAAAAAAGTGGCGGCTAGACTCTACTTTACCACACAACTTTTTCATCTAAACATGATGAAGGGATAATATGTTACATTTAGGTGAAGGCATATTTGTACACATGTGTGGTAAAGTAAAATAAAGGTTGATGTCACATTATAGTAAAAAGTCGGGTAAAATAAGGTGAGATGAAGTATGTGGTGAAGTAAAGTACGGAAAATAGCTGAAAAATAGTTACTTTTTTGTATTGACTTTACTATACTTTACCATAGTTTTATGTGTAAGAAAAGCAGCTTATGGTAAAAAAAAATATGGCAATTAAATTAAACTTTACCACACTACTTCTTTCATCAAAACATAGTAAATTACGTATAAATTAAAGTGCTTAATAAGAAATTATTCTAATAATGAACTTTTTTATGAACAATAACATTCATTTGTTTTTATCTTGAATTTTTTAAGGGGGGGTTTGGTAACAAGATATCATAAAAGATTATATGATTTCGTATGTTACATTATGATAAAATCTACCTACCTAAAAATTAGGTGTTTTGCTAACTTAGAATGTATTCTACAATATATAACTTTCTACTAAAAATTACAAGATTTCTTTTTCTCCACATCCTTGTAGGGGCAAATATTGAGGAAATGAATATTTGAAAATACTACCAAACATCATCATTTAATATGATACTATTTTGTTCTAAAATAATGAAATCTTACAATATCCAATTTTATTAATATTACATTTTGTATTCATCTAAACACCCCTTAATATATATTGAAATGTGTAGCACCTTCCAAACAACTCAATTTAAAATTTATAACATTCTTCAAAAGTTGTCAAACAACAAAAATATCACAATATTTTAATATTACACTATTTTATTCCGTACTGCTTTATTCTTGTAATGTTTAAATCTGTAAATTTTTATTCTGTAAACTTCTAGATCAGCCCTAATTTTTCCATTTTTCCATTAGGAAGGGGAGAAAATTTTTCACACACAACTTGCCTAAATTGGTGCCAGTGCGACCTTTTCTTGAGACAACTTTTGATATCAAATCTTCTGCATGGCTTTATTTTTTACAACTCATATGAACTTCAAATTCTTATTCTAAATTGTTCGTATTTTTTAGAGGATTTTATGGAATAGAAAACCCCCTATATGCCCACTGCATGAAAAATGACCCAGTAGAGTTTATTGCACATAATAGGTCTATGGGTCCTTTTTCTTGCAAATGTTTTTTTTAATAAGTGGGGAGGATAGACAATAGTGTCGTTTTCCCTCTATATGAGTGATGTGGAATTTATTTCAATCCATTAAAAATTGCAAGTGCACAATGGTCTTGTTGCGACAACAGTAGTTACAAGTCAAACCCACAGTGAGCTTTTCCAAGTTAATTAATAAAAATCAGCATTTTTTCTTAGAAAGGAAACAAGATTTTGAGAGTAAGCAAATAAACCATTTTTAGGCAATTAGTTAAACAATTTTGTCTCAAATTATCTCAGATCTGCAATGATTTTAATCCGCATAATTTGCCTATCACAAAGCACAAGTTTTTAAAATTTGAACTAAAGCAAAAACCTTCTTCACCTCATTAAAATTGAAATCATCTAAATATCACATATCAATCAAACATTGACTATCAAAGAGTTTAAATCTAAGCATAGTCCATTAAGAAAGCATACATGATTAAAAACTAATTCAATAGAACTAAAAGTAGAAGTTGTCATAGACATGAAGACAGATTTATTATTATCATTAACCATGCATTAAGCAAAGACAATTATACTACTAATTGAATTGCATAAAAAGATAGTAAATCATTTACTTAACTTCATCAATATCCTAATCTAGCAGTCTACTCCTCCATAGTAAAAGAACTTCTAAAATTCTTTATTATTAAAAAGAGGGGAGAGAGAGAGAGAGTAGAGGGAGAAAAGGAGAGCTTTTCTTATTGAATGAAAGGTGTACATAAAAGGGGGGGAGGAGGATCTTATTTATAGAAGAAGATTGCTTCCTCCCCAAGCAAACCAATATAGCAAAACTCTAGCTTTCCATATCTAATGTGGGCCCCATGGTGGGCATCCACTAATAACAATATTTTATAACACTCCCCCTTGGATGACCACCATTCAATAATAATTGTCTCATTAAAACCTTGCAAAGGAAAAACCCAATGGGATAAAAACCTAAGCGAAGGAAAAAGAGTACAACATTTTTACAAAGTTATTGAAATGGTGTTGGACGTGCATAATGCTGCCTCGTTAAAACCTTAACTAGGAAAACCCAATGGGATAAAACCTAGAGAAGGAAAAAGAGTACAGCGCACATATGTCCTAATTGATAGGCTTCAAGGTATCTATCTAGAATCTGTTACTCCCCCTGACGATAATACCCTTTACATTGTTTGATGATACACTTTCCGCATGCCGATCTCATATACAAGCCTTTGAAATGTTGACTTTGGTAATGACTTTGTGAACAAATCAGCCAAGTTGTTGTTTGAACGAACTTGCTTGACTTCGATCTCATTGTTCTTCTAAAGCTCATGTGTGAAGAAGAACTTTGGTGCAATGTGCTTTGTCTTGTCACCTTTAATGTACCCTTCTTTAATTTGTTGAATACATGCCTCATTGTCTTCATAGATAATACTCGGGGTACCTGTACTGAGAGGCAATTGACAAGAACTACGAATATGCTGAATTAAAGATTTTAGCCATACACATTCCCTACTAGCTTCATAGAGGGCTAAAATTTCAGCATGGTTAGAAGAAGTAGCTACCAAAGTGTGTTTACTAGAGCGCCAAGAAATAGCAGCATTACCATTGAGAAATACATAACCTGTCTGTGATCGACCCTTATGAGGATCAGATAGATATCCTGAATCTGCATATCCTACAAACTTGGAATCTTTACAATAAAAGAGTCCTAAATCAATTGTACCACGTAAATAGCGTAGGATATGTTTGATACCAGTCCAATGCCTTTGCGTTGGCGCAGAACTATATCTAGCAAGTAAATTCACTGAAAAGGAAATATCCGGTCTAGTACATTGTGCTAAATACATTAAAGCATCAATAGCACTCAGGTATGGTACTTCTGGACCCAATACCTTTTCGTTTTCTTCAATTGGACGATATGGATCCTTGTTTATGTCTAAAGACCGAACAACCATGGGAGTGTTTAGTGGATGTGCTTTATCCATACCAAAGCGTTTCAGTATATTCTTGGTATAATTAGATTGATGGACTACTACTCCACTAGAACTTTTCTCGATCTGCAGGCCGAGACAAAATTTTGTTTTCCCAAGGTCTTTCATCTCAAATTCCCTTTTCAAATAATCAGCAGTTATTTCGAGCTCTTCTGGAGTCCCGATTAAATTTATGTCATCGACATAAACTGCCACTATTGCAAAACCTTTTGAGGATTTCTTTATGAAGATACATGGGCAAATGAGATTGTTTTCATATCCTTCCTTAGACAAATATTCACGGAGACGATTGTACCACATTCTTCCGGATTGCTTCAATCCATACAATGATCGTCTCAATTGTATTGAGTACGTACTCTTGGGCTTTGCTTCAGGCAAAGTAAATCCTTCTGGGATTTTCATATGAATTTCTATGTCTAAGTCCCCGTACAGATAAGCGGCCACAACATCCATGAGTCTCATATCCAAATTTTCAGAAACCGCTAGACTTATCAGATATCTGAATGTCGTTATATCCATAACAGGGGAGTATGTTTCCTCATAATCAATCCCAGGTTTCTGCAGGAAACCTTGTGCCACAAGTCTTGCCTTGTATCTAATGATTTCATTCATTTCATTCCTTTTCCTTACAAACACCCACTTATAATCTACAGGGTTAATACCTTTTGGGGTTTGTACTATAGGTCCAAATACACCATGTCTATTGAGAGACTCTAACTCTGCTGTAATAGCAGTTTCCCATTTTGGCCAATCTTTTCTTTGTCGACATTCATTTATAGTACGTGGTTCTGTATCATCATCCTCATGTTCCATTGATATATGTGTAGCTACCACATATGCAAATGCGTCATCGATGACAATTCTTTTTCGATCCCATCTCTCTCTTGAATAATTGTAAAATATAGAGATCTCTTCATTATCCGGTACCGGTGCCACTTCAGGGGCTTTTATAGTCTCATCAAGGACTTTCGTCATTCTAGAGAGAGTGGATTTTTCCATAACTTCTTCGGGAGCGTTATGACCCTCTTCAGGAGGAAACTCTTCAGGAGTGTTATGTGTATCTTTGGGAGGATATGATGATTGTATATTTCTCCTTTTCCGCGGAGCTATATCTTTTGAACCTACAGGTCTGCCACGCTTCTGGCGTATTACAGACTCTTTTGTTGCCACTTTTTGACTTTGTCCTACAGGGACATTAAGTCTAGCAGGTGCATTCATAGCTGGAATATGTGACTTAGTTACCTTTGCTGCATCGTTAAATGCATCAGGTAATTTATTTGCAATTTCTTGTAAGTACACAATTCTACGGACTTCATAATCACATTGTGAAGTACGTGGGTCTAAATGAGACAAAGTGGAAGCATTCCACGTTAGTTCACGCCGTTCTTCAGGAACGGGTTGTTCTGCAGGAACAATACGTTCTTTACTGTTCTGCTCAGCAACAAGGAGACAAGAGATCAGTTCTGAGTATTTGGAGAAACGTCGTTCACGGTACTGCTGTTGCAGGATTACATTTGTTGCATGGAAAGTGGACAGCGTTTTCTCTAACATCTGCTCTTCTGTAATCGTTTCCCCACACAATCTTAACCGGGAAACAATGTTGAAAAGAGCAGAGTTATACTCAAATACCGATTTGTAGTCCTGAAATCGCAGGTTTAGCCATTCATTCTGAGCTGTTGGTAATAAGACCATCTTCTGGTGATCATATCTATCCTTCAGGGATTTCCAAAGACCTGCTGGGTCCTCCTCTGTGAGGTATTCATTCTTAAGGTCATCATGTATATGATGACGTAAGAAGATAAGTGCCAATGCCCTATTCTCCGGGGATTCTTTATTACCTTCTTTTATCGTCTCTCCAAGCTTCTTGGATTGTAAATGTAATTTTGCATCCAAGTACCAGGATAAGTAGTTGTCCCCGGTAATGTTAAGGGCTTTGAATTCAAGTTTGGTTAAGTTCGACATTTTGCAAGAGCTGGAAAAATATATATATATATATGATCATTAATATGCAAAAGATAAAATACAAATAAAAAATTGTAAGGCATTCAGAATAAATTAAGGGGTGAGCCATATCAGATCAAGTTTGCCAATTCAAAATTGAATAACATCATGTTATCAATTTTAATAATCCAAAAACAAACAGTTTTTAACAAGGCTCCTGGCTTGATTTGGAACTGCAGGTTCCTGATTAGAACTTCAGGTTCTATCAAGGCTTCGGGCTTGATGTTATGGCATATTACTTTTGTTTCTGGATCGAAATATCAAACTTCAGGTTTGATTAGGAATGAATCTTCAAGTTCATATTATGGATCTGAGAACTTCTGGTTTCAGATTTTAATAATCCACGGAACTTCTGGTCCGGATTTAGAAAAAAACTTCTGGTTCTTACGGAACTGCAGGCCCGTATTAATATAGAACTTCAGGTTCTTATTTATGAACTATTCTTGATCTCCCTTTGTTAAAGATAATAATAATAATGAATAAATAAATAATCATAACATAAACAATTTATTAAACAAATAAAGGAATATAAATAATGAAAATTATGTTACCGTTAGATCTACCTTCTTTCACGTGTATCGTGTAGATCTGCTTTTGAGCGTTTTGAAAGTTCAAACGGATCGGCGATCGGACTTTGGATGCACAAGATATCGTATAAAGAAGATTGATACCTTTGATTTTCTTAAATAGTGTTGACTGGATGTACTACTCCTTGCTTTTCTTCTCACGTAGGACGATGCAAGACAACACAGTAAGGTTTTCTGTTGTACGTGAAACCAGGAGAAGAGTCTCTTGTAAAAGTGACTTTTATGCACGTAGATCGAGTAGGGGGAAAGAAAATAATAATATAAAGAGAATAAGGAATGGTGGGTAGGCGTGGAACTGGAGAAAGAGAGGAGAGTAACAGTGGATAACGTGTGATAACGTTAATGTCCTCTCTCACACGAATATCAAGGCATCGTGCTGATAACGTATTAAAAAGAGGGGAGAGAGAGAGAGAGAGTAGAGGGAGAAAAGGAGAGCTTTTCTTATTGAATGAAAGGTGTACATAAAAGGGGGGGAGGAGGATCTCATTTATAGAAGAAGATTGCTTCCTCCCCAAGCAAACCAATATAGCAAGACTCTAGCTTTCCATATCTAATGTGGGCCCCATGGTGGGCATCCACTAATAACAATATTTTATAACATTTATTAAATTATCCAGATGATTATAATGGATCTCTTAGATTTCTCTCTTCTACTCTTAATTTTTGGAATAGGGCTTCGAAATACCCAAAAATTATCCTTGAATACCTTTAATTAGAGAGAGAAGATAATAAAGGGAAGAGAGGGGAGGAGAGAGGGAGCCAATTTAAGCATTTTACATTGCCTCACCTTTGGCTCCTTTTTATAATTTTTCCAATCCCACGTTTATTGAACTTAGTCTCCTTTCTGCAGAGTTTTGACTTATGAGGTAAGTTAGAGAAAATATTCCTTATCATCAATTTGAATTGAGATCGTATGAGATGAAAGCTTCTAGAAACCTTAGCTGATCTTCAGATGAGGTCCCACATTTGATGTGCAACAAAGAGTGGATTTACCTACAATCCCGTCCAAAAATGTATATAAAACTTTTTGGACCCATAACTTAGTCAAGTTAGCTATACTCGCGCACTCTTGGATTCCACGAACATCTACTCTGAAAGAGATTTCCAACGGTAGGTCAATTGTGATGATCTGATTGTTAGATTAAGAGTTATGACCGATTTAAAATAGGTTGTTCTGAGAAAAACAAAAATTACTTTTAAATTTCAAATTGCAATGGATCCTATCTCTGCACAATTTTTGGATTTGCAAGGGGACCAATTGTAGTTGATTCAAACTCTTCATCTTTTATCTCCCTCTACAATAATTTTCTTTAAATTAATTAATCGATAATTAATTTAGATCTACATCTAGTACTGTGGGTTCTGCCATGTGGAATAGTTCTTCTACTTGAATAGTGGGCCCTATGAGAGGTCTTCTACCGCAGTTAGGACTCTTCAGCTAACATGATGAGTAGACCCCCTCTGAAGTATGTATGTGGGGTGCTCTTAGCCAATTCAATAACATGCTTCCTTGCTCTAGTTTAACAATGTGGGTCCTAAGTCTTAGTGTTGATGCAACTAGAACTCTGCTCAAAATCCTTCCCTGGGTTTTGTGGGTCTTATATCATTTCATTTTTTGGACAATCTAGCTCAAGCAGTGAAGTATTAAAGAGCCTTGGTCAAACTCGGAGCCTTCCAGAAAGAGTCCTAATCCAACTAGGAATCTTTCAAAAAATTGAAAAATTGTATAAAATATTAAAATGATGCATAAAATATGTATAAAATGCTTAAATTCCAATGTTAAGATGAAAATAGATGGAACAATGAATTTCTATGTTAAATGGTGCATTTAACCTAACTATGCCATAATTTATCCTAAAGTGATACTTAAATTATGCAAATGCATGAACTTAACAATGAGCGACGCTATTGTCACTACTATCTTCTTCTTCCCTTCTTTCTTCTTCTTCTTGTTCCTCCTCTTTCTCCATCTTTGGTGATCGGAGTCATCGTGGCCAAGGGAAGGGGAGCCGAGGAAGTGGTTCATGAACTCGGAGAGAAAGGGGAGGCATGGAACTGCCGCATCATCTCCTTAACATTTGGCTATCATCATAACCTCCATTTCTTCACCGCCAACATCATCACTACTTATTACCTACTCTAATCACCCACACAACCCGCTGCCCACCTTCACCCAATCCTTTACACAAACTTGGCAGAAAGGTAGGTGTTGCCACATAAAAAATCTTATCAACACAAGGGTTTACAACTGAGAAAGTGCATAAAGAATTCAACATTCACTTAGTTCAAGCCAAGCTCACATAAGGATTCCAAGTTATATAACCCTATGGATTTGAGGACACAAAATGAAGTGATGCTACTGCATGGTTAAGTGGATAAAATTCATACAAAACCCAATGCAAGAGATATCAATGATCTTTAACTCAAAATTATGGGGACACTATACAAAATGGTATCTCTAGAAGACCAAATTTGTTGAAGTTCATATGAGGAGCTCAAAATATGCTCAAAAGAAACTCTTCAAAGTTTCAAGAGCATTCGACTTCATTCGGTTGTTCGAAAAGAGCACCAAGACTAGTAGCCTGTAACTCAAATTCTGGAAGAAATTAAATGAAGTCTTGTCTCCAGATAGCCAAATTGATTAAAATTCATCTAAAGATCTTAAAACAGGCTCAAGAATGATTCCTCCAAGTTTCAAGCTAATTAGGCTTCGTTTGATTGGAGAACTCATAAGTTGCCAATAACCTTAAGTATATTGAGTAAATTACATTTGGTCACTGGGACACTAAGTAAAGTGCCACTTTTGGAAAGCAAAACATGATGAAACTCGTACAGCAACCTCAAAACAATGTTAAAAGGCTTCCCTTAAATTTTTATGAAGATCAAATATCATTTAGGCCTTAAACCATCAATGTTCGAATACCCTACAACGACTGAATGCCTGCAGTGTCTGAATTTCTTGTAACAACCAAATGTCTATAGTGTTTGAATTCCATGCAGGGACCAAATGCCTACACTGTCTAAACACTTTGCAGTATCCAAATGCCATGCGATGTTTGAATTCCTTGTGTACACTACCATCTGCGAGGCAGTTTGGATAGTTTTCTACTTCAATTCAAAATGCAACCTCTTGGAACCACTCCAACCACTTCCAAGGTCTATAAATAACACCCTTCACCCCTTTGGTAATGCATCGACCAATCAACCAACTGGCACTCATTCACCACATTCAAGGAGATCCCGTAGCATCTTCAAGCATCCAAGACTCTATAGCTAGAATTATCAAGAACACTTCTTCCTTCTTCACCAATACAAGGTGAGAAATGGTTTGGAAGGAAGAGAGTCTTTCTGTAACACTCTAGCAATTCATGAAAGTCTTACACTTATGCCATTTAAGAAAATCTTGGCCTATAGGGAGAAGAAGACGATAAACTTTCTTTTCTTTGGTTCTACCTAAGGGTAAAAAGCCATTTCAAAGGTTGTGAAAAGAGCTTCTATGGTATCATTCTGACTCTTAAACACACGGAGTTAGGATGACACAACATTGGCTATTTGTTGGTATAAAAACCATTTGCCCTTTTGGATTTTGCACAAGATGCGATCCATAACAAAAGGTACTAAAGATTAAAAGTGATTCTTAGTGTTCAAATCATCCTACAAAGTGTATAAACTTCAGAACCAAAAAATAAGGCAACTCTAGGAGCAACTTGAAGGAGAAAGAAGGAGAAATAACGTAAAAAGTGACACAGTCCTGCAATGTTTAAATGCCAGTCACCCATTTTTCATGCACCATTTGCACCTTTTGTGTAAATTTTTATGTTTTCTCATTTTAACCACATCTGAGATTAAAGGGAGGGGCTATGATGTGTGAATTTTGTACAGAGCCTACATCTCCGAGATTAGATTAATGAACTCATGTAAAGATAAAAGGGATGAATGAATACACAAATTTTTTTAAAGTTTGTTCCCATTTTTTGTTTGTTCAAACTGTAGGTTAAAATAACCGCCTCGCGAGATTTTTCTACGAACAATAGGTGAGGAACTACCACACCATCTCCTTACTATCCAGCCATCATCATAACCTCCATCTCTTCACCGTAAACATCATCACTACCCACTACTTACTCTAGCCTCTATACACCCTGCTACTCACCTTTACCGAATTTAGTGATTTGTGGAGTTTTGTTCTAGTCAAAGGTGGTGGTGTCGGTGTTGATATTCAGGAATCCGGTGGTGGTGATATCATCTCTCCCTAACTCAAAAAAATTTTAAAAAAATGCAAGAAAAAAAAAACCTCAAAAACCTATTTTGTGCACTACAAATTGAGGAATCCTTTTTCGTGCAAGTGCCAACTAAAAGGAGTTTTCCCTAAAACTCTCAATTTTTTTATTTACCCAATAAATCACAAAATGTTTAATTCTAAATCTTAAATGCAAGTAGATTTTGAGATAATTAAATGAGAATTTTTTTCATGCATAATTTGAACCGTTCTATGCTTACTCGTGAAAATGGTGTCTCTAAATACATTTGTGAATTTTACGTATATAAACCCCATTTTCATATCTTCTGCATAAAAAGTAAAGGGCCCTTAGGTTCTTGACATTTTACTACAAAATCGTTAAAGATGTTACTAATTTCAATGGTTAAAAAGTTGGGACTATTACTATATGGAAGCCCTTAAGCTTGATAAATACCCCAAAGCTGTCCATCAAAAGTAATTTACGACACAGATGTTCGTACAGAAAAGGACACTAAAAAATATCAATTTTACCCCTAAACTTATAATATTCTAAAGTAGTATTGTCACAACTTGAGCCCAGAAATCGGGGGTTAGAGAAAACCTAACCAATGACACACGTACTCCTGTGCATGTACACCTAGACCTCGCCCAAATGTACACACACAAGGGATCAATCACACGTGCAAACAAGTGTACGCGGAAGCTGTACGTATCAAGGCATACTACAAGATAACAAAAGACATAATCGATTACAAAAGATTAGACTGATTACAACAATGTACAACAAAATAAAGGCTAGTCCAAAAATCAAAATACAAATATCAATCAAACCTAAAAATACAATCTACTGAAAAATCCCCCAGATAAACTCAGACACAAATGAATGGGGAGAACAAAATGATGCGAACCACTCTCAGAAGAATGGATCAAGTCCACTCTTCTAGGCCGGAGGGGGCCTCGCGCCTCTCTTGAAGTCGGGTCGACCGACGCAGGATCGGAAGAGGGATTTGAGCCTGCAACACCAAGAACAACTCATAAGTACAATGACTTAACAAAATATAAGCCCCAAGAAGATAACACGAATTGTATCTACTAATGAACAAAAGTAGTAATGCAAGGATCCATAGTGATCATGTTCATATACTAGGCAAATCGTGCATATGAAGAATTATGCTATTAGAATCATGATCAAATAAACAATCAAAGTGGCCACTACATTGGCCATATTCTTCCTTTCGAGAGCAATCGGAATGAAAACACCATCGACCGGGCCAGGGTACGCATGGGTCTCTAATTCCCGGGGTCCGGAATCCCAAGACAAGAGCACTCTGCAGAGGCAAACACACAAACTAAGCCAAAGTCAACCCTGTCGGGTATCCTGAGGCTGAGGCTTAGTAGCGCCATATATAGACAATCTCAATCAAAGCATATGATGCACATCAATCAATATCACATATAGATCGCACGGATCACAATCTATCATAATAAACGAACAAATCGGGAGTGCATCACATACTAATACTGAATACACATAACAATACGAATAACCAATGCAAAGAAGCACTGACGAATGAAAACAAATAACAAATAATCACTGAACTCAAATACTCCACAGGAGCAATGACAATTACATAATAGTGGATTGTGCCTGCCCGGGCTTCACTCTGGGGCTGCTGTATTTCCCACAGAATCGAGAGGTCCAGCGCAGAACACTCAGATGACAAAACCGAAATCGATATGCTGTGCTGTGCAAATCAAATTCACTTTGACGAATCAAGGTCAATTACAAGCCAATCCTAACCTATTTACCCAGTGCTTCTAACCGTGCATGCTGATGTAGTTTTAAGGTATTTGATACACAGTTGTTCAATCGTGGAATGTTGCATCTTATCATGAAAGTGTACCAAAATCCCTTAAACCAACACCCATGGGAAGGTGCTAAACAACTGGATAACATACATGAATGAGACACAGCCCTCGAGATCATTCATGTCATTTGGACATTCCATTGGGCACGTTCGGGTTGTCTACATTCTAGCATGGGAGTCATATCAGGTCTCTTCCTTAATCATACTCTTTTTATTCATTTCTCAGGGTCGTACGGTGTAGCCGTAGGTGAACATAAGGCTTAACCGTAGTCATCTTACCGCGTAGCCGTAATCTGCACTGCGGCGGAGCCGAGGTTCCCCAAACTATTCACCCGCATTTACGGCTCAACCGTAATTTGCTCTACGGCGCAGCCGTATCTTGTTTCACGGCTTAGCCGTAGCACATCGGGCTGCTGAGATCAAGCTGGGCCGTAGAAGAGCAGCAAATTTGCTAACTCTCAGTTATTTCAGATGTCACCCTGTATTGATCTACGGTTAGGGTTACGGTTGAGCACAGCTTAGCCGTAAAACATTTCACGACTCAGCCGTAGCACAGTTCATGGTTTAGCCGTGAGTGCGCTGAGTCAATTTCCTGAAACAGTTACAGAAATACAGAAATGGCTAACTCTCGACTGTAAATAGAGACATAAGAACAAAACTAACTCAATAGGGCTGTATAACAATGATGCATATAATAAGAGTAAGAATACACACAATCAAAGCATTACCAATAAGTGTTCAAGCTACTTGTGCTTATACTTGCCTCACAAGTGGGATTCACACACACACCAGTCGTTGCCGTGGCTCAATCCGCTGGAAACACACAAACTGACGCCCTGCTCCCTTCCTCACGAGACACAAACGAAAGAAATAGAAAGAGAAAGATAACTAGACGAGAGAGAGACAAGCAGAGCTAAAGATCATTGAGAGAGTGATGGT
The DNA here is from genome assembly GCA_037013555.1 of Sextonia rubra. Classification (NCBI taxonomy): domain Eukaryota; kingdom Viridiplantae; phylum Streptophyta; class Magnoliopsida; order Laurales; family Lauraceae; genus Sextonia; species Sextonia rubra. The sequence continues at coordinate 47,493,554 of JASUAD010000001.1, forward strand.
AGGTAGGATATTTATAAGCTCAGGATGTCCAAATTACAAACAAGTCCAAACATGTTACACAATTTCCAGTTTGAGTTAATTAACGATCCAACGAGAGCAAACGAAGTCATTTGGATCCAGAACAGTTACGAAGATCGACAAGCTCAACGAAATACACACGTTGACATCAAAATGACACAAAACTGACAAGGTCCAACAAAAGCAAAAATTACGAAAAAGGGCTCGAACTACTTAAACCAGGTCAAACTCAACCAAACTATCTATCCAAAACTCAAAGCCAAAGAATAACAAAACCAAAACACACTTAGCAAGCAAAATCGCACGTAATTAACCACTAATTCGGATTAAGTTGGGTCAGAATGTTACAAGTATGATATTGTAGGATTTGATAACTTATTAAGTGTGGATATTGAACTCTACAATATCCTAACGACTTAGGGTATTGAACCACTTAGGATTTTTTTTTCAATTCTTGCCACAAAACTATGTTTCATTTTCTTCCTTTTTGCATTTTTTGAATTTCTAGAGTGAAGCTCTTCGTTTTTCATCATCTAGAGATCATCTATTTTGATCACCACAAGAAGTATGAGGCCTCTATCTCATTTTTTAAGGCATCAATAAATCAATTTATATGGTGTAAAAACTTCTTTTCAATCGTTTTTAATGGAAATTATAAATCACATAACAAGATTTAGATCCTTAATTGTAACAAGATTTCAATCGTTTTTAATGTGAAACTTATAGGAGAATGCGTCCTTAATTATATGTGACGGATGAGGGTGTTGTGTTGATTTTGAAATTGATGGATTTTCCAATGATCTAATAGGGCTTACGCTAAGCTTGTGACATTGTAACTTATCCTCTACAAATGTATAGTAGAGCGGGATAAGTATTGAACTTGGGTATGGGTCATCCAGCCCGTAGCCTTATCTCTTTATACAACTTTGTGTGACCACACCCACATCATAAAATGTTGATGGTCTGCTCATTAAATTATGTGGGATCTAATACAAATTTTGAAATTCACGAGAGGGAAGATGATGAGAATGTCATGCTATTAATGACTAAGTATAGGCAAAAATTATATCCGTCTACCAGTCTAATTTTCCACTGTTAAAGTTTTTTGTTCTGCTTAATCATTAGATAAAATAAATTATTATGTTTAAATCTAGTAGTGGATATTGGCGTGATAAGTCACAAGAGGTACATAAATAAGGATTTCACTGTTTGATGAAAATACTAAATTGTACCCACCATCACTATAACCAAGGAATGATCCTTCTTATTATTTTGGAGAGAAGGTTTCTCACCACTAAAGTGATAATGTTTAGGTATTTATATCGGTTCCTTATATATTAATTCTCTTACCTCCATATCTTTCACCTTTAACCTCTCTAATATATATAAAGTATGTTGGTAAAACATAATTTACTTTGAATTCTTATATTTTATATTGAAAACTAAGAAACTGATAATTATTTTTTTTAAAAGCCTTTAGCCTTTTTAGGTATTTTTGTGTGGCATCATATTGTTTTTATAAATATTATAGCATAGGATTTGATGGTTATAACAGATTGTCAATCCATGCCAAGAGATGACTTCTATTTTTTATTTATAGAATCCTAATTTGTTTGATATCCTACTTCATACGAATATCGCAGGATTCAAAATCCTACTAAGTTAGGACATGGAACTCTGTGATATTCTACTTTTTTATAATATTGTATGGTTCGACATCCTACTGCTTTAGGATATTGCAAGTTTATAGGTAAAAATTGATATTTTTCGGACATCCTTTTTACGAACAGGCGTAGTAAATAACTTTTGGTGAATAGGATTTTAGATATTTGTATGATTTAAGGACTTTGGTACAATAATAATCCCTAAAAAGTTTTATATTGCCCTCTTGCTAGAACGAAAATTGGGTTGAAGATCCCTTTGAATTGAATGACCATGAATCTGTAAAACATGAGAACCACATCTCTTTCAATTAAAAATCCATCATTTGAATCAATGATTCCTCCTGGACATTACAAGTCAACTCCATTGGGTTAATGACCACCGTGAAGCATACACAGATGAATGGTTAAAGCGCCAAATTCATAATTAGCAATTTGTATAAAGGAACCCTAGTTTCGCACAAGCACAGAGGTCAAATCCAATGCAGGTAAATGGATCTACTCATTGAGCAAGTATACTGAAAAAAAATGCAAAGAATAGTATTAAAAAAGAAGCAAAGAATAGTAAAAAGGGTGAAAAAAAAAAAGAATAGCAAAGAATTCTAAGTCCTACAGCAAAAATGTGTTTATAATGTGATCGGTATTAAGGACACCACCTCTTTGAAAATGTCCTACAACAAAAATAGTGCGGTAAACTTCTAAAAAAATGGCATTATCTTTTGGTTGGTGTTTCCATATCTTTGCTTTCCATTATCAAGAAATTGTCTTGATGTACCGCCACAAAATCTACTCGAAGGTGAATTTGGGTGTGCTTGTCTTTGTTGCTTTACGGTTTCAAATAAACAAATAACCAAAACTTAAAAAAAAAAAAACGCTTTGTACATGGGCTGTGTCCCACGTGGATACACACTCTCTCCCTCTAGATGAGTGAGCTGTACACAATCTGGTAGAATCTATCTGTGGGTAGCTGTGTCATATGACTCACGAGACTTTTCTCCATCCACCAGCTTTCAAGTTACGAAAATAATGTTATGAGAATTAATTTTTACTATATGAGAATTTTAAGTGAAGTCTATTTATTATTCAATTTAAATCTTATAATATACAGGAATTCGATGATAATTACTCACCCCAAGTTTCATTTAAATTTAAATTTATTGAATCGTTGGATCGACTATGCGCCATTTCAAATAGATTAAATTTGTGAACTACGGATAAAAGGATTAGAGACATAGATTAAGGCCAAATTTGATATACGGGATAATCCCATATGAATCTTTTCATTTGACCCGGTCTCATCCCCAAATAAAACCCATAACTGAGTCCCATAAAAAGCTTTCATGGTAAGTACGTGATAACCTTTTCCACGGGATCAAAGCCCATCCTAAGTGGAATTGTAGACTTCTCTTAGATTTGTTTGTCGGCATCGAAATAGAAAGGTTTAATAACTTAAGTGGTTAAAAATAAAAATAAAAAATGAATTCCAGAATTAAGCATCAAATAGTTATTTCTTTTACAAAAGTAAATTTAAAAAACTGGAAGAGGCACTCCACAAAGTGGGACCCATCCACAACTTCCCATCACCATCCAATGCGCATGATTCAGATCACACAACGGCTTGGGGGCTGGTTGGTAAGCGTGCATTCGTTGTGGGAGTGAATCATTTACTTGACCCCACTCAAGTGCAATACACGAATCTTTTGGTAACATCTTTCAAGCTGTTAAGTGCATCGCAGTATATTCTAAAAATAAATGTCAAAGTACACTTAGAACCCAATTAGAATTTTTTGACACAAGACTGGGTGGGTTTTGAAATTTTAACAGGACTAGGCTTTTCTTCTTTCTTCCAATTAGTAAGAGTTGTTTTGATGAAAAAGAAAATCAGAATATAATATTTTTGAAAACATAATATTTCATTCTTTAAAAAAAAATCGTTTATATTTGGCTATCCAAGAATAACATTATGTTTTCTCATAAGTTTAATATTCTCTCATACAGCTCTCTTATATAGAAGGTTTTCTACAATATAAAAATCTTTCAATATGCAATTTATAACATAGTAAAATGAAACATTTATTTAAACAAATATACTATTATGTATTTGTTTATATCTGTGGCAAAGTAGAGGTAGATGTCAAGTCATATTAAAGGTGAGGTAAAGTATACGGTAAGGTAAAGTGGGAGGGTGGTAAAATTATTATTTTTTATTTGACTTTTGTTTATCACACGTTACCATGGTTTGTGGTAAAGAAAAGTTGATTTACAGTAAAAAAAAAAAAGTAGTGGCTAAATGTTACTTTACTACACTACTTGTTTATTACATCACAATAAATGTAAGGTAAATTAAAGGTGATATTAAGTATGTGGCGAAGTAAAGTGGGAGAAAATCATATAACTGTAACCTTTTGTTTTGATTTTATTTTGTCATAGTTTATCATGGTTTTATGTGGAACTTCGCTTGCAGTAAAAAAAGTCGCAGTTAAACTTGACATTATTACACTACCTTCTAATCTTAACTTGGTAAAGGGAGAATAGGTTACATCGGGGTCAAGGAATGTTTATTTACATATTTGGTAAACTAAAGGTAATACTACATTTTGATTAAATGTGGGGTAAAGTAAAGTGAGATACTACATGTGGTGAAGAAAAATAGAGGGGGAGAGATAAAGAGAGTGGTAAAGTAGTGGCCTTTTGCATACCTTTACTTTACCACACTTTACCAAATAGTTATTATAATCTGTAACACTTGCCAAACAACTCAATGTCAAATATGTTACATTATTTAGAAACTCTAAAAAAATATATATTACAATATTCAAATATTACACTATTCTATTATGTGCTATTTTATTCTTATTACAACATGCCCATATGTAACTATTTTAATCTGTAAACATCGGAATTGGCCCTAATTTTCAATGTTTTACAAAATGGTGAAAACAGAGAGCAAATGAAAAACACACATCTTTATTTCGGATACATTAAGTTTTGGCTTGTGCATTCATTACTAATATGCTAATCCTCTCTCTCTCTCTCTCTCTTTTCCTTTCTAATCCTTGCTATTATAGATCTATTTCGGAAGTTTAGGTCATCTTCAACCGCTCCCCACCATCGGAAAATAGACATTTTGTAACGACCCAGTCCCAAGAGTAATTGAATGTAAAGAATATAAGTAAGAATCTGTCCTAAACTGTCGAGGCGTCTTGGTAGTTCAACTGGTCAAGATCCCGGCTGTGCCTTGGGTGAGATCAGGGTTCGAGTCTATGCAAGGACAAAATCCCCGCTGCGTACTCTGAGAGTAAGACAGCGTCCTCTGCCCGCTCTATCAGTTAGGTGAAACAATACCTTCTCAAAAATGAGGAGACGCCCACAAAAATCAGAAAGTTAAGCGTGCTCAGTCAGAGCAATTTCAGGATGGGTGACCTCCTGAGAAGTCCAAAGCGGACAATATCTCGATGGTGCGGGGTGGGTTGTTACAGATGGTATCAGAGAGGGGATGGCTCTCCTCTGAGTAGTGGCAGGGTTTGATGCCCCTTGGGTAACCTCTTGAGTCCGCGTCCTGAATCCATCCTAAACTGTCGAAGCATCTTGGTAGCTCAACTGGTCAAGATCCCGGCTGTGCCTCGGGTGAGATCAGGGTTCGAGTCTATGCAAGGACAAAATCCCCCCTGCGTACTCTGAGGGTAAGACAGCGTCCTCTGCCCGCTCTGTATGATCAGTTAGATGGAACAATACCTTCTTAAAAATGAGGAAGCGCCTTTTGGGGACAAACCGTGAGGACTTCCACAAAAACCAGAAAGTTAAGCGTGCTCGAGTTAGAGCAATTTTAGGATGGGTGACCTCTTAGGAAGTCCAAAGCGGACAATACCTCGATGGTGCGGGGCGGGTTGTTACACATTTGGTAGGTTTATGAGGTTGATTTGATCCTAAATCATTGGTATTATCTCTCTTCCTTTTTTTTTTTTTTGTTTATAAGGAAGAATAGTTGTATAAAGTTGTTCATTGGTTTAAATGTCCAGGTTATCGATTTTAGGTCAGATTTTACTTTTGTAAGATGACTTATTCACAAAGCCTAATGTTTTAATTGGCAGGCTAAGGAAGCCCATCAAACTGGCTAATCCAACTTGATCGGACCAATTTGTCAAATCCATCCCGGAGCCAGGCCGGATTGGATCGGGACATCTGGTGGGCCGATCAAACTTATTGCTGCCTAAGTATAACTGAATGGGGTAGGCCTGACAAGTAAGGATGCAAATGTCATGATAGAAGGTGTAGCCAAGACTATCATTTACAATTTAATGGTATATATCTGTGATCAATGCATGCAAACATGATTGAATGACTTATGAAACAAAATGTTCACCAATTCGGAACGACACATGAAGAGAGACAAAATGTTGAAACAGATAAAACCACGGTAGTTAAAGGTTGCATCAATAAATAATAAATTAAGAAAGAGACATTTACATATAATTTGGATATGTCCATTGCTGGTAAACAATGTTATCAGTGAAAAAATTTTGGTCTAGATTACATGAGAGGTAAAGCTTAGTATAATTTTTGTAGCTGCCACAATATAGTTGGGACAAATGATGTATATTTTGTTTCTTTATTAGAATTCCAACAAGAATTTGTGATGGTGGGGATTTTTGGGTGATGATGAGAAGGTCCTCCCCATAGCATTTTCTAAAGGGATTTTTTCCCATGCAGACACATGTAGAGGTTGATTTTGCTAGGGCCTTATCAAAGATTAACTATTTACTCACATGTTTTTTTACTAGTTTTGTACTAAATATACTAAGGTGGTTAGAGAACTTGGGAAATTGGAAGTTTAATTGACATCACGAGTTTTCTTTGAGATTTCGCATGTTGTTTATTACCTTAACCTTCCCTAATCCATTTTCTTTGGTTTACCATTCGTAAGTCTTCTTTTTCCTCTCGTTTTTTCCTCTTTTTCCCCTCTCGCCTACCTCCTTGCAAATACGCAAGATTGATCGCCTCAGTGGAGCTTCAACTAGGATTAACATCAATCCATATCACCTTTTGCTCGCCACCATTGTAAATTGGAAGTGGATTGCTAACATCTAATATACCATTGAAGTAACATATTATATATATATATATATATATCTCTATCTCAATGTTCACCATCTTGCAAAAAAATTAATTTTTTTAACATTAGTTACAAACTCCACAAAATCTATAAAGATTTAACATGTGGAAAATATCAAATATATTATATCTTTAGTAAATAAGATAAAGGGTTCAGATCATGATTTTGGGATCCAATAAAACAAAGAAAAATTGATGACCGAGAAATATAGAATAAAATACTACTCCATACCAACATGCAATAATTAAAGATTTCAAATCTGAAGATTGGCATTTTGATTAACATAAAGCTACATATTTCTCTAAAATTAACAATCGAATAATAATGCATTAATATCTAGATATTCTTACAACATTTAATCTACATCTCATTGGCACTAATTTTTTATATTTAGGAACTGTAAAATGCACATTTGAATTAAAAAAGAGTGACAATATGGGGGCTACCTTATGTCTCAGCCACATTGGCTAATATCTAAAAATAATAATAAATAAAATAAATAGTGGACTTACAGCTATTAACCGAACCAAACTATAACATACTGTTTGGTTAACCATATACGGTTAATTGAATGTTTACACCCAAAGTAATATTTTTAGATTAATTTTCAATTATTGATCTCTTATTATAGGATCTCCACAGTCATCCAATATTCAAATCATTTCTTAATACGGTTAACTGTAACTAAATCATTTAATACGATTAACCGCAGTTCGGTTTTTTAGGGTTACGATTACGGTTTTTAAAAATTGAAAACCGTATAATATGGTTTGATTAATAATTTTTTCAATACCCACAATTAATCGAACATTACAACCCTAGGATCAAGGTCCTAACAATATACCCTTGATGGGATGGCCTTCTACTAAGGCCTTTCAATTTGCAGTCATCATAAAATGATCAAACAAAAGATTATGAATTTCTTAGGATAATTAACAATCCATGAGGGGCTGTTTGTTAATTTAACTAGGTTAGTGAAGTGAGGTTAATGGTTATTTCAAAAGGTAAAAAAAATGAAAGGGTTAAATCAATCCAATGATGAAATTTTATCTTTTAGCGAAAATAGAATGTAACTTTTTTACTTTTTGTGTTAAAAGTAAATATTTTTTTTGTAAGTTAGTGGGATGAGAAAGTAATATTTTATTTTTTTTTATATCGAAAGGTAGAAGAAATTTTTTTAAATGTAGTATTTTGATTTAACTCTTTTAGTTTGTTTGGTCTTAAAATGAAAAATGATTTTAACTTAACTTTGAAATAGAATTACCAAACATGCCCTTAGCCTTCATTATATTTTATATTTCAAGCCCCTTTATTAACTCAAAAAATCTTGAAAAAAAAACTCATAATTTATGATTTAAAGGCCTGTCAAATACTAGAGCCGTAGGTAAACTTCTAATTGTACTTTTTAACTTGATAGTTTATTTACATACCAGTGGTTTTAATTGATAGTTTATTTACATACCTGTGGTTTTGAAAAATTCAGATCTCTCGCTTCGTCACGCCACGATTGGCGGCCCCACATCCCTTTCTTTCGCCACGTCATTCTGTCGGCCCAGAGACGCGTCTCATCAACTCAGAAGAAAAGACCAATAAAACGCTTCCCGCTACGTCAGACCCGCCTGCACTTGTCCCTTTCATCTCCACCGCAATTTCAGCATCTGCGTCGGCCACCTTGTCATCCAACGGTCCACGTTGCTCTCATACGTGGACAGCTAGTCTAATGACGTCACTCCCCACCACACCACCTGTCACATGGTTGCCATTTTTATCGACCAGCTCCGCTGTAACGTCACCCTGATAAAATGGCGTTCTGTGCCGTCCAATGGAGACACGACACGTACTAAACACCACGTGGACGTCGACGTTGCCACGTCGGCCATGGTCGTATTCTAACCTGGAAAAAGGCCGCGGGGGCGTGATGCATGAGCTGGCGGTGCATCCCCTTGATCTCCAAGTGGCGGGCCCCACAGATTCCCAGATTTGACAAGTAGAACACGTTCCTGTGGGTCCCACAGCCCCACCGACATTCACTGAGGGCATGTCGGCCGCGTGAAAGCTTTGCTTGGCACCTGCCTAGGCAAGCCGGAGGAGGATCGGGCCATCAAACGTAGGTCAGCCTAATTGAGACGGTTCAAGATGAATCCCATTCTAGCGAATAAAATGGTCTAAAGTCTTAATTAAAAAGAAATGTTTTCACCATCTGATTGAGAATCATGTTGGAAACTTACAGGGCGTGGGACCTAATCCTTTAAAATTGGAACTTTTTTAGATTATGCCTGTGGATGAGATGGTTTTAATCTTCGCTTGCATGGGCCCAAAGAAGGGGTCCGCCAGATTCGGTACGGATTTTGGTCGTGCGTGTTAGCGTTCTGTATTGAGACGCACGTGACATTCGGCTCCTTGAATTGACGAGTGGTGTTGCTGCAGGTCATCAATCTCTGCGTCAAACCTGGAAAGACGGCGTCAGAGATAAGGTGCGGACTGGCGATCGTGTCGTGAGTGACATGAATCATGACTCGTGTGGAGGTGGGATTGTTTTAGGTTCAAATTATTTTGGAAAGATTTGAAAGGTGGATCCAAAGAATAATGAAACTGAGACTTATACGTGAATACATCGCATATGTATAAACGAGGATTCTTCATGTGTATATATTGGGGATGTACACTTTCCTTTATAGCCTGATTAAGCTGGAAAAGATATGTGAGGTATGATAATTTTATTTTTTTACATATTAATACTTTTCAAAAAAATAGGACATACGCACATGAATATTTTTTTATATTAATTATCCTTAAAAAATAATATCCTCCGTTTAGAGTCGTAGTTGAGGCCTGAGCTGGTTTGGAACAATGGCGAGTGACTGAGTACAAAAAGAGAAAAACAATAGCCCCATAAAATATTGGTAAACATTCTTTTCATCTAATAAGATTAGTTTGAGATCACCCAATGAATGTTGAAAAAACCTGAAACATCTAAACCTAAGGACACGTGTGTACACACCATTTTCACAAAAAGAGGAAATTGTCACGTCAATAATTTTCATGGTAATTGAAAACCTTATCAAAGGAGTTCCGTGGAAGTATAAAACTCATGTGTGGTACGAATTTGTTTTCCTCAATGAAATTATGCAATTATTGTTTTGTGCGATCATGGATTTCTTATGAAAATTAGGTTTTTTTTGGAATTGAATTAGAAAATGAAATTATAGAGGGGTGTCAGCTTTTTTGTAGAAAGGGAAGTCCGATGGCTCCTTATAGGAATTTCATTTCCAATATTCTTGAGGAAAAGTTTGACGTGGTAATGACATAGCAGAAAAGTGGTCTTGAAAAATTATGCTACACCAAACACATTAAACATGCATTTTTCAAAGAAAACCATTTTCTTTTCTGCAGAAAATGGTTACACAAACATGCCCTAAATATGGAGAAAATTCTTATGCGTTAATAAAAAATTCATAATCCCCCCTCAATCTGATAATGAGATTAATTTCAAGATGTATCATAAGAGAAAATTACATTCATTTTGAATTTTCAATATATCATATTCTCGTGAAGAGTGTAAGAACGCTCAATTATCGCCACTCAATGCTCTATGCTGTTTGTTATGTGTAGTTCAACCGTTGAACCCTATGAATGATTTGACAAGGTAATCAGTTAAATTTTTGAATGTCTACCATTAAAGTTTATTTTTATTTTTTTTGGAAACGATAATAAAATTTTCATTAAAAAATCAGAAATACAAGAGATGGAACCCCAAAAAAAAGAAAAAGAAGAAGAAGAAGGTACAAGGACAATGAACCCTCCTACACATCACACAATTACATTGCAATTCCCTCTCATGGAGTATTCCTTTCAATCTCTTATTTGACAAAGAAGTGTGCAATAAAGTTTGCTGATCTAAATTCATAACGGAAGTTATATCCATGAACAAAGAAAGTTTCGGATTTCATTAAAAATGAATTGGAAGTTTCAAATATTTGCTTTTTTATTGGACACCTAAGATATCACATTAGAAAAGTTACTTTCTATAATAGGGCTACTATTAAAAGTTGAAGTTAAATTGTTGTTAATTTTACTATTATACTTAATTTGGAACATCCCTTTTAAAACTAGACCATTATTCTTAAAATCTACAATTTTTGCATCATTTGCTTAGTTTTTAGTTATATTTTTAGAATTTTCATTTTGAAATCATTGTATAATTATGAAGTCATAATCATGTCACAATTTCAAAAGCATGAACAGCTGGTTGTATCAGAATCTAACAAACCTCACCTTTCACCAATTTGTTGGTCGGTCCTATTAGGTTTGCATGTTTCGTTTCTTTCTGTCTTTTTTTAATGAAACGATAAGGTTTGGGTCATGATAACAAATTAACAATCATGAAGGACAAATGAAGATTCTACAAACAGCTTATGTGTGTACTTTGATTAGAGCGTCAGCCAATTATATAATTGAAAATTTATTGATTGTATTCTAAGAAGAGATGGCCCCCCGTCTACCTTGGATTTGAACATATGATCTAGGACTTTGACACTATATTGAGTTTTCTTAACTAATCATTTCTACCAAAATCGGTGTAATATTTTAAAATACTCTCCCCCAAATGGAGCTTATTTCTCAACATGTTCTTACTGAGGTGCCGTGCATCAAAACAAGAGCACAACGAACAGTCGCCCTTCTCCCTCTTATATAATTCCAGCTCTATGCCACTATCAAGACAACAGTTATCTAGCTCCTCACACCTGATCAAATCCATATAGGCAAATGATCCAAGTCTGGGGAGATGTGAAGTGGCCCGCCATTTCAATTTACTGCCTCAAATGCCTTTCAAAACTGTTAAATTTGAAGGTCATAAATCAAGGGGTTAAGATGATCTAGTACCAAATTTAATATTTTTCACTATTCATTGAGCTTGCTTCATTTCCCACCCTCACCTTAATTGTCATGGCTCCAAGGGTAATAAACATCAGTTCAGTGCCAATTACAGGGCCCAAATTTTAGATCCAACGTTCGGCACATCATCATGGTAAGGCCCATCCACTCAGTTATTGTCATCTTTTATGCCTAGTCTTGCACACATCAGAAGGGTGGGGCCCGCCGGATTTGCACCAAGATTTTGACTTGTGTTGTTGGAGATGTACACAGGGGAAAGATAATCCCAGCAAGCACACATGGGTTCATGCGTAAAGCAAAACTGAAACCAGGAAAAAAGAGTTGGTACGTTTTGGGAGCAAATTGGATTCCAAGGAGGGTGGACTCAGGAATTTTTTTTTTATTTGAAGCCACTATCTAAATTTATTTTAAGGACCACTTATAAAAATTAAATATAGTAATCAAAATATATATGGGGTTTTCTAAAATTTTTGAAGGAGCCATATGTAAAAAAATTTAAAAATATGAGGAGGTTTCCCTCAATTTTAGGAATTTGGGTGGGGGGGAGGGGTGGGCATGGCCCCTGTGAGCCCCCTAGGTCCGCCCTTGATTCCAAAGTCCCCGACTGCTGGTCTCTACCAAGGGGAGAGGCACCATCATATTTTTTCACTCCACCCAAGCGAATTGAAACAAGAGACTGGCGAACAAATAGAAAGAAAGCCTACATATGTGTAAAAAAACCTGCATAAGAAAGAAGATGGGGATGTAACTAGGGTTCAAACTTTGAATAGCTAGGAGCATGCATCCTCGTCTCCCATGTAGAGAACAAAATTAAACCCGTCTATTACAATGGCTTGTGTTGTTGGCTGCACCAAAAGATTGTTCATATAATAAATAATGGATTAATTGATATGCTTAATAATAAATATATAAAATTATATAAATTAAGTTGTCGCTGATAAGGTCAATTTTACAGTGAAGACAACTCTTATTGAAGTAAATTTTTTGTAGGTATATCTATTACATTCAACTGCATGAAATTTTCAATAGGTAGGCTTATGATTATGTAGCTACATTTCTAGGAAAAAAACGCGAAATAAAAGTGGGATTTATTTTGGCCGGAAAAATTTGTCATACAAAACAGTGTTTCCATTTTTACTTTTGTGGGGTCAATTTTATTAACAAAAATGTGGATGCATTGTAGCGAATAGCAAAAATATCTCGACTTGAGAATGCAATTGGTTTTCTTGTAAAGCCCGGGGGTCTTAGGAAACTAATCTTGGAAATATCAAATTCGGATCATTTTGATCAAAGACTTTTCGGATCACAATAAGTAATGAAATTAAATGAGCATTAAAAACCACTTTAACAACATTAGGGACTTGGATTATATCTCAAAAGGGAAACTTTCAAAAAAGTATAAAATGTTTGACTCATTTTCAAAAAGTATATGACAATTTGAATATTTCAAAACAGTACAAAAGTTTTTCCACAATTCTTTTGATTAAGTCCTCTCCATAAAAAAAAAACTTTAAAATGGCAAAAATACCTTCTCCTTACAACAGTTTTTTGTCAGCTATTAATCTCTTTCCTCCCCAAAACCAAACATTTTGTTTTGATGAAGTGGGCTCCTCTAGGTCACTATGGTTGCACTTGATCATTTCTCTTAAAAATTTTTTTAAAGACATTTTTTTAAAATTACCATGAGGGTATTTTTGTCATTGTTCCTTTTTGGTAAGTACTTGATTTGAAAGTAATATGAAAACTTTTTATATTCTTTTAAAATATTTAAATTTTCATATATATATTTTTTAAATAAGACAAAAGCTTTAAACTTTTTGAGATTCTCCCTTCTTGAAATATTCATCTAGAATATGGAATATGAGAATTTGATCATACACCAAGAATGAACTTCTAATAATTAAGTCGGTTACAAGATTCTAATAAGGTAAGACGACAATGGTAGTAATTTGGTATTAATTGAAGATCATTAAGGAAAAATTCCTCTACAGTAAAGCATCCATCTGTTTAGTGTAAGTGCCTTAATAGAGCCTATCAAGGTATGTAAAATTTGAACTCTAAACTGAATTAATTTAATACTTTATGCCCTATTTGTGAAAGTAAAGACGCGTGGTTGAATAGGCTCCATCTCCGTTTCATTGTGATCATAATAAAGTCGTTTGGTTTGCTTAAATTTTAGTTATTTATCTCATGATGTCCTAAATATCGGGAATCTAGAGTGGTTGAAACAAGTGTTGTTCTAAGACCATGTTTGTGTACCTATGCGGAAAATCAGTTCCACGGATGGTAACCTTTTGCAGTGATTTTCTATGTCAGTGCAGAAATTTTACTCATCTTTGCCCTATTTCGCTAGGAAAATTGATGCACAAAGAAATCCCCGCAAAAAAGCAACAAGATTTTCCACGCCTCCCCCACAGAACCTGAATCTTAGCTATTTAGTGGGCCATTTAAGGTCTAGAAATGATGATATCTTTAAAAGTGTAGAAAGGAATATACATGATGTAGGGTAAAAGCTAAAAGGAATATGGCTGTGTAGTCTTTAATGATGCACCTTAGAGGATAGGCATGATAAGGCAAATTTTTTGATGCTATGGTTGAATGGGGCTTCCATCCCTGCCACCCAAAGTCTAGAGCGCAAAAGAAGTTGAGGTGAGCTCGATCCTACTTATTTATTTATTTATTTATTTTGATCCATAATGGTAAATTATATTAAAAGCTTAAGAAAGTTACAACCATATAAAATAGAAAAAAAGAAAGCATGTGAATGCTTTAGAGCTAAATACACGCATATGAAATAATAAATTAAAAATGAGTAAATAAAGATACAACTTTTTTTACCCATAATTTAGCCAAAGCATTTGCCATGCCATTTGTTGACCAATTGCATTAAATAGTTGCATGATTGGGGTCAGGCCTGGCCCAGGGGGGCGCAGCCCAAGCAATTGCTTGAGACACCCATTTTATTTATTTATTATTATTATTTTTTGCATCCCAGCCTAAGGGGCTGGGACCTGATTTTTTAGAAAGCCCAATACATTCGAGAAGAAGGTCCACACAAGTGGAAAGGAAGCCCAACACAACAAAAAAGGAAGCCCCCATTTTTCTGTTACTTAAAAGAGATTATACAACTTTAGAAAATTAATGACATTTTAACCTTAAAAAATTAATGACATTACATAACTTTAAAAATTGATGGCATAAGATTTATCTATAGAAATTTTAGGTATACTCACTTATGACATTAGACTTAATTTTACACAGTTTAACGATCTAAATTTATTTATAACAATTTTCATGGACTGTTATTAGATTATAGCATATGACTAATGTCAGACCATATAATAAAAATGGTAATTGACATTAGACTCAATTATAACACGCATACATATGGGAAGTTCATTATTGTCCCCTTGCTTACTTTTTTTAATATGATTAATAAAATTTTTTCGTACCATCGAGATTTACCAAAAACTACGTTTCAATAAAAAAATTACTTTAATCTTTGGATGGCCCCATCTTAGGAGTTCGCTTGGGTCTCGAAAATTTTAAGGCCTGCCCTGATTGGGGTCACTCTAATGTGTATATTTTTATCGGCAGTTTGGAGCTCATTCAAGCAATAAAAAAATGACTAAGATATTAACTCTATTATTTTGGATATTAAACTTTCTCAATTGTTCTTAAGAGTTTAACAAGACTGTACCCCGTCTTGTTAAGATTAGCGTACTGTCGAGTGAAATCTACAATTGAAGTTTTCTTTTTCGGTAGAATACAATTGAAGTTGTAGATGCTCTCAAGTACCGGTTGGTAGATTATTTTTACAAATTTTGGTCGGACCTCTAGTAGGCTTCTTTTATCATTCAATTATCTTTAACGAAAATCCTAAAAACAACCTTCATCCTGGTGGTCGTGCCTGTGCCTGTGCTTGCCTTTGGTCATGCTTGTTCGTAACTTTGTGCCTTGAGTTGAGCCTTGGCAGACACCTTTTTCACCGGTGGTCATCTCCCCTCACCGGAAGGTTACCACTTCATTGAATGTGTACCCCTCTCACCCAAAGGTCTAGAGGACTAGGGTCCTATTTTCTTTAAGTTGGAATAAAAAAAATGAAAATCCTTATTTTACCATACAAAATAACAAATAAAAAAACAAGACTGAAGAATTCTCTGAGCTCAATGCTCAAGAGGATCCATAAGATAATGATTGAGTATTTCTTTTTTTTTTGGGTGTTTACAAAACATTAATACGCTTCTACTTTGGCCTTGTGAGTTGCCACAGACTATCAACAACTCAAATTGGGCCTGTGGTGCATCATGTTCTTCTTCTAGGCCACCTTGCTTGAATGTTGATGCTCCCTATGCCCAATGAGCACGGCATTTCCTAGGCCTCTAGGCTGTGCTAGGCCTTCTCTTTCTCTGTATTAGATAGGACAATGGGCAAGTGAAAGCTTAGCATATGCAATTTTATATTATCTTAATGGTAAGGAGCAGGAGTTCTTAAGGGGAGGCTTATGTTTAAAACCTGGCCTTTTTCCTTCTTGATAAGTGAATTGCTATATATTGCCCCACATGATGTATGAGATCCTTGACATATCTGGATGCACAGAAGGTGCATGCATTTTGTGAACGAGCTGGACCCTGTTTGGACATTTGTTTGCCTGACGCTATAAGTGGCCATAAATGCCTAATTCGGTAACGAGTGTAAACATTCAACTTCATTTTGGTCGAGGTACCCTTGATTCACACAACTATAATTTTGATAATTCTAATGGCCCGTCTGTCTGGCATCGTTCTTTCTCCCCTTTTACACATCTACAAAGTTTCTCCCTCTATGTCTCTTCCTTCCTTCTATCTCTACAAATCTTCTCTTTCACAAAATGCTTACCAAATAAATTTTTCTTCATTCGTACTCAATGAAGCAATTCCCAAAATAATGCCAAACTTTTATCTTTTTAAAAATCATTTTTACACCATTCAATGTGATGTTTGCATGGAATATCCTAAAAGAAAACGCATCACATCCAGTAGTCGGGGGGTGGGGGGGCCTATCGAATTAAAGGTGGGCCACTTACTGAAAGCAAAGATTGATTTTTCCCATTGGATGCCTAATGTGGGTCGATAGAAAAAAATTGCCTCTATGTTTTGTTATGGTCTCAGATAACTATAAGACTTGATTTTAATGGATTTCATGACATATTAGTTAGGTTAATAGGTTAATAACATTTGGTATTAAATCTAACTTTCATATCTTAAGTTTGTGCCTCCTAAAGGGCTATCTAGAATAGAGTGAGAGTCGCCTTAAAAAAATTAGAAAAACGGGCTACATACTACTTAGAGTGAGAGTCGAAGCAACCTTAAGTAAGATGAGAGCAATCCCAAAAAGTAAAAAAGTTACTTGCAAACAAAGTTAGATACATAAAGACGTCGGCTGCGAAAGTGTGGTAGTCTCATGCGGTCTTAAATGACTATAAGACTTCTTAGAACTTTTATTGTATTGGTTAGATCCATAACATGTTTATTATTCAATATCTAGATTACAAATGGATTAAGATTGAACTCAATCTTGCAAATCAAACGAGTGGTCGTATCACAACAAGTAATTCAAAACTTTGACTCACCTCATCATTCTGTGCACCGTGTCTCGAAAAAATTTGTAACCATAATCCAAACATCCCGATGATGGCTTTTTAGATTTTTTTACTACTAACAATTAGTTCCTTTTAATTCAATTCAATGCCTTATTTGAGAATTTTTTAAAAGGATCGCAATATTCTTAATTTTTGAGTGCAAGTTTCTAAAAAAATGAAGGGGTGCAAGAGAGGACATTCTGAGATTTAGATTTCTAGTCAAAATTTTACCCTAATTACATTTTTAAATCAAACATTCATCAATTCAATGGCGGAACCAGCTAGCAGTGACTTAAAATTAAAAAATCAATCACAAAGTGGGCCCGCTATAGAGTTTTACGGTGACCCCTTTTAACTCAGGATTTGTCCAGGTGGTAAAGCGGAGGATTGGGATGTTAAACAGAAAGGAAGGGAAATGGGATGTCATGGGTGTAATGCCAGCTCAGCAGATCGGATCTTGCAGGGTAATAGATGGCCGCCTACATTAAATTAGGTGCAGTCCTTCGCGGACTCCAACGCCTTATTCGATTTGGTTGGTTCCTTTCTTATCGCCACGTAAGCCACATGACACTGACCGAAGCGATTAGCTGGCGCTACAAAAGCCCTAGCCACGACGCGTAGATCCCATCCTCGCCAGACACGTGTACGTCAGAGGTGACGCGGAGTAGACTCCTGCGACGCACAAACATCGATAGCCAACTCAACCACCACCATAAGCTCCGTATATTATACCATGACATGCCGTATGTGTATACGGACTCGGACCTACGCACACGTGTCGTCTGACGTGGCGCTTGCCCTGGCGCTCCTCTCTCTCTCTCCCTCTATCTCTCCTTCTCTGCAAAAGCGCGGTTTTTCGTCCTGCCCCCCCTGTGTTTTTGCGCCTCTCGCGAAGGGATTGGGAATTTCGCTTCCGAACCGTCGAGGATTGTTGAAAAGAAGCGAGGAAGATGTTGTGATTCTTGGTGATTCATCGGCTCTTCGATTTCTAGGTAAGTGGAGATGGCGATTCTTTCAATCAAATTCGAGGTTTTTCGGTTCGGATACGGCTCGGATCTCTTGATTGTGGCGTTTCTTTGTTAATGAGTATGAAATCGTTGCTGATTGCTTTGGAATCGTAATTTATTTTGTCTGCTCATGCATTGAATTTGCTTTTGTATAATCTCTCTTAGTTCGTACGGAGATTTTGACTGTAATCATGCTTGGAAGGTAATCATGAACTTCATCTGGCTTCTTTAGGCTTTGAGAAGTAGATTAATCTGAGCGAATCTAAGATTTAATGTAAAATTCGAAGAGAGAGAGAGAGAGAGAGAGAGAGAGAGTCATAATTCATAGTCAGAAATGAGTGGAAATTGTTCGAGTTTAGGAGAGAAAGAGGAGGATTAGAAAGGAATTAAGAAGGTTGATCTTGAAGAAGTTTAAGTTTAATCTTGTTTAACAATGAGGCGGTGAAAGAGAAGAATGGATTTTCATGAATCAGATGTTGTTCTTCTCATGGGATATAGACAAAAAAAAAAAAATGAAAATCGTGTTTTTGCATGAAATCACAGATTCGTTGTTGAAAATTGTCGAAGAAAAAACACCATCTCTGTGGAAAGAGACCGTTCTAACTGTAGGATTTGTACAGTTTCGCCTTTTTCAAATATAAAGTTGCATGTATTTTCTTTAAGTTCATGGGGCAGTTCTGTCTTTTGCCACTATAGATCTGCAAGTACATGTCGTTACAGACGCGGCGTCATTCGCTATGATCGGGAGAGATGGCTCCCATAATTCTGTTTGTGGTGGTCAAAAGACAATAATGCCCCTATCTTTTTATTAATCCAAATTAACGGTGGGCTCACTCACCTGTGAGGCTGTGACTGGTACGAGTGGGTTGTCTCTGGATTTACAAATAAGCTTGGAAAAACCAATCTTGACCAGAGGACCCTCGTATTTGTAACCACAACAATGGAGGATCTTATGGGTCAAGACAAAGTACTTGTGCATGAATTTGGATGATTGGGTTGTGCATGCAGAGGGAAATTATAGGGAAATTATGTACTCAGGGTCACACTGCATACCCCCTGTGTTTTTTGGGCACGTAATCAGTGCTGTTTTGGGCACGCGAGTATTGGGGAAAATAGGTATTCTAGAAGACATGGGAAGAAATTCCAATGGGTCTTTGGCTCAATGGGGTGTGGATTCCTACCATGTTTTTTGCAGGTTTATTGGACAGTTTTATCTGAACTTTTGGAATTAAGCTTCAGTAAGTGATTATTCTGATTTCCTCTGTATGATCTCAGGACTACTTGCACCCCGTTTTTTTTTTTTTTTTTTTTTTTTTGGTTCTCTGTGACAGGGATGATATTAATTTGTTGACCATCTAAAACATCTGGTTGATTGAAATAAGAACTTCTAATTGGTAATTTTGGGCAGTACATTCAACTGGTGGCTCGTTGATTTGTGAGTCCAGACTTACAGTGGTGTCTGTAATATGTATCTCTGTTCTTAGTTTACTGCTCACCCAGCAACCTCAGTTTTTGAGAGGAGTGAAGGAATTCGGGAAAGAATATTTTTCTCTTGGTAAGTGATACCAGCCTAGCAATTTTCAAAGCCTTTTGGTGCTATTATATTTTACCTGGTCCTTATCCTTTGATAGGTTCAACTTTTTCTTTATTTTCCAACTTTGCTTGAGTGCAATGTTCTGTTGCTTTGCTCTTGTTTCTTGTGGCTGCCTTCTTACACCTGTTAAACGTTTGTGCTTTTACCATGTTAAAGGCTTAAGTTAAACAATTACGGTCACAAATTGCCAATGTCATTCTACCATGTCATGTATTATGTTTTTTATATTGCTATTGAAAGTAATCAACACTGATGTCTGGTGTAGAACTCATGGATATAACGATATATATAGGACATCTGTAGCGAAATTTTGGTCATGACATTTTTTTTTGTCTGACAGATCAAAGAAACTAAGTGCCTATAGAAACTAAAACAGAAAAATTGTGATTCTATATGACGTCCATGTACTTCTATATGCATCTTTTATTGACCTCCATATATTGGTATGTGCTTTTTTTTTTTTTTTGTTCTCAATTAATTTGGTTTGAACGGATTCAATAAAATTGGTAAAAAGAGCCAGGATCCTTTATTAACTTTTAAACATGTATGTAACTAGGATGACTTCAGTTTGGACAACACATTGCTGCATGTGTGCTTTATAAAGTACGACAGTTCATGTTGCATTTCTGGCTTTTCGAATCTTAGCATCCCATTTTCATCTTAGATCCATTTTTATGTTTAGAAATATTGGTATCCAAAATCTTAAAGTGCAGCTGACTCAAATTTGAATAACAGAGACAGAATAGCACTTTGACAAAAGGAGTTGAGGCCTGCTGCAAAGAAGCAATACCCATGAGGAAGACTGAAGCAGGGACACCAAAGTCTGAAAAGGTGCATTGCCCCGTGCAGGTCAGCAAGTGTCTAATTTTTTGGTAATTTTGTTATTATTTATTGATCATGTGGGCAAATTTTGTGGCGTTCTGTTTTCTCACCCATATAATGGACAAAAATGTCATTACTGAAATCACCAAGGAAATTCACATGTGCACTCTCAAATCTCCTCTCTCTTCTAGTCATAGACACACATAAACTATACTATGCTAGTAGCTTACTGAGACCCATTGCCAATTGAGGAAATAAGGGATGGGAAGTGCTTAACATGGATTGGACATAAAATCATCCTGATCATATGATGATAACCATCCATGGGCCCAAAAGATCTAATATTGGTAGACATAGGGTGATCAACCCCCTTCACATTCCACCTTCACACATCTATTGGCATGTGCTTAAGTGAGATCTACATTAGAGTCCATTAGTGGCGAAGGTCGGTACACTCCTGGAAGCATCACTTAGTTGATGACTTTGATACATCTACAGAAATATCATATAAGAACTGTCTGCATGGTTCATGTGTGTTGTGTACCATTTTTTTTTTTTTTTTTGGGGTCCAACTGGCCTACTTATGATCAAGTTACCTTCTCACACACTACTCACCAAATTTATATGTAAAAGTGGGAACAAATTAGTCTAAAGCTTAAAACCAAAGGCAAGGTGTTGGACTATCATGGACATGATAAGACAAAGTGTTAGACTATGCATAGACATGATTGATTCCAATAATGATTGATTCTACTATTTGACTCAGAATATTTGCAATATACTTCAAGTTGCTTAAACCAATTTGTGGTGTTTCTTCCTCCCAATCATGATGAAAATGGCATTAACCTTATTATGATTTTTATTGAATTTGTTCCATATAGTCAATACTTAGGCATCATTTAGGTTCATTCGTCTTATAGAATTCATCTACATGAAGAACTACTTTCATTCTTTTCCTTCTTGGTACTTGCTGTTTGTTTGGCCCTAAGTCTATTCGCTGATTGTTGGATGATCTTTTTGCATTTGCAGGAACAGGGCCAACCAACGAACATTCCTGCATATCCTGATTGGGCAGCAATCCAGGTTATTTAAGTCTTCAATGCGCTTTCACTTGTAAATGCTTTTGTAGTCTAGAACTTTTACTTTTCAGGTGACAGTTATTTGACCTCCTCTATTTATTATCTTCAGGCATATTATGGGCATGGAGTTGGTTTGCCTCCATATTTCAGCTCTGCTATGGCATCTGGTCATGCACTTCACCCATATATGTGGGGCCCACAGGTATTTAAGTTTTTGGCTTATATAACAGTAGGTCAGTAGCGTACTAATAGTGTGGGGAGAAAATTGCAGAAACATTTGGAAACATTTTTCATATCACATGAAATGAGAATGCAAGGATAACTATGGCTTCTGATGAATCAGATGGACATGAGATTGGATGTCTGGTTATAGGATTTAATGACTATCACATCTTTCCCGCATTCATTTATTTGCACAACAGCTACCATATGGTTGGGGTTAAACTACATCTGCTTCTGTTGTAATGCTTCTTCTGAAGAAATCATCAATGCTATAGACATTATCAGCTGAAAATTGTAACTGCACACTGAAAATAAAGGTCCTCCGTTTCAATGGCCAAGTTTTACACCAATTGGACTTAGTGACACTAGAAGTATTGAGCATATGGCATTCTTAATCATATGCTCAAGCTTTTGGTGGAACCAACATGTATTGGAGAAAAATTTAGGGGAAGCCCACTTAAGGGGAGGGCATTCATTTTGAGGGTCATGGGTATTTAATTGGTGGCCTCCACTATGGCATTCCACATCCCTCATGTAAAGTGTGAGTAAGACATTCAAAGGATTTGGTATTTAATTCATACCCTAAGAGTTTATCTTTTGATGACTTGGTGAATTGCTTTAAATGCCCTTTCTCAACCAAAGCATCATGGTCCATCAAACGATTGCAAATACCCAATAAACGGATTTTCATTAATCAATATTGGGTTGATTGATTTACATGTGATCCAGCATGGGTCCTACTTTACTTTGAGTGAGATGCAGCTCTCAATGCTGGAAGGGGAAACGATTATTTTGAGTGGTTTGGATTCATTATATTCATCATCATCATCAAAGTTGGGTCAACTACATGAATTTTTCTTCTCTTTCTTGTTTGCATTACTTATAGTTCACTTTGTTGGTCTTCATTTGAATTATTAGTGTTAACTTCCATAACAAAGTTTTGAGAAATTACATGTTGAAAAATAATACAATATTTTCAAGTTTAGGGATTTTCTTCAAATATTATTAAGAAATTCTGAAAAAATTAGTTTTAAATAATTAGCAATGAATTAATAAATATAAAATGTTAATGTCCATGTTGCATGCCTCCTGTAAGAAAGTCAGCCGCTACGTATCCTTGTCAAGCTTGTGCACACAAAAGGCACTCAATAGTTGTCTGTGAAGTATTCGTCCTCTATTTCCATCATATACCAAGAAAAAAGGAGGAGTGAGGGTGAGGAGAGGAAGATCAAAGGTTGATGTTGTTTCTCTGAAGCCCAATGCCAAAAGCTTACTCGGTACTAACTCATTAACTATTATCGAAGTTTAAGTGTTGTCCTACAGACATCAATGGCTTTAATAAGTGGTCTACACTTTTTTTCCCATAAAATGATGTCCTGCTGGTTTTCGTAATATAATGTGCTTGTCTCAGAACTGGCACGCACTGTCCTGATATCTGTAGCTGGGAAATGCTCCCATCTTAAGATGATGAAACCTGCCAGTTTCTTGCATGAGATAATTCATTTTGAAATGAAACTTTTAACCTCGTTAAAAAAACTAAAAACAAATTATGGCCTTATATGTTAATTTTCATTAACATGTGATTTTTAAGACCTACTAAATTTATGTTAGTATACATCTGGAGCTAGTAGAAAATAGATATGAAGAAGTGCAACTTATTTGAGGATTTGACTCAAAATAGATCATAATGGAAAAATAGAATTCATGTAGCTGACCCCAACATAGTTGGGACAAGGCTATGATGATGATGATGATGATGATGATGTACATTTCCATTGCATGTTTTGTTATGTTATGTAACACTATATTTGAGGTTCTTTTGAAATGACTGAAGATGTGTAACTAGAGTTTTGAACAATTTGAGATGTTGTCCCCAACAGGTTGAGCTATTTTTGCCCAAAAAAAAAAAAATCACCTCTTATCTCAACATATATGGTCATGTCCATCCATCGAACAAGTGATTGAGGCTGGATCCAGGTAGATCAATAACAGAAAAAATGAAAAAGAGGGGCTTTCCTGTGTTAAATATTCAGTTTTTATTTTTTCTTCTAATGTGAATCAATGTGAGAGAGCTGTATTGTGATCTTCCATTTCAGCAATTATGGTTATATATATTTTTTCATGATCTCTCTCTCTCTCTCTCTCTCTCTCTCTCTCTCTCTCTCACACACACACACACATGTAAGGCAGACTTGTACTTTTTTCATCATTTAAATGACATTACGTGCAACAAAGACAACAGAAACATCAATGACAACAACAATTTCTTGTTTGACAGGAAATCAAATGTCATCCTTGCAATTAACTTTTTAAATTTTAATAATTCTGCAGAATTGAAAATGGTGATTGCTTACCTAAAATCCTTTTTTTCTTAAACACTGGCAGCCTATGATGCCACCTTATGGGACACCATATGCTGCAATATATCCTCATGGAGGTCTTTATGCTCACCCATCGGTTCCTATTGTAAGTACAAATTAGGTCAACATGCATGTGTTTGTTCTTCTTTTATGGCCAAGCACTGGATCTGTTGTGATGAAAAGTTGGACATGGATTTGAATGAATGGGCCTAACATGTTGTTATGTGTGCAGGGATCGCATACACATGGTCATGGAATTACTTCATCCGGAGCAAGTGACAATGTGATACAGAAATTCTCTTGCAGCTCCTTTTTTGGAATTCACTATAATCCTTTGATATTGATATAAGATCTCAGCATGCACATGTGACTGAGTTTGGATGTCATAAAATGATTGTGATGTAGGTAGCTTCTCCTTCAAACATGGAAACACCTGCTAAGTCACCTGGAAATAAAGGTCTAGGCTTAATGAAGAAGTTGAAAGGATTTGATGGCCTTGCAGTGTCAACAGGATGTGGAGATGCTGAAAATGCAGCAGGTGATGAAGCAGTTGGGGTATCGCAAAGGTTGATATAGCAGCTTCTGTTTCAAAATGGAATTTCATACTTTAAACTTTCTGATAGTTCTTATGCCTTAATGCCATGAATAGTCCCATCTAGTTGCTTCTGGATTTGCTTACTATGGCTTTTATGATGATTGGTTTATAACAGTGCTGAAAGTGGCGATCAAGGTTCAAGTGATGGAAGTGATGGGAATACTGCTTTAAGAGTAACATATTTATTATGTTTCATGCTTTGAATATCTTCTTGTCTTTCTCTTTTTGCCCTCTCTATAATCTATGTATGATTTCATAAGCGACGAATATGAAATCTAAATGATGTTCATTCTTTTTAAGGGAAACCAAATGCAGAGGAAAAGAAGCTGTGAAAACATGACCATCAAAGGTACAGACACATTTTCTCCAAGGAACAATATTTCTCTGCTGAAGCAACAGTTATGATTAACCCACCTCCAGGACACCAGTCATCTACTGTTTGTAGAATTTTTTTAATAAAAATTAAGTTTCTGAATTTTTCTTGGCAGTTAAAAGTAATTGTCATTTTTTCCTTCCCTTTCCTTCTGAGGATATGAAAAAATGTGCACCCCCGATGGAGTCAACCAAGTGTGGTCTTGTAGCCTAGATTAGGCTTAAAGTAGTTGGTGGTGGTTTAAAAATAGGAAAGTACTATACAACTTTGTTGTTTTATTATTTAATGCTAACAAAATTTTGTTCATGAACAGAGAAATTTGACAGCATAAATTTACTATATGCTGTCCATTAATTTTACCTCTCCACAGAAAGGTTAGGGATTCGGGTAGCTTGCACTTGTGGGTGTATGAGTATTTATCATGTTGTATTTTGAAGGATTTGATAAAAGAATCCATGTCGGCAAGTGTCAACATATAAAGTACACATGTTGACAATGACACCATTTGGAGGAAGATTTCACCTACGAGCAAGCTGCATGTTGTCTATACAATCCAAGCCTGTGGGGCACACATGGATGCATTTCTATCATTGGGGTTGGGAGGGATCGAAAGGTTTCTTTATGGATATGGGTCATGCAAAAAACTAGTCCTATCAAATTATCCTAGCCTTTGATTTAATTATCTAAAAGCTCAACGGTCTTTAAACCATATCTATATAGGATAAAACTACTATGCATATATCCCCTATACTATGGCAAATGACACTTCGTTTTTGGAAAGTATTAATGTGCAATAAGACAAAACCATCACATCTCATGACACCTTTTTGACCTTGTTAGGTCTATGCATATATTCCTTACACTATGGTGAGGGACATTTCCTTTTTTGGTAGGTAGCAATGTGCAAGAAGACAAAATCATCACACCTTATGACACATTTTTTACCTTGTTAGGTCTAAAAAAGGAATTGTCCCTCACACACACATACACACACACCCACACACCCATATATATTGAGATTCAATCCAACAATAAGGATTTGATAAGCATAAAATTAGGCGCTATTTCAGATCATGTGGGGATAAGAATATGAAAGGAGTTGCACTGACCAAAGGTGGGCCCAAGTGGGCGCCACAAAGCTGGCTGGACATGCAGTCCACTTTAGGAGAAACTTTGCCCCACTTGTATATATTAATAGCTTAATTCAATTTTATAGCTGGCACTATAAATTTCACTAAGTTCACTTCCTTGTTTTGCGCTTCTTGAATGAGTCACTAAGTTGGCTTCATTGTTTGCTTGGTTCAGTGATGATCCAATTTTCAACTCTCAGTAATCTCATTCACCTTAGTAACATCTCCATGCTTCTTTTCTTTTAATTCAGACCTAGCAATTGTGTTTCTAGTGTCTCCATTGACTATACTGTAAGAAGTGGAATTTGAAGAGCTTTAATCCTTCCAAGTGGCTAGGATCTCTGTCCTATTTGAATCACCTTACTCCGCCAGGGCAGAAACAAGGACAGGATCTCCTTTTCATGATTTATTGTCCCACCCATTTTGTATGGTCCAGCTTTACTGTTGAACTTTTGTCAACATTATGTTTCCAATGCCCCATTTACTATAACCAACTTTAATGGCTGGATGTTCACCCCAGCTCTCTTTTACAGTTCAAACAGAAGAACCCTGAAATTCTTTTGCTTTGGCCCTCAACTGAATGAGAATGGATCTGGTGTTCATTGCGAAGGCACGATAAGATGAGAAACTCCCATTGAAAATTCTTTTATCTCACTCCTTCCAAGAACCCTTTGATGTTACCCATGGAAATGGTCTCCAAATTAGCTGCTGCCTGTCTTTAAGGGTCCCCAAACATCCCAGTTGCTTGCTGGTGCATTGAACTTTAATGTTTTTAATTACTTGAATCTGTTCCTGATCATCTGTCCTATTGTTCTCTGTAATTTGCAGGCATGGATGAGAGCATTGACGTACAGAACACCCATGGTGTAGAACCAATTGGATCTTCTAGTAAGTCAATGGGAGTAACCCTGGCACCTGCAAGTGTTGCCAGAAAACCAGTAGGAACTGTTCCTTTACATGGCATGGCACCTGGAATGGAGTTCAGCGGAGTTGCTGGTTTCAAAGCAAGGTCAAGTGCAGTTGCTGTTCCTGCAGTAGCAAGTGGAGTTGTGCCTGCTCAAGATCGTGTGCTTTCTGAAGTCCAGGCAAAGGTATAGACAGCAAGGTCAAGTGTAGTTGCTATTCCTGCTTCCTTTATTGGGCATGCCTCTCTTTTCCATGTTAATTCTGTGTTCAAATTCAAATACTTATTGCCCCATTTTTGAAACAGAGGAGCAACCATGATTGACGATCATCATATGCTCCTTCACCTTTTTCATGATCAAGTTTCCAGTCACTTTTTCTAATTGATCTGTGGAAGGAATAATGCTATTTTAAATGTTCCAGCCAGTTTTTCAGCTTTGGCCTGTCTTGGATCCTCAAGTCCAAGTTCAATCAGGAATTGAACTGTAGCTACTCAAAATGAAGAAAATTGCAACTGCATGCCTTCATGCACTAATGAATGTCCTCCATCCACATAAACCTTTTATCAGAGAGATCCTTTTATTTATTTATTTATTTTTATTTGATTTAGTTTAGTTGTGGGCTACATTCAACATGGAGATAAATCACTCATGAAGTAGGTGCAATTGTCACTTGCTTTGTCGCATAACTTTTGTTTGTGAGTTCCAAGTGTAGAGCTGCGATATAGTAATAAAACTGGTAAAACCAGGTTGATCCACAGGGAGCAATGTGTTTAAAGTATTTTCAACTTGTAACCTACCCTAAATAAAAATCTAAAACTAGCCTCATTTAAAATCTAATAAATTACAATCATTTCTACTTTGAAAAAATAAAAATTAAATAATTACAATCCAAATAAATAAAACTTCCTAAATTAAAAAACATAAATCTAAAACTTCCTGAAAATAAAACTAAAGTTGCTGCAAAATAACGCACAAGTTAGAACTTCCAAAGATAAAAAGTTACTAAAAGTAAAACTAACAAGTAAACTAAGAAACAAAGTTAGAAACAAAATGAAACTAAATTAGAAGCAATCAATATTAATCTAAAGTCAAACTTCCTAAAATTAAAACCTTTCCTAACTTGAAAATCCTACACCAAATTAGAAACTGGGTTAGTGAACAAGTTAGGTCAAATTCTTTCCTAAATTAAAATTAAGTTGGGTTAAAAATCTAAATCACAAGACTTTCTAAAATTCTGTTCACTGCTGAAATCAATGACCCTAATATGCATAAATTAACCTGGAAAAACGTCACTAAGCAGTATCAAACACATAAAACAATATGCATGAATGAGTGGGGCGTGCATGAGTGTGATATATGAGAAGCATGGATTTGTATTAACACATCAGAAATCATTTTCTCAAGGACTGATTCATATCAGTTCCAGATCTGAAACTCTCGAACTTTTTTTAGCACAGAGAATCAGCTCTTAAGACTAGTTTAAACAGTTCACAAATTCGTCACACAATCACTTGAATAAGTCAACCAAAAGACTCTTAATTTAGGCCAGATTTCATCACTGTTTCAGAACTAATCCTCAACCGATTTCTATTCAATTTCAGTTCTGATTTCAGGTTTTAAGGACTGTTTTAAACATCAGACATTCAACTGTTGTAAACATGTGCAAATCTGTTTGTGAAAATTCATCCACTATGGACCTATTTCAGACTATTTTTTGCACAAAGTCTGGACTGTTATTAATTAGATGTTCTTTTCTGAACTTTAGGTTCTCAAAGTGATTCAGACATTCAACCTACAACAGTTAAGAATTGGTAACATCTAATATTGCATTTCTGCCGAAAACAATTTCAGATATGGTCTTGCTTATGGACTGTTTTCAATTCAGAATCATGCAACTTACAAAACTGAAAATCTAATGCCTGAACTTTCCATGATCATCACCCCTAAAGATGAATGAAAATATGCATGAAAATGAATGCAATTTCAGCAGTAATCAGCCTTAAACAAAAATATTCTGAAACAAAAATTGAAAGTCTGCAGAAAATAAAAGTGGTGTGCTGAAATTGAAAATTGGTAAACTAAAAATCAAAGGTGGTGAACTGAAATTCAAAGGTAGTAAAACATAAATTTAAAAGTAGTAGTGCAAAAATTAAATGTAGTGGTGCAGAAATTAAATGTAGTTCAAGTAGTATGTATATTCTCTAAAATCCTCCCTCAGTCCGGGCCCAAAAATCACTTTAAATATGCTATCATGGACTTGTCGTCAATCCAAGCACAAAAATACGAATCAAGCAACAAGAAAAACCATCAGAATGAGAAGAATAATGAGATGACTATCATTAAACTAGCATGGTAATTCTTTGCACACGATGAAAAACAAATCTAAAACAAAGAAACTACACATACTAGGATGGAAAAGAATTCCTCCTTTTAGTTAAGAACTCAAGGGTGTAGTGTGGCCTTAGAGTTAAGCCTCGACTTGAGATGGACAGGCAAGAGAAAGAAATGGAGTGTAGGAACTCTAGAGGTTGGAGGCGACCAATTCTTCCATGGCTTGGAAGTCCAAAGGGGTGGACTGTTTGTATTTTTTCAAGCCCAAACTTTCCTTTCTTTTTCCTCCTTTCTTGCTAGCCAAATTCCTTTCTTGGAAGGACATCTTTCTTGACACGCAAGCTTACCAAAAACTCAACAATTTGTGTAAGAAAATCTTGATGGCTTTCTTGATTGAAATTCCCCTTCACCAACTTTCTATTTTTGATTTTGTGCAAAATCTCCTGGAAATGGGCCCACTTGAATTTGGCAAGTTTTTGTTCATGATATGATCTTCAAGTGCTTGAATTATGAAGGAATGGACCCCACTATACCATGCTGATCATGCAAGCTCAAATTGAGCTAGGTTTTAAAAAAATCCACTTTCTTAGTTTAAAATGAGATGATTTCTCTTTGACAACCAATCACATAAGTGAGGTGGATATCCCATTACTCCTCATGGTCGTGGGATAGAGTGGCTTGGCTGGAACGTCCAAGCCATGTGCTAAAGCATCTCCTTTTTGTCTCCTTGTAATGCTAGCATTCCCTTTTGGAAAATCCACTTCTTTGACTTGAATTTTTGAGAAATATTTTGAAGAGAAAATCTTGTAAACACTTGGCACAAATTCGAAACAAAATCATGCTGATGAGGCGTGTCCAAGCTTGCATGTGTACCTTCCAATTTGAGCAATTTTGTGCTCTTGCAAAAAAATTTTCATATTGGCTTTCCTTCCTTGCATTTTCTAGAAATATCTTGAGATTATCTTCAAAGATAATGTGAATAATTCCTGCAAGGGTGGTGGGCCCTCTTGGATGTCCCATATTCACACATGTATATGTGTGTGGGTCCATAAAGCCAATTTTTTACAATTTATTGAAATTTTCTTTCTTTTCTCTTTCTTTCTTTCTTTTCTTTCCTTAACTGCTTTCTTTGCTTTCATTCCTTGGTTGTGGACCCTTTTCCTCACTTTCCTACAAGCAAAGTGAATTTTATGTGAAAAGGCAAATTTACCCTTAGATCACAAATGCGATAATGTTAGCCCATTTCACATGAAATGATGACATGAATGCACATCATCTTATATGATTTGATTTAAATAAACTGATGATGTTAAAATTTAATTTCATTTATGATAAAAATACATTTGGAAAAACTTTCCAAAAATAGTACTCCAAAAATGGCAGATTTTATGAATCTATAAAATAAGTGTGATTTTTGAGCAAATTATGCGGGAAAATATTAAAATGAATTTAAAATGAATGAAACCATTAAATCACACTAATCTTGGCTTAATAAGTCCTTCCAGCTTATGAAAGTAACCTTGAAAAAGTGCATTTTTATGGATTTATCAACTTCTCTTCACTCATATGTCCTTAAGCTCTTTATCAAGATATTTTCAGTGTTTGTTCTTTCTGACTACATCATACTTGGTAACAGTGCCAGTACTGCATAAATGCCACGGTACTGCTAATCCTATTATTGGTTAACAAATGGTTTTTGGGCAGTTTATGCTAGTGTTTAGCTCTTTGTGGTGTTGTGAATGGAGAAGCTCTTCCATTATTTTCCAAACTTCTGGTGATTCTGCTGTAAGTTTGAATTTCCCTAGGTCAGGGAAAGGTTTTCTTGCCTCCTGAAATGGAAAGAAGCTAAGCGCTATACCAATTGAAAATTTGCATCACCTACGGTGTCCTGAATGAACTTTTATTTAATTTCGTTTATTCATAATAGTTTATTGTATCAAACTGTGATTACATTTCATTAGATTTAGGTTCCAATCAGGAAGAAAATAAATAAATAACTCTTTATTGCTTAGGATGAGCGGGAGCTGAAAAGAGAAAGAAGGAAGCAGTCCAATAGAGAATCCGCAAGAAGGTCGAGGCTGAGAAAACAGGTATGTGATCTGGAAAAGCATTCTTTTTCTGTTTGTTCTCACATGATCTTTGTTGTTGATTTCCTGGAAGTCATAATGCGGTTCTCTGTTGCAATTTTGTTTCATTTTTTCCAGGCTGAGACTGATGAACTTGCAACAAAAGTTGAATCTCTGAATGTGGAGAATATTTCTCTCAAAAATGAAATTAATCGGCTAACGGACAATCTAGAGAAATTGAGACGAGAACATTCTGCCTTAAAGGTATTACCTTTATCCTTCCATGCTTCCATGGGTATACTTCTTGGAGAAGCCAAAACCTTTATCCTTCCATGCTTCCATGGGTATACTTCTTGGAGAAGCCAAACATCTTGGTAGAAAATTGTCATTGAGGAAGATACTAGAGCAGTATTATTACCAATTTTCAATGCCATACGTTTTGGATGTAGTACACAAATAGGGATTTGGGAGTGATGCAGTTATTCGAGTGGAAGAACCAGACTTGGGCCCTGTTAGATCTACATAACTTTAGTGCTAGCAACTTGTGTCAATATAGGCATGCAGTCAATTCACTTGAATAACCTTAGTTACAGTTTTTAAGTCCACAGTTATTTTGTTCATTTCCATAACCAGTTGAAAGTAAGTTACAGGTCTAGGGTGACATGTGACTTGACTACAGGATGACGAAGTTCCAAGGATCTAAATGGGACTTTTATCATACCATGGAACATGGAAAACTTGTTCTGCAGGGTTTTTTTTTTCTCCCACCAAAATCAATACAATCAAATGTCATCCTGCCTTTCCTTCCTGATGATTGGCGGCAGGGTTAGATGTGCAAGTAATGTAAGGTTGAATTCATCATCATTCACTAACTCCTAAATCTACATCTGTTACATGGTTAGCAGGAAAAACTGAAAGATGCACAATTAGGAGAGGCAGGACATATAGTCATTCATAAGAGAGAAACTCAAGCGAGCCCACCTGTGAACGTTGAGAACCTCTTATCCAGGGTAAATAACTCAGGCTCCATTAGCGTAAGTGCACAGCGGGAGAGTGAGGCACATGGAAATTCCACTGGAAAGCTCTATCAGTTGTTGGAATCTAAATCTAGGCCTGATGCAGTTGCTGCAGGCTGATGAAAGATCTGTATTTCTGCAATTTTCTATTTTTTTTTTTACCCTTCTTTTTTTGGTTTCTATCCAATTTGTTACTTCGCCTATATTATTGGCCCAAAACAACCTCTGACACTGGCTGTAGGCTAGAGACTACAAATTTGAGACAGATAAACTAAAGAGACGGCCTTCTCATGACTCACGAGGTGGTGGAATTTAGTATGTTGAAAGACATGAACAAGGTGGAAAGGTGTTGCTGCCTAGGTCCTTCAGTCCACATATTTGAGTATAATATGATGTGATTCTGTATGCCAGCAGAAACATAGAAGCTGCTTTATATTATTGTGAGTTTAAAGAAAGGGCCGCTTGTATTAGTAACCTATCCATACTTGAAGACTTTAGCATCTAACTGAGATGGTCGAGGATATCATTCCATGTATATATGACGATGGCTGTTGGTCGGAAAGTTCGTCATTTTTATTGGCAAATGCGGTTTATTTGGAGCACAAATGTCTGTCTATTGTGTGTAATCGAGTTCAAGAGGGTCATTTCGATGCATAGTCGATTGCATCAGATGAATGGCCCTTAATGGTTGGCTCAGCATATTTTGTGTTGGACGTTTACCAAAATTATCTTTCAGTTTGGTGCCTAACTTCCCCCATGTTGACCTGTGTTGTGTTACGAAACTCGACTTGGAGTTGCATGAATTGGCTGACTCGACCAGAAGGGCACTGGCCAAGTGAGTCGTTTAATGACTTTGCTGGACTTCTGGGCTTTGTTGGCTTGATGCCATAAAGGGATTGTGTGGGCGAAGGGAGGTGGTGGAGTACGGCTTAATGTTTTCTCCGCATGTAAACTGACCCTTTTTCATTTCAAGGACAAGGGCCTGCTCCATTGGCAACCTCGTGTCTCACCTGGATGACCAAGTATTGGCATAGGTCTCGCCCTTCCCTTCACATGATCGAGTTGTCACTGTCAGTGCGTAGTACCGACCCCACCCCAAAAAATATTAAAAAAGAGTTTGGTAAATTTGATCAGAATAATTTCCTTTTTCAATTTTTACACCTATACTGATGTGAGCATTGAGCACGTGCGGATCTCAATTTTACTACATGCAAATTCATTGTTACATCACGGTTAAAAAAAAAAGTTGCATGATGAAAACAGAAAAGCAATTAAGCTTTGAGACCTCTAAATATGGCTGGATGATTATGTGATATGAATAGTGGCATGCAGCTCAGTCAGTCCACGTCACATGCAATCATCAGCCCTGCTCTATAGCCATCCATCCTAATACCTTTAATGGAGTTTTACGTCCATGCGGACAGCCATGTGGGGCCCACCCGAGCACTGCTCCAAATTGACCATGGAAACTCTCACACCCTATTCGCACTGAATCCCTTAAATTTGCATGATCTGAATGGACTGGAGTATTAGATGAGGGTTAATTTTTTTTATATAGATATATATATATAAAGCCGGTAAACTTGTGGACCGTGATTAAGGAGTTAGAATCACATAGGTAAGTTATATTTAGATCTTTCAATCCCCAGTCCCATCCAATATAGATGTGCGCTAGGTGGGCCCCGTTCACACTGGTCCGTAGGAAGAATCCATTGCATAACATAACCCAATTGCCATGGTGGACTCCAAGGGAGGGCCACTGGGGGTCTCCCGATAGAATCTGCCCTGAGTATTATAAAGTTGATCTCATTTGGCAAACTTAGGAAATCTTGAAAGATTGTTGCAAATCAATTTTCCATATTGTAGTTTAAAATATATGTAGTGGAATAATAAAAGAGCGAGCAAATAAGGTGATCACAGCAAGAAGAAGACATATAGATTTTTTACTTAGAAAACCTTATTTGAGGAAAACTACGAATCTTATTATCTAGACTAAAGACAACCAACCATTATGTAATTAAAGATTGTAAGATATACTCACTAACCTTTCTCCAATTGCAACTCAACCTAAGGACTACAGTTTCTTATGCTGACTACTCGTGTTTCACTATCACCATACTTGAATTTACCACTTTGAATCCATAAGGTGAATGAACCTTCTACAAAAAAAAATCAATCTTCTAAAAAGAAATAGAAGCACAAATCTTTAGAACTCAAAGTTGCAACACAATCTCTCCAATGGTTGCTTTAGAGAAGAAAAGTGTCTCCAACGTGTATTCTCAACTTAGAATAGGGAGATGAATGCCTTAGGGTTAAGGGAAACACCATTTAAATAACCCACAATTCGTGCCTTAAGGTTAGAATCCTTGTAGAATATACACTGGCATTTCTAGCACAAACATAAAACAATTCCATATAGAAAAGTAGGTTTCTGTGTGTCAGGCCCCTAAAGCCAGCTGAATGGGCGCTTGAGAGTGGGTGCACGGGAGTTCGAGCACATATGTAAGTTCCACACTATTCTGCAAACTTTCCGAAACCATAATTTTGTCGTTTTAGTTCCGATTGATATAATCTTTAAACATACGGATATTTACTCAAAAAGAGTTTTATAACAACAAGTACCTTACCCTGATCCGATACTCTATTTGTGAGATATGACCTTTTAGACCTATATTGTCCTTAGAAAATCATTTCAAAACACTCCAACTTGTATCCTTTTTTTTTTATTTTATCACTTTTCTACAAACTTCCTGAGACCAAAACTTTATCATTTTAATTCTGATTGATGCAATCTTAGAACCTACGAATATTTACTCGAAAAACGTTTTCCAACGGTAGGTAGCTTGCCCCAATCCAATGCTCAATTTGTGAGATATGTCCTTTTAAATTCATGTGACATCAAAAAATCATTTCAAAATACTTTAATTTGCGTTTTTTCTTTGATTTCATTACTTTAGTGCATTCGGCGACTCATAGCACAGTCCATTGTAAAAGAAATAAAAAAAATTACGATTCAATGGACCCAGAGTTTTATCCAACCCATGAATTAACCAACACACAAATATCCTAATAAATCCGAAAGCTCTATTTGACTGACTGTCCACAAAGTGAGAGGTCCACTTTCTCCCTGTCATTTTAGAATATATTTGGTGGTTCATACTCAATTTGACTAGACTAACTCCGAGATAAAGCCAGATAATATATAAGGGACTCAAGTTTATTTTGGTCAGCGTAATTAGGTCATTTATTTAAAGGTAAATATAAGCTCAAACGTCAAATAATCGCACTTTATGAAAAAGTAGTGTAGTAACTTTATGTTATCACACACTTTACTATGAACCACTTTTTTCACCTCAGAAAAGAATGGTAAAATGTGGTAAAATAAGTCAATATAAAGGCAAATGTTTTACCACTCTCTCCTACTTCACCAATTATTTTCTCTTACCGTATTTTATCTCACCTTCACTTTACCTCATTTATCATGATCCACTTTAGTTTACTTTACCACAAATAAACAATCATGTCCAGCTCAAGTGGCTGCTCCCTAAGTAACAGGAAAATAATTCAATAACCGGCATGAGACATTGAGAGTCCAAAGGAGAATTGTTTAGTACTTTCTCTCATATTACATATGGAGATGATAATGGATCATGTTTAAATGGGGTCTGCCTGATTTGCTCCTATTCCGGTCAGTTTTTTTAATCGGTTGGTCGGTTTAGCGCTGGTTCAAATTTTGGAGACACCTTAGCCTGTCTAGCCCTGTTTTTCTCTTACTATAATTCAGTGAGTTATGTATAGAAAATCTCACTCGTATGAGTGCAAATAAGCAATGAAATAATATTAAAAGTCTCGAGTTTGAAACTTAAGAGTTGCAGTATATATATATATTCCTTAAGGGCCCGTTTGTTTATTTCCCTTCAATGTAAAGTTAAAGTCATCTCTCATTTCACCATACAACTACCCAAAAGAGTCAAATCAAAATATCACATCTTCAAAAAATCCTTTTACCTTTTTACAAAAAAAAGTCAAAAAATTACTTTTTTATTCTACTAACAAACAAAAAATTTTCACTTTTTACACAAAAAGTCCAAAAGTCACATTAACTTTTTACTAAAAAACAAAAATCAATCATTGAATTGATTTAACCCCTCTTATTTTTTTATCTTTTAAATTTACCATTCACCTCACTTCACCCCACCAGTTAAATAAACAAACGGGCCCTAAAGTAAGAATTGATTAGTAAGAAACCGGATCCAGCCCATAACTATTATGAACAAGCCATAAACTATAGTTGTCAAAATTGTTTTTGTCAAGTGGCTGAAACGATATTTGACACACAACTTTTAGTTTCAAATTTCAGTCCATTTCAGCAGAAATTTCAGATTTTGGCCAATTTTTGCTGAAATTTAGTATTTTGGCTGAAATAATTTTTTATTTTTCTGCATATATGTAATTTATATTTCATATATTTTCCCAAAATATAGTTCAAAAAAGTCTTACTAGAATGGATTAAATTCATAATTATATTTTTAATTTTAGTTTTTTTCTATATATATTCATTATTTTTTTTATAAATCTCCGAAATGTAATTCCAAATAGTTTCATTTTGGAGGCTAGACGGAAAGGGGTTTGAAACGATATTGACAACTATGCCCTAAATCCACCACCGTTTGGGTCCAAGTATGGGCAGCTCATATATCAAGTTAGATCTCCAAACTCAAGGCCCCTCGTAACAAATATATTATATGAAACTATATTTATATATATGTATTTGTCCCTCATACTATGGTAAAAGACACTTTTTTTTTAAAGTATTAATATGCAAAAAGACAAAAGCACCACACCTCATGGTACCTTTTTGACCTTGAGAGATCTAAAAAAGAAAGTGTACCTCAACATAGTGTGAGGGACAGATGCATAGTAGTATTTTTCATATATATATATATTTATATATATAGGGCTTTGATCCTATGAGAACCGTTCTCAGTCACCAACCGTAAGAATTTTTTATGGGACTCATGTGGGTCCCATTTGGTGATAGAACCAAGGGTATGAAAAGATTTATGTGGGACCACCTCAAATATCAAGTTTGGCCCCAATCACATGTTCCTAACCCTTTCATCCATGGCCCACAAATCCAGTCCATTTGGATTGGTGCATAGTTGATCCAACGGCCTAGTAAATTTGGATTTGACCTAAACTTAAAGAGTGTGACTGTTATGGGAGCCCTATATATTACAAGGTTTTGATTGGATATAGATGAGCCTCACATAGAGTTTTTACAAAAAAAGGTAAGAACTAGTTCTCATAGAATTATTTTCTATATATATATGACAAAACTACTATGCATCTATTCCTCACACAATGGTGTGGGACACTTCATTTTTTAGAAGGTATATGAATGTGTAAGAAGACAAAATCATCACACCTCATGCTAAATATACATATAGAGAGAGAGAGGCACATTACAAAACTCCCTAGCACTTGTCACCAAAAAAAAAAAAAAAAGATGTACCTCTTTTAGCCTATAAGATTTTAACATATGTTATCAACATCTCCTTAAAATTAGCTATTCCTATTCTTTTACTTTGCATTTATGAGTTGGCAAATGTTCATTAGACATATCAAAAGGGACAAAAACTTCCTTTTTAAATGGGGAGTTTTTGAAGATTTCTTTATATAGATATATAATTTTTATGACCCAAGGTATTCCTTGCCACTCCAGCCTTTAGTCCTTTGGCCTCAAGCCCAGTGGTGGCCCGATTCTGATGAGCAAGCACTCTTTTTTGAGGGGTACATATATGTGCGGCCATAGAAAACTATATTTGGATCGGCAAACTTTAATAAGTTGGGAAGTTGTACCCCCAGTCCCTTCTTTATGGGCTATGGAATTCAAGAACAAGATCCAATTTGAGTGAAAATGATAGAAGAAAGCGAAGTATCTAAAATAAAAAATGTACAGACATGTGTTGAAAGGAAGCTTAACCATTTAAAATCTTGTGATTGAGTAGAGTAAAGATAAACATGTATTCAAAAATAAAAAATTGCTTCTATAGAGCAATGGCTTTTGTTATTACCATCATCAAATTAATATGAAGGTACTCAAAAGTTATAGAAACTATTTAACTCACAGTAGGAAGAGAAAAATGAGAGGACTAGGCATCATATTGGGGAAATCTCAGCAACCACTATTTATCCTTACAGGGGAAGAAAGAAAAAGGTGGAAGAGATGCCAACGTCATATCATTTGAGAGGATGAGGGTAGCGGCAGACCTAATATTTTCATTTGAGTGTGGCAACCCAAACATGTAGTTGGGCTTTGTGGGTAGGCCCAGAATTCTCTTGTGTGTTTTGGAAGTGGACCCTAAGATTTAATGTGAGTTTTGAATGCTGACCCAAGAGCAAGGTGGCTGCCCAGACATATATGCGTATGCCTGTATGAGTGACAAGGCTTGGGGTTGTAAATCTTTTATTACATTAGTCTCAAACATAAGTGGAACTTATAAAACAATCCTGACCAGAAACCTATCAAGAGAGGAATTAATCCTGTCCATTTAACTCTAACATAATAATAAAAAATTAAGAAGAAGAAGAAGAAGAAGACTGTTCTAGCTTGTGCTTCACGCACATAGGGCCTGCTAGGGCATGATTAAATTGGGCCTGCTGTTGAATCTATTAGACCTGTTGGCTTCATCAAGGTCCTCGTGTGGGTCTGAATAGCTTGGCTTGTGTGCCCTGTCATTTGTCAATATTAGAAACTAATCATACCGTTACTCGGTTCAACCTATGTCAAGGAATTCCTTCGGTCATGTAAAGTGCACTTCATTTGTTGTGGGGGTTTCGTTTTGTGTATTATATTCATAGGTTTGACACATGATAGCTCTCGTGAGCTCAACTACCACTGAAATAAGAATTGGCAAAAGACAATACACGAGAGGAAATTTATGTTAAGCGATATCGATTGCAATAAGTTGACCAACCTAAATATATATCAAGGATTTAACAGGAGGTTTCACCAATTTATGTTCTCAGATGATCTTGAAATAGTAAATTGAGACTTGTCTTAGAAATATCTTCTGGGATTCACTCTTCTACTATACATAGGTACGTGGCAAAAAATGTGGGTTCTTTTTTTTTTTTTTGAAGTAATATGTGGGTTCATTTATCCATGAAGAAAGGTGCAATTGCATTAATAAACATCTCAGATGGAGCTACAAAATGGATATCAAGTTCAATAACTTTATGAACTTGGGCGTCGTCCTATATGATATACATCATTTTTCCAATTTATGATTATTTTATATGTCGTAAATCTCTATATGCAAGACTCTAATCTATTTTGGCAATTTTTTAAGGCAAGAACCGACCAAAACATGCATACATGAGCCTATAAGTCAAGATAAGAAAATTTGTATGAATAAGGGTGGAATGCTTTGGTTAATTCTATGAGATGTGTTCAAGTCCGACATTAAAAATATCTTAATCTTAATCCTAGGCTTAAAAGTCAAACCACTTGTTAACTCAATATAATATGTTTTAAAGTCATGCGGCCCTTGATTTTATAAGAACTCCGAACTTAAACGTGCTTGTACAGGAGCAGTAATAAAATAGATAACCTAGGAAGTCCAAATCTTTTATATAAGTTTTTCAATACAACTCCCTTTCCTTTATGGAGTCCTAATTTAAATAACATTTAAATTTAAACTTCTCTTAGCATAGAAAACTCTACTAAACTCTTCTTAAATACCAAAGATATCACCATAAGAAACCAAGATCAGAATCCTTAAGTGAGTTGGTCATCTATAGTGGAGGGATGCACATCGGCGTGTGCTCATTGGGCTACATTTAAGCCCAATAAATTTCAAAATTCAACAAAAAAAAAAAGGAAAAAGAAGAAATAACAGAATCTCCCTTGCAACAAAAGGGGATGGAAAGGAAACCACTTATTTCTTTTTTTCTGATGTTTAAAATATTTTAAAACTAGATTGAAACTAGGTAACTCTTACCATTTATCCTTTTAGATAAGGGAAGTAGAGCTCCTTCCTGTGGTGAAGGTGTAGAGAGGATTCAGATCCGGCTCTGACTCTTTCATTGTGCGGAGCATATGGACACATGGTTAGAAAATTTTTGTATTTGGCCCATGACCTTTCTATGTATTCCATGAAGACACATGATTGTGTCCGGTAAACCAACAGCTGCTTTTCCTTGTAAAGGTGAGCAAGCTGGATGGCAAACGTCTCAAAAGAAAAGTGCTATCAGAATAGTCAACTTGAACCCATTTGCCCATGAACAAGTTATGCTTAGAATAACCCAACTGGGGCCCATTTATCTATGAACGAGTCTTCATCCCTACCTAACTTTGTGGTCGGTCGGTCTACAATGCAATGTAAGACTACTGAGACCGTCTCTTGGCACTCCAGTGCACAAGAGATGACTAAGAAGAAGAAGAAGATAACCCTTGTCACCTTTCTTCCTTTATTCTCGTCATCCATGAGTTCACTTGGGAAAGGAGTAGCTTCCTTTGATCCTTTTCAAACAGGATTTTGTGAAAGCTCGCACAAACAACAAATTATATCAAATCAATCTTACGATATTGATCCACTCTCTTGGACCTAAAGGCAAGTATATGGATGGATGGTAGTACGAGGTTTAAACATAAAATTGAATGGAGATGGTCCAAACCATAAAGAGTTCGGGTGCTCGGTTTGGTGCTGGTTTGGGGCCGAAACCCGTTTTTGTTTAATGACTTTGGTGCTCATTTGAGGGCCTAAACCTTTTTTTTTTAATTTTTTAATAACGTGGGTTATTCTGAAATCTTTAATTAAATAGGATTATTTTCCCATGTGATGCCTTCCTAACACAACAACATGAGATCGGATAGAAGGAAGGTTTCGGATGCCTGGGGGATTTCTCCAATTGTAAAG
Organism: Sextonia rubra; assembly: GCA_037013555.1. Taxonomy (NCBI): domain Eukaryota; kingdom Viridiplantae; phylum Streptophyta; class Magnoliopsida; order Laurales; family Lauraceae; genus Sextonia; species Sextonia rubra. The sequence goes on from JASUAD010000001.1 coordinate 47,535,286, forward strand.
TGGTCGACCGTAGGTGGTCCACCCACGGTCACAATCTCTAAAATGGAAAGTAGGGAACCCACATGAAGTTTTCGACATAGAATGGGAATCAATCAGATTCGTAGTCTGGATTGGCAAGCACTCACTATAGACCGTGCAATTTGTTGACACCTTTGACTATGTGGAAGCCACATACAGAGATCTTGAGTTCAGGATGGGCTCTCTTAAGAAATCTTTGAGTTCAAAGAGGCCCCCGTATTGAAAATTTGAGCAATTCAAAATGACTACCTCCCACCGTAACATATCCCCCTTCTACGGATGCAAATGGGATGTTCTAAATCATACCGGATCCCGATCCAAGTTTGTTTTTAAATGACGGTTCTAGTTGCGACCCGAAACATATTTTGTTGATTCAAGACCCAACTTTGATAGGACAACTAGGATTTGGTTTTTGAACCAGAGGACCATGATCTAGTTTCAAAATTGGTTTCGGTTGCTGTTCATTTTTTTTTAATTTTTTGCTTAAAATAAGGATATCGTTCAACATATAATAGTGTATCAATTCTACAATCTCCAAAATTAAACATAAAAATAGCAAACAAAAGTTGATTTGGACCTGGACTTTGCAATATTAAAGATTCATATACCATGTCCCGGTTCACTGGTCAAAACTTGTATGGACCTAGAATTAGATCACTTTACTTTCAAGCGGAACTTAAATAGAGTTTTGGACCTAGACTCATTAATGAATCATAACTAAAAACAAGTTTCAAGCCCAATTTTTTATTAGTTAGAGAATTAGGTATTCATTTGTAACTCTAATCCTTTCTGTTAGGAATTCCCAACAGAAGGAAATGCCATGAAAAATGCTCTCAACCAAATGGGCACACTTAATATTTGATTGAGAGCATTTTTGGGCAAAAATGCAAATAGAGAGGATTTTTGGGCAAAAATGCAAAAGTTGTCTTTTGGGATTCTTACTTTCTTATTTGATTGAGTTTAAATGATGAGAATTTGCTGAGCAAACCAAGCGAAAAGTTACTCTTGGTAGGCAAGATCCTTGTAATTTCTTAATGCTCTAGCCTCGGGCATTTTGGGATTCTATGGTGGGAGGACAATAATTTTTTTTATTGCCCTATGCTGTGGCTATACCTAAGAAAGAGACCAAATAATTGGCAAAAGGAAGCTCACATGTAGGAAGGGAAGCCCCGGTTGTACCTAAGAAAGAGACCAAATAATTGGCAAAAGGAAGCTCACATGTAGAAAGGAAAGCCCCACACGCATGAAAAAGAGAAGCCTACAATGTGGAAATAATGGCATACCCAAAGATTAATTTCTAGATAGTCAGGTGACATTCGGAATTGCCAAGCAAGTGAGTAACCTTTTGTTGTTGGCTTGATAATATTTGGGATGCACAAGATTCTCTAGACAACATATCCTCAAATGCTTGCAACTAAGCATGCCTTTACATTTTACTCTAAAAGTCGATCTTATTGTATATTCAATTGTTTGATTAGAGTTGTGATTAACACAATAACATGCATTAATAATAACATTTATTAGTTACATTTTAATCAAATGGTAGATCTTAAAGCGTGGTGCTTTTTTTTTTTTCTAGATTTGGCTACTTGGCAAGAGCGATGTTATCCATCTAGAGATTAAGGATTGGTCTCTAAATATATTTATGAAGTAAAATTTTAATCAACTTTAATTAAAGTAAAATTTGGAAAAATGAAGCCTAGATTCTTTCACCCACTTGCAGTAAGAGTGGGAGACACCCGTAGGATCCGGATTCAGAGTATTCAGCTTTTGAGCTATTCTGAGCCGTTGACAGCAAGGGCAGAGAGGGGTATGCTTTGAACGGTCAGGATTGATGGGTAAGGATGGAGGATCAATTCATGGCATCCATGATCCAACCATGGTGGAAGACAGGACCACCTTGCAGTGTCTTGCAGTTAATTTCAGCAGGGCCAGGCCATTCCAAAAGGCATTCAAGTGGGGTGGACCTTGTACGGAAAATTGCTTTTGCAGGGCAGTTTGTTGGTCCTTGCCGCGCACTTTATCCAACTCCTCACACCGACTATCTAACGTGCGCGCCCCTGCTTAAAAGCTTTCTTCTAAAGAAAAATAAAAAATCAAAACCTGTCCCCTCCTTGTCCACGTTTTTTAGGAGAAAGAAACAGTTGAAAGTAGCCCCCACACCCACAGTCACAAGCAGCATCAGCATCAGAAGACGCACTCACCATGGGCAACACAGAGAGATGCAGTATGCAAGGCACATGACCCAGAAAGAGCTAAATGCCTTCTCTGCTGCTCATTCCATTACTCCTCCTCCATGTGATTAGATTTAGATTGACACCATTTAATTTTAAATAATCCTACTTTACTCTACCAGTTTTTTAATCTCTCCTTGTGTTCTCTCTCTCTCTCTCTCTCTCTCTCTTTTCTACAGACCAAATTCATAACTCATTATTTGCAATAACTTCACTGTGCCTTTTATTTCTTGTATTTGATATCCATCTCAACTTTGCTCCGTGTGCTTTTGTGTGTGGGTTTAGTACGCACCACACGGGAATTAGTCATATAGAATCAAAGACCCCATTCTCTAATTAACCTCTGGCAAACTTAATATATCTTTGAGATGGCATCAGGAAATTCAAAAGACACTCCATTTGCAAAAATTTCACTGTGCATGGATACCCTCTCAGTTTATATGGGTTAGCAATATTATATAAAATTCAAACAACAACTAGTCTAGTCAATCTTATGTCTAATAACATTATCTCTATCACAACCAACCGAGCTTGAGCTAAAGGGTTCAACCCAGAAAGGCAAAACGTGAACTTCTAAACACCAGACTTCTAACGTCTAAATACAGTAAATTTCAAACTCACACTCTCCCATTTGGGCCACTTGTCCATACAAATTCCTGCATGGGGAGGCAATTTCTTCACATAGATATATATATATAACTTCTTCATGAGGTCGGACACCCTAGTTAAAAAAAATATAAAAAAATAAGAGAATTTTATAAAAAAAAATCCCATTACATTCACTTTACATAAAAATGACCTAAAAGATATATATCCACTATAGTAGTCTCATGGTCCTTTTTTGTTCTTTTTTTTTAAATTGTTTTACCAAGTGGTGATATTCCCACTCGCTTGCATACACTAGTGGGGCTAACCTTACTCATTTTTTTCTTTTTCTTCACAATTAAACGGCGATATCCTTACTCAGGTCAAGGTAAACAAATTTTAAATGTGTTCTTGTAAATAATGCTTGCATAGATGTTAGATGGTGAGTGAAGTTGAAAATAATGATGAAAGAAAAATGTGAGAGATGGGTCATAGTAATAACTAGGAGTTGGTTTATGTATTGTGAATTAGATTGATAAAGAAGGAGATGAAGAAGGACTGTGATGAGATGATGATGTGGTAGAGGTGGAAAGGTAATGAGCATATCGGTTGTACAAGGAGATGAAAACAAGATGCTAAGAAATAATACTGAGAAATGTGGGTTGTAGGAATAAGAATTGAATGAGAATAAAGAAAAGGAAAAAAAATTGAAAAAAAGAAGAGAGGAAATGATGAGTTAAAGATAGAAAGAAGGTGAGTTCTCTAAGATGAGGATAATATTTTATTTGTTTAATTGAAAGAGTTAAAGATAGAGAGAAGGTGAGTTCTCTAAGATGAGGGCGATGTTTTATTCGTTTAATTGAAAGAAAATGAATGGGTTTAGATGAATTTATTTAGGATGTGGGAGAAAAAGAGATGATGATTTAGAGGAGAATGTGATATTAGAATGTCTTGGTAACAGCCTCCCACATGTGCGCTTAAGGTGATTAATATCATCAAAGAAAATATTTTGTGGATAAGGATTTAGTTGGTAGAAATGGAAAGAATTAAGAGGAAGGAGGATGAGAAAAAAGAAAAATAGGGAAGGAGAAAAAAAGGTAAGTGGAGATATTTCCGCTCGTACATGCTGCGATATTACTGCTCGGCAGAATCACCAAAAAAAAGGAAAATAAAAACTAAAAATAGCACCTGGAACCAACGATGATATATATATTTTAGGTCTTTTTTGATCTATATGAAATATAGGGGTATTTTTTTGATAAAATCCTCAAAAAATAAATCTATTTTCTTTTGTTCTTTGATTTAGAAGGTTGATTTTTTAGTAAAATAAAAGGAAAGTTGGTTAAAAGTTAAACCTCACGGAGGACGAAACGTGAACGGCAAAATGTACTTTTTTTAAAAAAAATTCAAACTTGACGTTTTTGTTTGTAGAAATTAAAATTTTATTACCTGTAATACAAGTGGCTATAATCGATAAGCCTTTTACATCAGTGGGCCATGGAATATTTTTGTTTTTGATTATGACCGTCCATTACAACACAAGTCGTCCTTATGAACGGCTGCGATCTATCTAAGTATTTGTCCTACTCATATGCGACAGAAGCGTGGGATCGGCACTTTTAAAAACAGGATTTGCATTTGATCTCCCACCATTTGAATTTTGCCTGTTAGAGAACCACCCACGTACTTCTCCCATCTCCATGTCCCGCAAGAACAAGAAAATAAAGTATATCTGCATAGAGAAAGAGTGAGAAGAAAGAGACAATAAGAGATAGCACAAACAGTTTTTTAAAATTAAATGGCCTTCTTATCATCTTTCCACACTTTTCGGTTTTCAATCTCCTACAGATTTTGCTGCTTTGTGCTTTTTGATGAATTTTCTTTCTTAAAACTTTGAAAAGCACACTGAATGTGGGTTGAATGCGTCTGATGAAGAAAACGTGATTTTGACCCTTTCCTTCTACCCACAAAAGTTTTGATTTTTTTCCTTCATTTCTTCTTATTGGGGGATCATGGATTCCATGTGGAAGTGCTCCTGACTGACAACTTCTATAATATCTTGGGCACTGGTTTTTATTTTTTATTTTTTACTTTTTTCATGTAGATTCTGAGGATGGGTTTGGGTGGGAATGGGATTTACAGTTATGTGGAGTGACTCATGTGACACTTGTAGGAGTTTCTTTGACAGGTTGCAGGATTTTTAGGGATTTGAGGGCGTTTGGGTGCTGACCTGTCCTGGGTTCATAGCAACAAGTGGAATCTGTGGGGGTCAAAAGTCATGAGGGCTTGGGACGTTGTGTGTTGAATTTGTGGAGTGGTTCATGACATTCACAGGAGTTTCATGAAAGGTTATAGGATTTTCAGAGATTTGAGTGCTGGGTTATCCATAGTTTCATAAATAAAAAAAAAAAACTGTGGGATTTGGGTGTAAAAGTCATTAAAAGTTATTGAAGTTACGAGTTGAATTTTTGGTTTCTATTATCTTCTTAAATACTTGCATTTATAGTGTGAGAGATTTTTGGGGAGTCTGGTATTGTTTTCAGTAAAAATCTTATCTTTAAAGATATATGATATTTTTTTTTATTTGATCTATACATTTAGATCTGACCAAGGTAATCACTGTTTTCCAGGCACCTTATTTGGTTCTTGTAGCAATAGAGGTATTAGTTGGAAAAGGGGTGCATTTGGTTCTGTAGAAAAAGAAAAGGAAAGTTGGATTGGTAGATGGGTCTTTTGTATTGAATCACAAGAAAATGGAGCTTTCAGTCACAATAAAAGTGTTGGGGTGTTGGGGTGGAGTTTGATTCTCAAACGTTATGCTTAACGTTCAGTAGTGGAGGCTTAATTTTTTTGTGTCTGAAAAGTTGTTTGAACCCCTTTTTTTTTTTTCATTTCCTCTCTCTCTCTCTCTCTCTCTCTCTCTCTCTCTTTGGTAATAGTATATTGTTTGGGTTTCTGCTTGAGAAGAGGAAGGAGAACTTCATATTTCTAGCATCATTCTTCTCCTGAATTCCTGAGATGGGTCATTCGTCCGCTGTTTGGGATCCAAGGGCAGCAATGGAACTCACAAAGGACTGGAATGGGATCGATCAGGTGACCCTTAGAGTGCCAAGGGGATCGTCAGCTCGGGTTCGATTCTCTCTCCCTTTCTCTTGTTTGGTGGTGTGCTGGAATTTCCATTGATATGTGATTGTTCTTTATAACTGTTTTCTGCCATCAGGCAATGGATTTTCTAGTAGGAATCTGGGATCATTGTAAAATGTGTGTTTTGGTCGGAGTGAATTGTTTCCGGTTTGTTTGTGAATGACACTTCTGGTCAGTAATTCAGGTTAGTTTGCATGGTGGGCAAGTTATTTCATGGAGAAATGAACGCGGAGAAGAGCTACTTTTTACTAGTAATAAGGTTAGTTTTTTTTGGGTTCTTTCTAGATTATGAGTTTGGTGTTGTGTGGATGTTTCTGAATGCTCTGATATGTTGCTAGTGGCAGTTTGTTTTCACTGTGATTGAAGTTTGGCCATCTTAACGCATGGTCATTTGCTCTAGCTAGACCGGACTTTTAATAGTTTTTAGCTAAAAATCATGGGGCTAGATTATATGATCCAATTTAATAAGTGATGCTTTGGTTGGGCCCAGGAAATGTATGTAACAGATGAAATGCACCTTTCCCAGAAAATCTTCATTTATTGTCAAATAACCTTGACTTTCTCCTGTTGGTGGCCTCCGAATGGACTATTTAGCCAATGGCCTCATTTCCCTGGAACAGGATTTGTTGAATCTTATCTACGGGTCTGATTTTCTGATTGTGGAGAGATCTAGGGGATTTGCCCTCTCGTCATTATGTCCACCATATGAACGGCCTGCACCACATTACTGCTGGCTAAATTGAAACCCCTATTTTGTTTGGTTGAGAATTATGTATTTTCTCTTTTTAAAGAAGTCAGTGCCAATTTTCTTTTAAGATATTCAAGAATCATAAAGTTTAAAATGCGCAAAAGACATATACACAAAAGACATATACCGTATTGAAATTCTTCTGACCTTATGCTAGTTTCTTCATTTTTGTCTTTTAGAAGTTGAATGCTTGTTTACAAAGATCCTGTTTACCTGGTTTACATCTTGGATTCATTGGACTTCTTTTCACTTCTCTCTCTCTCTCTCTCTCTCTCTCTCTCTTCTACACACACAGAGGCGTATGAATTTAAATGTTTATTTATTAGTTTCTTAGTTGCATTTTAGTTTCTTCTTTGATCATCTTTCTAATGGAGCCCCAACTTTGTTGTGTGTTTCAAAGGAGAAACTTGTATTTTTTTCTTTCTTCTGGGCTAGAAAAAGGAGAAAACTGTTTTTGATAGCAGTGTATGTTACACACCATTGATAGCAGTGTTCGTTACATGCCATCTGTGAACTTCCTTACACCTTTTATAATTTTTTTTTAATGACCCTTTCTTTAGTTCTTAATGCACTAGTATGCATTATTGAAACTTTATGGTGATATATGAATCTTTTGGAAAACAATTTGAGAATTTAGTCAAAAGTGTTGTCAGTGTTTAATTTCATCAGTTTTAGCATTCAAAATTGATGTGTTATTTAAATAACTTCCATTGCCTTTTTTTTCTTTTTTCTTTTTTCATTTTGTTTTGTTTTGTTGGTAACTATTTATATCAAGCCAAGAGAGTAGAATACAAGATAAAACTAAGAGAAAAAAAAATGAAAGAGCTAAAAATAGCATGTAAGTGCTATACCCTCCATACATGAGGGCTAAAATATCAATACAAGAAACTGCAAAGAAAAAGCACCACGGTGGACTGAAGATCCTTTCTTACATTTTATGTAACAACTTGACTTGGATAAATTCTATAATGTAACTTAATTTTCCTTCGATCCAATCTTTGTGTTTCCATGCCTATGCTAAGATGCTGTTTTCTTTCGTCTGCTACAGGCAATCTTTAAACCACCAAAGGCCATGAGAGGAGGAATCCCTATTTGCTTTCCACAGGTTGAACTGTGCTTATGACTTTTTCTATTGTATCAAATGCTTATTCCCTGAGGACCCAACTGATGTGCCAATATTTCAATGCTTTGAAGTTTGGAAACTGTGGGTCCCTAGAACAACATGGGTTTGCAAGGAACAAGATTTGGTCCATTGATGGTAATCCTCCACCTCTTCACCCCAACAACTGCAAAGGTGGATCCTTTATTGACTTGCTGCTGAAACCATCAGAGGAAGACCTTAAATTCTGGCCTCATTGGTATGAGCTTGTTTCTTTTTTGAAAATTGTGTGGGATTTGGTAAGACTAGGAACATTCGAATGCTAGTTGTTTCTAAATCTTGAGCTAGGCATTGGGATTTCAAACTTAGATTCTAAATTTGAGCTAAAAAAGTCAGGAAATGTAATGATGAGTAAAATGCTCATGAGGTTTTATTTATTTATTTTTTGTGGGGTCCACATGTCTTTATGTTTTCCCATGCAAACCTCTCTCTCTCTCTGTCTCTTCCCCACCCCCCCCCCCCCCCCCCCCCTCAACCCGCGCCACAAATACCAAAAATTAATGAAAGTAAAAAATAAAGAGAACAAGCCCCATCACACACACACACACACACGCACTATGGGGGCCTTGACGGGGTGGATCTGTGGGTGGGATATAATGTCTTCAAGTATGAAATCTTGTTATGCTAACAAACGAAAATTTCCCTTTCATTTCAGTTTTGAGTTTCGCCTTAGAGTGTCGCTTGGATTGGATGGAGATCTAACTATGGTGTCACGCATTTGGAACATCGACAGCAAGCCATTCATTTTTTCATTTGCTTATCACACATATTTCTCTGTTTCTGACATCAGGTAAATATAATCTGCTTTTGCCTGCATTGGACTGGACTCTTGTGTTCATAGTTTTCGGTGCTCATTATTTTAGTTATGGTGTTATCTATTATTGAAGCTATTTACGCTCCTGGTATGTTGCTTCATCTTTTAATATGAGTCCATATATAGTCTGAATTTGAACTCCTACCTCTGTTTTTTCCTTCCTGTGTGTATTTGGGCTGATTTAGGCCAGTTGTGTGGAGTTGGACCAAATATTTGGCCTTTGTTGGCATATTCAACACCAATGGGCACTATCAATGCTCTGCTGCTAAGAATTAGAAGTGGGTAGTTGAGAAGCAGATAGGTAGTGGAGGAATTGTTTGTGCATTATTGTGATATATTAGTTTGGTTTGCATGTGGTATGAACTTGGGTTTGCAATGACAGTGAAGTGCGGATAGAAGGGCTGGAGACTCTTGATTATCTCGACAACCTTCGCCAGCGAGAACGCTTTACAGAACAAGGAGATGCTGTAACATTTGAGTCTGAGGTAATTGTATTTAAATTAAGATCTTTTTTCAATATGAGTAAAGTTCAGAGGTATTGATATTGTTCCCTTAATTTTATGATGATTCAAGGGCTCTCACCTAATGAAACTTCTTTATAATGTAGGTGGATCGAGTTTATCTTAGTTCTCCCAATGTAGTTGCAGTACTTGACCATGAAAAGAAGCGAACATTTGTCATTGTTAAGGAAGGACTACCAGATGTTGGTAAGCTGTCTTTTTCTTTTTTTTTTTCTTTTTTTTTTTTTGCTGTAATTTTCAGATATTCCTCAATTAAGTTCGCACTAGTAGAGAACTACTTCAATTCTCTCTCATAAAAAGTTAATTAGAGGGTCCTGATACATCAGGACATTTGTAGCATCCTGAATCAACCATTCCTTTTGAAGTGGAGACCGTTGAATTGACAAGACCCACTGGATGGTGAATGCCTGAAAATCATCTAGACAAATATCTGCTAACTGGACAAACCAAAGCCTCTTTCTAGGCATTGTACTTTGTTGCTGGCAACTTTGTTGGCAGGCCGCACGTTGTATGGCACTGCAATTTAGAGGCCAGCATATTCATTAGAGGATCTTTTGAAATATCACCAATCCATGGTGTATTTTTAATTGAAAAAACAAAAATTATGCAACGACAGATTCTTGCCATCCAAGCTTTGGACTGTTACATAAATATGGCTGCATTTTTTCAAACCATCTACTTAAAAGCCCCACCACACAGGAGCATGTAACTCTACTGAACTGCATGCTCCCCTAACCCAACTCAGTTTAATGGTGATCAAGTGGGACATTGAACTATTATTCCCTTGCATAATAGGATAGGTGTGATCTATCTGTATGAAAGCCTTTCCCTTTGCGGCATTGTCCATCAAGGGCAGAGCGCAACAGACTATAGAGAACCAACTCGTAAAGATTGAAACCCTTGATCTTAGTATTTTCCCTTGACGCTCTCACTGCGGGGACAGAGGCCCAATATATTGTAACTAATTCGTAGGTTGTGTTTGTGCAGCGAGAGGATTATACTCTCCAAAGATTTCCACTTCCATGAGATAAATCCTGCGTTCCGACCCCTCCATGGGAAACTGAAATCCTCTGCATTGAGGGAAATCAATTTTTTTTTTCCTGCAAGGAAATATGTCACACCAATCAACCAAAAAAGGGTTGCACAGAAAATCAGAACAATTTTCCTCTCTATGTGGATTCCTCTCATTGCACAAATGCCCTCTAAAACCATAGGATGTTGGATATTGAATCTAAAATGTGTCAACTAGATGAATAGCACATAAACAAGACTTATCCAGTGCCAATTGCAAAGGCCTCACCCATTATGGTGGAACCCAACTTGGAAACTTACTAGTTTTGACTGAATGGTCCGCAGTTGCTGTTCAGATGCACAAGTAAAATTAGCTGTTCTGTTCTTTGGATGGACAGTTGGACTCATCCCATCAAAGTAATGTTAGCATGGTCCGGTGCGCCCATGGTGGCCCTTCTGTCAAATGGTTCAGTGGGGTTTCAGTGTCATGTGTGGTGTACATGCAACATGAGCAGCTTGTTAGTTATTCCATTTTTTAATGAAAGTTGACATATTAAGCACAGTGCTACAATATCTTTATATGCTGGTGTATAGGAAATTCCCAAGTAATACTTGTTTCTTACAGTTGTTTGGAATCCATGGGAGAAGAAATCTAAATCCATAGCTGATTTTGGTGATGAAGAATACAAGCAGATGCTTTGTGTGGATGGTGCTGCAATTGAGAGACCAATCACCTTAAAGCCAGGCGAGGAATGGACAGGGCATTTGGAGATATCAGCAGTACCTTCAAGCTACTGCAGTGATCGCTTTGATCACATAAAAGGCATTGGAGGATGAAATAGAAGACTGGGAATTACAGCCCATGTTCTCACTGCCTGCTGCAGTGTTGTGACATTCAATGTTCTTAAAACAGTCTGTCAATATAACCATAGCACAATAGTTTTCCATGGTCACTCAGTTCTTGTTATGAGACTGAACTGTTTTTCAGTGCATGATTATTGGAAAAAGCCATCATATCATCTTCCATTTAAGCCTAGTACCATGTGTTGGGTTTTGATGATTGTTTTTACTTTTCTCCTTAAGCCTGTATAATAAATCCTTCTACTGTTACTCCACAGCCTTAACATGCAATTATCAGAAGTTTGCAGTTGTGAATTAGAGAGAGAGAGAGAGAGAGAGAGAGAGAGAGAGAGAGAATTAGTGCCACTTCATTAGGACCATAGCCTAACATGCTATTATCAGACATTCACAATGGATGAAGTGTGCACCTGAGAAGATAAAAGGAGTTGAAGTGTCAATGCCACTGATTGACTACTAAAGCTTCAGATAGACTATCAAAGTATTTGAAGAAACTTGGAAATGATAGTCAATAGCGTGAAGATGTCCTGTGTTTACCAACCAAGAAATGCATGAATGGGGGAACACGACTTTTCCAATTATGTAGGTGGGTTGTAAATGCATTGAATGCAATATTTTTTCAATCCTTCTCTTTGATTGGTTACTTAGATTAATTCTCAACCTTGTGGTTGCCACAATGAGCACCATCCATCACTGCAAGCTCTGTTAAATTCACAATTCACTTTCTAGCCTACTCTGGATTTGATGGGATTACCCTTTGATTGATAAACAGGGCCCACATAATACTTGATCTTTGAATGCTTATGGTGTGATCTTTTCCAACAAGTACCAGTTCTAAGATGAGTGTCTTACGCGTCTTTGGGCACAGCCATCCAATTTGTTATATTGGTCAACCTCGTCCCTTTTCTTTAATAAAGATATCCCTAAGAAATGCAGAGAAAAGATGCTTGATGTATTGCTCTGCAGCGACCATTTTTATAATGTTGGGAGAATTATTGAATTGTGATGCCAAAACCATGATGCAACTGCTACAGTATTTCAAACCACTGCAGGTAGCCATGTCTTAGAAACTTTCTTATTTTCTGTGAAATCATCATCATCATCAAAGCCTTATCCCAACTATGTTGGGGTCGGCTATATAAATTTTATTTCTCCATTCCGTTCTATTTTGAGCTAAATCTTTCGATAAGTGCAACTTCTTCAAATCTGAATTAATGACTTCCATCCATGTTTTCTTCGGCCTACCCCTACCTCTTGATAGACTCTCCACCTGTATATCCAAACTTTTTCTCACCGGTGCCATTACTGGCCTACGCTCAACATGCCCAAACCATCTTAAACGAATTTCTCTAATCTTATCTCCTATTGGTGCTACCTCTAAATGTTCTCGAAAGCGCTCATTTCTAATTTGGTCTTTCCTAGTTTTACCACACATCCACCTAAGCATTCTCATTTCCACTACATCCATCTTATGAATATGTGTCTTCTTAATTGGCCAACATTCTGCTCCATATGTCATAGCTGGTCTAACCACTGTCCTGTAAAATTTTCCCTTCAATTTTGTTAGCATTTGTCTATCACAAAGTACTCCCAAAGCTAGTCTCCACTTCAGCCATCCAGTTCTTATCCTATGCTCCACATCTTCGTCAATCTCCCCATCCTTACTAATCATCGAGCCTAGGTATCGAAAAGAATCTTTACGTGGTATCTCATGGGTTTCAATTTTGACAGTGGTTTCAACACTTTGTATATGTCCACTGAAATTGCAATCCATGTATTCTGTCTTTGTACGACTTATTTTAAAGCCTCTAGATTCTAATGCCCTCCGCCATCTCTTAAGCTTTGCATTTACACCCTCTCTTGATTCATCTACCAATACTATATCATCTGCGAACAATATACACCATGGTATTTCTTCTTGAATATGCACAGTTAACTCATCCATAATTAATGCAAAGAGATAAGGGCTTAAGGATGATCCCTGATGTAAGCCTATAGTCACGAGAAATCCGCTCGTTTCTCCACATGTGGTTTTCACATTTGTTATTGCACCTTCGTACATATCCTTTAAAATTTCAATGTAACCTCTTGGGACATTCATTTTCTTTAAGACCCACCAAATTAAATTCCTCGGTATCCTATCATAGGCTTTTTCCAAATTGATAAAGACCATATGTAGATTTTTCCTCTTTGCTCAGTATTTTTCCATTAATTGCCTAAGTGAAAAGATAGCTTCCATAGTTGATCTCCCTGGCATAAAACCAAATTAATTTTCCAAAATCTTAGTCTTTTTTCTCAGTCTTTGCTCTATTATTCTCTCCCATAACTTCATAGTGTGACTCATAAGTTTAATCCCTCGATAGTTGGTACAATTTTGTATATCTCCTTTATTCTTATATATAGGTACTACAATGCTTCTTCTCCATTCATCCGGCATTTTCTTTGTCACAAGTATCTTATTGAATAGTCTACATAACCAACTTACTCCAACCTCTCCTAAGCATTTCCATACCTCTATCGGAATACCATCTGGGCCTGTTGCCTTTCCTGTCTTTATTCGCTTCAATACTTCCTTCACTTCCACCCCTCCAATTCTACGGAGAAAAGTATACTCTTGTAATGAAATATCCTCCTCCACTCTTGTATCGCTCAAATATTCTTCATTTAAAAGTTTACTAAAATATTCTTTCCACATTTCTATAATATCGTTGTCCTTCACCAAAATATTTTCCTCATTATCCTTGATACATTTGACATGATTTAAGTCCCTACTTTTCTTTTTTCTTATTTTTGCAAGCTTAAAAATATCATTTTCTCCTTCTCTTGTTCCCAATCTATTATAGAGGTCATCGTATGCTTTGAACTTTGCACTACTTATTACTTTCTTAGCTTCTTTCTTTGCCTTCTTATACAACTCAAAATTTTCTATACTCTTAGTTCCCTGCCAAACTTTGTAGCAATGTTTTTTTTGTCGAATAACTTCCTGAACCTCCATACTCCACCACCATGTTTCTTTATTAATATGTCTCTTCCCTTTTGATTCTCCAAGTACCTTCTTTGCAACATTCTTAATGCAATTAGCCATTTGATTCCACATTACTGTAGTTTTTCCTTCAATATTCCATTCTCCTTTCTCAATCATTTTGTCCTTAAATATATTTGTTCTTTTCCCCTTCAAATCTCTCCACCTTATTTTAGGGTCCATTTTGTTTACTACTGCTCTCTTTTTACTGTCCTTATTTTCTGTGAAAACAATAATAAATTTGGCTTGGAAGCGTTTGGGAAATGCAGGAGAAAAGTGGAGATAGTGGGCCTCTTTGGATGTGGAAAAAAAGGTGGAGAGAATTATCTACAGTTCAAATTTGTAGTATAAGCATCCTTCTTCACTTGTTCTCTTCACCTGCTTTGTCTACATGCAAACAGAATAGTAGAGTGGATAAAGTCATGTGAGAAAATATAAAATAGAAGAAGCTATAGATAAGTGTTGAATCTCTGAAGGAGACAAGTCTTTATGGTGACGTATCAGTCATTTGCTAATGCTTCAGTTTTTTGTGAGACAAATAAAAAGATCAGCAGAGCAATTGGAAAGATTATATTAAGCTGGGTTTTTTTTAAAATCTTTTTTGGGTACCCTAGCAAAGGGGGAGTTAGGACTCCATCAAGCCCTCAGGTGAGGGAAGGAGACCTCAGGTGAGATAAGAGAACTCTCGAGTGAGGGAAAAAGACCTCGGGTGAGGTGAAGAGCCCTTGAACTCTCGGATGAGGAAAAAAGACCTCGAGTGAGGTGAAGAGCCCTTAAGTGAGAGAAGGTGTCCTATCCTAGGCAACGAGATGAGAACTGTGGCTCCTGACCACTAGCCGTTCTCTATATTAAGCACTTTTGAATCTATCCCAGGGATAAGAATTAGCTTTGCCTTTCATTCGTTTCTTATAACAATTAAAGCATGCACTAAAGGGAGTGGAAAAAAGATTGTCAATATGAAAAATCAAAATGTTTCCTTTGGCTATTGAAGTTGCAGCATCTAACCTTCACAATCATTTTGTCTTTTCTTAGGTACCCAGCTTCACTAATTAAAAGGTTCAACTTCAGTGATATTTTCACTAGAAGAGATGAGGAAAAGAAGAAAAAGAAACAGAAAAGCAAAAGAAAGGTATTGTTTTGTGGGGTCAAAGAATGTGATCAAACCAAAGTTTCAAAGGCGTTAGAATTAGGCCTCAAAAACAAATGAACCAGGTTCTCTGAGGAAATGACTTCAGCTCATAGGGGATAAATCTAAGAGGCTACGAAAGCTCACACCTGCAGATTATTTGTCAAAGGAGGACGCCAATGGAAGGTACTTTCAAGTTGAACTTCAATGGGAGTGATGTTGGCAATCTGGGCCCAGCAGATATTCATGGTCAGAAATATTTGGGGTCAGTTGAGTCCAGTTCCGTATGTCCAGTGCAAACTGTTAGGAAGTGATTATGAGCTAATGGCGATCAGGGTGGAGCTTTCCACGGCAGTGAAGCGAAAGTTACCCTCTATTGATTGGGACAATCATTGCAGAACACTTGCTCCATTAATCCCCACTACCATTTCAGGAAAGGATGGAAATCCGGAAGTGACAAGAGACTTGCGATTTGCTAATGATATCCAGCTCTTATAGGAAGCTTTGAAGATAAGCATACACCACAACAATTTAAGTCTTCTGAATTGGAAAAGTTGATTGAGAAGTAATAAGGATGGAGAGATTGAAGATGATGTAGAACATAAGATAACATGGAGATGGTTGCAGTGGAGACTTGCATCTAAAGTGCTTTGTAATCAGTGTCTTTCACAAGATTGAATGAAAATTTTTAATTGACAATGATTGACAATTACAACTTAATAAAGCAATGTTGGACAATCAAGAAGCAACACATGCACAAAATAAGTGCTATAGATAAGATAATGTTGAGATGGATAAGTGCTAATACTACAGAAGATCAAAACAAAAATGAGCACTTTTGGAAGCATTTACGGGAAGCATCAATAGGATAGTTTGGAGATGTGACAAGGTTTGACTTCATTGAGAATTTTTTTTTTATGTAGGTAATTGCCTATCTAGGAGAAGGAGTATGCGGAATAGGACATGAATAGAAGAATGAAGGATAGATCAAAGAAGTGTAAACTATGCAAGGATTTCGCTCATGATATATTGAAATTGAGAAACAAAATTCATGTCACCGACTCCAACAAAATTGAGACAAGTCTTTGATGATAATGTAATGATCCAGCACAGTGGTAAGTGCTAACTATTGCAGAAACCTTGAAATTTGAGGGTTCAAGTCAAGTTAGCAACCAAAAAAAAAAAAAAAGGGTGAATGTGGGGAAGAATGCTTTATTGGTACTCGTGAATGATGATACCACATGATGTAAAGAGAGGTTCCTCTAAGATGTCCTGGTTTGCCCATGTTCAAGATGGTGATGTTTGTACTTGAATGGACTTAAAAGATGCAAAGGGATCTTCTATGGGAAGGTCAATGGGAAATCTCATCTAGTGGATGGGGATGAGCTACAACAACTGAAACATAAAAGTGGCTGGGAAGCAGAAGCACTTGGTGAAAATGGCACCAAGATTTGGTTTGGGGAAGGCCTTCGATATAAATCATCTTCAGTAACAAAGAGTTAAATGACAGGCTTGCAACCGGGGATACAGTAGAAGTGGTCGAGGATTAAAAAGAACTGGGGAGACATTACCAAATATTTATTCATCCTGAAATTTGGCAGGTTGATGACTTCACGCATAAACCAAGGCATTTTAATTAGGATTGGCAAAGCAATTATGATACAATCTAGGAGGACATTTTGTTTGTAGATTCTACATTGACATCTAAGTTCTTAAGATACTATAAACTAGCTGATAACATATAGGTGTTTCAATGGTGTGCAATGGGGTCTTTTCCCCATGAAATTCACTCTATGAGGAGGCCAGTCTGGTTTGAAAATTTGGCATGGAGACAATACCCAAGCTCTGAAAACAAGGTCCTAAAGGTATCCTAGGTGTATGGCTTTTTAATGGAACTAATTTGGAAACAAGACACAAAACCAACATGTGAAGAAGTTTGGGGTTGAAGAGTACCACCTTGGGTCAAAGCAATTGTTGCAAGGTTGCTGTCGACAGAACTATGATTTTGGACAACTTGCATGGTAGAGAAGCCAAGCCTGTAGAAGGCATACCATTTGCAAATAGGAGGATGAGACAATGAAATATCTGATATAATTGAAAGTTCACCAAAAAAGTGCTGAAAATTTATTTCCAAAGTTGTGGTGGACGGGTGGCCCTTTCAAGAAAGAAGGATACTGTGATCAATCATCCCGCTTTACCACTCTTGGAAAGGTTTGGAAACATCAAAACAGAATGATATTTGAATCCCTCGTCAATGTAAGGTAATGGTTGGACTTGGATGGACAGCTGGCCCTTCCCCCTTGCCACTCCATAGAGGTTCCAAAATTCTAAAACTCCACAATAGCTAAGCGCAGTGTTGGTAGAATAAAGTGTAGACATTACTCATTAGGTATCGTGAGAAAAGGAGGATATCAACTGGAGATGTTATAGACAAAAGGAATCTTATTCTATGAACAAATCAAAACATTTTATCTGAGGCCTTTGGAGCCTTTCTCTAGCTTTGCCTGTGGTAGAAGCATCTCTACTTGATTCCGCTACTGCATCATCCATTTCTCTCTATATGGTTTTCTTATGCCTTCAATAAAACTTTGTTGACATCAGAAAAAGAAAAGAAAATTTCTACCCATAGCACAAAAACTGCAATAACAAAAACTAAAGAAATTTACAAAAATTTTACCATTGGTACAAAATGCTTTAAGTCAGCAGTCAACCTTTACATATAAAATTTACATAACTTTGATATCAATAAACATCATTATTCAGGAAAGAGTCCATATAATGTACAAGCGTTTAGTGCACATGAAGATGCCTACTATGTGCAACTGAGGTGAGAGGATTGGTTTGTCACAAATGGAAACAACGCAAAAAAATGCACTTTCCAAACAGGTTCTAAATGTGAGCGGTGTAAAAACTTGAGCTTTAAGGAAAAACTGGTGAGACAACCAGCCCAAATATGCACCTTGATCTTAGCCGAGATAGCTGTAGTTGTATATGTGGCCACAGAAGAATTTGATGAGAGCACAAATACATGGAAGAATTTGATAAGAGCACAAATATGCACAACTGCAGTTATTTGAGTTCAACATTTTTTATTTTTAAAAAATAAAAGATAAAAACATCAGAAATTTGAGTTAAAAAAATTTGCTAACATTTTACTTCTTTTTTTTTCCTTTTCTCCTTTTTTTCCTTTTGAATAATAAAAGATAAAAACATCAGAAATTTGAGTTAAAAAATTTGCTAACATTATCCCTTTTTTTTTCCTTTTCTCATTTTGCAACTTGATTTAATGCATTTAACTGATAATGCTGACATAAAAGTACCAGCAATGTACAAAATACCATGCAATACATTTTTATTAGAGAAAAAGCTAAAACTCCAGCATACTACAAACTGAGTTGACTAATGAAACCATGTCAATGATTTTGGTATATAATGATTTGATTATGTCTTTGATACCAGCTATGTTTGCTATTTAAATGAGAAACAAGGTCACCACGAAAATAATTGCATAAGTAATGAAGAAAACATGATGCATAACATACCTTCAGGTGACCTTTACAAGTGAAGGTGGAAAATGAAATTCCAAACTCCTATCCAGGCTAGGACATCCTACCTGCACAACTGAAAGTCGATGGGGCTCAAAATGAGGAAAAACACACACACACAACACACACGCACACACAATGAAATGCCAAACTCCTATCCAGGCTAGGACATCCTACCTGCACAACTGAAAGTCGATGGGGCTCAAAATGAGGAACACACACGGTCCATCGATTATACAATGTTCTATATCCCTCTCGAGCTTCATAATATTACAGAATCCCAAAATGTCATACAAGGAGTTTAAATCCACTTTCTACCAGTATCAGTTCTGATAACCACAAAATAATGTTTTTAAATGACTTAGATGTGGCTAGGTATGCAGTATAAATCTCAATCATTCCCATAATTAATAAGACTTCAGTGCCTTGCAGTTGTAATTGAACACCATTCAAACACAAACTATACATTATAATCTATGTTAGTCTTCATAACCCAGATGTTCCTTTTAATCAAACAAACATATCTTTAGCATTGATCACCAATAATACATATCAAGTAACATCATGTGTTAATGGCCAAATCCAACACAAGCAACCTTACCCACCCTACCACTCAGTTTCACTCAAAATAAGAATTTATTTTCTACATGAATCCAATGGATGGGCTTTGACAATCTAAAGTGCTCTCAAGTGAATGGGCAAATTGGACAAAATGGCTAGTATGAAGCAGAAGGAATCATCACATTAGGAGCTTCGTGGAGTACGTCATGACAATAAGAGAACCATTTGATATGATTAGACCATAATCCTATTGCAAGTTATTGAAGCCAGCATCCAGACTGTGCATAATCATAACTTCAGAGTTTCTTCTGTGCATTCACCAGGGGATGGCAAAATGTTGATCAAACTTGTAATTTTCAACATGTACATGATTGGTAATTAGGAAAATTACAATCAAAAGTAGCCATTCTTTGGTAGAATGGATATATATGACAGTGAAGCCAGATTTAGAAAGCCACATAAAACCGCATTAGCCATTAGGAAATACAGTTTCATTGATCTAATAAACAAAATGTTAAATCTGATAAACAACCATATCCTAAGAAGCTGCACACAAGGAACAAGCAAAGAAATGAAACTTTACATCTACTAGAAGTGCTCTATGACAAATTAAATATATGATGATCATGTTGACCAAACATAACACTGCCACCAAATTGTCTTGTATTTAAATCGCCACCATCCAAGGCAGAACTAAATTGATCACGCCATGGGGTTGGGCTTGGGTTTTCGATCTCCTCCACCCATTCTGATGTCATATCTATGTCATCAGTGATAATAGCATCAATGTCAGTGGGCTTCACTTTTGCACGGGCTGCTAGTTTGAGATTGTAATTTACATATAGAAGGTCATTCAGTGTTTCTTTATCCAGTTTATTGCGCTTCTCAGAATGAATCTGCTGAAAGGCACTCCAGTTCCTCTCCAAAGTAGGACTGCTGCAAACTTGACTAAGTATCCTAACTGCAACGCGCTGTAGCCCAGGCGCAGAATCACCATATTGTTCCCACCATATACCTGTGTAAATTTACTATTATAGCATCTAAAGAATACCAAATTTGTGTATGTGAAACTAGGATCCATAAAAGTGCATACATACATACCAGGTGCAGTCGAGTAGCGTGATTCTCTAGCGAGATTACATCCAAACATTCCTTGAGCCTTTTGAAATGCAACAATTTGTCCAGTCATATCTTGCCTTAGTTCGGGTATCGGTAGTAGTTTCTCCAGAACATTAATGAAGTCTTCCTTTATCATTGCAAGATATTTACTATCTTGATTGTATTGGATACTGGGATTCAAAAAGGCTGCTGCTGAATGGAGAGGTGAATGAAGCTGATTGTGCCACCTCCTGTCAACTATGTCCAAAAATGCTTTGCATTTATTATCATCCATTATGTAATATGTCCTAATAGATTCCTTGACCCGGGTCATGGAATCATAAATTGATCCAACAGCTGGTTTGCCTCCTACTACGTCGCTCAAGAGCTTTAGCAAAGGCTCAGAAACTGCTGTTATTTCTTCAACTGCTCTCCAAAAGTCAATATCCTCCACAATATCAATACAATTTATGCCCTGTGTTTTATTGGCATAATGAGAAGCGGAATACTCTGGACTGTTGAACATATGTCTTAATCGCGACTTGTGCTTCCACATTGACCGTAAGGAGAGGAAATTGGATGCCGACTTTGAAATGCTGGTGCAGATAAGCTCTTGTCCCGCCAAGAATTTTCTCATTAGATCAAGTACCCACATATGATTGTAAATGAACTTCGAAACAGTTTGTGCTTTTAAGATACATCTGTTCACCCATTCAATCTTAGAAAAATCTTCTAAGATTAGACTCAAGCAATGAGAAGCACAAGGGGAACAGAAAATTGTACTGTAATTCTGCATGATATGATTTCCAACAACACCAACATAGTTCAAAGCATTGTCCATGATTACTTGAACAACATTTTCTGGGCCAATGTCTTGAATAACTGAATCAAATAAATCAGACAGGTTCTTAGTATTGAAATATGCTGAAGCATCAACAGATTTGTGGAAAAAAGTTCCAGAAGGTGACGAAACTAAGAAGTTAATTATGGCTCTGGATTTGTTATCAGGCCAAGTATCTGCAATGATTGTACATCCTGTAGTTGTCCATTCCTTTTCTATATCTCTTGCTTGTTGAGTTACTTCTGATTTGACCCTTTGCAGCCATGTGGTCTTCAAAGTATCTGATGATGGACCCATGAATCCTTGGCCACACTTGGCAACTGCATCCATCATTAGCTGATATGAAGAAGAGCGAGCGAGACCGAGATCCAATTTATTTTCAAAGAAGAAAAGAGCAATACTTCTCTCTGCGTTTTCTCGATCGAAAGATGGATGAGGCAAGGCTGGTGGTGTGGGAGAGAAAAGCTTTGTGAGTGGAGGAGTTGCCTCCATGGACATAAGAGCCTTACTGGCAGAAACACTTCCAGGAGATCTGGCTTCCGCCAGCCGCTGTTTCCTAGCACTCGAAGCTTCCTTGCCCTCCTCCTTCATTGCTATTATAGCTCTAACCCTATCAGTAACATCATCTCTTACTTTGCCACAGGGATGGACACCTTTACTAGGCAATCGAGATAAATGGTGCTTCAATCTACTAATGCCACCGTTCAGAATTTTAAGACAAAATTTACATTTCACCTTGTTCCCTTCCAGCTTCTCAGCATATTCCCAACAAACATCTTTCTCTCGAACCACTGAGAAAAATAAAAAATAAAAATAGCAGACATCTCGAGAATTAATACTATGAATTCCAACAGAAACTAGCTGATCGAGATCAATTCACCTTGAAAGCACATATGAAAGGCACAGACAAGATATAATACGTATCCAATCTTTCTTATGTGCATAGAAAGCCTATTTGTTTCATATAATCGAATTCCCATCACTTCCAACACTCTATATCGTGATAAGTTGTTGAAAATGAAGAATCAAAGGTGAATATCCAAAGATAAACAGAAAATAACGACCCCTTTAATGGAACTAGGATCAAGGGAAGATGGCAAATGAATACTAAGCTCTTTCAATAGCTCACCCCTCACCTCTTTAAGAATCCTTGGGTGGAGCTCATTTGAGCTTGAATTCCTACCTATTCAATTCATATGTATTCCAATGCAAACAAACAGACTCTTAGCGACTAAATATGAAATACAGCGCATGCACACTAGATGCATTATTATACTTCATCTAGACCCTCCAATGCATGACATGAGAACATGGAACAGCACAATATTTAATAGAAAAAATTGTACGTTTGTGATAAACTTACTGATGAGAAAGCAGGAAAAAAAGATTTTTTCTTTCCAACGCGCGACCTGATAGAATTGAAAAAAAATGATTGATCAGTTGGGGGGGTACCTATGCAAAGACAGATTCATCAGCTTTCCTGTCACTTTACAAACACATGCATATGCACATACATAGGGGGCTGTTGAATAATCCAAAGTCTTTAAACAGTGATTCTCTTTCATTCACTCATAGAAGTTGTGTTGTAAGAGATTAGTTATCATCCATAGATGTAGGGAAAAAAGAAAGCTAAAAATCAGAGAACATTGTAATCTAATTACAAGCTGCTCTAAATTTTAGATGATAGACAGAGTGGGCTTTCAATTGGATTCCAATCTTCCCCTTTTCGTTTGAAATGACATTTTCAGACCTATAAATACTCCTTCCAAGATTTGAGAAGAAAGAAAGTAATCTGATAAGTAGAATAAGTAAGCAGAGTAGAACGAGTAGAAGCGGACCTGAAAGTTGCTGAGAGACGAAATGGCGATAATAGATGAAGGAAGAAAATCGTGATCGAGATCGAGAGAGAGAGAGAGAGAGATGGATTTGTGTGAGAAGATGCGGTTTATCGCAGGCGCGATAAGTGGGTTTTAGGGATAGGGCTTTTTCCAGTCTCTATCTCGCGCGTTTGGAGGACAGTCAAGGAAAGGTGGGGATGGGAATTTTGCGAGATGTTGATGAGAATATCGGGACACGTGTTCCAATGGGGGAGCCGTTTTATCAGACTCTTATTATTAACTTCTCTCGAAATGAAGAAATAATGGAATATGGATGAAACCGCAATCTCACTCACTCTCTTGAAATTGGAAGACCCTCTCATGTCTCAAGTCTCAAGTCTCATCTTTTCTTGTCTTTTCTTTTTTACCAGGTTGGTGCTGGGGGCTGATTTGCTTTGTAAAAATTTGAAGAGTCGGAATTGATGATGCGCCCTAATTATAATATATTAAAATCAAGGGTTTTGATTTTAATTTTAACCATCACTTGTTAATATTATCTTTTAAAATATTCTACATTGTCTCTACAGCACAATGTAACTATCTGCTCATATTTTTATCTCATCAAATCATTCACTTGCCCTATAAGTTTTAAAGTTTTACTTTTCATTATGTAAAAACTCATATTTCGCCAAATCTCTTTTGCTCCCATTACATTAAATTTTCTCTTTCCATTTTATATAATTTGCTCTAAGGAAAGAGTTGCTTTCAAAACCTTTTTTTATATATGAAGTTTTAATTTATAATGCATGGATATAGTGGGCTAAGCACAAGTTGTTATGCAAGTTTACTATTGTGACGGTATTAGCAAACCAATGATTTTCATTTGAGGGGATGGATCTAAACGGGTAGTTGGGATTTTGGGTTCAAACTTAGGATTTTTATGTGGGTTTTGCAGGTAGACCATGATTTTTTATATGGATTTTGGAAGAGGACCCAATATATTCATGTGTGACTTGGAAGTGGGCCAAAGTCCGCTAGGGGCAATCACCCCCAAATCTATACATGTAAGTATAGCCCGTTTGGTACTTTACTAAAAAATAAAGAGAGGGAAAACATTAAATCAAGAGAGAATAAAAAGTAATAAGATCTAATTATAATGTGATGCTTTTTTCTTTTGTCTTTAGTGACTTGAGAATGAATTAAAGTAGATGATTTTTTATCATTTAATGGTTTGAGGATGTTGGGTTTTCACTTTTTTTAAAAAAGAGGGGACATTTTAAATTTTTGTACTATTGATATGATTGGCATATATTTTCATCTCTCCTTAATGGAGTAATCCCAGAGGCTGGGCTTGGAAAAAAGCTTTGCTACTCATCAATTTGAAGAGAAGTTTTCTTTTTCTTTTCTCTTTTTTTTTCTTTTTTTGAAGAGTAGTGGCTGCTCAACAATTTTGCAAACCAGGGAATTGTATGAACCATTTAGCCACACTTGGAATTGGATACTTTCATGTATAATCACCCGTGTACAAGTTGGCCTACCTTTTTACAAGGGCTTAAATGATGGACTGTTGGGTCTTAAGCTACTTTTACTCCTGCACTTGAGATTTATTTGTTCAGTGAGAGTACGTGAACTTAAGCCTCCAATGTAATAAAGAAAAAACCATCGACTTATAAGTTAGACCACGGCATGTTTATTGATGTTGGGGCCAGCTCCCAATTAGGTCTATGAATTATAATATTTTTGTTGCATTTGGTTTACTGGCCAATAGTGATGCTATCGATCTTAAGACTTGAGGATCCTTCTCTAGGCATTTATATTATATGGAGGTGCTAACACCACTCAATTATAGTGCATTGGCATCTAGATTGTAGCTTTCAGTGGTATTTGTCATAATTGTTTTTATATAATATTGTTAATTGTGACCGAGTACGTACCCACAAGTTTGAGAATTAGACCAAGAACTTGTACTTTGGCATGGTCCAGTTGGCCTTGGGTCCAGCATGGCCCACTATTGGCTTAACCAGGAAAGGATTCGACGCCATCATGAACACGTAATTCAGCCCCAGTGCGGGACAGGTGTACTATGCACCAGTAGAGATTGTCCTGTTTTTTTGAAGTGGCGTTGGCCACGGATAAGGCTGTCCTCGCGTGGATGAAACGAGGTACTGTAGATTCGAGCTTTACTTGGGCCATTCATGTTCCACAGGGCGGACACATTTGGGCCCGCCCTGGTGGCCTTGTCAATGGGTAATCAGCCTTATTATGGGATTATGGGAATTACGTTTCACAATATCGTATTCATTCATATGGCTATTAACTTATGGTTGTAAGCGTTAATTCATATGGACATTAATTATCCTCCCCAATATTGTAATCAATGTCATTAGTTTTACTTAAATTGGTATTGGCGTTGGGAAGCTGCTCTTTGCTCCAATCGAATAGAGTTATTGTTTACCATTAAAGGTAGACTATTAGGAAGATAATCTCTGTGGTCCACATATAGCATTTTATACATATAAAAAAAAAGGCCCGTGGGCCATCTGGCCAGACCGGTCCGTGGAGGTCATGGCCTAGATTGTGCTTGTGGGTCCTGCTGGGCCGAGCCCATTCGACCTAGGCATGGCACGCCCATTTCACACCTTTAATCCAGTCTATAATTCTATGTAGATCTTAATAAATAACATAAATAAGAAATTGTGTTATAAGTTGGAGAAACCTGGTTGGGAGTAAAATAGAAATGCCACTTGCGGACCTACATATAAGCTTTTGAGGGCAGTCACGTCCCGTTTGACCTAGGCCTACTTCCAGAATGCATATGTTAA
Organism: Sextonia rubra; assembly: GCA_037013555.1. Classification (NCBI taxonomy): domain Eukaryota; kingdom Viridiplantae; phylum Streptophyta; class Magnoliopsida; order Laurales; family Lauraceae; genus Sextonia; species Sextonia rubra. Next base: position 47,561,210 of record JASUAD010000001.1, read on the forward strand.
TTTTTGGCCTGCTTTCAAAATCAAAATGAAAATTCTGGTCTGCAGCTGAATCTTACGTGAAAATCTTAGGTCCGCTCTAAAACCCAATTACCTATTTGGGTCTGGCTCCTCATACTAAAATCATTGGTCCACCACTAGAGATGCATTATAATGGGCCCCATAGATCTTAGATTGAAGTTAGCATGGAACAATTAAAACCGTTCAAAAGAAAATTGTCGACCCCTTCTGAAAGTGCGATTTTGAAAAATTGTAAAAAAAAAATAATTCATTATTTTACTAATTTTGGTGGATAACGAGCCTTGCCAAATATAAAACTTATTATTACCGTTATTGTTATTATTTATTTATTTTTGCAATGGAACATTTTTACATTTTATGCTTTTTTCCAATGAAAAGCATGCGCTCAAACGTGCCTCTATTCGACCCTTTTGACATTTAAGGCCCACCATGGATGCCTTGGTGCCCTTTCCGGCTGTCCCATGCTCATCATATCGTCACGCTCGCCCTATCAATTCAGGTAGAGATTGTTTTTTTTTTTTCTTTTTCAATAGAAATGCCGCCCTAGAATTTTAAGATTTCCACTGCTGCTCACCTTCACTGAGCTTGTCCTAATGTAAGCTCAAGCTCCACCTGCTTTTGATAAGAAGTGGGGCAGAGCTCAAGCTGGGGCTTGAGATTGGCTTGCCTGCCTCACATACAAACTGATAATGACACCCTTATCAATTGTTTTGGACTAATGTTATAGTTGTGATTATTAATTTTTTTTGCTAATCATTTCTACCAAAATTTTGGGATACAGTTAGTGGAGGAAGCACATATAATTTTCAAAGACTCTACTTTCGTGGAGCCTACTCCTCAACTGTAATAGTTTAATGTGAGCACGAGATTAGTTATTGGGCTTATGTGCGAAACTAAGGCTCCAATACCACTAAGCATGAGTGTGTTCTTATAATGCCCTCACCTTTTAATAATACTGATTGTTTGTATTTTTAATTTGACTTTTGGTCAACTGCAACTTCAGTACCAAAATATTCTCTATTGCTTTATTAAAAAGAAGTCATAGAGGAGTTTATGGTTCCAATAACCTACTAGATGCAAGAAGACCTTGACTTCTACTCAACAATCAAATGAAATAAGGTAAAAATATAGATGGGATTTTAACTTTTCTTGAATTTGAATTACTAAAGTAATGGTTGAGTATTCATTTCTTATTTTGCTTAATTCATTTTCCATAACAGAAGGTTATTTGATAATCACTTTTGGAAATTTACCTTTAATTCTTCATTTTTAACTGCTTACAATAATGCAATCCTAAGATTTTAATTACAAGAAACAAATAGGCCCTAAATAAATGGTCAAAGCAGCAAAAAGTTCACTTACAACTCATTTCATGACTCTAAACGAGATAGACAGTAGTATCCAATTGACTCAAATTTTTTCACATCCCTTACTCCTAGAGCTATATTGATTCTGTAGGCTAGTTGGCCCCAAAACTCCACCACCATATGCTTCACATCTTAGTTCAGGAGTTAAACTCTCTCATGTACCTAATTATGGGATAATTTTGATTCGAGTAAGATTCCCATTAATAATAAAGGAGGGTGGATTAGTGGGTTTTAGCAGCTTGGATTTCAAAAGTTTTAAAAGTAGAGATCACGATTCAATTTATAGCAATAGATATAGAGAGTTCTTACATTTTGAAAATCTAAACGGAAGAACTCCTATTTTTGAAAATGGAATCACCAACAGTTAGGCCCCCTTTAGAAATATTGGCCAAGGCCTGGCCGAAGTCCAACACCAGGCCCGAGCCCGCCCATTTAATTAATCGGGCTTGGCCAAATCGATCTTTTAATCTGGTGGCCTTTCAAGTAATTGTTTGTATTAATTAAATTGAATTACATGCATTCTTTACACAGGCTGGGCCGGGCTAGGCTTTCTATCACTTAATCCAAGCCCGGCTCAATTGTTAAACGGGCTCCAATAGCATATCGAAGTTCGGACCGGATCGGGCCCGGGCTGGGTGAGTCCATGAACACCTCTAGCCCCCACCTCCTTCTTCTGTTTGGCCAGAGATGGCCGGCTTTACTAGGATGGTAGATAACTCTGAACAACTTCAACTCTCTTCAATGTGGGGTGGCAAATGGGTTGGGTAGGGTCGAATGGGGTTCGGTTGAGGTAGATTCTCTATAGATTGAAGTTCAACCCTTATTCCAACTCATTAATAAAACAGTTGAGGTAACTCCAACCAGCAGCTGATGCAGGTCAAATTATCTGACCCTTGGCCAACCCGAATAGATGCATGCAGGTCGGGTTATGCAAGTTGGAGAAGGGTGGCACCCACGCCCAAAAGATGACAAGAAATATACGTTCCAAAATCACATTGGCTTCGGTAGTGAATGTTGCATGATAGTAACCAACAAAGAGAAAGTGGAAAATTTGCCATCCAAATAGTACATCAAACAATGCTAAAGAAGAGTCGACCATTCAAAGAACATACTGGGATGGGATGTGGGGTGATGGTTCAACAAGATAATCTGAGCCACCTCATCCTTTTCTGATTTAAAAAAATAAAAAAAGTTAAAACCGTGAAACCATCAATTCAGACACTTGGGTTGTGGGCAACTACAGAAGGAAGTGTTTGGGTCCGTCCTCAGGAAAACCGAAGCGACCCAGACTTGACCCTCCCCGGTCCCACCCGGTTTGGCCTCTTATAATTCATTACAACTAGACACGTAAAGTAGAACTTGGATGAGCATTGGAAATTAGAATTTCCTAATCCTACAGGCCTCATCTGGGAGCAGAGCTACAGTTGCAGGCTGCCACTAGACTTTAATCACTAATTTTAAGGGCCTGTTTAGTTTGTAATTTAAAATTCTTGTCCACGTGAAATCCCAAATGCTCATCGCCCATCAAGCATTTGAAATGCTAAAGTCTTGAAAATTTTAAAAGCGGGCTTATTGTGTAAAGCTACAGAGGAAATTTACGGGCACGTTTGTGTATACACTTTTTTTTTGTGGAAAGTGAAAATTATCACATCAGCAAAGTCTATGGAAATGAATTCCATGCGAAAAGAGTTTTGCAGAAGTAAAAAGCTAGTATTTTGTGCAAAATATTTTTCCTTGGTGAATTGGAGATAATGCTGTTTGGCGTGGTTGCGAAATATTTGGTGAAAACTATAAAAAGAGGGGAAAGGAGGTGGGTGGAAGGTACAAAGAGAGGTAGGGAGCGTTGAAATAGGAAGAGAGGGGAGGGGTATCGTAATAGATAAAGAGCAAGGAGCCTAGATATAGGTTTGCAACCCACGTTGAAATAGGAAGAGAGCGAACATTTAAATGGAAACATAGGTTTGATGGCCCCCCATAGGAATTTCATTTCCAACATTCTAAAAAAAAACTCTGACTTGATGGTGACATGGTAGAAAAATGGTTCTGAAAAATTATACTACACCAAACACATTAAAAATAACTTATCCAAAGAAAACCGTCCTTTTTTCCACATGAAAGTGTCACACAAACATGCCCTACTTCTCCTCTTCGACGAAAATGAAATTTAAGGTGAGACTCCTGGTTTTTTTTTTTTTTTGGTGCTAAACAAGAAAATCAATTCAAAATCTCTCTAGCTCTTTTTTAGACTTGCTCTACACCAAACAATGCAGTATCGTCTAAGACAGAAATGGACATTCCGCTTCCATAAAAATTGAGCATACCCTAGAATTGGCTTTTTAGCTAGGTTGGTATTCGTAATTCCAGCTATGAATCCCAAAAATGCCAACAAAACAGCTTTTACGTTAATCTTCGAAATCCCCAGTACTCCAAATATTTATCGGAACTACCTCTAAAAGAAAATATATGTAGGTCTCAAGTGTCTTTCCAGTATGTATGTAGGTCTGCCCATAATTTCCCAGACTATCTTTACCAAGCAAAGGATTTATTACTCATGTAATTTAGAAACATATACTATGTAGGTGTCGTTTGAATCAGATATAGTCCTCTTATACCAGAACACGCTCTTGTTTGTGTTTATTTCGTTGTTTGTTAGTATTTCCCTCTTCTCCAATATAATTTACAGCTATGGATTGAAAACAACCATCTAAAGATATTGGCCTAGACTTTGGAGAAGAAAGAGTAGGGGCATAGAAAGCAGATTTTTGCTCACAATTTTTTCCATTCGTCGAGAAGACAGAGAAATTTGGAATGTACAAACTGCAACATATAAAAAGAGAAGTAAAACTAGAGGCAAGGCATGCGCACATGCTGTGTTAGGTAAAGCAGAACACCCTTGTGTGATGTAATTTTGCAGAATACTAGCGATGAAAGCGGGGCCATGTGGTGGTTAAATCCAAGCAGAGCCAGTTGGACATCTTCTCTTTTAAATCAGATTTTTGCATTAAAATGATGATCAGCTCACATGGCACAATGCATGCATAATACTCCAAACTGCAACCAAATGTGCCATTAGATGGATGAATGAACGGATTGATCCGTTCCACTTCATCCGTTCTTGACATTTTTGTTTTTCTTGTGTTAGCATCTTATACAGCTTATACAGTCAAAGCAAGGCATCACATCTCATCATGTAGGAATGTGAAGGGATCGATGGAACCATTGTCCCAAGTTCTGTTCTTGAAAATTTATCTTTTGGGGCACGTTTGTCTGTATAAAATGGATGCATAATAACATCACTTAATTTGTTAGAGATGAATATCAAAGAAAAATGTCAAAAAATGGTCAAAATAGTATTTTCTATGAAAATAATATAAGGGAAAATGAGAAATAAATATCTAGCAAGCATATGAGTATTTAAAATATTAGGAAACTTAACATCTCATCTACATCGCAATCCTATATCATTCACTTCTTAGTTGATATCATTCATACTTTACCTCTTTTAATAACTTTTAGTGGAGTTGATTTGAACATGAATTCATATGTAATATAATGCAAACAATCAATCTTTAGGTTTTTTCCTTTTTTCATTCTTGTTAGCTCCATTCATTGTAAGATAGTGGTTGAAATTGTTTCATAGAATTGTCCAAATTTTGAAAACAACAAATCTTGAAAACGTTTCTATTTCTTATAAGAAATGTGGATCAACATGGTTGATCCAAAGAGGAATGAATTGTAATAGGTGAGTTTTTTTAGCCGAGTGGCCCCATTAGATGAGAATTGATGGTAGATTAAGGAATTTAAGGTTGACTTTGTGAAAAACAAAAGTTTTAATTAGTTAATTTGAAGATTTTCCTAGAAAAAGAAAAGGCATTTAAATCATTGTGCTTTAAAACCCGACTAAAAAAAAATTTAAGGACCATCTAAATTTTTTCCCTAAAACATTAGTGCATTTTTTGAAACAGTGGGGGACTGGCAAAGGCCATGGCCCCCAAAATTTGTTGAAAAGCCCTTTAATTTTAGAAAATTTTATAAATTCTACATATGACCCAGCAAAAAAAAAACCTATATATTTTGAAAACTACATGCTGCATTAACTCATGTAGGAAATTAGATAATATAGCTAGAAGAAAATAGAACAAGGAACTTTGACTCACTTTGTCTTTATATAAGGACTTTGATCATGTTAGAACAGTTCTCACGCACTTACCGTGAAAGTTTTTTATGAGGTCCACTTATGATTTTCATTTAGGTATATGACTAGGAGAGACGGAAAGATCTATGTGGGATCACTCTAATTATCAAGTTTGTCCCCAATCACATATTTCTAATCTTTTTATTTGTGGCCCACAAATTCAGTCCATTCGGATGTGTGCACAGTCGATCCAGCGGTCCAGTCTATTCGAATATGACCAAAACTTAAAGCGTGTGACATTAGGGGGCCCTTATGCATTACAAGATTTACATTGAGTGATAGATGGGCCCCACCTAAAGTTCTAACAAAAAATGATAAGAACTAATTCTCATAAAATTATTTCCCCATATATAATATTCAAGGATGAAAAAACTTATAAACTAAACCCAAAAGTGAGTACTTATGAGCCAACAATTAAAGTAGTGACATAGAATATTACTATAGTGTATAAGCATAAGTTTCTCACATGGGGGGTGATACAAGGTTAATATTTCAAGATGTTATAGGATGAGACAAGTTAAAAAATACGATGATGCCGCTGTCTGATCTGACTCTTTCCTTAAATTATTGTCTAGAGGCGTAGAGAAGGAGATAATCATTTGGAAGTCTTAATGGAGAAACTTAAAACTAATATCAGTTTAATTTGTCAAGCCACTCGTAGTCCAAGTGGCAAGGTCTCTTCCCATCCAAGTGATATAAGCAGTCATTGACTCTGAGTCAGTTGGATAGGAACTTGGTGGTGTGAGCACGCGAATGCGTATGTATTCAAGCTAGAAAAAAGAAAAAAGAAAAAAGAAAAAAACGAATACAAAGATCATTACATTTTGACATCTATCATAAATTAGATATAGATAAATGCGGTAGTTGTTTTGGGTTCTTCCGGCTTGCCCACAACTGGTCAGCCTTCCTATGAGCAACTGCACATGTTCCTGGCTTCCGGGTTCATTCCAAAAGTGTGTCATTTCAAAGTAAATCATGTGCCTCATGTTTCTTAATTCCACGCATGCAACATCCACTTATCGCTCCCTTTGTTGGTAATTAAATGTTTCAGCAGTGTCGGCATATCAGTAACAATAGCAAACACATGCACAAGCCATGGTGCACATAATTCCATGTAAACTAAGCGGTAGGGTTAGAGGTAGAACGTAAAACAAGACCAATTCCACCCAAACGGCTTCCCTTCCCTTCCCCACGTCTCTTGATTGCGACATGATCCTACCTTTTGGCCAAGAATTCCATAACATGAATGTTAACTTAGACAGAGAATTTGACATACATGAATGGAAAATTATCAAACGAGCACCAGCACGTGAGCACCCTGTTTTTTTTTTAAGGGGCATGGGACTCCCTTATGATTTATCTAACTCCTCATGCTCATTACCTCTTATGCAATAGTATTAGACCAAATTTGACTCTCATTTAATTATTACTCACCTATGTCTTCTAAGTTATTATATGAGCAAGTGCAAGTGTAGTCCAATGCTGTGGGTACCACTTGAGCATGCCTTTATCAGTGTAGTAACCTATCCATATTCTTTTCATCCCATGATTTGGTATCATGCCTAATTTACACTCACTAAATTTTACCGTTGGATTGAATCTTGAGAAATATACAATTACGATGTAATTAAACTTTAAGGAGGTTAAATCAAGGGCTAAAATAATTTGATGGGGCTGATATTTTTATCCCCTTTATCTATGTAAAAGCCTTTTTATATGACCTCCTCCTATTGATAATTTTGTATTTAAGTGGGCCTCACAAACTAGATTGCATATAAGCCATATACAACCAGCATGTTGGAGAGCATTCTCTGCTTTCCATCATAAACTTGAGGATCATATTTCTGAGGATTAAAATGATTTAATGGGTCAATATATGCTTTCTATGCCTCTAGATATCATTCAGATATTTCTATCCTCTACCCCTTCATGGCTGGCATGGGGCCAAGTGGTGCCAACTGCTATAAGGGGAGGTACTTGGGAGAGACTGGTCCTATATAAACAACATGAAAAGTTGCTAACTGAGGGTGTCTTGACCCTTTTAGCCAGACTAATCCCTTTGGGCCAGATGAAGCCAAGTAAATCCCCTATTGCTCTAGTGTGTTAGTGCAGTTAGAATTCACAATCTCCGGGAGCAAACTATGGTCCTAAGCCAACTGAGCTACTCTTTAGAGTTGAGCATTTGCTAATTTCTAAACAGATATGGGCATAATAACATAAGCTCGCAGATGGAGAAAGGTGTGGGGGGCAGATGGAGAAAGGTGTGTTTTTTTTGGGGGGGGGGGGGGGGGGGGGTGTGGGCGCATTGTTTAGACACTGGAAGCTGGTTGGAACCACACAACTACCTCTAGAGCCAATTTTCACTTTTTATGCCAACACACTCAATTGTAAAGTGGTGCTGGGTCTTCGAATTTAAATTGTGACACTACTCGCCAGTGGCCCAACTTAAAAAAAACACACACACACACACACTTCTTTACTCGGCAAATTTTAGTGTGATATCAAATTCAAGTCTTCCACTCCGTAGCTAGAGCTTATAGAAGAAGCATCAGTGAGACTCTACAGAATTCAGAAGTCTTTGTGCAGTGATGCCAATCTGTACACCTTCCTCACCAATTTGCCTAGCGTATCATTTTCAAGGCAAGCAAGACAGCCTTTCAAAGAAAGCCTTAGTGGGTTGCTTAGATGGCCAGTCATGATTCGTGAACATATCTGATGGGATAGTCAGCCTCATCTCCCCAGACAGCTTGGCTGCTAAGAAAGTTGAGTAGACTGAACATCCACCACCATTGGAGCACCTTCTTTTTAAACTCTCACACAATTTGAGATAGGCAAAACCCATCTTGATTAGACATCCAATGACTGAACTTAGGGACTCAAATACAATGAATGAAAGCGATAAAAAATTTTAACGTTATAAAATAGAATGCTGGGAGTCAAATATTGTCCAGTGCCAATTCAAGAAGGCACCTGTCTTATTAGTCTCAAAAGATAAATAACAAATAAAAAGAAAGCTTGAGGGGATGTGGTTAATTTTAGTGTCATTAATAATATCTCCCAAAAGACTAAGAATTTGCCTATGACAGTTCAGAGAGAAAGAGACTGGACAAATACGTACCAACAAAGGAAAGGGGTGGGTTTGTCTGGCAATTGGGACTAGCGATCCGCAGCATTATCCATGTGGCCTACCCTGTCCGTTTTGGACATGAACGCAGCATCCTTCTTCTTCTACCGTTGATTTCAGTGATTTCACCAGCCAATGCACTGAAATCAACATATTGATCCCACTGTCTAACGGGTAGGATCCCCCCTCCTCAGTGGCCGACCCAAGTGTCTGAATGTGGGTGCATCCATTCGTGAAACTCTTTAGATAATAATACCTTAAAAGTTTCTATATTATTGCTTAACCTTTTCACTTGTGCATCCAAATGAAAACCTTGGTTCCGCCATTGCCCCTCCTTATCTCTTACATGCTTTCCATGTAATACATGTCTAGATGGCCTTGTGAGGCTTACTGAAAAGTATTTTAACCTCCTCTACTAATGCCTTCATATTTTGGTGGGAACTGCTGGGAAAGGAACAGTTGTAAATTTTTGAATACCACATCGAACTACTTGACAATGGAAAAAAAAAAAAGATAAAAATGTGTTCATCACAAAAAAAAAAAAAGAAAGTATCAACCAGATTCCACCCAATGATTATTAGGAAAATTATTAATTTCCCCACTTCTAGTGGCATATTTTCAAATTTCAATTAATCCAAAGTTGGTCCGACTAAAAAATTGAGCATATCCATTTTTATTGCAGTGAAATTTGAGAAGACTTCTTAGGAGAGAAGTAAACTGGGGAGTGAGATTTGAGGATGGGTCGATGAAATTCATTTTGAATGGTCTCCATTACATAATGTGAGCCCCAAGGTGGGGTTCGACAGGGAATCCGGACTCAATAACAGGCTCTCATCTGGTGGGCCACCATGCACACTCCTGATAGGATTCTCCCTTCTTTTTTAAGTCTCCCACCATATAATGTTGTCAATGGAACAGCCAAACAGAGAATATCAAAGCTGCCCACTATCCCACTACAAATTTTCAACTCTCTCCCTGTCCATGATTGAGTTCGTGCACTGAATGATGATAGGACTCAATGCCCAGCTTTATCATGACACTCCTAATCCTCATCTCATGTATTGCAACAGCGACCAACATGGCCTTGGCCATAACTCCGGAGCTACTTCCATGATCCTCACTTATAGCGCAATAAAAGGCAACAACATCAGGACAAACTGTCCTAATTCATTTTCGATTGGGGCACATGGTCCATGATGGGCACATCGATCATAGTTAGTAGGTGGGCCACTTCCAGTGCCCCACCCAAATCTCAGTGCCCAACCGATAACCGGTTTTCGATTATAAAAACCAACGCGCCCGAAGCACAAAACCCGAAACGAAATCTACACCGTTTCTTTCTTACCGCTCCCGCTTCTTTCTTTCTTTATCTTTCTTTTTCGCTTCCGACACTACGACTTCCAGCAGCAGCAGCAGCAGCGGCAGTTGCAGCGATGGGGGAAACCCTAGGTGCGGCTTTTCGGCTCTAATGGCGATTGCGTGGTCTATCTTTCTCCTCCTCCTACGCAGATGCAGAGAAGAAATGTCGGAAATGTAAAGATTGTCTCCTTCTTTTTCGGCAGAAACTGATTTGCTTTCCTCTTTTGCGATGCTTTCGGTTGATGGCATCTGTTTGTTGTATCTGTCTTTCTTCAAATCGCTTGTTTTTCTGAGAAAAAGCGTGAAATGTTTTCTATCTATGGAACGGATCGACTTCAAATCGTTCGGATTTTGCGATTCCCTTGTTATTTTTACTGATTGAAGAGGAATCTCGATGTTAGAATGAAGGAAGATGAAGAAAAGTATTGCAAATTTGTTTTGCTGCGTTTTCTTTCGATTTGTGACTCTCAGATCTCGATTTTCTTGATAAGGATTGTTGAAATCAGCTTCTTATTCAATGAAATCTACGAAATCAAGTAGTATATTGTGTTTTCACTGCACATTTCCCCTAAAAATAGCTTGTTTTGGCGGTTTCAGGAAAAGAGGAGGGAAAGCTCTTCTTTGACTGAAACGGACGACTTGAAACCCTGCGAGCGCGCACTTTGAGACAAGTCTTCGACAAACGGCTCGTCTTTTTCGTGACTCGGTTCGCTTTTGCCGCCTCCTCGTCGGTTTCAATTCGAAGACCTCATCTTTCAGCAGCAGCAGCATGAGTTTGAGGGAAATGGAAGCTTCGTTCATCTTGTCTGCGATTTTCCTGCTCGGATCGATCTTCTTCTCCGTTTCAGTTGCAGATCCGGTCGAAGACAAGCATGCTCTGCTCGATTTCATCGAGAATCTCCCTCACGGGAGGAGTCTCAACTGGAATGAGAATTCTCCAGTCTGCAACAACTGGACCGGAATCGTTTGCAGCGCTGATCATGCCCGGATCGTGGCCATTCACCTGCCTGGAGTGGGATTACACGGCCAGATCCCGTCGAACACTCTCGGCCGTCTGTCGGCGCTGCAGATCCTCAGCCTCAGATCCAATGACCTTACTGGCTCATTCCCGTTGGAGATCACCAAAATCAAAACCTTAACTATGCTCTACCTCCAATTCAACAACTTCTCTGGTCCGCTACCGTCGGATCTATCGGTCTGGAAGAATCTTACTGTGCTTGATCTCTCCTTCAATAGCTTCAATGGCAGCATACCTGCGTCAATCTCTAATCTCACTCTGCTTACTTCTCTGATTCTCGCGAACAACTCGCTCTCAGGTGAGATTCCCAATCTCATCCTCCCAAACTTGCAGCAGTTGAATTTGAGAAACAACAGTCTCAGCGGAAGTGTGCCGCGCTCTCTCGGGAGGTTTCCGAATTCGTCTTTTGCTGGAAACAATCTCTCTTTTATGGCTCCACTCCTGCCCCCACCCTCCTTGCCCCCTGCTCCTACCTCATTTCCTGTCCAGGGGAAACACAGACAGCTCGGGCAATCGGCGTTATTGGGGATTATAGTGGGCGGCTGCGCTGCGGCGTTTGTTTTGCTTGCACTACTGTTGCTTGTTTGTTGCTCAAGGAGGAAGGACGAAAATGGGATTTCAGGGAAGTTGCGCAAGGATAAGGATGCATCCGAAAAGGTGGTTGCAGCAAGCCGAGATGATAATAATAGGCTTGTTTTCTTTGAGGGGTGTAGCTATGCATTTGATTTGGAGGATCTGTTGAGGGCTTCAGCTGAGGTGCTTGGGAAGGGGACATTTGGGACGGCGTATAAGGCGGTGTTGGAGGATGCGACGACGGTGGTGGTGAAGAGGTTGAAAGATGTGGGTGTTGGGAAGAGGGAGTTTGAGCAGCAGATGGAGATTGTGGGAAGAATTAGGCATGAGAATGTGGTTGAGCTCAGGGCATATTACTATTCCAAGGATGAGAAGCTCATGGTCTATGATTACTACAGCAGGGGGAGCCTCTCCTCCATTTTACATGGTAAGATAATTCTAGCTACTGCATCTTTTGAACTGATTTATCATACTCTTATAGCTGGGTAATTTTGATTATGCTCTAGATGTTTGTTTTTAATGAGAAATGAGATTTGTTTCTTGACATGATCTTTGGTATTAAGTACTATTTGGTGACAATTGGGGGATCGTACCTTCTCTTGTGTTTTGATATGATACTGCTCGCTTCTTTTTTTTTTTTTTTTATTAAAGGGCATTTTGGGATTATCCTTTAATCTCTTAGTTGAATGAATTTATGTGTCACAGATTGAAGGAAATGACAGTTAAGGGTTCTGAGTAACTGTTCTAGTTGAACTGACACACTTCTATGCTGAATATGTTTGGAAGCCTCTAGCAATGAGGAAAACAAGCTTGCTCTGTCTGTCTTTTGTTTTAATTATTTTAGATAGAAGATGTATGATGAAGCTCTAAAATGCTGATCTCTTTTGGATAGAAGGTTCTGTGCGCCGTATTTTAAGGCACGTCCATAGAATGTGGATTCTGGCGATGCCCCGCCTCATTCTTTCTCATGGAGGTCAGAATCACCCTTCTGTTGGAAGAAAAATTCCTCTGAAAAATAGTGTCATATCGGCAAAGATTCCTTTGCCTTTTCCGATTCCTTGAGGTGCTCCAGACTAACCATGTTGGAGGTGAATTTAGTTAGCTTCATTGTAGGTTGGTAGGTTCAGGTGAATTTCTAGGCTGTTGACAAAGCAGATCTATGGACCTTGCAGACATCGGTTTGTAGCTTGCCCTTACCTGTTCTTGTGTTTGCTCACAGTTAACACCTGTTGCATAAACAATTATTTTCCTTCCTCACTATATTCCAGCATGAATTGTCATGATAAGACATGTAAAGATAATTATTTGAAACATTTGGGAAAACCATTTGAAGATTAGACCATGCCATACAAGCATTGCAATTTTTTTTACACACATAATATCTAGATAACACAAGAGGCGAGAGTTGAACTTGAGACCTTGGGTTGTAAAACCAAGTCTCAAACCAACTGAGCCATCGCCTTGATGGCTACAAACATTATAATATGAGAGTAAGTAATTCTCATTCCATCTATCTGATGCCATCTTTGTGAATTCTATTTTTCTTTCCATCCATATTTATGGCCATGTATTTTTTTATTAGACAATAACCTTCCGATTGATATTTTTCTATCTGAGAAGAATTTTGCTGATTGTTTGCAAGGAACCGTTGATTGGTAGCAATAGTCTCATGTTGCAGTGTCTGATTTAAGGGTGGAAGTAGAATTCATAGTATTTAAGGGAATTTGATAGAATTTTCAATTATATGTCATTATCCTGATATTTTCTTAACAAAAATTAAGGATGATTCAGATGTGGCAAATGAGTGATAGGATTGATGGCCGGACATTTTTGGTCCCCACATTGAGTTCTAATTTGCTGTGAGTTTTATGTTGGAGAATTGTCAAAGATATCTCAGGTGTACTTGGCTATAAAGAAACATAATTATTGTGCTTTTTGGAAAAACAATAATATGTTTTTATGTTGCTGTTGACTACCAAATCACTACACTAGAAAAACTAGGGAAATAGAAGGAAGTGACTGTTGGACTATTTTGTTGAACCATGTAATCCAAACGTCCTTTGAAATCAAATCAGAGTACACATTTGTGTTTGTAGGTAAGATATAGAATTTTAAAGGTTGACGCCAGTCTTTCTTGGGCAAAATATCTGAACTGGAAATGTGTAGCTTATATCTGAATTGAACTTAGTTTCTCCCCGCCAATTACAAATTTCTAATCTCTTGCAGTTAAAAGAGGCGACAGCAGAACTTCTTTGGACTGGGATGCACGGCTAAGAGTTGCTGTTGGTACAGCAAGAGGCATTGCTCACATCCATACGGAGAACTCAGGAAAGTTTGTCCATGGGAACATAAAATCCTCCAACATATTCCTCAACGCTCAGCTCTATGGCTGTGTGTCTGATCTTGGACTGGCAATCCTTATGAACCCATTGACCCCACCTATATCTCGTGCTGGGTACCGGGCCCCAGAGGTGACCGACACTCGGAAGGCAACACAGCCATCTGATGTCTACAGCTTTGGGGTGCTACTTCTTGAACTACTTACCGGAAAGTCTCCCATTCAGACAGCTGGAGGAGAGGTTATTCACTTGGTTAGGTGGGTGCACTCTGTTGTCCGCGAAGAGTGGACAGCAGAGGTGTTTGATCTTGAGCTGATGAGGCAGCCCAACATCCAAGAGGAACTGGTAGAGTTGTTGCAGATAGCAATGGCATGTGTGGTGAGAACGCCAGAGCAGAGGCCAAAGATGGTGGAGATAGTGAAGATGCTGGAAGATGTTAAGCGGGCCAACACTGGCAACCGCCCCTCATTAGAAGCCATTTCAGATTCAAGTGGCCAAACACCTCCAATTCAAGTAGGCGAATCCTCATTCCAGCAGTGAGCCAATGTGGATAGGTAGTAGTTGAAAATCTTTACTCTGTATTTCGTATTTTCTTTCTCTTTTTTTAATTTTAGGGTCATTTGCAATATCGGCTGATACAGATGCTTTATGCATTTTATTGTTAATTGTTATTACTATTTTTGCATCAGGAGTAAGATTCCTGGTCAGGTATCCTTGTCAGCCGATGGGAATGGTTTTCAGTTGTCAAATGTGTTAGTCTGTGTACATGGACGATAAGCTGGGAATTCCCTCGTTTTAGCTCATTTTGATTTTCATCTTCTTACAGTAGTGGATGCACATTAATGTCTCTCTTTGATGGTAGTTCTCTTGTACCAACCAAGGGGGGATCGAATGCCTCTCTCCCTTTTGTCAAGTACATACAGTGTTTCAACTCTCTGTGAGGTGTTGGATGCCTCTTGGCGCTTGCCATTTGGCGGGTCTCTTTAGTTGAAATCATATTCACTATTTGGATTTGTATAAGTGAAAGCATGTTACTTTTTCATGGTATTGGCCCCGATGAAATTTTCACTCCATCTTGGGTGACGTTTGGTAAACTGTCCATGGCCTGGCCAGTCATATCCCAATTTGGGTGAAATTTCAACAATGTCTAATCAGTTCATGATGCTTCCTAACACTAAAATGATTGCGTCTCAGACAGATGAGCATTCCTAAGGCAGCTGGCAGGCAATTAAGCTAAATTTGATTGATTCTTTCTTGAGTGATTCTCGAGAGTTCTCTGACTACTGTTGTTCAGATTCTAAATCCATGTACAGAACGTAGAAGAAGTGCCGAGGTGGATTGGTTTGGTAAGCCGCAGCCGCCTTCAATTTCAACGAGAGTCATTCAGTCGGCAAAGGTGGTGGGCAATTCAGCAGGTGGCAGGGAGATCATTGACTGGGCAGTTGTTTCATCACTCGTTGCATTCAATCCCGATCAACACTCCATGCTCATAATTTCAAATGGACAGTTGGGATCTGATAAGACTTTTTCTCCTGTAAAGAAGCGCTGCATGGTTGTTGCGGATAAACATAATATTTCCTCCTTTCATACATCATTCACTTATAAACATAATAATAAAATCAACTGAATCTCTTCAGTCTAGGATGGCAGTCTGAAATTTCGGTTGAATTCAAGGACTTTTTTTTTTCTCTCAAAAAGATGGTTCACTTTCTAGAGTAGAGA
This sequence comes from Sextonia rubra, assembly GCA_037013555.1. Lineage (NCBI taxonomy): Eukaryota > Viridiplantae > Streptophyta > Magnoliopsida > Laurales > Lauraceae > Sextonia > Sextonia rubra. The sequence goes on from JASUAD010000001.1 coordinate 47,576,925, forward strand.
CAAATGACGCTTAAGAAATTTCATTAAGAGTTGCCATTTGCTAAGATGGTCAAAGAACGTGGTACTACATAAGCCGCCTTTCAAAAACAGTTAGCAAAGTAAACCATTCGTAGCAGTCAAATGGAAGACAGGAAGTGAACGCTGCACGTATGAAGGAGACTGATCAGTTCTCTATCATCATCTTTGATCACACAGCAACATTAGCATCTGTCTTTTGCATCTCGCTATAACTAAGCATGTTTTTGTAAATGCGTTCTTGAGCTTGCAAGAACACAAGTACTTTTAACTTGTTCAACGCCTGTTGAATCTGATTATTCACGTGGATGCAAATGAAGATCCAATCTGATTGGTCAATAGGCTAAGAGGTTAAAGTCCCAGATTCAGATTAGAGAATGCAAACTACTCAAAGGACAGTAAAAAACGTAAATGGGTAATTGAAATCAATTTTCTGCTGTACTCCATATTTTAATTTAACACCATCCCCAAATGGAGGGTTAGGATAGTCATTAACAGGAAAATACTTTTTCAGTCGTGTACACAGGCGCAAGAGGACAGAATAGCCGATACATTATCCAAAATGAAAACCAATTAACAACATGAACTTGGACAACCTGACGTTCTCATGTTTTAAGACAAATTATATAACTGTATCTTCCTGTTTCCTCTTTTACCTATGATTCAAGCCACAGCAGAAAAAAAAAAAATAAAACAATAGAAACTAAAATTACATAATTTTCTAAGAGGATAGGAGGTCTCCAAGCATACACAGAGAAAGAAATTCACAGCAACATATCACAAAATGGATATATGCTTTTCACCTTTTCACAATCCTAGTTCTGACGCCACCTGTGCAAATAGAAAATTGAAAAGACATCAATAAAATGAGACAACATTGTCCCCGCTTAATGGCAACATGACTTGAACCTACAACCTCATGGTTGCGGTAGGCTTTTATCTAATCAAACGACATTCTTAAAAAGGCATTTGCTTGGTTTCCCAAGAAATTTTCTAGGCTGATCTCCACCACGTGTACAGTTGTTAGTGGGCTGGACCAATCAACCAGTTCGAACCATAGAGAAAAATCACAACGAGAAACTGGTCTTGTTTAATTGGTGCACACAAGCCGTAATAATGAAACAGTTTTTTAACATTCATTTCCAAGCCCCCTATTTTGAACACTTTATTTATCTATTGCATCCCAAAATGATTCACCTGGTAATAGTTCCAGCCACCGACTGTCATACTTCCATGGTGATAGAACACAATTTAGGGTGTATTCACATGGCATTCTCATTATGAAAGAAAGAGAAGTGTCACAAACCTTCGACTTCCTCAAATTCGACTTCCTTGACCAACTCAGCAGCAGCATTGTATTCAAACCTGTAAATTTTAGCATACGCTTGATCATGTAAATGAAAAAAGGATTTGAATAATAATTATTATTATAATCATCATCATCAAAGCCTTGTCCCAACTATGTTGGGGTCAGGTACATGAATTCGGAGTACTTGAATATATCATCAAAATTTTACTAACTTCAGCATCGTCTATTCTTATCCACTGTTGTAATATTCACAAGAATTTCAAAGGAACCAACTATATGCCTGTTTCATTAGAAGTGTGTTGCATTAGGTAAATAGCAAATAATGCAAACAGCAAAAAGAGGAAAGAAGAATGAAATCTTGATATGGTCTTTTTTTTCCTTATTACTATTATTATCGGTAAAAGCTATTTTGGATATGTAAAAAGAATAAATAACATTACCAATATAATAGTAAGGGGTACCTTGGGACTAAATTGCACAGCAATGTGGAAATTTGCAAACAAATAGTATTTTTAGTTGTTAAATAGTGAAAATACATGAAGTAGAATTTAAGAATTTTAAAAAGTTACTTAAATGGCAAAGATACATGTCAAATATGACAGATGCAATTCCAGCACTAAACTACCTTATCAAGTTCCGATAATGTACGTAAATTCTTCTGATCTATTTAAGAAGTGAGATAAGTATTCCCTTAAGATAAGGAAATCTTGTAAATTCATGGCATGGATATCAGCAAGAAAGTCAAGTTCTAATCTCATTGGTCAAAGTGAAACAGCCAACCTCTTCAGTGGTTAGTCCCATTGTTTGTATCAAATCACAATTCAAAAAAGAAACTGAACTTCCTTAGAAAGGAACTAAATCATACTTAATATGGTGCACACGGGAAAAAGGCATCAGTTGAATAATTACCTATTTGAGAAAACAACCTCAAGTTCATAATCAGATCTGCTCTTGGTAGCTTCGACCAACACTGTAACAATCTCTGTTTTCCTCGTGCTGGCCATAAGGCAGTCATACTCACTTGGAACAATAATTGCAAAGAAATTATCACTTAGTTCGCTCAAACACAACTTATCAACAGCAGCAAGTGCTATTCGCCGTTTAAGTGAATTGGTTTCTGGGTCCACAATGTAGATAGCAAAATCTGTGATTAACAGAATACGCCGTTTCATTTTCCCCGATCCAGTGAACTTCAGAACCTTATCTGCAAATAAAACTTGCCTGTCACCTACAGAGACAGTGCAGAGCTTGTCAACTAAACAAAATAGAAACTACAAAGAGAGCTGGAATAATGCAAACGGATTAAAAAAATGCAATATTTGAGAAGTTTTGAGAAGTATTTGGCAATTAGCTACCAGCCCAAAGCTAAAAGGATTCATAGAAACTGATTCTCAAATAGATTCTGATTATCTGGCTAAGATTTCCAGAGAAAAACTATAGAACAGCTTTTGTGGTTTCACGTCAAAATCCACTTCCTAATTCAGTTTCGGATTTGGCAAAGGTGTTTCTGCAGGTTGGCACATAAAACACATCTGTTTTTCAATTAAAACAGGCTCCAGAAAAAGGTCAAAAGAAAACTTAATCCAGTTATGTGCAAGTTCTGTAGTAGAAAAAAATTGTTCAGTTCATGATAGATAATAGATATCAAAAATTGTAATCAACCTAGAACCCGTCAACTTGTAGTAGAACTCAACCACAAGGCTCTAAAAATGCTTATGGAAGCAAATGATCTTGACACTGTTGTGGAACAATCTCTACATGTCACAGGCCTTTAATATTCTACAGTAGTACGGTAGAGACCCAAGAAAATAGAACTTAAATTCAACATCATGAAGCTTAGGCACAGGCCAACCCACTGATAACTTAGTGATGAGGCATCTCAATACCCAAAGAAACAATCATGGATTGATCCCTGGTATAGAGCAAGGTTATGAATTTGGGTAGAGTGTGTGTGGGCGAGTGAGTGTTTACCAGAGCAAGGGGAAAACAACTTTGGCCCTGGAAAATTCCAGGTTCCTTCTAAATAGGGAGTGGAGGAAACACTCATGAAACTCCAGTTTCAAATTAACAAAAGATGATGCTCTTACAACTAGTCGGCTCATATATAAAAAAGAAATCTGAGATCTTTTATATAACTCAAAACCAAATTACTAAATCTAGACCCTCAAGAAATTTAGGAATCTTAAACTAATCTAACAAAGAAAACAACTAAATTTCCCAAGATTCATGCTTCTATGTGACCTAATCAGAAAGTGGGCAACATCTTCCCCAAGACATGGGAAATTATGAAGTCCCCATAAAGGAAAGATTCCTTTCAGTCCATTACATTTGCTCCCACTCTCGATGCATTCAGGATATTATGAAAAGAGGAAAAGTGTCAATGAACAAGTAGAGGAATCCCACCAACTAGTAGTTTGGAATAATTAATCTGAAATGGAGCAGCAGCTTGTAGCACAACTTTTTGGGGTTATTTTGCAAAAAAAATCTTCAATTTTGGACATGTTAGACATTCAACCTATCTTCACCATCATGGAGACCTTTTGCTTTGGCATATTTTCTTCTTGTTTTTCAAGGGATAGTGAATTGCAGCCTGAAGTTTTTTATGCAAGGAGAACAACACAAGTTTATTCTACCGTGTGATCTTGACCTTGACATAGGTTTGATCCCACACGGTTTGGCTTGATTTCCATTTTAGCACTCATTTATGTGAACTGGGCTACATGAACTCAAAATAAAGAGGAAAATCCTACACTTGCCAAGGTTCCCTTCTTAGCATTTGGAAAGAAGTGCCGCCTCAACATAGAAGACCAAGGAATGCTTCCAACTGGTTCACACCGCAAGCTGAAGCAAAAGAAGATTTGGCAATGCAAGGTAGGTTCAAAAAATAATTATAATAATAACGACATGCATTGGGCCAAGATTCCTCACTGGATGAACAAAATCGGTATGTTTTTACATCACTAATCTTACTCCCTACAAAGCAACGGGCAATCACGAGAAGGTCAAAGAAGAAGCAAACTCAAAGTGGGCTCTTTCCAACATGGGATGATCTTGAAGACCACGTTTATTTTGATTGTGTGACGCCAATAGAAAAAAAGTATTAAATGTGCAAAATCAGCCCTTAATCTATTTTGGTCATTATGAATCCAGTGGTCTCCATGAAATTGCATCACTAGGTCCCACGTGGGATGACAAGGCAAACTGATCCAACATCCGAGGCTGGATGAAATTGCTTCTTGTTTTTCTTTTATTTGTGAGTTTAAATAATGCTTTAAGTAATCTTGAGCAGATGGGGCAATTTTTAATTTTATCTTCAATTAAGTATTGAAGGCTATAAGATTAAATCACTAAGCCTTAGTTCATGTTTGACATACAGCCCAACTTATCTGTAGAGCAAAACAAAACAAGAAAGGGCCAAAGGGGCAACTAAACGATTCATTTCTTGGTTCAAAATTATTTTGTGCATTTGGTGTCAGACGAATTTTCTCAACTTTGTAGCTAGGGAATGGGCTTCTAGGACTGTTTTCATATTCTTTGAAGAAGTTTAATAACAGTCTTGCTTGGATTCCATTTGTCCTTTCCAAGGCTTGGCACAATTAGGGGCTGGTTTTGGTTAGAATCATCCATTGGAATTTACATTCAGCTTTGGAGGTTACATCAGAGAGAAAGTTCCAAGTGAGATTCAAAAGGTTGAACCAACGCTCTTGAAAAGATGGTGAACTCCTTGGATTGCAATGGTGTCCACTCTCAGTTGTGGTGCAACTCTGAGTAGCATAGTTGGATCCAAGATTTAAAAAAACACATGGGCCGAGGCTCCAAGCCACTTCTTGACAGAGACCTAGCAAAAGCAGTCTCCATGAAGAACCCTGGTTACCTAGCAACATCAGAATCACCAACAAGAGGAGATTTTGAAAGAAACCCAGAGTCCTAACCACCCATTTGGTGTGTTGAGAGAGAGAGATAAGGAAAGATTTGAACTTGATCCACTTATTCGAGGCTTTTCTGCCCTAAATCAATCTGGGACATCCAAACGATCCCTAAAAGATTTGAAACATCTAATGCCGAATAACAGATGGCAACATCGCATCAAGCAACCAAGTAGCATCATTGAATATATGGTTTGAGATCGAGATAGAGATCGAGAGGTGTGTACCTTGCTTTTGCAAGATCTTGAGGAGAAAGGGGTCGGAAGGGACGTCGAGATAATCAGCCTTGTAATCTCTGTGGAGAGATGTAATCCTCCGGGCTTTGACGCCCATGAATGGCTCTTGATCTTCCCTCGACGCCTGGAACCTTGCTCGATTTCCTTCTTCTCTCTCTTTCCCACTCGCCTGGATCTGAACTCTCCTCTGCAATTCCCTTGATCGATCCATCGCTCCCTCACCAATGCCTTTCTTCTGATTCTGATTCTGATTCTGTTTCTGATTCAAAGGGGACGATCAAAATCTGATTTTTGTACTTCTCCTGCCGCTGCCGCTGCTTCTTTTCTATTCACTATCCATCAACCAAAGCAGAATGAGGCAGTGAGAGCTGAGTTAATGGACCATCTGTTGTTGGGCCGGAACCCCATGGGTAGTCAGTGGGCCTTCTTTGTTTCCAGTAATCTTGATCGCTCATCATTGGGACCCACAGAATATCAGTATCTCAATAAGAAAAAGAGAGGGTTGAGGAGATGATAATAGTGGCCCACTTTCCTCAATCCAAACATCCAAACTGTTTGGTTACATTGGATGGTAGATCATTTTTCAGTAGGCTGGAATTTATTCCCAAGTTTGATTGATTTCATTACTTTTTGATAGTTTTCGGCTGCGCCGGGCCTTGGAACTTCCAGGCCTGACCCACCTATTTAGCAACGGGCTTTTTATCGCTTTTTGGGGCTTTTAATTACATCCCAAGGAAATTAATCACTTATTACTTACTCAGGGTGGGATATGTTTCGGTCTTTCTTTCACTTAATCCAAGCCTGGCCCAATATTAAATAGGCAAGAAATTTTGGTCCAAGGCCAGCCCTTGAGCACCCCTTCTCTGACTGGGGATTCTCTTGGTTAAAAGTAGAAATTCATTTAGCCATTATGTGTTGAGAAGAAGGTGAACTTCTGTGTCATATTTTGGTAATTTGTTTACTAAAATGATCGATTTAACAGTGAGACACAACTCTTATTCCGGCAGAAATTTTGTACCAAAACATAAAAAGAGGTTTAGGCCTTTAGTAACTTGGCCAATTGAGAGCCTCACGAATTTCAAATGATTCCAAGCCTAAAACGTACGAGCAAGAGCCAATGATAAATTGATAATAGGTTCATCCATTTTTACGGCTCATATGTGTGCATGATATTGAATTCTTAGGAATTCTTAGTAAAATGGGCTGTAAATTGTAATGGAGGAGAATATAACATAAGGGATGAATGATTTAAGTCGGAAATTTAGATAGGACCTTAATTTTTTTCATGATTTGATTTTCTAGAGTGATGATTGGATTAAAATTTTTCACAAAACGGGAAATTATTTAATGGCCATTTATTCACATTCACCTTTTCTTTCTTCAATTTTAGTCATTTAACAAGAAGACATTTCCTAGAATGAATTAATTCCAGCAAACAAACGGGTCCTCGTATGGACCGGTGACATTGTGTCCTAGTTAGTGTCTTAAAAATCAGGGGTCACTTTTTTTTTTACTGAACCCATGCCTGCTTGACCTTAGGATAGAACGTGGAATGCGGACATTCTTGAAGACGAATATTTATCCCTGATAGAGCTACACAGGAGACCAATGTGGTGTTGGATGGTCTACTTATGTCTAGGCTGGGTTTATTTGCCAGCTCAACCACTAGATGGGCCTGAACCTGTTCGTATAATATATGCCAAAGAAGGTCGTCTGTCGCGCTGGCTTGGCTTGGATTTTAATGGGCAGTTGGCTGGATTAGGGTCCAAGGAATGGGTCCATGACAAAAATGGGCTACTGTGCTTTCCGCATTTGTTGACCATTTGGAATGGCTATGATTTGTGGGTTAGTAATAGATGGCTAGAGTCCCTAGATGTTGTCCATGTCAGATAATGAAAGTATGTAGGGAAAATTTTGTCCCACTCACCTAGGGAGCATAGGTCCACACCCAAATCGTGCAAAGGCATAAGAGATACTGGCCCAACCTTACAGACGCTCTGATTTTTCCTAAATTACTTCTGTCCGCTATAATTTCAGTCTGATTGTGTTCTGTGAGAGATCATGCTGTCTACGGATCTAGGCTGAGTGGAGGAGAAGAACTACCTGACTAATTGAATTAATAGGATTGGCCCATAATGCCCAACTCAATCAAATCATCTGAGACTTAAAGAACTTGGGCCTGTCCCTCCTCGACCTCCCTCACCAGATATAATGGACATGTCGATTTTTTTTTTCCAATTAATACGTCACAATGGATGGATTAAATTTTACGCATGCCCTTGGACTATACCTACATCTTATCCTCAAAGCAGTAACACGGCTGAACTGAGGCCATGGCCCATGGGCTACTTACAGAGAACAACTACAGCCCACCGCCCCATTTTCTTGCTACATTTGTGTCCCGCCTTTTATCTATGGCCATGCATTTTAACCCACCATTCTTAATTTTGTGTAAATACCTCTTTTTTTTTATGAATTTTTTGTAATTTGTCCAAGTAAGTTCGTAGAAGGTTGAGAATGGCTTTTTATCCAAATGGTAAGAAGCAGCAGTTCTTACCAGGCTCTTTGGTATGGTACCTTATTTTTCCTGTGTGTAGGCTTTCTTCCTGCATGTATGACGCCTCTCTCCTGTGTGGGTATTCTTCCCGTGTGTGTAGGCTTCTTTTTCACTTAAGTGAGCTGCCTTTCCTTGTGTGTGGGCTCTCTGAAGTACTTAAAAAAAAAACAAAAAACAAAAAAACAAAAGTTCCTAAAATGTTTTAAGTCCTCTTAAAGATAAGCTATTGTAGTCCCCCGCTGCAGCTTAGCTGGTGAGAGTCATTAATGTGTCTTAGTAAGTGCATGAGTTTGAGCTGTAAATATAGCTGGAAGAAAAATATATTCAATGAGCCTACATTAGGCCCTAAAAGGGCTTTTATTTTGAGTGAGTCAGATTTTCAACGGGCCTTACTATGGTACTCCATTCCTTCCCATTGGGACTTCTTTATCAAAGCCTTAGATGATCCGACTTATGCAAGCCACTTTGTGGGACCAACACATGCAGTAAGCAGAGAAAGAGGGGTGTAGAGCGTTTAGATTTTTCCCTGAAACAGTTCTAATTAAATCATCATTGGTATAAGTTTTTAAGGCTCTTCAAAAGCAAAAATGAAAACGTATTTCAATCAACAATGGGCAAATTTGGTTACTGTAAAATTTTATGTGTATGCATTAGTGTTTTAGGTTTATAAACTTTGGGATTGTAAATGAGGCTTATATATTCTATACAACAAGCTTCATCAACGATCCCAAACGGTCGCAGGACCTTAGTTTGCTAATTAGTAGTCACCTAAACTGGACGTTGATCTTACCATCCACATACAGGGGAATAATCATCTAAGGTTGACCTATCATAAATTCAGGTGAGATCTTTTAATTCAAATTTGTACCAGGCGCATCATTAGTTACAATAATCTCTTAACATTAGTGTTATATTTTATATATCTTTTAGTATGGAAATTGGTTTGAGTTGTCGGATGCACTGAAGTAAAGAAATCGAAGGAAGAGTGACAAAATGAACTATTTTTCTAAGGATAACATGGTTTAAAAATGTTATATCTCACAAACCAAGTGCTGGATATAAGAAAACTATCTACCGTTGAAAAACTCATTTTTAGTAGATATCCGTAGGTCCCAAAATTACATCAATTGAAGATAAAACGATAAAGTTATTATCTTAGGAAGTTGGCAAAAATTTGTACTAAATTTCATTGAAGTAATCAGGCAAACATCCGATCATTCCAACTTAAGACAGTAGTTTAATCCGATCGATCCATCACTATCCGATTAATCGAACATACGTTAAAAGTTCCACCGACGTGCAAATTTTTAGTCCAATTTTAAGTGAAACTTTCTTGTTTGATGCCAACACCTTTCGTTGTTACAATATACTTATGAGGCAAGAATTTGGGGCTATAAAAAGGAGTTCTCTCTCAACCCTAAGACATAGAATATAAAGCTTATTATTCTAATTAAGTAGAGATTTCTTATTGGATATCATCTTCTATAGAGTTTTTCATTGGAGAATTAAAAGGCAGAAGCTTTGCTCTAAAGATCTTTGTCTTTTACATCTCTAAGCATAAAAAATTGTTATGGGGAGTAAGTAAAACATCTAAAAGGCATCTAGGTACTTAGATCTATAACAGAGGACGGTAAGGAATTGTTGCAGCGGGGTTCTATGCAATAAGAATCACAATTCTTTGGTTACTTGAGAATTAGATAAAGGTTGTGAGTATATCTCTTATAACTGTGGTATGATTTATTATGTTTGATTTATGGTCATTTTTTTTCTAAGTTTTGGTTTCCATGTAATTTTTTTTTTGTGGTGTGTGTTTTTGTTTGATTTATTTCCGCTGCGTAGTTGATTGTTTGCACACATAATATTGAGATTGATTGCGTTAAACCATTTTAGAAAGACCGCCCAAAACCTTCATCTTTTGATACAAAGAGTGCATAATTAATGTTAAAACCTAGGAGGATTTTACAAATAATATGACGTGGCTAGTGTGGGTGCGTGCCAAAACCTCTTATATTTTTATCTTTGGGCTTCAGGATGTTGCACAAATGGTGACCGACTTGGATAGGGTACACATGCAGTTGTGTCATTGGGTAAAAAAAGGCCTTCTCTGGTGTTGGGTTTCCTACAATATAAGATTGCCTTCCATGACCATGTGTATTTTATTTTTGTTCATAGGTGCCTCGGTGCAACTGTATTGGTATCACAGGTATAATGTCCACATGTCTGCATGGACGTGAGCCCTAAAATATTAAGTTGGATGAAGGGGTCGTGCACAGGAGTTGGGAGGACCTTGTCCGCTAAATATCAGTCCTCAAAAACCTAAAATAATGCGGTGCCCTTGCATGTCACTCCTGAAGAGATACGAAGGAAGGCTATGATGTGATGAATATGTCATGGATGCATCATGAATTCAACAGGAGTAGAAACTTTACACAAAAATTTAGACAAAATGTTGTAGATATGAAATGATAAGAAATATGGTGGATAACTTAAAAAACCACAGCGTCACATCGTTTCCATTTACGTTGTTCCTGCTGCCTGTGGTGCACACCTGGGACTTGGAATGCGCTGATCTGCAGTTGGTGGGTGGGACTTCGCGAGGGTCCAGAACAAGGATGCTCTGAGGCTGTGACTATGAGAATTTCTGAGATAAAAGCAATAGAACTCAATAATTCTATTAACAATTTGTTATAAATTAATAGTTTTTTGTTTTGAGCGATTCAAATTTTTAATAGATTAGCTTCACTTTAGATTTAACATATCACAGGTAGGTTTCGACTATTTCTGTAAATATCATAGTCCCCTACATGGATGCTTTGACTTAGAGAAATCTAGCATTGGAAAAAAAAAATCAAAGTTATATCTTGGGGTGCACCTATTAAAAATGTGAGTTACTCAACATAAGCACCCTCCCATTTCATGTGGTAAACTCAAATGTAACCTCAGTAGGAGTACCTGAGGCCATATGATTGACCATTTGACAAAAAAAAAAGAAGTGATCAATGAATATGCATAGATCATTTTTCACATCATTTATCAAATGATCAATCATTATTGTAAAAACAACTCCTATATATAGATATGAAACTTGAGGATCACCATATGCTAGAAGAGGCTTATATTTTGCATAACTTGAATTGTCAATAGCAAGCTCAATGGTGGAGTTCCACTCTTTCCACTCAGAATCCAGTTCTTAAAAGAAAAAAAATTTCAGGATCCAGGATCCAGGATCCTGGGTTGTGTTGCACGCTTGGAATGCACAGATCTGCAATTCCTGAGTGGGACTTGGAGCATTTTTCATACACCCTCCTTTCAAAAAAACAAATTCTATGCCAAGACATGGAAATATCCCAAAATTGATTGTGTTAACCTAATCATGGTCAGGGAACAATTAGTCACCTTCTTGTACTTCCAATGAAGACAAGCGCACGGACAATGGGGAATGTCTATATATCCCTCTCATTGTCTGTCGTTGCAAGCAATGTGTCTCTAATTTAAAGTGGTTTTGGCGATAATCCAACATACAACTAAACATGATCAATTTGCTTGGTAAATTGAAGGCCTTGAAGAAGTCCAAGCCCAAAAGAGCAATTATTTTTGTATTCCTCGTAAACATCGAGATGTTGTGACTTTGATTTCTATGGAAAATAGAAAATACATCTCTTGACCCTTTATTTGTCAGTGACACTTGAAAATGTCAAGCATATCAACATGTCTCAACGACATCATGCAATGAAATCAAGGCCATTTAATTCAGATACTCTGGATACTGGTCAAGGCCATTTAATTCAGCTACTCTGGATCTTGGTCACAGATCATGCCCACAGCAAGTTGACTGGCCAGTAAGAGAGATGATGAACAAAGAAGTTAATGTTGGCCATGTGGGTCCAGATCATTAGTGGGTTCAGTATCTGAAGTGATTTCCTTAATGATATTAGGAATTTCCTGTTTTGTCAAACAGTAGTTTTCTAATAGGTTAGGACTTTCCTTTTTCTTGAGATAGAGTTCTTGGGGGATAAGAATGTAATGGTTATATATATATGATGTAATCTGTAACCCTAGAGAGAGGCTGAGAGTGGCTGAGATTTCAAGGTTGTGGTTTCACAGATTGGAGAAGAACCTAATGGAAATTGGTTTCCCATGGACGTATGCATCTTTGCCCAACAACGTAAATTGCTTGTCTTCTTGTGTGGTGATTGTTGATCTTGATTGTGTTGCACACACGCGCACAACAAGTGGTATCAAAGTGTGAACATGAAATTCAAGGATGGTGGTCAGATCGAAGATCACATCAATGAGTTCCAAAGTGTGGTAAATTAATTAGCCACTATGAAGATGGTCCTTGATGATGAGATGCAAGGTTTGTTGCTTCTGAGTTCTTTACCGGATACATGGGAGAAATTGGTTGTTTCCTTAAGCAACTCTACTCTAGATGGTGTGTTATCTATGAGTCAGGTTACCAGTAGTCTACAGAATGAAGAAACCAGAAGGAAATCTGCAGGGACAGATAATGCACAGACCTTTGTTACTGAGAACAGGGGGAGGAGTAAGAGTAGAGGTCCAAAGGGGGGTTGTGGCAAATCTAGAGGTGAATCACAAGCCAAATTTAGCAGTGAATCACAGAGAAAGAAAAAGTCTGTAAAATGCTTTTTCTGTGGCAAGATGGGCCACATCATGAAAAATTGTTTTGCCATGAAAAAACAGAAAGGCTTCAACAATGAGAAGAAGAATGACAGTGACAACACTACAGCTACTTTGGAACATGAAGTAGTGGTGCTCGCCGGCGATGATGATAACTGTTTAAGTGTTGCAGATGGTCAAGTTGAGTGGGTTGTTGACACAGCAGCATCCTACCATGCTACTCCCTGCAGGGAGATATTCACGACATACAAAGCAGGTGACTTTGGTACTGTAAAGATAGGCAACACGAGTCATTCAGAGATTGTTGGTATCGGTGATGTCTACATTAAAACCGATATTGGTTACACGATGACGCTGAAAGATGTGCGACATGTTCCTGATCTGCGGTTAAATCTGATTTCCGGGACTGCATTGGACCGTGCAGGTTATGAGAATTACTTCGAAAATGGCAGATAGAAGCTCACTAAAGGGTCTCTTGTTATTGCGAGAGGAACAGCAGGTAATACTCTTTATAAAACACAAGTAAAGCTGTGCAAAGATGCATTAAATGCAGTTTAAGATAATTCCTCTCTGAATCTGTGGCATAAGAGGCTTGGTCATATAAATGAGAAAGGTTTGCAGATATTGGTAAAGAAGGATTTAATTCCTTGCTCCAAAGGTATATCCTTTGACCCTTGTGATTATTGTTTGTATGGTAAACAACATAGGGTTGCTTTCTATTCGACATCAAAATTGAAATCAAATGTGTTGGATTTGGTATATTCTGATGTTTGTGGTCCCATAGAGGTAGAATCATTGGGTGGCAATAAGTTCTTTGTCACGTTCATCGATGATGCATCTAGGAAAGTCTGGGTTTATCCGTTGAAATTAAAGGATCAAGTATTCCAGATGTTTCAACAATTTCGTGTCAAGGTTGAAAGAGAAATAGGTAAACTCTTAAAGTGTCTCCGTTCTGATAATGGGGGAGAGTATACATCCAACCAGCTCAGAAGCTATTGCTTGAAGCATGACATTCGACATGAAAAGACAGTTCCTGGTACTCCACAGCATAATGGTATGGCAGAGCGAATGAACTGCACTATTCTTGAGAAGATGAGATGCATGATAAGATTAGCACGGTTGCCTAAGTCATTCTAGGGTGAAGCCGTTCTGACCGCCGTTTATCTGATTAACAGATCTTTCTTAGTTCCTTTGAATTATGATCTTCCAGAGAGAAGATGGATAGGTAAAAATGTTCCCTATTCGCATTTGAAGGTGTTTGGGTGTAAAGCGTTTGTACATGTACCAAAGGAGCAGCATTCCAAGTTGGACGATAAGGCAGTGAGTTGCATCTTTCTTGACTATGGTGGAGATGAGTTTGGCTACAGATCTAGAGAAGAGGAAACTTATCAGAAGTAGGGATGTGGTTTTTCATGAAGACCAGTTCTTTGGAGATGTTGAGAAGATTGATAAGTCTTCTGAGAAAGTTGATGGAGTGGTTGATCTCACACCGACTCTTTCTCCGGTGCAGACTACAAGTGGAGAAGGTGGACAAAACGATCCGGATTGTGATGAGGCACAGGAGTTGCCAGATGATGAGAGTGTTGAGCAGGGGGAGCAGCAGTCTCCTCAGATTAAAACCACGGAATCTCAAGTTAGGAGGTCTACCCAAGAGCGTCAACCATCAACTAGGTATCCTGCATTCGAATATATTTTGCTTACTGATGAGGGGGAGCCAGAGAGCTTCCGAGAAGCAATAACTCATGCTGATAAAGATGAGTGGATGAAGGCTATGCAAGATGAGATGAGTTCTTTGAATAAGAACAAGACATATGAGCTGGTGCAACTTCCTAAAGATAGGAATGTTCTGAAAAACAAATGGGTGTTCAAGCTAAAAAAGGATGAGAATGGAAAACTGGTGAAGCACAAAGCACGGTTAGTGGTAAAAGGCTTCGCACAGACGAAGGGTATCGACTTCAGTGATGTTTTCTCTCCTGTTGTGAAAATGACTTCTGTTAGAGTCGTTTTGGGTCTAGCCGCGAACATGGACCTTGAGCTTAAACAGATGGACGTGAAGACCGCGTTTCTTTACGGTGACTTGAAAGAAGAGATCCACATGACTCATTCAGAGGGGTTTGAGGTAGAAGGAAAAGAACAGATGGTTTGCAAGTTGAAGAAGAGTCTCTACGGGCTGAAGCAAGCACCGAGACAGTGGTACAAGAAATTTGATTCATTCATATTGAGTCATGGGTACCGAAGGGCAGCTGCAGATCATTGTGTCTATGTTCGTCGATTTATCGATTGCAGGTTCATCATCCTTCTTTTATATGTAGATGATATGCTGATAGTTGGACAGGATAGCAAGTTGATTGGCAAGTTGAAAGAGGAGATGTCAAAGTTGTTTGACATGAAAGACTTGGGTCCCGCACGAACGATATTGGGCATGCAAATACGTCGTGATAGAAGTTCCAAGCAGCTGTAGTTGTCACAGGAGAAATATGTTGAACGAGTGCTCGAACGGTTCAACATGAAGAATGCTAAGCCAGTTAGCATACCTCTAGCCAGTCACTTCAAACTAAACAAGCGCTTATGTCCTACTACAGATGATAAAAAGGAACGGATGGCATGTGTTCCTTACTCCTCTGCTGTGGGGAGTCTCATGTATGCCATGGTTTGTACACGGCCAGACATTGTTCATGCTGTGAGTTTAGTGAGTAGATTTCTCGCAAACCCTGGAAAAGAGCATTGGGAAGCAGTAAAGTGGATCTTTAGATATTTGAGAGGTACTTCCAAGGTGTGCTTATGTTTCGGAGGCTCAAAACCAGTCATGGAAGGCTATACTGATGTTGATTTTGCAGGCGATCTTAATCGTCGGTTGTCGACTTCTGGTTATTTGTTTACTTTCGTAGGAAGAGTTATCTCCTGGCAATCGAAGTTGCAGAAGTGTACAGCACAGTCTACAATTGAAGCGGAATGCATAGCTGCTAATGAAGCAGGGAGAGAGATGCTTTGGTTGAAAAGATTCCTTCAAGAACTTGGTTTGAAGCAAGAAGAATATATAGTTTACTGTGATAGTCAGAGTGCTATGGATTTTAGTGAGAATGCTATATATCATGGTTGCATGAAGTACTTTGATATCAAGTACCATTGGATTCGTGAGGTGATCAAGAAGAACTTCATGAAGCTGGAAAAGATTCATTTAGACAAGAATCCCTCGGACATGATGACCAAGGTTGTGTCTAAGGGAAAGCTGGAGCTGTGTTCAGAGTTGGCAGGGCTGAACTCCCAGTAAGGGGTTCAGGGCGTCTTTCCTATGGTTTGAAGAGGGAGATTGTTGGCCATGTGGGTCTGGACCATTAGTGGGTTCAGTATCTAGGGTTATTTCCTTAATGATATTAGGAATTTCCTATTTTGTCAAACAGTAGTTTTCTAATAGGTTAGGACTTTCCTTTTTCTTGAGATAGAGTTCTTGGGGGATAAGGATATAATGGTTATATATATGATGTAATCTGTAACCCTAGAGAGAGGTTAAGAGTGGCTAAGATTCCAAGGCTGTGGTTTCACAGATTGAAGGAGAATCTAGTGGAAATTGATTTTCCGTGGACGTAGGCATCTTTATCGAACCACGTAAATTGCTTGTCTTCTTATGTGGTGATAAAGTCGTTGATGGGATCTTTTTCCCATGCTTTACAAGACAGCATCCATACAATCTGGTTAGTAAATGTTCCATTAGCTTTCCAAAAAAGGAGAAAATAATACTATAAAAGAGCATCTATTAGATTTTACGTACATTTTTAATATTTTAAAACCTAATCCTGGGAAGAAGTGGAAACATGCAGACGTGCGAGATCAGACCATGTTTTCCTTTTTATATTAAATTAAAAAAGAAAAGGTGAAAAGTGAAAATATAAAAAGAAGTATAAAGAGAAAAGAGATCATCCCAAATGTGCTGAGTAAGTCTCATCCTCTCTAGTCCTAAGGGGTGGGTTTTACCCTACGATTGAGCATCATGACTAAAACGTGGTACACGATGTTCCATCAGCACATTAGTCATATTTCCATGATGGCATTCAATCGGATGGTTGGATCCACCGTTTTTTAGCTAAAACTTGATACTATATATGAGGAGTCTTCATGTATATCTATCTATCTATATATATATATATATATATATATATATATCAAAAGGAGGGTATGAGATTTATCACAAACGGTCCTAATTATTTTTATGTGGGCCAAATAAAGGAGTGTCCAAAAAATATTATATGATTCCCATATAATAGTTGTGACAGAGGATCTCCTACAGACTCAGAGAAAAGGCTTCAGATCATGCACGAGTAAAGTATGGTCATTTTTTTGGAATGGTGGGTGTGAAATTCACATCCAGCATGAATGCCTTTCCAGAACTAAAAAGAGTCGATTCTGGTTTTCTTCCTTCTTCTTTTTTTTTTTTTTTTTTGGATTTTACAACTTTTAGACATAAAAAAGATCTGAAACAATTATAACGCTGGTGAAAATCTGATACATGATTCATAATTTCACATGAAATCTATAGCAAATCACAATCACAATCAATCACACCTAAAACGATAGGCATTAAGGAGATAGCATGTGGTTTTGGCTAAATCTACAACCGCTTTTACTTACGAGAAGAAATTTTATGTAAACTATGCTCTCATACTATTTTCAATACGTCGAATAATGTGTCCTTAGACTAAAATGACAAATTAATAGTTTAAATGCCCAGGAATCGAAGCTGTATCAGTGTAAAGTCCTAGAGCACAAGAGCATGGACGTAATTAAAGTATTACTGTTGATATTCTTTTTCTAGGTGCATTTCTCATAATCCAAGAGAGGGGCATGAGGGCTCTCACCTCCTAACAAACCGTCTATGGTAAAAGAAAATTAAATAATGGGTCACAACATGTCTTGCACATTCCGAATAACCATGTTCCTAACCAACATAGTTACGGTGAGGAATGACTTTTGCTTAGCCATTACTACACGTGGTTTGTTTATGTGTGTTCTAAAATTCTACCTGCTTGCTTGACAAACTTAGAATGGCTCACTGCAGTTTCAAGCTCTTTTAATGGAATGGATTGGCCATGAGGAATGGCTAGCCCAGTGATCAATGACCAAAGGAGGGGCGGACCCAAGTGCATGCACATGGCGGTAGTCGTTCCCAAGAGACCTTAGTCCTCTTTTTAATCCATAATGAGAAATTTGCCTTGGCTTTGAAATTTTACATAAAGATCTTGTGTCCGTGCCTAAGACTAGTTCATAAGAAAATCCTAAATTTAGTCCCAAAATTCGATTGACAGTTTTGATATGCAGCCCTTCAATGAAAATTCTAGGAGGCAAGATAAGGTCACAAAAGGCCAGATCGTCATGAGAAATTTTACCTTGTTGCTGTCTCCAACGTGCCGTGATGTTAGTGCACTAGAATACTAGATTTTCAGTGAAGGTTTTGAGTTATATTTCATCAAAATCCGAGATAATAGAATTTATAAGAGATGATTTGTAAAGCGTCCAAGAATTTCTTCCCTCTTGCGCTTTTGTTTTTTCTTGGATTCATCATCCCAAAGAATTCACAATTGGTAATAATCACTTTGTTACTGAAGAATTAATGTTCACGTGACCCTATTCTCTTGCAACTAGTAATGTCTCTCAAGCAGGAAATTGACAAACTGTGGAACACTAAACTAAGAAAAAGATTAAGAGTTTACAATTAGTGCAACATTGTGATTCTGCACTTCACATATTTCTCCACGGTTGTGGAAAAGCAGTTCTGGCCCTCACCTGGAAAAGGTTTTCTGGTATAGTAAGAAACATTAGTCCAAAATTTTCTCTGTTCTCCAAAAAAGCATTGCACCAAATCCTAGATAACTTAGCACCACAAAAACGGAGAGTTTTCGACTGCATTGTTGAGTCAAAAGGCCCATGACACACGCACGCACGAACTCTTATAATGCCTTTTTTTAACCACTTTTAATGTCCTTGTTTTTTAACTCTCATTAGTGGAATGAAGCCCATATATGACAAACCCAATACCCACGGACGCACAAGAAAACGTCCTTGAGTGTAAGGGTGGGCTGTAGTCTTGTATATGCAGCCGTCTTTAATTCTTTTTTGTTTGCTTTGGTTTTCTGATTAATGAAGTCTGGTTGAAGAAAAATAACAACACTCAGACGTGTAGTGTCACCCAAATTTCAAATAAATCTAATTATTCATCAACCATTGGCTCTGGGATATGTCCCACTTAAAGAACAGTTGAGTTTTGAGTCTTTAAAATCAACCAATGGGTGAATGTACTTGGAGTGATATTTGGCCACCACCTACCACCGTCCGCAAGATTTAATACACTTCACGTCCTTCCCAATAAAAGGATAATATACACAAAGGGGGTGCACTCTATAGAATATTAACCGTGCCCCATATTGTTAGACCTAACCAGATAAGATAACTGAACCCATGTCAATTTAGTGCCCCTTTAATCCAAGTCAATTTAGTGCCCCTTTCTCCACATCCAAGTGGAGTGCGCGTGTGTGTGCGAAAGCATGAACAAACCATGATTGACAATCAATCAAGCCACACAAGAAAAGAAACCACATCCAGAGATTTTATATGGTTCGGCAAACTTGTGTACATCCATAAAATAATAATAATAATAATAATAATAATAAAACTCTTCTTTCTAGGGTTTTCCACTCTATGCTTCTGCCCAGGTTTAAGGTTATAGATTACTTTAATATACAATCGATTCTCTCTTGATGCCTAAAAAACTCATCTTATTCAAGAAAATAGTCTTGGAACAATTACCAAAATATCCATGATCCTAAACCCATTTGATTTGGACTCACTTGGCCAACACAAAGGGCGTTGATATTTTCACCGAAAGATATGAATATCAATCTGATTGAAAACTAAACTAAGCAATACTAGCTCACATTTGACAGTTTGTGGATGATCGATCGTTTAGCACTATTTGCAAATCCTATGCTTTCCGCAGTCTTTCTACTGGTGTAAAATATCTAACTTCAGTCTCTTATCTTCGCTTCCCGCGCGCCTCCTTTTTAGATCTTCAATCACCTTAAAATAAGTGATACTCTTATGCCCAAGTGTTGCTTTTGCTTGGATACATTATTTCAATCCCAGTACACAAGTGTTCTTACATCTATTGTAGCATTCTTCCAAGTTTCGATGTTGATGATGGCACCCATTTTTCATTCGAATGTGAAATGTTATATGTGAGAACTATAATCATTGTATCACATTTCTCATTTTATGATTACACCCTACTCTCCCTTTAAGTTATAAAAATATATTCAACAATATTACATACGTAAGCAAATGAGTGACTGCATAGGTTGTCATGATTCAAGGCTGAGAATCCGAAGATTAAGACAACTCCCGATGTGAAATGCACGTATTCCCATAAAATTCTCACCTGAACCAAAGTTCAGATAGAACTCCACAAGGGATATTCACATTATAGCACGTGTGAAGAACACTAACAAACATCTATCTAAGTATTTAACATGCGGCAGCTTGTAAATATCACTTATAAATTTTACACTTTTCGAAAACATTCAATAGTATCAATCATCACATAAATCAACCCACAACTAAAAGTCATTGTACAAGTAACTTGTACATTCCTATTTTAAACATGCATATAACCTGTATACAACTAAATAAAAAGATAAACATCTATACGGGCCTAAGCAAAAGTATAAAAGAAATATGGACAAGAATTAATGATATATAAGTCTAGGAAACTATACAAATATCAACTATACATGTGACAGTCCATAGGTATCTAGTTACAAAAAAAAAAAAAAAGGCAACCAACAACAACAACAAAGTCCCTGAAACCCAAAATATAATTCCCTAGATATGATCGTGACACTCTCCAGTCAGTGGGCAATCAAAAAACCTCTGTCATCCACTCATCAAGATGTGAAGGAATCGGTGAGGTATCCTCTTTGGTCTCCTTGGTTTCTATTGAGCCGAAATTGGGATATAAGCCTGTAACACCAAACCGATAAATGTGAATAAATCTATTCAACAAAGGGTAAACATAATTAAGGTAATACAAGCTGTGTCTAACAAAATTAGAAACCATGATAATTAAAGAAGATCAATTATAGTCTACTATGCAATATTTTATGCAAAATAATCATGCTATATGAATCAATAACGAAATTACATTCAAATCGGCTACTACATGTTGCTATATCCTCTCGACGGGAATCATGTCGTTGGGTACACTAGTGCCCATGCTTGGTTACACTTGAGTCCTTAGTTTCTAGGTTTTGGTGTCGCAGATTTCAACTACAATGACAACTATTCCAAACTCTCCTTATTTGACCCAGTTGAGTTTCATAAGTGCAAAGTTATGTAGAGCCAGACAACTTGAATCAATCAATATAAATTGAGTAAGATTTCATTCTAATTCAATCATGATCAAGTCTAATCTAATTCGGTCAATCTTACTCAATGTTCAAATTTACAATATGCAATGCATAATAATTTAAAGAGTCAAAGAAATTTACGAGCTGACCTTAAACTAATGACCAGTAGCCTATAACCCTCCATTTCACTGTAGTTTTAGATTATTTGATACACTGTTATCTTTACTTAGTGTTATAGTGTAAAAAACGTGTATTAAAGTCTCCCAAATCAACACCCATGGTTAAGTGCTAGACTTACAAGTGACAATATATAAATAATTCTAGCCAAGATCATTTATGAGTATATAATGACCATTGGACAATTTATCAAAGTTAAAAGGTTTCAAATCTTAGGACCTATAAGGTCTTTAAGTGTTCTAAAGTCCTATGGTCTCAATTTCATGTCATAAGTAGGCCCAAGATTAATTATAAAGTGTTTGGGATCAATTGGGGTACTAATAAAATCCCTAAGTTAAACTAGAAGTGGTAAAAAACAAACCCTTCAAAGGTAATAGGCTCCGCTAGAGCGTGGCTTCCGGTGCACTTGAGCGCACTTGCTTTTGTTTCAAATTAAATCGTGACTAACAAATTTTCATCAATCCATTATGCATGTGCCGCGTGCAGCCCTAGGCACACTCGAGCGCATTCGTCTTTGTCTCCCTTTAAATTACTACTAACACATTTTGGTCAAAGCGCTCGTGTTCCAAAATTCCAATTTGAAATTCTGTAACATGCTCTCTTTTTCATTTTTAACAACACCTGCATGGACCTACTGTTTCCCATTCATAAATCATCATTTTTACACTTCTAAAACATCATCCATCGTCCTTCAATCATTCTACACATAATTAGATCAATTCCATAATTTTAACAAGTGGACGAGGCTGAAAATAAAACTAAATCACAAATAATGATAGAATCAACATCTTATCGACATGCATTAGACTAAGCCAGCTTACCTACAACAATCCTAGGATTTGGCGATGAAATGTTTCATGGCTAAAAAATATTTTTTCGTTACAAATTACTTATGGCGATGAAATGTTCCATCGCTAAAAATTATTTTTTCGTCACAAATTACTTATGGCAACGAAATTCTTTTGTTGCCGCTGTCTCATCTTTAAATAAATTTGGTGACGAAATATGGTTTCGTCCCCATAACATCGCAAGCTGCCACGTTTTATTTTGTCACCAAATATATCAAAATTATTTCGCTATATTATATTTCATCGTAAAAAACACACAAAGAGATAATTAAAAAACTGATTAGTGACAAAATTAGGCTTTAACCTTATGGCAATGAAATTATTTCGACACTAAAAGTATTTTTAAAAATGATAAAAATACTTTTAGTAACAATATAATTTCGTCGCCAAAGCATTTACCTTTTAGCGAGTAGTTTTGAAAAAGATAAAAATACATTTGGGACGAAATAATTTTGTTACCAAAAGAAATTCTTTTTTTTTAATTTATTTTTAAATTTGCTACCCTTTGACCTCCTCCGCCCCTCTCTCTCTCTCTTCCGCCCTCTGCTTCTTTGTTTTCTCTCCCTTCCCCTCCCCTCGCCTCCCTCTCCCTCTATTTCCCTCTCTTTTCCTCTCTCCCCATCCTGTTGTGCACATACATCAATCCAAGATCAACAAAGAACCAACCACATACACAAGAAGAGATAAAGAGATTTACGTGGTTCACCCAAACAGGACTACATCCACGAGCACAGAGACGCTCATCTTCACTATGATTAGTAAAGTACACAGAGACTCTTACTCTCTCACATCGTCTCTCCTACGTAGTGTGGGAACACCACTGGCAAGAGATATCTCACCTTTCTTCAGAGTAAGATCTAGGGCTACAGACTATACACATATATAATATCTACTTTCTTGGCCACCAAGAAAGCCCTGGTACAATTACCAAAACACCCTTGACCTTAAACTAGTCACTGGCTAATCCAATGGACTCATCCGGCTAAACCGAAATACAAGACATAAACCCAACACCTCTTTGTTCTCTTTCTCCTCTCTCTCTCTCCCTCCCCCTCTCTCCCCCCATCTCTATTCTCTTTCTCTCCATACCTCTCTCTCCTTCCCCCTCCCTACCTCTCTCTCTCCCTCCCCATCTCTATTCTCTCTTTCTCTCTCCTTCCCTCTCTTTACCTCTCTCTCCCTCCCCCATCTCTATTCTCTCTTTCTCTCTCCTTCCCTCTCTCTACCTCTCCCTCTCTCTCATTCCCTCTTTCTCCCTCTCTCCCTCCCTCTCCCTCCCTCTCCCTCTCTATTCTCTCTCCCCTCTCTCCCTCCCCATCTTTCCTGAGGCTTCCTTTTATAATTTTTTTTTTGGTTCATTTCCCCAGCATATTTCATGGTAATGGCGCCATTTTTGTTTGTATTTTCAGATTTGGCGACGAAATTTAAATTTTGTTACCAATTCTGAAAATACAAAAGAACAAAATGGCGCCACTTTTTGCGCTTTTTTTGTATTTTAAAAATTGGAAACGAAATTTAAATTTCATCTCCAATAATACATATATGGTGACGAACTTTAAGTTTTCGGCACCAATTTTAAATGAAATTCCATCTCTTAATGTCCATTATTGGCAATGAAAATATTTTTTGCATTGCCTATATTACACTTTAGGCGATGAAAGCTTTTTTCGTCGCCTAATGGCATATATTTTTCTATAATTAGCAACAAGATAAAAGTTTCATTGTAAATTCATTAATTTTTAACGACCAAAATAAATATTCGTCGCTAAAAGTATGTCCTTTGGCAACGAAATAGCATTTTGTCGCTGATTTTAAATCAACAGCAACGAAATATTGATTTGTTGCCAAATTTCACCGTGAATAATGTATTTTCTTATGATGTTATACTTGCCTTTATTTTGAGTTTGCTACAGAAATTTCCTTAATTTAGTCTCAATGAAAAAGAATCCCCAATTCTATCCATCCTAACATGTAAAAGATAATACCATGAAGACAATTATAAATTGCATGCAATAGATTGAGTCTTCTAGACTCAATTTGGACCCAATTCAGTGAATGGGTTCTCAATCCTCATCTTAATAGGAAGTAGAGAAGAAAAAGAAGAGCAAAACTAGAGTTTCTTCACTTCAATCCTCAAAGAAGCCCAAGGAAGAGGTTGAAGATGACTAATAAGGCTCTCAAATACCCATGCAGTGGAAATTGACTTGATTACTAGAAGAAGAAAAAATAGAATGAAGAAGCGACTGCTGTAGCATGAGGAAGAAAGAAAGGTTGGTAGAAATGGGTGTAAGCTGATTTATACATTCAGTTTTCTTAGAATCATAGTTTAGTCCAAGTTCCATCATTTATTTCTAGTTTGAGTCAGTTGAGGGCCCTCATGGTTCCGTTGAGGTCAAACAAGTTTAAGTTAAACACGGGAGTTGATGAGTTCAACAAGATGAGCACGATAATATCAATATGACGCATGTTTGAAGTAGAAACACAAAAATCTAAAATTATGAAAAAAAATCTTTTTCTGTATCTAATTAAAGTCAAGCTTAATCCAAACTACCTATTCATTATCTGAACTTAACCCATTAAACTTAAATAAGACAAATGAACATTAATCTAAACTCGAACTACATTAATGATAATTATTTAAATTAATACTAGATTAATGAGGTACTAATCATGCTTAATTAGCCACTAATTATACTTAACTCGGGTCGGAATGTTACACAGGTCCTAGCCCTTCAAGTGGGTCTAGATCTTGGTTCAGTTCTTTCAAATTGGGCATGGGTACTGGCCTTGCAACCTCGACCAAAATTTTTTGGCAGTATTGGTTCTTTTACCAATATAGGTCAAGGGTCCATGCAGACAATAAACTCATTCCGATCTCATGAACATATTTTCATCCCTAGTTTCCAAAAAGGTTTCTACTTGAAAAAGAAAAAAATCCTAAAACGGTCAAAGCAAATATGGTGAAAGTGAAGGTAATCTCCAAATTATAAATCCCCTCAAGAACCATTCCTATCAAAATATCAAGTCATATTAGTGAAGGTAGCATGAATCCTTTTTAATACTCCCTCTTGGGTGAAACTTACTTTCCCTGAGTGGAACCAATTTGGCATACTTTTAGTGACACGTATAATTTTTTTCCAACTTTGAGTCATTCTCATAGTATTCAAACTTGCAATCCGTTGGCTTTGACATCATATTAAATTTTTTTAGTTAATCATTCGTACCTAAATCTTAAGGTAGAACACAAATAATTTTCAATACTTCTCATCAGGTGGAACCTACTTCTCTACATAAGGTGATTGAATACCACTTAGATTAACTACACCTTTGCTAAATTGATAGTTAAACTTGTAGTTCAACATTTGTATTAACATAGGTGTGGAAGTTAAGAACAACCTCTTACCCTAGTGGTAAGCGGTGTTGGTTCTTACCAACCTAAGTCGGGTTTAAACCTGGTAAGAAACCTTTTCTCACCAAGGCCTTCTTCCCTCACCGGAGGATTCCCCAACTTCACCTAAGGGCTCCTTACCAAAGGGCGAGGGGTCCCAACCACAACCTAAGGCTGGGACACCAAAAAAAAAAAAAAAAAGGATGTGCAAGTTCATAGCACAGAACTCAAAAATAGCCATAGAATAAGCAAATAGCATGGATTTTGAAAATAAGATGGACAATGAAAGAGATGATGAGCGAAGACAAGCCCACCAAAATAAGCACAAGCAATTTTGTCATTGCATTAAGAAGTGGTTGATGGTAGAATCCTTTTGATGGGAAACAATTACTGGTCCCAGATTAGGAATATGGGGTGAATAATAAACACTAAAATAAAAACTGAATTTCCAAATTTTTTATATTGCTAGAAATTAAGCAACAGGTCATAGTTCCATGAACATCAAAAGTGCTTAATTGTTTGCAAGAGTTCTAAAAATTCTTGTTGGAGGGTTTTATGAATTTTCCACATGCCACCTAGTACCTACCACCTGGTTTTACAAACACTCAAGTATAAAGTAGCATTTTTTAAATTCTCTAAATTCTAAAAGCCAAAATTCAGGTTTCCAAGGCTGAGTTTTTACATTCTCACCATTCAAACGGGAAATTTAGAACATTTGGTGAGTACAATTTCCATTGTTGATAGAAATTCCGAACATAAAACATTTCCATTAGAAATACATTAACCAACGGGGCCCTAAACCCACTTCCTCTTAATGCATTCCAGCATGAATAACCATAAACCACAAGAGCAGAAATTTAGTGCCTGTGATTAAACAATGTATAAAGATGTCGAAGCCCATTGACCTACCTTACCCACAGTGAGGCTAAAGAAACTTTAAAAAATGAGGCAATTTGGGAGTTTGAGAAGCCAGAAACATTGCTCTCGTTGTTTTTGTACTCAGTTAGACGCAAGTGTCTTCTTGCCACAGTAACCAAGGAAGACACTTTGGCCGATATTGGTACTCAATTTGTCTCTGTTAGTCCACATAACGTTTCCTTTCGTCAACCCGCTTGGAGCCATCTAGAAAAACCTCCATGACACATTTCTCCACAAGTAGAACTAGAAAAATAATAAGCAGGTAATTGTACAGGATGCCACATAAAATTAAATCAAAGTTTATAATGATAAAAATATGATTTGCCACTTTATTATGCATAATAAAAAAATAAAACTACAAAATGAAAATCCACTTAAGTTCACTAGGTGATGGAAGCACTGGAAGATTGTTCTATGATGAAAAATCTTAGTTACCTAACAATGAAACCATAGTGAGCCTCCCCCATTTTGGTGGAAATATTTGCCGAGTTGTCAAGCAAACACAATCCTTTTCTGGGCCCATCAGATGATTGGAATATTGACTATGGTAGAGCAACCATGACTAGATAAAGAATTGGTAGAGCCGGGCAAGTGTTTCATTGTTAATAGACCTAACAGTGGGTTCAATTGAGAAGAAGAGATTTGACGTCCACCGCTATCTCAAATATGGATGTGATAGCAAAGAGGAGGAATCGGTGGACTATATTTTTCTTTATTGCGAGGTCGTAGCATGTGTCTAAAATCACTTCTTCAATTGTGGTGTCGCTTGGTGTCCAAAGAAGGTTACTAAAGTGGCAAAGTTATAGAGGGGAGATTTTTCTTTTTGGTACGGTTCTACTCTTTGGAAATTGCTACTATTTGCTATTTTATGGTCCATTTGGAGAGAAAAAATAACAGAATTTTCAAAAGGGCCTCTTCTCCTATAGCAGAATTAATTTCTACAACTACTATTAGGCTGACAAAGTGGGCTCTAGTTACAAAGGAATTCTTAAATTTCACTTTTAATAATATTATTATTAATTGGAAAGTTTGTATGAGGTGCAACCAAATAAAAGAGAAAAAGTTAATTATTTGGCTTTCTCCTCATCATGGGATGCTCAAGTTTAATGTTAACGGCGCAGTGAAAGGTAAGCCGGGCCAGCAGGAGTGGGGGGTGTTCTTTGAAAAAATAATAGGGAGGTTATTCTTATATTTTCTAAGCATAGTGGAGCCTATTGAAGCAGAGATTTAAGTTATTTTAGAAGCGCTCTGGTGCTTTACTAGGCACTTTGAAGGTGCTCTTATCGTAAAAAACGACTCGTCCGATCACTCAATTGCGTAGGTAACTATTTGGAGGATTTATCCATGGAAACTTTATTTCTTTTTTAATGAAATCAAGGTATTGTCGGCCTTAATTATTATTTTTCTTTTTTTTTTCACAAGCCAAGATCCACCAACCCTATAGTCAATACTTTGGCTTAAAAAGGAGTTGACTAGTATCTCCTTAGGAGGA
This sequence comes from Sextonia rubra, assembly GCA_037013555.1. NCBI lineage: Eukaryota > Viridiplantae > Streptophyta > Magnoliopsida > Laurales > Lauraceae > Sextonia > Sextonia rubra. The sequence goes on from JASUAD010000001.1 coordinate 47,604,822, forward strand.
TTTTATTATGCTGGCAATGCGGGGGGATACATTACCCTTTTGCCTCACTTTCTACTAATATTTTTGTAATCTCCTTGTCCTTCAATAAAAGTATTTATTTCCATATAAAAAATAAAATAAAATAAAATCAGTGGGTTCAATTGTATATATTATTGACTCAGTCAAAAGGTTATTTGAGCCCATCCCTGACCTTTAGTGGATCCTATATCTAAATTCTAAACTGATACAAAGCTATTATGGTCTCTAATTGCATTGTCTTTTGTCTTAAACTTTCACTCTAATGAGAAGAAATTCACTTAAAACATAAAGTTACAATCACGATGATGTTTTTTTTGGTAAAAGGAAATAAAACCCGAACAAAGACGATAAATGAAATGAACGAGAAAACAGAAAAGAAAAAACAACAACAACTCAGCCTAGTAAACCCTCCAATGGGGATGACGATGATGATAATGCAAAATCGTTACACATGAATGAAATCGAGTAGAAAATCCAATTCAAGTGAGGTATTCTTTCAAATACTAGGAGATGGGAAATAGACCAACGAGCCGTATCGAAACAAAAACCGGCTGTGGATTTGAAATGCCCCAAACCCCAAACCCCACCCTTACCCAAACAACAGGGAGCATATGCCAGCCGTTGAGTGTGAGAGTCCAACAACCAATTATTGGCAGACACGTTAGTCAAAAAAATGGAAGAGGCCACGTGAAGGTTGGAGAGAAGGGTCCAAAGAGACGGCGTCTTTGTTTTATCATCCATCGTTCCAAGAGATGACTCTGCTCGACCGTGCCGGCAACGCCATGAATTACTTCTACTTTACTTTGATTTTATTTCACACTGCAAATGGAATCTCTCATATAAATACATACATAGATGGTGGTGCTTGATGCCCCATCTTTTACTAGTCACAAAAAGAGAAAAGGAATTTTAATACCAGTTAGAATGGCCAATGAATAATGATAATAACATTAAATGTAGTTGACAGCACACTTATGACTGAATACTACTAATACTTTCGTTTTACACACATATCTTGACGTCAATTTCATTTTGTGAGATTTAAGTATCACTTGTAGCTTTAAAAGAGAGAGAGAGAGAGAGAGAGAAAACATGCACCCAGCGTTGCAAATAAATAAATATAGGTAAATACTATCATTTCTTTGTTGAGCAAGAAAAATGTCAGCTTTATTGGTCATTAATTTTTAGACTCCTATTCTATGTGATGAAAAAGGCCATTTAAATAAAAAGGTATTAGATAATCACTGTCACTACTAGTTAATGGAATCTGGGTTCTTACATGCAGCTAATAAAAATTACATGGGAGCATAATTAATATATATCAATGATGGTGGCCCACAATCTAAAATTAGAGTCACTCAAAATAATGCTTTTTCCTCGGCAATGACCATATTTGATCACTTCAATCTGATTGGCCAAGTTCTAAAACAAAAGGTTTTTAGAGTCATTGATATGATGGGACCTAGCTAAGTCCTACTTCTGATTTGATTTGCTATTTGAGTTTTATATTATAAATTTTGAGTTTTAATTTGAGAGAGTCAAATTTCAATTCAGTGGCAATTGAGTCCTGAACAAAATAATGCATTTTATTTTATATTTTGTCCCACAGAACCAACCCATCATCTACACCACTATGATAGTATGATCTAAATGCAAGTAACATGAAAGTTTTGGCGGTCTAGGTGATCCAAATGATTCTATGGTGAATTTTCAAGGGAAACAAGTTTCTTATTGTTTTAAAAAAGACATGTTTCTGTGACCCGCATATTATTTGTCTAAATCCGCACATACACACTTATGCGTTATCATTAATTTTAATTCAATAAAAATGTTTGTGACAAGCTATGATCAGCCTAGCAACAGTTGGAGAAAAATAGCCCTGATTAATACAAAATCCTACCATATCTGTGGGTAGCCCTTTAAAAAGGGTTTTTAGTCTTACATTTTAAGAGATTAGAAAATGAAAGTGCTGCTACTAATTTTATGTACGCCTAATTTAGCGAGAACTTTGGGCAAACTTACATCAAGTAGTGATCACGAGCCCAACATTTATATCACACTAATTGTCATGGATTTCTTTGTGTTTATATCTACATATATACATACAATCATCGAGCGTTTACACATTCCAACAACGGTCAATTTCGCTCTAATACCATTGAAAATGGCTCTCAATTTATACTGAAAGATGGTAATACGTAATTGTGACTATTACAAACATACGGCTGATTTAAGCAATGAGCCTATAAACTCTTCTATGACCATCATGTGTGGGCCCATGGCCCACATCAACACGGTACCCGTGGGTGTGGGTCCCATTAAATACCACGTGTCTCTTTCATTGTAGTCGGCTTTGGCGAAACCATTTTGAGGAAACATTAAAGTTTTTTTTTTAAATAAAAGGAAAAAAATTAAAAAAAAGACGCCCATGAGACTTGGAAAGTTTTCAAGCCTTGCTTGTGTCGGACGTCTAAGCTCCGACATGCCCCGAAGCGACTCCACGAGCATTAATGATCCTCTCCTTCCAAAAAAGGCTCAAACCCAACCCCACTTTTATTTAATCTTCCTGTTTAATGAATCATGAATGACTGAAGCAGAAATCATAATACCCTTCAAGGGCCAAGAAACAATATAATTTTAAAAAAATGCTAATTTCTAGGAAGACCACGACCACTGCTTGTTTTTTTGTAGAAAGGCCATGACCATTGTTGGAGATAGAGATTGACAGACACAAAAATTGGTTGCAATTAGCTAAGGTGAAAACATTTCATAAACTGGGGAGAATTAGTTTTCACCATTATTTCATGAAAAGTTTTGGTAAGGCTCATCTATTGCTCAATTCAAATCTTGTAATATACAGGAACCTTCTCGATAATTACACGTCCTAAATTTCGATAAATTCGGATTTAGTGGACCATTGGATCGACTATGCACCAATTCGAATTGAATGAATTTATAGGTCACGGATGAAGGTGCTAAAAACATGTGATTGCAGCCAAATTTGATATTTAAGATAGTCTTATATAAATCTTTTCATCCCTCACATAGATCTTTTCATCTCCTCTGGACCTATCCCCAAATGGAATGAGACTTTTATTGTTTGTTTACATTTATCTCTCATAAAACTTTTGTAGAAGTAAATTTGGGGGAATATGAATCCTTTCCATTTCTAGAAAATTTATTAATGGTTCTACTTACGAAATTCAAAGGGCTTAAAGTCTCTGAGCACCTATTCTTTTACAAGAATTTCTGGTAAGAGTTTGGGTGGTTCGGATTTTTTGGACATGATTTGACATCTTATCCCTTGACATTTTCAAATGTCATATTCATTTGCTAGAATTTCTTAATTCTACCACTTGAAAATACTCAATTAATCCTTAAAATTTTAGAATTCTACCTTCTTAAGCTTTTGTTGGAATTCTTGGATACTAAAGTACAAAGGAGCATCCAGAAATTTCACTATGTCTGGGAATTTCAGAATTCTCCAGACATAAATTCTCTGAATTCTAACAAAAGAACAGGCTATAAGTAATTTAGTGAAAACCCACATTTTTTTAGTGACATTTAAAATTAAAAAGCACGCCTGTGATATTAATGTGCCAACATCACTCAGCCATTAGTGTGTTGGCCACCCTTCATTAGTTCATTATGTGAACACTAGAAATTTATAGATTACAAGATCTGGTGGTTCCTTTTTTTTTCTTTTTTGGCTACTTTCTTTAATTCTTTTTTATTGAGACATGTGGTGGTTCCAATTGCTTTAAAAGGTTATTAAAGCTTGTACAATAATGGGTTGGTTCAATTAAATTATAAATTATTAAAAATAAATTCTATGCACCACTACAACGTTACAATGAGTCAATCTTCTTAACAGCCTATGTCACTTGAGTTTGTAAGTGGGCTTTTATAGAATTCAATGAGGACTTGCGCCAAAGGATCCAGATCCATTTTGGAAGCTTTGAAATCAAGATTCTCCGAGGCCAGGCCCATGGATTTATAAATTCAGCAATGGGGTACACTTATGATATCCAAACAACTCAATTGACCCGCCCCCTTTATTCATCTAAAATGTTAAATCCCATTTAATTGGGGGATTCAATAGCTTTAGACTTAACGCCTATCAAATTTGCTTTGCAATTTTGTTAGGTCATATTTAGGTTCCCATGGAATTCAATTGGTAAAATTGGTAGTAATTAACAAGGGATTATTAAAAAATGGTGAGAGAATGAGGAATGTAACAATGTAAGGTGAAGATGGGATGAGATGTACTTTCCTAGTATTTGAGTTTCCATTAAAGGGGGAATTATTTGGTGGTCATTCCTTGAATCTTAATCACGTTCAAAAGCACACGCCACCTCCCCCCTCTGATGAGTGCGGATCCTTGTGTGGCCCACTTGGAGGATGTGAAATGGGGTGAGGGGTTGAAAATTTTACAAAGGCTTAAATGCCAAATTTGTGATCCCTAACTATCAAGTGGGTATTTATCATATGGTCCACTATGGTGGATTCTAAGGTGGGCCCACTACGTATGGTGATCATGTGTGCTTTTTTCCTTCTATAATTCAATTGCATGCAATTAAATGTGTCCTTAATTCATTGAACCATGATATTTAAGTTTCAAAAATATCTGATATCAGTTATGGACCCACCTCATAAATCATCTTTATGGGGTTGGAAATGTGAATGTATTTATACTGTATGATGCCATTTTTTTTTTCTGCTACATACCAAGTAATGTTCCATAAAACATTGTCCCAGCCTACCTGGACTGAAAAACATTAAAAAAAAAATAAACAATTCCTTGGCTGAAAAGGCCCAATCTAGATAACAGTTTTTGTAGATAGATTCCTTTGCATTTCAAACATCATATTGTGCGTGCATAAATTCCTCACCTAAAAAGGCAACTCTGGTTCACCCCAGAATGAACTAGAATACTGAGAAAGACATGAAAAAGTGCAAAAACTAGAGAGAACTTATTTTGTTTTCCTTCTGATCGAAAAGGCAGAGAGCATCAGGTGTTCGTAAGTAGAAACTGTGGTGTGATGGGTAGAAAGTAAAAGGAAAAACAAGTTGCTGGTAGGGAAAGAGGATTGCAAGTGGAATAGATGGTACAGAAGAAGCATGTGGCAGTTGCCGAATGGAAAACTAAAAAAGCAGTGGAAGACGTACAATGACAAGTCACCTGTGCATCTGCTGCTAGTTGCAGATGGTGAGCACAACGAGGGATCAGCCACGTAGAGCCCAGCTGTAAAAAGTTAAAAAAAAAAAAAGAAACAAACAAAGTAAAAGAGCATCTCAGACGTAACGGCATCCGGTGTCTCCACACTTTTCCGTCAGTCTAGCAAAATATCAAGCGTCTTTTTTTTTTTTTTGTGTGTGAAAATCAAGCGTCTTATTTGAACAAATAAATTTCTCTGGAAATTTGAAGGGCATTTCATTTCTCTTGATAGAAAATAATTATTCTAACTGAAAATCGTATCTATAGATATATCGGTTATCAAAATCCCACAATCAAAACACTCTTAAGTGAAGAGGAACCCCTTTTTGAGAACGAGAGATTTTTTAATTATTTAGTAAGTGGACCTATAACTCACCCACCTACTAAAGTTCAATGCTGAGATTTGTCCCTTTTTCTTTTTACGTGTGTGAACTTTTTTGGATCTCAACCTTCTTAGTTGAGATGCCAAAAAAAAGAAAAAAAGAAAAAAAATATTTATTTATAAGAATTGAGAGTTATTTTCATTAGAGAGAATTATTGACTCGCCAGATAGTTATCTCTTGCAGGTTTTTAACTTTATTCATACATTTCAATACTCAAATGTGTGATTTAAAAAAATTAAACAGTTAAATGACATTTAAAAGGTGGATTTTTTAAAATGTTACCAATTAAATAAGGAATTTCAAAAGATTTTGGAGATTACTGTTGGCATTCCTAAATTTTCAACACATTAAATTCCTATAATAAATTTTCTTTAGATAAATGCTCGACGTCATTAAGAGGTTATATAATCACATAATTTATCTTAGTGAGTAGGCTAGCTTCAACTTCACCATAGAATCCATTCAATTTTAATAAGAAATATGAACTTACAATTTTGTTAGATTATAAATTCCAAATGTAGAAGGATAATAAGTTTCTCTTTAATTGTGGTGCTAAAGTACAGTTTATTATCAAAAAGAAATATAAATCAAAGGTAGTGCTTTTGTTTTGTTGAAATAGGAGATGAGCACAAATCATTTGAAGCTTATTTTGAACCTAATTACAATAAAATGTATGAGAAATTAAAAAAAAAACTACCTAAAGAACATATAGTTAAAAAAACCCTAAAATTCTGATACAACTACAAGTACCAAAAATATATATAACTTTATATTAACATTTATAACACAACAATGATGGTATGACAAAACAATATAACGAAATCTTCTTGTGAAAGAGCCACACTAGTCATTTTAGTAGGAAATCCATGGAATTCATACTTGTCCACTTCTACAAAGTTGTGACTTCCAAAAGTAAACTGAGAACCGAAGTTCCAAAAAGAAAAGTAAGAGCTCAATTGCAAAAGCAAGAATTTGGGAATAACTATTAACAGATGTGTAGTAGCATTTTAAAAATGACAGCAATATGGATATGGTCAAGTGGTTCTGTCGTGTTTCACAATTCCATGAATTGACCACTCTTTTTTAATTAAACTCGGACTCACTCGCTCACGTGACTCACGCCTTCTTTCCCCCAACTCCGAGGCGCAAACCATCTAAATCCTCTGACTCACCACCGACTCGCTTGTTCATTAATACGTCCTTTTCTCTTCGCCGTGGGCCGCTTTCCACGTGGCAGCTTTTGGGCCGTTCGCATCCCGGATGCGACGGGTCGCGCTTTGGAAGAATCCATCTCAGGGTGCAGTTGGAATTGCCTAGAGTACTGGACGATTTTGATTTGCTTGCTAATGGCTCATTGCGTCATCCCCAATTTCACTTTTGACTTTGAATTTGGGGCCCACACCTGAAAATAAAACCACGATCGAGGAAAATGCCCACAACTGGATCTGCCATTTGAAAGCTCACATCTCACATGCCCCCAATTACAAGTGAGATGGATCAATGGTTGGAATAAAAACAAAAAGGGGTCACCTTCCATACAATCAATTAATCAATCTATTTATAAATTCAAGGGGTAGTTCCGTTTTCTATAATTACAGTTTATTTTTAAAATTTACGAGTTCAAATTGTGCTACTACACTTGATTATAAAAAAAAATATTTTTTTAGCTTTCTTTTGAGCATAAGGATTCATCCGATGTCAAAAGCTAAGACACCCTCTTCCCGTAGAATCTATTTATACGTTTGAAATGTAGTGATGGTGTAAACTGTGTGAATCTCAAAACAAGAAAAGTTGGCAGCAGTTATTATTTGAAATATTCAGAAAAGAAAAATCCAATTGATTAAAATAAGAATTCTCACTCTTCCTCTGTTTCTGTAACTTGGTTAACTACTTGGGCGGGTTGTTGGGATTCTATCCTATCTATCTATAACTATAAAGCAGCGATTTCAGCATATCTGTTTCCCACACCCACTCTGCTCTTTCTGCTGCTTCATACTCTGGGCTCTTCTCATATCTTTCAACTTCCCCCTCTTATCTTTCCTTCTCTATCTAGTTTTTGAATCCTGTCCTCTTTACTTGTGCAACCATCTGTTTCTAATATTTGATTTTTCTCTGTAGAGCGTCTCCCCGCTCTCAGAAGATAAAAGACCCATTTCAGTAGCAAGGTTAGTATCTTCCCCACAACAGAAAGTTTTAATGTTTTATGAGTATGTGTTCCTTTCTTCTTTGTTTTCTGCTGAAGCTTTCCTCTTATCTCTATTTGGGTTTGTGTATGCTTTGGGGACATTTCTATTAGTTTCTGGCAGCAGGCCAAAGGTGTTATTATAGGGAACCATTGAGAGAAGAATGAAATTTTGTTATGGTGGATTGTGAAGAAAAGAAAGTTTTTTTTTTTTTTCCTCATCTTTTTCTATCTTTGGTACTTGAGAAAAAAAGATAAACAGAGCAATGAAGAGTAAAACTTTTGAGATGAAAAATGAAAGCAATGAAATGGGTAACCCATTGCCATTACTTTTAGGGTAGTAATCAAATCTATCAGTTACAATCTATAAACTTTACTCACCTAAACTTGATTTATCATCATCCTCTTAAAGTAATTTTATTGCTCTCATAAAGTCTTTTTATGACCATATGATATTTTCATATGGCTGTGATGTTCTCTTTTTATTGAGTAATTTGAAAGCATTAGAAAAGGGGGAAAAAAAAAAAAAGAGGAAACATTGTGCACCACTTTGAATAAGACTTAAGAAGAAGAAGCAGAGATGAAAGAAAAAACACAGTACAAATCACAAAGCTTAGATTGGATACAAGACAAGGCATTGCTTAAAGTTGCATACATGTTGCAAATAGTTTTATCAGATAAGTAGTAGTAGTAGTAGTAGCAGCAGCCAAACGGTCTGCTTCCCTGAAAAAACCTCTTTATTCTCTTGACGTCTGAAGAATCTGTCCTTTCCGTCCCTGTGTTTTTTGTTTCAGTCTTTCTTTCTTCTTCTCATACTCTGCTTTCTGTTTTCTGCTTTCTGCTTTCAGACACTGCCATCCGTTCATTCTCTCTGCCTTTTACATGTTGAGGATCATCAGAAGAGAGAATCAGATGACAAATGCAAACAACAGAGACCACTAAACATAGAGTATAGAGTGAGTTTAACAACACCTTTTCTGTGATATGGATCCAAGCAGCAGCATTTACCAGTCAGAAATCAAGTACTCTGAGCACCGAAGTTTCACCAAGAAGAGATATCTTAGAGCATACAACCATTCTAGAGGAGGACCCAAGCTGATCCGGATCTCCGTCACCGACGCCGGTGCTACAGACTCCTCCGGCGACGAAGATGAAGGCTTCGGGCGACGGCGGCAGCGCGTAAAGCGCTACGTCAATGAAATCTGCATTGAGAGTTGTTGCTCTAGAGAGGGGGAGTTTTGCAACGGTATCGGCGGCTCCCGGACGAGGCGGAGTAGCGCGGCGGTGCGGAGGAGGGGACGGAAAGCCTCGGCCAGGCCGTCGGGATGCCCCGCCGGGAAGAAGTTCCGCGGTGTCCGGCAGCGGCCGTGGGGGAGATGGGCGGCGGAGATCCGAGATCCGTCGAGGCGGGTGCGGGTCTGGCTGGGAACGTTCGACACGGCGGAGGAGGCCGCGAAGGTGTATGACAGCGCCGCGATTCGGCTGCGCGGCCCCGGTGCAATGACGAACTTCGCCGCCTCGGAGGGCAAGCCACCGGAGATGCAGCCGAAGACGACATTCTCCGACGAGAAGTCGGAGGACGAGTGCCGGAATATTTCTTCTCCGACGTCTGTTCTCCGCTTCTGTTCTTCCGAAATCTCGCTGGAGCCCGTTAAAGAAGAAGAAGCTGAGGCTTTGGAGAAGAAGAAGAACATGGCAGCAGCGGCATCACCCGAGTTTTTCCCGATCGAATCGACATTTCTGAGCGATTTTCCGCCATTGGAGAATCAGGTGGCGGGTTTTTTGGAGAATTCATCCCCGCAATTATTCATGCTGGAGGATTTTGGCGAGTACTTGACGAATGACTACCGATCATCATCATCGATGTGGCACATGGAGGACTATTTACAGGACATCGGCGATTTGTTTTCCTCCGATCCCCTCCTCTCTTTCTGATACAATCTTTCCGTTACACCGATACCAAGTTTTGTAACGGCAAAAACAACAGAGGAAAAAAAGATGGGGTTGTTTTTTTATTTTTTTTTATTTTTTTTTAATTTAAATTGATAATGAAGAGTGAAGAGAGAGAAGAGGAGGGTGAGATTAGAAGTAGAAAGTTTTGGAGACTGTGTTTTTCTTTCTTTATTATTAGTTTATGATACGTATTTACATTTATATATAAAGTCTTGAGTGACATGCATGATAAGGTTGGTTTGCCACCTAAGTGATTCCATTTGAGTAATTTAAATCCTCTACGCCTTCCTTCATATGTCACCTCTTTGGCAATGCTTTTGTTGGAGCTCATATTGAAGCTCATTTAGCCCCCTGAATGCCTATGTAATCGACTCCGTGTATTATACGCAACAAAGGGGTCTTGCCGAATGTTATTGGGCTAGAACGAACCACTTGCTAGAGTCTAATGTATGTATGATTCCCTTACATAAAGGCAAACGACTTCCCAAGCCTCTCATCATCTGATGATGTGGTTTAGCCACTAGTGCTTCTCTAACATTTTGGCCACCAACTCATTTTCTTTTTCCTGGATTAATTTAACATAGGAGTTACTCTCCCAACCAAACAGGCTCTTGAAACATAGTAGGTTGGATGCAGGGCATGCTGTGGGACTACAAAAGATAATATTCACTTGTGCCACTTGCTTGTGTCACTATTTTATATCTACTAGGAGCCAAGAAATTGAAGGAGTCTGTCAGATGACAAAATTATATCCTCCTCTTTGCCTAATCACTTCAATGCTACTGTAATTTGGTAGATTTCTTTTGATTACAAACAATTTTTACTATGCTTAAAAAACATCTTAGCCTCGCTCTTTTTCTGTCAAAAATTTTGCCAAATTGCTTTACAAAGGTAGTCATGACTCATGGTAGAGGAATAAAGAGGGGATTTAAGCAACAAGCATTTATGCCCTTGGCATTTTTTTTTTATTTTCTTAGGTTTAGATTGACATGACTTTCGCGAAAAAGAACTCTATATGCTGTTTCATTTTCTCCTCTCTCCTTATTCTACACTTATAATACGACCCAAACAGAAACCTAAGTACCGGCCCCTTGTTGTCTACAACTCCAAATTTTTTCAAAACACCAAACCTGAGCTTTGTTATTTGAAAAACTCGATTCAAATTTTCTGTCATGTGATGTTTAGAAATGGGTTTTCAAATAGAGTTATCCTAGCTACTCGTTTCGGACCTGGTAGTAGATAAACTATGCCTATAGACACAGCCCTGCATCCGTTGTGCAGTACACCAAGGACTGGATAAGAACAGATTTCAATTATTTTCCTGCCTTTCTCTATGTCGGTATAACTGATTCTCTGTTTTTATGATTGTACCAAAGGATATATGGATGCAGCACCTGCCACATTAGTGGAACCATTCTAGTGTTCACATACTATTTTTGGGTAAGACCCAACGACCAATTTGGTGTCAGGCATGAGGCAATAGACCCCACCAAATGTAAAACCAGTGTTCTAATAAAATATGTCTCTAACAATTCTAAAGACATGGCCAGCCCTTTTGATTCAAGGTGATAAAACGAACGGTCGATTTAGAAACATATCAACGGTTCAGAATCACCCCTTATACCATGTGGCCTACAACTTTGAATAATTATGAAAAAAATAATAATAATTGCCTAAACATTAGTGCCCATTTAGATGTGCTGCTGATTAGGTTGAACCAACAAGTTTGTTGGCCACCCCTCCTACTTCGTGATTGGTTGTCTCATTCTTGTTCAATCAAAAACAAAAGATCATCGCCCCCTCCTCGCTCTTTCTCTCTCTTTGATGAAATGTCACCGACCCAAATTTTCCCTTGAGTAGAGTGATAGTTTCCATTGGCTCAACCTGTATAAAATATAAATTATGTGCTTCGTATTGTTTAACTCTTAAGCAGTCAGGTATCTAGACATTGGATGGTGGGACATTAGATTTGATGGTTCAAATTTAACTAGTGGAGCCCATCATTCTGAAATGGGAGGAACAAGTTGTCAAAATTGCTGGTCACGTTGATGGTGTTTACTAACAAAAGAGAGGCTTGTGTCGCATGCGGATAGTATTTATTTACAGAGGACACACAAAAAACCAGTTTCAACTGTAATTTCTTATCCATTCAGTGACCGCTGATTTTGGTATTATCTAATTTAGAAGCCATCCAATCTAATGGGCCAATAGGCACCAACTACTTGCCACATGCTGCATTTTGTTTGCACAGTGCTCATTCAGAGATTAGGCAACTTTTATAATAGAGGAGTGAAGTCCACTAAGGTATTAGCAGTAATTAGCATTTTTTTTGTCGGCCTCTTCGTTTCAAGGTCTGCCATAAGAAACAACTTAAAAGTCCGTGATAATCGGCATTATTAACTATTCCATAGAATGGTCATGTTATGCTAAAAAGTACCTATCATCGATTTTCATGAGAGAATCTTTTACTACCACATGAGCACCTTATGATGAATGCAATCCCTTCATATTTACTAAACCTTCATGAATTAGCACTGATTCTAATTTGACACTTACTGGAATAATACTCAAAGTTGAGTTAAATTTTACTAGCACTCACCATATAATAGTTGATGTTTGGGGGGCAAACTTGCCATAACCTCTCTCTCTCTCTCTCTCTCTCTATGTCTCTCATGTATATTTAAGATGCTGGCCTGTTTGGATAATTCACTATGCACTTACATATAATAATTGATGTTTTGGGGCCTAAACTCACCATAAAGTGGTGTATTGGTGCCCTCTCTCTCTCTCTCATGTATATGAAAGATGTCAACAGGTTTGGGTAATTTACTTCTAAAGTGAATTGAAGTGAATAATTACTTTAAGAGATAAGAAAAGAGTAGGGCACATAAGAATTACTCTACTTTTAAAAAAATTAAAAAAAAATATTTTTTATTCCACTAAATAACCAAAAAATAAAACTCACTTTACTAAAAAAAAATAAACAATTACCTTCTCGTACAACAAAATGACTAAAAGTTAAGATAGTGAATTTTGAAATTTGGATATTTGGATTTAAACCTCATGTTTTCATGTGTTAAACCTTCACTTCAATTTAATTTCACTCTCAGTGAATAAAATCCTGAAATGGGCCAATTCATGGGACCTCCTGAACTGAGAAGATACACGTTGCGAATGGTGGGAAGTTGTAGCAAGTAGGATTAAGGAAGCCTTCACCCTGACTTCACCGGACCCCATCTGAGCACGTAGAAGACGGCAATTCCAGTCCTTCTATTCCATCCTTCTAATAAGGACAGAAATTTTTTTTCACCATAATTCAATCTATTACTTGATTTCATATATACTCTTCTTGTTAAGGCTTCATCTTCACTGAATGCTGTAGATTCCATAATGTTTGGATATGTATCCAGTCTGTCTTGTCATTGACAACAAGGCGTTGCTCAGTTGGCAACTCCACATGTCATCAATGTGATTGGAGATTCATATGCAAGTATCCCACATGTACTATCCTTCCTACCTATGCAGGCCTTCACATGTGTAAGTTATCCTTCCCACAATCCCACCTGTGTGGGCTTGCTCTGTAATTTTGTAGCAGCTCAGTGGGTAACTAGAGAGAGAAACAGAGCGTGTTTTTTTTTTCCTGCCTTAATTTAAGGCACGTGTATGGCAACATATGCGCTGCTCTTATAATTTCCTAGAATAGAAAAGTACACAGTTTTGAGAGGCTAAAGTCTTCAAAATAGCTTGAGTCTTCTAAGATTCCGAGGATAGCTGAGCTGGGGTAAATCGGGTCAATGAGACAATAATAATGGCAATGAGCTAGACAGTGCCAGCTGCCAGGTAGAGTGATTTAGTGGTGGGACAGTCTGACACTACGACCAGACTCAAGTCACGCTTTACTTTTGGGATGGGACTGCAAAAGAACAACCCTCGCCTCCCCGTTGCCAAGCCACTAGAGAAAATGCGGCCACATTCAGTGTATTTCTCTCCATGTACCTCTCACATTCTCTCTCCACACTTTCATCAAATACCCAGGCTGCACGCAACAACATCTTGTCCACCACCTTACCACTGCTCTCTGCTCTGAAAATTTCACCCATTGCTCCAAAACTAGGTTGGCAATAGTGTCGGTTAAAAATAGATACCTTCTGTTCTTTTTTTAAAACGAAATAGAAAGGAAGTTGAATAATGATTTCCACAAAACTAAAACACAAAAGAAAAATAGAGAAAAGAATTCTACCTCGGCTAAACTCCCAGCCCACTTAAAACTGGTTAACTCTGTTCTACTGTCACAGCTGGGAAAAAGCCATAAAACTTGAATTTAAACCCAGCCAAAGATAATACATTTCACACTTCAATATTCCCTCAACTAGAAATTTAACAAAATGTCACCTGGTATCATAAATATAATGTGATTGTATAAGTAAAAGACCCTTCCACGAGGCAAATATGGTATTGCCTGGAAAAACAAATTTGCAATTTTTTGAGAGAGAAAAAACTGACATTCTAACTGTCACATGAACCACACACTGTGGTCCAGCAAATCCAAATAATTTATAAATTGAAATATATAGATATATATATATATATTCTCTGTCAAAACAAATCTTCAGTTTGTTATGTAAAAAGTAAGTAAAATTTGCTTCAATTATTTGATCCGGCCACTGCATGGTCTAGGTTCTTGTCCGCTTCATCAATAATCTCAAGTTCTTGCATAAGCTTGTTCAGCTTCGTAACATTTTCCTCCTGTATGTGTGCTGGAACTTTCTCCTTATAACCGGAAGCGTTCATCTTCTGCTTCAAACTGTCCTGTTGCCTGCAGCAGGAACCCAAAATATGCATATATAATCATAATGAAGAAATCTATTTTAAAATGACCAAGGTTTTATTTTAATATAAAATACAACCGCGCAAGTTCAGACAGCCAACCAATGCATACGCTGATGACCAACCTGTTTAGCAACCTGGCCCAGGGCCAAGCGATACCTAATGCCACAGCCCACACTGATCACAATATGGACTGGAATAAGCCGGATGCAAGCTCCTCCAGTCCAGAGACCCAGCAATGACCAACAGACAGGTCTAACAAGCTCTATCGTGCAATTACTACAATTATAAATGGGATGATGTAAATCAGTTATCACCTTTTCGGTAGTAGATGATCCGAATTTGTTCACAAGTAAAATATGGGAATTCAAAGAAGCAAGCAAGAAAAAGTTATCGCAATGGGGATGGCTTTGGAAAGCCAGGAACTAGGAGAATATTTCTAGCAAGAGGTTCTGACCAAGTGTCACGGGAAAAAATTGTATCCAGAAATCTGAATAAGAGAACATAAATAACCCGTCCAAGGAGCTGGCAACTGCAATGGAAAGAGGTGAATTATTCAGGATGGATCACCAAAGTTTCTGGTAGACAGATCCACAAGGGACCCTAGATTATAGGGACAATATGCTAGATTGGTTTGCAAAAAAATAAAACTCCATATAAAAGCTAAATTAACAGCCCTATTGCTCGGTCTTCTACTTTGTGTCTGGATGCAGTTGAGTGGTGTCATGAAACTAGATTGCTTAGGCACAAAGACAGCTGCAGCAACAAGATGAAAGAAGATTGCAAGAAAGGAGGTATTGGAGAACAATTCATGAATGGAGAGAGGTCATGGACTACCAAGGGAAGAGCAGATCAGCTATCCTGATGGGAGTCCAATAGTTCAATTTCACTACAATGCTGGATAGAAAGCCAAAAGAAACATGGATAATCCAGAACCTGCAAATATTAATCCATTAAACTAGACTCACGTGAACATTTTTTATTAATAAAATTCTTGTTACCAACAATAAGGGGGAAAATTCAATACCTATGCAGCTATGCTTTTAAAAAGGGATTAAAGAAAAAAATAGAAAATTGTACACACAAAACACACACACACAAAACACACACACACACACACACACACACACACACACACAAAACACACACACACACACACACACAGAGAGACAGATCATAACTGCTTTTGAGATGTGCACTTCTCTAGGTTACCAGCCTCGTAAACTAGAACCAACGTTCAATTGGCCATGCTGTTGATGGGATGGAGCCCATGGATGTCCATGCATTTCAAGTAATAAGACTCTAGTCATCCAACCATTGGCCTCGTGTTGAATCCAGGAGTTCTAGCTTTTCTACAAACTAGAAAAGTCATTTAGTATGTTCTCACATGAGAACCCTCAATGGTCTCCACTGGTCTTTTTTTTTTAACTGATATTAATTAAGAGAAAAGATAGGTTGTGTAGGTTTTTTCTTTTTTTATAACGGAGGGTGTCCCAACCCTTTGGGCACTAATCAATAGGTCGTGTTGTTATATATATATATATATATATATAATATGGAGGGTGTGTGTAACCCTTTTGGCTGGACTAATCACTAGGTCGTGTTGTTTGAGAACTAACACAATAATTTACAAGAATTTAAAAGGTTTACATTTAACATGAAATTTATGTAATCTTTCCTAAAGTTTATACAATTATTTGTACTTTCAAATATTGTTTGGATAAGTTAGGGAAATTTTCAAACAAGGCCTAAAGTTTTAGCCTTATTTCAAAAAAGGACACTAGGTTTCAAAACTTTTCAAGTAGTCCATTAGTTTTCAATTAAGGACATCCATCCATTTCAAACTATTTTTCGACAACTTTTTCCCTTAATTTTTTTAAAATACTCAAATTGTCCTTCATTGAAATAAAGCCCTCATGCAATTTTTCTATATTATCTTCATTTCCTTCTCTAGCATCATCATGATGATCAAGGACAACTAGCATGCCCACGGCAATCGGCTACATGTAGTGGCGGCTGAAACCATGTTATTGCTTTAAATGAAGAGTAATTTTGGTATTTTAAGAAAATTGAGAGAAAAGCTGCGAAAAAATACATTTAAATTGCCAAATGTCCTTAATTAAAAATTTACTAAAAAACTTAGGGACTAATTTGAATAGTGTTGAAACTTGTGTCCTTTTTCTAAATAAGGCTAAAACTTAAGGCCTTATTTGAAAATTTTCCTTTTAGTTATTATAAATTTGCATATTAATAATAAAAAAATTTTAAAAATTAATTTACAGGTGTGCCTGATCAATACGTAGAGTTTCCTGGTCAATTCAACAGGCAACAGGCCAAGTTTGGTTGACCCAGTGGCTGCTGGAAAAATAGACCGTCAAAACAGATGGGATGCTGCTTCACCATGGATTCGGGCAGCATGGAATTTGAAAGTCGTATCAAGTGGGATATTGCTTTACTAATAACTACCCAAAAATAATTCCTACTGCAAATTGCCCAAATTGATTTAGGGCACATACCTCAGGAAATAAACTATCCCATAAAATCTGATTTTATGCATCCTTTATTAATTCCCAAGCCACTCTGAATCTGAACAAAGCAAAACTGAAAACCATCCATTCTGAGATAGTATTTTAAGTGATTATAGCCTGTCTCCGAAAAGGCATCCGATAAAACTTTTACGTTCATTCAAATTTTCTTCAGGTACCTATTTTTCTTTAGTCTACTTTCTATTAAGTTCACTTTTAACCATTTGCCCTCATCCTCAATCTCAGCTAGCAATAAAAGTTAGGATGTAGAGAAAGAGGTTTTGTTGCAATATCTTATAGTGTAGTACTCACTTTTTTATTTCATCCCTCCTCTTTTTGAGCTTTTCACGTTCTGCTTCAGTATTAAGTGGACCTTCTACTTGTAAATATACAGAAAGGTTCTCATTTACAATGGCAACTGCACACCCAACCGGAGCCACATCACTTTCATTTAAAATCTGCAAAATTTGAAGCGTGTCATTTTAACATGTTATATCCATTAAAAGAAAAATAACCAAAAACATAAAAAAAAAAATAGAAAAGCTATGCATCTAGAAATTCTTGGTAGAATAGGTTGCTTACAACCAATCAGAGGCATGCATATAAAAAATCCAAGAAACTCAAGTCTAGCACAAAATATCAGCCAACACATAACAGATCATATGCATCAGTTATCAGCCATGGCCGATACAATAAACTGAAATTATTGGCCACTAGTTTCATATTACCAGTGTCCAGAGATAATTTGTTGACACAACCAAGAATTTAGAATTCCTTTCCTCTTTTCTTTCTTTCTTGTTGTTTTTTTCCCCCCTTCTTATATCTTATCTTTCTATCTTACTTTTTTTTTTTTTTTTTTTTGTGGGGGGGCAGTTTTGTTAAGATTTATTTTGTGTTCTAATTATACTACACATATAAGCTAAACCCACAGTTGGAAGTTGGGTGGAAGGGGCTTTGATGCTGTTGTTAATATAATGTATGCATATACACACATCAGGCCTGAGTGATTTTGGCAACTAATCGATATATTTGTCTATTTTTCAGCCAGCCATCAAGTAATCTATAGGATGCATTACTGGTATTACAGTGGATACCAGAGACTGGTAAGCAGTAGGCTACATTTCCAGCACATCCTGTTGTATATTGTCCGTTATGACATTAAGTTTCATTGATAAAAATGGTGGAAAGAAATGTTCATAATGAAAACTATTTTAGTTTTCAAATGTTGTTACTTCAAAAGAACAGAAGTAAAACATGCAATAACCAATGCTTTAACCTACTTGACCAATGACACAAATTACATGTATCTAATTTCTATTTGTATGAATTTCATCCAATAGATTGAAGATATTACGGAAGCTTTGATTCAATATTCTATGGGGTCAGACTAGAATACAGGACTCATATGACATTTAGGCATCAGATACATACGTATATACGACATGAGGATTCAAATAAACACTAAAAAACTAACACTTTTGGATCTTTTGGACAATTCTTCAGGATTTTATTATAATAATAATAATTATTATTATTATTATCATCAGTCTTTAATAAAAATCTCTCTAGTAACCAACAATAATCTATACAGATCAGTTTCTCAGAACACACGTTATGCCCTTGAATACCAATATTTTAAACCTTGATCCTGATGGTGGCCTTTGAATCATATAGATTTGATAGCATTAATTCAAAGACTCATAACACATTAACATAGTATCTACAAATATACTTCAATACATGGATATCTAGAAATATACTTCAACATGTGTCAAGGACTTTAATTCATAAATTAGCATATGAATATAGTAGATTGGAAATTAAAAATATACCAAAGTGAACTACTAAAAGTTCATCCAGGTAGACTTGGCCAAATTTAGTATCAGCATGACGAGTTACAATGCACTGTTATTAAGTACACCTTTTTTGGCAGCATCAACTATACCTTTTTAACTGAACTTAAAACTGTCAGTTGAGAGAAGGAAACCACAGTGCCAATCCATCCATCAAAGAATCATGGCAACTAATAAAAGTCCATCTCAACCAAATATATTTCTTAAGAGGAGTTCCATGACATTTTATTTTTAATTGACCTTTGCAAGGGCAAAAATTAAAAAGGGGAAAAAGGATAGCCTTTTAATGGCATTCTGAAAACCACATGACAATAACCACTCCATGAGTGAAAGCAAAGAAAGAAGGCATGTCTTAGATTTTAATATGTTTAGCATAAGTTTAAAAAACAACATTCCATGACTACTTTCACTTTATATTGGAGGGCTCAATGATCAGGATCAACCCTCTCAATAGTAACATGAGGATTCCTCTGCTCAATAAACCAATATTCTAAAACTTGGACTTACGGTGCGATGTGGTCACCTTCAAGTTGAGACAACTTGGCCAAGTCGTATGGGACTTAGCCAAGTCGGATCACACCTCACACCCACTACTCATAAACTTCTTGTAGCATGAAGAATTCATAACAGAACTATATATATATATATAGAGAGAGAGAGAGACCTGTAACTATATAATTTGAGGACTCATTGTGTTTTAATTGTTATTTAAGTAGCTATAAGTGGCCACCTTTAGTTTTGAGGTTCACTGTTTCTGTTTCGGTGAGTAGTAAACACGCCCAGAAACCTTGTTAAAGACCTCCACCCTATTCGAACAATAAAATAGGAAAAGACCATACTTATAATACTGCTCCATATACGTGAATCAAGGACAGCTTGACTCCCTTCTGACAGGATCGAGTTGACTCAGATTGGACATTTTATAAGACCATGTGATAAACCCCAATACTTATCATCAAGAGGCCTTGAGGGAGTTGTCACTCATCACCCTCAAGCACAAGCACGCATAGATTCATTACCACACAAAGGAGAAAAGGATACTTCATATAATTCCTTAGTTTTCCAATATTAACATTTCAATACAGAGAACTTTTGCCTCAGCAGCGAGTCAAAAGACAGAACTCATGACCAAAATTCAATTCCTTGTTTAATTCTAAAATGAAGACCATATGGCCTGATAAACCAACTCAAAAGATAATAACAAAACAATTAAAACTTATCTAAATTCTAAAATCTAAACTAAGACTCTTGAATAACAAAGAAGTTTAAATAAAATTCTCCTAACGTAATTTGGACTCCTACTAATGCAGCCCCAGATCCACAATTGATATTGATCCCCCGAAGGATTGATCGAATCAAAAAAATGATTCAGCCACTAGGGCACACTCACAATAAGTAGAAAAACCATAACCAAGGAGAAAACTCTCACAACTCAAAATATAATTGATAATAAGCAATCTATCTTTCCAATAAAACCTAATCATCATTATATAGAGGAGTTGGCTTGAACCTTAAGAAACAAAACTTCCTAATATTGGAATACGACTAAACAAAATAAGAAACTTATTAATATTAATCATAATAAAATCAAACTACTTAATAATATCCCTAAATAATTGGATGTCCCATCTGGGCCCAACGTGGTGGGTCTGGCCTGCATCACCTACTAAACAAGGACTATTTCGTAACCAACAGGGAATTTAGAAAGCAAAAAAAAATTAAAAACAGAACCTCCATGCCTCCTTGTTTTATGCCTCCTATTTGCCATACACAAAAAATAAATAAAGGAATAAATAAAATATTGCAATTCAATTGCACATGGACCCCCGTGTGACACATGGTATCAACTCAAGCATTACTGTAAATCTGAACAACATCACTAGCAAAATAGACTGTTTAAAGGATCAAGGGGCCTAAAACGGGGAGCATGTTGGCCTTGCATTGGATATTTAAGCAGCAGTATAACGGGGAGCGTGTTGGCCTTGCATTGGATATTTAAGCAGCAGTATCTCATGCAAAAACTACATGCATCATGGTGCTGAACCTTACAGAAAGTTTGTCTACCAATGCCAGTTGCATTCCATGTTCATTCATTTCATGTTCTTACGATTGACTTTAACTAGTTGCAAATATGTAACAACATCCATAAACTATTCTCAGTACCAAATCTCATGCTGACACAACCCATTTTGTTAGGTTTAAGGTAATTGAATGTATGGACGTTGATTATTATATGAAATTCAAAAGCAAAAGATAGAGGAAGAAGAGAATAAAGAAGATGGGGAAAAAAGGAGCATGTGAGATTGTTATGGTAATTAGAAATTGTGTAGTTTCCCCATTATATGTACTAATCAACTAATGATATGTTGTTGAAGAAGAGAAGAAGAGAAGATGGGGAAAAAAGGAGCATGCGAGATTCTTATGGTAATTAGCATTGTGCAATTTACCCCTTACATGTAATAATCAACTAATAATATGTTGTTCTGGCCATAACTAGATATGTAATAAAGCATGCAAAACAAATAAAATACAAGGGAATCTCAACGCTCGCCCTCAAGCAAGAGCAAGGATGCCAACATGTGCAGCTTGAAGACTATGCTATAAAGATGACCTTCTGAAATGCATTTAATCAAGAAACCAATCGCTTCATGATATGACCTCATATACTGCAGACAAATCTCTTTGCTTGCCACTCTCTAACTAGTTGATAATCAACCTCTATATGCTTTGTCCATTCATGGTAAAGGACTCAAAGCAATATCAATTGTAGCCATATTATCAAGTGAAGAACCATGGAAAACAAACTACAACACCAAACTGCTTAACAACTTTCTTGGCTACAACAATGCACACATACCATGCGTCATTGTAAGAGTCAAGACATAGGATCAAGGGTGATCATCCAACACACATGGGCAATGGTATAAAAGAGGATCCTTAGGAAAACTTGCTAATGCTGTAAATAACATTGGGGTTATATACTAGTTTAATGGATCTAGAGTAAGGGAAGATAACCCGGTAACATTAAAAAAAACTTGGTACTAAAGAAATATAAATGTCAACATCTAGGACCACATATCTAACATAACAAAACGTTTGAATTAGATATTGCAAAAATGATTGGCATAATGTGGGCAAAGCAAAGGCAAGTGAATTGAGTATCCAGCAATTGTTATGTGCCACTTTAAAAGGAATACTTTTATGAGATGACAGTTAGACCTGCTTTGTCATATGGAGCTAAATGTTGAGCAATGTGACTTTTTCAATTGCTTTCAAAATTGACGGTTTGATGAGATCGAAAGGTGCATCTTTTGAGTTTCCATGCAACTGTAAGTTATTTCCTTGATTGAAAGGGTAGGCTAAGGGTTCTACGTGTATTATTGGAGATTCTTTGCTGTTTCCTTGTAATCAAGTATTACCAATTACTTAAAAAAAGGGGACGTCGTTGAGCTGCACATGCTGAGATTGATTAGAGTTGCAAGAAAAGATAGAATTAGGATAGTTACATAAGAGGAACTTAAAAGATAGCTCTACTAGACAATCAAGGAATGTCATCTGAGATGGTCCGGGCAAGTGTACAAAAGATCAAAAACAGTATGCAACATATTGAAGGGCTACAATTTAAGGGGAAGATTAGAACAGTGAAGACCATGAACAAAGGAGTGATAAAACATCATGACAGTTTGTTAAGTCCACATAATGTAGCTTTCACGAGGGAGGAGTGAAAATAGTAGAACTTCGATGGGTTAAGGATTTGATGATGATGATGATGATGATGATGATCTTGTGCCAAATCCAAGACATTAGAAGAAATGTTGAAGGCAAACTCACAAAGGGAGCTTCGGGTGATAAAAAAAAAGGCATTGTTTTGTTTCTTTCTTGGTTTGGTTTGTTGTCGTTATTGAATTAGGGTATAATTGTCCTCCCGTACCGCCGCCTTCTGGTAAAAATCATTACTGCTAAAAAAAAAAGGAGAGTGACTGTACCATGCTCGATTTTTGTTTTCACCTTCTCAACATTCCAGTATGGCCCTCTAATCCTGTCTTGGGGATAGAAACTTATCATTTGAGTTGTTTCTTTATTTTTCATATAATCTTCTTACAGTTCAAAACGGAAAAAAAATCAGTAATTAAGGATAAGGGAATGGAGAGTAGCAGCAATGGGATAGATTAAGGCATCATTACATGCAGTATGGCAAACAGATAATAAATATAAACCTACCTTTAATGAAGATAAAGAAGCAAGAGTTGAGATAATCAGTTCTTGATTTCTAATTACATCAGCAACTGCTTCTGCCCGGCAAAGCACAAAACCTGGTCGTCTGAAGAGCCAAAAGGAAAATTAGAACATTTTCCAAAGTAATTGCCCACAAAAGTGAAAAATAGTGTGCTAAACTTAGAGAACTGAGTGAAAGCTTTAGAAGTATACCTTTCATGCCTTTCATTTGGAGGAAGTAATGGACGGAGAGATCTAAATGACTTCACTGCAGATTCAACAAGATCCATCTCTTCCTCAATTCTTTCATTAGTCCATTCCTATCAAAACAATTAAATTATTAAAAAATAGAAAAAGTATAGTTGATTTGACAAACAGGTTATGAGGAGCATTCAATACAAAAGGAAATCATGAATTTTGGATATTCAGGATTTTGTGGATGGACATGGCCAAAAAACACTTTTAGGCAATTCGTCTAAAAGGTGCATAGAACTACAATGGTTTTATATACATGACTTGAACACACAATCTTGTGGTTGGGAAAATGAACACCTTCCAACTGTGCTTCAGGCTTTTGTTATACAGGACTACAACCAAGAGCCAAAATGACCATAAGTACAAGACTAGAAAAAAATGAGTTTCTTTTCTGTCATCCAACCCAAAAGCTATATTGTAAATTTGTAATTAATGAGAACTGTTCCAACCTCTATGACTGACGGATACTCTGCTATCATTATAGATTCTTTCTTGTTGTAGTTTACTGAAGGTTGAGGAAGCCGCTGCCAGAGTTCTTCTGTAACAAATGGCATAAATGGATGAAGTAGGCGCAGACCATTGTCCAAACACACCCAGAGTGTGTCCCTCGCAGCCCTTTTTGAAGGCTCAAAGCTTGGGTCGGTAGAGAAGTAAGGCTTGATTGCTTCAATAAATACATCACATAATCGGTAGTGCCACCATGAATACACTGCTGTAGCTGCATCTGAGAATTCATATGATTCAAAGGATGACACGGTTTTGAATATGGCTTTGTTCAAAACTGACAGAATCCATTTGCAAGTAAAAGGCATAGAATCCACATCAAGCTTCAAAGGAGGCGCATATTCATCTCCGAGTTTGCTCATAGCAAAACGTATGGCATTCCACAATTTATTGCACCATTGCCGATAACCAACGACCCTTTGTATGTCCAAGTTTATCTTATCAGACTAAAGAAAAGAAAAGAAGGTTTGATTATATAGGACATAAAGAAAATCAGAGGGTAAAATGTCGCAACCAAGAAACTCATAAAAAGAGAACCTGAGCTGTATATGATACGAGAGCAAACCGGAGTGCATCAGCACCACATTCAGCAATTCCAGTTGGAAAGTCTTGCTTTTGTCCTTCCATAGCGATGAGCAGCTCACTTCGATCCAAATTACCCTCTTCCAGTCTTTTATGGAGGCCTTCCAAGGATATTCCATTTATAACTTCAAGTGGGTCAATAACATTACCCAGGGACTTTGACATTTTACGACCATGTGCATCACGAATCATAGGGTGCAAGTAAACCTGCAGTAACTCAAAAGTGAATTATCAGTGGTGCACTTGTGCTTTAAAGATCATCAAGAAGAATAATTTGCTGCAAGTTAAATCATTCATTGAATATCACAGTTTGCAAATACTAGTAGCTCCTCTTTACCCAGTCTAGACCTTAGCCGCTTCCTTTCAGTTCCTCAAATCCATTCTTTAGTTTGGTGAGGTTTCACCTCAGGCCAAAGCTTTTAGTTGATTGCCTTGATGGGGAAGATCTTAACTAGAGATATATTTATAAAGATATGCAAAGAGGAAGCTGCTCATTGTGCAAGACTTAGAATGAAGACATTGAGCACCTCCTAATGGAATTTGGTGATTACACAAGGACAGAGATGGCAGGGCCACCATATCAATGGCTTAGGTTTCAAAAGGGCTCTTCAAATTATTTATTTGTTTTGGCAGCTCAGCCACTGTGATTAGTGTGTTAAAATTATTCAGCTACCAGCAATGACTTGGGAGATATTATTCAGCTACCAGCAATGACTTGGGAGATGGCCAAAGGTGTATCCACTTCTAGGGTTTGGACCAACACAGGGAGAAGGTTATTTTGAAGATGACGTCACATGAGATCATTTGGAAAGAAGGAATTACATAATTCTTTATGACAGAATTTCCCAGTGGTGAAGATTGTCAAGGCAAGGATAGCACATTAAGCATTGCAGAGAATTTAATGGCATTTCAACAACAGTCATCCTAAGAAACTGCACAATTAAAAGATTGGGAGAGGTCCTCAAAGGAAAATAAAGTGGATTCCTCTGGTCATGAGTTAGTGAAGTTCAAAATTAATGGTCCTGCTTGAGACAAGCCAAGGAATGCCAGAATTGGAGTATTAAGAAATTAGAAGGTAAGTCTTATCACTTATGTACATTTTTATAGCCTGCTGGGAAGAAAAGATTCAGATGAAGCAGAAGTTCGACATCCTTTGAAAACATTTACTGATCATTAAGAAGCACGGACACTTCTAAGAAAGTGACATATCCGTGTCGGACATATGTCAGACACTGACACTCCTTGGACACTCTTGGACATGTGTTCGATACTAGTTTAGCCGTGTCCATAATTAAAAACTAAAAATCTTAATTTTGGACACTTGTCCAACACTCTTTTTGCAACGTGTCCCACAATTCCTAGCCCGTGTCTATGAGTAAAAAATAAATATGTGGCTGATATTTCTTGGATACTTGTTAACATGTGGTTACTAAAACTTGTAAACTTGATATATGATAATTTTATACCATGGAAAAATATATGATTGTTCATATTAATCATATCACAAGCAAAAGACAAATAAATCTTTCACCAAAGAATAGGCCTCGATATTGGAATTTTTTTTTTGCTTTTTATTTATTTTTATTTTAGGGAGGGGAAAGATAAGATTCTCCCCTTTCTTTGTATGGATTTTATGGACTTATAGATATTTCATATTTAATGATTATGAATTATGTTTTAGTGTTATATTGATTTTTGATAATTTGATATATTTGTTAGTTGGTACTTGAATTTTTATTTTTTGAGTGCCAAATTGATTAAAAAATTAAAATGATATTATTTTTTTAGTATATGATTATATATATATTAACATATATTATTAACATATCCCCCGACGTGTCCGTGTCCTACTTTTTTTACAAATGCCGTGTCGGCATGTCCATGTTGTGTCGTATCTGTGTCCGTGTCCGTGCTTCTTTATAATCTCAATGTAACAGCATGGTGAGCCAATACTCATAAAAGGAGATTCATCACAACAATTTCTTCCATTACAAATAAGTGTAAATCCCCTTGGTATTTTCATTCTATTTTTAAAGAGATTTGAGATATGTGTGACACCATCATGTTCATTTTTCACTTGATTAGAAGTGCAAATAATGTGGCCAATCCCCTTACTGCAAGGGAAGAGGAGGTTGTTTACATGATTATTTCTTGACAGCTTCAGCTGAACTATTCTCTTAACTGTCTTTTGTCGATACAGACATAATATTTCATGTATCATATAGTTCCATACAGCACTATCACAATTTTCGATACTTGTAATTCCCCATTAATAAAGTCTAATTTTCCTTGATTAACAAAAAAATTAACATCACAGTATATGTTATCTGGCAGGTAGAATATGTGGAGTGTGTAGATGGAAAATCATATTATGAAGTTAGAAACGAAATCCATGTAAAGGTGACTGTAAATTGCTAGCACATGACATTGGCATCCGCCCATTGGTTTTGGTTGCTTTCCTTCATCAGTAAAACAACATGCATAGAAGGAATCACAGCTTACCTTTCTAAAAGGAACATCACCTCCCAGCTTCATACCTAGCATCACCATCTTGGCGACCCAGAAAAAGAGAATATCATGTCCAGTTTCAAGCACTGATGTTGGGTAAAATACTCTGAAATCTGCTGTATCCTCTGGCCATCCAAGCACAGATAATGGAAAGAGACCAGAAGAAAACCACGTGTCTAATACATCTGGGTCTTGTGCAATCTGAAATTTCTTCCCAGAGAACAAATTATTTGCCTCTAAAAGAGCTTCTTCCTCATTTCTTCCAACCACCCAATGGTCATTGTATGCACCAATTTCCTTAAGTTGGTCATCTTCTAGCATCACATACCATGCTGGAATCCGGTGCCCCCACCAAAGTTGCCGTGAGATGCACCAATCACGAATATTCTCCAGCCATCTGTAACACACAAAAGCAAATCATAAAAACCTGAACTGTAGTTTCAACTAACTATTAGACTATACACTCCACTTCAGTAGTTGAAGAGAACAATTATAAATTTGTACGTGGTTGGGGCAAGGTAATTATGTACTAATAAGGACATTTTTGAAGCAGTTCACACCGCAGATGGAACATGAAAGGCTCACTTTTTGTTATCTAAATGATCCTACCAAATTGCATGCTTGGGTTGGATGCACATCCTTTGGTCAGTGGCAATTCTATGGTTATATCCATGTGCTGACAAAAAGATAAGGATCATTATGACGAAAAAAGAAGCACAAAGCATGTTTAGTACATGGTGAGGGATCCCTTGGGAACAGCCACAACCAATCACCAATACGTGCCCCAACCACTGGACCGTGAATTGAATCAATGATCCTTGGATCACTGGCATTTCTTAAGTATAATAAAGAAGAATTTCTATCTTGCAAAGATATAAGTGCATGTGAGAGAACCTTTTCCACTCAGCTGCATACTGTTTAGGAATAATCTCAAGCCTGCCATCCATGTTAGCATCAAGAGCTTCCTTTGCCAGCCCATTACAGTTAACAAACCATTGTGGCTTTATCATCGGTTCCACAACATCGCTGGTTCTAGAACAAGTTCCTAGGCGCATCTCATTTTTTGTGAAGCCTTTATAAAGTCCCTGTACATAAGGATTAGTGATAAATCTTGGTAACCATCAAGTCTAAAAGATGGTTTAATTATTGATAAGAGAATCAAATAAAGATACAGAAATTAACGTGATTCTACAAAAAGATGTTGAGCATATGACACGCGACAATAACATGAATCTGACAGCTATTCTGAGCCAACAACTATAGTATAACCAAAGTCAAGTGACTTAGTTGGTCAAGATTAATGATGAGAACTGCAATATGATCCATGTGATGACTTCATAAACAGTGATCTTTCACTTGAGAGGCACATCAATGTTCCTCGGCAAAGAAATTAAGCATTCCATCCATTAGTAATATATAGCCTTTCAAAATGTATTCCCTCACTCTCTAAGCACTTTCTTTTCTATGGTTTTCCCTCATTTCTAATGACACTGTCATTATTCAAGAAATAATTGAAAAAGACAAGAAGCATAAGCAGATGTGGTTAAAACACATGCTAATATAGATGCAGGGAGTTGCAAGAAAGGATAGACTTACAAGCAAGTTGATGCAATCCGGGCTGCATCATAAGTATGCAAGGAAAAATATACTTGTGTACTAGTTGATGATAATGCTAAGAAATGCTTAGAAGATCAGAC
Organism: Sextonia rubra; assembly: GCA_037013555.1. Taxonomy (NCBI): domain Eukaryota; kingdom Viridiplantae; phylum Streptophyta; class Magnoliopsida; order Laurales; family Lauraceae; genus Sextonia; species Sextonia rubra. The sequence goes on from JASUAD010000001.1 coordinate 47,633,542, forward strand.
ATGCACACATAATGTGATAACCCAGGCCCACTATCTACATGACATTATCCACTTTGACTAAAGTCTCACAGCCTGAGAATGTGTAATGGGGGGTTAAGGCTAGGCCAGACACATATGCCTAGGGTCCAGACTTGGAAGTTTTCGATGTGGGACTCAATATAGCCCAAAGCTCCACAGAAGACGAGCAAGCAAACAAAACATGCAAGCCCAAGCAGGTAGGATCTCACACATATGAAGTCTTTACCATTGAAATTAGTAAAAGGCATATGGCTTCAATGATGAATTGATGATGATGCAAGCATAACCGTTGGAAATTCATGGACACTTTGACAAAAATATCAGGCAGTAAAGTAATGGGAGACCATGTAAATCTGATGCAGTCAAGTGAAGTACATATCATATGCAGTCAAGTGAAGTGTTCTTTGAATTTTTACTCTCTTTCAGTAAGGCCAAAATCTAAATGACTATAGAATATATTGATGTCACATAGACACATGCAAAGAAACTTGACGTTGTAGGATTTCACGTATCAGATCACTGATCTAATAAACTGAAGCAAATTCTACTTGGCATGGAAGAATTCATATGATCAGTGGGCCACCATCCCAAAGGGGTCCCACAAGTGTTTTGACACAAAAAATACAAGGTTTTGCAGTTTGTGCGCATAACCATTTAGTTAGTTGAATAAGTTGTGATTGACAAAAGAACCCTAGTAGCATTTATTCTTTAGAAGGTTTTCAACAATCTGGTTTGATTAGGGGACTTGTTTCTAAGAAAATTTGTTTTAAGCTGTTGAGTTCACAGTTAGAACTTTAAAACAAGGTGATAGTCAAACAAGTCCTCTGTGTCTTAATTCATTTTGGGATTCAACTGTCGCAGATGGTCTTTTGGAGTCAAACTAAGATGAGGTATGTAGTTGCACCAAAATGAAGGGGAGAAATCCCATCCTAGCAACACGTATTCTGAATATCATTCCATACGGATCACGCATACATCCAAAGATCTTTTCATCAAATCTTATTTGCAAAACTGTTCAGCTCTACCTCCTCTACTTTCCACAGGATAAAACACAAAAGGACTTCCCTTTTTTTTTTTACTTTTTGATAACACAAAGGGACTTCTTAACTCACATCTTCAAACAAAGGCTGATAACTAGGATTTTCAACAATGGAATCAACAACCTGGACGCAGCCAGGTTTATACTCTAATAGAACTAGGACACTTGCAAACCTTGCAACAAAAAACTACTTGCATCTAGGACTCTTTAGTCAATCAAAACTCATTCAACTATCCAATTGTAAATGTATACAAACCATAATCCCTTTATTAGTCTGAAACACTAGTGGAACCATTATCAGATGTGGGGCCTACATAAATTCTTCCAAGCCAAGTCCAATCTGCATCATAGCATTGCAATATAGCACAATTTTGTCAAAAGACAACGACATAGAAATTAACCATTTCAACAGTAATACAGAAATTAACTTACTAATTACAAGTAACACAACCATACATTAGCAAATAACCATACCTTGTTCTTTAATGCTTCAATCAAAGCCACCCGGGCTTTAAACCGTGGCATTCCCTCGAATTCTGATCCACCATTGTTATTGATCTTCCCATCATCAGTAAAAATATTAATAAAATCAAGATTGTGACGCTTTCCAACTTCAAAATCATTTGGATCATGTGCTGGAGTAATCTGCCAAGAACCATTAAGGAAAAAGTTTAGATATCCATTTGGATAAAACCAAACAAAAACCGCTGGGAAGTAAGTAATTTCTTTTCCATAAATGATCACTCTAGATGAAGCTGGAAGCATCTGAGGTTACCTTAACAGCACCAGTCCCAAACTTTGGGTCAACAAGTTCCGCATCGCAAATTATGGGTAGTTTCCTTCCATTGAAGGGATGAATCACATATTTTCCATGCAACTTAATGTACCTCTCATCCTCAGGATGGACAGCAATTGCTGTATCACCAAGCATAGTTTCCACTCGAGTGGTCGCTACAACAATCTCATGCAAACCTCCCTCCTCCACCTCCTCTAGGGGATAAGCAAAAGATGTCAAAACACCGAACTCCACAGGATGATCATATCCAGGAACCTTTAAAAGAGTCCGCTCTTTGATGTCCTGGTAATCTACCTAGAACATCAAGCAATTACATTAGGTTTGGCAGGGAACCTTCAACAACATCATGGCACCAAATAGGCTTAGAGTTCATTAAAGGCTGACTACCTCAATATCAGAGATAGCTGTTCTCAAGATACAATCCCAGTTCACAAGCCGGTTATCTCTGCGGAACAACCAGGAAAACATCAAATTTTCACATGAAAACAAACACAATACTACTGGCAATGTAAAACCACTAAAAGCTATGGTTAGAAAATGGAGAATGCTAGATAAACAAAACAGATTACCTTAAAGCAGGGAAAATTGCTTATGGAATGCAGTATTTGATGTTTCAAAATAAATAAATAAATAATTGTACAGGATGTATCTAGAGCCCTCATCCAATGATTGCAGTTAAGCAAAATTAATGAGTTGGCAGCTCTATTATGGTAATACATCACGTATTCCCGTAAACTTGCATCCATGTTATTAATAAACCTGGATGCACGATTTTCCAAGTAATGATTAACTACACAGAAGTCCAGCTCGTATTTTCAAAAAAGAACTCAGTTTATTTGGGCCAGGTTAGCATTCTTACTCAGTACAAGGGTTATGTGGCCACTTGACTACTCACTAAAGCTATTAATTATAATACTTACAAGCAATAGTACTTGTCAAGCAGAGAAATTAGAAAATGCAAGTTATACCATAGAGACAATTAACAGAACAAGCCTGGATTCAGCGAACCTATAAATGAGACCTTCTCTGTAAAGCCTCACAAAAGCCTCAGTTACAGCCTTAGATCTTCTCTCGTCCATGGTGAAACACTGATAAAGAAAACTAAATGAAAAAGATGAGAATATAATCACCAGAGAAGCCAATTAGCCACCCAAATTTTCTAACTAGTATATTGAGAACTTGACCTGAAAAAATTATGATGCTATTCATAGCTATTATTAAAAGAATCCTAACCTCGCGTGACCAATCAAGAGAGACCCCCAGTCGACGCTCCTGATTTAGTATGGTACCTCCATATTTATTTTTCCATTTCCACACCTTTAAAACACATGATCAGTAAAGTATGCATGGGGACAAAGAAGCATTTACAAAAGCAAAACCCAAATAAAGGGAAGACATTGAATCCTTGATATTAAAAATAAAAAATAAAAACAGATCATGAAGGTTCAAACTCACTTCTGCCACAAACTGCTCCCGACCAAGATCGTGCCTCGTTAATCTTCGTTCACGCATTATCTTCTTCTCCACAACAACCTGAGGAATGTCACTGTAGCAATATAAATCATCTTCACGATTACAACAGTAAGAACTGCTTAGCTGATTTCAGTAATTCAATTCACTCAAAAACTCTTTACAGTATATTTAGGAAAGACACAGAAAGAGGATGATTGCAAATGGGCATTAAACCACACATAAATGCATTCAGGGGAACTGTTGGTCCCTAAAAAGCAAATAATGAATGGCCATATGCAATGAACAATTCAAAACAGGAGAAAAAAATAATCACGGAACTAAAATGAGATGAAGAACACACTCTCCATGTAACTGTAGCTGATAGACTATCCCATTCCCACACTACCAAATATCCAGACAAGTCCCCGTTTTACAATGACAAACAGTATACATCCAAGGCTGAAGTCAAGACAATATTTTCTAAGGTCAGAAAAACTCTACTCTCTGATATAAAGAACCTGAATGAAGCAATGAAGAAAGACATGATAGATTGTAGATTTACAGAGAACATGATTTTAAATGGCATTGACAAGAAAAGTAGAAATCACAAAGCCAACCCTAGAAAGAAGGGATGAGAAGGGAAAGGAGAGGGGGGGGTGGTGTTTAGAGAGGGAATACATGTTATTTTAACCTAATATATAAATATATGAAATAATAATACATGTTTTCATTTTCAAAATAATATATACTTTTTGTTTAACAATCACTAGCACATGTATTACATCGAGTGCGATATAATTGCCTTACAGTGCAGCCCATGAAGTTGAACAGGCATGCAGTATGCATGAGGAAAGTGGAAATGCCAATGGTATGACTAATGGGAATTTTGGGTGTCCCTATTGTACTCCAGACTTGAAATTAGCCCATAGCCTGAGTAATATGAGCCAGTGACAGCTCAAACAATGAAAGTAGTTCACTGGTGTGATTAAAACAAGTTGGAAGGTTATGACCAATAAGATGTCTTGACCATTCCAATGGTGGCATCACTCCAATGACAACTATGTTTAGATTTCAAAATGGTGTACCACTTTATGGATGAAAGATGCAAAACTCTCTACACAAATGACCATGCAATTTCCAATCTGTCAAACAGCACAGAAGCAGAACTCGATATAAAATTCTCTAAGCTGCTCAATCCGTCAAGCATATTTATGAATTTCAGGTTCAACTTAAGAAAAGTAACTCCAACAACACTTAAGATACCAAGTTGTTGAACATTAAGTAACCAAGTTGTAAAACAATTATAACCTGGGTTGCTATGCCAGCATGGTCTATTCCTGGAATCCACAAAGCATTATAACCGGACATCCTCCGCCACCGGATAATTGTATCCTGTGTATTGTACAACAGTAAAAATCAATTTTTAATTATTTTTTAAATTGGTAACATGACTTGAAACCAGAACCTCAAAGTTGCCATAGTAAGCATCTTTTACCATGCCATGGGCATTTTAGTAGACAAATTGATTTCTTTTGTCAGAAGGAAATCAATCTGTCTACTGGGAAAAAATAGAGGAATTTAAAAAAAAAAAGTTACAATACCCACCTGGATAGCAGCAGTAAGGGCATGGCCTATATGCAGAGCACCGGTCACATTTGGGGGTGGAAGAACCTGAAGCAGAGAGCACAACATGTACATAGTAAGACAAGCATATTTATTATTTCAATGACGATCACTTCACAAGGAATGCCATGACAAAATTCTCATAAGTAAATCAGAAACAGGAGATCCATGTTTAGTCAAAGACTAACTTGATCAACGGTCAGTGCCAGTGGACTTGAGTTCACTCAACCAGCTCAATTGACTCAACTCAAGATTCACCTAGTCTTTAACAGAATTTCCAATAAATTTTAATAGATCCTTTTATCAAAGGAGTTGGCCAAGGTTCAGTCGACTTAACAATCCAACTTGCTTGGTGAAAGTAGTCAGGTGGGTTTTCTATAGGGGAGTTGCAAGCTGAGCTGAACAAAAAGTAGCACCTCTTAAGCTTGGCAGAAACACAAAGAATCCAGCTCAGGCCAAGCGGAGCTCAGTTCCAAGTAGGTAGTCAGCAAGCCCAATGTAGTTATAATACACTCCCACTAAGCCCTTTTTTTTTTTTTGAATGTTCAAATTAAATGAAACATATCTATGATAGATCATACTCAAACCCACACCCCACACCCCACTCCTTGCTCAATTGGTACCGGATCCAATTGACAATCATCTTGCCTCCCTTTTGATTTGTTCAATGCAGAAACATGAGCTTCAGGAGTCCATCTAGCAATTAGGAATATTGCAACTTTGAGGACCCAAAAACTGGATTAGAAGCCCCAGGCATGAATCCAGGCAGACCTACCATGAGGGACCTTCTGTACTCCACAACAGCCAGACAACCTTGGCACAAACACAAGCTACAACAAGAGTCAAGCCTCCAAAAAGCTGAGTTCATATCAAGTCATACCAAGGAAAATCAAGCTAAAGCTTGACTCATAAGAAAATCGAGCCATAGTTGAGCTAGCCCACTCAAGTCAAATACATAGCTTGAGGTTAGCTCATGAGAAACTGAGCTGAGCTAAAATTCAAGCCCACCCATTACAAGCCCAGCTTGGCTTCTTGACAGCCTTAGTTTTTTATTTTCCAAACTTCTTGCAAATTCCACCAATATATTTAAATAAATAAATACTAGTATTCCTGACCATGCATAGTGAACAAATACACAACAGATGCATACTAATTCAGCACTTACAATCACAAATGGTTCTTTTGAGCTGTTGACATCAGATATAAAGAAGCCTGAAGTCTCCCACCATGCATACCATCTATACAAGCAGAGCAATTGTAGAAAAGGGGAAGCCAAATGTTATAACATTAGGTAAACCCAGGATATAAAATACATGGTGTGGCATGCAATGCTCACGCTTTCTCCACTGCAGTTGGGCTATATTGCTTAGCCATTTGACGAGAAAGCTTTTTCTTCTCGCCGGGAGCAGTCACTGGGTCAACATAATCCTCGAGGTTTTCTTCTTCAGCATCTCTCTTGATGTTCTTCCGTTCACTCTTCTTTGGAGCATTAGATGGTTTTTCTGCCTAGAGAGTAAAGACGCAAAGACCATATCACATAGTGAAGGGCGATATCCTTTAGCACAGTAAAAAGCAAAAAACGATAGCAGACAAGACAAACAAAGCATATTATCCATTCGAAAAAAGACATAAGTTACACGCTACAGAGGAGAAGACCCAACTAATAGAGTTCTCTAACGTTATGAATTATAGATTGATGCCTAAGCAGTACAGCAGGGACAAGCGCCGTTATCCTTACCTGAAGTCTAGCTGCTTCTGCTTTTTGTGCAGCCTTCATCTTTTTCAGCTCCTTCTCTCTTGCCTGAATGAAAAGATATATTAGTTATTACTCCCACTAGTATAAACACTACTTCAGAGTTAAGCCCAGATAGGGATACAGATGCTGCCTGGCTCATGCAAAATATATTCAAAACAAATTGACAAGAATGTTTCCCAAAAAGTGAAAATCGCAATGCCATCCCAAATGGTAAAGTCTCTACCACGAGATAATCATTCGCATACCCGACAAGGGAAAAGAGATGATCTGCTGTAGCTGTCATCCAGCATTATTTTCGAACATAACAAACAGAAGAGTCTGCTTTAATAGGATAAAAATAAACAGTATAGAATCATAAAGCTTTGGAAAAATAGCGTGATTCAAATCTAAAATATGATATCCCATCAAAACTGTTGGAAATAAAGGGACTCAATACCATGAAATTGAATTAAATTTGTAAATTGCAAGATTTAAAAGAAAAAGTAAAATCAGGTAGTACTCAATGGTTGCCAAATACGCATGCGGTTTTTTCGAGTCTTGGAAATATTAAGAGCCTTCTCCATTATATGTCCAACATTTTTTTTTTCAAATAAATATAGTTACTATATTCTTCAATTTGGTCCCTTGCACTTTGCATCATCTACATTATCAAAAAGGCTAAATTTTGGATTAACTGGTTATAGCACATTTGTTTTTTTCCGCGCAAACGATTCGTCCTCTCTTCATTTGCCATGAAGCAATGGACAGATAACAATTTCACAAGTAGCCTCCTAGTAACTACGCAGGCCGACGGAAAAAATAGGCATACAAATCCTTTCTTTTTTCAATACTCATACATAAATAAACAGTAAACCTTTTCTTCCTTCTTCTTTTTCCTTTCAAGATCTCCCTCCTCCAGCTGCACCAAACAGAAAAAATGAATCAAATCAAGAGGCATAGCTATCAATATCTATCAAGATTAAATTAAAGAAAGAGGTGAGACAGAATCTTACAGAAGCCATTTTGTGACTTGAAATTGCGAAGCGCCGTATAAACTGCTCCTAAGTTTCAGAAAAGCAAAAGATGATGAGCTACAAGTTGCAGAAAAGCAAAAGATGATGGGCTACAAAAACTTCAAAACCTGTTCTTTTCCTAGCAGATCTTGTGGAGTTAGAACCCGCCGAAAGATGCAGTTGCTGGAATAGAGGCAGATAGAGAGAGAGAGCGAGGAATCAATACGAGAGAAAGAAACAATGAAGAAGATGTAGTAAAGTATTAGTAAAGAAGTAGTAAAGTTATGTTGCATGTATACAGGATCTGAATCTGCGAGCGGAGGAGTTGGAGTGAGATCCGAGAAGCTGGATTATATGGCCCCGTCGTCGAAGGGCGAAAGCGGTAGGAAGAGTGGAGGCGCGAACGAATGAGGAGTGGGGCTAGGGTTTTTGTTGAGATTGTAACTTTGTAAGGATTGAGGACCGACGCTACAGGAGGAGGCAGAGGAAAAAGTACATGAAAGGTTGGGCCAATGAGAGGAGAACTGAATGTTGGATTCGTGGATCAATCTAGGACTAGGATGCCGACCCGGTCCAACCACAACAGGAGCCGGGTTTCTTATGGAAGTCGGTCTGCGTCGAGGTCCGGTCTGGTTCCATCAGGTGCTTGGGGCCTGGCCTGGAAGTTAATAAGGATGGCAATGGGTGATGTATAAATAGAGACCCGCCCTGACCCACTCCTATTAGGGACAGGTTTTCTTGATGTGGGGAGGATTTGGGTTTTGTTAACCCAACCCGCCCTGTTGGAATATAAAATACTTACATCAGTATATACTTGTTATTGAAGTATAATAGACAAAACTCACGTAGTTTAGGTGGGTTTGGGCCTTAACATAAAAGAATATGGCAAGTTCAATCTCTACTACACACATTATTATCCTTTTTTACATATTGTAAAAGTTTTTATAAACTTTAAATTCGACTTGATCTACTCAAATGCGGCAGGTTTGATATTACACATAAGTTATCCGTCACGGGCTGGAGATGGATTTGGATCAGATAAATTTGAGACATAGCGGATTTGATTAACCATCTCTAGAATCCTACGGTAAGCAAGCAAACAGATGAAGTGAACCCATGTCTCTTATTTGTCATCATCTTTTTTCCCATTCTATCTACGAGCAACAATCCCCAACTTCAAAGATTTTAAACAAATTATTATATATTAAACTAGTTGAGTTCAATTGAAAAATTAACCCCAATTTATTCAATTGATTTTGACACTCCATAATTTATTTTGACTATCCTTTTATGTTCTATAGAGAACCATAATTCCTCCCTTTCTTAAATTTTCTCTTTAAATCCTCTAACTCTTCCCTCTTTTCTATTATTACACCTCCAAATAATATCCCTCATCAATGTGGAGATTCTGACTCTTTGTTTTCCCTTCTTTCAAATTCCTAAACTGACAGTGCTTTCAAGAAGACTTTTATAAGGCAATCCTTACTTCTTTATGATGTAACAAGGTTGAGTTTGAAAGTCAATAAAATTCATAGGTTTATGTTTCCACTTTTCTCTTTATTTGGCAATTGATAGAGATGATGGATTTTGAGAAGAGCTTTTACATGATACTTGTGAAATCCATTGCATTTAATGGATGGTCATTTGTGTATCATCACATAGTGGGTGAGTCAATTTGCTTCATTCCCATGAGCTAAACAAGTCTAGTATGCACATTTTCCAAGTTGGCGAGTCTTTTGGTGGATTTTAATTTACCCAAATTTGTTTCTCATTTTTTGTCTAGAGATTTTACATCCTGTTTTTATATATCAAAGCAACTGATTCAAATTAGAAATTTAGTAATTTATTTTGACTGGGTGAGCAATATCAACATAATTCTTCTCCATTAGGAAATGCCCCCATTACCAAGAAATTATTTCTCTAATACTTTTTAAGTATTCATAAGTTCAAAGCATACGATGACCTCTATAATAGGTTGGAAACAAGAGAAGGAGAAAATGATATTTTTAAGCTTGCAAAAATAAGAGAAAAGAAAAGTAGGGACTTAGATCATGTCAAATGTATCAAGGACAATGAGGAAAATGTTTTGGTGAAAGACAACAATATTATAGAAAGGTGGAAAGAATATTTTAGTAAACTTTTAAATGAAGAATATTTGGGTGATACAAGAGTGGAGGAGAATACTTCATTAAAGAGTATACTTTTCTCCGTAGAATTAGAGGGGTGGAAGTGAAGGAAGCATTGAAGCGAATGAAGACAGAAAAGGCAATAGGCCCAGATGGTATTCCGATAGAGGTATGGAAATGCTTAGGAGATGTTGGAATAAGTTGGTTATATAGACTATTCAATAGAATACTTGTGACAAAGAAAATGCCGGATGAATGGAGAAGAAGCATTGTAATACCTATATATAAGAATAAAGGAGATATACAAAATTGTACCAACTATCGAGGGATTAAACTTATGAGTCACACTATAAAGTTATGGGAGAGAATAATAGAGCAAAGACTGAGAAAAAAGACTAAGATTTCGGAAAATCAATTTGATTTTATGCCAGGGAAATCAACTATGGAAGCTATCTTTTCACTTAAGCAATTAATGGAAAAATACAGAGCAAAGAGGAAAAATCTACATATGGTCTTTATCGATTTGGAAAAAACTTATGATGGGGTACCGAGGAATTTAATTTGGTGGGTCTTAAAGAAAAGGAATGTCCCAAGAGGTTACATTTAAATTTTAAAGGATATGTACGAAGGTGCAATAACAAATGTGAAAACCACATGTGGAGAAACGGGCGGATTTCCCGTGACTATAGGCCTACATTAGGGATCATCCTTAAGCCCTTATCTCTTTGCATTAATTATGGATGAGTTAACTATGTATATTCAAGAAGAAGTACCATGGTGTATGTTGTTCGCATATGATATAGTATTGGTGGATGAATTAAGAGAGGGTGTAAATGCAAAACTTGAAAGATGGCGGAGGGCATTAGAATCTAGAGGCTTTAAAATAAATCGTACAAAGACAAAATATATGGATTGCAATTTCAGTGGACATATACAAAGTGTTGAAATCACTGTCAAAATTGAAACCCATGAGATACCACATAAAGATTCTTTTCGGTACCTACGCTCGATGATTAGTAAAGATGGAGAGATTAACGAAGATGTGGAACATAGGATAAGAGCTGGATGGCTGAAGTGGAGACTAACTTCGGGAGTACTTTGTGATAGACAAATGCCAACAAAATTGAAGGGAAAATTTTACAGGACAGTGGTTAGACCAGCTATGACATATGGAGCAGAATGTTGGCCAATTAAGAAGACACATATTCATAAGATGGATGTAGCGGAAATGAGAATGCTTAGGTGGATGTGTGGTAAAACTAGGAAAGATAAAATTAGAAATGAGTGCTTTCGAGAACATTTAGGGGTAGCACCAATAGGAGATAAGATTAGAGAAACTCGTTTAAGATGGTTTGGGCATGTTGAGCGTAGGCCAGTAATGGCACCGGTGAGAAAAAGTTTGGATATACAGGTGGAGGGTCCATCAAGAGGTAGGGGTAGGCCGAAGAAAACATGGATGGAAGTCATTAATTCAGATTTGAAGAAGTTGCACTTATCGAAAGATTTAGCTCAAAATAGAACGGAATGGAGAAATAGAATTCATGTAGCCGACCCCAATATAGTTGGGATAAGGCTTTGATGATGATGATGACTTTTTAAGTATTCATCAATTCCAATTAAACCTGATGGTATTCAATTGTCCATTCAATGCAGCCATCAGCAAAACTATTCAAATATTTGCTTTTTTACTAAAAAAAAAGGCCCCTAAAAAAGAAGGCCCGTGTTTAGCTGGGCCAATACAAAGATATATTAATTAATACAATAGTTAAAATTGAAAAAAAAACTTTACTCTTGTTATTTTTCAGAATTTTTAGAATAGAAAAGATAAAAAAGGAGCTTAAATATTTATGGTAAAAGAATGATATTTATATGAAAAATACTAATGGGTGATATTGTTATTAATAAGAAGCATTGCGCTCAATAAAAAATATTATATTTGAACAAAAAGCATAAAGTGAATTGAAAAAAATCTATATATTCATTTGTCAATGAGAATGGCAAAAAAAGTACATAAAATACTAAGAGAGAACATAGAAAAAGTAGATATTCAAACCAATGAAGAAAATGAAAGAATTAAAAATAAAAATAAAAAAGTGCCTTTCATTATTTTTCTAAATTTACTAATTGGAAAGCCATCCAGTGTTATAATTAGCCAATAAAGAATTAATCGTACATCATAAAAATATAGTTGCAGAAAAAAAAAAGCCCATAATTCATCCCAAAATACTTCATGATCAACTAAAAGAAAAACATTTAAATTCATCAGATATAACATTATAAACAATGTTGAAGCAAATCTAATTCTTGATACTATAAAAATGTAAACTTTGCAAAAGATGTAAGGTCAAATATCAAGACTTATAATAATCAAGTATACAATCAAGACTAAAAATTTATACACAAATATGTGTCCTACTAACCTAAATCGTAGACAATTAAAAAATCTTGAATTGGGCTTGGTACACTTTGGGTCGAGTTTGACTCGAAATTTAAAGTCCTTACTTAAATATTTTACAAGATCATAAATATGCATCATCCTTATAAAAGAGTCTAATTGAGATTAAAAAAAGCCTACAATAATGTAAAATTATTGTCATAAGGAAACAAAATATGTTTTTTTATATAGTCTAGTTTAATATATACAATCAATAGATGATATATTACGACTTCAATATATAATAAAACATAGTTGATGCAAGAAATCTCTCTTCATTTTAAATTCTTGCCAATCATATAATCATATTCAATTGAACTATTTACAATAGAATTAAAATTAAAAAAATAAATTAAAAATCATAAATTAGAGCTCCATGCAAAAAGAACTATATAAATGTGATATGCTCTATATTTTATAATAATATCTTATGTGCTATACGTTTTGAAATGAACATCCTTATTTTCCATTTAAAAAAACTAATTATATTCCTTTTAATTTTTTTCATTAACTGTAAAATATTATCGATTTAACTTATCAATTGAATGATAGTAAGAGCAAACACTAAAAAAAAGTATGTAACCCACATCTTTTTCCTCTTTATAAATTTTTTATCCACAATAATATTGGTCCGTTGTTCACTCGTGCTCAACACGGGCATCTTTGGCTAGTATTAGATTAAAGATAAAAATACAATAAAAGGCGCATGAAGCTATAATAGGTTAATGCAAATGCATGCAAAAGACAAATTACAAAAAAAAAAAAATCAATGTACCCTCAACTTTGTCAAAACATCTGCTATGTCATTTCCCAATTTGTCGCAGTGTTTTTGCCATGTTGTGTTATTTTCGTTCTAACTCCTCTCTTTTACTTTTACTTTTTCTCTCCATTTGACCGTCAAGCTTATTCCATTTCACCCATCATGAAAACAAACATATGTATTCACAGAGAGCTAGTTTTCACAGAAAACCTATCATAATTGAAAAAATAATGCTAGCCTAATAAAATCTATAAAAATACACACTACCAAATTTGAAATTAAATTTAAATTACAATCACAAATCTGAAAATTAAATAAAAAATTAGAAATAATTCCTTATCAAAATTCCTAAACTAAAAAGTAACCCAAACTACTAAATTGCAATATCATAAAATTCACTAAACCACCAATTGTAAAAAAATAAATAAACTATGCATTAAACTAAAAATAAAAAATAAAATCATTCAAATATAATGGATACAAAATAAAATAAAAAGAATTCTAGTTTCTTTTATTATGGAAAATTAAAACATTATATTGGTGGAATTAATAAAAGACCACAAAAACACCAAACCAAGTGCGTGTTGTTACACGCACAAACACACAATGCCGATCCAAGGTGGGACACCTTGACCTCAGTAATTGTGTCTTTTAAATTAAAATGAACAAAAAACAACTAATAATCCTCCAAAAATAATTAAAACTAAAAATAAAACTATCATTACCCAAGATCAAGACATCAAAAAAAAGAAGGGACTTCGCGCCCAATTCGAAATCCAATCTTCATCCTTCACACCAAAGAGGAGTAGCGGACAAGAGAAGAATGATAGAATGGAGAGGACGGATCCAAAACTGGGTTTGGCAAAACCTCACTTTAGAGTAGACGTGTGGAATGGTTGTATGGGGTTCTAGGCGTGAGATGGTATGAATGATATTGGAATGGAGGGGTGACGGTCTGAATTAGAGATTTAGTATAGGTAAGTGGAGAGATTTTGTTGGTGAGATGTGGGGATGGATGGTATTATGGGATAAAATATATATAGGAGAGAGAGCGAGATATGTTGGGCAGTGGCAAATTGTGGAAATGATCCCTATATGTGAAATATGAGTGGTATGAATGGGTATGGTTTGGATTTCCTCTCTTTTTTTTTTATTCCTTGTTTACATCATCTTTCTATCTTTGATTTAGTCCCCTCCTTTGACTTGGCTTTTGAGAGACTGTTAAGAAATAAGAGTCTTGCAAACAATTGGCAAGAATTCAAAGTTGTCTTCATGTGAAGTAGCCATCCCATTCAAAGTCTATAACTTTTCATTTTTTTGCTTCTTTTTTTTTCTCGCTTTCAGAAACCTTCCTCCATTGGCTTTCCTTTCTCTTTCATATTTGAGTGTTAAATTCAAGAAAAAACTTCCATGACCGATTTTCAACAGAAGATGCATATGGGTTCTCCCTCGAGCATGACTTGTGTGAATTAATGCGTGTTGCATGCTAGCGGGGTCCACTTAATTATCAAATTTCATCTCTTCAATTTTGCTTCAATTCTTTCTTGGATTTTTTTACCACTAATTCCTTAAATTCAAATCTTAATTGTGGGCCCGTTTTCTTCAGTTTTCCTACAAAGAAAAAGTGGTATTTTATTAAAAAATAATGATTTTGACCAAAAGTCACAAATGTATTAATACGGGCCCAATTCACAGAACTGTATATTTACATCATTGATTATGATTTATCTTTAAATAACTAATGATGATAAAAACCTTTGTCATTTTTATATAAAATCATGAATTTGAAAAACCTTCTAAAAATGGAAAGTTTTATGATTTAATGAAAATTTGATGTTTTTCAATGATTTTTGTAGGAAAACTCTAAAATGTATTAAAAAATCATTAACAGCTTGATTTCCAGCTAAATGAAGAGATTTATAATGAATAAATCCTTGAAAAACCCTAAAGTACACATATAAAATGATATATTTTTAAAGACTTACCACAAAACATCAATTAACTGCATGCATGAAAACCATGCTCAAATGCGCTGACGGAAAAAACCTAATTTCTTGATGTAAATTTATTTCTTATTTATGCCAAGATTAATAATTAAGTACTATAAGGAGTATTGTTGTAATACACGAATTGTGGGTTATAAAAAAAAGTTCCCCTCTCAATCCTAAAACACCTCTCTCATTATTTTGAGTATAGAAAATTTTATTAAGAAATCATTTTCTTCTCTAAAGCATTAATTAGAGAGTTTGTGTTGAGATTTTGTTCTAGAGATTTTTATCATCTACATCTTTTGTGGAAGATTGTCGAAGGAGTCAAAAAAGGTTTAGATATATTTGCAGAGATCAACAAGCGGCCGTGGCAGTGTGTATCTGTGTAAAAAGAATCACAATCTTTAAGTTATGCAAGACCTGAATAAGGGTTGTGAGTATATTTTATTGTACTACGAGATTGATAGTGCTTAATTATTGGTCGAGTTTAAATTTGTGATTTTTTTCCCAGCTTGGGTTTTCACGTAAAATCATGTTTTCCTGCGACGGTTGCTTATTTGATTTGTTTTATTTTTCACTAAATTTTGTGTAGTTATTTGTAATCTAAAAATCACATACTTTGAAGCACTCTAAAACCTTCAGCATCTTCAACAAATAAAAAATACAAAAACATGTTGGGTTTTCTTCACATGCGAGGATATTGCGTTCCTAACTAATAGGTAGGAAGAAGGCGTGCCGTGGAAGCAAAGACATTTTTTTTTACTGCCGCAACATGTGCACAAATAATTCCTAGCACCATTGTAGGGAAACAAAGAGGGGAAACGCAAAATCACTTGGATAGGATTCTTCTCTATGTTTCCTCGATTATGAGGAAAACCACCTTTGGGAGGGAGACTTAAAAAAAAAACTCCAATCAGACCTCACCTCCCCAATCTAATTTCTCAATTTTACGAAACTTTTAAAAGCTCTATGTAGTAGTTTTCAACCATTTTTTTTTTAATTTTTTTGTCTTCCTTTCTTATGTTCTTCATTTTTTTTCCTAAATCACGATCTGAATCCCTTCATCATCCTTGTTAAGTGAAAAGTAGTTATAGGTTCAAAACCAACTTTTGATTAGTCATGAATTTTGATAAAATCACAAAAAAAAAAAAAAAACCACAATACCGTTACATCTATTTTTGGATTTTGTGGTTCCCTTTTGTTGGGAAATATACCTAGGATTTGCGATCAACCACGCCATGCACAAATCACACAATCACAAGCAATTAATCAAGCAACCACAAAAAAGATGATACACAAGCAATCACATGGTTCAGCCAAGATGCCTACATCTATAGAAAAAAGCTTACTCTATTTTTTTCTGTCCCTGCTATGTTCAACACACCTCTACAAAGGTTTATGGTTACACATCACATTAATATATAGATTTCGTTTTCTTGGCTATTAAGAAAATGCATATATAATGACCAAAGTACCCTTAACTCTGAACATCGGTTCTAGCTAACCCAGACAATCGATCCGGCTAAACTGGAATACAAGACAAAATCCAAAAATCTTTACCTTGGCTTGGATATTATAAATTCCTAAAGCAATCTCGAGATACCTGATAATGTCTTCGTCTTCCCGTACCTTGCTGAAAGATACGCATCTGCACTCGCTACGACTAAGCGCTGCTCGTGCACCGACAATCTAAGTATTATCCTATATCAATTAAGTCTAAATTGACTTGAAATCTCCCATACCTCGCTGAAAGGTACACCTCCGCACCCACTGCGATCAAGTGCGGCTCCTATACCCCCTTAGCTCGGGGTGCACCCACATTCTCATAAATGTGGTGCGACAATCAAGTCCAAGCGTGGCTTGAACTTTTCCTTCATCGACTTTCTGAACACCTTTGACTCGATTTTCTGAAGTGATCCAATCCATCTGTTGCCATCCTTACTAGCATACTTGCAACACGATGTCTTCTAACCTTCATCTGGTAAAGCAAAAGTAACCCTTCTTTCAATTTCACTTTTCTCTGGGCCCACAGCATTGAGGATCTTCTATACTTTGCCTTTAACCTGGTGTTCTTGCAATTTCGGTCATCTATTAATGGCCTTTTTGAAAATGTCTGCTACACCATCTTCCAATTTTCTACCTAACTCTATCTTAACTGACTTTTCCTTCCGTTTCAACTGTAGCTGTAGTTCTTTGTTAATGTCCTTCTTGGAAATGTCTTTTGTACCATCTTCCAACTTACGATTTAACTCTACCTCAACTGACTTTTCCCTTTTCCTTAGAGTTGCTCCACCTGTATCTGTAACCGTCTATCCTGCTAACCTATAAAGACCTTTGCCAACTCACCCTACATAACTCCACTTGCTACACTGCATTTGCAGCCCTTTGAGTCTAAAGCCCCCGAAGAAATAAAATTTCTTCGTAAATCCGAAACATGCATCACATTTGTCATGGTTCGTACCATCCCTTCAAACATCTTGACTTTCACTGTTCCAACTCCAATGCACTTAGATTCCGCAATACTTGCTAAAAACAAATTTACACTCACAAGATGTATAGGTGTGAAACTTGTCTTTACTACAGCACATATGGCAGTCACAACTAGAATCTAAAATTCAGGAACCTTCAATGTGATATGTACCTTTAAAAACAGAAGCAGATTCTACCAAACATGTTACCTCACAGCTATCTGAACTTTCTATCACACTCATACTGTCTAAATCAGATTCTTCTTCATTCTCCAAGTCCTTCTTCCACTTCAAACAATCCCTCCTGATATGGCCTTTCTCATCACAGTAATAGCATGTAAAGACCTTGCCTTTCCCTTTTGACTTCCAGAGATTACGATCTTTTAATCCTTTATTCTTAGACCTAGATCTCCCCCTTTTCCGATTTGAACATAATGCTACATTATTACTTTCTCCATTGGATTTTTCACTGTTACTCTTCATGATCTCACTCGATATAAAAGCCGTAGCAACATCATTCATGCACAAAATATCTTTTCCATACATTAGCGTTGTCACCAAGTGCTCGTACAACCTAGGCAGTGAAGACAAAAACAACAATGCTTTGTCTTCTTCCTCGAACTTAACCTGAATGCTCAATATTTGTATGACAAGCTTATTGAACTCATTAAGATGCTTTGACAACCATGATCTTCAGCCATTTTCAGGGAATACAATCGTTTCTTCAAAAATAGTTTGTTTGTTAAGGATGCAGACATGTACAAGCTCTCTAACTCAACCCATAATTCTGAAACAGTGTTAATTCCCATGATGTTGCAGAGAACGTTATCGTTAAGTGTAAGACGAATTGTACTCACAACCCTTTCGTCTAAATCCTTCAAATCATCATCGGACATCTTCGCTGGCTTCTTCGACTTACCATTTAAAACCTTATTCAGACTCTTCTAAATCAAGACATCTTTCATCCTTTGTTGCCAAAGATTGAAATTGTTCAACCCGGTGAACATCTCAATCTTGTACTTATTGTTTGACGCCATTGTGTATCTTGATTTGTGCCTCCTGAATTACCCTCTTTTTTTTGTTTTTGTCTGCCAAACAGTCAATCTCCTCTTTCTATCTCGTAGATCTCGTCACCGCAAGCACACTGGAAGAAATTGATCTAAAATCCGACTCTAGATGACTTCGATATCGCAGAAATAATTTTTTGCACTCTGATTAGTCAACCTTCCTCTTTGATCATCAAACTGCCAATTTTCTTATACAAAAGTGTAGATCTCCTCGAAACAAGTTCACAAAACAAAATAGGGCTGGAATCTAAGTCTGGATGACCCCAAAATATGCAAAACAATTCTCGCCGTTGATCTAGTGAAACATCCTGTTTGACTGGTGCTGATGTCTGCCATGCCTGCCGTTGGGCTGGACTCTGCTGAATGGGTTGGGTCCTACTTGACCTGACCATGACCTGGCTGTGCTGGGCTGCTGCTCCTGGAAGATCAGGTCAACTCGACTTGGCCTGTCAGACTTGGCTTGAGTTCGACCTAGCCTGACAGACTAGGCCTGAGTGTTTCCTTTCTCCTCTTCCGATTCATTTCTACTGCAAGCAGAAATTCTACAACCTTGGCCTCCATTTCTGTCCTTAGTGGCAGATTGGAACTACAGTCCAGTGACAGTGCAGGCCGTCAATGGGTAGTGCGCACGGCGATGGCTCGGGGCACAGCATGCCTTTCTCTACAATGAACAGTGAGATGACGAGGTGGCACATGTGCCCCTTTGTTCTCCAAATCATATTTGCAAAAATTAAATCCAAAAACCCAAAAAACTAACCTGGTTTTTTCTCCAGCGAACCAAGAACCACAGTCGATCTCTTATCTCTATTTAAAAAAGAAATCCGAACCCTCAGAAGATCCGCCTCCTTGATCACGCAATGCAAACCCTAGCTCTGATACCACTTTGGGAAATATACATAGAATTTGCGATCAACCATGGCATGCACAAATTATACAATGACAAATAATTAATCAAGTAACCACAAAAAAGATGACACACAAGCAATTACGTGGTTCGTACAAGATGCCTATGTTCACGAAAAAAAGCTCAATCTATTTCTTTCTCTCCCTGCTATGTTCAACATACACCTTTACCAGGGTATAGGGTTATACATCACATTAATATATAGATCCTATTTTCTTGGCAAAAAGAAAAAAATTCATATATAATGACTAAAGTACCCATAACCCTGAACCTTGGTTCTAGTTAACCCAAACAACCGATTCGACTAAATCGAAATATAAAACAAAGCCCAACACCTTTCACGGTTAGAACTGGTCATCCTCTTTTGGAGAGAGAACCAATTCAAGTTGGAGCGAACCTATATACATTTACATAGGAGCGGACAAACCCGTTGAACCTTAGTCCACTTTTAAAATCATAGTGAAAGTTCTGATTTTACTTCAAGAATTTACATAAAAAATACTGCGTCTACCCCCGAAACCCACATGAAATACCTGTATTTGTTTTCGAAATACGAAAGTCGATTTGGGTCTGTACCCCTCAAATGAGAATTCTGGGTCCACCACTATCTGCTCAAGTAGAGAAAAAAAAACAAGAAGAAGAGAAAGGAGAATTGAACAAGAAGAAGGAAATCAAGAAAATGAAGAAACAGAAAAGAGGAGAAGGGGAAGAAAGATGATGATGAGAAGGTGGGCTGCAGGTGGCTGGGTATTGGACTAAAACAGTTTAGTTGGGTTGAACGAGTTAATGGTGGTTCAGTGAGGGGTTCGACTATGGAGGGAAAACCAAGAAGAAGAAGGTGATGAAGCTGCAACAGAGATGGTGGAGAAGAGCTCTATGAGGGACAATGGTAATGGAAGAAGAAGATGTACAGTGAGAAGCCATTACGGGGATGAGAAGAAGAAAAGTAAGAAGATAGGTGGGAGGCTGAGTCTGTCTAAGAGGAGACGGGGAAGAGAAGGAAAGGAAAACAAGGGGAAAAAGAGGTAAGATGGACTCTAATGGGCAATGAATGAGAAGAAGACAAGGAAAGAGAACAGATCAAGAGGAGGAGAAAACAAAGAAGAAGTTGAAGATGGGTGCTATTTGGCTAGAAGATGAACAGCATGGCTGTTTTGACGAGAGCCTACTGTGATGAGGAAGAAGACAAAAAGGAAGTAGAGAAGGAGAATAGAGAGTAGTAAACGGAGGAAGAGAGAAAAATAAGATGAAACAGTGGAGGGAGAAAGGAAAACAAGAAGAAGAAACAAAAGAGGAATAATAGGAGGTGAAGAGAATAGGAGAAGAAGCATGAACAGAGCAACGGAGAAGTGGAACAGGGCTTGTGATGTCTAAATTCTGAATCTAGACACGGTTTCCTTGCACGGTGAATACGAAGGAGAAGGTGAAGAGGTCACCAAAATAGGATGAAGCTGGAGATGGTCTAGGTCGGGCATGGGCATATTGTGGCCCTAATGCGATGGTTTGGGGCATGGTGAATTTGATCATGATGAAGGCCGATGCTTATGCTTGGGATGCAATAAAGGAAAACATGGTAACCATGCCTGATCATGAATAAGCCATAAGGTATCGAGGTGGTTTACCTAGATAGCAACATTAAAATACAAGAGAGGAAGGAGAGACAGAGAACATACCTAAAAAAGAAGTACTCCAGGAGGCGAGAGAGGAGGGAATTGGGATTATGCTAAATGCGGGGTGGCGTGGTGCTTTTTATAGGAATCAAAAGAAGAGTCCTCAAATAACTATGACATTGTATTAATTTTGTTTGGACTCTAATAACCAAGGTAAATTAGGACTCTAATCTTCAAGGTGGAGTTCAGATGAAATTTTATAACACTAAGGAAATATTTGGTAATAAGATCATCGAGGAAAGGAAATGTGCTTGCCAGGGTATCCATCAATATCAATGTTCGGTGCCCGCAAATCTTTGATGATTTTGGCTGTGTTTGGTTAGGCTTGACAGAAGGGCTTCTTGAACTTTTGGATTTTCGAAAATGCAAAAGAATAAAAAAGTTCATTTGGTTATCTTATTTTCAAAAGGACATTTAGAAAAGCAAAGGTGAAAAATCCACTTTCTCAATAAGCATCAGGCGACCAGAGCGTGAGAAACAGTGCATAAATTTGTGAAAACGGATGGAACCAATAGCCCTCCAAAGAAATGTTATCTCTACAGTTATTATTCTTTTTCCCTTTCATCCTCCAATGTGTAAGGTTTTGTCGTTCAAGGTTTCATTCTCTCGACTAATGTATGTCACATGTTTGTAGTAATGTCTCTGTTTCAACACGATGATGCACCAACACATTTACAACACTCACGCGATTCAGTAAATTGGGACATTTGGCAAAATGCAAGTGCAAATTAGTATATCCCAAGTGTCAATTCCTTATAGTTTACCCTCAAAAGCACCAAATATGTAAAGGCAACAAATTTACCAAACAATCTACCCTCACTGTGAAAACAACAAATGTCCACGTATTAAATCCATAAAAAACTATACATATTAAATCCATGCCCATTTGTGTATGTCTCATCACAAATGTAAGCTAACCGAGATGTCATTTTATTTACCTAAGGCTTTGCATATTGTATATTCTGTAATTATCTTTTTTTAAATAAAGAGTTAGGTAAGTTTTTTTTTTAAACCAAACTAAGGAGGTTGAGACCTAAGAAAGAGCCTGACACACATGAGAAGAAAGCCTACATAAGTGAGAAGGCATCCCGCTCACATGAGAAGAGTGCTCACACGAGAAGAGTACATATCCAAGGTTTGAACCCTGGACAGCCTAATAAGAACCACCACTCCTTGCCACTAGGGTAAAGAACCGTTCTTGAGTTAGGTAAGTTATTTGATTATTATGTGTTAAAAACTTCTTTTTTTAGGTCCAACCAAACAACCTTATGAATACGTACAAAAGTTAAGATAACCAAACGACATTTTCTATTACAAAGCTGCTACGAAGAAATAAATTCTTTAAAGTTACTTTCAAAAAAGCACATTTGACTTTCAAGCAGCCGAACCAAACACACCCTTGGCAAAATCAAATCCTCACTTCTTGTGATTCCCAGATTCTACCTCCCCCCATCGGATTTTCAAATCATTTCATTCAAAAGAAAAGATATAAGAGACTAAATCTTCACATGAAATATAAGGGTGCTCAGGGTTGGGCGAGCCCGAGTCTGATCCGTGTCCTGCCCATCTTGGGCTGGAAAGGTAAATTAGGGCCCATAAAATAATTGGGCCTGGTTTAGATTAAGTGATAGAAAACCTAAAGCCCAGCCTGACCTATGTAAGGAATGCATGTAATTTAATTTAATTTAATTAATACAAACAATTACAAAAAATGGATGCAAAATTGATTAAAAAAAAGCCCGATTCGGCCCGGCCTGATTGATTAAATTGGCAAACTCGAGCCTGACTTTTATATGCCTTTTCAGGCTTGGACCGGGCTTGCACTAGGGTTCCTAAAGTTGGACTGGGCTAGATATGCCTTAGCCCAGGTCCAGGCCATGAACACCCCTGCTGAAAACGGTATAGGGATGCTTATGGATCGGGTTGGCCCAAGCCCGACCCAAGACCAGCCCGCTTTGAGCTAAGCTTTGTGCTTAGACTTTAACAATAGGGCTGAGCTTGGATAAGAAAACTGAGCCCGTAAAATATATGGGTCAGACTTGGGCTCCATGGTAGAAGTCCAAAGCTCGGGCCGACTCGAGTGAGAATACAAAACCATTTAATTTGTTTATAGAGGGACCCAAGCACATGCATTATTATTAGACTTGATGAAGTGAAGCCAACTAGGCTACAGTCATATGTAGTTGTCAAATGCCTTTTTTGTTAATATGATATTATTAACCTAGGCCCGAGCTCAATCTATTTTATGCCTTGGGCTAGCGATTTAAGGCTCGATTCAAGCCTAGGCTAGGCCTAGATATTGTTTAACCTGGCGCGGCCCTATTGTGCATTGAAAATTATGAACTTGTGGAATTTTGTTGCTTGTAAACGGTTAATCTCAAAGGCATTCTCTAAAGTATAAGCAATACACCATGTGGATGGTTACACGTGGAGTTTAGCCCTCTTATTTATGACATTGGGATTTTGGCGCTCTAGTATTTTTATATTGCAATTAGACCCACTTTGATTTGTAGATATTACCGATATCTCAAGCCTCATGCTAACTATGGATATGAAAATGGCTTGTACCTAGTGAGTAATTGTGCTACGTTCAAACTTAATTATGGCAAGCACACTTTGTTTACTTTGTTTTTGTTTATCATGGAGATGCCTCATCTTAAGTTTGAGTTAGGATGTTGCTCATAAATTATGGTAATTTAAATTATTTGCTTGATTATCCTCTTAACTTTTCTAAAACTTGAGCTTTGTCAATCCTCGCGGATATGATTCATGTCATTTGAATTTAATTTGGTTATTGCTTCAATCTTACATAGCTCTCTAAATTGTGTTATTCTTTGATATTCCTGGATTATCACACTTATTGATTCAAACTTCATATGACCCTAAAATTTCGCTAAAGTTTAATTTTCCAATTCATATTTGATGTGATCTTTTTATTTGGATTTATTGTGTCAAAATTTGTTCATTTCCATTCCTTGTTAAATTGATTGCACCTACAAAATCGTGGCCTAGAAATTTGGTATTTTTGACTGTTGCTTGTTTGCTACCGTTTCATTGTGGGTCTACTTGTAGAGTTTAATCACCGCCTTTTTTTTTGTTTTTTTTTCTTTTTTCAATATTTTGCGGTTGAGTTGGACATTGAGGATACGTAGCTTACGGGACTGTGATGAGCTGCAAGGATTTTCACTAGACATTAGTGGCTTGTTTTAAGATTTTATTCCGTCATATAATTAAGTTTTTCAGCAAGATTTGTTTTCATAAAATTTGTTGTTTAGTTTTATTTATTGTGAACTGGTTGTGCCTTGTGGTTTGAAGGACCCAAGGATTTCAGATCTTAGGGCGTAACACTTTTATTTAAGGCCACTAGAAATTTTGTTTGCATTAAAATACATAGAAATCAATATATAATATTTATTCCATAAGTAGTTAAAAATGAAGGCCATGGGTTAAATTTAAAAATGAGCAACAAATAACTTTTCTTTTTATGTAAACAAAATAAAAGAAAGATTGAAAATGATTAACTAGCCATACCCTAAGTTACATTTCCCATCTTCCTTTTATTCTTTTTTTAAGGTTATTTGATGCTCTTTTTATTTTTAAAATTCTCGTTTGATCTTTATTTTTAACCACTCATAGCTTAAATCCTATAGGGTCATTGCATTAGTGCAATGGTAAGAAACTTGAGTGCCATGTGGGATAACGCTGATACAAGCAGATACTTTGCGCAAAATTTCCAAAGGTTAGGTTTGTCTTCAATTTAGACCCTCCAAGACCTAGCTGTTTGGGCAGGACCTACACTGGGCAATAACATTTTTATGGCATAAATATTATCTATTAATTTCTATGTATTCTAATCAAAGAATGTGTCATATGAGTTTGCTATATATTAAGTAGTTAATTTGCTACATTTTTAAATTTTTAAATTTTGAGTGCCTTAGTTAGCTACTTCAGATGGTATCAGGGTTAACATGTATCTGGTTTGAATACGCACAAGGCCAAAAAACTCTCATTGAATACTTCTTCAAAGAAAGAAAGACTTCTGGTTTGAATGCATTGGTTTAATTTTTATATTCAGGGACATCGATTGACCAAGGGGTGGCCTAGATGCTGGTGGCCTTTGTTCTCATGTATCTAACCCACCCTAGGGATGCCTACAAGCTCTTTTGCGTTGCAATATTGTATTGCATTTGGCATTTGGATTTTTACAGTGATCAAATAAAATGATGGAAACAGAGTGGTATCCTGGTGTGCGTCATAGGGTTCGGTTCATGGCAATGCTTCTTGGCTGTTGGTTCTTATTCATTGTGGTTGGTTTTCTATGATCTTCAACTTCTCTTGGCTGCACTTTTTGACTGAATACTTCTTTTTTAATTTATTTTTCTTGGGATTGCATTTCAAGACGACGAATTGCTATTATATGATAGGTCATCAATATATAGATGCACGGTATGAATGATGATTCTTTTTAAGTGCTATTATATGATACACGGTATGAATGATAATTCTTTTAAGCGCTTTCTATGCTAAACAATGGTCGAGTAGGTGGATTATTCAATATGTAAGATGGCACCCTAAAAAACCTACTCGCACTCTTGATTTTTCCCGCATTGTCTTACTTACAAAAACAACTTGTATGGTGGATTCTTGC
Source organism: Sextonia rubra (assembly GCA_037013555.1). Lineage (NCBI taxonomy): Eukaryota > Viridiplantae > Streptophyta > Magnoliopsida > Laurales > Lauraceae > Sextonia > Sextonia rubra. The sequence continues at coordinate 47,659,283 of JASUAD010000001.1, forward strand.
TCCTATGGAACACGTCGACGGTTTCTTAGATGTTGCTTTACAGTTCTCTCCCGAAGTTGATCTCTAGATCATAAATTTGATGACTTGGTACTATTTGCACACATTTGAGTATTCCGATTCCTGTAAAAAGGGATCAGTACGGAGCCTTGTACTGTATTAAAAGATGCAATTTCTCTTAGAATTGAGATTATATGAGGATTTGCCCGAGGGTGACCGGACTCATTTCTCTGGGTATACATTTTTCAACTAAGACCCATATGTAGCAAGTATATTACAGTGGGCATTGATTGTAATTTCTCCTCCTCCTCCTCCTCCTCTGCCTCTCTCTCTCTCTCTCTCTCTCTCTCTCAAATAGCGCGTCAGCTTTTGGCCTTAGATTAGAACAAACAAAACGATCATTTGAACCTAGCTAGCTAGCTAGAGAACACATATATTTATAGTATATAAGTGACTACTAATTTGAAGGATCTAAGAACTTTTACATATAATCCACTCGTACGATCAAATCCAACATTGAGAGGAATAGAACACTAGTGATGCAACTGTAACATATAAGAATATAACACCAGTAAGGCAAAAAGCAACAAAGTCACGGAAGTAACTTTGAGCTCAATCAGCCTATTATTTGTACTAAACACAAACAAAGCACTTAATTAAAAGAAGAATTGACTTCATCGATCCTCTGTTGGAAGTAATTTTGAGCCACACCCTCTTATCGGCCGTAACCATCACCCTCCTTCTTCACCTCTGCTGCTCCGCCGCCGTCTTCGCCGGAGATCTCTTCGAGCGACCTCCCCTTCGTCTCCGTCACCATGAATGTACAGAGGAACCCAAGCATGTTGGTAAACGCAAGAAAAATCATGGCCTTCTGTATTTCCTTAGGTTTCCCGTCCAAGGTGTAATACTGCACCCCGAACGCCCCCACCATGGCTCCAGCCTTCCCAGCCGCCGCACTCAGAGCATGACATGTGGACCTCACCCGGGTGGGGAAGAGCTCCGCCGGCAGCACAAAGGTGGTGCTGTTTGGCCCGAAATTGGCAAAGAAGAAGGTGAGGCCGTATAAGACAACAAACAGCATGTGGTTGTCCTGCTTGAAGTAATTATATTTTACACCTAACACGAACATGAAGGCAGACATCATGAAGAATCCGATGAGTTGGATTTTGAAGCGCCCGATCTTTTCAATGAAGAAGACAGTGAACCAGTAGCCAGGGAAGGTACCGAACAGCGCAACCAATAACATGGCACGCGACGTCTGGAACACTTCCTCTAGGGCGTTCAGTGTATTTGCCGGCTTAGTTAGCCCAATTGCTGGGAAGATGTCCTTTTGGGTGAGGTTTTGGCTATAGAAGGCTATGTCCAACAAGAACCATGTGGACATGGTCCCAAACAAGTGCCACCCATGCCGGCTAAAGAACTCATTAGAGAGTAAAGGGTACTCGTTGAGCGATTTGAACTGCGCCAGCTTCTCTTGATCGGCATTGATCTCTAGGTCAAGCACCCGCCCCATGTCTATGGCCGCCTGCTTGGCGTTCCCCTCGATGATGGCCGTGTATCGGCCGGTCTCCGGCATCTTCATCCGCCAGTAGTAGGTAAGCAGGGCCGGGGCTGCGCCCAACATGAACACAATGCGCCAGAGGAAGTCGGCCTCCGGCTGAGTTGAGAGGATGTGGTTCGCGTTGTAGGGCGGCGCCTTGCAAAAATGCTTGAAGATGGCGGCCAGGGTCATGGACACCAGCCCGGCGGTGATGATGCCAACCCCTTGCATGGCGAACACCGCCGCGATGAAGGCGCCCCGGGTCTTCTTGTTGGCATACTCGGACATGATGGTGGCGGAGAGGGGGTAGTCCCCGCCGATGCCGAAGCCGAGCCAGAAGCGGAAGAAGCACAGTGTTCCGATGACTGAACGGCTGGTGGATCCAAAAGAGAGGCCGGAGCAAATGGCGCAGATGACCATGAGGATGAGGGTGACGCCATAGACCCTCTTTCGGCCGAGCTTATCCCCCATCCACCCGAAGACGAGCTGGCCCGTGAGCGTCCCGACCAGGGCGACACCGACGACGAAGTTGTTGACACCGGGCGGGAGCTTTCCCGGATTTTTGGACGAGTTGTCGTGATAGTACAACCGCCCGAGGAGCTTGGAGACGGTGGAGATGCAGAAGAGGTCGTAGGCGTCGGTGAAAAAGCCCATACCGGCGATCACTATCGCCGTTACATGATACATCTGGGTGCGCGCACTGTCGAGTGCTTGCAGCACTGCGAGGTTTGGAGAATTGGACATTTTTGGATGTGGATTTTGAGCTTTGGAATGAGCTTTTGTGTGTAGGTTTGGGAGGGGAATGGGGGTGTCAGTGAATGATGCATTGCTGCATGGGGCGAATGTAGCTTTATAGTCGCTTTCTGTTCGGAGAAGACAACATAAAACAAATGGGAGGGGGCGTTTATAACTAAGACCTTGATTACGGAAACAAGGAAGAGATAGGGCATATACCCACCATCATAAGAGGATCCCCATGCCTTCCTACAAGGCCAAAGGCCATCCCCATTACAGTTGTTTATTTCTTTGTTTTACTTGTAGAACTTGAAAGTCCACGCTCCAATTATCTGCATGGGGCTATATTTACTAAACAAAGAGAGGGGCTTTAGAAGTATTCCTACGAGAGAGACCTTATTATTTTGTTCCATACATGAAAGAATCCTAAGAGGAGCCTCTTCCTTTCTGAAGATCAAACAAAATGAATAGGTGGAATATTACTATTGCTGCGACCTCCCCAACGCTGACTTGATTTTCTTCAGGTGGTAGACACCTTCAACTTTAATAACGGTAGCATCCATGGCGTGGCATGAATGGTCAATGAGAAAGTTTGTGAGGATTCCTGGCCCGTGGGGAACCACGCTTTTTAGAATTTTTTTTTTACCCTTCTTCCTTGCATGCTTCATTTTTTGGTGGTTTGGTGTCTACACTGAAACAGGAGATTTCAAACCGCTTCGTTGGTGATATTAAGACAAATCATTCCTTTCGAGAGGGTCAAAATCTGCATTTTACATAGTATGATAGGAAGAAAACAGAATTTCACGGTGGAAAATCTTGACGTAACAAAAACTACTCATTTATTTTGTAGCTTAGAATTCCAAACCAAATAAGACTTGCCCTGGTAGCTACTATCCCATGCCAACTGCAAGTGAGGTTCTCTAAACTAGGTGAACGAGACAGTCGGCAAAAAAAATCCAATGTCCGAATTGAACTAATTTTACTGGGTTCTATTTAGCAGCCATTCCTGGAAAGGATAGCATCAAATTTAGGATCGTTTAATTTTTGTGGCCCCATGCAACATGACCCAGCCCTTGGATCTCATGTGATGAGGGTCTTTGAAGGCTCCATTTCATTTTTGCAAAAATCAAATCCATATGTTCTCAAAGTAATATTGAGTTTAAGCATGTTTGAAGGCAGTGAATGATATAGTGTACTCTCTAGCGAAACAAGGGGTAAATAGGGCTTCTCCTTTAATTGCTTATACGATGTAATTGTTGTGCCTTTTTCTGCCTATAAGTCTCTAATAGCTGATTTTGATAGTGTATTGCTCAACTTCTTTAAATATAATGTTTCAGTCACTGCTTAAAGTGGAAAAAAAACAAACGACATCAACGACATGACCCATCCTACCTCAACGCATGCGTAGGTGAATATCTGGCTGATATTTTCTACTAAGCTTTATGACATTGCAATGTTTTCTTTAAAATATCATTGCTGCCCCAATTATATTATGATAAATCCAACTTATCCTTTGATCTTATTTATCCATAAACGGAACTACACCTACCACTAAGCCAGCTTAATCAATTATGATGTGATTTGACCCATAATAATATTTGGAAGAAATGAAAAATAACCAGATTTTACATTTGGAGGGTGAATCATAGTCATCATCGTGGAGGTTCTACTAACAAAGTTATTACCTTACTGTTAAGACTTTTATACAATTTTAACTTTTCTATAATATATATAAATTTGACTTGTTTCCCTGACCTGTGAAGTTTACTCCACATCTTGCCGAGTCAAGTTGGACTCAAAGAGTCAAAGCGATTGTAAAAACACCTCAGAATGCACATGATCAGTACGTGCAATTATTGTTGGACCCAGTGGATTTTAAGGCCCACATGACCGTATTAATGTCCCATTGTGGGGTCGTATTTGGAAGTCAAATAGATGTTTTAAAATGTTGTATAAATTATAGTTGCCAAGGTCCAGGGACAGAGAGAAATGTGTCATTAAAGTTGCTGGGTTTCTTTCATTGATAGGACAAATATATTTGTATAATGACTATCGGGTAATTCTCTAGGCTGTAATCAATTTTTTTGTCTTATCTCTATCATTTACTATGAGATCCCAATGTGCAATGTGTAACGGGTAATCTCTTGAAACAAAGTCAAGTCAAGTGCTCTTGTGAGTCAAGAAAGAAAATTCCGTAAAGATACAGGCGGAGTGCTTCACTTAGCATTATGAGATATCGAAATTATTAAAATCTTAATCCTGGGTGTATAAGTGCGACCTTCACCTTAACCTCATATAAGGCATTTTAAAGCCATGTGGATTGGATTGAAATGTTCTAAGCCAAAGTAAACAATATTATGTGGGTAGTGGGATTTGGTCGGCATATTTACCTATTGAAAAAAAAAAAAAACAAGGTTGTTAAATTTAGGATTCATTTGTTTAAGTTTTGTATTACTTGGACTGAACCCAAAGGATGCCTGGATTGATTTTAAAAAAATGAAATATTCTATCAATCATTATTTTGCTTTTTCGAATTTGAGTTTTTTCATAATCTTTTATTTTCCTTTTTTCTCCCCTATTATATAATGCAGCTTAACAGTTTGGATCTGGTTTTGCCACCCTCACCTACGCCTAGTTCCATACTAGTTAGCTATTGGGCTAAAAATAGGCTTGAGCTGGCTTGTGGCCCCATGTCACTTAAGCCAATTTTGCAAAACAAATTAACCTCCAGTCAGCTCAATTCTTTCCTAAGTTCTATGGGCTCTCAGTACTCTTCAGCATAATGCAAATCAGAATTCATAAAAGCCAGAGATGGTAAGTTCATGTGCCTACTGGGGCCACCGGATTCACATAAATATTGTTAGATCGTTAAGCATGTATCTACTCTTTGGTAGTTGAATAATGCATTTACTGTCCTTTCAATTTACCAAGTGACTTATTTTTCTAGAGTTGCCATAGTGATAGTAGCACCCACTGTAGCTGGCAAGCTGCTAATCCTGGGGAGAATATATGGACCTGGCAGAAATGTAGAACATCCTAGCTTGGTCTGTTACCTCACGCCATGACCAGCCATAGTGACTTCCGAGGAACTGCTTGATTCAGAATCTGAAAGACACGAGTTTGTGTAAAAAACGTGGACAAACTCACTTCAAGCTGAGTTACCTACTCGACACATCCTCAAACCAATAGAAACGAAGCACTAATTGTCGGGCCCAGATTTTTTATTTGGATCGAATCAATTTGTCGGGTTTGAAACAGGTCGAGAGGGGTTAGATGGGTAATTAATAGGCCATTTTAGGGATTTGGATCATTGCATGTATAATAGTTTTGTGTAGGGTTCATTGGAGATGGGCTAATTAATCATTTTTGGGCCTTGAGCCTAAGTTATTTGACCCTTTTATGCCAAAAGCCCTCTTCTGAAATTTTGTAAAGCTTACTAAAAAGTAAGGAGTATTTCTTGTAATTTAGAAAAACCCTTACAAAATATAACTTTAAATGCTTTTGATCATATTTTCTTTGTACGCCAAATTCTTCCGTCTTCTTCTTTTCCTCTGCAACCAAACCTTAGCAGTTCTCCAAGAGAACCAAAGTTTAATTTTCAGATTTGCTTTTGGCATTGAAATTTAAGCAAGTAGATAACTGTAAACAATGTCTTTTTTGTTGTTTTGTTGAATAACATTCTTTATATATGATGTATTCGATTGGGTTTAATGTCTTGATTATGGATTAATAATAAAGATTTGATTTTAATTGAAATAAAGAATCTGCATATAAAAGAAATAATATTAAAAAATAATAACAACAAAAAAGGGGGCAACTGCTGCTTGCGTTGCCCGGCCAGCCAGGCTAGGCTTGGTAGTACCTAGGCCGGCTGCTACTGGGCCCAACTGCGGCTAGGTTAGGCCGGCTGGGCTCTAGTCTCGACTAGGCTAGGCTCGTTGGGCTGGGCTAGGCTGGGTTTTTTGTAGGTGGTTAGTGGATTCAATGGGCCAAGGTGATTAGAATTTAGAATATTGACTGGGGTTTTTACTTTATTTGATTTTGGGTTTTCATAGTGGGTGAGCGTGATTAAAACATTAAATTACAATTGATTAGAATATTGATTTGGATTTAATTATGACTTGATTAGAATTTTAATTAATATTTATTAGGTATGATTAGTATTTTAATTAGTTCAATTGAGATTTAATTAAGATGTAATTAAGAATGATTAGAATTTTAATTAGACTATATTTGGAATTTTAATTTGGATTTAAATTTTAAATCTGAATCTGGGATTTAGATCTTTTGTTTTATATAATTTGATATTTTTTTTATACACAACAATGAAGATTAAAAACCTAATTGTTCCTCTCCTTTGACCATATTGTGATTTAGTTTGGATATGAAATTTGAATACTTTTTACCCAACTCGCAAAACACATTAACTTTACATAATTGAATTAAATGGGTTCAATTTTTGGGAAAAGCTGGTCAAATGTCACATGAGGGATGGACCGGATTCAAAATGGAAATGTGAGATCCGGGATGTATCACATGATGACACCGAAAGTAAGATATTGCCATCGTGGACTCTCATTACCATTTTCAAGGAAGGTTGGTCCCAAGTACATATTTAATTAACTATGAATATGAGGTGGATTAGTGCTTACCTTCAGAGAAATTCAAATGACACACGATCAGAATATACTTTTAAATCACGTAATCTAAGCACTTAAATTAATAATGGTTTGGATATTATGAATTAAGAGTTTCATGGCATGATTCATTATGTATTCGTATATAGTATGTATTTATATACATAAATTTAACTGACTGTAGTTAGAGGTGGTCGTACGCCATCGGGATAGCCTATACTGTGGGATATAGTACACAGCAGTGTCATTTATTATATCTAGGAGAAATACCCGTTTTTGTATATTAATTCTGCGAGAATACCCGTTTTTATATATTATATTTGTGGGAATACCCGTTCTTAGTATATTTTATCCGCGGGAATACCCGTGTTTGTACATTCATACCATTGGATTTGCATTCGGTGTATTTTGGAGTAGAATGTAAAATATCATTTAATTCAATTTATTGACATCATTGCTTGCAGTTTACCCTCTTACCAAATCACGTCAATCTGACCCACTACTTTTGATATTTAGGTTCCGTTACCGGCGCCGAACCAGATGGTCAAGCGGTTCAGGAGATTTCAGTAGATTGCGGACTTGTTGAGTAGAGCGCTGATGACATCGTCTGAGATGTCCTAGTGTTAGTATTGAGATGGACATTAGATTCTGTAATAAGGCCATGTTTGGGGCCAATAGTTTAGTCATTAAATTAATTTATTTTGGAATTTTAACTTTAACTATTATGCTTTGAAGTGCTTGACATTGATTTAATTATTATTAAGATTTGTTATATGTGTTGTATGTGATACTAAGCTACGCAGGTTATGAATTACAGTTCCACGTGTTATTATGGTTGCTTGATTACCAAACATAGCATTACGAAGGACTTCAATCCGCCTGAAATTGGGGCCCGTATTATTTCACTATCATCATTATCATCATCAAAATCTTATCTCAACCATGTTGGGGTCGGTTATATGAATTCTGTTTCTCCATTCTGTTCTATTTTAAGCCAAATCCTTAAATAAGTTAAACTACTTCAAATCCGATTCAATGACGTTCATCAATATTTTCTTCGGCCTACCCCTACTTCTTGATGGACTATCTATATGTATAGTCAAACTTTTTCTCACCGTTGCCATTACCGACCTACACTCAATGTCATGCCCTGAAATCTGAGATCATTGGGACCCTCAAATTGAAAGGCATGACGGGTTCACAATAACTAAAGTAAAAGAAATTTTAATTAATAAATTTCATTCAACAATAATTACCTGAACAAATAAACTTCGACACATGCTACTAATGTTTTATGCAAAATTCTCGCAATTCATTTCTCAATCCTGGTCCCAATGCAAGCTAGGGATCCTCCATGTCCAGCTCAACTGCGAAATCTAGGAAAAAACAAAGGGTGTGAGTACGACTCTGCAAGTAGACATATTATAAAATCGTAGCAAACAGTTAACAATCAAGGTATTAAATTTAGAAGCCACGGTTTTGAACAAATCAACAAGGAGCGGAATATAGCAATCTTAGAGGGGATAAAGCCGAATAATAAGATTAGATCAAATACAAATTGGCAAACTCGGATTTCGGCAGAGTTTACACAAGACGAAGGAAATAAGCAAGACATCCAACAATTAATCAAAATTATAACAAATTGAGTCGCGGAGTATGAATTCAAACATTTCAAATGTATTCTGCAATTGCTTAAACCATGGTAACAAAAGTAATAGTTCAAATCAAAATAGCAATAGTGAAAGTGGTCATCAATATGAATGTGAAATAAATCACGAGCCACAGTAACTAACTTAATAGAGTCATATCTTTAGCATAATTAAATACAAATTTAACAAAGATGAAAATGTACAATCTCTGAAGCAACAAAGAGGGTTTCAAGACATCACAAATTAGGAGCAACATCTTAAAACCAAACTACAGATAAGGCATCTCTGTAGTAAACCAAATAACAAAATATATTCGCCAGAATTAAACATGCGCCAAGCACAAAGTACTCGCCAGGTACAAACCATTTTTATATCCAAAGTTGGCAAGAAGCTTAAGATACCGGTAATCTTCACAAAACAAAGTGGGTCTAGTTGCAGAATAGGAATATCGTACAAAGGGACCCTAATCTTAATGTCATACTTAAAGGGGCTAAAATTCACGTGTAAGCGTCCTTACGATGCGTTACCCATACTTTAGAGAATGCTTTGATTTCGAATAGTATACAAGTAACAAAGTCCAAAAATTCTCAGATTTCAATTCACACGTCGGTTTAGGGTTACAAATATAATTCTATCACATGATATCGAATTTTCCATAATTAAACCCTTTAAATAAAATGATCAATAATCACTGACAATAATTCACTGAGAAATTTATTTTATAACAGAATGGTGTCTAAGGATCAATATCAAATCTAGCCATCAATATAAACAAAACAAAAAAGAAACAAATCAAACAAAATCAAAGGGAGCAAGTCCTCAGAATTTCTATGATTATTTCAATAAGTTTCAAAATTACAACTTAAAGCATAATCGAGAGAAGGACAAAAAAACGCAAATACTAGGGTAACATAGTAAGACTACTTGCCTCGATTGTCAGTCATCAGAAAATTTGGCTCCTCTGACCTTAGAAGTCCAGCGTGAGTTCCTGTTAAGGCGATTATATTCAACTATGAGAATATAGACTCATGTGCAAATGACTATATTAAATTTAATATCTTTTTCATGGAATTATATAGGTTTGGGCCGTGTCAATTAATGGGTTTGGCGGTTCTAATTTGAGTCATGGAACACTAGTAAATGAGCGATGGTTCACGTACATATGTGGTTTAGTACATCAGGCTTAGGCATAGATTTAAATGGGAAAACTTGGCAACTATGGATTTAAGCCAGGATTGGATATTACAAGTGGACCCAAAGTAATGGCTGTTAGTAATGGGTCTAAATGACTTTGAGTTTATGCACCAAGTTTTGACTCCGGTTGGCTTGAAATCCGGTTTGGTGTCATAGGTTGTCAAATGGGCCCGGATCAAATTATGCAAGTGGGCCAAGGACAATAGGCATATGTTTCAATTGGGCTCACTAAAACGAGTTGACAATGAATTTGACCAATACATCATGTGGGCCTGAACGGTGAGCCACATGGGTTAAATAGCAAGAAGGAAAAATGGGAGAAGAATAATAGTAATGATAAGAATAGGGAATGATGCTGGAACCAACAAACAAGAGCACTCGGTCCATGAGCTGCAGAGGAGGGTTAGTGGAGTTCCATGGTTTGTTGACTTTGCATAAACCAGCATGGAAAGATGTCTGGCTTATCAAAGGTGTTCTTAATGTTGGTGTTGACTAATGGTGATGATGATGATGATGAGTTTAGCACATGTTGATGCAAAGGGTACGTGATCTTTCATGATTAAAATAATGCTTGATTAAAGAAACAAAATCACCATGCTACTACAAGAAAAATACTAAGATGCTTTGACTATATTGGTACTATGGAAAGGAAAGGAGAAAAGAAAGAAGAGGGCATACCTTAAGTAGAAATGCTTTGGAAAGAAGGAGAGAAGAGAGGAGATTTAGATTTATATGAGAGATTGGAGGGGATTATGTCTTTTTAGAGTAAAAATAAAGATAGTCCATAAAGGATATTCATTCCAGACCAAGTTTAGCCAAGGAGAATAATTTAGTTTGGACTCTAAAACACAAGTTGGGATTGAATACTAATTTCAAGGTGGAGTTGAGATAGGAAATATAACAACAAGAAACCTAATCAATTTAAGTGTCTTGGTTAAGCCAGACTCCTTAATAAGCCAAATTCTAATAAAACATGGTCCTGCAAATAATTCTAAATTTTAAATTACACAAATGCATGTGGGGGTCCATCATAGATCAAATCAAACGTCGAGATTAATTTTAATTGAAAATAAAAATTCGAGTTATTACACTCAACATGCCCAAATCATTATCTCAGAATTCATACTTGGGCTATAATAAAGTTTTACGCTGACTGTCAACCTACCTAAAGCAATTCTCCTCCTTTACCTGGGCTTGGGACCGGCAACAAAAAATGGCAGAGTTGAGGCCCATATTATTTATGTAAGAAAAAAAATTTTAATTGGCCCTAATTCTCACACTCCTAGAATCAGGCTTGGCTCCGGCCCAATTTTGAGAGCGTGACATTAATAACGAGCAATTACAAGATATACTTACAATTCTCTTTTTCAGTCTTCTCAACCTATGGACTAGAGTTCTTCTTGCACAACTCTCTATTGCAACAACTTTCTACCATTCACTACACTCTGCGCTTAGTCCAACCAATCTTTTGAGAGCGAATAAAAGTAATATTCTCTAGCACTCATTAACTCAACACATCCTCTCAATGTATGCTTTAAAAAAATGGAGTCTTTCTAATGTGTATTCTCAACTTAGAATAGAAGATTGATACCTTAGGGTCAAGAAATAATCCTTATTTAAAACCCACAATTCATACCCTAAAATTATAAAAGATTTAGAATGCCTGAGATTTATTTTAGATTATGATTTAATTACTATTTCTATATAGCGGAATAAAAAAAATAATCAATCACACAAAGAAGATAACACAAAATTTAATGTAGAAACTCAAACGGAAAGAAACCACAAGTTTAAAGTAGATAAAATCAATCACTAACTTCTGCGATATAAGATATATTTATCAGTGCTTGATCTTCACAACGAATAATTTCTACACTTAGATAACAATCTTTTACAAGAAAGTAAAAGCCACAAATATTCTATGAAGGAGCAAAAGTACAAACTTTAGAACTTAAAGCCTTATCCTAACCTTGTGGAAGCCTTAGAGAATTTCTCCAATAGCAATTCCAGTTTAGAATAAGGAGACCTTTATGTGTTGTGTTGCACTTAAGGTTGAGAGGAACCCTCTTTTTATAACCTATAATTCATGCATTAGGATTGGAAATCAAATCCAAGTGAAATAGGTAATTCAAGCACAATTAGGAAAAAAATCTGTGCATTTTGCTGGGCTTCTGCTGCTTACCCATTTGAGCGCCTGTTATACACATCTAGTTGTTTGCAATTTTCCTATTAGGCTTAAACGCAGTCTTCATGAGTTTAATCACGGTCGTCTTTGTCTAGCCCAGCTCGAGCATGTGGGCATGTCCGCTCAAGCGCATATAGTGATTTCTGGTTTATTCAATACAACACTTTTGCGAGCGATCAACAATCCAAACTAAAGAATATAAAAAATGGAACCATGGACTCAAGTTTTGGCTAAGATTTGTTTAAGATATGAATTTAGTCAATTATAAAATTCCTAACAAGTTATACTTCATGTAGAATAGAAATAGTTTTGGCAAAAATAAAATATAATTCACAAACAGGATAGTGAGTTTTTATTCGTCATCCGCTCGAGCGAGTAAGTGGACGCTCAAGTGGGCAAAGACTTTGTTTGGCAAAATTTGTCAGGTCTGCTCGAGTGGGCATCTCTTTGCTCTAGCGGGCAAAGCTTCTATCGTGGCTTTATTTTTATTTTTATTTTTATTTCTTGCTTTGCCCGTGTTGCTATTTTAGCTCTTTCAATGATACAAACAATAATTGATTCTAAAATAAATAGAAAATTACAACTCAATTGGCTCCGAATTTTGCCTAACCCAAAAATTCACTAATTACAAATAATTCTAACAAAATCCATCATTGGATGATTTCAACTAAAGGTTTAAACCATCAAGATAAGCTACAAATTGGTTACTCAATGGACTACATGCCCTTCCGTTGTAAGATTTAGAATTGCGGCCCTTGCTCAGATTCTCCAATCCAGCTCATATAAACATCTGTCAATCAGGTCAATGGCTGGGCATAGGGTAAGCAATTACAATGAGAATTCTTCCAATCCTTCTTCTAACAGAACACAGCACATCAAGCTGCAGTGATGTGAGCAACCGTGGGCACGGGGTGGCCAACATCAGACCGTCCAACCAATGATGCTGCATTTTGAAGGGCGCACCACCCCCCCCCCCCCCCCCCCCCGGCGGCCCCGGCGCGGATATCATGTGTGGAGCCCTCTTTTCCAGTGAAAGCATTTGTGGGCCTGCTATGTGCAAGGCTTGTTCTGGCCGACAGCAATGTGGGCTCTCCACAAGCCACGCGGATCTATCAAATCATTGCCTTTGAATGTGAAAGTAAGGCATCCAGCCATCCACACGTGGAAAGGCCGGACATGTTGGGTAGTTGAAGGCGTCCTTTCCATTAACCATGTAAAAAACAAACTCATTTTAGTCATGGAATCTTTTGGGCGGCTTGGAAACTCTAATTTAATTAATCAAAGTTAATTAGGTTAAGGTCTAAAATTAAAATCTTAATTTTTAAATTTTAATTTGCAATTAGTGATTTTTGTAAAATTATGAAAAAAACTCTTATTTCATTAGGTAATGGGGCCCACCTTTGGGAATTGTGGCAATTGGAGCCCATCATTTAAAAATCACAATATAGAACTCGCCATTTACATCATTTTAAGAATTTACGGAGTTATTTTTATCCAAAACATAAAATAGTTTTGTGCTGTCCACCTCACTACACTTTATCTAAAATAGCTCCAAAAGATTGAGCGGGCCCCTTTGCTTATATATTTTTCTTCATTTTTGAGCCAAAAGCTCTAATTTGTAAATAAGTTTTAAAATATATAAATTAATTAAAGACTAACCAAATATTTGAATATGTAAATAAGCTTTAAATCATAAAATAAGAGCATTTTAGAGTTACTAATCGGGTAAGGCTTGAAGTTGATGACCTAGGTGTCCACTGAAGATGATGACGGTCATCATCCCTGCCAACAGTGTGTGGCAGTGTGAGCTCCTTCAGAGTACCTCCCTCTGGCCCAAGAAAGATACGATGGTACGTCGCATAGACGCAGTCCCCTTAGGCCCACTAAGAGTCTATTTAAAACAAAGATCGATATGAAGAGCCTGGTGCAGTACGGACGGGTATGAAAATTGTGGCTACTCATATTCCCAGCAGTTTATTAAAAAATAAAAATAAAAAGCGTGAGACGAGGACCACGGCTCACGAATTGTACTTTCTTCGTAGGGTCGGTTGGCCAGACAAAAGCTGGACGAGTCACTGTAGGGCAAACCCTCATTGATCTAAATTTAAAGCCGAGCTTGAGAAAGGCACGGACTCCACGTGTTCGGTGTAATCTGTCTTTAGAGAGGCTTGATATAGAAGTGTCTTAGACCTAGTATTTGCCAACAAACCGTCAACGTTTAAATGTTTCAGATATAGCTGTTGTGCAGTATCTTAGGCCCTGCAATATTATACATAGAATGTAGTTTAAAGAGGGGTAAATTTTTAGTAGGCTTGAATAATTAATACCATTGAAGCCCATCCAATAAGAATATTGGATGGGATGCGATTCTATTTATCTTAGACATAAATCTCATATTTAGTTGTGTCTGGATAAATGGGGAACAAGGAACAGAAAGACCTTAAAATATAATTCCACATCCGCTCAAAGCCAACCCAAATTATCTCACATCGTATGTGGGATTATCTAAACCCTCATATTAGGTATTAATTCATTGTAGTGGCGGGACGGGAATAATATAATCCTAAGCACTAAAAATGTAATCAAACAAAGAATAAATAGGACAGGATGCAAAAAGTTGCTTATTCCTCCCTTATTCAGCTACCAAACACATCTCATCCATGGTGCTCTATTTGATATCCTAGGGTCATGTAATATTGCACTATTATTGTATGAATAATTATGTAAAAAATAATGGGCAAATGTCAGATTTAAAGATAGTCGTATGCTCAAATTTTCTTTTTTAATTAAAAATATTATTATGTGTAAGCATTCTTTGCTTTTTTTTCATATGAAATCATTTTATATAATTTTTGCACAAAATTAATTTCAATCTAAGAATAAAATTAATCATTTTCCACATTCCTGTGCAAAAGACGAAAGCGCATTTCATCCATGAAAATGTTACATGGCATACCAAACAAAGTAATTAGTGAATCAAAATTTGTTTTCCAGAAAAAAATAGTATAAAAATAAAGCAGGGATTAGGGAAGCAAGTTTTTGCACTCATAAGTTGCTCTTAAAAATAAGAATTCTACATGAGGATGCCACAGTGGATAATCTCATAAACAAAGATACAAGAAGGTGGAATGTAAACAAAATATAAGAAGTTTTTCTCCGTTATAAAGTTGAAGTTATTTTAAGAATTCCTTTGGGCCCTAGTTTGCTAAATATAAATTGGTATGGGCGGAGCATAAAACAAGGGAATTCTCAGTCAAGAATGTATATGTAGTGGCATAAAGGCTTAGAAGATGCCAATAAATGGCGAAATGCTCAGATATAAGAGTGAATAGAAAATTTTGGCTAAAAATTTGGAACATGAAAGTTCCAAATAAGATCAAAACCTTTGCATGGTGAGCACATAAAAAAATTTTACCAACCCGGCAAAACCTCGCCAAAAGAAAGATAGTGGAAACTGATGTATGTAAAGTATGCAAGGAGTTGTTTGAAGATGTTATGTATACTCAATGCTTTGGCCCTTAGGCACAACGGGTATAGAGGGAATGCCCGAAAAGATTTGATTTTACATCTAACTTACAAAACAATTTTGATTTGCTTGCTTGAGAACTTTCAAGAAAAGCCCCAAAAGTCAACATAGAGCTATTTTTCATAATAGCATTGATGATTCGGAATAGAAGAAATTTCTTCATTCATAATAGGGAGCTCACTGATCCAAGAATTGTGGCTGAAGAGGCTCCAGTTTTGTTGCAAGACTACAGTAAAGTTTGGACAACCAAAATCAATGATAAGTAAAGAAGAGTGCTATACTGGCAGCTTCTTCTTGTGGGTGTTTTAAAACTTAATGTAGATGGAGTCTCATCTAATGAAATGCAAAAAGTCGGCATAGGAGCTGTATTCGATACAATACAGAAAATGTTATCATGGTAATGAGTAAAGTGGAGACGTGGATAGATGATGCGGATAATATTGAAGCCGTAGTAGCATTAAAAGGCATTTAAATGGTTTGTAATGTTAGTGTAAGGGACATGATTCTTGAAGGTGATTTTGTGTGTCGATAGATGCACTAAAATCTACATCGTCCAATTGCTTAAGAAAAAGGCTCTTTAGTTGATGAGATTAAAGAGTTGCTGAAGACTTTCAAAAGTTATGATGTGGTTCATGTAGGTACAGAAAGAAATACAGTAGCTTATAAGCTAACTCGGCACGTATAATTTATGAATGATATGGAGGTTTTATAGTACTATACTTATGATTTTATTATACAAAATATAATAGTTGATTTTATATTTTCCCCATAATAATACATTAATAATCTTTTCTATAAAAAAAAGTAATATATCGGCTGCGCCTTCAATGAGAGTGCCGTGTAAAATTGGTGGGACGCGAGAGTGTGTTCTGATGGGCCCGAAATTGCACATGGGGCATGGGGCATGTTGGACTTGGGCTTGACTCAAAATGTATGTGAAAATTTTGGGTCCACCTTTCGAATTCATAGAGAAATTTTTTTTATCTGCCTCGAAATCCGTGAAGATTCCAAATCGGGGGCTCAAACAAAAATCCTGAATTTTCGCACATGTGGTTCCACCGTAGGTGAAAGCTTGACAACTGTGGATGCACCCGAGCCTGAAATAGAAGATAAAACAATTCTCATAATATTTTATTTTCTTATTTAGTTTTCCGTGTTGACCGGATGCTTTGATTGCCAGCTTCGTCATTGGTGGGACCGTTCATTTGAAAATTTTCCAACCTTTATTTTAAAATGGAAGACTAGGTGGGAATGGGTTACAAAAAGCAGGAAGAAGAAGAAGAAAGCGATTGGGGACAAAATCCAATCACCCCCAACATCATCTTCAATTTTCCCGTTTCTTCTTTTTATTCTTTTGATTGTTAGAGGTCGACCCACATATGACAATGGATCATGTCAACACAAGAGCCCCGCCCCAACTGTTCCTACAAAATCTAGAATTGACAATGGGTCCTTTTTTTTTTTTTGCCCCATTTTCGGTAAAGGGGCCAATGGCTCTATTGAGCTTGAGATGGGCATAGACATTTTAGATTTTGACTCGTGTTAAATCCGGATTTTAGATGGATGCTCCGTCATGTCCCACTCCCACGCCAATATACTTCATATATCTTTTATAATTATTTTTTAACAACTCAATTGTATTAGATATTTAGATTTAACAAAAGATACTTTATCTAAGATATTAAGGAGTTTGAAGCTATGGGCATGTCACGATCTATTTGGATGGGTGTTAAAACTTAAAATCTATAGTAATTTAGGATGTTGTATTAAAAACAAAAAAGGTGGAACAGGTTTTAGGTTAAAGGTTAAATTTGGGAGGAGGGATTAAACCCGACCAGGCCAGTCCCCCCAGTCCCCCAATTCACTGGTGCCCTGACCAGCCCAGTGGCATTACAGAAATAAATGGAAGAATATAGTGGCAATGTCGCTGCAGAAACACCAAAGATTCCATCTCGCAGGACCGGCTAAGCTAAATGCAAAGTGCTCCTCACAAATTTGAAGCTATAAACACGCCCGCGGTCGCTTTAATGACCTAATCCGAACAAAACCCATAACGATTTCTTTGCTCTTCCTTTGTTTTTCCTCCCTTCCGTTATTGCGCAGATCACCATACACTCGCTCATTCATTTCTCAAGGCTCCTCGTTCTCGCTCTCGCTCTCGCTCTCTTGAATTCTCAAAGCGCGTCGGAATCTTCAAGGGACTTTTCAAAGAGAGAAGAGAAGCAAGAGGTTCGAGCTCTTCTTCTTTCTGATTCTTCTCGTTCTCGCAATTCCTGCAGTCGAACTAGATCACAGGCAGAGCACACGCGACGCAAATCGAAGCGTATCTGAGTTGATTTTCACTCTCTTTCTGCTCTGTCTGCTTTGAAAATGAGAGAAAAACAGAGAGGAAACGAAGATCAGAAGATCGTCTTATGCTGTGTCTAGTTCGATTTCTTCTTCTTCTTCTTCTTCTTTGTTTTGAGTTTTGTTTCATCTGCAATCGACACTGCACGGTTTTTCACATCTTTCTGCTCTAGCTTCCTTGAAAATGGAAAAAACATAGAGACGGAGGAAAGAAGATGAAGAAAATCGTCTCATGCTATGTCTAGTTCGTTTTCTTTCATCTGTAATCGACGCTACATGATTTTTCAGCTTCTTTCATGTCGATTCATGGAGCATGAGAGATCGTCATCCGGCGATCATCTTTCCTTGAGAAAGAAGATCGGGAATACCAGCTTATGCTGTTTCTTGTTCGATCTGCCGCTGTTTTGAGCTTTGTTGAATCTCTAATGGTAGTAATAATGATCTATTGATACTGTTTTAATCTTGTTTTTCTTCTTCTTCTTTGTACAGTGTCTTTCTCAATTCGTTCGGTGGCTGACAGATCAGAAACATAGGAGAAGGTGCGTACGTTAGCTAAAATTAGACAGTTACTGTGATTCCTTTAATTGGAGTTAAGATGTTGATTTTCGCTTGTTAAGATCCTTAATTTGAACGCTTGCCAAAGGTAAAACTCCCAAATTGTGAATATTAGTTACGGTTTCCCCTAAGAAATTTTCACTGCGTCGCTGTTTGAGCGATGATTAAACCTAGGCGCTACCTGAGATTGCCTTTTTGGCTCATGCAGGTACTTATTAGGGTCCATGCAGGTGGATATCCTGAGTTGCCTGTAGTGATTTGCAGTCGTTATGTTCTGGTCTGTAACGAAGTAATTACAGGGAAATGAATTGCTGAGACTCTGAGTACTGCTGTCCAGATGCGTCCATTGATTCAAGGATCAAATCATATACGAATTTGATCAGACTGATAGAAATGCAATAGAAATGCCCAATAAGCTGAGATGGCTAATTCGAGGAGCCTGTGGCACCATAACATGCCACATCTCATGATTGGGAGAGTGAAATGCTAGATCATAATTTATTAGCTATGAACCCTCGTGTCAACTTGGATAATAATAATGCTGATGATGATGATGACTTCGATGATGGAGTCCTTATCATGTGTAGGCAGTTGCATTGCAGCTAGTGAATGTCGAGGAAAATTTGGTACAGTAGGCCCACTTTTTATCAAAGGAAACTGTTGGATCACCACATCCTCTTGTGACTTGGGTCACTGTAGTTGAAGTGATGCTAGCAACTAGCAAAAGTGGGGCCACACTATTCAGAAATTATGGGGATCACACACTTTTGATAGGGATCAGTTGGAGCCTGTATCTGATCTGTCAAATGTGGAAGAGTTTCTCTCTAGTAGATTTGAAATTTAGGAAACATGGCAAGTTTGCAGTGCCTCTAGGCCCCCCTGAACTAAAACTAGCTTTGGTCTACCTAGAAACAGAACCAATGGACATTGCTATCCATTTGATGTAGGCCACATCAAATGGATTGTCAAATTATTATACACAGATATCCATTTCATGGCCTCGCATCTAGTACGACTAGGATATATAGTCATTACTGTTGTTGTTATTGCAATTTTCATTCTTATTGATATGCGACTGGATACAAAGATAAGTTATGATATACAATGACACATTTCTGTCAAAGGTGGGCTGTTGGATTGAAACCAAGATCATAGTGATGATCATTGTTGAATTGAAGTCATTTTCATAAGATGGTGATCTTACACTTTATCATGGAGTGTGCATCATGTGAATTTAACGGCGACTCACTAGCCCAGGTGTTGGAGAGTCAAATAATATTATCTTATCAATAACATCTAGTCGCAGATGCATGCATGTTGTATCTAAATATTAATGCATGTTTTTTCACATTCGTATATGTGTGTGTATTATACTTGGGAATATTCTCATATGAGCGGACTAACCCACTCATACTCAGCCCTACTGGTGGGCCCTGTCTGGGTTCCTTCATGTCGGTGCGGACAGGGAATTGAAAGGTTCTCATCCTGGATTTTGGTTAGGCAAAAAATCATCTCCATCAGATTATTCTAACTCTTGACGGCATTTCAGTGGTGGTAGAAAGAGCGGGGGAGGGAAGCGAAGAGGGTAGAGTGAAGAGTGTAGACTGTTCAAAGGTGGGATCAAGTGGGACCCATGAGCTGGACAGCATACAAACACTATGCTGTCTGCTCTATGGTAAAACTTTTGGTGCACACTCACACAAATACTGGAATTTGAAATGTGATCTTTGCTACGAATGAAAAGTCAATAGTTCTCAACTGGATGCCCATGTAATTTGAACATCCGTTTAGATTTTTTGGATTTGTTCAGGTACATCATAAGTTTGTTTTGATTATCCAGAGACACTGCCTTTCATATCTCTCTGCTAAAGATGCAATGGCCTAATGGCCCACCTGTTCCACCTATGAAATCCAATCCCCTCAGACTCAGTAACCTTCAAACTGAAAGAGCATTGGCCTATATTGATGTACATCATACTCTCTATTAGATGGTCAATCTATTACAGTAGTAACTTGATGGCATTGGCCTATATTGATGTACATCATACTCTCTATTAGATGGTCAATCTATTACAGTAGTAACTTGATGGCATTTTAGTCAGGTTGAAAATCTTCATTCATCAGTTTAGGCCTGAATCATTTTTCCTGCAAGTAATGGTTATAAAAAACCAAATGAGGATGCCTGCCAGTGCCATGTGGCTCAATGAACCGATCACTGTTTCATGTTTGTGTTGGTAATGTCCAAACCAACCAAAATGCATAATTCATGTTCATTAAATGTATAGGCCGGTTGTGGTTATCTGTGACTGTCCATTTACAGTGAAGCAAACCACCAAAATGCATACGTCTTAAGTTCTTTATTAATGAGACTACTGCAATAATACATTCTCTTTATATATTTTATTACATATCACCAGGTAATCAAGATCATAATTGGCCGATTATAAGGTTTCCATTCTATCATAAAAGATTGTGATATTTTACACCCTTGACAGAGTCTACATATCCTAAGAGGAAAACCTACGTCTATTATATATGATTGGTGTTACTCATTGCTATTTATATAATTGTAATTTATGTCTTAGGTATTTATACAATTTTGATTACATCTTACATTTTTAAGACATAAAAGTTGTGGTAATATGTACTTCACCTATACAGATATTGGTCGTGCATGTTGTCCGTGATAATGGCATCTTCAATGATAATGTATCTTGGTGTATCGTCATGCATTTTGTTGGTGCTTTGTCCTAATCGCTCTGTCTGAACCTTAAAGAATAACAAGGTTTATATTATAAATCCAAAAGTGCTTTTGCTGGTTTGGAAAATTTGACAACATTTCACTGCTAAAATGTGCATAACTTGAATCATCTTAGGTGTTTGGATCGGCTTTTCCATCCTTCTAGAACTGAGAAACTGAGAGTGCAAGTGACTAGTTCCGTATTTCTATGTTTTTATCTTCTAAAAAGACATTATTGTTTTCAGATCTTCCTGGTGGTGGCTTAATCTTAGAGGGAAGCACCTTTAAGAAAGGTTCAAAGCCAAAGCAGAATCAACAGAGATGAAGAAACACAGATTAAGGGGATGGTTTTCATCCTTCTTTGGGAGTCACATGAACTCTGAATTGCTGGAACAGGATAAAAAAGGTGACAATTTCGTACAAATCTTTTTAACAATCTTGGTGCCTTTACTTTTATGGAATTAGATAAAATAATGAAAGAAACCTATCCTATGGCATGTCCTGTCTTCTTCTAAACTTTAGACTGGCTTTGATGGAAATCCCAGATCTTTCTTCATTATTCTGTAAAATCCTTAAATTTAGTTCTTTTGTTAATCCTGTGTCAAGACCACAAGATGACACCCAGAATTATGGAACATTAATTAAAAAAAAAATTTCCCCATGGATGGAACCTAATTAAAAGCAAGCAATCAGAATGTCAGATACATCAGGTTTTAGTTGATTGCTCTTCTTCCAAATATCATATTTAATTTACTTCATATCTCTTGACATTCTCAAATTTTGTGAGGTTTAGAAAAAAAATTCATGCAATTTCCGATTGTAAATTGGAGTCACTTATAGCAATATTTTAATCAGTTTGTTACTTTCACATTCTATTCATCTTGGTGAATATGCTAGAAAAATAAAATGTGGATCTCTTGATGCCTCTTTAGGGTGCATTTGTGCAGTGAGAAGATTCTATTCTCCGTAGATTTCCATTTCTGTGGGAGAAAGGAATCTTGAATTCTGACCTCTCATGAAGGAAATTGAAATCCTCTATCTTGAGGAAAATAAATTCATTTTTCTATTCTTCCGTGAGGAGAATGTGTCACACCAATTGACTGAAAAGGGTCTGCACATAAAATTATAAGAGTTTTCCTCTCGTCCCACTGCCACACCAAGAATTCCTTACTACAATACCTAGCTACCATCTTCCCTTTTGTCTTTGTAGATGGAGATGTAGTAGTGCCTTTGTTCTTGTGGTTGGAGGCTGGCCATGTTTGTTATTTGTCTTCATATTGATTGTAACTGTCCCTCTACAGCTCTTTCGTTGCTAATAAAACATTATCTTACCTTCCAAAAAATAGCAATGATGATAACAATAAAAGGGTTTCTGTTCCATTCATCGCAGAAATCGAGAAGAATATGGACAAGATTTTGAAGCTGATCACTGAAGAAAAGGTAGGGAATTCATTCCAGGTCACAACTGAAGCTCCTGAACTGGCTGCTTTTGTTGACGACTTCTACAGACGATACACGACCCTTTATGAGTGTTATGATAATCTGACTGGGGAGCTAAGAAAGAAAACACATCACAGAGACAAAGCTGATGGAAGCTCTTCATCTAGCTCCAGTTCAGACTCAGAATCAGAACACATTTCTATGAATAAGGACAAAAATGGTGAACACAGGAGAGATGAAGCTGGTGAACAGATGATTTCTGCATCAGAAACCCAGACTCTGCTGGAGCAGATTACAAGTGAGAGAGAGAGCAAAAAGCTATTGCAGGCTGAGAATGTGGGCTTGAAGCAAGAACTTGACACTGCAAACCAACATGTGGCTGATCTGAAGCAAAGATTAGGTTCTATTGATGAAGAGAAGGATTCTTTGATGCTGCAAAAACAGAAAGCTGAGGAAATAGAACAACTCAGAACTGAATATGAACAATTGAAAGAAGATAATTCAAAATTGCATGTTAAGTATGGAGACTTGAAGCTTCATGCGGATGCTGCAATTGACCAGCTAGCTGATCTGAAGCAGCAATTGACTCTTGTGAATGAAGAAAAGAATGCTTTGGTTTCGGAGGCATCAATGGGTTTGATCGCAATGCAAGAAGCGCAGAAGAACATAAAAAATCTTGGAAATGAAGCTGAATTATTACAAGATAGTAATTCAAAATTGTTGAGTGAGAATGAAGGTCTTAAGCTAGAACTAGAATCAGTGAACCTGGAAGTGACCAACCTAAACCAGATATTACAAGCTACAAGCACAGAGAAGAATGCATTGGCATTGGAAAATTTGGAGATTCGGAGAGAACTGCAGAAGGCAGAGAAAACCATAGAGGAATATGGTACTGAAATGAAACTGTTTAAAGAGCAGCTTTCAGAATTTCAGGTTGAGAATGGCAATCTGAAGTTAAAGACAGAAGCTGCAATTCTGGAAGTGTCTGAGCTGAAACTGCTACTGAAAGATTCAAAAAGTGAGAATGATGCTTTAACAGCTCAGAATTCGGCACTTCTGAGCAAAGTACGAGAGGAAGAGAAAATCATCGAGGAATGCAAAATTAAAGCAGAGGAATTGAAAGGTGAAAATTCCAAGCTAGAGGCCCACAGTGAGGATTTAAAGCATGAACTGGAAGTTGTGAATCAGCATATGGCTGATCTAAAGCAGACACTGCAACAGACAGAGGGACAGAAGGATGCACTGGCTGTGGAAATGGAGAATAATATGGAAAAACTAAAAAAAGAACTGCATGTTGTTCGAACTGGCTTGCAAGATCAGGTCTATGATTTGGAGGGAAGATTGGAAGAGAAAAGAGATGAAGTTTCCACTTTTCAGAAGAAACTTGAAGATGCCAAGAGTGAAGCATCTGGTCAGAACAGGGCTCTAACATTACGTTTAAGTGAAATGGAACAAGAGCTGGATGTACTACGCATCCAGAAAAGTGAATTGGAAGATCAATTTGAAAGAAAAAGCAATGAAGCTCAGGAAATCCTGAACCAGATGGGCAAATTGAATAATGAGTTTACTAGCAAGATGTTGGGACAACAGAAAATGTTGAGTGAAACAGAGAACCGTTTAGGCAAGTTAGATGAGAATTATAAGCAACTTGAGAATCAGTTCCATGCCACATGTGAGAAGCTCATGATCGCAGAAAATAAAATAAAAGAAATGGAAGAGAAAAACCAACAGGCAATATCTCAAGTGAATGATCTGCAAGTGGAGCTGGATTTATTACGTGCCCAGAAAAGTGAACTCGAATGTCACATTGAAAGAAAAAACAATGAAGCCTCGGAGAACCAGATTCAGATGGAGAAGTTGAATCATGAGGTAACTGCCAAGGTATTAGATTACCAGCGAATTCTGAAAGAGAAAGAAGACAGTTTGGACGAGTTACATGCAAATTACAAACAACTTGAAGATCGATTTGAAGAATCATTTGAGAAGCTTCAGAATGCAGAAAAGAATATTTTAGAAATGACTGAAGAAAGCCAACGGACGGAAGCAGAGGTGAATGATCTGCGCAACCTGATAAGCACTCTGGAAGATCAGATTGAAAGGAAAAACAAGGAAGCTTCAGAAACCATGGTTCAGATGGAGAAGTTGAATCACGAGGTAACTGCCAAGGTATTAGATTACCAGAGAATTCTGAAAGAGAAAGAAGACAGTTTTGACGAGTTACATGCAAATTACAAACAACTTGAAGATCGATTTGAGGAATCCTGTGAGAAGCTTCAGAATGCAGAAAAGAATATTTTAGAAATGACAGAAGAAAGCCGACGGACAGAAGCAGAGGTGCATGATCTGCGCAACCAGAAAAGCACTCTGGAAGATCAGATTGAAAGGAAAAACAAGGAAGCTTCCGAAACCATGGTTCAGATGGAGAAGTTGAATCACGAGGTAACTGCCAAGGTATTAGATTACCAGAGAATTCTGAAAGAGAAAGAAAGTTTTGACGAGTTACATGCAAATTACAAACAACTTGAAGATCGATTTGAGGAATCCTGTGAGAAGCTTCGGAATGCAGAAAAGAATATTTTAGAAATGACAGAAGAAAGCCGACGGACAGAAGCAGAGGTCCATGATCTGCGCAACCAGAAAAGCACTCTAGAAGATCAGATTGACAGGAAAAACAAGGAAGCTTCAGAAACCAGGATTCAGATGGAGGAGTTGAATCACGAGGTAACTGCCAAGGTATTAGATTACCAGAGAATTCTGAAAGAGAAAGAAGACAGTTTTGATGAGTTACATGCAAATTTCAAACAACTTGAAGATCGATTTAAGGAATTGTTTGAGAAGCTTCAGAATGCAGAAAAGAATGTTTTAGAAATGACAGAAGAATGCCAACGGACAGAAGCAGAGGCGCATGATCTGCGCAACCACAAAAGCACTCTGGAAGATCAGATTGAAAGGAAAAACAAGGAGGCTTCAGAAACCATGGTTCAGATGGACACATTGAACAATGAGTTAGCTGGCAAGATTTCAGACCTGCAAGGAATGCTAGAGTACCAAGAACATAAATTCAATGAGTTACACACTAGTTTTACCCTGCTTAATGATCAAATTCAGGTGTCCCGTGAAAAGCTTCATATTACAGAAAAGCAGCTTGAGGAAAAAGTAGAGGAGAACCTGAAGATGGTTGAATCTAAAGATGATATAATTAGGCAGATGCAAAGGGTGAGTGAAGAGTGTGAGAAAGAGGTGGCGACTGCAGGAGAAGAAATTGTTAGGTTGAGTGTGGAAGTGAGCAAATTGAAGGAGAATCTCAAAGAACTGAGAGAGAAGCTTGATCTCGTTGAAAGTGAAAAAAGAGAAATGTCTAAAGAGAAAGAGGACAAGATTGGAATGCTAAAGAAGTTTGAAGCAGAGCAGAAGGAAGAGATTGCAAGACTCGAAGTTCAGTTGTGCCTGTCAAATAGGAAGCTTCAAGTCACAGAAACCGAATTCAAGGAGACGGAAGAAAACTACCAGAAGATGCAGCAGAAGTCACATGATGATTACGAACTACTCAAAGTTCACACCATGAAAACATCACAAAAGGCAGGTCTCTTGGAAAAGGAGATCTCAGAAATCAAACAAGTCGCCGAATCTGCAATGAAAAGTATCAACGGTGGGCTTTGCGAGCTGGAGCTGATGGTCCAGAAATTTGAAGGAAAGCATGATAACATAGTCGGCCGGTTGTCAAATTGGTCGAATGAGCTTCAAACTATGAAACATCAGTTTGCTGCAGTAATCAATGAGAACGAAAAGTTGGAGGATGTGGTAAATGGTCTAAAATATAATCTAAAGGAGAAGGAACGGCTGGTAGTGATGCTAAACGACCAGGTCATGGCTCTAGAAGTGAAGGTTGGAGAGAAAGATGAAGAGAAGGGAAAGCTTTTGGAAAGGGTTCTTGGCTTCGATAAGAAGATGGGGGAATTGGAGAAGAGCATGGAGGAAAAGGAAGCAAAGATTATCGGGCGAGAGGAGGAGAAGAGGGAGGCCATTAGGCAGCTGTGCTTGCGGATCGACTACCATCGTGAAAACCAGAATCACCTCCGGCAGTTGCTCTTGGCAATGCACAATAGGAATCGGCAGCTGACATCATGAGTTTCTTACTCTTGGCATCCTTGAAGAGTCGCGAATAAAAACATCTTTCATTTGTTCATTTGTTCATTTTTGAGCTGTAACCGTAAGAGATTTGTGTTGGTTTTAACATTCATGAGTTTTCAACAATAAGCCAACCAGGTAGTACTGCTGTTATTCTGTACTTGGTTTTATTTTTATAGATTGCTGTAACGGTACAAAAATGAAAGTGAGCCTTTGCTTTCAGTGTGCTGAAGCTACAAATTGTCAGCGCATTCATTACAGTCTTTGACTCATCTAGGAATAGGGTGGATATTAAGGTGGTGGCATGAGGTTTGTTTTTTTAGCTCGTCAGGGGAAATCACGAAGTACTGAGAGAAGATGGCATTGGTGTTATAACTTAAGCCCAGGCTACGGCGATTTTCATCCCGGCGCCCAGCACCTCGTTCATTCAAGGGCACAGGTTATTTTTTCCCTTTTTCCTTTTATTGCTATATTAAAATTATTTTTCAGAAGTTGCTTGTGTGTTTGTGGGATAGAGTAAAATATAGTAAATTAAATTCAAAATAAAAAAAGAATCATATATGATGGGGTTATGATGACTTTTTTGTTTTTAGTTGTTTGATTTGAAATCTTTTTGACTTTTTATATAAAAATTAGTGAGTTTTTTTAATAATTTAGTGATAATTCTTCGACTTTTTTTTTATATATAGGAGGAAAAATTAAATTTTTTTGAAGCAGAAGAAAATCTTTGAATTTTTTTGAAAAAGGAGGAAAATCTTAATTTCAAAAATTTTATTTTACTCTACTCTTTACCGCAAACAAGCAAGCAATTTGAGAAAGATTAACATAGAATTATTTTGTACAGTAAAGGTCAATTCCATGACATGGTAAAACAAGGTAAAATAAGATGAGATAAAATATGCGGTGCAGTAAAAGTAGAGACACGGAGTGCTAAAAAGCGGCTTTTTTTGCATTGACTTATACTTCACACTTTAATAACATGCTTTCTAAAGGTTAAGGAAAAGTCGCTTCTGGTAAGTGTGAAGTAAAATAAATAGCGGCTAGACTGAACTTTATACACACCACGTCCTCATCCAAATATGATGGGAGGGAGAATATGAGAATGTCACATCAGGGCTGGACTTGACACTACCTTTACTATCTATACGAGTACAAGTGGGCAACCAAACAGCACTTTAAAATTATTCTGGATGTACTCTCTCATTATTGATTGAGAGGGGAATAAGTGAAGTAGATCAACATGCTTTGAACCTCATAAAAAGATATAGATTGTCCTATGGTTATTTGCAATGAATCTGGATTAGCGCTAGCAGTGTTATGGCCTGCAAAAGGGTGTCGTGGATTTTCAATCCCCTTTATTAAAAATGGAGGACCTGCTGAATTGGAGGCAGGAACGAAAAGAGTCCTGCATGGTGCGACCCCCTAGGAGACTGGAAAGCTACTGGAGAAGACAACTCATGTAATTTCATACCATTGGAAGGGGATATCACAATTCTTCTCGAATTTACATAGGAAAAAGTGATATTGAAATTGATCCAAAGGGTGAAAGTGAAAACCGTATGGACTCAAGAAATTAGACACAACCACCACCTTCTCTGGCAAATAGTTTCAACCTCTACCAAAGTGAAACATTTATATATGTATTATTCATTTCCACCCTCTCCATTTAAAGCATTGTTCACCTGTCGACCCCTCCTGTGTCCTCTGTCCATCTGTTTCCACTTTCCACCTTTTTCAACCCTTCCACCTTAGTAAATGATAGTATTCATCTTGCAGTCCCAAGCCAGTGACTAAGAAACATCATCATCCACTTTTATCCCCAAACCACTTTGATTGGTGAGCTTGTGCTCCGCAATATAGTGGAAAGCAGTTAACCGTGCAAGATTAGTGCTCTTTGGAAATTACAAACACCTTGTACATGTTGGTATCCTAGATTAATCATCCACCAAAGGCAGAGAAAAATAGACGATCAGAGGAAAAACAGAAAAAAAAAAAAAAAAGGCAAACCATCTTACAACCAATGCATATGATCGTGCGGATGAAAAATAGCAAATGAGGAAGATTTTTGGAATATGACTAGTCCACAAGAGTTGACCCACCTACGGTGCCACATGCTCTCTTCTTTCTTCACAGTCATTATTGTCAAAACGTTGCCATTTTTTAATGCCAAACTAAAACACAAGAAGGAAATACCAGCACAGCTGCATGAAACAAGCGAACGTAAACCACATAAAACAATCTTAAACAGACAATCTGATAACCATTATCAGCAATTTATGAAAGTGAGCACAAATTCACCTGTTGCCTTCGTTACACATTCTTATTAAATGAGGTGAAAATCAACTGGGTTTCTGCCACTGATTAGGGAAAGACTGCATGGGATATCAACATGGGCTAGAATGTTTTCCATTCTCCAATCCCTTTACCTAAGCTATCTTCCGCCAACAAAAATCACATTTAAGTTCCTCTCCCGAGTAGGCTTTAATCTGATATTCTCATCTCCACCCCAAGAACATCCTTCGCCACCTCATAGGTCACAAATGCAATCGCAATGGATGGCACAACCTGAACAAATGAGCATCACACATCATTAATGATTCAAATAGACCAGTAAATACATATTATGGAAAAAAAATTGCAGGTTCAGCATTGTCCAGAAACATCCTAAATAGCATACAGATAGTCCTTATTTTTATTGGTACGATATATTTTGCATGAATTAAAAAAAAAGATGGATACAGTTTGGTAGGTGAAACATTGCAGCCACCCCACTTCTTCCAAATATAACAATTCCTTTCAAAATGGGCCAAATATCACAATGTTGAAGCATTTAGTTTAAAAGATTTAAGATGCCATCTGGCAGGTCTAAAAATGAGATCTATTTGACATAAAACTGACTAAAACAGATGTTTGAGTGCTTCGGACTGGTTGGGAAAGTCTATCTATCTTTCTTATTGAATTAGGATTAAAATCACTTTCCTTTTTCCTGAAACTTTGCCATCATAACTTTTACCGTATGACAATGTTGCCAATACTACTTTTACTATATAACAAGTTTTGATTTTTATTGAATTACACATTCAAAGTGGCTTACCAAACTGTCTATTTGTCTAACATGAGAGTTTCCAAACAGGCCTCAGACAAACCAACTCCAACTTTCCACTTGGGATGGCAATGGGTTGGGTAAAATGGAGGACCAGACCTGACCCGCCCCTATCAAGGGGAGGGATTAGTACTTAGTAGCAGTTTTGTCCACTTTGAGCAGCATATGAGTTTCTACATTTCCACCTAAGTTGGGCTCAGGTTTTGGCTGCCCCAACCAGCTCCACCATGTTAATGGCCACATTTATTAATGGAATAGTATATAATAAAATCTGAATAGTCCAACAAGTGGGCCTAACACCACACCCCACCCCCACAAACCAAACAAAAACAAACCAAAAAAAAAAAAAAACAACAGCAACATTAACCTCAGACCTTCACACCTGTTAAACCCCGCTGTGAATGAGCACCCAACCCAAAATTGGTACTCGTCCCAACTTGCATGGAGATCCTTCAATTAATCATGCAAACTTTGGCACCCAACGTACAGATATTGGCTGTCAAAAAATTGCTAAACTCTCTTTCTAACTTACTAAAACAAGTTTACATAAAATATTGTAATAAAAAAAAAAAGGGCGGCCCAGTGCATGAGGCTCCCGCATAGCGGGGTTTGGGGAGGGCAAGATGTACGCAGCCTTACCTTCATGTTTGAAGAGGCTGTTTCCGTGACTTGAACCCGCGTCCTCCAGGACGCTACCGGTAAGCCTTTACCGTTGGGCCAAGCCGCCCTTCACATAAAATATTGTAATGCTGATATAAAAATGTCAGAGGTGATAATGACAGACCTTCACTGAATTAGGAACCAATCCTTTGTACAATGCTCCAAAACCTTCATTTCTGACAGTTTTTCTGAATGCATCAACCATGCCAGTATATTCCATTGGCGCTTTGCCCCTGCCATCACCTGTCAAGATAGAGGATGCATCCTTCCAGCCCACCATTTGCATCCTTCTTCGAACCACATCAAGGGGGTAAGCTACAGTCTGGCCGACGGTCCCTGCAGCAGCCCCACATGCCAGCCTTGTGGCCACACCCAGCTCATTGTCTTCAACCAGTCCAAGTGGTTTGGTCTTGATTAACCAATCTTTTAGAGATTCATACACAGCAAAATTGAGGCCGACGTAAGGAATCTGCCACCCCAGATTATTATTTTAGATGGTAACTTAAATTTATTAAACAAAGATATATATATATAGAGAGAGAGAGAGAGAGAGAGAGAGAGAGAGAGAGAGAGAGAGAGAGTCATACACAAAGCAGATTGACCAACACTATTTTTGGCTGATCAATCCACTATCCTCATTCACCTCCCATATAATATGCCAAAACGAAAACTTCCATTCTATGCCCAACCATGAGTTTCATCCACCAGGTCTGCTAATCTCCTTGAGAATAAGCAACATACAATAGCCCATTGAACAGAACAAATAAACAACTCTCCACAAATCACCCACTGCCCCCAACTTCAGAAGTTCATGGAAACCCACCACCACAGCGAAAACATCCACATCATATGAACTACAACCAACAGGCCCAGAATAATTCCAAATAAACTGTAGGCCCCGATAAAATCTCATGCAATAAGTTAGGAATTCAATGGGTAAATGTCAGAGCAGCAAACAATGATACTAATTGCACAGTGATTAGCACACCCAGGCAAGAGGAACATGTCTCACAGTATGAAATCATTTTTCTACTAAGTAACTGCCATGCGACCAATCATTGATATGAATCCTGCCCTATTTTCTCCTGGTGGAATTAGAGTACACTTCAAAGGACTCAATGAGTTCTATTGGTAAATGAATGAGCATCAGAGACGAGAAGCTGCAAGGAGAGAAAAATGAAAGCTGGCCCATGTCCTCATTAAGAGGTTTTGGTTAAAATCAGGACTATTGCCGCTCATGTATTTTCTCGAACCAAAAAAGAAAAACAACTGTTGGACATTTTATGCTGAACTGTTACGAAAATGTGTCTGTATGCATAGTTGTCAAATCGCGAATCGTATTGCGAATTGTTCAAGAGGTTGAATCAAATCGAATCGTGAATTGTAGCATAGTTTCTACTTTTCTTAATATATAGATAAGAAAATTCTAAAATAATATTAAAAAAATAGGAAAGATTATAGAAGTCCACAATCTATCTATTTTTCATTTATATCAACATCAATGCATGACAAATATGAGCTTCTTCACAGTTTTGAAAATCGGAATCGTATCATAAATTGTTCTATGCCCATGAATTGAATTGAATCCTGACACGTATTGTGAATCGTAGGATTCTTTCATTTTTCTAATAAAAATGAACAATAGCTAAAAATTAGAAGAAAAAAAAATTCATTCATATGAATACCTATCCAAAAAATTCAAACCATGAACCGTATACATGGTTGGACATTTTATGAAGACAATAAGATATCTTTTGAAATTAAGAAAGTTTTCATGAAGGAAAAAAAAATGTTTAAAAGAAAGATATAGATAAGCACAAAATGTATAGTCTAACACTTTAATTAAATCCATGTTCTTTATTCATGCCTCAAACCTCCCCAAAGAGGCGAAAATTCTTAAGAGGTTTAGTTAACAACTAAATAAACTTTTAAAAGTTAAATTGCTAAAAGAAAAAAAGATAAATGAAGGAAAAAGGTAAAAGATTGTTACTATTAAACTAAATAAACTTCTAAAATTAAAAATGCTAAAAGAAAGAAAGAATAATTAAGGAAAAAGGTAAAAGATTGTTAGTATCAACTTATTAGTTGTATCTATTCTCAGTCAGCTGAATCGCTTGAATTGTAAGATTCGATGAAATGAATATCGAATCGTAAGATTCACATTGAATCCTAGGATTCACCTTAAAATGGGATTCATTGAAAGATACGAACCGTTTTCCTTAAGATTCGGGATATTAATCGGGATTCGGGATACAAATTGTAGGATTTTGATAACTAAGTCAAAATGGTATGCACATATTGGATGTTGAATAACTGACACTGATGACGATGGTGTGTATGACATGGATATAGCACAGGAATTGGGGAACTTTTTTCTAAGTACAAGCGACAAAATTTGCTATCCATCTATTACCTTGATTACATAAGAAAGTTTAGACAACAAAGAATCCATCATACTGCTGATTGCTGGAACTGTATCACACGACAATGAATGCAGCAAAAGGCTGTCAATGGGCTTAAATCTGGCCTGGAGCTAACCTGGATCCAAATTCATTCAGGCAGGCTTGGACATGCATTTTAGTCCAACAGGCTGGACCTGGATCCATGTTTAGGGTACGAAACCCTAACAGACCAAATTTGAGCCTATTCTCATTAGCTCATTGGATTATTATGGGACAGCTTATGTTTTATATGTATATATATGTAGAGGAGTCTTCATGTGCATGTCCCTCACCATTTTGGTGAGAGACACTTCCTTTTTTGGACTTTTCAAGCTTAAAAAGGTGTGAAGTTTTGTCCTCTTGCATATTAATACTTTCCAAAAAAGGAGTGTCCCTCACTAAAATGGTGAGGGACACATGCATATGAATATTCTCCATATATGTATATAACATATGTATACCACATAAAATAATGTTAACATAAAACTAATACACCATATAGAAAAGGATTATTAGGATTCTTTTATAGTTTTTCATAAACACATACTCAGGTCCTAAAGTTTAAATTGAAGTCCAAACATATTAATGGGCGGCAGACTAAGGCCTGTCCATTTCTCAAATGGACAGACTCTGATCTAAGCTCCAGGCAAAGGCTTTGACTCTTCTATTATAAGCAGGCACAGGCGCGGAGTGATTCTGCTGAAAATCTGGCCTGTTAATAGCTTCAATGCAACATCGGATATCAGCATCAGTGTCAGTTATGACGTCATAACAGCGTATTCAAGCCTCTGGATATTACAAGATAAAATATCCATGCAGGGAGCCACAGATTGATAATAAGAATGACCCTTAGAGAAGCACCTTATCATGGAGGGAAAAGATTTTTTACATGGATAACAGGCCCCACCTTTTATGAACAAGAGCAATTTGACAGTGCTCACCACAGGTGCTGCTCCTGCCCATCACCTTGTTCTGGG
This sequence comes from Sextonia rubra, assembly GCA_037013555.1. Lineage (NCBI taxonomy): Eukaryota > Viridiplantae > Streptophyta > Magnoliopsida > Laurales > Lauraceae > Sextonia > Sextonia rubra. The sequence continues at coordinate 47,693,136 of JASUAD010000001.1, forward strand.
GATTTTTAACAGCCTAAGACGAGCTTGCAAATACATGGATGATTGAACAACATTTGATAGAACATAGCATTTTTTAAGCTCAAGACAAAAAAAAAAAAAATGTGCTACAGCGGGAAGCAAGCATTAGCAATCCAAGGTAGACCTTTCCATTGAACATTTGATTAAATTCGAATGTGATACACTACACATGTAAAGGTGTTCAGCAGTGGGAAAGCCATCAGAATCCAAGTTAACCTCTGTAACCAGGTCAAGACAAAAAGGCATAGAACTATTCATGAACATTCACACTATCACTTGGTTCACAATGGTGAAAAGACAGTAGAATATTGAAGAGAAATGAAGCCCAATACATGGCACTATCACTTGGTTCACAATGGTGAAAAGACAGTAGAATATTGAAGAGAAATGAAGCCCAATACATGGAAAGGCAGCCTAAAAGAACCATCATGCCAATGGAAATGGAAGACTCTACTTACAACTCCAATGACAGAAGGAAGCCAGCCTTTATACAGGGCCCGAGGGCCCTCTTGCCTCAAAACAGTTGATAGTGCATGAAACATTCCTCTATACTGGTAAGGGGATTTCTCTGTCTGCACAATAAGGAAAAATTGAAAGCAAAATAAAAGACTTGCATACAAGTAGAACTGCAACCAGAACAAAACCACCAAAATAAATCTCTAAAAGGATATTCAAGATGATACCTGCACGGTTAGCCTGCCTCGAACCATGTCCATGGGATAAGTTGCAGACATAGCTATGATTCCAGCACAAGCTCCAGCTGCAAGCCGCAAAAGTGGACTCAACTGAGCATCCTCTGTAAAAGGTTAAGGAAAATTAGATCAAAATCAGTCTTGTAAAGTTGCCTAAGTACACTATCGTATGATTCGAAATTTCTATTCATAAAAGCTGTCAATATCAAACAACCTATCCAACTAAGAACCAACTCCATCAGGCCATGGCCCAAGAAGGTTATTCATAGCATCTCAGTCTGAGCATATACACATAAAGGATAAAGCAAGCCACATAAGCACCCCACACTGACACTCATTCAGGCTATACCCACCATCATGATTTACATGGGATCTCACTTTTCACTGTCACATGCTTGCCCATGTGGCTTTATTGAGGGTCATGGACTTCGTCATAAAATTGTGGACGTGAGGCCCAATGTACTTTCAGACTGTCCCTAACATGGTGCAGGCCTGACCTATATGAAGTAAAGGGGGGACAGATAGGGTTACATGTGGATCAGGGGCGGACCAAAAAAGGCCCAATCAATGTAGCCCTCAATTTAGAGGCATTTAAGTTTTAACTTTCAGTGAAGTGCATTTTTCAATTAGAGACCAAGGAACTATCTTAGCTTTGATGAGTTTATGAGTGTCAAAATTGGGATGAGTGCCGTGGAAGTAAGAATCTACCCTTTGTAGGCCCTATTATGTTTCCTTTTTTTTTTTTGAAGGTTCTTTAAAAATTTTCAGATGATTCAAATAAGCTGAGCAAGGAACTGTTTGGGCTGAAAAAGAGTATGGCTTGGAGTACATGGGCGTCCTAATGGGTCAGGTCAACTGGACCGTGAAACTGGGTCTACTTGGGAGAGTCGAGGCTCTCAAACAACCCTTAAAGTGGTCTAAGTTAGGTCATCATCCCATTCACACGGCCCGTCAGCCTCCTAATTGAGGGATGGAAATTGCACTAAGCCTGTCACAATTGATCAAAATCAATGGGTTGATGACTCATCTCGGCCAGTCACGCCATTGTTGTTTGGGAGAAGGGAATGCTTCAGAGGATTTCTTGCAGCTCGTATCTCTAAAAGCATTTTCCATCTTTAAAGGCCATTGGTTACCTAGGTTGGGAGGGTAGTCTTGCCCTCTTTGGTGGAGGGAGTTGACTCCAGTAGGAAAATGCATAATCCGGTAAGCTCACCAGTGGGAGATGGTGGCTGGATGGGGATCAGAGGGTTCTCTGTGTGCAAGTCATAAGCCTAGTAGTGCCCAGCAATATGCAGGTGGAGTCAAAGTCTGATGACAGAATATGAATCCTGACTAGGGCAGTCAATGGGCCAGACTCATGCAAGACACACCTGGACCTAAGTCCGAGTGTGATAAGAATTGAACAGTCAAGGCCTGGATCAGGGTCCAGGTCTAGGTCCAACAAAGACCCAAATCTTAGATCCAAGCCTACTTAATAAGTAACATTAGATGCTCAACGTTGCCCATTAAAGGCCCACATCCAGATAAGGTGTGATCTCATTGAAGCTCTGCTTTAGTCAATGAGGGTTTTTTTTTAATACCATTTAAATTTATTATATACATTTTTTGTAAATATGACATATGCATAGACTATGTTCTGCTAAGAGGTGCCTCTCGAGGATTGCGTGAGAAGTGGAACTTTAAGCCCCTTGTGGGACCCACTCAGATGAATGCCAAATATCGCAAGAAAACTCAATCAAATCATCACAACCATTGATTTAGGGGCCTTAAAACTTTAACGGTTTCTTAAGTTACGTCTTGTTATAAAATTTACTCCAATGGTAAGAATAATTCATATTAATGTCAAATTCGGGTGCACGGCAATTCATGGGGTTTAGTGAGAGTGTAGGGTTGGATTTATCATGGGGGTTGCAAATGTTGGTAAAAAAAGGGTCGCATGTGTTGGTAAAAATGGGCCACATGTGCTAGTAAAAAAGTTACCTACCATGCAATCTTATCAAATTCGGGTGGGTGGCAATTCATGGGGTTTAGTGAGGGTGACGGCTGGGAGAGTAGGTTGTCAATTTGGCCCTTTCACAAGGGAGCCCCGCCCAGCCCACCAAAGGCCGCAAAAGCAAGGGCTTATTTTTTTGTCTTCAAGCCAGAGGGTACGATAGTGCCTAATTTTGAAAAGCCTGCAACCTTAAAGGTTGAGTTGGGGCTTGATCTAACTTGGCCTGGACCTATCCGGCCCGACCCGGCACGTTGTATATTAATATATCATTATCAACAGCCAAGCCTTGTCCGAACTATGTTGGGGCCAGTTACATGAATTGTTTCTCCATTCTGATTGAGCCAAATCCTTAAACAAGTTGCACTTCTTCAGATCTATTTTCATTATCTCCATCTGTGTCCTTTTTAGTCTGCCCCTTCCCTCAGTAGGCAATCAACCTAAATAGCTAAACTCCTTATCAATGTCATTGCCCGCAAACATTGGACATGCCTAAACCATCTCAAATAGGTTTATCTAATGTTATCTCATATTGATACCACCCTAAATGCTCTTAAAAGTCGCAAGTGCTCATTTCTAATTTTATCCTTCCTAATTTTGCCACACATCAAACTTCAATATTCTCATCCGTACTACATCCATTGTATGTATATGTTACTTCTTGATTGGTCAACATTATGATCCATATATCATAGCTGGTCTAACCGTTATCCTGTAAGATTCTTCCTTCAATCTTATTGACATTTGTTGATCACAAAGCACCCTCGAAGAAACTCTCTACTTCAACCATTCCACTTTTATTCTATACTTGACATCTTCATCAATCTCCCCATCCTCACTAATTATTGAGCCAAAGTAATGAAAAGAATCTCTTTGTGTTATCTACTGGGCTTCAATATTTACAATAGTTCCAGCTCTTTGTATAAGCTCACTGATATTACAATCCATATATTGTCTTCGTACGGCTTATTTTAAAGCATTTGGATTCTAAAGCTTACCATTATCTCTCAAGTTTTGCATTCGCACCTTCTATTGATTCATCCACAAATACTATATCATATGCAAACAACATACACTAAGGAACCTCTTCTTGAATATGAGCACATGCATAATCAATGCAAAGAAATAAGAACTTATGGCTGACCCCTAATACAAATCTATGACCATTGGGAACTCACCCATCTCTCCACAGGTAGTTCTGACACTTGTTACCACTTGTTTATACATGTTTTTAATAATTTCAACATAATATCTTAGAAGATTCTTTTACATACATAAATATATATATGAGGAATATTAGTATGCATCTTTCTCTCACCATAGGGTGAGGGATGCTTACATGACTTTCTCTATTTGTACTTGAGCATTTCTCTTTTTCATATAACTTTTTTTCCTTTTTCATATTAATATATCCAAATATAGAAGTGTCCCTCACCCTATGGTAAGGGAATTGATGCATACTAATATTCTCTTATATATATGTCCCTCATCATTTTGGTGAGAGACACTTTCTTTTTGGGACCTATCAAGGTCAAAAAGGTGTGTGAGGTGTGATGGTTTTGTTCTTTTATACATTAATACCTTCCAAAAAAGGAGTGTCCCTCACCAAAATGGTGAGGGACACATGTACATGAATATTCTCCGTATATATATAGAGAGAGAGAGAGAGAAAGGAATGTTTATGTGCATCCATCCCCAACCTAGTGAGAAACAATTAGGTGGCTTTCCCTTTTTGTACATGAACATTCTTCTTTTACATATGAACATACATGACTTTCTTCTTTTGCACATGAATATTTTCAATTATGTAAGTATTCCTCACCTTATGGATACATATATTTATATACGCTAGTTCTAAGGTGCTCACGGTGTGCACCTGGGATGGGGCCCACTATATGGCCCATCCAAATGGACCACACACAACCCCCTGAATTGCACCTGTTCACCAAGTTTAGGTCCCATTCGAATGAATTGGATAGTTAGATCGACTGTACACTTATCCGAATAGACTGTACATAGTTAAACTTGTGGGGCTCAGATGGAGATGATATAGTGGAGGTATAAAGTAGATTTTTTGCAAAGAGGAGGGGCTTAGGCAGATCTTTTGATCCCCCTGGTTCTAGTCCAAGGTGAGGCCCCATGTGGGCCCACAATGACGTGCACACATTGATCCAATGCTCTACAAGCGCACTGGATCAGTGATATACATAGTAAAAAAACCTTTACCGAACACTCGGTGCTCACGATATAGTAAGCACTATGTGTCAAAACACTAGTAGGGCCCAACTTATGATCCATCAAAGTGGACCATAAAACAAGTACCCCCCGTGATAGTCATCGATATTAAGTTTGGCACTCATCTGATATATATATATCAGTTGAGTTCAATGTGAGTTCAAGTTGTGTGATTTTGTGTAAATATTTTAAGTTTGTAACATGTGCACATTCAATGTTTTTTTTTTTTTTTTGGCGTATGTATCTAAACCCCACTAATTTTCATCCCAATCAGTAAAATATTTAAATTGGTTAGGTTTGGAATTAGTCATGATTTGGCGTACACAATTCCTTAGGGAGAATATTCAAATACTCAGGTCAACCTGTGCCAATCATTTTCAACAACTACATGCAAACTTTTTGTTTTTATCTCCATTTATCTTTCCCATAGAAATGGGTGGTTTATTCATTTTTGAACATTTGTTTTTAACATAGGATTGGTAAAGTCCATGAAAGATTCATTTTATTGAAGAGACAGTTGACCATTGAGATTGCAACTGATATAAAGTAGTTCTTTTTTTAAAGGAATGATAAAACCTGGTTGATGTGTTTTTCAGAAAATATTAATGGTGATTGTAATTTTAGGAAAAAGAGTAAACAATCTGAGCTCGCACAAGCAAAATTGCCAAAATAATGGACTGATGATAGTGATTTACTCTATAATCTTCAAGAAACAATGTGACCTAGATGCTCATTTTGCTGAAATGATCTAAAGTAATGTTTAACAGGATCTTGTGTTTTTAATAAACAAGTAATATGAGCTGTGTCAATACAACACACATTCTCAACTTGGTGAATGATCTATAGGCAATTGTTGTTTTAAAGGATACCATTCTTGTCCAACAACAGAAAAGGTCTGACCCCTCATGATTTAAAAGAAAAAAAAAAGTAGCCTTGATTTGAAACAAAAGCCTAGGTTTGCATTACCCTTATAGATATTTTTGCCTGTGATATTTCCCTTTGGAAATGGGTATTTCAACAGTTCTCCTAGATGGGGGCTAGTATTGGAACTTTACAATGTTACTTAGGCAATTTGCCTTCCCCGTTGCTTCTAGTTTTCTACTGAAAAAAGAGTATTGGAATCAAGATAGTTGTATTGTTTTTTTCTTTTATAGACTCTATTAAGAATTCTCCAAAGTCCTCACATTTTACTTGTTCTATGCCTTCAACAATTTTTTTTCTAATTTGAATTTGGTGAGAAAATCATGTTTTTAATGGATGTAAAACTTTTTACAATGATATTGGAATACCCTATGAACTCATGTCTATTAAATTGTAGCATTCTTGCATGTTTATTCTTTAAAATTACTCATTTCAGTGCATCGTTCCTGTCTTAGTAATGGAATTATTGTGTACTACAAGCATTTAAAAAAAAAATTCTTTTCTATGGCCCTGGCCCTTGAGGGTAGTGGGGTAAAGACCTAGATATTGTCGGCATGCCCAGGGTGCCGAGGGCTTTTACTCAAACTAACTCCTGACCAGGCCCAGCACCCCACCCACCCATATGGATATGAAAGCCTATCAACAAAACTAGAGTCTGATGGACCTGAAGCCCAAAGGGCCGCAGTTGCGGGCTCTCTCCAATGATACAGTGGAAGTCTTAGAGGAGATGCTTGATAAAAACATTGTAGAAGGTTCTCCAAACAAGCAAAATTCTTAGGGAAGAGAAATTCATTAAGAACGAAATTTTGACATAATAAAAAGTTCTCACAATTACGTCTGTTGTCAAGAATTTGTATACACATCCACCTGCAAACAATTTTAAATGTTCATATATTCATTTGTTTTCCTCAAATAGTGATGTGCATCTCTTTTACCAATATAACTAATACAACATATCCACTGAGTCTACAAGCAGAACAATAATTCCCTGTTTAACAGAGAGCAGCAGAAAGTTCTTGTAGTTAATGATCTTTAGATAAAAGTCACTGTATATATTGGTGGGTGGGGGTGTGTGTGTGGGTGTGTGTGTAAAGGGAGAGGGAGAGGAACAGGGGGAGAAATGATACCATTGCCAGGTTGCTGCCGATAAAGCCATAAAATCCGCCTGTTAGAAAATAAAAGTTAAAACAATAATTATCAGTGGATAAACATATGTTCTTTTAAATAGTTGACAGCATATAATTTCCAGCAAATGAAAACTGAGTATTGCAAAATAAGGATTGTGCAGCTTAAACATCAAAAGCATTGAAAGTTATAGATCTCTCTCAATAGTCATCATAACTCAAGAATTGAAAATAAAAGGGAAATTGACATAAAACTTGCATTTCATGTATTAAAATATATACACACACACGAGTGCGTACTATGCATGGACCCAGGTGTGGTGTAGTGGTTCTTGGCCTGGGTCAAATGGGTTAGCCTTGCAGCCCTCATTTTTTTTCCTTTCTGGTGTTTATTTTTAGGTTTGGACCCTTTTGGTTAGCTTAATTATTCATTTATTTATTTCTCTCGGTTTTTGGCTTGGGTCATTAAAATTTTCAGGAATTTCCTTTTTTTATGTTCATTTTAAAAACTTATTTTACATCATTTTTCATTTTCAGTGAGGGTCCACCTTCCTTTTCATAACTTGGTTTGTTTTATGCAAATGCATTGAATGGGTGTGTTGTAATGGTTCTTGGCCCAAGTCAAATGGGTTAGTCTTGTATATATATATTTATATATATAATGCGTTTATTCTCTAGGTTTGGAGCCTTTGGTTTTGCTTGAGTATCTATTTTCTTTTACTATTTTTTTCCCATGTTTTTTTTGGCTCCAGTCATTAAAGTTTCCAGGAATTTCCTTAGAAAAAATAATTCCTTTATTTTTTATTTTTTATTCTAGATGTAACCTGTGCCATACTTGGGGAAGTGAATTGAGGATCATTGTTTTATATGATTCACCTTCAGCTGTCATTTTAATGTAGCCCTGTGGTGACTAAAATGAGATGGATCTCTATTGGGGCCCATCTACAGTGGACCCTTTTTACTCCACCCTGCTGAGTGAACCAAATTAGCATTTAATTAGCATGGGGTTTTGCTAGTTTACATCTATTAGCATTTAATTATTATCATCACGGCCATGGTCAGCTTCATTATAAAACCCATCAAACTCATGATCCCAGACTTCACCACTACTAACTCAGACTCGACCCACAAACGATCTTCTCCAGTAATCAATTTCTACTCCAACGATTCACCAACCTTGAAACAGAACCCATCGCCGTCGTCCACTCAACACATGAGCCGAACCCACCTGCATGGCTTCCATCTTTGTGCACCTTCATCCTCATCTTTTCTTCTACTCTTCTTTCTCCTCAATTTGTTCAAGCCCATCATAACCACTATCCTTTTCTCTTTCTGCTCAACTGGAATCGGGCTCAACTCAGATTTCTTGCCTCCCTCTTGCTTCGCTGTAAATCAGCATCGTTCCACAAGGAGTTCAACTCAACCCTTCATTCTCATTCTCCATTCTTCCTTGCTTCTCTCACTCTTTCCTCCTTTGCTCAGATTGAAACCACAGGTCTCTGAGTTATACAGGTCAGATCAGCATCTCGCCGTCATCCTCCTCAATCTGTCTTCTTCCTCTGACTCTTCTGTCATCTCCATCTCTAGTTCTTCTTTCCATCGCCAAACCACCTTCTCAAGCCAGCTTTGCTTTATCTATCTCTTTTTCCCTGTTCTCATGGTCATTTAACACTTCTGGCAAAACCAAGCCACTGAAGGCCTACAACTCCACTATTCCCTCTTTCATCACCAACCTAGACCCTTGTTTTTAGTCTTTTTCCATCTCTCTCTCTCTCTCTCTCTCTCTCTCTCTCCCCTCCACGCTTTCGTCTTTCTCCTCTCTGTTTTTCTTCTGCAACTCATTCCATCTAAGAATAATGCCTCAGTTCTTCCTCCTTCATCTTTGCTCTATCGTGATCTTCTTCTTCTGCTTCCAAAATGAACACCACCAGCCCCATCGTCTTCTTCCCCTTCCTCTTGTCAAATGAGCAGTTAAGCCCATGCGCCATCTTTTCTTCTCCATTTTCTTCTCTTCACCTTCTTCTTGCATCTCCTCCGTCTTCTTTTCTCTCTCTTCCCACACTGCTTTTTGATTTCCTTGTATTCTCTTCTTGCTTCTATGCTTTTATTTTCCTGTTTCTTCCTCCTTTTTGTTGTTTTCTCCTTCTTCTCCTGTGTTTCTTCCTTTTGTTCGTGTTCTTTTTTTTTTTTCCATTATTCTTCTTCGTCTGTTTTTCTTTACTTCCTTCTTTTGTTTCTTTCTTCTTTTGCTTCTCTTTTCTTCTTCTGATTGTTTCTTCTCTCTTCTTCATGTTTTCTTTCCTTCATTCTCAACTAGAATAGATGCAACCCAGGTTAGCTAGTGGGAAAGAGATATGAATACCATGGGTATCCTCCAACCAATTCAGTTATAAGATGAGAGGGTGGGTGTGGATGGAGAGAGAGAGAGAGAGACGTGGGTGATGCAGTTATTTAGTTGTGTGAGAGAGAGGCGTGAGGGAGAGACATGAGAGGGAGGAGGAGATAGCCATGTATTTGTCCTTTTTTTCCTAAAAATCTAGAAAATTAGCATTAGGGTTTGGGGGGTATAGGGGTAACCCAGAAGAACCACTTCTAAATAGAGAATTAGATATATATATATATACATATATATATATATATGAAGCATTGATAATGAAAAGATATATTTCAATTATATAACCTTCAACATGCGCATGAGAAGATACAAAACTTACACAAATATTTAAGCAAGAATGAGGTAAAATAAGTAAATAGACATGAAACACAAATAAATTTATTTTAATTAATAAAAAAAGCAGTAAAAAAAAAGAACCAAAAAATGAAAAAGAAAAATCATAAGCTCTATATTGCATCAGACTTTTTTTTTTAACTTCTAGATGAACTACAAGAGAAGCATTATTAAAAGAATCATGTAAGAATCATGTAAGACTACCGATAAAAAAAAAAAAAAAGGGGGGAATGCTGTAAGACAAATATGACTGGTCAGAAAATATAAAATGCATTTTTTACCGTGAGAGCAAATTTTGGTTATTCAAAAGGGAAAAGAAGAATATAAAGCAGGCAGGTCTGAGGGGTAAATATTTACTGATAAGCACAGCAGAACAGAAAAAGGAACAGGGAAAAGTTTAAAAAAAAAAGTGGGCCTGAATGTATAGGCTTTTGTTCCTCACTTTGCTATTACATCCACTTCATTTGCTCCCTTCAATGTATGGTGAAACTCAACTTGCTCGAAGATTTTTACCAAAATTCCTTAATCTCTTTCAATATGAAGTGATATCTCCTTGCTCTATCCCAATTGTTTGCAATCCAAAAATTGGGTTTGGAGAATCATCTCCTCAACCATCTTACTGGAAAATGGCTAACAAAAATTCCTAGGCCTCTCCTAATGGGAAAAATAAAATACTAGTTATAGAGTCATTGCCTAAGCATTCTCTGAGTTGTTTTTCCCTCACTAATTAGTGAGGGTGGTTGCTTGTTGCTTCTTCTCTGCCAGCAGGCTAGTATATTTTGCTACAGGTAAAGAGCAGATGGGATCCTCCATTTGTTTGCCCCTTTTGTGTTTTTTCTACAGTATACTCCTCCTACTCCTCCTACACTGTAAAGTTCCTTTCAACATAATCCTTACAGTTAAAAACAAATTATGAAAATAAACAAAAATTTGCATTTGGTTAGAAACATGGCACAATAATTATTACTACAACACAATAACTATTATTATTATTATAATAATGATGAGCATTGAATCCATGTTAAGAAGAAGTCACACCTGGATGCTTGCTCGTAACTAAAAAACTTGACTGCTGAGTTCGGAACGATACGTGCACAGTTAGTACCATTGCCTTTGAAAAGGCCCCGGAACCCCTCAGTCCTCCATATGTACTTTAAGCCTTGAATTGTTCCATTGTACTTAATGTTGTGAGGATTTTGAACCTAATTTTGCAATAACCACAGGAACACACAATCCTTTAGAATGCAGTATATGGCAGGACAAACAAGAACAAAATTTCACATAATGAAAATTAAGATTTTCTAATGGTTCATGAGATAATTTCAAGAATTGAATTAGATTTTCTAATGTTTCAAGACTCATGAGATCATCTCCAGAAGTAAATTAGATTTTCTGATGTTTCATGAGATAATTTCAAGAAGTGAACTTCAATAATCTGGTGTTTTACATAATACTCACTAATAGCACTAGGAATAGGGGGAAAATGAAGTTTGGTCAAGTTTTTATCAAGTTGTAACAAATTAATGTGACTTGTAATCTCCAAATGGCACTCAAAGTTAAAGTTAGGCTTTCCAACTATCATCACAAATCAATGAACACTAGCTAGCTTTAGCAGTTCTGTAATGAGGAATGTGACAGATGGCACTCCATTCTAACAGATAAATATCAGTTGGTAAATGACAGTCTTTGAGGACAGCATATTTGGCGAGGAACTATGGCAAGTAAACAAGATTTTTGCAACAAACTCGGCCCAGGTGTGAAAATAGATCTCGTATCCATTCTTAGGGACAGACTCATGGTGTATAGCTATGCGCTTGTTAAATTCTCTTTTCAGCTGTATCCTAAGTCGCTATTGATACTACAAACACTCAGTCTTCCAACGGCATGGAAAATACGTGGGATGCTTGTACTCGAGCTAGAAAAGAAGATAGGGGTATTTGTGGTCCTCACAAAAAATTACAAAATCTCTTTATTCCAAGTAAAAGGAATGATCTTTATTTGTGGGGGTGAGATGTAAATGGCATTTTTTCCAGTCAAGAACTTCCATAATCAGTTTTTGGGAACAGGAGATGCTTTGGAAGGTTTCTTATATTTGAAAAATAAAAGGGCTTCCACAAGTCCACCCTTTTGCTTGGGCAATGAGTGTGGGCAAGGTTCTAACCATTGATAAGGAGGAACAAAAACATCCCTCGCTCAAGGACTGTGGAGGGCATCAATTATCTTACTGTCCATTGCCCTTTTGTATAAGAGTTGTAGGTTACAGTCTTTGATTGTTTGGGCCTTGGGGAAAGAGTCTTGGTGGTGGGTGGTTAATGGGTTTGCGGTAAAAGGTTATGAAGATAACATAATTTGGTGGTTCAGGTATTCATTTAAAAAAGCAGGATTAGCTCAGAATTTCACTTTAGTGGCTGTCCTGTGTTCAGGGGCGGACCCAAGTGTTAGCATGTGGGTGCGGTCACACCTGTGAAATTTGAGAACCCCTTATATAGGACCTTAAAAATTTTTAATTTTATTATTTAACTTCTTCACTTGATCATTGCCTGCACCACCAAAGTAAAAATAGTGGGTCCGCCATTGCCTACGGTGTACATGGTTAGAAAGAAATGGTTATTTTTAACAAGGCAGCAAAGATCCATTAGTGGTCGGCCTGGTGGCTTGTAAAGGTAGGGCAAGAATTGGTTCATGACTGATTGTCTTTGAGTTCTTTGGAGTGATTGCCTAATTTTTGAAGATGTCAAAAAGGTTGTAGGGGCCATGGGGTAGGCAGATCCACCGTGGACTTGTCTCCCAGTGTCTGTTCCCTTCACACACCCCCCCCCCCCCCCCCCCCCCGCCCCACCAACAACCCACTTTTTTTCTAAATGGTACCAACTTTATCAAAAGAAAGCAAGTAGAAAAGGGCTATATTTCCATAACCAAAAAAAAAAAAAAAAGAACCAACAAGGGCCCCAAATCCAACAACATCGTCCACACCCAATAGACCAAGAGTACACAGAAGATCTATAGAACTAATGTTAGTCAACTCCTTCCTTAAAGGATCCACAACCCTATTGGCACCTCTTAAACTTTTTTCTTTCTTTTTTGTGAACGTACTAATGACTCAAACTCACACACCCACATACAATACATGATATCCCAATCCAACTGAGCAACAGCCATGGACACCTCCTTTACACTTCTATTCATTATGTTATAATTACAAAATAGCCTTTATGGCTTCTCTCATGCCGTACTTTGCTCCATTTTAATGAAATCAGTTGCCATTTCAAAAGGGGAAAAAAATCATCCCAAGCTTGAGATCAGGCACACATTGATTTTTTTTTTTAAATACTAGGTGGTAGGCTCCATTTAAAAACAAATGGAGAGGGAAAGATAAGTTCACAAGACCCAAAACATAAAATAAAATAAAATAAACTCAGCAACTTAAAATGAAGAAGAGAGACATATGAGAACTACCAAACCTTTCTCGAGGCATTGAAACAGCCATAAAGCGTGTGTGCGCGAGAGAGAGAGAGAGAGAGAGAGAGAGAGAGAGAGAGAGAGAGAGAGAGCTATAAAACATTCAACTACATACAACAATTCATAGCACATTGCTAGCTTATATACATGGCCATGCTACATCAATCACGTTTACTATATGCCCCCAAAACCCCATCCCCTCCCTCTTTCCTCAATGGTTGGCACTAAGGCCTAAGCACTGAAATCTGTCACATGGTGATCCCAGGTCATTTTCAATTTGGACCAATTTTTGAATCCGCTCAACTCTACTCCATTTGACACAAATGCTTTATGATAATAGTTCCAAATTATCATTTACTTTCTTGTTTGACTGATGAGGATTAAGCACCATGTCATTTTCCAGTAGAATGGCAATGAAACTTCTTGTTGGATCTTTTATACTTTCAAATCCACCATACTTGCATTCTATATTTTTATTTATTCTGCTAATTTTCAACCCATTCACTCAAATATTCAAATGCCTTTCGCCAAAGTTTTAGCATATCGCTTGCTTTCTTATTTGACTAATTAGCATCAAATCATTTGTGAATAACAAAGAACATGGAACTTCCTCTTGGAAGTTTGCTTCATGTTTCCCATAATCAAACCATATGCTTATGTGCATCCCTTTATTCATACAAAAAGGTGTAAGATCTCACTACAAAAAAAGGATGGCAATTAATAATGTTATTTATAATTACTATCATTATTGCTATTGGTTATAAAATACAAGTATGAGTTCCACACTGTGTGACGAACAACAACATCATCATGATCATGATCATCATAATCAAAGCCTTGTTCCAACTATATTGGGAGAAGCTACAACTACAAGCATTTTATTTTCTCCATGTCGATCTATCCTAAGCCAAATCATCATAAAAGATACACTTAAAATTTATTTTTAATACCGCTACCCAGGTCCTCCTTGACCTATGCCTTGCCCTTGGTAGGCCATTAACCTACACAGCCAGACTTCTCTTTACCAGCAAAGGCTGTTGTTGGCGCCTGCCTTTGACACGCCCAAACCATCTCAAACGGGTTTTTTCTAATTTTATTACCTTATTAATGCTACTCCTAAATGCTTTTGAAAGCGCTCACTAATGTAACAAACACGATGAATAAATAAAGAAAGATAGATCTAAAACCTTTTCCCCCACCCCCCTAAACATCAATGTTTAAATAAAACAACATTGCAGTTACCTACAATAACTTGAATTAACATGCAAGTTGCAACTTCTGTTAAGGCATCAATGATTTGCTAAGCTTGGAATTTTCAATGAGAACATTCAAAGGATGTGCAACAACAATGAAATGTAATATAGTGATGTAGAAATACCGGAATTTACTAAGAGGCATGATCAAGCAAAAAACCAACCTGGAGGAGAATTTTTAATCTCTCCAGTGGAGCAACAGCAGTACGTGACCTGCAGAAGAAACGCAAACAGGTGTCAATACGCACGCAAAGCCAAACAAAAGAATCATTAGTTCAAAAGCCCAGTCCATATAGCAATTTTGAATTATCATAACTTCATTTTTTGATACTAAGTAATGTATAGACATAATAAAACTCAACAGAGTGAAGGCATTGCAGTCTCCCAACTGTTCTTAATGAGTTGCCAGCTCTCCAACCAACGTTATAGCATAACAATGACAAAATAAAGGTCAAGGTACAATTAAACTATCTCTACGATCATACCGTCGCAAAGAAATTCACTAGGATCACAATGATAAACTTCTCCACATTCAAATTCCCTTCTCCCTCTCTCTCTCTCTCTCTCTCTCTCTCTCTCTCTCTCTCTCTATTTTTTTTTTTTTAGAACTTTCAAATTCCCTTATTTTTGTTTCTTCCTTATGAAAAACATTTAAAATGGGCTATGGAGGCAGGATGTGAATATCCAGTTAGAAAATTACAAGTGATATCCAATGCAATTTGTTCTCTAACTTCAACTTCATGTCTACAAAGTCTCAAGGAAATAATCATCATCATCATCATCATCATCATCATAAATATTACTTTAACTGATCAACTATATCAAGGCAACATACAAAAAAGCACATGCCATACCTTAATTATTATGTAATCAACCACCGAAAGAGGAAAAACATAGAGAAGGAAAAAGAGAGAAACAAGTAAACCAGATTCTCCCAAGGCTGAATGGAAACAAAGAGGAGAAAGCATGAGAAGCGGAGAACTCACACTCCTCCGGCGACTCCTCCGGCGACGAGCGATTTACAGATGGTGAGAATTGCGTGGCCGGGCGCCTTCACACCTTCCCTCGCCAACTTCGCCTCCTCCGCCAGATTCACGATGGTCGACACCGCCGATTCGCTCGTCGTCTTCCCCACCACGTCTTCGGATGCCATCAAATGAAGAATACGAGGAGAGTGAAAAGCCCTAGGAGTTCGATCCTTGGTTTCCGGCGCCAAAAACCAGAGAACCCGGCGATCGATCGGAGAAGGAATCTGCACTTTCCGGCGCCCGTGTCCCTCGCTGATGGGACGGGAGAGGGAGAGATTCTCTGAGTCGCTATAATGCGCCGGAGAATAGAGGTCTTGTGGGAGTGCAGTGACGGCGCGTTTTAATTTATAGTGACAGGCTCATCACAGAGCTTGGTGTTCAATTCGTCTATTGCGAGTTGTGACATTTCCACCCCCAAATTATTTTTCACTCCCCAGTCCATAAACAGGACGAGCCAAGGAATAAGGGGGCTGTGTTTCTTCGTGTCAGAGCCTTTTTTCTGCATGTGGTGTGGGCCACCTTTCTATATAGGGCAAGTGTTACTTCCACATTTTCGTGGGCTCTCTTGGCTAAGCAGGAAAAGCAGAGTGGCGGGTTTTTATGGTTTAGGGGCTTGAAAGTTGCAAAAAGGGGGACTTGAAGTGTAACGTGGTGTGTAGACGGAAACCTAGAGGCGTTGACGGCCGTTTGCAGCATGAGCGTGTTTCGACCGTTCGGTAGGGAAAAGATAAGTACGAAAAAGACCCTTACCCTACTATGAATCGACTGGACATCTTTCTCAACTGACTGGATTACCCTTCTTTAATGGAGGAGAATTTCCCGCTCTTATATAAGTGAGTGATTTTGTTCTATCCCCCTCATGTTGGGGGCACTGGGGCACAGTTCTATTTTGACAGAACAGGAGAAACATGTCACATAATACCACACTTTTCTCTCAAACAAGGAAGCAACTGCCCACACCTTTTCTCCCATCTTACTGGATGGGGAATATAGAAAACTTGGTCTCAAGGGAATCACTAACATTGTTAGATAGGCATTCAAACACATGAGATGTCTAAATGATTTTTTGTTTTTTGGGAATTTAGGGATGCCATGATTGTTAAGGCTCCCACTCCTTTATCACCCACCAGGGACTTTGAAGCCAAAGTCAGCCAAAAAAATAAAAAAAAGTCCTTATTTCACTTATATATATTTATATATCTAAATGATTCACATGTATATTGATTATCACTTTTTTATGGTTACTTATGCATGTGAAAATAGTTTACAAATAAAATTATTTTTCATGGGAAAAATATCACTTTTGCTCCTCCCACTTGCGAAAAGGAGTAGATATGGTCTCCTGTTATGTTTGTATTTGGTTATGCAAATTCATCATGAGATCCAATACCATCAACCACTCTTATTTTATCATTTGTGTGGGCTTCATTCTTATAAACCAGGCCACCATTTAGTTTGTTTAATAAACTAATGTACGTACCCCAAGAGAATTAAGTTTATTTATCTTAAATCTAAATAGAATTTGAGTAAGTTATGAAAACGTCCACAAAAAATTCAACCTACAGGTTTATTATTATTTTTTTTTTTATAGTTTTGTGGGCTCTTAGTTCATAACCCAATCCGTTTAAGTATTTTCTCATACTATTGACTATCATCAACGCACTTTGCTTCACATCTAAAATCATTGTGGATTTTAAGAAAGTTACAAAAAACATAAAAACTTACACATCTAAAACCATTGAATATAGTCATTTACTTGTGTCAAAATGGTGATTTTGATAAATATAATAACATATTTTACGTATGTAACGATTTTAATAAATATGACAACATATTTCGCATATGTAACTTTTACATTTGTAAAATCAATTTTTTGTCCCATGTATAAAACGCAAACAACTGTCGGAAGGCATCTCACTATCACCTAAACACCATGATAGATTAGGCTAGATTAGGATTTGAATAATTTACCACTCCTCCAATGTAACAGGGATATCCAAAGCATCTTTTTCTCTACAATATCATAGTGTTTTCAAGGACTTCGACTACAACTAAAAGTGTCGTGAGAAATTGCAAGATGGATCGAGTAAAGATATGGTTGCATAATTGGAACCTTGCCAATCTTTTCATCAAGAAATCATTGATTTTAAACATGTTGTTGCTTACATATTTACCATCTGAATTCAATTCATTTAGTTAAATGCAGAACACATGAGTCAGACAAGCTTTATTTCTTAGCCTTTCCATTTTAATTATGTGATGATTTTAAAAATGAACCTTTGATTGGACCAAGATTCAACTAATGCTCACACACACACACACACACACACAAAAATCAAATATTTTGGATAATGGCATTGTAAAGTGAAGCCTCAAATTACAAGAGAATAAGATATGAGTAGTCTAATTATAAATGTGATGGATTTTTGTCTCTTGTTGCTTGATAATGAATCATAATGGACTATTATGTCATTTGCTGACTTTTATGTCATTTATTGACTTGAGAATGTTGTTTTTTTAACCTTTTTTCAAGAAGGATAAATTTTAAAATTTTGTATTTTTAATATGGCTTTCTCATATTTTTATGTCTTTTAAATAGAAGTTTTACTTCACTCTACTCTACTAGTTAAATACGCAAAAAAACCCCAATTCATTTGATAGTGAGGCGATTGAGCCTGTGATTTTGTATCATCTCGAGTGCAATATAATTTTTTTTAGATTCTCATCCATTACCTATCTTGGACATGCAGTAGAATGTATTCCAATTTCCCATCGAGGCATCAAGTCTCTATCTGCCTTGACTCCTTGGACAACTTCCCAACATTGCTCTTTACAAAAGTTAACATTTCTCCACTAATTAATTCCACGAATCCGAATCCATGCAAGACAGGGCAACTTCTGTTTTCGTTTTATTTGGTAGAACAGGGCAACTTTTGTGAGAGGATTTGTGCTAGGAATGGGGACCTTGGAAGGGAAAAACTCTACGGTGACCATGGGCAAGGGTAGACCTAGATGTTATCATGCAAGTGCAATTTGCACCTTAGTGATTCGAAAATTCCTTTAAATTATACATTTTAAGATTTGATTTTGATTTAATATTAGTATTTAACTTCTTTACCTCGTCATTGCCTGTACCACTCAAATAAAAATTTTGAGTCCACCATTGGCCATGGGTGGAGCTATTAAGATCCACAATGTCACCGTAGTCAGCCCCTTCTCTTGAATAGGGCATTAGCCCTATGTGCACGACAGCCTTGCTGTGGCGATGTGGATGTCCTGATAGGTCTAATCACGGTTGACCTAAGAGGATCCAGACTCCGTGCTAGTGTGCCCAATGCTTGCTCTTCCAAACGTGAAAAACCAACATATAGGCCACCTCATCTAAGGACCGGCATATACAAGGAGTTTTATTCCCGAGCCAATTTATCAGATGGCTGGACATGACAATGAAGTTTATTTTCAACACGTGGAAGATCCAGAGCACATTAAGACTTTTGCTGTGCAGTGGACCCCCCAGCACCCACTTGAGGATTCCCTTTCCAAAGAAATGTTCACCAATGGGCGCACCGCATTGCCTTTTTTCGGAAGAATATCCGAAACCTACCAAGTGGTTTGTTAATTTTATATATGATGTAAAAATATTTTACATATATGCAAATAGCATATGTAATATAATTTTTTGTTTATTATTTTCATATGTAAATCTAAATTTACCTAATGGTTCACATGGTTTTCACAAATTTTGAAAAATTCATGGTAAATTAAGTGATGAGATTTGAAATAGAAAGCACTGTTGGCCTTTTGAAGAGAATTAATGGTTTGGGTTGGAAAAAAAAAAGGCCCACAAAAATTAGAGTTAAAAATCAAATGATCTAGCATTTTTTTTAAATATTTCACAATCCATAAAAGATTAATAATTAATATTTGATCCACTAACCATGTTTAGCCTTGTAAAGAGATTCAACAGTTTAAATATTTCATTTGATGCTCATATGGTCAAAAAAACTGAATAAAAAGGACTACCCATTCAACTATTGCAGTGGACAATATCAATGGTTCATGCATCTAATGGTTAATATATATATATTTTTTTGAAGATATTTAAAGATCCTTTTTGAATTAATACATGAAAATTGACTTCTTAGTTGAAAATGGCCTTTTGAACTAGATAAATGGTTTGGATCATAAAAATGGGCTCCACAAGATTCAAAAAATGTAGATTAATGGCCTGAATAATTTTAATCATATCTTACAGTTTATGATGATCCAACGGCTGAAATTTTGCAGCATAGTTGTTTTTTATATAAAAAACATATTGGATGGTTCAGATCATGATTGAGATGCCCAAAATATTTTTAAAAAAGGCGTGATGGTCATTGATGCATTGTCGCTCCACTTTTTTGAGTTGGTGTAAAACAAATTCACACCTGTTGAGGTCTGAAAATTGCAGACCCTTTTTGCATGCCATTTACACATTAAAACTACATGCAATTTGCACACCACATGTGTAAAATTTAAAAACAAACATAAAATATGTGAATCCATTTCACATTTGTGGTGTCTACATATGTAAATGGAGTGAAACAAACGACTCCTACAAGCCCAGGGAAATGATCATATGGGTCTACAAATGTGACACAGCCTCCTTGCCGCTGGGTTGTGGCTTGTGAGGCACTTTTCGACTGCATACCGAAGATGCTAACTTATTAGTGAGGCAGAGGATGGAAAAGTCTCATCCATGCATTTCAAGTCAGAAAAAAAATTTCAAAACATCAAATTATGATAACCTTTGTTTGGACATCCTGAAAGTCTTAAGTCTTTCAAATATGCGTCACTCGTCTGGATTATTGAAATATGGATTTAGACGCGCTTCAAGTGTGTGGTTGAAATTCTGGGAACGAGAAGCTCAAGTAGCAGTAGTTGGCACTTTCAGTCGGCACACGTTCCACCAACCCACAAATATATGAACTTAATTGAATTGTAGGTGGAATTGTTAATTTTCAAGTCATCAATTCAAATCTTTCACGAGAGGACAACAAGAGGTCGCTCAATTGGTCATCTCTTAGGAATCAACCCTTAGGCACGCAACTCTTCCCATGGATGTGAACTTTCTCTTTTAAATTGTATGGGCTCCATTGGGTCCCAGCCCTTATGCTGGATACCCGAAAAAATTCCCGATCAGCAATAATGATATGGTTGGAGCCCAACCCACTGCTGGGCCTCTATCCATAAACCAGGAAAGTAGTTAGATCGTCAACGTCCAATCTATGCCGGTGTGGTATTAATAAACATTTATTTACAGAGGCACGATATCACAAGATGTAAGTAATTGTAGGGGAGCACATGATATCAAATGGATGCTTTGTTGGGGCATCAAAATCATATTTCTCATAGAACAAAAACGACCGAATCAGTTCCTATTTCCTGAAAATGGGCTTAAATTCGGCTTATACGCATCCCCTTTTTTTTTTATTTAATTTTATAGGCAGCACTAAATTCATGATCAACGTCTTTTACGCATCCCTTTTTCTATTTTTGTTCTGCTTACTCTGTTTCTCTTGTATAGTTGTTATTAAAAAGATTTGAAAATTTTAAAGGATTTGGGTTGCATAGTCTTTAGGTTTTGGCATGTTCATTAAGTATAGGAATAGAGATTCAAGTGATTAAACTAGTCATGCAAGGACTAAGGGTTGCCAGATTATACATCATCACATTTATTTACAATCATATATAGGGAGTAAACATGGTGTATAAATGAGACCATTTACACACCTAAAAAGGTGTGAAAGTAATTCACACCCTTATTAACAGTGCCAACGCACTTAATATTAGACGATAATTGCATTCTTGTAGGGCCCATCAATCACATATTTTTCATTCCCATGGGTCTCGTAGTCCAAACTGTTTATTTTGTTTATTAAACTGAAAGACACTAAGTTAAGAAGTTAATTAGCATGATTATCTAATTTTTATAGATTTTTGAGTAATTTGTAAAAAATTATCAACCTAGAGATCTATTTCTTTATACTTCTATGAGCTATTAATGATAAATATTATACTGTTTAGTTTTATTTTTTCATTCTTCACCTATTTTTGAAATTTTGTAAAAATGTCTAAAAACAACGATTTCAGACAAATATGATAATGCATTTCACATGTTTAATGTTTGCATATGAAAGCGTAATACCCATTTTCCTACCCTGTGGGTAGAAGGCGAATGAAAAAGGAAAATAGAGGAGGGTGTGCAGTATTGTGATAAGAAGATTTATTGTGCAGCTTAATATTGTTCCCATGTCTAACCTCATATATTTTTCTTGTAAAAAAAGGAAAAAAAAAGATGAACTGATTTTTCTCATGTAGAGGATTTTTATTTTCTACATGGGTAGGAATGCAACTAATAAGGTTTAAATTACCTAAACTTCTAATCAAAGCTGCTTATCCTTCTTTTGGCCAGTATTTTTTTGTGTTGTGAAAAACTTCTTAGTGAAAGTTAATCCTCCTTGTTTTTATATTTCACATTTTTTTTCTTTCTCTAACAGTTCATAACAAAGCGCTTATTCGATTTTTATTTTTCAGTAGTCTCTGAAGTCTGAAGTTAAGGTTTTTCTTTCTTTTATCTTGCACGCAGGGTCTTCAAAGATTAGTTAATCTTTTGTACTGTGAAGGATTGGAAGAGCTTAGAAATGGTATTCAATCATGTGTAGTGATAGAAAGAATGGCATGATTGACTAAATGGGCGGTTTCAGGGCAGGCACTTAAGGCCTTCATTACGCTTGGGCCAGTATTGGGCCTGGATATGCTCTGGCACGACCTGGGCCGGCCCGTGATCGAACACCTCTACCCGGAGAATTTCAAGTCATTTGTTCCATTGACCACACATGATGATTTGGAACCAAACATTCAGTGTATGTCACTGAATGTTTCTTTTTCTCTATCATGTGTTTGCTTTTCCCCGGAGAAAATCCAATTAAGCTCTTCTATTTTAACTAATAAAGAGGGATTAAGAAGCCTAATTTGGTTTGCGTTAAATGATGGGAATGGAATCATCGAGGAAACAATTTTTCGTCTAGACTCCTCACTTAAGAAAATCATATGGTCAGCCCATCCTAGACCACACATTACAGAAATGGAATGGAGAGTTGTGTCAAAACCCGAGGCAATCAAGGCCGTTGATCGTTAAGAGGAAGAAATGAATCATCTGATCGTGAGTTCAGGTCCTCAGGTACGCTTTTGATTTATTGTATTGTTCAGATCTATTCCATTAAATCGATTTGATAGATACATAACCGCATAAAAGATCTGTTGTATTGTTCAGATCTTTTCCATTAAATCGATTTGATAGATATATGAGCACATAAAAGATCTAATGTGATCCACTACATTAATAGCATACAAAGTTCTCTTTCTTTTATTCCCTTTTTAATTTTACTCATGACCCATGACAGTTGTCGATAGTTTCATAAAAATATGTAAAATCTACTAGTACCGTTAACTTGATTCTGAAATGCATTTTAGTCAACTAGGGAACTATTTAATTAGCTGCATTAAACAAGTTGCATCAAATTAATGAGCAGTTAAGTTTATGGAATACTGTTGGGTTTATGTTCCAGTTTAACTAGATTGATCTATTGGGTTGTCAAGGACCAAGCTTTGAGCCGGGGGTATATTTAGTCATTAGATTAGGCCTTTTTGAGGGCTAAGAAAGATGAAGTTATATATATAATATAACTTGTAACTCCAATATTAGAAATTTTGTATATTGGCTAATTCATGAGTTGGATAAAACTCTAGGTCCATTGAATTGTATTTTTTTTTGTTTTTTTAAAAATGGACTATGGTATGAGCTGTCGAATGCACTAAAGTGAATAAATTGAAGAAAGAATACAAATTAAAATATTTTGAATTGAAATATTTTGAAGTGACTTTTTGGGATAATATGGATTAAAAAGGTCATATCTCATAATTAGGGCAAGCTACTTACCTTTAAAAAGCTCTTTTCGAGTAAATATTTGTAAGTTCCATGACTATGTCAATTGGATTATGGCATTGGAAAATTTGTAGAAATTGTACTGTCCGTAATTATGAAACTGTCATTGCGCGAAATTACAAAACTATCATCATGTGAAAACCTTTCCTATTCATGCTATAATTAGTAATTTGAGTTCTACAATGAGTATTATTTTGATGCACGAACTCCGAGTTATTTAAAAGGGTGTTTCTCTCAATCCAAAGGCATCTATCTTCATATTATGAGTTGAGATTTTACATTGAAAATTCATTTCTTCTCTAAAGCATTCATTATGAGGCTAGGCTGAAGTTGTTAAGTTTTAGAAAATACTCTTTTTACTTCTTTGTAGAAAATTATCTTGTTGAAAATTGGTTGGATTGAATGCGGGGAGCAGTGAGTGGCAATGAGTTGTAATAGCAGGGATTGTGTGAGAAGAACTATAGTTCTGAGGCTGAGTTGCAACTAGAAAAGGGTCTGTGAGATTGGTGCTTTATTTTTGTTGGTATGAGAAGGATTCGTGGTTTTTCCTAAGTAAAGTTTTCTATGTAAAAATCTGCGTGTCTTCTTCTTGTGCTGTGTTATTAATTTATTTGCTAGTGTTGACCTATAAAAAAATTGCAAATACTGCAGCGAAGACACCTCATCTCAGCTTAATTTAAGCTACAGAGGTTATTTGCAGATCCTGGGGAATCACTGTGAGAACCGGCATTCCATGAAGATCAAGGTAGCTGGAACTCTCAGAGGAAGTTCAAATTTCGGGTCGAACAGACATCATCAAACTCAAAAGCCACAAGCATGTCAGCCTGAAGTCAGTTCCCCCCCCCCCCCAAGCCAGGGGGTCACTGACCAAAGTCCTGCTTCCCAATGTCCAAAATTGATGAAATTTGGGCAAGAAATTTCAGTCATGCTCAGAAGATACTTTGCAAATTTTCAAGTCGAAAAGACTCCGTTTGGACTAAATTTCATTACATATCAGCTTAGAGGACAGTAATCCCGAATTTGTGGGTCACCAGCTAAGATCTTACTTCCAGAAGGCCAAAGCAGATAAAATTTGGAACAAATGCTCAAAGAATGCCCCAAGTTATTCTTCCAAAGTTTCAAGTCAAGGGGAGGCTGTTCGGATAGAAAACAGGCTAACTATCTCAATGTGGAGTGAATAGTGACCTAACGCATGCAATGAATAGGTTACTGTTCGAAATCCTACTTCCTCAAATCTAAACTGCATGAAATTTGGATGAATACTCCAAGATGTTCTTGATGTCAGTCCCTCCAAGTTTCAAATCAAACCGGGGTCATTTGGGCTTCAAACAACTGAAACAAGGGCCCACTGTCATAAAAAAGTCAACTAGAGAGTTGACCAAGTTCAGATGGTCAAACAAAGCTAAAACTTCTGTGACACACTCAAAATAGTGTCAAGAAGTGTTCCTCCAAGTTTCGTGGTGATTGGACACCGTTTGGGCCCCGAACAGGCGGAAACAAGCCACATATGCAAAATTCCAAGAATGGGCCTTGGGAGTGACCGGGGCCCACAAACAAAAAGAGTTGACCAAGTTCAGGTGGTCAAACAGAGCTAAAACTTCTGTGACACATTCAAAATAGTGTCAAGAAGTATCCCTCCAAGTTTCGTGGCGATTGGACACCGTTTGGACCCCGAACAGGCGGAAGCAAGCCACACATGCAAAAGTTCAAGGATGGGCCTTGAGAGTGACCGGGGCCCACAAACAAAAGGAGTTGACCAAGTTCAGGTGGTCAAACTGAGCGGAAACTTCTGTGACACACTCAAAATAGTGTCAAGAAGTGCTCCTCCAAGTTTCGTGGCGATTGGACACCGTTTGGGCCCTGAACAGGCGGAAGCAAGCCACACATGCAAAAGTTCAAGGATGGGCCTTGAGAGTGACCGGGGCCAACAAACAAAAGGAATTGACCAAGTTCAGGTGGTCAAACTGAGTTGAAACTTCTGTGACACACTCAAAATAGTGTCAAGAAGTGTTCCTGCAAGTTTCGTGGCGATTGGACACCGTTTGGGCCCCGAACAGGCGGAAACAAGCCACATATGCAAAAATCCAATAATGGGCCTTGGGAGTGACCGGGGGCCACAAACAAAAGGAGTTGACCAAGTTCAGGTGGTCAAACTGAGCTGAAACTTCTGTGACACACTCAAAATAGTGTCAAGAAGTGTTCCTCCAAGTTTCGTGGCGATTGGACACCGTTTGGGCCCCGAACAGGCGGAAACAAGCCACACATGCAAAAATCCAATAATGGGCCTTGGGAGTGACCGGGGCCCACAAAAAAAAGGAGTTGACCATGTTCAGGTGGTCAAACAGAGCTGAAACTTCTATGAAACACTTAAAATGGTGTCAAGCAACATCTCTCCAAGTTTCATGATGATTGGACATCATTCGGGCCTCAAACAATGGAAAATAGACCCCATATGCAATGTTCCAAAAGTAGGCCTTGTCCGTGACCGGGGCCCAATTAATGAAAAAGTTGACTAACTTGCTGAAGTCAAAAAGGGCTGAAATTTTTATGACATGTAGAAAATAGTGTTAAGAAGCATCCCTCCAAGTTTGGTGGCAATCGGACTTTGTTTGAGCCCAAAACAGATGAAAATGTGCCACATACGCAAAAACCTGAAATTGGGCCTCGTTCGTGGCCCAGCCTGCGGTCACGGACCTTCAAAGGATGTTTCCCACGATTTTGGGTGGTTTCCCTCCACTCCTCTTCGAAATCCAACTCCCCACAACTGCTATTAACTCCCTAAAACTACACAAGACTGATTGGGAGTCTATAAAAAGAGAAAATTTGGAAGAAACAAAGGGGGGAGACACACACATAAGGAAGAAAAGTGAAGAAATTGAAGAAAGTCACCACCTAAGGCAACAAGAAGCAAGCTCCAGCAGTACTTCCACTACCATTTCCACCTTCTTTTCTTAGTTTTGAAGGTGAGCAAGAAAATTTAGAAGGAGAGAAGGAAGGGAAATGGCCAAAGTCCATACTATGTTCGTACGACGCCAATTTTTGAGAGGATGACATTGTCACCTCTGTTTCTCTCATTCGTAGGGCTTCTTAGCCATTACAAGAGTTGTGAAAGAAGTGTCTCTAGGTCTCATTTTGTTTCTTGAAAATGATAGGTTCAAATGACACAACTCCGGCTTCAAATTTGCCTATTTCGGACTTGAAACAAAAATGCAGTCCGTAAGCACGAATGATGAGTTACAGCGGTTTCAATTGATTCCATGATAAAATGTGATCTTCTTGATGGTTGTCCACCACTCCAAAGTCATGAGAATGGAGTTCCAACACTTGAAAGAAGTTCCAAGAAAGAACTAGTGCGAACAGCATAAAAAATGGAGGCACAAGGCCATTGTCTGTCAATGACCGTGACCCCCGGTCACTGGCAGGTTCCAATGACCGTGGGTGAGTCACGGTCACTGGCAGGCCCCAGTGACCGCGGGTGAGTCACGGTCACTGGAATGGGGCAGTGACCGCGGGTCACGGTCACCCCCCCATTTTTTCCTCTTTTTTGCATTTATTCTTCCACCTTATGTATATTTTTTTGTATTTTCCAAATTGAGATCACATCTAAGACTTGAGCGAGGGGTTGTAAACTTTCAAAATGTATGTAAACAACCTGCATCCCCGCGGTCAGGGCACTTGATTCCATGTAAACAAAAGGGAAATTAATGATGAACTGTAATTATTTCCCATTCTTCTTAACGCTTAAAGTGCGTGAATGTCGGACCTTGATTCCGTAATTCATTTCCACGCCTACATTTTTTAAGCGCGATCAGCTAGTTCTTTTATTCTTCCATTGCATATATTTTGAACTGCAATTTAGAAATTTGGATCTGGGACATTCTTTCAATTGATATCAGAGAGGGTTACACTAAGTTACTGTATGTTGATCTATTGAGATTTCTAGAATGGATTTCAATCAAGAAGGTACATCTATAATCAAGTCATCGTTGCTGAAAGATAAAAAATCTAGCTTGATCATTCATAAATTTGAGAAAAAGTCTACAAATAAAGACCCTAAATCTATTCAATGCTTTGAATTAAAGAGTTTGGGCATATTGTTTCTTAATGTGCAAATAGAAAGCTGAAGAAATGTGGTAAAGTTATTGCAACAATGTGGGATGATGATTCTGAAAATATTGAAAATCTACTTCCTAACATTGCCAGTTCCAAGTTTGTTGTTTTCATGATGAGATCTTCACATGGCACATCTGACAATATTTCTAATGATAATGAAGTGTCAGATGATAAATTAGATTTGAAAGCAGAGTACATGATATTGCTAAAGAAATGCAAGCGTATGTCAAGCATCAATAAAAAGTTGGCACTCAAGTTGAATACCACAGAATCACAAAATTCTTCACTAACAACTGAATTGGAAGATGCACGAGCAAAGGTTGTCTGATAAATTAATTGATACAGATGTCAGAAAGGATTTGCTTTCAAAGTATGCTGAGAAGGCTAAAAAAAAATTGCAGACGGTTAAGAGCGAAGTAGACATTCTCAATGCTGAAATAGATTCTTTAAATGGCAAATTGAAGATGGTACACACAGAGTTAGAATTTACCAAAGATAGAGTAAAGCGCATGAACACTAGATCCATGAAGCTTGACGAAATTCTGGATAGCCAAAAGAAAGATTCTTCAACAATTGGACTTAGCTACGAACTTGGAGCTTCAACATCAAAAAACAAAGGTAAATTTGTTTTTGTTAAAGCCATTACCGCAGTTTCTATAGCATCTACTGTTTCACATATTGTACGAATAAATCATCTTGAGAGTACATTTAAGAAAAATGTGCCACGTCCTAAATCTACATCCACATGCCATCATTATGGAATCAAATGATACATTTGACCTTATTGTAATAAGTTGAGAAATCTACCAAAAAACAAGCAATGGAAGAAGTAATTGTCTCCACTGAAGATTAATACTAGAGTAATATGGGTAAGAAAATTTGACTTATCTACTGATTTAGTACACAATGCGTTTAATGCTTCAAATTCGTAAGTGTGGGTACTAAAATCTAAAAACCAATGATCAAGCTGATCAAGCTCTCACCCTTAGTACCAAAAACAAGATGACATTAAGAGAGAACTATTTGATTTTTATTGACAAATTGTTGTATGCTGATCATTCTTTGTTAATTATGTACAAAAAAGGAGAGATATACAAGGGGAGATAAAGGTGAGACGGATTATATGTTGAAGGTACATATTTTTTTAATAGAAATATTCAATGTATTTTTTATTTTATTTTTTGGTAAAATACTTGTTAAGTTTATGGAGTTTTATCCATATATTGCCAAAGGGGGAGATTGTTGGGATTTTTGTATATTGACTAATTCAAGGATAAAACTCTAGGCCCATTAAATTGTAATTTTTAAAATTTTTTTTAGAATGGACAGTGGTATGAGTCATTAAATGCATTAAAGTGAGTAAATCGAATAAAGAAAGCAAATTGAAGTCTTTTGAAATGATTTTCTGAGGACAATATGAATTTAAAAAGGTCATATTTCACATACCAAGTGTCGGATCGAGGCAAGATACATGCCATTAGAAATCTTTTTTTGAGTAAATATATGTAGGTTCCAAAATTGTGTTAATCAGACTTGAAACAACAAAGTTTTGGCATCGGAAAGTTTGTAGAAATCGTGCTGTCCGTAATTATGAGACTACCATCGTGCAAATATTACGAAACTTCCATTGTGCGAAACCTCTCCTATTTGTACGAGAATCAGTAATTTGAGTTTTACAATAATTATTATTTTGAGGCACGAATTGTGGGTTATTTAAAGGGTGCTCTCTCTACCCTAAAGAGTCCATTTCTATAATGGGAGTTGAGATTTTACATTGGAAATTTCTTTATTTTCTATAGCATTTATTGAGAGGTTGTGTTGAAGTTGTTGAGTTCTAAATAATATTGCTTCTAATTTCTTATAGAAGATTGTCTTGTTCAAGATTTGTTGGATTGAGCGCGGAGAGAACTACAACTCTTAGGTTGAGTTGCAACTGGGAAAAAGTCTCTGAATACATTTTGTAATTGTTCATTATTAGTGCTTGATTTTTATTGGTTCAAAGAGAACTCGTGGTTTTTTTAATAGGGTTTTTTACAAAAAAATCTGTGTATCTTCTCCTTGTGGTGTGTAACGCCCCCAAATCTGGGCTATCTGAATAAGGCGGAAATTCAAACTTGGGGAGCGATACAAACAGGATCGTTAAAATGTAGTGAGGACCAATTCAAAAACTTTTCTATACATTCAATCTTTATAAAAGGATAGGTGAAACAATTGCACAACTGCAAAAGCAATTGATTATTTATGACCCTTATAGTAAATGGTATTTGTCACATTGGTCAAATCAACAAGTACTGGAAGCATAAGTCTTATCTACAAAATTCAAGTAATCCCAAAATTACTACAATTTATTATAAACTTCTCAAAACTGCTCATCTAATAGAACTAGAAGAAAACCATCCAGATAAACAACCTCTCAGTTAATGACGATGATCTCCGAGTGCTCGACTAAATTTCTTCACTAACTGCTGTCCAAGTAAATTGGTCTAGTCGAGGTACCTTAAGGGCCTTCTCCGATGCCTCTCTCGCCGAAGTAAAGGTAGCGGGCTCACAGTCTACACATCCAAAGCAAATATGGTCAAGTCACGTAGGACTTGGCAAACGCGGCATGTAAATAACATCATATATATTTCAAGATAGAATAAAGGAAACGATATAATGAATGAAGTCAATGTTAACAATATCAAAGGCAATAATATCATGAATTGATAAATAAGAATCAACCGGATTAAGTAACATCTATATCATCCATCACCTAAACAAGAGGCACATCCAAACGTCTATTGCATGGTATGATAAACCAGCTTTATCCATCCCGTAGGACTTTTAGAAAAGAGTTCCGAATCCTTGGTATAAGTTTGATACCGTAGCATCCACTGGAGGGCGCACCCAGCTATATATAAAAACAATCCCGTCGGATCTCAGCCAACCATGGGGCCTATAAAATATGCTTTTACCAAGGGTTGGCCTACTCAAGGCTAAGCTATCAACTGAATGGATATAAGTACCAATAAAACTGGATCAATAAGGGTAGGTCTATGTCTGGCTGGGCTCCTTGCGTGAGCAAGATCATCCCTGTATAAGGTCTCATCTATAATAATTATAGTATTCATTTATGCCTTCATATCTCCATCCATGTTATAATTTCTCATGTATACACAGCTATTGAATAGCTGTCCCAGCCATAGACATTACTTTATTTCCATTTCATATTCCTGGGTCATCTCTAAGTATACCCTAGGTCAAATTACCATTTATGCATTTAAATAATTGAAAGGAAGAGCAATAATAGCTTATAAACATCTATGAAAAGGAAGGCAAGAATACAATAGCAATGTACGAGCGATATCATTTTATCCATCAATAGAACGTATAATAAAGGTAACCAAACCTAGGTTAAGTTGTACATTTCGAGTTATAGAGGACTTTGAGTTACCATATGATGGACATTCCAAACCTGTAGGGGTTGTACGCGTTGGGTGTTTTAATAGTTGGGCCCCATCCAGATCCAAACATCCATCTATTAGTACGCATCTCATTCTCTATACTTTACTGTGCTACAACAAGTGGATAAAGGCAAAGCTCACACCCTGAATCCACATAGGCATGTTTTATGGTCTGTTGTCGGGGTTAGATATAATTCAAGTGGTGTCCAAGGTCTGGGTTTAGAATATCCATTTATTCCTAATTACTAAGTTTTCTCGCAAAGTGCGCTTAGCAGTGATCTGGGAATTCTTCTCCGAATGGAGAATTATGTTCTCATGCTTTCTTCAATTCCCATCCTTTTTTCCAACTTGTATACAAGTATCTAAGCATGATCAATCATGCCATCACTTTCTGTGGGTCCCCTTCAATCGTACCTATCCATTTCCAATATAACACAATCATCATCATCCACTCTCCATTCCATTCATCATAAACCATTTATCAATATAGACACTGGTATGCAGTTGCTCATCATTAATACATTTAGGGCAATTAAAAGGGGTTTCCACCTATACATCTAAATATGACTTGAGCTTAGTTAGAGATGGGTTTCTTTCTAAATAATCCATCAATATGCAGAGCACAGTCAAGGTAATTACATATATGAAGTTATAAACATGTTACTTGCCTTTGATGAAAAAAAATGAAAAGCCCACCAATAATCCGATCAAGCTCCAAATCGCATAAATCTAAACCCAATCAAATCTAACCTACAATGTAGTGAAGAAAACTAATGAACATATTAAATCTATATTAAATCACAACTATAATGGCCTGGCTAATGAGGGAGGAAAACCTTACCCAAGGTTTGTTTGGTTTGGAAAAATCTTTAGAGAATGGGTTCCCTGATAAGATGAAGGCTCTAGGAGGAAGACGGACGTAGAAGAGAAATCTCCGATGACGGTGGTCTACACGGATTCCGGTGGCAGCAACAGGGAGGAATAATATGAGGGAAACAGATAGAAAAATAGAGAGAAATAGAAAAGATGAAGGGGTGGCAACCTGCAGTGATCTTGGAAAAGCCTTGATCCTCTGATGGCTGCCAGCAGGTGGGAGGAGGAAACATCGTGCAGAACAGAGACAGAGAGATGAAGAGAAATGAGAGAGAAAAAAAAATAACGAAGATGGGAGCGGCTGGGTCGTCGCTGGAATGAAGTTAAGGGAGGAGAAAGAGAAAAGAAAAGGAAAGGAAATAAAGAGAGAGAGGGATTCCCGCCTGAGAGAGAGAGACGAGTGAGAGAGTATCGCTGGGAGAGAGAGAGAAACGAGAACGTCACGCCTGGGAGAGAGAAACGAGTGAGGGAATTGAGGAAATGGAATTTTGAGTTATTTATAATTTTGCCATTGATTTAATAGTTTGGCTAAAAATTGTTTTGGCCATAACTTGAGAACCAAAGGTCGGATTGAGTCACCGTAAGCTCCATCGTTCATAAAATAAAGTAAGCTTCCCAATGAGTATACTTTTGGCATGATTTCGATGAAGAAAAATTTTGGCCTATTTAAGTGGATCTTTTAAGTATTTTAAATGGGTTGGGTTTGGAATGATCAAAATAATCCCAAGGACCTCTAATCCTCTAATCCAAGCCTAAACACCACTAAGAAAACAAAATAAAATATACATATAGAAAATAAATAAGCGGGGCCTCACATGGTGTGTAATTAATTTATTTTCTAGTTCTTTTATTCTTTTGCTACGTATATTTTGAACTGTAATGTAAAAATATAGATTTGAGATATTCTTTCACCAAGACTGAAGAATGGAATAATAAAGACAGCGAGTTCTCTTTGGCGTGCGCGCAGCTTCATTGTTGAACCAAATAAAACTTACTTATGATTGTCTGTTTTTTGTTTGTGGCTTTTTTGATTGATTGGAGGTATTCGCGCTTCAACACACTTGCTCACAACAAATACAAAACTAGGTTAAGGCGAAATGCTTTGGGAGCCTCACCATCGGCTGCATCACAGTGTGGCTATGCTCTGAATGAGCTCACGGATCAGATTACCCTTTATCCTTCCATTTTGTGTTGTTTCTTTGAAAGCAGAGTGTTGTTTTTCATTTTTTTGAAAGCGGAGTTGGTGCATGTGTATTGTTCATGAATGTATCCACTTTACCATAGTCATACTAAGTCTGTGAATCTTCGGAACATATCTGTAGGGTCCTTATAGGAAATCAAAACTTGTTCATGAATGTATCTCCACTTTAAACATCATAGCGACCTGATATCTGTATTTCTGAAACGTATGCATTGATGTAATGGCTCCAGTTCTGTATTCTCCACTTGAAACATAAGGCCGCGCATTTATAAATGGGCATAAATGCAGGGGTTTAACCACTGACCGTAACTAGTGGGCGCCACTTGTTTGCCATGAATTAAGGTCAGGTTTGCTCCCTAAGCTACTGCTGAGAATAGATGACATCAAAGACATGAATTAGTACCAACCGACATACAGGGGATAACTTTTATGTGGTTCTTTATAGTTTGCATTCCATCTATGGCAGCTTCCGGAACGTATGGGGTTTTCCACTCTGGTTTGTGTTCCTTTTGGGATCAGCGGTTTTGCACATATTTGAGAATTGTCCAGTGTGGAATCTTCATTTAAAAACTTGAAAGTCTACTCCCTTCTGTTTAACTTCACAAAACTCTGTATCTTTTTAATACATTAGTGAAAATCTCAAAATATGAACTCTCTGTAATTCCGTATCTTTTACATAGGACTAGAAGGTTCTGACTCACCAAGTGTGCAGTTCTCAGAGGCATCACTTTGCTAATCTTGAGGCTCAGATCTTAATTATTGTTGTTATTGATCTTAGATTAAGGATGTAGCATAACCCTTTAAGCCTCTTGGATTGCAAGATTAGTGTTGATTGCGTTCTCATCGTAATTATATATCTATAGGACTCATGTGGCATGGCTTCTACGGTTTCTTTTTTCCCTCTTGTTGCAGCCCATTTACATTGAGCCTTGGGGTTTAATCAAATTAATGACCTGGACTAGAAATCAAGATCCCTCTTACTCCCTGTAGACTCTCTTAACCTATAATTCCACATGTTTATCTTTTTTCTTCCATTTTCTTGAAGTTTTCTAGTGTCAAAGCATTGTAATAGTTCCATCTTTTAACTGAAATACGCAAATTAAAGCATGTCGTTGACAACAACGGAAGTTCATATTTGTCTGCCAGGGAGCGTTTGTCTTGCAGATGGATTGATTTTTCGAAGGATAAAACATTGGCGGCGCTTAACGTTAGAAACTTCATGTTTGAGTGAATGGAATACTGAGGATAGAAACTTCATGTTTGAGTGAATGGAACACTGAGGAATTCATGTTTCATTGAATTGCAGGTTTTTACAGGTATGATGGGCTAGGAGATTTGGTGAAGTTGATGGGATTTCTCAACTTGACACCTGAGCTTCAATATGAACGCAGGAGAAATCTGCTGCTAACCCTCAAAATAGACAACGAGACAGAAAGGCTTGCGCAGTTGGCAGTTGAGAGCATCCAACCTGTTAGCAGAAGTGAAGGTTGAACAAGTTGACTTCACTAGCCATGCAGACTTCTCTGCAGATCCGGGAATTAAGCAGGCGATGGAAGTGAAAAGGCCTTGACTGACTGCTGCAATTGCTTGGATTGATCTCTTGTGGATGCAGGCTATGTCAGCTCTTGAAAGGTCAATGTGATTGGGGATATTGAGGCTCCGAGGGGTCCAGAAAGTTTCTTTCCAGAAGATTTCTGGATCATTACCTGGGCCTTGGGGCTGCAGCAAGCCAGTTCAAGACGCCCCATTCTGTTGGCTTCTCAAACAGCTTGGTCTTGCATATCCTGGGCAATGACATTGTCAAGAGATATATTAGCACTCGCACACTTGAATTATATTATATGTAACCTTTAGGGTTTATTTGTTTGCATAAAATTTGTAGAAATTCACAGTAAAATGAGCTTAGTGGATGATTATTCAAGAGGAGAGGCATGATGGAGATAAGATTGCATGGATGGGGAAAGATTTTTTGCATTCCTATCTGCAATGCCCAACAAGTCTATCCATTTTTTGGGATAATTTGTATGAGCACTCCAATAGGCAGTGGCGGACCCAAAGTTTTTGTTTGAGGGGTGCAGATCAAAATAGATAATTGTATTTTGGAAATAAATACGGAACCTTCATGTGGATTTTGGGGTTGGACGTAGAATCTTTATTTAAATTTGTAGAGAAAAACCAAAATTTTCACTATGGGTTTGAAGCAGACCAAGGTTCAATGGGTGCATTTGCCCCTATATAAATATATGTAAGTCCGCTCCTACCCACAGGTGTTGTGTGCAGAAGAAGATTTTCCTGTAGATGGGACCTTGACTTTTATAGAATTGTAATTACTAGAGTTCACATCTTCACTTAATTCAATTTCCATGAAAAAGCAGATTATTTAATGGTTATTTTTGGAGATTCACCATGAATTTTTCATTTTTAACCACTTAAAGAAACAATCTTAGACTTTTGTGGAATTCAATTATTTGAAATAAACATAGCCCTTAACTGTTTTTTTTTTCTTTTGTTCCATTCATTTTCATTAGAATAAGATAAACTGGTAAATGCTATGTTTTCTTTTTGCCGAAAATGGATGATTAGCTTAAAGCGGATAAACGAAGATACAAATTTGAAAAAAAATTGGGGTCTTAGATTTCTAGATTGCAAGCTAAACAATATGCAGCTAAATAATAAAAGAAACTTGTAAACCAACAATCAACCACGCAAAAAGAAGATATGTAGATTTTTATATGGAAACCTAAACGAGAAAAACCATAAGCTCTTCCGGACTAGCAAAGTCAAGCATTAATTTGATCAGTTACAATATATACTTACAATCCTTTCCAATCAATCCCTCTAACAAGATACAATTCTTCTTGTAAGAATCCACTACACGACTGGACGTTGCGTGCCCTGTTCTCCTCGCTTGATCCGATCACATTGATTCCATAAGATGAATAATCTTTTACAAGAAAGTAGAAGTAGCAAAACTTTAAAGCTCAAAGCACTACAAGAAAGTTGACATTTAGCAACGATATATTTTGCAGCTAAAAGTAACAAAGTCGCCACTAAATGTTTTAGTAGCAACATTTCTATCGCCGCTACGCCGTCGCCAAAAGTGGTGTCACTAATTGTTTTAGCTACAACTTTACAACGTTGCGGCTAAACGTTAAACTTTTTGCCACGAAAAGAAAATTGCCACTAAAAGTCTATTATTTAGTCACAAGATTTATTGTAGCTAATTTTAAAAATAATTGTAGCTATTAGTATAAAGTTGCCACTAAAAAATCATCATAAGCATACGGAATTGGAGTTTTTGTGGTAACTCTTAGTTGTGATTAAATGTATAACTTTTAGCTACAACTATAAATTGTCATTAAAAGTATTTGACTTAGTAGTTTTAGTGACAACCTTTTGATGCTACTAAATACGAAACCTTTAGCGACAAACATAAATCGCTACTAAAAGTATTAAAATATAGCAGTTTTATTAGTAATTTTAGTGGTGACTTGTAGTCGTAGCTAAAAGTTAAACTATTAGCAGCAATCACAAGTCGTTAGTAAAAATATTATATATAAGAGTTTTACTTGCGACTTGTTATTGCTGCTAAAATTAAAAATTAAAAATAAAAGAAAATAATATTAATTTATTAAGTTTTTTTCCTTTTCATTTATTTGCTTCTCATGAACCTGCTTACATAAGGTAAGAAAATAAAAATTTTTATTACGAACAGGTATTTAAACAGAAATTTAAATTTAAAAGCATTAAGTTCCAAAAAGTATTTGAACATCACATAAAGAAATAAAAGCTCATATAAAATAAACAAAAGTCATGATCATCAAGTTGTTCAGGAGTTATGCATTATATCATAATTTGCCCTGACTCTTTGAACTGCTGGAGGAGGGTAGCGAATTGAGACTTGAGCGCAGCTTGCACCTCATCATGCATCTATTGCTTCTGTGAGGCTATCTGTGACTCTAAGGACTTTAGTCGCCTCCTATCCTCCTCAGCTTGCCTCCTGTCCTCCTCAATTTGCTTCTTGAGCTCCTCATTTTCACTTTCTAGCTGCGCACGAATCTGTTTTTCGACTGTAGATGTCTTGGGCTTTGGACCAGCCCCCACGACCACGTATATATCCCGATCGCTCTGTCCAAGCACTGCCTCAAACCTCTGATCCTCGGTCATGGGAGCACCACCCTCTTCTAATGGCTGAGACTCTAGCCTCTGAAGCTCCTCCTATATTCAAAAACCAATTAGATCATTTATCAATTTAGTAATATATATAATATAAGAAAATTAATAGAAAAAAGAGAAGGAAGCAATAAGTTACATAGACTTCCTGTGAAGTTGGATCCACCTAAGCATTTTTTTTCAAGCTAAATCGAGTGGTGAACCATAAATTAGTCGGGGAGGGCTCGTTCCCCGTCTCAGGATTACGCTGTCATTACACAAGTTAACACATATAATATAAATTTAATAACAAATTATCGTAAACAGTATGAGTGTTTACATTATCATAGCTAATTCGAGCAAAAGCCTTCGTCCCAGCAATATGGCGGATTTTCTGCTTTTTCCTGTTCTCCTTGTTTCTATTGCTCATTTTCTGCATTTAAGAACCATAAATTATAAGTAATATAAGTATAAATGATAAATTCAAAAGAGCAAATGACATAAGTATAAAATTAATATGCATACCTTGAATTCTTCATATCCAAAATACCTAATAAGATCAACCCAGACATCTTGGTTTACACCTGAGGGAGGATTCTCCAGTCTCATTTCATCTGTTTCATACTTAGAATAATGATCCTTATGCAGCCTGTGCCGATAGTCTCTATATTGGCGATTCAGCTGCTGATATATAGCTTCCTGAATATGAGGTTCCTCTTGGAGAGAAAACTTTTGCTGCACAATATTATATGAGCATGATAGTAAACATATATACAATGTGGTAACATCAAATGTAACTATAATATTACAATTTAACACATGACCTTTCTAATTTAAATAACTTACTTTCGTAGCAAGCCACATCTTCTTCTTGTCATCATCTGGAATTGCCTTCCATTTGGAAAACTGAAGTGGGGCCATTTGTCTTACAATAATACCCAATTCAGTGATCAGCGCTTGAGCATTGTTTCCTACAGCTCGGATCAAATCTGGTGGAATATCCACTACTAGCTTTTCCCCTTCACGCCTCCTCTTTGCAAGTGTAATGCCCCTGGTCTTTCCTCGACCTTTCTTCCTGGATGTACATGGCCCTATTCAATCGAAATACAATTAAAATTATTATATTCCATTAATAAATTTATATATTGTTGCATAAACTATAAAAAGTACATGCATAATTTAAGTGGTACTTAACATACCGGTGCTACTAATGACAATCTCATCTCGAGCAAATGCCTCAACCTGTGTGTGTTCCGAGGGACCTGTCTCTAATGTAGGTTGCCCTAACTGTAAGGGATGGCCTACAGAAGTTCCTCCTCGTCTACCACTACCTCGGACTCTACTGGCCATGTCTATGATCTATCTGCAATACTTTATATTAAATTATTATTTAATAGGCATATGCATACATATCAAGCACACGTATTAAATCCAAAAAAGATTACTATATGCTATATGATCATGGAACATAAGCTTTCCTTATTCATGTTTTAATTGATAAAAAATGAAAATAAACATATGATACAAATTACATCAAGCTATTGGCTTCACTATCATTATTTGTACTCAATCCGTCTTCTTTAGAATCATAATCAGTGGAGCTACAATCCTCCTCACTTTCATCATTAATAAAAGTGTTAACATCCTCATCATTCTGTTCTTCATTCATTACAAGATTTGCATCAACAAGAATTGGAGGAATATCATTTCTTGGCCATGCCACAAAGTCATTGCCAGTAACTTTCAATGTGTCAGTTATACTATATGGTAGTGTTTGGTTCGCTGGAATGAAGGTCGGAATGGAATGGTCATTCCGTTGGAATGACCATTCCCACGTTTGGTTCGTGAAAAAGTGGCGGAATGACCATTACTTCAGGAATCACCATTCCTTTATACAAGGGAATCACCATTCCTTTGGGGGGGTAGAGGAATGGCCATTCCATTCTATTGTAATTTTCCTTTGAGTCCAAAATGCCCCTTTCATGAAACAAAACCTTTAGATGTCCAATCATAAGACCTAGCCTCCTTCCTCTTCGTCTCTGACCTCTCATTCTAGGGGTATTTTGGTCAATTTTATGTAATTTTTAGGGGTATTTTGGTCAATTTTATGTAATTTTTATTCCATTCCTGGCATCATTCAAGCATGACCTGAGATGTCCAATCATAAGACCTAGCCTCCTTCTTCGTCATCTCTAACCTCTCATTCCAGGGGTATTTTGGTCAATTTTATGTAATTTTTATAGGGGTATTTTGGTCAATTTTATGTAATTTTTATTCCATTCCTGGCATCATTCAAGCATGCCAAACACAAGAACTAGAATGAAAATCCTATTACTGGATTGATTCCTTTGTCCAACCAAACATTGGAATGAGAATTACCATTCCTGCCTCATTCCATTCCAGGCTCATTCCAGCCTCCATTCCATTCCTCTCAGCAATCATTCCAGCGAACCAAACGCTACCTATGACTCATTCTGTTGGAATGGCTCGTCATCATTGATTAGCTCTTCATCTTCATCTTCTGGGATATCATACAAGTCTTGAGCCTGTGTCTTCACAACGACATGCCAATCATTGCCTAATCGAAAGTCTTTGACATAAAAAACTTGTTCCACTTGAGACGCAAGCACAAATGGCTCATCTGTATTCCATCTTCTCGCAAAATTGATACTGGTATAGTTATGTTTATCTCTTTGGATTCCTCTACCTTCTTTGCCAACGTCCCACCAATCACATTTAAAGAGAAAAACATTATGGTCTCCAAAATAGTCTAATTGAATTATATCTGTCAAGACACCATAATAATCTTGGTTTCCTGTTTCGTCATCTCCCTTTACAACCACACCACTATTCTGAGTTTTTCGAAACTTCTCATGATCTTTTATATGAAAACGGAGTCCATTAATGAAGCAACCCTTATATCGTGTTACTCTTCTATCAGGACCTCGTGCTAAATCTAGAAGTTCCTTATTGACGTGCGCATTCTTTTGACTATACAATTGTGTAACCTGTTCATATATGTGAATGAAATAAATATATTATAATAAAAATTAACATGTAGTATAAAAACATAGATGTTTAATGATACTTACACGGTCTTCAAACCATTTAGGAAACTTCTCCTCATGTCTCTTTACTACATTCCTTAGACTCTCCCTCGCCATCTCCTCTTTGTATTCACTATATAAAAAGATATATAACTATAACCTTTAAGAAAATATATTATATGAAAAATAAATTGGATAATTGACAAACACTATATATGCATCAAATACACTGGGATAATTGTGATACTTAAGAAATGGTAGAACTTCATCACAGTTTTTCAAGGTGTAAATGCGAGCCTGCTCCCAAGCTTTATCATCAATGTATCCATATTCTCCTTTCCCTAATGGACGACAATTCTGTGAAAAAAGGGACAAGCCTTGATGCATTTGTCTGTTAGCTCCATCGTAATTTCTTTCTACTCTATTGAATTTGGTTTCAACCCCATGCAAGTACATCGAGCAGAATGTTAGGCATTTTGCAGCAATGTAACCTTCTGCAATTGACCCTTCTGGAAATGCCTTGTTGCTCACATAACACTTCAATGTGTGTAAGTATCTGATAAGATATAAAATCAGGATGATAAATAAAAGAACACTATGATTTTAACATGACAATTGTATAATTAATAATAAGAATAAAAAAAATACACTACCTTTCAATTGGATACATCCATCGATATTGCACTGGTCCACCAAGAATTGCTTCTCGTGCGAGATGAATGGGCAAGTGTACCATAATGTCGAAGAATGATGG
This sequence comes from Sextonia rubra, assembly GCA_037013555.1. Classification (NCBI taxonomy): domain Eukaryota; kingdom Viridiplantae; phylum Streptophyta; class Magnoliopsida; order Laurales; family Lauraceae; genus Sextonia; species Sextonia rubra. Next base: position 47,734,154 of record JASUAD010000001.1, read on the forward strand.
TGGGAATATCCTTTCCAGGTTGCATAGTGTTATAGCAATTTGGCTTTCTAGCCGTTCCAAGACATCTTTCGTTAATGTTCTAGAACACAACTCCTTAAAAAATTGGCTAAGCTCAATTAGTGCATCACAAACTTCGTCGGTTGAAGATCCACGTAGAGCAAGTGGGAGTAGTCTTTGCAAAAGTATGTGGCAATCATGACTCTTCATGCCCGTAATTCGACATTCTCTAATGTTTACACGTCGAGATATGTTTGAGCCATAGCCATCAGGGAATTTCACTGAAGATAAGAATTCACAGAAATTCTTTTTCTCAGCAATAGATATCGTGTAGCATGCACAGGGCATTTTATAGGAATTACCATCATGCTTTATATGTAATTGATGCCTTATACCTATCTCTTGCAAATCTAAGCGACTCTTTTCATTGTCCTTTGTTTTGCCTTCGATGTTCATCAATGTCCCAATAACATTATCACATATATTTTTCTCTATATGCATGACATCTAAATTGTGGAGCAATTTGAGGGTTCTCCAGTAAGGCAATTCAAAAAAAATACTATGCTTTGTCCAATTTAAATCATCGGCACGCTTCCTTTTCTTTGGTTGCGTCTTCCCAAATTTCACTCGTTCGACGTGACTCAATTGCTCAAGCACATCTTCCCCAGACAATTGCTTTGGTGCCTCTCGAAGTTCCTTTTTACCATCAAAAGAACTCTTTCTATGTCGCCAGATATGATTTGTTGGTAAATAGCGACGATGACTCATATAACAAATCTTTTTTCCATTCTTCAACCTCATATATGATGTATCGCTATTACAGGTAGGACAAGCCAAATAACCTTTAGTGCTCCATCCTGATAAGTTACCATATGCAGGGAAGTCATTAATAGTCCATATAACAGCAGCATGCAATTGAAAATTGGTACCTGTATAAGCATTGTAAGTTTGGATGCCATCTTCCCACAATTCTTTCAACTCATCTATCAAAGGTCGCAAATATACATCAATTTCATTTCCAGGAGACTTAGGTCCAGGAATAAGTAAAGACATAATGAAAAAGGGACTCTTCATACATTTCCATGGCGGTAGGTTGTATGGCACAAGAATAACTGGCCATGTACTATGAGAAGTGCTCATATTTGAAAATGGATTAAATCCATCACTTGCTAGCCCAACTCTAACATTACGAGGGTCTTGAGAAAATGAGTTGTGCATTTTGTCAAATTCATCCTAGGCATCAGCATCAGCAGGATGCCTCAATACCCCATCATTGACACGCTTCTTTTTATGCCACCTCATATCTGTTGCTGTCTTTTTTGAAATAAATAACCTTTGTAGTCTCGGTTTTAGTGGAAAGTAGCGCAAGATTTTTTGAGGAATCTTTTTCCGTTTACCATCAATAATTTTATATCTAGGCTCTTTGTATTTTGGACACTCTTATTTGTTTTCGTGCTCCTTCCAAAATAGTACACAATCATTTATGCAAGAATGAATCTTTATATAGTCAAAGCCCAGGTCACGGATTATATTTTTAGACTTGTAGTAAGAATTGGGGAGCGTCTCACCCTCCGGAAATGCCTCTTTCAATAACTCAAGTAGCATAGTGAATGATTTGTTGGTCTAATGATTAAGTACCTTTAAATGCAATAGCTTAACAATGAATGACAACTTGGGAACTTCTCACAACCTGGATATAGTTTTTGTTCAGCATCCTTCAACAATTTCATAAATTTATTTGCTTCCTAGTCGGGTACTGTATTACTGTTACTACCAAAATCCCCCCTTGCTGAAGCATTTACAGTTGCTGCAGTATAATGATCATGTATCATTTCATGCATGTCATCATAATTATCTTCTTCGTTGTTACCCTCATCGTCATCATTTTCGTCGGTGCTCGACTCAAACTTCTCCCCATGGAATGTCCATGGAGTGTAACCTTTAACTATCCATAATAATGCAAATCAGCTTCCACATCATCCTTAGTTTGGAAATAGACATTGTTGCATTTAACACATGGGCATCTAATCTTATTTCCTGGTTCGGTATGTGCATATGCAAAGTCTAAGAACTTTTTGACTCCATTTATATACTCATATTGTCATCTATCTTCAATCTTCATCCAACTCTTATCCATATTAGTGTACCTACCATAAATTGAACATATATTTTCATCTTCATCACCTAAAATGGTCCTCATCACCTAATTAATATCCAAAAATATTTATTACTGAATCAAGATGGTCAAAATTAAAGATCCAAGGTGAATATGCAAAATCAACTTTGACTAGGAGTTAAACTAGACAAAAGGTTACTAGCTTTCATCATGTACCTACAAAAACTAGAAGTCACATGTTAAACCATTAGAGATTCTTTATGCCATCCATATAGTTAAAATTGTTAAAAATTTTTATAAGAAAACCATGGCATTCTTTGTGCCATTTTTTATTTTAAAAAATAAGTTGGAAGAACTAGCCTTAAGCTTTGGTTTTAATTTGACATTCGTGGATTTTTTTTTCCTATTTTTTAATTGCTAAAGTATTGGGCTGATTTATTATTATTTTCTAATGTAAATGCTTAAGCCTTAAAAACAATCTTTCTCACTTACCTTATCTCTCTTTAACAATCTAACAAATATTTTTCTCTAACGTTATTGTTGTATAATTGTAACACTATTTCCCTAAAAATTTTTGTAATGATTTACTTGGATGCCTTTCCTTTTTCATTTATTTATTTTTTCAATTCACAACGAAACAAATAAACATGTTGGTAATGATTGAATTTCTACTTAACTATTGTCTTCTACGATACTCTAACCAAATGATCTTTATGATATTATAAAACATTTTACTATAATATTAACTATGCAATGCTTGTGGGATTGGCTCGGATAAAATTTTAATAACATGAATGAAGAAATTATATTTATGAAGTTAATATATTTTATGATAATAATCTAACTACCAAATACACTCTTAACTTTATTTTTTTTTAACTTACTATAACAATCTAACTACTCAACACACTCTTAATTTTTTTTTCCTTAAAAACTTATCAAGATTTAAAAATACATACAAAAGGGAGAAAGTAAAAATATCAATAAATGTCATGAAAAAAGATGTCAAAAGAAGTCACAAAAATATGCATCTCATTCACACAATTTATATTTTTAATAAATTAATTAATAGTTGGTTTAAGTACTAATTTTAATTTATTATTCAATCTACATGCGACACTAGCCATACATAGCACGATATTTTATGCTAGTCTTTACTCATATTTCTTCAATTTTAGTCATTTTCAAAAATACATTTCATGTTTTCAAGGGAATTCAAGTCATTCAATTCCAAGCAAACAAATGGGTGCAACATAGCTCTTTACTCTTTTCTATTTCTTTTTTTTTCCTACTTAGACACTTATGAATATTTTTTTTTATTTCTTTAATTTTAGTCACTTCCAAAAATACAATTCATGTGTATGGAAGCAACCCTCAAAATTTCAAGTGTTCATGTGCGTGTTCAATTCACGCTATTACTAACTAGTTATAGGGTTTTAAATATAACGAGTTTAAATTAGTATATGGTGTTTGCATGGCTAGAAAATTGATTTGAGGTTAAGAACGGATAAATACATGACTGTGGTAGTTGCTGTGGTGAACTCAACTTTATTAATATATATAGATGGTGTTGGGTTTTAAGGGGTTTCAATTGAGTTTTATAGTTTATCTTTATAAAGAGAGCTTTGTGGTTTTTCAAGAGTCCCACATTGGAAAAGTGCAAACTCTTTGAGCACTATATATATACATCTTTGTCCTTCATGCTTTAAGTTCTTTTGAACTATTTTGCTACAAGCCCTATGCGCGCACACGAGCCAAGCTTGGCCAGAGGATCTAAATCCGAAAAATGTTTAACCGGGTGTGTGCCCGCAACGCGCATCCTGCGTGATTATCGCGCGCAAGGGGGGGTGCAAACCCCAGCTCGACCGCCTTCCACGGGTATTGGCGTCCTTTTGCAAAATAAACAAACATAGAACCAGTAGTGTTTTTTTTTTTTTTTTTACTTACTGTAGTAGCAGAACAGTTGGTTTTTTTTTTGTTTTTGTTTTACAGTAGAACTCCGCCAGTTTTGCTGCCGGTCCCAAGCCCGGGTAAAGGAGGAGGGTTGCGTTAGGTAGGTGACAGCCAGCGTAAAACTTTGTCACAACCCAAACATGAATTCTGAACAAATGATATTTCACGATAAGGCTAGGGCATTCCCCGCTTTAAGCGACGCATTGCAGCATCGCCCGGCTACAGTGAAAAGTGTGCAAGGGCTACCGCATGACTTTGGGCTAATGCGGTTAAAGAAGTTAGTCCATGAGAAGAAGAGGAGGAATAGGAAAATTAGACTTGCTACTTGGAATATAGGAACTTTGACAGGCAAGAGCATGGAGTTGGTTGAGGTAATGAAAAGAAGAAGAATTAGTGTGGCTTGTATACATGAGACAAGGTGGAAAAGGAATAAAGCTAAGGAGCTCATGGATGGGTATAAGCTTTTCTATGCAGGAAAGAGTAATACAAGAAATGGAGTGGGTATAATTATAGATAAGGATTTAAAAGAGAAAATTGTGGGGGTAAAGAGGTTTGGTGATAGAATTATAGCAATTAAACTAGTACTAGAGGAAGACATAATTCATATCATTAGTGCATATGCTCCCCAAGTAGGACTAGAAGAAAGTGTGAAACGACAATTTTGGGAGGAGATGGATGATTTAATGCGAGAAATCCCAAATAGTGATAAAATTTTCCTTGGAGGGGATTTAAACGGGCATATAAGAAGAGATAATAGAGGATATGAGAGAGTGCATGGAGGGCATGGATTTGGAGAAAAGAATGAATTCGGAAATACTATATTAGACTTTGCAGTGGCATTTGATCTTATAGTAGCAAATACTTACTTTAAAAAAAGAGATGAGCATTTAATTACATATAAAAGTGGGAGTAATAGGAGTCAGATAGACTTTTTTCTAGTTAGAAAACAGGACCGATTGGCCTGTAAAAATTGTAAGATTATCCCGGGAGAGAGTTTGACTACGCAACATAGGCTTGGAGTTTTAGATATTTGCATTAAAAGTAAAAAGAGAGCAGTAGTAAACAAAATGGACCCTAAAACAAGGTGGAGAGATTTGAAGGGGGAAAGAGCAAATATATTTAAGGACAAAATGATTGAGAAAGGAGAATGGAATATTGAAGGAGAAACTACAGTAATGTGGAATCAAATGGCTAATTGCATCAGGAATGTTGCAAAGGAGGTACTTGGAGAATCAAAAGGGAAGAGACATATTAATAAAGAAACATGGTGGTGGAATATGGAGGTTCAGGAAGTTATTCGACAAAAAAAACATTGCTACAAAGTTTGGCAGGGGACTAAGAGTATAGAAAATTTTGAGTTGTATAAGAAGGCAAAGAAAGAAGCTAAGAAAGTAGTAAGTAGCGCAATGTTCAAAGCATACGATGACCTTTATAATAGGTTGGGAACAAGATAAGGAGAAAATGATATTTTTAAGCTTACAAAAATAAGAGAAAAGAAAAGTAGGGACTTAGATCATGTCAAATGTATCAAGGACAATGAGGAAAATATTTTGGTGAAGGACAACGATATTATAGAAAGGTGGAAAGAATATTTTAGTAAACTTTTAAAGGAAGAATATTTGGGTAATACAAGAGTGGAGGAGGATACTTCATTACAAGAGTATACTTTTCTCCGAAGAATTAGAGGGGTGGAAGTGAAGGAAGCATTAAAGCGAATGAAGACAGGAAAGGCAACAGGCCCAGATGGTATTCCGATAGAGGTATGGAAATGCTTAGGAGAGGTTGGAGTAAGTTGGTTATGTAGACCATTCAATAAGATACTTGTGACAAAGAAAATGCCGGATGAATGGAGAAGAAGCATTGTAGTACCTATATATAAGAATAAAGGAGATATACAAAATTGTACCAACTATCGAGGGATTAAACTTATGAGTCACACGATGAAGTTATGTGAGAGAATAATAGAGCAAAGACTGAGAAAAAAGACTAAGATTTCGGAAAATCAATTTGGTTTTATGCCAGGGAGATCAACTATGGAAGCTATCTTTTCACTTAGGCAATTAATGGAAAAATACCGAGCAAAGAGGAAAAATCTACATATGGTCTTTATCGATTTGGAAAAAGCCTATGATAGGGTACCGAGGAATTTAATTTGGTGGGTCTTAAAGAAAAGGAATGTCCTAAGATGTTACATTGAAATTTTAAAGGATATGTACGAAGGTGCAATAACAAATGTGAAAACCACATGTGGAGAAACGGGCGGATTTCCCATGACTATAGGCTTACATCAGGGATCATCCTTAAGCCCTTATCTCTTTGCATTAATTATGGATGAGTTAACTGTGCATATTCAAGAAGAAGTACCATGGTGTATGTTGTTCGCAGATAATATAGTATTGGTGGATGAATCAAGAGAGGGTGTAAATGCAAAGCTTGAGAAATGGCGGAGGGCATTAGAATCTAGAGGCTTTAAAATAAGTCGTACAAAGACAGAATATATGGATTGCAATTTCAGTGGACATATACAAAGTGTTGAAACCACTGTCAAAATTGAAACCCATGAGATACCACGTAAAGATTCTTTTCGGTACCTAGGCTCGATAATTAGTAAGGATGTGGAGATTGACGAAGATGTGGAGCATGGGATAAGAGCTGGATGGCTGAAGTGGAGACTAGCTTCGGGAGTACTTTGTGATAGACAAATGCCAACAAAATTGAAGGGAACATTTTACAGGACAGTGGTTAGACCAGCTATGACATATGGAGCAGAATGTTGGCCAATTAAGAAGACACATATTCATAAGATGGATGTAACGGAAATGAGAATGCTTAGGTGGATGTGTGGTAAAACCAGGAAAGATAAAATTAGAAATGAGCGCTTTCGAGAACATTTAGGGGTAGCACCAATAGGAGATAAGATTAGAGAAACTCGTTTAAGATGGTTTGGGCATGTTGAGCGTAGGCCAGTAATGGCACTGGTGAGAAAAAGTTTGGATGTACAGGTGGAGGGTCCATCAAGAGGTAGGGGTAGGCCGAAGAAAACATAGATGGAAGTCATTAATTCAGATTTGAAGAAGTTGCACTTATCGAAACATTTAACTCAAAATAGAACGGAATGGAGAAATAGAATTCATGTAGCCGACCCCAACATGGTTGAGATAAGGTTTTGATGATGATGATGATGACAGTAGAACTGAAACCAGAACCAGTTTTACAACAGAACTGGTGAAACAGAACCAGTTGCAAAATAAACAAACATGGAACCAGTACAGAACCAATACTGTTTGTTGGTGAAACTGGTGAAACAGAACTAATAGTGTGTTCTTTTTTGTTTTTACAGCAGAACAGTTTCGGTAAAACAAAACCAATTGTGTTTTTTTTTTTACAGCAGAATAGTTTCGGTGAATCTGATCTGATCAAATCAACAGAATTGTTTTTGTGTTGTGAATTTGTTCTGTTTACATAATAGTTTTGTCCGTGAATCTGATCTACTGATCAACAGACAGAGGATTCTGATTAACAGAATCGTTACAGTTCAACGTGATCAGAGTTTAGGGAATCGTTTTGCAGAACAGTTTTGTTTTTTTTACAAACCTATTTGGTAGATGGATTCCATTGAAGACAACTTCGTGAATCTGTGTTTTACAGCATTGTAGTAATCCCAGAACAATTCCGTTACAGACAGAAGATCTGATCAACAGAATTGTTGGCACAACATCGTTAGACATACATAATTGTGAATCAGATCACAACAGATCATGCATGTAACACTCCGACCCGATTTGATCCGGATTAGTGGGTAATTACGTGTGCTTTTATCATTAAGTGTGTTTTGATTTTGTTTTTCTTTGATTTTGAGTCATGGAGAGATCGTTTGGGTTGAGTTGACTTGGTCTAGGTAGTTCGAGCCCTTTTTCGTAATTTTGGCTTTTGATTGACTTTGTCAGTTTTGCGTCATTCTGACGTCATCGCGTGTCTTTCGTTGAGCTTGTCGATCTTCGTAACTGTCTTGGATCCGAATGATCTCGTTTGCTCTCGTTGGATCGTCAGTTGACTCAAACTGACAATTGTGTAATCTGTTTGGACTTATATGTAAATTTGGACTCATTTTAAGTTATAAATATCTTACCTACTCTTTTCTTTCTCTCGATCGTTCTCTCAGCCTGTCTCTCTCTCTCGTTCAGCTCTTCTCTTTCACCCCTTTTCCTTCCTGTTTGTTGCACGTGAGGGAGAGAGGAGCCAAGTTGTGTGTGTGTTTCCAGTGGACTGAGCCAAAGCAACGGTCGTGTGCGTGTAAATTCCGTCTGTGAGGCAAGTATAAGCACAAGTAGTATAAACACAGATTGATATTGCTTTGATTGTTTGTATCTTACTCTTTGTGGTGGTATGCATCAGTGTTAGACAGCCCTATTGAGTCCATTTTTGCTGTTATTTTCCTGTTTTCGGTCGAAAGACTCGTTTTCTGTATGTCTGTAACTATTCCAGAACAATGACTCCGTGCACTCACGGCTACACCGTGAAATGTGCTACGGCTAAGCCGTGAAATGGCTTATGGCTAAGCCGAGACCCAGCCGTAACCCTGACCGTAGAACAGTACAGACTGACATCTGAAAATAACTGAGAGTTGGCAAAATGCTACTCTTCTACGGCCCAGCCTGATCTAAGCCGTACATTGTACTACGGCTAAGCCGTGGACCAGGATACGGCTGAGCCGTAGAGTAAAATACGGTTGAGCCGTAAATACGGATGGACATTTTGGGGAACCTCGGCTCCGCCGCAGTGCAGATTACGGCTAAGCCGTAAGATGCCTACGGCTAAGCCGTAAGGTCACCCACGGCTACACCGTATCAGCCTGAGAACTGAATGAAAAGGACTAGGTTTAAGAAAGAGACCGTTATGACTTTCATGTTAGAATGTAGCTAACCTGGACATGCCCAATGGAATGTTTGAATGACATGAATGATGTCGAGGGCTGCGAATCATTCATGACCGTTATCCAGTTGTTTAGCACCTCCCCATGGGTGTTGGTTTAAGGGACTTCGGTGCACATTCTAGACACTGCAACACGAGACAATGGTGCATCGGATAACTTAAAACTACATCAGCATGCACGGTTAGAAACACTGGATAAATAGGTTAGGATTGGCTTGTAATTGACCTTGATTCGTAAAAGTACTTTGATTTGTACAGCATATTGACTTCGGTTATGCCCTCTTATGTGTTCTGCGCTGGACCTCTCGATTCTGTGGGAAATGCAGCAACCCCAGAGCGAAGCCCGGGCGGGACCATTCTATTATTGTGTTTTATCGTTGCTCCGGTGGAGTACTTGAGTTCTGAGTCAGTGATCATTTGTTATCGATACTCATTGTCAGTGCTTCTTTTATTTGCTTATATGCATTCAGTATCAGTATCAGTATATGCGATGCACTTCCTATTGTTTGTTTAGCGTGATATGTGAGATCTGTATGTGCTATGATTGATTGATTGAGGTGCATCATCCGATTTGATTGTGATTGGTACATGGCACTACTGAGCCTCAGCCTTAGGATACCCGACGGGGTTAACTTTGGTTTAGTTTATGTGTTTGCCTCTGCAGAGTGTTCTGTCCTGGGGCTCCGGACCCCGGGAACTAGAGACCCATGCGTACCCTGGCCCGGTCACTGGTGTTCTCATTCCGACTGCTCTCGAAAGGGAGAATATGGCCAATGTAGTAGCCACTTTGACTGTTATCTGTTTATGATTCTGATAGCATGCTTATTCATTTGCATAATTGCTTAGTATACGAACATGATTTCTATGGATCTTGCATTGTGACTATTGCTCATTATTAGACACAATTCGTGTTATCTTCTTGTGGTTTATATTTTGCTAAGTCGTTGTACTTATGAGTTATCCTTGTGTGTTGCAGGCTCAGATCCCTCTCCCGATCCTGCGTCGGTCGACCAGACTCCAGGAGAGGCTCGTGAGGCCCCCTCCGGCCTAGAGGAGTGGACTTGATCCATCCTCCAGAGTACGGTTTGCATCATTTTGTTCTCCCCATTCATTTGAGTCTGAGTCTATTGAGGGGATTTTTCTGTACTTGTATCGTGGGCTTTGATTGATATCTGTATGTTGATATTTGATTGTTGTAAGCCCGCTCTATTGATATACGTTCTTGTAATTATTCTTGTCATCAGTTTAATGTTTGAAATCCATTTTGTCATTTTGGTATGTTGTGGTTTGCCTTGATACGTACAGCTTCCGCGTACAGTTATTTGCACGTGTGAATGATCCCTTGTGTGTGTATGCTTGGACAGGGTCTAAGTGTACGTGCACGGGAGTACGTGTGTCATTGGTTAGATTTTCTCTGACCCCCCGGTCCCTGGGCTCGGGTTGTGACAATGCATCACAGCATCATTACACATACAACAACATCGTTAAACATACATCAAAATGATCAAATCACACTACAGAAAGAGTAAACAGGCAGATTTATACAAACAGAATAAGGATCATTATATTAGGATTAGTGTGTTTGTGAAAGAGGAATCCAAACCTATGAGCTGCTCCTCTTCCTTCTCTTCCAATTTTCTTCCAGCCTCTTTTTGTTTTGGGTTTCCCTTAATGTTCCTAATATTTTGATCTTTCCCTTCTTTTTGTTTTGGGTTTCCTTCACTAGCCACATTCCCTCGTTTTCTTTTTATTAACAATAACTTGTGGCAGTTACACCTTTTAGCCCTAATGTGGCAAATACATGTCCTCATGTAGCATCTCACGTATGGTGGGGTCCACTAGGTGGGCATGTGTCTCATTTATATATTTCAAAAGAGGTCCAATTAGAAAGGATAGTGTTGTGTCGTGATCAGTTGACCAAATTTTACATTTATAGAACTCATTTGATACATTAATGAAACATGTGTTGGGCCCACTATATATTAGAAAAAACCACACTTAAAAATTCTACATTAAAGAAATCTAAACACTAATGAAGCTTGCTTATGAAAAAGTCTACACTAATATTTAATCTCATTTTGACTAAGATCTTAATAAATTTTAGTAATTCTCACAAAAATAATAATAAAAAGACAGTACGCATTTATTTTTAGTAGTTTGAATTTTAGATATAAATTTCATTACTGAATATATAAATTATAAGGATGACCCAAAAATCAAACTATATAACTTAAGATATTCAACAATAAAAGATTAAACAACGATATAGAAAGGACTCATGAGGACTGATATAATGTGGCCATCTCACCTAGTACCATTTTTTTTATATTTCATTAAATCCAAGATGGTAAATGAAGATCCAATTAACGTTGGATTGTACACAACATCAAACACGATCATTCATCTAATTTTCAGCCGTTAAATCATCACCAATCTTGAGATATATGTAAAAAAGTGTGAGTCATTAGATATTATTTTAAAAAAAAATTATACGCAAGATCAAAACTGTTTGTAATGTTTGGAAGGCTTAACACGACTATGGGATCAATTTTCAAGTCTTGATTCAATGTAGACCTCGAGAAATTTGTGAAAAACTTTCAACCATTGATGTAACATGCCTAATTTTGGATTATTCCATAGGCAGTCCCTTTTTTCTTTTTTATTATTATATCTACGACAATAAATCACAATCCAAACCATTAAAAATGTTTATAAGGTCAATGATCACTAGTAAAACGAACTTTAGCCGTTGGATCATCGCCAATATTGAGATATTTGCTAAAAAGTAAATTATTTGCTATTTTTTTTAAATTTTGTGGGTCTCAAACACAAAATCCAAACCGTTAGATCTCATTGGAAGAATGAATACGGCTATGGAGTCGAATATCAAAGCTTGATGCTCTGTAGATCTTGAGAAATTTGTGAAAAAGGTTCAACCATTTATTTAAAGAAGTCTATTTAAAATAGATTCTTATATTACCAAACACACATTTTGATTCTAGGCTCTTTTTTTATGACTCTTTTTTTAATACCTTTATTTTGGATCAGTCTATAATAATAAAACTAAAGATGCCAAAGAAGCCCTAAGTTCAAGTTTCAACATGATTTTAAGACTCAGTGAGCATGCTAAAAGACATTATTGGTACATTTAGTATTGTGTGATTAATTGTATAGTTGGACCTGCTCCATTTAAGTAAAATTTGATGATACCCGATAAAAAAAGTGTGGTTAAAAGTTAGACACCTTAGTAATCACTAATTAGTAGGGGTATTCATAGGCTGCCTTGGGCCAGGTTAAAGAATATCCAAGCCCGACCTGACCTCAACTATAAGGAATATCGATTTGGGCTTGGGCTAGCTGGGTCCATGAGAACCCCTAGCAATCGGTGATGAAAAAGGTTAAAAATTGCCAATAAATCGCTTTCTCTCCAAATGGTTTGCTACTAAATATAGCCACTATATTTATAATGCCTTTAGCATCATTGCCTTTTTTCACCTAAAATGAATTTGTAGATCGAGGTAAAAATGAAATTACAGCTAAAATTATCATCGTTGAAAGGCAACTTTTTTTGTAATATGTCTTAGCAATAATATAAAAGTTACCACAAAATGTGGCATATAAAGTGGCGAAAAACATACTACGGCTAAATGTAAGACACATATGGCAATTAGCTATCAAAATTAAATGTTGCCACAAAAAACCTGGACAAATAGTGGCAAACAATTAAAAATTGATGCTAAATCTCTTTCCCTTCAAAATGACCTTTACCTGCGACATATAAGTCCCTGCCAAATGTGACCGCTATAATACCTTTAGTGTCCATATCACATTTTGCCACTAAAGGTGAGTTTTTAGCAACGACACTTAAGTTGTGGCAAAATATGTTGCCATTAAAAGTTAATTTTCGCACGGCATAGCTTTAGTGGCAATATAAAGTTGCCACAAAATGGGTACATAAAGTGGCACAAAACAAACTGCGGCTAAAAATAAGATATATAAGTAATTAGCGACAAAACTAAAACGTTGCCACTAAAACATTATACCATTTGTGGCAATGAAATAAAAATCGCCACTAAATATCTTTCCCTCCAAAATCCTATGGCGCCAAAACTTCCCGCCAAGGAATTAGTGGCTATTCTTAGCTATGACAAATTAGTTGCTACTAAATGTGGTCACTATAATACATTTAGTGGCAACATAATATATTTGCCACTAAATGTATAATTTTAGTGACGAAAATTCACCCGCGGCTAAAATAATTGCCACTAAAAGACAAGTTTCTTGTAGTGAAGTTTCAGCAAACTCTCTCCAATGGAAACTCTAGTGAAGAAGGATGATTTCCAAAGAGTATTCTCAACTTAGAATAATGGATCTATCCCTTAAGGTTGAGAGAGACCCTTTTTATGACTTACAATTTGTGCTTCATTAAGATAGCTCTTGTAGAACCCTATTTACTAATCTTAGCACAAATTTGAAATAATTTCAGAATAAGAGTATGGGTTTTTGCCGTTAGTGTGCTCGAGCGTAGGTGAGCACCCATGTGAGCGCATGCTTCTCGCATCTAGTTATTTACGATTTATCTATCAAGCTTGAGCTCGGTTTATATGAATTTGAGTGTAGTCGCTTCTGTCTAAGCCCTATCAAGTGCGCGAATATATTAGTTCGTTGATTTCATCAATTCAACTTTTCTTGTGATGCAAAAAATAGTTTATTTTAAAAAATATAAAATACAAATTAATGGACTAAAAATTTCATCCGACGCATAAATTAACCAATATATAAAAATCCGTACAAAATCTACAGAATGCCCACGGTCCATAGAAAGCCCCATTGTCCAGACAGAAACCAAAATATATTCCTACTTCCCAAATCAGGTCTATGATAAAAGATCATGCCAGCTGCATCACTCTTGTTCTTGACTTCCCAGATCCCTGCCTTCTACTCTGCATTTGGCTGGATCCTTCCGCTGGAATCTGGTTTTGATTTTACTTCCACCAGTCTCCGCAGCCTTGGTAAATGGGTTAAGGAAAAAAAATCTATCAAAGTTCAGCGTACGCTAGTCTGGTGGGTTGGAAGCCACCCGTCCATGGAGGAAGGGCCTTTGGACCCACATATTCGGATTTGTGGGCAGTCAGCCCTTTGGACCTTGGTTAGTTGTCAATCATCTTTTAAAATTCAATCTATAATAGGATCTTGAAGCCCTCGCCTCTCTCAAATGTTAAAATAACGAAGAAACTAATATTATAGTCATTGTCTATCCCCTTCAAACCAAAATCTTAGGTTTGCCATGAAGATCCAGAAAAGCAACATAGGGAGTCACTGTGTTAAAAAAAAAAAAAAATCTTGAGGATGTGGGCTATAGGTGAAAAATCATCACTGCATTTGGTTCCATTTTGTCAGAGAGATAACATTTATCCGTGGCAATCAGTTTCATAGGTTAGGAACACAGCCAAACCATGATAAAGACGCACGTACCATCCTTTTTTTATTCTTTTACGAAGAGGAGCCCTTCAAACCCCACTTTGTCAAATTGAGGGTAAAACTCAAGATACTTCATACTCACAGACATGCATCATTTACACGATAAGGTGCATTTAGAAGACAACTAAGCTCTATTTATTGTTGGGTTTTGTCTTGTATTCCGGTTTAGCCGGATCGGTCGTCTGGTTTAGCCAGAACCGAGGCTCAGGGTTAGGGGTATTTTAGTCATTGTGTATGGATTTTCTTGGTGGCCAAGAAAGCGGGAACTATATATATTGATATATTGTAACCCTAGATCCTGAGGGGATTGAGATGGGATCATAGTAGATGAATTCTCTCCTCCCGTGGACGTAGGCATGGTTGCCGAACCACGTAAAACTACTGTGTCATGTGTGTGATTGCTTGATGGTGTGATTGCTTGTGTAGATCGTGGTAGATCCGTTGATCGTGGGTTGTTTCGTTGCGCGGCTTTTCCCAACAAGTGGTATCATAGCGAGGTGGAGATCGCTCGGGTTTTGCGATTAACGGATCTGGGATTTCTGGGTGGAGAAGAAGATCAATTAGAGGAGAAGAGATCACAGCCGTGATCTCTGTGGGCCATCATCGCTGGAAGCCGACGTTGAAGAGGATTTGGGTTGTTTCTGTGGTTGCTGGAAGTTGCCGGAGTCGAGGAAGAACAAGGAGAAGGGTTCTGCTGCAGTTGGACGTCGGTGAAGATCTTCATTGGCCGCCGGATCTGAGGAAGAGAACCGGCGCAGAATATCGTCGCTGCGGAGAAAAGAAAAAAAAAATTTCGATCACGCACCGGTCGCCAGCCGCCGGACGTCGCTGCCGCCGCCGCTGACGCCGCGCCATCGCCGGTCCCGCGCTGCAGTCGCCGGACCAAGGAAGCCGGAGCCGCAGCAGCCCCGACCGCGGCCTCTCTGCGCCGCCTGCAACTGGGTTGCAGACCCAGGCGCAGAGAAGGGGACGACCCTGTCAGCCGGGTGTTGGGTCGGGTCGGGTCAGTTCCAACTGACCCGCGTTAACGTATAAGCCCAGCGCCCTTTCTCAGGTTGGGTTCAGTTTCGGGTTGGGTCCGAACCCAACCCGTGAAGGAAGCCCAGTAGAACAGACAGGTTATCAGTTCAGGTCGGGTTAACCTGAACCAGTCCGTCAGCAGCCGGTCCAGCCCAGCGCAGCAGAGAAGTTTTGGTTCCGGGTCAGGTCGGACCCGGACCCGGTTCTGCAGAAAGCCCAGCCAATCAGGGTCCAGCAGCAGGTTCAGGCCAGGTCGGGTCGGGTCGACCTGGTCCGTGTACTAGAAGCCCAGCAGTTCGAGCCGGTTCGGTTCCGGGTCAGGTCAGGTCGGACCCGAACCCGGTTCGCCAGAGAAGCCCAGCAGAGCAGCGCAGTTCAGTTCAGTTCCGGGTCAGGTGAACCTGACCCGGATCCGTTTCAGAAGCCCACTTTGCCAGCAAGCCGTGACGTCAGCAGTGACGTCAGCACGGTCAACAGGCAGGTTTGACCATATTCAACGGCTGAAATTGTTTCTGCGATATCTTGATCGTCCGATGTCCGATCGGAGATCCGTTTGAGCCTACGGACTCGTTTTGAGCAGATCTACGCGTATATGGAAGAAGATGGGCTGTTCAACGGTCAACATGGATGTTTGACCAATTGGAGTGTAGAGAATTAATTCTGCGATATCGAAGCCATCCGGAGTCGAATTTCAGATCCGTTTCTTCCAGCGTGCTCACGGTGACGAGATCTACGAGGTTGATAAAAGATATTGGCAGTTTGGTGGGCAGAAAATTAGAGGACTGAAGAAACTGACAGATTCACGATGATAGCAATGGATTCAAGCATCACAGGCCAGATTGAAGTGTTTGATGGAGAAACGACTTCAGGGATTGGCAGGAGAGAGTGTTAGACTCCATGACACAGCAATGATTGAAAATTGTTAGCTTGATGTCAAGAATGTTAGATTACTCTAGAACTTTGATGAAAGCTCAGATCCGCGTCGAAGGGATCGGGAAGGAGCGACATGCCAAAGTGGAAGAAAAAGCAAAAGGAATCAGAATCAGAAGGAGGTAGTGTGCAACAAAGCTCGAATTCGGTTGACAGGGAATCAGTTTTGGTCGCTACAGGTATGGATCCGGTTGTTGATTCATGGTATTGGGATTCAGATTCTTTCTATTATATGTTCGCGTAGAGATTCGTTTGATGCAAATAACTATCATGGTTGATGGATTTGTTCTTATGGGGGGATAATGCCACTGATGAGCATTTGAGATAAGAACGGTAGAAATCCAGATGTATAATGATGTTATTCAAACCCTAACGGTTGTGATATATGTTCCGGGATTACGAAGAATTGGATTTCTTTGTGTGCCTTATACTTCAAAGGCTGCAAGTGCACTGTAGCGGGTGGAGTTACGAAGGTGGAAAAGGGAACATTGGTCATCATGGAGGGTGAGATGGTCAGAAATCTCTACAAGTTGATAGGGTATGCTTTTTCAGGTGGAGCAGTGAAGGAGACATCAAATAACAGGGGAGGAAATCTGTGGTTCAGGTGGAGTTAGATGCGACGGATCATTGGAAGATGGATTGATGGATCTTCGATGATATCATCTAGCGGAAATCCAGGAAGCCCTGAACGGAGATGATTTTCTCGGGAACGAAAAGGTAGTTTTTGTTCAGGTCGGAGTAAGCCGGTTTAAGCATCGGGTCATACCTAACCCGCATGTACTGTGCCCAACCCACCAGAACAGGCAAAACAGGACAGTTGCAGATTTGACGGAAAGAACACCGGGATGGAGACAGAAGGAAGGATTCACAAGGTACCAGTGAGATCCGGATTCGGGGAGGTCTTCAGTTTTGTCTTGACGGACGGAAGTTAGGTTCATTGTGTTGCAAGGATGCATGCATGTGGCAACAAATGGAGAGCACTTCGAAGGTTCAAGACGGTGGTGTTGAGGTCAAAGGAGGCAACTGTGGCCACGCTAGGTCATAGCGTGTGCGGAGGCGTACCTTTCAGCAAGGTGCGTGAAGACATTACCGGGTATCTCAAGGTGGCTCTGAGGATTTGCGGAATCCAAGCCAAGGTGGAGATTGTTGGGTTTTGTCTTGTATTCCGGTTTAGCCGAATCGGTCGTCTGGTTTAGCCAGAACCGAGGCTCAGGGTTAGGGGTATTTTAGTCATTGTGTATGGATTTTCTTGGTGGCCAAGAAAGCGGGAACTATATATATTGATGTATTGTAACCCTAGATCCTGAGGGGATTGAGATGGGATCATAGTAGATGAATTCTCTCCTCCCGTGGACGTAGGCATGGTTGCCGAACCACGTAAAACTACTGTGTCATGTGTGTGATTGCTTGATGGTGTGATTGCTTGTGTAGATCGTGGTAGATCCGTTGATCGTGGGTTGTTTCGTTGCGCGGCTTTTCCCAACATTTATTTGGAAGAATTTGGGGATTTTGCATGTTGGAATTTTGAGACATGATATGATAGCAATTTAGCATTTTTAAATTTCATGTTTTTTTGTAAGAATTATTAATTTTAGTTATTTGAAATGACTTAAATAACGTTAAAAATTTTCAAAATTTCACCTGGTTTTGCTTTTAATGAAATTTTTGAATGCTTAAGTATAATGAAACAGTTAAAAATTCTACTACAAATTAAGAAATTCCGTGAATATAAATTCTCTAAATTCTACCAAATTAAGGGGTCCTACAATCCCCTAAATTCTACCAAAATTCCAGCTCCAACGCATGAACTCTAAAACAAATATGCAGTGGGTACATATACCATTCTACATGGTGGGAGAGTAATGGTTTTACTTAACTTTTCACATTTGTCATTATGGTGCACTGACTTTGGATGGTTGGATGGATGGCCTTAGTCTGTACGATATAGATACAAACTAAACACACTGACACAATCCAATAATAACAGCCACGTGCTCGTGACTAATGAATTTAGACATTCAGGTGTTCCATGAGTTCCCTCCCTCGCCGGAAAGTCTGCCGCGTGATATTTCTATGGGGTTCATCCGATCCGACCATATAGTTTGCATGTTAGAGATCTTCTAGTCCCGGTGTCATTCGAAGGTCACAAATGGATGTCGGTATGGTCAGAGGAAAGTTTCAATTTCAACCGTCCTTGCTTTACATTACAATGGAATTTAAGTTTAAATAAGCTCAAAATTTAACTTTTAAAAAGATAAAATGTGAAGGATATGACGTTTTGAGGAAAAAAAAATAAGGTGGGGGATCTATATGAGACTTTGATTTATTATTATTATTTTTTTTATTGAATTATTATGGTAATAGCTGGATATCGTTATCTCATCTTCTTTGATTAAGTTTTCATTAAAGAGTAGTTCATTTAATGGGCATTTTTGGATATTCATTTTGGTCTTTATTTTTAACAGTTGAATTATCTAATTTCTATGTATTTTAATGCAAAAATAAAAAAAAGCCTTAAGTTTACCCATAAAATGAGACATCCTCTAGCTATGAGAAGGGCCCAACCATAGTTATTAATTTGTGTTATTTACGCCGAGATTTTTGAATTTTTTTTATTTCAAGTAAGTGATCAAAATAAAATACCACTTAAAAAATTTTTAGTTTGATTTTCGGTCAATATCAGCCATTTCGGTCCATTTTGGCCAAAATAATTTTCTACATAAATTTTTTTTACTTTTTCTACATATACATAATTTGTATTTCTTATATTTTCTCAAAATGCAATTCTAAATTTTTTTACTAGAATGGGGTAAATCCATAATTATTATTTTATTTTTCCACATATATATTATGTTTTTATATTTCCCTAAAAGTGATTCTGAAAAGGTTCGCCCAAATTCCTAATTAGTTGAAAATTCTTATTTTGGAGGCCATATTAAAATGGGTTCCAAAACAATATTAACAACTATGGGCCCAACTCACCGCCAATTTGCTTCTAATTGTAAAATTGCTGTATAAACTCATATTCCATTATTTATTATTGTTGTTGGCTATTGTTGACTGGTGACATGAATTGATCACAACCTCAAAGTAATAGTAGTAAAGCACATTTCATTGCTTGTCTAGGTGCGCATGTGGGCCCTGCTTGATAATCTTAGGGCCAGTTGAAAACGCTGATAAATATAATTGATTGGATTAGAGCAGTTTGAAATAAATTGGTTTCAATTAAAGTATCTTATGAATAGATAGATAGATAGACAAATATGCTCTATCTTTAGATAGTAAAAATGAAATGAATAAACTTGTAATAAAGTAAAAGTATTAAAAGGTACACTTGTGAAACTTTTTAACACTTGATCGATTATTTTACCTTTTGTTACTTTCTGAAAAAAGAAAAATGGCATTTAGCAGTTTAACCTTTGTTTATATTGATTTTACATCAAATAAACATTATTTTAGACTTGTCTGCGGCTCACTCTACGGAAATAAGTGTGCAGCATTAAAACTATTGAAAATGTAAGAAATCATGTATCCCGCGTGCCACGGGTCCCACGTTAGATCAAGTACGGTGATGCCAACAGAGATTACGATACTACTTTAGTATAAGACTTGATCTGAGCCCCATAATAATATTCTCAATAGGATCAGTGGATATATATTTTTGGTGAAAGATATCTCTATGAAGTGTAATTCTTTAGGATTTGTCTATATAAAGATAAGAGATCCTTAGGGTTAGTGATATTCTTTATTCCCGTAAGAAAGATAAGAGGTGAAGAGATTCACGGAACTTCCCATCACTTGAATGCATATAGATCTCCGGCTGTGTGATAGAGTCTTTTCATCCGGATTCATCATAAAATCCCTACCCAAGCTTATTCTGTGTAGTTGTGTGTGGGTTTGGTGTGTTAGCTTGAGAAATTAGTCCTCTCTAATTATATACAATGGGAGATAAGAAACAGTACTTCGTTAAAAAAACAGTGATAAATGACCACCCAAAATGATGAATTTTAAGATATCAAGCAAAGACAAACGAGGGAAAGATTTTATGTCCGCTAGAAGTACTCGTTGCGAGCTTCCCAAAATTGTAACTTAATAGTTAATAGTGAATCAAATGATATTTACGACAACCACAATCTAAGGATTAGTCTAGCTAGCCATTTCGATTTCATTTTTAATGATCCAAATGGCCATGATTTTTATAAATTCGATTGAGTTGAGCTTATGCCATGAATCTGTCAATGGAAATAGTCCTGTAATAAGATGTTGAAGCCTGGCCATCGAGCTGAGAGTTTGTTAAATGTATATTTCTTTTGATGAAAACAAAGAAGAGATGAGTGGTCTAGAATGCTTGTTTAATAATAAAAGACGGTAATTCCCACCTCACTACCTAAGGTTTCACGCTGAACTTATCTTTCCTCGACAAAGAGCTTCATTTACCTGAGGTTCTACCATTGCTACGAGGCCCTATAGTTGGGATAAGAAACAAGAAACAGCCTAAGTTTTCCGATTTGGCATGGTACACTGGAATGGGATGGATGACAAGAAAGCGCGGCCAGGTCAAAACACCCATAATTAATGAGGTGCGCACAAGTTGTTTTGGTAGGACTCAGTTATTGGATTCCCTCAGTGCCGAATAAGGACAGACACTACCGAATAGGTTTGCATCCCAACAACGGGAGCGTAGGGGGACCACTTAACACCAACGAATTAATTGAGCATCCCCATCGCATTAACATTTTAATTGTCCAAATGGTCTACCTTATATTTCATCCCAATAGTAGCACTTTCATTTTGTTAGTCAGTAGTCTTTCCTAATCAGATGGATAGGATACAAAATACAAAATGATGGTGATAACATGCTGATGATGATGATGATGATGATAATTAAAGACAATAAAAGATACCTTTCTTAAGTCTAATAAGATATACAAGATATAGTCCAGCCTATGGAATTGCACACCTCAGGTAAGTACCTACCATTTTTCTATCCCTTCCAAAGGAAATTGAAGTACTCTAGCGAGAAAAATCCTTCCCACTAAAATATAATATGTGAGAGGAGAATCCTATGTTCTTATTTTTCTTTTAGGAAAATTTGTTGCCCCAAACAATGGGGGGCACGTTTGATTTATTTTGTTTTCTTGAAACCATATTATTCTCTATGAGGATTTCCAAGGGGATGAGTCATTGTATTCCAGGTATGGAAAAAACCTAGGAATGGTCACTCCTTATAATTAATGAGGTGGCTCTTCACCTCTATGGATTTACAAAATTTAATGGAGTGACGTGGAGATGAGGAACCAATGGAAAAGAGAATTTTTTATGGGTAAGGAGATTTTGAAAAATTCTCACTTTCTTTCTCTTAATCCAAGCATGGGTTTTTACTTTTCGGTAGCGAGAAAAACTAGAGAGGATTTGTGTCTAAGGACATTACCCCAGCATTCACCCATTCCATTTTCTTAAGGTGACTTTCCATATTTTACAATTAGAACCATATATTTTATACTCCGGCAGTCGTTATGGCTCTAAGGTTAGGTATTTCCCTTTCCAGTGAGGCACGAATCAATTCTACTCGGTGCCATTGTTTGGAATTTCTCTTCTAATAAATCATTTTCTACTGAGTTGAAGCAAGCACCTTCTGTGGTTTACCAATTGATAAAGATATACTTTTCATATCATTCAACTGTTAATATTGGCCACTAGTGGTCGCAGAACAACAGATGTGGACGTCCTATTTTA
Organism: Sextonia rubra; assembly: GCA_037013555.1. NCBI lineage: Eukaryota > Viridiplantae > Streptophyta > Magnoliopsida > Laurales > Lauraceae > Sextonia > Sextonia rubra. Next base: position 47,756,319 of record JASUAD010000001.1, read on the forward strand.
TCCTCCAGATGCAAGTAACATTGTATGACTTAGATTTCCTGTTCAAGGCTTAACAAGATCCAGTCAAATGTCTCCTAATTTACTCGGAGTTGGTAAGATCCACCTACACTTTCGATGGGACGAAATTCCACCTTAATTACCAAACCACAATGAATTGATTAGATATATGTGTGTATGAAGGAAATCCATTTCATCTGAAGATGACATTGTACCTAGTTGACACTCTTAAGAGTGACAGCTAAATATTCTGAGGAGACATGCTTAATAATAATAAAAAAAATATGAACCGGACAATAAAACCATTCAATAACTACTATAAAAAGGGGTACAAAAGACAGAAGGAAATAATCTCAAAAAAGAGTGAGAAGAGAACAGTGAAAACTTGGGGTAAAAAAGGGCCCATTATGATTGATACAAGGATAGAAAGGAACCTTGAACATGATAGTCTGTTATCAATTGCAGGGGAGAAAGAGAAGCTTCCATGTAATTAAATTAGAACATGATAGTAGGAGCTGTAATCCAACTGTATTGCACAGTTTAGAGGAAAGTCTCACGCATTCCAGCTCACCAAAGTTGCCCAAAAGCTAATCTTGGATGAAATCTGATTCTGACTTTAACTTTCTTTCCACTTCCAGCTGCTGATCAAATTCACAGGACTTGTTATTGTAAACGAAAGCAAATAGGCATATGTCATACCTTTTTGCACTTTATTCTCCCAAAGGACCTTACTTTGCTATAGACCCTTGTAGCCTTGTGGGTTCCAAGCCTCCAGCCCACACTTACGCTGTCGCCGTCATATCATTACTATCTTTATTATGGCTTTGTGAAACCTATAGATCCAGTGTTATTATATAACAGTACTATCATATAAACTATATAAAAATGCAGGAGAACGATAGGTAGTACTATTCTTATTGCTACAATTTTTTGTGTTGAAGCTTTCCTATTATTTAATATTCAGATTTGATTCCAGTCAATTCATCATAGTATTTAATACTACATTTAGTGTGCTAGTGGTGTAGGCCCCACCTATTGTGAAAAACAGTAGATCCAGATCTAGTATATCTCGAGGTTGGGTCACACCAGGGCCGCCCTGGACGAATGAAAATGTGGCTCCATCGTTGCAGTCAGTGCATTAGTCTGATTAGAGATTCTCCAATAAGGAAAATCTGATTTCTGCGCAACCCATTATGTTGCTGTTCAGTGCAACAAATTTTCTTTGAGAAAGAGGATTACAATTTACTATCAAGGTACAGTTAGTTTGTAATATGTGAGAAATTTACAGATTTGAGGTTCTTTGTTGCCCCCACAAACATAAATTCTTCACCACAGATTTGTATAGATGTGAATTTTACATTATGTTAGTGTATATCAATGCGTATAGTATAGCCGATAGAAAAATTGATTTTGGTGCATAAATTTGTAAAAGAAAGTTTATTCAAATCCTACAAGATGAGGTCACACTAGAAAATCCTCACAAACGATAATAACCATAGGCCTATGGGGTTTTTCATGACTTCATGAAAAATCGGTGATCTTCCTAGAGTTAAAAGGTGACTAGTTGGTGGAGCACAATCTTCCTGTTGTACAGATAAGTTAGCAGGGTACAATTGTGTGACTAGAGATAACAAATGTTGAGAAGAAAATTATTATGATTTTTATTCCGACCATTCGATGCAAATTGAAGCTAACAATGAAGAGACCCACTAAATCTCAATTCGTTATTTTTCCAACCGTTTATCAAAAGTGGGCCCCATAGATAGATGGAGAGTTACAGCACTTTCCCATCCTTAAACGCCACTACCTGACATTGGGTTCAGTCACCATCCAATCAGACTTAACTACTCCCCTTCCGAAATGAAATAAAACACTGTGCACTACGCACTGCAAGAGCCATCATAATTTACATGGGTAAGAGAGAGGGAATACCAGACGCGCCCGAGAAGAACAGACAGACAAAGTTCTTGGCTTTTCCATCTCTCCTTATCTCTCTTTCATGAGCTATTTCTCTCGCTCTCTCTCTGGGGTATCCGTATCATTAGCTCTACGATTCCCATGACAGTGGCATAATTGTAATGTATGCAGCGTAGGAGAGTTGGACAGTGAAAGCAGTGGGTGGCAAGAAGCTGTGGTTCTTCTTCTTCTTCTTCAGCTCTCGCTGAGAGAAAATGGTGAAGGAAACGAGGTTAGATTGGCATCCATGGTCTCTCCACAAGCACAATCACATCTGTATCAAAATATCCGTCTCACTAGTTCTAATGGGTTTCGCTCTCCGCCTCTTTTTCTCTCAATCTTTCGTTGTTTTGCCCGTCTCCGATCGCCCCTTGGCAGAGAAACCTGACATTGCAGGGCCGCCGCTTCCTGACGCCTCATTGGAGGCCCAAGATCGAGTCTCCGATCGCCCCTTACCGGGGAAGTTACCGGAGAAACCTGACGTGGGGGAGCCGACACCTCCTGACATCTCATTGGAGGTCCAACATCAAGATTCTCCCAGTGGTGTGTACCTTAAGATCTCTCTTTCTCTCTGGGTGCTTTATTTTTTCTCCCTTGAAGAAATCAAATCAGAGAATCAAATGCTTGCATACTAAAAAATTCTTCTTTTTCGAAGCCATTTGTGAAACTGGAGCAGCAATGGGCAGTGTTGATTTTAGTAGCTCTGTTTTCTTTTATTTTGGTTTCTAAGGAAATGTTGATGTCGTTATTATGAAAAGTTGACTGCAATTCATCTTCTCTTCATAATCAAGTTTTTGTTTTTTTTTTCTGAAAAAAAGATTTTTAAAATTTTTTAAAGTGGTGGGGTTGGGTTTTAGATAATGGGTGATGGAGAAACAGATGTATTTTTTTTTTCATTTGAGCTGAAAAAATTGAAATTTTGAATCATGGGTTTTGATTTGATTGCTATGAGATTTGAAGGTGTTGCTTCTTTGATCTGCAACTATGCTATTGGAATGCAGAAAAATGTGATCTTTTTAAGGGAACTTGGGTCCCAAATCCTTCTGGACCGATTTACGACAACGTGAGCTGCCCTGTTGTTGAAGCTCATCAGAATTGTATGAAGAATGGGCGCCCTGATTCAGAGTATCTTCATTGGAGGTGGAAGCCCCATGATTGTGAATTGCCTCGGTTCGATTCAGAAAGGTTTTTGGAGGCTATGAGGAACAAAGCTTGGGCGTTTATTGGTGATTCGATCTCCCGCAACCATGTTCAGTCATTACTCTGCATTCTCTCAAAGGTGCGTGTTCTGGTTACTGTTGATTCTTTCCAGTTTTCATGCCTCTGGATTTGGATCTTTAAGTTGTACTTGGGATTTGGGAAAGAATCAAATTTGTTTATACCCTTGAAGTGAAGGATCAGATTCCACAGTTATCTTCTATGCAATACCCTATTCTTGCACTTGCTGTCTGATAAATAGAACCGGTGTTGATCTTCAAGGTTTTCTCTTTTTAGTGCATTCCATTAATACAATGTGATGAATTTATGGGATAATAAGTAGGATTGAGAATTTGAGATCTGTTCCATTTGGTTGATGTTAGGAAGCTTGAAAATCACATATGGGAGCCGTTTATCTTTCTTCGGTGTAACTTGTTTTGTTTAGCCATAACAATAGCCAGAGTTGTTTCCAACAAACTTAACCTGATCTTTTAAGTTTTCCTCTTTTTATTTTCCCCCTCTTTTCTTTGGTTAAGACACTTGTTTTAGTTATGGAGCTTAAACTCTTCGGGGGGCCTCTGGGGTTTACATCATGTGTATCTGGATTTATGCTGATGATTGAGGATAATTCAATAAGTTACCACAAGTTCACCATCATCGTTAATCGACTTACGAACTTTGTTGCTTCTTTCTACCACCAATTTATTGTCTTTGTCATCTGCTTGTCTTATTTCGGCCGAACTTATAAATTTCTGTTTTGATGATGGTTCCTAGGTACTGCTATATTTCAGAGTGCCAACCATCCTAAAAGGAAACAATGCTTTGTGTAAAAAGTGATGGTTTTCAGATTTGTCTTGTCTTGTCTTGTTTTGAATCATGCGGCAAGACCATATGATAGAAAGACAACTTTGGTGATGCAGCATCACTGGCTGTTGTCAATTGCCCATCTGTGAGGGACTCAGTTTCAAATGTTGAAGTTGGCCTGTGCATGCATGTGGCTTGACAAGTCAACTATTTAGTCTCTACAGTTTGACACACTGAGTTTTTTCCCCTTCTTCTCATGTAGCCATTGTCATTAATTACTCTGATGCTTTTCAATGCATTAAGAAATTAACAGAAAGTCAACATGGGCAGCCAAAGATATGAAACTTTGTAGCTAAGGGTTGTTAATAACCAGAATCACCAAAAGCTCGAGGTGATAGTCAACAACAAAATAATATATATGAAAGGGTCCTAATAGCCTCCGTCATGTGTGGGGCTCCACATGTGGATAGAAACATGCCATATGACCAATGTAGACAGAAACACATCCTGAGGGAATTGAACACATGGCCCCTGCCTTTAATCAGGGGCGGAACTAGCTTGATAAATTATGTAAAAGAAAAAATTATGTAAAAAATTAGGTGGAGATAAATTAGGGCCCTAGGCCCAAACCCCCCCGCCCCCCTCTCACTTTCTTTCTTTCTTTTTTTTTTTTTTTTTTTTGTTTTTCATTCCTTTTCTCGTTTCTTCTTCTCCCTTCTCTTTCTACCTCACGGCTAACCCCCAAGCCACCAATCACCAAACTCCCTCCAGCATCTTTTTCTTCGCGTCGCCCTTATCCCGTGGACACCATTTTCCAAACTTCTCCATTTTCCTTGAGCTTTAGGTAAGCTCCCAACTTCTTCATAGTTAGGTCTTTTGGGTTTTTAGATTAATAATGGTTTAGAGGTATTCCTTAGCGTGAAGGCTGGCTTGGCCAAATGGTAAAGACTTACTGGTAGCATCCTGGAGGACTTAGCTTCAAGTCAAGGAAACAGCCTCTTCAAAATAAATGTAAGGTTGCGTACATCTTGCCCTCGTACACTGGGCCGCTCATTTTTTTTTTTGGTGTTCCTTAGAGTCTTCTCTTCCATTTTATATGTGGTTTGGCTTGGCTTTAGGTTTTCTCTCCATTTGAGCACCGTGGGTTTGGTCTTGAGCTAGGGTTTCTCCTTATTTCCATTTTCTCTCATCATAAGGCAATTGGATAGCATTTTCATTTTTAATATATTGATTTAATCTTGATTCTAGCATTTTAATATACTTGGTAGGTTTTTCCCATTTTAATGGAAATGCATTAGTATGACTATACCATTGGTATTGAGTATGTGATTGTGAAGAGCAAACAATTTTTTTGCCCAAATCATGTGTTTTGATTTCTAAAATATTTTCAATATTTGTGTGATGACTGAATTAGATAGTAAGAAAAAAAAGGAAAAAAAAAAACCCTACTAGATTGTGATTTGTGAATCACTTATTTTATCATAGTTGCTAAAATGTACTTGTTATGATTTCAATTTAATTTTAGATGGGAAAGACAATTTCAATTGATGCATATTTTAATAGAAAAAATGACAAAAAATAGGATGTTGATACATCATTGCCAACTTCCTCCAAAGTTGGGATTCCAATTTTTGAAAATTCTAGGGAACACTTGGAAATATAATGATTGCATAAAAAAGAATTCTTTTAGTTTGGCCCCCTCGTTGCAGAATCTTGGTTCGGCCGTTGGCTTTAATACCATGTTAATAACCAGAATCCCGGCGAACGTTCTGGTGATTTTTTTTTTAAAGATCTTCCTCGGCTGTGGTAACCGGCTACACAACAGCGATTTCGTCCTCCCAGAGACGGGCAACTGCACGAAAAAATCCTACACCTGTTTCCGGTTTGGGTTTTGCAACTAGAACCACCGGAACTCTACCGCCTTCTTCTTCTCAGACTCGCGAAGAGCCCGATCCTAATCCTCCGGTCTGTGATGTGGCCAAGAGATCGCAATCGAATATGCAGAAAAAGCCTTTTTTTCTTCGATCGTCGAGCGACTAGAGCAGAATCCCAAAGACCAAGCCCTTCACTCTCTTCTCTTCCTCTCCGATTGAAACTTCAATCAGTGGCCCAACTAGAGATCACCCTGATCTCTGATTTTTTTGCAACGAGAATCGCAGAACTTCGGATCCTCTGAGAAGATTCGATCCGTTGATCTTCCATGCACAACATCCAAGCCACTGAGCGATCTCCACCTCGCTCACAAACCGGAGGAACACCACCTCGGCTCTGATACCACTTGTTGTGATTTTGACATCACCCGTTGTGCACATACGTTAATCACAAGATCAACAATCAACCAGCCAGACACAAGAAGAGACACGAGATTTACGTGGTTCACCCAAACAGGGCTACATCCACAGGCACAGAGACGATCATCTTCACTATCATAAGTAAAGCATACAGAGACTCTCACTCTCTCACATCGTCTCACTTGCGTGGTGTGGGAACACCACGGGCAAGAGAGTTCTCACCTCTCTTCAGCTCGCAAGATCTAGGGTTACAGACTAAACATATATATAGTCTCCGCTTTCTTGGCCACTAAGAAAGCCCTGGTACAATTACCAAAATACTCTTAACTTTAAACCAGTCCCTGGCTAACCCAGTGGACCCATCCGGCTAAACCGGAATACAAAACATAAATCCAACAAAATCATCATGATTACCTTCCTGTTCACTGCGACTACCTTCCTGTTCACTGCGACTATTTTCACCACAACCTCCTTTGAAGCTAGAGCATAGTTATCAACACTAGAAGTCCTACCATGTATTTGACATTGATTCCCATCTTTCTGAAAAAGATGATAAACAGCTTGTAATGGGGGAAATATCTCTCTACCAATTATTGCAGATACCAATCTTGCAAGAAGCTCATAAATTTTTAGACCTTGTCATTGACTTCCTTCCTCCCAATATTGGATGTAAGAGGTTTATACTGCAGTTCCTCCTAGTTCTGCCAATTATTTCCATTTTGGAAAAGAAAAAAAGAAAAAAAAAGATGTTTGGCCAATGACTTGTATTCCTTAGTCATGCAGTAATTCACATGTAACAGCATCTAGATCTGTGGAGCTGAATCCATGTACAAACAAGCATCTTGACTGTTCCATAGTGAACCAGCCTACAGCAATATAGGTCATTGACCTAGGTTGCAGTTCCTCCTAGTTGCCCTTGTACAGTAATGTTCTTCCAATGACTTCCATTTTGGAAAAGAAAAAGAGAATAGAAAAAAAAAAGATGTTTGGCCAATGACTTGTATTCCGTAGTCATGCCGTAATTCACATGTACAAGCATCTAGATCTGCTGAGCTGAATCCATGTACAAACAAGCATCTTGACTGTTCCACTGAATATGCTTGGTCACCGACAGGAGGTACATGCTGCTTCTCAGATAGATGGTGCCACTTTCATCCACCAATTTTAAAAGATCTCAGCCAAGATGGATTATTTTTCCCATTTAATCTCACTTTAGCAATGATCAGATTGCACATGCCTAATGCTGATGGTGCTTGCCCGACATTCATAATTTGAGAATTAATCTCTACAGAGGTAAATGAATATCCTTCCATGGGAAAGGAAGGCGACAGGACTCACTGACCACTTTTCAAGTGTCCTAGATACTCATGTTCTTCCGACAGTATGACCCTGGCTGCCAAAAAAAAAAAAAAAAAATCTCCCGAATCAAACACAAGCACTCCAGACATCTATCAACCACTTGAAGAATATAGGTATCACCAAGTCCATCCAAAGCAAACCATGATATGACTGAAATCAAGAATGATCAGCATTGATGCACATAGAAATGTGTATTTGTGAGTGTGGGGGATGCTTATGCGTCTCCACTCCATTTTATTAGTTGAGGAACATGTACTTCCACATGAAATTGTAGGTTGCAATACACCATCTGAGAAATTTTTCCCAATTTCACAATTCATTATCTACTGTTAGCATCATACTTGCTCTGTTTTAAGTCTTTGACCAAACTTATCTTATTTTTAATACCAATTACCATCTCCTCATCCTAAGTGTCAGACAAGGAGTTCTTGTCCACTTGAAGTTCCATTTCTTTCCTTTACTCCAGCAATGCATTATATTGAGAGTCTGGTCTCTCCTGTTTTGAGTTTCTACTTCTTTGTTTGTCAATATAGTTGCTGAATTCCAGTCTGGGAGTTGTATTGTGGTTTGCAAGATCATGAAGTGTCACATCACCTCCTTTTCTAAAGGGAGGGAGGGACGTCTGACTAGAAGATGACCATAAAAAATTGTCAAAACCTGTATAGTTGGACAGATCCCTGTGGTAGGCATGAACTTAGCTTGAAGAATGAGGGAGGGCAGATTAGAACATGCAAAACTGACCCTGGTAAGCTTCGATGATGATGATAATGATCCTATTGAAAAAAAATCTATAAGAATAGTTTTATATTCAAAATATCACTCATAATTGGTAAGCTTGGGGGATTCATTTATTGATCATATGTGCCTGTGGAAGATTTAGAAATGACCCTATTGTAAATTGAAATGTAATGACTTACAATATGTAAGACCTTGCATACTCTATCAATGTCCATGCTTTCTTCTGATTTTGTGGCAGCCGAACTTCTTCATCAATGATTATTTTGTTCAATGGCATAGCGGGATGCATGCCCCTAGTGGAATGCTTTGGTTGATCAAGCTGAATGCTTATCACAGGTGGAAGAAGCCAGTGAGGTCTACCATGATGAGGAATACAGATCGAAAAGATGGCACTTTCCTTCCCACAACTTCACTCTGTCAGTTATCTGGTCCCCTTTCCTAGCAAAAGCGGCTATCTTTGAAGACATGAATGGTGTCTCATCATCTGAAATTCAGTTGTATCTTGATATTCTTGACGAGAAATGGACCCAACAATATCATAGCTTCGATTATGTGGTAATTTCTGGTGGAAAATGGTTCCTCAAGACTGCTATTTATTGGGAGAACAACACAATCCTTGGCTGCCACTACTGTCCGGGCAAGAACTTGACAGAACTTGGATTTGACTATGCTTACCGCAAAGCCCTGCACTTAGTGCTTGATTTTGTTATCACCAACTCTGATCACAGGGATTTGATTTTGTTTAGGACCTCGACTCCAGACCACTTTGAGAATGGGGAGTGGTTCAGTGGAGGAACTTGCAACAGAACGGTGCCATTTAAAGAAGGTGAAGTTAGTATAGATATTGTGGATAAGATAATGCGGGATATCGAATTAGATGAGTTCAACAAGGCAGCAGCCTTAGGATTAGAAAAGGGGGTGAGTTTAAAGCTTTTGGATACTACCCATCTTTCATTGCTGAGGCCTGATGGGCACCCAGGCCCTTACAGGCAGTTTTACCCATTTGCAGTGGATAACAATGCAGAAGTGCAGAATGATTGTCTTCATTGGTGCTTGCCTGGGCCAATTGACAGTTGGAATGACTTAGTCATGGAAATGGTGCTAGGTTGATATTTTTGGCGAGCATGGAGCCCATTTTTATTGCCTCAACTGTTGGATTCCAAGGATTCCGGCATTGCAACCAGGGGGATGATGAAGCAGAAGCGTTCTCTGTATACCGTGTTAATTTGTTCATGGGTTTGTTTGTTTTTCCATTGTCACTTTTCTCAACTGTTTGGTATGAGAAGCTTGCTATATGGAAACTACTGAAATTAATTCTTCTGCTGGAAATTCAAGAAATTGAGCTTCATTCAAATCATTATTTTTCTGTTTTATTGCTTGGCCATTCATTAGTCCCTTAAAAAAACCAACTGTTTTCTTTTGGGGGAAGAGAGAGAGCTACTTAGGGAAATACTGTTTAAGTTGCTTTGTGAAATACTGTTGAAGTTCAGTGACTTGATTTCAGGAAAACAGAGCAGTATGACTTGGTTACTCTGAGACATTCAACCCACAAAATATAGCTTGGTTGCTGACGTTGCTTATCATATTCATTAAGTTAAAGTTGTTGATTATGTACTATCAAGGAGGGTTCTATAAGGACCTGTTTGTTTTATGTAATTAAATTTCTAGGATTGTATTTTATAAATAGTTAAAAATGAAGAATCAAAGGTGAATATTCAAATGACCTCGGAATAACCTCTCTTCAAAGGAAATAAAATCTGAGCAAAGATAAAACTTAAACATCCAGGCATCACTTTGAGCAATTCAAACTTTAGGAAAGTCCAGGTATAATCTACGTTGCTACCTTATATTCTTAACCTACTTTGACCTTTTTAATAATATCATTCCGTGGAGCTCCTTTGACAATGAATTCTTTTAAGCACATGATGTGAAAATGCCATTCACATGCATGCATGTTGCATTCACTTAACAGTGGCAGACCTACTAGTGTGGGCATTTGCCCCTGCAGACCCTGAAAAGCACAAAAGGGCCCCTGGGCCAGATGGCCCATTCCCTATAAAGAAATAAGCCTTTGTGCCCTTCAAACAACAAAATAATGAAGAAAGTAATATTATTTCCATCGTCTGCCACTGATTTTATGTATGTAAAATTTAAAAAAGTGGAACTCCATACCGTGTCTGTTTGGGAGTACCATTTTTAAGTGAGTGATGTTGACCGGTTCAAATTAGACATGTAAGATCTCCATGCATCTCAAAATCTATGACAATATAGGACATTAAATTGTATGATCTGGGGCTCAATGGGCTAATAAATAATTTGAACGGTTTGGATTAAAAAACTGAAGACTCATAGGAGCTGTACAAAATAAAAGCCGGTTATGCGTTTGCATCGTTCTGTTGATGAAACAGTGTTGAAGGAAGAAGGGCGTGAGTCCGGAACTCTAGCACCAATTCATTCCGCTTGAACCATTTTGAATTTGAAAAATATAGCCGTTTGTATTCTCTCTCTATTAAAGAACTCGATCTGCTCTCTCTATCATCTTTCTCAATCCATCTTTCTTCCCAATCTCTTTTGGTTTTCTTCTGAAACCCCCCCAAAATGGCTGATGTCCTAAAAGATGCCAGCCCTGTTCCTCACAAGAAGAAAGGAGGGAACAGGAAGCCATTGAAACCAAAAAACCCATCACGAAATGAGGCCAACATCTTGCCCATTTCCATGATTGCAGATGCCGAAAAGGAGAACCGTGGTGGCCTTTCCTTGCTTCTTTCTTCGCCCAAACGCAATGATTCCAAGCAAGCTTTCGCAGAGGAGCTGCAGGAATTGCAAGGGAAGCTTCAACAGATGCAGCTTGAGAAGGAGAAGACCGAAGAGCTCTTGAAGGAGCGAGATGAGATGCTGAAAAGAAAGGAAGAAGAGATCCAAGACTGGGGCAATGAGCAAGAGAAGCTTAAGTTGGAGTTGAAGAGGCTGCAGAAAATGAAGGTGTTCCAACCAACCATGGTGGGTTATTTTTGCATCTTCTCTTGCTTAGATTCCTTGCAATCTGATCTGTCTGTTAGGCCTGATATTTTCTTGGTCTTGGTATTGAATGCAGAGTCTCCCTCTTGTTCAATCCCTGAGAGACAAAGAAGAAAAGAAAGACAAGATGAAGAAGAAGGCCTGTTCAGAAATCAAGAAGCCATCCCCACCATACCTTCTATGGTGCAAAGATAAATGGAATGAGGTACAAAAGACGTAGTTCATATCATTATTCTGTACTCCAATGTTCAAGATATGTTAAATCGTCTCTTGGGGTTTCTAATTTTAGGTCAAGAAAGATAACCCAGATTCAGATTTCAAAGAAATCGCTAACATCCTTGGGGCAAAGTGGAAGAGCTTAAGCGCAGATGAGAAGAAGCCTTACGAAGAAAGATATGAAACCGAAAAGGGGTCTTATCTACAGATTGTAGAAAAGGAGAAACGAGAGAAGGAAGCAATGCAGCTTCTTGAGGATGAGCAGAAGCAGAGGATGGCCATTGATTTGTTGGAACAGTATCTCCAGTTCAAACAGGTTTGTGTTTACTATGAGTTTGACCCAAATTTCAACCAGATGATTTGGAGTTTGTGTTTCAAGAACCTTAAATTCAATGAAATTCTCACTCATTTCAGGAAGTGGATATAGAGAACAAGAAGAAGAAGACGACCAGGTGAAATTTCCATGCTTTCATACCTATAGAGTTTCTCGAATCTCCATCCTTTACCAATGAAAGTCTTTACAGACTGGTGCTTTGATTTCTGCAGGAAAGAACAGGATCCTTCAAAACCTAAGCATCCTCTAAGCGCTTTCTTCCTGTTCTCCAGTGAGCGCCGTCCTGCTCTTATTGCGGAGAAGAAGAATGTTTTGGAGGTACTGACAGAAACATTCTCTTCTCCTCAGCATCAATTCAGCATTTTGGTGTTAACCCTTTGAATGGGATTGTTGTGTAGGTAGCTAAGATAGCCGGAGAGGAGTGGAAGAACATGTCCGAAGAACAGAGAGCACCCTATGAAGAGGTGCCCAATTCAGGCTCTTGAATGCCTCCTCTCCCTCTCTCCCCTCCCTTCTCTCTCTGCCTCTGCTGTTAAAAGACATCTATTCATCTTAGTTTCCACGGATTTTTTGTGCTGGTGCAGATTGCCATGAAACACAAGGAAAAGTATCTGCAAGAGATGGAACTTTACAGGCGCAAAAAGGATGAGGTAGAACTAATTGAATGTCGTCTCTCAAAATCACACACATGTATTCTGCAGCAGTTTAGATGTTATTCAAATCTATGAAATGTATATCTTATCTTCTAACAGTTTAGATGTTACTGAAACCAGGAAGTTTAGATGTTATTCAAATCTATGAAATATATATCTTATCTTCTAACAGTTTTGATGTTACTGAAACCAGGAAGCCTCTAGTCTTCAAAAAGAAGAGGAGGAACAGAGGAAAATTCTGAAAGAGGAAGCACTGCAACTGCTCAAGAAGAAGGAGAAAACAGAGAATATCATCAAGGTTCATAAACAAACACCATCAACCCCCATTACGTTACATATTTTCTGTTAAAGATCATAGAATGCAAATTATTTTTGTTCTTGTTGATTGGTCAACCACAGAAAACCAAGGAAAACAAAAAGAAGCAGAAGAAGAAAGATGAGAACAATGATCCTAAGAGGCCCAAGAAGCCGGCCACTTCGTTCCTTCTTTTCAGGTAGAGAATTGCTTTCAATATTTTATTTTGAGTTGTCTTTCATCTCAACGGACTTGTGTTAATATGTTTCAAATTGCAGCAAAGAAACAAGGAAGGAATTGTTGCAGGAAAGACAGGGCATCAGCCACTCTACTCTCAGAGCTCTGATTTCAGTTAGATGGAAGGTATTATTGTATTATTGCTTCTTTCTTCTTTTCTTAGGTATCAGGAAGCGGTGTGTTCTTTACTTGTGCTGTCCCTTCTTCCTCTTTCAAAGCAAAGCTTGTTGCCGCTATTGTATCATGTATGGTAGGTGTAGGAAACATCATTTAAGATTTTTATGGTTGTGCATATGTAGGAACTAAAGGAAGAAGAGAAAGAGATGTGGAAGGACAAGGCCGCAAAAGCTATGGAGGCATACAAGAAGGAATTGGAAGAGTACAAGAAAGAAAACAGCGCCCTCCCTACTGACCCGCTATCCTGATGTGTTTGTATTGAATAGTGATGATCATGTTCAAGTGGTTCTGTTGAACATGGCCTCATTTCTTATTAATGGCGCTAGGGACCTTTCCTTTGGTTTGTTTTTGTTTTTGTTTTAACTAGAATGTGGCAATGCTCCTCCAAGGGCTAGCTTCTTTCTGCAGTTTGTCATCTTTTGATTGAAATAACATTCACAAACTAGCCAAGTTTTCAGTGTTATGTACTTGAATTCTTCACGAATCCAGTGAGAAGTTTAGGCTCAAAACTCTAATAGCATTTCCTACCCACAATTCCCAATATGAAAGGGGCACTCAGTGACTCTTTTTTTTTCCTCCTGGTAAAACGCAATGGCACTTTTTCTTTTATCAGAATTCCAACTCTAGGCAAGTTAGGTGAGAAGCTGGGTCAACCAAATGTGAAACCTATTTCAATAACAATGTTGTTACAGTGTTTCAATCTTTTTAACATCAACTATAATCTAAGAAGCATGTGTCAAAAACAGAATTAAAGGATAGAAACTGAAAAACAAAGAAGAATATTTTGGAGAGAAATTTTTTGGTTCCCAAACCGCATGTGATTCCTTGAAATATATACTTATTACCACCATCACCTGAAGAATCCTCAATATAGCGCATAACCACAAATTGGAGCCTTTCCATTTTCTAGTTAATCTTCCTGTTAAAGAATTTAACTTTCTTCATTACTGCTTGACAACGACATAATATTCCGCAACAGCTCCGCTAGCTTTTCATTGAATACCAGAGAGTAAAGCTAAGAAAGAGTAAAGGTGAGGACCAAATCCTAAAGATCAAAATTTACGGGGGTGAAGAGAGTTGGCAAGCATACGTGTTCCATGTGTGGGGAGGGGAGATATTTTGTGCTCGTCATAGAAACTTTATCAGACCAATCTCAATCACATAAATCAGAGGTCTATCTACAATACAATTCGGAGAACACGCACAATATCTACAATACAATTAGATAGACCATTGTGCGTGTTCTCCGAATTGTATTATAGATAGACCTCTGATTTATGTGATTGAGATTGGTCTGGTAAAGTTTCTATGACGATCACAAAATATCTTCCCTCCCCACACATGGAACATGTATGCTTGCCAACTCTCTTCACCCCCGTAAATTTTGATCTTTAGGATTTACCTTTTTACACCTAAAAGTAGAAAAGCTATTTTCTCATCTATTAATTAATAAAAAATATTTATTTTTAATATGAAAAGTTAAAAAGTTACATTATCTTTTCACTAAAAAATAAAATCTCATCATGGGATTGATTTTAATCTTTTAAAATAACTTTTTACCTCACTTTTACTCTACCAGTTAAATAAAAAAATGCCCCTTAGAATTTTTTAAATTACACCCACCAAAGAGCTTTGAAGAACATTATTGTACCTTTGTTTCGCGTGTACGCATCATCATCATGGCTATCAACAAAGCCCGTGTCCCTCATCCTCATTATGGATATCAACAAAGCCAGTATCACTACAAGTGGGTTTTGATTGTGACTAACGTCGTGCGTGATCCACACCTGATCAACACCCTTTGCAGGTGGCTTTAATTAATAAATAAATAAGTTGCCATGTGAAAAGAGGATGGGCGAGTGTAAGTTAACCTTACATATGTAAACCATTTGATTTGCAGTTCGTACATTATCATGTAAGTGTAAATTTGACTAGGGTAATAGTGTCCTCTTGCCATCGGATTGGACAATTGGACAATATAGTCCGATTGATTTTCTAAATGCTTCAAATCAGGCAATCAGTTTTGTCATATGGAGCGAAATTCTGGACATCCATCAAATAAGTAAAGAAAATCCAAATCGATATTATCATGTGCATCAAGTAGCTGTTGATTCTGTAAAGGTCTGAAAATTTTCATCTTGTGTTGTCAGATTTAACCATTGTTTCTTTTATGACTTCCCAATCTAGTAATGATGATCAATTTGATACTTAGATGCACATTGATAAGCACGGGTGGTTCCATATTCTGCTGGGTGAGAAGGTGCACCCTAATTTGATTGGTGAAAATTCTCAAATTAACTACAACAAATAATATGTCTTCCCGTGAGAGTTTATAGTACGTGGAATTAGGCTTAGCATGAATGATTTGAGTGCCACGCCAAGATGAGATGAGCGTTGATACAATGTTCTTACAAAGTTCATGGATTGTACGAGGCTTTTGACTTGTTTTTTTTTTTTTTTTAAATCCAACTTAAGAGCCAAAACTCACACATAGGCGGTAAGGGGAGGATATTAACACAGTTAACATATGCCAGTTAATGGAGACCCGCATATGAGAGGAGATAAGATATGTTTCAAATGTGCAAGGTAATAGAGACCTACTAAAAAAGCAAAACATAATGTGCACATGAGAATTAATAAAATTCACATATGCAAAGATAAATGGAGGCTAGGTTTTGAAACCTTAAGCTCTCAACTAGAACAAGCACGTTTTTACCACTAAAGTAAATGGACATTCTTAAATTTAAGCAGCCTTTTCAAAATGGTCGTCCTAATGTCCTAACATATAGGAGGTTTCCAAATTTTCCTCTAACAGAACTTCGTGCCACCATATTCATAATAAAAGTTTTGCCAAATAATCGATCCTGTCGAGGGGCCTGCTTTTTATTGAAATTTTGGAATACCCCATGACCACTACAGTATATCACCACTTGGTAATCCAAGTGTATGATCAATGAAATCGTTTGATTTCCGTTCTCTGATCTTCAGTGCGACGAGTTCCAAATCATGTACATGATCTTACCATCTGTCCACACGGACCCTACCATAAGTGGGAAAACTTACAGCCCCTGTAAATCAAATAATAACAAGAGTACTAAAAAACAGGGCAAAGGTTAGCTGGAAGGACTGAAAATATCATTCACGCCGAAAAGGAAACACCTCAAATCACATTCACACGCATGCAGCACAGTACCGTCTTTGCTAGAAATCCGCCACAAATCTGAAACCGTTTTTTCAATCTTTGGTTGGCTCTACGCATCTATACAAACAAGAAGGACAAACAGATTGGCAGTGGCAGTCCGCAGTTGTCACTCACACAGTTCATTCTTTCTCCCTTCCATGATCGTGTGCGTTCCGTCCCATTTAATCTTGCTTCTTCGGTGGACGGACATAAACAACAAACGTGATTTTATATCTGCAACGTCCCTTTCATGGTCCTCCTTCAACCTTGCTTGTCACCCTCTTAAAAACCTAGATTATATAAATCGCTCTTCCTAGTGCATTCATTCCATAGTGTGAGTAAAATAAGTGTTCCTTGTCGTCACATTCTCATTTCTCAACCCCCTCCTCTCCTCCATTTCTTCCTTCTAGTTGGTTCCTTGGGCATCTCTGTCTCTCTATATCTCGATGGTCCCACAGATGGAATTCCACCGATTTCCCCCCAGAATTTTTACATGTCCATCTCCATGTTCCCTTGAAGATTGATTTTATTCATCATCATCGTTGTCAAAAAGGCAACAATGGAACGACTAGAAATGAATAGAGAGGTGGAGAACCACGGACGTGATGATGATGCAGGAGCAGCGTTTGTGTTAGAATCCAAAGGTAGGTATTAAGTAGATTCATATCCAAGGGAGATTTACTAATTACTATGCAGATGGAAACTGATGTTTGGCTATTGGGATAGGGAGTTGGTGGCATGCTGGGTTTCATCTGACAACTGCCATCGTAGGGCCGACGATCCTGACGTTGCCTTATGCGTTTAGAGGGATGGGGTGGAGTCTAGGCCTCATGTCGCTGACGTTAACCGCAGCTGTAACTTTCTATTCATACTTTCTCATGTCTAAGGTTCTTGATCACTGTGAGAAAGAAGGCCGCAGACATATTCGCTTTAGAGAACTCGCCGCTGATGTCTTAGGTACTCTCTCTTAACCTACAATTCTAGTTCAAGTATTCTATATGTAAATCCCCCATCATAGGATAGTGCACATTTTTTTTTCTCATATTCATAACTTTTTTTGTTTTTTTTTTGGCTCTTCTTAACTTCAAAATCCCTAACTATTTATTTATTTATTTTTTGGAATGAAAATCTCCTCTCTTTGTTCTTTTTTTTTATTTAATGTTTTTGGGTGTTGTCATTTTTATTTACTTTTATTGATTGGTTTCCCAGTACAATTCAAAAGTCTGAAAATTTTTGCATTGGAATTTTGTTGGATGTTGTTATAATAGGGTCAGGGTGGATGTTTTACTTTGTAATTTGTGTTCAGACGGCCGTGAATACTGGGGTTGCAATTGGGTGCATTTTGCTTGCTGGAGAATGTTTACAGGTTGGTACCCATCACCCTCGACTCTGTTTTACCTCTCTTCTAACCAACCTTGCTTTTTGGTTGACGCAATTGCAATAGTTCCTGTTTAGCCTCTTTGATTGTCGTGTAACTCGTGTTTCAAAATCCTTCTCTGCGGGACGGCTTTCACTTTACCTTTAGTGGGCTCGGGATCATTGCAGCTTACATGTGATTGGACTTCTCTGAAAAATGGATCTGTTTCAATGTTTATTTCACGGAATTCTAAATTACAGCCGCCTAAAATATCTCCAATTATTATAAAAAAGGATTTCAAATGACCTTTTGGAAACCTGAAATTCCATTCTCTACATTTGTTTGAAATTTTAAATGCTCCACTAAGAGGAGGGATTCGGAATTCTACAATTAGATATCTTTTGGAGAATGAAATCCCCCAATACATGAATTCTTAGAATTTTGGTAAAAAAACGGGCCCTAAAAGTTTATAGAAAATCTTAAAGAAGGAAGATTTATAGAATTTCTATTTTTTCGAAGGTTATTTGCCCTGTTTTATGCTGTTATCAACTGGACAGTGATTCCATATCATTTTTTATGCTTTAAGTATATATATATTTTTCACTTTTTAACCTAATAACCTATTGATGTGCATTACTTAGGAGAAAGAGTATTCTCGGCATCCCCTAACCTTAAAAAATTCCCACCTATTGTATGATTCACTTGAATGCATGAGAATCAAGGAGACATGGAGATAGTTTAATTATGATCGGTTGTGATGCATCTTCAACATCAACCCAATCAAGGGGACATGTCATGGCGTCCAGTTGTATTCATGATAATTATGAGGTTATGGAGCTAGCTAGACTAGTACTGATTTAAATGTAATTTGAGTATCAACCCAATCAAATGATCCTAGCTTTTAATTTAGGTTATTTAATACTTAATGACTATATATCATGCAAATTTCAAGTTATATTATGGTGAGAAGCATATGCACATAGTATCATGCAAACTCGCTAGGGGAGTCCACTGGAGGCCATGCCAATCATGGGGGAGATGGGAGATGAAAAGATCTAAATGAGAACCTTAGGTGTTTAAAATGTCAACCCATTATATTATCTTGGCCCTTGATTTATGACCCT
The DNA here is from genome assembly GCA_037013555.1 of Sextonia rubra. Taxonomy (NCBI): domain Eukaryota; kingdom Viridiplantae; phylum Streptophyta; class Magnoliopsida; order Laurales; family Lauraceae; genus Sextonia; species Sextonia rubra. The sequence continues at coordinate 47,775,253 of JASUAD010000001.1, forward strand.
CGAGTTTAATGGTTTTAGAAGTCAATATTTTATTTGTCTTTTTTTTTTTAATTCCAACAAAGAATTATGGTTGGATGAATATAAAATTTTTGTGTGTGAAATAATTTTTTTTTGTGTTGGGTTGGGTTGGGGAGAGGGGAGGAGTTTGCTGTGTGTGAGGACTGAGGAGGGTGATTTGATCATCAGTGGGCCATGCCTTGAATTGGATTATAAGCCAATACCAGCCAAGTGGGTCATCAATAATATGATTTGGTATCAATCATATTCAAGCAGTAGAGGCCAACCCTCTATCTAAATGCTCCAAGATGCAGCTTGTGCCATCTCCTTTCTAGGACTAGGTAAATGGAGGGCCATAAATCCAAAGTCTAGCAACTTAGGATCTTTTTGAAACTTTCCGTTTGAAGAAAGGTGAAAAATAGTCAAGATACTTTTCTAAGGACCTTTTGATATACACTTTTCTGTTGTTCAGTGACAACTCGAGCTTTTGGTGTTTTTAGTTATTAACATAGTACTAGAGCCGGGGTTCTGTGTTTGAATTCTTAGGGAGTTCACAATGGTCATTTGGTGTATTTTGCTCTACGTGCGGAGCCCCACATGTGACGGGAGTTAGGACCCTTTGATATATATTGTTTTGTTGTTTACTAATCGCTCAAGCTTTGGGTGTTTTTGGTTATTAACAATTGTAACATGAGTTGATAAATGATCATATGGAGGTGATCAAATGGAAGTATTCATTCAGGTGACTTCTATTTAAACTGGGCCTCAAGTGACAAGGGAATGTGGATGATAGTTCACAAAAATTAAATTGATTTATATTATTGTATTGATCAACGTATAACGATGAAATTTAAGTTAATATTGTTTTGTGGGCATTGATGAATTTAAAGGTGTAATTTACTAGGACTGAAGTAACATTTGGAGTGCTACCTAATTGGGACTGGGAGGCATTTGATGTGAATGAATTGGACCAATCAAAAGGGGTCTCATCCCTGTTAAATGGAAGTAGTCTATATGATCAGCATCGTGATCATTTCTCACATGACTTTTGCAACCATAAATTTAATATTTACATAGATAAGCAGAGAGAGGACTGGTCATTGTAGGCCTACCCCTAGTGAATTCAACAAGTTGAATGAATGAGGAGCCCAAACCTGATATGCTGAGGGTTTATTTATTTATTTATTGTTATTATTCTTTTTTCTTCTGGTTATAAGAGACTAAAACTCACACACTCAGGCAGACTTCATGTCCCTAAACTACTGAGCAATAGCAGGGGACATATGCTGAGATTTTATTTCCAGTGCTGCTGCATTAGGAGCCTAGAAATTGGTTGGTTGTGCTAAATTTTGTTAACAATGCATGCATTTTTCAGTGATCAATGCCCATAATTGGCATATTCATGGGATCTTTGGGCTGCGAGCTGTCCACATTGGATCCCATCTCTTCGGACCAGTTGAACTCAGATTAGGTGGGTCCATTTGGTCCTTATAAAGGAGCTCACACCTTTGACATACTATGGTTCCTTTCTTTTAATTTGATATAGTTGATGATGTGCATTCAATTTACTTTCTATTGACATTCTTCCCTTATTTTCTTACCTGAATTATTTTCATCCCTGAGTAGATAATGTACTCAAGTCTGTACCCCGATGGGCCCCTAAAGCTCTATCAGTTCATAGCATTGGTGACAGTGGTGATGATCCTTCTCTCTCAGCTGCCAACTTTCCACTCTCTCAGGCACCTAAGCCTTGCTTCTCTTGTTTTAAGTTTGGGTTACACTTTTCTGGTGGTCATCGCCTGTATACGCGCAGGTCCGTAGAAGAGAATCTCACTTATTTTTTTCTGTCGTGTGTATCCTTCCTTCCTTTCCTTTTATTGGTGATTATGCAGTATACTAAGGGGAAACAATCGAGTACAAACAACTCCAACACAAGAAATAGGCAGAAGGAATTAGAGCATTATACCACAGAGAAACACAGATAAAACAACAAACTGCATGGAGATTAACAAAAAACTATTTGGTGAATGCAAACAAGTTACAAGACCTATTCACCCTTGCTTTGGTGGTGAATCTGTGAAACCGTTTGCCTCCCTCTTGACATTATGAAAAGACCCTTGATCTCTAAATATCATTCACATAAAACTGCAGTCTCCAAGGAGACACAAATGAAGATGACACCTGCGAAATGGCATTAAGAGAATCACTTTCTACTACTAAGTAGATTGAAAAGATGAGGAGACATACATACAAATCGCATGTAAGATGGCTAAAACCTTTGCCTCGTTAGACTCCATACATCCCACATGTTTGGAAAACATTGCCAACACAACTCCTTCACTATCATGGAGCACCCCTCTAATACTCGCTGGTCTTACTTCCCCTTGTTGTCCCATCCACTTTAAATTTTAACTCACTAACTAACCAAGGGAGGAAGCCAAAACATCACCTTTTTCACCTTCTTAGCCCTACAAAGTAAGGAAGCCTCCAAATTATGGAATACATCATCTATCCTTAGACTGTCAAATTTGGTCTAGGAAGAGGCCCATTTGGCAATTTGGACCACCACCAAGTTAATCCTCCACAGATGACGAGGAACCTCTAAATACTCATCATTCTTTTCTATCCACAAAGGTTTTATCTTCATGCTAACTTGTACGTGTATGCAAGTTAGAACACGAAATTCAAGTTTGCATTGAGAATTGAGATGCTGTCTTCTTTGTCGCAGGTCATTCTAGAAATGCTCCCCACAAGGATTACACTCTGGACCCTAACAAGTCTACACGAGCATTCGACGCTTTTGCATCCATCTCCATCCTTGCTTCACTCTTTGGGAATGGAATACTGCCTGAGATCCAGGTAATTTTACTTCCCCATGCACCACCTCGACCAACAAGGAAAAAAGTGAGAGTATTCATCCCACTATAACCGAGATTTATGATAACAAGTAGGTTCCCACTTGCTTTGACATTTTAGATCAGGTGAAGAAGCTGCTTTCTATCATCTCAATTCCACGCATAATATCCACCATGGTCAGAGGCTGATGCAGAGGATTCTACTGCATTTTCTTTCAAGGGGAGGGGGAAATGTGTTATTCTACTATTTTTCAGAAGCACCTGATATAAAAAAAACCTCTCTTCAAAAGCTCCTGAACACTGCCATTAAAATGCTCCATACAGCAGTCCTGCCTTCTCTAGGCTAGGCCTGCTTCAACTGGATCCAGTCTGCTAATGATATTTTTTCTTCTTCTTTGATTCTTGCATATTTTCTACTGCTTACCAACCTCTCATAAAATTCCTCATTTGTTCCCCTATAATTGGTTTTATCCGTATGGACATGCATGTACTCATTTGCATTGTTCATATGAGCATTGATCTGGACTGGTCCATCCGATTGGAGGGGACCATAGTTGGCCCACAAACTGAAAGTCCCTCACAATGGCTGGGGATTGCTGGAAGTATGAAATTGAAGTTGAGGATTGTCAGCCAATCCACACTAACCAGCAAAATTTTAACAGTCTGGACAACAGCAATGTTATATCTATGGGCTTGGTCTTCCACGGACAATCTAGATGGCCATATTCACGATCACATGTATGATGAATGACATACTGACAATGTGGAGATGATAGACCGAATAATGAATGAATCGTCGTTGGTAGTCCAGTGATGTTTGATGTTGTTGGCTGTGGTGTGATTCATACAGGCTACTGTGGCACCTCCAGTTACGGGGAAGATGTTTAAAGGGCTTGTGCTGTGTTACTCTGTAATTTTTGTTACCTTCTATTCGGCTGCAGTGTCAGGATATTGGGCCTTTGGAAACCAATCAAGTTCCAACGTTCTTAAGAGCCTAATGCCTGACAACGGACCATCTCTGGCTCCAACATGGCTACTGGGCCTTGCTGTAGTTTTTGTTCTGCTTCAGCTCTTCGCCATTGGTCTGGTAAGCCTATACCATTCCAACAATTCTGTATATGCTTAAATTGGAGAGCACCAAGGCATTATCCAATAATCCACTTTCTGTATGAGTGGATCCCATCTTTCAGAAGTGATCCTGTTGCTTCTCTAGAGTGGGCCACCCATCATGGATAGGTGTAGGATGAAAATGTGAATTTCTTTCAATTGATTATTGACTATTCTTTGTACTTAAATCTTCAAAAATCCATACGGAGGCCTCAGGCCACTGGGGTAGTTTTTTCCACCTTTGGAGCATTGCTAGTTGATGGTTATCCTGACCAGTGGATTGTCAGGATCTTTGTAAGGGCTCACAATACAGTAGTTCAAAAGAAAACACCGTCTATTGAAAAAAACTGTCTCCTCCCCCTAGTCAGCTGAATTTTTCTTTAATTTTGACCAATTTAACTCATGGTCATGTGCTGGATAGAGCTTAGTTCACAGGTGGCAAGTATGAAATGATTAAAACAATCTTATATAATGACATTTCCTGGGACTGTTTGCCTACAGTGATTTCTGATTTGCTATATTCTCACAGTAATGCTTATGGTTAAGCTTATGAACCATCTTGTCCAATTTTTTCAGGTTACTGCCTGTTACAAATGGATACTCTGCCACATGTCTTATTAAAAAATGCTGCCCTTTTTCAAGTGAGCAATGGTGTTTTTAGTTTGTGATATTTTTGAAGGGTGCTCCTTCGATCTAAAAAAAATGCAGTTTTTTTTTTAAATTCAGGAATCTTTTATTTTTCAGCTGGAAGGTGTCCTTTTGGGTTTACTGATTTTTTTGCCAGTGGTCTCTGGTCATATGAAAGGAACCTCTGCCATTTACAACGTCAGATACAATGTTTTGATTGTCAATAAATTGTGTGGCTATTATGTTTGATTGAGAAGTTTCAGACCAGTTTAGAAACTAATATTACAATCTATTTTATATATCTATTTGACCTTGAGTTATCAACTAAATACAGGTCTATTCTCAAGTGGCTTATGAGATCATGGAAAAGAAGTCGTCAGACGTGAAGCAAGGGATGTTTTCCAGAAGAAATCTAGTGCCGAGGCTTCTTCTCCGAACAATTTACATGGTATTGTGTGCAATTGTTGCTGCTATGCTACCCTTCTTTGGTGACATCAACGGTGTTGTAGGGGCTATTGGCTTCATCCCATTAGATTTCATCCTCCCCATGCTTCTTTACAACATGACCCACAATCCTTCAAGAACTTCAGTCACCTTCTGGCTCAATATTTCTGTCATTGTCGTCTTTACTGGTACTGGCATAATGGGTGCCTTCTCTTCTGTAAGGAAGTTGGTCCTTGATGCTCACAAATTCAAGCTCTTCAGTAGTGATGTAGTGGACTGATTTCCTTAGAAGTTCATTGGACGGGTCTGGATTTACACTGTTAGAATGACAAAATCATGTCTCAAGAGGAACAACATGAATTATTATGTTGTATACGTTGGAAAGCAAGCTATATCAAGTTTGAAAATCCTAAAATCTTTCACTGACTGCAACCGATTTCCATGGACGAAATGGGAAGGCCGAAGAGGGCGGTCGAGTTGTTCTGACTTCTGGGTGCTGAAGGCTGATCGAACAACAGGCAACAGAGGTGTTGAAACTAATAAATCCAATGTAACATTTCTAGGAAACTTGACTGTGGCTGTATTTTTGAAAGACATTGACTGAAACAATCACCTAGTTATCATTGATTCTCAGGCCTCTAGGACATTGTAGAAGGGGATTCATATTCCCTGACAGGAAGTTTGTTTGCCCTTTTGGTGCACGATGCATCCCTATGCAAGTTAAAGGGACAGCCCAACAAAGTTGATGACAACTTCTGATGTGATTATAAACCTCCTTGATCATATGTTTTAACAGTACTCATGAGGTGATTATTTCCTCCTCAAGTCATACAGAAACTAGCAAAACATGCCTGTGCCTAGCACGGGCAATATAATTCATACTTATAGTAATTTATAAAAAATAAAAATTAGTTTTAATCAAATTGAGATGTTAAAAGCTGCCATTATAATAACTTCTTATAACAAAAAAAAACAATATAACTTATTAATTTTAAAATGAACGCACATCAATTTATTTAATATGAGGTGCCCCCACGGCCATATGCCCTTGGATCCCTAGGGAGATTGAGTGCTATCATGGACATGTGACCTTTCACTGTCCACTGCATTATCTTCAATGGATTGTTATAAATGTCGATTCACTTGACATGAGTGGATAATTAATCAAGAAATCCTCAGCAGATGTTCTTCTTCATCAGTTTTGTCTGCAATGTCAAGGAGACCCGCCTTAAAAAAAATAATTATATTAAAAATTTATGTTTTTCTTTGAAATTTTTTTGGAAAGAAAAATAAACCTAAACTAAACAAATGTTATTTATGATTATTAAATTCATGTGTAAACTTTTTCAAAAAGTGAAAAGGCACCGTAAGTGATATTTGAATTTATAAAATCTTAATTTCCAATTCATTTAAATATATGCATCATTGTTAATATTATGAACCATATATATATATATTATACAAATATGTTAACCATTAAATATCATACGAATATTAGTAGTTTGACTTATACTATTATAGTACTTGAAAAAACCCTCAACAGAAAAAAAATGTGTAGATTCTTGTCAAATTCTCACCCGACGAAAGCATAATTTGAAAAAAAAAAAAAAGAATAGCCCGTTAACAAACATTGTGAATTAGTAAAATGACATAACATATCTAAAATTTCATTTTGAATAACAGAAATATAGATGCACTTACAAACTTTCCATTTGTGATAGTAAGAAATTTGCCTCTGGTTTATTTCTTCTTGTTTTTTTTTTCAAAATGAAATCCAATATCCAAGCTTAAAAGGTACTAACGTATGTGCAATGCTCATGCCTAATCCAGGCTTCCAACAGAACCACTTTGCGCGATTTAATAGTAGTCCTTGAAAATTTTCATTACAATTGGATTACTGTGGGTTGGGTTATGTCCTCATGTGTAAAATGTGAAGAGATAAATCTTTGTCTACTTTGAATAGGTTTTCTGTCGTGGCGTAACAATTGTGTTTTGCTATGACTTCTAGATTTGGATTTGAAGATATGTCCCCTAAGATTTTCTACAACATCAAGCACCTGTTCAGATGAAAATCATATAATAGAACATAATATAATAAACATCAACAATTTGGTACCTCATTGGAGAAGTTAATGAGAGCAAGAACATCCTGAAATTATCTACTTAAATAATTTTCTACTGGATGAACTCTAAACCAGGAGTTACAACAACTTGCAAGTTCCTCAAATATCGTTCTGATTGGAGTGGTTTTCTTTGTTTGTAGGACATTATATTAAGTTGTCTTTTTGAAATGTTGAACTTAAAAAATGTTACCAGATACACACCATTAAAGTATTCAGGATGGAGTCTCATAAATTTGGGATACATTCGAGAATCACAAAGCCTAATTTTAGTTCTATGAAAGAAAACATTGAATGTGTTGATCTCATCTTCTAAGGATAACTCAAAATTCATTTCAGGTGGGAAGATCCGAACCATAACTTCTTTGGCCTTGTTGGGATGCAGTAGTTGTTAAGGAAAACTCAAGGATTTTTCTCCCCAGACATTAGTGATCCATTGATTGAAAAGATAATTTTCGAAAATGAAAATTAATAGCATTGCTTTTGTCCACAGTGAGACCCAAAACGTCAATAGCTCAATTCGTGAAATCATGCTTGTGAGGGTAGTGGACTTTAGATCTTCATTTGAGGGGTGCGGACTCTAATAGGTAGTTTGGTCTTAAGAGGCAAACTAAGGGTTTTTATGTGGATTTTGATGGTGAACCTACGGTTTTTATTGGACTTTTGAAAGTGGACTTAGAATTTTCATATAAGTTTTGAAAGTGCACGAACCCACTTATTTGTATTTAGGTCCACTGCTGGGAGGAGCAGAGGATTTGCTAGGACGGACTCTTAAATCTCATAAAACAAGATCATGGAGAGACGAGATGAAGACGGTCTCAAAACATGGTCTATATAGGAAGAAATAACTTGAAATATAATTTTAAAAAATGGACCAACAACTATTGACTACTTTGATATGTCTCATACTTCCAAATCAATTGAGAAGTTCACATAAAAAACAGACAATGTCAACAAATACCAGTCAATTTGAAAATTATAAGCTTTGAAAAAGCGCATAATATTCTATATAACATGCACATTTTTTTTCATAGTCCACCAATCAAATAACCTTTCAAGTGAGACAAACTTTGCACTAAAATTGCATTGCTTGGTTAGAAAATCAGGGTCTTTTAATTGAATGACAAAAATCCCATGACACAAACAGGTAACTTAAATTGTAATAGAATCATCATCATCATCATCAACATAATGTTGTCATAGTAGCCTAATAGGTTTTACATTTTTAAAAAATGATAGAAATGGGTAATCACAATTGTCCTTCCAAAATAGTGTCTGCTAACATTGATGGAAATGCGAGAGTTTAACCTCCTATCAGAAACCCCAACACAGAATGTCACCAAAGGCCATGTGCGTGTTAAAGTGTGCACACCACACAGAGAGAGAGAGAGAGAGAGAGAGAGAGAGAGAGAGAGAGAGGGAGGGAGGGAGGGCAGAAAATTAAATCAACTCACATGTGATCTGCGTCTATTTAGCAAATGCAAAGGTTGCAGCACAACAAAGTATGATAAACCAGTATGCCTGAAATTTGAGAGCAGCAAAGGCCACTAATTTACAAAGAACAATTGATTTTGATATTCATAAAATTGAAGCTTTCAATGGGATGAAACTAACTTTCAGGGGTAATTATACCTCTTACCTCTGAAGATTTTGCGAGACAAGATGCTCTAAGCTCATCATGTTCTGGAAACTAACAATCACCACTGAAATGCTTTAATGGCATCTCCGGGCATTCAAGAGTCATTCTAGCATTTTACAAGCACTCCTACTGCAAATAACATTTAGAGGATTTCTAAGAGGCATTCTATCAAACAACTGGTAAACATTTAACAACATTATGTCAATAAAAACAGAATGTAAATGGATCACAACAGAAAAAAGTCAAACACAATTTATATAAAATAAAGTGAACTTAAAAAAATCACAAATCACAAGAGAAAGTAATATGAGGAGTTTTCTTTTTTCTAAGATGGAAAGACAGACACAATAGAATAAATTTTAGAAACGGTTCTCCAATAATTTAAATCGACGGTCAAAATCAAAATTTTCCAAATGTCTGATTTCAACAATTGAAATCAGTTCACTTCATTTTATATAAATTGCTTGATTTGAGCTAAACCTCTTAAGCTATCCAAAATGTTTGCTGTGGATCTATAGTAAGTTCACTTGACACAGGTCAGATCTAAAGTGAGTTCACTTAAATCCTGATCTGACCATCCAAGTTTGACGTTTCAGATTCTAAGAAACATTAATCATTCCAAAGTTTGATGTCCTATCTGTTGTTGAGGAATTTCTACATATACTTGGTAGACGATGTGATTTTGCAACACTAATCAATAACAAAGTGTTACAGTGATGCAACTAAGGCAAACATACATCAAGGCTCAAGCCACTATCATGTAAAGAAATGAAAACAACATAAGAAACATACTAAGACACAGGATTTGTATAGGTCAGCTAATTTGTATCCTATATCCTTGGAAAAACAATGCAGAGCCTTTCGCTTTACCTTTACAAGTCAATTACCAAGTGAAGCTCTGAGAACCCACATACAAGTTGTATGTTTCCAAAGGTTTCTTTCCTCCCTTTTTCTCTTGATCTTCCTGGGGAAACTCTTCACTTACCTTTTCTTCCAGTCTGTATACTCTTCCTACAAAGGAATGCCTCTTCCTCCAATTTCTATACTCTCTCTGCAAAGGAATGCAATAGAATATACCATCACTTTTCTCTTAGGATTTTGTAAAAAACAAACGAAGCTCTACCTAGCTCATAGTAAAAGAGCTAAAAGAGAGAATACAAATAGAATAGACAAAAGAACAAGGAGCAAAAAGAAAATAAAGTAATTTGGCTTAACACAACGGTTGTTGGTTTGACTCTATTTGCTCTAGAAAGGAATGCAATAGATTTGTATCTTGGGGCAGATGTTTACTAGTCCACCACACAATTGTGGTGGCGAAACCTGTATGAAGATAGCATTTTTGTGACGTACTTTGGCTGCCAATTGTTGGTATCCCTTCTTTCTTTATCTAAATTATTTTTTTTATATAATTATTTATTAGTAATTATTTCCACAATATATTTCTAATGGTAGGTACCAAAGCAAAGCAAAAAAAAAAAAAAAAAAGGAAAAAACTTGCTTTCCAAGTGGCATTTTGAAAACTGCCATTACCGAGTAAATCTTTTAGATTTTTAGGCTTGTTTTACTAATTATATGGGGAAGATTACGTCACAGCCTCTTAAAACATCACAGGTGAAGTAGGGGCAACAGCCAGCCCAACCTGTATTTGGTTATCTCTCTCGCCTATGCAAGACATTTCCCTGGGCCCTGGGAACGTGGGGTCGCCTTGGAAACCCCTGCCTCTCACACAACCAGCGTGCTCAGAATCGCTCCCAAATTTTGGGTATGCACTCTCCCAGCATGCGCAGTCTCTGTTTTTTTTTTTATACACACATGGCTTCTTCTCCATTGTGCAAGCGCTCCCATGGTTCCCAAACCTGGCCGGGGTTTACAAAACAAAAATACTCTAGTCCTCTTAAAATGCTTTGATTCACAGATGGCCTTGTACTGTCTCTTGAACTTATCATTGACTTGTGAAACTTCCATGTTTACCATGTCAACATAATACCTATGCGTAGAATGAATGGAACTGGATTCTACATGATATGCGCCAATATAGGTCACAGTCATGCTAAGTAATGGTTTTGGGATTCAACTCCACCTGGAAAAAAGTATTCACAATACGTTTACAAGGACAAAAGAACATGTTATCCCTCACCATCCCATGGTGAGGGATCGATATGCATGAATATTTTTGAAAGAACATAATTTGACTTCCACATTAAAATTTTTAGTAGGGCAATGGCATATCGTGGTGGCAGCCATCTCCTATGGGGCAATTTTTGCCTCTGGCCATGTCTTGTTATGTATCCTGACTAGCCCATGTTTGACTCGATTTAGCGAGTCACAAAATATTCCTCCTAATCTGACGACTTTGAGGCTGAGATCAATTAGACTCACCTTTGTTGCTTGATTAGCAAGTCCACGTTCTAAAGGGCCGTTTGTTAATTTTACATGTAATGTGAAAATGCTTTACATTCTATGCAAATGATTCACATGTAAAATATATTCAGTCATTTGCTCTTTTTGCACCTCTTCATATGTGAATTAAAAATAGATCCAACGGTTCACCATTTCTCATAAATTTTTTTGCCACTTTTCATGATTTTTCACAAATATCTTAAAATATATATTGAAAAAGACTTCATTTCCAAGCCAAAAATGGCATTCTAAAGAGTTTGGATGGTTTGGATTGTGAAGATGGGGCTTACAAAATAACCAATTATAATCATTTTGCAAATATCTCAGACTCTATGATGATCCAATGGTTAAATATAGCTTTCATAGCCCTTTGTAATCTTTATAAGAGTTTGGATAGCTCCGATTTGAATTATGGAGCCCACAGGAGTTAAAAATTTGAAAAAGGCGGACTGGTTTCAAACACGTATTCAATTATGTGCAAAACCAACTTGTGGATTCAACGGTTCATAAGTTTTTTGCAATTTGCTTAAGCTTCACAAGCGTCAATGCACAAAATTTTGTCCTTTACTATTTTAGGCATTCTAAAGAATTTGAACGGTTCAGATCATACAAATGGGTTCCACAAAAGTGGAAAACGATGCATCAAATGGTCTGGATTATTTTGAAAATATCTCAAATCATATGATGATTAAATCGTTGAAAATTGGTATTTAAGCCGTTTTTGGCCTTTAGAAGAGTTTGGATGGTTCACATTGGCATTGTGGGGCCCAAAAAAGCGTAAAAACTCAAAAAAGGTGGACTGCCTTTATGAACACTACTCACCTGCCTCTTAATAGTGAGTCAGTGACACATATAATGGTTTTACACCTATGGAGGTGCGAAAATTATGGACTGATTTTCAACCCATTTTCACACCATTTTCATATCAATTTTACACATCTCATGTGTAAATGACCGAAGACAAACGTAATAGTGCGTAATACATGTGGGTCGTTTATATACGTAAATGACTGAAAACAAATGACCCCTAAGCACCATAAATTATGTAAAGCGTTTGGTATGGAGTGTAATTCGAGCCAATTTGCTTTCTTAAATTCTTCAAAGCTTTGTACTGTTGTTTGAAAATTGACTGGGCAGGCCAAGCCCATCACAATAAACAAAAGACATTTGTGCAAATGTGTAGGTTATTTAGTCTTAGGACTTGTTTGGCAACTCTTACTTATATCAAATAGATCTATATAATATAAATCTACTTCAAATGGAGCGGTTTGAAATATATATTTTATTAAATATACCATTTGGTAGGGCAAATATTATTTGAAATAGATATCAAAATCCACTGGTTCAAGTTTTTTTATTATTAAATTCTCAAGATCTAAAATGATTAAGGAGTTGAAATTTGGACCCCTAGTAGTTTTCAATATTTTAAAGAGGATCAATGGTTTGGATTATGATTTTTGGCCCCACAGAATTTCAAAAATGCAAACCTAAAACTCCTTGCTTTTTTTAATGAATATTTCAAGTTTTGAGAATGATCAACATCCAAATTTAAACATGTAGTAGTGTTTGAGCATGTTCTAACGGCTTAGATCATCATTTAGGGTCCCATAATTTAAATAAATATGGATGAAACTCACATGTGTAAAATTACGTGAAGTATTGAAGCTTTGACCCAAGCAATCAAGTGGCCTTTGGTTTTTTGCAAATTTCTTAAGATGTACATTGAATCATGTACATGCTGAAATTTGAAGCCATAATTGTTTTTAATATTTCAAATTGGATCAATGGTTCAGATCATAACTACGGGGCCTATAAAAGTACAAAAATACATATCTATGGTTCTACAGTTTTTTTTAATCTCAAGATTCTGAAATTATTAATGGTTCAAATTTGGTTGATTGCTGTTTTTGGGCTTGTGAATAATTTTAATGGTTTGGATCATCAATTAGGGTCCCATAATATTAAAAAAGAAAAATGAAAAAAAAAGGTCAACCTATAATGACCTTTTTTGAAATTGTGGCGACACATGTCTTGCTGCTTAAGAGCTTTTCCTTTGTATTAATTTTGCCCATTTCCCAAAAAGTTCAAAATAGACTTTTTAATAGCGGTGTATGAAATGGTTCCTAAATGCTCTCATTATGTTTTGAATTGGGCTTTGTTTGGTAAATCTACTCTTTTTATTTTAGACCTTCCAAAATAGAGCTATTAAAAAAAGAGCCATAAGAAAAAGAGACTAGAATAAAAATATATGTTTGGTAATGTAATAATTTATTTTAAATGGACCTTTTTACAGTGATGATTGAAAGTTTTTTTCAAATTTCTTGATATTTACAAGGTATCAAGCCTTGCAAGCCACACTCATCCTTTTAAAGAGATTTAATGGTTTGGATTTTGTGTTTGGGGCCCACAAATTTAAAAAAAATAATATGCAATAATTTATATTTTTTAATAAATATCTCAAGATTGGTGATGATCCAATGACTGAAATTTGATCTTAAAGTAAATAATGACCTTATAAACATTTTAACAGTTTGGATCATAATTTATTGTCCTAGAAATAATAATAATAAAGAAAAAAGGGATTGCATGTGCACATAATATAAAATAGAGCCTCTCAAATCAATGGTTGAAGTTTTTTTTACAAATTTCCTGAGATCTAAAAGGTATAAAGCCTTGAAAATTGACCACTTAGCGTGTTCAATCTTTCAAATATTTTCAATGGTTTCGATTTTGTGATTGGGGCCCATAGAATTTAAAAACTAATATCCAATGGCTCAAATTTTTTTACACATATCTCGAGATTGGGAATGATTCAATGGCTGAAACTTGGTATTACAGTTGTGTTTGATCTTCTAAACATTTTTTACGGTTTGGATTTTGAGTTATTATCACTGATTTTGATAAAAAAAAATTAGTCTGGCATGATCCATTATATTTACTATGGCTCCCCTCTTTTTTTCCAACCTCTACTTTTCACGTGCTTATAAGGTGGGCTGAGGGAAATAGAGATAAAGCCTCTAGATGTCTAAATTGGATAAAGCACGCGTGAAAGCCGTCGTAGGTGCCAAAACAGTGGGATAGTCGTGGAAGGGGACCATAAAGGAAAACATATTGATTTTTACGGTTATCTGTGCAAAATATGGGAGTTGAGATATTTGCATGGGGGTAGAGTGGTTCTGTTCCAATGTGAATGGTACAGCACGGGTCATAAAAGCAGAATTTACAGTGATAAATATGTCAAATCTATTGATGTTACAAGGCGTTGGTATAAAGATGATCCATTTGTCCTACCAAGTAATGTGAGTCAAGCATTCTATGTTAATGATACCAGCAAAGGCAAAAATTGGAGAATTGTAGAACGGGTTAAGCACCGTGGAATATGGGATGTTCCAGAGCGAGATGATGTTGATGCATTTCAACAAGATAAATCCACTTCTGGTCTCTCAATCCATGATGAAGACATGGATCTTCCTTACCATAGGGATGATAGGGATCCTGAGATCATTCATATTAATGAACTAAGGCTAGACCATATAAATGATGACAGTGATGAGGATGACACCTTGGCAGAGTATGTAGATGATGAAGACGATGAGATCGAGAGATTACCCAATCCTGATATAGATCTTGATGTGGATTATCAGATGTAGTTTTTGTTTTTTACTTTTCTTATGAATGGACATGTGTTATGATTGAATAGTCATTCTTGATTTAAATGTCTCAATATTGTTTTATATTTCATTTCATTTTATTGATTTATGTTATATTTCATTTTATTAAATAACATGTTCATATATAGTTGCCAAAAAAAAATGCCTAAAGGCGGCAAATCATTTGTGATGCCCGGGTGGATAAACAGAGTTAAGATGAATGCTTTGGAGAAAAAGAGAATGCAAACTATTGAGGAGAATGCAAAAAAACTTCATGAGTTAAGGTTAAATAAAGCGGCAGATTTGATGCTTGGTTCGAATAGGCGGACCACGAGTACATGTGGAAGAGAGGGAAAGAGAATTAGGTCAGTGGCAAATGATGATGACAAGGAGTATGTACCGCCCGAGGATGAGGAAGGACAGAGTTCTTCCAGTGAAGATACTGGTGGTTTTGAGGATGATGAGTCTGCTGGTTCTTAGGTGTCGAAGGTAATGTTTGTCTCAAATATGTATCTTAGTTTTTGTTTATAATCACATTTGCATATATATAAAGTTGTTTCCTATTATTGACTCATGTACTAATATTTTATTTTTTTGCTATGCCAGGTTAGACATATGGCCCCGTGGTCGAAGAAAAGAGGTAGGGGTCAATCATGTGGAGGGCATGCCCATGGTTCTTCTTCGATACAACCTTCACTAATAGAGGCCAATTATGCAATGAGTATGCCCGTGGTGGCGGCAATTAATCAAGTCCCACAACCCGCCCTGCCTGACCAGATGACCAGTCCACCTACTATTGGTAGCAGCGTTGGTAAGAAATATATGGCTATATTGCTTACATAACAAATCGTCCTTACTTTAATATTTTTTATAAACTAATTCAAATTAAATTATTATCTTAATAGCATCGGTCTCAGCATCTTCTAAAATGAGTGGACGGGGTGCGTTCTGGGGTTTAAGCGCGGATAAATTTAGAAAACAACTCGGTCATGCTATTCCAGTTGAAATTGACTTTGACCAAAAGGAAATAGTGGGTTATTAGGCTCCTTCCTTGGCGAGCGCTCTTGGGGAACAAATTTGATCTTTTGTACCACTCCGAGATATTAAGTTCGCAAAACTTGATAGTGGATTAAGGGAGTCAATTATTCAGAGAGTTTAGGTACTATTTATAATGTATATATTCCAAACATGTTATTTATGATTTTAGCTGGGGTAATTTTGTTGTTTCCCATTGCAGCAAACCTTTGACTTTGGAGACTACACAAACAATGAGTTGGTCAGAAGTATCATTGACAAAAGGTGCCAAAAATTATTAAAGTATTGGAAAAGCATCTTGCACAAGCGGTACCTTGCGCTTAAGGAGGAGGGAGTGGCTGACCTCAAGACTATTAAAGACCCTCCTTGTAAACCAAATGACTGGGTGTGGATGATTGAAAATGTGTGGGAGAATAATGACAAGTGGAAGGTATATAGCCTAGGACTACTCTTCGTAATTTATATAAACATACACAAATTGTTAATCTTTTACTTCCAATTCTTAATTTATATACACATCCTATTAATTGATTATATTTTCCTTGCAGAAAAAGTCAGAGAATGGGAAGACTGCTCGATCTGCTTTGAAATACAATCATACAAGCGGCTCCAGATCATTTGCATCCCGAGCCGATATTGTTGTGAGTGCATGTTTAGAAATTCTTATAGTATTATTATATAATTCAATGTTTAATTAGTATAATTGGTTTATTAAATGAAATAATAGGCAAAGGAGAGTGGTGTACAACAGTCTATGCCCGATAGATTCGCAGACACCCACAAACGTCATAGAAAGGGGGGTGTGTGGATAAACGACATTTCTGAGCAACGTTATGTACGTATACCTAACTCATTTGCAATAAACACCGAAAACGACATTGTTATATCTTTGTTGGAGGTTAATGTATTCAAAATTGACAGGCTACAATGGTGAAAAAGATTACCTCATAGTCACGGTCAGATGTCCCAGATCCACAGATTGAGATGCAAGTTTCGCAAGAAGTGCTTGGAAAGAGGTTGGCCTATACATTGGGATATGGGATTGGCAACACCTATCCATGTTTTACACAGTCTCAAGCATCAAATACTGAGTTGATCGCTCTACGCTAGCAGGTTGCTAATTATCAGAGTCAAATGTCAGGAGTTTAAAACTTTTTGCTAATAGTAGCTGAAAAAACAGGGACAGATCCAGTGAGCGTACCTATATTTAGTCCAGGGAGTGGTAATGGTGATGCCACATTGGCTGGAGGGCACGATGAGGATTCTCTTGGTTAGCATCTGTTTTGCAATAGACAGTCATCTATTTTGATATATGTACTTTGATATTTTTCAATCTTTCTTTTAGGATATTTGCAAACATTTGATGTTTGTTCGATGGGATATAATATGTTTTGAAGTGTATGTTGACATTTTGAATATAAATGTTTTATTTATGCTCTCATGTTTGGATTTGTATTTACTGTATTGCTAATGTGTTTAGATGGAATATAAATAGGTATAAACAGGTTGCAAAAACATTTTTTTTCAGAATTTAAAAAAAATCAAAATTACTTTTAAGAACATAAATTCTGTGTGCCAATGCATTTCTGTGGGCCAACGCATTTTTGTGTTGGCAAAAGTTGTTTTGCCAATTTCTTTTCCTACTTTTGCCAACGCCATAGTATGTTGGTAAAGTTTAATTTTTGGCAACATTTTATTTTGCGTTGGCAAAAGTTTATTTACCAACCTGTTTTCCTACTTTTCTTAACACTCGTTTGTGTTGGTAAAGATCAACTTTTGTCAATGTTTTTAATTTGTGTTGGCAAAAGTTGCTTTACCAACCTGTTATTTCTAATTTTGCCAACACCATTTTGCGTTGGTAAAGATCGAAGTTTGCCAACATTTTTTGTTTGTGTTGGTAAAGGTTTATTTGCCAACTTGTTTCCCTACTTTTCTCAACACCCGTTTATGTTGGTAGAGATCAACTTTTGCCAACGTTTTTAATTTGTGTTGGCAAAAGTTGCTTTGCCAACATGTTATCTCTAATTTTGCCACCAGCATTTTACGTTGGTAAAGATTAAAGTTTGCCAACATTTTTTGTTTGTGTTGGCAAAGGGAACTCCCCACATACTTTTACCAACACCTTTCCAACGTATTTTTTTGGGTTGGTAAAGTGTGTTGGCAACATTTATTAATTTTTTCCAACATTTTGTCGTGTGCTGGCAAAGGTGAATTTTGTTGTAGTGCGTGAAAGCCGTCGTAGGTGCCAAAACAGTGGGTTGGTCGTGGAAGGAGACCATAAAGGAAAACAGATTGATTTTTATCGTTATCTGTGCAAAATATGGGAGTTGAGATATTTGCATGGGGGTAGAGTGGTTCTGTTCCAATGTGAATGGTACAGCGCGGGTCATAGAAGCAGAATTTACAGTGATAAATATGTCACATCTATTGATGTTACAAGGCGTTGGTATAAAGATGATCCATTTGTCCTACCAAGTAATGTGAGTCAAGCATTCTATGTTAATGATACCAGCAAAGGCAAAAATTGGAGAATTATAGAACGGGTTAGGCACCGTGGAATATGGGATGGTCCAGAGCGAGATGATGCTGATGCATTTCAACAAGATAAATCCACTTCTGGTCTCTCAATTCATGATGAGGATATGGATCTTCCTTACCATAGGGATGATAGGGATCCTGAGATCATTCATATCAATGAACTAAGGCTAGACCATATAAATGATGACAGTGATGAGGACGACACCTTGGCGGAGTATGAAGATGATGAAGACGATGAGATCGAGAGATTACCCAATCCTGATATAGATCTAAATGTGGATTATCAGATGTAGTTTTTGTTTTTCACTTTTCTTATGAATGGACATGTGTTATGATTGAATAGTCATTCTTGATTTAAATGTCTCAATATTGTTTTATATTTCATTTCATTTTATTGATTTATGTTATATTTCATTTTATTAAATAACGTGTTCATATATAGTTGCAAAAAAAAAAAAAAAAAAAAGACTAAAGGCGGCAAATCATTTGTGATGCCCGGGTGGGTAAAGAGAGTTAAGATGAATGCTTAGGAGAAAAAGAGAAGGCAAACTATTGAGGAGAATTCAAAAAAACTTCATGAGTTAGGGTTAAATAAAGCGGCAGATTTGATGCTGGGTTCGAATAGGCGGACCACGAGTACATGTGGAAGAGAGGGAAAGAGAATTAGGTCAGTGGCAAATGATGATGACGAGGAGTATGTACCGCCCGAGGATGAGAAAGGACAGAGTTCTTCCAGTGAAGATACTGGTGGTTTTGAGGATGATGAGTCGCTGGTTCTCAGGTGTCGAAGGTAATGTTTATCTCAAATATGTATCTTAGTTTTTGTTTATAATCACATTTGCATATATATAAAGTTGTTTCCTATTATTGACTCATGTACTAATATTTCATTTTTTTGCTATGCCAGGTTAGACATATGGCCCCGTGGTCGAAGAAAAGAGGTAGGGGTCAATCATGTGGAGGGCATGCCCATGGTTCTTCTTCGACACAACCTTCACCAATAGAGGCCAATCATGCAATGAGTATGCCCGTGGTGGCGGCAATTAATCAAGTCCCACTACCCGCCCTGCCTGACCAGATGACCAGTCCACCTACTATTGGTAGCAGCGTTGGTAAGAAATATATGGCTCTATTGCTTACATAACAAATTGTCCTTACTTTAATATTTTTTATAAACTAATTCAAATTAAATTATTATCTTAATAGCATCGGTCCCAACATCTTCTAAAATGCATGGACGGGGTGCGTTCCGGGGTTTAAGCGCGGATAAATTTAGAAAACAACTCGGTCATGCTATTCCAGTTGAAATTGACTTTGACCAAAAGGAAATAGTGGGTTATTGGGCTCCTTCCTTGGCGAGCGCTCTTGGGGAACAAATTCGATCGTTTGTACCACTCCGAGATATTAAGTTCGCAAAACTTGATAGTGGATTAAAGGAGTCAATTATTCAGAGAGTTTAGGTACTATTTATAATGTATATATTCCAAACATGCTATTTATGATTTTAGCTGGGGTAATTTTGTTGTTTCCCATTGCAGCAAACCTTTGACTTTGGAGACTACACAAACAATGAGTTGGTCAGAAGTATCATTGACAAAAGGTGCCAAAAATTATTAAAGTATTGGAAAAGCATCTTGCACAAGCGGTACCTTGCGCTTAAGGAGGAGGGAGTGGCTGACCTCAAGACTATTAAAGACCCTCCTTGTAAACCAAATGACTGGGTGTGGATGATTGAAAATGTGTGGGAGAATAATGACAAGTGGAAGGTATATAGCCTAGGACTACTCTTCGTAATTTATATAAACATACACAAATTGTTAATCTTTTACTTCCAATTCTTAATTTATATACACATCCTATTAATTGATTATATTTTCCTTGCAGAAAAAGTCAGAGAATGGGAAGACTGCTCGATCTGTTTTGAAATACAATCATACAAGCGGCTCCAGATCATTTGCATCTCGAGCCGATATTGCTGTGAGTGCATGTTTAGAAATTCTTACAGTATTATTATAAAATTCAATGTTTAATTAGTATAATTGGTTTATCAAATGAAATAATAGGCAAAGGAGAATTGTGTACAACAGTCTATGCCCGATAGATTCGCAGACACCCACAAACGTCATAGAAAGGGGGGTGTGTGGATAAACGACATTGCTGAGCAACGTTATGTACGTATACCTAACTCATTTGCAATAAACACCGAAAACGACATTGTTATATCTTTGTTGGAGGTTAATGTATTCAAAATTGACAGGCTACAATGGTGGAAAAGATTACCTCACAGTCACAGTCAGATGTCCCAGATCCATAGATTGAGATGTAAGTTTCGCAAGAAGTGCTTGGAAAGAGGTCGGCCTACACATTGGGATATGGGATTGGCAACACCTATTCATCTTTTACATAGTCTCAAGCATCAAATACTGAGTTGATCGCTCTACGCCAGCAGGTTGCTAATTATCAGCGTCAAATGTCAGGAGTTCAAAACTTTTTGCTAATGGTAGCTGAAAAAACAGGGACAAATCCAGCAGCGTACCTATATTTAGTCCAGGGAGTGGTAGTGGTGATGCCACATTGGTTGGAGAGCACGATGATGATTCTCTTGGTTAGCATCTGTTTTGCAATAGACAGTCTTCTATCTTGATATAAGTACTTTGATATTTTTCGATCTTTCCTTTAGGATATTTGCAAACATTTGATGTTTGTTCGATGGGAAATAGTATGTTTTGAAGTGTATGTTGACATTTTGAATATAAATGTTTTATTTATGTGCTCATGTTTGGATTTGTATTTACTGTATTGCTAATGTGTTTAGATGGAATATAAATAGGTATAATTAGGTTGTAAAAGCATTTTTTTTCAGAATTTAAAAAAAATCAAAATTACTTTTGCGAACATAAATTCTGTGTGCCAATGCATTTCTGTGGGCCAACGCATTTCTGTGTTGGCAAAAGTTGTTTTGCCAATTTCTTTTCCAACTTTTGCCAACACCATAGTATGTTGGTAAAGTTTAATTTTTGGCAATATTTTATTTTGCGTTGGCAAAAGTTTATTTACCAACTTGTTTTCCTACTTTTCTCAACACCCGTTTGTGTTGGTAAAGATCAACTTTTGCCAATGTTTTTAATTTGTGTTGGCAAAAGTTGCTTTACCAACCTGTTAATTCTAATTTTGCCAACACCATTTTGCGTTGGTAAAGATCAAAGTTTGCCAACATTTTTTGTTTGTGTTGGTAAAAGTTTATTTGCCAACTTGTTTCCCTACTTTTCTCAACACTCGTTTAAGTTGGTGGAGATCAACTTTTGCCAACGTTTTTAATTCGTGTTGGCAAAAGTTGCTTTGCCAATATGTTATCTCTAATTTTGCCACCAGCATTTTATGTTGGTAAAGATCAAAGTTTGCCAACATTTTTTGTTTGTGTTGGAAAGGGAACTCCTCACATACTTTTACCAACACCTTTC
This sequence comes from Sextonia rubra, assembly GCA_037013555.1. Classification (NCBI taxonomy): domain Eukaryota; kingdom Viridiplantae; phylum Streptophyta; class Magnoliopsida; order Laurales; family Lauraceae; genus Sextonia; species Sextonia rubra. Next base: position 47,797,126 of record JASUAD010000001.1, read on the forward strand.
CAACGCATTTTTTTGGGTTGGTAAAGTGTGTTGGCAACATTTATTAATTTTTTCCAACATTTTGTCGTGTGCTGGCAAAGGTGAATTTTGTTGTAGTGCGTGAAAGCCGTCGTAGGCGCCAAAACAGTGGGTTGGTCGTGGAAAGGAACCATAAAGGAAAACAGATTGATTTTTATGGTTATCTGTGCAAAATATGGGAGTTGAGATATTTGCATGGGGGTAGAGTGGTTCTGTTCCAATGTGAATGGTACAGCGCGGGTCATAGAAGCAGAATTTACAGTGATAAATATGTCACATCTATTGATGTTACAAGGCGTTGGTATAAAGATGATCCATTTGTCCTACCAAGTAATGTGAGTCAAGCATTCTATGTTAATGATACCAGCAAAGGCAAAAATTGGAGAATTGTAGAACGGGTTAGGCACCGTAAAATATGGGATGTTCCAGAGCAAGATGATGTGATGCATTTCAACAAGATAAATCCACTTCTGGTCTCTCAATCCATGATGAGGACATGGATCTTCCTTACCATAGGGATGATAGGGATCCTGAGATCATTCATATCAATGAACTAAGGCTAGACCATATAAATGATGACAGTGATGAGGACGACACCTTGGCGGAGTATGAAGATGATGAAGACGATGAGATCGAGAGATTACCCAATCCTGATATAGATCTCGATGTGGATTATCAGATGTAGTTTTTGTTTTTCACTTTTCTTATGAATGGACATGTGTTATGATTGAATAGTCATTCTTGATTTAAATGTCTCAATATTGTTTTATATTTCATTTCATTTTATTGATTTATGTTATATTTCATTTTATTAAATAACGTGTTCATATATAGTTGCAAAAAAAAAAAAAAAAAAAGACTAAAGGCGGCAAATCATTTGTGATGCCCGGGTGGGTAAAGAGAGTTAAGATGAATGCTTTGGAGAAAAAGAGAAAGCAAATTATTGAGGAGAATTCAAAAAAACTTCATGAGTTAGGGTTAAATAAAGCGGCAGATTTAATGCTGGGTTCGAATAGGTGAACCACGAGTACTTTTGGAAGAGAGGGAAAGAGAATTAGGTCAGTGGCAAATGATGATGACGAGGAGTATGTACCGCCCGAGGATGAGGAAGGACAGAGTTCTTCCAGTGAAGATGCTGGTGGTTTTGAGGATGATGAGTCGCTGGTTCTCAGGTGTCGAAGGTAATGTTTGTCTCAACTATGTTTCTTAGTTTTTGTTTATAATCACATTTGCATATATATAAAGTTGTTTCCTATTATTGACTCATGTACTAATATTTCATTTTTTTGCCATGCCAGGTTAGACATATGGCCCCGTGGTCGAAGAAAAGAGGTAGGGGTCAATCATGTGGAGGGCATGCCCATGGTTCTTCTTCGACACAACCTTCACCAATAGAGGCCAATCATGCAATGAGTATGCCCGTGGTGGCGGCAATTAATCAAGTCCCACAACCCGCCCTGCCTGACCAGATGACCAGTCCACCTACTATTGGTAGCAGCGTTGGTAAGAAATATATGGCTCTATTGCTTACATAACAAATTGTCCTTACTTCAATATTTTTTATAAACTAATTCAAATTAAATTATTATCTTAATAGCAACGGTCCCAACATCTTCTAAGATGCTTGGACGGGGTGCGTTCCGGGGTTTAAGCGCGGTTAAATTTAGAAAACAACTCGGTCATGCTATTCCAGTTGAAATTGACTTTGACCAAAAGGAAATAGTGGGTTATTGGGCTACTTCCTTGGCGAGCGCTCTTGGGGAACAAATTCGATCTTTTGTACCACTCCGAGATATTAAGTTCGCAAAACTTGATAGTGGATTAAAGGAGTCAATTATTCAGAGAGTTTAGGTACTATTTATAATGTATATATTCCAAACATGCTATTTATGATTTTAGCTGGGGTAATTTTGTTGTTTCCCATTGCAGCAAACCTTTGACTTTGGAGACTACACAAACAATGAGTTGGTCAGAAGTATCATTGACAAAAGGTGCCAAAAATTATTAAAGTATTGGAAAAGCATCTTGCACAAGCGGTACCTTGCGCTTAAGGAGGAGGGAGTGGCTGACCTCAAGACTATTAAAGACCCTCCTTGTAAACCAAATGACTGGGTGTGGATGATTGAAAATGTGTGGGAGAATAATGACAAGTGGAAGGTATATAGCCTAGGACTACTCTTCGTAATTTATATAAACATACACAAATTGTTAATATTTTACTTCCAATTCTTAATTTATATACACATCCTGTTAATTGATTATATTTTCCTTGCAGAAAAAGTCAGAGAATGGGAAGACTGCTCGATCTGCTTTGAAATACAATCATACAAGCGGCTCCAGATCATTTGCATCCCGAGCCGATATTGCTGTGAGTGCATGTTTAGAAATTCTTACAGTATTATTATAAAATTCAATGTTTAATTAGTATGATTGGTTTATCAAATGAAATAATAGGCAAAGGAGAGTGGTGTACAACAGTCTATGCCCGATAGATTCGCTGACACCCACGAATGTCGTAGAAAGGGGGGTGTGTGGATAAACGACATTTCTGAGCAACGTTATGTACGTATACCTAACTCATTTGCAATAAACACCGAAAACGACATTGTTATATCTTTGTTGGAGGTTAATGTATTCAAAATTGACAGGCTACAATGGTGGTAAAGATTAGCTCACAGTTACAGTCAGATGTTCCAGATCCACAGATTGAGATGCAAGTTTCGCAAGAAGTGCTTGGAAAGAGGTCGGCCTACACATTGGGATATGGGATTGGCAACACCTATTCATCTTTTACATAGTCTCAAGCATCAAATACTGAGTTGATCGCTCTACGCCAGCAGGTTGCTAATTATCAGCGTCAAATGTCAGGAGTTCAAAACTTTTTGCTAATGGTAGCTGGAAAAACAGGGACAAATCCAGCTAGCGTACCTATATTTAGTCCAGGGAGTGGTAGTGGTGATGCCACATTGGTTGGCGGGCACGATGAGGATTCTCTTGGTTAGTATCTGTTTTGCAATGGACAGCCTTCTATCTTTGATTGCGCTTAAAAATGTAGGCGTGGAAATGAATTACGGAATCAAGGTCCGACATTCACGCACTTTAAGCGTTAAGAAGAATGGGAAATAATTACAGTTCATCATTAATTTCCCTTCTGTTTACATGGGTTCAAGTGCCCTGACAGCGGGGATGCAGGTTGTATACATACATTTTGAAAGTTTACAACCCCTCCCTCAAGTCTCAGATGTGATCTCAATTTGGAAAATACAAGAAAATGTACATAAAGTGGAAGAAAATGTGGAAAAAGGGGGAAAAATGGGGGGTGACCGCGACCCGCGGTCACTGCTCCGTTCCAGTGACCGTGACTCACCCGCAGTCACTGGGTCCTTCCAGTGACCGTGACTCACCCGCGGTCACTGGGGCCTTCCAGTGACCGTGACTCACCCGCGGTCACTGGAACCTGCCAGTGACCGGGGGTCACGGTCACTGACAGATAATAGCCCTGTGCCTCCGTTTTTTGTGCTGTTCGCGCTGGTTCTTTCTTGGAACTTCTTTCAAGTGTTGGAACTCCATTCTCATGACTTTGGAGCGGTGGACAACCATCAAGAAGATCACATTTTATCATGGAATCAATTGAAACCGCTGTAACTCATCATTCGTGCTTACGGACTGCATTTTTGTTTCAAGTCCGAAATGGGCAAATTTGAAGCCGGAGTTGTGTCATTTGAACCTATCATTTTCAAGGAACAAAATGAGGCCTAGAGAGGCTTCTTTCACAACTCTTGTAATGGCTAAGAAGCCCTACGAATGAGAGAAACAGAGGTGACAATGTCATCCTCTCAAAAATTGGCGTCGTACGAACATGGTATGGACTTTGGCCATTTCCCTTCCTTCTCTCCTTCTGAATTTTCTTGCTCACCTTTAAAACTAAGAAAAGAAGGTGGGAATGGTCGTGGAAGTGCTGCTGGAGCTTGCTTCTTGTTGCCTTAGGTGGTGACTATCTTCAATTTCTTCACTTTTCTTCCTTATGTGTGTGTGTCCCCCTTGTTTCTTCCAAATTTTCTCTTTTTATAGACTCCCAATCAGTTTTGTGCAGTTTTGGGGAGTTAATAGCAGTTGTGGGGAGCTGGATTTCGAAGAGGAGTGGAGGGAAACCACCCAAAATCGTGGGAAACATCCTTTGAAGGTCCGTGACCGCAGGCTGGGCCACGGACGAGGCCCAATTTCAGGTTTTTGGCGTATGTGGCTCATTTTCATCTGTTTTGGGCGCAAACGAAGTCCGATTGCCACCAAACTTGGAGAGATGATTCTTAACACTATTTTCTACATGTCATAAAAATTTCAGCCCTTTTTGACTTCAGGAAGTTGGTCAACTTTTTCATTAATTGGGCCCCGGTCACGGACAAGGCCCATTTTTGGAACATTGCATATGCGGTCTATTTTCCATTGTTTGAGGCCCGAATGATGTCCAATCATCACGAAACTTGGAGAGATGTTGCTTGACACGATATTAAGTGTTTAATAGAAGTTTCAGCTCTGTTTAACCACCTGAACATGGTCAACTCCTTTTGCTTGTGGGCCCCGGTCACTCCCAAGGCCCATTCTTGGATTTTTGCATATGTGGCTTGTTTCCGCCTGTCCGGGGGCCCAACGGTGTCCAATCGCCACGAAACTTGGAGGAACACTTCTTGACACTATTTTGAGTGTGTCACAGAAGTTTCAGCTCTGTTTGACCACCTGAATTTGGTCAACTCCTTTTGTTTGTGGGCCCCAGTCACTCCCAAAGCCCATTCTTGGATTTTTGCATATGTGGCTTGTTTCTGCCTGTTCGGGGTCCAAACGGTGTCCAATCACCACGAAACTTGGAGGAACACTTCTTGACAGTATTTTGAGTGTGTCACAAAAGTTTCAGCTCTGTTTGACCACCTGAACTTGGTCAACTCCTTTTGTTTGTGGGCCCCGGTCACTCTGAAGGCCCATTCTTGAACTTTTGCATGTGTGGCTTGTTTCCGCCTGTTCGGGGTCCAAACGGTGTCTAATTGCCACGAAACTTGGGGGGATGTTTTTAAAACTATTTTGAGTGTGTCACAAAAGTTTCAGCTCTGTTTGACCACCTGAACATGGTCAACTCCTTTTGTTTGTGGGCCCTGGTCACTCCCAAGGCCCATTCTTGGAATTTTGCATATGTGGCTTATTTCCGCCTGTTCGGGCCCAAACGGTGTCCAATCGCCATGAAACTTGGAGGGATACTTCTTGACACTATTTTGAGTGTGTCGCAGAAGTTTTGGATTTGTTTGACCACTTGAACTTGGTCAACTCCTTTTGTTTGTGGGCCCCGGTCACTCCTAAAGCCCATTCTTGGATTTTTGCATATGTAGCTTGTTTCCGCCTGTTTGGGGTCCAAACGATGTCCAATCGCCACGAAACTTGGAGGAACAGTTCTTGACACTATTTTGAGTGTGTCACAGAAGTTTTAGCTTTGTTTGACCATCTGAACTTGGTCAACTCTCCAGTTGACTTTTTTATGACAGTGGGCCCTTATTTTAGCTGTTTGAAGCCCAAATGACCCCGGTTTGATTTGAAACTTGGAGGGACTGACGTCAAGAACATCTTGGAGTATTCATCCAAATTTCATGCAGTTTGGATTTGAGGAAGTAGGATTTCGAATAGTAACCTATTCATTGCATGCGTTAGGTCACTATTCACTCCACATTGAGATAGTTAGCTTGTTTTCTATCTGAACAGCCTCCCCTTGACTTGAAACTTTGGGAGAATAACTTGGGGCATTCTTTGAGCATTTGTTCCAAATTTTATCTGCTTTGGCCTTCTGGAAGTAAGATCTTAGCCGATGACCCCCAAATTCGGGATTACTGTCCTCTAAGCTGATATGTAATGAAATTTAGGCCAAACAGAGTCTTTTCATCTTGAAAATTTGCAAAGTATTTTCTGAGCATGACTGATGCTTCGCGTCTAAATTTTCATTAATTTTGGACATCGGGAAGCAGGACTTTGGTCAGTGACCCCCTGGCTTGGGGGGAACTGACTTCAGGCTGACATGCTTGTGGCTTTTGAGTTTGATGATCTCTGTTCAACCCAAAATTTGAACTTCCTCTGAGAGTTCCAGCTATCTTGATCTTCATGGAATGCCGGTTCTCACAGTGATTCCCCAGGATCTGCAAATAACCTCTGTAGCCTAAATTAAGCTGAGATGAGGTGTCTTCGCTGCAGTATTTGTAATTTTTATGGGTCAACAAGTGCCCCCTCGAGGTGCAATGATTATAGTATAATAATCGTTGTGCCTCAAAATAGCCAATCCGTGGGAATGATGGATGGCTTGATGAAAAGACAGTTGGTCAAGGTAGGTTGTAGGCCTAAACTTTGGGATTTGAAAATTTTGGTAAAAACCATGAAGGGTTTGATGATGGAATTTTGAAAAGACATAAGAAATCTGAATTTCTTTACCCTATTTTCACGGATATCAAAAGTAGCATCTCCGTGAGGACTGTGGGGAACACCCACAATGGAATCCCTTGGGTATTTAGAAAATTCTGAAGTTTTTGAATTTTGTTTGGATTTTGGAAATGAATTTGATTTTCTTTTGACCTATTTTTCACAGATATCCAGAATGGCATCTCTGTGGGGATGTGGGGAACACCCACAAAAAGAATCCCTGAGGTTTTAAGAAAATCAAAAGTTTTAGTAAAAATGGATTTGGATATGGATTTTCATGGATTTTGGTTCATTTTCAAAAATCAAAGTTTGGCTTTTGACTCGGCTTGACATGATTTAAAATAAGATGCAATTTTGACAAAATGAGATGTAATTTTGAAAGAGATTGGCTTTTATGGGTTTTGATGAAAAACAATTTGAGACATTGGTTTGAAATCAAAGTTTGACCCAAAGTTGATTTGGAAAGAGACTCCGTATCTTCTTTTTTTTTTTTTTGTATAATTTCTCTCGAAATACCCTAAGAATAGGATTATTTCTTTGGTAAATTACTCCAAGTGGACCCCTCATAGGACTTGCAAAAGATCACAGAGATCGTAGATGAAGAAGGAGGAATCCATCAAGACTTGATCTTAGACTCCATTGATTTTAACCAAATTGTATTTGTGGGAACAACTTGAGCTCGAGGGGATTCGGCAATGGGCTCCACCAGTTCAAGTTTGTAATGACCATGGGTAAGGAGGCCAAATAGGGATTTTTTTTTTCAAACCAACAAAGAGAAAGGGAGACCGAGAGTTTTTTTTTTTTTGCTCAAACCAACAAAGAGAAAGGGAGACCGAGAGTTTTTTTTTTTTTTTGCTCAAACCAACAAAGAGAAAGGGAGACTGAGAGTTTTTTTTTTTTTTGCTCAAACCAACAAAGAGAAAGGGAGACCGAGAGAGAGAGAGAAAAAGAGAGAAAAAACAGAAATCGGGAGAGAGGGAGAAAATAGAGAGAGTGACTGGGAGAGAGAGAGAGAAAAAAGAGAGAGAGACCGGGAGAGAGAGAGAAAAAAAAGAGAAAGACAGACTGAGAGAGAGAAAAATACAGAGAGAGAAAAACTGAAATCGGGAGAGAGAGAGAAAAAAAAGAGAGAGAGACCGGGAGAGAGAGATAGAGAAAAGAGAGAGACCGGGAAAGTGAGAGAAAAAGAGAGAGAGAGAGCGGGAAATAGGGAAAAAAAAGCGAGAGAGAGAGAGAGACCGGGTGAGAGAGAAAAAAAGAGAGAGAGAGACCGGGAGAGAGAGAGAACTGACTGGGAGAGAGGGAGACCGGGAGAGAGAGACCGAGAGAGAGAGGACTGATTGGGAGAGAGAGAGACCGGGAGAGAGAAAAAGAAATCGGGAGTGAGAGAGATCAGGAGAGAGAGACCGAGAGAGAGGAATTGGGAGAGAGAGAAACCGGGAGGGAGAGAAGAACAGAGAGAAAGACCGGGAGAGAGAAAAGAGAGAGAGACCGAGAGAGAGAGAAATTGGGAGAGAGAGAAGAAAAGGAGAAAGAGGGAGAGAAACCGAGAGAAAAACAGAGAGACTAGGAGAGAGAGAGAAAGAGAAATTGAGAGAGAGGGAAAACTGAGAAAAAGGGAGAGAGATCGAGAGAGAGAAACCGTGAGAGAGAGAAAAGAGAGAGAGAGACCGAGAGAGAGAGAAATTGGGGGAGAGAGAAGAAAAGGAGAAAGAGGGAGAGAGACCGAGGGAAAAAAACAGAGAGACTGGGAGAGAGAGAGAGAGGAGAGAGACCGGGAGAGAGAGAAAAAACTGAGAGAGAGGGAGAGAGACTGAGAGAAACAGAGAGTGGGAGAGAGAGAGAAACCGAGAAAGAGAGATAGACCGGGAGAGAGAGAGAGAGACTGAGAGAGAGAAAATTGAGAGAGAGAAAAGAGAGAGACCGGGAGAGAGAGAAAAGAGAGAGAGACCGGGAGAGAGAGAGAGAGAAAAGAGAGAGAAAATTTGAGAGAGAGAAAACTGACTGGGTGCATCTTTTTTTTTTGATGCAAAACCGCATCCTGTGAATGAATTCTGGTATTGATCTCCCAGACTTGAAATACAACCAATCTTAATGAACCCATGGTGATGGCCACGGTCACACCCTGTTGAGAGCAATATTTGAGAGAAAATGGAATTCCATTATCTCTGTTGCTCCTCTCTCTTCTAAAGAAATCTGTTCCCCGTTGCCAGAAGTATAGTCAAGGGATTTACAGCCACCATTATCTGATGCAAATTCATTGTCATTGCGAAAGATAACTATTCGTATGTAGTCCATGTCAGTGTCCATTTAAGGTGTGATGAAATTCTTGCCATATCAAAGCAATGAATAGGCTTACTGGTACTGCCAATGTTGTCTGCGAGAAGCCCGCAATCACTGCCAACCTGTGACGATTTTCATGGAATTCTTGTGTCTTGAACACTGCCCAAAATTTTCATGGTCACTGTCAATCCTGACTGTCTAATACTTGTTGCTATTGACACAGTGACTGGCACAAACTGAACTTTGCAATTCATGGTGACTGATATGAGTTGGAATTATCATTGGTGAGAGTGCTTCATACCGAATAGTGTGGAAGTTTAAAACCAGGGAGGTTTAAAACTAAACAGTCATTGTATCTAAGTGCACAAATTTCACTTCTTGTTCACAGTATGACAGAATCCATTACCACTTCGTTTAAGTTTTAACCCTCACTATTAAACTTAGTGAAAGGACATCCACCTGTGTTTGAGTAGTAACATACACACCACTGAACACGTGTCTAACTTTCTGTGATCAGAGCCTCTGTGGGAATTATAGAATGCCATTTTCGTGCTTGAACACGAACCTGTTGCTCCCCTGAAAAGGTCTTAAGGTGCTTGAACATCTGTTTGGACCGGGAGCTTCGGTTTTGAGACTTAAGTGTGCCTTTGATGCCAATTCTTGGTCTCAGAACTGAGTATTGCCTTCTGCTTTTGGTCTTATACTAAGGGGAGATGCTGCCGATTTTTTTTTTTTTGAGAAGTTCCATATCATCGTTACTGATACCCATCTTTCCTTTCTTTTGATTTGTTTTGCAGATAGAAGGGGTAAAGCACCTGCAACTGCCACTGCCGCGGCACTTAAAAGTCGTGCCAAGGGTAAGACCACAAGAGGGCCTAATCCGAAAGACCCAAATGAAGCATCTGAGTTAAATTGTGGCTCCAGAGGGCTAAGGCTTTGTCATCGAGAAACTGGTATTCGTATTGGTGTAAGCCGGACGAGATTGACATTAGTACTGCTATCCCAGCTTATGCAAGCTACAAAGGGCACATCCTCATGGCAGAAGTGCTAAATGCCAAGGGAAAACTGGAGGAGTTCCTGGACTGAGATTCTCTGCTGCACCTTCCATTTGATGGTTTTGCTTTTTCTGATTAGCCCTGAAGGCCATGTGTACGTTGACTTCACTGCTTGTATTCGAACTTTAAAATGGATATCAATGGAAAATGTTTTTCTTTCTATTTTTGTCATTGGTATGGGTGTTTGGGTTGATTTTTTGTGGGGGTTTGATATGGTTTATGTGGATGGTTTGTTTGGTTTGGTTTTCTCAGACTTGTATAAAGTGTGTGATTTGCGATCTTTTGGATCCACAAATCGAAAATAAGGAAGTCATACAGGTGGACGTTATCCGGTGCCCATGTGTGAGGCTTTCTCCAGGGTCCATGACTTGATCCTTTTGGTGTCGAAAGGGGTCAAACAAAGTGGATGTTATCTGGTGCCCATGTGTGAGGCTTTCCCCGGGATCCTTGACTTATTCCTTAGGACAAAGATTTGGTTTTGGTTTTTGTTTAGATTTTGGTTATACAGGGTCTACAAAAAGACTTGTTCTATATAACCGAAGGCAGTCATATAAGGTCTGCAAAAAGACTTGTTATATACAACTAAGGATTAGCTATATGGGGTCTGCAAAAAGACTTATTCCACATAGCTGATTTTTGCTATATAGAGTCTGCAAAAAGACTTAATCTATATAGCTGGATGTTACAAGGGGTCTTGTAAGGACGTTATCCAAGTAACAAAAGTTTGACTAGAGGGGTCGTGGGACTTGATCCTCGTAGTCATTTTATACAAGTCTAAGAGATTTTGGTTAGGAGTCATAGGTTGTAAGGCTCGAAACCAGAGAATTTTGGTTTTGGAATGAAAATGTACACTGTGCATGGTTTGGGTACATGGTATGGGTGTACCAATGACATTTAGGTATAGTATTTCTTGAGAAGTTTTCCATTGATAGGCATCATGCATCTGTCCCCTTCAAGTGTGAGGAGCGCATATGCGCCATTGGAGTAAACCTTGTCGACAACAAAAGGTCCTTCCCATTTAGGTTCGAACTTGCCTCTCGACAATTGTGTGGAAAACATAGGTCTTCTAACTGCAAGGACTAGATCTCCCTTCTTGTAAGCTCTATACTTGACTTTTTTGTTGAAAGATGCAGCCATACGAGCTTGATACAACTCAATACTTTGTCGAGCGGCAAGTCTTTGTTGGAAGTAGGTGGGTCTCGTGGATAGATTTTCAAAACTTTTGACCCACTTGACACAGGGATCAATTATCCATAAGACCAAAACCCAATCCAGGATGCGTTACCCTCAATCTCGTGACCATGTACAGTAAAAATTATACCAGCACTAAACATCCAAAATAATCTACGACATGGAAGAAGTAGATCATACCTTTGGAGACCCGCAGTGCTCTAATGGACTTCTTCAAGACCTCTTAGCCTTCCACGCTATGACCCCCGAATTGGATTTCTTTTCTCAAGAAGAACGGTGGAATCTTCAGGAGAAAATCCCAACTCGAGACTCCAAGGAACTAGAAGAAAGGAGAGGAGAGTAACTCGCGCAACTCTTGCACGAAAGGGTTTTGGACGTCAGGGGGACTCTTTTGGACGTCCAAGGTGTTTTATAGACTTCCAAATCTCTCCCTTGTCTAATTGAAATAGAAGTCTTACTTCCAAAGCAATTAGCAAGTTTCTCCTTTCTTATCCTTTCTTTCTAGAGTTCGAGTCGGATTACTATTTTCCAATAACTGGGGCTAGCGTGGGGACCACTAGGGATTCCTTAGAAAGCTGGCTCCAACTGGAACACCGCGACCCCACATCTCATGTGCAATCCGGGCCCACAGTTAATTGCAAATAACACCACTATATAAATGCAATTGCACTCCAGTCTTAGGAATAAATTACAATGAAGACCCTAAACTTCCCAATTACCACAAGTAGGCCCCTCTATCAATACCCGTGGATCAATTGGAATAAACCCGTCTCTTCCAATCTAAGTTCCACATCTTATTATCCTTGAGCCCCAATTAATCACAGTAGTCATCAGTACCATCCAATTAACTCTTAATTGAGATGGGTGCGCACTTATTAATGACAAATCCATTAATTGGCACAAGGGGATAATAGAGATAGATTCCATCTTGATCATTCAACGTTCCCACAGTTCTACTACCACATACCCAAGACACCGAGGTGTTAACCTATAGTCGGCCTCACTCATTAGTGACTCAAAGCAAATGAATAGATAGAAACTTGAGTTCGTCAATGTCTCAGGATTGAGAGCCTATTGCTAGGGAATTATGAGAGCATACCTTATTATTGAGACGGAATTCCATAAGGTGCATCTCATGGTCCTTCAATACATCCAATGTACCAGCACCGTGATCCAGAATCTTACATTCTGATGATTGAGACAAATCACACTATCTCATAGTGATCAAAGTGCCGCAACCTTATCAAATGAGATGCCCAATCTCATTACTGGTTGTGAAGCTATTTTAAGCATAAGATTTGTGACATATATCTCCCGTGTGTGGATCTCATCCATGCACATATATCACATCTAATATACTAATGGGACCCGGTTCAACTCATGAACCATTATGTCATACGTATTGGTCATGTGCATGAAGTAGTAAAATAACATTCATCTCATGAAAGTAAAGCATGATTTTATTGATAAATAAAGAAATTAATCAATTTATTATATCAACTGATGGATTGAGTCCACAAAATCTAACAGTCTTTTCTCATCAAGGCTTTCTAGCTCTTGTAATCTGAGTTTGGCATTCTTTTCTTCAGTATATTTGTTTATCACAGCCACCCGGAAAGAGGGAAGTTGAATTTCCAAAGGTATTACAGCTTCACAACCATAGACCAAGGAGTACGGTGTTGATTTGGTAGGACTACGAACTGTAGTTCTGTAAGCCTATAATGCTTCTGGAAGTTTGGTACTCCAACCTTTTGTTGCCAGAGACCATTTTCTTCAGAATTTTGCAAATAGTCTCGTTGAAAGCTGCAACAAGTTCATTAGCTGCAGTGTTCTATGCCATGGAGGGAAAGCATTGGATCCTTTACAGCAGTTCATATTGAGAGAAAATAATAGATCATTTGGATAGACGATCACCCAGTGCACCAGCTTTTGTCACAAATGCCTTCAGTGGATTGGTGTTGGAAACCAAATACATTTCATTGGAAATAATATAGTGCTGTAACTTCCTCGTTTTTCTTTTGAGTTGGCAATGCCCCCAGAGAGTGATCAAGAGCTTGAATGTAGAGGAAGAGAGGTTTGCCTGGAGTTGAGGCTGCAAATGTAGGCAAGTTTGCCCTGCAATCCCTTGAGTTATTTAAGAGTTCTCAGAGAAGGCATCTTCAATATAGCTTTGACTTTGACTGATCTCTTTGAGAGTTAGTTCTGCATCAGTGGCAACTTTAACCAATTGAGCCAAAGACTTAGTTTTATGACTAAGTATGATAGCCTTGATTTCTGGTCGCAAATTGGTTTTGCACATTTGGATCGTTGCCCTTTGAGATGGTTGTTCCAAGCATTTATAGGATAATGCTCTCCATCTATTGATAAAGGCCTGTGCAGTTTCGTTGTCTCCCTGCCTTGTGCTGCTGAGCATAGCAAAGGTGACTGTTTGATCCTCCTCCTGAAAATGGAGTAAGAACTTCTCTTCTGTGATCGGCCATGTCATGAATGAGAGTTCTGGTAACTGCTTGTACCAATCGAAGGCGACTCCTTTCAATGTGCCAACAAATAGTCTTATTTTTAATGCATCTAACTCTGGCAGGCTTCCTAGGAGTGATTTGAAATGCACAATATGCTGATATGCCGACCCTTTCCCAAGGTATAGTTGGAAAGTCGGAAGTTTATAATCTGGTGGAAATGGAACCAGATCAAATTCAGGGGGATATTTGGGTGTAATACCTTTCTTTTTCATTCTGTTCTCCACTTTTGATTTTGTCAGTATCTCTTCAACTTCTTTGAAGGTCACATGTTTTTCAGGATTTGCATGAAGACCAAGGATTGATAAATGATCACCACCAGTAAAACCTGCAGCTATCACCTTGTCTGTTAGGGACTTGAATTGAGCTGTGAGAAGGTCAATTTTAGTGGCATTCTTTATGATCATTGCTTGTTCTCTTCTGTTGGCAAATGGAGGATTTATTTGAACTTCATCCAGACCACCTAGCTTATCTGTTAAGATTTTCACTTGGGCAGTTAAGTGGTCGATCATAGCTCCTTGTTGTTTGACAACATCACTGACATTGTCATTTTCATTTTCACTAGCATCTTTTTCGTGAGCATCTTTACTTCCACTAGCATCGTCATTTCCATCCTTGCTAGTTCCATTCCCTTCAGCCATAAACACAGTGTACTGACGGGGATAGGATGATGTTAATGCCTGAGGAGTAGATTGACTATCTTTTGTATCCAAGATAGTGATAGGATCATCGTCAGAATCAGTTTCGACATGACCTTCAGAAGTGCTACTTGAATGAGAGTTTGAATCAGACTCTTGTAATTGAGTCCGAGCCATACTCCGAGTAATTCTTCGAATTGAACCTGGCCCGACCAAGCAAGACGAGGTCAAGTCCGGATCATCTTCTTTAACCACCCATTTTTTAGTGATCTTGCACTGTGACAGCTTCTGAGTTTGGTCCTTGTAATGGGCTAAAGCTTTCTTCTTGAGTTGGTTAGCCATCCTGGCTGCTGAGGTCTGATATTTAAACTTGGCAACCAACGGCCTGGAAGTGCTCGTCACTTGTTCCCAATCCATGGAATCTGAAGTGGGAAGTGAAAGGATGTCAATAGGACCCCCCTTGTTCTTTTTCTTTTGCACTTTCTTCTGTTGGAGCGAATCTTTGAAATGAGCGAGATCGGTCGAATTATTGATGACCAATCGCTCAGCTAGTTTGTTGCCTTCAGCGCCATATGATAAGCCTTGGGGTGAAGATAGCGGAGAAGGTGCCACTATGATAGAAGGTAGATGCCCCCTGCCAAACCTCCGTCATTCTTTTTGAGTTAGAGGGTTGACCAATTGCTCAGCTAGTTTGTTGCCTTCAGCGTCATATGATAAGCCTTGGGGTGAAGATAGCGGAGAAGGTGCCACTATGATAGAAGGTAAATGCCCCCTGCCAAACCTTCGTCCTTCTTTTTGAGTCAGAGGGTAGAAAGTATTATCTTCAACTGAGGCCAAGAGTTTGTTCTCAGCCATATTGGATTTTGGAGTGTGTGGTTGAGGTGACCATGTGCTGTATCTGGGGATGGATGCACCCTTCCGGACCTTCTTACGAGTTAGGAATTGCCGGAAGTCCTTTGGTGTTTGCTTGGTAATGACCATTGATTTATGATCTGTGGACCGGACCTGCCTTGCCCCCAGACGAGGCTTGGTGATATGAAGATTACTGCGTTCTGACTTCAGTTTGTGATTTGGTTCCTTCTGAACCTTGTTGAAAACTCCAAACGGATTTTGGGCGTATTTGGAAACCCAAGATTTGGGAGTTTTAGTCTTCTTGATGAATTTAAGGGTCACTGATGACCCATTTTGATCAGCCGAAGTTATAGAGCCTGTTGGAATAGAGAGTCTCTGAAATACTGAGACTCTTGACATAGGGGCAGTAAAGTCCATTCGAGCCTTTTTTGATGCTCTTACAGTTGGTTTGTTTTGGGTCATGGATATTTTAGAGAGCCTCTCCTTGGCCTCATTAAAAGTGATGATCAGGGAACCCATGATGTCTCTGCAAAAAGTAAGCCCACAGGACTATATTAGTGGTATAACCAACATGGCTGCCTCTTGGGCTAGCCGGAATGGTTTATAGATGCCATCTAGACCAACATGGTTTTGAACGAAAATGGTTAGATATAGGCATAAATCCCATCTCATTATGCTATGCTGACTATCCCTACTGTCAGAATTTCTGCAGCATTTCGGGTTTATCGAGTCAGGCTTAAAAGCATGCTATGCTGACTAGTCCTGGCTACCAAAATTTCAGCAGCATATCTGGACTATCTGTGTCAGACTTATAAGCAAGAGAGGGTTGGATCAATCAAAGGGATAGGGCCCACAGGATCAAGCCTGCACCACTATCACAATGACCACACAAGATCCATCAGTGATTGACGCCGGACAATGCATAATTACAATGTCGTTGGTCTTATCACTGATTTAATAAACATTTTATATAGGTCAGAAGCCCTTTGAACTGAATCATCACTCTTCTAAAGTGAAAAGGGTGATGATTTGGTCCATGTACATCCAGGTGCGAATTCATTCAATCAAGTTATGCACATCAAAGTGCAAATTCTTCCAATTAAATGGCAAGTGTACGCACATCAAGGTGCCCAATGCCTTTATTTGTATGAACAATATGCACTTCAAGGTGCAAAAGTCCTTTAATGATATTTTCAAACCCATTGCAGACATCAAAGGTCTTGTATGGGTGTAATTGGAGGTTAAATAAGCCTTTGTCATCATAAAAATAGGTAAGTGACCGTGTGCCCCGGTCACAGGCTTTTAACAGCAGTTTTCAGTGAAACAGCAGCAGTTTCCAGCACAACAGCGGCAGTTTCTAGTGCAATAGCAGCAGTTACAGTACAATAGCAGCAGTTTCAGTGAAACAGCAGCACTCTTTAACACAACAGCAGCACTTTCAGTGAAATAGCAGCAGTTACAGTGCAACAGCAGCAGTCACAGTGCAACAGCGGCACTTTCAGTGCAACAGCAGCAGTTACAGTGCAACAGCGGCAGTTTTCAGGGCAACAGCAGCACTTTCAGTGCAACAGCAGCAGTCACAGTGCAACAGCGGCACTTTCAGTGCAACAGCGGCAGTTACAGTGCAATAGCGGCAGTTTTCAGGGCAATAGCAGCACTTTCAGTACAACAGCAGCAGTCACAGTGCAACAGCGGCACTTTCAGTGCAACAGCGGCAGTTACAGTGCAACAGCGGCAGTTTTCAGGGCAACAGCAGCACTTTCAGTGCAACAGCAGCAGTTACAGTGCAACAGCGGCACTTTCAGTGCAACAGCAGCAGTTACAGTGCAACAGTGGCAGTTTTCAGTGCAACAGCGGCAGTTTTCAGGGCAACAGCAGCACTTTTCAATAATTTTCAGCGCTTTCATGCATTTTCCATCGAATTTGATCACAAATTAGGGCATATAATTTCCCACAGACGGCGCCAATCTTCTGATTGCGCTTAAAAATGTAAGCGTGGAAATGAATTACGGAATCAAGGTCCGACATTCACGCACTTTAAGCGTTAAGAAGAATGGGAAATAATTACAGTTCATCATTAATTTCCCTTTTGTTTACATGGGTTCAAGTGCCCTGACCGCGGGGATGCAGGTTGTATGCATACATTTTGAAAGTTTACAACCCCTCCCTCAAGTCTCAGATGTGATCTCAATTTGGAAAATACAAGAAAATGTACATAAGGTGGAAGAAAATGTGGAAAAAGGGGGAAAAATGGGGGGTGATTGTGACCCGCGATCACTGCCCCATTCCAGTGACCGTGACTCACCCGCGGTCACTGGGGCCTTCCAGTGACCGTGACTCACCCGCGGTCACTGGAACCTGCCAGTGACCGGGGGTCACGGTCACTGACAGACAATGGCCCTGTGCCTCCGTTTTTTGTGCTGTTCGCGCTGGTTCTTTCTTGGAACTTCTTTCAAGTGTTGGAACTCCATTCTCATGACTTTGGAGCGGTGGACAACCACCAAGAAGATCACATTTTATCATGGAATCAATTGAAACCGCTGTAACTCATCATTCGTGCTTACGGATTGCATTTTTGTTTCAAGTCCGAAATGGGCAAATTTGAAGCCGGAGTTGTGTCATTTGAACCTATCATTTTCAAGGAACAAAATGAGGCCTAGAGAGGCTTCTTTCACAACTCTTGTAATGGCTAAGAAGCCCTACGAATGAGAGAAACAGAGGTGACAATGTCATCCTCTCAAAAATTGGCGTCGTACGAACATGGTATGGACTTTGGCCATTTCCCTTCCTTCTCTCCTTCTGAATTTTCTTGCTCACCTTTAAAACTAAGAAAAGAAGGTGGGAATGGTCATGGAAGTTGTAACACTCCGACCCAGCTTGACCTCGTTTAGGGGTTAGTTAATCTTGTTTTCGTTGTTAATCGTGTTTTGTTGTGTTTTGGATTTTCGTTACGGGTCATGGATAGGTAGTTGGGTTGAGTTTGACCTGGATTAAGTAGACCAAGCCCTTTTTCGTAATTTTAGCTTTTCTTAGACATGGTCATTTTTGCATCATCTTGATGTCAACACGTGTCTTTCGTTGAGCCCGTTAACTTTCGTAACTACGTCATTTGTGACCGATGTCGTGTGATTCGATTGGACCTTGATTTGACTCAAACTGAAAATACACTTTTCACTTGGCTTTTATTGTAAATTTGGACAACCCATTTCTTATATAAGCTTCACCATCGACCCACTCTCATGTTCTCTCTCTCGTTTTCTCTCAAATTCACTGTGCACGTGGAATTCTCTTCTCCTTCACTTGATTTCTCTCCATCGATCTAGCTTGTGGTTCTTGCATGTGCAATTGAGGTGAGTGGAAGTCTTCCATTCTTCTCATCTCCTTTCTCTATCTCTTCTCCTTCTTGCTTCTTTGCATGGTGTGTCTGTGTGTTGTGGATTTCTCTCCATCTCTCATGCATGCATGTGGTTTTGCTTGTGTTAGGTTGTGTTTGGATCCAAGGGCTACCATTGTGCATTTGATTTCCAAATTTGAGGCAAGTATAAACCTAGCTTGTGAGAACCCATGTTGATATGCATTTGAATTGGATAGTTTTTACATGCATTGATGTGGAAATATGTATTTACAGCCCATTTGCTACTCATTAATTCACTACTTGTCTACTCCCCTTTGATAATTGTAAATTGGATGAGTTTCAGACATTCTATACAGGTTTCAGGAAATTAAACTCGTACAGGTACGGCTAAGCCGTATGCTTCTTACGGCTCACAATCCAGAGAGGAGAAAAACCCAGTTTTCCTCTACGGCTAGGGCACGGCTAAGCCGTGGAATGCCCTACGGCTAAGCCGTAGCTCAGCCGTGGCCCAGCCGTAGAACAATACAGGGTGCAATTTCTGGAATAACTGAGAGTCAGCTAATGACAGACCCTCTACGGTTCAGCCACGGCTAAGCCGTAGACCACACACGGCTAAGCCGTAGCACACACACGGCTAAGCCGTAACCACACATGAAGAATAAGGCTAGGTGTAAAGATAAGACCTATATGACCTTCATGATAGAATGTAGAGCACCTAGACTTGCCCAACGGATGTGATACTACGCGTGAATGATCTCGAGGGCTGCGAATCGTTCATGTTCGTTATCCGGATGTTAAGCACCTCCCCATGGGTGTTGGTTTAAGGGACTTCGTGCACCGCCCGATTCAAGGCAACACTAGACAACGGTGTATCGAATAACTTAAAGCTACATCATCATGCACGGTTAGAAACACCGGATAATTAGATTAGAATTGGTTTGTAAACTTAAGATGATTCGATTCACATGATTTGTTGCATAACATATTGCATTCGATCATTGATCTCACACTCTGACATGATTACTTGTATCCCGTTACTTTACTTTCACATTGCGATTATTTACCCTGAGTATACATGTATGATATGTTCACTTCCAGATATGCACGCATGATATATGATCACGATCTACTCAGGATTTTCTTGATTGACTCCGTATGGTCAGGCACTACTTAGCCTCAGCCTTAGGATCCCGACGGGGTGAATTCGGTATAGTTTATATGGCCTGCTGCAGTATGGATTTTGTCTTGGGGAACCGGACCCCAGGAAACCGAGACCCATTGTACCCTGGCCCGGACAATGGTGTTCTTTGCATGTTACAAGATCCCTCTTTTGGGAGCATATGGTAATGTAGTAGCCACTAGTCATGTACACAGCATGTTATCCTTGATTCACGCAGCATATTTCTTTCTTGCATGATAGCCTAGTATACGAAAATGCCTTCTTTAATAACATGATGTTCTTTATTCTATTAGACACAGCGTGTGTTAACTTGCTATGGTTTATACTTTGCTGAATCTTCGTATTCACAGTTGTTTTGGTGTTGCAGGCCCAGATCCCCCTGCCGAACCCCCGCAGGTCGGCCAGGCTCCAGATGAGACCCTCGGGGCCCCATCAGGCCTAGAGGAGTGGATGTGATCACTCCACAGGAGCGCGTTCATGGCATGCATCATGTTGGAGTCATGTTTTGGGGATTTTCAGACTTGTATATGTCATGACATGTCACTATTGTATTTATCCTTTTGTTCTTTTGTAACCGTTCATATGTAATTATGTCAGTCCTTTCTTGTATTATCCTCTTCTTGCTTTGCAGTTTTATGTTTCTGATATTTACAGCTTCCGCATACTTGCTTGGCACGTGTGCTTGTTCCCTTGTGCGTGTGCATTTAGACCCGGTCTACGTGTACAGGCACGGGAGTACGTGTGTCATTAGGTTTGGCTTTTGCTAACCCCCGAACCCTGGGCTCGGGTTGTGACATACGTATTGTATGGTATCAGAGCATTCCTTGCTCATTCCTTGTTCTAGATGATAAGCATGTAGGCATGTATAGGATCGTGGTGAGGATACGATTATTTCTTTGTGATCTTCCTGGATTTTTGGGGTTTGTTGGGCGCAATTGTTTTGTGTTTGTGTCTGACTCTTTCCATTTTTACAGGATGGCATCAGGTTCTGGTTCTCAGCAGAACGCCGGAAATAACGAGAGCGGATCTGCACCATCACCGCAGACACCGAATACAGATGAACGTATTCTCATGCTATTCCAGTCCCTTCAGGCACAATCGCAATCGATGCAGAACTTGCAAGCCCAAGTTACCACTATGTTAGATCGACAAAGCCAAGCCCCAGTTCAGTCGCATGTAGACCAGCAGGTGATCTTGCAGCCTCGAGAGAGTGACCCGAATGCCCTCTATGGGAAATTTCGCAAGCGAGGAGCCATTGAGTTCTACGGAACAGAAGAGCTACTGAAGGCAGAACAGTGGTTAGAGCAGACAGAGGATGTCTTTGAGACCGTTGTGTGCATGAACCGACAGAAGGTCGGGCTAGCAACTTCTATGTTCAGAGATGTCGCAAAGACTTGGTGGAAGAGCGTGAAAGACTCCTACAGAGATATTCCTAGTGCTACGGTGTGGGAGATGTTCAAGCAACAGTTCAGGAGGAAGTTCATCCCGGCTCATGTGTTTCGAGCCAAGGAGGTTGAGTTTTTAGCTCTCCGCCAGCAGCAGATGACAGTAGCAGAGTACGTGAACAAGTTTATGCAGTTGTCACTTTTTGCTCCGGACATGATCAGTACCGAAGAGAGGAAGGTGAACAGGTTTGTGGAAGGTTTGCATCCCCGGTACATGCACCACGTGACTGCGTTTCAGCGTCCGGCTACGTTTGACGATGCAGTGGACAGGGCCTATTCTGCCGAGGCCATCCACCAAGCTGCGAGAGCCGTTGAGCCTAAGAGACAGCCGCCCTTCAGTGCACGAGGACAAGTACAGAAGAAGACCAAAGGCCAGCAGAGTACTTCTAGTTCCAGTGGAGTGACTTGTGGATATTGCGGCAAGAGCCACACGACCGAAGCTTGTTGGAGGAAGGCCGGTGCTTGTTTTATTTGCGGTTCGAGGGAGCATATGATCGCCAATTGTCCTCAACAGAGAGCCTCCGGTGCAGCTCCATCTGGTCCTACTTCCGGTGCAGTCCCTAGCAGGCCTAGTGCACCTACAGCTCCGAGCAAGCCGCAGTCAGCTCGTCCAGGCTCGAGACAGCCTCGCCAGTCAGCCCGTGCTTACGCTGCTACCCACGAGAGTGCCGAGGATCCACAGGTGGTTGAAGGTACTGTTTTGATTTCGCGCGTCGAGGCCTTAGCTTTGTTCGATTCGGGGTCTACACGGTCTTATGTAGCACCTCATTTTGCCGAGCGGTTACCTCAGCCGTCTAAGCCGTTGCCATATGTGTTGGTTGTATCCACCCCAGTTGGCAAGCGAGTGGAGTGTAGTATGTACTACCCCCATTGCGACGTGCAGATTGCAGGTCATCAGTTACCTGTTGATTTGATCCTGTTGTCGATGCTGGACTTCGACGTGATCCTTGGTATGGATTGGCTCGCTCGATATCGTGCCTGTGTTAACTGTTACAACAGGACGATCTTCTTCGATTTAGGCAAGGGCTTCCGTTTCGAGGGCAGTCAGCAGAGATGCCCCAGGCGTGTGATTTCGGCGTGTAAGGCAGATCGCTTGATCCGCCGAGGGTGTGAAGGCTTCATTGCCTTTATCTCAGCGAAGAAGGAGACGAAGCAGCTAGGTGAGATCCAGGTGGTCTGTGACTTCCCCGATATCTTTCCAGACGATGTGCCAGACTTACCCCCGGTTCGAGATGTGGAGTTCGCCATTGAGCTTGTTCCCGGCACGGCACCGATCAGCAAGGCTCCGTATCGCATGGCCCCAGCAGAGTTGTCAGAATTGAAGAAACAATTGCAGGAGCTTTTGGATAAGGGTTTCGTTCGCCCGAGCGTTTCACCTTGGGGAGCACCAGTCTTGTTTGTCAAAAAGAAGGATGGTACTTTTCGGATGTGCATAGACTACCGCCAGCTGAACAAAGTGACGATCAAGAACAAGTACCCCCTACCCAGGATTGATGAGCTGTTCGATCAACTTCAGGGCGCAGCATATTTTTCGAAGATTGATTTGAGGTCTGGATATCACCAGTTGAGAGTCAAAGAAGATGATATTCCTAAGACTGCCTTCAGGACTCGTTATGGCCATTATGAATTCCTCGTGATGCCTTTTGGACTAACCAACGCACCTGCAGCTTTTATGGCATTGATGAATCAGATCTTTGCTCCTTTCTTGGACCAGTTCATAGTTGTTTTTATTGATGATATCTTGATATATTCTAAGTCAGCAGAGGAGCATAGGAAGCATTTGAGAAAAGCCTTGTCGTTGTTGAGAGAACATCGATTGTTTGCTAAGTTGTCGAAGTGTGATTTTTGGCTTGAGCAGGTTGCATTTTTAGGTCATATCATTTCACGAGAGGGATTGGCAGTTGATCCATCTAAAGTGGAGGCAGTGGTGAATTGGCCTAGCCCCAAGACAGTGACAGAGGTTCGCAGTTTCCTTGGTCTAGCAGGTTACTATCGCCGATTTGTCCAGGACTTTGCTAAGATCTCTTCTCCTTTGACGAAGTTGACCAGGAAGAACGTACCATTTGATTGGACTGAGGAGTGTGAAGCCAGTTTTCAGACTTTGAAAGAGAAGTTGACTACAGTCCCAGTGTTAGCCTTGCCAGATGGTTGTGAAGGATTCGTGGTTTATTCAGATGCTTCGCGAGTTGGTCTGGGTTGTGTGTTGATGCAGCATGGGAAGGTTATTGCCTATGGATCGAGACAGTTGCGAGATCATGAGAAGAATTACGCCACCCATGATTTAGAATTGGCAGCCATCGTGTTTGCGTTGAAGCTGTGGAGACATTATCTATATGGTGTGCAGTTTGAGGTTCGTTCTGACCACCACAGTTTACAGTATTTATTCACACAGCAGGAGCTGAACATGAGACAGCGGAGATGGCTTGAGCTTATTAAGGATTATGACTTCCCGATCAAATATCAGCCAGGCAAGGGGAATGTGGTGGCAGATGCGCTCAGCAGGAAAGCAGAGTCAGTGCAGCTCTTGAGCAGTTTCCTCTTAGAGTTCCAGGGTCTCCCTGTTGAAGTTAAGCTAGTGGATGAGTGCGTAACTTTGGCCAGTACGCTAGTGTTTCAGCCTGAGATGATTCAACAGATTAAAGACAGGCAGTTTGAAGATCTAACATTGAAACGCATTCGAGACCACATTGGAGACAGACCCGATTTCAGACTCGAGGATGGTGTACTCTATTTTCGGAGTAGGTTGTGCGTGCCAGCAGTTGATGAGTTCAAGGAGAAGCTGATGAACGAAGCGCATTACGCTCGCTACGCGATGCATCCAGGCAGCACGAAGATGTTTTGGAATCTCAAGGATCGCTTCTGGTGGAACAACATGAAGAGAGAAGTAGCAGGGTTTGTTGCTCGCTGTTTGACATGTCAGAAGGTAAAGGCCGATCATCAGAGACCGCCAGGCTCATTGCATCCTTTGCATATACCGCAGTGGAAGTGGGAAAACATCACCATGGACTTTGTTTCCGGGTTACCGCCGACAAGCAGGAAGAACAACGCCATTTGGGTGATCGTAGATCGATTGACGAAGTCAGCCCATTTCATTCCTTTTCGGAAGGGTATGACATTTTCAGAGATGGCTAGGAAGTTCGTGGATGAGATCGTCAGGCTCCATGGTACCCCCGTGTCGATTGTATCCGATCGTGACAGCCGTTTCGTTTCCTCTTTCTGGAGAGCATTCCAAGAGGCTTTGGGTACGAAGTTGAGTTTCAGCACGGCATACCACCCACAGACAGATGGACAATCAGAGCGGACGATTCAGACTTTGGAGGATATGTTGCGAGCCAGTGTGTTGAACTACGAGAAAGAATGGGATCTTCATCTATCGTTGTGCGAGTTTGCCTACAACAACAGTTTCCACGAGAGCATTGGGATGGCACCATATGAAGCATTGTACGGGAAGAAGTGAAGAAGTCCGGTTTGTTGGGAAGAAGTTGGAACCCGCAGTTTTCACGGACCGACGATCATTGCCGAGACTACGGAGAAGGTACAGAAAGCCATTGAGAACTTGAAAGTTGCTCGGTCGAGACAGAAGAGTTATGCAGACACCCGCAGACGACCCTTAGAGTTTCAGGTTGGCGAGTGGGTTTTTCTGAAGGTCTCTCCGATGAAGGGTACGATCCGTTTCGGCCAGAAAGGCAAGTTAGCTCCACGCTATGTCGGACCGTTCGAGATCAAGAGTCGGATTGGTGATTTAGCTTATCGATTAGAGCTTCCCGAGATGTTTGCAGGAGTGCACAACGTTTTCCACGTTTCGATGCTTCGGAAATATGTTCATGATCCCTCCCATGTCATTCGCTACGACGAGGTTCAGATTCAGCCGAGTGCTGCATACGTTGAGCGACCGCTCCGTATCGTGGGAACCCGAGAGCAGATACTCCGCACCAGGACAATTCGGTGGGTCAAAGTGCTTTGGGAGCATCACAATCCTGATGAGGCTACTTGGGAGCTAGAAGAGCAGATGGCACGTCAGTACCCCGATTTGTTTTCCCAGGTATGAGTGAGTTAGTGTTCATTCCGAGGACGGAATGATTCTCGAGTAGGGGAGGATGTAACACTCCGACCCAGCTTGACCTCGTTTAGGGGTTAGTTAATCTTGTTTTCGTTGTTAATCGTGTTTTGTTGTGTTTTGGATTTTCGTTACGGGTCATGGATAGGTAGTTGGGTTGAGTTTGACCTGGATTAAGTAGACCAAGCCCTTTTTCGTAATTTTAGCTTTTCTTAGACATGGTCATTTTTGCATCATCTTGATGTCAACACGTGTCTTTCGTTGAGCCCGTTAACTTTCGTAACTACGTCATTTGTGACCGATGTCGTGTGATTCGATTGGACCTTGATTTGACTCAAACTGAAAATACACTTTTCACTTGGCTTTTATTGTAAATTTGGACAACCCATTTCTTATATAAGCTTCACCATCGACCCACTCTCATGTTCTCTCTCTCGTTTTCTCTCAAATTCACTGTGCACGTGGAATTCTCTTCTCCTTCACTTGATTTCTCTCCATCGATCTAGCTTGTGGTTCTTGCATGTGCAATTGAGGTGAGTGGAAGTCTTCCATTCTTCTCATCTCCTTTCTCTATCTCTTCTCCTTCTTGCTTCTTTGCATGGTGTGTCTGTGTGTTGTGGATTTCTCTCCATCTCTCATGCATGCATGTGGTTTTGCTTGTGTTAGGTTGTGTTTGGATCCAAGGGCTACCATTGTGCATTTGATTTCCAAATTTGAGGCAAGTATAAACCTAGCTTGTGAGAACCCATGTTGATATGCATTTGAATTGGATAGTTTTTACATGCATTGATGTGGAAATATGTATTTACAGCCCATTTGCTACTCATTAATTCACTACTTGTCTACTCCCCTTTGATAATTGTAAATTGGATGAGTTTCAGACATTCTATACAGGTTTCAGGAAATTAAACTCGTACAGGTACGGCTAAGCCGTATGCTTCTTACGGCTCACAATCCAGAGAGGAGAAAAACCCAGTTTTCCTCTACGGCTAGGGCACGGCTAAGCCGTGGAATGCCCTACGGCTAAGCCGTAGCTCAGCCGTGGCCCAGCCGTAGAACAATACAGGGTGCAATTTCTGGAATAACTGAGAGTCAGCTAATGACAGACCCTCTACGGTTCAGCCACGGCTAAGCCGTAGACCACACACGGCTAAGCCGTAGCACACACACGGCTAAGCCGTAACCACACATGAAGAATAAGGCTAGGTGTAAAGATAAGACCTATATGACCTTCATGATAGAATGTAGAGCACCTAGACTTGCCCAACGGATGTGATACTACGCGTGAATGATCTCGAGGGCTGCGAATCGTTCATGTTCGTTATCCGGATGTTAAGCACCTCCCCATGGGTGTTGGTTTAAGGGACTTCGTGCACCGCCCGATTCAAGGCAACACTAGACAACGGTGTATCGAATAACTTAAAGCTACATCATCATGCACGGTTAGAAACACCGGATAATTAGATTAGAATTGGTTTGTAAACTTAAGATGATTCGATTCACATGATTTGTTGCATAACATATTGCATTCGATCATTGATCTCACACTCTGACATGATTACTTGTATCCCGTTACTTTACTTTCACATTGCGATTATTTACCCTGAGTATACATGTATGATATGTTCACTTCCAGATATGCACGCATGATATATGATCACGATCTACTCAGGATTTTCTTGATTGACTCCGTATGGTCAGGCACTACTTAGCCTCAGCCTTAGGATCCCGACGGGGTGAATTCGGTATAGTTTATATGGCCTGCTGCAGTATGGATTTTGTCTTGGGGAACCGGACCCCAGGAAACCGAGACCCATTGTACCCTGGCCCGGACAATGGTGTTCTTTGCATGTTACAAGATCCCTCTTTTGGGAGCATATGGTAATGTAGTAGCCACTAGTCATGTACACAGCATGTTATCCTTGATTCACGCAGCATATTTCTTTCTTGCATGATAGCCTAGTATACGAAAATGCCTTCTTTAATAACATGATGTTCTTTATTCTATTAGACACAGCGTGTGTTAACTTGCTATGGTTTATACTTTGCTGAATCTTCGTATTCACAGTTGTTTTGGTGTTGCAGGCCCAGATCCCCCTGCCGAACCCCCGCAGGTCGGCCAGGCTCCAGATGAGACCCTCGGGGCCCCATCAGGCCTAGAGGAGTGGATGTGATCACTCCACAGGAGCGCGTTCATGGCATGCATCATGTTGGAGTCATGTTTTGGGGATTTTCAGACTTGTATATGTCATGACATGTCACTATTGTATTTATCCTTTTGTTCTTTTGTAACCGTTCATATGTAATTATGTCAGTCCTTTCTTGTATTATCCTCTTCTTGCTTTGCAGTTTTATGTTTCTGATATTTACAGCTTCCGCATACTTGCTTGGCACGTGTGCTTGTTCCCTTGTGCGTGTGCATTTAGACCCGGTCTACGTGTACAGGCACGGGAGTACGTGTGTCATTAGGTTTGGCTTTTGCTAACCCCCGAACCCTGGGCTCGGGTTGTGACAGAAGTGCTGCTGGAGCTTGCTTCTTGTTGCCTTAGGTGGTGACTATCTTCAATTTCTTCACTTTTCTTCCTTATGTGTGTGTGTCCCCCTTGTTTCTTTCAAATTTTCTCTTTTTATAGACTCCCAATCAGTTTTGTGCAGTTTTGGGGAGTTAATAGCAGTTGTGGGGAGTTGGATTTCGAAGAGGAGTGGAGGGAAACCACCCAAAATCGTGGGAAACATCCTTTGAAGGTCCGTGACCGCAGGCTGGGCCACGGACGAGGCCCAATTTCAGGTTTTTGGCGTATGTGGCCCATTTTCATCTGTTTTGGGTGCAAACGAAGTCCGATTGCCACCAAACTTGGAGAGATGATTCTTAACACTATTTTATACATGTCATAAAAATTTCAGCCCTTTTTGACTTCAGGAAGTTGGTCAACTTTTTCATTAATTGGGCCCCGGTCACGGACAAGGCCCATTTTTGGAACATTGCATATGCGGTCTATTTTCCATTGTTTGAGGCCCGAATGATGTCCAATCATCACGAAACTTGGAGAGATGTTGCTTGACACCATCTTAAGTCTTTCATAGAAGTTTCAGCTCTGTTTGACCTCCTGAACATGGTCAACTCTTTTTGCTTGTGGGCCCCGGTCACTCCCAAGGCCCATTCTTGGATTTTTGCATATGTGGCTTGTTTCCGCCTGTCCGGGGGCCCAACGGTGTCCAATCGCCACGAAACTTGGAGGAACACTTCTTGACACTATTTTGAGTGTGTCAAAAAAGTTTCAGCTCTGTTTGACCACCTGAACTTGGTCAACTCCTTTTGTTTGTGGTCCTCGGTCACTCCCAAAGCCCATTCTTGGATTTTTGCATATGTGGCTTGTTTCCGCTTGTTCGGGGTCCAAACGGTGTCCAATCACCACGAAACTTGGAGGAACACTTCTTGACACTATTTTGAGTGTGTCACAGAAGTTTCAGCTCTGTTTGACCAGCTGAACTTGGTCAACTCCTTTTGTTTGTGGGCCCCGGTCACTCTGAAGGCCCATTCTTGAACTTTTGCATGTGTGGCTTGTTTCCGCCTGTTCGGGGTCCAAACGGTGTCCAATTGCCACGAAACTTGGGGGGATGCTTCTTGAAACTATTTTGAGTGTGTCACAGAAGTTTTAGCTCTGTTTGACCACCTGAACATGGTCAACTCCTTTTGTTTGTGGGCCCCGGTCACTCCCAAGGCCCATTCTTGGAATTTTGCATATGTGGCTTGTTTCCGCCTGTCCGGGGCCCAAACGGTGTCCAATCGCCACGAAACTTGGAGGGGTGCTTCTTGACACTATTTTGAGTGTGTCACAGAATTTTTGGCTTTGTTTGACCACTTGAACTTGGTCAACTCCTTTTGTTTGTGGGCCCTGGTCACTCCCAAAGCCCATTCTTGGATTTTTGCATATGTGGCTTGTTTCCGCCTGTTTGGGGTCCAAACGATGTCCAATCACCACGAAACTTGGAGGAACACTTCTTGACACTATTTTGAGTGTGTCACAGAATTTTTAGCTTTGTTTGACCATCTGAACTTGGTCAACTCTCCCGTTGACTTTTTTATGACAGTGGGCCCTTGTTTCAGTTGTTTGAAGCCCAAATGACCCCGGTTTGATTTGAAACTTGGAGGGACTGACGTCAAGAACATCTTGGAGTACTCATCCAAATTTCATGCAGTTTGGATTTGAGGAAGTAGGATTTCGAACAGTAACCTATTCATTGCATGCGTTAGGTCACTATTCACTCCACATTGAGATAGTTAGCTTGTTTTCTATCTGAACAGCCTCCCCTTGACTTGAAACTTTGGGAGAATAACTTGGGGCATTCTTTGAGCATTTGTTCCAAATTTTATCTGCTTTGGCCTTCTGGAAGTAAGATCTTAGCCGATGACCCCAAAATTCGGGATTACTGTCCTCTAAGCTGACATGTAATGAAATTTAGGCCAAACAGAGTCTTTTCATCTTGAAAATTTGTAAAGTATCTTCTGAGCATGACTGAAGCTTCGCGCCTAAATTTTCATTAATTTTGGACATCGGGAAGCAGGACTTTGGTCAGTGACCCCCTGGCTTGGGGGGAACTGACTTCAGGCTGACATGCTTATGGCTTTTGAGTTTGATGATCTCTGTTCAACCTGAAATTTGAACTTCCTCTGAGAGTTCCAGCTATCTTGATCTTCATGGAATGCCAGTTCTCACAGTGATTCCCCAGGATCTGCAAATAACCTCTGTAGCCTAAATTAAGCTGAGATGAGGTGTCTTCGCTGCAGTATTTGCAATTTTTATGGGTCAACAATCTTGATATAAGTACTTTGATATTTTTCGATCTTTCCTTTAGGATATTTGCAAACATTTGATGTTTGTTCGATGGGATATAGTATGTTTTGAAGTGTATGTTGACATTTTGAATATACATTTTGAATATAAATGTTTTATTTATGTGCTCATGTTTGGATTTGTATTTACTGTATTGCTAATGTGTTTAGATGGAATATAAATAGGTATAATCAGGTTGCAAAAACATTTTTTTTCAGAATTTAAAAAAAATCAAAATTACTTTTAAGAACATAAATTCTGTTTGCCAATGCATTTCTGTGGGCCAACGCATTTCTGTGTTGGCAAAAGTTGTTTTGCCAATTTCTTTTCCTACTTTTGCCAACACCATAGTATGTTGGTAAAGTTTAATTTTTGGCAACATTTTATTTTGCGTTGGCAAAAGTTTATTTACCAACTAGTTTTCCTACTTTTCTCAACACCTGTTTGTGTTGGTAAAGATCAACTTTTGCCAATGTTTTTAATTTGTGTTGGCAAAAGTTGCTTTACTAACCTGTTATTTCTAATTTTGCCAACACCATTTTGCGTTGGTAAAGATCAAAGTTTGCCAACATTTTTTGTTTGTGTTGGTAAAAGTTTATTTGCGAACTTGTTTCCCTACTTTTCTCAACACCCGTTTATGTTGGTAGAGATCAAATTTTGCCAACGTTTTTAATTTGTGTTGGCAAAAGTTGCTTTGCCAACATGTTATCTCTAATTTTGCCAATAGCATTTTACGTTGGTAAAGATCAAAGTTTGCCAACATTTTTTGTTTGTGTTGGCAAAGGGAACTCCTCATATACTTTTACCAACACCTTTTCAACGCATTTTTTTGGGTTGGTAAAGTATGTTGCCAACATTTATTAATTTTTTCCAACGTTTTGTCGTGTGCTGGCAAAAGTGAATTTTGTTGTAGTGCGTGAAAGCTGTCGTAGGTGCCAAAACAGTGGGTTGGTCGTGGAAGGGGACCATAAAGGAAAACAGATTGATTTTTATGGTTATCTGTGCAAAATTTGGGAGTTGAGATATTTGCATGGGGGTAGAGTGTTTCTGTTCCAATGTGAATGGTACAGCACGGGTCATAGAAGAAGAATGTACAGTGATAAATATGTCACATTTATTGATGTTACAAGGCGTTGGTATAAAGATGATCCATTTGTCCTACCAAGTAATGTGAGTCAAGCATTCTATGTTAATGATACCAGCAAAGGCAAAAATTGGAGAATTGGAGAACGGGTTAGCTAGGCACCGTGGAATATGGGATGGTCCGGAGCGAGATGATGCTGATGCATTTCAACAAGATAAATCCACTTCTGGTCTCTTAATCCATGATGAAGACATGGATCTTCCTTACCATAGGGATGATAGGGATCCTGAGATCATTCATATCAATGAGCTAAGGCTAGACCATATAAATGATGACAGTGATGAGGACGACACCTTGGCGGAGTATGAAGATGATGAAGACGATGAGATCGAGAGATTACCCAATCCTGATATGGATCTAAATGTGGATTATCATATGTAGTTTTTGTTTTTCACTTTTCTTATGAATGGACATGTGTTATGATTGAATAGTCATTCTTAATTTAAATGTCTCAATATTGTTTTATATTTCATTTCATTTTATTGATTTATGTTATATTTCATTTTATTAAATAACGTGTTCATATATAGTTGCAAAAAAAAAAAAAATGCCTAAAGGCGGCAAATCATTTGTGATGCCCGGGTGGGTAAAGAGAGTTAAGATGAATGCTTAGGAGAAAAAGAGAAAGCAAACTATTGAGGAGAATTCAAAAAAACTTCATGAGTTAGGGTTAAATAAAGCGGCAGATTTGATGCTGGGTTCGAATAGGCGGACCACGAGTACATGTGGAAGAGAGGGAAAGAGAATTAGGGCAGTGGCAAATGATGATGACGAGGAGTATGTACCGCCCGAGGATGAGGAAGGACAGAGTTCTTCCAGTGAAGATGCTGGTGGTTTTGAGGATGATGAGTCGCTGGTTCTCAGGTGTCGAAGGTAATGTTTGTCTCAAATATGTTTCTTAGTTTTTGTTTATAATCACATTTGCATATATATAAAGTTGTTTCCTATTATTGACTCATGTACTAATATTTCATTTTTTTGCTATGCCAGGTTATACATATGGCCCCGTGGTCGAAGAAAAGAGGTAGGGGTCAAATCATGTGGACGGCATGCCCATGGTTCTTCTTCGACACAACCTTCACCAATAGAGGCCAATCATGCAATGAGTATGCCCGTGGCGGCAGCAATTAATCAAGTCCCACAACCCGCCCTGCCTGACCAGATGACCAGTCCACCTACTATTGGTAGCAGCGTTGGTAAGAAATATATGGCTATATTGCTTACATAACAAATTGTCCTTACTTTAATATTTTTTATAAACTAATTCAAATTAAATTATTATCTTAACAGCATCGGTCCCAGCATCTTCTAAAATGCGTGGACGGGGTGCGTTCCGGGATTTAAGCGCGGATAAATTTAGAAAACAACTCGGTCATGCTATTCCAGTTGAAATTGACTTTGACCAAAAGAAAATAGTGGGTTATTGGGCTACTTCCTTGGCGAGCGCTCTTGGGGAACAAATTCGATCTTTTGTACCACTTCGAGATATTAAGTTCGCAAAACTTGATAGTGGATTAAAGGAGTCAATTATTCAGAGAGTTTAGGTACTATTTATAATGTATATATTCCAAACATGTTATTTATGATTTTAGCTGGGGTAATTTTGTTGTTTCCCATTGCAGCAAACCTTTGACTTTGGAGACTACACAAACAATGAGTTGGTCAGAAGTATCATTGACAAAAGGTGCCAAAAATTATTAAAGTATTGGAAAAGCATCTTGCACAAGCGGTACCTTGCGCTTAAGGAGGAGGGAGTGGCTGACCTCAAGACTATTAAAGACCCTCCTTGTAAACCAGATGACTGGGTGTGGATGATTGAAAATGTGTGGGAGAATAATGACAAGTGGAAGGTATATAGCCTAGGACTACTCTTCGTAATTTATATAAACATACACAAATTGTTAATCTTTTACTTCCAATTCTTAATTTATATACACATCCTGTTAATTGATTATATTTTCCTTGCAGAAAAAGTCAGAGAATGGGAAGACTGCTCGATCTTCTTTGAAATACAATCATACAAGCGGCTCCAGATCATTTGCATCCCGAGCCGATATTGCTGTGAGTGCATGTTTAGAAATTCTTACAGTATTATTATAAAATTCAATGTTTAATTAGTATGATTGGTTTATCAAATGAAATAATAGGCAAAGGAGAGTGGTGTACAACAGTCTATGCCTGATAGATTCGCAGACACCCACGAACGTCGTAGAAAGGGGGGGTGTGTGGATAAACGACATTGCTGAGCAACGTTATGTACGTATTCCTAACTTATTTGCAATAAACACCCAAAACCACATTGTTATATCTTTGTTAGAGGTTAATGTATTCAAAATTGACAGGCTACACTGGTGGAAAAGATTACCTCACAGTCACAGTCAGATGTCCCAGATCCACAGATTGAGATGCAAGTTTCGCAAGAAGTGCTTAGAAAGAGGTCGGCCTACACATTGGGATATGGGATTGGCAACACCTATTCATCTTTTACATAGTCTCAAGCATCAAATACTGAGTTGATCGCTCTACGCCAGCAGGTTGCTAATTATCAGCGTCAAATGTCAGGAGTACAAAACTTTTTGCTAATGGTAGCTGAAAAAACAGGGACAGATCTAGTTAGCGTACCTATATTTAGTCCAGGGAGTGGTAGTGGTGATGCCACATTGGTTGGAGAGCACGATGAGGATTCTCTTGGTTAGCATCTGTTTTGCAATAGACAGTCTTCTATCTTGATATAAGTACTTTGATATTTTTCGATCTTTCCTTTAGGATATTTGCAAACATTTGATGTTTGTTCGATGGGAAATAGTATGTTTTGAAGTGTATGTTGACATTTTGAATATAAATGTTTTATTTATGTGCTCATGTTTGGATTTGTATTTACTGTATTGCTAATGTGTTTAGATGGAATATAAATAGGTATAATTAGGTTGTAAAAGCATTTTTTTTCAGAATTTAAAAAAAATCAAAATTACTTTTGCGAACATAAATTCTGTGTGCCAATGCATTTCTGTGTGCCAACGCATTTCTGTGTTGGCAAAAGTTGTTTTGCCAATTTCTTTTTCCTACTTTTGCCAACACCATAGTATGTTGGTAAAGTTTAATTTTTTGCAACATTTTATTTTGCGTTGGCAAAAGTTTATTTACCAACCTGTTTTCTTACTTTTCTCAACACCCGTTTGTATTGGTAAAGATCAACTTTTGCCAATGTTTTTAATTTGTGTTGGCAAAAGTTGTTTTACCAACCTGTTATTTCTAATTTTGCCAACACCATTTTGCGTTTGTAAAGAACAAAGTTTGCCTACGTTTTTTGTTTGTGTTGGTAAAAGTTTATTTGCCAACTTGTTTTCCTACTTTTCTCAGCGCTCGTTTATGTTGGTAGAGATTAACTTTTGCCAACGTTTTTAATTTGTGTTGGCAAAAGTTGCTTTGCTAATATGTTATCTCTAATTTTGCCATCAGCATTTTACGTTGGTAAGATCAAAGTTTGCAACATTTTTTGTTTGTGTTGGCAAAGGAAACTCCCCATATACTTTTACCAACACCTTTCCAACGCATTTTTTTGGGTTGGTGAAGTGTGTTGCTAACATTTATTAATTTTTTCCAACATTTTGTTGCGTGCTGGCAAAAGTGAATTTTGTTGTAGTGACAAAAGCATATGCTAAACGCTCTTATTTTTACAAATGGTGCAAGGTTTAGACATTTAGATAAATAGAGCCTAAAAATAGTAATGCCAATCATGCACTTGGTTTTAAATAAATAAGAGGTAAAAAGTTGAGATGATAAAGGCCCCCTTATCCATTTAAATAATTTTTTCAAAGAATAGAACCTCTCAACGCCCCATGGACCTTAAATCCAGATCTAGCCCAAAAAATGTAATTGACGAGGTCAAGAAAATAGGAGCCTTAAATGTTGCCATGTCTTGTAAGACGTAGGAAATGACGACAAACTATTTAGCAGAAATAATAACCCAACAGGGGTGATGCGGATGAGATGAACCTTTGCATCAGGTGGGTAAATGTACCAAGTCAATAAAAAAAAAAAATCCTCGTCATTACTTAAACAAGGAACCTTTAAAGACCTAACACCTTCTGTTGTTTTCATCATTAAATCAATAGAGATAGACGCCATGATGATGATAGCCTCCAAAAACTGCCACACCTACAACAACAACTCAAGTGCTTGAAGTCAGCCTGCTCGAATGAGAAAGAAGCCGGTATGAAGCCCGTATAGCGCGGGAAGAAACCCACACACTGTTGAATTCATTTTGTGTTTTACTTAACAGGCGGGAAAGTTTCCTTGCATGGCAATGGGAAATTAAAAATAAAATGAGACAATGTATTGATCGATGAAGGAACCAAACAATGTGAGCCTCCCTTCCCTCAATAAATTCCAGCTCAGACAATCAGGCAGTTTCTCTCTCTCTCTCTCTCTCTCTCTCTCTCTCTCTCTCTCTCTCTCTCTCTCTCTCTCTCTCTCTCTCTCTCTCTCTCTCCAGAGAAACTATAGAAAAATAAGTAATGGTAGGTAAGGGGAACGACGTGAAGTTCCTTAGACTTTACTACCACGTTTGAATCAAGTCACCAACTACGTGAGGAGAAGGCGGTATTTCTGTATTAGCAGCTCTCTCTCTCTCTCTCGATCTCGACCTTCTTATATTCATTATTATGCTCTAAATTTTCTAATTATCTCTCTCTTGTCAGTGCAGGACACAGGACATAAGAAGGAGAGAGAAGGAGATTAATGGAGGAGAAGAAGAAGCATCCAATGCAAACAGAACAAGAAGCAGCAAAATCCCATGTATGGGACTGTGATAGCTGCCTCTACGACTCCTTCGAGCTCCAATCATTCAAACGTCAGCTACACTCAGCCATCGTCTCTAGGAGCCTCTCGATGCCTCGACTCCAGGAAACATCGCGACCGGCCCCTCCTCCCACATCCACAGCTTCTTCAAAGATCTCCGGGACACTTCGGAAAATGCTCCGAACGGTCTTTCCGGGGAGATGGAAGCCGGAGAAGCGGTCAGACGCCAAGGGGTGGGAGGAGAAGAATGTGGAGATTCTTCTCCTGGAATTTGACTCCATGTCATTTTGGCCAAGTGCCTCCCAAAGGTTCACCCGCACTAGTACTCCTCTTGGTATTTCTACACCTACAGCTACACCTTGGTCATGAGGCATGATCATCATCGTTCTTTCTCATACTCACATTTTGAATGGAACTGGTGAGAAGATATCGATATTCATCCCTTTAATACATCTTCTTCTTCTTCTGGTTAACTCACTCAGCGGCATTGTCTTGTATGTTGTAATATAATGTAATGTGTGTGGACTATTGATTAAGAGAAAGAGTTTGTGTACGTCGAATAGAGTAGAGGGTCAACGTGCCTCACCTGGAAAAGAAAATCCCAAGTATCTATCTATCCTCACTGGGCCAGCGGCCAGAAATTTCCACATGTAGGCCTTTAGTTTGGTCACGAGAAATCATACTTTTCACTTCCTAAATGGTAGGGTGGCTTACCAAACACTACCCCTTTTTTTCTCAAGGACTCGGACATTTCACATTTGGCCATTATAAATGGTCAATGCTTTGGGGCACTATTGTGGATTTCCGTATCAATACTAATTTTTGCAGCTATATACACTAATATGCACTGATATGATGTGAAAACTACAAACGTTTTCGATATTACAACATTCTTATAAATTTACGTAGAAGTTCGTTCAAGAAAAACTCTAAATTAATAGATGCTAATAATAACCCTAAGCAAGATATAATATATGAGGACTTCTCTAACAAAATTCTCAGCTATACAAATTCACATATTCCTCACCTATGGCTATTAATAGGAGGATTCCAATCACTACCAATAGAAGAGGGAAATTCTACTTTATGCGTCTCCACGAACGTGTTTACTCTCATGCCTTCATTTTGTGTTGGGGTGACACTTTTCCGGAATAGGTTGGTGGGGGGGGGGGGGGGGGGGGGGGTCGTGTTGATGTTTCTCTCCTAATTTTTGTTTTCCTTCTTGCGAGTTTAATGAAGTTTACATTTTACCCAAAAAAAAAAAACTTATAAGTGTAACAGGAAATGAGGAAGAAAAGTAAGCAAGAAAGTTTTTGAATTCTTCTTGCTGGACAAACGTGACTAATAGATCCTAACTCTGCATCATCATGGCTTGTTTTACCATCAAATGTTGATCCTTGATACGCATGCATTGGATGGTGTTGACCCATCAGGGGATGTCCCGACCGTCCGACGCTAACTAAAAACATATATTATATTAGAATTTATTTCGTAGCTAAGGTAAGGTACAGGGAATGTAATAATACCACTTCTTCATGTTGGCATTTTGTCGGAGTAAAATAGAGTGAAGTGGAGGCTCCATTTAAGGGATACAAAAAGATGCGTGGGTCATATTTAAAGTTTAAAAATTAAAAAAAATTTTAATAAAAAATAAAAAACAACATTCTCAAAACACTAAATCACAAAAAATTATTTGCTTTTTACAAAAAGAAGTTAAAAAATTTCTTCTCAAATTACTAAAGATAAAACAATCATCACATTATAAATAGACTCAATTATATTTTACTTTCTCTCTATTTGAAATTTTCCCTCATTTTACTTTATTGGTTGTACCATACAAGTAATTTTATAGGTGGCCGGTGCTAATGGTCATGCTCAGAAATTGCTCGCATCCAATGCCAAGAAATGACGGGTAGGACCGGCAATTATTTCTACTTTTCTTACATGGGTAGTGGGCTCCCTATAACCGTTTGCCAACCACTACACAGAGCCCAGTATTTCAAATACTTCTCAATATTCTAGGGTTGAAGAGGAAAGTTAGATTGAAAGCCATTGAGAGCATTTATGGTGCCGTTGCTACCAATCGTAAGTAGGAGTAAGAAATTAGTACGAACTTTTTTATTCATTTATTATTTAGACAGTCCGTATAATCTATTATATATGGCAGGCATCACGTGATTTATGGTGACCTTTCAGACTTCGGATCCTCGGTCTGGGGGGGATTTCCTCATTTAATCCCATTCCCAGCTCTAACCTTAATTAAAGCCGGGCGAGAAGAGAGCGACACGCAATCAGGAACCTATCCGCTCTAGTTTGCCTATGTCCTTTAATTTGTTGTTCTCGGAGGATGGATCACCCAAAAGAAATAGCCTCAACTTGGAGGATCATTTGCGCCAACCTAAGCAACATTACCAGACTAAATCACAATGCCTACTTACTGTAATCATCCTGGCGGTAATCCATCTTTATATTTATCTATCTATCTATCTATGCACAAGAGCATATTACATATAGGTATTAGACAACCAATGGGTGGTAGCCCAGTTGACTAAGGACTATGCTTCTCACAAAGCAGAGAGGCTCTTTGTTCGACACACACCTTGCACTGAATAGAAGGGTTTGTATGTACCCTTAGAAATTAGTTTTTGACTATTCATAATCTGAGTAATCACCTCGGTTGGATGGGGACTATGTCAATGATATACATTTTTTTACTTTAAAAAATGAAAAACATGCGTAAAATCAATAATTGTAATTATATAGGAAAAATCCTCAGATGAGTACCATCTCATGCATCTTTTGTGAACACCCTCTTTTTGGTTGGCACGTGAAACCTCCAATGATCAATTGGACCTCGTCTCATGATCAGTCACCAGTACCCCCTCCTAGTGGAATTGGCACAAAGGGTTTGAATATCTATGTGGTTGATATTTTTTATACTTCAAAGTCATATTTAGATCTTTTGATCCCCACCTCTCCAATAATTGCTCTGAGTGAGCTTCACAAAGGGGGAAGTTGGGAGAGGGTGGCCCATTTAAGTGTAAGTGCGCACACGCGTAGTGATATATAGGTGCTAGACCTTGTGCATCATAAGTTTGGTGTGCATCGATCTTTTGTGTAGACAACATGGATGTGAGAAAGGGATGATGAAATCATCATTTTACAACCTAATAAGACTGGACAAATAAAAAAAAAAGCTCCACCTTGAAATGACCAAAATTCCTTGATATTTGCCTCTAAAAATTTAATATTTATAAAAGGTATTAATTTTTTTTAAAAATTCATGAAAAGGTAAATAACATTGGGGTAAGTGTTAAATAAGGAGATTTTCACAAACAAAGCCTTAAACCTATATCAAATGAATTCATTAAGAAAATCATAAAAACATCCGATTGATCTTTGTACATTTTTTTGACTAATTTGCAATCTAATGATACTGTTAGGCTAATTGTAAAAGTATGTCCTTACCCATATATAGTTAGGTTAATGTTAAAAACCTCCTATTTTCTTTGCTCTCTACGTCTGTTAGTCATCATTCCATTTGCCCACAGAAAAAGATAAGCTATTGTTCCCACTTGTCTAGAGCCATCTTTCTCTTTCCGCTAGTCTTTTCATCATTTTCCTTTACAAATCTATTAGTCAAAGTCGTTCTTCATTGACACCCTTCTCCTAAAGTGACAACCGAAGAAAATGACAATGAGGTTAGTTCTCACAACTTTTCTGTAAATATGGTTATTATTTTGAGGTTGAATTTTAAGTGTATTCGCTGTCTTGAATCCCTACATAATGGGATTTCTAATTTTTATTTTCATTTTTTTGTCATTATATCTTCGTTGTGTGATATGTCAATTATTAGAATGAGTTTTCTTTTTTATTTTTTTTATTTTTTTGTCTCTCTTTCTTGTATGACTACACCAAATGGCCATATTTGTGTGTAAGCTTTCTTGTTCCATGAGAATATAAGAAAGATACTTTTACTGCGTTCTTTTATAACGTTGTGTTATAGTCTTGAAGGAAGATAAGAAAACTATATGTATGCTTTCTAGTTGTTTAATTCTTTCTTTTAATTTGTATTGCTTTCTTGCATGAAGGAGGAAATTTTTTTTGTTTTGATTTGTTTGGCCTCTTTTTGAAAAATAAAAAAGTGATTGATTCATTTGTAAAAGAGGAGAAAAGGTGAAAAACTAGGTGGAATCTAGTGTATTCACATCTTAATTGCCTAGGATCTTTGCAAAAAATTCATCTTAAATTGAGATTTTTACAAAAAAACAATCATCTTAAATTTGGATTAAAGAGATTGATTATGAAAAGCACATATACCACGAATTAGACTATCGGATAAATATTTTTTTGACAAACTTATCATAAATTGCTATCATTCCACAAGTAATGATTGTTAGATTAGGTTGAGGGCCAATCCATATGGAAAGTAGTGAATAATGGACGATACCCAAAGGGTATTGAATGAAAAAAAAAAAAAAAACGGTAAGTAACCGAATGAGCTACTTACGCTCTTGCTGTGCCCACAAGAAACTATACTACTGAGTTTTAACTGGTACTCCACTCATCCAACCTATATTTGTGCGATCGAGACTGACCTTTTCTAAACTCCAACACCTATTTGGTCATTGATTTGGAGCCCTTTAAGTGCATACTAAGCAATTTTAAGTCTTAATTTTTTTTATAATGATTTTATATCCTTTCATAGATCTTGCATCTTCCATGCAATCGATGGTTGGTGGGCATAGATGGTCTTTAAAAAGTGGTAGGCAACAGTAATACCACAGTAATGCTCGGGATATCTTTTGTTGGTTACCAATAGCAGGTAAAGTCTCCACAGTGGATAATTGAGGAGGAGAGGGTTCACTTCTAACAACATTTCAGATACTTGTGTGATGTGTAGCAAAGAGTAAGAGTCAGCCATACATTTGATTCTTCATTGTGAGGTGGCGGTTAGTATTTGGAGCAATTTTATAGGAAGGTGTGGCCTTGCTTAGTGCTATAAAAAAATATGGCAGATGTGTTGCAGCATTGGCGAAAAGACTATTTTACGGGTTGTGGCCGAGTCCTATGGAGAATGTGTCACAACCCGAGCCCAGGGACCGGGAGTCAGAGAACATCTAACCAATGACACACGTACTCCCGTGCATGTACACCTAGACCCCGTCCAAGCATACACACACAAGGGATCATTCACACGTGCAAACAAGTGTACGCGGAAGCTGTACGTATCAAGGCATACCACAAAATACCACCAGACATATGGATTAAGGAAGATTAAATTGATTACAATGATTTACAACAAAATAGAGGGGCTAGTCCACAATAATCCAAATACACATTTCAACCAAAGCCCCAATACAAGTTACAGAAGAATCCCCCAAATAGACCCAGGTACAAAGAATGGGGAGAACAAAATGATGCAAACCGTACTCTGGAGGATGGATCAAGTCCACTCCTCTAGGCCGGAGGGGGCCTCGCGAGCCTCTCCTGGAGTCTGGTCGATCGACCTAGGATCGGGAGAGGGATCTGAGGCTGCAACACCAATAACAACTCATAAGTACGACGACTTAGCAAAATATAAGCCACAAGAAGATAACACGAATTGTGTCTATTAATGAGCAAAAGTCACAATGCAAGATCCATAATAAGCATGTTCGTATATTAAGCAAATTGTGCAAATGAATAAGCATGCTATCAGAATCATAAACAGATAACTGTCAAAGTGGCTACTACATTGGCCATATTCTCCCTTTCGAGAGCAGACAGAAGGAGAACACCATCGTCCGGGCCAGGGTACGAATGGGTCTCTAATTCCCGGGGTCCGGAGTCCCAGGACAGAACACTCTGCAGAGGCAAACACATAAACTAAATCAAAGTCAACCCCGTCGGGCATCCTAAGGCTGAGGCTCAGTAGTGCCATGCATAACAATCACAATCAAATCGGATGATGCACCTCAATCAATCATATCACATACAGATCTCACATATCACAATCTATCATAATAAACGACAAGAAAGTGCATCATATATACTGAAACTGAATGCAAATAAGCAATATAAAGAAGCATTGACAAATGAGTACCAATAACAAATAATCACTGACTTATGTACTCCACCGGAGCAAGAAATACATAGTAGTGGATTGGTCCTACCTGAGCTTCGCTCTGGGGTTGCTGCATTTCCCACAGAATTGAGAGGTCCAGCGCATAACACATCAGATGGCAAAACCGAAGTCAATATGCTATACAGATCAGATTATTTTGACGAATCAAGGTCAATTACAAGCCAATCCTAACCTATTTATTCAGTGTTTCTAACTGTGCATGTTGATGTAGTTTTAAGGTATTCGATACACAGTTGTTCAATCACAGAGTGTTGCATTCAATCCCGAATGTGTACCAAAATTCCTTAAATCAACACCCATGGGGAGGTGCTAAACATCTGGATAACATACATGAATGAAACGCAGCCCTCACGATCATTCATGTCATTCGGACATTCCATCGGGCATGTTCGGTTTGTCTACCTTCTAACATGAAGGTCATATACGGTCTCTTTCTTAAGCCTAGTCTCTTTTATTCATTTCTCAGGATTATATGGTGTAGCCGTAGGTGACCTTACGGCTTAGCCGTAGGCATCTTACGGCGTAGCCGTAATCTGCACTGCGGCAGAGGCGAGGTTCCCCAAACTGTTCATGCGCATTTACGGTTCAACCGTAATTTACTCTACGGCGCAGCCGTATCTTGGTTTACGGCTTAGCCGTAGTACAATGTACGGCTTAGATCAGGTTGGGCCGTAGAAGAGTAGCAATTTGCCAACTCTCAGTTATTTCAGATGTCACCTTGTATTGATCTACGGTTAGGGTCACGGCTGGGTCTCGGCTTAGCCGTAAGACATTTCACGGCTTAGCCGTAGCACATTTCATGGTTTAGCCGTGAGTGAGTTGAGTCATTTTTCCTGCTACAGTTACAGACATACAGAAAGCGACTTTTCGACTGAAAACAGAAAAATAACAGCAAAACTGACTCAATAGGGCTGTCTAACAATGATGCAAAACAATACAGAGTAAGAATACAAACAATCAAAACAATACCAATCGGTGTTCATGCTACTTGTGCTTATACTTGCCTCACAGTGAAATCACACACTCCGGTCGTTGCTTTGGCTCAATCCGCTGGAAACACACACCACAACGGACAGACAGAGCTCCCTTCTTCCCCACGAGACTGAAACGAAATAAGAAAGAAAGAGAGCTGAACGAGGGAGAGACAAACCGAGAGAGAACGAGAGAGAGAGGGTAGGTAGGATATTTATAAGATAAAAGGAATCCAAATTACAACCAAGTCCAAACAGATTACACAATTTTCAGTTTGAGCCAACTGACGATCCAACGAGAGCAAACGAAATCATTTGGATTCAGAACAGTTACGAAGATCGACAAGCTCAACGAAATACACGCGATGACATCAAAATGAAGTAAAACTGACAAGGTCAAACAAAAGCCAAAATTACGAAAAAGGGCTCGAACTA
The DNA here is from genome assembly GCA_037013555.1 of Sextonia rubra. Taxonomy (NCBI): domain Eukaryota; kingdom Viridiplantae; phylum Streptophyta; class Magnoliopsida; order Laurales; family Lauraceae; genus Sextonia; species Sextonia rubra. The sequence continues at coordinate 47,840,475 of JASUAD010000001.1, forward strand.
CCTAAACCAGGTCAAACTCAACCAAGCTATCTATCCATGACTCAAAACCAAAGAAAAGCAAATCAAAACACCAAAATCACACAAAAATTACCCACTAATCCGGATCAAATCGGGTCGGAGTGTTACAGAATGGTTTCATTTGCTATCTTATGAACAATTTGGAAGGGAAGAAATGATAATATCTTTAGAGGCACTTCTACTTCGAAATTTACTTGATCTCTAAAGTTGCCTTAACGATTGCGACATAGGCCTTAGCTTGAAAGGAGTCCTCTAATTTTAATTTGAATGATATTCTTTCTAATTGGGTAGCTTGCATAGAGTGTGGTCCTTTTAAGGAAAAGAGATTTGTTCTTTGGTCTCCCTCTCACTATGGGGTCTTAAATCTTAATGTGGATGGAGCTTCTATGGGTAATTCGGGTTGGGCGTGGATTAGCGGAGTTTTCGTAATAGGAAGGGAGATGTATTGCTTATGTTCTCCAAAAATGTTGGTGTGTGTGATTCAAACAAAGCGGAGGTGTTAGCTATCTTGAACGGCCCTAAATTGGTTTCTAGAGGTTATGGTGGTCTATTTGTAATGGAGAGTAAGTCTTATAATGCAATCACTTGGGTTTTTAAGAAGAAGGCTAACCCTTAGAAACTTCAATTCCACTTTAATGAAATTAGGGAGTTAGTAGCTAACATTGATGTTTTCTTTATTCATGAGGTTATAGATCCATCAACTCCATGGCAGATGCGTTTGCCAAGAAAGGGGTTGATTGGCTACTTCCTTGGGTTGAAGTGATTATGTAATTAGGTGTTTTGTCTTTTAGGTTGGGTATGTTACATCTCTCTTGAACATTCTCCCTTCTTTTTTGTTCTTTCTATTTTCTTTTGATTCTTTTAATGAAATCTTCTGTTATCATTTCAAAAAAAAAAGAAAAAAAGAAAAAGAAAAAAAAAACATACAATTGTAGTACAATTCATATAGCTATATATCCTTGGGATAATTTCCGTACGGATGCCATTATACCCAACATTTGCCCAAAAACTGTCCACAAAAAGAAAATTACTATATAGTTGTTCATGCAGAAAATGACGTCTTAATGACGATTTTACCCCTTTAGGATATCGAATGATGCTATATCTCACAAAAGTAGGATATCGAACAATGCGATATCCTACAAATGTATATGATATCGCAAGTTCTACCCCTTTCCCCCAAACCCAAAGCATTTCACCAAAAAACTCTGGCCTATCTTTATCGTTTTTAATTTTTTTGGATTTCTCAGTTAGGCCTCTTCTTATGTAGGTTTGTATCGTCCATAAATCATTTATTTCAGTCATCACAAGAGGTATGTAACCTCTATTTTGTTTATCTTCTATGTTTACTGGAAGAAGAAGCATATAATTTTTTCCTCTCTTCGATAGAAAGGAAGAGGTAAAAAAAAAAAAAACCTGAGTTTTGATCAATATCATACAGTAATAGGATAGGATATCGCACTATCTGATATCCTACAACTGTAGAATATCGTAAGTTTAAAAGATAAAATCGTCATTTGCGGGGCGTCCTTTCCTATACAAACAATTGTGTGGTAATTATATTTTTTTGATAGTTTTTGGGCAAATATGGAATATAGGGGAATCCGTACAATACTTATCCCAATATCCTTTCATAGATCTTGCACCTTCCATGCAATCAATAGCTGGTGGGCATAGATGGTCTTCAAAAAGTGTCAGGCAACCATCATGCTCAGGATATCTTTTCCATGCATAGTAATAAAAAGACATACAATCTTTTCCATGCATAGTAATAAAAAGACATACAATTGTAGTATAATTCATATAGTTACCTTTCTTTATGATTTATAGCTGGATAATAAAAAGACATCTAGAGGTAGGAGTATATTTGTTAATATTGATTCATGCCTCATTTTGATTTAGCCTCTAAAATGAAAATTTTTGATTAATTCGGAATTACATTTTGGGGAAAAAATATATAAAAATAATGTATATATGTAAAAAATAAAAAATAAATAATATTTATGGATTTTATCATTCTAATAAAGCTTTCTTGGATTACATTTTAGGAAAATATAACAAATACAATATATATATGTTGAAAAATAAAAAATAAAAAATAAAATTAATGTCAAAAGTTATTTCAGCCGAAATATCACATTTTGATCAAAATTTGAAATTTCGGTTGACATGAATCAAAATTTGAACCAATAAGTTTCTGTCGAATTTCATATTGTCCACTTGATCGAAACAAAAAATTTCGGCAATTTGGTCAAAATGGTATGAAACTGATTACTATGGGTAAGAAGTGTTAGTTCTTTCCTGGGTATGCAAGCTCTTTTCACATGTGCAGACTCTCTTTTAACTTTTGTGTGCTTTTTTTCCGCATGTGTAGGCTCTTTTTCCATGTTAATGTGGTTCATTTCTGTGTATATGTGTAGTCTCAACCCTTTTGCTGGTTAAGAAAAATAAAAAAATAAAAAAAAGGACAGCTTCCAGATATAAGTGGCTGAAAATTGCCTTCTTCCTTTGGCAATCATTTCCTATTCAAGGGACCCTCTAAATTAACTAGCTGAAACAACTGGATAGCTGTGACAGCGTGACCACTGAGCCCAACCTGAATTTATGCTGCACATGTTTCCTATTACCATTGCCCATGCCACTGTAGGTGGCTTTATTGTGCCCACAAGCTGGGTTCTACTTGACTGTTTTTCTCTTGTTATTTTGTCAGATATTAGACTATAATAACAATTCAACCTGCCTTCTGAACTCATGTGGATGATCGCTAGTTCTCTCTGGGGAGGTCCCAAGTTTGGAACCTGACCTCCTCCTGTTTGCATCTATATGAGTTTCTATTAGCTCATGTATGCGGGTTGTATTTTAACTCCTCATATACATAAAATCTCAATCTCTAGCTGAGTTACCAAAAAATCTAGAAGATTTGTTGCTGTCTTGTTGGTTAGATTAGTTCTACATTCCATATTTAATTGATGGACGCTATCCATTGAATTGAAGAGGATGCATAAGCAGCATAACACATGGATGAGACAAAACAATTCCACCCATGTGCATGGATGACCTTCATAAGTTATTTTTTTTAGCATTCATAAGATGTTTAAAGTCAACTAATGCAGTTTTTGAGTTTTATTACGGATTTATGGAGAGCCCTCCATATGCATCCATCAGTCGAGTAAAACGTGGCCTTGGAAATGTAAATAAAATTAGACGAACAGAGCTCCCTCGTCCTGGCCGTTGGTCAGCTGGTGAGGTAGGGAAGCGTGCGTGAGTGCTGAATATCTTCTACTAAATAAAAAGAGAAAACAAAAGAAGAAAAAGCTCTCTCCCATATGAAGAATTATTACAAAAGAAGAAGAAACTTATGTAAGAACTATCCCTCACATTCATGTCGCATGAACAGCCCCACCTAAAATAAAGGAAACTGATGAACTGACGGAGATTTACAACAGAAACCTTAAAAGGGCCAAATCGTTTTGATGATGAGATAGGTGCGTGGCCTTGCCATCAAATGTAGAACCCATTGTTATACACAATAAGACGTGAGTGTCCGGAATTCGGTTGGGGTAGGAATAGAATTAATACCAGTTTCAGACCAAGATTATTAATCTCTATCTTTCTGGAAAGGCGAGTAACATGTGTGTCCGGATCCCCTTCACAGCTCCTATAACGGACTCGTATAATAGATGCCCGGATCTCAATTGTGTGCTCAGCTCACACAGAGATGATCCGGACTCTTCAGCTGAATCCCATTGATCACATGATGAAGACAAGATAAACGCCACATGCCACATGCGCCCATTGACGTTTTCAATCATTCGCTCAATATTACGATGGGATACACACCTATTATGTCCACGTGAAAACAAGACGAGCTCCAGGCTCATGTATCGTGGCCCTCCTCTCCGTTCCCTCTTCTTTATGTACTGTTTGAGGCCATCCCTCATCCAAACTGATGCTTCCACAAAGTGCTACGTGTCCAAAAAAAGGCAGATTTAGAATTAGATCACCCTGTAGTAGTATAAACCAAGGCGAGGACTTTATAAGAAGAAATGAACAGATATGAGGAGCAGTGGAGCTGGAGCCAACCACCCAAGTAGTAATCCTCGCGAGCCCAGGGATGATCACCTCATTCCACTCATCGAACTCGCCAGGCGACTCGCTGCCGATCACGACGGCCTCTCGATCACAATCCTAACCGTTTCCACCGATGATCAACCCCCTCTCTCTCCCCAAATCAATCACTCATATCCCTCTTCCTCCTGTTCCCATCCACGACTTCCCCAATGACTCCAAGATGGAGACCCGGATCCCCCTCACCATCAAGCTCTCCCTCCCCGACCTCCGCCGCGTCTTTGAGACGCTCTCCCCCGGCAGCAGGCGCATAGCCGCCCTTGTGGTGGACTTGTACGGTAGCGACGCCCATCAGTTGGCGGCAGAGTTCGACGTTCCCACCTTCATGTTCATGACCTCCACCTTCGATCTCCTCTCCGTCTGCTTTCACCTGCCCAAGCTCGACTCCGCCTCCTCCTGCCAGTTCAGGGACTTGCCCGAGCCCATCCGAGCCCCCGGCTGCATTCCGCTTCTAGGGGAAGACTTGCCGGACCCGTTTCAGGGCCGCTCCAACGAGGCCTACGCATCGATGATGATGATGATCACATGTGCCTGAATAGGCTGGACGAGCAGCCGCGTGGGTCGGTGCTGTTCGTCTGCTTCGGGAGCGGTGGGAACCTCCGTGCAGAGCAGCTGAGAGAGCTGGCGTGGGGACTGAAGATGAGCGAGCAGGGGTTCCTCTGGGTCGCGAGGAGCCCAGACGAGAAAGAAGCAGGTGGGAAGTTCTTCAGCGTCGTGGGAGCCGAGCAGGAAAAGAAAGAGGAAGGTTTCCTTCCTGAGGGCTTCAAACAGATAACCCAAGGGTTGGGTCTTGTGGTCGATTCGTGGGCACCACGGCTGCAGGTGCTGAGCCATAACTCGACTGGTGGGTTCCTCTCTCACTGTGGCTGGAACTCGACCCTGGAGAGCATCGTGCATGGGGTGCCCATGATGGCCTGGCCGCTGTACGCAGAGCAGAAGATGAACGCGCTCATGCTCGTCGATGGTCTCAAAGTCACACTCCGGATTAGTCCAAATCCAAACATGAAGGTTTTGTAGAAATCCTTTAGAATGGATTAATGCAATCAATCTAAATGTTATATGTGCAAATAGTTAACTACGCAGCGGAAATAAATCAAACAAAAGCACACATCATAAGAAGACACAGTTTTTATGTGGAAACTCAAACCGAAAAAAAACCAAGACAAAAAATAAGCATTATGAATGATGAATATTCACAACCCTTATTTAGTTGTCGTGCAACCTAAGGATTTTGTGATTCCCTTGCATAATACCCCCCTATAACGACCGTTTGCCGTTTTCAGTTGTAGATCTAAGTATTTAGACACCTTCTAAATGTAGTACTTAACTCCTCACGACAATCTTCTATACTAAGAGAAGTAGAAGATAAGAATCTCTAAAGTAAAACTTCAGTCATTCAACTTTTCAATGAAAAAATTGTAAAGAAGGTGGTTTTTATTAAGGAATATTTACTTAAAACAATGAGATCAGTATTCTATATCTTAGGGTTGAGAGAGAATTGTTTTTTATATCCTTAAATTCGTTCCTCTTAAGTATATTTCAATCAAGAAAGAAGTTAGCAAGAAACAGCCAAGTTTCTCTTCAAATCAGACTGACAACTGATTAGTCGGTGAATTATTTTATATCTGTCCGATTGGTCGAATTAATGATCCGATCGGTTGGTTTAATATTTTGTTCGGGTGAAATTTTAGTACTTTTTCTTCAAACTTTCGAAGTACATAACTTTTTGGTTTTAGCTCCAATTGAGACAATCTTGAGTTCTACAAAAATCCACTTGAAATAAGCTTTGCAACGGTAGGTGGCTTGCTTATATCCGACGCTTGGTTTGTGAGAAATGATCTTTTTAAACCATATTGTCTATAAAAAATCACTTTAATTTGTTACTCTTTCTTTGACTTTTTCACTTCAGTGCATCCAGCGCCTCAAACCATTATCCATATTTAAGGATATATAAAATACAATACCAATGTACTTAAATTTTGTTCAATCTATAAATTAGTTAATATAAAAATTCTTATAAAATTAACGATGTGATCACTAGGAGAGAGGAGATTGCGGACGTGGTGAGGCGTCTTGATGCAGGGAGAAGAACGAAAGTAGGCCCTCAAGAGAGTGCGGGAGATAAGAGATGCCGGTCAAGGGGCATTGGGGAAGGAGAAAGGACCATGACACAATGCTTTGGCTGAGTTGGTCCGCACGTGGAAGCAATCCTCGCCCTCCTCTTCCCGATTACATTTTTTAATGACACGCAGCAGCATGTAGACTCGTGTTAATTCAAGTGGGCACGTTTTCATGTCTGCTCGTCTCGAGTCTTTATCTGCCGTCTGTCCAGAGTCCCATGTCAGTCGAGTCAGTATAGTTGCCAATAAGTGCACGGTTAGTGTGATTTGATTAGGTCACGTATTACTGCATCTTTCATTTAATGTATTGTTCCTCTTAAATATTATATTGTAGTAGCACTCGGCCAGAAGCTATGGGGACCTATTTTTGTACAATGGAAGAAAGTCTGGAATCTTCCTTTCCCTGTCAAAATAAAATTATCAGCATGGCGACTACCGAAAAGGTAGCTTATTGACGGCTGCATTCCTACCCAATTCCAACCTTCTTATCCTCGACTCAGATCTGTGGCCTTCAACTCATTGAAACAACTGATCACCTGTTTGTCTCAGCTTCTTTAGCTGTAACGTCTTCAAAGTCTTTACCATGTGCTATTGGCATGGTTGTAGCTTGCAAGAAAAAAATTCTTTCTTTTTTTTTTAACGGTAAAATATTTTTAGGAATTGAAAAACAAAGAAGAGAACAATAGTAAAGCAAGACAAAAGAAATAAAAACCGAAAGCAAAGAAATAGAGGAAGGGATAAGGTAAAAAAGGCTTTCAACAACCCCTCCTCAATTAAATTATCACACCCATTCAAGGAGACAGCCTCTCAACCCCTTGCCTGGCTAACATGTGTTTAACATGCACCCTATCCACCCTCTTTCTATGGTGATGAAATTTCAGAAATTTTTCCTTCATTGGACTATGGTAACTGCGTGATGGACATCCCCATACGTTAAGACATGAGTTCACGCAGGGTCTATTGACATCCCTATACGTGAAGACATGAGTTGACGCAGGGTCTATTGCCGCTTCAATCTGTATAGCTTGCAGTAGCATTTCCTTTTTATTTACATGATATGTATTTTTTCCGTTTATGCTACATCCTCAGCTTTTTTCCTGAATCCAACGACTTTTCTTCTTATTGATTATGTACTCTCTATTGTTTTGACTTTTCTTCTTCATGATTATGACTTTTCTTCTTAATGACACTGGACAATTCCTTTGGCAACCCTATTGGTGTGATTAGAGGAAACCACGGTAAAGAGGAAAATTACTCGATGCCAAACATGCTTGTTTGTTTCCATTCCTTTAGAATAAATTAATATTGCCGAACAAGTTCAACTTTTATTATTCTAAAAATGAGAATATTCCCAGCACAACTCATTTTCAGAATAAGCACATTCTCAACATAGAAATGATGCTAAATAGGCACAAAGCTTTCTTCTATTGAAAGAACAACTTTTGTTTATTTGTTTTTCTTGAAAGAGGCCATGAGCAAGCCAAAAATCTTACAAATATATATATATATATGTATATGTATTTGTAAGAAGTACCAACTTAAATAGAATTGTCAATGTAGTACAAAATATTGACTAAAAATATACCTTTACCGTTGTCGAGGAAAAGAAATGATATTGATTACACTTTACTATTTAATGTAGAGATACACACAGCATTTATTCACATGCATTGAATTCTTCGAAAGTCATAATAAAATGTGTCCCAACAAGGGATTTTTAAAGAGGTGAGTTTAATTCTCATAGGTAAAACTCGCTTATCTAAAAATTGATATACTAGAGTGATGTCTAGAAATTCATTTTTATTTAACACCAATTTACCTTTTAGGTAAAAGAGGTTATTTCATAGAGATCCCATGGTATCATGGGCGCCATAAATTGTCCGGCTCAAGTTTTGAATAGGTGGGCATGCTATGGTGTTTTACTCTTTTAACTCGGGATTTAATAAGTGAGAGTATGTGGAACTGGAGTCCAGACTCATCATGGTTCATTGCTATATTGACAAGATAAGTCTACATGTGTGAGAGTAGGGAGTGTTTTGTGTGCTTCCTGTAAGTAGGATGTGTGAAACTCACCATGAGGCACACCAACAAATATTTAAACCTTTGGAATTGAATATCTCACGTAGCATATATACATATTTGATTTTGATATAATCTGGCTCCACCATAAGACTCAATACATGATTGATAATATAATTAATACATAAGTTAACATTGCATAAGAGTGCTAATCAGGGGATGGCATTAAAACATGGTTCGGACTACCAACATGAGGCGCCAGGGGAGTTCCACATATCCCACTGATATGGGGTGTAAAGTGGGTCGTTCTGCTGGCTTGTGAAAATTCACGGGTATTGCCATGTGTGCATAGGTTAGTCGGAGGTTGGCCCTACATGGCTTAGGTTGTGCCATGCTGGGCCGTGCTTCCTACTGGCTGGCTCATATGCCCTTTCTAATTTTTTAATTAAATTAAAAGAGATTTTATGGACTTTTAGGATTCTCAACTTGAAATAAAGTTGAAACTATTAAAATAAAGGTTTTTTTTGACAATTGCTCCTTAAAGTTTCTAGGATTCTCAATTTACTCCATAAGGTTTTAATCTGTCCAATTTACCCTTTTAATTTAATGAATTTTGTAATAATTTGTCACTTCCGTAAGCACTCGGTTAAATCAATAACGAAAGTGTTAAAAGACCTATTTAACATCATTAAAGTAAGGCTTTGACTATAATGCTAATTGAAACCAATTTGTGCGAAACTAAGAGTTGGTTTCCTACTCTTGATCACAGGGAATCGCAAAACAGGCCTTGCGAATAGAATCTCCTCTTCATAACCCACAAAGCTTCTAATTTCACGAACCACACCAGAACCCACAAGACATCGATTGACGTCCGAAGCATCCATAAACCCCCCAGGTCGAATTGAAGTCTTCCAATCCCTAGATAACATCAAACACGTTACAATCCGTTCTCCTAACTGAATTTGCACACTGGATGGCTTTTTTGCTATGAGGAGGAATTCAAGGCCCTCCTCTTCTCCAACCTAGAGCCTCCCTCTTCTCCACCCGCCTCTTCTCCGACCTCTTCGACCGCTCCCTCAAAGCCCTTGACCACTGCAACACCATCTCCACCTCCCTTGACTCCCTCCACCGCTCCCACCACCTAGCCTACCTTGCCCTCTCCGCACTCTGCTAGCAACCCATCGGCCACCACCAGCTCCCCCGTGCAAGCAAAGCATTGAAGACCATCCTCACTAGCATCATTGTTAGAGACCCGACTGCAACTGCAAAGAGGAGCTGGTCCTTCCGACGAAAGTCCAAGTCCGGCTGCTCCGACTCCGGCCATCTCCAGTCGAGCTCGTTGTCCACATGGTTCGTTGCCAAGTAGCTCCAGGTGATGGCCATTAATCTAGCGCCGCCACGTGGGGCAAAGATGAATGGCCTGACGCTACCCATGTACACCATAAGCTCGGTTCTGGTGTTTGTGACATGGGTCGTCATCACTGCCATCCCCTACCAGGATTAGCTGGGGCTGATGATACACTTCCCATTGCCGCTGAGGCAGCTGCCATGGGCAGGGGCGATGATGTGGTTGCAGGAGAGGATTATAGAGGAATGGAGGAAGGAGGAGAGGAATGAGTGGGTTGATGGAGGAATTTCAGAGGCTAGAAAGATAGGCGAAAAAGTTGATTGAGTAGGGGGAGTCAATGTAGTTTCCCATGGAAGCAGAGAAAGCGGAGGACTAGCGTGCGTTGACGAATGAACTCACGGAGATTTGCAAGAGCATGGAGGATAAGTTGGTAGCTTTTCAGCATCAAATGAGAGAGGTCTTCCATGGGACTACGCGCAGCCTTACTTTTAACAACGTTGAATCGGTATTTTAACACTTCCGTTATAGAGTGAATGGGGGTAACGACGGAAGTACCAAATTGTTACGAAATTCATTAAATTAAAAGGTTAATGGGATAGATTAAAACTTTAGGCGGTAAATTGAGAATCTTAGAAAACTTTAGGGGGTAATTTGTTAAAAAACCTAAAATAAATGGACAAACATTGGTCCTAATTTACAAATGAAAAAAAAATAAACTTCAATTATTTTATGTTTATTTTAATCTTATTTTATATAAAAAACTATCCTTTTGTTATATAGATGTTATGCTGAGCCGTGTTAGGTTGCCTTGGGTAGGGCTGCGGCCCAGGCATGCCGGCCCAACATAGCAAGGCCAAAATGTACCGCCCTGTAGTGCCGTGCCACAGCCTAGAGGCCCATGGCCTATCCTTTGGGTTGTGTTGGGCTGGGACGGTCAATGTGGCGTTCCGACCTATGACACAGTTTTAATATTTTGGACCATGCTGGGCTGGGTGGCCCAGGCCAATTTTACAACCCTGCCCACTCATGGAAGCATGTGAAACACCACTAGGGGTCTCATAATTGTGACTGTGATTCCCCTTAAAATCGATTGGTCAATAACATATGGTAAACGAGGAAATTGTCCTACAGTTAATAACATCTTCTCGTCTTCATTTAGTTTCATTAATTTGGTGTGCTAACGCAGCTATGCACTCCTTCACCTGAGGGTTATACACAGTAAATAACATCTCCTTGTCTTCGTTTAGTTGGTCCATACTGGTCCATGAATGATACTTCAAAGTGATTGTTTGGAGTAACATTAAGATAAAGCCTGAGGGCTATTGTTGGAATGGTGTTCGGAGCTTAGGACTTGCTAGGGAAGAGAACACAGCACCTAAGGGTTGAATAGTACATCTGAAGTGCCGATGTAGGACGGGTCTAGATTGGATTCAGGAGTCTAGCTCAGTAAAACCAGGGAACTGCATTGAGCTAAAGCCCGGATGCCTCGGCACACGTGATGCCACCTGTCATTGCACGACGCCTAAAGAATGAGAAATCAAGGGAATAAGAGAGTTTTCACGAAAAAGAGTGCCGCAAGGGCCCCTCATCCTAATAATTCACCCACTATCCATCCGAAGGTGAATGTATAATGGCTCAACGAACATGGGAGGATTTACATCAACCTTTCCATTTCTCCTGGAAGATAGGTCCTTCGGCATATATAAAAAAAGCCCTAATTATTTATGGAAGAGGACACACAATCACTGGTAATTCAACTAATTCTTTCAATATTGCCTTACATCACTGAACGTCATCTGACTTGAGTGTCGGAGGGCCGTCGGTTGGAATCTTTCTGACCAGACCTTTTCAAAGTTTGACTTTGTGCAAGAAGCGGATTAGGCTTGACTCTCCCATCCAGCTAAAATCAACTGCTTAGTTGGGTGGCAAAATGCAAGTCACCAAACAGAAGTCAACATTTACCTCACCAAATTTGACCCTACGGTGATCAAGAGAGGGATCCCAGGACATGCCAATGCTACTCAACTATGAGTGTGTTGGTGGCCTATACCTTGTTAACTTCTCTCTTTTAATCATTCATTTTCCATTCACATTTAGGCTTTCGATAATGCATACAGGAACCCAACTTCTCATCCCTACCTCTCTCTGCCGGAGAAGTACACCTTTTCATGGAACTTTAACGGACTACTCATCCTCACCCAATCTCTTTTTGTCGGTCAAACATTGACTTGATGACTTTTAACCCTAAGCCTAACTAGTATTCTCTAGAATACTCAAACCCCTCTCTAGAGTCTCCCTTACATTCTCAAGATATCCAGAGAAGTCCTCACACCGCCGCATTAGGATTCATTTAGAACACCGACTTAGTGAATGGACTACCTTGGGCCATGTGGGCCCAGTCAACACCACTTGAAAAGCTATCCACCAACCATACAACTCTATAAATAGTGGAGCCTTAGATCATTTGTGTATAAGTGAAGCACAAGTGAGATGAGAACAATTGTGCAGTGAAGTGAAGTCAGTTGAGAACAAGTGAAGTGAGAGTGTAGTGAAGTAATGTGGAGTGAAATGCAGTGAGAGTACCTTTGAAAAGTGTGAGCGCTAGTTTAGTGGGTGTCGTCATTGTCTTCTTTTTAGTGAGGTTTATGTAATTTATGTGTGGCTAGTAAGCTTTATAGTGGTGTATTTGTGTGTGTAGCTTGTAAGCATTTTAAAAGTGTAATTGTATAAAATTTATAAAATGGGTTCTTGTTCTCCTTGTAATTTGTATTTGTGTAAATTGTAATTAGGAGTTGTAGCTAAAGTGAGTATTAGATTCATCTTCCACCAAAGTGGTATCAGAGCCAGGTTCCACCTATAAGCAAAGATGGCATCAGGCTTGATTCAATCCCAGATCCCAAAGTTGACGAAGGAGAACTATGAAAATTGGAGAATCTAGATGAAGGCACTGTTTGGATTGTAGGATTTATGGGAGATCGTGACCCAAAGATACGTGGAACTCACTGTGGAGCAAAAAGGTGCCTACACCGTAGAAAAGAAGATTGCCCTCAAGAATCAACGGAGGAAAGACAAGAACGCTTTATTCCTATTCTATCAAAGGGTAGATGAATCAACCTTCTAGAAGATCGCTGAAGCGACATCAAGCAAGAAGGCGTGGGAGACTCTCAGACTATCTCCAAAGGAGTTGATCGGGTTAAGAGAGTTCATATGCAAACTCTCCGGGCAGAGTTCGAAGCAGCTCGCTTGAAAGAAGGTGAGAGTATCTCTGATTATTTCTCCCGATTACTAGTCATAATTAATAAATTGAAGAGAAATGGAGAAAAGATAGAAGATATCAAAGTTGTAGAGTGTTACAACCCGAGCCCAAGAGTTCGGGGGTTAGCAAAAGCCAAACCGATGACACGCGTACTCCCGTGCCTGTACACGTAGATCCGGTCTAAATGCACACGCACAAGGGAATATACACACGTGCCAAACATGTACGCGGAAGCTGTAGATATCAAAACAACAAACAGAACAATGCAAGAAGAGAATACGAAGACCGAACTAACATATAAACATATGAAGGTTTTACAAAATGAACAAAATAACATATACAAGTTATGACGTATACAAGTGTGACAATCCTCAAAAAGAAAGACTCCTATGCCATGTATGATCCAAGACGCTCTCCGAGGGAGTGATCACATCCACTCCTCTAGGCCTGATGGGGCCCCGGGGGTCTCATCTGGAGTCTGGCCGACCGGCGAGGGGTCGGCAGGGGTATCTGAGCCTGCAACACCAAAAACAACTGTGAATACAACGATTCAGTAAAGTATAAACCATAACAAGTTAACACACGCTGTGTCTAATAGAATAAAGAACATCATGTAATTTAAACATGGCATATTCGTATACTAGGCTGTCATGCAAGAAAGAAACCTGTTATGTGAATCAATGTATACATGCTGTGTACAAAACTAGTTGGCGACTACATTGCCATATGCTCCCAAAAAGGGGATCTTATATCGTGTAGAGAACACCATTGTCCGGGCCAGGGTACAAATGGGTCTCTGGTTTCCTGGGGTCCGGTTCCCCAAGACGTTTCCTTACTGCTGCAAGGCCATGTAAACTATACCAAATTCACCCCGTCGGGATCCTAAGGCTGAGGCTAAGTAGTGCTTGACCATATAGAGTTAATCATGAAAACCCTGAGTAGATCGTGACAAGTATATCCTACGTGCATATCCGAGAACATGACTTATACATGCAAACTTGATAACATACATACATACTCAAGGTGGATACACAGTATGACTTTTATCTTACATATAATGATCTGCTAAAGAGTGGAGGTCAATAATCAAAATACAATATGTTATGCAACAAATCATGCGAAATCGGATAACCTTCATTTACAAGCCAATTCTAATCTCATTATCCAGTGTTTCTAACCGTGCATGATGATGTAGTTTTAAGTTGTTCGATGCACCATTGTCTAGTGTTGCATTGAATCGGCTGGTGCACTGAAGTCCCTTAAACCAACACCCATGGGGAGGTGCTTAACAACTGGATAACGAACATGAATGATTCGCAGCCCTCGAGATCATTCACACATTGAATCACATTCCATTGGGCAAGTCTAGGTGCTTTACATTCTATCATGAAGGCCATATCGGTCTTTTCTTTATGCCTATCCTTGTCATTCATTTTCCAGGACTGATACAGCTTAGCTGTGATATGCACTGCGGCTCCACCGCGGTTCCCTTTACTGTTCATCCGCAATTATGGTTCACCCGTATTTTACTCTACGGCTTAGCCGTGCACTGTTCTACGGCTTAGCCGTGGCTGAGCCGTAGAAGGTCTGTCAAGTTCCTGTCTTCAGCTAAACCAGAAAAAGGCACCCTGTACTGATCTACGGCTAGGTCACGGCTGAATTACAGCTTAGCCGTAAGGCGATATACGGCTTAGCTGTGTCCTGGCTGTAGAAGAAAACTGGGTTTTTTACCCTCTCTGGACTTTAAGCCGTAGGTGACATACGGCTTAGCCGTACATGCACAGGGTCGAATTCTGAATCAAGTACAGAAAACCTGTGAAGACATCAGAAATGCGAAATCCAACAGAGAAAGAAAGAATACTCGAGAATTGGGCTGTAAACATGTTTTCCATGCAATTTCATGTGAATTAACCAAAATCAAACAAATACCAACATGGGTTCTTACATATTATGGTTATACTTGCCTTATTAGAGTTCAATTACACAACTTGCTGTCCTGGGGCTCATACACAACCAAACATCAACCACTGCAACATGCATGCAGGAGAAACAGGAGGAATATCAAAGCAACGTCATGGAACCATGGAAAACAAGAAGAGGAAGAAGATGATGAGGGAGATGGATGAGAACTCAAACTCACCTTAATCCAATCATAAATGAATGAGGAAATCAAACTCCTTTAATTAGGCTTGATCGATGGAAAAGAGAACTCAGGAGGGAGAGAGAGAATTTCACGTGAACAGTGAGAGAGAGAGCTGGAGTCGATGGAATGAATCTTATATAAGGTTAGTGGATGTCAAATTTGCAATGAAGTCCAAGTCATAAATCTATTTTCAGTTTAAGTCAAATCCGGGTCCAATGGAATCATACGACATCGGTTGCAAACGACGTATTTACGGTAGTTAACGAGCTCAACGAAAGACAAGCGTTGACATCAAGATGATGCGAAAATGATCATGTCTTAGAACAGCTAAATTTACGAAAAAGGGCTTGGTCTACCTAATCCAGGTCAAACTCAACTCAACTACCTATCCATGACCCGCAACGAGATCAAAACACAAGCAAAACACAAGAACAAGATTAATTAGTTGCTAAACAAGGTCAAGCTGGGTCGGAGTGTTACATAGAGAAAGCCTTGCGATCATGTGGTTGTGGCTATTGAGGAGTCAAAAGATTTAGAAACTCTCTTAACAGAAGAATTAATGGGATCACTTTAAGTCTATGAGCAACGTATGCAAAGAATGCTAGCCCTATGGTCTTCGAACAAGCATTTGAGTCAACATTGACTCTAAGTGAGCGAAAGCCCTGTCGCGGAAACTGGAAAAGGGACGTTAGCTCAAATAATAACCGTGAAAGAGGTAAACAGGGAGCAAATCCTCAAAGCCAACTACATAATAAATCAAGGATCACCATTGATTGTGGAAAAAGAGCTGGCCGAGGAAGATTCTCATGCGGTAGTGGTAATTCAAGAAGTGTCCAATGTTACAATTGCAACAAGTTTGGACACTATACTCAAATTATTGGAGCAAACTTGCATATCGAGAGGAGCAGTCCAACTTTCCAGAAGCAAGCAATTAAGAAAAAGCAGTCTCCATAGTTCTTCTAGCACGAGAAGAAGGATATGACAAGGAAAACGTGTGGTACCTAGATTATGGAGCAAGCAACCACATGTGAGAGGAAAGAACTTTTTGAAGCTTTCTGAAGATGTTAGTGGAAAATTCAGCCTAGGAGACTCATCAAAGCTTTCTGTACAAGGTAAGGAAAGAGTTGAGATTTATCAGAAAGATGGAGTGCATGCATATATCTCTAATATGTATTATGTGCCCAACATGAAAAGTAACATCCTTAGTTTTAGGCAATTCCTAGAGAAAGGGTATGTAATACACATGCAGAATCTCTCTCTTTCATTGAGAAATGTACATGGGAGGCATATAGCTAGAGTCCAAATGACAAAAAATCATTTGTTCCCACTCCATCTTAACACAAGGCTAGAGAGTACTTCCATAGACTTATAAATAACGAGTCATGGAAGTGGCATCTTCGATATGGGCATCTTTACTTTAATGGGCTTAAGCTATTATCCATTGCAAATATAGTGCATGGCTTTCCAACCATTAAAAAGCTCATGCATGTGTGCGAGGCTTGCACACTTGGCAAGCAACAAAGAAACTCATTTCAGTAGAAAAATCATGGAGAGCTAAGGCACCATTATAGTTGGCTCACGTAGATATTTGTGGACCATTAGAGACACCATCTCTTGGAGGCAACAGATACTTCATCACTTTCATCAATGACTATAGTAAAAAGTTTTAGATATTCTTTATCAGAAGAAAGTCTATTGCCTTCACTACCTTCAAGAATTCAAAACCTGTGTTGAAGTAGCACATGATTGTAAAATTAAAACACTCAAATCTGACAAAGGTGGAGAGTACACATCAAATGAATTTTAATAGTATTGTAGACAATAGGGCATCAGACAGTAGTTTACTATTGTTTACACACCGCTATAGAATGATATAACGGAAAGGAAAAACCGCACCATCCTCGAAACACCAAAGACTTTGCTTAAAGAAAAGGCCTGCCAAAAGGATTTTTGGCAGAAGCAGCTGCATGTACAGCCTACCTGCTTAACAAGTGCCTTATGAAGAGTGTTAGGAACAAAGCACCACAAGAAGCATGGAGAGACAAAAAACCGAGTGTAGTACACCTAAGAATCTTTGGGTGTGTTGCATATGTCCAAGTGCCAGAGGGCAAGAGGAAGAAATTTGATGATCGTGGAGAAAAGTGTATCTTCATTGGATATAGTGAGGAGTCTAAAGCCTACAAACTCTATAATCTACTTACTAAAAAGGTGGTGGTAAGTAGAGATATAGTCTTTAGCAAAAAATAAGCAAGGAAATGGAATGAAGAAGGCACAATTGAAGATGAGCCTCTTGAAATGGAGGAGCAAGAAACACATCCTCAAAATCCTGAAGGACCATAATAAAATGCAGTAACAACTTCACGTGCAACATCATCAACTTGAAAAAAGTCTAAAAGGACAAGAAGCATCATCCACAAGTATTTCTTCAATTCGAAGCTCTTCCTCATCAATAACTCCAATCAAAATGAGAAGCTTTAGAGATATCTATGAAGAAACTAAAGAAACAAGCATCTTATATTTCTATGCTAACTATGAGTCTTTTGACTTTGAAGAAGCAGCAAAAGAAGACTGTTAGAGAATAGCCATGAAAGAAAAGATTCACGCCATTGAAAAGAATGACACATGGGAGCTTACTACACTTCCTCTAGGTCAAAAGATTAGTGGAGTTAAATGGGTATACAAAATCAAGTGCACAACCGATGGAGAAATTGATCAACACAAGGCGTGGCTTGTAACTAAGGCTATAAATAGCAGTATGGCGTGGACTATGAAGATGTCTTTGCTCCCGTTGCTTGATTTGATATGGTAAAAATGTTAATCTCTCTAGCAGCACATCATAGTTGGAACATCTATCAACTAGATGTTAAATCAACATTCTTAACTTGATGAAGAAGAATATGTAGAACAGGCCAAAGGCTTTATAGTAAAAAGAGAGGAGTAAAAAGTCTATTAGATTAAAAAAAGTTTTATATGGGCTAAAGCAGGCCCCACGAGTATGGAATGCTCACATAGATTGCTATCTACAAGATAGTGGCTTCTCTAAATGCTTATATGAGCATGCAGTCTATATAAAGAGAAATGTTCATGGAGAAATGCTCATAGCATGCCTTTATGTTGATGATTTACTATTCAGAGGGAATAGTCCACAAATGTTCGAAAAATTCAAGCATGCTATGTTCAAGGAGTTCTAGATGACCAACTGTGGATTAATATCCTTCTTCCTTGGTAGAGAGGTCAAGTAACAACTGGATGACATTTTCATCTCACATAAAAAATATGCAAGAAAAAAAAATCTTTGACAAATTTAGGACAAGTAACTGCAGTGCTGTAAACACGTTTATAGCAACAGGCTTGAGACTTACAAAAGAAGAAGGAAGAGATGTCAATCCGACACTATTCAAAAGCTTGATTGGAACCCTAAAATATCTTACAAACACAAGGCCAGACATTGTTTATGGTGTCAGACTTTGAAGCTGAGATACGAAAAGATTAAAGGAGTCTCTCTAGGTTGCAGCCAAAAGAATCCTAAGATACATCAAAGGTATCATAGATTTGGGTTTTTTCTAAGGCTATGACAATGAAGTGGAATTATATGGTTATTCGGACAGTAATTGGGCAGGTGATCAAGACCCCTAGCCTTTGGTATGGACTGTAATTCTATCCAGTTTGCTTTTTGAAATTCTTTGAAGCTTTGTATTGTTGTTTGAAAATTGGCTGGGTTGGCCCAAGCCCATCACAATAAACAAAAGCCATTTGTGCAAATGTGTATGTTATTTAGTCTTAGCACTTGTTTGGAAACTCTTACCTATATCAATTAGATTTATAGGATATAAATTTGTTTTAAATGGAGCGTTTAAAATAGATGTTTTATTAACTACACCATTTGGTAGGCAAAAAATTACTTGAAATAGAGATTTAAACCCATTGGTTCAAAGTTTTTTTTATTATTAATCTCTCAAGCTCTACAATGAATGAGGAGTTGAAATTTGGACCCCAAGTAGTTTTCAATATTTTAAAGAGGATCAATAGTTTGGATTATGAATTTTGGCCCCACAAAATTTAAAAAATGCAAACCTAAACTTCCTCATTCTTTATGAATATCTCGAGATTTGAGAATGATCAATGTTCTGAATTTAAACATGTAGTAGTGTTTGAGCATGTTTAGAGTTCTAATGGCTCATATCATCATTTAGTGTCCCATAATTTAAATAAAAATGGATAAAACTCACACGTGCAAAATCATGAGGAGTATTGAAGCTTTTGACCTAAGCAATCCAATGGTTCTCGGTTTTTTGTATATTTCTTGAGATTTACATTGAATCATGTATAGGCAAAAATATGGAATCATAGCTATTTTCAATATTCCAAATTGGATCAACGGTTTGGATCATAATTGTTGGGCCTACAAAAGTGCAAAATATAGATCTATGGTTCTACAACTTTTTTTAATCTTGAGATTCTGAAATTATTAATGGTTCAAATTTGGTTGATTGTTGGTTTTGGGCTTTTGAATAATTCCAATGGTTTGGATCATCAATTAGGGTCTCATAATATTAAAAAAGAAAAAAGAAAGAAAAAGGTCAACCTATAATCACCTTTTCTAACACTGTGGTGGCACATGCCTTTCCACTAAAGAGTTTGCCCTCTATTTCAATTCCGCCCATTTCCCATAAAGTTCAAAATATAACAGAGGTGGATGAAATGGTTCATAAATGCTTTTAATATGTTTTGAATTAGTTTTAAGTAAATACTAGCAACAAAGGCCTGTGCTAAGCTCGGGCCCAAAACAAAAATAATAATAATAAATATTATTTATATCAAAGTCCATCACAGTTTTCCTCTTTCTAATAACTTTTTGATATTTTGTATTTCAATGATGATGTTTAGCAAGATGTTAATGTCCATCTTTTACTACCTTATTGATGAAGAAATAAAATAGTAGTGCCTGTGATACTTGTTTCAAAAAAAAAAAATGATAGGATCTACATTTATTTAGCTATATTCCTAAAAATAAGGATTATCATTGTTATTTAGTAGCCTTTTTCTAATTGAAGAGTAAATTAAGAGACCCTATTGATGCTACAATGGGCTCTCCTTCCCATGAATTCCTTTCCCCATTTGTGTAGGCTCTTTTGGGTCCATAGCCTCCTACGTAGGGTACAAAAATAATCATATAAAAAGGCATAGATGAAAAAATTTAATAAAATTAGATATCTTTTATTTCATCTTGATCTAAAAGTTATAATATCACACTTATGAAAGCTTTGTAGATAGAAAAAATGTATGGGTTGAGATCACCAATAAAAAAGAAAGAAAATCATATGGAAGCAAAAGGTTAAATACTATACCATTCAAAGATGATAAAAAAAAAGGAAAAAGAAAAAGAAAAAAAATTATATCCTGTTGGAGCTCAATCTATTAGGGACATAATGTGGGGTGTTAGTATAAATTGAATTGATGTGGGTGAGATTTTAGGGGTATTTTGAATTTTAAACAAAAAATTGTGGGTGCATTAATATTGTCAATTACTTGTGGGTAAGGGAGATAAAATGAAGTAGAGATTTCAGTGATTTCTATTATGTGCCATTTTATAGAAGCTGACATGACACTCCAGAAAAAAAATCAAGAAATGATTCTAAACTGAGGGCCAAAATTGAAATTTTAAGAATTATAATTATAATAAAAAATAAAGATACTATAAAGAGAAATGAAAGGAATTAAATTGCTATGGATTATAAATTCTATCAATAGAAACATATTTTTGGAATGATGAATGGAACTATGTGCTATTTTATAGAAGCTGATATGACACTCTAAAAAAAATCAACAAATGATTCTAAACTGGGGGCCAAAATTGAAATTTTAAGAATTATAATTATAATAAATAAAAATAAAGATACTATAAAGAGAAATGAAAGGAATTAAATTAGTATGGATTATAAATTCTATCAATAGAAAAATATTTTTGGAATGATGAATGGAATGATTAGATATTAAGAGGGAAAATCAAGTGAAAATTTTAAATGATAAAAAGAGAGATTTTAGGATATCGAAGTTTAAAAAATACTAATGGCCTAAAAGATAAGAGGGAGGGAAAGAGATTATAGGAGGAGAGATTCTAGCATTTTAGGATGCTGATGTAGCGCTTTAGAAAAAAAGAAAAATAATGGATGCTGATGTGGCACCTCCAGAGGCCTCCATTCTTAGAGCTTTAATATATATTTTATAGAAGCTGACATGACACTTCAGAAAAAAATCAACAAATAATTCTAAATTGGGAGCCAAAATTGAAATTTTAAGAATTATAATTATAATAAATAAAAAATAAAGATACTATAAAGAGAAATGAAAGGAATTAAATTAGTATGGATTATAAATTCTATCAATAGAAAAATATTTTTGGAATGACGAATGTAATGATTAGATATTAAGAGGGAAAATCAAGTGGAAATTTTAAAGGATAAAAAGAGAGATTTTAGGAGATCGAAGTTTAAAAACTACTAATTGCCTAAAAGATAAAGGGAGGGAAAGAGATTATAGGAGGAGAGATTCTAGTATTTTAGGATGCTGACGTGGTACTTTAGAAAAAAAGAAAAATAATGGATGCTGATGTAGCACCTCTAGAGGCCTCCATTCTTAGAGCTTTAATATATATTTTATAGAAGCTGACATGACACTTCAGAAAAAATCAACAAATGATTCTAAATTGGGAGCCAAAATTGAAATTTTAAGAATTATAATTATAATAAATAAAAAATAAAGATACTATAAAGAGAAATGAAAGGAATTAAATTAGTATGGATTATAAATTCTATCAATAGAAACATATTTTTGGAATGATGAATGGAATGATTAGATATTAAGAGGGAAAATCAAGTGGAAATTTTAAAGGATAAAAAGAGAAATTTTAGGAGATCGAAGTTTAAAAACTACTAATTGCCTAAAAGATAAGAGGGAGGGAAAGAGATTATAGGATGAGAGATTCTAGCATTTTAGGATGCTGACGTGGCGCTTTCAAAAAAAAGAAAAATAATGGATGCTGATGTGGCACCCCCCAGAAGCCTCCATTCTTAGAGCTTTAATATATATAAAGAGGTAAAAAGTAGAGATGCTGAACGCTACCTTACCCATTTAAATAATTTCTTCAGAGAATAGAACCTCTCAACGCCCATGGACCTTAAATCCAAATCTAGCCCATAAAATGTAATTGACCAGGTCAAGAGAATAGGAGCCTTCAATGTTGCCATGTCTCATAAGACGTAGGACATGACGACAAACTATTTAGCAGAAACAATAACTCAACAGCGGTGATGCGGATAAGGTGAACCATTGCATAAGGTGGGTAATGGTACCAAGTCAATAAAAAAAAAAAAAAGAATCCCTCGTCATTACTTAAGGAACCACCAAAGTCCCAACACCTTGTGTGTTTTCATCATTAAATCAATAGACATAGACGCCAAGATGATGATAGCCTCCATAAACTGCCACACCTACAACAACAACTCAAGTACTTGAAGTCAGCCTTCTCAAACGTCAATGAAGCCCGTATAGCGCGGGAAGGAAGCCTGGTAAGTAGGGCTGTTAATTTGGCTTTTTAGAGAGGGGGCCAGCTTGGCCCAGCCTATAAAAGCTCTCAAGATGAGGGCTTATTTTTTTGATCTAAAGCTCAAAGGTAGGGTAGGGCTCTATTTTTAAAAGCTCGCATCTAGAGGGCTGAGCTTAGGCTTAACTAATCAGGCCCGAGGGGGCCCTGCCCGGCCCACTGTTTATTAAATTTTAATATAAAATATATAATATACATAAGCGTTTTGGGCCTGTTAAACTTTTTGACAAAAGCCATGTCCATGCTAAGCCAAGTGTTTTCCACTTTTCACTTTATGAGAAATTATCAAAATACTCAGCCAATAGTCATAAAACAGTAACATTTGAGGGGGCATTTTCGTCTTTTAAAAGATAAAGCCCTAAATTTCATTGTATATAAGCAACTCTCTCTCATCGACAAAGGTAAAAAGAAAAAGCCCTAAACGCTGTTATGCCCTAAACGCCACCACCAATGCCTTAAAAAAAGTTTTTAACTCCGCCATGCTGTCTTTTGCATTGCATTGCCGATCCCCAGCCGGAACAAAGGAGGAAGGTTTGTATAAGGTTGGTTGGTGGTGGTAGTATAAGCTGTTGCATATAAAAGATTTATTTCCATTAAAGAAAAAAATTTCCCTTTTTTTTGGCCCTGGCCCGGCCCTAGCCCTTGAGAGTTGGGTAAAGGCCTAAAAATTATAGGCCCGCCGTAAAAGTCTAGGGCCTTTGTTTAGTTAGGCCCAATCCGCATATATGAGGGTAGGATAAGGGCTTACCTAAGCCCGGCCCAGGCCCGGCTCTTTGACAGCCCTACTGGTAAGGAAGCCCACACACGCTTGAATTCATTTTGTGTTTTACTTGAGAGGCGGGAAAGTTTCCTTGCATGGCAATGGAAAATTAAAAATAAAATGAGATAATGTATTGATCGATGAAGGATCCACACCATTTGAGCCTCCCTTCCCTCAATAAATTCCAGCTCAGACAATCACACGGTTGCTCTCTCTCTCTCTCTCTCTCTCTCTCTCTCTCTCTCTCTCTCTCTCTCAGAGAAACTATAGAAAAATAAGTAATGGTAGGCAATGGGAACGACGTGAAGTTCCTTGGACTTTACTGCCACGTTTGAATCACGTGACCAACTACGTGAGCAGATGGGGGTATTTCTGTATTAGCAGCTCTCTCTCTCTCTCTCTTGACCTTCTTTTATCATCATTATACTTTAAATTTTCTAATCATATCTCTCTTGTCAGTGCAGGACAGAGGACATTAGAAGGAGAGAGGAGATTAATGGAGGAGAAGAAGAAGCATCCAATGCAAACCAAACAAGAAGCAGCAAAATCCCATGTATGGGACTGTGATAGTTGTCTCTACGACTCCTTCGAGCTCCAATCATTCAAACGTCAGCTAAACTCAGCCATCGTGTCTAGGAGCCTCTCGATGCCTCGACTCCAGGAAACATCACGACCGGCCCCTCCTCCCACATCCACAGCTTCTTCCAAGATCTCCAGGACTCTTCGGAAACTGCTCCGAACGGCCTTTCCGGGGAAATGGAAACCGGAGAAGCGATCAGACGTGAAGGAGTGGGAGGAGAAGGGTGTGGAGATTCTTCTCCTGGAATTTGACTCCATGTCATTTCGGTCAAGTGCGTCCCAAAGGTTCACCCGCACAAGTACTCTTGGTATTTCTAAACCCACAGCTAGACCTTTTTCATGAGTCATGATCGTCATCATTCTTTCTCATACTCACATTTTGAATGGAAATGGTGAGAAGATATCCATATTCATCCCTTTAATACATCTTCTTCTTCTTCTGGTTAACTCAATCAGCGGCATTGTCTTGTATGTTGTAATATAATGTAATGTGTGTGGACTATTGATTAAGAGAAAAAATTTGTGTACGTCGAATAGAGTAGAGGGTCAACGTGCCTCACCTGGAAAAGAAAATCCCAAGTATCTATCTATCCCTACTGCGCCTCAAATTTCGA
The DNA here is from genome assembly GCA_037013555.1 of Sextonia rubra. NCBI lineage: Eukaryota > Viridiplantae > Streptophyta > Magnoliopsida > Laurales > Lauraceae > Sextonia > Sextonia rubra. The sequence goes on from JASUAD010000001.1 coordinate 47,865,063, forward strand.
CATGTGGGCCTTTAGTTTGGTCATGAGAAATCATACTTTTCACTTTCTAAATGGTAGGGTGGCTCACCAAACACTACCCCATTTTTCTCGAGGACTTGGACATTTCACATTTGGCAATTATAAATGGTCATGGATTTGGGCCAGTGTTGTGGATTTCCGTATCAATACTAATTTTTGCAGCTACATAGACTAATATGCACTGATATGATGTGAAAACTGCATACCTTTTCACTATTACAACATTCTAGGTAGAAGTTCGTTCCAAGAAAAACTCTAGATTAATAGAGGTTAATAATAACCCTAAGCAATATATAATATATGAGGACTTCTCTAATAAAATCCTCAGTTATATAAATTCACATATTGTAACGCCCTACCCTTCACACATGCATGATATTGTCCGTTTTGGCCCATGGGCCTCACGGTTTTATTTTTGGTGGGCTTCAACCTATCAAAAAGCCTCATGCATGGTAAGGGTGCAAGTTCTATATAAACCCATTCACTTTCCTCATGGGCTGCACGTCCCTGTGCAGTAGCTTGCCAGTCCATGTAGCCTGCTAGCCCTCTTGGCCCACCCACATGAAAACCGACCCACTTGCACCAGACCACGGCAGGGGCCCACACTCGAACTAGTTGAGAGTCGGTTCTGATACCATTTGTAACGACCCGCCCTTCACACATGCATGATATTGTCCGCTTTGGCCCATGGGCCTCACGGTTTTATTTTTGGTGGGCTTCAACCCACCAAAAGACATTAGGCATGGTAAGGGTGCAAGCTCTATATAAATCATTTACTTTTTCCTCTATTGTCGATGTGAGACTCTGGAATGTCACACATATTCCTCACTTATTAATAGGAGGATTCCAACCACTACCAATATTTCATTTTTCCAGAATACGGAAATTCTACTTTATACCACTCCACGAACGAGTTAACTCTAATACTTTTATTTCATGGCCAAGTATTGCTTTTTTCTTGACAAAAGTTTATATTGGGGTGACACTTTTTCAGAATGGGTGTTGGGGTTGATGTTTCCCAAGTTTTGTTTTCGTTGTTGCTGGTTACCATCAAATGTTGAACCTTGATATGCCCGCATTGGACGGTGTTGACCCATCAGGGGAAGTGCGGACCCTCCTACACTAACTAAAGATATATATTACATTAAAGTTAATTTCCTAGCTAAAATGAGATAGATATATATATATATATATATATAGGGAATGCAATACCACCAATCCATCTAATGATCTTCAACTGACAGATAATTTTATAGTTGGTTGGAGCTGATGACCATGTTCAAATATTGTTCAGAGACAATGCGAAGGGATGACAAGTTGGACCGGCAACTTAGGAATTTTGTTTAAGTGGGGCGGATGATGGCCAATTGAAAAGAGCCAAATTAAATTCTATTGTGTACCCATATTTTCAAGTTTCTCTTTTTTTTAAAAAAAAAAACTAGAGAGAACAAGAGGGGAGACATCAATAATGACATAAAAAATATTTTGTCCAGGAAAATTTCTAAAAAGTAATTTTTATTATAGAAATTACAGAAAAATTTCAAACATTTTAAATAAAGAAGAAAACTCCTTTTTCACCAATTACAAAAATATGATTTTATATTTTCAATGAAAGGATTTTACCGATTTGATATTAGATTTTTAGCTTTTCATTGTGGGAGAAATTGATTTTGATGGTGGGGCATGGGCAATATAACCAATAGCCGATAGGGACCTTTCTAAGGGGTGCCAACTCACCTACGTACCACAATTTGAGTCTGTCCCTGCCGGCAATTATTACAACTTTTCTGACATGGGCAGTGGGAGTCCTATTACCTTTCCTTTGCCAACTACTACACCAAAGCTATTTTTTCAATTAATATTCTCAATATTCTAGGTTTGAAGGGTAAGGTAAGATTGAAAGCAATTGAGAGCATTTATGGAGCCATTGCCACCTATCGTAAGCACGAGTAAGAACTGACTAGTAAGACATCTTCGTTGAAAAAAAAGGACCTTGTGCTTGCTGGGGTACCTTCGGCAGGGTTGTGTCCTCTTTTTCTCATTTATTGTTATGGCAGAAGTGGATTGTGTCGCCTTTTTCTCATTTATTGTTATTCAAAAGTGGATTGTGTCCTCTTTTTTCTCATTTATTATTCATGGCAGAAATACAATCCTGCTCAGGGTACCGTATCACGCAAAAGTTCTTACTAAGTTCTTACTCGTACTAGGGATCGGTAGCAATGGCACCATAAACGCTCTCAATTGCTTTCAATCTAACTTTCCACTTCAACTTGGTCTCCCACCGTTACTCCTCAGTGGAACGGGACTCGAGGTGACAATGGGGGACCTATAAGTCTCCCTACATCACCATTGGATAGTCTGCCTTGCACATGCTTTGTGGGCAGCCTGCTCATAGTGACGTGGTGGTGGGTGTTGGATTTTATATTGTATTTCGGTCTAGTTGGATCGGTTGCGTAGGTTGGCCAGAATTGGAGTTCAGAGTTAAAGATATTTTAGACATTATGTATAGGTTTTCTTGGTGTTCAAGAAAACGGAATCTATATATTAATGTGATGTGTAACCCTAAACCTTAAAGAGGTGAAATTGTGTTGAACACAGCATAGAGAGAAAGGAATATAGTGCACTTTTATCTGTAAATGTAGGCAAGGTTGCTGAATCACGTAATTGCTTATGTATCATTTTCTTCGTCGTTGCTTGATTTTTTGCTTGAGATTGTGTGATTTGTGTGTGCCGTGATTAATTTCAGATCTTGAGCTAATTTCCCTTCAAGTGGTATTAGAGCCAATGATTTGGTAGTTTGGTGCTTGTGTGGTGAGAGGTTCGTGCTCTGATTGAATCTGGACCAGGAGGGTTAGCTCGGATTGTTGCTCGCTATGGATCTGGGTTTTCTGTTGTTCTGTTTTGGGTTTGCCAAAAAGGAAACTTGTAGAAGTGGGTGCTGTTTGGTTGGTGCTGAAGATGAGATTGTTGAGGTTTTCTTGATCTTGCCGGAATCGAAGGGGAAGGAGGAAGAGAGTTACCGGCTTGCTCTTCCCCGCCATGGGAGGAGAAACTGTCGGTCGAGCAAAGGAAGTTAACCGCATGCTATCGCCGTTGCCAGTCGTTCTCCGGTTGCCGTCGTCTACAGTCGTACGCCCTACGTCACTGGAGTTCTCCCTGACCTGCCGCTGCCGCTGCACTCTCGGACATTCCACTGAATTTCCCACCAAGCCGCCGGGTGCCGTTGATCTATGGCAGAGGTTCTCATTTCCTGTATCAGAGACGAGAGAAGAGGAAGGAGATGACTCAGTTCACGGGTCAGTCTCAGGTTGGGTTAAGCCCTAACCCGTGAAGCCTGGTCTACGAGTAGTGGGTTCGGTTTCGGGTCAGGTCGAACCCAAACCCGGTTCGGCAGAAAAGCCTAGTGACAACAAAGCAGTTCGGTTCCGGGTCAAGTCGGACCTGAACCAGGTTCAACAGATAGCCTAGCCAGCGAGATTACAAGTCGGGTCTTGTTCCAGATTGGGTTGACCCGACCCATTAACAGTAGTTCCAGCCTGCCAGCACAGCGCTGACGTCAGTACGGTCAAAGGACAGATTTGATCGAATCGACGGTCATAATTGTTTTGCGAATTTCGGGGTCATCCGGACTTGGATTTGCCCCCTGTTTTGTTCTGTGAGCTCATGGTGACGAGATCTATGAGTCTGTGGAAGAAGATTGGCAGTTTGACTGTCAATGGGTACGGTTAACTAATTGGAGTGTAGAAAATTATTTTTATGATATCGAAGCCATCCGGAGTCGGATTTTAGATCCATTTCTTCCAGTGTGCTCGTGGTGACGAGATCTACGAGATAGACAGAGGAGGTTGACCGTTTGATAGACAGAAAATAGGGTGCAATTCAGGAGATACAAATTGGGATACATAATGACTTCAAGCAATGAGTATAAGATTGAGATGTTCACTGATTTGAACAATTTCAGTCTTTGGCAACGGAGGATGAAGGACGTCTTGATTCAGAATGGTCTGAAGAAGGCTTTAGATGGTAAGTCTAAGAAGTTTGAAAAGATGTCCGATGATGATTGGGAGGATTTAGACGAAAGGGCTATGAGTGCAATTCGTCTTACCCTCCATGATGACGTTCTCTACAACATCATGGGGGATTAACACTGCTCTAGAATTATGAAAAGAGTTAGAGAGCCTGTACATGTCTAAGTTCTTGACAAATAAACTATTTTTAAAAAAACAGTTGTACTATCTAAAGATGGCAGAAGGATCACGGTTGTCGAAGCATCTCAATGAATTCAATAAGCCTGTGGTACAACTATTGAGCATTGAGGTCAAGCTCGAGGAAGAAGACAAATGTAAGGTCCCGATCCGACTTAATTATAATTTATACTAATTAAGTTTGATTTTCCTATTAATATGTATATTTTAATATTAATTCACCTTGCTTTTAATTATTAGTGGGTCTCAGTTGGTTAGGTAGTTGGGTTTAAACTTTACTTAGGTAGTCAAGGACCTTTTTGTAATTAATCTTGCATCATATGGACATCTCATCAGTTGCATCATGTGCATTTCATCTTGTGGGTCAACTTTCATGTTGGGCTCAATTTGATTCGGACTCATCTTGGCCTAGTTGAAGTCCATATGACCTAAATTGTAAATTTCTAAAAATTGTGGGTTTGCATGTAAACCATAGGAAATTTAGTTATAAGAGAACCCAAGTCTCTTCCTCTCTCTGTTTTCTTCTGTACTCATCAAAACCACTTTTCTCTTCTACCTTCCTCCTCTCCACCTCAACTTGAAGCTAGGAGTAATGGCTTTGAAGCCTTGCATGCGTGAGGATTAGACTCTACATATCTTCTCCTTCAAGCTTTGTATAACTCTTACACTGGAATCAACCCATTCTCGATCTCTTTTAAGCCATAGCCCCTTTAAGGTGAAGAATCTACTTCCATTTCACATTTTGGGGTTTGTTGGAGTTAATGGGACTCTATCATGCAACATGCATGCATTTTTACACCTTATTCATCAATTGCATGTCTTCTATGTAGAGAACCCACCTTCTGTTGAGGATTTTCCCTAATTACGCACCAAGGAGGAGTTGAGTAGGGTCAAGCACTGTGTTAAGGTAAGTATTGGAGTATATATGGTACTGCATGTATGTTTAAATTGATTGATTCTTGGATTGATCATTCAAAGTTCAAACTTATAGCTCATTTCCCCTTTGAATAAGCACACATAGATGTTGAATTAGGTGATAATGAGTATAATTAGGCAATATTAATGATGTTGAACAATCTAAGACCTGTTATGGAGTTTAGAAGCATAAGGAACCCTCATTGGAACCCAAATGATAGAGTTCTGCACTTGAACTCGAGTTGCAGAATCAGTTTCAGAAATTCTTGAATGTTACGGTGAAGCCCACGGCTAAGCCGTAAGTCTTTACAGCTCAGAATCTAAAGAGCCAAATTACACTGCGGTTAACACTCGGCTAAGCTGTGGAATGAACTACGGCTAAGCCGTAATCACCCCGTGACCAAGCCGTAGGCTATTCTACGGTGAACCTTCCAAAGAGCCTCAAACCCAGAATTTATCTACGGCTCACACACGGCTACGCCATGAACTCTGCTATGGCCACGCCGTACCCAAGCCGTAACCCTAGCCGTAGGCTTAGCACGGCTAAGCCGTAGGTCAATATACAACCAAGCCGTAAATGCGCATTGAATTAATAAGGAAACCTGAGCCACTCGCTAAGCCGTAACATGTATACGGGTAAGCCGTAAAAGCACTGTAAACTTAGGATAGTAGGGCCTCCAATGACCTTGTAGGGCTCTAGATATGGCACCTATTTCCTAACCAAATTAGCCCAATGGTGATTACATGAAAGGTGGACAAGTGTAGAGCTGTCACTCATCCCCTTCGATTTTCCGGACGAATTCCCGATGTCACGTCATGGGTGTTTGCATAAGAAGAGGTGTCCTTTGCATACACAATGTAACGCCAAGATTCGTAATACAATGACACCGGACGTTTTATGAATACATCGTGTTGAATGCCCTCGGGATCACAGATTATCTAGCATAGGGTTGGCTAGTAATTATCCTTGATTCTCACTCAATCTAAATGCATCCATATTGTTAAGAAACCATGCCATCAACATAATGTAGCTCAATTAAGTATGCATGAGTTGATTATTAGATATAAATGAATGAATGAATGTTATCTCAAGACCGAACTCCTAGTATATATGATATGACAAGTATAACCGAGATGTATAAAAGATATGAATTTGAGTCGGTCTTGATACGTTAAGTCGGCACCACTTAGCTACGCCCTTATTAGGTTCGACGGGACCAGTTTGGGTATGATATGATATGTCGCTGCTGCAGTAGTCATTGGAGGAGTTGTCGGCGCTTCTTAATAAGCTAGTCTGATTCCCTAGTATATGTACGCTCCCTCTAGATGATATGTCTCTTGGGAAAATATGGCCACGTGGTTGCTAATAAGTTTGTATGATAATCTGTTTATGATTCGTTACACATGTTTACTCATGCACAATATGCCTAGTGTATGATTTTTGTCTTCTTTTAATCAATATATATTCTTAATTCATTTGATACGGCATGATGGTCTTATGTATCTCTATATGCTTGTTTAACCATCGTGTTAACAGTGCTACCCTTGATGTTACAGGTACTGAACCTCAGGGACTAGATGAGTGTAATGAAGATGACACCTTCTGTTAGTCGTCGTACGAAGAGCGACAACGGGATACTTGTTGAGTGTTTAAGACTGGATAGGCCTGTTTACACTTTAGGTTTTGTTTATGCTTAAATAATTGTTATCATGTAAATGAGAATAATTAAGTACAGACTTATTTATGAATTTTATGATAATTTGGTTGTTATTGCTAATGATCATTACAGATGTATTACACAGGCTTCCACTTACTATTGAATGTAAGTTACGTGTTGGAGAAACTTCTCTACACGTTCCTGTGCAATCTCCCTTGTAGTGGTTTGTGTGTGTATGTTTACATGCACAGATTACTACGGGATTACGTATGTACACCCCGTGGGGCCATCCTAACCCCAATTCCTGGGATCGGGCGTGACAACAAAGCACTGTTGTTTTTGTCTTCATTGTCCTAGTCGTATGAGCACTTGGTGACAACGTTGATATACGGGAAAGATACTTTGAGCATGAATGATGTTACTACAGCTCTTCTTTCAAATGAGATCATGAAAAGTGACAGTGAAAAATCTAGCGGAGAAAGTATTAATGTAGCATCAGTTCAAACTGGAAAAGGGGGAGATCTAGATCGAGGAATAAAGGATCAGAAGATCGAAATCGCTCGAAGTTGAAGGGCAAAGGCAAGGTCATCACTTGCTACTACTGTGATAAAAAAGGCCATATCAAGAAAGATTGTCCAAAGTGGAAAAAGGACTTGGAAAAGGAAGCAGAATTTGATTCAGACAGTATGAGTATGACAGAAAGTTCAGATGACTGCGAGGTTGTATGTTTGGTAGAATCTGCTTCGGTCATCAAAGGTATGGATCACACTAAAGGTTCATAGATTTTAGATTCTCGTTGTAACTGTTATATGTGCTATAGTAGAGATCTGTTTGACACCTATACATCTTGTGAGGGTAAATCTGTTTTCATGGCAAACAATGCGGAATCCAAGTGCATTGGAGTTGGAACAGTGAAAGTCAAGATGTTTGATGGGATGATACAGACCTTGACGAATGTGCTGCATGTTCCGGATTTACGAAGAAATTTTATTTCTTTGGGGGCCTTAGACTCCGAGGGCTGCAAGTGTATTGTAGCAAGTGAAATTATTAAGGTGATTAAGGGAGCAATGGTCATCATGAAGGGTGACTTGGTCAACGGTTTCTACAGGTTAGCAGGAGGTACAGTTACAGGTGGAGCAGTTGTAAGGAAAAAGGAAAAGTCAGATGAGGTGGAGTTAGGTGGAAAAATGGAAGATGGTGCAACAGACATTTCCAAGAAGGCCATTAACAAAGAACCTAAACTGCAGGAACACCAGGTTAAAGGCAAAGTGCGGCAGATCCTCAATATTGCGGGCCCAAAGAAAACTACAGTCGAAAAGAGCGTTACCTTTGCTTTGCCAGATGAAGGTGAAAAGTCATCGTGTTGCAAGGATCCTAGCAAGGATAGCAACAGAGGGACTGGATCATTTCAGAAAACTAAGATGGTGTTTGGAAAGTTGTCGAAGGAGAAGTTCAAGCCACGTGTCACAACCCGAGGCCAGTGATCGGGGGTTAGCGAAAAGCCAAACCAGTGACACACGTACTCCCGTGCACGTGCATCCAAACCCAGTCCAAATGCACACACACAAGGGATCTAACACGTGGGGACTAAGCGTACGCGGAAGCTGTACATATCATAGCAAGCAACAAAAGAAAATAGCGGAAGCCCAAAACAAATGCAGAACGGAAAAGAGGAAGATAGATACAATATTATAAAACCAGATACAAGTCTGAGTACACGACAAAATCATGATGTACAAAATAAACAAAATCTCCAAAAGACCAAAACAAGTAAATCTCGGATGATATGCAAGCACGCACTCGGCAGACGTGTTCAAGCCCACTCTGCCAACCCAGAGGGTGTCTCTACGCTCTGCCCTGCAGCCTCCTTGATCGCCGGGGAGCTAGGCATGGTATCTGTGCCTGCAACACCACAGACAACATAATGAATACAACGATCCAGCAAATATAAGTAACAGGGATGAAACACTCATAGTATTAAGCTGAATAATGACAAGGGATTAAATACAGAGTTTCATATTAGTAGGCTAAGCAAATCGTGCATAGAAGTAAAGCATGATAAGTGAATCAAAACATAGAAAATACTGAACTAGGTGGCTACTACGTTAACCATATTCTCTCACATAGAGAGCAGAGCAGAGCAGAGCAGATGAGAACACCACTGACCGGGCCAAGGTACAAGGGGGTCTCGGTTTCCTGGGTTCCGGGGTCGCAAGACAAAGCGATATTGCAGTGATACAGAGATACAGAGATACAGAGATCTAAGCCAGAGGTAATCCCGCCGGGCATCCTAGGGCTCAGGCTGAGTAGAGCCAGATTGATACCAATCAAATCAAATGCAAAAGAAGGGAGATTATCCGCTTTGGACTCACCGATGACAAAGACCGGATCTTATCCTCACGTTTTAATCTCTGGGCAGAGCCACCAGGGAATGCCCAATGAATCAGAGATATACAAAGCCAGAAGTATATAAAGCATAGCATAAACTAAGTCAAAGCACAGAGCATAGATCAAAGCACAATACAGACAGAAGAATAACCAAATATACAGAACGAAAGCAAAATGATCTCGTAATGCATAATCATAGATTAGCAGAACGGAGGGCAAAACTGTAAGCAATATGCAATGCATCTCAGATTAATATGGAATCAAGGTTAATTACAAGCCAACCCTAATCTAGTTGTTCACTGTCACTAACCGTGCATGTTGATGTAATTTTAAGTTATTCGATGCACCGTTGTCATCAAAGTGTTGCAATGAAATCCTCACGTGCACTGAAGTCCCTTAAACCAACACCCATGGGGAGGTGCTTAACAGTGAATCAACGCTCACATGAATAAGTCACAGCCTAACAGACTATTCATGCGTCTAAAGAATCCATTGGGCCGGTTTACATGTGTGGTTCCTTGCATATAAGCCCTACAAAGTCACTCCATTAGCCTAAGTTTAATTTCTGGAATTTCATGATCTCACGGCTTAGTCGTGGGTGACTTACGGCTTAGCCGTAGACAGCTTACGGCCTAACCGTAACATGCACTACGGCTTAACCGTGGTTTACTTTAAACACAGCTAATCCTATCATCTTCCACCTCTGATCTGATACATTTCACGGCTCATCTACGGTGGAGTCCACGGCTTAGTCACGGCTAGCTTACGGCTCAGCCGTAGAACAATATACGGTTCAGCCGTAGCCTAGCCGTAGAACAAAATTCAAAAATTTAAGTCTCTGGAATTTGAGCTGTATAAAGTTACGGCTTAGCCGTACCATACAGAACACGAAAATGAAGTGAGTACAGAAACTGAAATTTGGTACAAAAACTTAGCAAAACAAGCTCCATAGGTTCTAACACCACAGAATTAGGCTGTAAAACATCATATACATAGAAGAAGATGAAATCAAAGCAATCAAACACAATACCCATATGTGTTATACAATCCTGTACTTATACTTGCCTCAAAGCTCTGTCAACTCACCGAAGCCAAGCTCAAATCCAACTACAATCCAAGCAAAACAAATCCAAGCACAATCCATGAGCATGCACAGAGAGAGAGAGAGAGAGAGAGAGAGAGAGAGATGGGAGATCCAATTGGAGAAACCGAATGAAGAACCCACTTACCTCAAACCATAGACAGAGAAGAGAGAAGAGAAGAACCCAATCGAACCAAATCCCACACCAACAAGGAAGAGAAGAGAAGTGAAGAGAAGAGGAGAAAGTGTACGTGGAGTCTCCCTGGAGATTGCATGCAACGTTGAAGCAAAGAAGCAGAAATGAAGACATCTGTACAGGTGATGTATATATAGTTTCTGAAGTTTAAAACAAGGTCCGTCAAGTTTAGGCTATTTTCAATTCAAGTCACACAAGGGTCCAACTTCTCCAATTGACTCTGAATGGATCTGAGACAGTTACGGAAATTGTCGAGCTCAAAGGAATACACGTGCTGACACCAAGATGATGCAAATATGATGCACTCACAGCAAGAGCAAAATTACGAAAAAGGGCTTAGAACTACCTATCCCAGGTCAAAGGCTACTCAACTACCTATCCATGACCCAACGCCAAGCCCAAAAGGAAAGAACAACACAAACACAAACTAATGAGCCACTAACCGGCTCGAAGGGGATCGGAGTGTTACATCCTCCCCCACTAGGAATCATTCCGTCCTCGGAATGACCACCTACCTGCGCGAAGAGCTGGGGGTACTGACGTGCTAGCTGCTCCTCTAGCTCCCATGTAGCCTCATCTAGACCATGATGCTCACACAACACCTTAACCCATCTGATAGTCCTGGTGCGGAGAATCTGCTCTCGTATACCAACGATACGAAGCGGATGTTCAACGTACGTCGCGTTAGGCTGAATCTGAATGTCATTGTATCGAATCACATGGCTCGGGTCTGGTACATATTTACGGAGCATCGACACATGGAAGACATCATGAACTCCGAAGAATTCCACTGGAAGCGTGAAACGATAAGCTAAATCTCCAACTCTGCTCTTGACTTCAAACGGTCCCATATATCTCGGAGCTAACTTGCCCTTCTGACCAAATCGCACAGTGCCTTTCATCGGGGAAACTTTGAGGAACACCCAATCTCCAACTTGAAATGCCAAAGGTCTTCTCTGAGTATCCGAATAGCTCTTCTGCTTGGACCGGGCAATCTTCAGATTCTCTATCACCTTCTGCACTTTCTCTGTCGTCTCAGCAATGATTGTCGGACCATGGAAACTCCTCGTTCCTACCTCCTCCCAGCACACTGGGGTCCTGCACTTGCGTCCGTATAGAGCCTCATAGGGTGCCATGCCAATGCTCTCATGAAAGCTGTTATTGTAGGCAAACTCACACAATGCCAAATGCATATCCCATTCCTTCTCAAAGTTCAGTACACTAGCTCAAAGCATATCCTCCAACGTCTGAATGGTACACTCGACTGCCCATCAGTCTGGGGGTGGTATGCCGTACTGAAACTCAACTTCGTGCCCATAGCTTCCTGAAATGCTATCCAAAAAGAGGACACAAAACGACTGTCACGATCAGACACAATCGATACTGGGGTGCCATGCAATCTGACTATCTCGTCAACAAACTTACTAGCCATCTCTGTGAATGTCATCCCTTTCTTGAATGGAAGGAAATGTGCTGACTTTGTCAATCGATCCACTATCACCCAAATCGCATTGTTCTTCCTACTGGTCGGCGGAAGTCCTGAGACGAAATCCATCGTAATGTTCTCCCACTTCCACTGCGGAATGTGCAATGGATGCAATGGTCCTGGAGGTCGCTGATGATCAGCTTTCACCCTCTGACAGGTCAAACATCGAGCCACGAACCCTGTGATCTCTCGCTTCATATTATTCCACCAAAATCTATCCTTCAAGTTCCGGTACATCTTTGTACTCGCTGGGTGCATCGCATAACGGGCATGGTGCGCATCTGTCATCAACTTTTTCTTTAGTTCATCCACAGCGGGAACACACAATCTGCCCCTGAAGTACAAAACTCCGTCTGTCAAACTGAAATCAGGTCGCTCTGTAATCCCATCTCTGACGGTCACCAGAAGGGGATCCTCAAACTGGCGATCCTTGATCTACTGAATCACCTCAGTCTGAAACACCACTGTAGTAGCTAACGTCACCATCTCATCCATCATCCTAACCTCAACAGGCTGATTATGCACGAGTACATAGAATCCTGCTAACACCTGGAGATTCTCTGCTCTCCTGCTAAGTGCATCTGCTACCACATTACCCTTGCCTAGATGATACCTGATCGGAAAGTCGTAGTCTTTGATGAACTCCAACCATCTCTGCTGCCTCATATTCAAGTCATGCTGAGTAAACAAGTACTGTAGACTGTGATGATCGGAATGAACCTTGAACTTCACACTGTACAAGTAATGCCGCCACAACTTCAGCGTAAACACAATGGCTGCCAATTTCAGATCATGTGTGGCATAGTTCTTCTCGTGTTCCTTCAACTGTCAGGATCCATAGGCAATCACTCTCTGATTTTGCATCAGTACACAGCCTAGTCCAACTCGAAAGGCATCTGAATAAATCATGAATCCCTCACTACCATCAGGGAGAGTCAACACTGGCGCCGGAGTGAGCTTTTCTTTCAATGCTCGAAACTACTCTCACACTTCTCCGTCCACTCATACGAGACCTCCTTCCGAGTCAACTGAGTCAGCGGGGTTGAAATCTTTGCGAAGTCCTGCACGAACCTGCGGTAATATCCAGCCAACCCCAGAAAACTCCTGATCTTTGTCACTGATCTGGGACGTGGCCAATGAACTACTGCCTCAATCTTAGCCGGATCCACCATCAATCCATCTCGCGAAATTATATGACCCAAAAATACAACTTGCTCTAGCCAGAAATCACACTTGGACAATTTTGCATACAACTGGTGATCTCTAAGAAGCTGCAATGCCTTTCGCAGATGATTGGTATGTTCTTCAGCAGTCTTTGAATAGACCAAGATATCATCCATAAAGACCACAACAAACTGGTCCAAAAAGGAAGCAAATACCCTATTCATCAATGCCATGAAAGCTGCTGGTGCATTCGTCAATCCGAAAGGCATGACAAGGAACTCGTAGTGTCCATACTGAGTCCAGAGAGCTGTCTTAGGAACATCCTTATCTTTCACCCGGAGCTGGTGATATCCTGACCTCAAGTCGATCTTCGAGAAGTAAGCTGCACCCTGAAGTTGATCGAACAACTCATCAATCCTAGGCAATGGATATTCGTTCTTGATAGTCACTTTGTTCAATTGCCTGTAGTCAATGCACATCCGGAAACTGCCATCCTTCTTCTTTACAAACAATACAGGAGCTCCCCAAGGTGAGACACTTGGGTATATGAAACCTCTATCCAACAGATCCTGCAACTGTTTCTTCAATTCCAACAACTTTGCAGGTGCCATACGATACGGAGCTCTACTGATGGGTGCTGTACCTGGCATCAAATCAATCGAAAACTCTACCTCCCGAACCGGTGGCAACTCTGGCACATCCTCCGGAAAGACATCCGGGAATTCACTGACTACTGGAATCTCACTGAGCTGTCGCTGATCCTTCTTCTCTGAAATGAATGCAAGAAAACCCTCACATCCTCTGCGAAGCATCTTGTCTGCCTTACAAGCAGATATCACGCGCCTCGGGCACTTCGTCTGGCTGCCCTCAAATCAAAACCCGCTGCCCAGATCAAAGTAGATAGCCTTGCTGTAACAATTGATACAAGCATGATATCTCGTAAGCCAGTCCATACCAAGAATCACATCAAAATCCAATGTCGTGAGTAACACAAGGTCTACAGGGAGCTGATGACCAGCTATTCGCACATCACACTTAGGGTAGAAAACACTGCACTCCACCCGCTTACCAACCAGAGTGGATACTAACAACAAGTACGGGAGCGGTATGGGTCGCTGTTGAAGCTGCACAGCAAAATGGGGTGTTACGTATGAACGCGTAGGCCCGGAATCAAACAAGGCTAAAGCTTCAGCATCAAAAATTAAAATCTTACCTTCCACGACCGTAGCCTCCTCCGTGCCCTCATGTGTAGCAGCATAAGCTCGAGCTGTCTGGCGGTTCTGTTTCTGGGCTGGGCGAGCTGGCTGAGGCTTGCCCTGCGCCGTAGATCCTGTGAACTTCGTCTGTGGAGAGGAATGAAACCTCGGGCATTGGGCCCGTCTGTGATCCGTGGAGCCACAACCGAAGTAGGGCCCACTCTTCTTCCAACATCTCCCTGTCGGATGATCCTTCCCACAATGCCCACAAACCACCTGACCACTGCTCTAACTGCCCTGCTTGCCTTTGAACTTCTTTTGGAACTGACCTCTGCTACTAGAACCTGCTGCCCTTTTATACTCAGTTCGCTCCTCCTCAAATATGGCTTCTGCATCATAGGCTCTGTCAATCGCGTCATCCAAGGTAGCCGGCCACATACATGCAACCACGCGGCGCTTATGCTTCGGATTCAGGCCGTTGACGAAGCGAGTCACCTTCTTACATTCAGTGTTCACCATGTCCTCTGCGAAATGAGACAACTCTGTAAACTTGTGCACATACTCTGCAACCGATGTCTGTCTCTGCTGAAGATTGAAGAATTCCACTTCCTTAGCTCGCTGAACATGAAGAGGCATGAACTTCCGACAGTACTGTTGCTTGAAGGTCTCCCAAACCGTATCATTAAGCATAGTCTAGAATGAGCTCTTAACACTCCTCCACCACGTCTTGGCTGCACTCCTGAGCATAGAGGCTATGAGAACTACTTTCTGTCTGTTTGTGCATACTATAGTATCAAAAAGTTCCCCTGTCTGCTCCAACCACTGTTCAGCCTGCAACGTATCCTCAGTGCCGTGGAACTCAGTCGCCCCACGCTTACGGAACTTGTCAAAAAGAGCATTTGGATCCGTTTCCTTGGGCTGGAAGATCACTTGCTGTTCTACTCGAGGAGATGCTGACACAGCCACCTGACTCTGCCTGTCGACTATATATGCCATCTGGGCCTGCAAGGACTGCATAGACTGCATCATCATCATCATACGGTCCTCACTGCTCATGGGTGGGGGTAGCGATCCACTTTCACCATTGTGGCCCTGCTGATTTTCGTCTCTAGATCCTGATCTTGAAGCCATGGTGTGCTATCGTGCCAAAAAGAAAAGAAGCAAAATACAAATAGAAAACGTCCCAAGTTAGTCAAACCCCAAGAATCAACAAATTAGACTTGGAGTCAAATAGTTGATATCGTCATATCACCACGATCTTAGATGCCGACAAGCTTATGACTAGCATGCTCTGATACCATACAATACGTATGTCACAACCCGAGCCCAGTGATTGGGGGTTAGCGAAAAGCCAAACCAGTGACACACGTACTCCCGTGCACGTGCATCCAAACCCAGTTCAGATGCACACACACAAGGGATCTAACACGTGCGGACTAAGCGTACGCGGAAGCTGTACATATCATAGCAAGCAACAAAAGAAAATAGCGGAGGCCCAAAACAAATGCGGAATGGAAAAGAGGAAGATAGATACAATATTATAAAACCAGATACAAGTCTGAGTACACGACAAAATCATGATGTACAAAATAAACAAAATCTCCAAAAGACCAAAACAAGTAAATCTCGGATGATATGCAAGCACGCACTCGGCAGATGTGTTCAAGCCCACTCTGCCAACCCAGAGTGTGTCTCTAAGCTCTGCCCTGCAGCCTCCTCGACCGCCGGGGAGCTGGGTAGGGTATCTGTGCCTGCAACACCACAGACAACACAATGAATACAACGATCCAGCAAATATAAGTAACAGGGATAAAACACTCATAGTATCAAGCTGAATAATGACAAGGGATTAAATACAGAGTTCATATTAGTAGGCTAAGCAAATCGTGCATAGAAGTAAAGCATGATAAGTGAATCAAAGCATAGAAAATACTGAACTAGGTGGCTACTACGTTAACCATATTCTTTCACATAGATAGCAGAGCAGAGCAGATGAGAACACCATTGACCGGGCCAAGGTACAAGTGGGTCTCGGTTTCCTGGGTTCCGGGGTCGCAAGACAAAGCGACACTGCAGAGATACAGAGATACAGAGATACAGAGATACAGAGATCTAAGCCAGAGGTAACCCCGCCGGGCATCCTAGGGCTCAGGCTGAGTAGAGCCAGACTGATACCAATCAAATCAAATCCAAAAGAAGGGAGATTATCCGCTTTGGACTCACCGATGACAAAGACCGGATCTTATCCTCACGTTTTAATCTCTGGGCAGAGCCACCAGGGAATGCCCAATGAATTAGAGATATACAAAGCCAGAAGTATATAGAGCATAGCATAAACTAAGTCAAAGCACAGAGCATAGATCAAAGCACAGTACAGACAGAAGAATAACCAAATATACAGAACGAAAGCAAAATGATCTCGTAATGCATAAACATAGATTAGCAGAACGGAGGGCAAAACTGTAAGCAATATGCAATGCATCTCAGATTAATATGAAATCAAGGTTAATTACAAGCCAACCATAATCTAGTTGTTCACTGTCACTAACCGTGCATGTTGATGTAATTTTAAGTTATTCGATGCACCGTTGTCATCAAAGTGTTGCAATGAAATCCTCACGTGCACTGAAGTCCCTTAAACCAACACCCATGGGGAGGTGCTTAACAGTGAATCAACGCTCACATGAATAAGTCACAGCCTAACAGACTATTCATGCGTCTAAAGAATCCATTGGGCCGGTTTACATGTGTAGTTCCTTGTATATAAGCCCTACAAAGTCACTCCATTAGCCTAAGTTTAATTTCTGGAATTTCATGATCTCACGGCTTAGTCGTGGGTGACTTACGGCTTAGCCGTAGACAGCTTACGGCCTAACCGTAACATGCACTATGGCTTAACCGTGGTTTACTTTAAACACAGCTAATCCTATCATCTTCCACCTCTGATCTGATACATTTCACGGCTGATCTACGGTGGAGTCCACGGCTTAGTCACGGCTAGCTTACGGTTCAGCCGTAGAACAATATACGGTTCAGCCGTAGCCTAGCCGTAGAACAAAATTCAAAAATTTAAGTCTTTGGAATTTGAGCTGTATAAAGTTACGACTTAGACGTACCATACAGAACACGAAAATGAAGTGAGTACAGAAACTGAAATTTGGTACAAAAACTTAGCAAAACAAGCTCCATAGGTTCTAACACCACAGAATTAGGCTGTAAAACATCATATACATAGAAGAAGATGAAATCAAAGCAATCAAACACAATACCCATATGTGTTATACAATCCTGTACTTATACTTGCCTCAAAGCTCTGTCAACTCACCGAAGCCAAGCTCAAATCCAACTACAATCCAAGCAAAACAAATCCAAGCACAATCCATGAGCATGTAGAGAGAGAGAGAGAGAGAGAGAGAGAGAGAGAGAGAGAGATGGGAGATCCAATTGGAGAAACAGAATGAAGAACCCACTTACCTCAAACCATAGACAGAGAAGAGAGAAGAGAAGAACCCAATCGAACCAAATCCCACACAAACAAGGAAGAGAAGAGAAGTGAAGAGAAGAGGAGAAAGTGTACGTGGAGTCTCCCTGGAGATTGCATGCAACGTTGAAGCAAAGAAGTAGAAATGAAGACATATGTACAGGTGATGTATATATATAGTTTCTGAAGTTTAAAACAAGGTCCGTCAAGTTTAGGCTATTTTCAATTCAAGTCACACAAGGGTCCAACTTCTCCAATTGACTCCGAATGGATCTGAGACAGTTACGGAAATTGTCGAGCTCAAAGGAATACACGTGCTGACACTAAGATGATGCAAATATGATGCACTCACAGCAAAAGCAAAATTACGAAAAAAGGCTTAGAACTACCTATCCCAGGTCAAAGGCTACTCAACTACCTATCGATGACCCAAAACCAAGCCCAAAAGGAAAGAACAACACAAACACAAACTAATGAGTTACTAACCGACTCGAAGGGGATCGGAGTGTTACACCACGCTTAGACTTAAACATCACACCACATTAATAAGAATGTGGGTGCACCCCTAGCTAAGGGGGTGCCGGAACCGCGCTCGATCGTAATGGGTGCGGAGGCGTACCTTTTAGTGAGGTACGGGAGATCTGAAGTTAGGTCAGATTTAATCAATATCAAACAATACTGAGATTATCGGTGCAGGAGCAGTGCTTGGTTGAAGCACATGCGGATTCGTATCCTTCAACAAGGTGCGTGAAGACATCACCGAGTATCTCAAGGTAGCTCTGAGGATTTACAGAATCCAAGTAAAGGTGGAGATTGTTGGGTTTTGTCTTGTATTCCGGTCTAGCCCGATCGGTTACCTGGGTTAGCCAGAACCGGAGTTCAGGGTTAGGGGAATTTTAGACATTATGTATGGGTTTTCTTGGTGGCCAAGAAAACGGGATCTATATATTAATGTGATGTGTAACCCTAAACCCTAAGGAGGTGAAGTTGTGTTGAGAACAACAGAGAGAAAAGGAATAGAGTGCACTTTTCTCTATGAATGTAGGCAAGGTTGCCGAACCACGTAATTGCTTCTGTGTCATCTTCTTCGTGGTTGCTTGATTGGTTGCTTGAGATTGTGTGATTTGTGTGTGTCGTGGTTAATTCCAGATCCTGGGCTAATTTCCCTTCAGTGAGGGGACCTTATTGGTCACTCATGATCATCGTGGAGGTTTTCCTCACACAATCTTAATTATATATATGGCAGGCATCATGTGATTTATAGTAACCTTGTTGCCCGGCAGGAAGAAAGTGAGAAGTAATCACGAACCTATCAGTTCTTATTTGCCTAGTCCTTTAATTTGTTGTTTTTGGAGGATGAATCACCCAAAAGAAATAGCCTCAACTTGGAGGATCATTTGCACCAACCTAAGCAACATTACCAGACTAAATCCCAATGCCTACTTACTGTAATCATCCTGGAGGGAATCCATCCATCCATCTATCTATCTATGCACATGAGCAATAGGTGGTAGCTTAGTTGGCTAAGTAATATACGTCTCTCGAAGCGGAGATGTCCTGTGTTCAACACGCACCATACACTAGATTGAAGGGTTTGTATGTGCCCCTAGAAATTAGTTCTTGACTGTTTAGAATGAGAGTATTTGTTATCAAAAGAATAATAATAACATGGTGGAATGAAAAACTGAGCAGTGTCACTTATGTATTAACTATGTCGAATGATATATTTTTTTTCACTTCGAAAAAATGAAAAAGATGCTTAAAATCAGTAATTATAATTATATAGGAAAAATCCTTAGACGAGTACCATCTCATGCATCTTTTTGTGAACAACCTCTTTTTGTTGGCACGTGAGACCTCCTACGATCAATTGGACCTCCTCTCATAATCACTCACCACAACCCCCTCCTTTGTGGAATTGGCACAAACCCAAACTTGATAGTCATCCAATTATTACTCATTATATCAAACAAAATGGTGCCTTCTAAATTGTTTAAAGACATAGATCAAAGGGTTTGAATATTGATGTGGTGGATAATTTATAGAGGATTTTATGGAAAAAAAATCCTCTAAAATACACTCCATACCAAAAAATACTCCAAGGACATAATTCCATCATACTGATCCTAGCTAGGGTTCCTTTTTGCTTTATTTTTTTCAATTTTAAGTTGGGTGGGGACATCCCTGCTCACCACGTACACAAGTAGGGATAGCCCCACTCATTTTTCTTCATCTTCCTTCCTCTCCCATCTCCATCATCACTGCCACCCTCTCTTCCATTATCGCCTATACCATCAACCACAAAAACCCTCACCATCACTCTATTCTTCCCTTGTTTCCTCTCCATTTTTTTTTCATTTTTTTTCATTTTTTCCCCCTTTTATCCTCTCCACTGCCCGTCACCATTTTCACACCCACCTTTCAACTACAAAACTCCTCACCATCCACTTACACACCAATCACCTTCACCGCCTGTAACTCACCACCATTACAACCCACCATCACAAAACCTTTATCAGCCCACATGACCAACCATCACTACCCACCTGCATTCACACCTGCATCGCACTTATGTTAGGATTTTTGTATTGGTTAATTCATGCATTGGACAAAAACTTGAGTGAATTTATATGTATTTCATATTCTCATGTATGGACTGTTGCTTGCGTCTCAAAGAGGTGCTAAATTGAAGAAATCAAGAAATACTGCGTGCGCCTAGACATAGAAAATTGCCCGCAAGCCGATGAAGACTGCGCTTAAGCCTAACATACGGATCACAAACAACTGGATGTAAGTAGCATGTGCTCGAGCGGGCAAGTGGTAGAAGCCTAGCGGACTGCATGGATTTCTTTCTTATTTGTGCAAGACTTTCCTGTTTTTTTTTTTTTTGGATTTGGTTTCCAACCCTAAGGCACAAATTTTGGGCTATAAAAGGGTGTTCATCTCAACCTTAAAGATACACAATATCTTCTCCATATTCTGAGTCAAGAGATAACATTAGAGATGCTTATCAAGAGCTTCTATGAGAGATTGGGTTAAATGCTTCAAGTTCTAGAGTTAATGCTTCTTCTTCTTTGTAGGAGATTTTTTGCTTCTACTTCCTTATAGAGGATTGTTTCTTTAGTATAGAGATTCATTTGTTGTAGAGATCAAGGCACTAATAGCAGGGCACTTAGGGATTGCATGATGTGAAAATCTATCAAGAACAATTACAATGCCTGTGTCAAGAGACTAACTATATGGTTGTGAGTAATCTTGTATTACGGAAGTTAGTAATTGATTTTGTCCACTTTGAAATCTTGGTTTCTTCTTGTTTGAGTTTCCACGTTAAATTGTATGTTGTCTTATTTTTGTGATTGATTGTTTTTATTTTTCCACTGTGTAGAAGTAGTAGTTGAATCACAATCTATAATAAATCCTGGATATTCTAAACTTTCATTTTATCCATCCTCATCCACATCGCAACCACCACTTCACCAGTTGCCCTTCCTCCATCACCTTTCGTCAGCACAAAAGCAGCCTTCACCACTATCATCATTGCTAGCAGCCCAACACCACCCAATGTCGCAAGCACAACTACTTGCACCATGTTCATTGACTGCCACCCTTGCAACGATTTCACCACCTTTGACCACACAACTTTAGCCATCATTTCAACACCTTCCTCCATCAACTTATTCTCATACCAAATAAGAAGACGAGCAAGGATATCCCCTCTCCCTCCTCATGTTCATGGGTTATCGGTGATATCCTCGTCCAACTCATATTCATAAACTTAAAGAAAAAAGGACCCTTGGGGCCACTATGGTGGAATCATATTTTTAGGATCCTTTTTGGTATAAGAGACTCTAAGAGGATTTTTTAAGTAAAATCCTCCAATTTATATACTTAAAAGTCATATTTAGATCTTTCGATCCCCACCACTCCAATAATTGGCATTGCTCAAGTGAGGTCCACAAAGGGAGGCGTTGGGAGAGGGTGTCCCATTTAAGTATAAATAACATGAATTTAATCAATATACTTAAAACTATAAGTATACTATTGTTTTGTTGAGACAATGGCAAATATAGGTCAACCCCAAAGGGAGTACTTTTGAACTAGTTAATTAAAGATCTGTAATTTCTTTTAACAAGAAGATTAATTTGAAATAAGACTAAGGAAAGTAAAAAATTTAATGCAATTGAAAGTAGTGAAAAATCAATGGAGAAACCATATCAGAGCATTTAGAATCTACTAAGTAGGATAATTAATCCAATCATGCAATTATTCCATTCTTTATCTCAAAATAACTCAGATTAGAAATAAATCAATGTTTCTACTATGAAAGATTTGTCTTTCGCAAAAAATAATTTTTAATAAAAAGAATAAAATCATCACCTAAGACCTCATTCACCTCATAAAGAAATGAAAAATCATAAGCATGTCTTAACAAATTAAGCATAAACCATCAAAGGATCTGATCCCTAAGCATAATCTCATCATCATCATCATCAAAGCCTTATCTCAACCATATTGGGGTCGGCTACATGAATTCTGTTTCTCCATTTCGTTCTATTTTGAGTTAAATCTTTCGATGAGTGAAACTTCTTCAAATCTGAATTAATGGCTTTCATCCATGTTTTTTTCGGCCTGCCCTTACCTCTTGATGAGCCTTCCACCTGTATAGCCAAACTTTTTCTCACTGGTGCCATTACTGTGTAATAACCCGCCCCGCACCATCGAGGTATTGTCCGCTTTGGACTTCCCAGGAGGTCACCCATCCTGAAATTGCTCTGACTCGAGCACGTTAACTTTATAGTTTTTATGGAAGTCCTGACTCGAGCACGTTAACTTTATAGTTTTTATGGAAGTCCTCACGATTTTGTCCCCAAAAGGCGCCTCGACAGTTTAGGACGGATTCTTACTTATATTCTTTACATTCAAGCACTCTTGGGACTGGGTCATTACAGGCCCACCAGCTTCCGCCGGATATGTCCCCATATCTACACATATCGGACTGAAGACGGCCTCATAAGCGATGTGGGACTTTGCTCCCGCCCCTAGCCAGGACGCGGACTCAAGAGGTCACCCAAGGGGCATCAAACCCCGCCACTACTCAGAGGAAGCTGTCCCCCTCTCTGATACCATCTGTAACAACCCGCCCCACTCCATCGAGGTATTGTCCGCTTTGGACTTCCCAGGAGGTCACCCATCCTGAAATTGCTCTGACTCGAGCACGCTTAACTTTATAGTTTTTATGGAAATCCTTACGGTTTTGTCCCTAAAAGGCGCCTCGACAGTTTAGGACGGATTCTTACTTATATTCTTTACATTCAAGCACTCTTGGGACTGGATTGTTACATACTGGCCTACGCTCAACATGCCTAAACCATCTTAAACGGGTTTCTTTAATCTTATCCCCTATTGGTGCTACCCCTAAATGTTTTCGAAAACGCTCATTTCTAATTTTATCTTTTATAGTTTTACCACACATCCACTTAAGCATTCTCATTTCCGCTACATCCATCTTATGAATATGCATTTTCTTAATTGGCCAACATTCTGCTCCATATATTATAGCTGATCTAACTACTGTCCTGTAAAATTTGCCCTTTAATTTCGTTGGCATTCGTCTGTCATAAAGTACTCTCGAAGTTAGTCTCCACTTTAGCCATCCAGCTTTTATCCTATGCTCTACATCTTCGTCAATCTCCCCATCCTTACTAATTATCGAGCTTAGGTACCGAAAAGAATCTTTACGTGGTATCTCATGGGTTTTAATTTTGACAGTAGTTTCAATACTTTGTATATGTCCACTGAAGTTGCAATCCATATATTCTGTTTTTGTACGACTTATTTTAAAACCTCTAGATTCTAATGCCCCCGCCATCTTTCAAGTTTTGCATTTACACCCTCTCTTGATTCATCCACCAATACTATATCATCTGTAAACAACATACACCATAGTACTTCTTCTTGAATATGCACAATTAACTCATCCATAATTAATGTAAAGAGATAAGGGCTTAAGGTTGATTCCTGATGTAAACCTATAGTCACTGGGAATCCACCTGTTTCTCTATATGTGGTTCTTACATTTGTTATTGCTTGTTTGTACATATCTTTAAGAATTTCAATGTAACCTCTGGGGAAATTCCTTTTCTTTAAAATCCACCAAATTAAATTCCTCGGTATCATATCATAGGCTTTTTCCAAATCAATAAAAACCCTATGTAGATTTTTCCTCTTTGCTCGGTATTTTTCCATTAATTGCCTAAGTGAAAAGATAGCTTCTATAGTTGATCTCCCTAGCATAAAACCAACTTGATTTTCAAAAATCTTGTTCTTCTTTCTCAGTCTTTGCTCCATTATTCTCTCCCATAACTTCATAGTATGACTCAGAAGTTTAATCCCTCGATAGTTGGTACAATTTTGTATATCTCCTTTATTCTTATATATAGGTACTACAATGCTTCTTCTCCATTCATCTGGCATTTTCTTTGTCACAAGTATCTTATTGAATAGTCTACATAACCAACTTACTCCAACCTCTCTTAAGCATTTTCATACATCTATCGGAATACCATCTGGGCCTATTGCCTTTCCTGTCTTCATTTGCTTCAATGCTTCTTTCACTTCCACCCCTCTAATTCTAAGGAGAAAAGTATGCTCTTGTGATGAAGTATTCTCTTTAACTATTGTATCGCTGAAATGTTCTTCATTTAGAAGCTTGCTAAAATATTCCTTCCACCTTTCTTTAATATTGTTTTCATTCACTAAAATATTTTCCTCATTGTTCTTGATACATTTGACATGATCTAAGTTCCTACTTTTCTTTTCTCTTATTTTTGCGAGCTTAAAAATATCCTTTTCTCCTTCTCTTGTTCCTAACTTATTATAGAGGTCATCGTATGCTTTGAACTTTACACTGCTTACTACTTTCTTAGCTTCTTTTTTTGCCTTCTTATACAGCTCAAAATTTTCCATACTCTTAGTTCCCTACCAAACTTTGTAGCAATGGCTTTTCTGTCGAATAACTTCTTGAACCTCCATACTCCACCACCACGTTTCTTTATTAATATGTCTCTTCCCTTTTGATTCTTCAAGTACCGCCTTTGCAATATTCCTAATGTAATTAGCCATTTGATTCCACATTATTGTAGTTTCTCCTTCAAGATTCCATTCTCCTTTCTCAATCATTTTGTCTCTAAATATATTTGCTCTTTCCCCCTTTAAATCTCTCCACCTTGTTTTAGGATCCATTTTGTTTACTACCACTCTCTTTTTACTTCTAATGCAAATATCTTAGACTTTGAGCCTATGTTGCATAGTCAAACTCTCTCCTTGGATAATCTTGCAATCTTTACAAGTCAGTTGGTCTTGTTTTTTAACTAGAAAAAAGTCTATCTGACTCCTATTACTCCCACTTTTATATGTAATTAAATGCTCATCTCTTTTTTTAAAATAAGTATTTGCTACTACAAGATCAAATGCCACTGCAAAGTCCAATATAGTGTTTCCAAATTTATTCTTTTCTCCAAATCCATGCCCTCCATGTACTCTCTCATATCCTCTATTATCTCTTCCTATATGCCCATTTAAATTCCCTCTAAGGAAAATCTTATCACTATTTGGAATTTTTCACATTAAATCATCTATCTCCTCCAAAAATTGTCTTTTCACACTTTCCTCTAGTCCTACTTGGGGATCATATGCACTGATGATATGGATTATGTCTTCCTCTTGCACTATTTTAATTGCTATAATTCTATCACCAAACCTCTTTACCCCCACAATTTTCTCTTTCAAATCCTTATCTACAACTATACCCACTCCATTTCTTGTATTACTTTTTCCTGCATAGAAAAGTTTATACCCATCCGTGAGCTCCTTAGCTTTATTCCCTTTCCACCTGGTCTCCTGTATACAAGCCACACTAATTCTTTTTCTTTTCATTATCTCAACCAACTCCATGCTCTTGCTTGTCAAGGTTCTTATATTTCAAGTAGTAAGTCTAATTTTCCTATTTCTTATCTTCTTATCATGGACTAACTTCTCTAACCGCACTAGCCCAAAGTCATGCGGTAGCTCTTGCACACTTTTCACTGCAGTCGGGTGATGCTGTAATGCATCGCTTAAAGCGGGGAACGCCCTAACCTTATCGTGAAATACCATGTTCTCTATTTGGATTGTGACAAAGTTTTACGCTGGCTGTCACCTACCTAATGTAACAATCAAAACAAAAAATCATCAAATTATTTTCATTAGAAATCAAAACAAAGGTTAGTTAAAGTATGAAGACAGATCTATTATTCTAATAGAGCTTTCATTTAAAAGAGACAAAAAAGAACAAAATAATCACATGAATTAAAATAAGAATTTACTTAACTTTATCTATGTGGTCTAATCCAAAGGGCTAGCCAGATATTGCAAAGATCTTCATCATAAATTTTATTAAGAACAGTCTTGTACAATATTCACTCTCTATAAGAATCTCTTTCCCAAAATTCTAGTTCTTGGAATAAGGCTCTAAAAATACCTTAAAAGTAAAAATAAAAAATTAATGGGAGGAAGAGAGGTGGAGGAGAGACGAGAGAGAGTAGCTAGAGGAGAGGGGGGAATGAGTAGTCTTTGATGTCCATGGCTTGGATTTATAAGGTTTGGAGCCCTTTTGTTTCCTTATTTTTTTTCCCTCTTTTGTAGCTTGTAAAGTTTTCTTTTGGAAATATCTCTTGGTTTGATCTCCAAGTTAGCAAAAATTTAGTAACTTTGGAGAGATTCTTTCTTGTTTTTCCTTTGGAAACCAATTTGTTAGTAACTTTGGAGAGATTTTTTCTCGTTTTCTTTTAGAAACCAATTTCTACACAAACTTTACATATTTAGACGATTCTCTTCTTATGTGCAAGTAAATTTTCTAAATAAGCTTTTATTATCTTGATGGTTTTTTCAAATCTACTTATATTATCCTTAAAAAAATAATGCTAGGATGGTGGACTTTACTTAGATTTTTAATGTACTTCACTTGAAGAGAGATGAACTCTACCCAAAGGTGTGTAACATGAAAAAAGTTTTCAATCTTTTCGCAATCTAGTCTAAAAATACATAGTCAATTTTTCAAGGCCACAACTTTGTTGTTTTAGCATTGATTGATACAATCTTAGATCCTACAAATATATACTCGAAAAGAGCTTTTTAACGGTAGGTAGATTGTCTAATTGTGACGCTCAGTTTGAAAGTTATGACCGTTTTAATTTATGCTATTCAAAGAAAAATGGGATTAACTTTCTATTTTTGAATTCCTCTTTTTTGACTTTTTTTTAAAATTTCTCTCCACCTTGGCTTTCTTTTTTGGGTTCAAATTTGACTTCTTTCAACAACTTGAGAGTGAGACCCCCCTTTAACCATTTAAGCATGTGTGCACGTGTGTGGGTCCTCATGAAACCAATCTTCCAAATTTTTTATATGGTATGCCCACATGATCTGCTTATATCTTTCTGCACATTCTAAATAAAAACCATAAAATACTAAAGAGCCTACATTGGAGCGCGACCTCCCTGAATAGAGTTTTATTCCAAGTGAGACTTTTTGGAGAAAATTGTAAATTTCTAAATTAATGATGAAAGTGTGTGAAAAGTATGAAAATTCAAGTTCTTAGGTGGAAATTCATGAAATGATGAAATTCGATTAGTAGCGATGCAATTCACCTAATAAAACCCTTAATCAATCCTAAAATGATGCATAAATATGCAAATTCATGAACTTAACAATAAGTGTGCACACGCATAGTAATTACTCATAGACATGTGCATCATCAAGCTTATGTGTAGACAACATGGATGGGAGAAAAAGGGATGATAAAATCATCATTTTACAATGATAGCTTGGACAAATTAAAAAAAAAAACCACCTTGAAATGACCAAATTCCTTGACATTTGCCTCTAAAATTTTAATATTTATAAAAGGTACTAATTTTTTTAAAAAAACTTCATTACATGGTAAGTAACATTGGGGTAAGTGTTAAATAAGGGGATTTTCAAAAAAAAAAAAGGCCTTAACCTATATTAAATGAATTTATTAACAAATACATAAAAACTTCCAATTGAAGTTCGTACATTTTTTTTGACTTTTTGTTATCTAATGATATTATTATCATTAGACTAATTGTATAAGTATGTCCTTACCGATATCGTTAGGTTAATGTTTAAAACCGTCTTATTTTCTCTGCTCTATGTGTTGGTTAGTCGTCATTCCATTTGCCCACAAAAGAAGATAAGCTATTGTTCCCATTTGTCTTGAGCCATTGGTTTTCTTCCGCTAGTCTTTTTGTTATTTTCCTTTACAAATCTATTGGTCAAAGTCGTTCTTCGTTGCCACCCTTCTACGAAAGCCATAACTGAAAAAAATGATAATGAGGTGAGTTCTTGCAACTTTTCTATAAATGTGGTTGTTGTTTTGAGGTTAAATTGTAAGTGTATTTACTATCTTGGATTTCTATAGAATGGGCTTTCTAATTTTTGTTTTCACTTTTTTTTTGTCAATATATCTTTTATGTGTAATATGTCATTTGTTAGAATGACTCATCCTTTTTTTTTCTTCTCTCTCTTTCTTGTATGACTATATAACAAATGATCTATATGTGTGTAAGCTTTCCTGTTCCTTGAGAATATAAGAAAGATGCTTCTATTATGTTATTTTATAACTATATGTTATAGTCTTGAAGGAAGATAAGAAAACTATGCGTGATTTCTAATTGTTTAATCCTTTCTTTTAATTTGTATTGCTTTCTTGCATGAAGGAGGAATTTGTTTGATTTTTATTTGTTTGGCCTATTTTTGAAACAAAGTGATTGATTCATTTGTGAAAGAGGAGAAAACGTGAAGAACCAGGTGGGATATAGTGTATCCACATCTTAGGTGCCTAGTGATTGTTACAAAAAATTCATCTTCAATTGAGATTTTTACAGAAAAAGTTATCTTAAATATGGATTAAACATATTGATTATGAAAAGTACATATACCACGAATTAGGGTGCCATACATTTCTTTTTTAAACAAATGTATTCTAAAATGATATCGTTAACTAGGTAATGATTGTTAAATAAGGTTAAGGGCCGATCCATATGAAAAGTAGTAAATAATATAGAGGATACCCAAAAGCTATTGAATGAAAAATAAAAAAGTGGGCAGTAACCGAATGAGCTACTTACGCTCTTGTTATGCTACTTTGTTTTCACTAGTACTCCACTCATCTAACACATATTTGTAAGATCGAGGGTGACCTTTTCTAAATTCCAACACCTATTTTGTCATTGATTTGGAGCCCTTTAAGTGCATACTAAGCAAAATTAAATCTTAATTTTTTATAATAATTTTAGATCCTTTCAAAAATCTTGCGTCTTCCATGCAATCGACAGCTGGTGGGCATAAATGGTCTTCAAAAAGTATAAGGTCTAAATCCAAACTAATCTCAATTTATAATAATTAATCTTGAATTGACTCAAATGATATATATTTAGACTAAATGAGCTCAAATGCCCTTGGGTTTGGGTCATAGATAGGTAGTTGGATCATGTTCAAACCGTGCTTGGGTAGCCAAGGACCTTCTTATGTAATTTAAAGTTACATGGTTTTGCATTATTAAGGCATCATATGATTGCATCATGTGTATGTTATCTTGTGGGTTAACTTCTATATTTGGCCTAACTCAATTCGGACCCATCTTGGCCCAATTGAAGACTAACTGTCCTCAATTGTAATTTCCATAAGCAAGATGGAATTGCTTGTAAAAATCAAGAAAATCTGGGTTTAGAACCCATTTCACTACTCCTTCTCTCTTTCCTCTTATTCTTGTTGCTGGAACTCTACCTTCTCCCATTCTTCGCCTTCACTACTAGCTGGAATTTGGAGTTGGAGCTGTGCATATTGGAGCCAAAGCTCCCATTGTCTTCCTCATCCTCTTTTTGCTCACCTTCCACCCTTGGAGCTCACAATTCTATCTCTTTCTTCTTCTTCTTCTTCTTCTCTACAGCTCCCTAAGGTAAGTGCTTCAACATCCCTGCTCTTCTTTGAGTTCAATAGAGTCAAGGAGACTCAATTTGATGACATGCATGCACCTCCTACTAATTACACCCATTTTTCATTTTTGCATGTGGTTAGATCCTTTTTTATTGAGGCTTTCTCCACCATCAAACCAAGGAGAAGCTTGATTTGGTCTAAGCACTGAAGTTAGAGGCAAGTATAAGTGCATATTTGCTACATGCATCATATATTATGTTGATTCTTGATGAGTTCTCCATTAATGCCCAATTTACAACTCTTTTACCATTTATTTTGTAATTGTGAATAATTTGTGTTATTGAGTGGAATTAAGAATGTATGGTGGTTTTATTAATGTTAATGAAGTATAGAATGGATCTCAAATGAGTGGGGGAATAGAGGTCTCATGCAGGAAACGAAATGAAGAAGAAGAGTGATGTAGCAGAAATTCTACACTCTAATTCCAGAAGACACGCTCGAGCGAGCGTGAGCATACACATGAGCGCCCATGTAATCTTTTGACGAAAAATGCGTAAGTAGTCTCTGTTCGGAGACAAAGATAAAACGCGCTCTAGCGGGTTTGGATGCGCACAATCGCATGCACAGCGACTTGATGAAAACATTCGTCAGTTGAAACTTTCTGAAACCGAGCGCGCATGAGGGCGCATGGGGTTGCACTCGAGCCGGCCTAGTAAATTTTGAAGATATATTAAAGGTCACTTCTAACCCTTACATAAGACCTTAGAAAGAAGAATTAAAGCCAATCTTACTATTAGGATTTTAAGTGCATTCAAAGACCATGTAGGACCGTAGAAGTGGTACTTTTACCTCAATTAAATAGTCCAATGGTATTCAAACAATAAGGAGGAAGGGTGTAGACCTATCACTTATCCCTTTTGATTTTTCGGATTATTTCCTGACATTACATCATGGGTGTTGGCATAAAAAGTCGTTTCCATTGCCAACACAATGTAACACTAAGATCTTGGTAATGCATTGACATCGGACATTTTATGAATACACCGACTTGAATGACTAAGGAACTACGGATTATTTATCATTGGGTTAGCTAATAAATATCCTTGTTAACCACTCAATTCAGATGCATTCATATTGTTTAAGTATACTTTGCCCTCAATATGATTTAATTATGTACCCATTCTTCCAGTGAACCTTGAGGTAAGATTAGAGACGGAGCTTCTACCGAGCATGAGCCCATGAGCCAAGATAGGGGAACTAGAGTTGAAAAGGACATGAGCTCCAATAGCTCATTTAAGTACGCATTGTTTGAATGACAGTTGCTTTATTTCAATTCTAATTCTTATGACTAAATACGAACTCAAGATCGGTATATGTCTTTGTATAAGAATAAGTCGATCGCTAAATATGGTAAGTAAGAAAGCACAAATTCTAATCAGTTTTGATACATTGAGTCGGCACCACTTAGCTTGTACCCATGGGAAGTTCGATGGGACCGAATGTGGGTGTTATATACACTTCCTACTGCAGTAGTTGTACGAAGAGTTGGTCGGTGATCTTAAGGTAGCTAGATGGCCTTACCCTGACCATTAGTGATTTCCCACAGTATGATATGCTTTTCTTAGAGATAACATAGCCATGTGGATGTCAACTAATATGTCATTGTATTTCCATTTATGATTCGTTATTCGTACTTATTCACATGCACAATATGCCTAGCTTTTAATTATTGTTTTCTTTTAATCAATATAGTTTCTAATTCAATTGATACATCATAATAGTCTTATGCACTTTTATAATTGCTTAACCGTCGTATTAACAGTGCTACCCTTAACGTTATAATTACAGAATCCAATGCCGTTACGGCAATCGATGCACCGCGGGAAGGAACTATAGCGGTACCTCGGGGTATAGTTGAGTGGAATGAGGGTGATGTCTTCTACTAGTCATCCTCTGAAGAGCGTCATGGGAGTTTGTTTTGGAACTTGTTTAGGACCTAGCCATTTCTGGGCTTGTGGTTATATTATGTTATTTTAAACTACTGTT
Source organism: Sextonia rubra (assembly GCA_037013555.1). Taxonomy (NCBI): domain Eukaryota; kingdom Viridiplantae; phylum Streptophyta; class Magnoliopsida; order Laurales; family Lauraceae; genus Sextonia; species Sextonia rubra. The sequence goes on from JASUAD010000001.1 coordinate 47,896,891, forward strand.
TGAAAGACTTGTCACTCATGGCAAGAGATATGTTTAAGTATTTTAATTTATGTGCATGTGGATGGTTTAATTAATAGACTTTGGATTATATTATGGCAATGAGTGTGATTTTATTATTACTTATGATTAATTACAGGTGTACTTCGCAGGCTTTTGCTTTAATATTGTATCATAAATACGTGTTTATGGATCTTCCTCACACATACCTGTAGAATCTTCCTTGTAGCAGTTCGTACGTGTCTTGACATGGCACGGATTACTACGGGATTATGTATGCCACGCCTCGAGATCCGCTCTAATCCCCAATTCTCGGGTTTAGGGCATAACAAAAAGTGTCAGGAAACAGTAATGCTCAGGATATCTTTTTCATGCATAGTAATAAAAAGACATACAATTGTAGTACAATTCATATAGCTATATATCCTTGGAATAATTCCCGTATGGATACTATTATACCCAACATTTGCCCAAAAACTATCAACAAAAATAAAATTATCACATAGCTATTTGTGCAGAAAAAGATGTCTTGTAAATGATGATTTTACTCCTTTAGGATATCGAACGATGCGATATCCCACAAAACTACAGATTTAGGATATTGTAAGTCCCCTTTCCCCTAAATCAAAGGGCATTTTCACCATAAAACTCTGGTTTATCATTGTAGTTTTTACTTTTTTTGAATTCCTTAGTTGGGGCTCTTCTTATACAAGTTTCTATCATCTAGGGATCATTTTTTTAATTTATCATAAGAGGTATATGGCCTCGATTTCATTTATCTTCCTCGTTTATTGGAAGAAGAAGTAGACCATTTTATCTCTCTTTGGTAGAAAGGAAGAGTTGGAAAAAATTTGAGTTTCACTCGATATGTTACAACAATAGGATATCACACTGTCCCATTTATCCTACAGTTGTAGGATATCGCAAGCTCAAAGGGTGAAATTATCATTTGTAGGGTGTCCTTTTTTGTACAAATAACTATGCCATAATTATCTTTTTGTGGACAGTTTTTGAGAAAATATGAAATTTAAGGGCTTCCATACGGTAATTATCCCTATATCTTTTCATAGATCTTGCATCTTCCATGCAATAAATGGTTGGTGGGTATAGATGGTTTTCAAAAAGTGTTAGGCAACTGTAATGCTTAGGATATCTTTTCCATGCATAGTAATAAAAATACATACAATTGTAGTACAATTCATAGAGCTACCTATATTTATGATTTATAGCTAGATAATAAAAAGACATCTAGAGGCAAGAGTATATTTGTTAATATTGTTTCGGGCATCATTTCGATCTGGCCTCCAAAATGAAAGGTTTAGACTAATTCAGAATTTCCGTTAAACTTTTTGGAATTACATTATTTATATGATTTTGGCTGAAACAACTATAGGTAAGAGACGTCAGTTCTTACCTAGTTACTTAGGGTTCTAACGATGGGTATGCCAACTCTTTCCTCACTTACAGTCTCTCTTTTGACTTTTGTGTGTTTTCTTTCCACATGTGTGGTTTTCTTTTCCACGTGAGTGGACTTCATTTCCATGTATATGAGCTCTGTTGGTCCTAGCCATTTGACTGGTTAAGATAAATTAAAAGTAAATAAAAATATAAAAAATATGACAGCTTCTAGCTCATAAATGGCTGAAAATTGCCATCCTCCTTTAGCAATCATTTCCAATTCAAGGGACCCTCCAAATTAACTTGCTGGAACAACTCAATAGGTGTGACAGCGTGACCACTAAGCCGAACCTCAATTTATGCTACATACGTTTTTTTATGACAATTGGCCATGCATGACTGTTTCTCTCGTTATTTTGTCAGATATTAGACTATAATAACAATTTAACCCCCCTTCTGAACTCATGTGGATGAACCTAGTTCTCATTTGGGATGTCCCAAGTTGGAACCTAAGCTCCCATATATGTGAGTTTTTATTACCTTATTTATGGGCGTTGTATTTTTTGGGAAAGCAATGTCTCTATATACAAATCAGTAGAGATAAAGACAATACAAAAATGATGCACAAGTAATAAATGTAAATAGGAGAGCAATAGCACACTCCAATTTTTACGTGGAAAACCCTTCAATGTGAAGGTAAAAACTAAAGGACTAAATCCAAAACTTCCACTATATAAAATGGATTACAAATGTCCCCTCTAAACAGAAATAGAAGACTGCAATCATCACCAATATTGCAATGGTGGATGACAACAAGAAAAGGGGCAAAGATGATATCTCAAGTAGAATTTCTCCAAACCAATGCCCTAACCTGTTGCTCCTTGGTGTTGAGTAGATTAACATCACTGTTCTTAAACCAGTGAGCTCCCTTTCTTTCAATGTAACTTGAGAGAGAGATAAGAAAATCTTAAATTTTCATGTTTCTCATAGTTGCAAACACTATCGGGGTGTTCCCTATTTATAGAGATTTTGGGCCCCAAAAATTGACTATAACAGCCTATAATAGTGGACTTTAAACTTACCTCATTAAGGAGTAGCCCACAATACAAACTTACCTAGCTCCAACACTTAGCCCATAATGCATTTATGGCTCCACCCTTTGCTGCCAAGGCATCGATTTCATAGCCGTATTTGTTGACTTTAGACCATCCCCATTTATGAGGAGGAAATCTCAATGAATCTCCCCAATCCGACTCATGAGGAGGGCTCTTCCATACTTAAACTGGCTTTACCTCATCAAAATTCATGCTTTACCTTGAGTAAGGGCTTGGTCATCATATCTGCAACATTCTTGTCGGTATGGATCTTCTCAAGTCTTAGTAGCTTCCTTTCGAGAATATCTCGAATTCAATGATATCTTCCATCAATGTGTTTAGACTTGGAATGTAGACTTGGATTTTAAGGCAGACTCTCGTTTTTTGTTCAGAATTGATAAAATAGAAGAAGTAGAAAATGAATAACATAAGCATCGCAGAATCCAAGTCCATATATAGACGGATAAAAAGAAGGGCTATTAGCCTAATGAAAACCATAAAACAAAGGTTGAACCAAAAAAGAAATGAGATCCACAATGATGACTATGGACCTTGATGCCCAAAATGTGGAAGAATAGCAGCTAATAAGGAGTCAATGGACGTGGGGTGGTCATTCATATTCTTGAACCCATCATTTACTTTCGTCTCAAGTCAGCCAAAAGTGGAAAAATAGAAGACTGCCCCTGAACATCTTGTTGCTGCTCATCATGGTCACCATCACCAAGAGCTCTACCAACATCTCTAGCCAGTAGGTGTGCAGTAGACTGCTCTATTGTCCTCTTGTTAATTGGGTCTTGCATTTTCGTCATAGTGTCCTCAGAGCGATGGGCTATCTTCCAAGATTTAAAAAACTGGGTGATCAGGACACCAAAGTGGGGAGAAGAATTCCTCTGAGCGTTGATCGCCTTCCACATACTGTTGACGATCACACGCGGGACATTTATAACTTTGTCCATTCCCAAAGCATAGACAACATAACCATGATGATGGTTACAGTCAGAAGTGTGGCCACGGTGTTCCAAGTTAGAACTCATGAAAAGATTCAGAAACCTATAATCCTCAATCATCTGACCATGAAGAAGTGTACCACCTGGCCATGCACCATCAGTACCACATAGAACGGAGGCTATCTCAACAACGTTAGTGCTAGCGGGGAACTCATCCTCAGAAGGAAACGGATAGTCATATTACTTAAGATTGGGAATGTTCAAAAAATCGCCTAAAATGTTATGTGAAATAAAAAATTCTTTGCCCCGCACATATGTTTTGAAAAAACTACCACTGTAGTCAAATGCATTGCAGTAGAATTCTTGTACCCAATCACAATTGATCTCCTCTTTTCTATAGAAATAGAGTGACTGCCATGGCATCCTTCCCAACGTCTGTTGAAAAATGGATATAAAGTAAAAGCATCATCAATGAAACGCTCAGAGCTCACCGATCGTTTACAAAAAATGTTTTCAAATTGTTGGGCATTCTTTAGAGGAGGTAAAATGGTTACACATGGGTCCGTCCCTTCCTTCTCCAATGAAAATTTCAAAATCGAGTATTGCTGTAATTGGTTTTTTGGTACCCTTGCTATAGGGTGATCAATCACCCAATCACGTCTCACTTGTGGCCCACCCTCATATTTCTCTTTCCATTTGTTTATGCAAGTAACCAAACTAGGCTCCTCTAGAAAGTTGCAAAACCGAATCGGCACCTCTTTTCTCTTTATCTTCTAATGCTATCACACATAAAAGATAAAAAAAGAGTTATTCTCTTTGATGCAGATTGAAACGAATACATGCAGAAACAATGATACCAATTGTTGTGTACATACGGAAGCCCTAATATCAATTGTTGTCGCTCTAATGCCACTGGTTGGATCGGATCTAGGGCGAAACACATCATCATGCATCACACATATAGAGAAGAAAATAACCATAAAACTATGGCATATAGATTTTATGTGGTTCACCATAAAAGTAACCTTCGCAGGCTATGAGCATCTATTCGATTTCACTATGAAGAAATTAGGCAATTCATTATGAGGACTTTAGCTCCTCCAACACCTAGCCTTCTTACTTTTCATAGGTCTTAATCTTACTCTCACAGCCTTTGCCAAATATGGTGGGTAAAACTCGGAATACTAAGGGGAAGAGAGCTCTCACCTCTTTCACTCTTACATGGTCATACGTGGTTAATTACCAAGAGAAAAAGAGCTCTCACGTCTCCTACATAAAATTTAGGGTTATAGATTACATTTATATATAATCTTTGATTTATTAGCCTCTAAGAAGCCCTAGTATAATGACCAAAATGCCCATGACTCTAAAAATGTTCATCATTGGCTAGACCAATGAACCAATCCGACTAAATCGAAATACAAGACATAAACCTAATATGATCCAATCATCATTCGAGATATATTCTTTATAACTATCATCATCCAATTGGTCATCCCATGAAATTATAGATGTAACGTCTTCATCCTCAAAATCCTTCCATGAAATTATGGATGTAACGTCTTCATCCTCATAATCCCTGAGGAAATATGGCCCATTATTCTACTTTTAATCTTATTAGTAGAGATTCAAAACTCATTTGCCTAATTTTTTTTAATGGATAAGAAGTTAGCAAGGTACTTTTTATCCTTGTCCATAACCTTCATATGAAGGATTGCTGATAAAAATTTACATCTCTTATGTCAAGCCCTCTTACTAAAATAAATGACATATTTGTGGAAATTAATAAGTGGCGATGAAATATAACAATGGTCTTCCAATAAATTACTTAATAAAGCTGGCTTCTTCAAGGCTAGCATTCCAAAAATGAAGCTATCGTTAACGAATAAGAGGTGTGATATACTTATGCCTCCTTTGGCCACTATAAACCTTTAATGATATCCATCTCTTTAGCATTGTAAGCATGTAAGATAAGACTTCAACCCCCAGAATGAAGATGGTAAGGGGAGAGGAGGTCTCCTTGTCTTAGTCATTTGGAAGTTAAAAAATTATCCAAGGGGGACACTTTTAGCAAAGATGGAATAGGGGAATAAAGAAGTACTTTCGTTAATAAGTTGGACGAAATTTTCATTGAAACTGAAGGTGGCTAAAATTTCTAATAAAAAGTCCCACTCCGTTTTGTGACATGCCCTTGCCATATCAAGTTTAAGACCCATAGATTTGTGTCATTTCTTAGATCTAAAAGAATGAATCACTTTGTGGGAAATAATGTAATTATCAGCAATCAATCTTCTCTTAAAAGAAGGCAATTTGGGAGGGGCTAATAATATTAGAAAAAATGCCTTTTACCCTATTGATAATGAGCTTTGAGATGTTTTTATAGGCAACACTGAAAAAGCGAATAGGTCTAAAGTCACTCATATGCAACAGATGGTTTTTCCTAGGAATTAGAACTTTTGCAAGGAAAATTTATTTTCAAAGAAACTTGAACTATGGTACCAATATTTCCTCCAACCGTATCCCACCTGTAATGATAAAATTTTGCTAGGAATGCATCAAGGCTTGGAGATTTTAGGAAGCCTAAGTAATACACAATATCTTTAATTTCTATATTCAAAGGAATAATGATGAGCTTATTGGTCTCATTGATTGAAATAACTGGACTTATTAGTTCCTTTATAGGGCTTAGGCCTTTGGGTCCTACTAAGGTCATAAAACTCTTTAAGTGGCCGCAAAATTCAAACCTAGCGTCCTACTAAGGTCATAAACCTGGGTATGCCACCTCTTTCCTGCTGCGTGGGCTTCCTTTCCACTTTTGTGAGCTTTCTTCCTACTTCTTTCTGTATGTGCAAGCTTCTTTTTCACTAAAGAGAGCTTTCTTCCCATTCTCTCTGTTGGGTCTCAGCTCCTTTGACTAGGTTACCAAAAAATAAATAAATAAATAAACACTTGCATTATTTTAACTTTGCTCATTCTATTACTTCTACTAATAGTGCTTGAAAGGAAGAATTTATGTTTCTATTCCCTTTTTTGAGTTAGAGTTCCCCAGATGTGTAATGCAGGTTTGCATGGTTGAATGGTGTGTAACGAAGTTCGAATGGTTGAATGCTGTGTAACGAAGTTTGAATGGTTGAATTATTTTGAATTTGAAACGGTTGAATGCTCCAAAATTGGATTTTGTTATGTAGGTCAAAATGGTTGAATGTATTTGTATTTGTGATCGTAAGAATGGTTGAATTCATTTGTGCAGGTGATAATGGTTGAATGTATTTGTATCAATCAAGTTATATATGAATGGTTAAATTTACCAAAATATGGATATGTTGTGCAGGTGATGAATGCACGAATTGGATGTGTACAACTAAGTTACGTGAGAAAAATTGAAAAGGCAAGAAAAAATAGTGCATTCTCATGTATAACAATATAACATGGGTGGCAATAGCGCCACTAACGGGTACAATTAGGTCGTAATTTTTTTACGGAAGGAGGAACTGACTAACTAATGTGGTTCTACGTATTTATAACCTCCAATATGATCTTTATTAATTTGAATAATTAGAAGGTGCTCTCTTACTGGAATTTGGCCTAACTGGATATTAATTGAACATGTTATTAACATTGTAGGCGGTACCGCCTGCAATACATCCATAATTGACCTGATATTTTGACGACAGGTGAAGCTAGCCTGAATGACTTATTTTATCCCAATTATTTATAACATCCAATGCCTTAAAAAATATTAAAAATTGAAAGGGCTCAGTTCATGCATATCTTTTTAACGACGGTTGCTCATGCATATATAGTATTCTACAGGAACTCCAAAATAGATTTCTTCTAGCCAAAAAAAGGGAGAGAAAGAAAGGCATCCTGCAGCTGGATGATGAGACTGCTGACAGGGATTGAAGATATCTGCATTTCTAACTTTCCGAAGAAAGTCAAATAGGCTGAATGCCCGTAACTTGAATGATCCGAAACCAAAGGAAATGACCTTGCTAATTGCATTTAAAAGAGATGGGGAACAGAGTCTTCCCCTAGGCAGTAGATGTTGCACATTGAGGATAAAGGGGACTCGAATCTTTGAAAAAGAAGCTTGGTTGGAGTTTTTTTTGGAGAGTTTGGATCACCAGTAACACTTGTGATACCTTCATCGTAAGTGGGCAAATGGGTCCGTGACACGTAATAGATGTAGATGTCATCGGCTCACATCGGCTCACTATTTTTTTTCTTTTAAACTGGGTCTGCTGCAAATAAAACACATGAAAGGGGGCTTTTTTTTATAAATAACAAAACTTGAGAGTGATAAATATATTTCCACCCATTGTTCTTCTCTTTTGGGCACCAAAACTCTTCCAGCAGCAGAGGGATCCATCACAACCGAGTTCCTTGTCGTTCTCCCCTCTCTCCTTCTTGCACTCCTCCTTTGGCGCCAAACTTCTTCCTACAAGAGAGAGATTGAAGGATCTTCTTCTCAAAGAGAAATCACCCGACGAGGCTTAGATCGTCCTAATCTAGGTATATTTTCTCCCTCTTCTTTCTTCCATTTCATCTTTTTCAAGAGACAATGGCGATAGATGATCCCGACTCGATGTTTTAAGGGTTTATCAATGGCTCTTTTAACTCTATTATGTTTCTGCGTTTGACTGAAAAGCCCATTTTCAAAAGGCATATTGTTGTTGTCATGAGGAAAAAAAATCATGTTGTTGTTACTGTTGTTTAGAAATTTATGGAAATGACACTACAGATTGTACAAACTACAAACTACAAAGGCATGTCTCATTTTCATCACAATGGATATTATACTTGACCTTTTCATTTTGGTTATTGTCACACATGAGGAGATTATTGTATTACTTTAAGATTAGGGTTTTTGCTAATTACTATGAGAAAATATCAATTAGATAAAATATCTTCAAATAATTAATTATGAAAATCATTATTTTTTTATTTATTGGGCATTTCCATTTTTATTATCATTTATTGTGATTTTCTTGTGATATTTTCAATTTTGGTAATACCTTTAAAATATTAAAATATTTTGAGAATATTGCGATATTTGTGATAGTGATATTATTGCCTCTCCTTTTCTTTCCTTCAAATTACAGTACTTTTATAAGTGTGTCCCATATTGCTGAAATTAGAGATACCCTTTCATGGCTACTTTTAAGATTTTTTTTTATTTCTAAGAAACCTTTTTACTTTCTTAGAAGAAAACGGGCCAAAACTTTGCAAATAAAATGCTAATAGCTTTTGTTTTTCCTTCTACTTTTGTTTCGCTAGTAAGAAAAACTAAAATCACCACAATAAACTCTTGACAAGGATGGGCAATGGAGAAGGAGGGATGAAATGTGGTTGATAAAATATATTGGTTAATTCACTTAAAGCATTTTTTTTTCTGTCTAAACAATGTACATCTCTCTGGAAATAAAAGTAGCCAATTTGGGTATTAATCTTAACTAAAGAATTAATCACTTCTTATGTAAAAGTATAAACCTATGTGTTTTTATGTTTCGTAGAAGGAAAAAGTACTATAAATGTATGTTATAAACCTTTATTTTTATGTGTTTTGTGAAAGTAAAAAGTATTGTAAATGCATGCTTATGTATTATATATATAGTCTATATTAATGCATGCGTAGTTTAAATTTAGGTAGTTTTATATTTGTCTTATGTGGATTTCTTTTTTCTTTCTTACCTTTGCATTTGAGACGAATGCACTTTTAATAAATGTGTATATTACTGTACACCCATGTAATTAATGGATGCTTGTATGCCTATCGTGAATGGTAAGTAATGAAGAAAAGACAAATTCAAGCATTTAGAAAATGCTTAAGAATCCTTAACTTATAAATAACAATAAAATCATAAATAATTTTACAAATCTTCATTCCCAAGGATGTATTTGTGTGTAAGAATCTGGATCGTCTATCGCCATTGTTATAAGGTTAGCGTCAGTGGGTGAATAAAAGCAAATGGATGGTGGGATTCTGTTGTTTCTCCTCAAAATCATCATATGGATTGATGAGTTTTTGAGGTGGAGCTGTGGAGGCTAAGTCTATGGTGGTGAAATTTTTTCTGCCACATGTTTGTTTGTTTGTTTTTTTTTTTTGTTTTTGGTCTTTTCCAATATTCTTATTTGGGACTTTCATAAGATATTACGAGATTCAATTATACTGTTTTTAAAATCAACTTGCTTTTCAGAATTCTTAAAAGATGCTAGAAGATATTTTTTTTATTTAAAATTTTAAGGTGTTGAGATTTTGATAAGATGAAGTATTGCTTGTTATTTCAAAGACTAGTGTTAAAGAGTATGAATTGAGGCGTGGAGATTGTACAAGGAGTGCAATCGGTGGGAATATATTTTTCACTCTCAAGTTTTGTTATTCATGAACAAGCCCCTTCCATGTATTTTATTTGTAGCAGACCCAATTTAAAAGAGGAAAAAAGCTGAGCCTCTTTTGAGCTGATGACATCCACAAATTTTGTGCCTGTCACGGACTCATTCGCCCACTGATGGTGAAGGTGTGTAATAACTTTTAAGAAAAAATTTTTTTAGTTTTAGATGGATTCATTAGGACGTGACCGTGTGTATAAAGAGGAATTAATGGTGCATGATAGTCATGTTGGCCCCACCAAAGACCAACTTAAGGTGCTTAATAATCAAGCTTGAATAGGGTCAAGCTTGATTAAAGTATGGGCTCAAGCTTAATAGATTTTATATGGGCTGGACCCGAGCTAGCGACGTATGGCCCGAGCTGAGGCTTGGGCTTAAGGATTTAATCCAAGCTAAGGTTGCTGAGCACCCCTAATAGCATTTGAGTGATTTTGTTATGAACTTTATTTAAGTCATGTATCATGTTGGTTTTCTCCCTCATACCCCATAAAATTATTTGATTTGAGAATTCTACCCATCTCTATGGTAATCGTTTTTAATGATGTTTTAAAGGTGATAATTATTATTTTTCATACAAATATGTGAAATGAATATTTGTTGCTTACCAATGTTTGTAAGACCAAGTAATTAATCAATAATTATTTTTTTATGATTGTTACCTATGGTAAAGCCATATGAGGTCAGGGTGTATGAACTTAGGGCATCTAATAAGTAATTTTTTCTAGAGTTCAAAGTAAGAAAGAAATTTTAGTAACCATGAAAATATAAATTCTTTTATTTGATTCACTTTCAAGTTTCAATATATCAAAACAAAAATTAACGATACTGGAACCTTGTACAAGGCAATACATCAAATTGTGAATTGATATTTTTGTTTGGTTTGATCCTTTTCTTCTAAACTAAATATTTATAAACAATATCATCCAGAATATAAAGAGCTTTTCATCTGCATTTTTTATTTTTTACTAGCAAAATATTCTCACAAAGTAGAAAAAACTTTCTCCAATAAAATTAGAATCAATGTTTTAAGAAATCATTGAATGCCATTTTTATGAAATCAAAATATTTTAGAACCAATGTTGGATTAGCAACAATAATTACTATAAGTGTGCTTGCTTTTCATTTTCTAAATAGGTATTGGGGTGTTTTTTATTTTTTATTTTTATTTTTGGGGATTGATAGTACATTTGAACTCACAAATACACGCAAACATAAAATAAATTTAGAAATATTATTTTTATACTTTATTTAAATAGAAATCTCAACAACCATCATCAATATACTCATCATTCTCTCTTTCTATAATTTTTTTTTTATCAATGTCAAACCTAGATATCATTAGTGTTTCAAACTAAGTTGTATAAATAAATTATCATAGCCATTTTGCTAAATAATATATTTATTTATTTTATCAATAATTTTTCAAAGAAAACATTAAACTTGATTAAATATTTATTTCTTGACCCGGGCTCAGCACTGGCTTTTGTTGCTAGTGAATTAATTAGACCAAAATTGGACAAACTGTTTGTCCACATTCATATTAGGCTCTGCATTCTTGGGAACTTTTTAAATAAAAAACTAAGTTTCTTTGGGCCCCAAAATAATTTTATTCTATTCTTAAATTGATGAATGTGGAGTATGTGGGGTTAAATTTTCATGAATGTCAATAACTTGGCCAAATTTTCGGGCCTTTGAATTTAATTCTCGGAGTCATCTGGGGCTCTCAAATTCTTCTGTAAGACAAACACCTCAGGATAAAATATTGGCCACTTCTTAGTAGTATATTTGTCAACCCCCAATTTATTTACATTTTTTTAGTTTATTTTTTCTAAGTTGAACAACTGGTCAGATTTGAGGCTTTAAATTTGAAAGACAATTCCTTGGCATGCAAATGATGTTAAGGTGCCAACACCACTCAATCATGAGTAAGTTAGTCTATTTATATTTATTTTGACCAATTTAAGTCTTTAATAGATGGTTGGACTCGAGTGAGTTGATGGGTTGTGCTTGATGTGACAGATGAGTTTGGTTTGTTGTATTGTAAGTTTTTAGTATGAAAAAGATGAAGGTAGTGGTGACATCAAGAACCATAATAGCATGTGAAGTAGGGAAGATTGAAGAAATTCTAAGGTTCAACCTTGAATTACTAAGGTTTATATTCTGTATACTATGCTTTACTTAACAGAATACTAAGGTTTCAGAGACGGAAGCACAACAATATTGGGATAAATAGAGGAGTAAAGCACACTACTAAATAAATTCTAAATCACAAACATAATTTTGAAAATATATTCTTCTCTTCACCATAGGACTGAGCAACTGTTATGTTTGGTTCATATTTATCCTTCATCTTGTTTGGGGTTTTTTTTTTTTTTTTTGTGGATTCTTGGTTTTTTTTTATAGAGTTTACATTGGGTTTTTATAAATTTTTTTTGTCCATATAACATGATGACTGAGAGTTGAATAGACCCACCAATTTTATTGTCATTTTATCAATATTAAAATTATGAAAGACAAAATTATGCATTCTATATTAAGGCATTGCATGGTATGTCATAATATTCAATGCTTCTTAATATTAATTTAAATACATTTTTTTATTATAGGTTGATGGAGAGCAAAGAAGTTTGCACATGTGAGCAGTATGAAGATATTAATATTATATCTTTTGTTAGACGGCAAATTAACTTCAACATAGATGCATCAAATTATACTGTAAAGAACTATATTGCAGTTAGTGAAAATCAATCTGAGCAAGTAGGAACAACCTTTGAATCAAATGCAAAAGATCGTACAGAAGAAGCATCCCCTATCATAAAGGTTGGCATGGAGTTTGAAACAATGGAAGATGCTTATGATTTTTATAATCGATTTGGGAGAGTACAAGGTTTCAGCATTCGAAGGCATCATGCTACAAAGGACAAAAGTGGTGCAATGGAAAAAAGGATATTTGTATGTTCTAAAAAAGGTCAACGTAGATATGATAAGCGAGATGCATATGTCAAGTACCGTAGTGATGAAACAAGAACTGGATGTACAAGTTACATGAGAGTGATTTTGGGGATGAATGGAAAATATTGTATTGTAGATTTTAATGACAATCACAATCATCCTCTTGCATCTTCAGATAAAGCACATATGTTAAGATCACAAAAAAAAATTGCACTTGCTCAAGCTGCAGTAGCTGAGGATTGTGATAAATCTAGCATACGACCAAAATCAACTTTTGATTTAATGAGTAAGCAAGCAGGCGGTAGAGAAAATATTGGATTCCTATCAGTTGATTACAAAAATTATTTGCGAATAAAGAGAATGAAGAACATGGAGTCCTTTGATGCTGGAGGTCTTCTAGGATATTTTAAAAAGAAGCAAGTTGAAGATCCGACATTCTTTTAATCTATGTAACTCGATGCAGATGATTTTATAACTAATATTTTCTAGGTTGATGGAAGAATGTTGATAGACTATGAACGTTTTGGAGACGTCGTTTGCTTTCATACTACATATAAGACAATTTCTTATGGCCGGCCTTTTGCACCTTTTATTGGAGTTAATCACCATAAGCAAACCATAATTTTTGGTGCTGCGCTTCTTTATGATGAGACAATTGATTCTTTTGTATGGTTATTTGAAATATTTTGTGATACAATGTTTGGAAAAAGGCCACAAACTATCCTCATAGATCAAGATAAGGCAATGTCAACAGCAGTTGAGAAAGCATTACCAAGAACAATTCATCGCGTTTGTATATGGCATATGTTTCAAAATGCACTAAAGCATCTTCGACATGTTATTAGTGGGTCAAAATATTTTCTTAATGATTTCAGTAACTGTGTATATGATTTTGATGAGGAAGATGAGTTTCTTACAGCATGGGATAATATGCTTGAACGGTATGATCTTCGTGATAATTATTGGTTGTCAAGATAATTTAATGATAGAGAAAAGTGGGCCTTAGTGTATGGAATAAATACATTTTGTGCAGATATGAAAAGCACACAGCGTAGTGAAAGTATGAATAAAGAACTAAAGAATTACTTGGATCCTAGAAAAAATATTATGGACTTTTTTGGTCATTTTGAAAGGTTGTTGGATGAGAGAAGGTATGCAGAATTGGAAGCCAATTTCAGGATGACGCAAACCTTGCCAACATTAATAGTTGATGTTCCAATTTTGAGGCATGCAGCACAAGTTTATACACCAACCATTTATAAAATGTTTGAAGCTGAATACCTCAGTGGCCTAAGTTGGCAAGTTCAATTAAGCAATGATGAGGGGCCTATGATAAAATATTGTGTCTTCACTAGAAATGGTCACAAGCACACAGTTACATTTGACTCAATGGATGATGTTATCTCATGTAGCTGTAAAAAATTTGAATTTGTTGGAATTTTATGTGGCCATTCATTAATGGCAATAATTCATGTCATCCAACGTATCCCATCCAAATAGGTGTTAAAGAGGTGGACACGAGAAGCTGCTTCACATTCATCCGGTAAGCAAAGTGGATGCATAACAGGTGATCGTAAGGCAGACATGTCGCGTTGTTACAATGTTCTTCGTCATTTTGTTAAAATAACATCAAAGGCTGCTGCAAGTGAAGAGAAATTTTTATGTGCATTTAAAGGATCAGATTCATTGTTATATGACATAGAGAGAGTTCCAGTAAGTGAAACCACAATTGTGAACTTAATGGATGTTACCCCCATAGGAGTTGAGATAGTAAAAGGGACTGAGGAAGTGTTTTCAAATACTAACACTTGTGAAGAAAGGCATGTTATTTGTGAAATTAAAAAAAAGCAGGATAATTGTCGTAGTAAGCGTAGAGCTAAAAATTGTCTTGAAAAAAGATTAAAGAAAAGAAGTAGAAAGCATGAACCTAAGTGCACAACAAGCAGCATTCCACCTAACACTTGTTCTACTCTAGTAAATGTATGTCTACCAATAAAAATCTAGAAATTTATAAAGAAAAATTATAGAGAAATAGTGCATTAAAGGATTGTGGCTTACTATGTTTCTTGCAGGGACCATATAGTATTGGGATGGCTTCAATTCAATATCCTGTTACTGATCTACTAAACTGGTTGCCACATGTATGTTTGTTGTTATATTGATAATATTGTTCATTAGTGCATATTTAATTAATAGCAAATTTAAGTCAAGATTATGTATTTCTCTTCTTACTCGGGGATCAATAGGTAATTTGTATAGACCAATATCTTTTAGCAATCAGTACCATCTTCGGACTGATCCCTCGACCTACATATCAAAGGTATGAAACAGTTTATCATATTTCATTCTACTTGATAGAAGAATGTTCAAATTGTTTTCAATAAATAATTAATTTTTTTCATTATATAGGGAACATATGGTGGTGGAATGAATCCAGTGTTTTGCCATAATATCTCAACAATCATGAATAAATGCACTAATGAAAACGTCCTTGAGGAATCTACAAGAGAGCTGATCCAATAGATAAGTTGTATATAAGATTAAATCTCTCTCCATGATACATTTTGATACATCATCGTGAACATACTAATTTTAAGTCGATTAATTTAGTTTTGCAGGTTAGACACGCCAGACGCTAGTGTTTATATTTTAGTTTTTTGGATAATTTTGATGGTTATATGAGCTCCTTATGAAATATATTTTTTGAAGATTTGTAGGGAGTTCTGTGGCAGATGGTTGACATTCCATTATTTTTTGCATATCCTATGTCCATTCCTATTTTAATCTCTAATGTTTAGTGTCAAGCTTTTTTCTGTATATAACTGGAAAGAATATAGATTGTACAAATGTGTGTATACCATATAAAATGAATCAATCAATGTAATTAGTGACATATCAGAAGTTCCTGGAACAATGAATTGTAATAGTCTTTTTTTGTATTTCGAATGAAAGGAATCATTATTTTGAACCAATGTACCAACTATGTAAAGTAAGGTTAACTGAGAAAGTTCTACAGTTTTAAGATCATCTTATGACATATACAATGGCTCTCCACACGGGTTCTATGTTTGAAAAAGGTTGGATGAATCAGAATATAAATGTTTTTAAAGGGCATGAAAGACTGCAGTCCTTCTTGCATTATGATATTAACGTTTGATGAAAGACATACTAAGGATTCTATCTTATATACTGAGGTTTTATGAATGAACTATTGAGGTTCAGTATTTTGAAAAAGGTTGGATGAAAAAATCACAAATGTTTTTAAAAGGCATGAAAGACTGCAATGATCCTTGTTTAATGATATTAAGGTTTGATGAAAGAAATACTAAGGACTCTATCTTATATACTGAGGTTTTACGAATGAACTACTAAGGTTAAGTATTTTGAAAAAGGCAAATGATTATTTTATTTGATCATAACAATTCTAGATTTTGTGAAGTTTAATATGGTTTAAAATCATAAAATTTTTAGATTCCAATTCGGTGTCAGAAAATGGTTGAATGAAAAAAAAATACTATTGTTTTTAAAAGACATAAAGGACTACAGAGATTCTTGTTAGTAACTTAACATTCATTGCAATGTTCGCAGCTCTGAAACTCGGTATTTTGTTGAGTAAACCTTGGTACACAAAATTGAAACTTTAGTAATTGGGATTGAACCTCAGTATTTTCTGATATTCCTCCATCATCAGGTTTCATAGGACTTTAATATCTTGGTGATTCCTGCAATAGAATTTTTCCTTAGATACTAAGGTTGGATGAATGAAATGCTGGGGTTTGGTTTCTTTATACTAAAGTTTGATGAAAGGAATACTACGGTTCAGTAATCGGAGAAAGACGGATCTTTTTATGTGACCATAGATATAGTATTATATATTTTCTATTATAGTTCAAAATCATAAAACTTGTGAAGTTACAAAATCAATTTCGTATAGGACAATAGGAAATAGTCTGACTAATAACTTAACAGTCATTGCAATGCTCGCATCTTTGAACCTGAGTATTTTCTTGAGTAAACCTCAGTATACAGAAATGAAACATTAGTATTTGGGGGTCGAACCTCAGTATGTTCTGATGTTCCTCCATCATTAGGTTTTAGAGGACCTTAGTATCTTGGTATTGCCTACGATAGAATTTTTCCTTAGATACTAAGGTTGAATGAATGAAATGCTGAGGTTTGGTTTCTTTA
The DNA here is from genome assembly GCA_037013555.1 of Sextonia rubra. Taxonomy (NCBI): domain Eukaryota; kingdom Viridiplantae; phylum Streptophyta; class Magnoliopsida; order Laurales; family Lauraceae; genus Sextonia; species Sextonia rubra. Next base: position 47,913,857 of record JASUAD010000001.1, read on the forward strand.
TACTGAGGTTTGATGAAAGGAATACTACGGTTCAATAATTGGAGAAGGACGGATCCTTTTATGTGATCATAGATATAGTATTGTATATTTTCCATTATGGTTCAAAATCATTAAAATTGTGAAGTTACAAAATTTCTTTCATATAGGGTAATAAGAAATAATCTGACTAGTAACTTAACAGTCATTGCAATGCTCGCATCTCTGAATCTGAGTATTTTGTTTAGTAAACCTCAGTACACAGAATTGAAACATTAGTATTTAGGGCTTGAACCTCAGTATTTCTGATGTTCCTCCATCATCAGGTTTTAGATGACCTTAGTATCTTGGCTATGCTTACAATAGAATTTTTCCTTATATACTAAGGTTGAATGAATGAAATGCTGAGGTTTGGTCTTTTTGTACTGAGGTTTGATGAAAGGAATACTACGGTTCAGTAATATGGCAATGTAGATCCTTTATACTAGGCTAATTAGTTATTGTTGCAATCAGACTAAATTGAGATAGCCACAATTAATTTGCCCATCAGAATAAGAGGTCCTTGAAGGAATATGTGGTGGGTGTAAAGACAAATGATACATTTTGTGTGCCTCAATTGAATTAACAAGTTGACAATGATAATTCTTTAGACAGTGGCCCATCACCTTCCTCTTGTTATGATGATAGTTACAATTGCTTCTTCCTGTACTGGATTGTTTTCACCATCTGAGTTCTTTTTAATGATTTCACATTTATAAAAAATGAATTTTTTAAAAATAGAAGAAGGCATCCTTTATACGATGGAATGCAAACCTTAGCTCAAGATTTCATTCTAATAAACATCAATGAAGAGCAAATTGAATAGAAATATATTTCTTTGACAAAAAAAGTTCTCTGTCATTCAAATGTACATCTATTACATAGTGAATTGAAATATACACTTGAACATCTATGAAGAGAAAATTGAACACATTGTATATTTGCAAGCACCCACAATCAAAAAATTCAATTTCAAATCTTCTAGAATCCACGGGTGTCATCCTCCGGAATATGCCCGAGCAGTAAATGCGCAGCCAATTTCTTTTTGTATATTGGAATCTCATCCTATTAAAACAAAAGACAGATTGAAGGAAAGACAAATTAATCTCATATAATTGCAACATAATACAAGTATCATGCTAAAATGACAAAGTATTTGCCGGCTGCAAATCTAAAGTATCTCCATGGGATAGACAGTCCATGAATTTAACCACAAAGACACCACAGTCAGAACTGTGAAAACAACAAATGAGAAAAACATTACTATACTAGTTCAATTGGATATAAGATTTCATATTCGAATAAGATTTCATACAAGAATATTTAATAAGAAAACATACCCATTATCCTGTTGGGGACAATCATCAATGAAACAAACAGCAGCTTCATCCCATTTTATAATCTTTCTTTGTTTAAATTGTTGTTTTAATAAAGCTACCTACATCGATCATTGAGAAAGATTAAGGATTTTATAAAAAGTTAATGGTTTCTTGCATTGAATTCAGAAGTTTGTATATCTTATGCATTGAACTCACCATTTGATTCACGTAGCCCACGTCAATGCATAACTTCAAAGAGTTATATACACAAAATGACTTTCTTTTCGAATCAAGTACAAGAAGAAGCTAATGTTTAGATTGCCAATTCATTGGAAAAAATATTTTGTCACAGGAGGTTATAGTGGACTTCAAGTTATGGATATTCAAATGTTTTTCAATTAATCCTTCATTTTTGGAATGTAAAGCTACCTGAGAGTTAATAAGCTACACGTTAGAATGTTATTAAGTAAATTCCAACAATACTGAATTCAGTGAGAAGAGGTGTTACATTAAGCCATGTTGTGAAGAAGTGACACTTCATCTTTCCCATTGGTTTTCTGCCAATCAATATCTTTGCATAACCATCAATAACCTGCAACTTAGTATAGCACAGTCATTGTTATTTACTAATATTCAAAATTGGTATGCACAATTAAATGTTTAGAATATATTGTGAAATCAAATGCTAACCTGATCGGAAATCCAACTTTTTTCATTCAACAAATTCATGATTTCTGAGCACCAAATCTTTAGTTGGCCCTGTTGTGATTTTGACATCACCCTTCATTCGGATCTTGGAGTTAGATCTGTGGTTGTGATTTAAGGATCAACGGATCGGCTTGCTTCTTGCCATCGTGAGCCATTGTTGCTGTCACCAGAAGCAGAAATTGAAGAAGAGAACTAGGGAGAAATAGAGGAGAGGGTCTCGTTCTCCGGGTAAATCGGAGAAGATAAGATCAGATCCGAAGTTCTCGAGATTCAGATCCGAAGTTCTCGCAGCAAGGATAGAGATCATAAGGTGGGCTGGGCGGTTATTGGCTAAAGGAGATCAGAGATCTCTGTTGCAGTGCATGAATCAGAGAGAAGAAATCGGCCATGCTTCTTGGATCGCCGGAGAAGAAGAAAGCGAAGGTACGGTCAAAGTCAAGGTTTGACCAGTTTCAACGGCTGAAATTGTTTCTGTGATATCTTGATTGTCCGATGTTCGATCGGAGATCCGTTTGCACCTACGGACTCGTTTCGAGCAGATCTACGCAGTGGAAGAGGATGATTGGCTGTTTGACGGTCAACATGGAGGTTTGACTGATCGTAGCGTTGAAACTTATTTCTGCGATATCGAAGCCATCCTGAGTCGGATTTCAGATCCGTTTCTTCCAGCGTGCTCGTGGTGACAAGATCTATAACTTGATGCAGAAATTTGAAAGAGATTTGAACAGATGTGGATTCAGGCTAGAATCGGGTCTACTCGACCTGGTTGTTGTTGCAAACTCAAAAATAGGAGTCGCCGGCCTAGTTGTAAAGGGTTTGTTGATTTAAACGAAGTTGTTCGTTTGGGGTTCACATGCTTTCTGGATCGCATGTGATGTTGTTCATCTTACCAAAGCCAAAAAAGCAGCAAGGAGGAGCTGATGTGTCAGCAGTTGTCAAACATTTGTTTGATTGATTGATCGGAGGCCCGGTCAAATGGAGTTTTTTGACCGCTTGGAGGCAGAGGTTTCTGCAATTGTGAAGTCATTTGGACTTGTATTCCTGATCTGTTTTGCTTGCATGCTTGTGGTGATTGGATCTTCACAATGATGTTGAAGATGAGGTAGGATGGTGAGTGATTCAGATATTGATATCACTCAGATTCGTCAATGGTTTCAAGCTTTAAGTTCGAGGTGGAGTTTGACGAGATGAACTTTGCTCAAAGTTCATGTGCTGGTTCAACAAATCAAAATGTTGAAGAAGACTGTATTGTTGGTGCAGTGACGCACCATTCAGCAAGGTACGTGAAGATATTGCCGGTTTTATCTCCTGGTAGTTCGAGTTGTGCAGAATTCAATCCAAGGTGGAGATTGTTGGGTATATGTCTTGTATTCCGGTTTAGCCGGATGAGCCCACTGGGTTAGCCAGAGACTGGTTTAAGGTCAAGGGTATTTTGGCAATTGTACCGGAGCTTTCTTAGTAGCCAAGAAAGCGGAGATTATATATATGTATAGTCTGTAACCCTAGATCTTGCGCGCTGAAGAGAGGTGAGAGCTCTTTTGCCCTTGGTGTTCCCACACCACGTAGGTGAGACGATGTGAGAGAGAGAGTCTCTGTGTACTTTACTTGTGATAGTGAAGATGATCGTCTCTGTGCCCGTGGATGTAGCCCTGTTTGGGTGAACCACGTAAATCTCGTATCTCTTCTTGTGTGTGGCTTGTTCTTGTTGATCTTATGATTCATGGATGTGCACAACGGGTGATGTCAGAAAATCACAACAGGCTCACCTCCTCAGCATTATAAAAAACAATCATTATTATTAAGTAATGAATAGTTACAAATACCTATCACTAAGGAAAATTAACATGCACAAGGAGAATTTTATGATTAGCTTATAAAGTAAACAAGATATTCGGTTCACACTCTTTTCCATTCTTGCTTTCAAAACTTGCGATTACATCCTCCTTTTCTTTCAAGATATTAGGTTTTCCCATATTATCATTACAAATCAATCTTCCTCTCTTACATGTTCCTATCTTTTTCTTTCCTTTTGTGCACGCATCGTATGGGGTTCGTAAAACCTGTGATGGCTTCAGTATCCTACTCCCATATTTCTTTTTAGTATCCTTAACAACTCCTGATGTCGCAACATAGTCATGCATTGACGACCGTGGAGAAGAATGATAATCTATAAGAGAGTGTGAAGCATTCATATTCTCATTACATTGAGGCATGAATCTTCCCTTCTTTTTTAACTCCATATTTTCAATCCTCAATCGTTCATTGTCCTCTTCCATTCTCACAAGTTTATACTCCAACTCCTTAATTTGTATTCTGTATTTTTCACGATCATCCTATAAAATTTTCAAATAGTAAGTAAATAATAATGTACAAAACATTAAAATTAAAGTCTCTAAATCAAATTCGTTCTCAGTTACCATGATCTCTTGCATTTTGCTTTCCATCCGTTTCACTATGTGATCAGCCATTATAGTTGTCTCCTGTAACCCGTAATTTAAAAAAAAAAACACACACACACAACAATAAGGATACAATTATAAAAAAAAATGACCATGTATTTTGTGATAAAGAATAAATGTAATTCTAGGTAATACAAAAGAGACTATTGGAGGAGACAATAGGATCTTCTCATCTTCTACAGGAGTAATTTCTTTAATAACCTACAAAATATAGATGAATGTAATTTAATATTTTTAATATAAAACACTACCATAATATATATAATTTAGAATAGAGAAGGTATGTACACCTCTGTATATTTAAGATTGTCCAAAATAGCCCTAAAGGATTTGCATTGGCTATATTTGGAAGCCTTCGCCCATCGCAAATAACGTGGATATAAATCGACTCTATCAAGCTCATATTGATTAATATGTTCATAAAACCATAGCTGTAAAAAAAATTATAAAATATGAGTAATGGAATAAAAGTCACAACTTTTACAAGATTATAAAATTATAAAACTATAAATGAAAAAAAAAGGATTACTACTTACTTCCAACACCATGACATTTCCATTTATATACCCAGTTGTCTTCTTCGCACATATGTGTATACTTTCAACTAGAAACTCATGTACAGCAGCAGCCCATGCATACTTTTCAATTTTCTCCAAATTATCAACCATATAGATTAGATTGAATGGAAATGTCCGACATGACTTTGGAAAAAGTAAGGTACTACAAACATATAACATGTAAAGTTTCTTGAAATCAGCAATCTTCTTATCTGACAACTTCTTTTTTCTGATGACCTCTTTTTTGAAATTGCTTTCAAGTGCTTCTCTAATGAATCTACTTCTAGAGAGTCATTATTGAAATATTTGTCAACAAAGTCACTAACTTTATAGCTCAACCTTTTTTTTAATTGTATTTTCTCTCCATTCATACTCAACCCCATTATCAGAGCAATGTCTTGAGGTAGAATTGGAAGGAGCTTTCCTCCAAGATGAAAAGCACTTTTTTCAATATTCCATCTGGATATTATTGTTGATAGAAATGTACACTGACATTTCGAGTTCATTGGGATATCCATAAAATGTTTAAAAGGTGTTTCTTTTATCACATCAATATAAACATCATCTAGATTTAAACTATGCATAAACTTAATAAATCTAGGTGGGCAACATCTAGTGTCTAGCTTCACAGCTGCAGAAACAGTCTAATTTGCCTGTATGAATTTACAATAAAAGAAATATATGTAAATAATAAATTTAAATGAAAAAAATATTCATGAATCAAAGTAATTTTTAATAATTACCATATCTTAATTTTGTTCTGGCTTCCACTTACTTAAGTTAAGAAGGGTCCTTATAATTACAAAAAAGAAGCACAATGAGATAGCAAGACAATGGTAATTCAAAATAAATGATAGAACATTAAGAAGCACAATTCAAAGAATATATACAATTCCACACCAACAAAGTAATAAACAGAAATGAGGTAGCAAATCACCCATATGACATAAATCAATTTCGCTCTACCACTACAGCAAATCACTTGATACTAAGATCCCAGGCTGGAAATTCAGGTGCACCTTCTTAAGGATATTTTGCCAGAGTGTTATATATATTTTATAAGAGGCCATATGGGGAGGAGAAGAATATGCTTTGGAGGTTATATTTGTGATTTAGCTTCTATTTAGTAGTGTGCTTTGAGCCTATGTTTGTCCCTAAACTGTTGTGTTCCCATTTCCTAAAACCTTAGTATTCTGTTAAGCAAACCATAGTATACAGAATATAAACCTTAGTATGTCAAGGTCGAACCTTAGTATTTCTTCAATCTTCCCCACTTCACCCAATATTATGGTTACTAGTGTCACCACCAACTTCATCTTCTTCCTATTAAAAACTCACAATAGAACAAACCAAACTGAGCTGTCACACCGTGCATAACCCATTAACTCACTCGACTCCAATAATTTTTTAAAAACCTAAATTGGTTAAAATAAATATAAATAGGCTAATTAACGCATGATTGAGCAACAGCAGTGCAAAAGAAGGAGGCTAAGCAACAATAGTTCCAAAAACTGCTTTGCGATGGAAAATTAATTGGAGTCACAGTTTTTAATGATAATAAGGACAAAGATGGATCACTACAATAAAAATGATGGATCATAGTTTCGACACCCCTATGCAAGCCCTAACCCTAGCGCATGCATCACTACAGTAAAAATGATGGTGATAATATTTTAGTAAATTATTTTTGTTTGTTCGGTTGTTCCACAGCATTGCTAAATAGCAAGAACTTCAAATGTTGTTGATTAAAATCTATATTTAGGGTTCGACTTTCACAAGAGCAAGTCAGTGAATCGAAATCCACCACAACACTTCTACAAGGCATCGTTTTGTAAATCTTTGTTAATAAAACCAAACACCAGTGATTGGCATTTGCATGTATCCAAGTAAGATACTGATGGATTGAGCATGTTACAGACACACTATTAACTCACGGACATGCTATTAGCTCAATATGTTCAGATTTTAGCACATAAATAGTACAAACTAGTGTACAATATTAATGTTCAGTCAGATAAAGCATCATTTAACAAGAACATTACATAAACTAATTATAGCCTTTTTAGACATGGGGTTGTGTTGTGCCTTGTTCCTGTACAAACATCTCGGCAATCCAAGTTACAGTGAAGAGAATTATGGAAATACCAAGGCAGCCATGTGAGCAATGGCGCTAAGCAATTTTTTCCACATCAATAATGCTAGAAAGTTTGGTAATAGGTCAACTCAATGAACAGTTAAGTTTGGTAGTGACAATGGTGTTTGCTCCATGAATTTTAGGTCATAATTATTCAACTCTATCCTTTACAAAATCCTCACATAGGTTGCACTTCATTAAATCCATCAGTACTACATTCATCCATGTCCTTTTTGGTGTTACCCCTTTTTACTCAAGGGCCATCAAAAGAGAAATTTCTCCTCATTGATGTGCATGCTGTATACATTTGATATGGGAATTGAACATAGAAAAAATTTTCTCATTTTGGAAAGTTGAGCGCCCTTACTATAATTCTAATGCATGCACCTAAATAATCATAAGAGCCATAAATAAGTCAACAACTTGATTGTACTGTATTCTTTACAATTAGCAATATGATTTAATCTTTGAGAGTACCAAACACATAATGATACACAGTTGAAGTTTGTTTCTCAATTGCAGTATGCACCACACATATCACATCTGGGGTCGCTCAAGTGCAAGCCCTATGATCAATCAACCCACTCATAGTACCAATTCCCAAGAACCCCACTCCCCCTTCCCCTAGTCCACAACCCGACACCTACCATAGTACCAGTCACAATTAGATTTAATGAAAAAACTCTGCACTTAATAAAATCAGTAAAATCCCATGCCTCTTACATCACAAATTATAAACTAATACAGAGCCCTTTTTAGTGCACCTTTAATCCACATTAAGAATTTCCATCTGAACCTAAAAAAATGTTTCCACTGAGCAAGGAGTGGAAGGTCCCACCATTGATAAAGGATGATCCAAAACTGCCTTGATTGGACATATTTAGGTATCATTTTTAAGGACTCAAAAGTTCGGTATCCAGTTCAACATTGAATGTCACTGTAAGTGATACAATATCTCATCCTTTTCAGATAGTCATTGCAATCTCACATAAGAAAATAACCCATAAATACTCCTCTATTTTTTTTAAAAAAATAAAGAATTACAAATGAAAATATGCAAACCAATAGTAGACTCAGAAAAAATAAAAAGTCAAGAATCCACCTAAAAACCCATCACAAGATAAAGGATAGATGATGATACAAATGGAAAGGGGAAAGATGAATAAATGAAAGAAAAAAAGAGGGAGGAAATATACCTAGGTTAGATGAGATTTGTCTAAGAGAGGAGCATGCTCAATCTGGGCCTGCTTCGTGTGATTTCCCTTGGAGAAGAAGCTGGGTGCAATTTCTACTAATGAAGATGAAGGTTTGGCGCTTTGATGGAGAAGAAAAAGGTTTTGGTGCTCTGATTGAGAAGCTGAAGGCTTTGGCACGCAAACGAAAAGCTTCCCGAGATCGTTTTGTTTTGGGGAATAATCTTTTGCTATTTATGAAAAGCCCCTCCTTGCATTCATTTATTTTGTGCAGATCCATCTGAAGAAAGAAACGAGTGAGCCAAACATAGCTGATGATGTGTACCCTTTTATCCACCTGTCCCCATTCCATTGGACCACTCACGCTAACGGTATCACAATAGCGATAGAGGATCTGGACTCACAATGAAATGGACCTAGATTAAAACCAAGAGATTTAGGGCATCAAATGGATCGAAGGTCGTAGGCGGAGGTCGTGCGAAAGGAGAGGTCAGAGGTCGAAGCAAAGCAGAGCAATGCAAGAGACACAGAGGAGAAGAGGGAACCGAATGAACAGATAAAGACATAAAACTTTAGGGACTATAGGCAATGAAATTAATTTTCTTGTCGCTTATGTACGCGTCAAGCAACAAACTCTCATTTTGTCGGAAAAAAATACGTATTTTTTAAAAATTGGCGACGACATATACTTTGTGTCGCTAATAATGACTTTAGGCAAAGGAAAATTACCATTAAGAAACGACATTTTATTCCTAGCTAAAATAAATCTATTTTTTTGAAAAATAAATTTCGTCTCCAATAATCAGTTTTGCCATATTTCCTCGCCATAGAGGCATTTTATTGTAGTGAATGGAAGGAATAGAGAAATCAAGAATTCTAGGACATCATGCTCAAGCCAAATCCAATCCAAGAGGCAAAAGCTTTCAAAGAGCACTTGGAAAGAACTCAAATTAAGGAAAACCCAAAAAAGCTCAATATTATTATCTAGGGATATTTTTTAAGCCAAGAGGCTTTACATATTGGGGAAAAATAACCCTAGAACTAATATGGATGTTATAAATACATTGATGCACATGATTAAAACATCAAACTTAAAAATAATTAAAATATAATTAAAAGTTCTATATAAAATAAAAATATCATAAAATGAATGAGGTGCACATAAAGGCTTGGTTGTGGGCTGCACTCAAATGTTGCTCTACCTATGAAGACCATGTGTTTGTCCTGCATAGAACTGAGCTAGTACTGTTGAGTATTTTCATATGCCTATATTGCGTGGGGCCGTGCTAGGCTAAGGTTGGCTGGGGTCCGTCTAGCATGGCCCTCAATCGTGTCATGTTGGGCCATGCCAGGCCGGGCTAGCCCGTTAGCTTCTCAAATTTATATCTTTGTCGAGTCTCTCCATGACCTAGTTTTGTGAGCATTAAAAAATTGTCACAGAGTTTGCATCAAGTGACCTGAGCTTCCAAGCCTTTCTGTCAATTGATTTATACAACAGACCAATGGGCCATATTATGATGGGTGCTCACTGTTGCGTCTACTGCTTAGGTAGGCAATAGACTTGGGCTGTTTGGTACTTAAGTAGTAAACGTTGAGTGAGGAGAAATTTCAAATCAAAAGAGAATAAAATATGATAAGTCTAATTATTATGTGGTATTTTTTATTTTTTATTTATCTTTAGTCACTTGAGAAGGATTTTTTTTATTTTTTTGACATTTTGGTGTAAAAAGATTTGTTGGTATAAAAAGTAGATGATTTTTTGTAGTTTAGTGGCTCAAGAATATTGTTTTTTTTAACTTTTTTTGAAAAATGAAGGGGGAATTTTGATTTTTTACATTTTTTAGATGACTAATAGCTCTTTTCATCTCTATTAAATGATGAACTACTTTACTCTATTCTACTCTAGTAAAGTGCCAACCTTGTATGAAAACGAGAGAATTAGTTGAGGCAGCTTGTGAGTGCAGTTAATATTGGAAAAAAAAGTTAAGAGTAAAAGGACCCATTCTTTGTCTCTCTTTCATGGACATTATGGTAGCCCTTATATAGGAAAAACTAATAATGACGAGCAAATAAAGCTGTTAATAATGGGAAGAATAAAAGAGAAGTAAAAGAGAAACAGAGGAGGAAGTAAAAGAGGGTTGGTAAAGTACTGATCAGGCCCAATGTTGGACCCATGATTTTTGTTCGAGGGGGGCACTGGTAATTACAAAGAACTATAAATAATTTTTCAACTCATAAGACACCAGCCCTCTTGCTTCTATTGAACTATTTAATTTGTAAAATTTTGAAATAGCAAAATGAAAGAAACAGAATTGTTTAGACTCTAACAAGAATAGCACAAAGCCAAACCCAACACCACAAAATATTTAAAAGGTTGAAAAGGAAGAAATAAAGTAATCACCATCTGCTTCATATATTAGATAGATCTGTAACATAAACTATTAAATCCATACACATCACTAAAAGATCCCTCTTTTAACATACCAAAAAAAAAAATCACACATATACAAGTTTCTTTGCCTCTTGATAGTAAAATATATTCACATAACATGTATGTTCTTAATAGGAGTACACCCCTTTCTACTCTAGCAATAGTATATTCGAACAATGTAAAAAGCTTTAATAAAAATAAATCAAAAGCAATAGTGCAGTGCTTATTACTCATCCAAGGCTGATCACAAATTTTAGGGTTGTAAAAAATATCCAAATCATTGATTTAAAGGGTTTTGAAATATGAGTTTCTTTTTAAGGAAAAATTGGTCAAAAATAAAAAAAATGAAGAGTCTCATTAAGTTTTGTACAATATGACTATCAGTTGAGAAAACTTTTAACAAAAACAGAAAAGACGATAGTATACAAAAATGTTGAAAGATTTGGGTTTTGAACCAATAACACCTACAATGATTATTTAGCATTTGAACCAATGGCCTACTATGTCAAACTTGTTAAAATTTGCAATAGATTATATAAATACTAAATATAATGTTTTGGGTTGAATGGCAGGTGGGCAAGCAGCACATTTAGTCATTTTTTTTTTTTTTGAAATCCAATAAGTCCAATGCCCCCTGTAGATCCAATGTGGGTCCGCCCTTGATCGGGCCTATCCCTTGGTTGGAATCTTGGCCATATAACTGGCTTTAAACAGAAAATTTGTTCCAAAACAGTCAAAATTTTAATAGTATCTATAGAGATATTAATGCAGTAGTTGTAGGATATCACACGACTCTAAAATATCACACATTGTGATATGTAAGATATCACGGGGCCTTAGAATATTCTACACAAGATATCACATGACCTAGGATATCGCACGAAAAACTCTGGCGGAAATACTTAAACTTTAACTTTTTAAGGGAGAATATTATGTCCGACTCCGTGGGGCAATATCCCTTGAAATTATAAAAACTAGGAGGCCTAACCATATCGGGTTGTCCACTGACCACGGCTCCCATGCCAACCCAACCAATGCTTAGCATGGGCTGGGCCGTACCAGGCCAATCAAGGTGCCGGAGAGGGCCGCAGCCCTGTCAACGCCGTGCCAAGCTTGGGTGGCCTAGCCAAATTTTCATCTCGAGTCCTGCACCAAAGATGAATGAAAAAACTCCCCTATTGGTGTCAATGAAGAAGGGGGCCATCCAAAAACTAGGAACCCCTTGATTTTCACTACTCCTACTATTGGGAAGGCATGTTTGTAAGGGAAAATTCCCAGGAGATAAATAAGCCTCCCTCGCAGACCTAAGTGTATTTCTTCCAAATAGCTTGTTCATGTTTTTTATATCCTCCTCAAGGCACAACCGGAAGCTTTTGCAAATTTTTGTAGTATAGGAAATGTGGCACAATTTGTTGGAAAGAAAGAGCCATTAGATTTAATACAATAGTTAGAATTAACGGGTTTTAGTAGAAGTAACATACATTTACAGAAGCTTTTATTCGTGTTGCTCTTACCAACTAGAAATCAGTAAGGCTCTAAGTAGGGCCAACTTACTAAAATCTAAGTGCTAAAAAAAAATCCTGAGTCCTTGAAATTTTTTCTTTTTTTGGGATTTTTATAAAATAATTAAATTTAAAATATAATTAGATGGTTTAATCAAGAAAAATATTAAAGGCAACCCAAGCAGACCCCTACCTTTTTTTATCCATGAAAAAAACTCCTTTTTTTATGTAAGTAAGACGAAACCTCCAAGTGTTTTTGGTTTGAATTAGAAACTTTTAGTGCCGTTGAAATATGACGATCAAATTCTTTAGGGGATCCAGTCCTAGAGTCTTCCATCATGTGGGGTATTGATGCTTGATCGGATGGGCCACATGACAATAAAATTCACATCAGTGTTCAATTATCAGCATTGAAAACTCTTTTCCTCTTGTGTTGTGTCTGTGATCTGATGCAATCAATGTAAATAGGATTGATTGGGGTGGGATTTGTGTTGAGAGCAGCAACCCCAGATCATACTTCTCAAGGAAGGCACTATGATTTTTTCCATAAATTTCCATAAATTTCTAGACAACAGTAACAACATGATTTCCATAAATTTCTAAACAACAGTAACAACAACATGATTTTTTTTTCCTCATGACAACAACAATATGCCTTTTGAAAATTGGCTTTTCATTCAAACACAGAAACATAATAGAGTTAAAAGAGCCATTGATAAACCCTTAAAACATCGAGTCGGGATCATCTATCGCCATTGTCTCACGAAAACGATGAAATGGAAGAAAGAAGAGGGAGAAAATATACCTAGATTAGGACGATCTAAGCCTCGTCGGCTGATTTCTCTTTGAGAAGAAGGTCCTTCGATCTCTCTCTTGCTGGAAGAAGTTTGGCGCCCAAGGAGAAGTGCAAGAAGGAGAGAGGGGAGAACGACAAGGAACTCGGTTGTGAAGGATCCCTGCTGCTGCTAAAGAGTTTTGGAGCCCAAAAGAGAAGAGCAATCGGTGGAAATATATTTATCACTCTCAAGTTTTATTATTTATAAAAAAGCCCCCTTTCATGTGTTTTACTTTGCAACAGACCCAGTTTAAAAGAAAAAAAATGGTGAGCCGATGTGAGCCGATGACGTCTACATCTGTTACGTGTCACGGACCCATTTGCCCACTTATGGTGATGGTATCACAAGTGTTACAGGGGATCCGGACTCTTTTTTGGAGCATTGAACACCATCTGAAGCAAGAGATCTTGGAACAGGAAATGTTGTTCCAAATAAGATTTGCCCAGTTTACTCTATTAGCGTGAGATCTTATTTAGTTCTGGGCTGCTTTGAGGAAAGCTGACCATAAAAAAAAGATAGAAAAGAAAAAATACCGCCCAACTGAGAACATCACAACTAGCTGGGTTTGGGATGAGATTGAAGGTAGCATGGGAGAGCAGTCTCTCAACTGCAATGGGCAAGCTGGAAGGGATGACCAATGAGTAAATTTGATGGTGGGATTGTTGGGAAAAGCTGCACAATGAAAATTACCTACGATCGACAGATTAATTACGATGAATATAAGCAATCACACCATCAAGCAATTACACATATGAATACAGAAATTTTATGTAGTTCTGCAATCTTGCCTACGTTCACGAAGGAGAGAACTCATCCTTCATAATCCCATCTTAATCCCTTTAGGATCTATGGTTACAGTTTATCAATATATATAGTTCCCGCTTTCTTAGCCAACAAGAAAATATATACATAATGATTAAAATACCCTTAACCCTAAACCTCAATTCTAGCTAAATTATACAACCGATCTGGCTAAACCGGAATACAAGACAAAACCGAACATTTTCTACTTTGGATTGAATTCCGCAAATCTTTAAAGCAACCTTGAGATATTCGGTAATGTCTTCACATACTTTGCTGAATGATACATCACCACACCGATGGCGCAGTCTTCTTTCTTCAACACTCTAACATGTTGAACCAGCACTTCACACAACTCACTGAAAGATGCACTTTTGCACATGCTATTACCAAATGCGGCACCTACACCCCCTAGCTTGGATGTATAGACAATCTCAGCATTGTATGGTATCAATCAAGTCCAAACCGACTTGAGACTTCCCACAATTTCCTCCTTTAACAGTAACACCATCGTCTTGAACTTTCGAAGTGCTCTCCATTTGTTACCACATGCATGCATCCTTGCAATATAATGAACCTAACTTCAAACCGTTAAGACAAAACTAAAGATCTCCCCGAATCCGGATCTCACTAATACCTGTGAATCCTTCCTTCTGTCTCCATCCAGGTGTTCTTTTCATCAAACTTGCTACTGTCCTGTTCTAGCCTGTTCTTATGGGTTAAGTACAGTACATACGGGTTAGGTATGACTCAACGCTAAACTTATTTACTCTAACCTTAATAAGACTACCATTTTTGAGGAAATCATCTCTGTTCAAGTCTTCCTGGATTTCCACTAGATGATATCATCAAAAACAAATCAATCCATCTTCCAATGATTTCGCCACATCTAACTCCACTTGAACCACAGATTTCCTCACCTGTTATTTGATGTCTCCTTTTCTGCTCCACTTGAAAAAGCATCCCTTATCAACCTGTAGAGATTTCTGACCATCTCACCCTTCATAATGACCAATGTTCCCTTTTTCACCTTCGTAACTCAACCCGTTACAGTGCACTTGCAGCCTTTAAAATCTAAGGCACCCAATGAAATGCAATTTCTTCGTAAGCCCATAACATATATCACATTCGATAAGGTTTGAATAACATCATCATACATCTGGATCCATGCCGTTCTTATCTCAAATGCTTATCAATTTGCATTCTCCCCCGTAAGAATAGATCCATCAACAATGAGAGCTATTTGCGTCGACCAATCTCTACGCGAACACATGATAGGAAGAATCTGAATCCCAATACTATGAATCATCAACCTAATTCATACCTGTAGTGACCAAAAGTGATTCCCCGTCATTTAAATCTAAGCTTTCTTGCACACTACCTCCTTCCAATTCTGATTCTTTTGTTTTTCCTTCTACTTTGGCACGTCGCTCTTTTCTAATCCCTTTGACGCTGATCTAAGCTTTCCGTCAAAGTACTTCGAGCAATCTCCTATTCGTGACATCAAGTAATACTTTTTAATCATTGCTGTGTCACAGAGTCTAATACTCTTTCCACCCAATCCCTGAAGTCGTTTATCTATCAAGCATTTCAATCTAGCCCCATGATGATTGAATCCATTGCTATTATCGCAAATCTATTGGTTTCTTCAGTCCCCCAATTTTCTACCCATCAAACTGCCAATATTTTTTATTTGCCTCGTAGATCTCGTCACCATAAGCACACTGGAAGAAACGGATCTGAAATCCTACTCCGGATGGCTTCGATATCTCAAAAATAGTTTTCTGCACGCCGATTAGTCAAACCTTCTTTTTGACTGTTGAACCACCCATCTTCTTCCACACACGCGTAGATCTGCTCACAACGAATCTATAGCACAAACAGATCTCCGATTAGACATCGGACGATCAAGATATCGCAAAAACAATTTCATCCACAAATCTGGTCAAACTACCTTTGACCTCCTCTGCTAACGTCAATGTGCTGACATCAGCATTGCTGCTGGCAGATTGGGCAAGACTTTTGCACACGGGTTAGGTTTGATCCGACCTGGAACTGCCACCTCTACTGGGTTTGCTACAACTGGGTCAGGTCAAACCCAACATGGACTCGACCTTGAACACGACCTAACAAGGTTGCTAGGCTGGGCTACTGCATAAATAGGTTAGGTCAGATACTGACCCAACCCAAACCTAGGCTGTGCTGCTGGACTTTTGCTGCAGAATGGGTTAGGCGACCCGAGACTTGGACTAACCAAGCCTCGTGTCCTTTCTCCTCTCGGTTCTTGTAAGCCAAAACCTCACCCCTCTTCTTCTTCTTACTACAATTGTAACTCAGTAGTAGCCAACGACGACAGTACCAATAAGCACTACGTCTGGCGGCTGGCAAGGAGTGGTAGGGAGCGACTGCAGCGCTCAGCGGTGGGCTCCCCTTCTCTGATCAAATTTCAATACTAGCGAAAGCACATGCCGTGCTCTTTGGCTAAGGCACACGCAAGGCGGTTTTGCGAAGGGTTTCTTCAAGCCCGATCAGGTGGACGACAAGCAACAAGAGAGTCGATGATCCGGTGATGGCACGATGAGGCAGCAAGGCGGGTTGGGGTGCTTTTCTTCTTTAGCACCGGCGAACCTCAAGCGTGCTTTCTTTGTTTATTCTTGAACCGAACTTGAAATCTTTTTTTTTTTTTTCGATCAAGAGGACAAGAGAAACCTAGGCACCAAGACAAACGAATTTGTCTTGTCTGGATATGAAAACCGAGCACAACACTTTAAGTAAATTCCACACTTCAAAAACACAACCCACATTTTGAATACTGTAACAGATCTGTGCCTTCTTTGTCTCGTTTCTTTGTTATGGTAGCAAAACTAAAGCCCACCTTAGATCTGTTATCTGAAAATGGAGTCTAGATTTTCTTCGACTTTTGTAGTAATCAAACTGGACCCAATCCAAGCCCTTGATGATCATGCTTCTTCTCCTTGGTTTTACAATAGCCCAGCAATTGACAATAATTAGAAACCAATGGCGGTCCAAATCACTGTTCTTCAACAGGAAGATAGATCCGAGTAGGATCCTCTTTTTCCCTCACCGATCTGGTCCGTCAATTGCAGAACTAGAGTGATCTCCACCTTGCTCTGATACCACTTATTCGGAAAAGGAGCACAATGGAAATTACCCGCGATCAACGGATCAATTATGATGAACACATGCAAGCAATCACACCATCAAGCAATCACACACATGAATACAATAATTTTACGTGGTTCGACAACCTTACTTACTTCCACAGAGGAGATAATTTATCTATTATGATCATATCTCAATCCCTTCAGGATCTAGGGTTATAGTTCGTCAATATATATATAGTTTACACTTTCTTGGCCAACAAGAAAATCCATACATAATGATTAAAATACTCTTAATCCTAAATCTCGGTTCTGGCTAAACCATATGACCGATCCGTCTAAACCGGAATAAAATATAAAACCCAACTAGATGATAGGTGCTGGCCAATGAGAAACTAATTTGAGGAAATCTTGCAGCGATTGGCCTAACAGCGCATCAGGTATCGTGCCAAAATGTCCATTTCCTGGCCATTTCTAAAGATCCAACTTGCTGCCATTCAGAAAGGCGAGACGGCGAATCTTCTTCCAAATGCGAAGACCCGTACAGAGGATTTGCATGACTCCAAATGGAATTGTTCTTGAAGAACCTGTCTTTGAACCAGTGAGACCATATAGAATTG
Organism: Sextonia rubra; assembly: GCA_037013555.1. Lineage (NCBI taxonomy): Eukaryota > Viridiplantae > Streptophyta > Magnoliopsida > Laurales > Lauraceae > Sextonia > Sextonia rubra. The sequence continues at coordinate 47,931,554 of JASUAD010000001.1, forward strand.
GCATTGGAGGCTTGCCAGCCCACCTTAATCAAGTAGGCTTCATTGGCCTCGCGATTTTCCTAATACTGAGCCCAACTTCACATTTTGGTAGGCAAACAGTTACCCAATTGACATAACTGAACTCTGAGGAAGAGTCAGTAACTGACCATAAGAAGTATTTCATCTGTCTCTCTATCTCTTTACAGATAGGGGCTGGCATTGGCATTTGGCAAGACTGTTAATGTATATGTGGGAATACCGGACAACACATGCTTGATAAGGATGAAGCGACCAACAAGGGATAGGGACTTGTTTTCCACGCAGGGAGCTTTGCATTGATCGAGTCTAAAAGAGGCAGAAAATGTCTCTTCTTAGGAGTGGCAAAGACTATTAGGATACCCAGGTATCTTAGAGAAGCTGGGGATTCTTGAATACCACGGATGGAGCGGATCCTTCTCTTTGTCCTACTAGCGCATTTGCCTATATAGAGCTGCGTTTTTTGAAGGTTGAAATGCTAGCCTACAGAGCATTTGTACATGGCAAGGAGCTCTTGCAAAGCACAGGCGCTAAACGAGGCCACTTGTACAAAGAACAAAAAAAAAAAAAATAGAATGTCATCTGCGTAAAGCCGGTGGCAAGGGGATGAGGGGCCCTTTGAGAGAGGTTGGATTATGCCTTGAGATTGCAGATTGTGAAGACGGAGACTCAATTTCCTCAGCTATGATGAACAAGTAAGGCGATGATGGGTCTCCTTGTCTTTGGCCGTAGAAAGAAGACTTGACGGATACAGTTGACCAAAATCGATCCCTTAGATGTGCAGATGTATTACTCGACGAGGGATATCTAGGTTTCAGAAAAGTTGAAGAACTTAGAGGCCTCAAAGAGGAAAGACCAATTAAGTTCATCAAAAGCTTTGGAAACGTCTGGAAAGACCAATTAAGTTCATCAAAAGCTTTGGAAACGTCTAACTCGACGCAAAGGGAAACCTTTCGAAATTTTAAATCCAGCTTTTGATGTGGCTTTAAAGCGGTGGCCACATGGTGTTGGATGGTTCTGCCTCTGACGAAAGTTGTTTCAGTTAATCATTACTAAGTTGTCAGTAGAGTAGAGGTAGCATAATTACTTTCCAATACTCTCTCAGGTGGAGTTCATTCCTTGATATTTTCCCCTTAAATGAAACTCGATCAGCGCACTTTTAACGATATACATTTTTTTTAACGTCGAGTCGTTCATTCTGAGATTTAAACTCGTGACCACCGGTTATCTCTGATATCATATTAAGTTTCTTTTGCTAACCATTCATACCAAAATCTCAAGGTGTTAGTAGAGGCAACATAATTACTTTTCAATACTCCCACTTAAGTGGAGCCCACTCCTCAATATTCTAGTTTTTGGAGATCAAGGTGGGAAGAATAAGGTAAGCCTAGAAGGAAGAATTTTGGAAAGGGTTTTCTAGGAGAAACTCAACACACTTATTGATCTGAACGAAGTTAGCAAAAGTTTCTAGGTTTTTGTTTTGGGAATTAGGGCTAAAAATTAAACATTGAAGGCTCTGTGTGATGTCTTGGAGTCTCACATCGACTATTGAGAGGAAAATGATTGGGCTTATTTGTAAAGCTTGCACCCTTACTTTGCATAAGGCCTTTTGGTGAATTGAGATCCACCAAAAGCAAAACCCTGAGGCGCACGGCCCTAAGCCAAAGCGGATAATATCATGCATGTATGTGGGGGTGGGGCGTGACAAATGGTATCAAATTTGACTTTTGACTAGTTCGAGTGTGTGTCCCTGCTGTGATTTGGTGCAGGTAGGAGAGTTCCCATGTGGGCGGGTTAAAAGTACTGGCAAACTATAAGGCTACTTCACGGGGACGTGCAATCCTAAGAGAGGTGGATTGTGATATCCTAGAGTCTTATATCGACTATAAAGATGAAAATGATTGAACTTATATGTAGACCTTGCACCTTTACCTTGTATGAGGTCTTTTAATGGATTGAGGCCCACCAAACGCAAAGCCGTGAGGCCCATTAGTTAAAGTAGATAATATCATTTATATGTGTGGGCGCGAGGCATGACACTCTCTAAATTTATTTTTGGAATCAAAGAAAGGCTGCACTAACTGGTTGACAACGTTGCCACGGAAGTAAGTTCAGGACTTCCATAAAAATTCTCTTTTCGTAACTTCAGGTGTAGACATTGAATATAATGTTCTTTTTTTTTCCATAGAAACCAGAGTATTTGAAATTGGGTTATCATTAGACAAGATGATTGTCCAACTCAGGAAGTTATGTTTGCTGAAGTCTCTTGTAATTCGTAAACAATTGAACTCTGGTTGCGTGAGTTAAAGCCCAGCAAAATTAGTTCCCATACTGCTGATGTGACATTGAACCTCCGCTTACCACACTAGTGAATTTATCAAACACCCCCCCACCCCCCCCCCCCCAAAAAGAAAGATTTTTCTTCACTGATTTCACCAACATATTTAAGAAGAAAAAAGAGAGGAAATTACGTGCAAATGATTCAAATCATATATTAAATTAGCAACTAAGACAACCACTATCTTAAAGTTCTAGGATCGTGCCCTCAAAATAAAATGACATTTAGTTCAAGTTAACAAAAATTACTGCCAGAACCCCTAATTACGAATATAAATCTTCTCATTGATTGATAGTGTTGGGAAAACCCCCGTCGTTTCAACCTTTTCTGTGATGGTTTTAAGAGAAATTAAGCTTGGCGCATGAGCAATGACTCTGAATCCTTCCTCTTTTAAAGAGTATCCTCTAAGACAGGGATGCTCAGTAACTAGCAGGTCATCTTCTAAACTTTCATCATCAACTGGCCAATAATTAGATCTATCGTGCAACCAACTGGGCCAACTGACATTGAGTTGTTTAATCCAAGACGACTCCACATTGTATTCTTTCATCAGCCATACATGTAGAGAGGAACCTGATAACTGATGGACTAAGGTAAGACACCCCTTCCAAGCCATTAATCGTATAGCACCAATAGACCTAAATTTAGGAAGTGGCACCACCCCAAATTGCTCACGATCCATGTCCAGTGAGAGGATAAGCAAGGATCTTCCGTTGTAGGTTTCACACAACCAATGAAGAGAGCCATTTACCAACACATCCGAGAAGTTACGAAACAAATGCTCTACACATAAGATAGGTACATTCTTTAGCTGTCTCCATGTATTTGTCCCTAGAGTATGTATCTCAGCCTTCCATGAGTGATCATCTTGAATGCGTTCCTTTTGATACTTACTCACCATTCTCACCACTTTGTATTCCTTCCTTGCAAGGGCAAATCCAAAACCTGATATATGGGCATATATATATAAGCATTCTTCCGATGGCAACATCAAGCATTCTCTAGTGATCGGATTAGATACAAATGCTGGACCGCCTATAGCATAGGCAGAAAAGCATAGCAGACCATTGCATGATCCCATAATGCGAAAACATTTATTGAAACTGAATTGTGCAGCCATCACTTCTAACTTTCTATGTCCCCCCACCTCTCCTCTTTGGATCAAATAGAGATTTAAACAATCGTCTTCATTTACTATATCATCACGGAAGAACATGAGGCTAGGGGTGGTGCTCTCGCTCTCCAAGGTTCGGTTATGTTGAATGGTGGCCAAAGTAGAGGTGTTGCACCTTATAGTGTCTCGCCACACCTTGGAAACAAGAGTACACCTTAATAGAGAATGGATGGGCAGTCTGGAGAGTATATCTATTATTGTATCTTGAGGGAGGATTTGTATGTTACAGCTGCTTTGGTACTGAGGTGGTTCCTCTTTAGATGCTCCTCTTTTCACCCTTTTGCACCTTCTCTTCCTCTCCAATTCAAACAAGTAGCATGTCGATGTTGATCTTGGCCTCAGTGCAATCATCTACGAGAAGAATAAAAGAAGAAAAATTAACCAACTTCATGAAACTAGTAAAATATAACATCAAAATTAGTGAAGATTTTCACCCTTTTACATCTTCGCTCCCTCTCCAAATCAAAAAAGTAGCATTTCGATGTTGATGTTGGCCTCAGAGGAATCATCTACGAGAAGAATAACAGAAGAAAAGTTAACCACCATAGTGAAACTAACAATATAACATCTAAATTAGTGAAATCAGCTAGGACATGCAACCTCAAGTGAATCTAACTTCTGTAAAATGCAAACGCGACTGAAACATGTTCAAGGGCTAATGCAGTAATAGAACCATGATGCTCAACATGAGTAATGAAATGAGATCATCCATAAGTTTAAATGCTACCGACCATAATGGGGAAATATGATTAATAATTATGTCAGTAAGCCTTATATAACTTGTGTAGGACTCACCTCTTCACTTTAGTTCACTCTATCAGTGATTGTCCCTGTGTGTTGTCAGGCTGCTACTGTGACGGATGTACGGTTGTGTGGTTAGGTGCAGTCGGCAAATGGCCAGTTCAACATTTTCGTGAAGAGTTTGAAAGCTAGCAAGTCATACATGAGTGGACCACAGGACCTGGAGCACACTTCAAGTGTTGCTTGGCTCTCGTCATGGCCAACTAGCCTATGGTTGACTATTTTGCTCATTCAATTCACTTTGGTTTGGTAGTGTTCAGGTTTTTTTTTTTCAGCGAACAGTCCAGATTTCATGGTCCTGTGTTTGATAAGCTGTGCTATCTAAATTGATTTTATCCATCAAAAGAACTTTTGATCCATCTCAAACAGGGCCTAATCAAGCACAGGGGCTCAAATGTAAAATGGGAAGGACATTAATATGGGTTTTCAATTGAAAGATTAAACTATTGAATTTAATATGGACCCCAAGCAAACCCAATTGAGTCCTAAACTAGCCTTTTAGGGACATGTAGGTCGACCCATGTGTGCACTCCTCTACGTGCCTCTATACGCTTAAAAAGTGGGACCAATCAAGTACCACCAAAGGAAGGCGAATGTTCTCAAAGATACGTTGAACAGAAAGTCAGTGACTTTGGCAGGTATGTGGGGAGAGTAGACTTTGATAGAGCAATTTCGAGATTTAGATGTAGAGTTGCAGCTGCTTAAGGAGGGGTATGACGTTAACAAGAATGTCTATTTCTGAGCAGACCGTTATCTAGAGAACAATGATCAAAATAGCAGTTGTAACAGGCGTAGTGGCCAATGGCTAAAATGCTACGTAGCAAGCGATATGCAATGGTTAGGGTGATACGTCGTGACATAACAATGTGAATTTTTTATGTGGTCAAAATTTTTTGAATCTTGTTTAGTAGCCAATCTTATATTTTTTTTCAGTGACATTTTAAATTGAAATTGTTTGGCTATACTAGGCTTTAAACCGTAATGATGCTATTTTAAAATAGTGTAGTGGTCTAGACTGCTATGGTCCATAATATGATTGCTACGTAGACCCAGAAGATCAAGGACAACCAGCAGAACAACCCAAAGTTGGCAAAAATTTTCAAGCACATTGCAAAGAGACCTGATTTTCGGGTTGTATACAGAGTCTGTACTGCCATGACAGATTGTGCAACCAAACATGAGAGACTAAGATTATGATGGAGGCACACCATACATGGTATTTGATGCACCCAGGCAGTACCAAGAAGTTCTAGACATTGAATGACAGATTTTGGTGGAACAACATGAAATGTGTGATTGCAGGTTTTGTCTCCAAATACCTAGCATGTTCGCAGATTCAGGCGGAGCACCGAAAGCTGCCCGTATTGTTGCAAACATGAGAGATTCCAGAGTAGAAATGGGAGATAATACTATGGATTTCATTTTGGGACTTTTGTAGATAAGAAGAGGTAATGGTGCGATTTGGGTTTCTGTTGACTAATTGACAAAGTCAACCCTTTTTTACTGAAGAAGACAGGATCATAGATGAGGATGCATCAGCTCACTAAGTTGTTTATTGCAAAGATTGTATATCTACATGGAGCCCTAATTTCGATTGTGTCTAATCAAGATAGTTTGTTTCGAGATTTTGGATGACATTGCATGAAGCAATGGGTACTTGGTTGAATTTTAGCACCGCTTATTTTCGGCAAACCAACTGTCAGAATAAAAGAACAAACCAGACTCTAGAGGATATGCTAAGGGCCTATGTATTGGACAGCAAGACAAAATGTCATGAAAACTTTCCTTTGTATGAGTTCGCCTACAATAGTAGTTTCCATGCTAAGTATTAGATGACATCTTATGAAGCATTGTATGGAAAAAGATACAGGCCCCTGTATGTGGGAAGAAATCGAAGTTTGGAGTTTTCACGGACCAATTATAGTTGGTGAGATGAGCAACAAGGTCAAGTTAGTGCAAAAACATCTTCCACTAGAAGTCAATAGAAGAGTTATCAGCCCATAGAAGATACTTGGAATTTCTGAAAGGGATCAAGTGTTCTTGAAAGTGTAACCTATCAGAGGAATTGTGTGGTTAGGGCAGAAACGTAAGTTGTCACGAAGATACATTAGACCATTCAAGATCCTCAATAGAATTGAAGATGCCACCTACAGATTAGCATTGTCTCTAGAGTTCTTAAGAGTACATAAAGTCTTCCATGTTTCAATGCTGAAAAATGAAAATGTACGTTGTAGACCCTTCCCATGTACTGCTGTACTGCACCATGACATTGGAGATCCGAGAAGACACAAACAACATCTGTGGAAAAGGCTATCCAAATCATCTATATAAAGAGGCAAATCTTGTGGACAAGGATGATTCAATATGTGAAGGTACACTTGGAGAACCATGGACCAGGGGAATTGAGAAACCAACTTTAGAGCTAGTATGCCCACCTGTTGCCAAAGGTGAGTTGTGTTCATTTGGAGGACCAAATGTTATGAGGGGGGAGAGGAGGTAAGGCCCTGACCCTTTACCTGTGTGTTTACAACTAATTGATTGTGTTTAGAGTTTACTGATTGTGATTAGAAGCTCATTGAGAGTGCTTAGATGGGACCAACTAGGTGTGCACATTAGAATAGTGTTTGGCCAGTTTCGGGAGCTTTGGACCTAGTTTGGCACCTTAGAAAACAAATTTGAAAATTCGAGAAAAGTTGGGGGTTATTTGCAGTTTCAAATTTTATCATTTTTGTCCGCCCAGACATGGGACCCGACTCACCCAAGGCTGAGTCGGGTGGGACTCGGGTGAGTCCCTATTCAATGCAGTTTAACAAAAAAAAAAAAAAAAGAAAAAAAAGAAAAAAAAGAGAGCAGCAGCAGCTACAAGACACTGCTTAGGGACTGGTGTAACAGGACACATAAGAAGAAAAAGAAGAGTAGCCTTGTAGGCGGCGGCAGCAATAGTGATGCAGGCTAGATCTAAGATCCGGCCCGGCATTGATGGGCCACTTTGATGGGCCCCACTTGATCTATGATCTGTCCAAGATCAGAGATCCTTGTCCTTAATTAGATAGTTCCTAATTAATAGATTTATTTCTTATTTTATGTTGGATAAATATTTAATAATTGCTTATTAGGATTTAGTACTGGCTTAATTTATTTTAGTAAGCTATAATTGTTTAGAGATAGTCTTTTCTAGTTTAGAAACAGTCACTCTCATATAAGGAGGAGTTTTTCATTGTAATGGACATGCTTATTTCCAATTAATCAAATTTTATTTGAGATTTATCTCTTTTATGGCGTTTTTTCCTCTTGTGAGGTTGTCCTAAGGCTGAAATCTATCTCTTGATTCGATCAATCCTTTGGGAGATTGATCTATACTCAATCGGAGATCTGGGGCTGTGCCAAGTAACTTGCAGAGTTGCAGTAGACTACATCACAGTAGGCAGTGACTTACAGGGAGGCTGGGCACTAGGCAGCAACATTGACAGGCACTAGGCAGCATAATATGTAGCAGGCTGCGCATGCAGTAGTAGAGCTTGCAGCAGGCAACAAGTGAACAGGTCAGATTACTTTTTTTTTATTTTAATGATGCCCTCTCTCCCTCTCTTACTGGAAATAGCTGTCAATTTAGGTTTCACTTTTTTTTTCTGTTTTCCTCCCTTCCTCCCTTTTTTTTTTCTTTTTTTTTTCCTCCCTCAATGATGCAAGGGTCTCTTTCTTTTTTTTTTCCGCTTTCTCTATCTTGTATGCAAGAAGAAGAAGCTGCTGCGATAGCTGATCTACAAAGTTCAGACCATCTTTTCTTCCAGTTCTACCATGTTTTGAGAGGTAGGTTCTGCTTTCTGTCTCTTGTAGGAGATAGCTACCCATCTAGCTTTCTTTTTATTTTCTTTCTTTTTCTCCCTCCCTTCCTTTTTTTCTTTTTTTTCTTTTTTCCTCAAGGATGCATGACTCGGCCAACTCGACCAAGTCCCATCAGTCCAATACCGAGTCGGGGTGACCCAACTCGATATGTATCGACTCAGCCAATTTTTTAAACCATGTTTTTGGCTGATTAGAAAGAGGAAATTATTTCTTGAATCTTTTGTTCTTGGAGTTTTTCCATTCGAGGTCTAGAATTCACATTATTTTTAAGATTAGGTTTCAAGTACTTCAAGTTGAGGGGCACAAAGGTCATTTCTCACTTTGTTGACACTATATAGGCAAGCTCATACCCTCCTTTTCTTGTTTTTGTTCTTCCATTTCCAGCAGCATTCCCTCCTCCTTTGCATTAATTTGCAAGATACAAACTTTCATTTATGCAACCTTAGCCACCATCAAGTTCCTCTCATCACCCTCTCTACATTGGCATAATTTGCCTCCAAATCCAGCTTGGCCGACCCTCTTGAAGCAGCCCGGAGATCAAGATGAAAGAGGACAAAACCCACATCAGGGATTTGGCCAAACCCAAAGGATTCAAGAGCAATCAGAACCACATTCACAGAAGAATACTCAAATCTCTAAAAAAATATCTCAATTCATTCAGCAAAGCATAGGCACCTATCCCATAAGGGGGACTTGCATATTTATAGTAGAAAAAGAAGGACTTCCTACTAGGACTCAGATACCTAAATTAATAAGAATACCCAATTTGATTAAAAACCAAAATACTAGACCAAATAGGAAACTAATTAAAAGTCCTAATTACTATTAACTTCTAACAATAATAGAATGCTAATAAACTTCAAATCCTAAAGAACTAAAAATCCTAGAATAATTGTATTTGTGAACTTTTCATTGAGCTTAGGCCCAATGGGCTGGCCAATCATGGATCTGACATGCATCAGTTTCCCTCCTCTCAGAGGAGAACTCGTCCTCGAATTCAGTAAATATACACCTGGGTCGAATATCATTCGAACAAACTTCCAAGTCACCTTTTGAGCTTCATTTTCAGGATATGGCTTGACTACGTAATGTGAGCTTTTCTTCCACTCAGAATGGGATTGGAGTTGTGGCTTCAACGAATGACTACGTGTAGCTAGAATGTGTGAGTTGCCCGTTAGACATTTCAATTGTAGATGTTGTACCAAGAGATTATAATCTTTTGTTGGCGGCAATTTATCTCTGAGGATGAAATCTATGTGGGGAACTCCAAAAGATAAGTCTTCTTGTAAAATTACTAGAATAATTGATTTGTCATCCAATGTTGCAATCAGATCCATTGGATGATCAATGTCAGCTTGTATTTCTTCTTGCTTTACCTCTTGCTCTTATAGATAAACATTGTCCCTAGAAAGAGATTTATCTTCTTCCTCTTGAAGTTCAGATGAAACATAACCCACTTTGAAAGTTTCGCAGCTTATTTCACTTGAAGTTGTCTTGAGATCATTCTTTTCTTGAACGTGCTTCTTAACATGACCCTTAGAATTTATTTCTTCTTTGTGTTTGTCTATTGACTCTTCAAATGACAATGATGATGTAGACAAAGAGGTTGCTGGTTGTGGAGAATTTCCTTCTTAAAACTTGTTGCAGGTGGGATTGTCAAAGCATGTGCTCAACACGAAGAGGTTTCTAGTATGCTTTGTGAACATTGTTGTAGGGTTTCATCTTCTTTGATACCAATTGAAGCAACTCGGAGATAAAGATGAAAGAGGACAAAACCCACATCAAGGATTCGGCCAAATCCAAAAGATTCAAGAGCAATCACAACCACATTAACTAAACAATACTCAAATCCCTAAAAGAAATCTCAATTCCTTAATCAAATCATATGCATCTATCCCATAAGGGGGACTTACATATTTATAGGAAATAAAGGACTTCCTACTAGGACTCAAATACCTAAATTAATAAAAATACCTGATTTAATTAGAAACCAAAATACTAAACCAAGTAGGAAACTAATTAAAAGTCCTAATTAATTTTAACTTCTAACAATAATAGAATCCTAATAAACTTCAAATCCTAGAGAACTAAAAATCCTAGAATAATTGTATTTGTGAACTCTTCATTGGGCTTGGGCCCAATAGGTTGGCCAATCATGGCTCTGACCTCATCACCTCCCCATTTTCAGCTAAGTTGGAGAACCTACAAGTAAGCAATTAGTTTCATCTCCCAGAGATTGGATTAGGACTCCAAGTCATCCATGGATCCCACCATGCATGACCCAATTCCATCTCTCCCTTTGTTTTTTTTAGAGGTTTTTTGTGTCGGATTTTGAGGGTTTTGGCGCTTGGAGAGTTTCAACTGAGATTGAGTTGGGACTCCGTATAGATATGGTCTAATATGGATACGGGTCTAAAATATGACAAGATACGGCTTAGATACGGCGCACAATTTTAGGATACAACTTTCTTTTATTTTAAAAAAAGAAAAAGGCAAAATTGGAGAAATTCTTCAAAATTGCGCTTAATAACGAATCTCGTTTGAAATCTTTAGTTATAACTTAAAAAGACTACTTTCATTTTTACATTCAACTCCTTTTGTTTTATTTTAATATTGCAAAACTCAAAACCCACTATATATTCGATGGTTGTCTTTACTAGATGGGGAAGTGGCTTTTCTTATCATGTCATTCAATGTCCTTCTTTTCTCAATTTAAATTATATTTTTCTCTCCTTAAAAAATTGAAACTTCTCTCCCTCCCTCCATTTTAACTTTGATAGCTGTAATTTTTTAGGACTATAAGTTTGATCATATCACCCCACTTTAGATTAAGACATCTAGGGATCTATTTCTAGTAGTTAGTCACGTATGATGCATCATATACTACTAAAACGTGATATTCGCACTAGAATCCATTTTGTATCCCGTGTCCGTATCGTATTTTAACTGATACCGTACCTGTATACGTGTCCTAAATTTCTGAAGTCACCATGCGGAATCCCCGTTTCCCGTGCTAGTATCTATATCTGTATCTGGGCATCATAGGTTGGGAGTGTCCTTGATAGCTAGGGAAACCAAGGCTAGTGTTTAATTTAAGTTACATGACACACATACAAGACTTTTGTTGATTCATTTTCCAATTGTAATATTATGCTTAGAACTCCATTCAAGCTCACATCCTCTACTTAGTTTGTAATTTGATTTGATGCTCAGTTGGTTGGATTAGATGGTAGGATGTGGACCCTTAAAAATGTCCAAAAGACCACAAGGAAGATGGCAAAAAAGGGAGAACACACTTCAGAAAATTCGTATCCCATAGCCCAATCAGACATTGGCCCAGATGGTTACTGTTTGATTGGTAAACTGGTCAGATAGTGGCCGGTCTACTAGAGGCCACTGTCCGATTGGCCCAATTTGAAGGCCTTTTGGCTTGGTTCTCTCCCCTTTCTTTTCTACTTTGTTGGGGACTTATGCAGCATGTTGTGGACCATTGTTTGCCCTCCCAATTAACGAATTGGTGGATTTACACCCTAGTTCTTTGCGTGACAACCTATTGATGCAGCCCTAGGGTTAGGGCTTGCGTGGAGGTGCCTAAGCACGTGTCCAAGGACACTTCGAACAGTCAAGATGACTTCACACACACGAGGACGAACCTCTCTGGGGAAAACCCAATTCTATTAATCAACCAAATCTGAGAATTTCTTCTCTACAATGCATATATATAGTAAAAACAAACTTAATGAGCAAGAAAACCCTAGGCTAAAAATGGAAACTTTCCTAATAACAATAATAATCCTAATCTAATTTGAAGAGGGCTGCTGGGGCCTAGACTGTATCATCCTCCCCGGGTTGAAAGAAGAGTTCGTCCTCGAACTCGATGCTGTTTCGGATTGCCAGTGTAAATGTGTTGAACATGAAGAACATCCTTTGTGGCAACTTTCCAGGAATTCTTCTTTAGCGGTTGTGGTTTCTCAGGATAAAAAGTAACTTGCTGTCCACCATGCATGAATGTATAGGTGTTGTCGCGCATACCATGAGTCCCATTCTTATCATACATCCATGGACAGCCCAATAAGATGTCACCACTATCCATAGGTAGCACATCACACCAGATTGTATCCTTGTAAGTCTCACCAATGGCAAAAGTAACTTTGCAAGTATGTCGAACATGCGCTCGATCACCATTCATTAGCCATTTAACAAAATAAGGACGGTTATGCTTATAAACTTTCAATTGGAGGCGATCAACAAGAGCTTGGGAGATGAGATTTTCACAACTTCCACTGTCAATAACAACTGTGCAATTTTGTCCCTGAATCATACGTGTGGAACGGAAAATATTTTTGTGCAACCACTTATGCTCAACAGTTGGTGAAGCATCCTTGAGGACAATAAGAGCGTAATCTGGGGGCTCTGCATCGGTGAATTCAATTTCCGCAGTGTCAATATCCTTGGAATTGTCAATATCCTTAGGATCAGTGTCAATATTATCTCGGATATTGTTATCAGCACCTTCAATCTCAATTAGATGTATTCGCTTTGGACAATCTGCGGCGCGATGCCTGTGCTGGTGACAATGAAAACAAACCATCTTATTTTAACCTTCAGTCCTAGCAAAAATCTGTCCATTGGATTTAGCTTCTTGTAAAGGGGAATTCTTTGGCGGAGCCCATCTGGATTTTTGTACTTGATGATTTGCAATTCCCTCAGCCTTGATAGCATGTTAGATGAGTTCATCGACATTATCAAAATGTTGGAAGGCAAGGATATGCTGAATGTCTAGTTTCAATCCATTGAAAAATCTATCAACTACCACATCATCATCTTCATTCAAGCCACAACGAGCTTGAAAAGTCAAAAATTCCTCAGAATATTCAACAACTGTCTTGGACCGTTGTTTCAAGTTTTGAAAACTAGAACGGAGATCTCTTGCATAGTTGACAGGGAGGAACTTTTGCTTCAAAATATTTTTCATCTCAGTCCATGTATCAACTGGGTCCATGTTTTGATTCCTCCGTTTTCTTTGCAATTCAGCCCACCAAGTTGCAGCATAATTTCAAAATCTAATGGCAATTAGTGTGACTTTATGATGCTCAGTCATTGGCTTATGTGCGAAAATATTCTCCACGCACACTAACTAATCCATAAATTCCGCGGGTTACAATTTTCCATCATATTCAGGAATCACAATTTTAATCCCTAATTCTCGATCAGGATTATTAATTGCATCACCTATAGGACTTAGAATTTATGATGGATAGATACTTCAAAATAGGCAATGTATCATGTCATACCATATCCGATACTTCATTTTTATGTGTAAAATTTGTGTTCTTACCTTGCCATATCCATGATGTGTCTTTTCCGTAATCAAGCCATATCTGGTCATCATAGCTTACAATTGGGATTTGTAACCCAGACTCACTTGATGTTTGAACTTGAGACTATGAAAGGCTTATGTTTGAACTAACACTCATCTCCGGATTTGTCTGAAGACATGTGTGGAGCTACACTAATTTGAAGTTGCGTGCATTTAGATTTTTAAAATGTCGAACACCTTCCAAAGCACCAAGAACTTGTAATTTCCAACATTCGGACCCCAAGTGCACATAGGGTCAAACAGTGTGGACCTACACGAATTCTAAGTTGTGTGCATTTAGATTTTTAAAATGCCGAACACCTTTCAGAGCACCAAGAACTTGTAATTTCCAACACTCGGACCCTATGTGAGCAAGGGTCAAATAGTATGGTTCTAGCATGTTAAGTGCAATCAATGGCCTACATTGGTAAAACTGTAATGGTTCCTTGAATGATTAGTCATTTTGATATTAGTTTGGCTGTCTAAGTTCTGACAAAGGCAAGAGGCGAATCAAGGCGCCAAGGTCTCCTGGGGCCTAGGCGCAAGGCGTGAGGTGAGGCAAGGCACCGGCTTCATTGAAGTGTGGCACACATTGTAGATAAAAAATAGATATAATTGTGCAAGGAAGAACAACTTTAACAAAAAAAAATGTGGCAGCACCAAAACAGCCTAGACGTGCAGGAAGAACCATAGTTACCTAGTTCGGTAAATCGGGTTTCGAATCACGTGCAGTTCGAATCGAACAGATCGCTGTTTGATTCGGCAAGTTTTTTTTTTTTTTTTTTTTGAAAAAAATCTAGTTCGGTAAAGTTCGTGTTGGACATCTTTCTTCTATCATAAGCTATTCCCTTTCCATAAGGTTTCATGAAGAGAAAGAGAAAAAGGTCTTGCATAGGATAAAAAGATTGAAGGTTATTAGGAAAGATGAAGCTGAACTGTCCGATGGGAGAAGTGGAACAAACATCAACATTTCCGCTTCCCCATGCTTTATTTTATTATATTATACTATTATTCTCCATACCCAATACACTTTTGGCATACTTTTATTTCTCTCTCTCTTTCATGCTGTTCCCCAGTCCACCTTTTCGGTCTCCATCTTTATTAAGTGATAACTAATGTGAGTTATAGTTCAAAAGTCCTCAAAAATCTTGTTGAATGGAATTATTTCAAGTGTCTTATAGGATATAAGTTTTCAGGTACTGTTTTAAGAATCAATGACCATATCCACCAAAACACAGAGCTAATCACAATCACTTTTTTATGTTTATATTTCGTGTCCTCGTCATATCCATGGTATGTCCCTATGGTATCCATGCCCTATCTAAGCATCATAGATTATAATCACATATTTTAAACATGATATATCTGATGATGTGCTAAACTCCAATTATAGTGAAATTTTGCCTAACATTAACATGGGGTCTGGTGTGATGGAAGCATTTATATCCAAATCAGTGACTATGAACTTAGCCACAAAAAGCTCTTACCCAATCAAAACATGAATTAAGGGTTCTTCCAGTTATCATTTAGGCCAAAGTCTCTCCTAGATTACATTATCTGCTCACAAAATCTTCACACTCTTGGTTTCTTGATTCTAGTGGATGATGCCCTATTTGATGTCAAATTAACTTTGGCAATTCAAGCATTATTGTGTGGGGAGAGATTAGATAAATCAAAACCAAGCAGTTGATGAAAAAAAAAAAGAAAAGAGTGACAATAGGAGACCTCAGTGGCCTCTTTTTCCCAATCGGCTTGGGGGTCAACGTTGTTATTGAATTATATATGACAATCCTAGATGGTGGAGATAACATTGATTTAAACCCCTCTTATATTTGTTATATTTGGTAAGCTAGAGGACCACAAACTGTTCCAGCTGCACCTCATTGTGAGTGCACATCATGAGTCATGACATAAGAATAAAGGAAGTCGACTGCTCATGGACCACCTACACAAGTTTATTCTTTTTTGAGAGTCAAACCATATTTTCAGCGTTCAATCCAATGGTGATTTCTGGGGAGGGGGGAATTGGTGATTACCACTTCATTCATATCGATGCCCGTGGGATCCATCAATCATGCAGCCAAAGTACATAAACATGTTGAAAAATCGAATCAAACAGAAAGGTTGTTGAACATTAAATCCATCATCAAACAAGCATAGGCAAATAAAACTCCAAAGAACTAAACATTGCCGGAACAAACTCACATGAGCACATGGAACTCAAATGTCACAAGACAAGTAAAATGTCCTTAAAAAGAAGAGGGAGAACTTGTAACAAATTGATACAAAAGAGCAATGCAGTGTCTAGTTTATTTCATAATTCATGGATTGATCATCTACTGTCCACTTATGAACTGAGAGCACTACTCTAAAAAGATGTTAGGCATCAAAGGCCCGGGACTCTCTACAACCGAACATTCTCATAGCAAATAATCCTCGAAAAGAAGAGCCTTTTCATTCAGGGAAAAATATATTATAAAGACAGCTTAATCAGGCTTAAGTGGGAAAGCATGTTAGACAAAGCATGGAAACAAGGCTTAGATATTAGGCACTGGAAATGAGACTACCATGTTATACAACATATGTACGAAGAGAAACATGTATTGAGGCATCTTCAAGTTATCATTTAGGCAAAAGTCTCTCCCGAATTACATACTCTGTTCACCAAATCTTCACTCTCTTGGTTTCTTGATTCTAATTCCCTGATGAGTATGGATGGCTGAAAGTGAATTATCCCAGTTCCTAAAATGCTCAACGTACATCAGAAGTCATGGATGGGTGATAGCCAAACATTACTCACGAAAGAGAGATGTGCACATGGTGGAGTTGAAAAATCGCAAACAGAGGCTTCTCCTAAAAAGGAATTCTTAAAAAGGAGAAGATCAAACTAGAACCAACATTTAACATCCTTTTTCACATAGTTTCAACAATGATAGAAGCCCCATCTTTAAAATGCATTTAAATTCTTCAAAGAAGACTGCAAGTAGCTTGCAGTGAGGATGTAAATAATATAAGCATCAAAGATGAAGCAAAACCCATTTCAAAATAAAACTTTCATGATTTTACATTTGCTATTGAAGGTTTTTCTCTGGCAATAATCTCAGCACTTCCGAAAGCTTCATGTTCTATAAGACATAAACTTACCACACATGATTATGTACACAACAAAGTCAGGGAGAGGATCGATAGGAGTAGAAATTGTTGGGGGGTTGGGGTGGAGAGAGAGAGAGGCTCGTTAGTGAGAGCAGCCTTGGCTGGATTTTATTATAGAGAGAAAGAAGAGACGCAGAGAGAGATGATGAGGAAGGGAGCATACATCAGTTGATAAAGTCTGTACCTGGCAGAGAGAGATGATCAACGAGAGACGATCGATGAGAAGAGATGACTGCAGCGAGACCCCTTCGTGAGAGACTTTTGTGGGAGAAACAAAGGAAGACGGGATTGTGAGTCGTAAATCCGAACCTCTGCTTCGTCTTTTATACCGAGAATGTCTCCATCCTCAGATTCGCAAGATCGGATGGGGGTGTTCAGACGCTGGAATCCGCTCAAGTGATGATCTTGCGGGGCAAAAATCTTTGGGGATTTAAAGTTGCCGAGACATCGATCTTGCTCAATCGCATGGAATTCGGGAAACTACACCCCGATCATTTTGGTACCAAACATGCCCTCCAAGAAATCCAAAGATAGAAGCGCATAAATACAATGAGAAAATAGAAGATAGCTTGCCCTGAACCGACCGCTATTTCATTACTTTGATTGATCTTTAATCCTTTCAGAGAATCCACTCAGACTAATGGAAAAGAGAGAGTAAGCACCCTACTATTATTGAAGAAGAAATATAACAAAGTTAACTTAGAGCTGGACGTTGTGGCGATCCTAGATCATATAACCGTACAACAGTACGCATCTTGAGACCATGGTTGTGTGCGGGCCGTTGAGATATTAGTAAGTAGAAAATTTGGGCCGCGCATGCTGTTTTCCCCGCGTTGCTGCATGTGAAGGTGAGTCAAATTTCCTTAATTACATGACCCAGTAATTAGCAGAAGCTTGTAGTAATCATGCTCCATAGAACATGTGCTTAACAATCAAGACAAATATCAGCGGGTACAAAATCTAAAAAAGGCGCTACGGTATATACTTAAAGTTGAACACTTACACGTAAGAAAGTCTTTGTTGCATCTCCAAAATAAAGACCACCAAAGGACAGTACATATGAAGTAAAGCCAAAATACAAAGAACTCTCAAAAAGTAAAAATGATGCTCCCATACATTCAATTACACACAAGCTTACATGGCTCCACAGAATAACATTTATGTCTCACTTTTTATTTCTTTTTTTCAAACATACCAACACTAATGCATAAGATAAATACATTTGTATTCAATAACAAATGAGCGCTATCATCAGTACTATCACTTTATCACCCATTATGAGAGGGCACATACAAGGTGGGACCCATCAAATGGACAAACCTAATCTATGCATTGGGCCAACTTGTTATTAAGTACAAATGTATTTATCCCATTTATTGATACTGGTGTGTGTGAAAGAGAAGAATAAAAAGTGAGGCATAAATATTATTGTTTGGAGTCACATAAGGTTGTATGCGTCTTAGTGTATTCACGTATATTTTCTCTCCAAGAAGTGACAGTCAACTTTAGTATGACATCTAATTTCCAGATGACATTAGTGCACCAATATCTTAAATTTCTTTAACTAACCATGCTAAAAAGCCTAGAGGTGTTAGTTGAGATAACGAAAATGCTTTTTAATATTCTCCATCTGGTGGAGTCCCCTCCTCAATACTCCCCCTTGGGTGGAACTTAGTTGGCGCACTTTTGACGATACGTATTTTTTTTTATAGAGTCGAGTTGTTCATCCTGGAATTCAAATTCGTAATTAGTTGGCTCAGATACCATATTAAATTTTTTCAGCTAATCATTTTTACCAAAACCTCGACGTTTTGGTAGGAATTGTTAGCTAAAAAAACTTAATAAAATCCTTTTTCTTTTGTGGCTCCTCACCTGCCTTCTTGTTCTCCTTACTTTTGGGGTAGGGGGTCAATGCCTACAACACCAAGTGTAGGTACAGCTCTTTCTACACGCGCGGACTCTTTTTTGACTTTTGTGTACTTTCTTTCCTCATGTGTGGTTCATTTTATATATGAGCTCTTTGTTGAGTTCCAACCCTTTTACTAGTTAAGAAAAAAAATAAAAAAATAGGACGGCTTTCAGATAGTAAGTGGCTGAAAATTGCCTTCTTCCTTTGGCAATCATTTCCTATTCAAGGGACCCTCTAAATTAACTAGCTGGAACAACGGGATAGCTGTAACAGCGTGACCACTGAGCCAAGCCTAAATTTATGCTACATATGTTTTCCATGACCATTGCCCATGCATGACTGTAGGTGGCTTTATTGTGCCCACAAGCTGGGTTGGACTTGACTGTTTTTCTCTTGTTATTTTGTCCGATATTAGACTATAAAAACAATTCAACCCGCCTTCTGGACTCATGTGGATGATCGCTGGTTCTCATTCGGGAGGTCCCAAGTTTGGAACCTGAACTCCCCCTGTTTACATCTATGAGTTCCTCTTACCTTACATATGCAGGTTGTATTTTAACTCCTCACATACATAAAATCTCAATCTCTTAGATGGGTAGCCAAAAAATCTAAAAGATTTGTTGCTGTCTTGTTGGTTTGATTAGTCCTACGTTCCACATTTAATTGATGGACGCTATCCATTGAATTGAAGAGCATGCATAAGCAGCACAACATATGGATGAGACAAAACAATTCCACCCATGTACATGGATGACCTTCATAAGTAATTTTTTTTAGCATTCATAAGATGTTTAAAGTCAACTAATGCAGTTTTTGAGCTTTAATACAGATTTATGGAGAGCCCTCCATATGCATCCATCAGTCGAGTAAAACGTGGCCTTGGAAATGTAAATAAAATTAGACGAACAGAGCTCTTTCATCCCGGCTGTTGGTGAGCTGGTGAAGTAGGGAAGCGTGCGTGAGTGCTGAATATCTTCTACTAAATAGAAAGAGAAAACAAAAGAAGAAAAAGCTCTCTTCCATGTGAAGAATTATTACAAAAGAAGAAGAAACTCATGTAAAAACTATCCCTCACATTCATGTAGCATGGACAGAGCCCCACCTAAAATAAAGGAAACTGATGAACTGACTGAGATTTACAGCAGAAACCTTAAAAGGGCCAAATCGTTTTGATGGTGAGACAGGTGCTGTTCGTCTGCTTCGGGAGCGGCGGGACCCTCCGTGCAGAGCAGCTGAGAGAGCTGGCGTGGGGACTGGAGCTGAGCGAGAAGAGGTTCCTCTGGGTCTCGAGGAGCCCAGACGAGAAAGAAGCAGGTGGGAAGTTCTTCAGCGTCGTGGGAGCCGAGCAGGAAAAGAAAGAGGACGGTTTCCTTCCTGAGGGCTTCAAACAGATAACCCAAGGGTTGGGTCTTGTGGTCGATTCGTGGGCACCACAGCTGCAGGTGCTGAATCATAACTCGACTGGTGGGTTCCTCTCTCACTGCGGCTGGAACTCGACCCTGGAGAGCATCGTGCATGGGGTGCCCATGATAGCCTGGCCGCTCTAGACAGAGCAGAAGATGAACGCGCTCATGCTTGTCGATGATCTCAAAGTCGCACTCAGGGTTAGTCCAAATCCAAACGACAGGATTATCAGGAGCGAGGAGATTGCGGATGTGGTGAGAGGCGTCTGATGCAGGCAGAAGAAGGGAAGTGGGCCCTCAAGAGAATGCGGGAGATGAGGAATGCATGTCAGGGGGCATTGGAGAAGGAGAAAGGATCATCACACAATGCTTTGGTTGTGTTGGTCCGCACGTGGAAGCAATCCTCGCCCTCCTCTTCCTGATTACATTTTTTAATCACACGCAGGAGCATGTAGACTCGTGGTAATTCAAGCGGGGCACGTATTCATGTCCGCCCGTCTCGACCCTTTATCTGCTGTCTGTCCAGAGTCCCATGTCATGAGTCGAGTCAGTATGGTTACCAATAAGTTCACGGTTAGTGTGATTTGATTAGATCATGTATTAGTATTACTGCATCTTTCATTGATCTCGACTCTTTATCTGCTGTCTGTCCAGAGTCCCATGTCAGTCGAGTCAGTATGGTTACCAATAAGTTCCCGGTTAGTGTGATTTGATTAGATCATGTAAAACTGCATCTTTCATTGAATGCATTGTTCCTCTTAAATATTATATTGTAGTAGCACTCGGCCAGAACCTATAGGGACCTATTGTTTCATGGAAAAAGTCTGGAATGTTCCTTTCCCGTCAAACATAAAATTATCAGCATCGCGACTTCCCAAAAGGTCGCTTATTGACGGCTGCCTTCCTACGGTCCTACCCAATTCCAACCTTCTTATCCTCGACTCAGATGTGTGGCCCTCAACTCATTGAAACAACTGATTACCTGTTTGTCTCAGCTTCTTTAGCTATAACGTCTTCAAAGTCTTTACTATGTGCTATTGGCATGGTTGTAGCTTGTAAGAAAAAAAATCTTGCTTTTTTTTTAACGGTAAAATAATTTCAGGAAAAACAAAGAAGAGAACAAGAATAAAGCAAGACAAAAGAAATAAAAACGAAAAGCAAAGAAATAGAGAGAGGGATAAGGTAAAAAAAGCTTTAAATTATCCCTCTCTAATTATATCATCACACTCACTCAAGGAACCAGCCTCTCAACCTTTTGCTTGGCTAGTGTTTAACATGCACCCTATCTGCCCTCTTTCTATGATGATTGAAATTCCTAAATTTTTTCTATCATTGGACTATGGTAACTGTGTAATGGACATCCCCATACGTTAAGACATGAGTTCACGCAGGGTCTATTGACATCCCTATACGTTAAGACATGAGTTCACGCAGGTGTATTGACACTTCAATCTGTATAGCTTGTAGCAACATTTCCTTTTTATTTATATGATATGTATTTTTTCCGTCTATGCTACATCCTCCTCCGCTTTTTTCCTGAACCCAACAACTTTTCTTCTTAATGATTTTGTGCTCTCTATTGTTTTGACTTTTCTTCTTAATGATTATGACTTTAATTCTTAATGACACTAGACAATTCCTTTGGCAACCCTATTGGTGCGACTAGAAGAAACCATGGTAAAGGGGAAAATTGTTGGATGCCAAATATGCTTTTTTGTTTCCATTCCTTTAGAATAAATTAATATTGCCAAACAAGTTCAACTCTTCTTATTCTAAAAATGGGAATATTCCCACCACAACTCATTTTCAGAATACGCACATTCTCAATATAGAAATGATGCTTAATAGGCCCAAAGCTTTCTTCTATCAAAAGAACAACTTTTGTTTATTTGTTTTTCTTGAAAGAGACCATGAGCAAACCAAATCTTATAAATATATATATATATATTTGTACGAAGTACCAACTTAAATAGAATTGTTAATGTAGTACATAAGATTGACTAAAAATATACCTTTACCCTTGTTGAGGAAAAGAAATGATATTAATTACACTTTTCCATTTAATGTAGAGATACCCACAGCATTTATTCACAAGAATTGAATTCTTTGAAAGTCATAATAAAATGTGTCCCACAAAGGGATTTTTAAAGAGGCGAGTTTAATTCTCATAGGTAAAACTCTCTTATCTAAGAATTGATATACTAGAGTGATGTCTAGAAATTCATTTTTATTTTTCACCAATTTCCCTTTTAGGTAAAAGAGATTATTTCATAAGAGATCCCATGGTATCATGGGCGCCTTAAATTGTCGGGCTCAAGTTTTGAATAGGTGGGCACGCTATGGTGTTTTACTCTTTTAATTCGAGATTTCTTAAGTGAGAGTACGGGGAACCGGACTCATCATGGTTCATTGCTATATTGACGGGATAAGTCTACAATTATGAGAGTAGAGAGTCTTTTGTGTGCTTCCTCTAAGTAGGACGTGTGAAACTCACCATGGGCCACACCAACAAATATTTAAACCATTGAAATTGAATATCATATAGCATATATACATATTTGATTTTGATATAGTCTGGCTCCACCATAAGACTCAATAAGATTAATGTTGCATAAGAGTGCTAATGAGGAGATGGCATTGAAACATGGTTCGGACTACCAACAGGTGGCGCTAGGGGAGTTCCACATATCCCACTAATAGGGGGTGTAAAGTGGGTCATTCCACCGGCCTGTGAAAATTCAACGGTATTGTCGTGTGTACAGATTAGCTAGAGGTCGGCCCAACATGGCTTAGGTTGTGCCATGCTGGGCCGTGCTTCCTACTGGCTGGCCCATATCTCCCTTCTAAATTTTTTTATGTAAATTAAAAGAGATTTTATGGACTTTTAGGATTCTCAACTTGAAATAAAGCTGAAACTATTAAAATAAAAGTTGTTTGACAAATTGCCCCCTAAAGTTTTCTAGGATTCTCAATTTACCCCCTAATTAAGGTTTTAATTTGTTTGATTTACCCCTTTAATTTAATGAATTTTGTAACAATTTAGAACTTCTGTCAGCACTCTGTTAAATCAATAATGAAAGTGTTAAAAGACCCATTCAACATCATTAAAGTAAGGCTTTGATTGTAATGCTAATTACAACCAATTTCGGCGAAACTAGGAGTTGCTTTCCTACTCTTGATGACCGGGAACCGCAAAACAGGCCTTGTGAATAGAATCTCCTCCTCATAACCCACAAATCTTCTAATTTCACGAACCGCACCAGAACCAACAAGACATCGATTGACATTCGAAACGCCCATAAACCCTCAACTCGAATTCAAGTGTTCCAATCCCTGGACAACATCAAACACGTTACAATCCATTCTCGCAACCGAATTTGAACACTGGATGGCTTTTTTTGCTGTTAGTAGGAATTCTAGGCCCTCCTCCTCTCCAACCCCAGAGCCTCCCTCTTCTCCACCTGCCTCTTCTCCGACCTCCTCGACCGCTCCCTCAAAGCGCTTGACCACTACAACACCATCTCCACCTCCCTCGACTCCCTCCACCACTCTCACCACCTCACCCACGTCGCCCTCTCCGCACTCCAATAGCACCCCATTGGCCACGAAATGCCTGCCGCGCAGGCAAAGCATTGAAGACCATCCTCACCAGCATCACTGACAGAGACCCGACTGCAATTGCAAAGAGGAGCTGGTCCTTCGGACGAAAGTCCAAGTCCGGCGGCTCTGACTCTGACCATCTCTAGTCGAGCTTGTCCTCCACATGGTCCATTGCCAAGCAGCTCCAGGCGATGGCCGTTAATCTAGCGCCCCCACGTGGGGCAAAGATGAATGGCCTAACGCTACCCATATATACCATGAGCTCTGTTCTAGTGTTTGTGACGTGGGTCCTTGTCACCGCCATCCCCTACCAGGATCGGTTGGGGTTGATGACACACCTCCCATTGTCGCCGAGGCAACTGCCATCGGCAGGGGCGATGATCGGGTTGTGGGAGAGGATTACAGAGGAATGGAGGAAGAAGGAGAAGAGAGGAACGAGCGGGTTGATGGAGGAATTGCATAGGCTGGAAAGATGAGCGAAAAAGTTGATTGAGTTAGAGTAGGCTGGAAAGATGAGCTAAAAAGTTGATTGAGTTGAGGAGTCAATGCAGTTTCCCATGGAGGCAGAGAAAGTGGAGGAGTAGCGTGCGTAGACAAATGAACTCACAGAGATTTTCAAGAGCATGGAGGATGAGTTGGTAGCTTTTCAGCACCAGGTGAGAGAGGTCTTCCATAAGACTACGCGCAGCTTTTCTTTAACGATATTGAACGAGTTTTTTGACACTTCCGCTATCGCTTTAATGGGGTGACGACAGAAGTGTCAAATTATTACAAAATTTATTAAATTAAAAGGGTAAATTGGACAGATTGAAACCTTAGGTGGTAAATTGAGAATCTTAGAAAATTTTAGAGGGTAATTTGTCAAAAAAAACCTAAAATAAATGGACAAAAATTGGTCCTATTTTACAAATGAAAAAAAATTCAATTATTTTTTGTTTTTTTTAATCTTATTTTATATAAAAAAAATTATCCTTTTGTTATATAGATGCTGTGCTGAGCTGTGTTAGCTTGCCTTGGGCAGGGCTGCGGCCTAGGCATGCCGGCCCAACACAACAAGGCCAAAATGTTTGGGCATGCAGTGCAGGCCATGGCCTCTTCCCAGAGGCCATGGCCTATCCTTTGTGTTGTGTTGGGCTAGGACGGTCAATGTGGTGTTCCGACCTATGACATGGTTTTTCTATTCTGGACCATGTTAGGCTAGGCGGCCCGGGCCAATTTTACACCCCTGCCCACTCAGGGAAGCATGTTTAAAACCACCAGGGATCTCATAATTGTGACTGCGATTCCCCTTAAAATCGATTAGTCAA
The DNA here is from genome assembly GCA_037013555.1 of Sextonia rubra. Taxonomy (NCBI): domain Eukaryota; kingdom Viridiplantae; phylum Streptophyta; class Magnoliopsida; order Laurales; family Lauraceae; genus Sextonia; species Sextonia rubra. The sequence goes on from JASUAD010000001.1 coordinate 47,956,459, forward strand.
TAACATATGGAAAACGAGGAAATTGTCCTACAGTAAATAACATTTTCTCGTCTTCGTTTAGTTCCATTTTGGTGTGCTAATGCAGCAATGCAGTCCTTCACCTGAGGATTATAAAGTAAATAACATCTTCTCATCTTCATTTAGGTGGTCTATATTGGTCCATGAGTGATACTTCAACGTGATTGTTCGGACTAACATTAAGATAAAGCCTAAGGGCTATTGTTGGAATGGTGTTCGGAGCTCAGGACTCGCCAGGGAAGAGACCACGGCACCTAAGGGTTGAATAGTACGTCTGAGGTGCCAACGTAGGCGGGGTCTAGATTGGATTCAGGAGTCTAGCTCGGTAAAACTAGGCAACTACACTGAGCTCAAGCCCGGATGCCTTGGCACAAGTAATGCCACCTGTCAAAGCACGATGCCTAAAGAATGAGAAATCACGGGAATAAGAGGGTTTTCAAGAAAATGGGAGCCGCAAGAGGATCCTCTGCTCGCTCATCTCCAATCCCCACGCCAGCTCCTTCAGCTGCTCTGCACGCAGGGTCCCACCGCTCCCGAAGCAGACAAACAGCACCGACCGATGCGGCTGCTCATCCAACCATTTCAGGCAAATGTGATCGTCATCATCACTGATCCTGCTAGATGGGGACCTTATGATGGGCCCCATAGGATAGATGGGAGGACATTGAGAGTCCTCTTGCAGAGCCCTGACGACTCTGGCCTCCACTTCCAGAAAGCTATTACCCATTATTCCCTTGGAAAGCTTGTAGAAGCGCGTGAAGTGGTGCAGCACCCAGGCGTAGAGATCGTTGCAGCGGTCCTGAAAGGGGTCGGGCAGGTCTTCCCCGCGAAGGGGCAGGCAGCTGGGGGCTCTCATGGGGTGGGGCAGGTCCCCGAACTGGCAAGAGGTGGTGGAGTCGAGCTCGGCCAGGTGAAAGGTGAGGGAGAGGAGATGGAAGGTGGAGGTCATGTACAGGAAGGAGGGGACGTCGAACTCTGCCGCCACATCGTACGCGTCGCTGCCGGACAAGTCCACCACGAGGGCAGCAATGCATCTGCTGCCGGCGGTGAGTTCTCGAAGATGCGGCGGAGGTTGGGGAGGGAGAGCTTGATGGTAAGAGAGATCTGGGTTTCGATTTTGGAGCCGTTGGGGAAGTCGTGGGTGGGAACAGGAGGGAGAGGGGTGTGAGTGATGGAGCTGGGGAGGGAGATAGCGCTGCTGGGAGGTAGGTCGTCAGTGGAAATGGTTACTATGGTGACTGAGAGGCCCTGGTTGTCGAGGGTGAGTCGCCTGAGTGGAATGAGGTGACCCATTCCTGGACTTGCGATGATTACTACTTGTGTGGGTGTCTCCATAACTCAACTCGACTCTGCTCTCACCTCACCTCACCTCACCAGTCACCTCATATGGGATCATCTCTCAATCTCTTCTTATATAGTCCTCATTGCATTGGTACGACTACATTGTGATCTAATGCAATTTTTTTAACCGTTAGATTCTCTGTAACCTTTCTTTGGTTTTGTATGTCGTGGGACGCGCCTATGCTAATCAGCTTCACTGATCTTTCGTGAGTGATCTTATGATCTTAGGATGAGAGCTGCAGAAGATGTGTGACAAAGAAAATTAAAAAGGACCTTATAAAAGGTCTACGGCATGATTCCTTTTTCACCAATTCGCCCCAACATTGCATGAAAGCATGCGGTGGTTATAGACTCTGTCACAACTCGAGCCCAGAAATCGGAGGTTAGCAAAAACCTAACATGTGACACACGTACTCCCATGCACGTATACCTCGACCTGGTCCAGCACATATACCTCGACTTGGTCTAAATACACTTACACAAGAGATGTTCACATGTGCAAAACAGGTGTACAGGTGTACGCGGAAGCTGTACGTATTATAGCAGGCAAGGAAAATGAATAGAATATATAACAATATAGGGTCAACAAAATGACATTAATTACAAATGTACAATACAAAATAAAGAGATAACTCCTTAAAGACCAATATCAAAAAAGTACAGGAAACAAAACAGAACAGATAAAACAAAAAGGAAAGGCCATGCATGGATGCAATGCCAAGCCGCTCTCCGTGGGAGTGATCAAGACCACTCCTCTAGCCTCGACTGAGTCTCCCGGATCTCTCCCGGAATATGGCGGACCAACGAGGGGTCGGTAGAGGAATCTAAGCCTTCAACACAAAAAACAATCAATAAGTACGACGACTCAGCAAAGCATAAGCAACAATAAGTTAACACACGCTGTGTCTAGCAGAATAATTAACAATTAACAATTAACAGTGCATAGAGATCATATTCGTATACTAGGCAGATCATGCATATCAATAAGAATGCTGTGAGAATCATAAAACAGAAAGAAACTGGCTAGGTGGCTACTACATTGGCAATATTCTCCTAATCGAGAGCAATCAGTACGAGAACACCATCGAACGAGCCAGGGTGCAAATGGGTCTCTAGTTCCCAGGGTCTAGAGTCCCAGGATAGGAGCACTCTGCAGAGGCAATAACAGTCTATGCCAAAGTCAACCCTGTCGGGTATCCTGAGGCTAAGATTAAGTAGAGCCAGACAGACAAGATCAGTCAAGATCAGTCATCTCATGTAGATGCACGTCAATCAAGATCAATCAGTCGGTCAAGCAATGCAGTTCAGTACAATACATGTCATGTCACAATCAGACAATACAGTACGTGCATCACGCTGGATCAATACTGTTACACGTAAGTAATTACATGTCAAACAGGGAGCAAGACAAAGAACATGAAAGGCAGTTGTTTCCGCCTGGGATGTACCATGGACAGAGCCCTCAGCAATTATCCAATCGTTGCCCCAGCACAAAACACATACCATGTGAATAGGAGGGCAAAACCGAAACCAATATGCAATCCAATTCAGATTGTTTTGCAGGAATCACGATCTTTTATGAGCCAACCCTATCTTAGTTATCCATTGTTACTAACCGTGCATGATGATGTAGTTTTAAGTTATTTGATACACAGTTGTTCATTTTAGGAGTATTGCACTGTATCCACAAACGTGTATCGAAGTCCCTTAAACCAACACCCATGGGGAAATGCTTAACAAATGGATAATGTGCATGAACGCATCACAGCCCACAAAACCATTCATGCATTTGAGGTAATCCGTTGGGCAGGCTAACGGGTTGAGCAGTCCATGGGGAAGGCCCTATATGGTCTCATCATGAACCTAGAGGTAGCATAAAAGGTCCTATATTGTTACAGGAACAAGAAAAGGAAAATGAGTAAGCATAGGGCTCTGAAGCCCGATCGGTCGAATTTTGGTTATAGGAGTGTCCGATCGGTCGGACCCCGGTCCCAATCGGTCTGACAACTGGGTTCTGTACCGAACAGAATGACTGTATTACATGCTTTTCTTTCGTGAAAACAACGTCCATCACGTTTATACAATATGCAAGGGCTATCCAAACACCACATACTCGAGGGAAGGAGTAAAAGAAACACAACAATCAACGTGTATCAACATGTGTTCATTCCTACTGTACTTATACTTGGCTTAAACGTGCTCTTTCCTTAATTTAACTGTTCTTTGGCCCAAATGATCCCGGAGATGCAAATCCTAACACCATGCATGTCAAGAATAAGCAAAGGAAAAAGGGTGCATACAGTGCAAGCATACCCCAAAACTCATGTGGAGATCAGGACGCAATTACTCACCGGAGATGAACCGGAAAAAGGGTGCAAGAGTCTTGTTCACGACAAGGAGATAAAAAAGAAGAAAGCGGAGACGAGAGAGAGATGTCGGATAGAGAAGGGATCGGCGAACCCAAAGAGAAGACGAGCAATCGGCGCACACGAATTTCCCCTTTTCTCTACGTTGATCGCAAGGAAGAAGAAGAAAAGGAGCTGAAGAACAAGGAGAGAAATAGAGAGAAAACGAGTGGGAGAGGGAGCTGGGGTGAAGAAGATGAAAAGGAGAGAGGAAGAGTCGGTGGTTATCCTTATATAAGATAAGGATTGGGCTGAAGTTACATATAAGTCCAACAATTCGGAAGAATTACAGTTTGAGTCAATTAACGGTCCAACAGAAACAAACGACCTCGTTTGCATGCAAGATAGTTATGGAAATTGACGAGCTCGACGAAACACACGTGTTGACGCCAAGATGATGCATGAATAAGGAACTCGTACAAAATCAAAAATTACGAAAAAAAGGCTCATGACTACCTAATCCAGGTTAAATTCAACCCAACTACCTATTCATGAACCACAATGAATCTCAAAAGAGTAAAACCACGAGCTTAACATAAATTCGCTATAATTAGTACCGAAACCTCCTTAATTACCCGTTAATTAATCGTTAAACCGGATTAAGCTAAGCTGGAGTGTTACAAACTCATAGTCTCCTAAATCAGTTTTCCAGCAAATGAGCGGGAGTGTTTTTTTTATCTTTAAGTAGGAAGATGCTTAAACTCAGCACTCACACACTGCAGGCTATCTCCCTCCCTTACCAGCTGACCAACAGCCTCTCTCTTACATATTTTATTTACAAGCAAGGCCACACATTTAACTGAAATCTCTCTCTTTTTCTTTCCTGTCTTGTATTCCAGTTTAGCCGAATCGATCGTCTGGTTTAACCAGAACCGAGGTTTAAGGTCATAGGCATTTTAGTCATTATGTATGGGTTTTCTTCTTGGCCAAAAAATCGGAAACTATATATATTGATATACTGTACCGTAGATCCTGAGGGAATTAAGATGAGATTATGATAGATGAATCCTCTCCTCTATAGACGTAGGCAAGGTTGTTGAACCACATAAAACTGCTATGTTCATGTATGTGATTGCTTGATGGTATGATTGCTTGTGTTCATCGTGATTGATCCGTTGATCACGCAAAGTTTCCGTTGCGCAGCTTTTTCCAATAAGTAGTGTTATAGCAAGGTGGAGATCACTCGGGTTCTGTGATTAACGGATCAGATCGATAAAGGAAAGAGAGGATCATGATTGGAACCATCTTCCTGTTGAAGAACAGAGATTCGGACTGCCGTTGGTTTCTAATCATTTTCAGTTGCTGGCTGCCGCAAAACCAAATAGAAGAAGCATGATCATCAAGGGCTTGGATTGGGTCCAGTGAAAGTTGAAGAAAATCTAGCCTCCATTGTCAAATAACAGATCTAAAGTAGGCTCTAGTTCTGCTGCCGTAACAAAGAAATAGCATGAAGAAGGCATAGATCTGTTGCAGTAATCAAAAGGTGGGTCGTGTTTTGAAGGGTGGAATTTGCTCAAAGCATTGTGCTCGGTTTTCATATCCAGAGAAGACAAAGTACTTTATCCTGGTGCCGAGGTTTCTCTTGTCCTTTTGACAAAAAAAGAAAAAAAAAAGGTTTTAGGTTCGATTCAAGAAGAAATAGAGAAAGCACAGTTGAGGTTTGCCAGTGCCTGAGAAGGAAGGTGTGACACCCTGTCACAATCTAATCTTAATTACTATTAAATAATTATAGATTATGTTAAATAATCTTGTTTAAGGTGACATTATGCTAATTAATTAAAGCTTGTCTCATTATGCTTATTTGGGTCGTGTTCGGGTTATGAATGGGTAATCTCAGGCCAGTTTGACCTTGGTCAAATAAAGAAAAGTCCCTTTTTGTAATTATCAATTTTCTTTGAGTTTACATTTTGTGTGCACTACCTTGGCATTTCCTTTAAGTAGATCAACTTTAGTATTCTACTTCACTAGACATCACTTGGGTCAAATGGGTATTGAAGTGACTCAAACTAAGATTTCCTAGAGGAATTTGGACTTCCTTGTAAATACAGGAAAACCTGTTATAAAAGAGGCTCCATTTCCATTCCAACAGTTCTTTTCCTCTCTGCTATAGTTTTCCTTTTTCACTCCCTTCTTTCACCAGCCTCTTCATCAAATCTAGCTAGAAGAAGACCTTGCATGTCCTACTGAAGGTGAAAACCATATTCTTCATCCCTCTCCTCATCTTCTCATAGTCTAGAACACCAAAATCTCTCTCTTTTCCCCACATTCTAAGAGCTACTACAGGTAAGATCTTCTATCCATCTACAATTTTGGGTTTAAGGGAGTTAAGGAGATTCATTCTCACTACATGCATCCATGGTTATTACTATTCCTACACTCTTTATTGTTAGGAATATAAAAGTAGATTTTCTCTACACATAAGCTCAAAAGGAAACCATTGGAGAGCTTAGCACTAATCAAAGCCAAGTATAAGCAGAAGTTTGTAAATGCATGCTAATAGTATGATGAATTAGTATAAGCAGAAGTTTGTGAATGCTTACTAATAGTATGATGAATTACATTCTCTTTGTGGTTACATTCAGCTCTTCTTCTATATTTGATTTATCATATTGAATAGATGTGCTATTAATGAATTGATGAATGAGGATGGAATGTGTAACTCTCCGACCCAACTTAACCGGGTTTAGCACCTAAATAATGATGAATTCGTTGTTAATTATGTTTTGACTTTGTTTTGGTTTCATTCCGGGTCATGGATAGGTAGTTGGGTTGAGTTTAACCTAGTTTAGGTAGACATAAGCCCTTTTTTGTAATTTTAGACTTTGTAAGACATCATCATTCATGCATCATCTTGGCGTCAACACGTGTCTTTCGTCGAGCCCGTCAACTTCCGCAACTGACTCGTATGTGAACGACGTCATTTGTTTTCGTTAGACCATGATTTGACTCGAACTGTAATTCGTGTAAACGATTGGACTTTCTTGTAATTTCTCTTATCCTTATCCTTATATAAGCCAAGACTCCACCGACTCTCTCATTTTTCAGTCTATTCACGTTTGTTTTCTTCTTCTTTTTTGTTTCTTCTCTTTCTTCTTGATCAAGCAAGCAAAAGGGCGGTTTGTGCTCTTGCACTTTTGATTCGTCTTTGTGTGTGGGTTAAGGTAAGCTTGGATTCTTGAATTTCTTCTCTTCCCTCCTTCTTCTCCACGTCAGTAATGCTACATGCACTCACGTTTGTCTCTTTCCTTCTTCTTTCGCATGCATGGTAATTAGAAGAGTGTTTGTATGTCGAACTTGAGCCCAAGGACAACCGTATGCTTGTTAGAACCCATTTAAGGCAAGTACAAGCATGATTTGGATAAACCATGTTGGTAAATGTTTGATTTCGAATGATTCTCTTAATCTCACATTTGGAATGTGTTCAACAGCCCATTTGTGTTGAATTCCATTCTTTAGACGTCGTTGTTTCAATGATATGCACATATAGTCGATTCTGTAACAGGTTCAGAAAAATGGTTCTGTGCAGTGTACGGCTAAGTCGTAACTGTCTACGGTTCAAAGTCCAGAGAACTATAAAACCAAGGTTTCTTTTACGGTAAGGCTACGGCTAAGCCGTAGAACACACTACGGCTAAGCCGTAGGCTAGCCATGACCTAACCGTAGGTTAAGCCACGGCTTGATTTCCATAGAGCTGAAAAATTGAGTGAACCTTCTACGGTCCAGCTACGGCTAAGCCGTGAAATGTGTTACGGCTAAGCCGTAACCCTAGCACGGCTAAGCCGTAGAACAAAATACGGCTGAGCCGTAGAACAAGATAAGGTTAAACCGTAAATGCGGAGGAACAGTAAGGGGAACCACGGCTAAGCCGTAGGTCACCCACTGCTGAGCCACAAGACCAGTAAGAAGTAAGAAAGTTAGGAAGTAAAGAGACTTTGTAGGGCCTTTGAGTAGAAGGTAAGTGACCGGGACCTTGCCCAATGGAATATGACAGAATTGCATTAATGATCTCGAGGGCTGCGACTCATTCATGTACGTTATCCAGTTGTTAAGCACCTCCCTATGGGTGTTGGTTTAAGGGACTTCAATACACTCTTTTAATACAATGCAACACTAGACAACAGTGTATCGGATAACTTAAAGCTACATCATCATGCACTGTTAGAAATACTGGATAACTATATTAGGATTGCCTAGTAAATGATCTTGATTCGAATAAATTGAGTTGCATGGCATTTTGTACGATGATCATTGCCCTCCGTTCTTCTGTATGGTTTGGTTAGTCCTCGTTATGCCTATTTGATCTATTCGATATGTTTACAGGATGTTATGTTTTCAGATACTTGAGTATCATATGTATGTATGATTTGACCGTATGCACGTATGATATATGCTTAAGATGATATGATATACATGATCTACTAAAATTCTAGCATTTGTTTGATTCCATACAATCAGGCACTACTCAGCCTCAGCTTTAGAATAACCGACGGGGTTGAATTTGGCGTAGTTTATATGGTACCGCTACAGTGAGTTTATGTCTTAGGGCTTCTGGACCCCAGGAACCCGAGACCCATTCGTACCCTGGCCCGATCGATGGTGTTCTCAGTATGTATGTCCCCAAAAGGGAGTTTAGGGCAAATGTAGTAGACACCTAGTTATTTATGTAACATGTAAGCATTGATTCTGATAGTATGTTTCATTTGTTTGCATAACTGCCTAGCATACGAAGTTGAAACTCTATGATTTATAAACGGTTCTTTATGATGTTAAATACAACATGCGTTAACTTGTCGTTGCTTATACTTTGTTGAATCATTATATTCATCAGTTTTCCTTGGTGTTGTAGGCTCAGATCCCTCGACAAACTCCTCGTCGGCTAACCAGACTCCAGGGGAGACCCTAGATGCCCCATCAGGGTTAGAGGAGTGGATGTTATCACTCCATCGGAGTGCGACAATGTCATATATGCATATCGGTCTTCCTCATTTTGGGATCTTAATGGATTTGGATTTATTCATGATCTTTATGCGTTGTATTCGACCCATTTTGTATAACTCTGAACTTTCTGTAATCTTTGTATATACATGATTTTGTTCTCGTATGTCTTCTTTTGTTATTGTATAACTCTGAACTTTCTGTAATCTTTGTATATACATGATTTTGTTCTCTGTTGACACATAAAAATTTTGCAAATAATGCAGCGAAGGCATTACAAGCTTTGGATTATAAAGTTCCATAGTTTTCAAAGCACTTGGACCTCATCTTAGCTGAAATCAGCTTCAGAGACTCTTTGTTAGCTCCTTGGGAATCACTGCGGGACCTGGCACCTCTACATGTTGAAGCAAGCTCCTATTCAACGAAATACTTTCAAGTACATTTAAAGACTACTCCTCAAGGATTTAGAGCATTTGGACATCATTTGGATCTAAAATTGGTCCAGATGATCATATACCATGCTCTGTGGGTTCCTGTGCAGAATGACATCCCATCAAGATCAGACTAGCTAAAACTCCCAGAGGAAGCTCAAATGATCCCCAAGACAGGCCCTACAAAATTTCGGGTTAAACAGACATCACCGGACCCAAAAGCTACAAGCATGTCAACTTGGGGTCAGTCCCCCCTTAAGCCATGGGGTCATTGACCAAAGTCCTGCTTCCTGATGTCCAAAACTGATGAAATTTGGTTGCGAAGCATTAGTTATGCTCAGAAGATATTCTACAAATTTTTAAGTCGAAAGGACTCCGTTTGGGCTGACTTTCATTGCATATTAGCTTAGAAGACAGTGACCCTAAGTTAGGGAGGTCACTAGCTGAAATCTTACTTCCAGGGGGTCAGAGCTGTTGAAATTCGGCATAAATACTTAGAATATGTTCAAAGTTGTTTTCTCAAAGTTTCAGGACAACTGGACGTTGTTCGGGTAGAAAACAAGCTGATTACCTACTGTGTGGGATGAATAGTGACTTAACACATGCAATGAATAGGCCACTGTTAGAAATCCTACTTTCTCAAATCCAAATTACATGAAATTTGGATGAACACTCCAAGATATCCCTGATGTCAGTTCCTCCAAGTTTCGAACTAAACCGAAGTCATTTGGGCCTCAAACATCTAAAACAAGGGCCCACTTTCATAAAAAGTTAACTAGAGATTTGACTGACTTTTGAAAGTCAAAACAGGTTGAAAATTCTATGACATTCTCAAAATAGTGTCAAGAAGCATCTCTCCAAGTTTTGTGGCGATCGGACATCTTTCGGGCCCAAAATTGGCGAAAATGGGTCACAAATGCAAAAGCCCAAAATCGGGCCTTATCCGTGACTGTGGCCTGTTCATCGAGGGAGTTGACCAACTTTAGATGGTCAAAACAAGCTGAAACTTTTATGATATGGTCAAAATAGTGTCAAGAAGCATTCCTCCAAGTTTCGTGGCGATTGGACATCGTTTGGGCCCCAAACAGGCGAAAACAGGTCATAAATGCAAAAGCCCGAAATTGGACCCTGTCCGTGACCACGGCTACGGTCACGGACCCCCAAAGGACATTTCCGGCGGTTTGGACAGTTTTCCTCCACTCCCTTTCGAAGTTTAACTTCCCATAACTCCCCGGAATAGCCAAAAACCACCTGAAAGGTCTATAAAAGGAGTAGTGTTTGAAGGAGGAAAGCGAGGAGAAAAAAGAGACAGAGAATTTGAAGAACACAAGAGTATTCAAGCAAGGACAGCAGCATTCCACGACCTTTTCCCCTCTTTTTCTCAATTACGAAGGTGAGCAAGAGGGTTCAGAGGAGGAGGAGAAGAGAGGGTGACTAAAGAAAAAGCATGTTCATGCATTGATGACTATTGGAAGGATGACATTATCATATTTGTTTTTCTCATTCGGGTGGTCTTGGCCATTACGAAGGTTGTGAACAAGCCTTTTGGGTCTCATTTTGTTCCTTGAAAGCTATAGGTTCAGAATGACACAACTTTGGCTTCCTACGGTACCCTCTGCGAACTTGAACAAAAGACAGTCCGTAAACATGAATGATGAATTACAAAGTTTTCAATTGATTCCATGGTTGAATTCGATCTTCTCAATGGCTATTCAACACCCCAAGAGTAAAAAAAAAAAAAGAGTTCCAGCACTTGAAAAAAAGTTTGAAAAAAGAACCAGCACAAATAGCACAAGAAACGGAGGCAAACAGTGACCGCACTGTCACTGTCTGTCAGTGACCGTGGGTCACGGTCACCCCCATTTTCCTTCTTTTTTTGCATTGCTTTCTATGTTACGTACATTTTCTTGTATTTTCCAAATTGTGATCACATCTAAGACTTGAGGGAGGGGTTGTAAACTTTGAAAACTGGTGTAAACAACCTACATCCCTGTGGTCAGGGTATTAGAATCCATGTAAACAAAGGAGAATTAATAATGAACTGTAGTTAATTCTCATTCTTCTTAATTCTTGAAGTGCGTGAATGTTGGACATTGAATCTATTACACACTTCCACGCCCTTTTAAGCGCGATCATTCTTGTAACACTCCGACCCGAGTTGATCCGGATTAGTGGGTAATGATGTGAATTTAATCAATCTACTTAAAACTGCAAGTGCACAGTTGTCTTGTTGAGACAGTGGCAAATACAGGTCGATCCCACAGAGAGCACTTTTGAACTTTTTAATTAACAATCTGAATTTTTTTTCAAAAGAAAAGCAATAATAAAAAAAATGTGATATGCAAATTAGAAACTAAATAAATTAATAATAATGATAAGAAATAGATCAGAGCAGCCAGAATCCACTAAATTATTTAAAATTCCAATTTATGTTATTAATTTACCCTTTTGTCTTAATTATTACTCAGATCAGAAACAAGTCAATGTTTCTGATCCGGATGATTTGACTATTGCAAAAACCAACTTTAATTAAGAAAAACAAAATCAATACCCAAGACCTCCTTCACCTCATAAAAGAATGAACATCCTAAGTATCACCTATCAAACTAAGCATAGACTATCAAAGATAACTATAGATCTAAGCATAATCTATCAAAGTAAGTATAAATGATCAAAATTTATTCATTAAGAACACAAATCAGAGGTTTGCCTTTGGCATGAAGACAGATCTATTATTATATTTTACAAGCACATTAACAAGAGACAATCAGAAAAGAGTAAAATAATAAATATAAATTAGAACATTAAAATACTTAGCTTCATCTTTCGCTCTAATCAGAAACTCAGCCCACCATTGCAAAGAACATCAAAAATAACTTCATTGATTCCTTCTTCTTATACAATGGTCTCTCAGAATTCTCTCTTTTAGATCCTAGTTTCTGGAACAAGGCTCCAGAATACCTTTAAAATAAAAATAGAAATTAATGGAAGGGAGAGGTGGAGAAGAGAGAGAGAGAGATCCGGGACCTCCAAATCTGGCTGGGCATGAGGAAGAGCCTCCCATGACCTCCTTTTATAGTTTTCTAGCTCCTTGGGTTCATTGAATCTGGACCTCTTTTTGGTGGATTGAGAGATAAGATCAGCTGCATGTTGATTGGGTTTATCTCCTTAGATGAGAGAGATTTAGAGATAAGATGAAGTGGAAGCTTTCAGCATTCTTATCTGATCTTCTTATGGGCTCCACAAAGAAATGTGCAACAGTTGTACTTCAATGGTGTAGATGCAATTGCAATCCCGTCTAAAAATGTACATGCAACTTCTCAGGCCTATAACTTTCTCATTTTAGCTCCGATTTGTGCAATCTTAGGCTCCACGGATATCTACTCTGAAAGAGCTTTCCAACGGTGGGTCATTTGCACTGATCCGACGTCTAGATTGAGAGTTATGATCATTTTAAGATAGGCTATTTTGAGAAAAACGGGATTGTATTTTAATTTGCAATGGACTCTATCTCTAAGAATATTTCTTGGTTCAATAGGATGAGATAAGATCTTCTGGAAGCCTTAGCTGATCTTCAGATGGGATCCACGGGCAGATGAACTCTAAGAGTGTGGATCTTCAAGCAGTGGGACCCAAATCATCCTAGGGTTCTGTGGGTCCTACTAATTTCATTTCCTGCACATTCTGATTGAACACATCAAATACTGAAGAGCCCACATTGAAGTGGAACCCGTCCGGACAGAGTTCTACTCCAACTGGGGTTCTTCGGAGAAAAATTGCAAACATTCTTAATTAATGCATAAAATGTGCAAAAATTGTACAAATTCCAATAATTAGGTGAAAATGCATGAAATGATGAAATTAAATGAATAATGATGCATTTTACCTAATTAAGTCCCTAATCCAATCTAAAATGATGCCTAAATTGTGCAAATTCATGGACGTAACAGGTAATTACGTATGCTTTTATCGTTAAGAGTGTTTTGGCTTTTGTTTTTATTTGGTTTTGAGTATTGGAGAGGTTATTTGGGTTGAGTTGACTTAGTCTAGGTAGTTCGAGCCCTTTTTCGTAATTTTGGCTTTTGATTGACCTTGTCAGTTTTGCGTCATTCTGACGTCATCGCTTGTATTTCGTTGAGCTTGTCGATCTTTGTAACTGTCTTGGATCCGAATGATTTCGTTTGCTCTCGTTGGACCGTCATTTGACTCAAACTGACATTTGTATAAACTGTTTGGACTTATATGTAATTTGGACTCATTTTTACTTTAAATATCCTACCTACCCTATTTCTTTCTCTCGATCGTTCTCTCAACTCACTCTCTCTCAGTCGTCTCTCTCTCTGTTCAGCTCTCTTTCTCTCCTTCTCCTTCTCTGTTTCCATTGCTTGAGGGAGGAAGAAAGGAGCAATTTGTGTGTGTTTCCCGGTGGACTGAGCCAAGCAACGAAGTGATTTCCATTTGTGAGGCAAGTATAAGCCCAAGTCGTATGAACACCGATTGATATTGATTGGATTGTTGTGTTTTTATTCTTCATTGTGTTTCTTAGTGTTAGACAGCCCTACTGAACTCATTTTGCTGTTATCTTCTTGTTTTCAGTTGATTCGTTCACTTTCTGCACGACTGTAACTATTGCAGGAAAAATGACTCCGTGCACTCACGACTACACCGTGAAATGTGCTACGGCTAAGCCGTAAAATGGCTTACGGCTAAGCCGAGACCCAGCCGTAACCCTAACCGTAGAACAATACAGACTGACATCTGAAAATAACTGAGAGTTGGCAAATTGCCATTCTTCTACGGCCCAGCCTGATCTAAGCCGTACATTGTCTTACGGCTAAGCCGTGGACCAGGATACGGCTGCGCCGTAGAGTAAAATACGGTTGAGCCGTAAATACGGATGGACATTTTGGGGAAACCTCGGCTCAACCGCAGTGCATATTACGGCTAAGCAGTAAGATGCCCCGGCTAAGCCGTAAGGTTACCTACGGCTACACCGTGAGACCTTGAGAATTGAATGAAAAGGACTAGGTTTAAGCAACAGACCGTATATGACTTTCATGATAGAATGTAGCTAACCTGAACATGCCCAATGGAATGTTTGCATGACATGAATGATCTCATGGGCTGTGAATCATTCATGACTGTTATCCAGTTGTTTAGCACCTCCCCATGGGTGTTGGTTTAAGGGACTTCGGTGCACATTCCAGACACTGCAACACTAGACAATGATGCATCGGACAACTTAAAACTACATCAACATGCACGGTTAGGAACACTGGATAATTAGTGTAGGATTGGCTTGTAATTGACCTTGATTCGTATAAGTACTTGATTTGTTGATTTGTACAGCATATTGATTTCGGTTATGCCCTCTTATGTGTTCTGCGCTGGACCTCTCGATTCTATGGGAAATGCAGCAACCCCAGAACGAAGCCCGGGCGGGACCATTCTATTCTTGTGTTTTACTATTGCTCCACTGGAGTACTTGCATCAGTGCTTAATTGTTATTAGTACTTGAGATTGTTCTTGGTAACTGCTTATCCGCATTTGGTATTGTTATTCGTATTCAGTACCTTCTGTTATTGTTTAATTGCATTCAGTACTAGTATCAGTTTATGTGATGCACTTCCTATTGTTTGTTTAGCGTGATATGTGAGATATGTATGTGATATGATTGATTAATTGAGGTGCATCATCCGATTCGATTTTGATTGGTATATGGCACTACTGAGCCTCAGCCTTAGGATACCCGACGGGGTTAACTTTGGTTTAGTTATGTGTTTGCCTCTGCAGAGTGTTCTGTCCTGGGACTCCGGACCCCGGGAACTAGAGACCCATGCGTACCCTGGCCCGGTCGCTGGTGTTCTCATTCTGACTGCTCTCGTAAGGGAGAAAATGGCCAATGTAGTAGCCACTTTGACTGTTATCTGTTTATGATTCTGATAGCATGCTTATTCATTGCCTAATTGCTTAGTAGACGAACATGATTTCTATGGATATTGCACTGTGACTATTACTCATGATTAGACACAATTCGTGTTATCTTCTTGTGGCTTATATTTTGCTAAGTCGTTGTACTTATTAGTTGTCTTTGTGTGTTGCAGGCTCAGATCCCTCTCCCGATCCTGCGTCGGTCGACCCGACTCCAGGAGAGGCTCGCGAGGCCCCCTCCGGCCTAGAGGAGTGGACTTGATCCATCCTCCAGAGTACGGTTTGCATCATTTTGTGTTTTCCCCATTCATTTGAGTCTGAGTCTATTGAGGGGATTCTTCTGTAATTGTACAGTGGGCTTGATGATATCTGTATTTTGGTTTTTGATTTGTGTAAAGCCCTATTTAGTATCATACGTTCTTGTAATTGTTCTTGTTATCAGTTCATGATTGTTGTAATCCACTATGTCTCTTGGTGTGTGGTTATATGCCTTGATACGTACAGCTTCCGCGTACAGTTGTTTACACGTGTGAATGATCCCTTGTGTGTATATGCCTGGACGGGGTCTAGGTGTGCATGCACGGGAGTACGTGTGTCATTGGTTAGACCTTCTCTGACCCCCGGTCCCTGGGCTCGGGTTGTGACAATTCTCGTATGTCTTCTTTTGTTATGTTTTGATACCTACAACTTCCGCGTTCATGTATTGGCACGTGTGAATTTTCCTTGTGCGTGTGCGTCTGGACAGAGACTAAGTGTACATGCACGGGAGTATGTGTGTCACTGGTTAAGTTTAGTCTTAACCCCCGATCTCCTGCGCTCAGGTTGTGACAGAATGGAAGAAGAATTATAGTAATAAGATGATTATAAAGGTATTGAGAACTAGAATCAATGCAAGATAGGAGGATGTCTCAGTGAAACATAAGTACCCTATAGGTACAAAGAGGAGGAACAGAGGGTGAACTTCAGAAAATCTGAAGTCACTTCGTGACCTGCCCAATCGATCGGACCTGGGGTTCGACCGGTCAGACCACCATTCTGGAACAAATCCAACGGATCGAACTTGAAATCCAACGGGTCAGTTGGTCCTTTGGACTGGCCTATGGCTTGGGGTCTTGAATTGGTTCCCGAAGCCTCTTTAACCCACTGACCTTGTTAGAAACCTCCTATGATTAACTTAGAAGTTAACTATAGTGTAACCTTTAACCCATTAGGATCAATAAGTGTGCAAAACCTTAGAGGCCCCTAGTAATGGAATCATAACCTCATCACGGACTAAATGGAATCATGCAACACACGAGCAATCTTGGAGATTTGAGAAAACCTCATGCGCGTCACCTAATTAGTCAGCACCTAACCATTGGTGTGAGTTTAGGGCATATTGATGTATTACTCATATACACAAAGTAACATCAAGAATAGCCGTACATTGGGTGTCTTAAATCATCCCTAAATGGACGGTTAGAGATGATAGGTGAATAGACTAGAAGTGATTACTGAACGTCCTTGAGTATCCGACCATGATGTATAACTATCTTCCTTTTTAATTTTGATATGATGAAAGTATTGATACTCCTTACTTATTATGATAAAGTGAGATGAATGTGAACACAAGGGTCTATAAATTGGAAACTACAACAGTCTGAAATAGAACTGAATTAAGTAAGAATTAATAATTAAAGATTAAGTTTGGCCACTACAGTGGATAATAGGAGTATCCGGAACTCCAATCGGGAAACTAATTGTACCTAAGCCTGGGATATTAAGTATATCCCACATGATTTGTTTTAGCTCTTCTGAAAGAACACCATTAAGCCACCTAATGAGTAAATATCATATGATTTGTTTAAACTCTCGTGGAAAAGCACAATTAAGCCATTTTACGAGTTTCCAGCCACAAGTATCACCTGATGTATGATTTAAATTATGGTGGAATATATTTGGTTATTTTACTAGTTTTCTTATGATGGAATGCATTTGGTTGTTTGAATGGTTTCTTAACAGTAGGTTCTTAAATGTTCATAGATGTAATGTGCATTACTTTACTTTTGCTTATACTTGGCTGAATCGTCGTATCACAGCTATTTAATCGTTGTTACAGGGTCAACTGTCAATCTTGGTCCAACCAAGGCCAAAGAGACTATGAAGGAGACCCCAAAGGCTCCTACAGGATTAGAAGAATGGACTGCTGAGGATATCCTCTAATCAGTCGCACGAAGAGCATAATCATGAATCTTATTTTGGAATTTATTTTGGATAGTGTTGTACCATGCTATCTTATCCTTCAAAGTTAGTCATACATTGGGATGGTATTGGTTTTTCTTTTGTAATCCGAACTTGTGGATGATGTGTAGGAATTTTATAGCCAAGTGGTTCAAGTTATTCACTATGTGTATAGCACTATGTTAATGTTTAAAGGTTTAAATTCTATAGATTGTTCAACTATGATACCTTTTGATAAATGAATTGTATAGGCGATAACTACAAACTTCTGCTAAAGACACTCATTGACAAGTGTCAATTGAGGAGTCCTCAAATGTGTGAAGATTGTAAGTATCCCTTGTGAATTCTATCCTGACACAGAGTTAGGTGGAATTTCACGGGAGTATGCATGTCACACCTTGCAAATTACCTTAATTAAGGGAAGCCCAGGCTTGCGTTGTGACAGAAGGCACCCCAACTCGCCTTGCTCCTCGCCGTGCCATCACTGGATCACCGACTCTCCCACTGCTTGCCATCCACCTGATCGGGCTTACAGAAACCCTTCGCGAAACCACCTCGAGTGTGCCTTCGCCAGAAAGCATGGCATGTGCTTTCGCTGGTATTGAAATCTGATGGGAGAAGGGAAGCCCGCCGCTACACCTGTCTTGCAGATTAGAATAAGAGGAAAATGGGCTAGGGGATTTCGGTCCCTGGTTGCTGGAACCAGGAAGAAGACGGCCGTTTTTTAGACCTAGTTTGTTAGGCCTGGTTGGGTTAAACCTAACTTGGTTGCAGAAAACCAAGCAATCCAGGTCGGTTCGGGTCAGGTCAGACCTGACTCATGATACAGAGCCCAATCTGTCAGCAGCAGGTAAAACAGTCAAAGGAGTTTGACCAGATTTGTGGCTGAAATTATTTCTGCAATATCTTAATCATCTGATGTACGATCGGAGATCCATTTGCCCTTACAGACTCATTGTGAGGAGATTTACGCGTATGTGACAAAAGATGGGCAGTTTAATGGTCAAAAAGAAGGTTTGATCAATCGGAATGCAAAAAACTATTTCTGTAATATTAAAGTCATCCAGAGTCGGATTTCAGATTCATTTTTTCCAGCGTGCTCGCGGTGACAGGATCTACAAGGCAAACAAAAGATATTGGCAGTTTGATGGGTAGAAAATTTGGGTCTAAAGAAACTGACAAATTCACGATGACAGCAATGTATTCAAGTATTACGGGCAAGATTGAAGTGTTTGATGGAGAAACAACTTCAGGGATTGGCAGAAAAAAGTCATAGACTTCGTGACACAGCAAGGGATAAAAAATTATTGCTTGATGTCATGAATAGGAAATTACTTCGAGTACTTTGATGGAAAGCTCAGATCTGCATCGAAGGGATCGAGAATGAGCGACATGCCAAAGTAGAAGGAAAAACAAAAGAATCAGAATCAGAAGGAAGTTAAGTGTAAGAAAGTTCGGATTTGGATGATGGGGAATCACTTTTGGTCACTAAAGGTATGGATTAGGTTGATGATCCATGGTATTGGGATTCAGATTTTTTTATCAGGTGTTTGAGTAGAAATTGGTTTGATGCAAACAACTCTCATTGTTAATGAAACTATTCTTATGGGGGAGAATGCAAATTGATGAGCATTTGAGATAAGAGTGATAGTGATCCAGGTGTATGATGATGTTATTCAAACCCTAATGGATGTGATATATGTTTCGGGTTTACGAAGAAATTGGATTTCTTTGGGTGCCTTAACTTCAAAGGTTGCAAGTGCACTGTAACGAGTGGAGTTACAAAAGTGGAAAAGGAAACATTGGTCATCATGAAGGGTAAGATGGTTAGAAATCTATACAGGTTGATAGGGGATGGTTTTTCAGGTGGAGCAGTGAAAGAGACATCAAATAACATGGGAGGAAATCTGTGGTTCAAGTGGAGTTAGATGCGGCGAGATCATCGGAAGATGGATTAATGTGTCTTCAATAATATCATCTAATGGAAATGCAAGAAGACTTGAACAGAGATAATTTCCTTGGAAATGGTAGTCTTGTTAAGGTTGGAGTAAGCCGGTTTAGCGTCAGGTCATACCTATACGAGTACTGTGCCCAATCAGCCAGAATAAGCTAGAATAGGACAGTTGCAAGTTTGACAAAAAGAACACCGGGATGAAGACAGAAGGAATGATTCACAGGTACTAGTGAATCTGGATTCGGAGAGGTCTTCGGTTTTGTCATGACGGATGGAAGTAAGGTTCATTGTGTTACAAGGATGCATGCATGTGATAACAAATGGAGAGCACTTCGGAGGTTCAAGATAGTGGTGTTAAAGTCAAAGAAGGCAACTGTGGGAAGTCTCAAGTCGGTTTGGACTTGATCGACATTAGACAATACTGAAATTGTCTATGCATCCAGGCTAGGGGTGCAGGTGCCACACTTGGTAGTAGCGTGTGTAGAAGCGTACCTTTTAGCGAGGTACGTGAAGTGCTGGTTCAACATGTTCTAGTGTTGTAGAGATAAGACTATGCCATCGATGTAGTGACGTACCATTCAACAAGGTGTGTTAAGACATTACCGAGTATCTCAAGGTGGCTCTGAGGATTTGCGGAATTCTAGCCAAGGTGGAGATTGTTGGGTTTTGTCTTGTATTCCGGTTTAGCTAGATCGGTCGTCTGATTTAGCAGAACCGAAATTCAAGGTTAAGGGAGTTTTAGTTATTATGTATAGGTTTTCTTATTGGCTAAGAAAGCGAGAACTATATATATTGATGTACTGTAATCCTAGATCCTGAAGGGATTGAGATAGAATTATGATAGATGAGTTCTCTCCTCCATAGACGTAGGTAAGGTTGCCGAACCACGTAAAACTATTGCATTCATGTGTGTGATTGCTTGATGGTATGATTGTTTGTATTCATCGTGGTTGATCCGTTGATCACAATTAGTTTTCATTACACCGCTTTTCCCAACATCTCTCTCTCTCTCTCTCTCATTTGAGAAATGATCATGTCCACCTGGTTGGACCACAGGTCCACAACAATTCACATTGGGAGACCCACCTCATTTAGTATATGCAAGATCGATTGATGCATATGGAGGGATCTGCATAAATTTTGTATTAACTAAAAAATTGCATTAGTTGACTATAAACATATTATGTAGGTCATCCATATACATGGATGGAAATATTTGTCGCAACCATCTGTTACATACTCATGCTTCTGTGATTCATTGGCTATCGCCAATAAATCAATATGGAATTTAGAGCATTTCTCACCAACAAATCTTTTATATCCAACCAGCGACCATCCACATGCAGACAGTGGGTTAAAATACAAATAACGAGATGAAAACAATCAACTCGAACCCACCTTGTGAGCCCACTAAAGCCACCTACAATCAAGGTGCATGGTCTAAAGAAATATAATATTTCCGTAACCAGATAGAGGCATGGAAATACTTTAATGGTAGATTCCATTTTCTCCCCAAATTTTGCTTATGATCAAAGTTATTAAAACAACCTTCTGTGGAAATAACAACTTTTAATTATTTTTTACTTTTGTTAAAAGGTACCATGAGCAAGCACAAAATCTTGCGAACTGAAAAGGAGCAATTTATCCATGTTGTACTAAATATTGGTTAATAATGATACTGAATCATTGTCGGTGACAATAGATAACATTGATAATCTTTTTCTTTTAACAAATTTATGCTAAGGCCTATTTATTTGCACAAAATTAAATTCTTAAATAAGAATGAGAGAGTCCCATTCACACTCGAGAACCAATTGTGCCAGGTTGGGGGATCTGTTGCATGAAGGTACAACAACATGGCCTAGCCATTCTAGCCTTACTTAAACAATATTTCTAATGTGGCCTACGTTGAAAGTCATGTGGCGCACATGTCATGAGTCCCATGTCAGATCAAGCATGGTAGTGGCCATCAGAGAATACATGGTAGTGGCCATAAGCAAATACACATGGTAGTGGCCATAAGCAAATACAATCTCACTTACTGTAAAACTTGATCTGGCCCCGCAGTAAGACTCCCAATAAGATTAGTGGATGTACATTTCTATAGAACAAGTTTTTATTATTTGTGGCTTTTTGGGACTTGTCTATATAAAGATATATAAGGGAGCCCTAGGGTCGGATACTCTTCATTCTTGTAGGGTGGACAAAAGGCGAAGAGATCCACGAACTTCCCAATCACCTGAACGCACATTATTCTCCGGCCGCATGTCAAAATCATCACATCCAAATCCATCAGCCTAGGCTATTACTGGGTTGAATTTCTTGTTGAATGATTAATTTCCTTCTAGCCGAGTCATTTTGGGAAGGCTCATATTTGAATTGAAGGATGGGAGCAGGCTGTCGATGGTCAAGTGGTTATTGAATTTAGGCACTGGTGGTGCGCCATTGTCGTCTTCACTGGGCTCAATTAAATCTTTAGGAGCCAGCCAGCCAGTCATCCTCTTTCAGATGAGTTTTTCTGAACACCCAGACGAAATGAAAGGAAATGGCCAACACTCTCAGATTTTGTCAATTGAGATTCAAACTTTATTTTCTCAGAGTCATATTTAATGCTTGATAACCAGGCTGTGGGTTAATTTTCTTTATTATCTAGTTTGGATGTTAGTTGTTTTGTGAAATGGGGTATGCCTCATTGGGGAGATGACAGGTGTTTCCCTTTATATTATATATTCATACCATAATTGGCTATCATCCCACTTTGTGAATGTTCAGCCATTTACTTCAACCAATCATGATGTTCACACATCAACATATAAATGTTTTAGATTACCATTTCATATCACCATAGGGATATAAGCTATTGCATCATGTCATTAGTTCCCTAGCACACCAACACTCTAGCCAAGAAAAAGGCCCAAGCCTCCTTCAAGTGGGATGTATGGAACCACTATGGGACAGATGATCTGAGTTCAATTCAATCTTATCGCCTCCAATTGCATATCTTCAAATTATATTTTGATATGATCTCATATCTGTGTAAGATTGAATACATGATTGATAAGGTGTTAGATTGGACACATAATTAATGCATAAGAGTGCTAATCACATGTCCAATATTATAGTGGGACCAGATCATATCGAAATAAAATTTGAAGATATAGCAAGTGGAAGACATTCAATTTTGATAGTTTGGATTATCAATAGATGGCCCCAAGGTGAGTTCGATCCGCATATTCCATTCACGGTAAGCATGTGAAATCACTCATAATCCGGACCTTCTAGTTGTGGCTGCGATCTCCTTAGAATTGATTCGTCAGTAACATAAGAAAACAAGGAAGTTGTCCTACAGCTAGACATTTCTTCCCGTCTTCGTTTACTTCCACTTTGATGTGCTGATGGGCCCATGCAGCCACGCAGGCTTCAACTTCTTGAAGTTCTCGCTGTATACATTTATATATAGAGAGAGAAACAGAAACCTTGTTTTGTATTGGCTTACCGTGTCATTTCCTATAAAATAAGGAGCTAAAAGGAGGCAATATGATACAAGCATTGCATAAGGGTTATGTTCTATAGAAAAGGAGGGGGAAAAAACGGTACGAAACAGTTGATGTATGCATTGCATCAGGGTTACGTTAATCTGACATCACACAAATCCGTGTTTGACAAATACAAGAACACGATTCAAATTTTCCTACGACCCGTCTTTGGAACCTCCTCCCTCCGATGCCTGATGGGTAGCCAATACTAGACTCCTTTTCCTCTTTCTCTATCCCATTGTAGCCAAGCGAGAGCGACTTTGGAGACTTCCTACCAATGAATGAATTGATATAATGCATCCATCCATCTCTATATAAATCCACCTCTCTCCCCCGGCCACCACATACAAAGAGATAAGAGAGAAGAAAAAGGAAGCAATGGAAGACATGAAACAGCCACCCCACATAGCAATTCTACCGAGTCCAGGTATGGGTCATCTCATCCCTCTGGCCGAGTTCGCTAAGCGACTCGTCCTCCATCACAACTTCTCCGTCACCTTCATCTCCCTCACTGCCGACTCCTCCTCCAAAGCTCAGAAGGCCATTCTCGACGCCTTCCCCAACAACAACAACATCACTTCCATCCCTCTCCCTCCAATCCACCTTGACGATGTTCCCTCAGAAGCCAAGATCGAAACGCGCATCTCTCTCACCGTCCAACGATCCCTCCCTGCCCTCCGCACTCTCCTCAGCTCATTGAACACAACCACCCCTCTCGCTGCCCTCGTCGTCGATCTCTTTGGGACCGACGCATTTGACGTTGCAAGAGAACTGGCGGTCCCGCCCTACATCTTCTACCCCACCACATCCACAGTGCTCTCTTTCTTCCTTCACCTGCCGGAGCTGCACAATTCCTCCTCATGTGAATTCAGACATCTTCCAGAGCCAGTCAAGTTGCCCGGATGCATACCCTTCCATGGAAAAGACCTCCTGGACCCGGTTCAGGACAGGAAAAATGATGCCTATAAGTGGTTGCTGCACCACTGCCAGCGTTTCAAGGAGGCTGAGGGCATTCTGGTAAACAGCTTTGTGGACCTGGAGCCCGGGCCTATAAAAGAGCTGCTGCTGAAAGAGGAGGAGAAAGGACCCACAATCTATCCGGTGGGGCCGCTCATACAGACAAGCAGCAGCAGGGATGATGGTGATGATAGGAGAAACAATTGCCTGAATTGGCTGGACCAGCAACCACCTGGTTCAGTGCTGTTCGTCTCCTTTGGGAGTGGAGGAACACTTTCTCAGGAGCAGCTGGAGGAGTTGGCTCTGGGGCTGGAGATGAGTGGTCATAGGTTCCTGTGGGTCGCACGCAGCCCACATGGGAAAGAGTCCAATGCCGCCTTCTTCAGTGTGGAGAGCAGCAGAGAACCATTTGATTTCTTGCCTAATGGGTTCCTGTCGAGGACACGGGAGCAGGGCCTTGTGGTGGCATCATGGGCACCCCAGATAGAGGTGCTGAGGCATGGTTCGACTGGTGGGTTCCTCTCCCACTGTGGGTGGAACTCGACCCTTGAGAGCATCACGCATGGGGTGCCCTTGATTGCATGGCCACTCTACGCTGAGCAGAAGATGAATGCGCTGATGCTGGCCGATGACCTCGGTGTGGCACTGAGGCCTAGTGCCGCAGGAGAGACCGGGCTGGTGAGGAGGGAGGAGATTGCCAGAGTCATCAAGGTTCTCTTTTCCACTCAAAACCTTCAGGGGAGAAGGTTGCGGGACAGGATGCGAGAGCTCAAGGATGCTGCTGGTAGAGCATTAGGTGTAGAAGGCTCTTCTTATCAGGCACTGTCTAAGGTGGTCGACCAATGGAAAAAGAAGAATAAGGCTGCTGCCACAGATTCATCAATTTAACTGACCATTACCCAACCAGTCGCTGTCCTCCCACTGCAGGCTCCACCTGCTGAAGTGCTTGTATTTTCTTCTAATTTGCAGCACTTCTCTTCTCTATGATGTCCTGGATCAGTATTTCTCTCCCACAATATAGAATAAACATTTCTACATTGAGTTCTGTTTGATACAATTTGTTTCACATCCATGTTACATAAAACAACATTTCCACAATGAAGTTCTATTTGATTCAACTTGTCTGATTCCTACATTACATATTGAACATTTCAAGTTATATTTGATCCAATATGTTTCATTCACTCAAATTACGAAATACATAGCATGTGAACGTGAGGGACATCCACACAGATAAGATTTGCTGCTGTCAGCGCATGCAGTTGTGCTGTGTAGTGTACTGTTTCAAAAATCCTCCCTCGCAAAAACACACACGCACACGTGCACTTAAGACACAGGTAAATGGAAGCATCGCCCGGTACATCAAAAGCAGAGGACAGCTATAACACAACCAACTTTCAGGTAGGAGTACGAAAGCACGGGAGGCAAAACGGTTAGCCTCAGAGGTAAGGTATGGTCACCCAAAAATACTGCTGCAGTGAAAAAACAGAGCATTTCTCCATATTCAAATGGTTGCACAATATATCGTGAAAGATGCACAAACTTAATTTTGGTGGACATAGAAATCTGCAGAATATTCAAAGATTATTCAAACAACTGGAAAAAACAGGAACCAAATTTACCTGATGATGAGTATCCAGTA
This sequence comes from Sextonia rubra, assembly GCA_037013555.1. Classification (NCBI taxonomy): domain Eukaryota; kingdom Viridiplantae; phylum Streptophyta; class Magnoliopsida; order Laurales; family Lauraceae; genus Sextonia; species Sextonia rubra. Next base: position 47,981,829 of record JASUAD010000001.1, read on the forward strand.
CCCACTCCACCCTTATCTCAACAGGATACATTTACTCATATATTATACACTCATAAAATCTACATTCTCTGAGTTGAGTAGAAGCAAAAAGTTATACATCCTCTATGCACAATGAGTATTCAAGTCAATATAACATTGTATAGGATCAATTTTGTTTGTACTCAATTTTATCGTGGCTATGATACAATCTTGGATATACAGAGCAATATCAATATCAAAGAAAAGTAGAGGAGAAACAAATAGGAACAGCTGCAGTATTTTGCTTGTAGCCTGGTCACACAGATCAAAGTGTTGCGATCAGACAATATAATGGCGAAGATAATCGACTCGAGTTGGATGCTTCAGCTTCATAAGTGCTTTTACTTCATACTTGCGAACCATCTCTCTTGAGATATTTAAATTTCCAGCAATCTCTCCCAATGTTCTGTCACCTTTTCCATCAAGTCCATACCTCTGCCTAATCACCAAGCTTTCCTTGGGCTTCAGTGAATCAAGCTGCCAAAAACATTGATGGGAAGTAGTCTCATCAGAGCTTTCTGTCAAGTAATGGAGTCAAATCTACGTGATTTGTATTCATTATTTAGCATTGAACACCGGTTACGACCAATGAGGATGATGAATTCAAAATAATCTCAGTCTCAACCTCACTTTAGGGCTACTTGGAGTGATGCAAACAAAAAATTTACTAGAAGCACCAGCAAATAAATAGGAAATGTGGGTTTGAAGTTTGAACAGGAAATCCTGATAAAATTTCACTCTGACTGGATAATCTTAACCAGTAGTCCATCAAGGGTCTGCAATGAATGGTTAGACAAAATCTATCCTAGAATAGTCTCATTAAATGGCTAGTATTATCTAATCACATTGAAAGTTGGCCTTTGATGTCTTCACCCACACCCACATTATTATGCATCCATGTGGGTTCATATGGACCAGACCTAACTCAGGTGCAGTAAATACTCATTTACACCTGCCTTCGCCAGCAGCAACAATAATTTCAGTTTTCAACCTAAACAATGTAATTGCAGATATGTGTTTTATATTTTTACTAATTGGACAAGAGAATCAGCTTGGATGACTGGCCAGTGATCAACACTAAGACTAAGTAGTCGAATCTTCTCAATACATGGGTATATTGGAAAAGCCCAACAAGATAAGATGATTACCACGTCATCAAGAGCGAGCCTGAGAAGAGCAGGTTGCCTCCTTTTATCACCTCCAACTCCATCAATGTCAGTAATCCCATTGATGAACTCTTCTTGAGTAACTGCATGTCTTGCATGGAGGGAAAGTACTCGTTTTGACGCCCTCATGACATCATGGTATCTTGCAGGAGATATTCCTACTTTAGAAACTATCTCATCCTCTGTTGGTTCTCTCCCAAGATCAAACAATAGCTCCAGTTTTGCCTTTTGGATCTCCAATCTTACCTGCAAGGTTAAATATGGCTCACAGCTTAACAATTTAACCAGACAGGCAGTACAAAAGATGCACTCCTTTAGAAGCTGAGATATTAGTGCTACAACATCAAAGTGAAGTGCTAGAACTCAAATATTGAAACATATCACAGTGATTATGACTCCAGACAACCTACAAAACCAATTTCTTAACTAAAACCAGCTAAGCAATATTTTGTTATTACCATATTCCCCAAACTACCTCATCATCTGTTGGTAATCTTCCAAAAACATACAATGGCTCCAGTTTTGTGTTTAAATCGCTTATCTTGGTTAAATATATGACTTGTAGAGTAGTTACATACATATTCTCTTAGGAGTTGGTCTGCCACTAAAACTAAAACACAGGAATGTCCTTAGGAGCCAAAAAATTGCTATCTTTGGAGATGAAGGTTGGTATTACATTACTGTTAAATGCATCATGACGATGCCTTCAGATGGCCTAAAATATGAGTTTCTAAAGAAAATCAGCTGAGCAACTCTTTTCCATAACCAAAGCCAAACCACTTGGGCCTGGTTCCACAGACCACAGTAATTAATTTGATCAAATTCAGAATCAATCGCAGTCTCGCAGATTAGTTTTCCCAGAAAATAATCAGCCAGTTCCTAAATAATGATAGAGCAGGTTTCCAGCTGGATTTGGAGACCATTCATCAGCAAATAACCACTCTATTTAAAACTAATGGGTTCTTTTATCCAAGATAACAAAAAAATTTTAATCTTTATGTCAAAAATTTTCCTTTGAAGGGACTTAACATCTGAGTAATAGCCTTTAAAGGGTCTTAATACCTGAATAATCAACAGATCTTTTCTTTCTAAATCAACAGTTCTTTTCTTTCTAAATCAACAGTTCTTTTCTTTCTAAGGACAAGTTACTAGGGTTACGACAACATATGACATGATTTTTGGTCTATGATGCACGTATACTTCAAAATGGGCAACGCATTATGTCGTATCATATGTGTCCTTGCCATGTCTATGGTGTGTCCCTGCCATATCTGGGCATCATAGTTTTTGGTGCTTAAAAATGGAATCAAGAGAGTGCAATGAGTATTGTAAAAGATCATGCAGCAGAAAGGATTAGAACATTAAAAAAAAAATTCAAACATACCGACTCAAGGCCAAAGGGGACTCTTGTGAAGCTGGACGTTGTCAATGAGCGCATTATACCATGGCGGATCCAAAACAGAGCATAGGTGGATAGTCGCAAACCCCGTTTCAGTTCAAACCGATCAATAGCAATGATGAGACCCTTTGCACCTGCTTGACAAAGGTCTTGGAATTTCTGACCACTTGCTATCTCTTGATAATATTTGTTGATAACAAACAGTACTAGTCGAAAATTGTGCTGCAACAAGCACAATGTTAATTTTTTGTGCCACCCTAATAAAAACTTCCAAATGAGAGAAATACAAGTACCACTAGAAATAACAACATAGAAAATTTTAAGTGAAAATGTCTATAGCAAGTTTCCAACAGGAGCTAAACTAATTGAAAGTCACTGCAAATATATTTATCCTTGAACCAGATGGCGGACATACAAATTGCTTGCAAGTACAGTAGTCTGCTCATCTGGTTACTTTATGTCCAAAAAAAAAAGTACTGGAGTTATTAAATTTGAATATTTTTCTGTTAAAAAAAAACTACCTTTGTGTGAGTATTGAAACTATCCTAGATATTCATATTCTTCTCAAGTAAAATTAACTGATATGAAACTTATATATGCATAACTATGAGTAATAGCATGTCATAGGGTCAATGGCTAAAACAAAGGGATACAAATATCAAACGTTGAAGTAGAAGGATTTATCATCCTATTTGCTAGAACAAAGATAGCCGAAAATGAACAAACCAGTTTCTTAAAGATTCAATAGGAGAACAAGAGGAATTTGCTAAAGAAGAGGAAGGTGGGATAGGGCAGCATAAAGTACTATGATTTTAACTCAACTTGAAGAGGAGTAATACAGGAATTCTAGGACAGTACTATTTGCATCGACGTGGATGATAAAACTAGGTGTAAGATGGAGCAATAACAGATTTTAGACAATTCAAAAGGTTTTCTTCATGATAGCAAATGATAGATCATGCAGGAATATGCTACCAAAATTGGAGGGCTGACTAGTAGAGCACTGGTACTCTTTGTGGGGCCCAATTGGAACCATAACAAATGAAGAAGGTGCAGGGTGGAATGGTAAGATCTCTTCATGGATGAGGTGTAGCTAAAAATTCATCTATTGAGTGATATTACTGATTGATTTAGGATCCTTAAATTTTATTGGTGCAAAAAGCTAAAAAGTTACCACAGTTGGCTCTTGCTAATCCATCTTCCACAATAGTTGAAAAGTGAATTGTAGAAAAGCTAATTCATTATTGTTGTTGTTTTTGTCATTAGGTATGCTTGTGTGAGTTGAAATGATGGTTTCTACTGAATAGAACACTTATGAAAAGAGATACCTTTATCAGCTTGTTTCTTGCCGCACAACCGACCTCTATATTTCTTCTCATTGTCAGTACACTCATATTTGTTGAATCTGCTAATTCAGCATCACTGGGCTCCCTGCCTAAATCCTTATACAGGGCCTCCTTTACTTGAAGGAGTGCCTGAAAAAAAAAGTTGTCAGCAACAGTCAAATGAAACATACAATAGATTAAAACAAGCAACAGAGATCATTCACATTCTGAAAGTGGCAGGATACCGTTTATATTCCGAACAAACTTGACTAAATCCATCCATGTGGAAGTAACCAATGGACTATTCTGCAAAGCATGGGTAATTGTCATGTGCTAGAACTGTGAAGTTTACGGAACAGGGCTTCTGGTTACTTAATAAAGATGGGGTGGTTAATGCAAACACTATATCAAGTCCTTGATGCATAATAGAATGAAAATCATATTGACATTATCTACAATGCGCAGATACGGCATGGCTACCGCAGGGATATGCCTTCGATATGGTAGGGAGACAGATTTTAACATAAAAAGCTAACTATCTATCAGATATGATACAAAATGATTCATTGCCTATTTTGAAGTATCCAGGTAGATAGGACACAATTAGAAATATATTGCAACTATTTTGATAATATTCTAATGCAAATAAAGTACAAGAAAAAAAGACAAATAGAGGTTTTCTTCCTTCTAATAAAAGATTGGACATTTGCTGTGCCAAACACCAAGGCATGGCTTTCTTCCTTTTTTTCCCCAAAAATAAAGTATCTATGATGCACAGATACTTCAAAATGGGCAACATATTGTTTTGTGTCATATCCAATACATCACTTTTTGTACATAAAATCCATGTCCTAGCCGTGTCTATGGCATGTCCCTGCCGTAGCCATGCCATATCTGGGCATCATAACCAAGTATCCTTGTTTCATTATGTAGCGGTAAAACTTGCACTGTACTATAAGTGACAATGAGACTATTAAAAACATCAAGGTGTAACTTCATTACCGGTGCTTTTGCTTCTACTCTACTGTCCTCATAGGAAAATATTTCGGTTGGATTTTTTTTTAGTGTATAAGCAAGTCTCCTAAAACCTAGAACAAGCACAATCATTTAAAACAAATAGAGAGAAGTCGAGGGAAGTAATAAAATAACAACTCACCTTCATGGGTTGCATTAACTTGAAAAGCCAAGAATGTTCAGAAGAAGAGAGCACTGGTGGTATCTTCATCTTCTTCCAATCCAAGCTAACCAAGTCAGTTGGTATCGAGTACTCCTTAACAAGCCTATCAACATTGTAACTTTCCCCATCATATTTCCTCCTAGAAATTGAACCCATAGGCTCTTCTTTATCCACATTCTTCTTCCTCAAAGCTACCCTTTTCTCAAGAGTCAATCGTTTTGTCTTTCTCCTATGGTTCCTTACCACATTAACCATCTCCTTCTCCTTCTCATCACCTTCGACGATTCTCTTACTCATTCGACGACGTTTTTGAACTAGATTGTTGGAATCCTCTAAAACAGAAACATTCGTAGGACTACGCTTATATATGTTTTCGAGTTTTGCAGCAGCTTCATTATAATCTACGTCTACAGTGCAAGGAGAAGCTGCATCATTGGAGATTGCCTTCAACCTTTCTCTAGACTTTGTCGTGGTTCTTCTTAAGCTCTTCTTTTTATCTTTAGGTGCATCTATGGGCAGGGGAATTGACTCATGCGGTGAAACCAAAGTGGAGTCCTTGCTTTTATCTGTCTTGAAAGCCAAAAAGGAAGGTCTTCTCAATGGGGAACTGTGGGTTGAAAACCTTGAACCTAAACCTATTGGAGTTCTAGAAGCTGAACTGGAAACAGTCACGACGCCCATGCCAAGTAGCTGAAGGTGGAGAAAACTGGCTCTCTCAGAGATTCAAATCCTGCATAGATTATTTTCCAAGAGTTCAAGAAACATATTTGGCAGGCAATTTGTAAAGAATAATAATGCCTATAAACTGGCATAAGAAGTCAATACATAAACCATTTAACTATCCAATCATTGAGCAAACCCATTTGTATGAAGTATGAACTATGAACCACTAAAGAACAGGGCATACTTGTAAGAGTCTATATATTAAATGCGATAACAAAATGAATTTATTTTAAAATCAGTCAGTTCATACACATATCTACTGCTAAAATCCAGATCCTCTAAGGTTAGGATTAAGAGAATTCTCTAAGCCCATCCCCGTAAGTCCATCATATTCATTGGAGCCCACATCTAAGACCACTCAAGATCACTATCTCTTCCTTGAATAATCCTCGTACCAAATTTCATTCGAGCCAGATTGACATACCAAATTTCATTCGAGCTAGATTGATCACGTGTAAAACATGTCATTTGACTCCCATTGTTCACCGTATTTTTGTCCTGTCATGTACATGTTTCCGATTCCACAACTAGGAGAGCTAAATAAAATGGGAATAGTGATCTTAAGCGGTTTGTGTTCTCAGTCCAGTCCCCTCTAATGGAATTATTGGATAGTCCGAGAGAATTCTCTCGAGTCCTGCCCACAAAGACTCCAAATTCCAGACCTCAGCATCATGCTTTTAGTTCAATATCATTAGTCAATTTGATGGGTTACATGCCACCTAAGATGTAACCTGATGAATCTGAGGAACAAATCCATGAGGGTGTGTGCTGGTGGAATCTTGCAAATGGTATTAATGAATTATACACCAAGAATCCGATCCTACAAGGGAAGGGAAGGGAAGGGCAGGGCAGGGCTTAGAGAACATAAAAACACTTTATTCCCTATGCACATCCCTATATTTCATAAATAAAGCTTATATTTGAAATCTAAACCACATTAACCACTATCCCTCCCTCTTGTCCAGTCCAAAATCTCACTTAGAGAAGTCTCCCTCCTCCTTCATCATCATATCAAATGATTGGTTTGGCCTCATTTGCTAGTAGTAGTGAACCCACCAGGGCAGCAGATTGGTCCTGGTGCTAATAAGTGAAAATTTTGCAAGAGATACAATAAAATAAAAAAAATGTTGCTCATGTATCACATCCTCTCACACACATACAAAAACAGATCAATCTTAATATAATAAGGGGGGAATCAAATTTAAATGGCAGAAAGAACTGAACAGGGGATTGTACCTTGGGGGTAAAATCCAATCCGCTCCAAAATAATAGTTGGGTGAGTCAGTTGTGTCAGAAGAGCCGAGAGGAGTAGTAGTAGCCGGCAATCAATCGATCAAAACAGTTTCCAAACAGCCTCGTTGGAGCAAAAAACAGGAGCTCTTGCCTGGCTTCTGTACCAGAAAAATTAAGTAGACAAATAGACCCAGCACACAAACAAATTAAGGACACATCTAGAAGAATATCATCCACACCCGCACTTTGACAAACCAACGGACCTGATTTTCTCCCTCCAACACGATCTGCCTTGAACGCTGTACGTGTCTGGCAGTGGATGCTTTGGCAGTCAGCCACTTACTCGGTGACGTGGTCGAGTTAGGACTAAGGAAGAGATACTAGACAAAGGATCAATAATTATAACACTTATTATTAGAATTTTTTTTTCTTTTTTTTTTTTTTACACCTCCTAACGCCACGAGGATTCATAAATAAGCCCATTGTAGTTTTAATACTTATATGCACCCCATGCATTTTTATTTTAATTAATACCTTCAATGTCCCATAATTAGTAGCCTTAATTACAGACCATAAGTTTTTAAAGTAAAATAATATTTATGTCCAATTCTTCATTCATATATATATATATTATTTCAAAAGTTTAGATTTATTTTTTAAAGCTTGTAATATTAATAATTATTATAATATATTTAGTGAGAGAGAGTAGATCTAAATTAATTAAAATAACAATTAATACTTGTACTTATAATTGGAGATAATTGACTCAATTCATGCACAAGCTCCTATTAGATTGATAAGAGTTTCAAATACATTATTAGGCTTCATATATGTAGGAGAGTTTGAAAGAAACTATTGAAATTGGGATAAAATAATGAGATTTTTATAAATAATGACTTACTTGTACTTCTTTAATGAATTTAATGACAAAGTTATTATTTTTATAAAAAAAGATCAATACAAATCCTTTAGTGATTGTCTTTTCTTATTATGACTAGTGATATTGGGGATATAAAAGATATTAAAATAAAAATGTATAAGTAAATACTTAAAAGCACTTGAACATATTTATAAATTCTACAATATAAAATATATATATATATATATGACATCTTCCTTGTAACTGTGGCTGAGAATAAACTGTGGATGAAAGTGGTGACAGGTGGGAGGCATTCATTGGATAACTGTATTACGCTGCGGAAGGCAACCTGTCACCAGTTTACATGTCAACTGTTTTCGAGGCTCTCAGCACCCCTACGTCGACTGCTTTGTGGCCATTCAACAAACAGACAAATAACTCACGTCACTTGGCTTTGAATTTCTTTTTAAGTTAGATTTTGAGTTAGAACGGAAAATGATAATTTGTTCTGCAATTTTAAGCCCTTTCTTAACCATACACCCATGGTTTGAAAACAAAAGCAAATCCGAAGTAAGGTAATAAAACAAAGAGCTTAACCAAATCTTGGATTTGGATGGGTATCTGTTTCGATATCAAATTCATAGAGTTTATGTTGGAAGCTTTGCAAATTCTCCACTGGACACGCACTTATCATGGATAGTGAAATGGAGGATAAATGAAGAGGTCTATTTATAGATAAGGCTCATACAAAAAACAGCCTCATCATAGTAGTCATTGGTTTAACAGCCTAAAATTTCAACGGTCTTTAACTATAAACTGCTCCGATATCTGAAGGTTTAATGAATAAAAAGTTAGACATGATGATTGTATGTTATGAATGCAAAGAGTGTATAATGAGTTGTACTGATTAAGGGTGTATGGGACCACATAACATTGGACTGTGCATGCATTTTTATTGTAGGAGAATTTCCCCTCCCAAAGTTATGTATGGTTAAAAGACCATTATTAAAAAGAAGGGCTAGGATGAATTAATTGAGCTAATTTTTCTAACTGTTACACATAAAAAGTCCATTCCATTCTAAATGAAACCCACCTAAACCACATAAGAGCAATTTGTAGATCGAACCATAGGAGAAAATTTCCCCACAAATTATGATCTATGTGCTCTATGTTATTTTTATTTTCCACCCCACCACACAGCCTCACAGATTTCTCACAAGTTTTAGTCATTCTATTCTCAAGTACCAAGTCATTTTTCTTCTATAGTTTATGCATTGCTCCCTTTCACTTTTAATGTTTTAAGAAGACAATATGGGGTTTTGGCAACCCTGATGTCAGCTGGATTATATGTTTTTTTTTCTTCTTTCCTTCAGTTTTGCAAACTTAAAAATACTTTTCTCTTCTTCTCTTGTTTGCAGCTGATTATAGAGGTTATCTTATATTTTGAAGTTTTGCATCACTTAGTGTTTTATTAGCTTCTTTCGTTCTCTTTTTATTCATCTCATAGTTTCTTGTATTCTTTGTCCCCTATCAAACTTTGTGACAATATTTTTTTTTTTATCTTTTAAATATCTTTTTAAACCTCTACACTCCACCACCAAATTTCCCTATTATATTGTATTTTTCCTTTTGACTCTCCAAATGCCTATTTTACAACCTTCCTATACAGTTAGACACTCAATTTCACATCGCTGTAGTTTTTCTCATAGAATTTTATTCTCCTTTCTCAATCACTTTATCTTTAAAAATCATTATAGTATTTTTTTTTTTTTTGTTCTTGTTTTAATTATTTTCTTCCTTCTACCAAAAATAGAAACAGAAAACATTGAGTTGTAATAAATAAAAAAATTACTATGAGTTACAATGGAAAATATATATAAAGGCTGGTTTTTTTTAAAAAAAAGATAATTTCATTAAAATAAATAAAAAAAACAAAAGAAACAATAGAGGACCGAGAGAACAACGCCTAAACAGCAAAAGAAAACTTCAAATTCTACGATAAAAGCATACCCCACGTCATAAGACCCCATCTCAAATGATAGACGATGGATCATGGTAGGCCAATGAGTTTGCGCCCGGGCACATAACAGCCTCGCCGGCAAAGACGCTGGCCGTGGGCCAGCCCATCTGGGGCACGGCTAGGGGTGTACAAAAAATTCATCGATCAGTAAAATCAATCGAACCGATTTAATTCACAGATTTTTAATTGAACCAATGGTTAATAGTTCGGTCATAGATTAAAAAAATCCTAATCCGTTAGTACCGATTCGGTGACAGATTTTACCCTTCGTCTACAAATTTAAACCAAACCAAACCATTGACATAGCATATATTTATTGCATCTCATCACACTTTTTTTTACCCTGATAGGTCTAAAAAAGGAATTATCCATCACCGTAGTGTAAGGGATATATGCATAGGAAGAGACCCCAATAAGGACAATCTTCATGTGCATATGTCCCTCAACTATGATGAAGGACACTTCATTTTTAGGAAAGTATTAATATGTAAAAAGATAAATCTATCACATCTCATCACACCTTTTTTACCCTAATAGGTCTGAAAAAGGAATTGTCCCTCACCATAGTGTGAAGAACATATGCATAAGAAGAGGCCCCAATAAAGACAATCTTTATGTGCATATGTCCCTCACATTATAGTGGGGGACACTTTCTTTTTAGGAAAGTATTGATGTGCAAAAAATAAACTTATCGCACCTCATCACACCTTTTTGATCCTGATAGGTCTGAAAAGGAATTGTCCCTCACCATAGTGTGAGGGACATATATATAGAAAGAGGCCCCAATAAGGACAATCTTCATGTGCATATGTCCCTCATACTATGATGAGGGACACTTCCTTTTTAGGAAAATATTAATGTACGAAATGATAAATCTATCACACATCATCACGCCTTTTTGATTCTGATAGATTTAAAAAAGGAATTATCCTTCATCATAGTGCGAGGAACATATGCATAGAAACAAGCCCCTTTAAATAAATATTTATTATTGGTTGGTTAAATATTACATACAATGTAATTTTTGTATTTGACATATTATGGTGAAATAAAATTATAGATAACAAGGAGGGTGAGAGAAGTTTTCACACTCGATGTGGGATTGGTGAAATGCCTAAAATGCTATTTAGTTATAAAGAGGAAGGGACCTTATCTCTCATCAGTTGATGATAAAAAAAACATATTTCTTGCATTTTCTATAAGGTCAATTTCCTAATTACAATGAGCTAAGAGTAAAGCTTTGTAATGGCCTTTAAACTGGGGTTTTATTGTGTTGGTTTTTTGTATGGACCTTTGCAATGATCTCAAGTCCAGATTTTTTTTAAATTTTTTTCCAAAAAAATGTAGATTATTCAGTTTTTAATTGATCCAATCCGTTTATTTGTGGTTTGATTTGATTTGTTTTTGAATAGTTAATGGTTTGGTTATGGATTGCAAAATTGAAAAACCGTTAATAACAGTTTAGTGGCGGATTAGGCTCAATCCATACCAATACACTACGGCTATGTTGTGCCCTAGGCCGTACTGGGCTGGCCTCCCAGCTGCCTGGGTTGGCATGGCCCAACTCATGATCATACACTAGCCGGCCCGGCCCAACTCAGGCATGGCTGGTTTAGACAACATGCAGACATGGCATAGCCCACATTTACATACTTTAAATTGAGATGTTGATTATTTTATGCAATTTAATTTTTCACGATGAATGGCCAACGTGGGGGATAGATAGTTGATATCTGAAAATTGTTGGAGATGTTTTTCAATAATATCCAAAAATGTCTGTGGCTTTAATCCATGAAGAATATTTTCCAAAATAATTGACTTTCTCTACAAAAATTTTTGAAGATGATTTTCAATAATTTCCCAACATGTAAGTGGCTTTAATCCATGAAAAATATTTTCTGAGACAATTGGCTTTCTCTATGAAAAATTGGAAAGGTAATTTCTAAAAGTGCAATAACTAGATCTCACAAAGTCCTAGAGGGGGGGGGTGAATAGGACTATTAAAAATTTCTTTTCAAGAATTAGGTTTTATTAGTGTGCAATCTGAAGGATTAATTAAGATTGAGAGTCCCCAAGAAGATTAAGATAGATGTTCAGAGTTGTGAGTGCTTACAGTGTCACGACCCGGGCCCAGAAATCGGGGGTTAGCGAAAAGCCAAACCAGTGACACACGTACTCCCGTGCACGTGCATCCAAACCCAGTCCAGATGCACACACACAAGGGATCTAACACGTGCGAAACAGACGAACGCGGAAGCTGTAGATATCATAGCAAGCAACAAAGAAAATAGCGGAAGCCAAAGCAATTACAAAACGGAATGACACAGCCAAATACACTGATATAAAACCGAATACACACCAAAATCAATATATACAAAATACACAGAATACAAGTCCAAAGTCCAAAGTCCAAAGTGCACATCCCCAAAAACCAAAACTCAAAAATAAAAGCCACTGGTATGCATGCACGCACTTGGTAGAGGTAATCAGGCCCACTTTGCCAGACCGGAGGGTGCCTCTACACTCGCCCCTGCAGCCTCCTCGACCGCCGGGGAGCTGGGCAAGGTATCTGCGCCTGCAACACCACAGACAACACAAATGAATACAACGATCCAGCAAATATAAGTAACAGGGGTGTAACACTCATAGTATCAAAGTGAATATAATAATGACAGAAGATTAAATACAGATTTCCATATTAGGAAACTAAGCCAATCGTGCATAGAAGTAAAACATGATATGTGAATCAAAACATAGAATACTGAACTAGTTGGCTACTACGTTAACCATGTTCTCTCAAATAGAGAGCAGAGCAGAGCAGATGAGAACACCACTGTCCAGGCCAAAGGTACAAGTGGGTCTCGGTTTCCTGGGTTCCGGGGTCCCAAGACAAAGCGACACTGCAGTTATACAGAGATACAGAGATCTAAGCCAAAGGTAACCCCGTCGGGCATCCTAGGGCTGAGGCTGAGTAGAGCCAGACTAACACCAATCAAATCAAATCCAAAGAAGGGAGATTATCCGCTGTGGACTCACCGATGACAAGGACCGGATCTTATCCTCACGTGTTAATCTCTGGGCAGAGCCACCAGGGAATACCCAAACTCAGAGATAAACAAAGCCAGCAGAGCATAGATATAAATCCAAAGTACAGCATAGATCAAAGCATAGTGCGGAACGAAGCATAGAACAGATATACAGGACGAAAACAAAAATGACTACGGAATGCATAACCATAGATTAACAGAACAGAGGGCAAAACCATAAACAATATGCAATGCATCTCAGATTAATAAGGAGTCAAGGTTCATTACAAGCCAGTCCTAAGCTAGTTGTTCACTGTCACTAACCGTGCATGTTGATGTAGTTTTAAGTTAGTCAATGCACCGTTGCCATCAAAGTGTTGCGTAATCCTTGCATGCACCGACGTCCCTTAAACCAACACCCATGGGGAGGTGCTTAACAGTGATCAACGCTCACATGAATAAGTCACAGCCGAACAGACTTTTCATGCGATCCAAAGAATCCATTGGGCCGGTTACATGGGTGGTTAACATGTATTTGAGCCCTACAAGTCTCACCATTATCCTAAGTTATATTTCAGAATTGCCATGCCTAGCGGTTTAGCCATGAGGGACCTATGGTTGAGCCGGAGACATCTTACGCGCTCGACGTATTATGCACTACAGCTTAACCATGGTTCCATTCAAAACACAGCTAAACTGGTCATCTTTCACCTCTGATCTGATGCCTTTTTCGGCTGAGCTACAGTCAGGATACGGCTTAGCCGTAGACCAATCCACGGCTTGGCCGTAGCATTCCACGGCTTAGCCGTAGCCACACCGTAGGAGTTCTGTGTTGGAAAAGTTTCGACTGATCAGAGATTTAATTCACGGCTGGGGTACGGTTTAGGTCACGGCTAGCTTACGGCTCAGCCGTAGAACAAGTTACGGCTTAGCCGTATCCTAGCCGTAGCACAAAACGGAAAATTAAAGTCTCTGGAAATCAAACCGTAGAAGTTCACGGCTTAGCCGTGCAATACAGAGACGAAAATGGGTTGAGTACAGAAATTGATATTTGACACAGAAACTGCACAAAATGAGTTACAGAGGGTCCAAATCACCAAATGTGGCTGTAAATCATCAGATACACTAAAGAAGATGGAAATCAAAGCATTCAAAGAGAACACCCATGTGTGTTATAAAAGTCTGTACTTATACTTGCCTCAAATCTGACAAATCCTCTGAAACAAACTCCAAATCCACTAAAATTCAAACAAAGCAAAGCAAATGACAAATCCATGAGCATGCACAGAGAGAGAAAGAGATGGGAGATCAAATTGGAGAAGAAACACAAGGAACCCACTTACCAAGCCACAAACACAGACAAGGATGGGAGAAGAAGAAAAGAACCCAAATCAAAAAGAGTGCAAGCTCTCCCAAACCCACCAAGAACGAGAAGAGAATGAAGAGAAGGAAAGAAGAGAGCGAGAGAGAACGTGGAACTCCCTTATCTTGCATGCAACGTTGGAGACAGATGGGCAGAGATGAGAGACATCTGGAGCTGACTCAATATATATATGTTTGGAGTTTAAAACAAGATCCATGGAGTTTAAGCTATTTACAGTTTAAGTCACACGAAGGTCTAACTTCTCCAATTGACTCCAAACGGATCTGACACAGTTACGGAAAATAACGAGCTCAACGAAATACGCGTGCTGACACCAAGATGATGCAAAGATGATATGAGCAAAGCAAAAGCAAAATTACGAAAAAGGGCTTAGAACTACCTATTCCAGGTCAAAGGTTACTCAGCTACCTATCCAAGGCCCAAAACCAAGTCCAAAAGAATAAAACAAAACAAAACACACTAATGAGCCACTAATCCGGCTCAAAGGGGATCGGAGTGTTACATACAGTGTGTAGAAATGCAACTACAAGAACGAAGATGTAGCTTAGAAATGATGATCAACACAAGTGACAAGAATACAAGGCAACATCCACACACAACAAGCAATAAACACAGTGATTTATAGTGGTTCGGTCCTAGACCTACATCCACTCTCAAGAGCAATCTCTCTTAGTTTCACTAAATATGATGTACTTACATAACATACACCTCTTGCAACAGTTTTTGATGCGGTGGTTTGTCTTCCACCAACTTGGGTTTTTTGATCAGGTGGTTGATCCTTGATCTAGTCCACCAACTACAACAATTTTTGATGCGGTGGTTTTTCTTCCACCAAATACAGCAAAGAGAATTGAAATATTAAAGAACACCTAAACAAGGAATTGTATACCTTGGTTTTGAGTGGTGCTCTTGATGCTTGAAAGACTGCCTCCAAGTTTTGACCTCTTGTTCTTGCTCCTTGGTGATGAAGATCTTCAAATGAGTGTTCAGCTAAGGGAAGAGATTTTAAGAGGGTTTGGAAGGCTAAGATATTCTCTCAGATTTAATGAAGCCTTTCCTAAATAACCAACTACTCTTTTTGGAACAATAATGGCACTTTAAGTGTTGAAGAGTAGGTGGTTGTGGGAGCTCTAAAGATGATTTTTCTAGAGGTGCAAAGGCTCAGCTATACTGGTGATTTTCTCAGTAATCAAGTCTGTGGTTGGAGCAAAGGAGAGGTCCTCTTTAAATACAAATAAGCTCCAACGGATAGATCTACGGCTAAGAACAGAATGGTCAACGGCTTAGCCGTATGCTCTGACAACATCCAACGGCTAGTTTGACCGGATTCAACAAAATTCCTTCTTACGGTTAATCTTACGGCTTAGCTGTAAATCCTTATACGGTTTAGCCGTCAGCACCTTTCGGCCAACCCGTGGGTCAGCCGTAAGCTGAAATCTCCCAAAAATGCTCTCTGGAAAGTGACCCGTAAACCTTACGGCTTAGCCGTGAATCATATTACGGCTTAGCCGTGAAAGCCTTTCGGCTTGGCCACAAGGTCAACCGTAGGCAGTATATGGCCAGGAGCACTCTCTGGACTGTGGCCCGTAGATTTTAATGCTTAGCCGTGAAACACACTACGGCGTAGCCGTAACCCTTTTTCGGTGCAGCCGTAGGGTCAGCCGTAGAACAAAAAGACTCAAAATGTACTCTCTAGATAGTGAGCCGTAGGTTCTACGGCTTAGCCGTGGTCCAAGCGGTAGTACACAGCCAGGGTTTTTTAGAAACCCTTTTTCCTATTCTAATTGTACGGGCATTAGGGGTCACAGTTACCTTATCCCTTGGCACTCACAGAGGATGTTCTTGAATGATCTTAAACTTCTTTGAACTTGCTTAATCTTCATTGATAGGTCTTTCTTGAATGGTTTTGAACTTCCTTGAACTTCCTTGAACTTCTTTGAACTTAGCTTGATCTTCAATGAACTTCAGAGATGAACTAGGTCTTTCTAGAACTGAACTACACTTTAGTCACGTAATTGACAACATGTTCTTACAGTGACACTAACAATTTCCTTTCATTGGTCACCATCTATATCTTGTTTGAAATCTCACATCCCTAATGCACATTCTCTTAGCTTCTCGTTGGAGGGAAAAAATATTATCCTCACCTAATGCTCTATAGGAGTGCCTATCTGGACCGTCTCCGAAGGTCAGTTTGCCCTGAATTTTATGCACTTCCCCGTGACTAATAGATCAATGGACACAGCCTCTTGCCTCAGTATTAAGAGGTGTTGGTTCTCACTTGGCTGGTAAAAGTTTGAACCCTCTGCATACTGCCTTCCCTCATCTAAGGGCCTCCCTTATTTCATTTGAGATCTCTTTTTCTCACCCGAGGGCTCTCCCACTCATGCGTAGGATTGTAAATGGCTCGGTTTCAGTTTGGGTTCATGGTAGACCCGAAACCGGAATTGTTAATGAGATGACGGACCCAGACCTTGTTCAAAACCAGCTTCTTGGATCCAGAACTGGAGCCGTTAATCAGAAATTAGAGCCAAAACTGGAACCAGTTCTATATATGGGGCAGGGTTGGGTCTAGGTCTGGGTTCTTTTAGAGAATGCTTAGAGAAAAATTAATTTTTTGAAAAAATTCTAAAAAACTGAGATAATATGTTGAGTCTCAAGTTCACGAGCCGAAAACAAAAAGTAGAACCTCATCGAAAACCATTTAGATTGCGGGTCTGAAAATATGTTTAAAACTCTAGCCCATATCTGAACCTTAATAAAGACTCAAACTCGGATATTAACGGATTAAAACCTTCAGATAATCAAAAAATGGGGACCATTTCAAACACTACTGGTGTGGCTTCAATGCGTCCCCTGGACCAAGCCGGTTGGGAAAAAAATATCAGTGGACTGGAGGTTCATTTTGCAATTGTATTGAAGAGCTTTGAGGAGTCTTATTAATTGATTTTACCAGTTGTCTAGGGAGTTGGGACGTTCCTATATGGAGTCGTTAGTGAAGCAGTTATTCTCCCAAACGAGTGTCCAATCCAAGTGACTGATGGTTGTATCTGACTGTATACGAAGGAACCAATTTAATGGAGGGTCATTACTCTTTTGATAAAGGGGAATATAACCCATGTTATTGGACGGTCGCTTTTACATGAACGGTCACCGTCGTTAACGCGTTTTTAGACTCAGGTTTGTCCGGTCTCAAGTTCAGCTCTCTTTATTTGCGTTTTTCAGTAATATATACATAATGATATATAATAATATATGTAACTCTTAAAAAATAATTTTTGTTTGTTAAAATTTGATAACCTCCAGTCTAAAAGTCAAAACTCTAAAGGTTAAATTAGCGAGTGATATCCAAAGTCATCAAAATAAAAAAAAATATTACATATTTATAGGAAATGTCACATAAACATATAAATCAATTAGAGTCTCTGTAAGGCATGTTTTACAACACACAACTATTGGGGCTTAAAGGGAATTTACCAAACTACTTAAATGAAATAAATGCTGGCCTGTTGAAGAAATGTCTTCAAAATAAGCTAGCCCATTATAGGATTGAGCATATCATCAATAATTTAATTAACACAATTTTATGGATTATTACTAATAATTTATGAATACTGTTATCAGTTATGCTTAATCTTGTCATGGGTTGTAGTAAACTCTTTCCACTCATGGTTCCATGTGACTAGGGGTATTCATAGGCTGGGCTACGGCATATCTAGACCGGGCCCACTTTAAAACACAGGCCCATATCTAGCCCATTCCCAACAGGGCCAAAGCGTTGGCACAAGCCTGCTCATTTAGTCGATCAAGTTGAGCCAAAACAAGCTTTTTGTCACATATTCAGGCTTTCTACCAATTGTTTGGACAAATTAATCATTAAATTACAAGCTCTTCTTATTCAGACAAGGCTAGATGTGGGCTTCTATCACTTAACCCAAGTTCAGTCCAAAAATTAAATGGGCTCAAATTATATGATCTGGCCAGTGGGAGATAAGTCAGGGGATCTGGACTCATAAGTACATGTACATATGTAACCTTCGACTAATCATAAATTACTTTCTTCCCTTGCAACTTTCCTCTCTTCTTTTTATTTTTCCCCTATATGATTTGAATCATTCATACAAAATTTTACTGTGCTTCATTTATTCAATTAAGATTTTTTTATTGTACCTGATATTTCTCAATTTCCTCATATATATTATCACTAGCACTATTGTCCCCATTACCATATAGATAAGTCAAACTAATCAACAATTTAATTATATTAAGGCATGATGATCCTGGGCCATGTAAGCTGAACGTTTGTGGATTGAACTTCGATCCAACAATTACACAATTTATCATCATAAAATAGACCGACAGCATTAAGCAACGAATGAAGTTAGTGCCCCATAGAACATTCAGGTGCACGAACTGTAGCATGGATAAAGAATAAAGCAACGGAATCCCCAATTTGGACTGATCATAAAGAATCTATATATATACTAATAAGGGGAAAGCAAAGAGTGAAAGAAAACAAACAAAGCATGCAATCATCTCTTTTGCAAATTGTTTCTTCATCCTGAATTCTAATTTTATTCCAAAGAAACAACCACTGAATAAAGCAGTTGCTCATTTGAAAACTTTCATTTGTTAAAAAAAAAAAGTCACATGGGTTCCTCTGGAGGGCCCTACATTTTAATTTTTTTCGAAAAGAGCAGGCACTACCTGTGAGTGAGTAACTCAGTCATGCTCGTGGGATGAGTTACAATAAATTACGATAGCTTCAATTTAAAACTCCACCACGACACGGTTATAGCATAAATTTGATTCCAGAAAATTTTATTCCCGTTCATGTACCAAGATGTCAAGAACCATATAATCATATTACGGGAATAACAGCTTATGAGGTCCCCGTACAAACGTATTTTAGCAAGTGGGGAGAATTAGTGACAACTCCCACTTACTGGAAGGAACAAAAATGAGAAAAGAATTCCTTGCGTTTGAGTGCCTGTTCCATCCTTATTCTCATGATATATAGGACTGATCAAGCTTTTAGTTTTGGAGTAATTACAAGTTAAAAAGTGGATGCTTAGATTTATAACTCAACAAGAGCCATCGTTTTATCATTAGCCTAAGACAAAATTATTTTTAATCTAACATCCAACCTCAACATTATTTATATAGAGCCGTTTCATAGCAAGTGAGAAGCTGTCTTCTATAGCAGTCTCCCTCCTCTCCCTGTGCTACTTCTTGCGACTGTTATTTCAAGACGAGAAACATGGGTGACAGACTGCACATGGCCGTTGGAATCATGGGTAATTTCTCTTTGGTCACTTCTTGTTAAAAATGAGATAGAGGGTTAAAAACTAAGA
This sequence comes from Sextonia rubra, assembly GCA_037013555.1. Lineage (NCBI taxonomy): Eukaryota > Viridiplantae > Streptophyta > Magnoliopsida > Laurales > Lauraceae > Sextonia > Sextonia rubra. The sequence continues at coordinate 48,001,513 of JASUAD010000001.1, forward strand.
AGTTGGTCTAATGATTCATTTGGTGCATGTTTCACAGGGAATGCTTCTTCATTGCTACTTTACACAGCACCCATGTAATTCGAACACTCTTTTAAGTTGAGTGGCAGTGTTGATTTATTGAGATTTTCTTTTCACATTTTTAAGTTGTTTGTGTTTTCAGATTAACATTCACAAGGGTTATAAAAAAGCGAAGCACTGAGGAGTTTTCTTGCGTCCCATACATCATTGCTCTATCGAACTGTCTTTTCTATGCCTGGTATGGTCTGCCTATAGTGAGTGTCAAATGGGAAAACTTTCCTGTCGTCACCATTAATGGGTTGGGAGTTCTTCTAGAAATATCATTCACCATCATCTATATCCGGTTTGCTTCAGGTTGGAGAAAGGCAAGCTATTTTTACTTCACATATTCTTCTACTTCTACTTTACATGATCCCTGAATTTATTATGTATTTATTATTCACCAATCTTGTTAGGCAACAAATCATGTTTTGCATGTGGACATGGAAGACTAATTCTGTGTGTATGCATGCAGAAACAAGCTTTTTTTATGCTGGTGCCTGTATTTGTGATGTTCCTTGTCACTGCTTTAGTCTCTACTTTTGCTGTGCATGATCATCACCATCGGAAGATGCTCGTCGGAAGTGTGGGGCTCGTCGCTTCTGTCGCCATGTATGCAGCACCACTCGTTGTGGTGGTGAGTTCTCTTCTTTACTAAGACTACCGAGCTTCTAAATCAGCATTCTTAGTCACTCATATCCAAGGACAAATAACTGAAATTTATCCATTAACCTACTTACCTTTTTTTTTTTTTTTTACTTGTAGCATATGAATAATATTCTTACAGTTTCCAACACTAATTCACTGTAAATCTGTAATGTTTATTTGATAATTTCAGAAACTAGTTATCCAGACTAAAAGCGTGGAATTCATGCCATTCTACCTATCATTCTTCTCTTTCCTAGCCAGCGTGTTGTGGATGGCATATGGACTGTTGGGACATGATATTTTGCTTGCGGTTTGTAGCACAAACACAAAATTTGAAAACTAAAGCAAGTAGCAGTCTGATTTTCAGTTCTAACTATATTTGAAATTTATTTGCAGTCACCCAACCTTGTGGGTTGCCCACTGGGCGCCATTCAACTTGTATTATACTTTAAGTATCGAAAAAATAAGAGTGTCCCAGAGCAAACTATCAAGTCAGACTTGGAAAAGAATGTGCTGCAGCTCAAGTCTCAGCCAGCAGCAGTCAACGCAAAGAAGTAAAGAATTAGATCTTGCTCCAGTGTCAAACAAGGTCATTTTGTCACTAATCTATTCCATTTATTGCATTAAAACATGGAAGAGATATCTTACTATACATACATGAAAAAAGCTAAAAATTCAATACTGGGTATTGTAACCACATTTTCTAACACAGAATGCTGTCTGCGTTCTGCAAGTATCCTCCTATATCTATTGTCACAGTAAGTATTTTCAAAAAAATAAAAAAAAATAAAAAAAAAACAACAATATATATACAGACATATAAAATTATGGGAAACTAATATTGTTAAAACTAGTTCTTACTATTTTTGTTGTGAGAACTTTAGGTGGAGCTCATCTATCACGCAATCTAAACCTTGCATTACATAGGGATCTCCCGATAGTCACACGCCCCAAGTTTCGGTCAAATTCAAATTTACTAGACCGTTGGATCGACTATGTACCAATCCGAGTAGATTGGATTTGTGGGCCACAAATAAAGAGGTTAAGGACATGTGATTGGGTTCATACTTGACATTTCGGGTGATCCCACATAGATCTTTCCATTAGCCTGGTCCCATCTCCAAATGAGACCCACAAGTGAGTCTTATAGAAAGTTTTCACAATAGATGCGTGAAAATTGTCCTCACGAGATGAAGCCCAAAGTTATGTAATTATATAAGCAACTAAACATGCAGTCCAACTTTGTAGGGCCCATTTGGACCTTTGATTAGGACAGGCTCTTCTATACTCTCATCCCCCTAATCTAGCATCAGGCCTACCCGACTTGTATTCTCATTTAGCTGATCTTTACCCACTAATGGATTAAATTTTAAAGAAAATTATGACAAAAAGACCACATAACTTAAATGCTGTTAAATCAAGTGCCACGATAATCTTCTTATCAAGCCTTAGACCATAAGCTGATTTTCTTCCTATTTTAGGGCTATCAAGTATCAAGCCTTGGACCATAAGCTTTATGATGTTGGGCTACACCTATATTAACTCACAATATATATAGTCTACCATGGTTAGATTTATTTTAGCTTGTCTTTTTTGTTTTTTAACCTATTTTAGCTTGTTAAAGACTACCGTCTGTTGCTTACATGACAGGTACTATTCGATTGGTTTTGGCTTTGGAGAACATATCACACTTTCAAGAAGGGCATTCAAAATAAAGTAGTTAGAGAGAGAGAGAGAGATATGATTATATTGTGCTAGTTGTAATGCATCACTCTGTTATATTAGTTGCTGAGTGAATATTGTAGACAATATTTCAACCAGTATTCCTTCTGCCAAGGCATCATTTACGAAAAGAGTAATTAAAAGAGCTCAGAATCCATTGCTTAAATGTGTCAACGTAATCAAGAACTAAAAGAAAGATGCACTCTTCTCGGTGGGAAAATATAATAAAAATTAAGCCAACTGAAGAACGTAAAACAAAACATGTCAATCAATACCAAAAGATTCTCCGAAAATTACATGATTTTTACAATCCAAAGCATGTAATGAACTAGGAACAAGGAACCGTGTGCACTTACAGGAAACTCCATTTTGAGACCCACATAGTGAATATATCCGTAAGTTTCAATTTAAGAGAAGTGAGTCACATTATCCAATTGAGTATATGATAGAAACATGGTTAACTTTACGTCAGGTGTTGCACAGTACCACATCATCACCCAATCACATTTTCAACCATGTCACCAATCTTATGGTGTCATATTCCTATTAGAGTGAAATCTTAGGATTTGCCATTGAGGGGGTGGGATCATGGGACTCCTCTTGAATGGTCAAGATTGTCTCTATGTGGACCCCAAAGAAGGAATTCCCAACATGTGTTACACAGTCCCTATGTAATAGCCAAGGCAGGGATCTGGACTCCTTGACCAAACCGAGCCAACACCCTACGCTGGTTACGCCCTGAACCTAGAAATTCCCATACCAGATACATCATTTCCATTCAATATACCGACTGTGGCCCTGTGGATCGCCCCATCAGAATCATCTGATATCCTATAATAACAAGCTAGCGTAGCAACTTGAGTTCCTATGACTCTGGTCGGGCTGGGGTTGGGTTAACCCCAGTTGATGTTGGGTTCGGTGTTGACATTTTTAATAATTCGGCTTGGTCTAGGTGGGGTGAAGACTCATAAACAGGTGGCAAAATATGACCCAACCCATTTCCGCGCTCGATAACCAGATCATTATCCTGTACATGTCTGTCAAAGTTTAGGTAGAATTGACACGTAGAAAAACAGGTCCACGTAAGGTTGATCCACTTAACCTGTTTTCTGACCCCATGATGTACCTTGTGGTGAGAGGAAGAAAGGCATGTGAATGCTTATATCTACAGTCGTTCCAATTCCTTCCCAATTGCTCTTTGCCTCTTTCATATCCTCAGATATTTTACTTCTAAGGTTCGAGATAAGATGGAGATCACTGCACAAGTTAGTGCCTCAAGTGAGACTAGCCTAACAGACCATTAGGCTAAACCAGTTTCAAGCCATGGAGTTGAAAAAAGTGTTGAGTTGGATTTTCTCATTGTATCAATCCTGCTCAACTCAAATTTCATAAAAGGACCACCACTCAAAATGAAGGACCCCATTTTGTATTGAGTGCTTCCAAATTTTACTCCAATAATAATTGGCCTATTATAGGATTGATCATATTTAAATAATATAAATATATTAATGATAATGTACTTGTTGTATGCTGAAGCAAACTTTTATTAGTGTAGAACTTGGCACCATTGAAGAGGTGATCATTCGTTTCGAGTAGTTTAAAACTTTACAAACAACATGAGTCCAATGCTACAGTTCAACTTACCTCACTCGGGTGCGTGCACAAATGAGACAATTGGAGCGGCGGGAGGACCGAAACTCAAAAATGTGCTTCCTTGGGGAACGCTTTTCGTTGCTTCATTGTTTCACTGCTTTCAAAGGCTTCAGAGTCCAACAAAGCAGCCTATTCCAATAGACATGCATAAATACACCTGTTCTAAGCAAAAGAAAACGGAACATAGCACACAGTCTACCATGGATACAACAGGCGTAATAGTCTGCTCTTCTATCCAGCTAGCCTAGCAATCTTTTTCTTTATAGCCTGGAGTCTTTTCTAGTAGTTTTCTGTGGATTTTGTTTAATCAATGAAAATGTCTTCCCACGAACAAATAATAATCATCGTAATAAAGGGACTTTCTCCTTTCCTTTTCACATGTCACCATTGCCCATGGATCAACCGTTGGGTATGCTAACCTTCTCACTGGGAACCACACCATTTCCTTCTCAGTACTCAATAGAGAGTGAGAGGCTCGAAGAGTGTTGCTCCAACCTGTCCACCTAGACTAATGCTCATTAACATAGTAGCTCTACTACAAGGAACATACATAGAGATGTATGTAGTTTTTGCATCCTCAGTCAGTTAATGTGGTGTAGGTGGTTGGGTAGCAGGGACGGTTCCTCCTCCAATGGCAGGTGCTCCCTGCATCCTACCACTGTTTTAAGTGACAATAGCATTCCTGTTTTGGCTGCATGCTGCTAAAATAGTAAGCGGCAGAGTTCGATGGCAGAAAAAAGGTCAGTATAGGGAAGTGGAGCAGGGATACAGATTGAAGGGAGTTCCTCCTTTTCTTTACTCAAGATACAGAGTCTGCCTCTTTCCCTTCTGCTGCAGCTGCGGGTTATGCGTGTTGTCCCGCTGTACCCACTGGGGGAACGTTTTTTAAGAGGGATCAGATATGGTTTGGGGCCTCACCTGCCTCGGGTGTGTACTGGGGAAATCTGACCCCTTTAAAAACAAGTCAGATGGCTGTGGACCCCACCTCTTGACCTGACCTGATTAAATGTTTGTGGGAGCAGCTCCTAAATTATGAATTATATGGCCGTCCAACAATATTACCACCATTCCAAAAATCATGCCAAGGGGGGTCCGTAGGAAAAAATCTAGTTTTCTAGTTTTCTTTGCCTCCAATATCCTGCTGAATAAAAAATACAAACTAAAAAAGAGGATCACCCTTCAACAACTCACCATCTCCAATCAAGAAATGCATTTCTTTCTAGATCAGATGGAACCCCAAAGTAAAATAGAACCTCTGATCAAAGGTAGATGATCTTGACTATCTATCCCATTCTAAACAAGTACAAGTAAATGCTACATCAGAATCAGCCTATAGGCCCGCATAATCCGCCAATTACAAAATGTATATTTTGCAGCCCCAGATATCATTGGTAAAAGCAGTTGAAAAGAGTTGTCATTTGAGGGTTTAGATCGAACACAGCCCGACCAACCAAATCTCCTCCACTTAGGTCCTCTCCCCTCCAAAACATGAACCTATTTCCTCTCAGTCCCAAACTAGCAAACATAACATCCGCCCATTAGCCCAAATGAGTACAAATTATTCAGTTTGTTGTAAGGTATATGCCCTTCATTTTCTAATATAAAATGAGAATTATTGCTATTCAATATAAGCAATGCCAATAGAATACAACACGTACAACAGAGAAGTGGCGAACACCAGAGAGCCAAGCACAGTTAGAAGGTGAGGCCGACCACAAAACCAACAAGCACAGAGAAGCAGTGAAATTTTTTGTAAGGTTTATGAACTTTCATTTTCTAATTTAAGATGAGATTTATTGCTATCCAATACGAGCAATGCCTGTAGAATACAACACGTACAACAGAGAAGGGGTGAGGAACAACAGAGAGCCAAGCACGTTTAGAAGGTGAGGCCAACCACAAAACCAACAATGTAACAAGAAACAAGCATGAATCCATGCTTGTGGGAGTTGGGGGTACAGCATGCGGCTTAGAATCGGAATCTCAGGTCCAAATTAGGACTCATCCAGGCCCAGGCCCAGGCCACCTTAGCTGAGGGATGTGACTCGAACAGAGTGGTCAGCTGATCCTGTTAAGAAGATGGGCAATGATGGATGCCAATCCACCGTTGTTATAGCCGCACTGTGTGGTAATGTTCTCAGGGCACTCATATGACCTTGAACCTGAACCAAATTCAGTAAAGTACCATCAAATATTGATAAGAGAAACCCCCAATATAAAAGGCAGTCCAATCCACAGCATCAGATTCTGCTGGAAGCCAAACCAATTCAGCAAAAACAGCAAGAAAAGCCTATTCTTAAAACATTTATATGCCAAATATTATGAAACTTTGCCCAGTAGCACATGAAAATCTATCAGCAACTTCAAAAATAGTTATGCCAGTATGAAATGTATTTTTACAAGCCAACACAAGTGCAAGCACATTTGTGAGCGTTACTGGGGAGCCCAATGACACTCGAAGTACAAGGTTTGGCAATTTGGAGACAAGCCCATACCACAGAACGCACTCTCTTACAACCTAGCATGGTCTTGAGTATATGAACCTTCAGAACCAAACATAAAAAATAAAATAAAATAAAATACAATAAAAAGGAAAAGGGGGGAGGGGGTGTGGGGGTGTTTGCAATTGGTCAAGGTTCTTCTACTCAAATCCAGTGGTTAGGATTTACAGGTCAGGCCCACCTCATTTCTGGATCAGGCTACACATGGTTTGATACTACTAGCAGGCTGGGAACTCAAGTTTGCCTGCATGTGCCCTTGGGCAACCTTAGGAGAAGCTTATCAAACTAATTATAAACCAAAAAAGTTCTTATTTTCATTCTCTGAACTTCCCTTCAGATATGTAAATATTTTAATGCCATCAAGGTGTTTTTTTTTCCCCTTTACAAGGATCAAGGAAGTTTCCAATCCTAGAGATGATTCCTAACATTTTGCCCAATTAGCTAAGGCTTGACCATTCTATCTTCCAAACATAAAGATAAAATGACAAGAAACAGGAAACCAACTTGATCTCTAAGGTTGCTATAAGAATTGGGAAATGGGATTTTAAAGGAGTAATCCAATTTTAACATGGATGAAGCCTTGTATGGGTTGTGGCCCAATTAAGATGAGAAGAGTTGTTCCTTGGTCTCCTCCACCTGTTGGGATTTTGAAGTTTAATGTGGACGGTGCTTCAAGGGGGTAAACCAGGGCTGGTGTGTATTGGAGGTGTACTTCGCAATAGCAAGGGTCAGTTCTTACTTTTGTTCTCTAAGAATGTGGGTGTTTGCAATTCCAATGAAGCAAGGTGTTAGCCATTTTCGAGGCTTTGAGGATATTCTCTGGAAGGTATAATAGTTAGTTAGTGGTGGAAAGTAACTCTTCTAATGCGATCACCTTGGTGTCTAATCAGAGAAAGAATCCTTGGAATTTTCAATTTTTATTTAATGAAATTAGGGAGTTATCTTCTACTATCTCAGTTTCTTTCCGCCATGAGGTTAGATCCGCCAACTCTATGGCAAATGCTTTAACCAAGCAAGGGGTTGATAGCAGTTAGTTACTTGGGTGGGAGAGGTCGTGTAATTTACTAGGAGTGGTGCATTGCTCTTGTGCCCTCTTGTTTTTAGTTTGTTACTCTTTGTTTGTTGGTTCCCTTTTAATGAAATTGTGTTACCGATCAAAAAATAAAAATGTTATGTGGCGTCGTTTGTGTTTGGTATAAAGCTTTTATGCATGTGTTGGTTTGGCTTGCTTGTGTTTTCAGTTTTCTTGAAATTCTAACAGTCCTTGATAAAAGTTTCGGTTACTGAGTAAAAAAAATTAAAGGAGTGGAATCTTTTATAAGTTGCATGCTCAAGACCTGTGTTGGTTGAAGAAGATTCACTTACTGCTACTAGATGGGGCACAAGGCAGTGCTCACCTACAATAAGTACATGTAAAGACCAAAACTACCAATGCGAAAGGTGTGATACAGATCTGAGAAAGCATGTGGCAAATTTCCTTCCACAAGGTGTAAAAGTCTCATAAAAACCAAATAGGGGAGGCTCTCTCATTGAAAGTGAAGTAAAATATTCATTATTTAATAATCTACCCAAGTACCAAATCCACTGTCTGGTTGCTTCCCAAATTAGCGATGAAATATTATATTTTCTTAGTTTTGGCAGACAATGGAAAATAGTGAACATGATTACACAGATTAGAATATTTTCATGGTCTTATCGAATATTTAAGTGCCATTTGACTTGTAACTTGTGAAAGTAACAGCCTAGTTTTGTGACAGATTATTTTCATAGACCATAGCATAACTTTCAACTAATGGCTCATGTCTGACATGAAAGGCTAAAGAGTGGAGTCAACTTGGCAATACATGCAACAAAGTATAATATTCATTTTGGGGTGAGGGGCCAATTGCCCCTCCTCAACTTCTTCCGTTGCTTAGAATACATGTGAAAACTTTAAAATTTTTATGGTTATTCTGGTTTCTTACAACTTTGCCCCTCCTCATCTTCTTTTTCTCTCATAAAAGGAGAGAATTTAGGAAATCTTTGAGGTTATTTTTGCCTTTTGATTGCTTTCAAAAAGTAAGCCAGTAATTCCCCATATTTAAAGGAGAGATTTAAGGATAGTAGCAATCAATCAACTCAAGTAAATCATTTCTTATCTCCCCTTTTCTCTCCCAGAAAGAAAGTTTCCATTGTTTCTCCACAGAAAAGCCTATCTTAATCTTTACAACTACTTAGATTTGAGCATCTTGGCTCTCCGTTGGATTCAAATAGGAGTCAGTCCCTCCATATTTATGTTTAAAAATATGGGACCAACATCTGTTTGAGTAAAATTTAGGGAAAATCCAATTAAGAATATAGGCCATTTATTTTAAGCAGGATGGATTTCACATCTTGATTGTTCACCTTTCTATGACATTAGTTAATGGCTATTGGTGGTGTGCTCTCAACCATCCATGCCTGCCATAGGCATCACAGCCAACCAAACAATCACAAGTAATCAAACAATTGATTTTCAACCAGCTATGTCTACCATAGGAACCATGGCCCATTAAACAATGACAAGCAACCAATCAACAAATTTTCCTTTATCAATTATAGATAGTTTGGATTACATGTGATCAGTCCATATAGGCCCTAATTTGATTACAATGAGATACAACTCTTAGTCATAGAACAAGGAGTAATGATTATTTTGAATGGTTAAGCTCTACTATTTTTGCATTTTAAATGTCCTCAAAGTTTGAGAAATTATGCCTTCAAAAATATTGAGGTAGTTTCAAATTTAGGGTTTTTTTCTTTATATATTTATAAAAAAAGACTCTGCAAAAAAAAGTAATTAATTTTTATATGATAAGTAAAAAATTCTGTGTGTGTGTGTGTGTGTATATATTAGAAAGCGAAGGGGGTGGGGGGTGGGTGGGAACACACACACACACAGGTATATATATTGTTTATTAAGCATTGGGTAAACCTGCCATGAAGTTTGTAATACAATTTATCACCAACATATCCTTTTCACAGTGTTTCATTTCAGTAGTTGTCGATTGCCTAAATAGACAGCTTTCACTATTTGTCCAATTTTTACTTTTTATAAAACTTCCTAATTGTCACTTCTCAGGGAAAAATATTAAGAAAATTAAATTGAAAAATGACTCAACAAAATGTAAGGGAGAGAAAAAATATGCAAACAAAAATGGAATTGAAAAAACACTAGGAGAAATAATCACCTGATATATTGGTGATCTAACTGAACTTGAGGTTACCAACAATCTCCTCCCATATGAATCCAATGCCATTTCATGCCTACAAGTTTGTGTGCTCCCTGGAGAGAAGAACCTACAAGAAAAAACAAAAATCAAAATTTAAAGTACACAGCAAAATTCATGTGTACATGTAGGAAGGATAAGTAAAAGCATCGTCAACATCATCATCAACAATAAACCTTATCCCATCTATCTGAGATAAGCCATGAGCAAAATTAATGATGTTCAAAGTATTTGTCAATGAAATCGAAACACAATGTTGTTTTCGTCATCATCATAAAGTCTTATCACATCTAACATGATGTTTTTTCTCCTTAGCAATATACTTTATAAGTTAATAGACATATACTTTCAATACAATCAGCATCTTTCTCATTGAAAAATTAGAAATAATGCCAAGACTTGGAAAAAGATCAGAATAGTGATTGGACATACAATTGACAGGATGGCAATGTCCATTCAGAACAAGAAGAATATGCAATAAGGGCAACAACAAAGCCAATTCTATTGGTTATTATTTTGCATAAAACCATCAACCACACCTTAAGGCAGGGGCGGACCTAGGTAGTGGCACGCAGATGCGTTTGCACCCACCAAACCGCAGGACACTTCCAAAGACTATATGAAACTTCTGTATCCACTTCAAAAACCCAATAAAAATCATGGGTCCACACTCAAAATCCACATGAAAATCATCGGTTTGCCCCCAAAACCAACCTACCTGTTAGGGTCCGCACCCATTAAACGAAAATCCTGGGTCTGCCATTGCATCAAGGAAACTCAAATTTTAGTAAAAACACAGCGAGCAATGACAAAGTCAATTCTATTGGTTATTAATTTGAATAAAACCATCAACCACAACTTCTTAAGGAAACTCAAAAATTAATAAAAATACAGGTTCTCATAAATCACATGATTCACTAAGAAATAGTTTTAGGGGATTTCTGGCATTTGTGAGAACCAACAATTTTTTTACTACTCTCCAATGTGACTACTGTAATTAAACCACCAAACTCACCCTTCCAATGGTCAACCACCTTTAAAGATTCACACCAAAATAAATAAATAAATAAATAAACTATAATCCATCTTGGCAATCCAAATCATGCTTTTAAAATCAGCCAAGTCCAAGTCAACTTGGGCAAATTTACTTGGAACTGGTACGTAGCAACTCAAGGTTGCCATCCAGAGTCATGCAGTTGACAAATCCCATCATTTTTGGGTGCTAAATGCATTATTTTCTATATTTGGCACTGCTTAGATGTGGGACACTTTTAAGGAATATTTTGCAATGATGCTAGAAGTTCAAAATCAGTTTTTTTTCCCCTTTAAGATCTAAGCATTTGAAGATGAATGGTGCTATTCATCCGACCAAATTGAATATAAATGTAGGTATTTACAACAACTTAAATTCTTTACTCATAAACGAAATACAAGTGTTAAACTGTAGCTCCTGTGGAGGGAGGTAGTGTTCTCTTCGTCTCCTAATCCTCGGATCCTATCGATCTGGAAACCTCCGCCACGGGACATGCTTAAAATTCAGCTTCAATAAAAGCACAGTTGGGAACCTAGGACAAGCTGTTATGAGAGGCATTATTAGATTGAATGAAGACACTACCATTTTGTCCTTCTCAGGGCCAGTTGGTTTTTACTTAATTAACAAAATGGAGCTTGAAATTTTACACACCGGTCTTCCTGAAGCTCGTCACAGCAACCGTCAGATGCTCCTGGTGGAGGGCAGTTCGGCTTGTGCAATTAGACGGGCTATGGGCACATGCACTACCTCGTGGGCCTTTGCAAATGTTGTGGAGAAAATCCACAATTAAGCCAATGATATGGTGGTCTCCTTTAATCATGTTAAAAGGAGCACAAATTCAGCGGCAGATACTTTGGATAAAGAGGGAGTTACTCATCCTTCAATAATTGTTGGTTTCTCTTGATTAGGGATTTGTCAGGCCTCATTTTGCAGACTTGGTTATTTCTGGGTGCTTTTGGGACCTTATAGTATACATCTCTTGTACTTTTTTTGCCACATTAATAAATTTTGTTACCATTCAAAAGGAAAGTCTTAAATATATAGCTTCATATAACTCTATTTTCATTTTTTACTGCTTTTCTATTTTTTTAAAACTTTAAAGTGCCTAGGGTGTGACTCAATCCAAATCACTAGAGTCGACTCAAGGGTCACCACGTCGGCCCGAGTCCAATTTTTAAAACCCTTACCAAGATGTCTCCAATAATACAAGGTGGATATTGGAAAAATTCAATCGTAAACCCTAATTGAGATTCACGTCCTTCTCTGATCCCCCTACCCAAGTATCTATGATCAAGATGCCCAGCATAAATCCATTCTGAACTCATCCAATTAAACAGACTGCTCCTATATCAGTGTACACTAATTGGGCCAATAGCCATTTGCCAAACTCATCTTCACTGGATGTAACCTCAACCTCTGTGTACTCCTAATCATAGCTTCTACCAAGGATGAAAATAGCGCTACGCCCACCGCCGAAATGATATGTAGCGGGCGATACATAGCAGTAGCGGTGTAGCGGTGTGATTTGAAAAAATCTTCAAAAAAATCCGAAAAAATTCCAGAAAATCCAGAATATTGGAAAACGATGGAATATATGTTTGTTTTGCAAAAGTAACTAGTATATGGGTATGTAGCGGTCCCCTCATTGCATGAGGTCTTGTATCGTTGTGTCAATACAAAAGAATAAGAATAATAAATGTTTTTCTTATGGATTCATGTTGTTCAGTTATGTCAACTTAAATACTAACTTAAGGCTATAAAAAAATGTTATAAACAAATTTCATCAAGATTCATTCAAGAATGAAAGATAAACTATGTTTAAACTTCATAGAAAAACAATATACTAATTTACTTAAAGAGCAAAGACTTTGTAAGGGAGGAATACCTTGCTGATAACTCTAATACCAAAGGGATTGATCTATGGGAAATATAGATCTAACATTTAAGGACCATTTTTAACCCATTTGATTGAGTTTACTTTTATAAAAAAAAATATTTTAAAAAAAAATACAAAAATCCGGAAATAAAAAATATAAAAAAATTAGAAGAACACAAAAATATGTGGGATTGATCTATGGGAAACATAGATCTAACATTTTGGAACCATTTTTAACCCATTTGATTGAGTTTACTTTTATAAATTTTTTTTTAAATACAAAAATCTGAAAATAAAAAATATGAAAAAATTAGAACACAAAACTATATGGGATTGATCTATGGGAAACATAAATCTAACATTTAGGATTCATTTTCAACTCATTTTATTGCTTTTCCATGAATAAAATAGATTTCTTTTTTCAAATAATAAAATAATCCAAAAATAAAATTCAAAATAAAAAAATTAAGAAAGTGATAGAAAAAAGAGGGGCTTGATCAAAGGGGAACATGGATCTAACAATAACAACTCATTTTCAAGTGATTCATGGAAGAAAAGAAAGAAATAAACTCAAAGTAGAAAAAAAATAAGCCCAAAAACTCACTTTTTTTTTAGTTTGATGCTTGAATCTTGAATACCACCTTGATATTTTGATGTTTTTGATGTTTTTAATTATGATTCTAGTGTTTTTTTGAGAGAATTTGAAAAATGGAGCAAAGAAAGGGGTTTGGAGCAGTGAAAAGTGAAGAAAAGAAGGAGTAAAGATGAAAAAAGTGAGTGAAAAGGTCGACCGAACGTCACCCGCTACGTAGCAGGCGCTACAGGCCGCTACATTTGTGAACCCCGCTATTTTATAAATAATGTAGCGCCTACGGCCGATATATTAGCCGCTATGAAGATATTTACATCCATGGCTTCTGCTAAGTCGATTGACTAGGAACTCAAGTTAATTGGAACCAATCACAGCAATCTATCTAGACACTGGCCCTGATTGGTAATCCAGAGCCACCCATTTCACAGACCACATCCCCTTGTTGACCAGTACAAGCTCAATCTCAATGGATTATACACTATGATGCACGGATACTTCAAAAGAGCAGTGTATCATGTCGTATCATATCCAATACTCCACGTTTTATGTATAAAATATGTCCTTAATGCCGTGTCCATGGCGTGTCCTTGCCATATCCACCCCGTATCTGGGCTTCATAGATCCTATATCGGCTCATACACAACAGCATGCACATTGTGCCCATGAAGAAACCTCACTCATGTTGTAGTGGAAGGTAATACGTCTCATCTTGTGCAAGCTATCCAGAATGCAATGTCTCCATGACACAAATTTGTAGCACATTGGGATGAACTTTGCTGATTATTGGCCCCCCATCACAACTGGAAACTCGCACATTTTATCAAAGCTTTTAATAGGGTGGGGGTGGGCTGGGGCATTAGCTCAAGCCATTACTTGCAACTAATATATGGTGCCGGCCTATGATGCCCAAATACAGACACAGATATAGATACCAACACAAGGAAGGAGGATTCGACACTACAACTTTAGAAATTTAGGACACATATACGAGTACAGTATCACTTAAAATACGATACGAACAAGGGATACGACACAGATACTAGTACAAATATCTCGTTTTAGTAGTATGTGATACATCATACATGACTAACTACTAAAAGTGGGTTCCTAAAAATCTCAGTCTAATGTGAGGTGATATGGTCAAACTTATAATCCTAAAAAATTACAGTTGTAAAAATTAAAATGGAGAGAGGGAGAGAAGTTTCAACTTTTTAAGGAGAGGGAAATATAATTTAAATTGAGAAAAAGAAGGACATTGAATGACATGACAAAAAAGGCCACTTCCCCAGCACGTAAAAAAATAGAAATAAAATGGAAAAACTTTAAATATGAGAGTCAAAGGGAGAACACAACCATTGAATATACTGTAGGTTTTAAACTTTGCAATATTAAAACAAAACAAAGGGGGCTGAATGTAAAAATGAAAGTACTCTTTTTAAATTATAACCAAAGATTTCAAATGAGATCTTTGTTTAGCTCAATTTTAGATAAATTTCTCCAATTTTGCCCTTTTCTTTTTGTAAAATACAAGAGAGCCGTATCGTAAAATTGTGCACCATATCCCAGCCGTATCTCGCCGTATCCTGTACATGTATCCGTATCGGACTATATCAGTATAGATACCTCAGGTCAAATGAGGTATCTGGGTTTCATAGGTGTCGGCTCATTTCCACCCAACATCCAGGCTCTTGTTAGCAAATAACCAATCTGAATATCATTTCTCTTGCCCATGGTGTCACAAATCTGCATTTACTATTTTCAAACTGTTATCAATACTCATAATAGTATAAAGATAAAAGATGCTTTTGGAATAGGACAGTTGATGGCTTCAGTCATAAATATCCATCATAGTGCTCATCCTTGTGAGTCCTACTTGCAATATTCTATCTGTTTTTATTCTTAGATATGGTATGTTTTCTATTAAAATAAAATAAAATTTTCATGAAATAGTGCTTTTGGAATAGGAAAGTTGATGGCTTCAGTCGTAAATATCCATCATAGTGCTCATCCTTGTGAGTCCTACTTGCAATATTCTATCCGTTTTTATTCTTAGATATGGTATGTTTTCTATTAAAATAAAATAAAATTTTCATGAAATAGCTATAGAGGGTATTGAAACAATTGCAGTATCATCAATACAGATAAAACACATTGGCTGATGCAAGATGTGTCGATATATAAGGTGATGAAAAGGATAATGTAAAACACCATAGACAGCATGATAATGTCAAGTCTCAAACAGCCAAATGGATGTTTTAGAAACAGCCCTTCAAAACTACCAAGGAAGGGTTAGGAGTCTTCAGTTCTAAGGACATTAAAATAAGCCAAAGCAAAATAAAAACTAAATTTTGCTTCTAATAATTGATAAATAGATCATATCAGGGTCGAGTATCAGACCAGTCAAAGAATACCTGCTGCAATCTCTTGACCAAAGAACTTGGCCCTGATTTTGTAAGCTCCATTCAAAAATCTGCAACCACATTTGCTGTTAATAGTGATGCCCACCATATTTCATAACAACAGAAACAGATGAGTAACATAATAGAGGGTGTAACAGCCAAACATAGATGATGCATTTTAGATATTGAAATAAATTTGAAAGTCGCTGAAAGTATCATCTTTCTCAGAATTGCAGAATAAAAATGGTTCATTTCTAGGTAGCATCAATCTATGATACCCAGATAAATTAAAAAAGACGCATCAGGGTTTTTTCTTAATCAATGGTAACCAAATTCAAGGGAATGCATCATTGTCATTTTCTTTATCAGTAATGTAGCGGCATCAGATTGTGCCTGGTGTTCAACTTGCATGTAACATCCAAACAGACCATATCCACACTCTCATTTGAATATCCATGTCAAATCTGTGCATCATAGGCCACAAGTGGTATTTAAATCTCATCTGTCATGCGTTAGATTTTGGGCCTTAATACTATGATATAGTAATGTGTGAGTGTGTGTGTATGTCTTGCCCAAAATAGAACATAACTTGAAGAAATCATTGACAATGTGTTGTCAGTTGTCAAGACATAATTTCAGCCTTTCAGGTACTGTGATGTCCAATGAATGAGAGATGCAACTCCTATGGACTAGCCAATTACAGATAACTTCATGAAATAAAGATCCATAGCCAGAATTAGAGATATGATTACTTGCCTTTCCATCAGAACCTAAACTGAATATGCTTGTCTCATCAGGTCCAAAGAGCACAGAGCTTACAGCAGAATCATGGGCAGGCCACCCCGTAATTTGAAGGCCAGCAGACATGTCTTAGGTTAATTAAGGAAAATTACGCAGTAGAGCTGTTGGTTGTCTCACAGAGTTAAAAAAACATACAGGAAGGAGAAATATTCCGTTAAGCACTCCACCAATAGTTATCACATCAAGCATCAGTGAAGTTCACATGCTAACAAGTGGGGCAAAAATGAACTTTCTTCACACGCACGCACGCACGCAAATAAGTTTAAAAAGAAACTTGAAACTTCATTCTCCATTTTTTTACCTCTAAAATGGTTCATCTTCCAAATTTTATCTTTTTTTGTTTTCCCAAATTAACGTCATTTGCTCAAGTCAAGCAGGAAGTTATTGATCAACCTTCTATTCAAATTACCACTTTCTTTGATCACACTCATTGCAGCACATTTGAAATTCAAAGTCAGACCACAATAAAAGATCATGCAGAATTTCTTTTTCTGTTCATGTTAAGGCTCATCACTAATTAAAGCAGACTGTAAGAATACACTATGGTGCATACAAGGATCAGCTCTATCATCCTGGAAAATAGGGCATACAGCTAAGGAGATTTATTTGATATCTATAGTTGATGTTCTGAGCTTATCAAAGCTATCCCTCTATCTTTGCAAATTCTTCATGCCATGTTCTGTAGTAGCCAGTCCCTAGCCCTACTGGACTGCTGTCACTTTGCCATGTACAGTTTCTGTTTATTTTAGTAAACATCCAATTTATTGCTTTTCAAAGTACATAATAAGATACATGGGCACTGATGATACACGCAAACTTATATTTGAGGATACCAAACATGTGAATCATTCCATCAACTGCAGAGGCTGCTAAAATCTTCCCATTGTGATTAAAGCATAAAGAAGTAATAGCCGGTGGGTCTTTACCAAGAGGAAGGACTGTCTTCATGAAAGATGCCATATATTAAGTCTCAAGTCTTAGCAGCTTCAATTAAGTGGAAACTAAACTGAAGCATTTGTGCGATCTTTTTTGAACAACCAGACATACCATAGCCTTCCATGCTTTCATATTCCAAACAGTTAGAGAAGCAAATCCCAATTTGTCAATATTATCTGAGCCAAGCCTGCAAGCAAACATCATCCTTTTAAAGGAACCAGAGAATGGCAATGATTACATCCATCCAATGATCAAGAAAATGAAGGGCAAAATGCATAAATTTAAGACAAATTATCAAGGACAGCCAAGGCAACATTATGTAATTAGCAGCCTTGACCATGAGGCCTAAGTAAAAAATAAATAACAAAATTGAATGCGGAATATTCTATAAAAAATAAAAAACAAATGCAGAATAATATAATTTTTTACAAAGTTCTAGATGACTTCATGTTAGGTAGGTAGACATGTGCTATTGGTAATGTTTCCAGTCAATACAGCTTGGGGAAGAAAAATAGACACACTGTTTTGCACTTGCAAATATGTTGATATTCGCAGGACTTCTAACATGCATTTCACACTAAATGTAAGCTTTTTCTTTTAAGAATAGAACAAAACAGAAGGAAAAAATGATATACTCTCATCAAATGAAACTCAAAGAAAGAAATTAGATGCACGTTCACACTTGCAATATATTAAATGATGGCAGGACATCTGACATGCATTTCACACTGAATATAAATTCTTGCATGAGCATCTTCTAGAACAGATAACAAAACAAAAGGGATAATCTCTCATGTTAGCATTCTATCCCAGTCATCCTCCTAACTGTTGTTATGGGTCCTTAGATAGGCTAATTAAAAACAAAACTTTTTCCTCTCTCTTTATATTACTGGTTATTTCCTTCTCTCCCAGCCACCCTCCTTCAAACTGTCATTAGGCTAATGTGTCCTTAGCTAGGCTAATGAAACACCATTATTTCCTCTTTTTTTAGTAACTGGTTATTTCCTTCTCTCCTTTATATGTCTTCCAATCATCTCCCTGTGCTTAACATCAGAATATCAATAAATTTGATGCTTTTACATTCTCCTTCGCTTAAAGAGAGGTTCCAATACACACCCTCCTTTTCCTTTATGATTGGATGAGCAGGTTCATAGCTTTAAAAGAATAAGTGGAAAATTCCTACTTCCATTATTACCTCTTTTTCTCATCCTTCTTCTGTATCCTTCTTCATTTGCAGCATCATGCCAACGGTGTCTATGCTTCAAAAAACTTCCACTAGCAACTCTCACAAAAATTAGCTGATGGAGGGTTTTAAGGACATGTCTCTCTTCCCATCTTTTGGGGTTTATTAATTAGAGACAACATGTTTCCACTGAATTATTTTTATTTATTTGTTTATTTTTGGTGCAAATATATAGACTTCCTAGGAATTTTGACAGTGGTTCTGTTTGGCCGATACCTTAAAAGGTTGCAGAAGTCCTGAATGTTCCAAATCAAAGATCATAAGGACATTGTTGTTATTTCCTATATAGTCTAGGAAAAGATGGAAAGAGAAATAGGCAGAACCGTGAGAATAAAGTACGCCAGTCAAGGTGTGAGAATCAAGGTTGATGCCGCTTATTGGACAAGCATCAGAGATTCGTAATCCACAGTATCCTACAAAGTTACAGTTGGAAAGATTTCCCATAATGCTAGTTGTGTTCTACTCCTTGAGGACAGTACTCTGGTAATCTTATTCATGTTGCTTATCTTCACCGGTTGGCATGAATCATATTTCATGATTCAGCCTTGTTGTAAGTTACTTTCTTCTAAATAAAATATGAATAGATTTAGCAACGATATTAAATACATTTAACAGGTACTTAAGAAATCACCATAAAACGTTATTGAAGAACTAACTGTTACATAACTAAATAGCTTGAAAATCATGCAAACGCACATTAATAGACCACGTTTCATAGTAAATGCAAATTTCAAGATCTTTGAGAAGAGGAGAAATGAGTCCACTACTACAACATGGCAGAGAATATGAACAAAACCATTCAAGAAATACCCTCCAGATGCAGCTGCATAGACAAAAATCGGTTCCACAGGGCTGCACTTCAAGTCTAAGACGCTGCACTCACAACAAGAATGTATCAAGGGCTAGCCAAAAGTAAAAAGTGAATTTTAGAATTACCTGTTGACTGTCATTGAAAGAACAATGCATAAACAGAGTACCTTATAAAAGATAATTAGATTCTCACTACACTAGATATCTATCTTGAATTCTTGATCAGTTGATCACCACATACCCTAAAATTACTAATCTATCGATTTAATATATCTTCACATAAAAAATAAAAAGAAAAAAAGGAAAAACAGTCATGATGAGGACCTCGGATGTGCTGCAGTTGTGCTGAGATCACAAACAACTCTTTTCGCATCAACATTCCATGCTTTAATACCACCATCGGCTGTGCCTATGAGCAGCTACTGTCAAGAATAATGAGAAGTTGGAAGACATGAACCTAAAAATAAATTTCTGAAGCATCGAGATATGCAATCAACCAATACAATTTTGAACCAATATTTCACCAATCAAACAAACCTACCAAGCGATCAGACTTGTTTTCCCACTCAAGTGACAAAATCTCAGCTCCACAATATATGGTTGCATTTCTGGATGTTGGAGTTGATGAGTCATATGTCCAGATCCTTCACCAGAATGTAAGAGCACAAACTTCATGAATAAGATAGCAAACTCAAGGTAGATAGAGTGATTTATCTCATATTTCCGCGAAACCACCTACCGTCTAATCTAATGACAATTACCTTACAGTGCCATCCACAGAAGCACTTGCAATATTGGTTCCAGCTGCTGAAAAGCGGCATCTACTAATTGGGCTTGTGTGTCCTAAGAATGTTTCCTGTAATACATGGGCATTTAGAATGGGATATGTAGTTCCCTAAATAGAAACCAGGATACAAGTGAAAAGCAATAAACTTTGAGTTACATGATAAACAGCGGGCAAGTTGCATAACAAAAGAACCAAAGAGATGCACATAAAATGAAAGAAACATAAAGAAACTATAAACAAAAATTCACCTGGAACACAACTTTCACTTCTGGGAATTCTTCTCTCTCCACCATAGTGCTAGTTCCTATGGCAAGACAACACAGGTTTAATGCACAAGTAATTGAATTCGCAGACCTTTTATAACAAGATTACAATGTATATTTTCTAAAAAATAAAAAGGCATAAAGGATCATTGGTATCAAATCTTAAAATAAAATTTAAGATTTAATATTAAATTTTGAATCAGATTTTATGGAAAGTCATTTGAACCTTAAGCCTTTTTTTTCCTTTTTTGGAACTATCATTTGAACCTAATGCTTGAATTCCTTTTCTGAAAAGCTTATAATTTTCTAGATAAATCTAACTACACTCAAAACTTGCAATTCTTGAAGAAAAGCTCCATGATTTGGTACAAAAGTGTAATAACTGAACTGACTTGAATTGACTTAGTTCACCTCTTCCTTCTTTTTGTTTAAAATCTTGAAAAGGCTCTTTAAGCCCAAATAAAGATGTCCACGCATCAGCTTGAGGGAAAGTACTGACAGACAGTTAGGGACTGATTTCTAACTTTCTAGTGAATAGGGGTTAATTTGTAATCATGATAAAAGTTTGTCAGAGATTAGGAGAAATTTGTGTTACATTAGGCAAGTGTTATGATGTGACTAGGTTTCCTAATTTAAGAATAAAATCTTGTTTGTATTCAATACATAGCCATTGGCTAGTCGCAATGAATACAACACAGAAGTTTGTCAAGATTAGTCCCCAAGAGTTCTACTCAATGTACTCTCAAATAAATATAGAGTAAAGCAAGAAACTAGTACACATTTCAGCGCAAGTACAAACCTGTGCAAAGGAAGTCCTGAAACATCGGAAGGGAATCACGAGCCTGATCATCTGCAAGAGGAAGTTTTTCCTGGGAACATGAATCATGTTCTGACTCAGATAAGGCTTGTTCCGGTGAATGCTTAGAAGAACCTGGAAAGTCCTGGTCCTGTACCCCAAAATCTATTACCCCTAAAATGGAAGTAGAAATAGAAGCACTAGTCTCAGGAGTGTCCCTTAGAGGAAAATTGTTGTCATCAAGTACATTCGCTGGTAAATTCATGGTCAATTGATCATATGTAAAGCTGTCCTTATGGAGCATACTAACTTCAGTAGTAGATCCAGCAATGCTGAAGAGCAAAGTAAAATCAGATCAGAATGATGCAATTAATGGAGACAGGTGCATGCTGTCTGAAGCACAAAGATTTATTTTAAATTGCAACCCTGTATACAAGCACCATTCATTTCCAGTAAATAATCAATGAATATGATTTAAATAGAGTGCTCAACCAACTCCCCAAGTTAAAAAGACTCCAGACCTTGGATCAACTTTTAGCTTCAAATCAATATCCTATTATGATAAAAAAAATTCCAATCAAATACTTGAAGTTTTTTTCTTTTTCCTTTTTCACTTCTTCTGCCAATTTGAGGAAATTTTTGTGGGCCAGCGGAGTTTGCACTCTTTTTTTATTGGTAATATGACTTGAACCCACAACCTCAAGGCCGCAATAGTGAGCATCTTCGACAGTACCATAGGCACTTGTCACCACAATTGAAAAATGAAAAACGAAAATTTGCAAGTAGAATGCAACATTAAGTGGGAAGAGCTAAACCTTTTCTTAATTTTTGAGGCACTGGGGCTTTGGATTAGTTGGCCAAAGTCTAAAACGATCCGTATGAACCATTTACATTTCTACTTCATATTTTCTTTATTCCTCCTATGCCATGATACCAAGAAAGTGCACCATCCAGGTCAGCCATAGACGTCACTCAACCCATATTCCACTTATTAGTACATCTAGTTCAAACCTAAGATATGAATAATAGATATCTTGGGATTTTTTTTTCTCTTTTAATTGGACAGTAAAGATATGAGAAGCTAGCTATTAAAGTTCTATATAATAAAATTTAGGTGATATTGTACTCATTTTTAGTCAATGCATGAGCTCAGTTTTAAGATTGTTTTTTTTTATATTCAACTGGTCTTTTAAGTTTAAGGTATCTTTAGTTTTCTTTTTTTTTTTTTAAGAAAATTTTCTGCAAAATCTCAAAAAATTCCTATGTTGTAATTCTTTTTGGCTCTTTTGGGTGGGTGGGCAGG
The DNA here is from genome assembly GCA_037013555.1 of Sextonia rubra. Taxonomy (NCBI): domain Eukaryota; kingdom Viridiplantae; phylum Streptophyta; class Magnoliopsida; order Laurales; family Lauraceae; genus Sextonia; species Sextonia rubra. Next base: position 48,024,181 of record JASUAD010000001.1, read on the forward strand.
CGGGCGGGCAAGCATCAAGTGAACTTGAACTCAATCTACTAAGATGCTAACCAAGCTTCTATAGAGCCTATAGTCTGATCAGTTTTATTAGTATCCGTAGTTGAATAAATTCAAGGAAATGATCAAGTCAAAATAGAGATGTCAATCGTGCTGTGCCATGCCAGCATGGCACGATTTTTCAATGGCACGGCCATGCCTCGAGCCATGCCGGCATGGCACGATGGCTTTGAAGGGTCAGCCCAGCACAGCCCAACTCGTGCTGTGCCTGGGTCATGCCTGGTTCGTGTCGACAACGGCCATCGAAGAAGAATAGATGTCTCTACTCCTTCAAATTCTAAAGCCTCTTCTTCTTATCTTGTAATTCCAACAAAGAATAAGGAGAAAGAGGAGAAGAAGAAGAGTCTCCTCTCCGTTTCTTGTCTCCCTTCAACAACACCACCACAACCATCTCATCTCCTTCGGTAATCTCTCTATCCGTTTCTACTGCCTTTACTTTGATTTCTTAAATTGGCAGATCACAGAAAAATTAGGATCATGAATGGTTATATAGGAAATGGCTAACTTTCCAAATTCAGAACATGATTGGGAAAATTAAGATTTTTCCACTATTGTTTTTCTCAATTTTTTTGAGCAGGCCATCTTTTGATTCTTAAAGGTTTTTGAGATTTCATTATGAACGCAATGGAACAGCCAAGTTGATCTATTTTGCTGTGGTTATAGGTCCGAGGTATCCTTTTCTTTTGGGACTCACCTCATACAACATCCAAGCAAGGTAGTGCTGACCTGAAGGTAGTCTGTTCCTCTTTTAACATAGAAATTTTTGGGATACCATTCAGACATAGAAATCAGTTGTGAAGCATGGATACTTCCAAAATGTACTTGTACCCCTACCAGGTACGCACCCGGTATGGGTACGAGTACAAATACGGCAAAAAACATACCAGCTACAGTCAAACATACCCGGTACATTTTGAATTTGTGGGTACGGGATGAGTACGTACATGGGTACATTCCTGGTATTTTTGTAAGAGTTTAAAAGAACTAAAAATGTAATTTCTAACTTTAGCCCTAACCCTTCTCAACGAACTTAAAAGGGAAAAGGCTTTAGTCCTAACCCATCTCCAAACCCCTCATCTCTAGTGGATAAAAAAATAGAAATCGGAAAGGAGGAACAAAAAGAAGGAAAGAATGCTGGATTATGAAATAGAAAAAATTATATTGCTGCTGCTCTTTTTTTTTCATTCGGCTGAATTTGTAATGGTATTAAATAGTTATTGGCTTGTTGCATCTAAGGATTCTAACCTATTTTAATTATTAGCATATTGCATTATTAAAATTTTAAAAAAATATAATTTTTTAATGGACGTACCTCAGTTGTACCTATACCTTATTTTTTTAGGATTTTGCCATATCGATATATCCGTACCGTATCCGTATCGATACTTGTACCTGTACCCATGCTTCATAGGATATGAGCCTTACAAGTCAGACATGGGACTCAAATTGGGCCGCGTTTGGTAAACATGTCCGATTCATCAAAGGTTAGGCTTTCAATGGTTTGGCGGGTTGTGCCATGCCAAGCTACCGGGCCCTGTTGTGCCATGCCATGGGCTTGGCATGCACAGCCCGGCATGGCCCGGACTATGTAGACTGGGCAGTGCCAAGGCCCGTTTGACACCTCTATGTCAAAATATTAGTGCTTGCAGACAGAAAAATAAATATATCCAATTCAAATATGCAATTAGGTTGGGCAGGAAATGCATGCATATGACAATCAAATATGGGGATTTACAAGCATATCAATGAAAATATGAGCTCAAACCAATAAAAACAATGTGCATGGGTGAGCATTCTCTCGGCATGCATATGGCTGCATGCACGCACGAGTAAACACTTGCATGCAGAAGTGCCCATATCATTGTCTAAGCCTGCACACAAACAAATGGATGTGCAGAAACATATAAAATAAGCACCAATATTCAGTTAATTACCTTCTCAATTGGGAAAGCTGAGCCTCCTTCGATTCTAATAAAGCTTGGAGTTGAGACAACTTGAGGTTCAGTTGTTTTATGTCCTTCTTGAGACGTTTAACGGTATTCTTCTCAGTACTGATTTTCAAAAGAGCTGGGATACGTAATTAACTTAAGGAAACAGTCTTATAGATGAACCTTCCTAACATTCATGCCTACACAACGCCATAAAGAAAAGAAAGGGATACGATTTCTCAAGCAAAAGGGATCCCAAATGTGAGCCAGGTAAAAATTGCATATAAAGTGATATTGATCCACATTGCATAAGGTCCAAAGTGAAATGGTCGCTAATAATATGAAGAAATTGAAGTTCGAAACCCCTAAATCCCAATTTCGAGTTTTCAACAAGATAACAATATAAGGGATGGATGAAAAAAAAAAAAGGGAATCAGTGTCACAACATCCAGCCATCTAAGTATCTAGCCAACAATAATTATTAAAGCGAAGAATCATCAGAACCCAACTTGAAGGATATGAGCACCATTGAACATCTGACTTAAGAAATTTCTGAAGGAAAGAACTAAGGCGTCAAACCACTCCTTGGAGAAGAACACCCGAAACCGAGGATCCAAACCCGGTTTCTTCAGATACGGGATAGCTGCATACATAACTCTCCCGGAATAAATTGGAATTACAGTCAAAAACCAAAAAAAAAAAAAAAAAAAACCATAATACACACACAATACATACAAGAAAAGAGAAACCCACCAAACCAAGGAGTCCAATCCTCGCTTCTCTGCAACAGATCATTTCCATATGTTCCGAAAAACTCGACAACCTTGTCTTGCCTTCCAGATTGCAAGGCGTGTACAATGTAATACCGTAAAACAGAAAGTTCCAATCTGGATAGTGTGGTAACAAGTACGCCCTCTGAAGATGAAGAGAAGCACTGCTTCAAGAAACTGAGCAGGCCAACCAACTTTTCCGCCTGAAACTTGGGCACATACACTGAGAAGATTAAGTCCATGACCTTATCCACTTGAAAGCCCTGGCCAACATCCGTCGACAACTCCGTCTCAAATGCCTGTAGAGTATGGCTAAAACCTCTAAACACAAGGAACTCCCTCACGAGCTCCTCTGCATATTCCATGTTGTCCATTGCGCGTCCTTTAAAATCTGCCAACCACACAGGCTCCTCTGTCAGTGAATGAATTGATGGCGTTGCTTCAACATTTCAACAAATGGCACGCGTAGTTGGTGACTGTAATTCTATGGAGGGAAAATGTATTGGCTCTTCCACCACTTTATCTTCCTTACATATGGCTTCCATTATGTTGAGATTAGAGATGATATGTCATTAAAGGAATGCCAAATATGATGATCGGACATCTCTACAACAAGAATTTGCAGAGCGAGTCATGCAACAATACCTCTACACAGGCGAAGAATCTCTTTATCTTGGAAAGGGGATTAGGGCTCCTAGCGTACACGTTCCGGCGGGACGATGGATCGCCACAGTGTCCGGCAAAGCCCACGGGATGGTCTTCTGACTGAGGCAAGGCCCCCGGAATGGGCGATGGATTGTCGATAGTTATTTGGTTCATATGGGAAATTGGTGCTTTTGCCTCTGAGCGTCCTTCCTTGCAGAGTTGCAGGGGTGCTCGTGGGCCTAGATTTGGTGTCTGTTGGGCTCATTTACTGATTGTGCCAGGTTTGGGTTAAGTCACAAAGGCCCAAATCTCGGGCTGGAAGGGCTAATGAGTGCTTGTAATTTAGTGTATTTTATCCAAACAATAGGTGCAAAGCCCGCCCGCACCAACTGACTAAATAGGAGGGCTTGGGCCTCACTTTCTGGCCCAGTTCAGCCCACCCTATGCTTCTTGTCTTTAGTAAGGCCTCAGTCTGCCCCATGAACACTTCTGTGCATCCCAAGAAAACATCAAATGGTCCACTCTGACGATAATAACTAAATAAATATTTAAATTAAATAAAATCCGATTTGTCTTCAATAATTGAAACCAAGAGCTCAGTTTATTTGAGCATATGTCAATTTTTCAATTTTATTTTGATTATGGACAAATTAGCTGCTCATATTTAAGAAAAGAAACTAAGTATGTCCTATAAAGCAAAATGTTGGCTAATCAAAATGCAACATATGTAGAAATGATTGAATTTATTTATTTATTTAAATTGTCAAATGTTTCATCTTTGATCCTGTTGGTGATTAGATTTGGCTTTGTCTCTGACCTTGCACAACTTGGTACAATCTCTACAAGTAAAGCAAATGAGTTCATGAAAACTCTCTTATAAGTTTATTTGTTAACTACTAAGACACTGGGGGATGGGGTCCGGGTGATTAAACAAGGGAGTATAACTAAACACACTTCTAAGATTTGTAAATGTTAGAGAATATTGGCATCATAGGCGAATGGAGCTGCACTTGCCCTTGTTCCATTAAAAAAGGGAGCCCAAACGTTATGAGACTTCCAACAAGTTCCTCTCAACGTTCTGTATAAGATAATCTGAACTCCTTATCATCATTAATCACTATTCGATTGAAATTTAAAAACTGCCGCCTTTTAAAGCCATTAAACTTGAGTCTAGATGAAGGGGATAGAATAATTTAAAGAGGATATTTTAGACGCTCATAGGTTGCTATGAGTCTCTTCCAAACCCATACCCGCAAAATGGTGTGGTCCCATTTGGTCTCACAGGCCAGTCCACATGATCTTACGTGCAGATGGTCCTCATCGTAAAAAAAATCACAAGACAAGCCCACCATAGCATCAGAAAGAGTTCGATCTTTCTTTGCCTTAGAGCCTTAGAATGTGGTCAACCTTTCTTTGCCTCATAATAGGGTATGCAACATGAGAAATGATCATCCAACCCTAATGACAAATGAGCTGACCTTACCAGAAATTATGGTGTCTCATCTCACAACCTGGGTGGGTTGGTTGACCCACAATTACTATGCCACTGCTCAATCTACCCCCACACAACCTCTCTATCAAAACCACCCGTACCTGCAGCACTTGTATGCACTTCATCTCTACATGAAATCAGTAGTTGTAAACAAATGACCTTGGTCATAACTCGAGTTCATGCTTGATATGCATTCTGAAACAATCTCAACCAAGCCTGAAATCTGAGCTTGGTTGAGTGCAGTTTAAGAATCAAGCCAAGCTAACCATGGGCAATGATCAGACAGTTGCCCAGAGAAACAGCACGCCTGTTTAATTAAAGTTCAAGCCAAGGTCAACTCTGTTTGGGTTGTTAGCACACCTGCCAATAGTGACATCCGATACATGCAAGCCGTTCTTTAGTAACAGTATAAAAAATGCTTAGCTACAATGATAACAGAACAACATGGTGCCCGCCAGGTACACAGCAAACAGAACCACAGCAAATTGATCGCCAAGGGGGTCTACTCTCAATTTGCAATTAGTCATTCTATCTGAGTTTTGCAGTGTCCATTTTAATATTAAACAGCCTGGAGAAAAGCAATTACGAGAATATTTCCTGATTTATACACTGGAACCAGAGTTCAAGGAAAATAAAAAAACAGAAACAGTACTGATCATTATGGACTACCGCTGATCATCAATGACTACCCCAACTAAAAAGCCTCTCTGCATTGCATTGGACATCCTAATCTTCCCTTCGTAGAAGACCTTTTTCAGTAATGACACGGGGAATCAAATAATGCAAATTAAACACAATCAGAAAAATATAGAATGCCAAAAATGAAACAGAAAATACACCACAGAATTGATTAGACAGACACAAAACCAGTGCTAAGAATATGAACTAGGCTGGATACTTTATGTGCTTCAAAAGGAATGAATCACAGGGCATAATTCTTCTGCTTTGCTGACTTGTGCTTAACAAACAAGGCTGAAAGCATGCTCTTGCTTCTGACAGGCTGCCTAACAATCTCACGCCGACCTGGATTGTCAAAGGATCTGAATGCTGATAATGACTTTGTGGATTCCGACAATGAATTCTGCCAGAAATACAACCGCATATAATATCAATGTTCGTTGCCAAAAGATAATGAAGAGATTTCAATTCGTGATTGAGAAAAATTGCTTATCATAAACAGAAAAGCTGCATGCAGACATTTGAAAGGCTTTGATAATAAAATTAGAAACCCGTTTGAGATGATTTGAGCATATCTAACACAAGCCAATGATTGCACCAACAAGGAAAAGTTTGGCTATGCAAGTTGATGGCCCACCAAAAAAAAGGGCTAAAGGCTGAAGAAGACATGGATGGAGGGGTAGTAAAATTAAATTTAAAAAAGTACAATTTATTTAAGGATTTAGCTAAAGATAGATTGGATTAGAGAAACATAATTCATGTAGGTGACCTCATATAGTTGGGTCAAGGCTTTGATGATGATGACAACTATGATGATATATATATGGGTAATTCTCCAAAATGCCCCTTTCCTGCCCCTATTTTTTTTCTCATGGGGTCCACCTTGACTCAATCTAATCTTTCCACACACACACTACCCTCCTCCCAAGCAAATAGTCACAAGTCCAAATTTGACACTCTTCTAACTTTTCCCCACTCTTAAATTGAAATCATAAGAAAATGCAGCATCTAAAACCATTAAATCTTAAGACCATGGATCAAAGGATTAGGATAATCTTATGGAGTCAAAAATTTTCACATAGGTAAGTCTCATATAGATCTTTTCATCCAATCGACTTCCATGACCATTGTGCATCCTAGTGGGCCCAACTAGAAGAGTCATTTTTCTTATAAAAAAATGTTTGGGTGCCGTCTAGCACTACCCTATATATGTGTCTACAACTCTATATATTTACATATATATAGGGGAATATTAGTATGCATTCTTCCCTCACCATGTGGTGAGTGACAAATGCATATTTAGAAAGATTCATGCACGAAAGAGGAAAAGTCATTTATGGTATTATAAAAAAGAAGAATCTTCATATGTAAAGAGGGAAAGCCACATCATTATCCCTCACCACATTGTGAAGGAAAAATGCATATTAATATTCTCTGTATATAGCTATATATATATACATGGGAATTGATCCTGTAAGGACGATCCTTACAGTCTTTACCGTGCAGGCCGCCAAGTGGTGTGGTCCAATCAAATGGACCATCAAATGGGTCCCACCCTAGGACCCCACTGATCATGGGACAAAATAGAATTGAAAGATCCAGGTAGGGCCAATCTAAGCATCAAATTTAAAGTCAATCTAATACCTCTACCCCCTTCATCCGTGGTCCGCAAGTTTAATAGCTTTATATCAAACAACAAAAATTGACTCTCAATCACTGACTCACACACACACACACACACACACACACACACACACACACACACACAAGTCCAATGCGTGCACACCTCAATGTGGGGCCCACATGTGGCCCCACCTAGGACTAGGACATTGGGGATCAAAAGATCTACCTTGGCCCTTCATCTCTACAAAAAATCAGCCCCAACCCTAAATCCTATCATCTCCATCCAGGCCCCTCAATTTTAACAATGTACAGTCCATTAGGATGGGTGTGGAGTTGATCCAACGGTCCAGTCCATTTGAATGGATGCACACCCTAGGGAATGTGTGAAACTCAGCTGTGGTCCAATTAGATGGAACCCCCGGTGTACAAGATGCACACAGGCCGACAGGATAACCATTATATATAGATTCACAACAACTTTGTACTTCGGACTTCAGAGAACACCTTAATTATATCCCTCCACTATGGCTTCAACATTTCCCCAGTACCACACGGTTGTAGTAGGGAAAGACAAAAGCCCGAAAGTTGTGCAAGACCTATCTTCCTGGATTACTTCCAAGGGGTGTATGAGGCTTGACTTCTTCATCTTGTTCTATTATCATCTTCTCCCTTCGTTCTTGTTTCTGTCACTATCTACCTCAGGATTGCACTGAGAGGTGTTCACTTTGGAGACTTCAGGACACTGAGACATTCAAAGCCAATCAAAAGTAACATCAACTGCTAAACACCCAACAAAGTCCAAGCTACTTCAGATTATTGTCCTGTGATACTCAGATTATTACAGTTTCAAGCCTGTCAACTCAAAGATTTCTGCACTCTCTTGCGATTGGAGAAGTATTGTGTATTAACCTAAATTCTTATGACATCATACTGTTTTGGTGTGGAATTAATTTCTATCATTTTTGTTCCTTGATTGGATAAACTCATTAAGTCCAAATGCTAAATAATTAATTAACGGTCCATATTACAGCAGACTAGAGGATATCCAGCAGCTGATTGATAATATTGGAGGGGTTACATTGGTATATTTGTGCTGTTTTACAGGTCATATGCTGCTTTTCTTCGAGGAATAAAAAATTAGGTAGATTGGACTTCTTACTGAGAACATATTGCATCAGTATTTAAGTAGTTGGAAACATTGTCCCACATTTGAACATGGATACAGCCAAGAACAACCTTTCATGGCTATTGACGAGTATTAACAACTGGAAATACTAAATATTTGGGTAAAAGAGATCACTGAACTGATGATGCTTATACTTGATAAAACATCATAACAAGAAAATCTCTTCAAATAATCAGGCACAGAGTTAAAAGGAACCTCATCTGGCTTGCTTTAGATTTTCATTTTACATTACCTTCTGAGTGACCCCAAATGTACGCATAACTGCACAAGATGCAGGGCTACCACCAGCTACAGGAGGATACGTTAATGCAAGTGTGGATGAAACAGGCTCTTCAGCATCTACAAACATGTATGGGTATTAGAAGCACATGGTGGAAATCAATAGCTGTCATAAATTAAAAAAAATGAGATGAGCACTCTAACGGGAGATACCAAGCAGATGAAAAACTCCAGAAGCGGTCCCAGAGGCTACATGGAAGCCCATGCTGCAAGTGAAACAGAAGGTAAAACATCTCACCACTCAAAAACCCATGATTAGCAACTCAATTGAGTGTGCAGGAACACCTAGATGCTCAAATATCAACATGAACTCCCACACCTGAGTCTTATATGAGAAGAGTCAATAAAACTTACCCTTGAAATGGTTGTGGGGCATCATCTAAGGCAGAATTAGTTTCTGAGGCTAGATGCCAGGAAAGAGTTTTTGATGCAGGACTACCTGCAATCATGAATACAATGAAAAACAACATAATTAGTGACCAATATACAAGATTACAAGGGCCTACAGCACAGTTGGAAGGTGCTCATTGTCGCAACCATGAGGTTGTGGGTTCGAGACATGTTATCAGAAAAAAAAAAAAAAAAGGTACTACATAAGCATTACCAATAAATGGAAAAGGCGGGATGTGTTCCAACAAATAAACCAGGTACCTGACGGATGGGGGCGTGGTTTTGCAAGAATATGTTTTTGCCTGACATCAGCCTGATTTTGTGGACTGCTCTGCACCATCCTACTGATAGAATCTAGCTTGGAGATTCAAACAAAACAGGTTAATTTGAAGTCCCGCCACTGTTGTATGTTAAACCTAATAACAGTACCAAACCATCGTACTTGGTAAAATATAATGCTTGTGATGTCTTGGCATTATTGTCAACAATTGCTGCTGCCTGAGACCTTCTTTATCCATGTAAGTTCGACAACTCAGAAGTTGCTGAAACAAGCTTGGTGAAATCAGTTTGTACAAACTTGAGAGCTTTTCAATAAGTTAAGAACACAGCTTAGTTGAATTAGTTTAAGAAAATTTACCTGATCAAGGCATGAAATTTTTAACTCCACAGATGAGGCATCTAATGTTTGTTGCTCAAAAAGGTCAGTTAACTTGTAAGCAACAGTACCTAGATGATCAACAGCATTGACAAGAGCACGTACTGCATAATCTTTAAGGTTATCAAGTACCCTGCTTAGAAAAAGGAACTTTAGCCTTCCACAAAAGAAGATGAAGCCCATGGTGAAACACATAAAAAGAAAAGTTGGACATGCTTGTGAAAAAACAACATATCCAGGTCTCCAGCATATGAAGTATAGACGAGCATGAATAAGTTTTTCATTCACATTATGCACCTGGTTATGGGCTTGGTTTAAAAAATAAATCAACTGAGAAGAACTGTATCACCTGATACATATCAGATATTCATCTTGCCAATATGGTATATCAATATGACACTCCTATACCATGTGAATTCACTGATAACGATACATACTGCTGCTACAGCCATCCATAGTAACCGTATTGGCCGATAAGCATGGTAACATGGCTGATACTTATGGGCTCGCAGCAAAGGCAGACTTAGGAAGAGAGGTAAGCTTATGGAGGCAATTAAAGTTAGTGTGCACTTTGTGGGAAGTATGGCCAAATGGTAGTCCACCTTTTGCTTACAATGTGAGTCAATTAAAGTTTGTGTGCACTTTGTGAGAAGTATGGCCAAATGGTAGGCCACCTTTTCTTACAATGTGAGTCTTTTGTGTTTTGCAATGCCATTTCTTGTTTAAGTATGGGGCATTGTGGTGCTAGCTAGGGTCTTTGACAGGTTTGGTGAGGCTTGGAGGTTGCTTCCTTTCTTTGGTTGTGGGGACCATTCTTTGGAAAACTGTTCCTTTGGCTATGTTCAAGGTTGATATGGAAAGAAAGGAATGATAGAATCTTAATGGAGTTTTCTTCGTCAGTTGAAGATCTTCTACCTTTGGTAATTTCAAGAAAAGTTAAATAGGCTTCTATGAGTAAGGAATTCAATGGAGTCTTCAATAATGAGGAAAGTAAGTAGGCAGGTTTGACATCCCCTCCTTTATATACCCTGTAATCTCTCATTAACGAAAGGTCGCTTTTCCTCTCACAATTGTGACCCAAGTTTTCTCCCTTGTGTGAAGACTTCCTAGGATGCCACACAGAGAGAGAGAGAGAGAGAGAGAGAGAGAGAGAGAGAGAGAGAGAGAGAGAGAGAGAGAGAGAGAGAGAGAGATATTTTAATCACATGGCCAATTTTGGCATCTTCTTCTTGGTGGTTGTACGAAATTTAACATAAATATTGTTGGCTTGCTGCTAAATGTAAGACTAGGCTGATAGGCATTCATTGTGCCCTCATGACAATAAAGGGAAGGAGCATGCTCTTTTTAGGACCAGTTGATTCAAGCCACTAGTGTTAGTGCCATAGTAAGTGTGTGTTGTCAATTCCGTGACCCGAGTCAAGTCTAGATCAAGGAACCATCAATGAAGATCAAGCAAGATCAAGGAAGATCAAGGTACATCAATGAAGATCAAGCAAGATCAAGGTACATCAATGAAGATCAAGAAAGATCAAGAAAGATCAAGACCATCATCTAGAAGATCTTCACTGAGTGCTAAGGGCTAAGGCAACATTAACCGCTATTGTCCATAGTCATAGATTTGAAGAAGGTGCTTCTAAATACCCTGTTTTTAAACTACGGCTTGGATCACGGCTAAGCCGTAGATCTTACGGCTCACTCTCCAGAGAGAAGATTTTGAATTTTTGTTCTACGGTTGACACTACGGCTAAGTCGCAGTATGATTCACAGCTAAACCATGAAGTTTATGGCCCACTTTCCATAGAGCATTACTGGCAAATTTTAACTTACGGCTGGACTATGGCTAAGCCGTAAGGTCCTCACAGCTAAGCCATAGAAGGATTTACAGCTAAGCCATAGGCTTCACCATAAGAAGGAAATACATTGACTCTAGGTCAAACTAGCCATTGGATTTTGTCAGAACATATGGCTAAGCCGTAAACTACCTTTTTCCTAGCCGTAGATCTATTCGTTGGAGCTTCTCTGTATTTAAAAGAACCCCTCTTTTCCTCCAAGGCATGAGATCAAATTGTGAAAAATACCTACTGAGCTGAGCCCTTACACCATTAGTAAAACCTATACTAAAAGCTCCCACAACCATCTTCTCTATAACTCTTAAAGTACCATTATTGTTCTGAGAAGAGTAGTTGTGCATTTAGGAAAGGCTTAAATTCAAACTGAGGAAATCCTAGCCTTCCAAAGCTCTACAAAACCTCTTCCCTTAGCTGAGCACTCATTTGAAGATCTTCATCACCAAGGATCAAGCACAAAAGGTCAAAACTTGGAGGTCTTCTTCCAAGCTTCAAGAACACCATTCAAAGCTAAGGTATCCAGTTTTTGTTTGGGTGTTCTTCTTCATTTCAATTCTCTTTGCTATATACGGTGGAAGACAAACCACTTCATTAAAAATTGTTGTAGTTGGTGGAATAGATCAAGGATCAACCACCTAATCAAAAATCCAGTTGGTGGAAGACAAACTACCGGATCAAAATTTGTTGCAAGAGGTGTTTTTACCTCATATTCAATGGAACCAAGAAAGATTGCTCTTGAGAGTGGATGTAGGTCTGGGACCGAACCACTATAAATTTCTGTGTTTGTTTCTTAATGTGTGTGATGGATACCTTAAAGCCTTATTTACTTGTGTTGATCATCCTCTTGAGCTATATCTTCCTTGTTCTAATAGCATATCTACACACTGTCAGCACACACAATTCTGAGCATCCTTCTTGATCATACTTGTGGATTCTTAAAATTGATTGAGCCTTTAAATTACACACTAAAATAACCTCACATCTAGAAAGAAATTTTTAATAGTCCTATTCACAACCAACCCCCCCCCCCCCCCCCCCCCCCCCAAAACCTCTTCTCGGACTTGATGAGATCTAGTTGTTGCACTTTCAACTAGATCCATAACCCATGGGTCAACCAAGCCCACTAGGTCTAGCCATAGAGCCAACAGGAACAGCCAATTTATTATGTGAGTTTAAGTTAATTAGGAGTTGTGGGTTTAAGTTAATTAGGAGTCTTAGTTAGGAATTTTAAGTCAATAAAAGGATCTTTATAGTTAGGCGTTTATTTGATTTGGATTGTTAAGCTTCCTAAGAATTTAGGAAATAAATCAGGAAGTTTAGATGGGAATTGGGATGGGAATTCCAACCCTAGAAGGAATGTCCCATCCTTCATTAAATATGCATCGAGTTTATATGATCTAGATTGTTAAGTAAGTTGCCCAAGAATTTAGGAAATAAATCAGGAAGTTTAGTTGGGATGGGAATTCCAAACCTAGAAGGAATGTCCCATCCGTCTTTAAATATGCATCCACCCCTTAGGTATGGACAATTTCTTTGTTCAATACAGATTTGTTTAGTTTGGCTTCCTATGGTTGCATTTGTTTCTTGTTTGAGAGTGCTTGTATGTGTGGAATTCCCTGTGGGATTCGGGCAAGCCTAAATTGGAACTAGGTCTATCCTTTGGAATCCTTCAAGGATTCTGCCAAATCCCTTGTGGAGTTGGTCTATTTTCATTTGTAGATCCCAGGCTGCATCACCGGTTAAGGGAAAAGAATATGATGGTCTGAGTTTGGGAATCAGGGAAGGCCTAAAAGTATTGAGAGACTCTTTATCAAGTCACCTTAATTGACGGAGACTTGTTGAATGTTGAGTAGTCAGGTTAAGCAACAAGATAAGGTTCCATTAGAAATGGTGTGCAATTTTGAGGCAATAAAAAATGTACATGGTAAGGAAAATGTTTGGCTGGTTCACCAGCTGAGCAAGTACACAGAATATGGTTCCATGTGGACATCATGCAAATTTTATAGCTTTTAAGTTTTGGAAGGTTGGTGTTCTTTTACATGCTCAACAATATACTTCCCTTATGTAAGTTTCACATCCATGTACATACTTTTGATGGAAAAGGAATTTTGTTATTGATAAGTATATATATATACATATCAATTATCTTTCATAAAGAAAGATATGCCCATTAAAAAGAAAACACAAATCTTTCAGATGCATGCGGTCACAATTTCCAGATGCTAGCTCCAAAATTTCAACCAGTGAAAAATAACAATCCCTATGGTATATTTCATTTCAGAAAGAAACTAAACACTGGAACAACTATAATCTTAAGAAAACTTGAAAGACAAACAGGCTTACATATGTTTTTGCTCACTATGTAGATAAGATTTTTCGCAATACTCAGCAGCAGAGTAAAGCTGAGGCCTCAAGTTTTTCAGTTCCTACAAATATCATATACCACAATATTCAAATCAAAATCAGGCAAAGTTATCAAAAGTTCAACAATTTAGCCAAAGATTGACTACAAATGACAAAAGAAAGAACCACGTATGATCATTGAATAAGGAAAATGTAAAACCATAAAAAAGTATGAGGGTAACAGCAAGGGAACAAATTAAAGCAACTAAAATAATTTAGAAAAGCATCCCTACATAATTTAAAAATGTTGGAAACATGTTTCCCTAGACACACAAACCTCGAATAAGTGTTCATAATTTGACTACTCAACTAGGAACTTCACACAGAGGTCTTGACCACATCAAATTTTCAATAAACTAAAAGTAAACCTTGATTTTATCGTGTTTGGCCAAACTCGAAACTCAAATAAGTCAAATTAAGTCAAAAAACTTGATGAAACAATAATCCTCTAGGTACGAATTCAATTGTAATAATATACATATACACGTAAGATGATCCTAACTAGACACCCTATAAAGTGCCCCAACATCTAACAATTTTAAGGCTTTAGATCCCAATTCAATTTTCAAGCAAGAAACGCATATGCCTCTCTCAAGCCCAATCCCAGCCTACTTCTACCACTCGCACGCATAGTGGACGGTCGTAATTCGATCACCCCAGCTAACCATATCAAGAGATTCCATCTCCACTAACATCATTGATACCACAGTGCAACAACCAATCAGATCTCTTAAAGTCAACTGAATGACAGACCCAAAACATCTAAAGTCAAAGCAGCATTACCCACCAAAAAAACAGATCAACAAGAGCCCTGCCGAAAGCAATCACAAACAGCCCCAAACCTCCCAAAAACATGTAAAACAAACAGAATCTTCACCAGACGTGTAAACCCAAAATGCCAAATGCGCAATCATGACAGAAATGCACAAACGTTTTACAGATCTAAGCAGGAAACGCTGTCAAATCAGATGAATACAACGAAACGAAACGGCAAAACGCAATCGAAAGATCACGCAACAAAACGAATGGAACACATGAAGCTCCATTTCAACAGCAACCAAGATCAGATGCATCCAACCAAAGAAAACCCCAAAAGCAGATCTGGAGAAGCAGATCAGGGAAGAGGAGGGCGGCATTCGCACCTGCAGGGCCTTTATGAAGCTTTTGCTTCTCTCCATTGATACCTCGTCGAAGGTCATGGATGGAATCTCAGGCGGCATCTTCTGCTCTATAGCCTTTGGGGGTTGGAATCGGCGGAGGTTTGTCTGAAACAGACGCAGGAGACTTTCTGTTTTCTTGTTAGTTTGTTTGTTTGTAGTTGCAAATTGCAATTGTTGGAAGTTTTTGGTGGCAAAGAAAGGGAGCTTTTGGTGGGAGAGTGAGATGGAAGGGATTCGGGAATTGGAATCTTGAATTTATTAGCAAGGCAAGGTGATTGTGAAATCATACCCGCACCCATTAGTAGGTGAGGGGTGGGCACTTTGCACCATAATAAAAATTATAATGTGAGAATTTGTGTCCGAGGGGGTATTTAAAACTTTAGCTAATGCGACCTCCTAGTTCGATTTTTTATTTTCATTTATAGGTACCCTAGGCAAGTGGGACAGCCCAACGATATAGGAAGGAGCTCTCGAACGAGAGAAGGTGGTATACATAGGTTTATATTCTAAATATTAAGATAAAAACTAACACCTCATGCCACTATAGACAAAAAATAGTTTTCACCTTTTAACTTGGTTTAAAAATTGTTAAGCCATGGTTGAGCGCGCTTGGCACCTCTTTGGTACCACTCACATGTTAATTGCTTGAGGCATCGATCCATGAGTCTCCTTACTTGAAGTATCACTCCTCAAGAGTAGCTTAATTTAACTTAAAAAAAAAAAGTTTTTGACAAAATGATCGGTGTGTTTTCACAAAACCTCAAAAAGGCCCCTATGTATTATGTTTTAATTGAAAACTCACTTGACTAACAGTCCAATTGTGCAAAAACAAACTTGACTGTTTTTTTCTTTTAAACCTTTTTGCCCTTAAGAAAAACTCTTTGACTTATCTCTTGAGTTAAAAGATAAATTAATAATTTAGCCCTTAAACTTTGAATGCCAGAAATGAGGATCATTTCAGTTTACTTCTTTTCTTAGTCTGCAACCAAGCCCTTCTGTCCCCATGCCTTCCTTGATCAGTGTACATTCAGCTAGGCCCCACTAAATGGAACTTGAGTTAATGATATTAAGCTAAGCTTAAGTAATAGACATGTCTGTCATTTCATCATCATCATCAGAGCTTTGTCCCAATTACATATATATCATTTATTTATTAAAAAAAAAAAACCTAAGCATCACATGTAACACAGTCAAACCAATGGCCTTGAGTTTTTCTTGAAATATTAGGGCCTTTTATAAAAACTTAAAAAAAAAGGATGGTCAAGGACTTTTTGGAGATTTTGAAGGATTTTGTAAAAGTAAAATTCCTATGAAAAAGTAAATTTTCATAGTCACCAACACACTCATGGTTCTAATTTTTCTTTCTTAGAATGATGTTGGCACTTCAGCATTACAGACACAACTAAGGATCGATTGATTCTTAGTCGTCAAGTGGATATTCTCACTTGTAATGAAGAGGCCAACTTAGTAAATGACAACACCAACAACAATAAGAATAATAATACATACAGTCCCTTAGGACTTGTTTTTACTATAATTTTAAGAATCTATGTTGGGTGGATTTCAAATTATTCAAAAGTTGTCTCCTTGAAGTAAAATTTGGAGGAACATTTAAAATTCCAACCCTATGAATAGAGAATGGAATTTTAGAAATTTCAAAAGGTCATTTGATATTTTTTAGGTGGTTGAAATTTAAAATTTTAGTAAAAAAAACATTGCATTTCAAATGCTAGAAATAAGTGTTCACATTATATTAAAAAAATCTGTATATACTAAATTCTTATAAAAAGACCCTCACAAAAAAGTGAGCCCTAAAAGTGAAATTTTCTTGCAAAATAAATGCCGACTTAAAGCCACGACGGATGGGACTCGTGAGTTGTCCAATTCAGATGTGACGTATGGATTAATAATTCTTTTTTTACAATTCCTTTAAGCTTTAAAAGCATTTCATATTGTAAATCACTTATGGGACAATGTGGTGCTTTCTAATTGAAGGCCTCACCGATCAAAAAGTCATTTGATATTTTTTAGGTGGTTGAAATTTAAAATTTTGGCAAAAAAAAACATTGCATTTCAAATGTTAGAAATAAGTGTTAACGTTATATTAAAAAAATCTGTATATACTAACTTCTTATAAAAATCCTCATAAAAAAATGAGCCCTAAAAGTGAAATTTTCTTGCAAAATAAATGCCGACTTAAAGCCACGACGGGATGGGACTCCTGAGTTGTCCAATTCAGTGCCGTATGGATTAATAATCCTTTTTTTTACAATTCCTTTAAGCTTTAAAAGCATTTCATATTGTAAATCACCAATGAGACAATGTGGTGCTTTCTTATTGAAGGCCTCACCGTTCATATAGGTCTAGGTCTAGGTCTAATTTGATAGTGCCTTCCCATGACTGCTTATCAGCGGAATGTGGGACTTATTGGGGATCCAAATAGATATTCTTAAATTTTATTTCAATAGAAGTTGAGTTTTATCATAAAAAAATTTTTGTAATCTAATCCAGTCAAGAAGGAGGTTGGAGTCCAACAATGTCCATAAACACACACACAAAAAAAAAAAAAAGGCCTGCTCATATGGAAAAGGAGCCCGCACATGTGGAGCCCACAAATGTGGAAAGAGACCCACACATATAGGATAATGTGGCATAAATAAGACTCAAATCCTGGGCAACCATATAAGAATTTATACCTTGCCACTCTCAAAAGACTTAAGGGGCCGTTCTTAATTTCTTTTGAAGTTAAATTTGAGGAATGTCAGTAGAGAGAGATGGCATTCATTTTAAATGATTCCAATTATCTATAGCTAGGCACCACAGTGGACACATTCCACCCAAGGGAAACGTGTGCGAGGCACAAGGGGATCTGACTTTGAGCTCTAAAGTGGGCCAATAAAGCAACAATGATGCAGTCCACTATGTGTGCTATAAATTCTCGCTCCAATGGGGCCTGTGGATGAAGGTGTGAGCTTGTCGTCCACCAAAAGGGCGAAGGCATTGCCACATGCCCACACAAGAGAAAAAGATCATAGCCACTCAACTACTGTGACATTTCTCACTTGTGGTTTATCATTATCAAAGTCTTGTTTCAATTTGTTGGAATACACTATATAAATTTTATTTCTTCATTCCAATTTATCATGAGTCAAATCTTCAAATATGTTGCACTTATTTATATCTATTTTTACTACGTCTATCTAAGTTATTTTCGGTTTACCTCTTTCTTTTTGTAGGCCATCAATTTACATGGCCAAACTTTTTTTTATTAGTGTTGTTGCCTATGCATACACAAACCATTTCAAAAGGATTTTTCTAATTTTGTCCCCGATTGATGCTACTACTAAATACTCTTAAAAGTGCTTATTTCTCTAGTGTTATCATATTGATTCTCACTCTCTATACCTTCACCAGTTTCTACTACCGATCTTAAGCTTGAGTAAAGAAAGAGGTTTGCATTAGGAAAATTGACAACTAACGTTAAAAATATTATCACAATTCAAACATGAATTTTGGAATAAACTCCCTTAGCTGGTTGGGAAAAAAAAAACAAGTGTGACATTTTAAACCCACTCAAATACCTGCAATTAAGCCTAAAAATGAAGGTGCGTGCCATTCGGATACAGTATTCGAGTTGTGGCATTTGGGTGGAACTATTGCACCTTACCATACAGATTGAGAGAGTTTGGTGGATGGCCTTTCCGTAAATAAGAATCATTAACGTCGGTAGTCGTTTCTTTTCTTTTTATTGTTTCTGTATTTCTGTAGTTATTATTCAATTCCTATACTTTAAACTGTTTAAGTTGAATTCTTTTAATTGGACAAAACACACCCGAAGAAGCCGATTATCTTTTTAGATTATTTAAGTATCATCTTGACGTACGTCTTTTTTTTTTTTTAAGTGTAGTTTGCATGGGCCTGCCAAACTTGAGAAATTTAGTTGTGGATTAGCCATCTATGAGGAAAGACCATCATTAGACTTTCCTAACCACTAAGAACCTAAGTTTAAAAGTGAATTAACAACTATAATCATCATCTTAGATCGAAGAAAATGCAAACCAATTTCATTTGGTTCCCCATTTTGGATCATTTTCTGATGGTTCAAGATACGCCTTATCCACAACCTCTTGTATTTGTTGGGTTTCATGATCACATAGATTACCACATATTACATGAGAGGTTCGGCTTAGTGTTGTAACTTGCCAGACTCCCTGTAACAACAGGCTTTTCCAGAGGTATTTACTGCATTTCATTGGTTTATCAGAGGCTTTTGCTTCTGGGTTGCTCTATGTATACAGAAGCTACTGTTGTTCCTCATGAATGGTTTACAGCAGCTTCTGCTGGTTTGCTTGATTTTGGTTTGGCTGGCTTGTTGCTTGATGATAAAGTACTCCACCATGGGTTTATATCAATGACCCCACAACACCCGCAGCAGAGAATGTTTGTCCTAAACTAATTGCAATCATCAGGCGCTCGTGGAGAAAAGAGCCACAGAAAAGTAGAATAAAAAACAGAAATGATCAAACCAAACAAGCAAGATAAACCCACCTGCAAAACCACAATTAAAGAATGCCCAGGAATCTAATCCTCGATATCAAGTTTTATCTCCTTCAGTTCATCCATTACGAGCAGATGCAGGAGGAAAAGAAAGGCCTTCAGATCTTTTGAGAACTGCCACATTGTAAATCATCACACCCATGTGTTGAGTCCTTAAAAGTCATCACCAGATGCATTTTATAAACAGAACATGCCAACAAGATAAGCCAAAGCCAACTGTATGCTGTCAACATGACCTGACACTCTTTTGGTAAATAGAAGACAATGCCCCCAAAAGATGGTGGAGCAAAAGCCATGTCTTGGGTGACTAGGTTGGTTCAAGTAGAAGGTTTCTCCAATAACAACAAAATACTTCTACTGATCTGAAGACAATGAAGGTGTCCAGATTCACATGAAGTAGGAACCACGTAGAAAAGAGGGAAATGGAGATAATGATGGGCACTGGTAGGTGTCTCCAGATGGTCTATTGACTGAGGTAATGCTCCATGAGCTTCATTCACCCCAGACAATATGATACTGAGTGCCCCTGTTGAGTATTGGACAGTGAATGCACCTATGAAGTTCTACTGTATGGAAGCCAAAGACCCCTGGATAAGGAAGTTTCATGAAAAGCACATTTGCTTATCATTGGCAGCATTGCTGTTCAGAAGTAGCCCATACAGAACTGCTATTCCATAACCCAGTTTTGTAGGCATAACTAGGTTTGACGGTGTCATACAAAGCTAATCGAATTTATGCCAATGGTGCTAAATGGATGCTTTTGAGCATTGTACAATTGTTGTTATCAATATCATTAGACATCAGAGAGCAAGCTTCTGATAGTAGAACCTCCAAAAAAATAATTGAAAATACATTTGATAAGGTGCCTCTTAAAGAACGACATCAGCTGTATTCAAGAATTCATTCAGGTTCATTAATGAGGGATAACATCATACAAACCATAGGATGTCTCCCTCAGAAAAAAGTTCTTTGATGATCAAAGCCATTTTCTCATAAGGGGAAAAATGTGTTGCTTAAAGCTAAGCCCATGTGAAATAGCATTACATGATAGATCTACAAGATGCCGGTTACCTTTCAACATGTTTATAAGAGTGTGAACGAAGGGTTCCTCAAATGTCTTTTCCGTACTAGATGGCTTCCTTTCCTGGCTCTCTTTTATTAGTATTTTGTCCTACCATCTGAATGGTACCCCACTCCCAATAATTCTTCAACCATCCACATGGCTTCCATTCAGATCTTTCCATGCCCTGTTTCTTTGCCATTCATCCCTATATCTAACAAATGCATAAATAGTTTCTGAACTTTCCTCTCGATTATATTGGGATCAAAATAATGACATAACCATATTTTTTTAGAATATTTGGTACACCACAATATTAAAGTTAATAATGAATTGTCCCCAAAGATTGTAAAATGTTCATGTTCGGTTGCTCACACCTCATTGATCTTATGCCTTCGATCATTAACTGATTACAGCATATTCAGTGGCTCTCACCATTGCCTCCACAACCCTTGCCAAGCAGCAGCAGGACAAGGGCTAAAGCTTTTTTCTCCTTACCAGTATAATGATCTTTTTTTGTGCCAGGAAAGAGCTTTCAACTTAAAATTTTAAATTCCCCATACTTCTTTTTTACGACAAATAATTCATGTAGTTGAACCCAACATAGTTGGAACAAGACTTTGAGGTGGCTAAAATGATAAGGGGAATATATTGTGAAAATAAAAAGACTCATCATCATCATCATCAAAACCTTATCTCAACCATGTTGGGGTTGGCTATATGAATTTTGTTTCTCCATTCAATTCTATTTTGAGCCAAATCCTTAGATAAGTTAAACAGTAAGAAAACTAAGTAAACCAAAACTCTCATTTGCCAATTGTCTTGCTGGATTGCTCCTATGCTCGTAAGTTAAACAGAAGTACATCATACATAAGCAAGGTGATACAGCCAAGAAGGAAGCTGCCATGGATGCCCAAGCCTAAACGACAGGTCCAGTCCACTAGGTCTACGCCAAGACTCAGTCAGGATTTATTTTCGTATTTTTAATATATGACCATATCCGATAAACAATGCCCAAATGGCATGAAAACGAATCTGTTGGATGGATTCTTGTGTCAGCTTTCCAAAGAGCCCAGTTTGAGCAAATCCGACTATTGTAGAGAAAATTATGGCCTATTTATGATAGCATATGTCAAATTTAGGGTGTTAGATTTTCTTTATGATTATGTTTAAAGAGTTGAGAAAAAATAGCTAAAAGTTGAGACTATGTTTAGGGTTTTCTCATTATGCATGGACAAATATAATGAATACAAGGGTTGAGAACCCATAACTTTTGGTTGAAAATATTACAATCTAGTGAACTTCAAAGCCTAATCATAAGGGAGCATTTGAACTTCAGAGGTGGGGAAGGAATATTTCAAGTGGGATTGAGGTATCATCTTCTTGGTTTGTATATGTTCTCCAGTTCCACACATCTGGTTATTTTCTTGAATCTTCTATGGTATATCTTGGGAATCAGCCTCAAGGGAATTAATCTAGTTGATCAGTTTCCTGGAGATTGTTGTAATCTAGATCAGCCTACATCAGATCAGTATTAGAGCCTTGCTCTTTTTTTAGAAGGCAAGTACTTACACACCCACCCATGCCCACTAAACCAAATCCATCACCATCAATGCTACAGCCAGGTATTAGAGCCTCACTCTTCTGCCTAGATTTCTTTGGGTGCTTCCAAAACAGCATGTTATGTGGTTGTGGCAGAGGCTAAGGTAGTTGACAAGATGAAAACAATATAGATCCAATCATAACAGTTTGAAACCACAGAGAAGCAGTTGCACACCATAACCTGACAATTTAGTGAATTACAAGCGATAATGGAACCTTCAATCCAACATGGTGTCAATAAACTTGAATGAGGCTTACGAATCCTTTACCTAGAGATCTATAAATGACGTGCCACAACCAAGGGGGCATAAGTATGATCATAATGATGGGGGGCAAGATCCTGAAGAGCAACTCAAGATATTTGATTGATTCTATTTTCAATGTTTACCCTAATGATGACTTGCCCACATGTGTCAGCAATGTGAAGGATCATCACAGAAGAGACAAATCAACATGTGCTATGATCATTAGAGAACTAGTTCATCATGTTATCAATTGCCCAATCAACATAAGACAATAATGTTGTTGATCCACCTATCTTTGATGAATCTCAAGATGATGATGTCATCGATGACATGATCTTTGATTTATATCAAGATAATGATATTAATATTGCACAAAGCTTTAATGTGCGTCTGAATGGTGATGCTGATAGTTTGACTCCTGATGCATGCTACAATGTTGAATCCTAGTACTATGATGTTGAGTCAGAAGCTAATGGCATCATAATTCACCACAGATGAATATGTTGAAATCATCTGGCTTTAAAAAGACCCGTTTGATGAAGGTAATTCACACAACTCTCGAGATCTGTGCATTATCAAAATATGCAACATTGGATTAAGAAATATTGGATGAATTAAATGGACATGCTACATGTATTTAGTAGATATACCCTCCATCAGCAAGTTCAAAGGTAGAGATTTCCAACAAGAGTCAAAACGGTGAATTGGTTCTCCTCCATCTTTGACGTGGATTCCAAATTTGAATTTCTATTTTACAAGTTGAGCATAATAAAGCCACTAAGGAGTCACAGGCCCAAGTACTGGGCCGACGCTAAGACCCAGCTAGGCTTTATTTTATGTTTTTTAATAAATGGCCAAATTTGATGCAGTAAACAATGTCCGAATGACATGAATTGGATCTGTTGTATGGGTTTCAGTGAGGTTTCTAACGAGCCTAACTTTGCACAATTCTGACTTCCTTAGAGAAAGTTATGTTTCATTATCTAATACGATGTTGGGCATTGACAAATTAATGGTGTTTTAGTAATTTCTTGTCTTATTATGTTTAGGTTGAGATTACAATTGCTATATCCATTTGATGGTTGAGATTATGTTAGGTTTAAGAGGGTAGAGAACCCATAGCTTTCGGTTCTGTGAAAACATTGTTATCAAGTGGTCGCCCAATCAAAGTAGTTCAAACTCTGAAGTTGGAGGCGGAATAACTCAAACGGGATTGAGCTATAATCTTCTTAGTTGTGTGTGTGATTACTTAGCTTCTCTAGTTATTTTCTTAAATTTTGCTTGATAGACCTTGGTAGTAAGCCTTACGGGAATTAATGGTTTACATTACAAGAGAGCTAACACTTTTTTCATTATGATAAAAGCCTTGACACAACTAAGTGGGGGTAGACTACATGACGTATGTTTCTCTATTTCAATCTATCTAGAGCTAAATCCACAGATAGTGGTTGTACTTCTTTAGATCTATCGTTATTACTTCCATCCATCCCTTCTTTGGCCTATCACTTTTCTTTAATAAGCCGTCATTTTGCAAAGAAGAACTTAAACTCAACAGCCTCTTAGCTGGCCTGCATTGGCCAAGTCCAAACCATCTCAAACAAGTCTAATAATTTATCACCTATGGATGTTACCCCTACATGCTTCATAATGCGCTTTTATCTTTTCTATCTTTATCACACATCAATCTCAGCATTCTCATCTCTGCGACACTCATTTGGTGCATGAGTTACTTCTTGACTGGCCACATGCTTCATAATGTGCTTTTATCTTTTCTATCTTTATCACACATCAATCTCAGCATTCTCATCTCTGCTACACTCATTTGGTGCAAGAGTTACTTCTTGACTGGCCAACATTATACTCCACGGGTCATAAATGGTCTAATCACAACCCCATCAAAATTTTCCTTCGATCTTACTAGTATGAACTAATTCCAAACCACACCAAAAGAAAGTCTGCAAGACAACTATCTTGCTCTTATCCCATGTTTTGTGTCTTCCTAACTCTCCATTACTATATATCGAGCCAAATTATAAGAATGAATCTCCTTGTGGCATCGCCTAATGCTTCAATTCTCAAAGGCGCTTCAACACTGTGCACATCCTCATTGAAGTTGCATTCATGTATTTTTGTCTTTGTATGACTTATTTTAAAGCACTTAGACTTTAAAGCCTTCCACCATCTCTAAAGTTTCATATTTCTCTCTATTCTGCTAATAACCAATAATACAAAAAGCTCGAGCTATTAGTGAAGGGCATAACAATGTATATCAAACCACCCCCCCCCCTCCGTGTTCTCGAAGAGGAGGCCGTTCGAACTCAAAACCCAACAGACATCGGAACAGACGGACCGAACATACAATAAGAAGTAACATGCCTTAGGGGTTTCGAACTCACGACCTTTGGCTTTGATACCATGTTAATTACAAGTAACACCAACAGCTTGAGCTGTTAGTGAACAACATAACAATGTATATCAACATATTCATCCACCAACACTATATCAACTGCAAACAAAATACACAAAGGTACCTCATCTTGAATATCAACATTTAACTCGTCCATAATTAATGCAAAGATATAACGGCTTAAAACTAATCCCTGATGCAAACATATGGTCGCTGGGCACTCACCATTCTCTCCACAGGTAGTTCTCTCACCATTACCCTCCCTTGTACACATCTTAATCATGTAAAATGACCTCTTGGGATTTCTCCTTTAATCTAAAACCCACAAAATCAAATCTCTACATACTTTTTATAAGATTTCTTTAGATCGATGAAGACCATATGAAGATTTTTCTTCTTCTTGGTATTTTTCCATTAATTGCCTAAAAAAATAGCTTCCAAAGCTGACCTCCCTGACATAAAACCGAATTAATTTTCAGATATCTTGGTCTCTCATCTGAGTCTATGATGCATAACTCTTTGTGACTCATAAGTATAATCCCACGATAATTGGAGATCTAGCACTAGTTTCAAAGAGTAAATTATTATAAAAGAAAAAAGGTAAAAGCCACATATGCTTCATATGACTTCACGACACATACCCCTAGTAACTATTGGCTTCATGGCAACTTCCAACAATAACACAGCCTCGATCAATTGAAAAGCAAAATACCAAAGAAAACCCATCTGTTAATAGTGTACTGTACAATCAGTAAACATACAAGAACAACTCAATCTAACAAAAACATATCATCAACTTATTTCAGCAAGAAAATTAACAAGAAAAAAGAAAGAAAACGAGTGCTATACAAAGTCTTCTTACTGTGACACAGAACACGCATCTACTAACCTGGTATTCTTGCTCAAATTTCTAAACTTAACCAGATGAAGCAAAGGCATCTCTACTACTGAGATGATGAGAAACCCAACAAAATTGGTTGCAGAAACACGAAAATAAAAAGAATGAACCATGGTTTAAATGGGTTTACATGGCAATTACCTATAGCAAAAATCACATCAATTAACGAAATGGCAGAAAAACAAAGGCAACCCAATTTGTGCACTGGACAACCATTGAACTTCCAGAGCAACCCAATATCATAAAACACATCACCATACATAAGCAACAAAACAACAAAATCCAAAGAAACAAAATGAAATAAATAATCTCCTTACTTTCTAGCTTTATGCCAGAGAACCCCCAACTTGTCACCCGGCATTCTTCCTCAGAATTTTGAAATCGGCCAGATAAAGCCAGAAAAACTCTGCTCCAAAATGGTTAAACAACAACAGCAATAATCCAAAGTTGTAGAAATAGTAGAAAAGATAAAAACCTAAAAAAATATAAAAATAATGTAACCCTCACCTTCTAGACTGGACAATCACAGAAAATCCTGGAACAACCCGATACCACAACACACCCACATAGTTTTTCATGACATCAACAAAACCAATGGAGAAAAAAAATAGAACAGTGTATGAAAAATCACCTTGCAGTCCTTTCTCCTTTAGAACCCAAATTGCTCACTCACCAATACCATGCATCCAAGCGAAGGCCACTATGATCATTAAAAAAAAAGGTTAAGGAAAAAGAAAACAACAGGTAGAGGCTCAAATTGATTGCTGGGGGCCTTACTGTACATAGTAAAAATGAGCCATATGAGGATTCTGGTGTTAATGTTACATCTAGTGACATCGCCTTTCTACAATGAGAATTACTTTGAGGGGCCTGCCTAGAGAGATACCAATCATGGGCGAGAGATAAAGAAGTTAATTTTTTGGTAACCATTTTTCTTTTTGGTAACCAGGATAAACAGTTTAATTAGGGCGTGGTTTGCCAAAAGATAGCCTCTACCATCAGATCATCGTAGCCTTGATTTACAGACCTTAAAATTTGACAATTTATAACTTTAATAAGATTTCAATTTTCACAATGAATGTCTAATGAGAAATATCATTTTTTTTAAGGTAATGACAAATATCTTCAACATGATTAAATTTAAGCTGAAAGCTGATGCCAATTCTATACATAGGTGAAAATGGAACATGGTAATTATAGAGGTTGACAGCATCCACCCTCTAGGTAGGTCCTTAAAAGACATCCACCCTCTAGATAGCTCCTTAGAAAACATCTGCCCTCCCCAAACAAAGTGCCCTACGTAAAAATCCTGGTTTCTCATCCACCCACCCACCAAAAAAGAAAAAAGAAAAAAAAAAAAACAACACAAACAAAGGGAAGTTATTTTCTGCCCTGAATCTTACAAACAAAGACAAATCTCCCTACCTTTATATAACCCTTATATATGAAAATGTCTGCCACCTCGCCAAAACATGAGGAAGCTTCCAAACAGGAATTTTTCTACTTATAAAGGAGAAAGTCTTGTTCCAACCTATTGTCAATGCTTAACGTCAGTGTCTTTTATTGCTATTGATTTGGTCACCTTCTGAAACTTCTCTCCCATTCAGCTTTCTCCCATCTAATTTCCTACCTCATATTCACTTGTCGATAAATCCTACCATCCATTGTATACTAATATAGCCAATTCAATTAAAGGGGCAATTCAACAAGAAAGCAATTACACCTACACTGTTTTAAGGAGCTGTAGGCGACAAAGAAATGACAATAAGAAAACAATACAAACATCCAGATATACATACTAAAGATGGACATGCGGAGCAACAAGAAAATAAAATTAGTAACGAATACATCAGAAAAAGAAATTATGAGTTACTCCAATATAGAAGAAAGTAAAGAGGTTGTGTCTATAATGGTTTCTGGGAGAAAAAAAATCGCCATCTCAACTCCCGTAACAATTAAGCATTGCAAGTTAAGACTGTAGCAAATTGGGAGAAGAACAAATAATGATTTAAGTGAAAGAGATTACATAATTACCAACAAGGTTATGTCGTAGGGTAAGAGTACTTACCTCTAAGGAATTAGTTAAAAGAAATTCACAGACCCATCCCACTATATATAGGGGATAGGCCTTCAATATTTAACGTACTTAAGAAGCGACAAATAGAAAGAGAAAGGGAACTAAGAATTTCCCTTATAATATAAAGCACACACTAACTGAAAAGATTTCAAAAGTGCTGTGAAGGTTGTGGAAATGAAGTGTCAAAATCAGCAGGTGATAAAATTTACTTGACAAATCGCGTTACAGTGAAAGGCACATAATGTGTATTGTAGGCAAATGTAACCCTTGAAGAACATAAAATCTTAAGATATTAGTCAACCTAATTAAGTACTAAAATCTTAGAAGCTTGTTTTCATTTAGCTGGCCTGCTTGGACAAATGGGCCATAAGCACAAAGGTTAGGGGATGGGTGTAAAGAATTTCACTGCATACCAAAGGTAGGCTGTGGGGTTGGGAGGATTAAAGTTGTGTCCTATGTTTGATTTATGTGTAAAAATAAAAAATAATCCATTTGGTCATGAGAACTCAATGGTTGCTTGCTCCCGTTTGTTTGCTCATAAGAATTTCTGAGAAAATCTCAACCTCCATCTCCATCCCTGAAAAGCAATCAAATTTCTGAGAAAATCTCAACCTCCATCTCCATCCTTGGAAGGCAATCAAAGTGCCAACCTTGAAACCCTCTTATCTAATCATCCGATCATATTATAAAACGATTGCATCTCATCGGAACAGTTAAGACCACCCAATTGAGATAGAACATCAGTTTCAGAAAAACAAAAAACTAGCATTGCTTATTGAACCCAGATAGGTCCAAAGCCAATAATTTGAATTTCTACAACCCACGGTTTGCAATATAAACTCCATGAATAAAAACATAACAGTGAAAAATGCAAAGTACAAAGGAACCCCAGAAGCAAAATCAGGCCGTCAAAATAGAGTTCAGCTGCAGCTCGACACATGAGACCACCCAACATACTGAGACCTTCAAACTAAATATTTATTGTTGCAGAACACAACCACGCCTTTTCAACCCAACCAGCAAGCTGACATTTCAGCAACAGTCACCAATGACTCGGGGATCCGCTATAACCGAATGTTTGATAACTGCAATGCAGCACGAGTCCTAAAAGGCTTCATCCATGGGTATTAACAGCTTCCCACACTAGATTCTTGGGGATGGGATTGGCCAGGTCTCGTGCCTGCAACGCAGCAGCCCTGAGAGTCCCAACTGTCAAGACATTGGCCTCCCAGAAGGACACATTGTTGTAAGGCAAATTGTGCTTCTTGCACAGATCCCTCACCAGCGGCGCAATCTTCCTGAGATTACATCGCGGCAGGCGAGGGAACAGATGGTGCTCAACCTGGAACTGCAACCCCCCATGGAACCAATCCATCCAGGCAGGGCAAGCAATATCAAGGGTGCCCTCGGTCTGCTTCTCGAACCAGTCGTTCCCGCGGGGCTTGCCCACGTAGACGCTGGCCGAGAAATGGTTCAAGCAGAACTGGACATGCTGAATTCCAGTCACAGAGAAGCTCGCAATCACGAACATCAGCCTCTCTCCCCAATTTGGCAGGAAAGACACCAGGACAGGGTACCAGATCCAGAACACAAGAACGCCAAAGATCTCTTGCGCCCTGTTGGGCACCTTTTTCTTGGACAGCAGGAGCAGGATGGACTGCGCAAACAGATTGACGCGCGCGAAGCACATGACAGGGTAGAAAGTCCAGTGCTGGTAACTCACCAAGAACCGCGCCACCGCATCGAAATTCATCTTCCTCTCATAGTAGTATGAGGTGATGGAGTCGAAAAGGCGCGAGGAGACCACAAACATGGGTATGTGCTGGAGGTCCGGATCGAATTCGAGGCTATTGCAGGCTATGTGGTGCGCATTATGGTTCCTCTTCCACCACGCAATGCTGATGCCCGCCAAGCAGTTCCCCGTCAGGACCTGCGCGAACCGGTTGAGCGCGGCATTGGTCATGACCTGGTAGTGGCCCGAGTCATGCCCAATCCAGCCGGACTGGATCCAGGTGAACCCCATCAGCCCGCCGCACGCGAGGTGGACCCATGGGCTCCCGCACCAGACGACGCCGTAGACGCTGATGCAGATCAAGACGACCATGGCAACGAAAGAGAGGAAGACGATGTGGCCCTTCTTCTCGAAGAGTCCGAGCCTGGAGAACTCGGCGGCGAGTCTCCGGTAGTCCTTGGACACCTCGGAGACCCTGTAGTCATCAAGCCGGCCGATGCAGAAGCGGTGGAGGTGCTGCCAGGCAGTTCCCGGGTGGTAGGCGAAGAACGCGTCGGTGACGTCCTGCCCCGCCAGATTCAAGAGGGGGAGGTCTCCGCCGGGGTGATCTTTTAGC
The DNA here is from genome assembly GCA_037013555.1 of Sextonia rubra. NCBI lineage: Eukaryota > Viridiplantae > Streptophyta > Magnoliopsida > Laurales > Lauraceae > Sextonia > Sextonia rubra. The sequence goes on from JASUAD010000001.1 coordinate 48,054,488, forward strand.
CATGTGGTCACATCGTACACCTTGCCCTGGATCGAGATCCACAGATCCTCCGCTCTGTTGTGCTTCGCCAGCTCCTCTGCAGTAATAATGTGCTTCTCATCTCCCATGCTAGCCATCCTCCTTTTCTGTATATCTGCTCAATTGCAATGCATGAATGAGATCAGAGAACTGAACAAAAATAAGGATTGAAAGGATTAGAATGAATCAGATTAGAAAACTAAATAATAAGGATGGCATACCTTCAAGGAAGAGGGGGACAAGTGAGGGATGAGGAAAGCTGTCCCTCCGAGAGAGGGCAGGGAAGGAGAGGGAGGAGAAGGCAAAGGGAGCACAGAGAGAGAAAGAAAAGGTAATCGGTTTCAGTTACTGGAAATGCGGACTTTTCCTCGCTGTATCCGTTAAACGAAAATGGACTAGGACTACGGTTTTGGAGGGATTGAAGGGCAGGGAGCTTCTTCAACCCAACCTGCAACGCAGATTGATTGATGAAGTATCCAAGCAAGGAGGTGGAGATCTTTTTGCCCTGCCATTTAGCTTGCAGGGAATATCCCAGTACGGCCAGGCTGGACTGGCTGTGGACAGCACATCGGACGGGACGTATGGTACACCTTTTTTTTGACTAAGCCAACGTTAGATCCAACTTTAAGGGTGCGGGTCCATGCATGATTTGTTTCATGGCTACAATTCATCCTTGCAATTAAAAACTTGTTATACATTGCAATTCAAATCCGAAGGAAAGGTCCATAAAGTGTGTAAACAAATCCGGTGTTCTCAATGCACTATTTTCAAAAAAAGGCAAGTGCTGATATCGTGGCTTCATTGATGAAAGGGATCGTTGCCAACTAAAAAAATAATTTGGGCAAGGCAGAATTCATTGCCTTGTGGACCGTGGTGGCCTGACGTGGGACTTTCTTTCTCCTTTGGGCGGTAGTAACTAGTAATTGAGAAGAGAGCCCATTTTAGATTTTGTTTTTTCAAAAAGTGAGTGACCATGAAAGATTTTAAAAAGTTCATCAATGTTAGAATTTAGGGAATTTAAAATATTTGAATCTAAACTAATGCAAAACTCTTTCTACGCACTGTGTTTCAATTCCTTATTTGATTTATCCTGCAATTTCATAGCTAAAAATTCAATCCTCTAACCTGAATTTGAAAAATTCTCTATTTTCTAACTTGGAAGAATTCTGAACAACTACACTAGTATTACCATTATTTTTAGTAGAATTTAATGCAAAGTAAAATAAATCTATACATATAATTTAACAAATATTATAACAGCTAAGGTACACTAATACTAATTCTAAAACACGTCTGAACCCACGAATCTCACAGTCTAAAACTACTCAACAAACAACAACAACAATAATAATAATCCAAGACACCTAAAACCAAACCTCCTAGTAACAAAAAGTGCCCCCACTTGAATTTTATTTTTGCAACTTTTAACACACCCATTGCTAGCCAATTACTAATGGGTGTGATAGAGCTTTTCAATCAATGCCATTACATGTTCGTGATAATCATCCATCCAAAACACGTGGAAGTCACATAAAAGAAACTCAAAAAAAGCCGGTGTAAACCACAAATCACACTAATAAAGAATATATGATGCCACTCACAATCTAACATCAATTAAACTAAACAAAAACCTCAAAAAATTATTAGAAAAAACACACATATATATAGAGTATAAATAATAAAAAAACCCTAAATCTCATGTGAAGAAAAATAGGAAAAAAGCCAATAGTTGCAACCCAAAAAATAATAAAAATAACATGCCCAAAAACAAATTACTCATTAACTTGTTTTAAGCTCTTGTCAGTCTTTCCGAAAAAACAAAGAGGTTCTAGTCGGTCTTTCCAATGCTGCTACCGTGTTTAGGTGTTGTCTTGGGGCCAAGGAACAATGCAACTCCTTTGATAATGGCAAGCTTGGGCACACTCAGCTCAAACAAGAAGAAGCAGTTGAGAGCTTTTGGGCTTTATTTCTGGTTAGGACCCTCGTGCTATTGTTTGTCGTAAACTGAGTTTCAGGAAGAGTGGATTTAAGATTTCTTCAAAAAGGAATCCTAAAAGAAGAAATCTTAAAAAAAAAACATGAAAATATAATACGTAAAAGAGAGAGGATGGAAAAAATTCGACTTTTTTTTTGTGAAATTTACAAATGGAAAATGACCATTGCAATGACTGGACGCTGATGGAAATCCAAAGAAAATCTTTTCTTCACTGAATTCCAAAAATGATAACTTTGGCATTGGGAATGCTCACTTTTTAAGCATTTAGATTTCTCACAAAGTTGGGTTTTGGAAATTTTTTCCCTCCCAAGCAACACATTTCCAACAAGAATTCTAAAAATACCCTACCATGAAATTCTCTCAAATAAGCACCCATAGAGTCTACCACACCCCTATAACTTTGGCATTGGGAATGCCTAATTTTTAAGCATTTAGATTTCTTAGAAAATTGGGTTATGGAAACTTTTTCCTTCCCAAACAACACATTTCCAACAAGAATTCTAAAAATTCCCAACCATGAAATTCTCTCAAATAAACAGGCCCTAAGAATCTATCACACCCCTACCAAAATGTGTTCCAAAAACGAGAAGGCCTAATTTAGTTCTTTTAAAGAAAGTAAAGCATATGAATCTCTTAACTTTGTTTTGCGCTAGCCCTACTTGTGGGCCTTTGCCGACCAGGAACTGCGTTTTGAGGGCAGGTGTGCATGTGGGTGGGTGGGTGGGTTTAAAATGGGGTGGCGTTGGGGGGTGAGGGGTATCAAACCGGTAGTTGAGTTGTACGGGCAGGGGCAATCCCAAAATTTTTAAGTGGATTTTTGAAGGAGGCCCAAACTTTTCAAGTGGGTTGAAAAGCAGAATCAAGTCTGACAGGGTAACCATATGGCGGTCCACCCCTGCCAGAGGGAGTGGGATCCATATGTAGTAGCATGTAGAACCGCGCCCAACTTAATGCATGTAGGACCAGCCCTGCCAGAGGGAGTGGGATCCATATTTAGTAGCATGGACAACCCTGCTGTCTTGCGAGCACCCATTCCCGTAGGGGTTTCGTGGTCTGGGCAGGCTAACTTATAGGCCCAAGCCCTGCCAGGCCTGATTGGGCAATAACCAGGTTGCACAAGCCCAGCCCGCATGCAAAAATGTTAAAGCACAAGCGCAGCCCAATTTACAATTTAAAAAAAAAAATTGTTACGCCGTCCCAAGGGTATCTTGACTGCTTTGGTCATACATTTGTGTAAAGATTGCAAGTGTTTTGAGTCCCTAAACTGTATTTTTGGTACCACTATCTTTAGTATATTTGAGTGTGACTATGGGCTAGACTTCGGTGTCCCTACAACTGAATCCAAGCCCAGCTCAACTACTAAACAAGCCATAACAAATTGACCCCAGCCTGACTACTAAAGCTCAAGACCAAGCCCGGACCAAAGCGGGATGGTGGCGGGCTGGGCTTGGCCAGCCTGTTACATTTGCACCCCGACATTGCTTTGCTGTCAATTGAAGACTGCTCCGACATATTCCACGGCGTTTAATCCTTCTTGATGATAGATTTCGTCTACCAATTTATTATTATTATTATTATTTTTTGCTGAATATGTACTCAACTTGTCGATTTAATACCCCAGACCGTCACTATGCATATCCGTCAATAGCTCAAAATTAATGCCCTTTTGTGTTCTGCCATGAAATAAATGTATACCCCAAGCCATCACCTACCATTCAATGGTTGAAATTTAATTTCCTCTAGCGTTCTATCATCAAATAAATTTTCACTTCAATCTGAGCGAGGCCACCATCTACCTATTAAAAAATACACCTTTTTTGGCCCATGTTCAACAGGGTTATGATTATCTGACAAGTAAGAATAAGTTTGATTGGAGTGGTATGTTTTGAGATTATAGAAAAAAGTTAGACAGTGCTTTTGAATAGTTTAGAACTTAAAATTGGGTCCCATCAATGGAAATATATGAATGAACATAACACAATTAATTTAGCCATAATTTTGTATAGGGTTGCAAATGGGTACCTGATTCTTCGATTATCAGAAGGTTCTGCCCTATGAAAAGCCAGGTTTAAAATATGTTTTAAGTTCTGATTTATAAATAGGTCTGGCTTTGAAACCCAACTTATGTTTTGATTAGAAAATAGGACCTATTTCGGGTCCAAATGGGTTTTGACTTGGGGACCCGGGATCTGGCACAAGAGCATTTTATATTACAAACTGTTGCTTGAAATCAATTTTGATTTGATATTTTAATATCTAATTTTAAATATAGTAGACTTGATGCATTGTTATCAGTTAAACAATATCCTTAATTTATAGAAAAATAAAAAATTAATAAACATAGTAACCTTTGGCCGAAGAACATAGTTTTTTTTTTTTTTTTGCAATTTAATTTACTCAATGTGATTTTGGATTTATCTATTTATTTATTAGTAGATAAAATGTACAAGAACTTTTGTTTATGAATTGCTAAAAGGAGAGATTTTAAGGATTTATGTACTGGCTAATTCATGGCTTGGACAAAACTTGGGTCTATTAATGTTGGTATTTTATAATTCTTTTAGATGAACTATGGTTCAAGTCACGAGAAGAGCTAAAAAGAAGAAAATAAAATAAAAATAAAAAACTAGACGAAGGCTACTCAATCGATCGGATTTGAGTCCGAACCATTGTTCGATCAATTGGATCCTTACTCGATCAATCGAATGGCGTTATAAAATCTACCAACTTTATGCGGAATTATCCAATTTATGCCAAGATTAGTAAGTTGGGTTCTACATGAACTATCTTAATAAGCACGAATTGTGGATTATAAAAAGGGTTTCGCTCCTAACCCTAAAGCGCATATCTCATAATTCTAAATAGAGCATACTCTTTTGAGATCAACCTTCTTCTCTAAAGCTTCCATTAGAGAGAGTTTGCTGAGGCTTTGAGTTCTAGAATTTTACTGCTTCTATTTTATTGTAGGAGATTTCTCTTCTTGTAGAGTCAAGTTGATTGGATCAAGTATAGAGAGCTGCGCATGCAAGGTCGAGTTGTGTCGTTGATTAATATAAGAAGATTGGATCAAGTGCAGAGAGAAAGACATGCAAGGTCAAGTCGTGTCGTTGAATCATACAAAAAGAACTACATCTTAGTTTAGAGATTGACTGGAAAGAGTTGTGAGTATATCTTATATCTCTTCGAAATTAGTACTTGGTTCTCTAGTTTAGAAAGGCTCATGATTTTCTCCCATTGGGGTTTCCATGTAAAAATTATGCATGTCTAAGCTTGGTTATCTACTTCTTATGTGATTGATTGTTTGTTTGCAAGTTACTTTTATTATTTCGCTGTGTATTATTTGGCTTGCAATCTAGAAATTTGAACCACAAAAACTTTTACAACTGATAGTACATCAAATCTTATTGGAGTGACATTTTATGAGATTCCATGTAGCGTGGAGAAATTTATTTAAGCAATTTACAATTTTCATTAGTACTCTCTCCCCACTACTCCAAGTGTTAAACAATCCCATTATTATTATTATTGTTGTTGTTGTTGTTGTTGTTGTTGTTATATGAAAGTTGTGGATGCTATTTTAAATTCATTTAATTGCAATTTTATTGTGAGTTTTTACATTTATTTTAACCTATGAAGCAATTTATTTGACCTAATTGGACTCTTAGTTTAAAAATAACCTCACTTCGCAAGGGAGTGGCACTTAAATGCGCTGAGTTTTCTCTTGAGCTGCCACATCATTGTGCTTTCTCTTCCCAATTTTCCTAAAACTATTCAATGAAAATCGCTTTCTTGTCTAATCTCTCTTCTTAATTTCTCTCTCTTACTAGAATCCATCTTCCCAACATTACTATATCTTCTCCCTCAACGAACTTTTTGTGAGATCAATGACAGATTCGCCATTTGCATGTTTTCATACATCGAACCAACAATCTGTTTGATTCATGATCCCCTATTTTTTTTCACAATGTGTTTTGCTTTTGTTTTTTATTTTTTATTTTTTTCTCTCACTTATATGATGTTTCCATATTAGATCAGTTATCTACATTTTTATATCTTTGGATTAATTTTATTTTTGGATTTTTTACCGTTTTGATTGATCTATGGTTTGATCCCATATATATTATTATGATTCTTTTTCCCCTTTTAATTTGGATGAAAAATTAAAAAGCTTTGGCAAGATCTAATTCGAAAGCATGACGGGCAAGAGCAAATGACATGCAGCCAAAGCTGTTCAACTACACTGTCATGTCTTTAACATTTATCCTTTTTTTTTTTTGGGTTGTGGTGGGGTTGCGGGGACAAAAGGGTGTCCTAAGTCCACAGTTGTTAATTTGGTTTTGGTCATCATTTTCGATCTAGTCTCTAAGAAGAAATATTTTAGAATTTCGGTAAAACTTTTTGGGATGATAAAAATTAGAATACATATAAAAATATGTAAAACAAATAGAAACTAAAAAAAAATATAAATTATGCATGTTCTTTGATATGGGTATTAAGAAAAAAATTGAAAAATTAGTAAAAATCATACTATAAACCGAAATGGTTTGGAAAAAACCAGAATGGGCAACCTAAATTGATTGAAGTTCAACGCGATATTTTTTTATCCCCATTCTGTTTCAGCTGAAGGATTGGAACAAAAAACTCCGACCATTTAAGCCAAAAGGAAATAAAATTAACTATCATGGTGCTAACCCTTCAAGCGGACTAATCCCTTCGGGCTTAGAGTAAGCCGAGTAAATTCCCTATGGCTCCAATGTAGTAGCGCAATTCAAATACGTAACCTCCAAGAAAAAACTATGGTCCTAGACTAACTAAGCTATCCCTTAGGGTTGTCATTTCATTAGCGTGATCAAGTCCGATAATCTAACATAATACCCTCTAAAAAAAATCTAATATCTTCTATTTGCATCTTTCTTGAGGGTGGTTTTTTAGTGTCTTGCACAATCATTAGGGCGCGTTTAACAATGGTCCATAGAGGTGATTCTGTCCAGATTTTCCTCTGATTCGACAAGGATCCACATTTGGTTGCAAACCCAACCATATGACAAAAATTCCCTTTATACTAAAAAGGACTTCCAAAATGCAAAACATTAAGATCCCACCTCCCCCTATTGAAATTTTAAAATTTACGCTCTTACTGATTTGCAGATGAACAACGAAATGGGCAGTGCAAAGAGGTTATTGTTTTTCCTTTGGAAACTTATCTTATGGGTTTGTTAATTTCTTGAATTTGCACATTTATGCATTATTTTAGGATGAATTAGGGGTTTAATTATGTGAATTGCATTATTATTGATGATTCAATTTCTTCATTTCATGCATTTTCACCAAAAACATGAATTTTTATACATTTTCTGCATTAACTTAGAATTTTTGCAATTTTTACCTAAAGATCCCAATTGGAGTAGAATTTTGTTCGGACGGGTCTCACTTCAATGTGGGCTCTTCAGTATTATACTGCTTGAATTAAAATATGCAAGAAATAAAATTTGTAGGACCCACAAAATCCTAGAGATGATTTGGGTCCCACTACTTGAAGATCCACATCTTAGAGTTCATCTACCAATTGACCTTACCTGAAAATCAGCTAAGGCTTTCAAAAGCTCTTATCATATTTTATTTGTGCCAAAAAATATTCTTCTGACATGGCTAACAAGTCATAAAGACTATAAAGATAGAGTTCCTTCCAAATCAAAATCTAAAATTTAATTCCGTTTTTCTCAGGATAGTCTATCTTAAAATAGTCATAACTCCCAAACTGTACGTCCAATTGGTGCAAATGACCCACCTTTGAAAAGCTTGTTTAGAGTAGATGTCTGTAGAGCCTAAGATTACACAAATAGAAACAAAAATGACAAGGTTATGGGACTAGAAAGTTTCAAGTAAGTGTCCCAGTTCAATGTATCTATAAGAGATCTACTGGCATAAAAGGAAACAAGAAAGGAAGTGACAACCATTCCATATCCCAACAAACCTTGGAAGTTCTTCACTTCTCTCTTTCCTCTCTCTTTTCTTCTATTCTCTCTCTAGTATAGGAAAAAATATAGAAAGATATTTTAGGTATTTTGGAATCCTATTCTAGAAACTAGGATTAGAAGAGAAAATGAAAGCCTTCATTGTATTTACATGGAGACCATAATAAAGTTTATAGTTTCTTTACCTATGGAGGAGCAGTCCCTTTGATTAGGGTTCGGATGAAGTTAAACAAGCTTTGTATTGTTCTTTTTATGTGATTCAATTTAATAGTTCAATTGTGTCTACACGTGCTTAATATGTTTAATAAATCCGTCTTTGAGTCTTTGACAACCTTTAGCTCTAATTCTAATTGAATAATACTTTACTTATATATGCTCTCTTAATAGGCTGTGCTTAGATTAATTTCTCTGATAATTTATATTTGATTGATATGTGATGTTTAGATAAATTAATAATTTTATTTGGTGAAGAAGGTTTTTTACCCTACATAATTTATGAAAAACTTGTGCTTGATGATAGAAATAATCCGGATAAGAAACATTGACTTGTTTCTGATTTGAAGTGCTTTTGAAACGATTATATTTTATTGATTACATGGATTGATGGTTTGATTTATTTAATGAACTCTTAACATTCAATTTTGATCTCTTTCACATCATTATTATTCTTGCATTTTAGTTTTAAATTTTGTTATGTTTCGATTCACACATCACGCATCTCTTTTATTTTTGCTTTTAAATGAAAACTTCATATTTTTAATTAAAATTTCAAAAGTGCTCCTTGTGGGTTTGATCTGTATTTACCATTGCCTCTTGCAAACAATTGTATACTTGCAATTTAAGTAGATTGAATCAAAATTTACATCAGGACCCCATAAACATAATCTGATCTATACATCATGTTTATAAGGTCCAAAAAGCCTCGTAAATCAAATATCAGCCATTGATCTATCATACATTTTTAGATATTTTTAAAAATGTATATACCATTGATCATGATTTGTGAGCTTTTGTGGGGCCCATTTGAAAAACCTAAACCATTTAGTCACTTCAAAAGTCCTAAAACGACCATGCTATGAATTTTGGTAGCCCTATTCATCTTGGATCATGAGAAAATATGGAAAAGAACTCTTGACCGTTGATCACCTACAGTGCAAAAACGACACTGACCTGTGAATGAACAATAACTTAGGCAGTAGTGGTGGTGATTGATTTTTTATTTGAAAACCTATCTTACAGTTTCCATAATTAAGATCCAAACCGTCCATCATATTTAAAATGTCCAAAACGACTAGTATGTCGGTATTTAGCCGTTGATTCATCAAATATTTTTGAGATAAGTGCGAAAAATTCCACATCCAAAAAGTAATTTTTAAATTTTTGTGGGTCCGACAATGAAAATCCAAACCGTCTATTATCTGTAGAAGGCTAAGAACGGCCATGGGTTAAAATTTTATGTTTTCATTCATCATGGACTGCAAGAAAATGGGAAAAAAAAACCAATAACTTGTGACAGTTGTATGTAACATATATAAATTCACACATTCCTTTCATTTGCCAAACGTGGAATGCAGTGAATCATCTTTACAAGAAATCTTTACCGTTGATAGGGTAATATACGAATGAGGAAAGAATCTATTGGATAGAAGATTCTTCTCATGTTGCTAAACGTGCCATTAATGTAGAACCAAAGAGTTCACGGAAGCCCTAGGTGTGGGCACATCGGGCAATTTGGAGGTGATTATTGATGTCAATGTCTACAAGTGCGGGCCATGGGATTTTCAGAGTAGGTTACTACTTGATAATCCATCTCTTCTCATTGATTTGTTTTGTTACTTGAAAACTTTGCCATTTTTTCCCTCTCTACTTCAAAAATAACAACAGTCATGTGGATTGCTCTGATTGAATGATTTACTTTGTTTTATTTTAAAAAATAAAATAATTTATAAGTTCAGCCTAACAATAGAAAACTATATTAGTAAGAAAACTCTTAAAATCTCTCAAACACGTGAAGATGGGTCCGGGTCTCATTTTTCTGGACATCAGAGAAATATGAGTGAGTCCCAAACTTCCTACATGAGTCTCGATCCAGGGATCCAATCCACCAGGTAAAAGTGCCTGGGATCAGTGGTAGAATGATTTTTTTTAATTTTATTATTATTTTTTGTTTTAATCTTACAGTTTGAATTCATGGATGATTGGATTGCTGTGGTGCCCATAAAAGAGATATCTAAGCATACATATGGGATTTGGGTAAATTGTTAGATATAAGTGGAACCAATCTAAGCAATAAATAATCAACAGAAATGACCTCCTCGATCAAGTTGTGCTTTCCCTTTTTATTATTATTTCAAAATTTCTGTTAATATAAGTTTATCAATAATATTGTGTTGATTTTAGTTTCTCTTGAAATGTAGCCCCACTCTCTCTTTCCGTAGGACGTATCTTCAAAATATGCCAAAATTTTTACTATATTTTTGCATCTTATATTTTGGGGGATGTCTCTTGAAAAACTATGTATTTTAAAGTTTTTTAAATCTTATTTAAAAAAATGTATCTTCATTTTAATGCTGAATTCTTAGATAAAAAAGAAAAAAACCCCAAAATCCAAGGTACCAATTTTTTCTTTTTTAAAGCACTCATATTAATTGTCCAGATGTAACATATGATCAACAACATTAAACAATTGAAAAAAAAAATGTAAAACACAATTCTAATATGAGGAAGTAACATATTATTGTATTCAAGAATATATATAGAAGGAAACATCTAACCTATATGGTGAGGTGTTTACATCATTGATTATGATCAGAACATTTAATTTATTGGTACAGTGATGGGTCCGTTGATCACATGAATTGAAAGAGAGAAGAGAGACTTGTAGAGCATGCTCATGAATCCAATAGTATTTCATATACTTGCAAAGAGATTACCTAATTGTTTTAGCTGATGGAATGATGTAGGAGATGATTTCAAAATATTTAAAAAGTATTTATTAATGGAATAAAGCGGCTAAATCTCAAACCCAACTTGAGTCACAGTTCTTAAAAACTAATTTGTCTCTAATATGTTATAAAGAAAAATCTAATGAAAATAAAAAGGAATGTACCTGTAATACCTGGTTAGGGACAAAAAGCAATGGGGAGCAAAATGAGAATAATTCAAATGCACTCTAAAAGAATATATTTCAACCGAAAAGCTTGCCAAAAAATTAAAAGAAAGAAAGAGAAAGAGAATTAAACCATATATAGATAACACTACCTGTATACGTAATGAAGTCTGCTTTTCTTGATGATTATCTACAGTCTCTCTTTAATTCATGTACAACCACTAGTACATATGAAATAGAAAATCATAAGACCCTTTCTTATGAAAAATATTTTACAAAATATTGCAAACTATTCAAAATTTCAAATTACTAAAATGTTGACAACCAACTGCTTAAAAAAAAAAAGAGAAGAATATCAATTCTGTTCAATTTTAAGTTACTTTTTTTTTTCTTTAAGCCTTTGGTTTCTAAAGTTCTTCTTTAATTGTGTCTTTTTAATAAATGATATATAATATTCATTTTTAACTCATTTAAATATTTATAAATTTTTCTATTTAAAATTTTAATTAGTTTTTATCATGGCCTGCGTTAGGCGCGAAGCTTGTGTCGCTAGTAGGTAAGTGAATCCTTAATCAAATCTCTTTCTGACTGTCTTACTTTTCAGATATATAGCATATTTTACATTTTCGCCTTGTGGCATAGTGAAGGAAGGTGGTTGCTATTGAAACAATAAAAATAAATAAAAAACTTGCTTCATACAATGATGATGATGTGTCACATTTTTTGTGCACACTGAAGTTTAGATGACAAGGCCAGCAAAATTTTTTCAGGTGACCATGAACTTCCAAGAGAGAGTTCCACATTTCTGAAGCGATTCAAGGAGGCCGGATTAGACAGTCGCCTTCAATGATGACTTCCAAGGAATGATCGACTTTAATCTTTCCAGATTATGCTTTAATTAGTGTCCCAACCACGTTTCTTCTTCCTATCCCACCAATGCCTGCAACTGTGAAGGGGTTGAAGGATCCATCAAAAATAAGTTGGGGAAGCCAAATATTCAGATGGAGACTAGACTATGAAGCTACGACAGAAATAATGTTAGATACATAATCCCACTCAATAATAGCTTTAATAGTTTTTGGGTGAACAACATATGGGTTGATGGAACATATGGGTTTATGGGATGGTTTCTAAATATACTTTCATTCTGCATTTTCCAAGGATAGGAAGAAATACAAGCTTCCAACCGCTGATTAGAAGCTGAAGCCTCATGCTATCATTAACCGGAGAAAGTGTTAGAATTAAAGAGTTTGGATATGGTTCTTGAAAATTTTTTCCAAAAAATTTGTGTGGCTGTGCATTGGGCAAATAAATGATCAATTGATTCTTCATTAAAAATATCCTCTAGGATGATTGTTTCGTGCATGGCATTTCTCACATGAACGAATCCACATGAATCTTGTGTGGGACTAATTATTCTTTCTCTCGATTGAATTTTTAGTCTTCGTCGCTCTCACTTGGTTTGTTTGATTTGGGCAACATAAGTATTAGGACCCAACTAATTGACTCAACTAAATAGGAATAGGTTTTCATGCTTATTTTGGACCCACAATAAATATATGATCACTATTTCAATAATGACTTAATAATAATTTTGCGGGAATATTTGAAATTGGATCGATTTTAAGAAAATAAAACGTGGTAGACTTTCCATGATAGTAAAACCAGCCGCTCCAATTATGGTCTATGATCTCTTTGCCCACGCAACAGTCAAAGGTAGCTAGGAAAAACCCTTTTTACATCCTTAATCTCCACTGCTGCTGTGGCCGATTGGCCCCTCTTTGAAAAGGATAAACATGAGAAGAAATGAAAAAAAAAAAAAAAAGAAAGAAAAAGAAAGAAAGGAACATGGAGAATAGGATGATACCTATGAGAAAGGGTGAGAAGATGACAGTGAAATAATTGATTTTTCTATGGATGTGATAACGCCTAGGAGAAAGTAAGGAGTGGCAGATTGAAAAGAATGATATAGTTAGGGTAATAATAATAATAATAACAACACATATAGAAAAGTCTAAAGGACAATTCATTTTTTTAAAGAAAAATATTTTGATATTAATAATGGGAAATTAACATGGAATCAATAGTTACATATTGTTTGATCATATCTAGAGAAAAAAATCACGAGGCTGACATATGGGTTGTGCTTTAGAGTGGCAATTTGATCTATGCAGACCTTCCATGCAGACTATCGTGTAGGGCGCACATAGGGCATTCAAGTAATGAGAGAGGTGAGTGTTTGAAAGATCTGGATGAAAATTACGTGTTTGTTAAATCTTTAACTCTATTAGATTATATAACTATTTAATTTATCACTCCAAGTTTAATGATTTTAGAAAACAACATTTCAATGCAACATTAAATAACAATTGGATGATTGTCAAATTTTGCCAATTCATGAGAGAAATGAGTATATGCGAGGGTTTGGAATTTAGAATGACTTAAAAAATATATATACTACATGCCCTAAAATGGATTGGTCTACACATGGGTTGCATCGCTCGTCTGCACATGGCCTTCCACCGTGTGAAGTTAGTTTGTGGAAGTTGAAAAGAACAAACCCATTGAGAAGGAAATGGAGTAGGGACCAAGGGGCTCTTCGGGACCTATCCATTTCTTGCCCTTGCCCTTGTCCTTTCCGTAGCCTAGTCCATTTCCTTCTCGACAATCCAACCAGCATTGTTTCCTCTCCCTGAATTTAGTAAATGTTTCGTGGCAGCGACCCACGCCAAGAAAATTTCAAACGCACTCATTCAACTATTCATGGATGTGAATGCATGGTGAAAGTTTAAAATATTTGAGATTTATTTTAGATTGTAATTTGATTATTACCTCTATGCAGTTGAATAATAAAAACAATCAATCATACAAATAAGACAACACAATATTTAACGTGAAAATCCAAACAGAAAAAAATCACGAGTTCAAAGTGGATAAAATCAATCACTAACTTCTACAGTATAAGATATACTCACAATCTATAATTAGTTCCTCGACATAAGACGTTGTAGTTGTTATTAATAGATCTTCATAACACACAATCCCTCAGTGCCCTAATATTAGTGCCTTGATCTATACAAAGAATGATTCTCTTCAATAAAAGAATTATCTTCTATAAGGAAGTAGAAGCCATAAATCTCCTACGTAGAAGTAGAAACATCAACTGTAGAACTTGAAGTCTTCAATCCATTCTCTCGTACACGCTCTAGATAATTTCTTCAATGGCAATCTCAATTCAGAACTTGGAGATATGTTTTCTTGTGTTTAGAATTGATATGAACCATCTTTTTATAACCTATAATTCGTGCCTTAAGTTGGAAGCCAAATTCAAGTAAAATAGGCAGTTCTAGCATAATTAGGAAAAAAATTCATACAGTTCGCTGACCTTCTGTCACTTGCACGCATGCTACGTACGTGTATCTAGTTATTTGCTATCCATCTTGGCAAGTTTGAGCACGCTTTTTGTGGACTTGAGCACAGTCGTCTCTTTCTAGCCCTGTCGAGCACGTAAATATGCCCACTAGAGTGCGTGCAGTATTTTTTATTTCTTCAATTTAGCACTTTTTGCCACTCGATCGACAATCCATACTTAAGAATATGAAATACAAATCAATGGACTCAAATTTTGTCGATACATGAATTAGCCAATTACAAAAATTCTTACACATGAATAGCATCTTCCCTCACCCAAGGCCTGTTTACTACCTCGCTCGAGGTCTTATTGAATGAGGATTGGTTGAATGCTGTTTCACCAATTCTTTTTTCAATGTGGGGCATTCTCATGCATGAAAACCGCTCTCTGCTTCTTATGCTATGGAACTCACCCGCCATAGTCTCCCATTGTTGGTTTTCATTCTAGAAATCTGCTATGATCTCTGGTAGTAGAAAATCTTGCTTTCACTTAATGAACAGTTGACAAATAATAATAATAATAAGTAGTAGAAAATCTTGCTTTCACTTAATGAACAGTTGACAAATAATAATAATAATAATAAAGGGCCTGTGCTATCTTAGTAGGGCCAAACTCCACCGTAACAACCCTAAACACAAGGGTTGGATGTTGCTTCACATCTGATATAAGGGCACTTAAATGGAAATGAAATTCCAACTACTTTGTTATTTTGAATGGTAGTTTTATTTTGTGGTAGAACGAATGGTAGCTTGTGAAGATGATCAAAGTCTAAGATATACGACTTTATAATGAGTATAATGTAATGAACCAAAGTTCGAGAGCTAAATTGATGGTGCTAGGGTATTTATTTTTAAATGATGACTTTTGAGGCCAAGATGCTACACCTTTTGTTTTTTTTTCTTCATCTTCTTCATGTGAGAAGAATGATGATAATGACCTAGTATAATCACCGGAATGACGCGTAGAAATAAGATAGAGGGGCCTTTCATAATCTTTATGAGATTTGGCCGGAATCCAAGCCTCAATCGAACCTGAACTACAGGCCTAGACCTGGGCCGGAGACATGGTCCTCAGCAGGTCAAGGCCCTGGAGCATCTCACCATGTTGACAGCGTAATCTTTTCTTGACTCTGTCATAAATTAAACTAAGCAATTCCTTTTTAAGAAGATCAAGGAGTTTTCGATTATTTTAGACCATATGGATATGTTCTTTGAGAGCTCACACACGTAGGAAGAATTTCAGATATGGGAATCGATCCTTTGGTGGCAGGTGAGATGCAAGTCAGGTTGTGATCGAGCAACTCATGAATATGTTAGATCCACCTATTATCACCATCCAAATCCAACACAACCCTAAAATTAACGATGAAATCAAGATGAATTTTCAAAACACTCCTCCCGTGACCAAAACAACTACCAGAGTTTCGTTTTAATTGGCATAAATTAAGAATTCCCTTTAGAAAGAATCTGAACTACAAAACTTTTAGCAAGGAATCAGATTGCATTTGCAATTCTTTTTTATTTCACTCCCTTACAAGGGCATACGAAACTTTCTGGAAGCCTCCTGACCTAGACTTCCTGGATCCAGCTTGATTTAGCTGCTGGTTAGTGGTTAATTTCTTGATTTTGTCTAGCTGAAAACTGGAGCTCAAGTCCAAAAAATCTATAATTGAAGGAGATTAGGGTCCTTCTGTTTCATAAAAATTGAATTCTAAGAAATTCTGTTGGAGATTCTAATAGGAAAGAGTGGAAGCAATGCTGCCTCCCGTTTCAAGTCCAAATATAAAATGGCTGATTACACCCCTTTTTTCCCCCTCTTAAATGAGATTGTTGGGACATCATCTATTACACTGACTCCCTCACGAGACCATCAAGATCCCTAAATTGCAGGTCTAACAGTTAATGACTTGAGGAAATTGGCCCCTGATCTAGAACTGGAAGAATACTAAAATCAAAATTATACACTATCCATGACAATGTTCTCATCACACGTACTTACGTAAATACGCTATCCATTGCATCTGTGGTGGTTTGGGGCATGAGGGAAATTGCGGTGCAGACTGGATTGAGCTGTGTCAGGGGCTGGTTAGGTTGGCGTTGGAAACGGTGAGGTCATGGATTCAACGCAAATAATAAAAGAGAGGATTCAGATTTCAGAATCATTTGTTCGAGTTAGGCATTGTTATTGTTAAGAAAGAAAACATTAAATTTGGAATCAGCTAAAAAGTTGGGACTTTGGTGATAATGAGTAGTAGCATGAGAATGGGTAGTATTATATGTGAACCAGTGGTAGTTTTGAATGTGAACCGCTGCTATCGGTTACCAGTAATGCTAAGGTGAGATGAAATGTTGGCACTAAAAGATGAGCATGCTATTTCCCACTTTAGCGTTTGGGTCCTACTTAGATGTTTATTTACCAACCAAAGGAAGACTGATAGAAAGGTCTTAATATTCACAAGAGTGAGATTTTCGTAGCCTTGATCTAATAATTTTAAAATTCAATGGCAACTTAATGATAAATTTTTTTTAGATTCAATCTCACAATGAGTGAGAGTTCAATGAGTATAAAATTATGTATGATGCCAGATAATGAGATGAAAATTTTATTAAAGGGTTGCACTAGTCAAAGGTGGCCCAAAGTGGCCCCCATAGAGCTTGATGGAGAACATTTTCCTTAGTTACATGGTATTGACTCGTGAAAGTCTCATCCCAACTGTATTAGCATTAGCTATATGAATTTTATTTTTCCATTCCAATCTATATAAAACCAAATCGCTAAATGTGTTGCACTTCTTCAATTATATTGATTACTTCCATTCATGTCTTTTTTAGCCTATATCTTTTGTTTGTAGACCATCAACCCACATAAAAAATAATAATAATAATTATTCTCAACGGCACTATTATTGGCATGCGTTATATGTATCCAAACCAAGCATCTCAAATAAGTTGTTTTATTATCTTGTCACCTCTTGACGCTAACTTTAAATAATCTTGAAAGTGCTCATTCTAACTTTTTTCATTTCTTCTACCAAAAAAATAAAAAAAAACTTTTTCATTTCTAGTTATAACATATCTACATCAATACTTTTTCCTGCGCCAAACTAGTTTTGTCTGCTTTTTTATTGTTCAGCATTATGCTTTATAACTCATAGCCGGTTTAATCGCTCTTCTATAAAATATTTTCTCCAATCTTATTTGTATGCACTGGCCACAATGACTTGCGCATAAGTATTCACTTCTACCATTCCACTTATCTTCGACGTTTCAATCTTGATCGCTTGGCAGTGTATATGAACTTTTTTGTCAGGATGTAGATGGCATTGCATGAGAGTGGGGTCGGGGTCACCAACATCTCTGCTTTTTATATTTTTACCATCTTTCCTTTTTCTATTTTTAATCACAGAACCTGCTCATTATCAACCACGTGGCATATCCAGAAACCCAATGGCCCCACTGAAGTTGGCATTCCCTCGGATTGGGTTCTAGACAGGCAATATTAAATAGCCGTTACTGTACATTGCCCCTCCATCGTTTCAGTTTCTCACTGAGTCCACCCCCACTGTTCAACAGTTGCAGAGCTACGTGTAGCTGCAGAGAGGGAAGCCAATTCAAACAGCAGCAGTACTGTTACTGATATGGAAAGCTTGCAACAGCTAGGCATCGAGAGTTTCTCCTACAGATGGCTATTGAACTTCAGTAAATCATCCTCTTTCGACGGCCTGGATGAGCACTATCTAGAGTTTATTCCAGATGGTGATGATGATGAGGTTGTGGGTCACTTCATAGAAATAGAAATGAACCCCAAAAGCCATAGTCCCATGGAAAGGAACATTGGCGCGCAAGATTTCTTCTTCAGCGTGCCAAGCTCTCAGCCTCTGGCAGTACTTCATGCAGACCAGCTCTTCTCCAACGGCCTCCTCATGCCTCTCCACCTCCCCAAACAAGGAGATAGAGAATCCCCCTTCTCCTTTTCCTCCTATTCTTCTTCTTATTCTTCTTCTTCTTCTTCTTCTTCTTCTTGTGGGAAAGGAGGCTTGGGTTCCATACAAACTCACCATCCATTCCTTGAGAGGTGCAGGAGATCCTCAAAGAGAATCTTACGCAAGTACTTTGGTTTTCTTAGGCCTCTGTACAGACAAGTGGTGAGGAGGAAGGAGATTGGGATTGTGGGGTGTGGGAATTCTCCCAGGACCAGCATCACTTTCTCGCCCAGCCATTTCAATGCCAATTTCTTTGACTCCCACATTGAGAGCTCCATTAAAGAGGCTGTTCTCCACTGCAAGAAATCAATTACCGGTCCCTCTTAACATCATCATAAATTGTAGAGAAATGGACTCCTTTCTTCTTTTTATGGCTTTTAATTTGGTGTCTGTGTGGTGCCTGTCTGTGGCTGTTTTTCTACTTAATATTGTCGATCTTCTTGTTATTATTTTTCAGAACAGACAAGATTGGAGACATGGGGATTTAAAAGTGGACATGCTCTTAAACATGTTGTCGATCTTGTTATTAGTGGACACTTTTGTACGACAACCTTTGTTTTTTTTCGCATAAACAGGTTTCTATTTAATGCTGTTACCCTTTTTCCATAAGTTTGTTAGGGATTAGGATAAAGCTTAGATTGTTAGAAATTACGATAAACATTTGGTGTTAGAGACTTAAATAGTTTGAATTTTGAATAATGGTTGCTTAGGTTTGCTTTTTAATTATAAAAATTGAGATCATTTCTTAACTGATTGTTTATGGTGAAATGATTGAAATGCAATCATTATTGATTTTCTACGTTGATTTGTATCATTTTGAAGAATTATTGTAAATTGTAACTAATTTTTTGTGATGCCACATAAAACATTAAGAAAGATGTTTCCCCCAAGGGTGAATTTTGTCCTATTGAAATTCTCATCCCACATATGGCTGCAATGAAAATCAGGGGGGGTCTTGTATGGTTAGACCTATTTCACATAATCACACCCGCATAGAAATGTCCTTATGTAAATGTCCACGAATTCCTAACTTATTTCACTCAATCATTAATCCATAATTAGGAGATTGATCTTCGAACTAGTATATAATCACGAATTAAGTCGGAATTGGATTTGATGGAGAATACTCTGCCAGCATGAAGAATAGCTCCACAATTTCAAATTCAACAGGGTCGCACGAAAATCCTTTATCCTGATTTTTTTTCCCTTTTGTTTGCAGATCACCTAAAAGAATGAAGACACGCACAAACAGATAGTCACCTCTCTTTGTGCTTAAAGTTTATGGATTCCCTCGGGAATGAAAAAATCAATAGAGTAATTTTGTCATTAGTCATCTTGGTGTTTTTAAGAGAACAATAGTTGAATTCATTCAAAATACTAAATAATGGGTGCGATCACAACCGTGAACTGATGGGTTAGTGGCAGATCATATTAATTTTATGAAAACAACTAGGGATCCATTCTTGATCGTTAGGTCAGAGGTATCGCTACCTTGCCAATGAGGTAATGGCAAAAAATAAAAATAAAAAAATAGTGATTTATCGATATTCTATGGAGAT
Organism: Sextonia rubra; assembly: GCA_037013555.1. Classification (NCBI taxonomy): domain Eukaryota; kingdom Viridiplantae; phylum Streptophyta; class Magnoliopsida; order Laurales; family Lauraceae; genus Sextonia; species Sextonia rubra. Next base: position 48,074,539 of record JASUAD010000001.1, read on the forward strand.
TATAGTTGTTAAATGTAATAAATAAAATTAAAGTTCAATTGGTTGTTAGTATAAAAAAAAGGCCAGTCGTTACATATATTAAGGAGGTTAGGTGTTTGTGCAACATCCTTTTGCCGCAAAAATGGAAAGCATGTCTTCCTTGATCACATTTGGTGCAACAACGATTAGAACCATGTTTGGTGCAACTACACTTAGAAGGATGGATCTTTGATTTTAATGGTGATACATGCATTGAAGGAGATTCAGAAGTCCTACCTGCCATAAAAGAGGAAACGCCTTTTTCTGTTCCACAATCAGATGGTGCACAAATTCCTTAAGATTTTCTCCTTTTTTTTCATTTGAAAAAAAAAACACCAATTTGGCCAACAGCTACTTAACTAATTGGTACCTTCTGTAAGCAGTCAGTTTGATCACATGGAAGAGGAAGGAGAGGGGACATGGACGTGATGTGCCTAAAAGGTGCTGTGGACAAGGAAAGCGTTGCCTCTGTTTTTATCCGCTTTCTTTTGTTCTTACTTTTGGATCTTTCTCTCCAATCCAAGGAGCAGCTTGGCCGTGTTTATTATTGGACCTAGTGGGCTCTACATGCCATGTTCTCAAGTGGCATACTTCCTTGGCTCTCCGTTTTTCTGGTTTTTCCTCCTCTCAAGAGATTTTATTCTCAAGACAAGAACACTCCATACTTTTCATGCTTTTCAAGTGATAAATTAGCATTTTTTTTCCGTATCAAAAAATCATTATGCAGAACCACATTAAATAGGGGAAGATGTGGATGTGCAGCCTACCATTGTCACTTTTAAACACGCAAGGAGAAAGTTACTGTAGAGGGAAAAGAAAAGAGCTATTGTTGCCTTGTTGATGTCTATAGTATGAGTATTCACTGCTTTTGAGTTGTATGGAGCGAATTGAGATGAGTTAATCCTACATGCATTTCAGTTCAAATGCTACTCCCGTAAAAAATTTGGTCACAGTGAGAAGTCTTGCCCCGGCTTAAAAAAAAAAACATGCAAAATTTTGTTGAAGAAAAAGGAAAAGATGAAAATGAAAATTTATTTCTTGCATACCATTCAGCCCATGAATGTCTTAAAGATGTTTGATATATAGATAGTAGTTGTAGTAATTATATGACGGGAAATTTGAATGCTTTTATCTGTCTGGATAAATCCAATAGGAGCAAAGTGAAAATAAGAGATGAAAATATTTTTGAAGTACATGATAAAGTTATTGTGAAGGTAAATTCGTGTAGTTTGGGTTCAATAAAAAATGTGCTTCATCTTTCTCCTTTGGATACAAAAGGATTATAATATTATTCTTAAATAGATAAGATTCTTTATATCAATTTTTTTTAGTTTATTTTCTCTCTCAAATAACAAGAATTTATGTGGGTTTGAAGATGGCTTCTTTACGCTCATGTATGTATTTATTGAAGAAATTAGCTCAAAATCATGAAAATGCTTTATTTCAAAATAGAGGTGCTGGACATCATAGCTTGGTCAATAGCACAGTCGGTTAGGCACCGCCCGCAAATGGCTTTGATTTCCATGACCATGGCATGACACGGCACATCTGCTGGCACGGTCCAATCATGGCACGGACCTATTTCACCCTATTAAACCACTTTCTCTTGTGTACAGAAAAGAGTATATTACATAATACCAAGCCAATCCTAGCCCTTAATTTTAGGTCTTCAAAGTTCAATTGTTATACATCTTGTAAACTTTTTATGCTAAAATTTAGTGTTAAATAAAGTTCAAAATAGTATAAAATGCCAATCTCAGGGTCCCGATAAGTCTGACATGGCAACACAGGGTTACAAATTACTCCAAATTGAGTGTACACAAGTACGAACGTGATGGTAGCAATTTGAATTTACAAAAAAATGGGCCAGAACAGAGCACAAACAGGCGCATTGGTTGGTTTTGCAACCTATATTCCATATACTTCACAAACAGCATAAAAGCACGACAACAATGGCATGGCCCAGGCCAAAGCACGACACAAGCAATGTCGTGCTAGTAGGCCGAGTTAAGCCAAGCCCTACCAGAAGTCGGCACAGCACAACTGATGAGGCATGCTTCGCCGGCACAGCCTGTGGCACAGGACGTTTGATACTTCAATGTCACGCCACTATGGGGCTTGATACCAATTTGAAACAAATCAATTGTTCAAAAACGCAGAAGACTCTTTTTTATATTTTTCTCTTTGAAAAACCACTGTATTTTTACCATATTACTATTATTATTATTTTTTGAAATTCTTGTAGGCCTTAAATTTGTGATCCGAACCGTTCAACATTTTAACAGAACTATTAACGCCCGATATGCAAAGTTTCGTATCATACATTTTCATGGATTTTGAGAAATATTTAAAAAAATGCAAAAGCAACCGAATTAAATTTTGAATTATATCCTGTGTGGGGGAGGTAGGACTCACGTGCCCGGGGAATAGTTGGTTCTCTAAGAGAGCGAACACCTCGTCAGCTGAGGTAAAAAAAAAAAAAAACCTCACAGATTTTGAGATACATAATAAACAATAATTCTTTTCATTGTATACTCCTCGATGTTGTATTGTCGTCCCATTCTCGCTACGCATCGATTAACACTCCTGCCAGTGGAAATATGGAATCTCTACCTACTCCGAAGAATGGGACCAGTGTCCGGATTGCTCACAGAAAGGTTCCATTCAGAGGATCTGAGAAAAATTTAATGAAAGAGGCTGATTAGTCAGGCCAGCAAGCAGAAGTGGAATTTATCATTCAGAATTCTGGATTCCTAGGGGTTGCCATAGAAGGTAAGCCAATGTAATAAGAAAGTAGATCTCTCTCTCAGTCGACACCTGCAGAGGGGGTTGGTCAGGACTAGTGGAATTTGCAAATGAGAGGGAAAGAAAGAACCGACAAGAATTCAAGGCATCCAAAATCAGGAAGAATGGGTTGAGGGAACTTCACATTCTAGATGTCCTATCAACTGTGATAGCATGGATGCTCAAATGGTGAAATGTTCCTCAAACGGGGGAGGATGGTGGTCGAGGAGATCCTTCATGAAAATGACGTTCAGAATATAGCTTGGTTTCAAGAAACCAAGATCAGCTCAACGTATGAAAAATTTTAAAAATATTTGTGGGGCTTAAGATATATCAAGTGACTGTGTGTGGCTACAATTGGATTGGCTGGTCCTAGTTTACTCCTGTGTGACGAGCAACAGGTCTCAGTTCTAGACAGTTGCACTGGGGATGTGAGATCTGATTGTTTGTGGTTGGTTTATCCATTTATGGGTGGTTGAATCACCAATGAAGGTGTGCCTTTTGAGGGAGATTGAATGCAATTGGAGGCATGGAGTAGAGAGTGGTGCATCTGCAGAGATTGGAATGCGATCCAATTTCCTATTGCATATATGAGATCTTTTTCTGCTTGGATCACTTTCCACTCTTGTGGATCTACAATTCATCGGTGGGATGTATTAAATTTTTTTAAGTAACCAGTCATACGAAAGCCTCGAGGCAACAACAGAGGAAGCCTAAATACTTCTAAATAGGATGTTCACATGGTCAAAGCACTAAATAAACCTTCGATGTCAGTTAACATTGGATACATTCCTAGTGCTGAGAATTGGTTGAAAATGCACCCAGAAATACGCCAGCTAGCTTTGCCCAAACCCGACTCAAAACTGTTGGCCAAGTGGGTTCAAATCAATTTGGGTTTAATGTCTTGGGTAATTTCCTCAATTATATTAGAAATATCCTGTTTACTAACAGTAATCTCCTAATAGTATTAGGATTTTCCTTTTGTCTAAAAATAGAATTCTTAGGGGGCTAAGGAAGTAGTGATTATATATAGATGTAATCTGTAACCTTGATATATACTGAAATTTCAAAGCTGTGAATTGGAAGAGAATTTAGTGGAAATTGGTTTTCCATAGACGTAGGCATCTTCGCCAAATCACATAAATCTCGTCTTCTTTCCATAGATGCACACACATGCAAAATGATGGTGTCATATCCACAACAAAAAAATTGTCCTATTCCAATTGATTCAAGATGCAAGAGATGAGGCCCATCACCCATTTGATCCGCACTAATGTGGTTCCAATAGAATTTAAAGCATGGTGGAAAGATATAAGGGTGGAGGGATAAAAATACCAAGTCCTTTCATGGAATGGTGTTCACTAGTCAAAGAATAAATAAAATTAATGCTCTGATGTATGACGATGGCAGGCTAATCAACCTTAATCATCTGATTTGTATAGACAAACTACAGCTTAGAGATCGACTGCCATTAAACTCTATTGATATTAGCTTTAGTTCTTGCAAAATCTATATATGACACATGTATGAATGTTTTTAATAACGAGTTTTTGATATATAACATGAATATATGAATATTTACCACAGATTTTGATTCAAGAAGCTGCCAAACAAGATATTGTTGACCCTCCTATTTAGAACAATTCTAACAGAATGTAGCTAAACAACTTCTGCACGGGCCATTTTCAGAATAGGATCATTCTTAAATTCATTCTTAGATAGAAATCTTCTCAGTATAGGAATGATGCCAATTGCCAAATGAATCCTAGTCCTCAAGCAACGTATGATTAAGTCTCGAGGATCTTTAGAAGACTCAGTCTATTTACATGTCAAGTGCCCAACAGGTAAGGAGCAAACCAGGCATGAAAATAGTGACTAGAGTAGCGCTCGAAGAAAAAATATATGTTACCTTTTGGCATCATAACAATACTCTCCTTGCCCTTTGCAGAGCCAGACTATCATTGTAGGACTACGCAATTTGTGTTCGAGGCCAGGCGACACAAAGACAAAATTGTCTTAGGGAGGATAAAATCAACAACCTTCCAGGAAATTCTGCGCGACATAACTATACCAGCAAGAAAAATGCTTACTCATATCGATCGCTCAAGAAAAATGCTAAGCTTTTAAAGTACATGTAAGCTCAACATTCTTACTGAAATGTGTTTTGCAACAATCTCCCATATTCTTCATGCTCGCAAACAAAGTTGTTAATCTCCTCTTTTCAAGGAACAAGCGATACATAACCCTCCCCAGGTGAAGTTAACTCTACAACCTCATCTATATTAAAGAGAACCCAAATGCCCAAAAGGAGTAGAGCTAGTATTCTGTTATGGTTTAAAATATCAACCGATGCTTATGTGATTGTGGTATTCTTTTATTTGGCTCAAGACCGAAATCAAAGTAGAAATGAGGAACAATAAGCATTGCACAGCATTGGAAGGCTCCCCATTTTATACCTTGGCCTTCCTATTGGGGCCAAGCTAAGATCCAAGGCTTTGTTAGTTCCAATGATCAACAAAATTGAGAAGAAGCTATCATCCTGGAAGAAGCAATTATTTATCTTTGGTCAGGAGGATTACACTGATAAAAGCTTGCTTATCTAATATCCCAATCTATTGCATGTCTCTTTCCAAAATGCCAAAGGCGGTGGTGAAAAAGGTGGATCCTATCTGTAAGAATTTCTTATGGGAGGAGCAGGATGATAAGAAAAAATTACATCTCTTAAAGTGGAGTGAAGTAATCAAGCGAAAGTTGAGTGGGGGTTTGGGCTTTGGTAGTTTGGAAAATAAGAATAGGTCTCTTTTGGTGAAGTGGTGGTGGAGGTTTGGGGAGGAGGAGGAGCAAGCTCTCTGGAGGAAAGTCATTGCTACTAAATATGGTGAGGACAGTTAGGGGTGGTGGCTTTCTCTTGGCCCTAAACACCTAGGTCAGGAGTAAGAGGTGTCATTGCTTTGGTTGGGGATGTGTCTTCCGAGTGTGGAAAAGTTTTGTCAAAAGGTGTAGGTTCTGTGGCGGGTGAAGGGAAGGAAGTCAAATTCTGATTAGATGATTGGGTGAGAGTTGAAACTTTGTGTGAGATATTTCCTCAATTATTTAGAGTAGTGTCTAATAAAGAGTCTGCCATCAATGATTGCTATGAGGTGAGGGACAGTGGCATTGTGTGAAATGTGTCTTTTAGGAGATGGCTCCACTTGTCAAAGGAGGTTAAATATGGGGACTTGTTGACTCTTCTTTCTAATGTATTTTTGTGCACAGATTACAAGGACTCTTGAGTTTAGAAGCATTCCATATCTAGAGAGTTTTTAGCTAGAGCTTTTCATTTGGCTTTGGAGTAGAACCTTACTTCCAGACCTTCTTCTTCTTTGGTTTGGATGGGGTTGGCTCTGCCAAGGGTTGAGATCTTTTGTTAGCTTGCTATTGCAGTAAAGGTGTCTATGGCAAATAGTTTGAGAAGAGGACTAACAAATTCTAGTATCTTTGACATTTGCATGATGTGGTAAAGAAGGAGGAAATAGTGAGCCACCTTGTTCTATATTGTGAGGTTACAGCTGATATTTGGGGTCACTTCTTTGGTAGGTATAGAGTAGCTTGGTGCAATTCGGAGAATATTGAAGATGCGGCAGAGTCTTGGGCAGGCGGTCCTTTTGTTAGGTGTGCGCATACGTTGTGTAGAATGATTTCTTTTGCTATTCTCTGGTCCATTTGGAAAGAAAGAAATAATAGAATTTTCAAGAATATCTCATCTTCTTTGGAGGAGTTGGTTGCCTTGATCTCTTTGATGATTGCAAATTGGGCTTTAATTATAAAAGAGTTTTCAAATTTTAGTCTCAATGACATTTTTGTAAATTGGGACTCTTGCATGCGGCGTGGTTATTTTAAGATGAGGAAGTTTGTTCATTGGTCTTCCCCTCCTCTTGATGTTCTTAAGTTTAATGTGGACAGTGCTACTATAGGTAAACCGAGGCCTACAAGAATTGGCGGTGTCCTTCGAAATAGTAAAGGAGAGGTTATATTCATATTCTTCAAGCATGTGGGGGTTTGTAATTCTAATGAAGCAGATGTCTTAGCTATTTTGGAAGGTCAACATTATTTCTTTAGAAATTTTTATGGTATTCTTATTGTGGAGAGTGATTCTTCGAATGCGATCCCGTGGGTTACCAATCAGAAGAGCAACCCATGGAAATTTCATTTCGTCTTTAATGAAATTCGGGTGTTGTCTTCCTCTATCAGTGTGCACTTTTATCACGAACTTAAATTAGCCAACTACTTCGCCAATGCTTTAGCTAAACAAGGGGTTGAGAGGATATCTCCTTAGGAAGGTATTATCTAGTAATTTGCTTCTGTTGACCTATAAAAATTGCAAATACTGCAGCGAAGACACCTCATCTCAGCTTAATTTAGGCTACAGAGGTTATTTTCAGATCCTGGGGAATCACTGTGAGAACCGGCATTCCATGAAGATCAAGATAGCTGGAACTCTCAGAGGAAGTTCAAATTTCGGGTTGAACAGACATCATCGAACTCAAAAGCCACAAGCATGTCAACCTGAGGTCAGTTCCCCCCAAGCCAGGGGGTCACTGACCAAAATCCTGCTTCCCGATGTCCAAAATTAATGAAATTTAGACGCGAAGTTTCAGTCATGCTCAGAAGATACTTTGCAAATTTTCAAGATGAAAAGACTCTGTTTGGCCTAAATTTCACTACATGTCAGCTTAGAGGACAGTAATCCCGAATTTGGGGGTCATCGGCTAAGATCTTACTTCCAGAAGGTCAAAGCAGATAAAATTTGGAACAAATGCTCAAAGAATGCCCCAAGTTATTCTCCCAAAGTTTCAAGTCAAGGGGAGGCTGTTCGGATAGAAAACAGGCTAACTGCCTCAATGTGGAGTGAATAGTGACCTAACGCATGCAATGAATAGGCTACTGTTCGAAATCCTACTTCCTCAAATCTAAACTACATGAAATTTGGATGAATACTCCAAGATGTTCTTGACGTCAGTCCCTCCAAGTTTCAAATCAAACCGGGGTCATTTGGGCTTCAAATAGCTGAAACAAGGGCCCACTGTCATAAAAAAGTCAACTGGGGAGTTGACCAAGTTCAGGTGGTCAAACAGAGCTGAAACTTCCGCGACACACTCAAAATAGTGTCAAGAAGTATCCCTCCAAGTTTCGTGGCGATTGGACACCGTTTGGGCCCCGAACAGGCGGAAACAAGCCACATATGCAAAATTCCAAGAATGGGCCTTGGGAGTGACCGGGGCCCACAAACAAAAGGAGTTGACCAAGTTCAGGTGGTCAAACAGAGCCGAAACTTCTGTGACACACTCAAAATAATGTCAAGAAGTATCTCTTCAAGTTTCGTGGCGATTGGACACCGTTTGGGCCCCGAACAGGCGGAAACAAGCCACATATGCAAAATTCCAAGAATGGGCCTTGGGAGTGACCGGGGCCCACAAACAAAAGGACTTGACCAAGTTCAGGAGGTCAAACAGAGCTGAAACTTCTGTGACAAACTCAAAATAGTGTCAAGAAGTATCCCTCCGAGTTTCGTGGCGATTGGACACCGTTTGGGCCCCGAACAGGTGGAAACAAGCCACATATGCAAAATTCCAAGAATGGGCCTTGGGAGTGACCGGGGCCCACAAACAAAAGGAGTTGACCAAGTTCAAGTGGTCAAACAGAGCTGAAACTTCCGTGACACACTCAAAATAGTGTCAAGAAGTATCCCTCCAAGTTTCGTGGCGATTGGACACCGTTTGGGCCCCGAGCAGGCGGAAACAAGCCACATATGCAAAATTCCAAGAATGGGCCTTGGGAGTGACCGGGGCCCACAAACAAAAGGACTTGACCAAGTTCAGGAGGTCAAACAGAGCTGAAACTTCTGTGACACACTCAAAATAGTGTCAAGAAGTATCCCTCCGAGTTTTGTGGTGATTGGACACCGTTTGGGCCCCGAACAGGCGGAAACAAGCCACATATGCAAAATTCCAAGAATGGGCCTTGGGAGTGACCGGGGCCCACAAACAAAAGGAGTTGACCAAGTTCAGGTGGTCAAACAGAGCTGAAACTTCCGTGACACACTCAGAATAGTGTCAAGAAGCATCCCTCCAAGTTTCGTGGCGATTGGACACCGTTTGGGCCCTGAACAGGTGGAAACAAGCCACATATGCAAAATTCCAAGAATGGGCCTTGGGAGTGACCGGGGCCCACAAACAGAAGGAGTTGACCAAGTTCAGGTGGTCAAACAGAGCTGAAATTTCCATGAAACACTTAAGATGCTCTCAAGCAACATCTCTCCAAGTTTCGTGATGATTGGACATCATTCGGGCCTCAAACAATGGAAAATAAACCGCATATGCAATGTTCCAAAAGTGGGCCTTGTCCGTGACCGGGGCCCAATTAATGAAAAGGTTGACCAACTTCCTGAAGTCAAAAAGGGCTGAAATTTTTATAACATGTAGATAATAGTGTTAAGAAACATCCCTCCAAATTTGGTGGCAATCGGACTTCGTTTGAGCCCGAAACAGATGAAAATGGGCCACATACGCGAAAACCTGAAATTGGGCCTCGTCCGTGGCCCAGCCTGCGGTCACGGACCTTCAAAGGATGTTTCCCACGATTTTGGGTGGTTTGCCTCCACTCCTCTTCGAAATCCAACTCCCCACAACTGCTATTAACTCCCCAAAACTGCACAAAACTGATTGGGAGTCTATAAAAAAGAGAAGATTTGGAAGAAACAAAGGCAACACACACACATAAGGAAGAAAAGTGAAGAAATTGAAGAAAGTCACCACCTAAGGCAACAAGAAGCAAACTCCAGCAGCACTTCCACGACCATTCCCACCTTCTTTTCTTAGTTTTGAAGGTGAGCAAGAAAATTCAGAAGGAGAGAAGGAAGTGGAATGGCCAAAGTCCATACCATGTTCGTACGACGCCAATTTTTGAGAGGATGACATTGTCACCTCTGTTTCTCTCATTCGTAGGGCTTCTTAGCCATTACAAGAGTTGTGAAAGAAGCCTCTCTAGGCCTCATTTTGTTCCTTGAAAATGATAGGTTCAAATGACACAACTCCGGCTTCAAATTTGCCCATTTCGGACTTGAAACAAAAATGCAGTCCGTAAGCACGAATGATGAGTTTCAGCGGTTTCAATTGATTCCATGATAAAATGTGATCTTCTTGATGGTTGTCCACCGCTCCAAAGTCATGAGAATGGAGTTCCAACACTTGAAAGAAGTTCCAAGAAAGAACCAGCGCGAACAACACAAAAAAAAAAAAGGAGGCACAGGGCCATTGTCTATCAGTGACCGTGACCCCCAGTCACTGACAGGTTTCAGTGACCGCGGGTGAGTCACGGTCACTGGAAGGCCCCAGTGACCGCGGGTGAGTCACGGTCACTGGAACGGGGCAGTGACCGCGGGTCACGGTCACCCCCCATTTTTCCCCCTTTTTCCACATTTTCTTCCACCTTATGTACATTTTCTTGTATTTTCCAAATTGAGATCACATCTGAGACTTGAGGGAGGGGTTGTAAACTTTCAAAATGTATGTAAACAACCTGCATTCCCGCGGTCAGGGCACTTGAACCCATGTAAACAAAAGGGAAATTAATGATGAACTGTAATTATTTCCCATTCTTCTTAACGCTTAAAGTGCGTGAATGTCGGACCTTGATTCCGTAATTTATTTCCACGCCTACATTTTTAAGCGCGATCAGCTTCTATTGGGGTACAATGCTCGTATACCTCGTTTCCTTTTTTTTTAGTGTTTCCACTTTCTTTTTTGCTCTTTTTCCTCTCACTTATTTCTCTAATTTTTGTAATCTCTTTTTATTAATTAAGTAATCTGTTACCGTTCAAAAAAAAAAAAAAAAAAAAGGGCATTCCACAACATCTAGCATCTAGGCACCACAAATATGGCACAACAATAATGGCGCTTCTCCATCCATACAGGTGTAGACCTATGATGCCCAAATGCGGTACAGACATGCCGTGAACACAGAAAGGATACAAATTTTATATGCAAAACATGAGTATTGAATACGATACGACACGATACGTTGGGTCATTTTAAAGTAGTTGTGCAACATAGGTGCAGACAATTGATAATTGGGCAAATTCCAGCAAGCACACGGCATACATGGTGCACCCGCCATGCATGGCCCACAGTATGCATCCTCTTACACAGGTCATGGCACTAGAACCACCTGCCATCTTCATTTGGAAACTCAAATCTATAGGCCTCTTCATTTGGAAACTCAATCTATAGGCCAATAGCGTAGACACCATAAGGGCACATTTGTGCCGCCACTGTTCACTGAAAATGCCAAAATACTTTTCTGCAATAAAAAAAAATTCAGCGTTTGATGCGGCCTCTTCTACATGAGGCTGCGATTCCAAGGAAAAGCAATTTCCATGAAAAAAAGGTGGAATGGGTTTCCAATCGAGAGAGAAAAAGGTAATACACGGACTGATTTTCTACAGTACCACATAAACATCCCTTAACGATAGGTGGAATGAATTTGAATCTTAGAATTTGAAAGATCTTTGATTTGCATGTCCACCAAAGCCCATGAGTTGGTACTAGGTTGCCATTACTAGACTATGGGTCAAGCAAGAGATACCCCGTCCTCCAGCTCAAGATCCACGGTAGGCATAAATCCAAATATCAAGTTCGGCCTCACCCACAAGTCCACTTTGCTGCCAACCAACTCTGTACTTCTCCCTGTAATATTTCCTACGCTTCTGAACAAATCTCAGAGTTTTTATGCATTAAAAAAATCTATGATTTAAAGAAAAAAACTATCTTCATCGGACTTTCAGCAATCAAACTTAGCATTATATTATTATTATTATTATTATGCCATATGAGTGTTCTCTAATACCAATATGGGAAATGTTAACTGAGTTAGGGATGAGGCCCTCAGTTCCTCTGAAGTTGATTTAGTCACTATTTCTTGGCCCATTCAGAACCAGAATTGTTGGAGGGAGGGAAGTCCAATGAGAAGGGATGGCATTCTTCTCCTACGGGTGGGGCTACCCTTGGTAATTTAGAGTTCATGGGCATCAACGATGCTAATTAGAGTTCATGGGTATCGACGATGCTTTGTTTTACAATAATGTCACAATCATTGTGGTTTTCCCTTTTTTAATAATTGGTGGCATCACTGCAGCATTCTGGCCCTATACAGAATATGGAAGAAAGATTCTGATGAAGCAAATGCACGGGCAGCTATGGAATTCTCAAAGATTATTGTGCATCTTATTTTGGATTATTGATTGTGGCAAGCGATTGTTTTAGTGCTATATAAGGTCTTAAACACAGGATAATGGATTAAATAGATTAACAACAATGATTCAGCTCAATACATGTTGAGTAGCACTAACAAAGTGGGGAACTTCTTGGCAAAAATAAAGAGTCTGAAGAAATAATATGCATATAGGCACTTCTTCATAATCACTCTCCGTCATAATCACCATCGCAAACGTTATTGGATTGCTTACTAATGACTAAGTAAAAGAATATAAAAACACAAACCAAAATATATAACGAAATACAAGTTGTTAAAGATGATAGAGAATATCTATAAAAAAATTAAATAAATAAATAAAAACTGAAACCCTCTAACTTGTAACATATCACAATTACTTTAATCAACACACGTGTAAAATTGGATGGCATCATAATTTACCAGTGTAAGCGCCCTTTTTCCCCTTTAAGACTCCTGTCCAACTGCTGTGTAAGAAGGGACAAACCTGAGTACAACCATTTGCGGACAGGCACACCTATTATACCTAGGTCCGCTTTTAAAATCACAATGAAAATTATGGCTGTCATAAATATTCACATAAAAACCTCACATCTGCCCCCAAAATCCACTTTAAAATTCTTGATTTGTTCTGAAAACCCAATTACCTTTTTAGGCCTGCACCCCACAAATGAAAATCTTGAATCACCGCACCCCTCAAATGAAAATCCTGAATGAAAATCCTGAATCACCACTCTGTGCAAGTTCCCAGTCCTGGTGTCCCAAGTACAGAGGGACTAGTGGGTACCAAAAATCCCGCTCGGTCCCATTTAAGAGGAAAAGCCCTACAAGTCAAAAACCTAAACAAAAAAAATATCAACTTCCAATTTCATAGAAATATAAGCATTATAATAAAAAAAAGTACCAATTAAATACAACATTAAAACAACTATCAAATAGTTAAATTCATAAAAAAAAACAATCAAGCATAACCGTCATAGTAACTCATGGGAGCAAATAAAACTTCCTACTTTTACCACATCATTAACATCACAAGATGATTCCCATGTCTAGGCAAATGTTACATTGCATGTATAACGGTGCAAACATAACAACGTTTCCCAACATCATAACTAAGAAACATGTCATCGTAATAAAGAAATGGACCTGAAGAGCATCATGTTCATCCAAATTTAGAACCCCCAACACTCAGAACAAAGCAAAAGAAAAGGATTCTAGCAAACAACAGATAAAGCTCTTACAACATTAAAAGAAAGCTATTCAATGTCTGAAGAAAACCACTGAAGGCCATCAAGTACCATAGGCCCCATTCTAAACCTTTTTCTTGCCTTTCGACAGGCTTCTTGGAATCTTACTTAGAACCCTAGCATCAAACACAGCCCACTGTTTCTTCAATTCAGCCATCGCTTTCTCCGCAAAGGGGTCAATTTTATCCTCGTACTTCTCATATAAAGCAGGCACAGTATGCAGCAGGACAAATACTGTTTTCCATAAGATGAAACAGTAGTCAGCACATGATCAATATACGAGAGAGAGAAAGAGAGAGAGTGAGAGAGATGGTTTTGTTACCTATATAGAACAAGGTCAAGAAATTGCAACAAGTTCCAACAATAGACAGAACCCACAAGCCAGCAATGACCTGAGTAACAAAAGAGTACATTCATAAATCACAAATGAATTTTTTTTCTTTTTTCTTTATCAGTATATAAATTGAAGTTTCTAAATGAAATTAATGTATCAGAATGATAAATTGACGTACTGCAAGAAATTTGCGGAGGTCCCGTCCAGATGCAATGTCCCTTAAAACAGCAAAAGCTCGGTTTATCTCGAACCTTATGGAAAGGGCAATGTTTACCACTGCATCTTCAGGAATGTTGATCTCAGGAATGCGAGGTGGTGACCTAACAGAAAAATAAGATGTCAGAAACTGAAGCCCGTAGGGGGATGATGAAAAATCAATGAGAAAGTATGGGTGGATGCAGCCTTACTTGTTGATGAATGTGGTGGCGTTGGACCATAAGAACAGAATGGCCAGGGAAAGTATGAGGCAGTGGCAGACAAGTGTAAGAAGGTGGTATTCGAGTAATTCGAAAAGAACCCAAATTGCTGTGGCTCCACCAAGCACACCTGCAGAGATCTTCTTGTTCCTCCACAGGAGGACATTCGCAGCTGCAAATGAAAATGATGAAGATAATCTAAATACTAAAGTACTGTTGCAGGTTAGCATTTGGAAATGGTTTTTAAGAAAGGAGGGCTGTGACCAAAAGGGTGAAGAGTAACCTACAAGTAGCCATCAAATATTCCCACATAAGCTCTGTGTTTTTTGGTCTCTCTCACACACGAGCAGAAATCACACAGAGGGCACGTGATAGACATGAGATTTAACACATATGGTAAAATAGGAAAAGATGATACAAAGACATCTCAGAGCTACTCTTTCTTCTTAAGACAGATAGCATATGTAGAAACAACAGTATACTTAGCTCGCCAAAAGCATGGTTTGAAACAAGGCCATTATATGATGGTTCAACAGTAGTCATTACCGTTCTTCCATTATAACAATCCAAACTCCAAAACATTAAAATCTATTATGTGTCGCATCTGCATATAAAGTGTCCATTAGGATTAAACATCCCCATTCTTAAAAATTACTCTTAACTTCTTTAAATGACTATTGCTCATTTCTTCTATAAGGATAAAATTCCAAGGATTTCTAAAGACGTGCAATTCAAGTGAAGGAGATAGAATTGAAGAAATAAATTAAGGCCTATTTACATGTGTAGGAGAGTAAAGATGAGGTGAATGTCAAATCATGAAAAAGGTAAGGGTACGGTGAGTTAAAAGTAAAAAAGTAGATGACACAGCACTGGATTTTCGATCGAGTGTAGAACAATCCCCCGAAGGATTGTTCGAATCCAGACATAGATAGGGGATTGTTCGAATCCAGACATAGATACCAGACCTAAGGCACCTTCACAAGAGGAAAATACCATAACAGAAATAAATCTCAAAAGAGAACTTTAATTGATTGAAAATAAGCATGTTTATTACAATGAAAGACTCATCCTTATATAAGAGTGACTGTTTCTAAACTAAGAAAGACTATCTCTAAACAATCATAACTTACCAAAATAAATTAAGCAAATGCTAAATCATATTAAGCAATTACTAAATATCAATCCAACATAAAATAAGAAATAACCCTATTCATTAGGAACTATCTAATTTAGGATAGGGATCCTAATCTTAGACAAATCATGGATCAAGTGAGGCCCATCAATGTGGTCCATCAATGGTGGGCTGAATCTTGAATCTGGCCTACATCAACTATCCCCAGCTTGGAAAAACTTGACTCTGACGGATTTGCCAACTTAAGAAATGCTGGGAAGAATTCAATTGCAAGTTGGGGGAAAGATTCTCCTAGGTCGAAAATCAAATGCACAAACTTCTGATATATCTTTCAATCTTCATTTTCTGTACACACCATAAAAGCTTGATGCGTCCATTTCCTCCATGTAGAAGTAGATTGGAGGTGTGGCATCTTCTGATGTCTGCATTTAACTTAGATGTATAATCTCACCATTAGATGCCTTGAGTGTAGCCATGCAAACAGATTACAATCCTCAGATATCCATCTGTGATCCTCGATGATGAAATCAAAGTGGGAGGCTTCAACAAGTTGATCTTCTCTTGGAACAATTGGAAAAATTGATTTGATTTCTGATGACCCAATTGTATTGGCTTGAAGTAGAGTTACAATCAGATATTTCAGATGTTCACTGACCTTGCTAACTAGATCAAAGTCTTCAATGTCTGCTTGCCCTTGTTCTTCTTCAATTCCTTGCGGCTCATGGGTGACATTACCTTGACCAATATTGTTTATACTCATGGAATCAGTATTGCCATGAACGTCCTCTTCATTATCATCATTGAGATCTTCTGTTTGTGCTTTTTGTGGAATCGGGTCTTTTAGTTCTTATTTTTGCTCTTGTTGTGGCTCTTCAGTTGAGAGTGATGATTTAGATGAAGACTAGGTTGTTGATGGCAATGGAGTGAATCTAATCTATTTTATTTTCCACAGAAAGGTATATGTGTTCATCTATTTATTATAGCGTGCGTTCCGATCAAAAATCCATGATCATCCAAAAATGATAAGAACAATATTCATATGGATCACATAACACCAAATTTTTACCTCATAATTACCAACCTTGATTGATACCAAGCATCTGTGAGTTACAAGAATGATATAACCATTAGACCATGTAACCTGATAGGGCTTACAAAGCTACTCAGTTGGCAGTTGAAGCGTGTCGATAACCTCTTGTGCGACAAAATTCATTGCACTACTACTGTCAATAATCAAATTAGCAGCTCTATCTTTGACTCTCACCCACATATGAAATTTCTTTGCCTGTCTCCATTTTTCTTCTTCCTTCTCATTTGTGTTGAGGCGGCGGCAAATGACAATCGTGGGATTATCATCTCTAGCAAAAAATCTTTCCACAACATGTGCTATTGGTCTTTGTTGATATGCATGTTGTCACATACAAGACTGTTGAAGCATATGTTCAACACAAAAGACTTCTAAGTATGCCTCTTGACTAATGTCACAACAATTCAAACTCTCCAAGATGTCTGGTCCCAAACGTCTGATATAGCGGCCCAAAATATGTGTTTCAGTCTCCTCTAGTTCACAGATATCTTGCAACTCTCGAAATTGGCGGGTATATTCATCAACTATTAATTTTTCTTACTTCAAATTAAAAAATTGTTCAAAGTGTAACTCATTATCAAAATCCCAATTTCTATATTTGTATCGATACACAAATCTTTGAACATCAACTGAGTGTCCAAAATCCTCATAATGATTTGGATTCAAAATTCAACTGCCTAAAAAAGGATAAATTGACCTGATTTGTTGATCTTGTTGATCACAGTATGTTGGCGATGATGGATCTTGATGAGTGGAATATATTGGTGATGACAAATTGTTAATTGGAGATCAAATGATCAAGATATCACTCTCTTGAAAATCAATGGGTGAGATTGAGCAAAAGAAAAAAAAAAACTGTTCTTTGGGCTTAGCTCCTGTTGGCTGAATCCACTCTTTTTTTTTTTTTTGGCTAGATGGGTTTCGGCCGAGCTAGACCCAATTGCAGGCTCAAACGGAGTCACGATCACTTAGGTTGGGTCAGATCAAACCGTACACCCAAAATAGGTCAGGTGCAATATGCAAGCCCAAACAGGTTTAATGGAGGTTGAACCTAAACTGGAGGCCCTAACTTAAAGATGGGTGACATGTGTGATTTAAAAACTTGACTGGAGAGGCCTTTTCTCTTTTTCTATTTCGATTGGTGTGTAGGACCTGAAAGAGAAGAAAAAAACTTCTTGATCTTTGGAATGACACGAAAAAAAATTAGAAGCAAGAAGATGCCATTGTACTAATCTTCAACACCTGGAGTCATCAGGGTGGAGTTGTTGAGCTGGAAGAGGTGAGACTGTTATGATGGTTGGTGCTACAATTGGGGTGCTGTCCCTGAAGCTCGGCGATAAAGTTACTCCTGTGCAGCAACGAGGAGTCTCTGGCAATCGAGGCATCTAGCACTACTCCTACACTGCGACGAGGAGGGCTAAGGGGGCATCGGTTTGAGGTTCTCAATGAGGTGGAATTCGGTGAAGAGGTTTCAGTGCTTTGGGGTGGGTCGCAGAAGTATGCTGTAATGGATCGGAGGTGGGTTTTGGCGATGAGGATGGTGTTGGGAATGGTTTGGGTGGGGTTTTGGCGGTATTGGGGAGATGTTGAAGGTCTAATGAAGGGTTGGAGTTTTTGGCTGTTGGTTGTGTTTCGATGGAGGTCTGGGAGTGGGTTCGGGACTTGATTGGTAGGGTTGGAGTTGGGCTTCAAGATTGGGGTTTTAATTTAGGGTTTGATGTTGGGTATTGTTGATGGGTTCGGGTGGCCGTCAAATGAGCAAGGTTTTTTTTTTTTTTTTTGGGTTTGGTGTGGGGGGGTCTAGGGCCCAAAAGCAGTCCTTCTTCAACTTAGATTAGGATTATATTATTTTTATTAATAGATTTCTAATTTCATTGTTATTTGGGAAATATCTATCACTAGCTTAGGGTTTTCTTAGACATTAAATTTGCTTTTCCTATATATATAGCATCGTAGAGAAGAGAATCTCAGACTTAATTGATTAATAGAATTAGATTTTATCCCTGAGAGGTGCGTCCTCATGTGTGTTGAAGTCTTCTTGACGATTCGAAGTGTTCCTGTACACGTGCTTCGGCACCCCTACGCAAGCCCTAACCCTAGGGCCTGCATCGCGCCGGGGGGGGTTGTTTATGTGTTGCGGTCTCAATAATGGGTTGTGGGTATTGAATGAGGCTGCGGGTGGTCTTGGGTTGAATGGTTGATGGGTCCCAGGCTTCAAGCGTTGGGGTTGGAAGGGTTTTGATGGTCACGGCACCTTGGAAGGGGTTGCTAGGATTTAAGTTGATGGTGAAGAGTTGATGAGATGAGATTGGTAGATAGATGAAATCCAGGAAAGACAGGCGTCTCCCCGGCGACCGGATCTCAGCTCTGATACCAAACTGACGCAACCCAAATCTTTGATCAAGTCTGGAACAATCTCCTGAAGTATTGTTCAAATCTAAAGATGGATCCCAACCCCTAGGGCACCCTCACAAGAGGAAAAACACCATAACAGAAATACATCTCAAAAGAGAACTTTAATCGATTGAAAATAAGCATGTTCATGACAATGAAAGACTCCTCCTTATATAGGAGTGACTGTTTCTAAACTAGGAAAGACTATCTCTAAACAATCATGTTTACTAAAATAAATTAAGCAAGTACTAAATCCTATTAAGCAATTACTAAATATCAATCCAACATAAAATAAGAAATAACCCTATTCAGTAAGAACTAGCTAATCGAGGATATGACGCAGCCACAGATCCACAATCGAGAAAATAGATCAATCTCCAAAGGATTGATCGAATCCAAGATGGATTCAACCCCTCAAGCACCCCCACAAAAGGAGAAAAAACCATAACCATAAGAAACTCTCATAACTCAAATATTATTGGTAATCAATGTCTGTCTTTCTAATGGAGCATAATCATCCTTATATAGGATAAGATTACTCAGACACCAAGACTCTCTTAAACAATATAGGAAATTAAATCATTAAACAATCCAAATTAAGTAAACTCCCAATATTAGAATAATCCTAAGTATAAAAGGAAACTCAATAATGTTAATTCTAATAAAAGCAAACTTCTAAATAATATTCCTAAATAATTGGATGTCCTATTGGGCTTATGGACTAGTCCCAATAGGTTGGCCGGCTTATGGTATGGCCTACATCAAGATAGGGATCCTTGATCTTGGACAAATCATGGATCAAGTGAGGCCATCAATGTGTCGGGCCGGATCTTGGATCTAGCTTACATCAGTAGAGTTGTGGTTAAATACTTGTTCGGATAGTATGAGCTATTAGATTTAAAAAGCACTCTGTCAAAGTTTACTACACCACACTTGATCACACTTTTTTGTGGTAAAAAGACTTGTGGATGAGTAAAAGGTAAGTGGTGACATTTCATAAGTTTACCTCTCTCTCTCTCTCTCTCTCTCTCTCTCTCTCTCTCTCTCTCTCTCTCTCTCTCTCTCTCATATGCCAGCAGACAACAGGTCATCTAGAAGGCATGTTAGAGATATGAAATTTGAACCTTCCAGTAAAATAGAAAAAAGCAACTACAGCATATCATTGTTACTATTTCTTAGATAAAATAAAAAGTTCTCAAAAACAATCTACAGGACAGTCAGCATGCTTGGATCATTTGTTTTTGATGTATTCACTTGTTCTTGAATAAAATTTATCACTTGCAGATTCAATAATAATAGTACTCTGTTTCCCAAAGCATGGTTTCAAAACAGGGCAGTTACATAAGGGTTTGTGACTAGTTTTCACTGTTTTTTCCATTATAACAATCCAAAACCCTAGGGGATTGTCAGTCATTAACGCATGGAATATGAAAATG
This sequence comes from Sextonia rubra, assembly GCA_037013555.1. Lineage (NCBI taxonomy): Eukaryota > Viridiplantae > Streptophyta > Magnoliopsida > Laurales > Lauraceae > Sextonia > Sextonia rubra. The sequence continues at coordinate 48,094,654 of JASUAD010000001.1, forward strand.
AGACTTAAATAAGCTTAACAAATGCAAAAACTTACAAATGTGAAACATATTACAATGTTTTTTGAATGTACCATTTTCACAAGTAAATAACATGCGAATTTTTTTTCTTTATTGGGTTTTTGACATTTTTTCTCAAAATCCATGAGCATATAAGAAACTATAAAACAGATGAAGATTTAAAATATGAAACTAGACATGTTGGGGTTTACTAGTTCAGTAAAAAAAACATTTTTTTGAATGGTTCACACTGCAGTTCTAGGACCCGTAGGACTGAAAAAAAAAAAAAGGAAGGTGGTTGATAGATTTTGATCCCATGAACCATTGCAGGTGGCAGTTATACCAGTGACTAAATGGGATGACATGTGTAATTGTTTCACCTAGGGCCCATTTGTTTACATTAGATTACTTAGGAATTTAATACATAGGATTTGAGGTCAAATGAACATAAATTACATTTAATGATGCGTAGATTAAGATGATGTGTAGATTAAGATAAGTGGAGACAAGCATGGAATTTAATACTAAATGATGCGTAGATTAAGATGAGTGGAGACAAGCACGTCCATGCATAAACATTAAATGTATCACAATTACATTTAGTGCAAACAAAAAACACCTACATTCCATTAAACTCTATTTTGTACAACAAAACATCACATCTGCATCTAAAACATCCCTTCTGAATGAACACCCCAATTCTTAATATTAAACCCACCCCAAATCTTAGAATCCAGTACGGATGGATTAAAAGCAAAGATCCAAATGTGAAACAAACTCCCCATTTTTAGGAAAATGACTACCCCACTCATCACTGTAAATCAAATCATCCAAACAAATGGTCCCATCTCTATCTCTCCACATTAGACCCTTAGCTCATTCCAATGAAACCCTCATACTACAACTAATCAAAGAGGCCTTACACATCTTCTCTAGTTTCTTCCCAACAAAATGAGCATTAACAGCTGTACATCGGCTTTTTCTCACTCCCAACACCGTGTAAAAGCCATGCTACAGATATGATCCAACAGCATCACGATTTACATGAATCAGATAAATCTCAATCAAAATTTGAAAACAATAATAACCATACAGCAAAAAAACAAAAAAAAATCTCTATCATGGATAGTACCATACAAACCCACACTTAAAATGTTCTAGTGGTGGAAAAGTCCTGGAGTGATCTAACCGGAAGGACTTACCCGATACACATGGGCTGTGGGTATCCATAGAATAAAATAAAATAAAATAAAGATCGTACCATAGAAAGCCCCAGCACAGATCAGATCTCTATCCGCGTAACATAACAGATGACTGATCGATCTAGAATCTTAAGCTTAGGGTTTATTCTTCATTCCAATACTAATAATGTTTTTAAGAAGTATTATCATCACTATATAAAAATCAAAATTAGAATAATAAGAGTGAAGAATAGACTTTTTTTTTTTTTGGTTCCTACGTTTTCCTCCTCCAAAGACCGTGTGAACGGGCTGCTGCCTGCCGAATAGCCGATAAACAGCAGATTTCATAGACGAGGGGGCCGATTTCTCGTCATCAGAGTCGGAAGACGAAGAAGAGGAATCATCATCTCGAAGCTTCTCTGTTATCTTGTCCACCAACGATTCTCTACCAGCACCCTCCTTGTGCTCATCAGCCATTGAAAGGGTTACACGCAAAAACCACACAAAATATTCGAAACCCTAGCTTTCAAACAAGTGCAGAGAGAGAGAGAGAGAGAGAGAGAGATCCCAGATTTTTTTTTTTTCTTTTCTTCCTCTGATTTGATCGGCGCAGGTAACCCTAAATAGGACGCGGGATCTGGGGACTTGGAGAGGGGATCTTGGCCGTTGGATCAACTGGGTCCGAGGCTCTGCTTTAATTGACCGAAGCAAGAGGTTCGGATGGAAGCAGCAGCAGCTGTCCGGGATGGGAAGAGATAAAAAGGTTCATGGGTCTGTGCGAGACTGACGCCTTTCGGCCCACCGACTTTAGATGGGAGGTGTGAAAAAACGGGCAGCGTGGTGTTTGATTGGATGCTCGGTCTTATCAACATGAGCTTGGGGCCGCAATTCAAATTAAAGTAGTTTTGTAATTTTTTTTTTATAAATGTTTTCCTAGCCAGCTTGGCCCACCTTTGATGATTGCAAGCCATTTCTAGCTATCATCTCGTGTGACCCAGTAACATGCTTAATTTTATCTTCATCAAACATTTATACACCATTGGAGTCATTTAAAAAAAATTTTCAATAGTTAAAATACTACCAAAATTAATAGCTATAAAGTTTAGACTTTGAATGATCTTATAGAGGTTTTTTTTTTCCACTTTTATACAAAAAAAAGACCTTTCCATTCATCCTATCGGCACTTATAAATAGGCACAAGCTCCATTAGTGGGATGGCATGTGGAGCTCACTTAAATGCCTGTTAATTAGCGGGCTTAGGGTAGTTGGAAAGATCCCCGTTTTGGATAAGCATAACAAAAGCCCCATCAAAGCATTTTTTTTTCCATTTGATTTAATAGACATAAATTTAGTTATCCTTTAATCATAGATTTTTTAGAAGTTCAATGCAAAAGTGATTAAAGGCTTATCGAAAGTGGGCCGAATGCCAAATCACAGATGAATGAGAGCATGAAAGGGCCTGCGCTAATCAAAGATGACACCAAGTGGGTCCACGGCATTGGACTACATATAAGGTTGGTCCTAACTCCTTAAAGAGAACATTTCTCAGTGATTTCCTTATCCTGGGATGTTTACATCAAGATTCCGGATCCCATGTAAAGAATCGATGTATTGGAAGGTTCTATTTCGGTGTCAAAAATTAATAACTCCTACTAAAAACAATTAAAAGATTCTTTTGTTAATTGTTAATGATGCATACGTTTAAAGATCCATTTGTTAATTGTTAATGATGCGGTTCAAAGTACTAAACAATATTGCACAATGCATCATCAAAATGATAAACATTTAAATCCAACGTCATTGGACAATGCAAATTAAGTACAAATCCAACATTCTTAGCGAGTAAGCAATTAGGTGATAAACATGATCCTCGTGGCCCTAAGCTAGGAAGTAAAATCAAATTAAATAAGTTTGGGTTTTAATAGGGTGTTTTTGTTCCTTCTTAATGAAGCAAACAATAGATTATGCTTCTTTATATCCTTCTTTCTTCTGTTAGCCTAGAGTGGTCCATCACGAACATATCTCCAATGCAATCAAGCTAAGTTGACTTTGTGCTTTTCTCTTTTGTTTTGATTTGAATATATCTGGCTTTGATTCCCTTATTTGGCTGATTAATATAGAAGGGTTAGAAAATCGATCACATTTGAATTTCTTTGATGGGAAGAAATTGAAGGGCTTCTTGTCATCTCTCTAACTCACACGCGCATTCAGCACATATCTATCATTGTCATGAATCTTGGAGAGAGGGAAAGGGAAATTAGAGAAATCCAATTCAATGAAGACAATTGGTCGCAAATACATGACAGACTAAAGTTTAGATCCAATCCATCAAACTTCAAGATCACAGGCACCACGTATGATCTCAGTATCTCATATTATCTCTTGTCTTGTGCATGAAACTATTTCCATAGGTTTGGTTTACTATTTCCATATGTTTGGTTTACAGTCAAAAACCATTTCAGATATTACATCTTTTTGTAAATGTCCAAATTCCAATAACATAAATTTTTTTGTTCATTTTTGCCTCTTTCTCAAATTTCTTAAGGGAAAATTACTTAGAAATTGTGCATAACAAAACAGAGACAGACTTTGTAAATAACACAAGATGATTATAGTTAACATTGAATGGCCAGTTGTCCAAAATACCTCTGACCCTTTCTCTTCCATATACAAGCCCATTATTCAAATTCGGTTGCAAATCAGAATAAAAGGAGAAATAGGTGTTCCATAAATGAGTGAATGAAAGGGATCTCAACGGACTACAAACTAGTCACTAGAGAATGAGTTCTCTAATGAGATGGTGTTTTTTAGAGAATTTTTTAATGTGAACTGGGTTCTCAAGAAAGAAAGAAAATGTACTACATAAGTTACTATTCCAAACATAAAGACGGTTCTAAAGAAAATTAGAAAAAACATTGAAGAATCTATTATTCCAAACATAAAAAGGTTTCTTACGAGATGACAAAAAAAAAAAAAGGAAAAAAAAGCTTCAAACATAGAGTGGGTTCTCAAGAAGATGATGAAAAGGGAATGGATATAAGGTGGTTATAAATTTGACAAAGGAATCTACTTGGAGCAACATAATTGTTTTGAGGACCAGCTATGGTGAGTATGGAGATTTTTTTACAAATTTAGATGGAAACTTGCTTAATGATGTTAGGTGACACATTTAGAGGAGTGTTTAGAGGAGTGTATGTTACCAAAGGTGTTGTTCAAGCGATGCTTAATAGGTTAGGATTCCTTTTTTGCTATGAAGCATAGACACTTGTATAGGGTTCCTATGTTTGTGTCAAACACGGGCACGGCTCGAACACGGCTAGACATGTGTCCAACACACCTAAAACGTGTCTTTGTTTTAAATTTTTTAATTGCAGACATAACGCGGCTACGTCGAGAACACGTTGGAGATACGGTAAGACTAAAACTAATGTCCTTGGGTTAAAATAAAATAAAAAAAACGACCAAGGGGCTAAACTTAAAGTTTGTTAACTTAAAACAAATGCCCTAACCCTTTCACCATGTGAAAAAAAAAAAAAGAAAAAGAAAGCCACAGTCTGCAAGAAGAAGAAGAAAAAGAAGAAGAAGAGGAAAAAGAAGAAGCTGCGTCTGGAAGGCACCATGCGGCAGGTGTGTTTGGAAGAAGAAAAGGTACCAACTGCTATTTGTTTTTTTTTTCTTGATTGTTGCTTTTTTTTCCCCTTTTCTGCTGCTATTCTTCCATATTGTTGTTGTTGTTTTTTTCTTTTTTTTTTTAACCACTGCTGCTTTTTTTTAATTGGGAACTAATGTTCTTCCATGTTACTATTGTTGTTGTTTTCTTTTTCTTTTTCTTTTTTTAAAGAACTGTTGTGTAGTTCTTCTATGTCGCTACTACTATTGTTTTCTTTTTTTTCTTTTTTGAGAATTGCTATGTTGTTCTTCCATGTTGTTGTTGCTATGCTATTTTCTTTTTTTTTTTTTCAGAACTATGCTATTCTTTCATGTTGCTACTGCTGCTATTTTCTTTTTCTTTTTCTTTTTCTGTTTTTTCATAATTGTTGTGCTGTTCTTCCATGTTGTTGTCGCTGTTTTTTTTTTTTTTTCAAAACTACTGTGCTGTTCTTCCACGTTGGTGTTGCTTTTCTGGGCTACTTTTTTTTTTTTCCAAAACTACTACTAGGCTGCAAATTTTTTTTAAGAACTGCTACTATTTTCTTTTATTTTTACTTTATTAAGTGTGACATTATACTTCTTAATTTGACTAAAAATAGAATTATTCTTTAATTTTATGATTATATATAAATATATATATTATTTTCGTGTCCCAGCCATGTCCGTATCCTATTTTTTTAGGATTTGCCGTATTGTCATATCCGTATCGTGTCATATCCATATTTTGTGCCCATGTTTCTTAGCTTTTTTTATTAGAATTATGATTTAAGATTATTTTATATGGTGTTTTCCCTACTTTGTTAGGACTTTTTGGTTAGCAGGTTTTTTTACTTTTTTCTTTATATAGTGGTGGATCTAATTGAGTTTAGTATAATGCAATAAAGTAGGTTTTCCTTTGTTCTCAATCTCTCTCCTCCCTTCTCCCTCAACAAATCGTGCCGGCGGTTATCAAAGATGAAAAGAAGTTGGAAAGGAGACTAACATTTCCTAACCAAATCTCACCTCTAAATACATCATTCTTCCAGCATTCTTCCTAGAACTGAAAACAGGAAATGAAAACAGGCTTATACTGGAAGAATTATATGAAATCATGTGATGAATATGTTGTGCCATCCTGCATTATTCCCCAGAGCCTCCCAATGAATTAAACAGCTATGATCTACTGCCTAATTTAGTATTCCATTGATCCCTCTGTGACCCTGTTCAACAATTGAAACATCCATCCATGAATGTAGCTCACAGGAGGAACAACCACGAAATCCATATGATCAAGCACTTGATGCAATAGCTCCATCAGCCATAACAACTCCCATGAGATCTTGAGATCCTCTTTTATCTTCCTCTGTACCTTCCTCATCGTCTTCTGCTTCCCAAAGAAAACTAGCATATGCTGCAAGAACATGGCTGCCCAAAGTATAAAAAAAAAAAAAAAAAAAATCAGGTCTGTCAAAGATCAAGGTCTCAAGATACCAGTGTATAGTGTTTTGGGAATTTCCTTCTCAGGAATACGAGTATCATTGCTGTGTTCAATCATACATAGAAGCATGGTAACCATCTATGCCACAGCCCACGCTTCTCATTGGAGAGCCTTATGGAAAGGCCATAACTTGGCTAAGTCACAGCCCAATGAGTGGTTAAAGAAGCCACACTCCTAAATGTTTTCAAACCTTTGCTTTTCATTTTTGTTATCATAAAGGGTGCCCACTGTGATCAATCCAATCTCTTTTTACACACATTTACCCCCAGTAGGTATTCATCCCAATTTGACATTGAACCAGAGATGGTCATTGTTAAATTTCCACAAGAAATTTGCATGATATTTAGTCTTTAAACTTTGACGACCTGAAATCAAGAATTAGGATCACCAATCGGACTGACATTGCACCCAACCCTAATGCACATAGCAATTACTAAGACCAACTCAAGTTGGCATTAGAGTAAAACTGAGTTCAAGTCAAGTTGAGATCATTACTCCCCATTTTTATTCTGTATAATTAATGATATTCACCCATGAACAATCCATCTGCCCCACTCACTACCCCATGAACTCAAGTTGGCATCAGAGTAAAACTGAGTTCAAATCAAGTTGAGATCATTACTCCCCTTTTTTTTATACTGTATAATGATACTCACCCAAGAACAATCTACCTGCCTCACTCACTAGTCACTACCCCATGAATTCAACTTGTCTTCAGAGTAAAATTGAGTTCAACTCCAGTTCAGATCATTAGTCCCATTTTTATTCTGAATAATGATACTCACCTATGATCAATCCACCTGCCTCACTCAATAACCCATGAACTGTCATTCACCCCAAGTCTGATCTTGTGATCCCTATGCCCTAACGGAGTCTAACTTAGTTGGAATCCATCCATCCAAAATTCCATTGAGACAAAGATTGGCTGGACTGGATCATTGGGCATGTGCACCCGCTTCAAACTAGAGATGGTTTATAATTTATACCACTAGGTTGAGTGAATTTTCTTTCTATATGCAAAGACATTCATCTTCTATGAAGATCATTGGTTACGGTAATATGTAACATACCTATCACTAGGAGCAGCTTGAACCGCCTGTTCAAAGTAACTTGAAGCTCTTTCTTGATCGTGATGATGTTCCCATATTAATTTAGCGTACTGTGACAAGATCTCTCCATCACTTGGTTCTGCAAGTATGGCGCGTCCATAGTATTCTTCAGCCCTCTCAAAGTCCCCCTTGGTCTGTCATAGAAACATAAAATTAGAAGACTAACCATAACAAGAAAAGAAGGAGCTTTCCAAGTTCATTCTTGTATACATCAAAGGTTGGAAGCTGAGCAAATTTTGGCATGCAAGTGCCCAACAAATGAGGGTGACTCTAGGCAATGATGTAAACAAATATATACGTAGGAGAAAAAGGTTTCTGCTGTTAGGATGTTCGTAGCTTCTCCCTTGTGGTGAATGAACCTAATGTTCTGTTTAACTATAAACTGAATTTGCATTAGTACACATCAAGCATTGTTTTGAAATTAAAGCAGACTCAACTCGGCTTGATATTTGAGGGAGTTTGACAGAAAACTCAGTCAAGTTAGTATACCGAACCATGGTTTTAAAACTCAACAAGGCACCTCGGTCTCGGTCTTGGTCTCGGTCAGTTGCAACTTGAGTCACCCACCGATTCAGATGTATGACCAAGTCATTTATATTTGTAAGTTAGTCAATGTTTTTTAAATTTGACGAGGAAGCAAAAAGTCTCTAACGAGGTTTTAACCCGAGTTTTGAAGATAAAAAAATGGCCTTTTCTTTCTCCTGATCCAAAAATACAAAGTTTAAGGTTACTATGGGAGTTGGGACAAACGATGGACCTTGAATCCAAGTGTAGCCACCATCAACTATTGAAATTCATTAAAAACAATTAAAATAAAATCCGAGTAATAGTCCTTTTTCATGTTTTTAGATGAATTTTTTTTCACATTTATGAGTTTTGAATGCAGCTAGATCCTGAATTGGCAAAGTCTTATGCAACTTGGCTGAGTCAACTTGACCCAGGTCAATTGAGTCGCATCGCAAGTTGAATGAAACTTTTTTTTTTTTTTTTGTTTTTGGAAGACTACATCAGTAACTGAAGATTACTTGAACCATCTAGCTAGAATGTAGATTGTTTATTTGTTTAAAGCGACCATCCATCAAACAGCTAATTGATGGGCTTCCAGGACCAAAGACAACATGGGCTTCTACTGAATTCTTTTCCTTTGAGCAAACAGTGTAGGTGAAACTAAATTTCATAAAATGTGAAAGGTACTGTCCTCTTAACAAAAACAAAAACTGACAATAGAAAACTGCAGTGCCCAGAAAATCACAGCCCTTTTTCCTAATTATAGCATTCAAAAGAAACAATTTCATGGAATTTCTAAGTAGGAGAAGAGCACATATATCAAAACTCAATTCTACAAATAATAATTACTTCAACTAGAAAGAGATTCAAATGAGCTTAGCAAAGAGAAAGTCTTGAGCCTGAAATCTCACCTCATAAAGAAACTGAGCATAGTTCCTTAGAAACAGACCATTACAAGGATTCTCCTCCACCATCTTCTTGTAATAACTCTCCATATCTGACCCATCACCGCCACCTCCACCTGAATCGACAAGCGAAAGATCACTTCCTCCACCACCACCAGCACCACCAATGAAGGCCGAAGACCGATCACCCACTTCAATTCCAAGCCCCCTTGCAGGAAACAGAGGTGGGGCTTCAATTCCATTACCAAACAAACTGACTCCACTATCTTCAAAACCAACCAAACCGAACCCCTTCTCATCAGAGAAGCTGAAATCTTCTCCAATGGAACCCATATTCTCCCCTATTGTAACTGACCTTTCCGACTCATTAACCTTAGAAAACTCACTTTCTTCCTCTTCCTCTTCTTCTTCTTCTTCCTCCACATATCTTGAATTAAAAACTGAAAAGGATGGAATTGTCTCCAATACTGAATTGGGTCGACGTGACGATCTGGGTGGATGTGAATTATGAAAATCTTCCACGTCGGCGGCGAGACCTTCTAAATTCCCGTCCGACCGTGCCCGCCGGAAGCCCAACGGGCCAGCACGGTCGACGGAATGAGATATGGGTGAGGAATTACAAGAGAATGGATGGAAACTGGAGTGCCCACCATGTAAAAAAGAGATCTTGTTGAGATTTTCAGAGAATGGGTGGTGTGGTTTCTTGGTGTCAAAGTTGTTTGGGCTGTCTGAGGAAGGAGAGAGAAGGGATCCAAGTATTGGAGTTGAAGAGCTTCTTAGCAACATGTTCTAGTTGCAGAATGTTAGATTTTTTTTTTTTTCCTTCAAAAGAGGCTGCTTGGAAGAAGGAAGAGAAATAAGTGTGGGTTAGTTAGAGAACTGTGGAAGAGAAAACCAACAGTTAAGAATCAAGCAATAAATTATTAGTTTTATCTTCATAATAAAAAATAAAAAAAGAGAGGCAAGTCTAGTCCCCTTATTATTGCCCTCAAGATAAGCTCATACACTGATTGCATGGTGCATAGAATCACAAACCAAGTAGAGAGGAAAAAAAAAAGGCTTTGTAGTTGTTCGTTGTTATCTAAAAAAAGAGGAATATGGGGTTTTTTTGTAAATAAGAAAAAAAATCTACTAGGTTATAATTTATAGGGAAGAGGTCTTACATAAAAGACGAGTCCGGATCCTTTGATTCAAACCCCCACGGTGACCTATCAAGTCCCCCCAGCAGGCCAGTCTATGGTAACGTGGGAGACGCAATATGACTATGGGGGTTTTACTCATATCATCTCATAAAAAAGGTGTTGTTTTGGTCCTGATTCAGTGTAGGTGGATTGTGTAAGGTATTAGTAATGAAAGTGGAAATACTTTTTAATATTTCCATTTCGATAGAGCACACTTCTCAATAGTCTCCCTCAGATAAATCGATTGGCACACTTAAGGCGACATCTACTTTTTTTTTAACGCTAAATCATTCCTCCTAAGAATCGACATCACAACCGGTTGACTCTATACTATATTAAATTTCTTCAGTTAGTTATTGTTACCAAAACCACGAGATGTTAGTAGACACAGTGAAAATATTTTTTAATATTCTTCATTGAGTGGATCCCACTTCCCAATAATAAGAGCTAGACCTTTCTGTACTGAGATAGATAAAACATAAAAGATCTGCGAGAGCATGAGATTCCGTATGCAGGCACAAGTTCCCTTCCTGCTGCTGCTGATGTATTTACATTCATTGGATGCATTTTCATTCATTGAAGTCAACCAAATTGTAGTCCCACTGCAGGACTAGTGCCTAGGTCTATGTTGGCTTCTGTGATGGGCCCCTATAAAAATGGCACGGTATTTGCGACTCAAGATATGTGTCAATCCTATGGTGACAAGGAGGATGAGCATTTCATAAATTTGGACCCAACTCTAATTAACCAAAATGGAAACATGTGCATGTGATTTTTTTTTCTTAAAGTTTCACGTGAAAGCTGTGTAGATGCAGATGGAGAGCCACCTGCCCGGGCAAAGAAGAGTATACACAGAAACTACATATAAAACTGGGTTTCGGTGCCATGCCAAGCGGGGCACGCCTATCACACGACGCCATCCATGTAGAATTACATTTGTAACTATCATCATCATGACATCATCCAAGCAGACGGTGGACGGTGGTTGTTCGTTGCGAGATTTCCTATCTATGAATGCTCCTTCTACTTATATGATAGTCCTTGTAAATCAAAATTCCAAGGAGTTACTCCCATCGGGAGACTATCTGCCGAAGACTACTCATTCTTTTATGAATAGAAATTAATACTAAGGAATTACACTTGCATTAGGAGAGTACTCGGCCCAAAAACTCCTCATTTTCGACTCGGATGGCTATGGATACTTATGCTAAGAACTTTAAAGACGAGATCTCAAACACACTAATCATAATATTAAGGAAAGGATAATCTTTTAGACGATCCTAAAAATATTCAACAATCACAACCTTCCATATCTATTTTCTCCATCATGTGCGACAGCCATTAAAATGGCGATCCAATTTTAGTGAGAACTTCATAGATCATAGACATTAAGATTTCACATTGAGTCTTGTTCAAATTTAAGATTTTAATTTTAATTTTTTGTTCATCATATCTTAAGATCTTTGTCCAAATATTACTAATCTCTTGGGTGACTTCTATTAAACCCGCACAAAAACACCAATATAAGGGGGTTTTAAACACAAGACAACAATCCTACACATTATACCACTCCCCCACAACTCTCACATGGGTGGGATCTTGGAGGAACTCATTAGATTGAGGTCTATCTAAGTAGGGTACTTCCTAAACATTATTAGGATCCAATGATTAGCCATTGAATCACTTTATAGGAGTTGGGGGCTTTTTACGTCTAAACAATATAGAGAAAAAAAAATTGACACATACCTTACGCGATGGAGACAAAGGAATAGATGGCGAGGCAGAAGGGAAGAGACTTCTAAATAAATTATAAAGAACAAAACAAAAGAAACATTACAGAGAAGAAGGAGCGCCCTCCCTTTTATATAGAGATAAGATTGAGAGAACGTGCTTCTTAGAAAGGAATATTCAAACAAAGGGACGATCTAAAATATCTGAATGAATTTCAAGGGCTCAGAGGGCACCCCAGCAATTTAATCTCCATCTTCTGTCTCGTAGTCACATGTGGCACCCGTTAGACCTTGGAATTCTAATTCGTCCAAGTCCAAGTAGGAGATGAAAAATCTACGCAAGCTCTTTGTCTTACTTTATTGCATGGACATTCAGATGCTTTGTTTGCACAGGCCACGTGTCATGTCTGGTAGCCTAGGAAATACAGCAGTGATGCTACTCAACTTGCCTTCTTTGCTGCCATGGTAGAAGCCATGAAAACCACGTGTCTGTCAAGGTGGAAAGACATGACGAAGCATACGTGACACGTTCACTGACATGAACCTGATGTACATAGCAGAAGAAACAATTTACCAAGTTTTGAGAAGAAAATCGTTTTACGTGCTGATTTTGGCAACGCTAGAATTGAAAGATAGGAGGGTGTTTGTTTTACAAAATTTTGCTCACGAGAATTTTACCGTGGGAATCTCTGCCGGTAAAGTTCGTCTTATCAATGGAAGAGTAAATGTCGTGTAAATTTCACCTTTCTTGAGGGCCTAAGGCCCTGTGTTTACAAGAATTTTTTTAATTTTTGTGTGGAGAATTAAAGAATTTTCAGATATAGTAAAATTTTTTAATGTTCTCTTCCTATAAAATGTAAAAGATGTGAAATTTTAAATTTTTCAAAAGTTGTTTATAAACTTTTAAGTTGGTGAAATTCTGAAATGCTTATAATGAAATAAGGCATTTATAAATACCAAGAGACAAGATATTACATCATGTCTCTAAAATTCCAATTATCCAAATTCTTGACAGAAATTCTACCAAAAGAACATGGTCTAAAATTTCTAAGGATTGGATACATATAAATTATAGTAAAAGGATCTCAACTAAAGAATATTTTGTTAAAGAGAAGGGGGATGAAAAGTATGAGATGATTAGATACGAGGTGAAGATTTAGATAGAACCTTCTCTTTTGCATGTAATAAATTACTAATGTTGTGGTTGAGTATTATCCCATATTCTATTGATTCTATTTTCCTACTTGAAATAGACTATTTTATGCTAATTTTTAAAAATTTACCTTTCATCTTCATTTTAAATTACTTGTGATATGAATTATGTGCATTCAATTTCTATCCTTTATATTGCAAACAAATAAACCCAAATTGTTTGTAAGATCTATGGGAAGACAGTGTATGAGTAAATATTGCCCAATAGGAATTTTCACGTATTCTAAAAAAAGGCAGGCCCTAATAGCAGCATGTTTAGCTAACTTTTCGCTACCTCTATTGCAAGTAGCTTTTTTCATAGGCGAGGAAAATTAACTAATTATTTTTATTTTTCTCATCTTGAAAAAGTATCATGCTAAATCACAAGTAAAATTTCAGAACCTTTTCTAAGATGTTAAGAACTACAAAGTTGGCCTCATTTGAAAGTCAGTAAGTGATTTAGCTTTGATTTTATTTTTGCGGAATATCAAAATTTTGAAATCATGTGTTTAATTCAATTTTAACTCAATAACTAGATAATACATTATACCCTAAATATGTTAAAATGATGAATTTATATTGCTTTTTATCTCCAACGACGTTCAATAACAAAATCAAAGTAAATAATTTTCTTGAACAACATAAAATGGGGTGGACATTCACAAAATGTCTTGATCTTTGGCCCTTCATTTAGAGTTCAAGTCCTTCTAATACTTTAAGAAAACCGCTAAGCCTAATGGAACCTTGGGCTATGTAATTAGTATAGAGAACTTTTAAGCACTTCTATTTATAGTCACATGAAATCTCTTACTTAAGAATAAAATAAATCTAGTTAACTTCAAATTTTGAGTTCAAATTTTAAAAATTCATTTAAAAGGATAAGAATTCTAGACTCAACAATAGACAAGAAAAGAAAACAATAAGATTTTAAACTTAATAATTGACAAGAAAAAGGAAAGAACAAAAGAAGAGCTAAAATTGTAGAACAATAGGTATCTAAATGGTGATAGGTGCTATAATGAGTTGTCTCTTCAATGAAAGTAGGAGAGTTAAAGAGGATAGGATCAAAATATTTATAAATGTCCTTATCTAATTTTAAACGAACTGAACAAGTAAAGGGTGGCCATTTAACTAGGATTATAAATGGGTCTCCAATTCTCCAATTATTCGAAGGTTTCGACCCATTAATAATAAGTTTGGATCTTTATTTAGGTTTTAATAAATAGATAATTTGGGTTTGGATTTCATTTTTGGATTCGTGACCTAAACAGTTCTGCGTCCAATTCTACCTTAGTTTCGGCTAGTAAATCCAAGACCCGACATGTTATCTTAGTTTTCAAGAATTTTTTCTAAAAGTTATTTTTTTTTCCAAAATATTCTCTACACAAATCAAGACCCGAGCCCGCCCTCGTACATGGATTCAATTCTAGTCCTGTCCTAGTTTCATATTCTCATTAACGGTTTCGGTTTCGTAGCCAAAAAAATGGTTCCGAAATGGTTTCGAAACCATTTTTACTTTAACAGTTCCGAGTCCACCATGGATCCGGACTGACTTATCTGCAACCCTACCTTTAACCTTCCTCAACCCTACCTCCTTTCTTTTGTAGATGGCTAGAGACATTTAGGTAACGTTTGGTTCGCTGTAATGATTTTTGGCAGGAATGGAATGGAGATTGGAATGAGTCTGGAATGGAATGAGGCAGGAATAGTAATTCCCATTCCAACGTTTGGTTAGACAGAAGAATCAATTCAGTAATAGGATTCTTATTTCAGTTCCTATGTTTGGCATGCTTGAATGATACTAGGAATGGAATAAAAATTACATAAAACTGACCAAAATACCCCTGTGAATTATTTTTTTTGCCAAAATTTCCCTCTCTCGCCAAGCCCTCTCTCTATTCCCAGCCCTCTCTCCCTTTCTCTCTCTCTCTGTCCCAACACTCTCCCTCTCTTGCCCAGCCCCCTCTCCCACTATCTATGTTCTCAGCACTCTTTCCCTTTCTCTGTTCTCAGCCCCCCCTCTGTCCCAGGCCTCTCTCCTTTCTTGCCCAGCCCCTCTCCCTTTCCTCTATTCCTAGCCCCTCTCCCTTTCTCTCTGCTCCCAGCAGTCTCTCCCCTTCTCGCCCAGCTCCCTCTCCCTATCTCTAGCTTCCCAGCTCTCTCTCCCTCTCTCTCTCTATCCCAACCCTCTCCCTCTCTTGCCCAGCCCCCCTCTCCCTATCTCTCACTTCCCAGCTCCGTCTCCCTCTCTCTATCCCAACCCTTTCCCTCTCTCACCCAGCCCCCTCTCCCTCTCCCATCACACCCTCTCTCCCTTTTTGCCCAGCCCCTCTTCTTCTCTCTTTTCCCAGCCCTTTCTCCCTCTCTCACCTCGCCCATTCTCCTTATCTCTCACTTCTCAGCCCTCTCTCCCTCTCTCTTTGTCCCAACCCTCTCCTTCTATTGCCCAGCTCCCTCTCCTTCTCTCTCTATCATAGCCCTCTCTCCCTTTCTCACCCAACCCCTCTCCTTCTCTCTATCCCAACCATCTCCCTCTGCGGCAGGTTCCAATCACCAACGGCAAGAAGGGGGTGTCACAGAACATGCCTTATGGTCGACGGAAGATGGTCGGCGATGAATCATAGAAGGAGAGAGAGGTCAAAGACAAAGAGGAAGGAGGCTAGGTCTTATGATCGGGCATCTCAGGTTTTGTTTGATGAAAGGGGCTTTTTGGACTCAAGGGAAAATTACAAAGGAACGGAATGGCCATTCCTCTATCCCCCCCCCAAAGGAATGGTGATTCCCCTGTATAAAGGAATCGTGATTCCTGAAGTAATGGTCATTCCACCACTTTTTTACAAACCAAACGTGGAAATGGTCACTCCAACGGAATGACCATTCCATTCCGACGTTCATTCCAACGAACCAAACGCTACCTTACTTGCCATATTTTCATGAGACTTGCACAAGGTGTATTTTTTTGCTAGTCAAGAAAGATTAGCCCTTAGATGACCTAACTGATGCATGAGTGAACCCTAATACAATTTGAGAAGATAGCTCTCGACACACGTAGGGAGAGAAAACCTATGGATCAAACATTGGGCACCGGGGTGAGGAAGATTCGCAACTCCCAAGGCCCCTATTAAGAACCTAAATTGCACAAAATTGATATCCCTCACTCATAAATTCAAACAAAACTGCACTCTAATGGTAATTACGCCTACGCATGAATAGAAAAACCTTGCCAACCATTTTTAGCATCAGCCATAAAAGAACTTGCGTCTGGGAGTGTAATTCGATCCGCGGGCACAGCTCCTCGTTCAGGTACATTCATAGGAGATGTGGCCTGCAGCAATGACAGATATTTTTTGACTCGGAGTTCTATCAAGTATATGTCGACACCCTCGAATCATGAGGAATGAATTGCATGGCAGTCATTTTCAGTAGTCTCTTCTCAGCTTCTAACTATTCTTCCACCAATATATTCTTTAATACATCAATTTCACTGTGCATCTTTGCAGAGCCCACTTCATGTGATACAAGCTTTCTGCGTCGCTTTACTACTAACAGTTTCCGCATTCCATCAGCTTTCCATTGCCCCATTGGGAAAGTTTTCAAATCATTGGCGAGAACTTGGCAAATCCGCATAAATATGGACAGATATCAGGATCAAACATATCTAAGCATTATCATCAACTTCTCTGAAGAACCATTCAACTCAATCAGGCCTAGATTGAAGCAAGAGAAAAATAAATAATCGCAAGATGCAGATTCATGTTGACGTTCCAAATACACTATCAATTTTTTTTTATAACCTAGGCATCCCTTGTTAGCCCAACCTAAGCCTTTGGACATTTGGCCTTCGGCCTAAGAGTAACCCAAATACACAATATCATCATGTCCACATACAATTAAAAGTAGTAAGTACCATATTGATAGACAATAAGGGGTTACTTGGTTGCCAGCCCTTCATGTCACCCTGCTGCCGAAATGTAGGCTTCTATTCTCACTTCCAATTGTATGGACTCTCTTAGGTCACCCATGCGGAGGATCTTATTTACCCATTATTTGATATTTCATGAGTAGGGTGTAGCTCTGACTAGGGTTGTTCATGGGCCACACAGGGCTAAAGCATTTCCAGTCCTAGCCCACCTTTAGAAATAGAAGCCCATATCTATTGCCTGCCTTAGATGAAGTGCCTGGCCTGAGCCTACCCATTTACTCAACAGGCTGGCCCATTCCTTGCTTCATTTCACTTGTTTTGTCTGTCTAATTACTTGTTTGGGTAAATAGTCACTAAATTACATGTATTAATTTTTCAGGCCGGGCTTCATACCACCTAATCAATGTCTGGCCCATATAATATACGAGCCAAAATTTTAGATTCAGTACTGCCCCAGCCCTTGAGCACCCAATCTCTGACCTATTTCCATCACACCCGACATGTTTACTTCCAATTACGACGTCCTCAAATTACTCGACTAAATTACAGGATTTATCGGTGGGTGTATCAATCACATTACATTGAAAGTTAACCAATGTGAATGTAAACATATGATATATAATGTTAGTATATAAGTTCATTAGATGCAGCGAAGGTGGGTCCCATTCACAGGGGATCTAGGCAGACCCAAGTACAAGCACCTAAGTGCAGTTGCACCGGTCAACCTTTCGTGCGCTTTCAAAATTCATATAAAAATTTTTTACCTACTCCAAGAAAATTCAATAAAAATCCTGAATTCATTCTTAAAATCCACATGAAAATTATCAGTTTGCCTGTAAAATCAAACCACCTATTCGAGTCCACAAAATTCACATAAAAAATCTTAATCTGCCATTGCAGGAAATCAATAGTTGTCATTTGTCAGGGCAATATAATCTTTTGGACTCAAAGCAAGTTACTTGCATGAACTGATTATCAATTTTTCTTGCTAAAGAAACTCATATCACTGACAAATTAATATTATGTAATTCTTTTCCCCTTTAGTGATGCTTCCTTGAACATGGAGAATGAAAGACAAAACCCAATTTGCTCTTGAAGAAAGGGGAATTCGATCGCAACACTCTTGAAGTTGACAGAGAAGGTGACTGACAGAGGAGCTTTTTCTTTTGGACTTTGGTACATGACCTTCTCTCAGATTGATGAAGTTTCCATTTGCGATGGGATTCCACACTCTAGGTTTCAGATATAGACAAGTAATGAAGGAACTCCTCCTGGAGCTGTGTGATGATTCATTTGATTAGTGCATTGATTTTATTTATTCCATCATTCGTTAAATAATTTTTTCCTGACATCATTGGGTTTAGTGTCTTTCCTTTCACACAATACTAGCATAAAGCCCATGTGACTAATGCGCAAGTTAATCGTCATGCAAATTTAACAATAAATTAAAATTAATATCTAAATTAAGTATTAAATAATAATAATAATATACAATTTTGATTAAATGATAAATCAATTTTTCAATCATCAAGATATAAATTCATATTATAACATAATTAATTAAGAAGAAATTTATATAAAACACTGTAACAACACATGAGTAAATATCTATAAATAACTTGTGATTCTTAGGGATTATACTACTTTTAGAGTTAAATATTTATTTAAGTTGAAACTTTTGTTAAGTTAAATGTTTACTCAGAGACCGTACAGTCTACTTGAATGAGAAAATGACTCATGGATTACCAAAATGTCCTCTGACTGACAATCAGATTAAATCTTAATATGAGCCCACCTAAGCAATACAACGATTGTTGGATCATATAAGTAGTGTAATGATAGTGGGCAATCTTACATGAAAGTTGACCCGTAGATGCCCCCATCAGATCCAACTAATTTATCGACCTATGAGACCCATTGGTGAAATATGTGACCAGTGGTTTCCATATATAGAAGGGTGTACAGGTTGGATGAGATGGGCCTCATGAATAGGGAGATAAAGTAGGGGTTTGACAAGTAGGTAGCTCATGGCGGATCACATTTAGATAGTAGTATAGGATGCACATGATATTCCTAGCTAGATACTTAAGTTTCTTTTTGGAAATCCGAAATATCTAATAACTTTTCTTGCTTATTTAGCTATATACAGAGATGGCCTTTCTCACTAGCAAATATAACTGTAGGGACCTATTTGTTTGGTACATAGGAATTTATGGCCTATACAGCTCACCAAAGCTGTATTAAAGCAGTAAGATATAAATGATATGAAGTTGGGGTGAAGTATATAATGTGGTAGTGTTGTTTTTTTTTCCTTTCTGTTTTTCTTACAAAGGGTGTCCTGGCCCTTTGATGGTAGTAAGACCTTGACTATTCTTCCATTTGAATTACTAGGGTGTTAGCTTGGTATATTCATTTATCGTCTTTTCTCGTTTCAATTTGTATTAAAGGATTAATTATTTGATGGTCATTTTTGTATATTTGCTTTTGGTCTTCATTTTTAATCACTTATGACACAAATTTTCCTTTATATATTATATGCAAATGAGCAAGCCCTTAAAGCATAAGAATTGTTGAAATATGTGAACAATTGATCTAAGAAGGGTGGATGAGTTGGATGAGACCGGTCCCATGTAAATGGAGACAAAGAATGGGTTCGGTCGAACTCCATCCCCTACCCCACCCCCACCCCCACCCCAAAGGTAAGTACGTGCTATACTCAAGGATTGATCCTTTTATTTATTTATTTTTATGGAAAGGAGGTATCTTGTAAACTCAACTACCAACAAATTATCCCTAATGAAAGTAATACATCCAAATGGACTCCATGAACTTGACAAAAGAGGGCCAGTTGCTTGTATGTGAAAACTAGCAAAAGAGGACAAAGCCCAACATGGGCCTAAAAGAAGGAATTAGTTTTTAAAACTAAAAGAATGACCCAGATCCAGATTTCTAGATTACAGTTCAAAATTATGTAGCGGAAAAATAAAAGAACTATCAAATAAATAACTTACACACCATAAGAAGAAGACACGCAAAGTTTTAGTGAAAAATCCTACTCCAGAAATACCACGAATCCTCCTCGAACCAACAAAATCCAAGCACTAATAATAAGCAATTACAAGATATACTCACAGACTCTTTTCCAGTTGCAACTCAACATAAGGATTGTAGTTTTTCTTGCTAACTACTCGGCGTTCACCACTAACAGCGCTTGAAATAACCACCTTGAATCCGCAAGGTGAACGAACCTTCTACAAGAAAAGTCAATCTTCTACAATAAAGTAGAAGCACAAATCTTTAGAACTTAAAGTTTCAACACAATCTCTTCAATAGTTGCTTTAGAGAAGAAAATATTTCCATTGTGTATTCTTAACTTAGAATAGGGAGATGGATGCCTTAAGGTTGAAAGAAAACCCTTTTTATAACCTCAATTGCGTGTTTTATAATGGTAATCCAATTAGGATATAAATTGGCACGAAACAGAAAATTTCAACTTAAAATAAAAACAGAAATTCGCACAATGGCAGTTTCTTGATTTCGGACAGCACAATTTCTATAAATTTTACAAGGCCATAACTTTGTCGTTTTAACTCCAATTTACCCAATCTTAAAACCTACGAATATCTATTAGAAAAGAGTTTTCCAACAGTAGGTCGCTTGCTCATATTCGACTTTTGATTTGTAAAATATAACCTTTTTAATCTAAATACCTTCATTCCAGCTCTTCTAAGACTCTTTAACGTCTGCAAACTCCTAGTCTAAAATAAATAGAAATACAACTTTGATTAAAACTATAGTTTTGCCAATCTATGAATTTAGCCAACATACAACAGTCCAAACAAAAACAGAAGCATTTAAATGAATTGTAAAAAGATGATAACGATAAAGCAATTTGCAAAGCCTAGTAGACACCATAGGTCCAAGTGTATTAAACATAGAAGATAAATTCAAATGAATAATTAAGAATATTAACACTTAGTGAAAAAAAAAACCTCACTGCAGTGAATACCAGGCCCAAAGAGATTTTAAAAAAAAAGGGAATATCAGGCACACAAAAATCTTCATGAGTCAAAATTAAGAAATTAGGCCTCTTACTCTATATTTGTTGCACAAAATTCACAAAAATCAGAAATATAGTATACTTATTGTTAAGCATAATAAAAAAAACTATTAAAGGTTTACAAATAAATATAAAATTGACACCCATCAATCCTTAGTATGATTCAAAATATAAGAAAAATCGCAATTTTGTTGGTGCAATTTGGTGACAAAGGGAGAATTACAAAATAAAAAGCTAATTACCTCTCTATTGTAGGGGCATAATGATTATAAAAAATAATTTAAAAAACACCTTTTAGTGCTTGATATTGCTTAAAAATTATAAAATTACAGTCGAAACATCAAGAGTACATGGTTGATTAAAATTATTTATAATTCTGTTTATATGGGGCAAAAGGTTAAATACTTAAATAGTAACGCTCAACACCTACAAGAAATTAAAGGTGCAGAAGACTCAACTTGTGCCGGACCCACTTTATAGTCAATTAGAGAAATCTAATTTTGATTTGAAAATGAAGTTAAAAGAAAATTTCATTTGGTGTTGTCCCATTGATTGTTATAGTGTTAGTCATCTAAACAAGTTTTAGTCCACTGGACATTTGAGCCCAAATTCATGTGGCATCCTACTTTATTTGAACTTCTCTAGATGTATAGATCCCAACTCATGTGCCTCACAAGTCACAAGTCACAAGTAGATGACGGAGAGAGGGAGAGAGAGAAAAGAAATTAGAGCATTAAGTCTTCTTAATTACCACAACGGCTGCAACAAAAGCAAAAGGAAAAAGACAGATCATTGACAAAAGAAAGACTGATCTTCTCTGTTTCAGGAGACATCCAATCCTGCATAGTCAGATCTCTTCAAATTTCAACAAAAAATCTCACGAATCTAGTGATAGAGGGGGCCACGATGACTTGGCTTGTAAAAGTATATTTTTTAATAAACCGGCCGGGCCTTTTGATTGGGCTGATTTGCTCGATCCAGGTTCACGAAAATGCAGCCCTACATGTGTAAACTCGAGATCCTGATAATTATCCATTGGACAAGCCCAAGTGAAACCCTACCACTGAATAGAAAATAGGAAAAGAAAAACAGAAATCAATTGTTACACTAAAAAAGCCTTCCCCATATAATTTCCATATGAATCTAATTGGACCAAATTGAGTTCAATCAAGCAGGTAATCAAGCCCCAGTGATCTGATAAGGAGGCGGGCCCCACAAAAAGATTAGATTTTGATTCAGAAATATCTATCATGTGGTATAAACTCACGCCACTGGATAATTGACATCGAAAGAAGAACAACGTCGCTGGCTTCATCCAAATTCGAGTGCAGATAAACAAAGACAGGCCACACATAAGAGGCGACACAGAAGCCAAATTCAGCTCATGTGGTACTCACTTTGGCTAGCCAGTCTTGTGGCATCCACCTGTCTTCCATGACGCCACCTAAGCCAAAACTTTCCCCGCATTCCACCCATAAACACCTTTCATACTACACGAATGGCTTCTTACCTCAGTGGTAAAAAGTGGCAGTTCTTACTTCCTTGACCATTGTTCACAAAAATTTTTTGTGTTGTCTCACCCTATATCTACCTGTTCCCCACACCCGATGGCCTTTTCTACCTCTTGGAGGTCTACTTCCCTTACCCAAGGGTGAGGTCCCAGCCCCCTAGAGCTATAGCTGGGATAACCAAAAAAAAAAAAAAAAACACGCGCACACACACACACCTTTCTCACCACCAAAACTTCCTCTCATATTTAATATTTAAAATTAAAACTACCCAAAGCACCTACCACTTACCGCCACTCATCAAACCCAAGGCTCACATGGGACGTCCATGATGATGGGCCCACATGGGCAGACCCAACTGGCCCGTGGACACCCCTTTCAAGCCCAGTTTTGGCTCATGGTCTTTCAAAACATGACCATATCCTGCAAATTCCTACCTTTCCGTGCCCAATATTTCGATCATGTTGACCAAGTAAAACCACTCACATCAAGCCATTTTCATGAAGTTTACCAAGTTTAAAAGGCTTTAAAAGGGTCCAAACTTAGCCCATCTAACCCACTTTGACCAAGTCAAAACCTATCACCAATATCAACGGATCCGAAACCAACCCAAATCCAATTCCCTCCAACCCACTTGACCAAGTCAATATAACACATCAATCCACCTCTCAACCCATCTAATGACCCACCCTACGTTAACGACCACTTTACGAAGTCACCCCAGTCTCTCCAAAACCACTCAATGCCAAGTCAGATGTCACTAGGGGCGTTCATGGGCCGGCCTGACCATGTTAATCATATCCAGCTCCAGCCGACTTTAGAAACATTTGCCCAAGGATGGCCCAAGCCCAAATGAGCCATAAAAGTTAGCCCGAGATTGCCCATTTAATCAATCGGGAAGAACCGAGCTTTTTATTGGGAATTCAAGCAGTCCAAAACACAGGCCAAGCCTGGCCACGCTTTGAGCTTTCCACCACTTAATCTAAGCCCGGTGCAATCATTAAATGGGCGCAAACTAGATATGCCAACCCAGCCCAAACCGGTATCCCTACAAGTCATCTCTTTCTCTCTCTCTCTCTCTTCAAATCGTAGAAATATGTGTTTGGTCCTGTTTTTGTCCATTTAACTCAGGTCCAATATATGTTTGGTTCCTGCTTTGGTCCATTTGATCATGTTCCCTTTCAATTGGTCAAATACACGATTTACCCCATGAAACCCACTACCCTCCTCTCCCACTTTTGTTTTAGTCTAAAAAGTTTAACCCAAGTGCCAAAAATTCCCTTAATTCAGAATCTCTAATAAGAACTATTGCCCTTTCACTTCAAGTCCCATCTCTCCAAGCACACTCTAACAAGGGCCAGAGAGGGAAAGGAAGGTCTTACCTTACCCGATCAGCGACCAGAATTCCAGCACAATGTGAAAATAGTAAGATTCAGAATTGATTAATTGAATGTAATTTCTAATCCCCCCTCTATTTATTTATTTATTTTTTTTAACAAAAATCCTACGTTCCCACACATGTAGTTAGACCAATGAAGGAAACGGTGGAGTAATTGTCGCTGAAAAATAAGCTTGATTTGCATCCATCAATTCAAACAGTGAGTCTGCAATATCTTAATGTGAAATGTAAATCTCTAATTTTGGAAAGAAATGAAAAGAGGAGTTTATGAAATAACATGTGGTCTCAAACTAGGAATTTTTACTTTCCCTATGATGAGGAAACCCCCCCTTGTAGTTGATCATTAGTAAAACACCGAATATACAAGTAATACCATCCACTAACACTACATATAAGGTAAGGCTCAAAACAGTGTGAAGCCAACACCTCCACCTCATTATTGAATTTCCTAACCACTAAAGCAATTTAAATGTGGATGAACAATTTTAAAATTTTACTTATTTTCCATTTTTTTCGTCCATACCAATCACCATCACCTCATGAAGCGTTATAGCATCTGATTTATATTTTTCTTGTATATATTTATTTTTCACAATTGATTAAAGTAAAGATTATATAATTGTCGTGGGTATATTGGTCATGATCTTGAAATGGAAGTAAGAGATGACTTGCAAGGACCTGTTTACAAACTAAATAAATAAAACACAAATGTGTATAATTTCCAAGTTTATTTTTGTCAAAATGAAAGTTACACCATTGTAAAGAGTATGTCGCTCTCTGTTTTTTTTAATTTCAAGTGCCATTATAATTTATAATAGAGTTTTTTGCATATTACCCCTTAAGATTTTAATATTTGTAAATAGGTCTCTTTGGTGTCAGTATTTGTAAATAGGCCCTTTTTTGACATTTTAATACCTCTCATATCCCAAAATATATGGATTTGATGGTAATGAACAGCTACCATGAGAATTTTGCTCAATTTTTTTATTAAAATGACACTTTTGTCCCTAAAATCCTTTTTATATACATCCCTCCTAAGATTTCTAATGTTTATTAATAATCACCTAATGCAGGTTGAATAATAGATCCATTGAATTGCCTCAATGCTATAAACATATCACCTACTCATCTCTTGTTTTTCTTTATTTTTATTGATGCCTTTAATCTATTCCCCATCAGTACCACGAGCGCAAACCAGGTTTTGAATTAATTATATTTAAAATCATTTTAGCAGAGCAAGTGATTGAGTGAGGTTTCATTTAATCTAAAATGTCCACTAAAAATCCTATATTCATCTAATTAGGTGCTCAGGAGTAGGGGCCCTTAAAACTTTTTTTCCAAACCATTATCTCCATTATTCATATAATTTTTTCCTTTTTGAAAAGAAAAAGCTATTTAAAAGACCTTTTCAAATGTTTGAAATTGAACGCAATTGATATAAGAGTAGATTGTAAAGAAAAGAATATAAGAGAACCATTATACAAAGAGATGGTCAATATAAATTTTTAAAACCCATGAGGTGCACCTTCCCAACCCTTAGAATCATTATGCACGGAAGGAGAGGGAAAAAGGCCCTATGACAAAAACATCCAAACTGATTCCTAGATTCTCTTCTCACAAGAAGGGTTCTAATTTTTTTTTTTATGCCAAAGAGGCCTTAAGATTCTAAAAAAACTAGGAAGTTGTTATATGTATACCAACTTGGACTCTTCCTACATAGGCAAAAAAAAAAAAAAAAATCAAAACTTTCCAAAATGGCCCCACTCTTCTCTCCCTACACACCTTTTTTTCCCTCTCTCCTCCCTTTCCCCAATTCCCCCTCAGGCCGACAACGAGCACTGGCCAGCAGAGCGGCTCTCCCTCTCCCTCTCCCTCCTCTTCCTTTCCTTCCCTCCATTCTCTCTCTCTTTTCCTCTCCCTCTCTCTTTCCTCCCTTCTCCCTTTCTCCCCATCCCCGCATTCGGCCTCCCCACAACAGGGAGACTAGCATCTCCCCGTTGCACGGAGATCCTAGTTTCCCTGCTGCGCGGAGGGAGAGAAGGGAGGAAGAGGAGGAGGGAGAGCCCCTCCGCCAACTGGTGCTTGTCGCCAGCCAAAGGGGGAGATGGGTAAGGGGAGGAGAGAGGGGGAGAGAGAGAGAGAGAATGTGTGTAGGGAGAGAAGGGGCAGGGGCATTTTGAAAAGTTTTTTTTTTTTTTTTTTGCCTATCTAAGAAGAGTTCAAATTGATGTACATATAACAGCTCCTAAAAACTAACTATATAAAGAATGAAAAAAAAAATAAAAAATTTTATCTTAATGTTAAAAGAGCAAATGGAAAAAAAAAAGAAAGCAAGAAAGTTAAAGTGAAAAAAATTAATAAAAAAATCATCTTAAGGAGAAGAGTTTTTGTAATAATAAATAAAGATATGAGCAAAACTATCAAAATCAACAAAAATCTAATGAACTCTTCTTTTTTTTGTCAAATTCACTTAATTGGGAATATGAAGGGTAAAAAAGTGATAAAACAGGGGCCTATTTACAAATGATGAAACCACAAACATCTATTTACATATATTAAAAACCTTATGGAGTTCTACACAGAAAACTCTTTAGAATATTGTAGATAACAGTAGAATTGGAACAGGGTTGTTCAAAAATTCTAGAGAAAGCATTCTATCTATTGGATGAGCAGATGAGTTCCATATGCTTTACTGGAGCTTAAAAGCATTTGAGTTCACCAAAGAAATCAATTTAAAAAATGCCCCTTATTCTAGTTCTAGATGTTTTCCGAATGTTGAGGTGCCTGATCTCAGAGGGGTAAGATGATGGATTATAAAGTGTCCGGTTATATTTAATGCTGCATGAGCTTGAATCAGGGCCATCAATCTTTACTTCCTTCTGTCACGATTAGTGCTCCTTTTCCTTTCCTAACTGTCGGGCTATCAATCTCCATCTCCTGCCGTTGCGATTAGTGTTTCTTTTCTTTTCCTAATTGCATGGAGAAATGGAATAATACTTCACCTTCTTCTCCCTTGCTTTTGGGAGGTAAGGAAAAAAGACCAAGATGAAGCTATGTATTTGTCAGTTATTGTGAGCTGTGGCTGGATTGTTTGCTTTATTTCTCAACCTAAAAGTCACTCTTCAAAATCATGTTATATAATATTTTTCAAAATAGTTATTCACAACAAATATGCAACTTATTCATGAATTCATAAATGAGAAGAACGGTTATATTTTATGGAACCCACTTTCTCCTTTCATGAACCTACTTTCCTCTAATTTCAATAATTCGGGGTGTCTTCATGATGCATAAATTTATCAATTAAATACTATACAATGCTCTTATTGAACTCAGATTACCAAGTGAAATCATGTGAATTTAGGGAAAAAGAGACTAAAGCAGTCGTGGAGCCATACTAGCAGCCACAGCATGTGATCATTACACAAATATGAGACACCATAAAAAATAAATAACCCCAGAGTGCGATTGATCAAATTAAAATACTCCATGTAATTCAAAAAAACTGTTGGCTTTAATAGTAAAAGAAAATAGTTTTTTACCATTTAAAATAAAATTTATTATGGTTTTTTTAGTTCATGAATGAGAATGTATTAAGTGCTCTCGGACTTCTTAACATAAAAAAACATGCAAATATACCTTAGACCTTAAGCGAGAAAATTTAGGCGACAATAAGTTGTGCCGGGTTGGATTTGGCTGGAGTCCTGTTAATAGTATGTATCAACTCAACATGAACCCAATTCATTTATTAATTGAGTTGAAAGTGTGAACATGGCCTCTAATGAATCCGCAGATTATAGTGCAATTAGTTTGATTAAGCCCGTCGGGACCAGATTTAGTGAGAGTGACTGCAACTTTCCCATGTTTTAGTTTGGGTCAGATGGCAGCCCAATCCTGAATAACATGGTTTCACTTGGTTCAAATAGTAGGTTTGGATCAGGGATTCCTACTATATTCTTTAGGACATATTTGTATATAGACCATTTAGATGGAAAAAAAAAATTGCAACATCAACAATTTCCATAGTAAATACATATTTCTGAAAAGGAGTTCAGCGGATGTACAAAATTCGTATTTGGTGCGAATTGTTTTCCGTTGATGAAACTTTGCATTGTTGCTTGGCAAATGGGAAATGAAATAGGAAATGAGATTATAAAAGGGCAAATTGTCAGTAGAAATGGAAATCCTAGAGCTCCCCATAAAAAATAGTTTCATAGAAATGTGCCAAAACACATGAAAAATGGATTTTTTAAAAGAAAACAATCAACTTTTTCTCTGGAAAAGTGCTAAACAAACATGCCCTTAAGTAATAAGGGCAACATTTGAGATCCACTCTTCTACTACTAGTGTAGATAGGGTGGCAACCAAATCGAATTGGTCAAAATGGGTCGGGCTAATAGGTGGGTCCACAGTTTGGAGGACGAACCATACTGATCCCATCTTAAAAATGGGTCAAAATCATAACCCGCACGAGGCGTGGGTCAACCCAACCCAATTCAAATTGGCCTGCAATTCATGCAACCTGAACTGACCTCCTTTGCCCTGTATATCCTGCAACCCGAATTATAAAAGCTCAGCCCAAGCTCAACATTACTTCAAGAACTACACGATGTCCATTACCAAGTTTGACGTCTTACAAAGTTGTGCCAAGATCCACTAACATTTTCTATCCCATACATTAAACCAATATTTTAACTTATGGCTCACTTGTACTGCTTAGCCGAAGCCCAATTTGTTTCAAGAACTATATTAATTAATCTTTTGTGAGTTAAATATGGGTCACGAATGTTAATGGATTAGCCCTGGCCTAAACAGGACCTATCCTTGTCAAGAACAGTTGGCATGTGACATAATTGTACGTCGTGCTCCTTAGTCTTGGAGGGCCTATTGACCCATAAAAATTTACAAATATTGCAGCGAAGACATTACAAGCAAAATTCCATACGAAAGATATATAAACCTTGAGATTGTGGAATGGCAAGTCAATTATTGTATTCAGATGTTCAGAGTTGGTGTAATCCATTCAAAAGACTTCATATGAGCTCAGAATGCAACATTTTAAACTTAAGAGTTAGTGGACTTCGTTTCAACTCACCAAATACCAAATTCAGAGTTCATTGACTCAAAAACTAGAGATCACTAGACACAGTCAAGGTTCTAGATCACTAAAATGAATAAAAGTCGCATGGCAAATCTAAGTCATGCTTGGGAATAATGTTTCAAAGTTTCAATGCATTTGGACTTCATCTCTGCTCAAACCAAGCTTCGGTGACTGTTTGGTAGCTCCTCGGGGGTCAATGTGGAAATTGACACTGCTACATGTCAAAACAAGCTCAAACTCAAGGGAATGCCTTCAAATGCACCCAAAGACTATCCTTCAAAATTTTAGAGCATTTGGACATCATTTGGATCCAAACTCAGTCCAGATAGTTATATACTATACTCTGTGGGGTCACTATGCAAAGTGACACATCGTGAAGATCAAATCAGCTGAAACTCCTGGAGAAAGCTCAAATTATATTCAAAGAAAGCTCTACAAAAATTTCAGATCAAACGGATATCATTTGACCCAAAGTTTATAAACATGTCAACTTTGGGTTTATGACCTTCAAGCCATGAGGTCACTGACCAAAGTCCTGCGTCCTGATGTCTAAAATTGATGAAATTTGGACACAAAGCTTCAGTCATGCTCAAAAGATATTCTGAAAATTTTCAAGTCAAAAAACTTCATTTGGTCTAACTTCTATTGCATGTCAACTTAGGAGATGTGACTCCTAAGCCATGGAAGTCACTAGCCAAAATCCTACTTCCCGGAGGCCAAGGCTGAGGAAATTTGGCATAAATACTCAAAATATATTCAAAGTTCCCTTTTTAAAATCTCAAGTCAATTGAACATCGCTCAGGTAGAAAATAAGCTAATTACCTACAGTGTGGGGGTGAATAGTAACTTGGAACATGCAACAAATAGGTCGTTATTCGAAATCCTACTTCCTCAAATTCAAACTATATGAAATTTGAATGAGCACTCCAAGATACCCCTGACATCAATCCCTCCGAGTTTCAAGCCAAACCGAGGTCATTTGAGCCTTAAACAGCTGAAACAAGGGCTTATTTTCATGAAAAGTCAATGAGGAAGTTGACCAACTTCAGAAAGTCAAAATTGGCTGAAACTTCTATGACACACTCAAAATGTGTTAAAAAATATCCCTCCAAGTTTTGTGAAGATCGGACATCGTTCGGGCCCCAAACAGATGAAAACGAGTCGCATACACAAAAGTCTGAAAAATGGACTCTAACATTGACCGCAGCTATGGTCACTAACTTCCATCGAGCAATTCTCGTGGTTTCAGGCAGTTTCTCCCACTTATTTTCGAAAATCAACCTCCCATAACCTCCCTTTAACCTCCTATGACTGTTCAAAATCTTACTTCCCTAAATCCAAACCACATGAAATTTGAATGAACACTCCAAGATACCCCTGACATCAGTCTCTCCAAGTTTCAAGCCAAACCGAGGTCATTTGGGCCTTAAACAGCTGAAACAAGGGCACATTTTCATAGAAAGTCAACAAGGGAGTTGACCAACTTCAAAAAGTCAAAACAGGCTGAAACTTCTCTTACACACTCAAAATAGTGTCAAAAAGCATCCCTCCAAGCTTTGTGAAGATTGGACATCGTTCGGGCCCCAAATAGGCGAAAACGGGTCGCATACACAAAAGTCCGAAAAATGGACCCTGGCAATGACTGCGGCTGCGGTCACTGACTTCCATTGAGCAGTTATGGTGGTTTCAGGCAGTTTCTCCCACTTCTTTTCGAAAATCAACCTCCCTTTAACCTCCTGTAACTCCTTAAAACCACCTGGGTAGTCTATAAAAAGGATTACATTTGAAAAGAGACAAACAGAGAGGGATACACAAAGAAAAGGCAAGAGAATTTCTACAAAAGCTTCAAAACAAGCAATCTCAGGCACTCCAACCCACTTTTTCTTTTCTTCTCAGTCACTTAAGGTGAGAGAGGGTTCAGAGGAGGAAAAGAAGTGTCACGACCCGAGCCCAGAATTCGGGGGTTAGCGAAAAGCTAAGCCGGTGACACACGTACTCCCGTGCACGTGCATCCAAACCCAGTCCAGATGCACGCACACAAGGGATCTAACACGTGTGAACTAAGCGTACGCAGAAGCTGTACATATCATAGCAAGCAACAAAGAAAATAGCGGAAGCCAAAGCAAATACGAAACGGAAAAGACAAGGACAAATACACTGATATAAAACCGACTACACACCAAAATCAATATATACAAAATACACAGAATACAAGTCCAAAGTCCAAAGTCCAAATACAAATCCCCTGAAACCAAAACTCAAAATCCCAAAACAAAAGCCACTGGAAGTATGCATGAACGCGCTCGGCAGAGATGATCAAGCCCATTCTGCCAGACCTGAGGGTGCCTCTACACTCGCCCCTACAGCCTCCTCGACCGCCGGGGAGCTGGGCAAGGTATCTGTGCCTGCAACACCACAGACAACACAAATGAATACAACGATCCAGCAAATACAAGTAACAGGGATGAAACACGCATAGTATCAAAGTGAATAAGTACAGAATAGTAATCTCAGAGTTCCATATTAGAAAGCTACGCCAATCGTGCATAGAAGTAAAACATGATATTGAATCAAACATAGAAATACTGACTAAGTGGCTACTACGTTAACCATGTTCTCTCCAATAGAGAGCAGAGCAGAGCAGAGCAGAGGAGAACACCGCTGTCCAGGCCAAAGGTACAAGCGGGTCTCGGTTTCCTGGGTTCCGGGGTCCCAAGACAAAGCGACACTGCAGTTATACAGAGATACAGAGATCTAAGCCAGAGGTAACCCCGTCGGGCATCCTAGGGCTGAGGCTGAGTAGAGCCAGACTAATACCAATCAAATCAAATCCAAAGAAGGGAGATTATCCGCTTTGGACTCACCGATGACAAGGACCGGATCTTATCCTCACGTGTTAATCTCTGGGCAGAGCCACCAGGGAATACCCAAACTCAGAGATAAACAAAGCCAGCAGAGCATAGATATAAATCCAAAGCACAGCATAGATCAAAGCACAGTGCGGAACGAAGCATAGAACAGAGATACAGGACGAAAACAAAAATGACTACGGAATGCATAAACATAGATTAACAGAACAGAGGGCAAAACCATAAACAATATGCAATGCATCTCAGATTTATACGGAATCAAGGTTCGTTACGAGCCAACCCTAATCTAATTGTTCACTGTCACTAACCGTGCATGTTGATGTAGTTTTAAGTTATTCGATGCACCGTTGCCATCCTAGTGTTGCAATGAAATCCTTATGTGCATCGAAGTCCCTTAACCCAACACCCATGGGGAGGTGCTTAACAGTGATCAACGTTCACATGAATAAGTCACAGCCTAACAGACTCTTCATGCAATCCAAGGAATCCATTGGGCCGGTTTACATGGATGATTAACCTGTATTTGAGCCCTACAAGTCTCACCATTATCCTAAGTTAAAATTCAGAATTGCCATGCCTAACGGTTTAGCCATGAGGGACCTATGGTTGAGCCGGAGACATCTTACGCTCTCGACGTATTATGCACTACAGCTTAACCATGGTTCCATTCAAAACACAGCTAAACTGGTCATCTTTCACCTCTGATCTGATACCTCTTTCGGCTGAGCTACAGTCAGTATACGGCTTAGCCGTAGCCCAATCCACGGCTTGGCCGTAGCATTTCACGGCTTAGCCGTAGTCCACACCGTAGGAGTCCTGTGTTGGAAAAGTTTCGACTGATCAGAGATTTAATTCGCGGCTGAGTTACGGTTTGGGTCACGGCTAGCTTACGGCTCAGCCGTAGAACAAAAGTGAAATTCCGAGGCTCTGGAATGTGAGCCGTAGAAACTTACGGCTTAGCCGTACAATACAGAACACAAATTCGGGATAGTTACAGAAACTGAAATTCGGTACAGAAGCTGAACAAAATGAGTTACAGAGGTTCCAAATTCACAAAATGCGGCTGTAAAACATGCTAGACAAAGAATAAGAAGAAATCAAAGCCATCAAACAAAATACCCATATGTGTTATCAAGCTTGTACTTATACTTGCCTCAAATCTCTATCAAATCCACTGACTCAAGCTCCAAATCCACTAAAATCAAAGCAAATCAAAGAAATACACCATGCATGAGATGAAGACATAGCAATCAGAGAATGAGAGGTGCAATTGGAGAAGAAATACAAGGAGTTGGGAAAGAACCCACTTACCTAAGGCAAAGACAGAGATGAGAGAATGGAGAAGAACCCAAATCAAACAAAGGATCCAATCCTCAATCGATCAAGAAAAGGAAAGAAGAGAGAGAGAAAACGTGGAGAGCTTCTCCTGGAGTCTCCTAGAATTGCATGCAGACGATGAAGACAAATGGGCAAGGAATTGGACATCTGGAACATGACTCACATATATAGGTTTGGAAGTTTAAAACAAGGTCCGGTGAGTTTAGACTAATTACAGTTCAAGTCACACGAAGGTCCAACTTCTCCAATTGACTCCAAACAGATCTGACTCAGTTACGGAAAATAACGAGCTCAACAAAATACATATGCTGACACCAAGATGATGCAAATATGATGCAAGCAACGCAAAAGCAAAATTACGAAAAAGGGCTTAGAACTACCTATTCCAGGTCAAAGGTCACTCAACTACCTATCCAAGGCCCAAAACCAAATCCGAAGGAAATAAACAAAACGAAACACACAAACACTAATGAGCCACTAATCCGGCTCAAAGGGATCGGGGTGTTACAAGAAGTATCGGCATTATTTAAAAGGGAACAATGTTCAAGTACTTGGCGAGCCTTTGAAGGATGACATCGTTGCCTTTGTTTTTCTCATTCGGGGGGTTTTTTAGCCATCATAAGAGTTGTGAACAAGCCTTTTGAAACTTCATTCTATCCTTTGAAAATTATAGATTCAAACTGACACAGCTTTGGCTTCATATAGTACCCTTTTCGGACTTATACAAAAGATGGTCCGTAAACAATAATGATGATTAACAAAGGTTTTGATCGATTCCACGGTTGAATTTGATCTTCCTGATGGTCATTCAATGCCCTAAAGATCATAAAAAAAAAAAAAAAAAAGAGTTCCAGCACCTTGAAGAAATTATAGAAAGGAAACAGTGCAAAAAGATTGGCAAAACAGTGACTTTTCAATCACTGCCTGCCAGTGACAATGGGTTATGGTCACCCCCTAATTTTCTTTGTTTTTTTGCATTTTTTTTATTTTGCATATATTTTCTTGTATTTTTCAAATTGAGATCACATCTAAGACTTGAGGGAGGGGTTACAAAATTTTCAAAACTATATAAACAACTTGCATCCTCGCGGTTAGAGCATTTGAACCCATGTAAACAAAAGAAAAATTAATGATGAATTGTAGTTAATTTCCATTTTTCTTAAATGCTTGAAGTGCGTGAATATTGGACTCGAATCCATTACACATTTTCACTCATTTTTCAAGCGCGATCAGGGTTAAATACAGGTTCCAAAAATAAAAAAAGGAACACCACAACCCACCTAATAAATAAATATATATATATGTGAACCCTTACAATATATATATATATATACAAAACTGCCATGCATCTATCCCTCACACTATATATTTATGAATATTAGTATCCATCCTTTTCTCAAAGTAGAGTGGCGGATGCTAACATGGTTTTCCTATTTGTACTTGAACATTTATCTATTTCATATAATTTTTCTAGTTTGCACATTAATATATCCAAATATGGAAGTGTCCCTCACCCTATAGCGAGGGATGGATGCAATGTAGAATATTTATATGCATCATTCCATCACCATAGGGTGAGGGTTGCTTACATAGCTTTCCCTATTTGTACTTGAACATTTTTCTTTTTCACATAACTTTTTGTCTTTTGCACATTAATAATCCAAATATAAAAGTGTCCCTCATCTTGTAGTGAGGGATGGATGCATACTAATATTCTTCTCTCTCTATATCAGAGAAAAAGAGAAATAATCCTCATTATTTTTTTTGTGAGAACTCTAGGTGGGGCCCATTTATCACCCAATACAAACCTTACAATGCATAGAGACCCCTCTGATAATCACATCTCCTAAGTTTCAATCAAATCCAAATTTATTAGACTGTTGAATTGATTGTGCACCAATTCGGATGGATTAGATTTGTAAGTTACGAATGAAGGAGTTAGAGACATGTAATTGGGTCAAACTTAATATTTGTGGTGATCCCATATAGATATTTCCATCCCCTCTAGTTCTATCTCCAAATGAGACCACAAGTAGGCCCCATAAAAACTTCTCACAATAAGTGCATGAGAACAATTCTCACAGGATCAGACCCCATAAAAGGAATAAACTTATGAAAACTGATTTCTCACCATTTTTTTGTAAGAACTCTAGGTGGAACTCATCTATCACCTAATCCAAACCCTACAATACACAAGGACCCTCCTGACAGTCACACTTAAATCTGAATTTAATATACTATTGGATCGACTGTGTACCAATCCAAATAGATTGGATTTGTATGCTACAGATGAAGGGGTAAGGGACATGTAATTGGGTCCAAACTTGATATTTGAGGTGGTCCGACATAGATCTTTCCATCCCTCCTAAGTCCCATAATCATAGGGGCTTTAGGTGGGCCCTATTAAATTTGTCCCTCACCATATAGTGAAAGATGGATGCACATGAATACACAACACCCCCCCTCCACACACACAGACACACACACACATGGAAAGCCCGCGCCGAGCACCATACTCACGATAAGGTGAGCACCACGTACTAAAACATCTAATGGGGCCTAACTTATAATTCATCTAAGTGAACCATAAAACAGGGACACCCATGATATTCACTAATCCTAAGTTTTGCATCCATTCAATTGGCTTGGACCATTGGATTAGCTAACACTCATTTTGTATGATGAAAACTTATCAACTATTAATCAAGTGGTTAAGATGATTATTTGATCCTTTATCACCAAACATTGTAAGACATTGTTTAGGGGGGGGGGGGGGGGGGGGGGGTGGTAGATCCCTCCCTCAAATGGGGGCCTAAAGTGGGGCTCAACAAATGGTGCTCGGTATGTGTGTATATAGTAAAAATTTCAAGTGCTAAATGCTTACCACAATTTTGGTGTTAGGCACTAAGAACAGCCACTCATTTGTAGCTATACTTATACAAATAGGTAGTTGTGTTTTGGTGCTAGGCACCTAGCACTTGAAAACTACTCGTGTATGTGTGTGTATATGTATATGTAGTGCTAGGCACTTAGCACTTGAAAAACTACTCGTATGTGTGTATATAATATGAGGAATGCTAGTATGCATCATTCCCTCACCATAAGGTGAGGGACATTTGTATAATTGGAAATATTAATGTGTAAAAGAGAAAATGTCATTTATGGTTAAAAGAATGTTCAATTACAAATAGGGAAATCCGTATACGCATTCCTCACCTTATAGTGAGGAAAAGATGTATACTAACATTCCCCATATATATATATTTATTTATGAAAAATTCCCAAAAACTCTTCATTCTAACAAGGAAAGTTTTTGCCCCACTTGATTTGTCCAATGAAATCATGCCACCTACTATTTACATGCCAATTTATATTAAAAGAGAAAAATTAGAGATAGATAAATGCTTTGACTTTCTACATAATAGAACAAGAGAAATACATTAGCTAATAAAAAAAGGGGAGTTTTTCTTTAAAAAAAAATGCCCAGGGACTTTTCTAGCGTGCATATATTTATAGGAATCTTCTTATACATACATCCCTCACGGAGGGACCGTGCATACTCTTTGGGGCCCACTGTAGGTGTCACAACCCGAGCCCAGGGACCGGGGGTCAGAGAAAGTCTAACCAATGACACACGTACTCCCGTGCATGCACACCTAGACCCCGTCCAAGCATACACACACAAGGGATCAATCACACGTGCAAACAACTGTACGCGGAAGCTGTACGTATCAAGGCATATAACAACATACCAAAAGATACAATGGATTACAAAAGATCATGAACTGATAACAAGAACAATTTACAAGAACGTATGATAATATAGCGGGCTTACAATAATCAAAAATCAAAATACAGATATCACTCAAGCCCACGGTACGAATACAGAGAAATCCCCTCATTAGACTCGGACGCAAAGAATGGGGAGAACAAAATGATGCAAACCGTACTCTGGAGGATGGATCAAGTCCACTCCTCTAGGCCGGAGGGGGCCTCGCGAGCCTCTCCTGAAGTCGGGTCGACCGACGCAGGATCGGGAGAGGGATCTGAGCCTGCAACACACAAGACAAACTCATAAGTACAACGACTTAGCAAAGTATAAGCAACAAGACGATAACACGAATTGTGTCTAATCATGAGTAATAGTCAGAATGCAAAATCCATAGAAATCATGTTCGTATACTAAGCAAATGTGCAAATGAATAAGCATGCTATCGGAATCATAAACAGATAACAATCAAAGTGGCTACTACATTGGCCATTTTCTCCCTTACGAGAGCAGACAGAATGAGAACACCAGCGACCGGGCCAGGGTACGCATGGGTCTCTAATTCCCGGGGTCCGGAGTCCCAGGACAGAACACTCTGCAAAGGCAAACACATAAACTAAACCAAAGTTAACCCCGTCGGGTATCCTAAGGCTGAGGCTCAGTAGTGCCAAGACCAATCACAATCAAATCAGATGATGCACCTCAATTTAATCAATCACGTCATATCACATACCACATACAGATCTCACATGTCATGCTGAACAAACAATAGGAAGTGCATCACGCATACTGATACTGAATACTGAATACAAATAAGCTGATACTGATACTG
The DNA here is from genome assembly GCA_037013555.1 of Sextonia rubra. NCBI lineage: Eukaryota > Viridiplantae > Streptophyta > Magnoliopsida > Laurales > Lauraceae > Sextonia > Sextonia rubra. The sequence goes on from JASUAD010000001.1 coordinate 48,132,382, forward strand.
AAAGTACTGAATGCAGATAAGCCGGAAAAGGCACTAATAACTCAAGCACCAATAACAATAAACACTGATGCAATTACTCCAATGGAGCAACGGTAAAACACAATACACAACAATAGAATGGTCCCGCCCGGGCTTCGCTCTGGGGTTGCTGCATTTCCCACAGAATCGAGAGGTCCAGCGCAGAACACATAAGAGGGCATAAACCGTAATCAATATGCTGTACAAATCAAACGAATCAAGTACTTGTACGAATCAAGGATCAATTACAAGCCAATCCTACACTAATTATCCAGTGTTTCTAACCGTGCATGTTGATGTAGTTTTAAGTTATTCGATGCACCATTGTCTAGTGTTGCAGTGTCTGGAATGTGCACCGAAGTCCCTTAAACCAACACCCATGGGGAGGTGCTAAACAACTGGATAACTGCATGAATGATTCACAGCCCATGAGATCATTCATGTCATACAAGCATTCCATTGGGCATATTCAGGTTCACTACATTCTAATGTGAAAGTCATATACGGTCCTTTGCTTAACCTAATCCTTTTTATTCAATTCTCAGGGCTCCACGGTGTAGCCGTAGGTGACCTTACGGCTTAGCCGAGGCATCTTACGGCTTAGCCGTATTATACACTGCGGCTGAGCCGAGGTTCCCCAAATATCCATCCGGATTTACGGCTCAACCGTATTTTTCTCTACGGCTCAGCCGTATCCTGGTCCACGGCTTAGCCGTAGGACAATGTACGGCTTAGATCAGGCTGGGCCGTAGAAGAATGGCAATTTGCCAACTCTCAGTTATTTTCAGATAACAGTCTGTACTGTTCTACGGTTAGGGTTACGGCTGGGTCTCGGCTTAGCCGTAAGCCATTTTACGGCTTAGCCGTAGCACATTTCACGGCGTAGCCGTGAGTGCACGGACTCATTTTCCTGAAATTGTTACAGACATACAGAAAGTGTGCAAAACGGCTGGAAACAGCAAGATAACAGTGAAATGGGTGCAATAGGGCTGTCTAACACTGAGATATACACTGAAGAATCGAAACACAACAATCAAATCCATATCAATTGGTGTTCATACAACTTGAGCTTATACTTGCCTCACGGACGAAAATCACACGTTGCTTGGCTCAGTCCGCTGGAAACACACAAACGAGCTCCTATCTTCCTCCCTCAAGCAGTAGACACAAAGATGGAGAGAAGAGGAAGAGAGCTGACGAGAGAGAGACGAACTGGAGAGAACGAGAGAGTGAGCTGAGAAACGATCGGGGGAAACAAAGGGTAGGTGGGATATTTATACTAAAATGAGTCCAGAATTACGGATAAGTCCAAGTCACTTACACAAATGTCAGTTTGAGTCAAATGACGATCCAACAAGAGCAAACGAACTCATTCGGATCCAAGACAGTTACGAAAAACGACAAGCTCAACGAAATACACGCGATGACGTCAAAATGACGCAAAACTGACAAGGTCAATCAAAAGCCAAAATTACGAAAAAGGGCTCGAACTACTAGACCAAGTCAACTCAACTCAAATGAACTCTCCAAGACTCAAAACCAAATAAAACAAAAGCCAAAACACTCTTAACGCTCAAACCACACACCATTACTCACTAATCTGGATCGACTCGGGTCGGAGTGTTACAGTAGGCCCCACCACTGGATGATATTAGGGGGATGGAAAGATCCGTGTAAGATCACCCTACATATCAAGTTTGGCCCTAATCACATGTCCCTAACCATTCATCCACGGCCCACAAATCCATTTCATTTGGATTTGCAGTTGATCCAACAGTCTAGTAAATTTAAATTCGACAAAAATTGGTAAACGTGTGTAATTCAGGGGGGTTATGCGTAGTCCATTTGGATGAAGCATATAGCGGGCCTCACCTAGAGTTCTGGCGAAAAAAACGATGAAGGACATATGCACATGAATATTGCCCTAATATATATGTATATAGAAAACCTGTGCAAGCACTGATACTGACAATAAGGTGAGTACCCTGTGTCAAAACACTAGTAGGGTCTAATTTATTATCCATCCAAGTAGACCATAACAAAGTACTCCCGTGATAGTCACTGATACCAAATTTTGCACCCATCCAAATGGATTGGACCGTTGGATTGAATTACACTCATTTTAGATGATGAAAACTTGTCGACCATTGATCAAATGGTTATAATGATGATTTAAGCCTCCATCACCACAAAAGGATTAGTTGTGAGGAGATATTTCAATCCCCTGGTCCCATGCCCAAGTGGTCTCCACTAGAAAGAGGTTCTCACCTAATGCTTGGCAAAGGAGCTCCTATACATATATATAGGAGCTAAATAGTGCCCGGGCATTTTTTAAAATTAGTTCTCACCATTTTTTGTGAAAAGTCTAAGTGGGAGTCATCTACTCAATCAAAATCTTGCAATACACAAAGACCCCCATGATAACCACATGCCCCAAGTTTTAGTTAAATCTGAATTAATTGGACCACTGGATCGACTGTGTACCAATCTAAATGGACTGAATTTATGGGCTGCGGATGAAAGGGCTACGGACATGTGATTGGGGCTAAACTTAATATTTACGGTGCTCCCACGTATATCTTTTCATCCCTCATGGTCTCATCTCCATATGGGACCAATAAGTGGGCCCCATAAAAAATTCTCATGGTAGATGTGTGAAAACACTTCTTACTTTTACTCTCTCTCTCTCTCTCTCTCTCTCTCTCTCTCTCAAATGTAATATGTTTGATCTCCTAGGGGAGATCATGTTAAGAGATTTGTGGGCAAGTGACTACTTGGCACATAAGGTAATAAGACTATGTTTGTGTACAAGCCGGCAAAAACCAATTCTACGAAATTTTTTCTTCTCTATAGTTAAAAAAATTTCCTACCACCACCCATAGGAATTTAGTTTCATTGTGGAAAAGTTAGCCCATCTTTGTACTTTTTCACAGGGAAAAGAGGTCGCACCAAACACAAATTTTATTGTAGATATTAATTTCCCCTATCCTCATTTCTTCTTTTTCCAAAACAGGCTATACACGAAGGACAAAAATGGTTATATTTGGACAACAAGGTTACCAAATGTTAGATTCAAAGAATTTGAGATCAAAATCTCTAAAAGAAATGCCTTTTTAGGACAAATCCAAGTTAGCAAATTTTGGGTGAATGTAAATTAAATTGGGGAAGCCTCATGGGTTGTATCCCAACAAATCAATTACGCATATATCTCTAGTGTATGGAGCTCTCATCAGGTGTGGTGGTGCAGTTGAATGTGTAGGTCTGATATCGATAATTTCCTGTTGAGAGGTACCTCTCACTACGTGTTTGAAACTTTACTAGTAAAAGTGAAGTGAGGAGAAACACTAAATCAAGAGTCCATAAAATATGGTGGGTTATAATCATAATGTGATGATTTTTTTTTAGTGGCTTGAAAGAAATCCTTTTGACTTTTGTGTAAAAACTAGTTGCTTTTTTTTTTTTTTTTGCAAGGTAGTGGCTTGAAAATGTTGCTCTTTTACTTTTTTTTAAAGAAGGGAATTTTAAATTTTTGTAGTTTTGTAACTCACTCCACTTTATTAGTGTAGTAAAGTGACAAACACGGGCCTGTTTGGATTTATAATGTAGTGAAGTGCAGTGAGGTGAAGCGTCAAATTAAAAGAAAATAAAATACGATGAGGTCTATTAATAATATAATGACTTTTTATTTTTAAGAGTTTAAGAAGTAAATTTTTTTACTTTTTGTGTAAGAAGTAAATGATATTTAATTGATTATTTTATTTTTTATTTTTTTGTGTTAAGAATGTTGCCTTTTTAATTTTAAAATTTTTTTTAATTTTTATACTTTTGTTATGACCAACATATCTTTTTATGAAAGTCTTTCACTCTATTTTACTCTACTGGTCAGCTAAACACGAGCAAACCATCTTAGCCTCGGTTTGTGGCCCGGCTTTGGCGTGATAGCCGATTCAAACTCTAAATCTGAGTATGGTTCTTGCCATAGAACCTATTGGATGCTCTGATACCACAAATAATGGCCTTTGGCTCCTGTAAATTTGGGATGGATTTGGTTCCATTGACTATCCTCGATGTAGGCGCACGGATGTCCCAAATATTGGCTACATATATCATAAAAGATAAAGATCTGACAAAATTGTGATGTGCTTAAAAAGAGTTTGAAAATAAAATTGTGATGGCTTGTGCTATTGTGTGTATTTGGGTTTTCCGTTTTCTAATGTCAACAGTAAGGGGGTCTGCGGATCCCCTCGTTGCAAACAATAAATATATATATATATATGTATCTTCATGAATAGTTTGCCCATTATAAAAATGCTAACTGTGATTCAAATTGTTTAAATTATTCCCCCATGTATTAGCATTAGGTTGAGTTTTACTGTTTTACTTCAGTCAGATTTAAGGTCATTTTTGGGTTGATTAATTAGACATGAAACTTGGGCATAAAATCCACGAAAGATAGCATGTGAAATTATGCATGTAACATGTGATCAATTTGTTAGCAGGCCTACCCTTCATAAAAGATTTTTTTAAAGGTGGAGTGAACCTAGGTCCAATATTTGATTGGAGTGAAATCTGATGGATCCCAACACACAGTTAATATTAATTGGTAGTGATTTGGGTTTTATATATGACAAGGGACGTTTAACTCTATGTGAAATATATATACTTTAGCCTTCTATGCCACTTCAACCTAATGTGTACATATTTGCTTCTAGAAATATTGTGGGTGGGCATAATTCCCATGTCCTGATAATTTAATACTAAGTCGAACTTTTTTTAAAGTAAAGAAAACTCAGTTGAACTTGAAATAATCGACTAGTACATTAAAGTACTCTTGCCATGCGCAATGTGATACTTATGTTGTGGGTCCAAAACTCGGAGCAGAGCTTCATTGCCACCGCCATGGTCCTGTGCAGATTTCTTCCACTATGCTAGACAATCGGTGGGGCCCATCTGGTCCCTCTGATTAGTCTAACGGTGTTACCAACTAACTCACCCCTGAATGTGGCAAATCCTATCGGTTTTACAGCCATCCAAATGGGACTGATTGTTGAATTGAAATAAAACAAATGATAGATTCTAAAATCTTAAATTTGAGGGCCACAAATTAAGTGGTTAGAATGATTGGATGGACTTGAAATCTTAATTATGGACTGGTCTCCTGAGGATCTTTCACATCCCCAACTCACCTTTGATTTTGGTGCCCCAGGTGGGCTGAACAAAGTTTCTTGCACTATCTCTTGGTACGAGACATCTGCACAGGAGCAGGACCCTTCCTTTTATTGCTAAATCCAACCACTACTCCATAGAAACAACTAAAATAAATATTTACAACTTTTATTTTTTTTACTATTTTCTAAAATCTTATATTTTTCTTAAACAAAATAGAGACTATGAACAAGGGCTGAAACAAATTGACTATCAGTCAAAGCCCCACAATAGCGGCCCATACTAGACCTTTCTGGTTTTAACCTGGTTCTAAAACCATGCAGCCAACCCACACCAATGCAGCATCCATGAATGGTACATCATATCAGGCTCATTTTCCACTTCTAGATCTCCTTTCGTCGTGTGTTTATGCATGTTACACGCATTCAGTCATTTGCCCGTTGAGATTCATTGAGGTCCAAAGCATGGTGGACCCCACTCCTCTTTTGAGGAGCGTGCCTGCCTCCTTATCATTTTTGGGCTTATTGAATGCAGTACAGGACCTAGATCAACTCAATGAGAGTTACGTTGAAACTAATGTACGAGTTCAAACTTCAACGTTAAGCGTGCTGTATTCACCCTCTTCCTCTCAAAGCTTCGCATTAGGATGCACTTTTTACCATAAAAGTCTTCAAACAGGTTGAGAGACCCATCTCGATAGTGAGGTGGTGAGTTGATCTGGGTTGTGAGAGAGCCTTCTCCGTTTGAGTTGATCTAGGTTGGGAAGTGAGATGTTGGATCTAAACCTTCAAACATTTAAGTGGATGTATGATTTCTTCTGGTCTCATGAAATTATTTCAGAGTGACCATTAGCAGAACCCACAAGTACTATGATTTCTCCCGATCTACTGATCATAGCAATGCAATGAAGGTACTGATGTTGCTGATTATGAACCCTTCTCGGTTCAGATCATTTCATGGGTACATTAAGCATATTCTAAGTTCAAATCATGATGACTGGGGTTTTATTAATATGGCTCATCTTCTCCGCCCTACTGTTTTGACCTTTCAAAATCCAACTCATCATTTTAGTTCTTGGATTGAGTACACTCTTACTTGATAATGTTAATTGGTAGGATGGATCAAAAGGTTCATTAGATTTTTGTTTTAGGAATTTGTAACTGCACTAAATATAGAAAGCATCATTTCACCAAGGAAATGTATTTTTCTCTAAGCATGGACTTTCAACATCAGCAAAAAGTCATTTATATGGCAATTATCTTTCATAGATTTTGCTGACGTAGCAATGTAGGCATTCCATTGAAAACCCTTCTACACAAATGTGCCCTAAAATTGAGTGCATGACTTTTCTCCATATGTTTTATTAATTATTATCTAAATATTACAGTCCAACTTTTGTTGGATTAAATTCTTACCACTTTTCATACAGGAGGACATTCATTTCCAATAAATTTAAATATGGAGGCACTCAATGACACCCACCCAAGTCAATGTCGCTTGTCTTAGCTATTACTGGTGAGCTGTATAACTACGATTAAAACGTTTTCATGAGACTCGCATGGGAATAATATGGACCGTTCAAAAAGAGCCACATCTACTCATATGAAATGCCTCCAAATTTCACTTTAAAAAGTGTGCCCATAATGTTAAACACATGATTAAAATCATGGTGGGCCGCTAACATGGCATCGCTTGCTAATACTTAATTACATTTCTTTCGTGTGCTAAAGTTAAAGATAAGATATACTCTTATTGAGCTGATGAGATGACATTCATCCTGAATCGTCGCGATTATCGTTAGGTGGGTCCAAGGTTAAGTTGTAACCGCCCCATTGCTCTAAAACCCGATATTTTCCAGAAAGAGGAAGAAACAGATGTGCATGAAGGGTTTCGTGCAGTGTGCCCACAAGCAATCCGCGTTGGACTATCAAGTCAAATAATTGGGACCCACACGGATACTCCCTCTTTTAACTCTGGGTCCTTTATTTGGATATTTTTTAAATCAGGAGAAGTTATCTGCTGGCTGCCATTATTATTCTATCAAGGTTGGCAGAAAGCCAAGAAAAGCAAAAATAAAAAAAAAATCAAATTTCACCAACTTTATCACGAGAAGATTATTCCCCTGCTCAGAATTTCCAAGATCTTGAACCCTTTTCCCATTTTCCCTCTTGTTCACACTTTTCAGAATTCAGTACTGCTTGAGTTGAATCCAAAATATTTAGATACAGTGGAACAGAAATTAAAAAAAAACAATAAATAAACCTGATGCATTTTCAGCTTGAGGTCCTAATTATGCACCTGAAGAAGCTTATCTCTTACTAATAGAGAAGGTTCATCTGATTTGCAGGATAAAACCTTCTTTACTGAATTTTAGATTAAAAAACAAAACCAAGAGCTTAATTATTCTCATATAAAGTTGCCTGCTTTATGATTAGTGTTAATTTATTCAAACCCAAGTGTAAAAGAAACCCTCTTCCTTTCTGCAACTCTCAAAGAGTGCAAGGGGTAGGGCACTCACAAAAGTGCATCTCCTGGAAAAGACTATCTATCTCCTTGAAGAATCTTTTATTTCATTTCTATCTTAAACCTCTCTCTCTCTCTCTCTCTGGAGTCTGGACCATAAAACCCTACAAAACCCTGTCATCCATCCAGACACCACTCTCTTTCTTTCCCTATCCTCTTTAAGACAAAACCCATCTCTCAAAACCACCAAACACCCTTTTTTATCATAGCAATGATTTGATCAAAACCCCAGATGGGTTTTTTCAGATCTAGGCTCTGTTCTATTTCCCCTGTTTTCTCAAGACAATACACCCCTCTCAAAACCACCCCAAACCCCAGTTCTCCAGCAATGATAAGAACAAAACCCCAAATGGGTTTTTCTAAACCTCCCTTACTATCTTCTTTCCTGGTGTTACTAATAGTCTTCTCTTTCCTCACCTCTTCAAACTCAGCTGCTGACATCTTCTCCTTAGTCTACAAGGGCTGTGCAAATCACACCACTTCAGACATCTCCACCTTTCAATCCACTCTCACAGCTCTCTTCAACGCCCTCTTGTCCCAATCCTCCGCCTCCCGTTTCTTCAAAACCTCCTCTGGCTCCGGCCAGAACGCCATTTCCGGCCTCTTCCAATGCCGGGGTGATCTCAGCAATGCCGAATGCTCCACCTGCGTCAGCAGAATCACCCAAATGGCCCCCTCCCTCTGCGGCGACGGCACCGTTGCTGGGCGGATACAGCTCGCTGGATGCTATCTCCACTATGAAGTCGCCGGGTTCCTGCAGATTTCCGGCACGGAATTGCAGTTCAAGACCTGCGGCAAGTCGGACGCGAGCTTTGAGGAGAAGAGGGACACAGCATTTTCTCAGCTGGAGACCGGAATCGCCGGCGGGAGTGGATTCTACGCGACGACGTACGCGTCGGTGTATGTGATTGCTCAGTGCGAGGGGGATTTGAGCGTGGGAGATTGCGGGGAGTGCGTGAAGGAGGCGGTGCAGCGGGCGGAGGTGGAGTGTGGGGAAGCAGTTTCAGGGCAGGTGTATTTGAATCGGTGCTATATAAGTTACAGTTATTATCCAAATGGGGTATCTGAGAATTCTTCTTCAGGTCAGTTTCTAGCTTCTTTCAAGATTATAATAACACTATTTCCGGATGCTTTACTCTGTTTTAAGGTAGATTTGCTTGACCATGTGTGTATTTGGTTTTAATTGCAATTACAAAATTAAGTCTGGATTCCATTGTCTCTTCCCAATTAATGAGTTCTCCCCGCACTAAAGAAAAGAAAAAAGAAAGGAATGTAAAGAGGTACAAAAATAAAGATACTAAAGCAAAAAGGAAATGAATGAAAAGGAGGACATAAGAAAGAAAGAAGAAAAAGGAAAAATGGCAACGGGAAAGTAGGGTTGTAAATGCGTCCCTGAATTCTCCGATTACCCAAAGTTTTCGACCCGATAATAGCCTGGTTTGATTCCTTATTTAGGAGCTGATAATAAATAGGTCTGGATTTGGATCCTATTTTTCGACCCGTGACCTAAACGGTTCGTTCCACCTTGGTTCTGGCTAGTGACCTCAGGCCTGACATATTACCCCATTTTTTAAAATTTTTTCCTAAAAGTTAGATTTTCTATAAAGGATTCTTTCCACGGACTTGGACCCGGACCTAGACCCAGTCCCGAACCTGCCCCATGTACTGTTCCGGTTTCAGTTCTAGGTCAATCCACTCCTTAACGGTTCTGGTTCCGAATCCAGGAAACTGGTTTCAAACCAATTCCGGTTTCGGTTCCAGATCCGTCCTCTCACTAACAATTTCGGTTTTGGGTCCACCATGGACCTAGACCCGGACCGGAACTAACCCATTTACAACCCTAAGTGAAACTAAAGGTTTTGTTTCAATTGGGTATTTTGATTATTAAGAATGTGAAATTTATAACATTGCTAAATTCCAAAAATTGTAGTAATGATAAGATTGCTTTTGAAGTAACAAGCCTAATATTCCATTTTTTTTACTTTTTTTTATATTTGCTATATTCAAAATCAAAAAGTTTTTATACTAAGATATTGATTACTGTTGCAAAGAGCAGGATTGTGATTGTGAGCTTAAATGGGTGTTGTAAGTATAATGGGTGTTTTCAGGATAGAATCAATGAACTGTGTAACAATGAAGGGTATGAAGAACTATAATCAGAAAATCAATGTATAAGTCGTCTACAGTTGAAAGCCACTCCTTGGCACTGATGGATAAAGAACAATGCTTTGAAAATCAAATTTTTGTATAGTAATTTTTCTTATTGAACAGTAAAATGCTGTTCGAACTTTGGATTGAATGCTTAAATAGAAGAGATGGAAAGAGAGGAGACTGTAGGGGAAGAGAATTATTATAGAAGTCTTTATACTATTCCAAGCTAAAACCTCAACATTTCTGCTTCTGATTTTTTCCCCCAGTTTTGTGCCCAGCTTATAAAATGAAATGACTTAAACATGATCTGAATAGTTTTGGAAAAAGAATTTTTTTGAATATTTTCTCACTAAAAATCAACGGGGATGTAGTGCGATTCTCAACTTAATATGAGTATCCAATCTTGATTTCAGGTGTGTGAAGTCATTTTACATGTAAAAGTAAAATGTTCTAAGCATGCAGTTTTCCATTAAAAAATCCACCCAAAAGATCATTAGATCACTGATCCTAATTCATGAACATTTTACCAAAGAGCAATGCCAATAACATTTGATGAGTTGGTGATGAAAAGGAGTAGGGCATTGGTCAGATGGCAACAAATTCAGGATGCGAAGATTTTATGATGCTGTCAATCTTCAAACTATGTCATAGACAGCTTTGTATGGATTGGTGGACTAATGCATTGATTGGTTGGGTTGGTCGAACTGGTCTGTTTTTAAATAGTTTTACTGTATTGTTTATTCAAAGTGGATCGTTCTTCTGCGAAAAAGGTAATGGTATTTTCTTGGTGAGACAAAGTGATGAACACACCTAAGTTGTTGACTGGGTTGTATTTATATTTGGGTAATTTGGACTTTTCTTAGGGAACCAAACTAACCCCACCTAATTAAACCTTGAATGTTAGGATTTGTCGATTTAAAAAGTATTGGTGGTTCTCTTTTTGTTTGCCACAGGTTCAAGACAGCAGACGGGGAAGACAGCAGCTATTATTGTTGGGGGGGCTTTCGCATTATTTTTCGTGGTTATCTGTCTACTTTTCATTCGACAATCGTTTAAGAAGAAAGATGGTGAGTGTAGTAAATGAAAATGTAAGGAATAAAAAAAATTAAAAGGGAAGTTGGATTTCCCTTTCATGTGCATATTTAACATTGTTTTTCTTTTCACGTTTTGCAGATTCCTGAGAGGATGGATACTGGGTATTGCAGTAGTTTTGGAGATAAATTTTGATCGGTTGGTTGGTCACATTAACAATTTTGGAGCATTGAGGGGAGTACCACATGAGGGTCTGGGAAGCTGAATGTGGGGGTTGGTGTGTGAAAGGAGAAATGAATTTGTCTTTTGGGGGTGACCAAAAAAGAGGGTGAGTTTTGGCTCTTTTTTATCATGGCCATGTGGATGTCGGATTGTCCCCCGAACAATAATGTTTCTGCATTTTCACACGCACTTTAATTTTGCATGATGGGATTAAGTTGTTGTTCTTTGAAGCTTTTATAAATTGGAAACAACCTTTACATTATTCTTAATGATGTTAATACCTGTACTCCTGAAACAAAACATTTATACCGTTGCTTCAAATTCAATGTATTGTTTCTACTCTAATGTTGAGTAGGCTGTTTCAGGATATTGCTCTTTAGTTTGTTTCAGGATACTGTTGAGTGTTGACAGACATGGCCTGAAGCTTTTGGGGATTTATAATTTGTGTTAAGGTTTTGGTGAGGCTAACTCATTAGAGGTGCAAACTTTTGAAGTTCATGCTTGTACTCTATCAGTAGCACACTGTAGTCTTATGCTTTCTCCTTTGCCCTTGACCGATAGTTTAGCCAATATTAAAATCCATGGACTAGCTGAGCAGAATTCGAGCCCTGCATCTTGTATCTGCAACGTGCAATGGAGCCCTGAAAATGTTGGGCTGCACTGTCTAGTTAGGATAGTATGAGCTACTTTTCCTGGTGCCGCCTAACTAAACACGTAACACCATGAGAAGAGAGAAAAGGCCAAAGGGGGTTTTAGAGGATTTTTCAGAGACAAGCAGATGTTGCAAGGCTTTGTTGCGACTTTGGTGATGAATGTGGTGAAGCAAGGGAAACTTCTTTTTTAGCTCCGTAAAATAATAATAATAATAAATTAATTTGGATTTCTTAATATCTTTTGGTTGAAATTTTTGGATAGATTTCTGCCCATGAATTCTATAGGTTTCCTACAATCATTTGCTTGGAAAATATGTGACTGACTTCTTCACCTCTATGTACAGATCTAAACTCCTCTCCTCTTCCCCTCCTGCAATTAGGAGACCCAACAGCCCAAATTGAAATGGGTTTGGAAATTTAATTTGGGCGCGGTCTCAGGTTGCACCTCGCTACAGCTTAGGTCTGGCCATATAAATCAGCCCATGCCTGGGCTGGTCAATATCTGATCTGGTCCACTCCCGAGATGGTTGCTCTATTCCTTTGCCCTCTTTTTTTTAAATAAATTGAGCTCTGGGGTTCTTTCCATGTTAGATTTTTGTTTTCCTCCGTTCTGTTGGCTGTGTCATAAGGCAAAACATTAAGCGGTTCTCATGGGCCAGGCCAGCTTGGATCTGACTGAGATGGGCCCTCTAATGGACAATATTTCTATTTTCTCTTAGACAAATGGTTGTGTCGAGGCCTACTTTTGTGGCCTAAGTATTAAATAGGATACTCTGGGCCTATATAAATGTCCAGCTCAGTCTGACCCGCCATATATTTACATAAGTGGTGGATCTGTTTTGAAAAGCCTGGGTGTAGCAGGCCGGTGGTCTGGGTCCAGGCCTGAATATTAGTCCTATAACAAAATGAGCTAGCTTCCAAAAGCTTGCTTTCTGCCTGACCTGGCCCATGAACACTATTTTTCGTTTTTTTTCTTCAAATGATGCCCATGAATACTACTATAGGCAATATCAGCAGTCCAATCACTAAACAGTGGATTTCACTTGTACAAACTGATGAGAATGGCTCTACGTTGGAGTTGCATTTTGCCCTCTCAGGTGTGTGCAAGTTGTGAGTTGAGTTGTGTCTATATTCGGATTCAACAGGTCAGCAAGACGTGTTATTACCATGGCGTAAATATGCAATATATTTGAAAGCTCAATCCATTTGCATCTTAGATTGCAAATCCAAAGTATCTTTCTAGTTTGGACCATGTGCCACTTCGCCAAATAAAGGGAACAGGAAGACAATGAGATTCCTGAAACCTTGTATACAGACGAAGTCATGGGAGAATGAGATTGTAAAAGGGGACCCAGGAGCTTTGACTGCATATACTATTGCTCGCAGGAAAATATTTCTATCAATTCCTTGTACTAGTAACTAAACCCTTTGCTGGAAAAATGATCCAGATGCTCTACCATGTACATGTAAGGACAGCAAAAAATGCTAAGCATATTTACGTGTCAGAAAAGTGATTATGACTACACACTCACGAGTCATTTCAATTATTTATGTGCATTTGATTGGACGAGAGACCCATTGGTTGGAGTATCGTAGCTCTATGAAAATGTTGAGAGAATAAAACAAGGGGCTTTTTCCTGCACAGTAAACATCAGTCATCTTTTCACATCTGATGACCAAAGTAAAGGTATTTATTAAAAGGGGTCTTTTCCTGTGAACTTTTGGAATACACTATTTGGTGGGCCCACTATGAACCCCACCAATAGATAAAATTGGAGGGTTGGAGAGATCTATGTGAAAATACCCTACATATCAAATTTGATCCCAATTACATATTTCTAATCCCTTCATCCATGACTCACAAATTCATTCCATTCGAATTGGTGTATAGTCAATCAAACGGTCCAATAAATTCAGATCCTATTAAAAGTTAGAGCGAGTTGCTATCATGGGGTCTCATGTGTGTTTCAAGGTTTGGATTGAGTGATAGATGGGCTTCACCTAGAGTTCTCACAAAAAAAATGGTAAGGGACAGATGCGCAGGAAGATTCTCCTTATTAAAAAGCTCTCTATATTACTTCATGTTTTGCGATCTCACAAAACTTTATAGTGATATCAAAAAACGTTATTAGATTCTATTGGGAAAAAAATGGCGATTGAGTCTTTAACAAAGTAGTCTTATGCGATACGGCATAATCCAATTTGCAATATTGCAAAAATGAGTAATATGGAGAACCTGTAGAAAAATATCTCTACTTTGGTGAGCAAGCATGAAAATCGACATCCAATGGTGTTCCATACATAAAAAGGAAAACCCATCAAACAAGGTATTGAAACAAACCCCTGGTGAGATGGTTTGAAGAAAAGCGGAGTACTCTCGTCTCACTCTCCTTTTTTTTTAACCCAAGAGAGGGGTAACACACATTGGGAGACGTCACACATGTGGGAAAGAGAACCCATACACATGGAAAGAGCAACATATCAAGGAATCTATCTATGGGCAAATAAGTAAAATGCAGGGTTACTAACCAACCGAGCAACTACTTGTTTGTTATGACTTAGATTAATATATACTCTTTTCATCTTTTCTTTTCTTTTTTTTACGCTAACAGAGGGTGTCCTGGCCCTTTGGGCCGAACTAATCTTGGGAACCAGGTAAATCCCATGTGGCCCTAATGTGATAGCGCAGTTTAAACCTGCTGCAACCTCCAAGAACAAACCGTGGTCTTAGAGCAACTGAGTTACCACTTGAGGTTATACAATTTATTATAGCTTAGATTAATATATATACCACATGTGGATATACAAGCCTGGCACCCATGGACGGACCTAAGGGAGCTAGCAGGGGCCATGGCCCCCTCTTTATTTTGTGCTTTTCTTTTATACATATGTATATATAAATATAAATATATATTGGCTATGGCTCCCATTTTATTTTGTGCTATTCTTTTATACATATGTATATATAAATGTAAATATATATCCTTTGGCCCCCACTTTTAATGGTTGGCCCTCCAACATTATCAAAAATTAAGTAAGAGGAATATAATTTGGGTTAAAAAAATTAAATAATATTCGATTTAGTATTTTTAGGGAAAAATGAGATGAAAGAAGAAAGGGAAGGAAAATAATGAAATAAAAGAGAAAATCAAATCAAAAAAGAGATTAAAAATAGATTAGAAAGTATTTAATAAAAAAAATTTAGAATCTAGTCACCACCCACGTATGTTTATTTGAGATTATAATAGTTTGAATGAAGAGAGGCGGATAGCTTTGATTTTGAGTCTTAGATGCCGTGCTTGGGCTATGCCAAATGCGCCGTGCATTTGAACTGCCCTTTCGATATTCCATATTTTCATTTTTTTTAAGGTATTAGGCTAAAATTTTAAAAGATAGATATAAACAAGAGAATGACATACAAATTTAAGTGGTTTTGTCAAACTTGGCCTAATCCACTGGAAAAAATATCCATTTGAGTTTCTTCTACTTGAAGATTTTTTAATAAGATTACCTTCAAAACTTTTGTAATTTTTACAGATAATAAAAAAATAAAAAAGTAAAAGACTACATTTTTTTTATATTTGCACTAAATAAAAAAGAAAATATCTATTACTTAAAAAAATATGAAATGGGCTATTATGTGGTGAAATGAGCTATGCCTCATACTGTACCATACAATGACAGGAGCCGTGCCGTACCTATAGGCTGGGTGTTTGTACCGTGCCGCATAAGTCGTGCCACAACAATTTGACTATGGTGTCGGGCTGTATCACCCGCGGGTAGCCAGGTTGTTTTACTTCCCTAACTCTTGAGGCATTTTTGTGAGATGGGTAGCAAAAAGTAAAGTAAAGTAAACCCAAGATAAAGAAAGAATAATATATGATTCAATCATAATGACTTTTTATTTTTAGTCGTTTGATATGAAATCTTTTTGACTTTTTGTATAAAAAGTAAAGATTTTTTTTTGTAATTTAGTGAAGACTTTTTAACTTTTTTTGAAAAAAGATAAGGAAAATTTGAATTAAAAAAGGGGATGAAATTTGAATTTTAAAATTTTCACTTTACTCTACTTTACCCTATTCCTTTGCCAAACATGCTTAAAGGAAAAACCATGGCACCCCCACCCAATAAAAAATTCCTAGTTTGGCCCCTGCTGGCACCTCTTGTCTTAGGCATGTGACCCCACTAGGTGCGGGATCCAAAGATCTGAATTGGCCCTACTCTACATAAAATTTTGGCCCAATTAAATCATCTTAAAACTTAAATCCTAGATCTATTGCCCACACGTCCAACAACTTCTATATAAAAAAATGTTTTGACTTTAGATCCAACGGCGTATTCCAAGTAGATTGGTGCAAACCGATGGATCTTTTTCATGAGGCGGGTCCACTCGCATTGGTGATTAGGTGGGCACCTAGTTGGTGCGGCATGTAAGAACCCACGAGGAGTGGAGCAGTGGACTGCATCAATTGTGTGTGGAATGAACAAGGCGTCTCAGAGATAACCGTTTCCAACTGGTTACCGTCCAGTCTAAAGAGCATTTAGTCACCTTTTTGTAATTTGTCAAGCCATTGGAGACAGATCCATTGAAGTGGTTTTTTTTTTTTTTTTTTGGCTAGAAAGTAGAATTCATTAAACAATCAAAGTATCAAGGCAAAGATAACAAAAACCACCAGATAACAGAGTCTGAAACAAGCAAACAACTAAGAAAACTGCATAGAAAGAAAAGTATACCCCCACCCAAAAGTAGCCTTCATGGGCAGAGAATTATAGGTAGTGGGTGCTGATCTCTGGGCGTGACACCAGAGTGCTCCTGGAGTTAGTCACCTGCAATCTTCCATGTGGACTTGAGTCCTCAGCAAAACAAGCATCCTCCTGAATCTCGTGAATATAGATAGAGAAGCAAGAAAAGGGGACATGTGAGAGCCAAGAAGATTTTATTGGGGGCTTAAGCCGTGAAAGAGCATCAGCCAATTAGTTGGCTTTGCGTCTGCATAAGCTAATCCGCCAGCTTGCAATTGTTTGAGAATATTCTGCACGCCAGAACTAGTTTCATCTGAGTGGTTTACGACCAAACATATCAACGAGGGCAATGATCAAGTGAAGAAATTAAATAATAAAAATTTAATATTTTAAGGTCTTATATAAGGGGGTTTTCGAATTTCATGGGTGAGACCACACCTGATGCTAACACTTGGGTCCACGCTTTGTTCAATGGATTCTAAAGTTTCAGGTGTCCATAAAAATTGAGCAGATTTTGATTGTGCCAAAGGATAGAATCACGAGCTTGTAAGATGAGGTGAGCTTTGAAGGAGATTGGCCTTGAGCCTTCACGAGAGCCCTCTGTTTCTTCTTCTGAATTTGATAGCCTGAAGAGTTGTATTGTAGAGTGTAATGCTCTTATACCTCTTTGTCCTTTGTTTCTTCTTTTTTTTCTTCCGTTTCTTGCATTTTTTTTTCATTAATGAAAGCTCCTGTTACTGATAAAAAAAAATAGCTTGAAGAGTGAAACAAATATTGCCAATGCCAATATCAGTGTACAAAGGGAAGAGAATGCGATTTCTGATTTGGGTCTGCCCAAGATGGGGATAAATTGGCTTTCAATCATCTAAGTACCATTTAAGTAATGATTTTCATCGAGCCGATAACATTTTTTTTAGTTTTCATGCTTGAGATTAAAGGCAATATCTGCTATTTTGGAAAAACAAGAAAATGATTTAGACCCAAGATAAGCAAACCATTTTCTAGAGTCTTAGGCAAGAGGCAACCGCACCAAAGAATAGAAACTTAAAACGGTATAGGTTTCATTTTTCACAGAAAATGTAATCAATGTGAAAATTAAAATACTGAAAACAAATTTCTTTGTAAACTGGAATTTGTATTCTCTTTATTTCTTGCAATTTTTAAACAAAATTTTGGGGTTGTGAAACTTCCATAGCATAGTGGTAGTGCGTTCCCTTCGTAAGTGAAAGGTCGCGAGTTAGATCCCCGCTGGCAGCTCTAATTTGAATTTAGGCTGGTTGTTTTTTATTAATTACTTATGTTTAACTTTTTTATTTTATATAATTGCTTATGTTAAAAGTATCAAAATAAATTTAAAGATTTCGGAACTTGGTTCATATTTGTAACATTTTAGTTTATACCAGGAGCGTCAGTTCTTTTTTTTTTTTTTTTTGGCTGATTCAAATGCGGCACCTGGGCCGAAAAGTATCAAGTTGGGCCTGACCTAGCATAATTTAAATCAAGTTCAACATCATCATCACCGATCATCATCAAGTGTTGTCCCATCAATCTATTTTTTGTTCTGATACGTTCTTTTCATCTTTATGTATCAAAATATCATCTAGACCTAACTCCAACCCTCACCCATATCCAAATTAGGGTCATGTTTATTATCCTGGACTGACCTCATCCATTGCAAGTTGAAACTTGGGCATGCCTTGAAAGTGGGTAAAAAACACTCTGCTTATTTGAGTTTAAACTCAAACAAGCCCCACTAAATATTGATCAATGCATCTCTTTAAATCTCAGTATACAAATTTGATAGTATGGTTTTAGGAGAGTGACTTAATAAGGCATGTGATAAAGCATGTTGGATTCTTACAAATGATAATCGAGTTAGTCTGGCTGTTCCTGTTAACCGCATTGTCATCCTTCTTGTGGGTAAAACTAAGTATTGAAGTTGCAACTTTTAGTTTTAAGTGAATAAAAGTATACTCGCGTTTGCATAGTTACTAATGAATTCCAAAGAATTCCTTGGAATCCACTTCTAAGAAGGAAGCTAAGAGTGAAGGATCAATGGTTGAAATTTATAATGAGCCATTAAAATATAAGGAAGTTAGCCCCTTCCGCAAGAAGGCATTGCTTATAAATTTTAAAAGTTCAATACAAACTAAACAGGAAGGGAGAACATATAGAACCATAATTTTGAACATTTTACTTTGAGTTTATAACTCAAACGAGCATTTGTTGAACAATGGATTGTAATTTTAGAGTGAAACAAGGAAGATAACAAGACAACATATTCTAATTGAGAAATGATCTTTAAATAGGGCAGGGATACATTGCAACGCCAATGCATTGTAGTATCGTGCAGCACCCCATTTCAATGCATAATGGGGCCCACCTTTTTAAAATCTCAGGGCCCTTTGTAATGATCACCCTATAAATTATTCTTCAAATATGTAACATTACCACCATAAAACTCAAACGAGCATTTGTTGAACAATGGATTGTAATTTTAGAGTGAAACAAGGAAGATAACAAGACAACATATTCTAATTGAGAAATGATCTTTAAATAGGGCAGGGATACATTGCAACACCAATGCATTGTAGTATCGTGCAGCACCCCATTTCAATGCATAATGGGGCCCACCTTTTTAAAATCTCAGGGCCCTTTGTAATGATCACCCTATAAATTATTCTTCAAATGTGTAACATTACCACCATAAAACTCAAACGAGCATTTGTTGAACAATGGATTGTAATTTTAGAGTGAAACAAGGAAGATAACAAGACAACATATTCTAATTGAGAACTAATCTTTAAATAGGGCAGGGATACATTGCAAAACCAATGCATTGTAGTATCATGCAGCACCCCATTTTAGTGCATAATGGGGCCCACCTTTTTAAAATATCAGGGCCCTTTGTAATTATCACCCTATAAATTATTCTTCAAATATGTAACATTACCGCCATTAGATTAAATTGCATTTGAAGCACATGATGAACTTGCCTTATTGTTCTCTTGTTGGAGCCTTGCCCCTTTAAACATTACTACCTGATCTTTAAACTTATTGATCATTTATTGAAGAAGGAAGTTCCAGATATCTGTACAATAGCCTTTCATTCCAACAAGAGATAATACTTCCAAGGATAGAACTCTTTCCATTAAAGACAGAGAAATATCTATACAATTTGAGTATTTAATTACTTTTTTTTATTCTAACGATATTTTCTGATAATATCCCATAAAAAAATTGAAATCATCCTTATGTTGTCTCTGGCTGGTATTAACTGATGACAATATTTGCAACAACAGCAGTATATTGGGTGCAAGGCGACTAATTAGAATAGGGTATAATGGCAAACCTACATATTGGTGAGAGGGGATAAATGCACACCACCACCCCCCCCCCCCCCCCCCCCCCCCCCCCCAAAAAAACCCTTAAAACTATTTTCCTTTAAAAAACGAAAAATGATATATAAATTTCACATGGATATTTTTCATTCTTATACACTTTGCCCCTCTCCATCTCCCTTATTTTTCCTTTTTGCCCCTCATCATACTTTTATCAAAAAGACAACCCATTAAATGACTTTAAGTACTTATGCTTCTTGCTATCCTTTCTTTATTATTCCTCCAATAAAATATGTGTGCATTGCTTCTCCTTCTTTCTTGTTATTTTTAAAAAATTTTTGTTGAATGGGTTATCCAGATCCACTTAAATTTGGCACTCATAATCACCACGTTTTAAATGCTTGTCTATTTAAGTTGTTGTTAAATCTGAATTTTTAAAAATTGAATTTAAAATCAATATTTAATTAGATCTACTCTAATTTTAAAATAAGATATTCAGTGGCTATAACTAGAGGTGCATTAGGGTTCTCTACACTAATTCCATGCTCAAGGTTCCATCTACCTTAGCATATTTGTCTAAATAGTGAAGGATTTGAACTCTAAACAGTGAGCCAAATATCAAGACATTTTTTTATGAACATCATCCTTATAATATGATGTTCAAGAAAATAAATTAGTTTGGTTTTTATTTCAATAATCATTTGTTGATAAGTCAATATGCTAAAATGAAGTAATATTTAATTATTCTCTAATCTTCCAAACCCACTATTAAATGTTGTTGGATATGGATAGCAACACAAATTCTTCAATTTTATCATCTTTGAGGAATACTCTAACACCTAGTTTAT
The DNA here is from genome assembly GCA_037013555.1 of Sextonia rubra. Classification (NCBI taxonomy): domain Eukaryota; kingdom Viridiplantae; phylum Streptophyta; class Magnoliopsida; order Laurales; family Lauraceae; genus Sextonia; species Sextonia rubra. Next base: position 48,153,079 of record JASUAD010000001.1, read on the forward strand.
TGGTAAAATTAGATTCAACACACGATCTCAAATTTTCAATATTTTGTTAAGATATTTTTTTAATTTTTTTATTTCTCATTAAGAGAAATTTCTTTGTGACCCCACTAAGGGAAAGTCCTCTGTCTGCCACTGGTTGACCATGGTTTTTCACTAAGTTGGTTTTGAACTTTCTTGGTCATATGAAGGGTTTTGGTTCGACCCAACCCTTCAAGGTGCCAGTTTAGGTCGAACCGGGTCCAGCCTGGCGGTATCGTTTTGTTTAAGGCATCCTTCAAGAATTTCAGTACTAACCCTTTATTCTTTAGATATAAGCAGAAACAAAGCCAAGGAATGTTAAATGATGACTCCTAATCAAACATCTTTGATGGCATTGAGTGGGGGTTGAATTCTTTCATGTGCAACCACTCCATCAAAATCTTAGAAATGATCCACCTTAAGTAAAGTTATTTGTACTACATTCAAGTGGTTAAACGTTTTCTGTCCAGCCAACAATTGAATGGTGGAACGACTGTTTTCTTTTAATGTAACGTCAAAATGTGATGTAATGCCAGAATAGCAATGAATTATCTTTTGACCCCATTGCTTGAAGTTCGAACATCAAAAAGGTTCCTACATTTATGTGACTTTTGATTCTTATACCTAATCTAATAAACACACATCTTACAGAGCATCATTTGCCCAAATGCCCTGCACAAGAGCATTGCAAGGAAAAGACTTATGCTTAGCCAAATTACAACACTGTATATTACTTTCTGGTCTCACCCATCTTTGTCTGCGTCACATGTGCCTTCACCAAACAGCTGTATAGGAAAAGCGGGCCTCATGAATTAAAGGTATGAGTAGGTTTTGTAAATTAATTGCAGAAATACCGATCAAAAAATTTGCAGATTAAGTAGGTTCATGTTACTGTAATAACTTGTTGGTTGGATCACAAAAGGACAAATAGGAATTAGTGTCCAACCCACACACCCGCCCAACGACCCCCTGACACCCAAAATGATAATAATAATAATAATAATAAGATGTTGATGATGAAAGAAAGGTGGTTGTGAAATTTAATAAAATGGATTTAGACATCGAACTTTCACATAAATACTTTGATCTACACATTGATAATCAAGGGTCCAGTATTGAAAATGGGCATGGATGCAAGTAAACACAAGGGGATCATGCAAGTTAAGTGGAGATGGTGTCTGGCCTATTTGAGAACTGACTATAGTCCTTACCTCCCATACACACCAGGTAAATTAGACTTTTGCCTAAGCAGCTGCCTCAGGGAGAAAGAGCGAATTCAAAAACGCAACCTCCAATTCCTTAGCTGTGGTTCTAACCTTGTTCACTTGAAAAACTCCCAAACAGACGTTATATATGATTATTTCTAATTTTTATTTGAGACCTCTCCATCCAAGCGTAGGACATGGTCAAATTCTCCTAATCCAACATTTATAAGTAGTGTGGTCACATTGTTTATTTATGACGGAAATTCTCACTCCAACCAAGAGTAATGCTTCTCATAGGATTGATCATGTCTCAACCATGTTATTAAAAAAAAAGACAAAAGAAATCAAATCATGTGTTTTATACATCATGAGTCTAGTAGTGAACATGAATTTGATTGAATTTGAATTTGAGGTTAAAAATAAAGATTAAAGGTAAGTTTTTCAAAAATGAATATCAAATAACATTTTTTAGGAAAATTGAATCACATGAATATACTATTTGATACTCATTTTTTTAAAATTTACCTTTGATCTTCATTTTTAACCACCCTATATATTCAATTCCTACATATTTTAATGCAAGCACAACCTTAGAAATGAAACTATTGAGACATAAGGTTTAGACTCTAAAAATATACCTTATGAATAAATTTTGACATTGCTACATAGATTTTGGTTTCCACAAGTGAAGGGAACTCGGCATTTCTACTGCTATGTGGGAAATCAAAATAAAACTCTCTTAAATCAAAATAAAACTCTTTTGTTTTCTTAAAAAAGAAAAGTGTTGTACTAAATAAATTAGTAGAGTACAAAAAGCCAGAACAAATTTTCTCTCGATTTCAATCCTCACATCACACAATCACAAACTAAGGTGCACTCACCTTCTTTCCTCTTCGTAGATCGACATGATATAGTTTTTTTTTTTTTTTTTTTTTTTTTACTGCTATGGGGGTTTAGGCATGCTACCTTTTGAATTGCAAAAACATCCTCAATTTTATTCAAATTTTAGAACTTTTTACATTGGTCCCTCCAAGAAACTTTTTTTCTTAGTGCCATGAAGGTAGATTTTCTTGGGACACATTTGGCAAATATCCGCAGAGATGAAGGGATTCTATAATTTCAAAGAATCCCTCCTGAAGCATGGAATCAATCCATCATCTCTTAAAAATACCAGTCTAACAAAAGAGAGGATTTCCGGGGAAGAGACTTTTAAGAAATCAACGGCCTTGAATATTTTAGCCAATATATCATGATCTACAAGGCATCATGTTATGAAATTTGGTCCCATAGTTTTTGGTGTAATGCCCGGTTTTGCTTATGGTGGGCCTCAACCCACCAAAAGGCATCATGCAAAGTAAGGGTGCAAAACCTACCAAAAGGCCTTATGTAAAGTAAGGATGCAAGCTCTACATATAATTCTAATCACTTTCCTCTCTAATCCACAGCCCACATAAGAACTCGCCCACTTGCACCAGGCCACGGATACCATTTGTAACGCCCTACCCCGCACACATGGGTGATATTGTCCGCTTTGGCCTATGAGCCTCACGGTTTTGTTTCTGGCAGGTCTCAACTCATCAAAATGCCTCATGCAATGTAAGTGTACAAGCTCTATATATAAACCCATTCACTTTTCTCTTTATAGTCGATGTGGAACTCAACAATCTTGAATTTTCAAAATGAGCGCCTACAAGTTCAAAACTATGCATGGAATGTTGATCACTAGTTTTGAAATATCATCACATCTAAGAAAAATCAATGGTTGAAAATATGCGGCGAGGATGCTTGCCAAACGTGGGTAATCCACGAAACTACAGCAGCAAGGATGCTTGCCAAATGTGCCCCTAGAAACTGAAAATAGGCAGAAACAGCTTATGCTTGTTAGTTTATGTTAGGACGATAATACTGTGCTCCTCCACAAACTTTTTTTCTTGTAATTCCACTTCCGGTGTAATTAGTTAGACCTTCTCTTTTCTCTGTTAAAAGGGAAAACCATTTCCTTACTCCTCCACGCTCTCTCTCTCTCTCTCTCTCTCTCTCTCTCTCAACTTGCATTGTAAAACGCACGCTTTCTCTTTTCATTGTTGTTTCTCCTATCACATGAAGAAGAACTTCTTCTTCTTCTTCCTCTCATAAAAACAATGCTCTGTTTTTATTTTTAAATTTCGCAATCAAGTAGGCTCTTTCCGTGTACGGGTGAGGAATGAAGTTATGATATATATATTTTCTGTTTATGTTACTGATCCCAAATTTTTTATTATTGATTGGAATTGCAGAAAATCTCATTTGGACGATTTCTAATTTGGTATCTCATTCCTATGTTTTTGAGAAAAGACATGTCTTTACGTGGAGTTATGACTTTTGAGACTACAAGCTTGCTTCCTAATGGCTATAAGCATGTGCTGCTTTACATTTACATTGTTGAATTTCAGAACCTCTTTGTAGTGTTATTACCTGTATCTTTTTGCTTTTGCATGATCCAAGTTCAGTTTTCTTGCGTTCATTAGTTTCTCTCTCTCTCTCTCTCTCTCTCTCTCTCTCTCTCTCTCAGAAACTTTAATTGTGGACCTGCATTTGTTTCAATTGCTGTAAATTTGTTAAAATATTAAATGATCTTTGAGCTTTGAGATAGTTCACCCAAGTGATTGTAGTTGATGTTCTTATGATGTCCAAATTACAACAAGATATAAGCTATGTGTTCCTAGGACTCAGAAGGTTAAAATTTTCACAAGATTAGATTTCTGCTTTTGTTTGTTTAATTGAAAACCAGTCATTGCATACCCCTTCTGATAAGATATGGTTTTCTCTTTTCATTTAGCTTCCTTGCGGTGATCTCAGTTGAAGTGAAAAGTTAATGCCTCACTTGTTCTGTTTTTTTTTTTTTTTAATTCTCACTCTTTGTTTAAAAAAAATTTTATTTATCATTTTGGTTTTGATAATTAACTTTTTCTTATGATCCTTCAGTCTCATCATGCAATGTGACAAAACGTGGAGGGTTTTCATGTGCACTGATCACAATTAAATGCTTCCCATCCAGTTGGAGAGTAGTTCAGTGTTTTCTGCACCAAAGATTAAGAGGGTGCTAATAAAAGTAATGCAATAACAACTGGAAATCTTGAACATCAGGCAACTAAGGCATATTCTAAGATGTGCGAGGAATCAGGCCTTCAAAATCAGGGTGCCAAGGAACCGAGGACGCCAAAGTTTTTGAGTTCCATTAGTCTTAGTAAGAATCTCCGACAGCAATGCTGCCGATCGGTAGAAGCTAGAACACCTGATTCTCTAAGTGTAATTTGTAGGGAACAAACCCAGTTCAATGTTCCCAGGAATACTAGGTCATCAAGTACAGGGCTTCTGATTGATGGATTAAAATCCTATGGAAGAAGGAAAAGTACTAGTGATTTGGGTAAATTTGTTGTCAAAAGTGCATCAGCAGCCAGCCCAGAAAATGTAATTATCAGCCCTGTTGGGCAGTGGATTCTGAATGCAATTGAAGGGGACAGGAAGGTGAAGAACCTTTGGAGAAGTTCATTTCATAGTCATTTAGGCTCTTTGGATAGTAAAATGGACCTGGGAAGAGTAAAATCGGTTGACCTAAGAGACCAAAAACTCTCAGAATTTTTTAGCTCTCCTTCAGCACTGATTACTCCTCAGGGGCCAGAGAAATATGGATATTTGAGGAAAAGAAGGTGTGCATCCGAAGCCACAGATAAAATGCTTTTTGCTTCCTCGAGTAGAAATTCATCTTCAGATCAATCCACTTCATCTTCTAGTAGTGCTGTATCCAAGGGCCTGCTTCACTGTATATGGAACAGTGGATTGCCATTTTTTGTGTTCTCGGTGGATGATCTAGGGGAGCTCTATGTAGCCAACCCCTGTATGGAAGATTCTTTAGATGATAACAGTCCAAATTATATGTACTTATTCTGTTCAAGAAGAGATGGTCAGACAGAACAAGGGTACTCAAGTGATAATGTGCCAGATAATGTTGGTAAGATGAAGGTTGTGAGCTCTTTGACTCTTGATTCAAATAACTTAAAGCAGGTGGAGACTGAATTTGTGATGTTTGGTGCTAGTGAAGACAGTTTCAGGATGGTACCGAGTCCGCCGACTCCTACTAGCAAGAACAAAGGTTTGCCAAAGAAGGTGGCGGATGTGTTTAGGAAAAACTACTACAAGAGCAAATCTACACAGAAATCTGGTGATCACAGCTCCAAATTAGAGAACTTTATTCAGAAATCTTGTTTAGATATGTTTGGTAGGAGCAAAGAATCTGATAGAGGTAGCCATATAGATAAGCCCCCCCCATCCAATCTTGAGTTAGCTGCCATTGTTGTGAAAGCCTATCTCCATAATTATAGTCAAGTGGCAGATGGAGGTTGGGGCTTAAAATTTCTCAAAGAAGCCCCAATTGAAGCAGCTGGTGACCCTAGAAATTCTTGTGCTGAAAGTTGTAGAGGCAGTTTGAGAAATGAAAATGAGGCCATCATGGATATGAAGGTTATAGTACCAGCAGGGTTTCATGGTAGCCCAAGAACTGATAATGGCCGGCCGTCAAGTCTTATTGAAAGATGGAATTCTGGTGGATGCTGTGACTGTGGTGGGTGGGATACTGGCTGCCCTCTTTCAGTACTCAACTGTAGATCAAGTAACAAAGAAACCTTGCCTGATACAGTGAAACATGAGCAGCGCAAGTCATTTAATCTATACATGGAGGTGTGTAAAGTTTGCATATTGAAGTATGGTTAAGTGAATGATAATGAATACTGATAGTTTTTTTAGTGCAATATAGAAAGCTTCTGATATTACCAGAACTATTCATTGTCCTCCGTTAATGGTTCAAAGATTTCCTCATGATTCCCAAACTTTCATTCATCTTTTGCATGTGAAACTACAGTCCGTTTTTAGACTCCTCAAATCAGATAGTGTGCCAAGTAACATTGTATGCCTACGTTTTGAGCAAGGCCAAATCTCAAGGAAATTGTCTCCTTCAAAGCTAGTGAAACCAAAGTTTCTCTATAATCTTGCTGTTTTTGTTCCTGCATTGTAAGTTTCTACTGTTGGAAAACTAAAGCACCGGAGTCGAGTGGTTCTGTTGCAACCATGAGGTTGAGGGTTTGAGTATTTATTACCATTTAACCTCAATGTAGGGCTAATTCAATCTTGTAAATATTGAAATTTCACTTCCAGATGGATGGTAGTGAGTGATCAAATTATATATTAACCAAGAAGTTATTTGCAGGGTTTAAAGCAAGATGTACCCGCCTTGGAAATGGTGAACATTCATGAAGGCCTATATTTTGTTCATTTTCAATGGCCTCTGTCAGCATTGCAGTCTTTCTCAATTGGAGTGGCAATTGTCCATGCTCAAAGTCACACACAGCATCCAAAAATTTAACAATGAAGCACAAGGTATAATTTATGGAATTTGTGCAATTTAGCTACCTCTCTCTCTCTCTCTTCTCTGTTTTTTTTTTTTGGGAACTGAACTCATGCACCCTTACTCATAACACTCATCTCTCTAACGAACTGTGCTACGACCAAGGGGCATTCAAACTCCTTCTACACATTAGATGAGATAGAAAAATTAGATTATGGCAGTGGATTCAGTTCTGACCTGCCTTGGTTCTTCCCAAAGTATTATACTAATCTTCCATGAAACACACAGAAAGAAAAGTGAAAATCTTTCTCTTTAAAACTATTAGGTATTTTTGTCCATTGCATGATTAAGTGATACATGCTTAACTAAAAGCTTTAAATACTTAAATTCCAAAACTAGTTTAGTTTTGATTTTTTTTTAAATTTCTGAGAAGTCATTTCAGATTTGACAATTTCCCTAGCTAGGACAGCACTTGAGTTTCAGAAAAGGCCTATTTGGTTGCATAAAATGCCTAGGAAATTAGTAAATAGGAATTCATGGTGAAAAACTCTACTGACGAATTATTAAAGAGATGAGAAGTGAAGGATATGGGTGAGGAGTGAAGGACACATGGTGGAGATATAGATGAGACCTTGACTTTCCTTGGTATTGAATTACTAGGATTATGGCTGTCAATTCCTTCCCCATCCTCCCTTGATTCAATTTCAGTTACGGGGAAGATTATTTGATGGTCATTTTTAGGATATTCCCCTTTGGTTCTTAACTTTTAACCACTTATTGAAATAAATCCATGGCGATCAACTACATGAAAGAGACAGGCCCCTGCCTGGTTTTTTTAGCCATCCATAAGAGAAGTTCCCAATTAATGTTGACTGATACTTGAATTGCTTCACTGGTTAAATTAATTATGGATTTCTCTTAAAGATCCCATTCCAAGTTTTGAAAATATAAAATGAATTTAATCAGCCTGTATTGCTTGGTCATACAATCTGAACCATCTGTCCAGTTGGACAGTTAAAGCCTATCCAATCAATAGTTGGCTTCCATGAGGTTTCCTTCTATCTGATTTTTAGGTTTTTCCATTCTATGCTAAATCTGGCTTTAGGTTCATCATCTAAATTTTTAAACAGGTTATCTGCTATCATGTAGAGCAGATTTCTCTTTGCCTCTCTTTCTTGTTTTCTTTTTTTCTTTTCTTTGTGCCTGCTCTCGGTATAATTTTATTTCACATTTCAGACTCTGGTTAGTTTCTATCTATTGATGTTAACATTAAGATGTACTAATGAGGGAATCTGTGATGCTATCCACTATTCACAACCGTTAGTTAATACATTTTGAACGGACTTTAGCATTGAAGGAGCCCAATATAAAACAAACGGTAAGCCAGTTATGTAATCTGCTATCGTTCTTTTCTACTTTCTCAATGGTCAGGAAATGAGCATTTGTCTTCTTTCAAAATTTACTTCACAGACTTCTGATACTTTTTAGTACCTTCACCATATCCTTTATCGAGGTCTAGATCTATTTGTGATCACATAACATACTGCTCACATGAATTCTCTGTCGCTGCATGCTGCAGATTCAACCTCACTGCTGGAGTCAGACATTGCCAGCCTTTACTTCATAATGTGGCAGAATTTGACACAGGAATTGCAAGGAGAGTTCTTCTTGCCAGTATATTCCTTGCTATGTAATTCAGAAATAGCCATTAACATTCTATTAAGCAGTTCCTGACCGTGTAACAGAAAATTGGCTTTGGGTGTTTTCATTTATCAGAAAAAAAATGATTGTTATACATCCACTTTGGATATTCCAAGGAGAAATAATGGGGAAAAATCTTCACCTACAAGGAGTACAAGGGCATATTATGCTTATGAGGCCAAGGTCTTGGGGTTACTTTGATTCATTCTTAGGATAGCTGTAAATGTATCTTTAAATATAAGGGTTATGAAAAAAGAATCAACCTCATCAGACTATCTTAGCCCTTAAATTGTCTTAAGGTTCAATAGTCCCCTAAGCATAGATATTTTGAGATATTGCATTGGTGAGTAAATGTTTGATGAGTATAAAATTGAGTAGGATGTCGAATCATGGGGGATAAGAGTGTGAATGAAGCTGCATTTATCAAAGTTGAGCTCCATAGACTATACATGCAATCCACTCTTCTTAAGATGTGGCTCATATACTTCATACAAGTGTCTACTAAAGGATATTGTGTAGTCCTAGAGACTACTAGGAGTACCATAGCATACATATGTATCTATTTACATGTTTGTTGTAAGTTATAGGGAATGTGACCATACAACTGCCCTTATGCTTGACATTTGCTCTAAAACAATCAAAGTCTAAATATTATCGCGGAGTTGTCCATACAATGGTGGTGTGATATTACACAGCCCTAGAATATTGCAAAGGGCGATATGTTTGCAATATGTGCAATAACACACGTTAAGGTGTGATGTGTGTGATATTGCACAGCCCTAAGACATCATGAGAACAACTCTGTCAAAATAGGTATGCAGAAATATCCATTAAGTTACAACCTTTCCCGATATTGCGAAAAGAGGTTGTGGCTCAAAGGCTAAGGCATTGTTTGGCAACTCTTATATATACAAAATAGATCTACATGAAACATATCTATTTCAATTGTCCTTATTTGAAGTAGATGTTGTAGAATTTGGTAGTTTGGCAACACTTAAAAAACTTATTCATACAGACTTTTTAAATCAATGGTGGTTTTTTTATTATAAATGTATTGATATATACGGTGAAGCTGTGGTTGATGCTTTACCACATTGTCACTTGTAGTCTCCTAATACAATCAATGGTTCAGAGCTTGATATAAGGGCCCACGCAGTCCATAAATTAATGTCAAATGGCTAACTTTTTTGCAAATATCTTTAGATTGGAGAGTGATCAATGGTTGATATTTGATATAGTGGCCGTTCTCTGTCATCTTAAGCATTTGCATGGTTCAGATTGTAGTTAAGGAATCCAAATTTGGAAGAGAAAAGCGGATTGTGTGAATACAAGTCCATAACCCATCAAGTAACGGGCTACACCAAAGGTTAGGAGTTTTTCTTCATTTTCTCAAGATCCGCAATGATCCAGGGTTTGAAATTTGGCAGCATAGTTGTGTTTGGGAGTCCAAAGAAGATTAGAGGTTCTGATCTTGATATAAGGCCCCACAAACTCTATAAATTAATGTCAACTGGTTAACATTTTTTGCAAATATTTTTAGATTGGAGAATGATCAACGGTTGATATTTGATATGTGCCTTTTCTTAGTCATATTAAGCAGTTGAATGGTTCAAATTCTATTCAGGGCCCCAGATCTAGAGAAAAATGAAAAAAAAAAAAAAGGGACTGTGTGAAGACAAGTCCAAAACCCAGTCAAATACATCAACGGCGGAGAGTTTTTCTTCATTTTTTCACGATGCACAAAAAACCATGGGGTGACATTTGGCAACATAGCCATTTCTGGGGCCTTCAAACAAGATTAACGGTTCTAATCTTTCATTAGGGGCCCAAATTTGTATGAAGGGTAGATCTAAAGGTTTCTGCAAATATTTAAAGATATAAGATCATCCAATGGCTGAAAATAGGACATATAGCTGTGTTTGACCTTTTGAATCTATTGAACGGATTAGATCCTGATGTTAGCCCAGAATTTTAAAAAAATTTGAAACAGGTACTGTTCTCTTTGACATCAAAAATACTGTTCATCCTCCTAGTCTATATGCGTAAGACCTTTTCCTCTGTATTAAACTTGACCATTTTGTGACCTATGTAAAATAGGTATGTAATGTCTTAACTCCAATAGATATAGACACAGTGTGAGTTGCCAAAACGGCTAAACATGATTTGAACCGTATTAAGAAAATAAAAGGTCAAAACTAGAGATGCTAAACACGGCTTTATATACTCTTTGACAAGCAAAGAGAGGCAATCCATGTCAATTTCATACCGTACGTTTCTGTGGTGAGAGTGTCAGTGTCAGCTGCTAAGCCACCCTTGATATTAAAGCTATGAGTGTGACCCATGCTAAAGATATTGGGCTTATCTCCACCAGCCGTGTACTATGGCAGTACTTGGGCCAGATATCTGACCGTATTAACAAAAAAGGATAAATGTTACATGCTTTTGGCTTTAAACACAAGCTTGCTGTTCAAAATGGAAGGTTTTATGGAACCGTTAACTAAAGGGTTCGACAGATCCTTTTGTACAGCAGTAACCCACTTGAGGAGCCGGCCAATTAGGTTTTGTACCCATTTACATCTTCACTTGTCAACTGCTTAATGATGGGCGCATGGTAATAAAAAATTTTAAAAAATTATGTGATATTATATACTACATTTTTATGATAGAATCTATTATATTATAAATAGCTCATGTTCGATCATTTTTTAAGAGCTAGATGTTTGGCAATAATTTGAATGAGGGCATGTACCAATCCTCCATTTGTTTTTACCAGCTTGAACTTATGTAGGTGGGTCCTATTTTCAAAAAGTGGGCCTAATCACATGAGAATTGTTCTCACAAACTTATCGTGAGAACAGGTTTTTGAGAACTTTTTATGGAACCCACAAGGTTCCATTTGAGTATAGAACCAGGGGGGATAGAAAGATTTATGTGGAATTACTCCAAATATCTAATTTGGATAGAAAGATTTATGTGGAATTACTCCAAATATCTAATTTGGTCCTAATCATATGTCTCTAACCCTTTTTATTCGTAGCCTTCAAATTTAGTTAATTTGGATTAGTGCATAATAGATTCAACGGCCCAATAAATTTAGATTTGACCGAAACTTGGGCTTGTACGTATCAGGGGGTCTCTATGTATTGCAATGTTTAAATTGGGTGATAAATGTGATTCACTTAGAGTCCTCACAAAAAATTTGTGATAGCTAGTTCTCACAAATTTATCTCCCTTTCAAAAATTCCTCATAAGTAGTAAAAGAAATTGTAAGTCTCACTTACAATATACCACCTAGGTTTTTAAGTGCCTTTTAAAAAATGGGACCTACTGTAAATAGTTTACATGCCAATATATTAAACCACTCTTTAGTTTTATATGTACCAATTACACCCACTAATTTTCACACATAAAATTAGTTGGACCCACTTCTAATGACATTGTATCAATCATATCCTCTAATTTTAAATATAACTAGCTAGACCCACTTGTAAGAACGAAGTATTTCTCAAAAATGGGAAACATGGTTAAAAAAGATTTACAAACTAAAAGAGTATAATCACTCAAAGAGGAAAAAAACGGGCAATATAATTAATGTTGCATTTAAAAAAGGTGAAATGTCTAAAAACACTTTAATTCCTTGGATGCTATATGGAGCAGAAATGCTCCTTCCAAAAAGGGTTCTTATCCTATCAACAAAAAAAAAAAAAAAAAGAAAACGAAAAAGGCTCTTATCTCCGTGTAATAGGAAGTATCCACATTATAACATCATTTAACATAGGGTTGCATTTAAATGAAAACAATCATTCCTACTACTAGCAAGTGGAATTTCCAACAAATAGGAAACAAAGCTAAAATTTCTCCTTCTTTTTAGCTCCTAAACTCTCTCTTTATCAATGCAAAAATTTGAGTTTTTTTATGAGGGAACACGTGCTTTTTTGGGATTAATGACAACTATGTTATAATTAGTTGGTCCTAAGGGGCACTGCACCTTAGCACAGCTACTGCTATGTAGTTAGAGTTTTTATCTAGGGAATTTGACCATTCAGGATATAAAAGACTTAAGATTTTTTTAAAATAGTGTTGCCCAAAACTTTATACCAAACGTGGATATTTCACATCTTTCATTAGTTTTTTTTAAGTATATCTTTTTATGCGATATCGCATAGACTGAAGGGCAAACCCTTCGAATTTCTTGTTATATTTTCCCGTTCCCACTTGGTTTTTTCTGGCAACGATCTTTATTCTTCAAACTTTTCAAGAGGTATTCTTCAAAGTGTTCTCCATTGCTACTCCTTCAAGTTTCTTTATCATTTAAAGAGGTTTTCAAGAAAAATTTCCAACTGGGCCAACTGGTGGGACCATGATGAATTGCCACTTCCACCAATCGATTTACATAAGAATATGTAAGGAAGATCACTTCCCTTTGCTTAGGGTATTCTTGCAGCAGACCTCTAATTTTTTCCTTATCAATGGGCCTTATTATTTTTGTGAATGAATCAATGATTGCTAGTGTTTGATTAGTATCAAGTTAATGCTAATTCATGGTGTTAGGAATCCATCAGCGGGGCCTTCTAATTTTTATTATTGAATTCAATCAAAGATAATAGTCATATTGGTGCAAAGTTATAAATAATACCAATACATAGGAGGAGGGGTGAATGCGAAGGCCCACATTTGATGTGAAGCATTTGGCTTAATCTGTGCTCAACATGGTATATTTATGCCTTATAAATTACATCTTCATACATAAAAAAAAAGGTGCGAGATTACCTCCCTCTCTCATTAGAGCAAGTTGCATAAAATGGAAATAAAAAAATTAGGACAAAAAAGAGCAGAAGAAATGGAGTGAAACATCACTTTCTTATAGAAAAGAAAAAATTGGAAGTTTAAAAATAGGAGAGAAAAATATATTGATTTGATAAGATAAATATATGAATAGGTAGTTACATGATAGATAGTGCTAGACAATGTCTAACATTTTAATAAAGTGGTAACTAAAAACCTTTGACTTCAATATATGATAATGTGTCCCTCACTATGCAAAAATGAGGAAGTGCTAAAACATAATTCATATCCATGTAAGCACCGCCAAAGAGTCTCTCTCAAATTCAAATCCCACAATTTATCTCTCACACGCTCTTCTACAGTAAAGGTGAGTAAATAAAAGCTGATGAAATGGAATGGTTTAATTCGCTCTTACATAGGGGTAGAAACACCACAGTTTAAAAGGGGGTGTTTTGTAAAATTCTCTCTATATATATTTGGGTGGGTATAGATCCAAGTGAACAAAGCCACCAGCCGGCTAGATTTGGTTGAACTCCTGCGGATGATAGGCTTGCTCGATGATCCCCTGTCTTTTTACACCGATTCAAATATGATTAACATTTTAAAACCGTAGACTTTAGATAGAAATCAATGAGTAAGGATGATTTGATGAAATTGAAATTGTGCACAAACGTGGGTCATATTGGGATCTTTCAAATCCCACCATTTTCCATGAATGGTAGGGCCAAAAGTGGGCCCACAAGGCTATGCTCAAATTGCAAAAGTCCACTTGAGATATTCAATCCCTACAGTACACGTGGCAGGATCTCCTGCCCGAAGATGCCCCACTAACCAATGTTGCACACATCGGCGCACGTTAGTTAAACTCTCCCTAGTCCCTCCCACTTATGCGTTCTACTAAAATATTCACTTGGGCCCATGACGCACATACAGAAATGACCTCCTTTTGTACCTTCCCTCGTTGCTGCTGCTGCTGCTCCTTCTGCTCTCTCTGTCTCTGTCTTTCTCTCTCTCTCTCTCCACTCAACGAGGGAGCGCGCGCTCAAAAGGGCGTATGCTCTCTCAAAAGTGCCCGTGCCCTTGCCCTAATCTGCCCTTATTCGATCTCGAATGCTCTCCATCTCTTCGTCGATTCGATTCGCGAAGACGATTTCTCGCTCGATCCGAGGCTTTCTGCTTCCTGTAAGTCTCGATCTCTCGCTGTTTCAGATTACAACAAGCGATGATTCTTGGTTCGTTTTGAGTTTTTCTCGTCGAAACCCCTTCAATCATCGAGGTCTGATGCTATTTCTCGCTGCGGTGATCGAGATTTAGAACATTACCTTCTGCTCTTTTTTTTTTTTTTGATTGGAAGTGCGAGATGCTTGGAAATGTGGAGTGGGGTTTGGGATCTTTCTTGAAACCCCTTTTGATATTGATGTTGCTGCTTGTTTATTCTGTTTCTGCTTTCTAATGGCTTCGAATCGGTTGTATGGATGAAATGGCTCGTAAAGTATTGGCTTTTGGAGGTTATTGTAAGATGATTCCTAGCAAAGGTTGAGTTTTTACTGCAAAAGCCCATTGGGACTCATATTTGCTTGGAGTTTCGTGGTTCGGATGGTTTGGGGTTTGTTCTAGAAGCATGCTTCTTAGGAGGTTGTGATTTTGAGTGTGTTTTGAGGTCCTTTGGGGGCCTTGGGGAAGTTGTAGAAATGTTGTTTTGATGGGTAACCTGGATGAGTCTCCATTTTGGGTCGTATGTGTTTATGTATTTCTTTTCATGGACTTTTTGCATGATGTTGAAGCCATTGGATTTTGGTTGGAGGCTTGCTTAAGATGGAATGCATTTGGAGGATTCATTTCATTCAAAGCTCTTGATTTAACTGAAGTCTTTGTTTTGGGTGTTTCTTTTCCTTTTACCCTGCTAATGGACTAGCATTTAGTTTGACTGTGCTATGTGACTGTGGGCTTTGGATCGGTACTGTTCAGTGTGTTTGTTTTTAACATTTGGGTCAATGCTTCTGCAGTTATTTTATTGTACTTTCAGTTTGCCACATGAGTCCTAGAAACTTGACTGAAATCATTGAAGAATTTGCATCCCAGAAGTCCCGTATTTATTTATTTTTGGGTTGAAGTTTAATCTTTCTTGAGCACGTTGATCATTTCGGTTGACAGTGCCATGCCCTTTCAAAAATTGCTAGAGCTGTTGTTTAGTTTCTGCAAGCCCTGAGGAGTATCCACTTTGCTTGCTTATGCGACATAAGAAAAGGCATTTTTCAAGAAGAAGATATTTTTAAATGAGAAATTTTAAAGTGGAACTCTTTTAGCTGACGAGGCTGTGATATGATGATGATGATTGGATGAGATAGAAGTTTTAAGTGTCTGTATTCCTCTTTCAATTGAAGGTCACAGAGTATCAGTAGTAAAAACGTACACAAGACTTATAATGCAATGATGTATCAAATGGGCTCTGTTAGCCATACACAAATCTGATGCAGAATTTTATTGATGTTGCCTTTTGCTTCAAGTATTTTAGAGTACCCATGTCTTAACTGATAGCACGCCTGAAACAAAAAGATATAAATTTGAGTGGAAATACTTTTGTGTTGCAACATACTTGATACACTACGAGAGCTTGTGGGTTGTTCACAAACACAAGGCTGTCGGTTCGAGTGGGGAAAAAAAATACTTGTTGCTTGTTGTTGCATTTTGGGAAATGTATTCTTGATCTCGTTCTCATCTTGTTGACTTGGTCTGAGAAAATGTAGGTGTTTTTTTGTTGCTGATGAACCTGCACTAGAAGTACAAGGGCTGCAGAGATAGTAGTTGCACTGCTCCGGACGATTTTCTTTTCCATATAGTTCAGTTTCTGATTCTGCAATGTCGCGTGCAAGAGTTGCTCTGGCCTTTCAAGCAATGAAGGCTATAGGCATTTCCTCAAAAACAGTGAAACCTGTGCTAAAAAACCTACTTCAATTGTATGATAATAATTGGGAACTTATTGAAGAAGAAAACTACAGAGCTCTTGCAGATGCTA
The DNA here is from genome assembly GCA_037013555.1 of Sextonia rubra. Lineage (NCBI taxonomy): Eukaryota > Viridiplantae > Streptophyta > Magnoliopsida > Laurales > Lauraceae > Sextonia > Sextonia rubra. The sequence continues at coordinate 48,169,181 of JASUAD010000001.1, forward strand.
TATTTGAATATGAGGACTCTAAGGTACATCGTTTGATCACAGTGGTCATCAGTGACTGTTATTGTTTTCCCTTTCTTGTATCTTTTGTCTAATCCTACTGTCCCTTTTTCAGGAAGAGGAAGCAAAGAATACTCCATCTGAGAAAAGTGATGTATGTAGCCCACTCGTTATACTTCTTTGATGACATTCATTTTGGTTTGTTTTCTTACATCTTTTTTACATGATGAATTCCACCCTTTGACATCTTGGGAACAGAGAGAAGACTTGGATAAAGAAGCTTTTGTAAATGGTGACTTGTCACCTCCAAGGACGAGACAACGGTCGAGAGAACAAGCTGATCACTCTTCTCCTTCAGTCTGTAACCCAGGTATAGTGATTGGTGAGCCTTCTTCTAAAAGGAGAAAAATGGATGAGGCCATTTCACCTCAAATTACTTGCAGTCAGGAAGAAACAAGACCGATTTCATCTCAGATAGTTGGTAAAGGGAAAAGACCAGTGGTTGTTTCTCCTCAAACATGCACTAGTGAGAAAAGAACTGAAATGGTCTCACCTCAGGCATCTTCTAGAGACAAGAGAACTGAGCCTCTTTCGCCCCGAATTCCACCCAGAGAGCAAAGACCTGTTCAAGAAAGAATACCAAATACAACCCTGTTGAAAGAACCAAAGGTTGAACCTGGCACTGACCGTTTGCCAAAAGGTTCTCAGTCTGCTGATCATCATTCTGGCGTATTAGTTAAGCCAAAATGTGAGCCATTCACTGGTGATGAGGTACCCATTGCTGTGATCCATCCTCAGCATCCACGCATCAGAATGAATGAAGGTGTGCATATCTTGATACGTGTTCATTGATCCTATATCAGTAAACTGTTAGTGAAATAAACCTCCCAGGCCACCTGTTTGGTTTTATGCAGTGTGCAACACCTTTCATATAATATTAGTTACTTGCATGCTGGGAAATATTAATTCTCCTAGAAACACTTAGGTGTATGAGTAACTTAAACATTGTGGCCTCTTGGCAAGGAGCCAAAATTTTACCTTAACCAATAGGTTGGTTTTGGCAGATTGACATGATTACCTTCCATTTGGCCCTTTAAAATGGAATGGTCTTGAGGGTTTCAGTTTCCACTCTCCAGGCAAGTTGCATGCTGAAACCCTCAATGTGCGCTTTTTCTACTTTCTTCCGCACTAGAATTTGTGCACCAAGCTGTGACACCAAGCATTTAGTTTATCTGGCATGGCTCAATTTCATAATTATCAATTCCTGTTTGTTGGTTTGGGTGAACTGGCTGAATAATTTTGATTCGGCCAGTGAACTGAACCAACATCGACCCTGGAAAAAAGCTTTGTCCCGGATTTTGGATCATCAAAATCTGGGATATTGGTCCTGAATTCAGATTTTGGCGTTTGTTTTTTTACAAACAAATAAACAGCCGAGAGATGCCTGGCATCTGCGGTAGAAGGGAAAGTAGGATATACCAATAGAAGAGCTTTGTTTCTCTGATTCTCTTCTTTTCCTCTTCATTTCTCCTTCTCTCTTTTCTTCTTCACCCCTCTCCTTTCATCGTTTCCCTCTTTCGTTCTCCCATTTTTCCATTCGATTGGAGAATACATATAATAAAATGGTGAATGCACTTTTCGATTTTCCTCTTTTATTATTATTTTTTTAAATTTCAGATGGATTAATGTTTTAACTTAAAAAGGAATTTTCTACGTCTACAATGACTCCCACATAAAAAATCAAAACCAATCAAAATGATTCCCCACCCCAATCTTCTCCTCTTTTTTGGAACAGTGGGACTGTCTCCTATTAGAGTGAAATTTAACAAGGGCCCATATATGTGAGGGGCATTTATTTGAGCGGTTTACATTTTTAATAGGTGGCCCCCAATATTGGCCTATAAAATTATCAATAGTCTAAGTCATTGAGTATCCATACTGTTTTTTCCCCTTGCACTTTCTAATAGTCCAACTGAAGAAAAATCTAAAAAACTAAAAATTATTTCATTTGCTATGTGGAAATAACATATTTCATTATTGATTTGTAGAATAAATTTAATATATAAAATTTATTTGTTTTTCTTTTGTGGAAAATTTACTCATTTTTAGTAATTTCTACATATTTAGCTGCTGTTATTTATATTTTTCCAAAATAGAACTCCACAATGATTCATTGAATTTCCAAACTGACTGAGCCATTTCAGTTTGGAGCCAAACTGAAGTGAGGTCTAAATTGAAATTGACAACTATACTCAAAGTCATTCTTTGACACTTGGCATGGTGAAAGACCTTAGGTGTGGTTTGCCCTTCACACATGTGATAGGATTATACGAAAATGGGTTTAAAATATGTAATGTTACATATGCAAATTTTACACATGCGAAACACATAACAATATTTGTCAGAATTACTATTGTTCACATGAGTAAATGAGTACATCAGATGTATTTGGATTTTTTCACATATTTCTCAAAATCCATGAAAAATAAAGTGTGAAACTAAACATCCTGCTATTTACCATTAATTCATGAATGTTGAATGGTTCAGATCATGAATTGGGGCCCCCAGGAGTGCAGAAAATTATATATATACATTGGGATTTTTTTTTACAAATTACTCAAAATATATCAAGATTTATGATAATCAACTTCAAGATCTTGGGGTTTATTAGCCCAATAAGCAAATTAAACGGTTTGGATAACAAATATAGGGCCCACAAGAAGGGAAAAAAGTCTGTTGATGGGCCCCATGGGAACGCAGTGACCATTTATGAAGTAGTGGTGTGGTGGTCCCTTCTGCAAGAAAGGTGTGGAAGTGATTTGCAAACTTATTCAGATGTGGAAATATTGGTAAGTAAATGGCCTTACACCATTTCGACATTTAATGTGATTATGGGTAACCATTACACATGGAAATCATCATGGCTGCAAACAAACGACCCCTATAGCCTTAAACGCAAAAAAATGAAGGCACTGGAATGCTGTATAATCTGATTAAATTGAGAATATTTTGCTGTCAGTAGAGGAGATGCTTACTTATTTGTTCTTATTCTTTATTTATTTGGCTTGTTACTCATGTTGTGGGCATGGGGTTCTGAAACATTCATCCTCTGTGAACACAAATGAAATGATTTTTCTACTGTTATAGAGAAATGGTTTTTCTGATCCCAATTTGTTGCATAATATTTGGCTGAGGGATGAATTTATTTGGCAAAATTCTTACCAGCGACTTGTCTCTGTCATTTTACCCAGATCACATATCTAAAGAAAGTCCATTTGCAAATAGTTCTTCTGGGCAGGCAGATGTCCTGGAGGCCTTTGCATCTCAAAATGTAGCTGTGAGGGCTGAAGAGGAAAACAGTGTTCCACACACAGAATGTCAGAACGGAGCAAATCTGGAGCTTGCAAGCGTTTCGGAAGCACCTTCAGCCAATTTTGAGATTGCATCATCAGCCTCTGGAGAAGTAAAACTTTCATTGACCTGTAGCTCTGAACGGTTAGGTTTTCATACACCAAGTCTAGATGAAGTGCTAAAACTTGTCGAGGATAAGTGTCTCAGATCATACAAAATTTTAGAGCCAACATTTTCGGTTGTGAAGCTCATGCAAGAAATATGCCAATGTTTTCTCGAACTGGGCACCGATTCTTCTGATGATAAACGAGAAGCACATGTAAATATAACTCCAACCCTTGATTTCTTGAAAAAACCAGATTTACAAAATGTGTTGGGTGCAAAATGTGATCCTTTACTACGTAATCTCAATCAGTCGGAAAGTTCAAATGGTTCATCCAACTCTCATTCCACTGCTGCGCTAATTGATCCCCCAGTTCCAAGGCTTCTAGGTTTGAATGGTCTGGGTGGTTGCTGTACACAGCCAAACCAGGGGGCTTCTAGAGATTGTGAAATTGAGAAAGATATGAAGAAAAATGCGGAATGTTCGCAGTCCCCAAATTCACAGAGTTTGGTGCCTGTTCAGCAGCATCAATTCTCATTTGGTGATGTAAAGCCACTCCATGATGTCAATGATGTTGCTAAAGGGGAAGAGAAAGTCAGAATCTCATTGCTAAACGAAGTGAGCAGTGTGCAATATCCACCATCGTTTTACTACATACCACAAAATATAGTTTACCAAAATGCATATGTCAATTTCTCACTTGCTCGGGTTGGGGATGAAGATTGCTGTTCCGACTGTTTTGGTGATTGTCTATCATCATCCATACCTTGTGCATGTGCACGCGAAACGGGTGGTGAATACGCTTATACACTTGATGGTCGTGTGAAGAAACAATTTCTGGATGAATGCATTTCTATGAACCGTGATCCGCAAAAGCACCGTCACTTCTACTGTAAAGATTGTCCACTGGAAAGGTCCAAGAATGAGGATCAACCTGATCAGTGCAAGGGCCATTTAGTGAGGAAATTTATCAAAGAGTGCTGGAGTAAATGTGGATGTAATAAACATTGTGGAAATCGAGTAGTGCAACGTGGCATAACATGTAATTTGCAGGTCAGGCATTGTCCTTTTAATTCAATTGCCTGCTGTTGTTGAATTCAGCATGTTATTCAGGTTCAGAACTGCCTACATTAGAATTATGAAATTTATCCTTCTTGATGATCATGTGAGAAAAGGGATTCTCTTTGGTTATAGATGACTAGCATCAATCATCAAAACCTTTAATACACACACAGACCCACACACACATGCATATATATTCCAATGTTGGTTTTGCTTCTTTCTAAGCAGTGCATATTACAGGTGTTTTTTACATCTGAAGGAAAAGGATGGGGTCTTCGAACTCTTGAGGAATTGCCGAAAGGCACCTTTGTATGTGAATATGTTGGAGAAGTATTAACGAATACAGAACTATATATTCGAAACATGCAGGGCACTGGCAATGAGAAACATCATTATCCAGTGCTTCTAGATGCTGATTGGGGTTCAGAAGGAGTCTTGAAAGATGAAGAAGCCCTCTGTCTAGATGCAACATTTTATGGAAATGTAGCAAGGTTTATTAATCATAGGTAAATCTGTGCGGGCCCCTCCCCCTTCCCTTTTCTCTAAGTTCACTTTTATTTTGATGAATGAATCACTTCTCTTTTTGATGATTCAAAAAGAAAGAAGAGGAAAGTGCTGGCTCATTTATCTTTTTTTTTTTTTTGTCCTAATCTCATTATTGCTACAGATGCTTTGATGCAAATTTGGTCGAGATCCCAGTAGAAGTGGAGACTCCAGATCACCACTACTATCATGTATGTCAGTTGAGCTCCATTTGTGCATTATTCCTTGTTGAAGCTTTGTTTCTCTACTATTGATTCTAGTTCATGCTCAAAAGGAAAAAATGTAACTGTACTTTTATGTTTTTTTATGCAGCTTGCATTTTTCACAACAAGAAAAGTTGAAGCACTCGATGAGTTAACTTGGGTGAGTAGATTTGGCAGGGGATTCCATAACAGCAGTTTGTTGAAAAAAAGTCATGGCCACCATGCTCCAGTTCCTTTAATAACATATATATAATCACTCATGCATTTATCTTGCATTGCCGCCTGTACTTCATTGTTCAATAGAAAATATTTTTGAGAGATATCAATAGGAAATATTCTGCATACAGAAGCTTTTTTATCAATCATTTAGAAAAGGACCAATCCCTTTATCAGAAACCTCTAGTATGTAGCCATTAGCTCCACTAAATCTGGTTGGTCTCACTCAGTTATGTTGTTTTTTTCTTTTTACTTTTTCATGTGCATGCTATTTTCTCAACCATCCTTTTGCAAGCAACTCTCTTAAAGTTGAAGTAGGAAGTCACAAAATTTCATATCAATGAATGACGAAACAGAAAGGGATTTCTTGTGATCCTATGGGTCAAACAACACATACAAACACAACCAAAAGAAAAGGAGATTGCATAGATGACTTTATATAGATATACACACACACACACACACACACACACACACATCCGAACTGAATCTGTGAGGATAGTCCTTTCGGCTCTATAGTGTGTACCACCAAGTGGGGCCCACCTTGGGACCCTGCTGTTAATGGTTCAGAGGAGGATCAAAAGATCCAACTGAGGTTAACCTACATATCAAATTTGAAGTCAATCTAATACCTCTAACCCCTTCATCCATGGTCTACAAGTTCAATGACTTTAGATATAACAAAAAAATTGCTCTCAATCGAATAGTCCACTCTATTTGAGTCTGTGCAAATCCATGGGATTCGGTGACTATTGGGTGTTTTTTTTTAGATTGATTGCACACTCATCTAAATGGACTATACACCATTAAACTTGTGGGGTCCAGATGGAGATGATAAGGTTGAGGGATGCCCTGATTATTTGCAAAGATGAATGGCCTAATAAAATCTTTCGATCCCCTCATGTCCTAGTGCTAGGTGGGTCCCTATATGGGCCCCACATCAAGGTGTGTGCATTGATCAGTGCAGAAATCGCACACTGGATTGGGAATATATTTATGTATGTATATGGGAGTGGTAGAAAACTCTTTGGCGAGTTTTTTTTTTTTTATAAAAAAAATTCCCCTCCTAGTTGGGCACACTATGGTATATGATAGTGATGCAGGACAATGTGAAATATAATCTAATGCAATGTAATGCAATCAGGAAATAAATTAATTAACAAAAAAAATTCAGATCTTGCCAATTACCAATAATTAATTAATTCCAAAGAATGAATCAGCTATAGATCCAGATCTTTTCATAAATCCCGCTGTAGTAATCCTTAGATTTGAGAGGAGGATCTTAATGGAAGGTAGGACATCCTCAGATTTGAGAGGAGGATCTTAATGGAAGGTAGGACTTTCAACACTTAGGGTCTTGATTTGTGAAGAAAAGGGTTTCATAAAACAAAATAAAGCTAAAAGTGCTCAATATCAGATTTGGGGTTATTGGTTCCACAACCTATTCAGCAGATCTGAAGTCCTATGGTTATCTGAAAGTGCTCAAGAAGAAAAAAGTAGAAGAGATACTGGTTACCTTTATTCGGCTCTTAATAAACTCCAATCACAGGAGGCTTTAATGGCAGTTGACAAGAAAGGCGGCTTACAAAACCAAGGAGAAGAAGAAGAAGAAGCCTCTTTTCTTATTCATTAATCAATCTCATACATAGCATGGGGAAGAAAGAAAGCCCTAGATCTAAAAATAAAAGAGATCTTCCCACCAAAAAAGGAAAAAATCGAGACAAAACAAGAAAGGAAAAAAGAGAAGGAGGGGAGATGTGTGCAAGACATGACCTGTGCACGTCTTGGGATTTGTGCGCAAGTCATGTCATGTGCACGGTTCTTTTTTTTTTTTTTTTTTTTTGAAGTTGCGGTCTCCCTTTTTCTCTTTTATTACATAAGACTAGATGCGGGTCCCTCTTTACTAATAGAGACTTTACATGGGACCTAACAAATTAAACAAATTAACATATGGGATCTAGGACCAAACAAATAAAAATATGAGACCTAACAAATTAAAACTGAGACTAATCAAAGTAAACAAGGGACCCTTCCACTTTTGAAGATCTTTATTTCAACCCATGTGACACTTCCCTATGTGGGGTCTTCAATGAGATTGTGCACATGGGGCCTTCCATGCTTCACCGACATCATCAGTCAAAATCTAACCGTCGGATCTCCTCTTGGTGACAATTCAACAGTGGATTTATGCTGACCTTGCAATCAAAGCTAGGGTATTGCTCATCCATCCAGATCAAAGCTTGATCTAACGCCCTGCACCTTCTTCGTTGATATACTTTGAATGAATTTGGGGAATTTGGTATGATGTCCCCATCAGATAGTCATGGAATGCTGTTGGATGGAATAATTCAGATGAGATGGATGAGATCTACCTATGTGGAAATTTTTAACTCCATTAGATTATCCTAACTCCTTCATCAATGGCCCTAAAGTTTAATGGCTTTGGAGGCATTACCTTTTTGTGATTCCAATCCAATGGTGAGTAAAAGTTGGATGAGTGTTAAATTTGGACTTTATGCCAATTCACGAGGGGTTGTATTATGAAATAAGTGGATTGACTCAAGGTGGGCTCCACCCCCTAAAAACATAAGGGAGCAAAAAGGGGATTTTTTGAGAATTTCTCAAATATATCTCCGCCGAGCACGGGGTGAGAACCACTTGAGGGGCCCACCAGGGGCCCCATTTTGGGATGGGACCGAGGGCTTCCTTTACCTGTCTATGGTGATGGAGGCTTAAATCATCATCCTATCCACTTGATTAATGGCCGACAAGTATTTATCATCCAAAATGAGTGCAAGTTGATCCAACTGTCCAATCCATTTGGATGGGTGCTAAACCTGGGATTAGTGACTATCACCGGAGGTCCTTGTTTATGGTGCACTTAGGTGGATTATACTGTGGGCTCCACTAGGTGTTTTTGGCATGTGGTGCTCATCTTTTTGTGAGCATCGTTGATTGGCGGAGGAATTCCCTATATATATAAGGAATTCTCAGAAACTCCCCCATTTAAAAAACCCCCTTTTGCTTTCCTATGTATTTAGGGCGTGGAGCTCACCTTGAGCCAATTCAGTCATGTTAGTCATAACCCCCCCACCCAAAAAAAAAAAAACTCTAATGAATTGGTATGAAGGCGGAAGCTCAAATTTGACACTCATCCAAACTTTTACTCCCCCTTTGATTGAAATCACAAGAAATGATCCCTTTAAAACCATAAAACTTTGGGGCCATGGGGTGTGTGTGTGTTGTCAGTACTCTAGGTAGGGCCCACTGTATGGTCCATCCAAATGGAACTTAGATTCGAATTTACTAGACCATTGAATCAATTGCGCACCAATTCAAATGGAATGGATTTTTGGGCCATGGATGAAGGGGATAGGGTAATGTGATTGGGGCGAAACTTGATAGCTAGAATGGTACCGCATGGATCTTTCCATCTCCTCCGGTTTCATTGCTTGGTGGGGTCTACAGTTGGCCCCATGGAGGAGTATGCACGGTCCTTCTGTGAGAGAGAGAGAGAGAGAGAGAGAGAGATCTACACACACCACTTTAAAAATGCCATGCCCCTCTTTTTTTTCTGGACATGGGGCCTCCTTGAGCTAATTTGATCTTAGCATCCCTCCAATGTCCAAATGGACACTCATTCAACTTTTCCTCACCACTGGAATGGGACCTTTAAATTTTAGGGCCATGGCTCAAAGGGGTAATGATGATCTCATGGAGTTTGAGTTTTGTTAATAGGTAGGCTCATATAGATCTTTTCATCCGATGAACTTATCCTGGTGGATCTTGCTAGGATGGGTGTTTTATCTCCTAAATAATGCCCTTGTGTATTCTGGCGTTGCCCGTATATATATATTGATTGTCAGTTTATTTTAAGTTTTACCCCTCTTTTCTGAAGAAAAGTTTTTAAAACATGTTTAGAAAAATAAGATTATCAAAATTTCACTTTTAAATGCTTTTTTAAAAAGCTTAAGACGTGAATAAAAAATAGTGTATAAAGGTGGTGAGAACGTTGATGTAGTCACGTTGCAGTTTAAGTTTCAGAGTATACCCAGGAAGTCATCATCGGTCATACAAAACCTTCACTTTTCAGGTTGATATGGTTGCCTGAGTTCTAAAACTCTGGGCAAGTTTTGGTTCAGAGGACTTCCTAGTTAGAGGCCATCTTTTATGTACCAGTACTGTATTAAGAATGTATCTGCTGGGGATCTAACATCTAAAACCTTAATTTCTGGTTTGTTTCTAAAATCATTTGCTGGAAGCCCTTCTTTTTGGATTTTTCTTACATGCATTTATTTATTTATTTTTTCTGCCTGTTATTATAGGATTATGGAATTGATTTTGATGACGACAGTCATCCGGTGAAGGCATTTCGTTGTCATTGTGGGAGCAAATACTGCAGGGATATGAAGCGTTCAACCAGTGAGTAGTATATCCCAACTTCCTGACATTAGTTCAACCATTGAGTAGTATAAATTGTCTTGTAAAATATGGTCGAGAAGACTGATGTAATTTGATTGCACTGGTAAATTTTCCCTCATTTTTGAAAATTGAAATTGATGTTCTGAAGTCAGCAGATATTAATGTGCAATCGTGCATGTTCTAGGAATGCATGCTTCCCTTTCTCATGGATGTTAATCCTATTCCTTTGGACTTCTTAGTTCGGAAGCTATGATTAAGATGAGGGCGTTAAATAATAGCTTGATATTTTTTTCTCTTACAATAGATGCAGAAGCAATAATTGAGGGGGGTATTAACTGATCATCTCTATTCTCTTAGATGCACAACTAATGATTCTTTTACTTGTCTCAGGAGCTAAATCGACTGCTTTGGCTCTAAGATAGAATCATTACATGCAGCGCTTCCGGAGTTTTGCAGTTCAGTGATCATCAAAGTGTTTAGTCTTATTTCCGTGTTACATGGAGGGCTTTGTGGAAGAGGGATAAAGAGAGTAACAAGCATGGGGACTTGAGCTACATTTTCACAATTCTTGAGAATGCTTTTGGATTGCATAGGGTTTTTGGGGGCATTTCTGTATTTAAGTATTTTGGGGATGTACATATGTTGGATTTACATTTTATTTTCTGGCCAGCTTTGTTGCTAGGACAAAGAACGCTGTTTATATGACTTGGTTGATGGTTGCCAATTTCCCAGCAGCAGGGAGTTCCTTTTTGAGAGACGGATGCTCTTTGTTTATTTATTTGGAAAAGTTCAATTTTCAATGCTTTCCACTGAATCGTTGGGCCACAGCTGAAGATCCATTAGAGTGCGATTGTATCGTCTTTTGCAGTCGAGCGAATGGGCTTCTGACTTTTCTGTTATGTAACCCCCTTAGTGTAATATTTTTTATTTATTTTTGATGACCTAGAGTATCTCTCGCCGGTCCAGTTATAAAAACCTTTTAGCTGTAGTTATTTGATTTTGCCAAGCAAGCACTATTCTCTATGAGATATTTATATCTGCAATGGGGTACATACATCTTCCTTAGTGTAATATCTGGAGGCGTAGATTACACTATTACTTCTTGCCATTTTTCCCAGATGTCATACTTGGATAACTCTACACTATTACTTCTGACCATATTTCCTAGATGTTATACTTGGAAAGTTATCGTCTTTTTTGGCTTGAAGTTGTCTTCTCACGGTAATATCGGGTAATTTTTAAGCCTGGGACAGGTGGAAAATGTCCGAAGAATTAAATTGTTGATCAATAATTAGCAAGCTAAACATACAATCCTATTGAAGATTATTTTTATAGATTTTTCATATTTTTTCCATTTTATTCTTTTTTTTTCACATTTTTGTTGATTTTTTTTGGCAATATTTTAAGCATGAGATATTCTCAAGAAAATTCCATTCAGGCATGTATCATGATACTTTTAAACTACCACCAGTATTGTTTTGGACCGTCCAACAGGTAGGGTTCGTTATATTCTGAAGCAGATATGGATGGTTAGATCTATGGGTGTGATTTTACAGAACCATCTGTAGTTTGGCATATACAAATATCAAGTTTTTTGCTTATTATTAATATTATTATTCAGAAAACAGGTTGATTAATAGAGGTGGCTGAGGCTGCTCCTTCATTTTGGATGTGGACCCAGGATCCTTGCTAATCTTCATTTTCTAAATTGCTTCTAAAGTGTTGGTGATGTAAATGGAATTACAATGAAAGAAATAAAAATATGGTGCGCATACATTTTAAGTTTCGGACCGACATACATAAGAAATCCGCATTTTAAAAACACAGTTATAGTCGAGTTATGTGCATTCAGCATGCCATTGTTAGACACCCTTTCATTCTAATTCTGTTTAAGGATCCATGCCTACAATGAGAACGAAGGGTACTTCGACTTCCATTCATATCAATGTAATGCCACCGACCATCCAAAACCATAGAAACATTTATGCCCCAATCCATGGATTTACAAGGACTATACACATTATGCAGATCAGGAAGCAAGCAGAGACCTCCATTCAATACTCTTCTTTTAAAATGCAAGTAGAAACCTCCATTCAATACTCTCTGGTTGTAAAATCTGTCTTCGCCATCTTTCATTGCATTTTTACAGAGTGAATGTACAACAGGTATGATTAAACTGATTGGATTACCGTCTCTATGATTGAAGAACCTCTGCCTGTTTGTTCAACAAAGACAGGGATTCCCTGCTATGGGGTTTACAGAGGGACTCATGCTCACAACCACAAGGCATAGCCGGTCGAATACCGCCTGGATTCAGTGGGAAAAGGATCCTATAGTAACCATCCATGATCGCCTCAAAATTGCAAGTTGCTGAAACCTTTGGAATCTACAAATGAATGACAATAAATATGGATGAATTCTCACAGGAAATGGTGCAAAAAAAATAAAAATAAAAATAAAGTAGTTATAGTATCAGTAGTAAATAAATATGTAAAGTGAAGAACAAAAGTAATGAAATGGTTGGTCATAGTGAATAAGCCTGAACAGTTAAAGGAGCTAGGGGGAAAATGTGAAGCAATTAATTTTCTAAAGTTAGAAACTGTATGTCCACTAAAATGAACGGATATTTGAAATATCCCTTTTTAAATCCAAAAAATATTTAAAGCTATGTAATTTTGCTTCTAATGCTCCCTCTGGTTGGAACACTTTTCAGCCGCTAAAATTCCATAGGGGAGGGAAAAATAATGGACAGAAACAACAAAGAAAATGGCCCATAGAGTGGAATAGTATATGAAAGGCTAATAAAAGATTTCTCATGTATATTGGACAAAGCAGGGAAATAAAATACTTTGAAGCAATTAGCATAGAAGAAAATAAGCAATTATTGTAGAAGAAAATATTGAAACATAGAATTCAATTCATATAGAATCTTAAGTTTTCAATGAATAATATAAAATATTAAAAACAAAAATCAAGAAAAGAAAAATATGGCAGCAAAGTTGATAGGCAACCACAGGGTCATGGGTTTGAGTCATTCTACCAATCAGTAAAAAAGCATAAATAAGTATTTAACAACATACTACACTCTAAAAAACAATTTAATATCATTAGCTAAGCAACATGCATCCTAGACTAATAGTCTATATTCAATTACAAAGTTCTAGTACAAGCTAGTAGTAATTATTTGTTAGAATTGTCTCCATCATTGGTGTAGTTGGTGATTATTGTAAAAGTCGTAGGAGAGGAAGCATAGTAGGTTCACTGCCTTGGTTAGAACAAGGAGGTATTGGCCAATAGAACTCTTAGTAAAATTAGGATACTCGGGTAGATTTAGGAGCGATAGATTGGTTTGTTGCAGTGAATTGGAGATAATAAATGAACCACTGTACATGAGCAACCAGGGCAGGGTGTAGAATGAACATTTACCTGATATATTTCACGTGTATATGCATGAAGATGGGGGTACTCCTGCAGCTTTTTCTTTGTACATTTGAAAAGGACATTGTACACAAGGTCAAACCGTATCAAGGTAGTGAACAGGCAAACATCAGCTAATGTTAATACATCCCCGCATAGGTACCGAGAACTAGACAGATGAGCATCTAGCATATCCAATGTATTGAACAAATCATTTACTGCTTTATCATATGCTTGTTGACTCTGTGCAAACCCACACCTGCAATATGGAATAAAGACAAGTTAAAACAACTGAATTACATATTCTTTCAAGTAGATGCAATGATCCCTAAGAACGACAGGATGCAGAATGTAACTAAAATCGTTATGAAAGATTGAAAAATGCTTCTGTAATACTTTCTTATGTGCTTATATCAACTTGAGCCAAGGCGTGAAAAAAAAAAAAGAACCAGACCAGTTGAGGTTCAAATCAACATAAACAATATACAAACAGCAAAGTTAAAAAGTTATTTTCAAGTTTGATATGAATAAACTTTTGAAAAATTATATAGATTCAGAACCAAGCGTCACTAGTTGTCCTGTGTAAAAATGGGGAAATGGGCATCAATCATCATGCCAATGATACATGAGCGCAGTTCAGTTCGGGATGCAGACCCCACTCATGTAACAGAGAAGCCAAACATAGATTCTCAAGCAAAGCACAATTTGTGAAAGACTCATACTTAAACTATTTTGATTGAGAACATGATCTATTATGCTGGAACATAGATCTTAATGCAGACAATTCAATCTCTAAAGCTCCCAACTAGATCATTGAATGCAATCACTCATCAACCTGTATTTTCCTATTGCAAGAATCCATGTGTTTATACAAAAGAAGCTAACTTACACAAGACAATATACCAATACATAAAGATTGATAACTTCTAAAAAAAAAAAAGAAGTTCACTGATCAACTAAATGTTTCAATTCATGCCTAACCGCTCAAAACTCTCAAACTACAATAAATATCCATATAGGTCTTTTTCAACAACACCTCCAAAAAGGCCAACCCCATCAATACATTTTCTCAATTTCTCTCTTTTTTTTGTCATGGCAAGAAAGATTACAAATTCGCACTCATCACAGTTCCACTTGAAAAGGAAATAATGGTTTCAAATTAAAGTTTAAGCTCAAATAACTGACATAAACAGAGCATAATAGTTGCAAAACAATAAAATTTCTGTGAATCTGTTACACATTATAAATTATTGCAAGTGATTAACAAACACCCATAACTACTCTTATCATTTTGCACAAGTACAACTAGAATTAGAGCCAAAACTAGTAGCAAGTAGACATAATTCAGAAGAATTTTAACTTTACCTGTAAACCCCATTATTCACATTTGGATAAATAATCCCATTCCAATACTCAATCTGTCCCTTCAACGCCTGCGGCGAAAGATCCATACTCGAATCACCTGCCATTTCTCCATTCAAACCCGAATTGAAGAATTCAATTATATCATAACTCTCATTACAAAACACATCCTTCTTATCAACATCCCAGAGCATTGGAACCGTGGATCTCCCATCATAACCGCCTCTCCGGAGCCGGTACACCTCTTTCAGGGTCCGGCACCGGTTCACCCTATCCGCGCTCGGCGCGAGACCGCTGCCACCGGCTCCCGCGCCGGATTCTCGGAATTCCCAAGAGCCGTCCACGCCGGGGGCTGCGACCGAGACCGGGATGGCCCCGTCTAGGCCCTTGAGGGACCGGACGATGAGGGTCCGGTGTGCCCAGGGGCAGGCTAGGGCTACATAGAGGTGGAGGTTTTGGGGGTTTTGGCGGGAAGGGGAAATGGCGCGAAAGGCGCTGATTGGGCGGGAGTAGGCGCCGGTGGGGTCGGAGGGGGCGAGCTGGCTCATCATGAGCTGCCACGTGGCGTTCCAGGTGGAGCGGACGGTGGAGATGAGGAGCTGGGGAGGGAGGGACTTGCCCCAGAGGAGGTTGGTGACGGTTGAGAGGAGGTTGGCAGTTGGTGGCGGTTGGGAGGACATTCTAGGGCTGACGTGGCGGCGGCTGGGTTTTGATTTCCGGGGTTTGTTTGGGAGGAGAAGGTGTTGATGGGGTTTGGGAGGGAAGAAGGACACGGCGGACATATCTCAATTCTCTGCTTGACACACTACCAAAACGTTGTGAGAATGTCACAAAATATTTGCTTGAAATAGTGTTTTTCTAATAATGTTAGTAGTATTATTATTATTATTATTAACTTTTTTTTTTAATGATCCAAGTATCTCTTCCCAAGCTGCCCAGCCTTCTTCTGCCTTCGGTTAATAGTGATCCGATTCTAACGAACAAGAACTATTTAGTAGGGGAATAATAATAGTATTATAAAATTAAAACAAAACAATAGAATTCAATGAAAATCATTTCAACAATATATTATATTTATTATTAATCTTATTTATAATAATTTAACCTATTTTCCACAACATGTACTAAATAAAATCCATAGTGGACCAAGTTTGAAAATATCCTCCCATTTTCCCATGCATCGTGACAAAATAAATATCAATGATGCTTATTAAACTATCTGATAGTATTTTAATATTTACTTGAAACAATATTTTCCCTACAATATCACAATCGTATTTAAAAAAAAACGCCTAGAATTGAAAATATCATTATGAAATCATGATGGTATTGATGTAAAAAGTGTGAGAAAAGTAGATATTTGTTGTTTTACTAATTGGTAATATCAAACATACTCTGACCAAAGATAATTCCAAGTTTTAACATGTATACTATGCATTCATATAATTGGAATGTTTTCTTTTTTTTTTTTTTTTTTTTTGGAGTTCTTTCATTTAGATGGGTCCTAATCACCCACCATGATTCATGAGAAGAAACACCACCTCACCCTTTTACATAGTTGGGTGGCTTATTTATTCATTTTATTTATTTTTGAATTTCTTGTTTCACTCCACTTTTTTGCCTTTACTGTGGACTAGTATTTCCTGTCATTTTTTTTTATAGCTTTTCTTTCAGCAACTCATTAGCTTTTGTTGTTCAGTTGCTGCCTATCATTGCATACTGCTATCTGAACAGTCTTTTCCAGGCCATAAATCAGGAGGCTAATAGTTAGCTACTGGAATTGATTTGATCAACCCACCCAATATCAGCTGTACTCGTCGTAGTCCTGAAACTCAGCCTGCCTGAGTTGACTCAATACTCAAGTGATACTAGTAGTGTTTTTGTATATTGATTCCTGAGAAGATGATTACAATCTGTAGAAATTTGAATGACGTTTCTCATTTCACACCTACACTGCCACTTGACTATTATGGTTTTTTCTTTTTTTGGGTAGAAACATCTAGTTGATGTTGATAATTATGGTTGAATAAAGATGGGCGGAATCAGGAAATATGCCTTGAAGTGGCCACCGAAAAAAAAAAAAATCTTTTTTTGAGGTTTTTTTTTCGAAATTTCAAGATCTGGGTGACTCCATGATTCCTCATGCAAGTGACCCAGACATAGTGGCTCCATATTCATCTTAAACTACACTATCAGATCTTTAAAAACACTTGCCCGTCCAACTTTAACGGTAGCACCATGTGATGTTCCTGGATCTGCACATTTCAAACCATCCACATCCACCCCACATCCCATGCAAAGACACTCACACACAGACCTATATAAACCCTGTAAAACACCAATCTCACAACTGACACATTCCTCCCATATTTCTAGTCCTTCCAAACAACCAAAGAAATGGGAAGAAAGCAATCTTCTGCCAGTCATCTTCAGTTTGTTATGTGGCATTGCATTTGCTGATTGGAATATCATGAATCTAAAATGGAAAAGTGGTGCTGGATTTCACTTTGAAGAACTGCTGTGAGAGCTGGAGGACGAATGTTGAGCTGCACAACATCAGAGACTTCGAGTTGGTGCCTGGAGAGTGAGTGGACTACATTGGAAAGTACATGACTTCAATCCAATACAAGGTGGACTCTCAGAGAACACTGGAAGAATGCTCTCTCTATCTTAGCAGTTTGCAGCTGATTGGTGATGGTAAAGATGCATGGATCTTCGACATAGACGACACGCTTCTGTCGACAACCCCTTACTACAAGAAGCATCATTTTGGGTAATTTTTCTTTCTCAATCTATCTGAATATTCAAATACAGTTCAGAGGTATTGATTTCAGGTTATGAAACATCCACTTTGAGCATTTAATAAATTGACGTTCTTGATATTTCTGGCCACTTTTAAATGAAGGGGAGAGATGTTGAACAGGACATCCCTGGAAGGATGAATGCAGAGGAGGAAGGCCCCAGCTCTTGAGCGCTCACTTAGCTTCTACAATGAGATTAAGGGAAGGGGTGTTAAGATCTTCTTAATCTCTTCAAGAGGTGAACATATGAGGGATGCTGCCATTGACAATCTTATCAGTGCTGGGTACCAAGGATGGACCAGTCTGATCGTGAGGTTTGTATTGACTCTGCTTCCATTCATTTTTCAAGGGCATTTTACAAACTCAAAACAGTCTTTAGATGCTGACATGAATCCAGATCTGGATCCAATGCTCAGGACCCTCATTTGAACCTGGACAGTAATGGTTTTTATGTTATTTATCTTGACCCAGTTTGGAGTCATGTCCAAAAATCTTTCTTGGTCCAATTTGGATTGCGTCACATCATCATGATCATCGACCATCATATTCCATACCCATAATTCTAGCCTTTAAACTTGCATCTGAAATTGATTACTGAACAAACCCATGATCCACAGCGATGGACTCTCATTTAATTTTTTTTTTTCTTTTTGGTTAACCCAGCTGACGGGCCGGAGACCCGGATACATACACAACTCACACATGCAAGCTAACCATGGCCTCTGATTAAATTAGGATTAAGAAGTCATCATTCCTTCTGGTTTAGGGGGCAAACTGAGTAACAATAAACAGGCTTGATACTAACATTATATAATTTCTGGCATGAAATGCCCCTCTATCCACAATTAACACACTGCATTCTACTAATTTTCGTGATAGGAACCTTGAGGATGGTGAAATGGGAGTGCAGAAATACAAGACGGAGCAGAGGAAACTGTTGATTGAAGGGGGTTACAGAATTTTAGGAATCGTTGGAGATCAATGGAGTAGCCGCTTGGGTATCCCAAATGGCACAAGAACCTTCAAACTCCCCAACTCACTATATTATGAGGCATAAAATCATACTCTCCAACCCATTTGCATTGTATCTTGACTGAATAAAGAGCTGCCCCTATGTACTTGTAATCAAATTTTAAAAGCAGAATTCAGGTACTATTGGTCTAATGCCGTTGTAAGGAGTAAGAAATTGAGATCACATCCATCTTCAGCATATAAAACAGCAGAACTCTCTACCCATCTTATCATCATATACTACATTGATAAGATATCAAATCATTAAACAAGTGTGCACGCATGGGCAAACAGAGGCAGGAACCTATTTACAAGTAGGCTTTGTATTTTAGCTCAGTCTTTGAGTGTTGATTCACACCAGTTTGACAAGATAAGGCTATGTGATGATAATAATCAACTCATCTTATCAGTGGATGCACGTTGCATTGCGATGTACTCAAACAAGGTCCCATCATACACACGTCTCACAGTTTCTTTAGAGAGAAAACCCTTTTCATCCCTGGCTAGTATGTAAAGGACTACCCACTCCAGCTTGTTCGCCGACCTACAATAACCACAGCTCTTAGGGCATTAGCATGTCATTCATTAAAGCATTGAACATAGAAGTGACATTGGAACTGAAAATCAAAAGGACCACCAACCAGCCAAAGAAGTCCATGGCATTTCGATTGCCTTCAGTCATTTCCCAAACCTCCGCAAATGTAAGCTTATCTGGTTCTGTTACCGCATATTTGCTGAAAATGTTCTCAAAGTTTGAAGGAACAAACCTGATATTGCACAACATATTGAACAGATGGATAGCGAGGGTAAAAAAAATGTCCTTTGCTCATAGTTTGGAGAAGTAGACTTCAAACAAACGCTACTTGAGTAATCAAATTGTATGCAATTGTATGATAGATCCATATGAAAATGTAAATGAAAGTAATAGCGAGGGAGACGCAATGGCTCACCCCAGAAGATTCGTGACTCTAGTAGTTCATGAGATGTTGCTTAGAAAGTGACAGTCAACCATATCTCACACGATGAGCTTAGTAGCATTGACATTAATGACCAAGCTGAGAACATTAGGTTAGAAGGCAAGGACTAAACACTCATGAACTCACCTTCCCTCAGTGTCGTAGGTTCCAGTGTCACTTCCGTGCTTAGCTTTATGTATGTTGTGTACATATATTGGAAAAAGTGGAGAAGGTATCCACCCCTGCACCATGCAAAATTCTAGTTAATTTAAGCAGTTGTGACTGAAAGTCCACTTGCAAGGAAAAAGGATGAACTGAATAAGCAAAAGCTCACAGTCAGCGTGGGGTAACTTAAGAATCCATTGGTCAGAAGGGTCAAGATGAGAGAAAATATGAAATTGAAGCCGATAAGCCGGAAACCTGAAAAAGTAAGAGATCGATGAGAAAAGAAGAACCGGGGCCACCATTCTCGACTTGAACTGCCAATCCAATCCAAACCTGACCCGGTATTTCAGGTTACGGGTTGACCCAATTAATGCAATTAACAGCCGGTTTGGGTAGAGCTTTGACAGTTCTAAACATGTCAACTTGGATGCAAAATTGATACTCGACCTGCTGGCCTCACCAGACTTCCTATCTGACCACTGAAAAGGGACTGTTCTGGTGGACATTTCCAACTCAGCCTCTTCTCTAGTACATTTCCAGCCCGGCCGCTTTTCTAACTTCCAAGTACAACATTCCCAGCTCATTACTCAACAGGTCAGTTTTGGGTTAGATTATTTGTTATGAACATTGGTGAACCAACCTGCACCTGACCTGTTACCATCCAAGAAAAAAGGGACAGTGGACCTGATAAGGTGCGATAATATGTATAAAACCTGGTTCGGATCCAATGTAGACGACCTGAGTCCAATGAACAGACCTGATTGGATGCATACTTAATACTCTGGCCCAATGCAATGCCTTAGATTACTATTATGTACTTCATATAATAATACTATATAACAACACTATGTATATATTATAAAATAAAATAATACTATTTATGTCTTATAACTTGTGCATTTATTATATACAAGGGTATCATGGCATGAACCTGATTAGCCCTTGAACTGGATCAGATTTTCAAGCCTAGAAAATGGGTAAATATGCTCTTTTTGTTTTTTTGGGAAGGTTCCTTTGGGTAACTTGTCTGTCGGCATCCATTGACATCCCTAATAGTACTAGAAAAGGGTTGAACAAGCACTGCGAAATGATTAGGACATAAGGTATGCAATTTTAATCTTACCTTTGTAAGTTTCCCAAGGGTATACAATGCCATCATTGTTCAAGTCAAAGAAGGCAACGTGCTGCTGGAGAACACTCATGTGGTTATGCTGGTGGCCCCATGTGCCACTAAGATGTTCGGTATCTGCTGCAACTAGAGCTCTAGGCAGATCTGGAAAGCACACAACAATATATACCTTTTGAAAGTATATCACCAGTTCCCAGAAAAATACCTGAAACTAGTGGTTTAATTTACATTTTCATCTCCATTATTATACTTGTCATAGACAATCATTTCATAATATATATTACTCCAAAATGCAAGGATAACATGAAACGAATTATGATGATAATGCAAGGTTCAATTGGCCAAAATTTAGCTGAGCTCACCGAGGTCTGGCTGAATCAACAATCAGTCTAATCTTGTGTCTGAGCTCACCCTAGGCATCTTATCATTTAGGTGTCACAATTTAGATCCAACCATCTATGTCATAATTCTTATACAGCAGTGACATGTAATCGGAAATCTTTCAAATAATAGATTGATGTTGCAAATGAGTACATCAATTTTAGCTTTTTAAGTGGGCAGAATTTCATCCTTTTAATGATAAAATGTCAAATTTTCAATCATGAATTTCCAATTTTTTTGAGCAAACTGAAGTTCATGTTTTATACAGCTATGTTTAGGTATTTAGCATTGTACACAAGATACAGCTCAGTTCATCACTTTTACCATTTCTAAATTCAGGTAGTTTGCTCTTTCCTTAAGGGAAGTCCTGGGGTTTTGCTGCTTTTGAAGAGTCCGTGATTTGCAGGGCTTGATACCATTTGTGTAAATTTCAACCTTAAAGTTAGGTCTAATACAGCTTACTAACCCCTCTGAAAATCTGACAGATAGGACCAGGTCTTGACTGCTCTTAATAGAACAACCACGCAAAGGATTTAACTGAAAAAGCTAATGCTCAGACACCACTAATTAACCCACTTGAACAATGTCAGCGAAGATCTGCTTGACATATATTGCAGACTTGCAAGCTTACTATTTTAAAATTTCAATTTTTCATATGGTATCCCTTTAAAACCATATGAAAAATTTCTTGATAAATTTGCCCCCAGGTATAGCTCAACTGGTTAGGGACAACATCAAATGCACCAATTAGAGGGTGGGAGTGATAGTAGGGTCTTCTCTGTTTTGAATATGGCAAACAAGAAATTTAACTGACATAAATAATTGGCAACTGTCCATTAGGGCTATAACAACTACTTTTTTGCCCTTGTACTCATCCAAACTAGGAACTTGGCCTTTTGAATTCATCATGTGATTTGAACACCCTAAATCAACAATTTAGTCACGATCATGTGCTTTGACTATGGCCATTGATGCCTTAACCATCTCAATTCTTCCTTCTTCTAACCTACCCAGCTGTTTCTTCTGCAGCCTATAAAGATGACCAAGGTCCCTTCTTGATACAATTGTAACACTTAATATGACGGTGAGAATTCCTCGGTTGTCGGTCATTAAACTGTGTTGCTTCTTGGAGCTTCCCCTAACTGGGAGCTCTCTTCATAAGCTGAATTCAATATCTTCATAAGCGGTCATTACCTGTGTTACTTCTTGAAGGTCCTCCTCACTGGGAGCTCTCTTCATAAGCTGAATTCAATAGTGTTCTCTCTCTTTGGCTTCCTGGCCGATTTTCCTTCCAAGGAAAGAGGGCTTCTTTCCTCATTCTGCAGTGATAGCCCAACCATTTGTTAGTCAGAGTTTCTCATTGAACTTGAGATTCTCCAACACAATAGGAAATGGCTTACTAGTTGTACTCAGGTTTCAAACCCTTCTGGAAAATCTCCTTGAGATAGTTTAGTGTTCACTCTCACGAACTACTAGACATTCTGCATTATTTCTTGGATGATTTGACCTTATCTCATACTCCAATAATTGAAGCCATGCATCATTTGTCTTAGTGTCCTACACTTCTTTTTTATTTGGAGTGCAGTTCCTTCTGAACTGTTGTCATCACATGAACCGTCTTTCCGGCCTTACTTGACCATCAACACAGTGTCTCTGAAGGTTTTAAACCCAAATACGGGTTAAGGTCCCAAATCAGACTCTAATATGGATTTCAATTAAATCAAATTAATTAACCTAATTTAGAATCAAGCAATCACAAAAAGGAGGAGGCACGATTTTTTATGTGAAACACCCTACTCAGGAAAAACCACAGGTCCTATCATCTAGACCGAGACATACCAAGCACTGGGTAAACAAAAGTTATAAGAAGTTCTCATAGACCCTCCCAAGTTGCAACTTAACCTAAGCACTGTGACAATCTTGCCGACACCTTGCCATACCCCTTTCCCGCACGTGAACCAATTACCTCGAATGCCTCTTCAAGGTGAATCTATTGCGAGAGAGTAGATTGGATTATCTTTAAAAGCTCTTCCTCTTCAGCTCTGCACAAAGGATGCTTTACAGAAGATGATTGATGATGTTAGGGTTTTTCAAGGGAGATGGATGGCCTTAGAGAGAGATAACAAAAGTACATAAAGGCCCAAATTTGTAGGTCATGTTAGGGTTGCATAAGGATTAGGATTTGGAAAGAATTGGCAACCAGCAAGGAAGTCTTTCTAAGTTAGGATTGCAAACTGCGTAGTGTCCTAGAGCGCAAGTGATTGCGAGCTTGAATGCCCAAATCCAACTTGCTGTTACTTTATGTTCTGTGTAGTTTTCTGACAGGTTGGCTTGAGCACTTGAGAGAAAGCTTAAGCTTGAGAATCCATGTATGTGCGCTTGAGCGCAGGTGAGAATGGGCTCGAGCGTCTATACAAAATTGTGATTTTTTTCATCCAATTTCTTCTGATTCTTCATGCCATGAAGTCCATCTAAAAAATACATCAATTAAAACATGTTTTGTGCATTCCCAATGAATTTGCCAACGCTCAAATATCTTACAGTCTCACTCCCCCATCGAAGAATCCATGGAATCCCATAAAAGCAGAAGTACATCGTTGAAAAACACCTGACATCATGAAGGTCTTCCTTATAAAAATGTTCTTTTAAATTGAGTAAAAAGACAATCAGATCCTATGGAATAATTGATGGACTACTGTTGGATAAATTTCACCAATTTTCAAAGAACTACTTTATTATATAAGACAGATCTCATGGTTGAAATTGAATAAACCATGAATCTCTAAATTGGAAATTTTAATTCATAATATTGAGTCCCATTCCTTTGAATTACCCCGAAAGGCCACCAATCTAAGCCACTAATCTATGTCAAATTAATCACAATTAAATTCTTCAATTTAATCTAAGGGGCCATTTGGAAACAATAAAAATAAGCTCTTATTTTATGGTTTAGAGCTTATTTAAATGCTAAAAGCATTTGGTAAACCTCTAGTTGTATAAAGCTTTTTCTAGCTAAAGCTCAAGGAGGTGAACAATTCAAAATTCATAATTGTTTTGGATAAAAATGACCTCACTTGCCAATTTTTCTGATAAGAAGGTGAGCAATTCAAAACTCATTTTAAGTGTTTTGGACAAAAATTTTTAATTTCTAAAAGGGTTGGCCCCATTAACAAAAATTCTAAGGTGGTCCCATATTCATAGTTACAAAAATGGCCTTACTTTGTATTTCATAAAGATGGGTCCTATGGGGTTGACTATCTAATGGGAACTGCTTTATATACACAGGGTTTTTCTCTTCTTACACAAGCTAAAAAATTAAAAAAAAAAAAGCCTCAAAACTTTCCAAAGTGCCCTTCTCTCTAATACACACCTCCTCTCTCTTCTCTAGCTGGCGACGAGCTCCGGCCGGCGGAAGAGGAAGAAGGAAAGAAAGAGGAAAGTGAGGGAGAGGAAGAGCCCCTCCATTGGCCGGAGCTCATCGCTGGCCGGGGAGGAGAGAGGAGAAGGTGTGTATGGAGAGAAGCGCATTTTGAGAAGTTTTGAGTTTTTTTTTTTTATATTTTTTGGCCTGTGTAAAGAGAGAAAAATCTTATGTATATATAGCAGCTCCTTATCTAATTTATGAAAGCAAGCCGCATGTTATAATTTTTAAAAGTAAGCCCCAGGTTGTAATTTCTAAGAGCAGTCTCTTGTACAACAAATCCTACACAGGTCCTTAAGCTCTCATTGGTACGTTAAAATAAAAAAGACCGAAACATTGCAAAAAAGACTATATAAGTTAGATCTTTTTAAATAATTTTATCAAACGGACTAATTATTTACAATTAGAATTTTAAAAATTAAAGCTTTTATTTTAAATCTTAATCAAATTAGCTGTTGCTAAATTAGGTCTTGCTAAATTAGAGCATAGGTTCCAAACAACCCCTAATTAGGTTAACTCTAAGGGTCCGTTTGTTTGCATTAAGAAACTGAATAAATCAGATTTATTCCATTGCTAATTAAAAATAAAGATCGGGTGAATTTAAACACATGAGCATCAAATATCCTTTCATTTTAGGAAAATGTAATCAAAACGTAGATGGGAAATTAATAACAACATGGAATAAGATCCTGTTCAAAAATTTTATTAGAGATGATAACACATGTAGAGACTAGAGAGCGTTACATGGTCTGAGAAGCTTATCGTCGAGGTCATCTCGGACCTTACGTTCCAATGTGACGGGTGCCTGTAGCGCCACCGTTTCCATTGCATCGTTCCTTCCCTGACCCTGGGCATTCGAGTCGGCCATTTCCCTCTCTTTGCTCTTCACGCAACTGGGCTAAGTTTACACAATGGATGAATGGAGACTGATGAATGTTATTTTTATAACGGAGTGGCCATGGAAGGAACGGAGCATGCAAAAGGTGCATCTGTTTATTACACCTGTGAACGGCCTCTGTATACGTGGGGTCTTTGCATGTCTTGCATGTGGGTGAAAATCCCGGCATTCTTATAAGGACATTTGGAAGTTGTTCCTGCAGTGACCTTTGCAATTTTGTTTCAGGTATCCAGGAAAGAGAGCATTCGTGGACTCAGAAATCAAGAGATGAAAACCTGTCCCAAACGGCTAGCATTATCAAATCAATGAAATATTCTGTAGTCGGTCTTAGATGTTTTTAGCCAATCCACCATATCTCAGTGGTGAGACACCTCTTCTATGATGCTGGCACTAACCGAGAGGGACTTAATTAGACGATGTCAACTGGAGTGTGAATTCTGTCCTTTGAGGGCCGGCTTGGCACAGGCCGAACTGCCAAAACCCACAAAAGGGACGTTTTTTACTGTTTTTTTTCCTCTAAAAGCTGAAAGATAGGACAGGACCGATTTTGAGAAGCCCTTGAGTCGAGCTAGAATTTGGCCACTCACTGCATTGTTATACTTACGGCTATCCGGTTTACAATTGCCATATAGGCATTGTGGATGAAGCCTAAAATGTTAGACTGTTGTGTGGCCCACATGACCAGGATCGGTTATCCCACATTGATTATGGTTTTATTTGTCTCGTATATATACCTTTTATAAAACTGCCATCTTTGTTATTGTCAAGCATAAGAATTATTTCTCTTCTAGATGGAGGAGAAACTTTAGGCTCTATAAATAGGTTTTTGGCTATTTCAAAGTGGAGTTCTCCAGAGGACAATGAGATCACACCTGCCTGTTTGTTTGTCAATCTCACCTAGGTGCTGGACTACAGTAAGTCCCACATCAGAAATAGCCATGTTTGAGCTAATAAGTCAAACCTTATAATAAAGGATCAGTTATTTCACCTTTATCATGGTTTAATTTGAGTCGTATATATCTTATATAAAACTGCCATCCATGTTAATGTCAAGGAATAAGAGTTATTGCTCTTTTTTATGGTAGGAGAGATTTAGGTTCTATAAATAGGTTTTTCGCTCTTTCAAAGCCGACGACAGCTCCATTTTCGGTGGGAAAAATATAAGATTCCACCAGCTTGGACCTACCTATTTGTTTTTCTCCCCATTAGATTACACTAAGTCCCACATTGGAAATAGCCATGTCTTGACCTTGGGCTAATAAGTTAAATCCCGTTTTAATTCAATATAATGCGTTTTAAAGCCGTCAGATTAAATAAAAACTTCAGAGTTAAGCGTGCTTAAATGAGAGCAGTACTAGGATATTGTTTTGATTATTTTGATGATATTTCTACCATCCAATCTTTCTATCAAAAACATATTAGTACAATTGAAAATCTTCGTAGCTAGAAGAGTTACCCTGAAAACCTATTTATAGAACCTAAATCTCTCCACTAATCAAGAAGAGATATAACATTTGACATTAACATAACTGGTAGTTTTATGAAAGACATACATAACTCAAATAAAACCATGGGAAAAGATGGGATAACCGATCCTTTTTAGTTTATTGTGTGGTCATGTGGGCCATACGACAGTCTAACATAAAAATCTTGATGAGCGGACCAACTTGATCATGCATTTTGCGTCTAATTACAAAACAACCATCCCTCTTTCCATTCCCCGCATGGGACAATCACTGGTTCAGCATAAACCGAAATTACTCTTTGGTCGTGACTTTCCAACATTGGCCACCTTTAGTGAATGCCTTCTTAGCATAGAGTGCACACTGTAGTTTTCAAATCACAAACGGTGCACATTGTGTTATCTTTAACTTGATTTCCGTATTTTTAGTAGACTAATGTAACAAACGGATGAAGGATACAATGATCACGGAAGCCACATCAACAACCAAAACAGGCACTATTCGCCTATGCTATACTTGGTGAAGTTCAAGACGATCCACCTTCCTGAACCAAATTATTAAAAGCATGCCTCTCCACCTTGAATCCTTCACACTTTACCTCTTTTAACATTCCTCTTTCCTTGCAACCTCTTTCTATCATGATTTTGTGAGAATTCAATATCATCCAATCAAAACGGATTCAACTTATGGCTGGCAACGACTGGTGATGTTGTTTCGCCATACTCAAACCATTGATCGTATTCTTAGTTGGCCCCACCTACATGCTACTATTGCTCCGCACCAACAATTTTCTTAGGAAAATTTTCTTTGCAGCTGTTCTTAGATTTGACATTTGCCTTTATATCCTATTTGATTAGAAAAATTTTCGACAAAAAATGGGCTTGTTGAAAATTTATGACATGCTTTTAGCATTTGTCCTTGAACATTTCAAATGCCTTATTTGATATCAGAATTTAGAATTTTAGCTAACATAAAAAGTTACTTTCAGCCTCATGAATTCTACTTTAAAATTCTATTTTTGGCCTTACGAAGGGGGTTGAGTAGAGGAGAGTTGAACATTTGAAATTCTACTTTGAAAGGCAGAGAATTCTCAAAATTCTTCTAATGAAATAGGCTCTACAGTCCATAACATACATATAGCCCCATGCAATATCTCATGGCCATAAGATATCACACCATTATTGTAGAAAGCAGAAACACATTAGCCAAGAAATATTTAAACTTCACACACTTATAAGGGCAATATCATTTTATATTAAGGATTTTATCGAAAAAATCTTCTTAAATACACTTCATACAAAAAAAGACTCTAAAAACATAATTCCACCACAATGGTCCTAGTGGTTTTTTTTTCCGCTTATTTTTTTTCAAATATGCATTGGATGGGGATATCTCTGCTCACCACATACACGAGCGGGATATCCCCACTCATTTTTCTTTATCTTTGTCATCTTCCTTCCTCGTCCAAATCCATCACCACTGCCACCCTCTCCTCCATCACCACCTAGACCATTAACCTCAGAAGCCCTCACCATCACCCTATTCTTCCCTTTTTCCTCTCCATTTTTAAAATTTTTTTCCTCTTTTTTTCCTTTTCTATCCTTCGCACTACCTGTTACCATTTCCACACCCACTTTCTAGCCACAAAACCCCTCACCATCCACCTGCACACCCATCACCTTCACTACCCGTAAACCACCACCATTACAACCCAACATCACAAAACCTTTATCAACTCACACGACCAACCATCACGACCCACCTGCATTGCTCTTATCCATCTCCATCCCCATCACATCCACCACTCCCCTTGCCGCCCTTCCTCTATCAACTTTCATCACTATAAAAAGCAGCCTTCACCACTATCATCATTGCCGTTGGCCCAATAACACCTATTGCCACAAGCATAACTACTTGCACCATCTTCATTGACTGCCACCCTTGCATCGACTTCACCACCTTCGACTAAACGACTTTACCCATCACTGCAACATCTTCCTCCATCAACCCATTTTGCACAGAAGAAAACGAACGGAGATATCCTCGCTCATGTACCTGGGTGAACATAGATATCTCCGCTCATATGCATAGGTGAGCGGGGAAATCCCTGCCCAACTCAGATTCCATAAACTTAAACAAAAAAGGATCCCTTGGGACCACTATAGTGGAATTATATCTTTGTGATCATTTTTTGGTATAGAGTGACTCTAAGAATATTGTTTGGGTGTATATATATATATATAAATGGAGAGAGAGAGAGAGAGAGAGAGAGAGAGAGAGGGGGCTAGGATGATTGGATGCAACTAATTGTTTGCACATACCTAGTTTTTATCATTATCTTTTCAATCCCTCATGTCCTTTGTGGTTGGTAGAACTGCAGCTGGGCCTTAAAAAGTTATCTCATATAACGTATCATCTCGCTAGACCGTTTCTTATAATATATATATGAGTTTTGATTCTGTTAAAACTATTCTTATACACATACCATGAGAACTTTTTATAGGACTCACTTGTGGGTCTCATTTGGTGATAGGACTAGAGGGGATGGAAACATTTATATGGGACCATCTCGCATATCAAGTTTAGTTCCCACATGTCCATAACCCCATCATTTGTGGTCCATAAATTCAATTCATTTGGATTGGTGCACAGTTAATCCAACGGTCCAGTAAATTTAGATTTGACTAAAACTTGGTGCGAGTAACTATTAGGGTAATACCTGTGTATTGTAAGATTTGGATTAGACGATAGATAGGCCCCACTTAGAGTTCTCATAAAAATATAGTGAAAACTAGTTCTCATAAAATTATTTTCCCCCATATATATAGGACAAAACTACTATATATTTGTCCCTCACACTATAGTGAGGGACACCTCCGTTTTTGAAAAGTATTAATGTACAAAAAGACAAAAGCATCACACCGTATCACACTTTTTTGACTTTGATAAGTCTAAAAAAGGAAGTATCTCTTTTCATTGTGTGAGAAACATATGCATAGTAGTTTTTACCATGAGTATATATAAATATATAGGAGAATTTTCATATGCATCCATCCCTCACCATTTTTTTGTGAGAACTCTAGGTGGGGCCCATCTATCATTCAATCAAAATCTTGCAACACACATGGGACCCTATGATAGCAACTCGCCTCAACTTTCCATCGGATCCGAATTTATTGGATCGTTGGATTGACTATAAATCAATCCGAACGGAATAAATTTGTGAGTCATGGATGAAGGGATTAGGGTTATGTGATTGGGACCAAATTTGATATGTAAGGTGCTTTCACATAGATCTTTCCAACCCCCCAGTCTCATCCCTTGGTGGGATCTACAGTGGGCCTCATCAAAAAGTGTGTACGAAAAGTCTATAAGGGACGTATACACAGGAAAAGGCCCATTATATATATGTAAGGGGACAAAACTTCACGTCTTTTTAAGCTTGAAAAGTCCAAAAAAGGAAGTGTCTCTCACCAAAATGGTGAGGGGCATATGCACATGAAGATTCCTCATATATATATGGGGCATTTTCCTGTGCATACGTCCCTCATGGACTTTTCGTGCACACTCTTTGGTGTGGCCCACTATGGAACCCACCAAGTGATGAGACTGAGGGGTTGAAAAGAACTATGTGAAAGCACCCCACATATCAAATTTGGCTCCAATCACATATCCCTAACCCCTTCATCCATGGCTCACAAATCCATTCCGTTCGAATTAGTGTACAATCAATCCAACGGTCTAATAAATTTGGATTCGACTAAAACTTGAGGCAAGTTGCTATCATGGGGTCCCATGTGTGTTGCAGGGTTTGGATTAAGTGATGGATGGGCCCCACTTAGAGTTCTCACGAAAAAAATGGTGAGTGACGGATGCGTATGAAGATTCTCATATATATATATATATATATATATATAAAGTCGTTTTTGAAAGTTTTTTATTTGCCAAGCACTTGAGAGGGCCGCTCTGCTCTGCACCCTGGTGATTCAGTCTGCACCCTCGTGATTCACTCTGCTGCTCCTCTCATTCCTCCGGCGGAGCGAAAGAAGCCTCCTTTTTCACACGAGCAAAAACCACTTTTACACACTCCTCTCGAAATCTAGAGAGAGAGAGAGAGAGAGAGAGAGAGAGAGAGAGCTCAGCTGCTGAAATCTTCAAAACCCTAGCTCCCAAATACTAACCCAAAAAACTCGACATCCCTCTCATTCCAGAAACGAAGAAGAAGAAGTAGAAGATGTTGTTTCAAGTTGGAGGGCAGGGGATCCGTCCGACCTTCTTCGAGATGGCGGCCGCGCAGCAGCTTCCCGCCAGTTTACGAGCTGCACTAACCTACTCCATCGGTGTATGTATTCTTCTTCTTCTTCTGCTTCTTAATTCCCTTTCTTTTTGCTCTCTTTTGATTCCTCAATCTCTCCTTTTATCGAATGATTTGTATGTGTATGGCTGATTGGACTGTTTCGTTCGTTACAAATGAATTGAGAATTGGTTGCTTTTGATTTCTCTCTTGTGTTGAGGATGTGGGGTCATCTCTTTTGTTTACTCTTAATTTCGCACGCCAGGTGTTTGATGATGACCCGGATTATCTTCCCATTGACACCTCCTTTTGATTGTTCATTGACCCAGCTTTTCTTTATTTGGGTGATGTTATCTTATCCATATAATCAGTGGGCATTCGCTAATTGTGAATTGTTGCTGTGATTTAACAGTTGACCAATAGACCAACTCCATTCTTGTGGATGTTTTCCACTTCTGTGGCAACAATTGTGTCATCCTTGATGCAGTGGTCTCATCTTGATTTAAGAAAATGTGGGTGGGCTGTGCTATTAAGGAAATGGATCATTTTTTTTCCCTGGCTCTGGGTCATTTCATCTAATAAACTATTATATATAGATACTTCAAAACTGAGAATTTAAAGATGTCAAATTGCATCCAATACTTCATTTTTAGCTGGCCCATGGCGCATCATTGCTGCATATGGGCGTCAGAGTTAAGAAAGCTAACAAAGTGCTTGGTTCAATTTTCATCAAAAGATATGAGATGTAAAGTAAAAGATCACCATTACTGAGGAAATGGATTCATGGATGGGGTCCCTGTGTCAGAATGAGCCCACCTCTGTATGCCGATTTATTCAGAATTTTTCAGATCCATTCAATGTCTTGAAATTGTTAAATCAGATTCTTCCCAATCATGTCAATGGATTCAAATTCATTAATGATTTTACTTGTTGTCAAGAGCACTCATCTTTCTCAACTGAAGGATTTGGAAGCTACTTTACATTCTGATGCAGTCTAGGCCCCAGCAGCCCCTTTTCAAATTAGATTAGGATTATTATTAGTAGTTCTAATTAAATTTTTATTAGGAAAGTTTCCATCATTAGCCCAGGGTTTTCTTACATATTAAGTTTGCTTTTACTATATATATGGCATTGTAGAGAAGAAATTCTCAGATTTGGTTGATTAATAGAATTGGGTTTTCCCAGAGGTGCGTCCTCGTGTGTGTTTGAAGTCATCTTGATGGTTTGAAGTGTCCTTGGACACGTGCTTAGGCACCTCTACGTATGCCCTAACCCTTGCGCTGCATCACATTCTTAATCAGTTTACTTTTTTGAAATGTAAGGGATTTCTATGGTTGATAATTAAGGTTTAGCCAGTTGTTTTTTTCCACTTATTTTATTTTTATTTTTTATTTTGAGCCTTGGTATATTTTGTGTATAATATGCAGGTGCTGGCTTTAAGAAGGCCATTTCTCCACAAGGTGTTAGATTATGATGATGAATTCTTTGCACTTCTTATGATGGTGCTTGAAACTCATAGTTTACGGACAACAGGTGAATTTTCTTGTATTTTTCTTTGATTTATTTATTTATTGGTAATTTTGTCCTGCATTTTTCTTTGGTTTATTTATTTATTTGTGTTTGCATTTGTTCTCCTTGCCCTGTGTCACTGATAAGGAAACCATGCTAATATCAAAACATTGTTTTTGTTTTTGTTGGGGGGGGGGGGGGGTGGTGTAGGGTTAATTTATTGGTTGGGCTGTTGAATTTAGGCAAACTGATGTTGTGATATTGCTGTCATTCCAAAGGAATGTCATCCTTTTCAAGTTATCTCTCTTTCTTAATAACCAAAGGGCCTATCCTACTTTTTACTATCTTACCTGTTCGAATGTGGCGTATACATTACACCCAGTTGTCACTATTTCCCATGTGTAAGATTTTAGTGAGATCAAAGGGTTTCCTTTCTTCCTGTCTCTAAATTTTTTTTTCAACCTCAATGGTTTCTTGTTTGTGGTTTTCGTTTCAGATGCTTCTTTCTCAGAGTCTCTGTATGGCTTGCGAAGGAGAGCAGTGAAGATCGCGATGAGCAAAAATTCTCCTAATATGGACTCAGGAGATATGCTTCGTCATTCTCGACTAGAAAAGCATCAAAGGGTTCTCTCAGTTGCATTTCTGGTATGGTCTTTTCTTCATTGAGTAGCGGGAAATTTGCATCCATTCTCATTGATTGCAAAAATGAAAGTACTACCACCATTAAAAAAAAAAAATTGAAAAAGGATGAAGCTACTCTTGGTCCATGGTTGCAACTCAATATTACTACAGAATCTATAAATCTTCTCCATTATATGTGTTATAAATGGGAATCATTTTGTTTGAAATGTATGGATTATGGGCCTTTATAGGGAATGTTTGAATTCACTTATAATAAGTATGATCTATATTTGGGCATCATCAATAATTTCTCTAGTTTTACTGTCTCTGATTGCTCTTTGAAAGTACATGTCTTTTTTTTCTTTAGTCTAAATTATCCCTCAAATTTTCCCCCAAAATCAACTTCCATCTCAATTCTTTTCCCTTTGTCATAAATTACCTTTCTTGATAGGCTCCACCTATGGGCTGTTTACTTTCAGTTGGAAATATTTGACTTACCTTGCCTCTTTTGTTTCTGTAACCCTCTTGGCATGCATGTGGTGCGTCAGACAACCTCTCTTGTATGCACATCGCATGTGTTGGTGAATGCAAATTTATTGGGCCATACTTGAATAAGAATCAGCTATCATTTCTGTGGTTGGTGTGGCTAAGGCAAAGGGCTCTGCACATTTCAGATGTATCCATGGTGCATTTGGACACCCCCCTCCCTTTTTTTTTTTGTTTTTTTTGTAGTGATTTACCCTGTTCGACTCGTCTTTGAGGAATTGGGTTTGAGTTGGTTTGTGTATTATTTTCACTATTATATCAAATATTCTTCTTTATCTTTTTCCTTATAAAAACAAAATTATTTAGGAGAGAAAGATTTACAACATGTAGATAAAAATATATAGCAAGCTTGCAAAACAATCCATCACAATGAAACAA
The DNA here is from genome assembly GCA_037013555.1 of Sextonia rubra. Taxonomy (NCBI): domain Eukaryota; kingdom Viridiplantae; phylum Streptophyta; class Magnoliopsida; order Laurales; family Lauraceae; genus Sextonia; species Sextonia rubra. The sequence goes on from JASUAD010000001.1 coordinate 48,203,430, forward strand.
ATAAGATCTAGAGATTTCTCTAGCTAAAGAATCTGCTTTGGTATAGCACTTAAAAGGGAAAGGAGACCCCATATCTCCTATCTGATAGCACTGAATGAGCCCCTCATCTTCTGCTGAATCATCCTGCAATGAAAGAAGCTTCTTTCGTCGTTGTAAAAGGTCAAAACTTTGGCTTCATTAGATCTTCTGAGTCTAGAACCTGACATATATCTGACAATCATGTCACTAGAATCTCTAATGATTCCACCTGTTTCTTCCGCATTAGATATTTAGATTCTCGGTTGAAGCTATTGTCAAAACATAACTTCAGAACACCTGGAGGAGGAATCCAGCCAACTCTTTCAATATCTGAGGAGCCGGTGTAAGAAAAGCGTGCTAGCTTTTTTCTGTGAAGGTGAGAAATTGTGATCCCTGAAAACTTCAATCCCACAGCTCATGTAAATGCCGTATGTTTTGCTCTGAGACATCTATCATCTTCTCCATCTTGTTGTTAAATTATCTGTTGTTCCTATCTCGGCATATAGACCATAGCACTGCACCAAGAATCAACTTCCATATCAATGATTCATTAGAAGAGAAACTGTACTCTCTCTAGCATGATGATGTCCTTCACAGTTTTGAATGATACCCAAAATCATCCACATTGCTATAGGAAGGGAAAAAAAAAAGAGACCAAGCTGTAGATGTGAATGGATAGTGTAACACGTAGTTATTAGTACAAATTGATGTAGCGTGAGGAAGGAAGAATAGCCAACAGGCTACTCTCCAAGCCAAAAAACTTAAGAGTAGGATGTCTGGGTCTCACGCCAAAAGACAAAAAACTAATCGCCACTCACGATGGAGAAGAAAGCTGGAATCTTATTCAATTTCAATGTGATGTGTCCCATGAGGAGGGATTATATCTCTATATATAGCTAATTTATTTTCTAACCAGGGAAACAATTCTAATTCAATTCTAATAAAGGACTTCTAAGTTCTAACTCAATTATAATAACAACTTCTAAAAATAAGAGAATCCTAATAAGCTTGAAACCCTAGAAAACTAAAAATCCTAGAATAACTGTAGGTGTGAACTCTTCACTGGGCCTCGGCCTTATTGGACTTGGGCCTGCGGGTATAAACCTTCAGGTGGGGCCCATTATTTTGGCCTGCATCACATATCCTTTTTTGTTTTTGAAAGATTGGTAGTACATATCCTCAGCTGCTATAAAACACATAATACTCTCATCATGAATATCTTGACTCTGTAAATGATTGATAGTCAGGATCTTATTTAATCCTGCTATCAACAGAAAGCTGTCAACTTGAGGAGGGGGCCAGAATCTTCCAAATGAGAGGAGAGAGTATGGACTGATCCTTATGGGAGAAAATGAATTGAACTAGAAAAAAGGATATTTCTCAGGAAAGTACGGTCTGAAGATACCACTAAATGTTGTAGTCAAGACCAAATATTATAAAGAAAAGTTAAAGTCCATGAAAAACAAAAACTAATAATTCTTCTTAATTGACTCGGTTTACTGCCCCGTTGAAAATACCCTGCTAGACATGAACATTTATATCAATTGTGCACACAGTACGCCTTACTCTATACATCACAAAATGTCAGAAAAGATATGTGCAAGGTATAACATTATATTATAATATGCAATTTTTACTAAATATCTTACAAATATTTTGATATGGGCAATATCATGCATCATATCCATGTATATATTTATATATATCTCCTTTAGACACTAATACTCCAGGCTAATACAACTATGCAAGTATCCAGTTACCAGAGTGGTCCTTTTCTCTATTCTTTGACTGTATCTTATTTTTGTTTTGGTACCTTAGGTTCTTATCTTTCTTGCAGTTGCATTATGTCATTCAAGTTACTTCCAAAACACATGAGATTTCACGTTGGTGTACATGGCTTCGCATCAGTTGCAATGGGCAATTTTATCTTTTGCCTGCGCAATGATAAATTACATGGTAATTTTGTTTTTGGCCTACAAAATGGTAACTAACATGGTAATGGTAGCTTCTCATGTCCGTATTATATGGATGTTTTCTTTCATTAATCTTTTGCTGAGCATCCTAGTGGACAAGAATACTTGATATAATTATATACTTCATTTAACATTTTTCTTTCTTTTCCAATCACTTGCTAATTCTCTTGATGGGCATTGATACTCAATACTACCTTTACATGTGTGTAGGTTGTTCTGCCATATTTTAAGTCAAAGTTGCATTCCATATATAACAAAGAAAGGGAGGCAATTCTTCAAGCTAGTCTGTGGGGAGAGGCTGATGCGGCATTCAATGCTGCTGACTATTTCCAGGATGGGGGAGAATTTTCTCATCCACCTCGGGAAGGAAGCGATTCTGAATCATCACGAGCGGCTCGTCTTAGAAAGAGGATTAAAGCAATTATAGGTGTCTGCTATCCATGGATACATGCAACAAATGAAGGTATATCTCCTAATTAATGGGTAGTTTTTTAATTCAAATGCTGCGGCCCAAGCGGGTTTGCCTAGGAATGGGCTTTAGATCATGAGCCAGTTCCAGCTCAAGGCCCATTGGGCCTATTTGTATACGAAACTAGATCCTTGCATAGCAAACCAGATCATAGAAAACCTCACAGGTGATTTTAACTTTTTGTTTTGACCTTATTGTTATCTTAAGAAACCTTGAGTGCTAATAAGTTTTGATTTTTATCTTTTTAATGTAATCCTTGAATGATGATAATATATATTTTTTTGAGTGATGATAATCTTATCATGAAAGGTGAAGATATCCAAAGTTAATCATAGTAATTTACTTTAGTCACTTGTTGCCATCTTAATATTCTTTAAATTGATGGAAATATTGTCATGATGGATAAAGACATTAAAGGGTCCAATATATAGTAATTTAGTATTTGTTATCTAAGATTACGGAGTGGAAAGATTGGCCAAATCATGTGTAATCTAGCCTCCAAAGTTTACATAAGCTTATATATCGCCTCCTCTGAAGTACTCAATAGAATATTTTGAGTTTCCTTTCTGTTTGGAGTTAATCTAGTCTGTTGATGCAGAAACCTAGACGTGTGGCTGTGCTCACCCCATTAAGCTTCGTCTTGGAGAATAGGCTTTGACTGTTCCATCTCTTGCTGTATTACACTTTCCAGCCTTTGATCTTGTGGCTTGGTGCTGCTTTATGAGGAATTTGATTTTATGTGATATGTCCCTGCATCACTGGGCAACATGTGTCTTAACTGTTGAAAAGTTTCTTCTATTAAAAATATTTTTCTAATCTTCAAAATTGCAATGAATGACCTAGAATAAAAATTGTGATATTTTGGTCACTTCAATCATTAAGAGTTTTCCGTTGCTGACAGTGTTTCTTTTAAGTGTGTGTCTTATTAGGCTTGCTGTCTGGGTGATAAAGAAATTATCCAGATGAAGATTGCATTTCTTGATTTATTTGGCCTAGCTTATGAGAAGGAAATGGTTATCCTTTTTAGTGAATATGAGTTATAGATTCTGATATGGGGTTATCCTTTTTAGTGAATGAGTTATAGATTTTTATGTGAATTCTGATCTAATGTTAATATATAATGTTTTAGCATTCACTCATGAAATCCATATGAATCTTCTCAAGCACATGGTTGCTGTGTAGCTGCTTTACAAAATCTTTTCTGTGAAGATTTCTGTTACCATTCTCACGTCTGTAGCATGCAGGGCTGTCATTTGCTTATCAGCTGCTATATCTGTTGGATGCGACGGGGTTCTATACTCCAGCATTGCATGTCCTTGGGGTTCATGTCTGTCGTGCAACAGGACAGGAACTGGTAATTAACTTATTATCTTTCTTTGAATCTTTTGGAATGGTATTCTATTTTGTTTCAGAGTTGTTTAGCTGTATGGTCATGCAAACACATCTTCCTTTTACAGCAGACGGCAGTGTTGAGTTATGCTACTTGATCTGATTTTTTTTGATCCTCAGTCACCACTGGATCATTTTGTGAATATTATAATTTGTGTTTGAACCTCGAAGATTCTTTTTTTTTTTTTGGTTTTTTTGATCTTACCAGCCATTCTTGATTACAATTTGATGTCAAGGTAGATGGATACTTCTTCTAGAATTTCAAGGATTAGAAGCCGAGAACGCGAGAGACTTCGTGGTCCTCCTTGGTTGAAGGTACATCTTCAGTGAACTTTACAAAATTGATATTAATCTTGGGAAAGGCCTTACTGTATTGGGTCAACATACCGGAAGTATCTAAGAAGAAGAAGAAGAAGAAGAAGAAGAAGAAGAAGACTGTTAGTCTATATCTTCTTTGGAATCTTGGCATGATACTTCTTCTTTTCAATGGCAATGATGATGAGATTTTAATCCAATTCCGAACATAGTTGGATACTTATTTGGCACATGATCTTGTCAATGTGGATTTTCAACATCTCTCAGCACCATGTTATTATATGCAGGCATTACAAAGAGTACTGCTCAGCTGTATGTATACTACATTGGACTATGCTCAAACTGGTCTAATTGCTGCAGTGTTCTTTTTCAAAGTAAGTGCACCTAAGTGCACCTGTATGCTTTTTAATTATTTATTACTCTATGTTTGTTTCTTTTCTTTTAATCTATGATTCACAGATACTTCCAAATGGGCAACATATTGCGTCGTATTGTTTCCAATATTTCACTTTTTATGTGTAAAAATTGTCTCTGCCATGTCTATGGCATGTCCGCATTGTATCCTTGTTTCTAGTTATCACAGCTTGCTACATTTGTTTGTTGCACATTCTTGATAGAATAGTAGGATTGTGCGTAATGAACTTAACTATAAATGGTCTTTTTTTTTTTTTTTTTGACGAACACATTTAACCCTATCGAAGATAATTTCTAGGTTACCACTAAAAAAGTTTTATTTAATATTTTATTAATGTAACATTTCATAAGCAAATAAGAAATGTAATGCAATAGGATGTGCCTTCTCTGGATACTAAAGTTCAACGTCTCTTGTAAACCTGGTCGAGAAAATCTGTGTCAAATTTCTTCTAAAAGGCTTTTGTTTTTCAAATGAATTTGAATAATGTGGATTGCTCAAAGATTGGCTTGAGTAATCTCAGTTCAATAGTCTGATTGATACAGAGGCATGCTTCTGCTGCCCAATTTGTTTCCCAGCCACAAAAGCCAAAACCGAGACAGATGCATGCTTCTACTACTCAAATGCATCTGTACTACCATTGGCAGCATTTCTTTTTTTTTTTTCTCTCTTTCCAGCAACCACAGAAATCAGTCATAGTCATTTGGCATGTGGCAAAAATACAGTTTGGGCTAAATTCGAGTATAATTTGGATTTAGGATTCAAAATTATGATTAAAAATTGGCCATTGAAATAGGAAACACCAAAGCGCCGAATAGGAATATGTTTGGGTATAGGATGATTATTTATTTATTTATTTTTTGAAATTTTTGGCACAAAAAATCTGCCAGATGTGTGTCTGTGTCTTTCTCTATTCGTCTGCCTTACTTTTTTAGGACGTTGTATTATTTGTATGTATGTTATAATTCATATGGAGAATGATACTATGGTTTCATTAAAAGATTCGAGTATTACGCCATGTGTTTGAAAAGATGTGGTGCACGTATCTTTGAAAATTTTGGTATGTACATGTCATAATATATAATACATGTTCTTTATGCAAACTAACTATGCATTCAGTCTAACTCTTCACGTTCTTTGCATATCAAACTATATTTTGACACCTCGCGCAGTAGAGTTGAAGCATGTATTCTCCATGTTTTTCTATCTTTTGTTTTAGGCACCAAAGTTACATTTGGTCTTTAGTACTGTGCATTTACTATTGCAGTGAGAATAATTTGATACCTTACTACTCTTGTAGTCAATTTTTTTCTTATAGATTGTCTTTTGCAGATGATGGAGTGGTGGTATCAATCTGCTGAAGAAAGAATGTCTGCACCAACCGTGTATCCCCCACCCCCTCCCCCACCACCCCCAAAGGTGAGTTCATTTAAGGAGGGTGTTTGGATCTTGAAGTATATTTTGTGAAAAGTATTCTTATATTATTTTAGAGACTACTTTTTATTAAATTATGCATATTGAATTCAATTTTGTAAGAATTTTTTTTTCTGGAATTTATTTTTTAAGAATTTATTTGAATTTGCATATAAATTATTTTCATAAAATATCCATATAATACATTTTTATCAGTTCATTTACATGTATCATTTTTGCATAGTTCAATTTCATTAAAAAAGTTCCAAGTCTTAATTCAACTCTTTTGAAAGATGAGGAATCTGGAAATATTCGTGAGAAATTCTTACGTACTCGTATAGTACTGGTATTATACATGAACTGTAGCCATGGTTCAGTAGGGTAAAAAAAAGGCCACTGTCAAATGTGGAAGCACAGGAGTCAATGTGAGAATGAAAGAAATTCATACGGGAGTTAATGTGAGAAAGAAAAGAAATTCTTACAGTAAGTGGGAGGAAACAACACACTTAGTCTATGTAAAATTAATATTGATCACTGATCGAATTCAGCCCTTGATTGTCAACAGGTAGCAGAAGATGGGATTCCATTGCCACCTGATAGAACAATTTGCCCTTTATGTTCACAAAAGCGCACCAATCCATCTGTCGTTGCAGTTTCAGGATTTGTCTTCTGTTACGCCTGCATATTTAAGTATATTTCACAGGTAAGGGCAATGAACTTATCATTACTACATAAATTTTGGAAATAAAAGTTATCACTGACTGTTTGATTTGTGTTATCTGCTGCTTTGGCCACAGTATAAACGCTGTCCAGTCACATTGATGCCTACCACCGTTGACCAAATACGGAGGCTCTTTCATGATGTCTAGTGGCCGACCTTTTCCCCTTTCCACAAATTTGTTATAGTTCTGAATCAAATACAAGATGATGAAGAAGAAGAAAAAGAAAGATGATAGTTCAGTTTGGCTCCAAACAGCACACAGATTCATCAGCAAATTTGCCGCTGCACATCAGTGTGGATGTAAATTGCGGTACTTATTTATTTGAATCAGTTGTTTTGATGGATCACATCTTATTCGCCGTGCATGTTTGCCAATGTTTGCCACATGCACCACAACCTGCTCATCACAAGCACCTACCAAGTGTAATTTCTGCCTAAAAAAATAGGCTACTGGCTTCTTTGGGTAGGCCATAACCATATGAAGAGATTGGATGATTAGAGTAAAAGAAGCCAATGGTCCACATTTATTTTATGTGTCGCTCCTATGAGTTGGAGCTGCCTGATACTTTGGCCCAGGGCTGCTACATTTGATCCGCCCAGAGAAACGGCAGGATATGCTGCTTTGCAGTTCAATTTTCATTGTACTTTTATATGTTGCTGTTGAGAGCTTATGTGGTGCATCTTCATTAGGCCTCCTAGAGTGTTTATGCTAGAAGTCATTCAAGATGGTTACATACAAGAGAAGATTGGAAACGACCCTTTTATAATATTTTTGAAGGAATGATGAATTGTGGGAGCTGGGGGAAGACCCAAACAGATTGAAGTAGTAAAGCCATGAATGCGTTATGTATTTAGTGACTAAAAAAATGGTCTTGCCCTGCTGTCACATGATGCTGGCGGGAGCTAACACCTAATTCAACTTGCATTGGGCACACTTTGTTTGATACAAGGGGTTCATTCATAACGGGCTTTGTGATGTTTAGAAAATGGGTGGAGTTTCACTTTAGTCAGGGATGAATCGTTTGATTGATAGCCAGTGAAATAAATAGATATGTTTTATAAGCATGATCAATTCAAGGGTGTATATTCTTACATTTTGGGTAAAATTTGGGTCATTGCCTCTACAAGAGAGAGATGCAGCTTTGCTGGGTGTTTGCTGTTGCAGACACCATTTGATGGCAACACAAGCACTTAGTTTTGAAAATATGACCTCAGCTGAATTTGAGTGTTGAGAATAGAACCCACAAATCTAGCCATGTATTCGGGAGAAGCCAATGATAAAGACGATAATGATGATGGTTTTTAGGGTAACGATAGCGATGAAGGTTACGATAATGCAAATGAAGAGAGACACTTGATGGGTGGAGGATTCTGGGTCCCTACTCGGCGATGGGTATTTGTCTCTTTAGGACCTAATCTTCCAAAGAATTCATATTTGGAGAATTAATAATTCTCTAAAGCTGTTTCCCTGGTTGAAATCTTGAATCCTCCTCATGGCTTGGCTCGAGCATTCAAGCATGTGAATTTTCAGGTGGTTGGAATTTGGAACCTGGCATCATCACAAGTTCCTGGCTTTAAGTATGGTCAATGGGAAGCAACCTGCTAGTCTAGAGAGCTCCTGAGTTCGGATGGATCCTAGAGATGTCAAATTGGTAACTGAAAATCATATCTGATCTGAAATTAAGGTGAGAACACGTCACCAAAATGCTGGGCCCACCCGGTTAAACCAACTTCTGAATCATGATTATAGAAAAGGGACTAATGAGCTGTCGGTTACATGTACCCTGCCAGCTGGGGATTCCAAGTTTTGATATTAAGTGCCTCACTGCTAATGCAACATTTTGTGGATTGAAGATCCGATTCACTTAAACTATGATGTGCTTTATGCTCCATTCAGGGGAATTTAGATCGTCTGAGGCTAACCCTATCAAAGTTTTATTAGTAGGGTTTAACTTTGAAATCCAAACTGTTCCAAATCATGGATTTCCCTTTTATAAGACCATTGATGTGTAAAAATATCTTAATATAGTCTAAAAATCAAAGGGAGCCAAGCGAATGTCATTTACATGTGATTATTCTTTTAAAATTTTTTTAACATTTTTTTAATTTTATTTTTCTAAGAAGGACTTCAAGGCATTTAAGAATCATTGCCCCTTCATTTTGTATGGTGGGGCTAATCTTTGGTGGCCCTTTAGACTTACCTACTCTCAAGGATGAAAATAGCTGTTATGGTGATAGACATAGATGCTAGTGGCCAAAATGCTATGTAGCGGGGCAATATGTAGTGGTTGCAGTGATATGTAGCGGCATAACGATGTAAATTTTTTAAGTGGTAAAAAAATTTAAATCTTCTATAGCAGCAACTTTTGTATTTTTTTAAAGTAATTTAAAACCTTATAAGAGTAAAAACAACTATATGAAAGGCTATTGAGGATAAGAAATATAAAAAATAGTGTTATAAATTAAAATTACTTGGTTGTTTTAGGTTTTAGACTGCGGCGCTACTATTTTAAAAAAAGTATAGCAGCTTTGAATGGCCAAGAATGTGCTCACTACGCCACGTAGTGGTCACAATTTTAATTGATGCCTACTATCATGAATTGTCATCATTCTCAATTTAACACTAATCATAGAATTCTACGACCGGGCCCACAATGGATTTTTAGCGTTGCCATGGATTTTCTCCATGCCAACAATGGCCCACTATAAAATCTAAATCTCGTGCAATTACACAGCCTTTATCAATTAGCAGAGACCTAAGTTTACTGCATTTTATTATGTGTGGCGTGTGGCCCATTCAGTGCTTAATTTGCTAAAATGGTAAGGTAAAGTTTCTTTCTAAAGTGGAAAATTAGAGTCTCTTTCTCTCTCTAATTTCCTAAAAGGAACCCGTTTATTTTTTTATGACTCTTTGGGTTATGGCCTCTGTAGCCGACTTCTCGGTAAGGGCCTGCCCTAAAAACAATCTCGATTCGACCCGAACCTAGTCTCTCTCTCTCTCTCTCGATCTCTCGATCTCGAGGGTTTCCGAAATTTGGATTGGAATTAGGAAGAGATGGCAGAAGGATCGGAGGCAGCAGATTTGGGAGAATCGAAGCAGCCGCATCGTCTGGAGAAGAAGTGGACGTTTTGGTTCGACAAAACCAAACAAGGTTCTGCTTGGGGCTCTTCCCTGCGCAAGGTTTACACCTTCGACACTGTCGAAGAGTTTTGGTGGTTCGTCTCTTCTTCTTCTTCTTCTTTGTCTCCCATCATCTAGAAACAACAAAAACAAGCATCAAAATCTCGTCTTTTCAGTGTTTTGTGTTGATTCCTTTCACTGCTTTCATTGCAATTGCAGTTTGTACGATCAGATATTTCGACCCAGCAAGTTGCCAGCCAACGCCGATTTCCACTGCTTCAAAGCTGGGATCGAACCCAAATGGGAAGACCCCGAATGCGCAAACGGCGGAAAGTGGACCGTTAACAGTAGCAGAAAGGCCGATCTTGATACCATGTGGCTCGAAACGGTAGAAATAAAGAAGAAAAAAAAAGATTGTTTTTATAAGTTTTGATTTGATTTGATTTGATTTGATTTGATTTGTCATATACTTTCTTGATGATGGATTCATGTAGTTGATGGCTCTGATTGGAGAGCAATTTGATGAGGCCGATGAGATCTGCGGCGTCGTCGCGACTGTGCGTCCGAGGCAGGACAGGCTTGCTCTTTGGACTAAGACTGCAACCAATGAAGCTGTTCAGGTATGTTTGTTTATGGGCTTCTAGTTCTGGCTTTGTTTGTAGTAATTGTAGTTTCAATGCGTTTTGTAACAATGCACTAGAGAAGATTGATCAATTATATTCCGACGCCGTACCTGGAACTGACCCTAACATATCTCTTATTATGCATTCATGTGGAATTGTTTGTACTTTTTACTACCCACTTCTTGACTTCTTGTTTGTCTGTTTGGTTTTCAAACTCCATGCTATGTAAGGACCATGACAAATGTTAATTACATATTAATCGTCGTTAACATTTTTAATAAACCACTGGAATTTCACTTAGAAACATGGTCTGTCGATAATATTTGGTAGACAGGATGTACTATCAAAGTGGGCTTTCATGAGGAAGGAGTTTGGTGACTTGAGGCTGGATGAGATTTTGTATAATTGTAATGCCTGTTTTCTTGGTTGGGTGCCTGGGCCTCCACCCTAATGAGAGTTTTGAAGTTCAAGGATGGTGAGGCAAGGAAAGCTAGGGCCGGTGGGCATAGGAAGTGTGCTCAAGGATGATAAAGGAGATGTGCTGCATATGTTCTCTAAGAATATTGGAGTGAAGGAGTCGAATGAGATTGAGGTGTTGGACATTTTAGAAGATCTCCGGTTATTCTTCTCTTCCCTTCAAGATAGTTGATTGTTGAGACTTTAAAGTGATTCCTCTAATGCTATTTCTTGGATCTCCTCCGTGGAAATTCTTTGGGGGTTTCATTTTCCTTTTTCGAATATTAAATGTCTTCATCCCTTTTGCCATGTTGAGTTTAAGCATGTGGGGAGGTCGCCAATTGCCAAGGCGAATACTTAGGCAAAGCAAGGGTTGGATAGGGATTAGGGAGGTTCCTTTGATTGATTTTACTTGTGTGTGTGTGGCTTGTATCATTAGAGTGTGAAGTACACTGTTTTCGATTGGTGCTTCTATTGCATTGATGAAAAACGAAAAGGGCTAGGATTGATAAATGATAAGTCAAAAGTTAATGCATTGATTTTCCCTAGATAAGAGTAATCACCTAATAGTTAGACAAGTATGCAAGTCAGGAGGGGTGATGCAGCCCAACTAACTGATTTGATGTAACCCGGAAGCTTCTCAACAGTGAATACAATTGTACATGCACGATGATAAAATCTGACAACTTATATATTAGATTCCCATGATATCTCAGGTTTGGTCAGCCCCATTGTGTTAAATATATGATTAGTTTAGTTGCCCCAACCAAATGGACTTCCACCACTTGAATATTTATTCAAGTCACAACTGTCACAACCAGGGCAATCTATTCTAACTAAGATGGGGATTCACTTAAGATGTTTTATTTTTCCTTTTTAATTCCTTCTTTGGTTAGTGGAACTAGCCTTTTTTTTTTTTTAATTTTTAATTTTATTTTTTAACGGAAAAGTGTCTCTAGAGTCTAAAGTGCTTCAAATGAACTCCTTTTTCTAAGATAATCAAGGACAGGAGATTGATGGCTTAGATCTCTTTGTTCTTGCCCACGTATCTCGGCTTCACGCCATGGATAGAAACTTCACCAAACCCTAAAGCTGTCTTTATTACAAGAGAATATTTGCACTTCATGGCCCAATAAGTGCTTCATACTCATCGCAATATCAAGTTCTGCATCTGAAAATGTGAGTGCAAACCTCTGGTTACCCCAGGTACAAACCTCATCGAGACTGCCTATTTCAGCAGTAGTTGTACTTGTGTCAGTCAAAAACCAATAAAATGAAAATCTAGGACTTTGAGTCAAATCTTTTGGATATATGCAGAATCTCAGTGGAAGTTTAGTCATTTTGAGAGTACCACAGAAAAGGAGGGGGTATGCAGGATTAGTCAGAGAGAACAAAGTGTTGACAGGCTATTGTACTGATGTGTGATCATCAGAGTATACAAGTAAGATAATTGGACCTGCATGTCATATGGACTTGTTGATGAGAAACATAAAGATGACAAAACAAACTAAGTGCATGTAGTTGAAATATGTATGCTAAGATGGATGTGAGCAGTACTACGTGAGCCTAAGAAGCATGGATACAGATACGGGACATGGATACGACACGACACGGACACGGTGATACGGCAAATCCTAAAAAAGTAGGATATGGACACGGCTAGGACACAGCAAATAATAAATTATCATCATCATCATCATCATCATCAAAGCCTTATCCCAACCATGTTGGGGTTGACTACATGAATTCTATTTCTCCATTCCGTTCTATTTTGAGCTAAATCTTTCGATAAATGCAACTTCTTCAAATCTGAATTAATGACTTCCATCCATATTTTCTTCGGCCTACCCCTACCTCTTGATGGACCCTCCACCTGTATATCCAAACTTTTTCTCACCGGTGCCATTACTGGTCTACGTTCAACATGCCCAAACCATCTTAAACGAGTTTCTCTAATCTTATCTCCTATTGGTGCTACCTCTAAATGTTTTCGAAAGTGCTCATTTCTAATTTTATCTTTCCTAGTTTTACCACACATCTACCTAAGCATTCTCATTTCCGCTACATCCATCTTATGAATATGTGTCTTCTTAATTGGCCAACATTCTGCTCCATATGTCATAGCTGGTCTAACCACTGTCCTGTAAAATTTTTCCTTCAATTTTGTTGGCATTTGTCTATCACAAAGTACTCCCGAAGCTAGTCTCCACTTCAGCCATCCAGCTCTTATCCTATGCTCCACATCTTCGTCAATCTCCCCATCCTTACTAATCATCGAGTCTAGGTACCGAAAAGAATCTTTACGTGGTATCTCATGGGTTTCAATTTTGACAGTGGTTTCAACACTTTGTATATGTCCACTGAAATTGCAATCCATATATTCTGTCTTTGTACGACTTATTTTAAAGCCTCTAGATTTTAATGCCCTCCGCCATCTTTCAAGCTTTGCATTTACACCCTCTCTTGATTCATCCACCAATACTATATCATCTGCGAACAACATACACCATGGTACTTCTTTTTGAATATGCACAGTTAACTCATCCATAATTAATGCAAAGAGATAAGGGCTTAAGGATGATCCCTGATGTAAGCCTATAGTCAAGGGAAATCCGCCCGTTTCTCCACATGTGGTTTTTACATTTGTTATTGCACCTTCGTACATATCCTTTAAAATTTCAATGTAACCTCTTGGGACATTCCTTTTCTTTAAGACCCACCAAATTAAATTCCTCGGTACCCTATCATAGGCTTTTTCCAAATCGATAAAGACCATATGTAGATTTTTCCTCTTTGTTCGGTATTTTTCCATTAATTGCCTAAGTGAAAAGATAGCTTCCATAGTTGATCTCCCTGGCATAAAACCAAATTGATTTTCCGAAATCTTAGTCTTTTTTCTCAGTCTTTGCTCTATTATTCTTTCCCATAACTTCATAGTGTGACTCATAAGTTTAATCCCTCGATAGTTGGTACAATTTCGTATATCTTCTTTATTTTTATATATAGGTACTACAATGCTTCTTCTCCATTCATCCAGCATTTTCTTTGTCACAAGTATCTTATTGAATAGTCTACATAACCAACTTACTCCAACCTCTCTTAAGCATTTCCATACCTCTATCGGAATACCATCTAGGCCTGTTGCCTTTCCTGTCTTCATTCGCTTCAATGCTTCCTTCATTTTCATCCCTCTAATTCTACGGAGAAAAGTATACTCTTGTAATGAAGTATCCTCCTCCACTCTTGTATCACCCAAATATTTTTCATTTAAAAGTTTACTAAAATATTCTTTCCACCTTTCTATAATATCGTTGTCTTTCACCAAAATATTTTCCTCATTGTCCTTGATACATTTGACATGATCTAAGTCCCTACTTTTCTTTTCTCTTATTTTTGCAAGCTTAAAAATATCCTTTTCTCCTTCTCTTGTTCCCAACCTATTATAGAGGTCATCGTATGCTTTGAACTTTGCACTACTTACTACTTTCTTAACTTCTTTCTTTGCCTTCTTATACAACTCAAAATTTTCTATACTCTTAGTCCCCTGCCAAACTTTGTAGCAATGTTTTTTTTTGTCGAATAACTTCCTGAACCTCCATACTCCACCACCATGTTTCTTTATTAATATGTCTCTTCCCTTTTGATTCTCCAAGTACCTCCTTTGCAACATTCTTAATGCAATTAGCCATTTGATTCCACATTACTGTAGTTTCTCCTTCAATATTCCATTCTCTTTTCTCAATCATTTTGTCCTTAAATATATTTGCTCTTTCCCCCTTCAAATCTCTCCACCTTGTTTTAGGGTCCATTTTGTTTACTACTGCTCTTTTTTTACTTCTAATGCAAATATTTAAAACTTCAAGCCTATGTTGCGTAGTCAAACTCTCTCCTGGGATAATCTTACAATCTTTACAAGCCAATCGGTCCTGTTTTCTAACTAAAAAAAAGTCTATCTGACTCCTATTACTCCCACTTTTATATGTAATTAAATGCTCATCTCTCTTTTTAAAGTAAGTATTTGCTACTATAAGATCAAATGCCACTGCAAAGTCCAATATAGTGTTTCCAAATTCATTCTTTTCTCCAAATCCATGCCCTCCATGCACTCTCTCATATCCTCTATTATCTCTTCCTATATGCCCGTTTAAATTCCCTCCAAGGAAAATTTTATCACTATTTGGGATTTCTCGCATTAAATCATCCATCTTCTCCCAAAATTGTCTTTTCATACTTTCTTCTAGTCCTACTTGGGGAGCATATGCACTAATGATATGAATTATGTCTTCCTCTAGTACTAGTTTAATTGCTATAATTCTATCACCAAACCTCTTTACCCCCACAATTTTCTCTTTTAAATCCTTATCTATAATTTTACCCATTCCATTTCTTGTATTACTTTTTCCTGCATAGAAAAGCTTATACCTATTCATGAGCTCCTTAGCTTTATTCCCTTTCCACCTTGTCTCCTGTATACAAGCCACACTAATTCTTCTTCTTTTCATTACCTCAACCAACTCCATGCTCTTGCCTGTCAAGGTTCCTATATTCCAAGTAGCAAGTCTAATTTTCCTATTCCTCCTCTTCTTCTCATGGACTAACTTCTTTAACCGCATTAGCCCAAAGTCATGCGGTAGCCCTTGCACACTTTTCACTGCAGCCGGGCGATGCTGCAATGCGTCGCTTAAAGCGGGGAACGCCCTAGCCTTATCGTGAAATATCATTTGTTCAGAATTCATGTTTGGGTTGTGACAAAGTTTTACGCTGGCTGTCACCTACCTAACGCAACCCTCCTCCTTTACCCGGGCTTGGGACCGGCAGCAAAACTGGCGGAGTTACAGCAAATAATAAATATATATATTTATAAATAATCATAAAATTAAAGAATAGTTATATTTTTACCCAAATTAAGAAGCATAATGTCACAATTAATAAAGAAGAAGCATAAGTAATACTAGAAAAGTCAAAAATAAAATCCATACTGCATAATGTAATGTAATAGTAGGCCATAGTACATCATCAACAGTACATGTCACAATTATATCATAATCAAAACAACAAAAAAGATCCCTCCTCCATTACTGCACTCCATATATTAAAAAAAATAAAAAAAAATCCTTGCTTCATTCATGATTCATCATTTGATACAACTTCAATGGCATTATCATCTCCACCAATACTCCCATCATTAGTAAATAGTACAGCCTCTAATTTTAGCGCATCAATTGAAAAACAAACTATGGAAAAAAAAATACAGCAGTTTTGGGGAAAAAATGCAGTAGCAACAATAGTTTTGAAGAAGAAGAAGAGAAAAAAAAAAAGCAGCAGCGGCAATTCGAAAAAGAAAGAAAGAAAGAAAACATCAGCAGCATCAATAGCACAACAATTCTGGTAAAAAAAAAAAAACAACAGCAGCAATTCTGAAAATACTACAAAAAAATAGCAGCAGCAAATTAAAAAAAACAGCAGTTGCAAAAACAAAATGAAAAAAAAAAAATAGCAGCTGCAATTTTGAAAAGACTACAAAAAAACAGTAGCAGCCAAAAAAAAAAAAACTACGGCAGCAATTATGAAAAAAATTGAAAAAGAGCAGCAAAAAAAAAAGAAGAAGCAGCAGTAGTTTCTTCTTCTTCCCGCCATGTCCGAGATGTGTCCACCCTGTGTCCGGCCCGTGTCCATCCCGTGCCTGAGCCGTGTCAGCATCTTAAAAATTTTTTAAAAAAGACAGGACACGTTTTTGGCGTGTCGGACACGTGCTTGACACGGACACGGGGACCCTATACAAGTGTTCGTGCTTCATAGACGTGAGCAAACATGTCTCTAGTAAAAGAGAAAATCAAGGAATGCCATTAGAAATGGTTTACAATACATGCATAGAATACCTAGAACAGCCACATGTATGAAGAATTGAAGTGTTTCAAGTGACAACGACAATGATGAGGATGATGATGATTACTTGATGCTGGGCTCCACAAGTGGTCCAATTCAAATCTAATTAGATTACGACTATGCTATTTTATTAGTTGCTTTCTAAGTGCGTTATTAAGAAAGTTTCTATGAATAGATTAGAGTTTGCCTAATCCTTAAGTTTGCTTTTATTATATATATGGTGTTGTAGAGAAGAAATTTTCAGACTTTTGATTGATTAATAGATTTGTGAAATTTTATCTTGGAGGTGTGTCCTTGTGTGTGAAGTCTTCTTGATGATTCGAAGTGTCCTAGGACACGTGCTTTGGCACCCCTACGCAGCTCTAACCCTAGGGCTTGCTTCAGTTTTGTATTAGAGCCGAACGATCCCTAATCGTCGGCGTGATTACCCCTATCCCTATTCCCACCTTCGATCATCAAAACCATTCTCTGTCGTACCCAACCGTTACCCCAAAACCCATCGCTGCAACAATCCCAAGCTCTATCTCCATCATAGAATCCCCAAACCTTGCTCCAACATCACCCTTTTCATCTACCCAGCCCTAGTTCCCACATCATAGAATGCACCCCACCCCCACTACAAAAAAAAAAAAAAAAAAAAAAAGAGGGAAAAAAGAAAAAGAGATGTAGATAAAGAAGAAGAAGAAGTAGAGGGAGAAAAGAGAGAGAGCGCAAGGAAGAGAAAGTGTACTTGGCAACCTTCGCAGTCCCCGCCTGGCCGATCACCACTCGCCCTTGGCCCCGCCGTGCTTTGTCGAATTCCATCCATCAGCCTCCAAACCCCCTTCCCAATCTCCCCAGTCAACAAGACCTAGCGCCCCCATCTCCATCAAGCGAAGACCCCATCCCGAACCAAAAAAAAAAAAAAAAGAAGACAGAAAGAGCAGAAAAAGAGAAAAAGACGCATACCTAACTACGTCATCCACGGCCAACCACCTCCATCCTTGCAAGTGCTCGCCATCATCACCACTGTTACACCATCGCCCGTGCCACCATCATTGGCGAATATCGACATCAACAACCACCACTGATTGCGATTGTCTTCTTCACTCCGTCCGATTCGCTGATATAGCCGGAAGAGCCAAATGAGGGGACTTCTAGGCACCAACCCTTTTTTTTTTTTCTTTTTGACATGAAGACCGAGAAGTGGTTCAGGTCGGGTCTAGCCTATTCAATCTGGGTTTTACTTGACCCATTATAGGAATCCTTGACCCATCTGCCATCTACAGCCAACAAACATTACTATTGTTATTAACAAAGACCTCATCACTACATCAGCAATTGAACAATCAAATAGCTTTTACCCGATTGACGGCCAGCATTATTTTTGTGATTGTAAGCTTAGCTGACGTCAGATTTCCAATTTGTCTTCACCAACGCATTTGTGGCAAGTTGATCTATACATCAGGTCAGTCAGCTTTTAAATTTGCATTAAAAAAAAATGCCTCCGAAAAAGCAAGTTGAGGTGGGATCTTCATCTTTTTCTGAAAATTTGGTTGGTGTCATCAGAGATTTAACTGCCACAGTTAAACAACGTGCAAACCACCCTGCAACAATTGGATAATAGAGTGACAACTTTAAAAAATAATCAGCGTGTGAATCACAATCGTGATGATGGTGAAAATATTTGGAATTAATGAGATCCATCGGTCAATAATCTTGATTGAGATTTATAGATTAAACTTGTGATTCCCGAGTACAATGGAAAATGGCAGCTCGCTGAATTCATGGATTGGTTAATGTGTGAGGAGAATATTTTTGCATATAAGCCAATGAATGAGCACCACCAAGTTACGTTGTTTGCCATTTGATTTCGTAATTATGTTGCAACTTGGTGGGCTGAATTGTAAAGAAAAAGGAGAAATTGGAATATGGACCCCATTGAAATATGGAATGAGATGAAGAATACTTTGAAACAAAAATTCCTCCATGTTAACTATGGCAGAGACTTGCGTTTAAGCTTTCAAAACTTGAAATAACGAACTGAGTCAGTTGTTGAATACTCTGAAGAATTTTTAACTTTGTAAGTTCATTGTGGTTGGAATAAAGATGATGATGTGGTTGTTGATAGATTTTTGAATGGGTTGAGAACAGACATTTAGTATATTCTTGTATTCCAACATTTTGATAATGCTGATGAACTCATCCAACATGCTATCAAAGCTGAGAGAATTGCAAATCATCAAGCACAAAAATCCAAATGGGTTCCGTAAAAAAATTCAGCTCTGCAAGATGCTAAACTCAGTAGTTCCTTTGGACAGATTTTTGCAAAGATTGAAAGTCAACATAGGATGATTTATTTTCATTGTCAATAGCCGGGCATCATGCAGCGGGATGTCCAAAGCGCATACATTTGATTGAGATTGAAGGTGATGATAGAAATATCCTAGATGATTCTAAAGGTACTGAAACTGATCCCAAGTGTCTTGAAACTGAGGAAATTGATGAAAAACATACCCAGCTACCACAGGTGAAGTTCTCATCGTCTATGATACCTGGATACTTGTATAAGCCCAACGTATCCATATCGGACCGATACGATACTTGTACTAATACTTGATACTGCACCGATACTTCCAGGGTATAAGTTTAGGATATTCTACTTAGCACGTCCATTATTTTGTTTATTTCATTAAGTTTTCTTACTTTTTAACATGAAAATTGTTAGAATTGAACAGAAACAATGATAATTTCATTAATTAAAATGTAATTTAAAGGAAAATTTAGATTACCTGTATTCGTATCCGTATCCGTGTTCTAAATTTTCTAAAGCACAGAGTCGTATCTCCGATCCTTGTATCTGTATCCGTATCCATGTTCGTATTTGGTCATTATAGCTCATTGTCATTAAAGAGGCTGCACCAACGGTTGAGAATAAATTGTTGCAGAAAAATATTTTTCGTTTTGAAGGTACAGCTCTTGGACAGCATTGCATAGTTGTTGTTGATGGAGGAAGTTGTGAAAATCTCATCTTTTAAGCTCTTGCTGATCGCCTCAAGTTGAAAGTTTAAAAGCACAACTACCCTTATTTTGTCAAATGGCTGATGACAGGTGATCAAGCGCATGTTCGACATACTTGCAAAGTTAATTTTGCCATTGGTGCCAATTACAAAGATACAATTTGGTGTGATGTGTTACCTTTTGATAGTGGTGATATCTTATTGGGCCGTCTATGGATATATGATAAAAATGGAACTCATGGTATGTGCAACAATACATATATATTCATCCATAGTGAAAAGCAAGTTACTCTTCATCCTAAGAAACCAGAGCCACTGAAGAAGAATTTTTGGAAAGCTATAACAAAGGAAGTCCTTCATGTTCACCATATTTATAGAGGCAATGCAAAGAAGACTTGAGTTTGAGGACGAACTCTTTTTTCAACTTGGAGAGGATGATGCAGTCTGGGCCCCACAAGTGATCCCATTCATATCTAATTAGATAGGACTATGCTATTTTATTAGTTTCTTTTTAATTTCATTATTAGGGAAGTTTCTATTAATAGATTAGGGTTTGCTTAAGCCTTAAGTTTGCTTTTATTATATATATGCTATTGTAGAGAAGAATTCTAAGACTTTTGATTGATTAATAGATTTGTGGATTTTATCCTGGAGGTGCGCCCTCGTGTGTAAAGTCTTCTCGATGATTCAAAGTGTCCTAAGACATGTGCTTCGGCACCCCTACGTAGCCCTAACCCTAGGGCCTACATCATTACTGATTCATTAACTCTTGGTTTTGTGGTTTTGAATAATTTCCTTCTATATTCTGAACGTTTGTTTTTCATTCATGAAGACAAAATATTGGAATCCTCTTAGATTTCTTTGAGAATATTAACTTATCCCTTTTGGGCCTACTGAACAAATATTCTTCAAATCTTGTTCCTTTATACCTAACTAGATTTTTCCATCATCCTTCCAGACCAATAGACTCAAGTGATCAGTTCTATGAGAATTTCTAAATTTGGCACCTCCAACCACTTGTTCCAAAAGGAATAAGTGATCTTGTGCCTATGGGGTTTTCTTAGATGATATATGGCCATAGCCACCAGTTGGCTTACGACATTCAATCAGATTGTAAGAACTGCAGTTCTCAAAAGCATCTTATCCTAGATTCACATCTATGTATCTAAACTGTACATTTCTTTTGTTTTGAATCTTTTATTTTCTTTAGTCTGCAAGAGCCTTGGGTTGTATATATCAATAATTCTACTTTTTGTACTTTTTATCTGTACTGGGGGTTGCTGGAATATTATTTTGGTTGCGCTGCATTGTGCAGACGAGCATTGGAAGAAAGTGGAAGGAAATCATCGATGTCACTGATAAGATTTCATACAGCTTCCATGTAAGCATTTCACATAAAGAAATCTATTATGTGAGCTGCTTAGTTCTAATATCTAGTTATCTAACTTTTGTAACTAATGCAGGACGATTCTAGAAGAGAGAAGTCAGTCAGGGTCCGTTACAGTGTTTGAGGTGATGCAGGGTATCGCTCCAGTGATACCTGTCAGGCAAACAAAAACTGGAGTAATACTGTTTTTTTATTGATATAATTTGTTTTGAACATCTTAATGAGATGTGTTTGCGGTCATAGATGTTAATTGAGAATTTTCAACATGGTATGGGTTTTAAATTTAAGTCTTTTCTTTGCGTGGGCACTTGCTTCAATTGTTATACAACTCGGATGCATGCTGTGCATGCAACATGTAATTTGGTTCGGATTATATCTGAAGCTGCATTTGGCACCTAGCTGTTTTGGGAGCTGAGAAAATTCCAATGGGCTATGGCCTGTTTGTGTATCCTTGTAAACGGAGTTACACTAATCCTTTAATTACCTGGAAATCAGTTACAGGCAAGCAGAATTTTGTTGTTTGGATGTCTTTTTGACAGACAGCAATGACCTCCGGGTTCATATTCCATCTGCTCCCTGCAAAGCAGTTTTTACCACCACAAAATTCCTAGGGAACAGCACCGGTAGAACAAGTAAAATGGTTTGGAAGGCAGGGTGATCTTTGATTTAGGAGGAGGGATGCTGCAGATTGCTGAAAGGGCCGCCTTTCAGTGGTCCCTGCCTGGATGCGTGGGGAGTGGATGTGATACTGGATCCATCAACATGCAAATTTATAGATCCTCTACTCCACTCACATGTGAAGTGAATTGCCTGCACTCCAATTTTTAAAAGCCAAAATGTTTCCTTTGTTTAAAAACCTAGGAATTGACTAGGAAGTGGACATGCAACCGATCATTGGGCAAGAGTCGGGAGTATTGGGACCAAAAAACTAGAGGGTGGCGACATTAATAATGGTCTTGGCCATCAAATTTGGCAAGTCAAAGTGCCATTATTGTGGCTTTTGTTTTTTTAGGTAGTAGTGACATTGCAGCTTGGCCGCTCACTAAATAGTTGTTATGAGGTTGTCCAATTGGCCTCTCTTGGAAGAGTCAATGGTCAATAAAGTTTGTTTCTCTAGTAGCTATCTGTGGCATTGTCCAATCGTCAATGTGGTTTTGACCAAGGTGACTCTGTCATCATAGGTAATCACAGACAAAGTTTGAGCCCAATGCCGCCCCGTACAAACATCAGAACGGCCCAGAGCTCTTTCAATTTACCCGCTTCCATTGGGTCCAATATCTGCACTGTATTCTATTAATACGAGGCTGCCTGGCCGCTATCATGCAATTAGGAGTGGACCCATCTATAATCTATCCAACCCTCTTCTACCTCCTATTTCTCCAGTAAATTTGACACTGCCTGATTTTGACAGTCAATTGAATTTATCCTTAAAAATGTAGATTTTTTTTTAAATTCCAAGGAAAAGGGTGTTAAACATATACGTCTTCAGTGCTAAAGAATGTAATCTCAAGGTTAAGTTAGGATGACGGGAGTGCCTATAGCAAAGGCATTTGAGGGAGGAAGCCGCTTCAAGCAATGTTGGGAACATGGATATGGACGAAAGGTCCTAGCAGCAAGTCATTTAAAACATGTTTGCATCTTCTTGACGTATTCATGACTTCATGGTCCATTCGTGGCGTGGGCGCATTCATAATTGGGAACAGAAGTTGGTTGGAAACTTGTAAGCAGTAGTCAGTCTGTCAGTGTTTTACTGAAATAAAATAACAACTTGAAATTTGAATGATGCAATGGAAATGAAGGAGTAAATGTCATTAATGTCGTTATTCAAACAAATGGAATTGGTCACCCATCTCGGACTCTTGCTGGGCAAGCAGAGAGTGTTCAACGAAAGTAGGCAGAGAATGAAGGGCAAAGATGAAAGACTAGTCACATGAGTTTACCAAAGAGATGTAGACTAACAATGGTTTTGCACTTCAAAAGGTGGCAAAAGCAAGCCCTGAATGATGTGTCCTCTTGTAGACCACTTAAGAGATGCATTCACACCTATTTGCCATCAAATTCTCTATGACCAAATGTTTTTTTTTTATCGGTAATAGAGGACAATTCATTCATTGATAAAAAGGAAATACAAGGAATGAAAGAGAGAACAGAGAATACAAAAAAGGAAAAACAAAAAAACAGTGACGTACAAGAGCATTGTACCCTAGTTATACAATAATTACATTATAAAAGCCTCCCAAGGTGGGAGCCTCTCAATCCCTTGTTTAGCTAGAGCACCAGCCATATAATTCGCTGCACAGAGTTTATGATGGAAGGCCACATTGATGGTAGAAGATAAGACCTAGATCTCATTAAAGAGGGATTGAAATTTCAAAGGATTAACTTTCCACTTAGAAACCTAAACAACTGCATTAGAAGAATCACTTTCTATAATAAGATCACCGAAGAAATATCTTGAAATGCATCGAAGGGCTTCCAGAATAACTAAGACCTCATACTTGAAAAACATATATAAGACCTTACCCTTACTATTCTGAAGTACAACTACGATTCCTGCCTTTCTTGGCTTTCCTCTAGCCGCTCAATCAACATTGAACTTTAACACACCACAAAGGGGCGGGGGCCAAAAAGTAGTTTTTCTCATCTTAATTGGGCCGCACTTCATATAAGATTTCCAATTAATAAGAATATCATTGAGGCAAAAATTGGAGAATTCCTTTCTAACCAATGCCCATTTTGCAATCCTTAAGGTAATCATGCCAATCACCTACACAGAAGAAGAAAAGGCAACCCTAAAAATTCTGTCGTTCCTGTCCCTTCAAATGGACCACAGTATAGCAAAGGGAATCATCCTCCAAAGAGTATAACCACACCCAACAAAAGAAGTACCATACCAAGACTCTGCTACATCTGCAATTTTCTCTGGATAGCACCAAACTGGGCCACACCTACTTATAAAGTGACTCCAAATACCAAAAGCAACATCACAGTGAAGAAGAGGTGATTAACTGATTCCTGCTCCTTTTGGCACATCACAAAAGTATTTTAAATGTTGGGTGATGTTATTCCACTTCTTCTCAAATTGTTCGTCGTTTTACAAATCTTTCCTGCCAAAGCTAACCAACAAAAAACTTTCACTCGAGGAAGAGCCAACCCTAACCAAAAGAGAAAGAAGAAACTTTATAGAGTTGAGTCCCCTCCAAAGCTAAGTAAAAGGCGTTCACTGAGAATTCTCTAAAAATAGATAGTTTCCAAATCCGAGAATCCTTAGAGTCTCTGCACAAAAAAGTATTAAAAAGAAAACTTAACAACTCCATACATTGAACCTCCTTGGATGGACGAAAACCCCTCCGAAAGGAGACACTCTACAAAGTACAACACACCTTCACCTCATAACAGTCTAAGATAGTAGACTTCTTATTAGATATCACTCTAAATACCCTAGGAAATAACTGGCACAAACGCCTCATTCCCCACAATCATACAACCAAAACCTCATATCTTTACCATCCCCTATTACGAAGCCCACCCCTTTTGACAACACTTGCTCACTCATAGAAAATGCATCCCCAACCGAAGCAATAGCACCTTAGAAACCTAACCTACGGTACTTAGATCCAAGATTAGGCCACCACCCCCATTTGTCCTCACCATACTTGATAGAATGACCTTCCTCCGAAGAGCCTCCCTCTTATTAAACCTCCACCACCACTTCACGAATAAAGCCTTATTTTTATTCTTCAAACTACCAAGACCCAACCCCCACTCCATGTTGGTTTTATCAGCTCACTCCACTTTGTTAAGTGTAACATTTTCTTGTCACTCTGACAATCCCATAAAAAGTTCCTTTAAATACGATCTACCTACGGTCTTTGGCATCTTGAAAAGCGACATATAATACATTGGTGTATTAGACAAACATGCTTTTATTAATGTAATCCTGCCACCTAAGGATAAGTATTGTTTTTTCCAAGAGGATAACTTTTTATGTAATTTTTCCATCACTGGATCCCACAATGACTTGGATCTCAATTTTGCCCTAGTTGGGAGACCAGGATACGTAATGGAAAGCCTCCCTAATTTACATCGTATTATAGTAGCCAAATATTGAATCATCCTCTCGTAACACCCAACTCCCACTGATAAACTCTTGGAAATGTTAATCTTCAAACTCGAAAGCAACTCTTGGTCTCCATGACCAAATGTTGATCAATGAAATTCAATCCTAACATGATATAAATGGCGATGAATATATTTTTCTTATGAAAGAAGTGACGCCAAAGACGAATACTAATACATTTCTACATGGCGTGGAATTTACTCTGCTAATGGGAGGGTCGTCGTGTCAAGATAATTGATGGTCAATTCACTCTCCGTCCCATAAATGAGTTCACTGTTCCATGTAAACCATAGGAAATTGGTAGATGCCAAAATACCTGGCTGTTTAAAAGAAGAATATTTGACTGGAAAATTTGATGTTGAAAGGAAACTGAGGGGATCACGGAATATCAGAAGCTATGGCCTCAGAGGCACTACCTTCCCTTGTCTTGCTACTACTGCTTTCTTGTAATGCAGCTGCTACATCACAATCAGAAGCAAATGCACTCCTCCAGTGGATTTGGAAATCCAGTCTCTCCCATACTGAAGCTCTCCGTTCATGGTCACTTGACTGGCACTCCAATTGTAGCAACCAACAAAACTTTCCATGTCCATGCAATTGGACTGGAATTGCATGTGATGGTATGGGAAGTGTAGTCGAAATTAGCCTACCTAATATGAGTCTGCAAGGCAAGCTTGATGGCTTGAGCTTCTCCTCCTTTCCAAACCTTGTCCATCTCAATCTCAGTCCCATTGTGCTCCATGGTACTATCCCTGCTTCTATTGGTTTTCTTTTGAAACTCGCATTACTTGACTTGTCATTGAACCAACTTTCTGGTAGTTTACCAACTTCGCTGAGTAATCTTACTCAACTTCTGGAGCTTAATGTGTCTAGCAATACAATAACCGCTGAAATCAATCCAGTTATTTTCACCAATTGGACCAAGCTCACCACTCTTGCACTCCAAAAAAAATCAATTGGTTGGAAAAATCCAGTCTGAAGTCAGTTTCCTTTTAAGCCTCCGGCTTCTGTGCCTATATGGAAATAGCATAAGTGGTTTGTTACTTCCAGAGATAGGCAACCTGAAATTTTCGTCTAGTTGAGTTTAGGTGAAAATCACCTCATTGGTCAGATTCCTCCATCTTTGGGTAATTTGAGCAAGCTAAACATGTTGTACCTCAGCGATAATCAATTTTCCAGTTTTGTTCCTTTAGAACTAGGAAATTTGAAGGATCTGAGAGCACTATAATTACCCATTAACTATCTCTCAAGCTCTATCCCTTCAATCTTAGGAAACTTGACCATGCTTGGAGTTTTGCAGATATATGGAAATCGAATTTCAGGCACTATCCCTTCTTCTCTTGGAAATTTAAGAAGCCTAACTCGAATGATGTTATTCAACAATCCTTTGGTCGGATCATTACCTCTAGAAATCACAAACTTGATGAATCTGGTTGAACTCCACTTGTTTGACAATGATTTATCAGGTTATCTCCACAACAGATATGCCGAAGTGGATTGCTTGCAAAATTCACTGTATTTGACAACCATTTCACTGGTCCTGTCAAGTCCCAAATTTTTATATTGGGTCATACCAGTTTGTCGGATTTGAGTTGGGTTAAGAGGGTCAAATGGATTGAAATAACACTTTTGGGCCTTGGATTTACGTTATTGGACCCTTTTTGGGCCAATAGACCCTTTTTGAAATTTCGTAAAACCCACTAGAAAGCAGGGGGCTCTTCCTTGTAATTTAAAAAAACCCCCCTCTCTTATATAAATTCTACTCTTAGGGTTTCTCCCCCTTTCTCCAACTCTCTTCTTTTCTTCTTCAACCAAAACCCTAGAGGCTCTCTAAGGGGGAAACCAAGGTCGGCTTTTCCAAGCTTTGATCTTCAGATCTACTTTGGCTTCAAGATCCAGCCAAGTGGATAGCTAAAATAATGGTTTTTGGTTCTTGCAATATGTCTTAGTTGCTTGTTGATTAACACACTTTTTGGCATGACTTCTTCTTGTTTGGATTAATGGCTTTTGGGGGTAATAGTTGTGGTTTGATTTTCTTCCAAACTTATAAAGATGATTTATGTTTGTGTTTTGTTAAAAAAAAAAAAAAATTGGAGACGTCGCTGCCCTGGCAGCAGCCGCCGCTTAGCAGCAGCTGCTGCTGGGCAGCAGGCTTGGCGGGTCCGGCCGACCTGGAGGGTCTGGCCTGGCCTAGCTGGTCTGAGCGGGCCTGCCGGGTCTGGGTCCGGGTGCAGGTCTGGGCCCGTCAACCCATTTTCTTTTCTTAAAAAAAAATTATTCTGAAATATGTATATTTATACACATATTACTAAATAAATAATTAGGTTATGATATTCTTATAAAGAATTAAAAATGTTATATTTTGATTAATGGCTTAGTATTTTAATGGAGATTAAATTTTATTAAATTAATTTTAATTCGATGTTATTAGAAATGTATCTTGGATTATTTATAAATTTAATTGAGAATTATGAAATTTTGATTAATGTTCATTTAGATTGATTTCAAATAAACTAAGATGTATTTGGTAGCGATTAAACCGTAAATAGAATACATTTATAATTTTAATTTGGATTCTTAATTGAGTTAGATTTCAATTTGGAATCCGAAAATTGTACCTTTTGTTTTGTATAAAATGATAAGGTGTATTTGTACACAACAATGATATTAAGGTATTAGTTATTTTCTTTCCCTTTTTTGATAGTGACTTGATTTAACTTTGGATTCAGAAATTAAATATCTTTTACCTAATTTGTAAAACACACTAATTATATATAATTGGATTAGATGAATTATGTCTTTTAGGAATGTTAGTTGAATGTTCACATGAGAATTAGGCTAAATGCAGAATGGGAATGTGAGGTTCGGGATGCACCACATGATAGGCACCAAAAGTAGTATATCGGCATCGTGGACTCATATTTCCATTGTGATAGAGAGTTAGTTTTCATGTGCATATTTATCTAACTTGACCGTTGGTGGATTAGTGCTTACCCTCAAAAAATTTGAATTGACACACGTTCATAATAACCTTTCAAATTTAAGTACTCTAAATACTTAAAATGATATTGGATTGAATGTTGGGATTAAGGGTTTCATATCATGGTTCATTCTGCATCGATATACGTATGTATTTGTAAATATGTATATTTGTATATATGTATCTGACCGACTGCAGTTTGGAGGTGGACGTACGCCATCGGGTCAGCATATACTGTGGATAATAGTATACAACTGTGCCTTCTGTTATTATCGGCAGGATTACCCGTTTCTGTTATTATCTGCGGGAATACCCGTTTCTGTTATTATCTTCGGGATTACCCGATTCTGTTATCTGTATGCGGGACTACCCGTTTCTGTTATATTTATCCGCGGGAATACCCGTTTTTGTGCATTCATGCCATTGGGGTTTGCATCTGATATAATCTGGATCATAATAATTACTTATGTTTAATTCAGTTGATTAATCCATTGTTTGCAACTTACCCTCTTGCTAGATTATGTCAATTTGACCTACTATTTTTAGGTGTCTAGGTTCCGTTGCCGGTGCCAAACCAGAGGATCAGGTGACGCAGGAAATTCCGCCAAATGACGGAGTTGTTGAGTAGAGCACTGATGACATCATCTGAGGTGTCCTAGTGCGGTGCTGAGTTCGAGAACTTAGGATTATGTAATGAGGCCATGTCTGGGCCATTAGTTATTAATTTAAGTTTGGTTGTTTTGAAATTTTAACTCTAATTGTGATGCTCCGAAGCACTTGACTCTGGTTTTATTATTAATGAGATTGATTTATCTTTTTGTGATGTAATATTCGTCTGCGATGAGCATGGATTTTAGTTCCGCGTGTGATTATGGTTGCTTGATTACCAAGCATAGCCTCACGAAGGACTTCGATCCACCCGGAATTAGGGCCCGTACTGTTTATATCTAGACAAATTTTAAATTGGCCCCAATTCTCACAGCCCTGGAACCGGATAGGATCCGGCCTAGTTTTGGGGGCGTGACAAATGGTATCAGAGCTGACTCTCGACTAGTTCGAGTGTGGGTCCCTGCCGTGGCTTGGTGCAAGTGGGCGGGTTCATATGTGGGCGGGCCAAGAGGGCTGGCAGGCTATAAGAACTGGCAGGCTACTGCACAGGGACGTGCAGCCCTAAGAGGGTTGGATTGTGACATCCTGGAGTCCCACATCGATTATAGAGAGGAAAGTGAATGGGTTTATATAGAGAGCT
This sequence comes from Sextonia rubra, assembly GCA_037013555.1. Classification (NCBI taxonomy): domain Eukaryota; kingdom Viridiplantae; phylum Streptophyta; class Magnoliopsida; order Laurales; family Lauraceae; genus Sextonia; species Sextonia rubra. Next base: position 48,232,961 of record JASUAD010000001.1, read on the forward strand.
TGCACCCTTACCTTGCATGAGGCCTTTTGGTGGGTTGAGGCCCACCAGAAATAAAATCGTAAGGCCCATGGGCCAAAGCGGACAATATCATGCATGTGTGAAGGGTGGGGCGTGACAGGTCCAATCCCAAAGAGCTTGCGAAACTGCACAAACTTAATTAGATTGCGGCTTCAAAGAAACCAATTCTGGGGAAACATATCTGAAGACTTTGGAGTATACCCAAACCTGGAACTAATTGACCTGAGTTTTAACCGCCTGTATGGGGAGCTATCTATGAATTGGAAGGAGTCCCAAAATTTGTCAAAGCTGGACATGTCAGGGAACAGGATTGCTGGAAGGATCGCACCTGAGTTTGGGCAGTTGAAACAACTAAAAGTACTAAGTCTTTCTTTCAATGATCTAGTAGGAGAGATTCCGAAGGAACTAGGAAAGTTGAGTTCATTATACAATTTGAGCTTAGACCATAATCAACCTTCTGGTTTGGTGCCTTCAGAAGTGGGAGAACTACCCAATTTAGAGATGCTCGATCTATCCATGAACAACTTGAGTGGACCAATACCACAACAGCTAGGAGAGTGCTCCAAATTGATATATTTGAGGTTGAGTGGAAATAGTTTTAGTGGAAGCATTCCATTTGAGATCGGTATTTAGTATTCCTACTTGATTTATTAGATCTCAGCCAGAACATCCTTAGTGGAAAGATACCATTGCAACTTGGGAAGCTGATTATGTTGCAAAAACTGAATCTCTCCCACAATATGCTTTCGGGTTCCATTCCTTCTTCTTTCGAGTCCATGTTAAGCTTGTCATCCATTGATTTGTCATACAATGTTTTGGAGGGTTCTCTTCCCGAAAGCAAAGCCTTTCAACTGGCCCCTGCCAATGATTTTATTGGCAACAAAGATTTATGTGGCAACGTGCAAGGTCTCCCACCCTGCAATTCCTCTTCAACGAGCAGTATCGATGTGAAAAGAGATAAAAAAGTTGTGGTAGTTGTTGTCACTTCTCTTGTGATTGTACTACTGCTTCTTGTACTTGGATTTTTGAGATTTAAATCCATGTTTCATCAAGAAGTTAGGGACATAGAAGATGTAAGACAACCGAACAATGCTAATGTATTTTCAGTGTTAAATTTTGATGGGAGGATGATATATCAAGACATCATTGAAGCAACCGAGAACTTTGAAGCCAAGTATGTCATTGGAGGAGGAGGGCAGGGGACAGTTTATAAAGCACATCTACCAACAGGTGAGGTACTTGCAGTAAAGAAACTTCACTCCTTGGAAGATGATGAGGAAGCCACTCTAGTTTCAGAAATGAGATTTGTGTGCTAACAGAAATTCAACACCGTAACATTGTCAAGTTTTATGGATTTTGTTGCCATTCTCAATGCAAGTTCTTGATTTATGATCATATAGAAAGGGGAAGCTTGGCTAATATCTTGAAAGATGAGGAAGGAGCAGCAGAGCTGAATTGGATTAGAAGGGTGAATGTTATTAAAGGTGTTGCGAATGCGCTGTCCTATATGCACCATGACTGTGAAAAACTGATAGTTCATCGAGACCTATCAAGCAACAATATTTTGGTGGATTCTGAATTTGAACCTTACATCTCTGACTTTGGTAATGCTCGACTTTTGAATTGTGCTTCGTCAAATTGGTCTACCCTTGCTGGCACTTTGGGATATGTCGCCCCAGGTAAGTTCCTAAAAATTTTGCATACTTCACTTCTTTTGTGTATGATCACATGCCTTCTTCCTTCACTAATTGGAGAGTTTAAATCTGCCCAGTAACCCACCAAAGATACTGAAAAGGTCCTTCCATACAAATCAATAAGATGTACTCCATTAGGCTTTGAATTGGAGAAATGAATCAATTTCTTGCATGCGTCATCTTCTAACAATTTGGAATTTCTATATACTTATTAATGCATAATAGCTCAAGACTTGAGTTAGTTTTGCTGCGCACCTTGCAGAAAACTCTCACAAAGTTGGCAAATAATTTGAACCAAAATATTTTCCAATTGCATTGAGTTTTGAAGCGTCATTTCTATCACTTTTTCTAGTCTAATTAAGTTTTGAATGATCTCTATCGATTAAAGTGTAAAGCATCCAGACTAACAACCTTTCCTGTTTAAACCACCGAACTTCCGACTTAACTCTAAATGCAATTTCAACTTATTAAGACTACAAGACATTAACAGTCTGTCTAGATGAGGAGAAAAGATGGAGAAGATCGACCATAGTTCAAATTTTTACTGTGAAAAGTTATCTCCACTCGTTTTCTCTATATCCAAATGATTTCCAAGTGCTAAGGGAACCTGCTACTCTTCTTCTCTATTTTTTCCACAATTTGATGTTTCATATATAGACATAGTACACAAAGCACCGTTTGCATTCCATGATAAAATCTGCTGCTTCTTCCTTGCAGAGCTTGCTTATACAATGAAGGTGACTGAAAAATGTGATGTATATAGCTTTGGGGTAATAACACTTGAAGTGATAATAGGACATCATCCTGGGGACTTCATCTCCTCTTTATCATCGACAAACGGCCAAAATCTACTTCTAAGAGATTTGTTAGACAAACGTCTCTCAGATCCAACAGATCATGTCACAAATGAAGTGGTTTGTGCAGTGATGTTAGCACTTGCATGCATAAGTTCCAGCCCACAGTCTCGGCCAACCATGCAGCGAGTGTCTCAGAAGCTTTCTGCAGCAAGGCTCCATTTAACCGAGCCAAGATTAACTTTGCCATTGTATCAGCTCTTGGATACGGAGATCTGATTGGGGCCAGTTACTAATGTCATTGTTTATTCAATTTTTTCCTGTTTCACAGTGGAACAAATAGGATTTTTTTTTTGTCACAGCTTGCTTATTTAATTAATAGTACAACACTTGAGCAAACCCCAGATTAATGGGATGTGTTTCGGTTGATGGTGAAGTTGATTGTTCATTGGACTATTTGTATTAGCTATTGGATGTGGAAAGCATCAATTCTAAGACGAAAGTCCTTTATTTATTTATTTATTTAATGTTGGCAAGATCTGTTTACATATATACTAGCACAATAGCCCTGCTAAGCTTACCAATAAAATTTGCAGCAACATAAATAAAAATCAATTTAAAAAATTTTAGATCACTTAGAATCACCCCTCCCCACCCCCCCCCCACCCCAACCGCAACCAAGTAGAAAGGAAAGAGGAGAATGTGTAGAGGCTAGAGCAACTGTATATAAGATTTGGGATCGAAATGAAGCTGTTGAGAATAGTGAAAAGTGGAATAAAGTTGAGTGGTTGCATGTCGAAGTGGGAAGAGAATGCAGGCAGCTTGTAGAGGAGTATAACTCTGGGTCAAAATTAGCTTTATTAATATAGTATAATGAGACCCATTGGTGTTTCAAATTCATCACAACATGTGATTCATGCCTGTGTTTGTGGTGTGTAAAGTTCAGCGAATAACTGCAGTTAAGATGATGCATTATGGATGGCAATCAAGACTGGATTATTGATGATGCTTGCAGCTTGTTTACAGGTCTTGTTGCCCTTGGTAGACCAACTAATATACGCTATAAAGACCTGGCTTGACTGCATTAACAAGGATAAAATTCAATGGGCCTCGGACTGGGTTTCTGTGGGCCTCAAAATTTAGTCAGTGATAGCGGAGTCATGCCTCTTTATTAATATTAATAGGACTCAAATTTAGGGCCAGAAGCAACCCATTTAACAATAAGGCTAAAATAGGCCCAAGCTTAGCAAACAAATCCACAAAACCTGTTAAGCCAGGTCAAACCCATAGTCCAGGAATTAAGATATCCATCCTTGATCCTTTCACCTGCGGTTTTGAATAGGAAAATTTTCTCCCCACTGTGGTTTGCATTAATTCTGAAAACACACACTGACCTTTCAAGAATTCTTACCTCCCTAACTTTGGAATCAATTTTCCAAAAAGAAAAAAAAAAAAACCCTTTGACCGTAGTTTTTGAGAACTTCCATTTTTCCTTACAGTTTTGGCCGACCCAATTGCCCCTTCTCTCATACCCAATCCAGCACTAACATAAATAGCGGTTTAATGCAGTTAGCTACCTATCTTAAATAGTTAGGTGAAGGTTTAAAATGAAATTTTGAGATGAAATCAGGGGGGTTTTGCAAAACATCACCCTCCAAGTTAAGGGAGTTTTCAGAAATCTTTAGAATTAACGTACGTAAACGTCTGTGGGAGTCTATAAAAATCCCAAGAAACCATTGATTAGAAGGCTTCACTGTCCAATACTCCAACAGTGAAATGCGTCTGCATCTGCATTTGCATTTGCAATCCAACAATCAGAAGGTCAAGATAGTCCTGATGAGGCACATCTCTTTGCTGCTGAGTCACCCTTCTTGGTGGGTTCTACGTAATGAACAATGCAGATCACTTGATGCATCTTGAAAGAATATTTGGTCTAACATGATGGTGTGAGTCAGAAAAATGATGCTGATGAAACAATCCTAACCACCCAATTGATGGAATAGGGGGCAATCCAAATTCAAGTGAAAAATAGACGGTTGGGATTGTCCTACCAGAATCAGCTTCAGGGGATGGTGGGTGCTGTTCTTAACTGGGCATAGCAAGACTGACAGGAGTGGCCCAACCGGCCAACCTGACCGGATAAATTTGGTTTGCTTCACATTTCCAACCCTTTTTTTTTTTATTTGGTTCAGGGAGGGTTGTCCCAGCCCTTTGGGCCGAAAGGGAGAGAGGGGTCAATCCCATGTGGTCCCAATATGTTAGCGTAGTTTAAACTTACAACCTCCAAAAACAAACTATCATCTGAGGCCAGCTGAACAATCTCTTGGGATTATATGGGGAAGTCTCTTGACAGATGGTTTACGTTCCAATTCATTCTACTCATTCTTTTAGACCGACTAACTTCAACTGACCCTAGCACAACCCATCAACCGGAATCAAACCCCACCTGAAAAATTGCATTATAATCACGTGGGTGAATGGTTAATAGGTACAGCCACGCTGCTAGAAGATTTATCAGCAACATATGCGACCAAACAATAAACGGATTGCATTCAGATTGGACCAATACGTAACTGTCAAAGGTGAACCGAGCCAAAACCGGACGCAACCCATTGCAACCCATGGCTGCCCTATACAGGGAAAATTCCTAATTCAATTCTTATCGTCAATAGCCTAGGCAAAATCAAGGTTGTCAACCATAGTCACCATCAAATATCAATGACCGAATGGTTCATGCAGTGGGGCCCAGTACAGATGGTAGAGGCAGAAATCTAATTATCATCCAACCTTACATTTCCTGATCATTTTTGGGCATTGAACAGTTGAAATAGAGTCTTTTTATTTACCATCTATTTGTGGTCCATGCCTGCAACGAGGGCCATTTCAGGTGTGGCCACCTCAGTGGAACTGAAATAATCACCGGTTTGCGTAGATTGGTCCTTCCGGAGTCTCAAGGACTTTGTAGACACCATTTTGACTGCACATAAATGATGGGTGGTTCCAATTCCTTGAATTTGGGTGCCGACATAATCTAGAAGATATTATTTGTTGACATGTACATAGATGGTAGCTCTTCCGCTGTTTCTCCTATCTGGATCCTTCCTCCACCTTTCCCTTTATGTGACATGTGCAACAGATAAGTATGAACACGTGTTTTTTTTTTTTTTGGTTGGAAATATGAGCACAAACCCATAGAATTCCAAATTAGTATCTGAAGTCATAATGATTACTGAGTAATTCAACTCAATCTATGATTTCCTTATGTTGGGAAAAGCGGCACAACGAAACTATCCGCGATCAACGGATCTACCACGATCTACGCACAGCAATCACACCCATCAAGCATCACACACATGACACAGCAGTTTTACGTGGTTCGGCAACTTGCCTACGTCCACGGGAGGAGAGAACTCATCTACTATGATCCCATTTCAATCCCCTCAGGATCTAGGGTTACAATACATCAATATATATAGTTCCCGCTTTCTTGGCCACCAAGAAAACCCATACACAATGACTAAAATACCCCTAACCCTGAGCCTCGGTTCTGGCTAAACCAGACGACCGATCCGGCTAAACCGGAATACAAGACATAACCCAACAATCTCCACCTTGGCTTGGATTCCGCAAATCCTCAGAGCCACCTTGAGATACCTGGTAATGTCTTTCGTCCTCCCGTACCTCGCTGAAAGGTACGCCTCCGCACACGCTACGACCTAGCGTGGCCACAGTTGCCTCCTTTGACCTTAACACCACCGTCTTGAACCTCCGAAGTGCTCTCCATTTGTTGCCACATGCATGCATCCTTGCAACACAATGAACTTAACTTCCGTCCGTCAAGACAAAACTGAAGACCTCCCCGAATCCGGATCTCACAGGTACCTTGTGAATCCTTCCTTCTGTCTCCATTCCGGTGTTCTTTCCGTCAAACCTTCAACTGTCCTGTTCTAGCCTGTTCTGGTGGGTTGGGCACAGTACATGCGGGTTAAGAATGACCCGATGCTTAAACCGGCTTACTCCGACCTGAACAAAACTACCTTTTCCCGAGAAAATCATCTCCATTCAGGGCTTCCTGGATTTCCGCTAGATGATATCATCGAAGATCCATCAATCCATCTTCCGATGATCCGTCGCATCTAACTCCACCTGAACCACAGATTTCCTCCCATGTTATTTGATGTCTCCTTCACTACTCCACCTGAAAAAGCATACCCTATCAACCTGTAGAGATTCCTGACCATCTCACCCTCCATGATGACCAATGTTCCCTTTTCCACCTTCGTAACTCCACCCGCTACAATGCACTTGCAGCCTTTGAAGTATAAGGCACACAAAGAAATCTAATTCTTCGTAATCCCGGAACATATATCACAACCGTTAGGGTTTGAATAACATCATTATACATCTGGATTTCTACCGTTCTTATCTCAAATGCTCATCACTTGCATTATCCCCCCATAAGAACAAATCCATCAACCATGATAGTTATTTGCATCAAACCAATCTCTACTTAATCACATGATAGAAAGAATCCGAATCCCAATACCATGAATCAACAACCGGATCCATACCTGTAGCGACCAAAACTGATTCCTTGTCCACCGAATCCGAGCTTTGTTGCACACTACCTCCTTCTGATTCTGACTCCTTTTGCTTTTTCTTCCACTTTGGCATGTCACTCCTTCCTGATCCCTTCGACGCGGATCTAAGCTTTCATCAAAGTTCTTGGAGCAATCTACCATTGACGACATCAAGTAACACTTTTCAATCATTGCTGTGTCATGGAGTCTAACACTCTATCCTGCCAATCTCTGAAATCGTTTCTCCATCAAACACTTCAATCTGGCCCGTGATGCTTGAATCCTTTGCTATCATCGTGAATCTTTCAGTTTCTTCAGTCCCCCCAACTTTCTGCCCATCAAACTGCCAATATCTTTTATCTACCTCGTAGATCTCGTCACCGTGAGCACGCTGGAAGAAACGGATCTGAAATCCGACTCCGGATGGCTTCGATATCGCAGAATTAATTCTCTACACTCCAATTGGTCAAACATCCATGTTGACCGTTGACCAGCCCATCTTCTTCCATATACGCATAGATCTGCTCAAAACGAGTCCGTAGGTTCAAACGGATCTCCGATCGGACATCGGACGATCAAGATATCGCAGAAACAATTTCAGCCGTTGAATCTGGTCAAACCTGCCTGTTGACCGTGCTGACGTCACTGCTGACGTCACGGCTTGCTGGCAAACTGGGCTTCTGAAACGGATCTGGGTCGGGTTCACCTGACCCGGAACTGAACTGAACTGAATCTGGCGCTGGGCTTCTCTGCCGAACTAGGTTCGGGTCCGACCTGACCTGACCCGGAACCGAACCGGCTCGAACTGCTGGGCTTCTAGTACACAGACCAGGTCGACCCGACCCGACCTGGCCTGAACCTGCTAACGGAACTGGGCTTGCACCGCGGGTTGGTTCGGACCGAACCCGAAAACCCGGACCGACCTGCTCTGCTGCGCTGGCCTTCTCCTCACGGGTCGGGTTGAACTGACCCAACCCGGAACCCAAACCCGACCTGTTGCTGCTTGGGCTTTCTGCACAGCGGGTCAGGTCAAGCGGACCCGACCCAGACCCAGACCCAGACACCTGAATCTGGGTCGTCTTCAACCTAGCGACAGGCGCTGCCTGCAACCGATGTCTGCAACCCGACTGCAGCCCGTGCTGCAGAGGCCGGCGGCGCGTCTTCTCCGGAGGCCTGGTCCGGCAAACAGCGGCGACGGGAGACGGCGGCCTCTGCGACGGCTGCGGGTAACTGCGGCGATCGGGGGGCGGGCTGCGACCAGCGACTCGGGACCGGCCGTCCGCGTCACCTTCGCCGATCTCGAATCAGCGACCGCGATGCTCGGGGATGGCAGCGGTGACGGCGACGACCGCTGCGACGGCCGGTCAGTTGCAGGTTTCTTTTTTTTTTTCTTCGTTTTCCTCCTTTCAACCTCTGTTCAGCCACGACGAAAAAGACAAAACTGCGAGCACCCACTCGATCTTTGGCCATCGGCAACTGCGAGCACCATCGCCAATGAAAGATGATCTGGACACAACGTGATGATCCTCTTCTCCCACGCAAATCCTAGATCCGTTAATCGCAAAACCCGAGCGATCTCCACCTCGCTCTGATACCACTTGTTGGGAAAAGCGGCACAACGAAACTACCCGCGATCAACGGATCTACCACGATCTACGCACAGCAATCACACCCATCAAGCATCACACACATGACACAGCAGTTTTACGTGGTTCGGCAACTTGCCTACGTCCACGGGAGGAGAGAACTCATCTACTATGATCCCATCTCAATCCCCTCAGGATCTAGGGTTACAATACATCAATATATATAGTTCCCGCTTTCTTGGCCACCAAGAAAACCCATACACAATGACTAAAATACCCCTAACCCTGAGCCTCAATTCTGGCTAAACCAGACGACCGATCCGGCTAAACCGGAATACAAGACATAACCCAACACCTTAGTCATCTTGGATACAAACACCACTCTCTCTCTCTCTCTCTCTGCATTTTCTTAACAGTGCCACATTCCAACGTTATTTCTAGCACATTACCATCTTTGACTCTAGTAAACCTAACACCCTCCAAATTCCAAGTGCAATAAATTGTGTATAAACAATCAAAGACCAAATTAGCGAACTGGTCGACGAGTCTGACCCGTCTTTCTTGTCCGCCACACAATATCATCTGCTCACACCTTTGGACCAAATGGTCTATGTGTTTGTAAACGAGTTTTTAGCTCATGATATAAATGAACACCACCAACAACCAAAATCATGAACCAGAACCATGGATCTACATAAATCTCGAGCCATTATCTTGGAATTTTTGTGGGCTATATTTGTTTCATGCAATATTGGATTATCAACCTCAGATGCACAAGCAGATGCTCTTCTGTCATGGAAATCCAGCCTCCAAGCACAAAATCTGCATTCTTGGTCACTCACCAATGCTAGCAGCACAGCCCCATGCAATTGGATTGGAATCAAATGCAACGATGCAGGAAGCGTAGTGGAAATAAGTCTGCCAGGTGCTGGTTTGCAAGGTGATCTCAACAACTTCAGCTTCTCATCCTTTCCAGATATCATGTTTCTGAATCTCAGCCACAATTCACTTGTTGGAAACATCCCATCCCAGCTTGCTGCTCTTTCCAAACTGGCCTTCCTCGATCTATCAGCCAATCGGATTTCCGGTTCAATTCCTCAAGAACTAGGAAATTTGAAGAGTCTTAATGAGCTAGACTTGTCTGATAACCTTCTAACAGGCTCTATCCCCTACAGCTTGGGAAACTTAACCAAGCTTACTGTCTTGAACTTGTATGTCAATCAGATCTTTGGATCCATCCCTCAAGAACTAGGAAATTTAGAAAACTTGGTTGTGATGAATTTGTCCAAAAACCTTCTAACAGGTTCCATACCTTCCAGTTTTGGGAACTTAACCACGCTTGCCCAATTAAGTCTTGCAAATAACCAGATTACTGGCTCAATTCCTCCTCAAATAGGAAATCTCAAGAACCTTGTTGTACTAAAGTTGGCCAAAAATGGGATAACAGGTACCATCCCTTCCTCCATAGGCAACTTGACCAAACTTACTATCCTGACACTGTTGAACAATCAGATTTCTGGTTCAATCCCTCAAGAAATTGGATATTTGACAAATCTGGTTGATCTCAGCTTGCTAATTAATAACCTCACCGGCCCTATCCCTGCAACTATAGGCAATTTGCACAATCTCACCAGAGTAGGCCTATCTGAAAATCAGCTATCAGGTGTGATCCCAGAAGAAATAACAAACCTTACGAAGGTGGTGATATTAAACTTGGCAGAAAACTACTTGTCAGACCATTTACCACAACAGTTATGTAGAGGTGGATCACTTGCAAATCTGGCCGTATATAGCAACCATCTAACAGGCTCAATCCCAAAAGGCTTGAAAAACTGCACCACCTTAACTAAACTCCGACTCTACGAGAACCAGCTCACGGGAAATATATCTGAAGATCTGGGGGTTTATCCGAGCCTTAAATATATTGATTTGAGTGACAACAGATTCTATGGTGAACTTTCGCTGAATTGGGGAGAATGCCGAAATCTCACGAGGTTGCAAATATCTAGGAATATGATTACTGGTAGGATACCTGCTAATTTTGGACAGTTATCTGAGCTGAGAGTGCTTAGCCTTTCCTCAAATCATCTTGTAGGGGAGATACCAAAAGAATTGGGGAAGCTGACTTCTTTATTGAACTTGAGTTTGAATGACAACCAGCTCTCAGGCACGCTACCACCTGAAATTGGAGAACTATCTAATTTGCAGATTCTTGATATATCAGCGAACAACCTAAGTGGAACCATACCTGAAGAGCTAGGGAATTGTTCTAATCTACTGTATCTGAAATTGAATGGAAATAGTTTTAATGGAAGCATTCCATTTCAAATTGGTAATCTGATAAACTTACAAGAAATCCTAGATCTGAGTCATAACTTGCTGAATGGAGAGTTGCCACCACGACTTGGGAAACTGGACAAGTTAGAGAGCCTGAATCTCTCCCACAACAAGCTCTCGGGTTCCATTCCGTCTTCTTTTGAAGGTATGCTTAGCTTGTCATCAATTGACTTATCGTATAATGATTTAGAGGGCCCTCTTCCTGAGAATCGGGCTTTTGAAAATGCTACAATGGATTCTTTCATCAAAAACAAAGGATTATGTGGTGACATACATGGTATGACTCCTTGCAATTCCTCCTCAGCAAAGAAAAGTGGTTCACTAAAAGGTTACGCAGTTGCAATTATTGTCATAGTTCCTCTTTTGGCACTATTGTTTTCTTTATTCATATTTGGTAGAATGTCTTCATTTTCTGGTGGACGGGTAGTAGGACACCAAGAAAATGAGGTGAACAATGGTGATGCATATGTTATATGGAACTATGATGGGAAGATCTTGTATAAAGACATCATTGAAGCAACTGAGGGTTTCAATGATAGTCATCTCATTGCACTGGGAGGATATGGCTGCGTCTATAAAGCAGAGTTGCCAACAGGGCATACGGTGGCCATCAAGAAACTGCATGACTTGGAAGGTGATCAGAAAAGCTTTAGGAGTGAGATTCAAGCTTTGACAAAAATTCGTCATCGCAACATTGTGAGGCTCTATGGATTTTGCTCTCATGCTTCGCAAATGTTTTTGATTTATGAGTTTATGGAGAGAAGAAGCTTGAATATCATCCTAAATGATGAGAGACAAGCTTTGGAACTGGATTGGGTTAAGAGGATAAAGATCGTTAAAGGTCTGGCTCATGCTTTATCTTACATGCACCATGATTGTATTCCTCCGGTTGTTCATCGTGATATATCGGCTGGAAATATCTTGTTGGACTCAGAATTTGAGGCCTATGTCTCTGACTTTGGCACTGCTAGACTTTTAGAGCCTGGGTCATCTAACTGGACTGCTGTTGCAGGCACTTACGGATATATTGCTCCAGGTAATTACATTCTACCAACATTTTCCATTTTTCCCATGTTTGAGAAAGTTGAATGCGAGTATTCATGAATTTATGAAGTGCATGTTAGTACATAAATTATAAAATTGTATGCAAAACTATATAGGACTCTGCCCTTAATTGTGGATGAATTCTCCTTTTCATGTTCAAAGTTCCATTATAGCAATTTCTCTTCCCTTATACACCATAAAAGAAGTGGTCAAAAGTCTCATTTCATTATTTTCTCTTTTTCATTTTCGAAACTTATACACCTGTGTTCGAATCTCTTTATATTTGGCAAACTGGGCAACTGCATACTTTGTTGTACAAATTTAGTTAATGAGTGAGAAATAAGTGTGGACTATTGCATGATAGAAGGCTAAACAGAAAAGTCTCTTACTACTTATTTGGGAGTTTTTTCACCTGTTGATTGAAGTCTAAGATATTAAATTACTGGTAGACATTCAAACAGAGAGTCATATGGAAATGAACATGCCTACAATGCTAACTTCATCCTCCTCCTCTCTCTTCTTTTTCCCCTTTATTTATGATCTCATTTTTTTTCCTTTTTCTTTTTTCTTTTGCAGAGCTTGCATACACAATGCAGGTGACTGAAAAATGTGATGTTTATAGCTTCGGGGTGGTGGTACTTGAAGTGATGATGGGAAGACATCCAAGTGAACCAATTCCTTCTTTACCTGGCACTAATTACCAGAATATACTACTAATGGATGTATTAGACCAGCGTCTCCCACCTCCCACAGTTGAGACAGAAGGAGAAGTCATTTTGGCCATGGCTCTGGCACTTCAATGTATGCGTTCTAATCCACAATTTCGTCCAACCATGCAATATGTCTCCCAAAATCTATCTGCCAGCAGAAACCAACTTCATTCACCTCTCAAATCGATTACAATGTATCAACTGTTGTACCCTGAGACAGGTTAAACGTAGGAAGATTTTTTTAAAACATTATGTTTCATTTTTAGCAATTGCTTTGAAGAACATCTTCCATTTGATCTTATGACTGAGTATTCTTATAGAATATCATATGATACTATTATGATTATGATGATGACAGTGACGATGACAATGATGAAACTCTTATTGTGGGAGCTCCAAATACTATACTAGGGCCAATCAGCTCCATATTGTTTTCATGTGTCATTTTCTATAAATAGATGACACTGTAGGCATTCTCAACAGCAATTAAAACAAAGAAATTAGCTAAATTCTGTTGTTATGTGATCCAGTGCAGCTTGAGCAGTAAGATGGTCCCATACTCCGGATGAGTAACTTCATCCATATATAAGATACATAATTTCATAGGTTTCCGGTCATTGTGTACAAATATGCTATATTTCTTCAAAAAAAATATATACCCCAACTAGCTACTGCATACACTAACCAAAAAACCTGTAGGGGAGTGTGCATCTCTCTCTGCTTCGTAGAGAGTTTCCTACAATCAAAGAGGGCTACGTAGGTTATTGGACGGGACGTGGGAGAGTGGGATGAGTAGGGATTTCTGTGTTCAGGGTTGAAATCAAACAGGCTTAGGAGGGTGAAGAAAAGGCATCACACATGCTTTATCAATCGCACACTGTGCACCCAGCCTACATTCAACAGGACTTACAAGCAATAACATTTTGCTGAATTCAAAATTTGAGATACTTTGGCTTACTTGGCACTGCTAGATTTCTAAGTTAGATATATCCAATTGGTCCATCCTAGTAGGAACTATTGATATGTAGATCCAGCGAATATAGAGCATCTTGAACTTTCCTCTTTTCCTCTCTCTTGCCTACTGCCTCTACATATTTGCTCAAGCAGATTTCAAAAACCCTGAATTTTCTGATAGAATCAACTATAATAATCGATGGATGATTATAATCAGGTACAAAGTTTATATAAATTTAAGATGTTAATTTAAAATTTTAAGGTTACTTTTACTCATGTCCAACGTGTAGGATCTTATACACCCATTGAGCTGTTTTAAGGCATTCGACATCGTACTTGCGGGTATGTTTTTAGAGCGGTCGTAGGGAGCGGCATTGTGGCACACCTCTGCCTAACAATCCACCCCTCACAATGGGGTCCCGCGACTCGAACTCTTGACCTGGAGCTTTGATACCACTTGTAAGATCTTATACACTCACTGAGTTACCATTACCACCAAAACCAATTGGTGATAGTAGAGGTATAACTCAATGTTTTAAGGCATTCGACATTACACTCGCGGGTTTGTTTTTAGAGCGGTTGTAGGGAGCGGCATTATGGCACGCCTTTACCTAACACAACGGCTGAGTTTCAACATTTTCCATGTTTTTTCTTGTCCATTAGAAAATTTATTCTTGGAAGCTTTTGTTTGGGGCAAGAGCAATACCCATTTTTTAAAATCATTTTTGAATTCTCTAGTTACTCTGTTTCACAAGCTTTCCTCTGACCCTATCATCACCATTAAAGCTTTATCCTAACTATGTTAGGGTCACCTACATGAATTATGTTTCCCAACTCCAATTATATGAATTCTGATCCAATGTGCATAATTCTTATAAATTTTTATGTACTGTGGCCAATGAATTTTTCATGCTCTTCTACCTCCAGTATAATGGATAAAAAGTTTATGCTTCAAATTTTATCAGGGGTAGAGAATGGTTAAGAATTTAGTTAAAAAGTTAGTAGAAGATATGATTGTTTACATTGCTTTTATGACAAAGAGGCCCCTACTCGTTCTCATAAAAGGCATATTTAAAAACAAAGTTGGATCACTGACTCTGAATGTTGGGAACTAAACGTAACTCCTACGTAGCAGAGTCCACTTACACAATGTTGGTGACAGAAAAATAGCGGAGTCCACTTCTATTGGTAAGCGGCACCAATAGAAGTGACATTATTAGAAGGCATTGGGGAGATTTCATCTCCTCTTTATCATAGCCGATGACCAAACTATCTTATAGGAAATAGATGTTTTAGATCAGTGTGTTCTTCCTCCCACGGTTTAGGTTGCAAAAGATACAACCAGTATTGATGCTAGCTCTTGCATGCTTCACGGTGAAAAAATCCCTTCTCCATCATGTAGTATGTGTCCTAGAAGCTATCCGCACACCAACCACCTTCTGATGAAAAGGGCGGAGTGTAAACATAGAACCAGATGCCTAATTGGAAACCAACATGGAATTGTCATTCTCACTTCTACTTGACATTTCTGTGACTCCTACAAGAAATTTTGAACTGCTTTTTTTTTTTTTCGTACACATCGCATTTGGGGGTCTATCTGCTTCTGTGGTTCAATATGGTTATATGAATCACAGTCACAGGTTATAATGTCACCCCAGAAGAAAGAAAATCTTAATTTAAAAGAAAATCTTAATTTTAACAGTGCCTTCTAAGGGGTGGCAAGCCCAAGAAGCTGAACAATCAAGTTCCATTTTAGAAGAGATCCATCCTTATGGTGACGTATAGAGGTAAAAAATTTATGTCAATGCAAGAGAAATGGTATGCTGCAAGTGAATATTTGAAACAAAAATGCATCCTAATCTAATATGTGTGTGTCCTAGTATGAACTCCAAGGAATAATCCTTGCTCGTTAAAATCGAACTCCAAGGAATAATCCTTGCTCGTTAAAATCGGGTCACCCACGGACCAGAGGCCAAAGGTCTTGAGGCTGGGCTAGCAAGGGATACCTTACGTCATATAAAAAAATGCATCCTAATTTTAGGATGAACAATAATTCAAAATTCAGTCCATGTAATGTCCTTTTTCAGAGTTATATAAATTACATCTCAGGTACACTAATTAGTAGGTATGGAAGAATTAGTATCAGATACCTAAGGAAAAAATGATTAGTTTACCTATTCAAAGCAATTGGCAAAGGATTTTCTCTCTTGGAATAAATTGATAAATTCTTTTTTCTGTAGTGTACATGCGGAAGCAATCGACATCATCACACACATAAAGACCAAGAAAACCATGCAACCATAATATACAGATTTTACATGATTCACCATAAAGGCCACCTACACCAGCTATGAGCATCTTGCTCGATTTCACTAAGAAAGATACTGGGCAATTCGTTACAAGGACTTTCTCTCATCTAACATTTAGCTCATTGATCTTCATAGGTCTTAATCTTGCTCTCATAGCACCTTGCCATACGTGGTGTGTCAACACCACGGGGAAGAGAGCTTACACCTCTCTACACTCTACATGGCCCTACGTGGTCTATACCACGGGGAAGATATCTACAACATCTCCTATACAGAGTCTGGGATCACACTACATGAATATATAATGTCTGCTTTCTTGGCCACCAAGAAAGCCCTGGTACGAAGACCAAATTACCCTTGACCTTAACCCGGTAATCGCCTAGACCAATGAACTAATTCGGCTAAATCGGAATACAAGACATAAACCGAACAATCTCCACATTGGCTTGGATTCCTCAAATCTTTGAGCCACATTGGAAATACCTGTCTATGTCTTTCGTACCTTGCTGAAGGTACATCCTTGTATCCATGTTGCAAACTTCTTCTTGTCATACTCCACCTCAAACCAAAGGTTTGAATCCATTAACAAGTTCATGTGATGTTGATATCTGAATCATTTATAAACTACCCCAATTTCAGCACATTAAATTGCCAATATCTTCTATTTGCCTTGTAGACCTCATCACCGTGACCACGCTGGAAGAAACAGATTTGAAATCCGACTCCGGATAGCTTCGATATTGCAGAAACAATTTTTTGCTCTCTAATTGGTCAAACATTCTTTTTAACCGTTGAACTGCCCATCTTCTTCCACATAAGCGAAGATCTCCTCACAATGAGTCCACAAGCACAAACGGAACTCCGATCGAACATCGGATGATCAAGATATTGCGGAAAAAATTTCAGCTGTTCAAACTGGTCAAACTGCCTTTGACCTCCTCTGCTGGCTTGTGTTGACATCACTCTGCAATTGTTGTACTGGGCTGGACTTTGCGCAAGGGTCAGGTCTAACCTGACCCGACCTGCAACCTATTATACTGCTTGGGCTTTGCTGTTAACAGATCAGGTCGACTGCAACCCGACCCGACTGTCCTTCTAGCTGGGCTGCTGTTAGCAGGTCAACTCAACCTGATTTGACCTCGACCTAGGCCCAACCTGGACTGAACCCTTCTCCTTCCTCTTCGTTTCTGTATTCTGCAACAAAACTGTAGGCCCCTCCTGTGCCTCTTCTCCCTTAGCAGCGGTGATGGGGTCCAGCGACTAGCGACGGTGGTTTGCTGGCGGCCTGCGACACGCTCTCCGGGGATGACCAAAAGTCAGCGAAGGGCGACGACACAACGAGAATCCCGACGCACGTTCCGGTGAGTTTTTTTTTTCAAATCAAAGACTTCTCTAAAGTTTTTCTCAATCTCTCCCACCTTTGTTTCTGTTCAAAGAAATAATTTTACTAGTCGCTAACATGTGACTAAGACTCTCTCTCTCCTTATAGTTCTTTGTTTCTGTAAACAAGAAAACAGCCGAATCAGGCACGGACGTGATTGTGATGTGTGCACATGCTTACACCGTGGGGCCCACGTCGTGATTTCCGCCTATCACAGCTGTTCTTCTCTGCAATTTTGCTCTCTCAGAAAGTAAATAAAAAACCAGATCTGAAATCCTTCCTTGATTTGAGTCTATAATCCATAACAGAGAATCAAATTAATTTGCATCCAAGATTTTCTCCGTTCTTGCTGTAAATAGAAACTGAGCCCATTCTTCTTTGCTATAGCTATCCCCACTAGATCTCTCAATTTGGAAACAGCAACAAGCCTGGCAAGAGATCCATGCCTGATCTCTTTGCGAAAACTTTGGCTCTGATCCATCTCGAGACTAGGATTGTGAAGGTGGTCTGACGTGTTGCAACTGAAGAAACCAGGACTACCTCCTTCCAAGTTATGATCACTGTAACACTCCGGCCCAGCTTAATCCGGTTTAGCGACTAATTAATGTGGTCTTGGGTCCATTTATAGTGAATTCGTGTTAGGTTTGTTGTTTTGTTCTTTTAAGATTCGTTTCGCGTTATGGATAGGTAGTTTGGTCGAGTTTAACCTGGTTTAGGTAGACATGAGCCCTTTTTCGTAATTTTTGATTTTGTACAAGTTCGTCATTCATGCATCATCTTGGTATCAACATGTGTCTTTCGTTGAGCTCGTCAACTTCCGTGACTGACTCGTATGTAAACGACATCGTTTGTTTCCATTGGACCATTAATTGACTCGAACTGTAATTAACCTAAACTCTTGGATTGTTTTGCAAAGTCCCACCTCATCTTTATCTTATAAGAGAAGGTGCACCGATTTCTCTCATTTCCCCTCCATTTTTAACGTCTGCATCACTCCCTCTTCTTTGTTCTTTGTTTTTTCTTCTTCGTTTCATTTTCTTCTTTTCACAATCAAAGAGAGGTGGAATTCTTGTGCACCGGTTGCTTGACATCTCCTGGGGTTCGAAGGTAAGAGACGAGTTCTTTCTCTTCTCTACTCGAAGTCTCCCTCGTTCACTGCACTCGTCTTTGCTTTCTTCTTCTTGGTCTCTTCGTTGTGGACAAGAACTTAGCACCATTTTTCCGGTTCATCTCAGGTGAGAAGTTTCGTCATGGTCTCCGTTAAGATTCTTAACTATGATTGCACTGCATGCACACCGTTTCTTCTGTTCACTTTTGGCATGCATGGTGTTAGGATTGCATTTCCGAGGTCAATTGGGCCAAAGAACAATGAAGTGACGGAAAAAGCTCAATCGAGGCAAGTATAAGCACGATTTGGATGAACACATGTTAGTACCCGTTGATTGTTATTGTCTCTTTAATTGTTCTCTCAAGTTTGGTTATGGATAGCCCCTTTTGAATTATACAAACTTGTTACATGTTGTCTTCGTGAGTGTAAAGACTTCAGTCCAGTTGTTATGTTCTGTACAGAGTTCTGCTACCCAATTGATCGGGCTTGGGGTCAGACAGATCGGATATTCCCAGAACCGAAATCCGACCGATCGTGCTTTAGAGCCGACCGGCCGGCCCTGAAGCATTTTCTCCAGGAGATTCAGTGTCTGACTGAATCTTATTCTTGCTCATTCTTCTTTTCTTGTTTCCTTAATACCTAAAGGACCTTTTTATGCTACCTTTTGGTCTCTTTGCTCTTTAATGAATTGTAGAAACAATAGGGTTAATGATGTAACCGTATACGGCCTCCAAATGGATTTCTCAACCCCATAACTTGCCTAACGGAGTACCTTAAAAAAGCATGAATGGTCTTGAGGGCTGTGACACATTCATGTGTGTTGTCTAATTGTTAAGTACCTCCCCATGGGTGTTGGTTTAAGGGACTTCGATAAATGTTTATTGATACAGTGCAACACCCACGAAATGAGCAACTGTGTATCGAATTACTTAAAACTAGATTATCATGCATGGTTATAAACATTGGACAACTAGCTTAAGGTTGGCTAGTAAACAATCGTGAGTCACAGGAATAACTTGTCTTGCGTTGCATATTGCTTTCGATCATTGCTTTCCGTGCTCTTATTCTTGTTTCGACTTGTAATTGTTCGCTTACCTTGTAATTGTTTGTTTGTATACATTGCAAGAATTGAGTTTGATACTTGATCTTAGTATGATGTATGCATTGTATTGCTTGCTTGTGATATGATATAATATATGTTCTGTACTGTATTGTATGAATGTGACATCTAATTGACGTGCATCATTGACATGACTGATTTGGTTTGGCTCTACTCAGCTTGAGCCTCAGGATACCTAACGAGGTTGACTTTAGTGTAGCTTGCTTGTTGCCTTTGCAGTGTGCTCTTGTCCTGGGATTTTGGATCCCGGGAACTAGAGACCCATTCGTACCCTGGCCCGGTTGATGGTGTTTTCGCCTTACTTGTTCTCGATAGGGAGAATATGATAAATGTAGTAGCCACTTAGCCAGTTTATCTGTTTTATGATTCTGATAGCATGCTTATTTTTATGCACGACTTGCCTAGTTTACGATTATAAACTCTATGCATTATTGTCTGTTGACTATTCTGCTAGACACAACGCGTGTTAACTTATTATTGCTTATACTTTGCTGAATCGTTATATTCATTAGTTGTTCTTGGTGTTGTAAGCTCAAATCCCTCTACTGACCCCTCATCGGTCAGCTAGACTCTAGGAGAGACGCGAGAAGCCCAATCAAACTAGAGGAGTGAATGTGATCCCTCCCTTGGAGAGTGGCTTTGCATGGCATCAGTTTCTTATCTTGTGTTCTATACCCGGGGTTTTGGCTTGACCTATCTATCTTGTATTTTGACATCAAGAAACATTGTCTTATTTTGATTGTACATAATGTAATTAATGTAATTTTGTTAATCCTTGTTAGTCATGTATTGTGTGTCTTCCTTTCTACGCATGCAATGATACGTACAGTTTCCGCGTACGCCCTATTTGCACGTGTGAATATCCCTTTTGTGCGGACTCTTGGATAAGGTCTAGGTGTGCGTGCATGAGAATACGTGTGTTATTGGTTAGGTTTTTACTAACCCTCGATTTCTAGGCTTTGGTTGTGAAAATCTCCAACACGACCATCACAAATCTCCAAATTAGCACCTTTGATTTGTGTACCAGAAGATGGATCCAGGACATATCCGTCGATCCTCTTCTTCCAAACAGATCCAAGTCTTGATCCGTTAATCGGAAAATCCGAGTGATCTCCACCTCGCTCTGATACCAATTATAGTGCACATACGGAAGCAATCAACATCATCACACACATAAAGAATAAGAAAACCATGCAACCATGACACACAGATTTTACGTAGTTTATCATAAAGGCTACCTCCACGAGCTATGAGCATCTTGCTCGATTTTATTAAGAAAGATACTGGACAATTCATTACAAGGACTCCCTCTTATCTAACAATTAGTTCCTCAATCTTCATAAGTCTTAATCTTGCTCTCACAGCACCCTGCCATACATGGTGTGTTAACACCATGGGGAAGAGAGCTCACACTTCTCTACACCCTATATGGCCCTACGTGGTCTAAACCACGGGGAAGAGATCTGCCACATCTCCTACACAGAGTCTGAGATCACATTACATGAATATATAATGTTTGCTTTCTTGGCCACCAAGAAAGCCCTGGTACAAAGACCAAGTTACCCTTGACCCTAACTTGGTCATTGGCTAGACCAATGAACTAATCTGGTTAAATTGAAATACAAAATATAAACCTAATAATCTGAATCTTTTGAATGGAGATGATTCTCTCAGAAAAAGGTAGTTTTGTTAAGGTCAGAGTAAGCCAGTTTAAGCACCGGATCATACATAACCCACATGTACTGTGCCCAACCCACCAAAAGAGGCTAGAACAGGACAGTTGCAGGTTTGACAGAAAGAATACAAGAATGGAGACAGAAGGAAGGATTTACAAGGTACCAATGAGATCCGGATTCGAAGAGGTCTTCAGTTTTGTCTTGACGGATGAAAGTTAGGTTCATTATGTTGCAAAGATGCATGCATGTAGTAACAAATGAAGAGTACTTCGGAGGTTCAAGACGGTGGTGTTAAGGTCAAAGGAGGCAACTGTGAAAAGTCTCAAGTTGGTTTGGACTTGATCGACACTGGACAATACTGAGATTGTCTATGTATCCAGGCAAGGAGTGCAAGTGCCATGCTAGGTTGTAGCATGTATGGAGGCATACCTTTCAGCGAGGTATGTGAAGTGCTGGTTCAACATGTTGAGTGTTGAAGAGAGAAGACTGCGCCATCGGTGTAGTAATGTACCATTCAGCAAGGTGTGTGAAGACATTACCGGGTATCTCAAAGTGGCTCTGAGGATTTGCGGAATCCAAGCCAAAGTGGAGATTGTTGGGTTTTGTCTTGTATTCCAGTTTAGCCGGATAAATCGCCTAGTTTAGCCAGAACTGATGCTCAGGATTAGGGGTATTTTAGTCATTATGTATGAATTTTCTTGTTGGCCAAGAAAGGAAAAACTATATATATTGATGTACTGTAACCCTAGATCCTGAGGGGATTGAGATGAGATCGTGGTAGACGAGTTCTCTCCTCCGTGGACGTAGGCAAGGCTGCCGAACCACGTAAAATTGCTGTGTTCATGTGTGTGATTACTTGATGGTGTGATTACTGTGTATTCATCGTGATTGGAACATTGATCGCGAGTATTTCCGTTACGCCGCTTTTCCCAACATTTTCAACTTGGGGATGATGTTGCAGTCTGGGCCCCATAACTGATCCCATTAAAATTTAATCAAATTAGGACTATGCTTTTATATTAGTTATTTTTTAATTTTATTATTAAGGAAGTTTCTATTAATAGATTAGGGTTTGCTTAGGCCTGAGATTTGGTTTTATTATATATATGCTATTGTAGAGAAGAAATTCTGAAACTTTTGATTGATTAATACTGTCACAACCCGAGCCCAGGAGTTCGGGGGTTAGCAAAAGTCAAACCGACGACACACGTACTCCCGTGCTTGTACAAGTAGACCCGGTCTAACTGCATACGCACAAGTGAACATTCACACGTGCCAAACATGTACACGAAAGCTGTAGATATCAAAACATCAAACTAAACAATGCAAGAAGAGAGTACGAACACAGAACTGACATATATAGGAAGGTTTTACAAAATGATCAAGATAAACATATACAATCAGGACGTATATAAGTGTGACAAAACTCAAAAGAAGACTCCTATGCCATGCATGTCCAGGGCACTCTCCGGTGGAGTGCTTACATCCAGTCCTCTAGGCCTGATGGGGCCCCGGGGTCCTCGATTGAAGTCTGGCAGACCGACGAGGGGTCGAAAGGGGTATCTGAGCCTGCAACACCATAAATAACTTGTGAATACAACGATTCAGCAAAGTATATACCACAACAAGTTAACATATGCTGTGTCTAATAGAATAAAGAACATCAAGTAAATCATAACATGTCACATTTGTATACTAAGCTGTCGTGCAAGAAAGACATATGCCATATGAATCAATGTATACATGCTGTGTACAAAACTAGTTGGCGACTACATTGCCATATGCTCCCAAAAGAGGGATCTTATATCCGTGCAGAGAACACCATTGTCCGGGCCAGGGTACAAATGGGTTTCAAGTTTCCTGGGGTCCGGTTCCCCAAGACATTTCCTTACTGCAGCAAGACCATGAAACTACACCAAATTCACCCGTCGGAATCCTAAGGCTAAGGCTAAGTAGTGCATGACCATACAGAGTCAATCATGAAAACCCTGAGTAGATCGTGACAAGCATATCCTGCGTGCATATCCAATAACAGACCTTATATCATACATACATACATACTCAAGGTGAACACATAGTATGAATTTCGACGTGACATGCAATGATCTGCTAAAGAGTGGAGATCAATGATCGAAATACAACATGTTAAGCAAGCAAATCATACTAGATAGAATCACCTTTATTTACTAGCCACTTCTAATCTAATTATCCAGTGTTTCTAACCGTGCATGATATGTAGTTTTAAGTTAGTCGATGCACCGTTGTCTAGTGTTGCATGGAATCAGCTGGTGCACCGAAGTCCCTTAAACTAACACCTATGGGGAGGTGCTCAACAACCGGATAACGTGCATGAATAAATCGCAGCCCTCGAGATCATTCATGTCATACATTCATACCATTGGGTAAGTCTAGGTGATCTACATTCTATTATAAAGGCCATATCGGTCTTTTCCTTACGCCTATCCTTGTTATTCATTTTCCAGGGGTGGTACGGCTTAGCCGTAATATGCATCGCGGCTCCACCGTGGTTCCCTTTACTGTTCATCCGCAATTATGGTTTACCCGTATTTTGTTCTACGGCTTAGCCGTGTGCTATTCTATGGCTTAGCCGTAGCTGGACCGTGGAAGGTCTGTCAATTGCTTGCCTTCAATTAATCCAGAAAAAGACACCCTGTACTGATCTACGGCTGGGTCACGGCTGAGACACGGCTTAGCCGTAGGACAATATACGGCTTAGCCATGTCTTACCCGTAGAAGAAAACTGGGTTTTTTTCCTCTCTGGACTTTAAGCCAAAGGTGACTTATGGCTTAGCCATGCATGCGCAGGGTTGAATTCTGAATTAACTACAGAAAACCTGTAAAGACATCAGATATGCAAATTTCCAACAGAGAAAGGGAGAACACTAGCAAATTGGGCTGTAAACATGTTTTCCCTACAAACTCATGTGAAGTAAACAAAATTAAGCAAATACCAACATGGTTTCTTACATATTATGGTTATACTTGCCTTAATTGCGTTCAATTATACCAATAACTGTCCTTGGGCTCATTCACATCCAAACACCACCATTGCTATCATGCATGCATGAAGAAGAGAAAGAAAATATCGTGAGCAGTCATGGAATCATGGAAACAAGGAGAAGAAGCATATGGGGGAGATGGAGAAGACCTCTAACTTACCTCAATCCAACCTCCAGTGAATGAAAGAACCAAAGTCCCTCAATTTGGCTTGATGATGGAGAAGGAAACTTAGGAGAGAGAGAGAGAGAGAGAGAGAGAGAGAGAGAGAGAGAGAGAGAGAGAGAGAGAGAGAGAGAGAGAGAAATCCACGTGAACAGTGAGAGAAGAGAATGAGAGAGAGAGAGAGAGAGAGCTTGAGTCGATGAAGTGGATCTTATATAAGGTAAGTGGATGTACAAGTTACAATAAAGTCCAAGTCAGAAATCAATTTCTAGTTTGAGTCAAATCTGGGTCCAGTGGAATCATACAACCTTGGTTACAGACGATGTAGTTACGAAAGTTAACGAGCTCAACGAAAAACACGCATTGACATCAAGATGATGCAAAAATGACCATGTCGAAGAAAAGCTAAAATTACGAAAAAGGGCTTGGTCTACTTAATCCAGGTCAAACTCAACCCAACTACCTATCCATGACCCGCACGAAACCAGAACAAAAGCAAAACACAATTACCAATTAAAACAACCGTAATTAGGCACTAAACGGGGTCAAGCTGGGTTGGAGTGTTACAAATACATTTGTGGATTTTATCATAGAAGTGCACCCTCATGTGTAAAGTCTTTTCGATGATTCAAAGTGTCCTATGACATGTGCTTTGGCACCCCGATATAGCCCTTACCTTAGGGCCTACATCATTACTGCTTCATTAACTCTTGGTTTGTGGCTTTGGATAATTTCCTTCTATGTTCTAAACGTTTGTTTTTCATTCATGAAGACAAAATATTGGAATCCTCTTAGATTTCTTTGAGAATATTAAGTTATCCCTTTTGGGCCTACCAAACAAATATTCTTCAAATCTTGTTCCTTTATACCTAACTAGACTTTTCCATCATTCTTCCACCCCAATAGACTCAAGTGATTAGTTCCATGAGAATTTTTAATTTTGACACCTCCAACCACTTGTTCCAAAAGGATTAAGTGATCTTGTGCCTATGGGGTTTTTTTAGGTGATATATGGCCATAGCCACCAACTGGCTCACGACATTCAATCAGATTGTAATAACTGCAGTTCTCAAAAGCATCTTGTCCTAGAATGACATCATTGTATCTAAACTGTACATTTCTTTTGTTTTAAATCTTTAATTTTCTTTAGTCCTCAAGAGCTTTGGGTTGAATATATCAATAATTCTACTTTTTGTACTTTCTATTTGTATGATGGGCTACTTGTATATTATTTTTGGTTGCGCTGCATTGTGCAAACGAGCATTGGAAGGAAGTGGAAGGAAATCATCGATGTCATTGATAAGATTTTGGAACACTCTGGCCCAGTTTAATCCAGTTTAGCGCCTAATGAATGTGGTTTTCGGTCCATTTATAGCGAGTTAGGTTTATGCTTGTTGTTTTGTCCTTTTGAGTTTCGTTTCGGATCATGGATGGGTAATTGGGTTGCGTTTAACCTGTAATAGGTAGACATGAGCCATTTTTTCTTAATTTTTGATTTTGTATGAGTTCGTTATTTATGCATCATCTTACTGTCAACAAGTGTATCTTGTCGAGCTTGTTAAGTTCCATAATTGACTCGCATGCAAATGATGTCATTTGTTTCCATTGGCCGATTATTTGACTCAAACTGTAATTAACCTAAACTCCTAGACTAATTTGCAATTTCGATCATCCTTATCTTATATATGAGTTACATGCACTGACTCTTCCTTGTTTCATCTCTCTCTCAATGCCAGTTTCTCTCTCTTTCTCTCTCTCTCCCTTGCTCTTTGTTTCTTCTTTTCCTTTCCTTCTTCTTCCTCGTGATCAAAGGAAAGGGGGAGGGGGGAGAAGTCTTATGCACGCAGTTGACACGTCTTCTCTTCTTCCTTCGTTTCTTCTTCTTGCACCCTAAGGTAAGAGAGGGTTCTTGCTCATCTTTATGCGTTTTCACGTTTCCTCTTTTGTTTCTTCTTTTACTTCTCTTCTTCTTTGTTTATTATGTGTTCTACGGTAAGCTTTGAAGTCATGCTATCCTATGTGAGTTAGAGTGTTTTTGCACTACACGCATACCTTTCTTTTGCTCACTCTTGGCATGCATGGTGATAGGACTGCATCTCCGAGATTGATTGGGCCAAATAACAACTAAGTTAAGGAAAAAGCTTGTTTAAGGCTAGTTTAAGCACGATTTGGATGAACACATGTTGGTACATGGTGATTGTTATTAGGTTTCTCTATACTCTAAGTGTGTTTGACGTACAACCCTCTTGGAATTGTATGTTTTTTTTATCTTTATTGTATATGGGGTGCAGGATTCAATTTAGTCATTTTGTAACAGAGTTTTGTTACCCAACCAATCGGGCTTGGGGTTCGACCGATCGGACATTTCCAGAACTGAAATTTGACCGATCGGGCTTGAGAGTCGACCGCTCGGCCCTAAAACACTTTTGCTCCTGGAGATTCAAGGTCCAACTGAATCCTATGCTTGCTCATTCTTATGTTCTTACTTCTTTAATACCCAGAGGACCTTTTTATGCTACCTACTGGGTCTCTCTGCTCTTTGATGAATTGGAGAAAAGATAG
Source organism: Sextonia rubra (assembly GCA_037013555.1). NCBI lineage: Eukaryota > Viridiplantae > Streptophyta > Magnoliopsida > Laurales > Lauraceae > Sextonia > Sextonia rubra. Next base: position 48,260,017 of record JASUAD010000001.1, read on the forward strand.
GGTTAATGATGAGACCTTATAGGGCCTTCACGTGGAGTTCTTAACCACATAACTTGCCCAATGGACTACCTTAACAGCATGAATGGTCTTACGAGCTGTAACTCATTTATGTGTATTGTCCAATTGTTAAGTACCTCCCCATAGGTGTTGGTTTAAGGGATTTCAATACACGTTTATCGATACAGTGCAACACCCATGAAATGAGCAATTGTGTATCGAATAACTTAAAACTACATTATCATGCACGGTTAGAAACATTGGACAACTAGCTTAGGGTTGGCTAGTAAATAATTGTGATTCTCAATACTAACTTGACTTGCATTGCATATTGAGTTCGATTATTGCCTTCCATGTTCTTATTCTTGTTTCGACTTGAAACTGTTTGACTTATATCGGTATTGAAATTTAACTTGTAATGGTGTGATGCACGCACTGTATTGCCTGTATGATATGACATGATAGATGGACTGTACTACTTAACTGACATTGAATTGACGTGCATCATCTGACATTAATTGATACGGTCTGGCTCTACTCAGCCTTAGCCTCAGGATACCCAACGGGGTTAATTTTGGCGTAGCCTGCTTGTTGCCACTGCAGTGTGCTCTTGTCTTAGGATTCTGAACCCCGGGAACCAGAGACCTACTCGTACCTTGGCTCGGTCGATGGTGTTCTCACCTTACTTGCTCTCAAAAGGGAGAATACGACAAATGTAGTAACCACCTAGCCAGTTTATTTGTTTTATGATGTTGATAGCATGCTTATTTTTATGCACAACTTACCTACTTTATGATCATGAACTCTATGCATTATTATCTGTTAACTATTCTGCTAGACACAATGCGTGTTAACTTATTATTGCTTAGACTTTGCTGAATCGTTGTATTCATTAGTTGTTCTTGGTGTTCCAAGCCCAGATGCCTCTACTGACCCCTCGTCAGTCAACTAGACTCCAGGAGAGACGCGAGGGGCCTAGTTAGGGCTAAAGGACTGGATATGATCCCTCCAGTGGAGAGCGGCATTGCATTTGCATCAGTTACTTGTCTTGTTGTGTGTGAGGTTTGATTTGGGCTTTTGGCTACCCTTGTATACCTTGTAATTTTGTCCCGAAATTACTGTTTCCCCATTCTGTTTTGTACATTCTGTAATTAATGTTATTTTGTATTCTCTTTTCTTGTAATGATGCCTAATGTTTCCACGTACACCATGTTTGCACGTGTGAATATCCCTTATGTGCATACACTTAGACGAGGTTTAGGTATGCGTACGCGGGAGTATATGTATCACTGGTTAGATTTTTACTAACCCCCGATTTCTGGGCTAAGGTTGTGACAGATTTCATACGGCTTCCATGTAAGCATTACACATAAAGAAATTTATTATGTGAGCTGCTTAGTTCTACTATCTAGTTATTTAACTTTTGTAACTAATGCAGGATGACTCTAGAAGAGACAAGTTAGTTAGGGGCAGTTACAGTGTTTGAGGGAATGCAGGGGATCGCTCCGGTGATACTTGTCATGCAAACAACAACTAGAGTAATACTATTATTTTATTGATAAAATTTGTTTTGAACATCTTAATGAGATGTGTATGCGGTCATAGATTTTAATTAAGAATTTTTAACATGGTATGGGTTTTAAATTTAAGTCTTTTCTTTGCGTGGGCACTTGCTTCAATTGTTATACAGCTCGGATGCATGCTGCCAATGCAACATGTAATTTGGTTCGTATTATATTTGAAGCTACATTTGACACCTAGCTGTTTTGGAAGCTGAGGAAATTCCAAGGGGCTATGGCTTGTTTGTGTATCCTTGTAAACAGAGTTACAATAATCCTTTAATTACCTGGAAATCAGTTACAGGCAAGCAGAATTTTGTTGTTTGGAAGTCTTTTTGGCAGACAGCAACGACCTCCGAGTTCTTATTCCATCTCCCCCCGCAAAGCAATTTTTACTACCACAAAATTCCTAGGGAACAACACCGGTAGGACAAGTAAAATGGTTTAAAAGGCAGGGTGATCTTGGATTTAGGAGGAGGGATGCTGCAAATTGATGAAAGGGCCGCCTTTCAATGGTCCCTGCCTAGATGCGTGGGGAGTGGATGTGATACTGGATCCATTAACATCTAAATTCATGGATCCTCTACTCACATGTGAAGTGAATTGCCTGCACTCTAATTTTTAAAAGCCAAGATGTTTCTTTTTTTTAAAAACCTAAGAATTGACTTAGAAGTCAAAATGCAACCGATCATTGGGTAGGAGTTAGGAGTCTTGGACCAAAAACTGCATGGTGGCAACATTAATTTAGTGGTCTTGGCCATCAAATTTGGCAAGTCAAAGTGCCATTATTGTGGCTTTTTTTTTTTTAATGTAGAAGTGTCATTGCAGCTTGGCCGCTCCTCAAATAGTTGTTATGAGGTTGTCCAATTGGCCTGTCATGTGAAAGTCAACGGTTAATAAAGTTTGTTTCCATAGTAACTATATTTGGCATTGTCCAATCGTTAATGTGGTTTTGACCATGGGGACTGTTTCTCATCATAAGTCATCGTAGACCAAGTTTAAGCCCAATGTCGCCTGGTACAAACATCAGAATGGCCCAGTGCTTTTTCAATTCACCCGTTTCGATTGGGTCCAATATCTGCACTGTATTTTATTAATCCGAGGCTGCCTTACTGCTATCATGTAATTAGGAGTGGACCCATCTATAATCTATCCAACCCTCTTCTACCTCCTATTTCTCCAGTAAATTTGACACTGCCTGATTTTGACAGTCAATTGAATTGATCCTTAAAAATATAGAAAATGTTTTCATTTTTAATTCTAAGGAAAAGGGAGTTAAATATATACGTCTATACTGCTAAAAATTATAATCTCAAGGTTAAGTTAGGATGACGGGAGTGCCTTCAGCAAAGGCATTTGAGGGAGGAAGCTACTTCAAGTAATGTTGGGAACATGGATATGGATGAAAGTGTTGTGCGCGTGTGTGCGTAAGCAACTAAAATCAACAATCAACCACACAAGAAGACAAGAGATTTACGTGGTTCGGCAAAGATGCTTACGTCCACGGAAAACCAATTTCCACTAGGTTCTCCTCCAATCTGTGAAACCACAGCCTTGGAATCTTAGCCTATTATCTAGGGTTACAGATTATGTCATATATATAATCATCACTTCTTTATCCCCCAAGAACTCTATTCTTAGAAAAAAGGAAAGTCCTAATCCTATCAGGAAACTACTGTTTAACAAACAGGAAATTCCTAATATGATTAGGGAAATCACCCAAGATACTAAACTCACTTGGTCTGGACCCACTTGGCCAACAATCTCCCCCTCCAGACCATGGGGAAGACGCTCTAAACCCCTTACTGAGAGTTCAACCCTGCCAACTTTGAACACAGCTCCAGTTTTCCCTTAGACACAACCATTGTCATCATGTCCGAAGGATTCTTGTCTAAGTGAATCTTTTCCAGCTTCATGAAGTTCTTCTCGATCACCTCACGAATCCAATGACACTTGATATCAACGTGCTTCATGCGACCATGAGATGTAGCAATCTCACTGAAATCCATAGCATTCTGACTATCATAGTAAATTACATATTCTTCTTGCTTCAAATCTAGTTCTTGAAGGAATTTCTTCAACCAAAGCATCTCTCTCCGTGCTTCATTAGCAGCTATGTATTTCGCTTCAGTTGTAGACTATGCTGTACACTTCTGCAACCTCGATTGCCAGGAGATAGCTCCCCTACGAAAGTAAACAAATAACCAGAAGTCGACAACCAACAATCAAGATCGTCTGCAAAATCAGCATCAGTATAACCTTTCACCACTAGTTTTAAACCTCCAAAGCACAAGCACACTTGGAAGTACCTCTCAAATACCTAAAGATCTACTTCACTGCTTTCCAATACTCTTTTCCAAGGTTAGAGAGAAATCGACTCACTAAACTCACAACATGAGCAATGTCTGGCCGTGTACAAACTATGGCATACAAAAGACTCCCCACAGCAGAAAAGTAAGAAACGCATGCCATCCGTTCCTTTTCATCATCTATAGTAGGACACAAGTGCTTGCTTAGTTTGAAGTGACTGGCTAAAGGCATGCTAACTGGCTTAGGATTCTTCATGTTAAACCGCTCGATTACTCATTCAGTATATTTCTCCTGTGACAACCATAGTTGCTTGGAACTCTTGTCATGACGTATTTGCATGCCCAATATCGTTCGTGCGGGACCCAAGTCTTTCATGTCAAACGACTTTTACATCTCTTCTTTTAACTTGCCAATCAACTTGCTATCCTGTCCAACTATCAACATATCATCTTTATATAAAAGAAGGATGATGAACCTACCATCGATAAATCGACGAACATAGACACAATGATCTGCAGCTGTCCTCCGGTACCCATGACTCAGCATGAATGAATCAATCTTCTTGTACCACTGTCTCAGTGCTTGCTTCAGCCCGTAAAGACTCTTCTTCAACTTGCAAACCATCTGTTCTTTTCTTTCTACCTTCAACTCCTTTGGCTGAGTCATGTAGATCTCTTCTTTCAAGTCACCGTAAAGAAACACGGTCTTCACATCCATCTGTTCAAGCTCAAGGTCCATGTTGGCAGCTAGACCCAAGATGACTCTAACAGAAGTCATTTTCACAACAGGAGAGAAAACATCACTAAAGTCAATACCCTTCGTCTATGCAAAGCCTTTTACCACTAACCGTGCTTTGTGCTTCACCAGTTTTCCATTCTTATCCTTTTTCAGCTTGAACACTCATTTGTTTTTCAGAACATTCCTATCTTTAGGAAGTTGCACCAGCTCATATGTCTTATTCTTCTTTAAAGAACTCATCTTATCTTACATAGCCTTTATTCACTCATCTTTATCATTATGAGCCATTACTTCTCGGAAGCTCTCTGGCTCCCTCTCATTAGTAAGCAAAACATATTCGGATGCAGGATATTTAGTTGATGGTTGACACTCTTGTGTAGACCTCCTAACTTGAGGTTCCGTGGTTTCCAACCAAGGAGACTGCAGCTCCCCCTTCTTAACACCCTCATCATCTGGCAACCCCTGTGCCTCATCACGATCCGGATCGTTTTATCCACCTTCTCCGCTTGTAGTCTGCACCGGAGAAGGAGTTGGTGTGAGATCAACCACTTCATCAACTGTCTCAGAAGACTTATCATTCTTCTCAACATCTCCAAAGAAATGGTCTTTATAAAAAATTACATCCCTACTTCTGATAATTTTCCTCTTATTTGGATTTCATAACTTGTAGTCAAAATAATCTCCACCATAACCAAGAAAGATGCAACTCACTGCCTTATCGTCCAACTTAGAACACTGCTCCTTTGTTACATGTGCAAATGCCTTACACCCAAACACTTTCAAGTGTGAATAGGAGATATTTTTACTTGTGCATCTTCTCTCTGGAAGTTTATAATTCAAAGGAATTGAAAAATATCTGTTAATCAGATAACCAGCAGTCGGAACAACTTCACCCCACAATGACTTAGGCAACCGTACTAATCTCATCATGCATCTCATCTTCTCAAGAATAGTGCAGTTCATTCTCTTTGCCACGCTATTGTGCAATGGAGTACCAGGAACTGTCTTTTTATGTCGAATGCCATGTTTCAAGAAATAGCTTTTAAACTGGTTGGATGTGTACTCACCCCCATTATTTGTGCGGAGACACTTCAAGAGTTTACCAGTTTCTCTTTCAACCTTGACATAAAACTATTGAAAAATCTGGAACACTTGATCTTTTGATTTCAACGGATAAACCCAGACTTTCTTGGATGCATCATCGATGAACGTGACAAAGAACTTATTGCCACTCAATGATTCTACCTCCATAGGACCACAAACATCAGAATATACCAAATCCAACACATTTGATTTCAATTTTGATGTTAACGAGAAAGCAACCCTATGCTGTTTGCAATACAGATAATAATCACAAGGGTCAAGGGATATACCTTTGGAACAAAGAATTAAATCCTTTTTTGCCAACATCTATAGGCATTTCTAACTCATATAACCAAGCTTCTTATGCCACGATTCAGAGAGGAACTGTCTTAAACTGCATTCAACACACCTTTGCACAACTTTACATATGTTTTATAAAGCGTATTACTCGTTTTTCTCTCGCAATAACAAGAGACCCTTTAGTGAGCTTCCATTTGCCATTTCCAAAGTAATTCTCATAATCTGCACGATCCAATGCAGTATAGGAAATCAGATTCAGCTGCAGATAAGGAACATGTCGCACATTTTTCAGCATCATTATGCAACCAATATCGGTTTTGATGCAGACATCACCGATATCAACAACCTCTGAATGACTCGTGTTGTCCATCTTCACAGTACCAAAGTCACCTGCTTTGTATGTCGTGATCATCTCCCTATAAGGAGTAGCATAGTAGGATGCTGCTGTGTCAACAACCCACTTAACCTTATGATATGCAATACTCAAACACTTATCATCATCGCCGGCGAGCACCACTACTTCCTCTTTCAAAGTAGTTGTAGTGTTATCACTGTCATTCTTCCTTTAATTGTTGGATCCTTTCTATTCCTTCAAAGCAAAGCAATTTTTCCTGATGTGGCCCATCTTGCCACAGAAAAAGCATTTCACAGACTTTTTCTTGGTCTGTGATTCACCGCTAGACTTGGCCTGTGATTCACCTCTAAATTTGTCACGACCCCTTTTTGGTCCTTTACTCTTACTCCTCCTCTATTCTCAGTAACAAAGGCTTGTGCATTATCTGTCCCTGTAAATTTTCTTCTAGTTTCTTCATTCTGTAGACTATTGGTAACCTGACTCATGGACAACACACCATCTGGAGTAGAATTGCTCCTGGAAACAACTAATGTCATCCGGCAAAGAACTTAGAAGCAACAAAGCTTGTATCTCATCATCAAGGACCATCTTCATAGTGGCTAACTGATTTACCATACTTTGGAACTCATGGATGTGATCTTCGATCTGACCACCATCCTTGAATTTCATGTTCACAAGCTTTCTGATCAAAAAAGTTTTGTTCACTGTGGTCTTTTTATCATACATTGCTTCTAACTTTTTCCAAAGGGTATTGGCATTGATTTCATTAGACATGTGGTGAAATATACTATTATCAACCCACTGTCTGATATGACCAATTGTTTTTTTATGCAACTTGTTCCATTCAGCATCTTGCATATCTTTTGGTCAGGCACTATCCCCCTCAGCGGGATCATGAAGGTCTTTACAATAAAGAATATATTCCATCTTCGGTTTCCAGATCAACCAACTGGAATGGTTGAGCTTAACCATGGTAGTTATAGCACTCCAACTCAACTTAATCTGGATTAGTGGTTAATTAATGACGAATTAGTCGTCAATTGTGTTTTGGTTTTGTTTTTGTTCTGTTTCGGGTACTGTATAGGAAGTTAGGTTGAGTTTGACCCGGTTTAGGTAGACTTGAGCCCTTTTTCATAATTTTTTATTTTGTCGAATGTGTCAGTTCTGCATCATCTTGGTGTCAACACGTGTATTTTGTTGAGTTCGTTAATCTTCATAACTGATTCGCATGCAAACTACTTTGTTCGTTTTCGTTGGAATTACCTTTAAGCCTTTGGACTTAAATGCAAATGTGGCAATCCTTATCTTATATAAGAGACATCCACCGACTCATTTCTTCTTCAACGTTCTCTTCCTCTCTCTCGTTACTTCTTCCCTTCTTCTTCTTCTTTCTTCTTTTCCATCAAGCTAAGGGAGGAAGCTTGTGCACTCAGTTACAACTCCAATTCGTGAGTGGGTTTGGGTACGTCTTGAGTTCCCGATGTGTTTCTTCTGCTTCCTCTTCTCTTCACGTCAGTTACCGTGCATGCACTCAACGTCTCTTTCTTTCTCTTCTTTTCTTGCATGCCTGACGAGTAGGATTGTGTTTAGACAATTAATTTGAGCCAAAGGACAACCATACGTGTGTGGAACCCATTTGAGGCAAGTATAAGCGCAATTTGATTGAACACTTGTTCGTAATGATTTGATTGTGTTTACTCTTATTATTATTGCATGAGTTGTTGTTGTACAGCTCTCTTGTGTTAGATTGGATAATGTTTATTCTCTTGGATGTTAAATTTGCCTTTTCCAGATGTTCTGTACCTGTTACAGAAACTGAACATCTGAAACTTACGGCTAAGCCGTAGTAGCCTACGGCTCAAGCTCCAGAGGACTAAAAAACCCATATTTTTTCTACGGTAAGGCCACGACTAAGCCATATAATGTACTACGGCTAAGCCGTAGCTCAACGTGACCCAGCCGTAGATCAATACAGGGCGTAATATTTGAATTAACTGAGAGTTGGCATTTTGCAGACCTTCTACGACTAAGCTACGGTTAAGCCTTGAACTGTTCTACGGCTAAGCCGTACCTTCGTCGTGGCTGAACCGTAGAACAAAAACAAGGCTAAGCCATATGCCCACTGAGAACTGAGTAAAATGGACAAGTTTAATATCAAGACCTTGTAAGGCCTTCGAGTTAAAATGTAGGCAACCCAAACTTGCCAACGAAATATAATTTTCGCATGAATGGTTCTTAGGGCTGTGACTCATTTATGTCTGTTGTCCACTTGTTAAGCGCCTCCCCATGGGTGTTAGTTTAAGGGACTTCGATGCACTTTTCTCGATACATTGCAACACTCCCCATATGAACAATTGTGTATCGAATGACTTAAAACTACATCAGCATGCACGATTAGAAACGCTAGACAACTAGGTTAGGGTTGGCTCGTAAACAACCTTGATTCCCCAATGGTAATCTGATTTGCATTGCATATTGACTTCGGTTTTGCCCTCTTAATCACATGGTAAGCATTTTGCGCTGGGGTAATGATTGGTTAATCTCTGAGAGCTTTGTCCATGGTATATCCCGGGCAGAAACAGCTGAGTCCATGTTCTTATTAGTGTACTGATTGGTAATTGTTATAGATATTGCAAGCCTTAATTCGTGCTTGATTTTCTTGTGATGCATATACTATACTGTATTGCTTGTTGCGATATGACATGATGTTGCTTAACCAACTGATACTGACATGGATTGGCGTGCATCACATGACTTGACTGATCTTGTATATCTGGCTCTACTTAGCCTCAGCCTCAGAATACCCGATAGGGTTGTTTTGGTGTAGACTGTTTACCGCCTTTGCAGAGTGCTACCGTCCTGGGATTCCGGACCACGGGAACTAGAGACCCATTCGTACCCTGGCCCGGTCGATGGTGTTCTCATATTGATTGCTCTCGAAAGGGAGAATATGGAAAATGTAGTAGCCACCTAGTACAGTGTATCTATTTTATATATTTTATAAGTCTGATAGCATGCTTATTTATATACACGATTTGCCTAGTATACAGATATGACCATTATGGATCTTCACATGTTAATTATTCTGATAACTCATAGGCACAACACGTATTAACTTATTGTTGCTTATACTTTGCTGAGTTGTCATACTCATCAGTTGTTCTTGGTGTTGTAGGCTTAGATCCCTCTCCCGACCCCTCGTTGGTGGGTCAAACTTCAGGAGAGACACGTGAGGTCCTGTCTGGACTAGAAGAGTGGATTTGATCCATTCCTTAGAAAGAGTGGTCTGCATCATATCAGTCATTGTGTGAGTATGTGGGGTCTGCATCGGTTTTGTACTCAGGGTTTTTGGGTTATCCTTGTATTTTGATATTTAATAGTTCCACCCATTTGTTGTATATTTTGTAAATGCGATTAATCTTTTGTAGTTATTGTTTCTTTGTATATCCTTGTGTTATACAATGATACATACAGCTTCTGCGTGCATTTTGTTTACACGTGTGAATGTCCCTAGTGGGTGTACACTTTGACTAGGTGTGCACACACAGGAGTACGTGTGTCATTGGTTAGGTTTTAACTAACGTCCGATTTCTGGGCTCGGGTTGTGACAGTAGTGTTGATAGTGTTGTTCTCCATCTTAATTAAAAATTAAGCAACAAGAAACAAACAACTAAAACTGATCTCAACTCCTACACCATGCTGTAGATCTCATCAATATGAGTGCGCTGGAAGAAACGGATCTGAAATCCGACCCCAGGTGGCTTCGATATTGCAAAAACAGTATTCTGTGCTCTGATTTGGTCAGATTCCTTGTTGACCATCAAACAACCAATCTTATTCCTCAAACACGTAGATCTGCTCAAAACGAGTCCGTAGGCGCAAACGAATCTTCGATCGGACGTCGAATGATCAAGATATCGCAAAAACAAAATTCTGCCGTCAATTTGGTCAACTCTGGCCTTTGGCCATTAGTCCGATGACGTGGGCTGACGTTAGCTTGGTGATGTCACTTTGCTGACGTCATCAGTGGCTAACAAGTTGGACGGACTGCAAACGGGTTCAGGTAAACCCGACTTAACCCGAACTACAACCTGTGCTGTTGGGCTTGTCACCACGGGTTGGGTCAAAATGACCTGACCCGAAACCCTGAACTTGAACATGTTCTGCTGGGCTTGTCACCATGGGTTGGGTCTAGACGACCCAACCCGAAACTGAACCGACCTAGGATTTGAAATCCCTTACAGTCGTCTTCTTCACTCTGTCTCGGTTCAACATGTCAAAATGTTGAAGGAAGAAGTCTGCATCGTCGGTGCAGTGACGTACCATTCAGCAAGGCACGTGAAGATATTGCCGGCTTTATCTCCTAGTGGCTCGAGTTGTACGGAATCCAAGCCAAGGTGGAGGTTATTGGGTTTATGTCTTGTATTCCGGTTTAGCCAGATGAGTCCACTGGGTTAGCCAGGGATTGGTTTAAGGTTAAGGGTATTTTGGTAATTGTATCTGAGCTTTCTTGGTGGCCAAAAAAACGAAGATTATATATGTGTATAGTTTGTAACCCTAGATCTTGCGCTAAAGAGAGGTGAGAGCTCTCTTGCCCGTGGTATTCCCACACCACGTAGGAGAACGATGTGAGAGAATGAGAATCTCTGTATATTTTATTTGTCATAGTAAAGATGATCGTCTCTTTGCTTGTGGATATAGCCCTGTTTGGGTGAACTATGTAAATCTCTATCTCTTCTTGTGTGTGGTTGCTTCGTGTTGATCTTGTGATAGATGTATGTGCACAATGGGTGATGTCAAAATCACAACAAAGATGAAAGACTAGTTACATGAGTTTACCATAGAGATGTAGACTAACAATGGTTTTTCACTTCAAAAGGTGGCCAAAGTAGGCCCTAAATGATGTGTCCTCTTGTAGACCACTTAAGAGATGCATTCACACCTATTTGCCATCAAATTCTTGATGACCAATGTTTTTTTATTTAACGATAATGGAGGACAATTCATTCATTGAAAAAAAAGAAAATACAAGGAATGAAAGAGAGAACAAAGAATACAAAAAGAGAAAAACTAAAAAACAGCGAGGTACAAGAGCATTGTATCCTAGTGACACAACAATTACATTATAAAAGCCGTCCAATGTGAGAGCCTTTCGATCCCTTGTTTGGCTAGAGCATCAGCCATTTAGTTCGTCGCATGGAGTTTATGATGGAAGGCCACTTTGATGGTGGAAGATAAGACTTAGATTTCTTTAAAGAGGAATTGAAATTTTCAAGGATTAGCTTTTCACTTAGACACCTAAGCAATTGCATTAGAAGAATCACTTTCTACAATAACATCACCGAAGAAATATCTTAAAAAGCATTGAAGGGCTTCTAGAATAGCTAAGAACTCATACTTGGAAAACATAAATAAGATATTGCCCTTACTATTCCGAAGCACACCTCTGATTCTTGCCTTTCCTATCTTTCCTCTAGCCATTCAATCAACATTGAACTTTAACACACCACAAAGGGGAGGAGATCAAAAAGTAGTTTTTTCCACCTTAATTAGGCTCTACTCCATATACGATTCCCAATTAATAAGAATATCATTGAGGCAAAAATTGGAAAATTCCTTTCTAACCAACGCCCATTTTGCAACCCTCAAAGTAATCGTGTCAATCATCTCCGTAGAAGAAGAAAAGGTAGCCCTAAAAATTTTGTCATTCCTTTTCCTCCAAATGGACCACAATATAGTAAAGGGAACCATCCTTCAAAGAGCACGACCACACCCAATAAAAGAAGCAGCGTACCAAGACTTTGCTACATCTGCAATTTTCTTCGGATAGCACCAAACGGTGCCACACCTCCTGATAAAGTGACTCCAAATACCAAAAACAACGTCACAGTGAAGAAAAGGTGATTAATTGATTCCTCCTCCTTTTGGCACATCACACAAGTGTCTGAAATGTTGGGTGATGTTAATCCTTTTCTTCTCAAATTGTCCGTTGTAAAGATCTTTTTTGCCAAAGCTAATCAACAAAAAACTTCCACCTAAAGAGGAACCAACTCTAACAAAAAGAGGAAGAAGAAACTCTATAGAGTTGAGTCCCCTCCAAAGTTAAGTAAAAGGCTTTTACTAAGAATTCTCTAGAAATAGATAGTTTCCAAATCCGAGATTCCTTGGAGTCCTTGCACAGAAAATTATTTGAAAAAAAAAACTCAATAACTCCCTACATTAAACCTCCTCTGATGGACGAAAACTCCTCCGAAAGGAGACAATCCACAAGGTACAACGCACCCTTACCTCAAAACAATCAAAGACAGTAGACTCCTTATTGGACGCCACTCTAAAGACTTTAGGAAATAACTAGCACAAGCGCCCCATTCTCCTCAATTATCCAACCAAAACCTCACATCTCTATCATCCCCTACTATGAAGCCCACCCCTTTTGACAACATTTGCCCACTCATGGAAAACACATCTTCAACCGAAGCAATATCGCCCCACAAACCTGACCTACGATAATTAGATTTAGGATTAGGCCACCACCCCCATTTGTCCTCACCATACTTGATAGAATGACCTTCCTCCAAAGAGCTCCCTTCCCTCATCAAACCTCCACCACCACTCCGCAAATAATGCCTTATTTTTATTCTCCAAACTACCAAGACCCAACCCCCACTCCATTTTGGTTTTATCACCTCGCTTCACTTTGTTACGTGTAACATTTTCTTGTCATTCTGACCATCCCATAAAAAGTTCCTTCAAATACAATCCACCTTCTCCCCTACGATCTTTGGTATCTTGAAAAGCGATATATAATATACTGGTATATTAGAAAAATATGCTTTTATTAATGTAATCCTGCCACCTAAGGATAAGTATTATTTTTTCCAAGAGGATAACTTTTTATCTAATTTTTTAATCATTGGATCCCACAATGACTTGGATTTCAGTTTTGCCCCAGTTGGGAGACCAAGATACATAATGGGAAGCCTCCTTGATTTACATTGTATCATAGCAGCCAAATATTGAACCATCCACTCAGAACACCCACCTACCACTAATAAACTCTTAGAAATGTTAATCTTTAAACTTGAAATCAATTCTCCATCACCAAATGTTGATCAATGAAATTCAATCCTAACATGATATCAATGGCGATGAATATATTTTTCTAATGAAGAAGTGAGGCCAAAGATGAATACTAATACGTTTCTACATGGCGTGGAATTTACTTTGCTAATGGGAGAGGGTGGTCAGGTCAAGATAATTGATGGTCAATTCACTCTCCATCCTATAAATGAATTCATTGTTCCATGTAAACGATAGGAAATTGGTAGATACTGTAACACTCCGACCCGATTTGATCCGGATTAGTGGGTAATTGCGTGCGATTTTGTCGTTAAGTGTGTTTTGATTTTGCTTTTCTTTGGTTTTGAGTCTTGGAGAGATCGTTTGGGTTGAGTTGACCTGGTTTAGGTAGTTCGAGCCCTTTTTCGTAATTTTGGCTTTTGATTGACCTTGTCAGTTTTGCGTCATTCTGACGTCATCGCGTGTATTTCGTTGAGCTTGTCGATCTTCTTAACTGTCTTGGATCCGAATGATTTCGTTTGCTCTCGTTGGATCGTCAGTTGACTCAAACTGACATTTGTGTAATCTGGTTGGACTTGTTTGCAATTTGGATTCCTTTTATCTTATAAATATCCTACCTACTACAGTCTCTCTCTCTCGTTCTCTCTCAGTTGTCTCTCTTTCTTGTTCAGCTCTCTTTCTCACTTTCCTTCTCCTTTTCTGTTTCGTGAGGGAGGAAGAAAGGAGCCAAGTTTGTGTGTGTTTCCAGTGGACTGAGCCAAGCACCGACGTGATTTCTGTCTGTGAGGCAAGTATAAGCACAAGTAGTATGAACACCGATTGGTATTGTTTTGATTGTTTGTATCTTACTCTTTGTTGTATACATCAGTGTTAGACAGCCCTATTGAGTCTGTTTCGCTGTTATTTTTCTGTTTTCAGTCGAAACGTTCGTTTTCTGTCTGTCTGTAACTGTTGCAGGAAAATGACTCCGTGCACTCACGGCTAAACCGTGAAATGTGCTATGGCTGAGCCGTGAAATGGCTTACGGCAAAGCCGAGACCCAGCCGTAACCCTAACCGTAGATCAATATAGGGTGACAATTGAAATAACTGAGAGTTGGCAAAATACTACTCTTCTACGGCCCAGCCTGATCTAAGCCGTGCATTGTACTACGGCTAAGCCGTGGACCAGGATACGGCTGCGCCGTAGAGTAAATTACGGTTGAACCGTAAATGCGGATAAACAGTTTGGGGAACCTTGACTCCGCCGCAGTGCAGATTACGGCTAAGCCGTAAGGTCACCTACGGCTACACCGTGTGATCCTGAGAAAAGAATAAAAGGACTAGGCTTAAGAAAGAGACCGTATATGACTTTCATGTTAGAATGTAGCTAACCTGAACATGCCCAATGGAATGTCTGAATGACATGAATGATCTCGATGGCTGTGAATCATTCATGCCCGTTATCCAGTTGTTTAGCACCTCCCCATGGGTATTAGTTTAAGGGACTTCGGTGCACATTCCAGACACTGCAATACTAGACAATGGTGCATCGGACAACTTAAAACTACATCAACATGCACTGTTAGAAACACTGGATAAATAGGTTAGGATTGGCTTGTAATTGACCTTGATTCGTAAAAGTACTCTGATTTGTATAGCATATTGACTTCGGTCATGCCCTCTTATGTGTTCTGCGCTGGACCTCTCGATTCTGTGGGAAATGCAGCAACCCCAGAGCGAAGCCCGGGCAGGACCATTCTATTATTGTGTTTTTACCGTTGCTCTGGTGGAGTACTTGAGTCAGTAATTCTTGTTATTGGTACTCAATTGTCAGTGCTTCTTTTATTGCTTATTCGCATTCAGTATCAGTATCAGTATATGTGATGCACTTCCTATTGTTCGTTTAGTGTGATATGTGAGATCTGTATGTGATATGATTGATTGATTGAGGTGCATCATCCGATTTGATTGTGATTGGTATATGGCACTACTGAGCCTCAGCCTTATGATGCCCGACGGGGTTGACTTTGGTTTAGTTTATGTGTTTGCCTCTGCAGAGTGTTCTGTCCTGGGACTCCGGACCTAGGGAACTAGAGACCCATGCGTGCCCTGGCCCGGTCGCTGGTGTTCTCATTCCGACTACTATCGAAAGGGAGAATATGGCCAATGTAGTAACCACTTTGACTGTTATCTGTTTATGGTTCTGATAGCATGCTTATTCATTTGCACAATTGCTTAGTATACGAACATGCTTACTATGGATCTTGCATTGTGACTATTGCTCATTATTAGACACAATTCGTGTTATCTTCTTGTGGCTTATATTTTGCTAAGTCGTTGTACTTATGAGTTGTTATTGGTGTTGCAGGCTCAGATCCCTCTCCCGATCTTGCGTCGGTCGACCCGACTCCAGGAGAGGCTCGCGAGGCCCCCTCCGGCCTAGAGGAGTGGACTTGATCCATCCTCCAGAGTACAGTTTGCATCATTTTGTTTTCCCCATTCTTTTGAGTCTGGGTCTATTGGGGGATTTTTCTGTAACTTGTACTGTGGGCTTGAATTATGTCTGTATTTTGATTTGTTGTAAGCCCTCTTCATTGTCATACGTTCTTGTAATTGTTCTTGTTAGCAGTTTCATGCTTTTGTAATCCCTTATGTCTTTTGGTGGTATGCCTTGATACGTACAGCTTCCGCGTACATTTGTTACATGTGTGAATGATCCTTTGTGTGTGTATGCTTGGACGAGGTCTAGGTGTACATGCACGGGAGTACGTGTGTCATTGGTTAGACTTTTTCTGACCCCCGGTCCCTGGGCTCGGGTTGTGACAGATACCAAAATACCGGGCAGTTCAAAAGAAGAATATTTGACTGGAAAATTTGATGTTGAAAGGGAACACAAGTGTGGAGATCACGGAATATCAGAAGCTATGGCCTCAGAGGCACTACCTTCCCTTGCCTTTCTACTACTGCTTTCTTGTAATGCAGATGCTACATCACAATTAGAAGCAAGTGCACTCCTCCAATGGAAATCCAGTCTCTCCCATGCTGAAGCTCTCCGTTCATGGTCACTCAACTCGCAATCCAATTGTAGCAACCAACAAAACTTTCCATGTCCATGCAATTCGACTGGAATTGCCTGTGATAATATGGGAAGTGTAGTCGAAATTAGCCTACCTAATATGAGTCTGCAAGGCAAGCTTGATGGCTTGAGCTTCTCCTCCTTCCCAAACCTTGTCCATCTCAATCTCAGTCCCAATGTGCTCCATGGTACTATCCCTGCTTCTATTGGTTTTCTTTTGAAACTCGCATTACTTGACTTGTCATTGAATCAACTTTCTGGCAGTTTACCAACTTCACTGAGTAATCTTACTCAACTTCTGGAGCTTAATGTGTCTAGCAATACAATAACCGCTGAAATCAATCCAGTTATTTTCACCAATTGGACCAAGCTCACCACTCTTGCACTCCAAAAAAAATCAATTGGTTGGAAAAATCCGGTCTGAAGTCAGTTTCCTTTTAAGCCTCCGGCTTCTGTGCCTATATGGAAATAGCATAAGTGGTTTGTTCCTTCCAGAGATAGGCAACCTGAAAATTTTCGTCTAGTTGAGTTTAGGTGAAAATCACCTCATTGGTCAGATTCCTCCATCTTTGGGTAATTTGAGCAAGCTAAACATGTTGTACCTCAGCGATAATCAATTTTCCAGTTTTGTTCCTTTAGAACTAGGAAATTTGAAGGATCTGAGAGCACTATAATTACCCATTAACTATCTCTCAAGCTCTATCCCTTCAATCTTAGGAAACTTGACCATGCTTGGAGTTTTGCAGATATATGGAAATCGAATTTCAGGCACTATCCCTTCTTCTCTTGGAAATTTAAGAAGCCTAACTCGAATGATGCTATTCAACAATCATTTGGTTGGATCATTACCTCTAGAAATCACAAACTTGATGAATCTGGTTGAACTCCACTTGTTTGACAATGATTTATCAGGTTATCTCCACAACAGATATGCCGAAGTGGATTGCTTGCAAAATTCACTGTATTTGACAACCATTTCACTGGTCCAATCGCAAAGAGCTTGAGAAACTGCACAAACTTAATTAGATTGCGGCTTCAAAGATACCAATTCTGGGGAAACATATCTGAAGACTTTGGAGTATACCCAAACCTGGAACTAATTGATCTGAGTTTTAACCGCCTGTATGGGGAGCTATCTATGAATTGGAAAGAGTCCCGAAATTTGTCAAAGCTGGACATCTCAGGGAACAAGATTGCTGGAAGGATACCACCTGAGTTTGGGCAGTTGAAACAACTAAAAGTACTGAGTCTTTCTTTCAATGATCTAGTAGGAGAGATTCCGAAGGAACTAGGAAAGTTGAGTTCATTATACAATTTGAGCTTAGACCATAATCAACTTTCTGGTTTGGTGCCTTCAGAAGTGGGAGAACTATCCAATTTAGAGATGCTCGATCTATCCATGAACAACTTGAGTGGACCAATACCGCAACATCTAGGAGAGTGCTCCAAATTGATCTATTTGAGGTTGAGTGGATATAGTTTTAGTGGAAGCATTCCATTTGAGATCGGTAATTTAGCATTCCTACTTGATTTATTAGATCTCAGCCAGAACATGCTTAGTGGAAAAATACCATTGCGACTTGGGAGGCTGATTATGTTGCAAAGAATCTCTCCCGCAATATGCTTTCGGGTTCCATTCCTTCTTCTTTTGAGTCCATGTTAAGCTTGTGATCCATTGATTTGTCATACAATGTTTTGGAGGGTTCTCTTCCTGAAAGCAAAGCCTTTCAACTGGCTCCTGCCAATGCTTTTATTGGCAACAAAGGTTTATGTGGCAACATGCAAGGTTTACCACCCTGCAATTCCTCTTCAACGAGAAGTATCGATGTGGTAGTTGTTGTCACTCCTCTTGTGAGTGTACTGCTGCTTCTCGTACTTCGATTTTTGAGATTTAAATCCATGTTTCATCAAAAAATTACAGACATAGAAGATGTAAGACAACCGAACAATGCTAATGTATTTTCAGTGTTAAATTTTGATGGGAGGATGATATCTCAAGACATCATTGAAGCAACCGAGAACTTTGAAGCCAAGTATGTCTTTGGAGGAGGAGGGCAGGGGACAGTTTAAAAAGCACATCTACCAACAGGTGAGGTACTTGCAGTAAAGAGACTTCACTCCTTGGAAGATGATGAGGAAGCCACTCTTAAGTTTTAGAAATGAGATTTGTGGCAAAGCATCAATTCTATCACGAAAGCCTTCTTATTTTATTTTATTTAATGTTGGCAAGATTTGTTTAGATATATACTAGCACAATAACCCATGCTAAGCTTACCAATAAAATTTGTAGCCACATACATAAAAATCAATTTAAAAAAATTTAGATCACTTAGAATAACCACCCCCCCACCACACACCCTCAAAAGTAGAAATGAAGAGAAGTGAGGTGAAAAGGGAGGAGGAGAATGCATAGAGGCTAGAGCAACTGTATATAAGATTTGGGATCCAAATAAAGCTGTTGAGAATAGTGAAAAGTGGAATTAAGTTGAGTGGTTGCATGTGTAAGTGGGGAGAGAATGCAGGCAGTTTGTAGAGGAGGGGTATTACTCCGGGTCAAAATTTGCTTTATTAATATAGTATAATGAGACCATTGGTGTTTCAAATTCATCACAATATGTGATTCATGCCTGTGTTTGTGCTGTGTAAAGTTCAGCGAATAACTGCAGTTAATGCGATGCATTATGGATGGCAATCAAGACTGGATTATTGATGATGCTTGCAGCTCGTTTGCAGGTCCTGTTGCCCTTGGTAGACCAACTAATACACACTATAAAGACCTGGCTTGACTGTATTAACAAGGATAGAATTCAATGGGCCTCGGACTGGGCCCCCGTGGGCCTCCAATTGTGTTAGTGATAGCGGAGTCATGCCTCTTTATTAATATTAATAGGACCCAAATTTAGGGCCAAAAGCAACCCATTTAACTACAAGGCTAAAATAGGCCCAACCTTAGCAAACAAATCCACAAAACCTGGTGAGCCAGGTCAAACCCATAGTTCAGGAATTAAGATATCCATCCTTGATCCTTTCACCTGTGGTTTTGAATTGGAAAATTTTCTCCCCACTGTGGTTTGCATTAATTCTGAAAACACACACTGACCTTTCAAGAATTCTTACCTCCCAAACTTTGGAATCAATTTTCAAAAAAAAAAAAAAAAAGCCCTTTGACTGAAGTTTTTGAGAACTTCCATTTTTCCTTCCAGTTTTGGCAGACCCAATTGCCCCTTCTTCCATACCCAATCCAGCACTAACATAAATAGCGGTTTAATGCAGTTAGCTACCTATTTTAAATAGTTAAGTGAAGGTTTAAAATGAATTTTTGAGATGAAATCAGGGGCGTTTTGCAAAACATCACCTTCCAGGTTAAGGGAGTTTTCAGAAATCTTTAGAATTAACGTAAACGTCTGTGGGAGTCTAGAAAAATCCCAAGAAACCATTGATTAGAAGGCTTCACTGTCCAATACTCCGACAATGAAATCATTTAGCATTTGCATTTGCAATCCAACAATCAGAAGATCAAGATAGTCCTGATGAGGCACATCTCTTTGCTGCTGAGTCACCCTTCCTGGTGGGTTCTACGTAATGAACAATGCAGATCACTTGATGCATCCGAAAAGAATACTAGGTCTAACCTGACGGTGAGTCTGAAAAATGATGCTGATGAAACAATCCTAACAACCCAATTGATGAAAATAGGGGGCAATCCAAATTCAAGTCAAAAATAGACGGTTGGAATTGTCCTACCAGAATCAGCTTCAGGGAATGGTGGGTGCTGTTCTTAACTGGACATAGCAACACTGGCAGGAGTGGCCCAACTGGCCAACCTGACCGGATAAATTTGGTTTGCTTGACATGTCCAACACAATTTTTTTTTTTTTTTTGGCAGAGGGAGGGTGCCCCGGCCCTTTGGGCCAGAAGGGGAAACGGGGAAAATCCCTTATGGGCTCAATGTGTTAACATAGTTTGAACTTGCAACCTCCAAAACTAAACTATGGGCTCTCTTGATTGATGGTTTAGCATTCTTTTAAACCGGCTAACTTCAACTGAACCTAGCCCAACTCATCAATCAGACTCAAACCCCACCTGAAAAATTGCATTATAATCACGTGGGTGAATGGTTAATAGGTACAGCCACGCTGCTAGAAGATTTATCAGCAACATCGGCGACCAGACAATAAACGGATTGCATTCAGATTGGACCAATACGTAACTGTCAAAGGTGAACCCCATTGCAACCCATGGCTGGCCTATACAGGGAAAATTCCTAATTCAATGCTTATCTTCAATATCCTAGGCAAAATCAAGGTTGTCAACCGTAGTCACCATCAAATATCAATGACCGAATGGTCCATGCAGTGGGGCCCAGTACAGATGGTACAGGCAGAAATCTAATTATCATCCAACCTTACATTTCCCGATCATTTTTGGGCATTGAACAGTTGAAATAGAGTCTTTTTATTTACCATCTATTTGTGGGCCATGCCTGCAACGTGGGCCATTTCAGGTGTGGCCACCTCAATGGAACTGAAATAATCACCTGTTTGCGTAGATTGGTCCTTCCGGAGTCTCAAAGACTTTGTAGACACCATTTTGACTGTACATAAATGATAGGTGGTTCCAATTCCTCGAATCTGGGTGCCGACATAATCTAGAAGATATTATTTGTTGACATGTACATAGATGGTAGCTCTTCCGCTATTTCTCCTATCTGGATCCTTCCTCCACCTTCCCCTTTATGTGACATGTGCAACAGATAAGTATGAACACGTGTTTTTTTTGGTTGGAAATATGAGCACAAACCCATAGAATTCCAAATTAGTATCTGAAGTCATACTGATTACTGAGTAATTATATTCAACTCAATCTATGATTTCCTTAGTCATCTTGGAAACAAACACCACTCTCTCTCTCTCTCTCTCTCTCTCTCTCTCTCTGCATTTTCTTAACAGTGCCACATTCCAACGTTATTTCTTGCACATTACCATCTTTGACTCTAGTAAACCTAACACCCTCCATATTCCAAGTGCAATAAATTGTGTATAAACAATCAAAGACCAAATTAGCAACCTGGTCGACGAGTCTGACCTGTCTTTCTTGTCCGCCACACAATATCATCTGCTCACACCTTTGGACCAAATGGTCTATGTATTTGTAAACGAGTTTTTAGCTCATGATATAAATGAACACGACCAATAACCAAAATCATGAACCAGAACCATGGAGCTACATAAATCTCGAGCCATTATCTTGGAATTTTTGTGGGCTATATTTGTTTCATGCAATATTGGATTATCAACCTCAGATGCACAAGCAGATGCTCTCCTGTCATGGAAATCCAGCCTCCAAGCACAAAATCTGCATTCATGGTCACTCACCAATGCTAGCAGCACAGCCCCATGCAACTGGATTGGAATCAAATGCGACGATGCAGGAAGCGTAGTGGAAATAAGTCTGCCAGGTGCTGGTTTGCAACGTGATCTCAACAACTTCAGCTTCTCATCCTTTCCAGATATCATGTTTCTGAATCTCAGCCACAATTCACTTGTTGGAAACATCCCATCCCAGCTTGCTGCTCTTTCCAAACTGGCCTTCCTCGATCTATCAGCCAATCGGATTTCCGGTTCAATTCCTCAAGAACTAGGAAATTTGAAGAGTCTTAATGAGCTAGACTTGTCTGATAACCTTCTAACAGGGTCTATCCCCTACAGCTTGGGAAACTTAACCAAGCTTACTGTCTTGAACTTGTATGTCAATCAGATCTTTCGATCCATCCCTCAAGAACTAGGAAATTTAGAAAACTTGGTTGTGATGAATTTGTCCGAAAACCTTCTAACAGGTTCCATACCTTCCAGTTTTGGGAACTTAACCACGCTTGCCCAATTAAGTCTTGCAAATAACCAGATTACTGGCTCAATTCCTCCTCAAATAGGAAATCTCCAGAACCTTATTGAACTAAAGTTGGGCAACAATGGGATAACAGGTACCATCCCTTCCTCCATAGGCAACTTGACCAAACTTACCAACCTGACACTGTTGGGGAATCAGATTTCTGGTTCAATCCCTCAAGAAATTGGATATTTGACAAATCTGGTTGATCTCAGCTTGCTAATTAATAACCTCACCGGCCCTATCCCTGCAACTATTGGCAACTTGCACAATCTCACCAGAGTAGGCCTATCTGAAAATCAGCTATCAGGTGTGATACCAGAAGAAATTGCAAACCTTACGAAGGTGGTGATATTAAACTTGGGAGACAACAACTTGTCAGGCCATTTACCACAACAGTTATGCAGAGGTGGATCACTTAAAAATCTGGCCATGCATAGCAACCACCTAACAGGCTCAATCCCAAAAGGCTTGAAAAACTGCACCACCTTAACTAAACTCCGACTCTACGAGAACCAGCTCACGGGAAATATATCTGAAGATCTCGGGGTTTATCCGAGCCTTGAATACATTGATTTGAGTGACAACAGATTCTATGGTGAACTTTCGCTGAATTGGGGAGAATGCCGAAATCTCACGAGGTTTCAAATATCTAGAAATGTGATTACTGGTAGTATACCTGCTAATTTTGGACAGTTATCTGAGCTGGGAGTGCTTAGCCTTTCCTCAAATCATCTTGTAGGAGAGATACCAAAAGAATTGGGGAAGCTAACTTCTTTGTTGAATTTGAGTTTGAATAACAACCAGCTCTCAGGCAAGATACCACCTGAAATTGGAGAACTATCTAATTTGCAGATTCTTGATGTATCAGCGAACAACCTAAGTGGAACCATACCGGAAGAGCTAGGGAATTGTTCTAATCTACGGTATCTGAAATTGAATGGAAATAGTTTTAATGGAAGGATTCCATTTCAAATTGGTAGTCTGATTAACTTACAAGAAATCCTAGATCTGAGTCATAACTTGCTTAATGGAGAGCTGCCACGGCAACTTGGGAAACTGGACAAGTTAGAGAGCCTGAATCTCTCCCACAACAAGCTCTCGGGTTCCATTCCGTCTTCTTTTGAAGGTATGCTTAGCTTGTCATCAATTGACTTATCGTATAATGATTTAGAGGGCCCTCTTCCTGAGAATTGGGCTTTTGAACATGCTACAATAGATTCTTTCATCAACAACAAAGGCTTATGTGGTGAAATACATGGTATGACTCCTTGCAATTCCTCCTCAGCAAAGAAAAGTGGTTCACTAAAAGGTTATGCAGTTGCGATTATTGTCATAGTTCCTCTTTTGGCGCTATTGTTTTCTTTATTCATCTTTGGTAGAATGTCTTTATTTTCTGGTGGACGGGTAGTAGGACACCAAGAAAATGAGGTGAACAATGGTGATGCATATGTTTTATGGAACTATGATGGGAAGATTGTGTATAAAGACATCATTGAAGCAACTGAGGGTTTCGATGATACTCATCTTATTGCACTGGGAGGATATGGCTGCGTCTATAAAGCAGAGTTGCCGACAGGGCATACAGTGGCCATCAAGAAACTGCATGACTTGGAAGGTGATCAGAAAAGCTTTATGAGTGAGATTCAAGCTTTGACAAACATCCGTCATCGCAACATTGTGAGGCTCTATGGATTTTGCTCTCATGCTTCGCAAATGTTTTTGATTTATGAGTTTATGGAGAGAAGAAGCTTGAATATCATCCTAAATGATGAGAGACAAGCTTTGGAACTGGATTGGGTCAAGAGGATAAAGATCATTAAAGGTCTGGCTCATGCTTTATGTTACATGCACCATGATTGTATTCCTCCAGTTGTTCATCGTGACATATCAGCTGGAAATATCTTGTTGGACTCAGAATTTGAGGCTTGTGTCTCTGACTTTGGCACTGCTAGACTTTTAGAGCCTGGGTCATCTAACTGGACTGCTGTTGCAGGCACTTACGGATATATTGCTCCAGGTAATTACATTCTACCAACATTTTCTATTTTTCCCATGTTTGAGAAAGTTGAATGTGAGTATTCATGAATTTATGAAATGCATGTAAGTTCATAAATGATAAAATTGTATACGAAACTATATAGGACTCTGCCCTTAATTGTGGATGAATTCTCCTTTTCATGTTCAAAGTTCCATTATAGCAATTTCTCTTCCCTTATACACCATAAAAGAGTGGTCAAAAGTCTCATTTCATTATTTTCTCTTTTTCGTCTTCGAAACTTATATACCTGTATTCAAATCTCTTTATATTTGGCAAACTGGGCAACTGCATACTTTATTGTACAAATTTAGTTAATGAGTGAGGAATAAGTTTGGACTATTGCATGATAGAAGGCTAAACAGAAAACTCTCTTACTACTTATTTGAAAGTGTTTTCACCTGTTGATTGAAGTCTTAAGATATTTGA
Organism: Sextonia rubra; assembly: GCA_037013555.1. Lineage (NCBI taxonomy): Eukaryota > Viridiplantae > Streptophyta > Magnoliopsida > Laurales > Lauraceae > Sextonia > Sextonia rubra. Next base: position 48,284,849 of record JASUAD010000001.1, read on the forward strand.
TTACTGGTAGACATTCAAACAGAGAGTCATGGAAATGAACATGCCTACAATGCTAACTTCATTCTCCTCCTCTCTCTTCTTTTTCCCCTTTATTTATAATATCATTCTTTTTTCTTTTTTCTTTTTCCTTTTGCAGAGCTTGCATACACAATGCAGGTGACTGAAAAATGTGATGTTTATAGCTTCGGGGTGGTGGTACTTGAAGTAATGATGGGAAGACATCCAAGTGAACTAATTCCTTCTTTACCTGGCAGTAATTACCAGAATATACCACTAATGGATGTATTAGACCAGCGTCTCCCACCTCCCACAGTTGAGACAGAAGGAGAAGTCATTTTGGCCATGGCTCTGGCACTTCAGTGTATGCATTCTAATCCACAATTTCGTCCAACCATGCAATATGTCTCCCAAAATCTATCTGCCAGCAGAAGCCAACTTCATTCACCTCTCAAATCGATTACAATGTATCAACTGTTGTACCCTGAGACAGGTTAAACGTAGGAAGATTTTTTTAAAACATTATGTTTCATTTTTAGCAATTTCTTTGAAGAACATCTTCCATTTGATCTTACAACTGAGTATTCTTATAGAATAGCATATGATACTATTATGATTATGATGACAACAGTGACGATGACAATGATGAAACTCTTATTGTGGGAGCCCCAAATACTATACTAGGGCCAATCAGCTCCATTTACATGTGTTATTTTCTATAAATAGATGACACTGTAGGCATTCTCAACAATAATTAAAACAAAGAAATTAGTTAAATTCTGTTGTTGCATGATCCAGTGCAGCTTGAGCAGTAAGATGGTCCCATAATCGGGATGAGTAACTTCATCCATAAATAAGATATATAATTTCATAGGTTTCAGGTCATTGTGTACAAATATGCTACATTTCTTCAAATAAAAAATATACCCCAACTAGCCATTGCATACACTAACCAAAAAACCTGCAGGGGAGTGTGCATCTCTCTCTATGACTCGTAGAGTTTTTCCTGCAATTAAAGAGGGCTACATAGGTTCTTGGACGGGACGTGGGAGAGTGTGATGAGTAGGGGTTTCTGTGGACAGGGTTGAAATCAAACAGGCTTAGGAGGGTGAAGAAAAGGCATCACACATGATTTATCAATCACACACTATGCACCCGGCCTATATTCAACAGGACTTACAAGTAATAACATTTTGCTGAATTCAAAATTTGAGATACTTTGGCTTACTTGGCACTGGTAGATTTCTAAGTTAGATTTATCCAATGGGTCCACCCTAGCAGGAACTATTGATATGTAGATCCAGCGAATATAGAGCATCTTGAACTTTCCTCTTTTCCGCTCTCTTGCCTACTGCCTCTACATATTTGCTCAAGCAGATTTCAAAAACCCTGAATTTTCTGATAGAATCAACTATAATAATCGATGGGTGATTATAATCAGGTACAAAGTTTACATATATTTAAGATGTTAATTTAAAATTTTAAGATTACTTTTACTCATGTCCAACGGCTGAGTTTCAAAATTTTCCATGTTTTTTCTTGTCCATCAGAAAATTTATTATTGGAAGCTTCTTCTGTTTGGGGCAAGAGCAACACCCATTTTTTTAGTTATTTATGAATTATCTAGTTACTCAGTTTCACAAGCTTTCCTCTGACTCCATCAGCACCATCAAAGCTCTGTCCCAATTATGTTGGGATCACCTAATTATATTTTCCAACTCCTACTATATGAATTCTGATCCAATCCGCAGAAATTCTTATAATTTTTAATGTACTGTGGCCAATGAGTTTTTCATCTTCTTCCACCTACAGTATAATGGATTAAAAGTTTGTGCTTCAAATTATATCAGGGGTAGAGAATGGTTAAGACTTTAGTTAAAAAGTTAGTAGAAGATACGATTGTTTACATCACTTTTATGACAGAGGCCCCTACTGTTTTCTCATAAAAGGCATATTTAAAAACAAAGTTGGATCACTGAGTTTGAATGTTAGGAATTAAACGTATCTCCTATGTAGCAGAGTCCACTTAGACAATGTTGGTGAGAGAAAAATCGCGGAGTCCACTTCTGTTGGTGAGCAGCACCAATAGGAGTGACATAATTAGAAGGCATTGGGGAGATTTCATCCCCTCCTAATCATAACCGATGACCAAGCTATTTTATAGGTAATAAATGTTTTAGATCAGTGTCTTCCTCCTCCCACGGTTTAGGTTGCAAAAGATACAACCAGTACTGATGCTAGCTCTTGCATGCTTCAAGGTGAAAAAGTCCCCCTCCACCATGTAGTATGTGTCTTAGAAGCTATCCGTGCACCAACCACCTTCTGATAGATGAGAAGGGCGGAGCGTAAACATAGAACCAGATGCCTAATTGGAAACCAACATGGAATTGTCACTCACTCCTACTTGACATTTCTGTCACTCCTACAAGAAAGTTTGAACTGATTTTTTATCATACACATCGCATTTGGGGATCTATCTGCTTCTGTGGTTCAATATGGTTATATGAATCACAGTCACAGGTTATACTGTCACCCCAGAAGAAAGAAAATCTTAACTTTAACAGTGCCTTCTAAGGGATGGCAAGCCCAAGAAGCTGAACAATCCAGTTCCATTTTAGAAGAGGTCCATCTTATGGTGACGTACACAAGGTAAAAAATTTTTGTCAATCTAAGAGATATGGCATGCTGCAAGTGAATATTTGAAACAATAAATGCGTCCTAATCTAATATGCGTGCGGCCAAGTATGTATCCCCAAGGAATAGTCCTTGCTAATTAGAATCGCGATACCCCCGGGCCGGAGGTCAAAGGTCTGAAGGCTGGGTTGACAAAAGATACCTTGGGTCATAAAAAAAAAATGCATCCTAATTTTAGGATGAACAATCATTCAAAATTCAGTCCATGTAATGTCCTTTCTCAAAGCTAGAGGTATTGCATCTTAGGTACACTAATTAGTAGGTATGAGAGAATTAGTGTCAGAAACCCAAGGACAAATGATTGGTTTACCCATTCAAAGCAATTGGCAAAGGATTTTCTCTCTTGGAATAAATCATATCCTACTATAGAGCCCACAAAGGAGTTCTTGTAAGAATTTTACACTAATCTTGTTTGAGTTTTCCGCATTATGGAAAACATAGAACTACATGTGAGTTCTATACTTCAATGAGCAAGCACTTCTAACAAGATTTGGAAAATTCAAAGAAGAAAAAGAAGAAGAAAAGAAAGATGAGAATAAATTACAATACTACTATAATTAGCACCTCTTTTAGCCTTGAACAGAGCAGTTTGGTATTAATTATGCTTAATGAGGGGGCACACAGACATAAAATGATGTATGTACATAACTCATTCAAATGAAAATTCCAAACACAAGTTTTCCATGGATTATCACCTATTGTCACGCCCCCAAAAATGAAACTAGAGTTACGTGAAATTAGGAGCGAATTAATTTTTTTATAATAAATAAAGACATTATTTGTGTTTAATACAACAAGTGGCCCCCAATCATGGTCCCACTATGGATCGTAGTCCGCAGGTGAGATTCCATATTGGTTAATACACCAATTAATACAGCGGAAACTTCAATATAACAGAAGGTATAATAAACATTTCAGAGTAAGCATGTGAATCCATTACTACTGTTACAGTGAACAATTAAAATGTATATTAATTAAATGCCACAACTAGAAACCTAGGTCAATACAAATAAATAAACTACCACCGAACAGTTATGAAGTCACTCATGTTGGACAAGACGCATCAAGGATGCTATCTACACATCACCCGTACTCAACAACATCAGATTCAATCACCTGAAGCATCTCCAGCTCAACCTCTAACGTAAGCATACTCGGCATAACCGAGCTCGGTACCTATGCACCAATTTAGAAAACAAGGTCAATGACAAAAGTGGCAGCAAGTAGAATACACATAACTCATAATGAAATACACTATCAATGTGAGAATAAGACAAGAAAAATCATAAGAATATATGAGCAATGTAGAATAAAGAATGCCATGCATAAAAGAAGTAACGGATCCTAAATCCAACTCTACATCAAATGAACAATATCACATTCGCCGAGCATCGCATCAGCCGATGCCCTTACGGGATTTATATTGTCTTCAGATACCTCTCATCCTGTCCAAAAACGGTGGATCAAATCCGTCTTCAGATGCCTAGCATCCTATCCAAAAATCACGGTGAAACTAACCATGTACGAGTGGTAAGCTCACCTTTGGCCTTAAGTCCGGTAAAATCATCACAGTGTATATCTGTGTACCGATTGCAATCGTCCAATCACCAGATCCGCATAATAATCTCACACAGCCCTACCCCTTCTTATGTCGAGACTCATAAACATGGCTAAGTGATTGTTCGATGGATACATCCTACGGTAGTGTGAAGGACTGGCCATAATAGGAATTCAAATACCATATCATAAAAAAAAGTCATACTGATAAAATAATTTTCAACACAACATGAATACCTCTCAATTAAACACTGCATGGTCAAAGCCACAACACGGTCCAAATCATCATAAACACTGGTATGAATTCTAAAATGTATGTTAGAAGTAAAGAAATGCAACTCAATGATTAAGAAATAACTCCACAAACATTCCTAACACTGTGACCATAATTCACGCATGTGACAATTCCACACAAACCAAGATGAACTAAGGTTGGGAACTTTTTGAAAACCAGGATGATGCATAACCCAATTCTCACTTCATCTGAGTGCAGGTGGCTTATATCATCATGTGCAAATCGTGAAATCCGGAAGGATACGACCGCCCAAAAGTACGTTACTTACTTAGATAGAATGGAAGGAAAAGACCTTAAAACCAGATCCCACGGGAATCCACAACATCATAAGAATTCCTCGGACCTCAGCCTATTTCAGGGTATGCCATACACCCCAAGCACCCTCACTCTCGGGCCCCACAAATGAAGAACCCACCTGCTGGTGGCAGGCTTCCCTTATTTTCTCCGACAATGAAACATCATAAAATCCATACAAAATCCACCTTGCATCCATCCTTTACCTTCAATTCCATCATCCATTTATCCATACATAATTCATAAGATCCACAACTATCTAACCTATCATCTTTTAGAATTTAAATGGGCATTGCATAAAACACATCCAATATGATAGAATCAATGAAAACTACAAATTAAAAGATCTAACTGTAGGGAAGAGGGGAGCTTACCTATGGTGGATCTGGAGAGGAAAAAAACTTGAAAGAGAGATCTTTGGGAAGCTTGGAGCAAGAGGAAGAAGATTACTGGAGTAGATAATGAAGTTGAACTTCCGGCGGTTCAAGATCTCGCCGGCAGCAAACGAGGGAAAAATAAAGAAAAAGAACAGGAAATAAGGAGACGAAGAAGAGATTGGCCGTGATGGCATCCGGTGAAGATGATGGCCGGTCCGGATTCATTAATGGCGGTTGTCCGGCGGAGGAGTGTCCGGCGGCGAGATGGGATTGTCCGGATCCTCTCTTGGCGTCTGCTATGGTGTGCGGGTGAGAGGAAGAAAGAGAGCATGAGAGAAAAGGAAGAATAGAGGGAAAAGTGTTAGGTTTATGTCTTGTATTCCGGTTTAACCGGATGAGTCCACTGGGTTAGCCATGGACTGGTTTAAGATCAAGGGTATTTTGGTAATTGTACCGGGGCTTTCTTGGTGGCCAAGAAAGAGGAGATTATATATTGTATAGTCTGTAACCCTAGACCTTGAGGCGGCAGTAGTTGCCCGTGGTGCTCCCACACCACGTAGGAGAGATGAGGTGAGAGTGTGGGAAGCTCTTGTGTGCTTTACTTGTCATAGTGAAGATGTTCGTCCTCCTGTGCCCGTGGATGTAGCCCTCTTTGGGTGAACCACGTAAATCTCGGTGTCTCTTCTTGTGTGGCTTGTTCGTGTTTGGTCTTGTAATTCCGTGGATGCGCACAACGGGTAATGTTCAGAAAATCACAACAATTGGTATCAGAGCCAGGGTTGGTATTCCTTGGGTTTCTGAGCGAGGTGGAGATCGCTCGGTGGTTTTGAGGTTGTGCGCATGAAGATTAACTGAGATCAGGTTCGTGATTTCTGGTTAGGCCACCATCGGAGAAGAAGAAGACGAGATTGAGTTCTCTGGTTTCGCTGGATCGGAAGAAAACGGATTCACACTGTTTCAGATCTGGAGTTAAACTGCTGCGGTTGTTGTCTGATCACAGATGGTAAAGGAGAAGACCGGAGCATGTTGATCTGTGATGAGCCATTGGAGAAACAAGCTTTTCTTTGTTATAGTAACAGAGAACTGGGAATGAAGAAGACGGGAAGAACAAAACAGTAACAGAGAACTGGGAATGAAGAAGACCGGAAGAAAAAGAAAAAAAAAAGCGCCAGTTCCTCTGTTTTTTCTCTCTCCTCCCGGCCTGCCGCCACCGCTGCTTCCTCATCGCCACCGCTGCCAAGCAGCCGCAGCGCCACCACCGACCTCACTGCGTCGCTGCTGCCCCAACTTCCTCATCGCGCCGCTGCTGCTTCACCCGGATCAGACGTCTGCCTGACTGCACAGACGATCCGAAAATAGCGCATCTCGGTCACCACCGAGATCATCGCCGGGATCCTCGCCGTCCTTGTCGCCGGAGAAGACGCCCTCAACCGCTGCCACCCCCGCTGCCGTCGCTGAGGACGAAGACGGTCGGTCACAAATGGCCAAGGCAATCTGCAAGTTGCAGAAACAGAGGAAGGAAGAAGGAGAAGAAGGGGTCGGGTCCAGATCCGGGTCAGGTCAGGTTCGACCTAAACCCGTTCGTGCAGAAGCCCATTGACAGAAACAGGGGATTCGGGTTCGGGTCAGGTCAGGTACGACCCGACCCGAGTGCAGCGCAGCCCAGAGCAGCAGAAACGGGCTACGGGTCAGGTCAGGTTTCGGGTTGGGTCCGACCCGACCCGTGGAGAATAAGCTCAGCGAGGTTTCAAGTTGGTTCAGGTTTCGGGTTGGGTCCGACCCAACCCGCGGAGACAAGCCCGGCAGAACAGGTTCGGGTTTCGGGTTTCGGGTTGGGTCAGACCCAACCCGTGGTACAAGCCCAGTCAGCAGGTTCATTCCAGGTCAGGTCAGGTTCGACCCGACCTGTTTGCAGACGGTCAGCCCAGCGCAAAATTGCAGATTAGTTCTGGGTCAGGTGAACCCGACCCGGGTCCGCTCCAGAAGCCCAGCAGACAGCGCAGAGTGACGTCAGCAGTGATGTCAGCATCGGTCAACAGGCAGGTTTGACCAGATTTGTGGCTGAAATTGTTTCTGCGATATCTTGATCGTCCGATGTCCGATCGGAGATCCGTTTGAGCCTACGGACTCATTTCGAGCAAATCTACGCAGTGGAAGAGGTTGATTGGCTGTTTGACAGTCAAGGAGGAGGTTTGATCGATTGGAGCGTAGAAACTTGTTTCTACATTATCGGAGCCATCCTGAGTCGGATTTCAGATCCGTTTCTTCCAGCGTGCTCGTGGTGACGAGATCTATAACTTGATGCAGAAATTTGGAGGAGATCTGAACAGATGTGGATTCAGGCTAGAATCAGGTCTACTCGACCTGGTTGTTGTTGCAAACCCAATAATAGGAGTCGCCGGCCTAGTTGCAAAGGGTTTGCTGATTCAAACGAAGTTGTTCGTTTGGGGTTCACATGCTCGCATGTGATGTTGTTCATCTTGCCAGAGCCAAGCCGGAAAAGCAGCAAGGAGGAGCTGATGTATCAGCAGTTGATCGGAGGCCAGGTCAAATGGAGTTTTTGACCGCTCGGAGGCAGAGGTTGTTCTGCAATGGAGTCATCTGGACTTGTATTCCCGATCTGTTTTGCTTGCATGCTTGTGGTGATTGGATCTTCACAGTGATGTTGAAGATGGGGCAGGATGGTGAGTGATTCAGATATCACTCAGATTCGTCAATGGTTTCGAGCTTTTAGTTCGAGGTGGAGTTTGACGAGATGAACTTTGCTCAAAGTTCATGTGCTGGTTCAACATGTCAAAGTGTTGAAGAAGACTGCATCCCTGGTGCAGTGACGTACCATTCAGCAGGGTACGTGAAGACATTGCCGGTTTTATCTCTTAGTAGCTCGAGTTGTATGGAGTTGTACGGAATTCAAGCCAAGGTGGAGATTGTTAGGTTTATGTCTTGTATTCCGGTTTAACCGGATGAGTCCACTGGGTTAGCCAGGGACTGGTTTAAGGTCAAGGGTATTTTGGTAATTGTACCGGGGCTTTCTTGGTGGCCAAGAAAGCGGAGATTATATATTGTATAGTCTGTAACCCTAGACCTTGAGGCGGCAGTAGTTGCCCGTGGTGCTCCCACACCACGTAGGAGAGATGAGGTGAGAGTGTGGGAAGCTCTTGTGTGCTTTACTTGTCATAGTGAAGATGTTCGTCCTCCTGTGCCCGTGGATGTAGCCCTCTTTGGGTGAACCACGTAAATCTCGGTGTCTCTTCTTGTGTGGCTTGTTCGTGTTTGATCTTGTAATTCCGTGGATGCGCACAACGGGTGATGTTCAGAAAATCACAACAAAAAGGAAAAGGAGAAGAAAAGGAGGAATGGGTGGTCGCCGGCAGTGCTTGGAGGTGGAGGTGGACTCTGGATCCTCTCTGCTGGGTGAAAGACCGGAAAAGGAAGCGAAGATGAGAGAATAAAAGAGAGGAAAAGAAACTGAAGAAAATAAAATAAACAAAGGAGAGAGAAAGGCGCCCGCTGGGTGAGGGATTAGAAGAAAATTAAATAAAGAAAGAAAGGAAAGGAAAGGAGAGAGAGAGAGAGAGAGACGCTGGATGGTAGAAATTGTGTGGACTGTTTGCTGGCAACGAGTGAAGTGAAATGAGTGCAGGAATAAGGAGAAAGAGAATTGGGTTGAGTTTTAAGTAAATTACCAAATATGATTTATTTAATGTTTGGATAAAAATCCTGTTTTGGCCATATTTTACAAACCATTTGTCGGATTAAGCCACGGCAAGCCCCAACACTCATGAAATTAAATGAGTTTTCCGACGAGTATTTGATTGGCATGGTTTTGAGGAAGAGAAATTTTGATAATATTTAAAAGGTTTTGGGGGTATTTTCATAAAAAGGCTTAATTTTTGAAAAATTAAAATATTTGGTGGCCAAGATGAATCCTATTTGGGTCAAAGTACACGAAGATGATCTTGGTTTAGGAGAGCTACCCGATGAACTCAAAACCTCACAATTCGAAAAACTATGAAAAAGGGCTTCTATACTTCCTAGAATTACGAACTACCCCATACTAAGCTCAAACGAACTCGAAATCTAATGAAACTTCGCACACATGATTCTAATGTTAATTCGGACCTAGTTAGCTTCTAATCGCACTTAATTGGCTAACAAGTAATTAACTAAAGTTAACTATATCCTAGGGGTACGGGATATTACACCTATTCACCTCTACATTATCAGGCCTTGCTAACAAAAGAAAAATGGAGTACACCTATAATCAAGCAAGAAATCCAAGCCATTCACCATTCTTTTTGGCCAATCGAATCAATCACTATCGTTGTTTCCCATCTGCCCCTATTAATTTACAGAACTCGGTAATTACCTAAAGCAAAACAAAAGGAAATGAGAAATAAATAACAATTGTATTGGTTAAATCAAAATTAGTGAATCTCAACCATTAATCCATCTTGTTTTGGCCATTGGTCCGAACGTGACCAATCAGATAGTTAGACCATGGATCATCCACGCCCAAAGTAGGGCCCACTGTACTAACGGTCGTAAAAAACTGTCCATGGATGAATCTAACCACCTAACCACGCTGATAGTAAATAACCACATATATTTTACAACATACCGCCTACATTTTTTGTAATCATAAATAATCACCTGTCATATTTTCTATAACAAATAGACCCTTGTAAAAATTTTATGGCTGGATTTTAAACCAGTTTTACAAAATTCACCATTCTTAGATGGATTAATCTAGATTCTTTAACAAAAAATGCCCCTCAATTTGCCAATTCTTTTACAATAAATTGCATTGGATTTCATCGGATCCGAGCAACTAACCTTCAATCAAGGTGATTTTCCCGAGATTTAGATAAGCAGAGGTGGTTATTTGTGAAACACCAAAAAAAAACAAGGGTCCATTCATAATTCAAAACGTGCAGGGGTTATCTGTAAATAAATAAAGTGAAGAGGTAGTTGGTGGGAACTGGGAATGCAAGGCAATAGCGTTTCCTGTGAGCTTAGAGTGATTGCATGTCAGAATAACTAACGGTGCAAACACTCCCTTCCCTTCGTTCGCATTCCTCATCCTGGGTCTGGATCGAGTGGGCCTTCCCACGCGAACCGACGGAAGAGATTGCTTTGCCATTAGAACAATGCCATCTTCACCACGTAGTGAAGTGGCCCACCCCCCATGAACGGATGAGTACAGGCCTATGAATCCTGTGGCTGGGATTGACATTGCAGCAGCCATCATAACTTGTTTAATGAGAAGGAAATGCACCCAGTTCTCTTTTCATTCCTCCTCCTCCATTTTTATTTTTATTTTTATTTTATTTTATTTTTACTCAAAATCATTTATTAAACTAAAGGAATGTGGACTTGGATCCACCCACCTCCTCTTCTGTTTGTTGGGAATTAGAAAGGAAACTGGGAAGTGAAATGATATACAACCCCCAAGTCTTCTTTTCTGTGGACCTTTATAACTTTTAGAAGACTAATGTTACTAATTTGGTAGCTTTCACATCACTGTGTGATTTTTTATTTGGTGGTATTACTTTCTTGTACCACTAGCTCTTTAGATTTTTTTTTTATGTACTTTTTGTATTTGGCTTTCTGTTTTTATATATTTTATTGTTACCGATAAAAAAAATGTTACTGTTTTTGCGCAGCGCTCACAGCCTCTTATTTTTTAGGAGGCTATCGATAGGAGTCACACATTGGGGAGTCGTGCTTCTTCTAGATTTGTGCAGGTGCGCCTCAATCTAGAACCCCCAAACTCATGTTCTTGGGGAGTTTTGGGCCACTAATTCATAGAGCAACCAATGGATCGGACTCACATTGGTTTATGGATTTAGGGGTCAAATTTGAGTTTTGAGTCAAAATGGATGATGGAACATGGATTTGTTGGGGTACGTACTCCTGGACCGTCTCAGCCCGATCCCGATCTGAGAAAGCTTTGGGCTGGGATCGGATTAAGTGATTGAACGTCCAAATCTTCGCCTGACACAGGCCAAATAATAGTTGCTTGTAATTAGGGATAGTTTGTCCAAAAAAAATTGCTAGAAAGGCCATAGAAATGATAAAAAGCCCAGTTCACCTGACCTGGACAGGCTTGGTTGGCTAAATGGGAAGGCTTAGGCCTGGAATCGCAGCCCATGTCGAGCTTGGGAGACATAATGTGGGCCCATGTTTATAAAGTGAGGACAGAACTGCATTTGCCTTAGCTCAGCCCGCCCTGGCACATAAGCACCCTTATTGGATTTGAGCCAAAGTCTGTCCAATCTATGACTAAAGCACGCTTACTGGATTTGAGCCAATTCTATTGGGCATGATTTTTGGGCCAGGGAAGGAACGGTCCTGATCCAGGTCGTTCGACAACACAAAAACTGATTGGTATCTGTAATCCAGGTGGCATAACTGAGCTGGGCAAATCTGTTCGGGCTGGATTCAAATTCTTATCCCTTACATCAGTTTGGGCCAAAGCCAAATCTGATAGTCAAGTGGCTGAGACCTGGGCTCAATTTCTTTTCTTCGTGCAGGTGCCACAGTAGTAGAAAATGGTTTACGTTTACGTTGCACCTTTGCTCCTCTACAACAAACAAGCTGATGTATTTCCATGCACATCTACTGTAGCCATTTCGCTCTGCTTCAATGGAAGCGCAGATTGCGCAAAGGCATCCTTGAGGTCCTGGAGAAATGGCGCATTTAACAAAACATATATGCACCCACGAATAAAAATCGTGGTATCGATTGCATTATCGGTTGGTCCAAAAAACCGAAAGAGTATTGGTATCGGTCGCAGTTCGCAGTCCGCCGCGGTCATCGTGGTGTGAATTTTTTTTAATCCAAAAAAAAAATGAAAAAATATCCAAAAATCCAAAATATTAGAAAAATTGGAAAACAATGTTTTTTTTTATTAGTAACACATATAAATCAAAATATCAATTCCCCTAAGTTATGATATCATGTATTGCTGTCTTGTCTGAAATTGTAATTTTTTTTATCAAAATCATAATTATGACTTATGAAATATCCATATATCTATCAGTGTTAAATTTTAGAGAATACAACTTATTTTTAATTTATATATAGTGGTTGTACACTTGTAAGTTGTACTTGTATCTTATATAGTATTTAAATTATTATTTATCAATCATCATTTATCATTCATCAACCATCAATTCATCACTCAATTATCAAGCAAATTGTAAAGTTTAAGAACATGAATATTAACATAGCATATGACATAATGACAGTAAAATAAATCATAAAGCAATTGGAGAGAATGAATACATACCCTAATTCCAAGTGGAGTGTTTTCCACGCTCGAGATCATCATCATCATCATTTCTTCTTTTTTGGTATGGGTTATAATAATATGATCCAAACTCTTCCATTGCACTCCCATACCTTTGGTCATATTGATATTGTTGTTGAAAAGCGAATATCTCTTCATAATATGATGAGCTATCCTGAGTAAATTGAGATGATTAGGGCACAAATCTAAATTAAAAAATTTATGAGGAACAAAAATAGCTTGTTGAGGTTCACGTTAGATCATTCCTTGTCCTTGCTCATACCACGGTTGTAACGGTGGAACTAGAGGCAGTTGAGTTTGCCAATGAGGGTTGTATCCATACGAACCATACCTAGCCTGTTGTTGTTCAACATTGCCTGTAGAAGTATCTTCCCCCCCTCCTTGACCAATCTACTACTAATCTCTGTCTCAGTTTGTGAGACATATCTTACATAACCACGATGGGGATCTAAGTTTGTAGCACAAAAAAAATGCTTAACTGTCTCATACATTGGTGGCTCATTATCTCCATAGTGACCGCCACTCCCAGGAGAATCAGGAGGAATTCCTGCTGATGAAGAAGATATAGAGATACTTGACTCACTCTCCTCACCCACCTCCTTTCCTCTTGCTTCTATAGGATCAACCGTAGTACCCATCTATTGTTATGTCAAATTAATCTCTTGTAATCTTTCGGAAGCTTTCATTGGCTCAAATTTCTTCCCAGTCAAGTCCTCAACCATTTCTATTAGCTATGGATCTCCATCTAATAATGGCTCTTCTGCCTCCTTTAGCCACTCACCTAACAAATCATTTTCTGCTGAAAATATATAGTCTAAATTAGTTGGGTAGAAGTAATCTTATTGATCCTCAAATGCTCTTCTTCTTCAATTTCGACTACGGAGCTTGAGGTTATAGTGATGTAGACCAGTTTGTTCAAATTATCTATCATGAGTTTATTTCTCACTTTTGTATGGATAAAAGCAAAAGTGCTCCAATTCTTTCGTAGTTTGATGAAGATGTAGTTTGACTAAGAACTTTAATTACGATCGTCCTTAATGCTGGAGCACTCTCTCCATAATTCAACCACCATTCAACTGAAAATAAAAGAAAATAAAATTAAACATTCAATTTTTAAATTTTCAAATAATGAAAATATAATTAACTATTTATATTTTACAATCTTTACCAGAATATGTTTGTGTGACAGCTCTTCGATCAATGGTGGTGCCAAAATTTCCTATACCTTCATTGTATACATCGATCTAATGGCATTAAAGAAGAAAAATAATTATCAATATCAACTGTGATGAATGAATAATGATATATATTAAATTGAAGAAGACAAAATACATTATATAAGATCTCTACTTTTTAATTTACTTACTTAGTTTGTTGCTTTAATAGCCTATCGGTGTTATTTGCTAGTCTTTCAATAATATTTTTCATAACCACTCGAATTTCATCAGTTATATTTCAATCTAAATATTCATATCGAAATTGTAGATTGAGAAAGTAACCTATTAAATGCAAAAATTTAAGTGAGTAATGTATTAAAAAAATTTAATATAATAATGAAAGTCAATAAGAAATCAGTTTCCACTTACCAGCAGTGTGTAAGTCATAATGCAATTGACGCTCCCAACGGCTATCAATGATTTTTCAATGTTTAGTATAATATCTACAATTTATTCTAATAGCTATCTTTGCTCTCTCCATGGCCTCATGTAAAAAGCTTATAGTTGGCTTATCATTACCATCAACCAATCGAAGAACTTTTATTAGAAACTCAATAACATTTAAGCAATTTTTAACATGAGGCTAAATCTTATTGGACTTAATGGTCTTGCATACTTCTTCTGCTGGGGGAGTTGGCCGCTTTCCCCACTTAGAATTCAATCATTCATCTGATTTGATGAGTTGGAGAAGCCCTTCTTTATGCTTGTAAATACTTTCGATAGCTATAAAGTGGGTGGCAAATCCAGTAATGCCAAGTCGTAGCAGTTCATGATTGTTTATAAATTTCTTCATCATTGAAACAAGTCTATAAGACTAGTAGAAAAAATTAGTGATTTTCTTCATCTTTTCAATCACTTGTTTCATGACTTTTCCTTTGGAAATTTCTTCAAGCATTAAGTCTATGCAATGTGCTGCACATGGTGACAAAAAAATATTTAGCCTCTGCTGCATAAGCATCAGTCCTGCTTTCTTCATGTTTGCAGCATTATCGGTGACAACTTGAACTACACAATCTGCCCCAATATCATTAATTACTTCATTAAACAACTTATTGATGTATCTAGTATCTTGATCATAATCACTTACACCAACTGATTTGATAAAAACTGTTCCCAAAGGCCAATAAACTAGAAAATTCAAGAGATGACTTTTTGTGAGGGTTGTCCACCCATCACACATTAGTGTGCGCCCATTTCTCTCCAAATCCTCCTAAAAGTCTCCACCCAAAGCTGTAACTTCTCATATTCTTTTTTAATATAGAGATGGCCAATCTTATATGGGGTGGGTGCTTTTATACTAGGACCATGTTCCGCTGCTGCATCTAACATAGTGGTAAAATAAGGAGAGTTTGCCTAATGTGGTGGAATGACTGCATTTAAAAAGAATTTTCCAGTAGTTCTTATCAAATTATCTCTTACTTTATTAAAATTTTCCTTCAGTGCTTTTACAATGCTGGGTTGCTTGGCTGTTGGTTTTCTATATGTAAATGGGTCCGTTGGACCCACCACACTTGGCCTACGAGGTGCCTGTATAGGAGGTTCATTATCGTCCTCAATATTTATTGGGCAGGGTTGTCTTTGACTAAATGCTCAATGTAAGCCCCCTCCCCTAGATCTAGATGAGCCACCCTCATCATATTGGCCACCTCTCATAGCTGCCTCATATTGCATTCATATTCTTTCCTCTTCCTCCTGAAGTAACCTCAAACTTTCTTTTCTAGCCCTGCTTAAATTTGGATCCTCATCATCGTCGGAGAAAATATTATCTCCCTTTCTAGACCCAAAACCTTCTTTCCTATACGCTTTAAATTTCTCCTCTCTTCTTTTCTCTCTGACAACCTTTTTCTGTTTTCCCGCATCCAATAACTCTTGCATTTTTTTTTTCACATTAGGTGGCACTTGAGGACACTTTGCTAATTGGCCTTGCTTATGAGCTAAGTGTTGCTTCAATCTTGTTATCCCTCCATTTATGATTTTTTGGCAATAATTACATTTAATCTTATATTTACTTCCAACTTCTTCACAATGGTTCCATGCCGGATCAATGTCACGCACCATTTTAATCTAGCTGCTTCAAAACAAAAAAATACATTGGCACAATTTATAACATTTAAACTAAGATCCAAAATATAATAAAAACAAATAAATTAATACATTCATATAAAAGCAATTGGAACCTCAAAAGGGCACATTTTAAATGATACATTAATTATTTAATTTTTCTAATTCCATATTTTAACAATCCAAAAATAAATTCAGAAATATAAAAAATATTGACATGTTACATATTTACATAAATGATGAGACAACCATAAAAAAAAATTAGCATATGTGAAGTATACAATGATTACATAAAATTAGGAAATCATACTTATAGTGAAAATCTAAATATATAATAGTTTAATATAAAATTAATAGAAAATTTCAAAATAAATTAAAAATATAAAACTGATTACATTAAAGAACAATAAAAAAGTAATCCTACATGAAGTTTATAAAGATTATGCTTACTTAAAACAATTATAGTGAAATCCTCAAAATATTCGTTTTAAATATTAAATTATTATTTCATACAAGAAAATAAAATTTGAAAATATAAAACTATTTACATAAAATTTTGAAAAAAAATGAAAACTCACCATATTCATATCATACATGAAGTATACAATAAAATAACAAATTTGTGATTTAATCCTCAAAAAATCTTATTTTAATATTAAAATATTTAAAAATCCGAAAATAAATAAACATAAAATATCCACATCTTGTAGATCTATGTCTTCTACTACTAAATCTATCAAACTTGCTTCATAAAATCATGTTTTTGCATACTAATAAAATTAAAAATAATACTTAACATTAAAAGACTCTAAATCTTAACAAAAGTTAAAATCTTAAAATTTTAAAAAACGAAACAATAGATCCACACTCATAAATCACAATATGTAAATCCGTAACATAAAATAAGTGAAATAATCATCATGAATCACTTCTTTACTAAACAAATATTTAAAAAAAATAAAAGAAATTTAATATACTTACCTTGTAAATGTATTTTCTTTACTTTTATAAGCCAAATCCACAAAAAAAATTAATTTTGTGATGCTTTTGGAAGTTAATGGAGGAGGAACAGCAAGTTGGCCATCTTTGGATAGGGGAGGATGAGTAGAGGGGGAGAAAGATGAAAAAATTTAGGGTTTGGGGCTTTATATATAATATCGGCCGATGTTTTTAAAATATCGGCCGATATATCGTTTCTACTGATATTTTTAAAATATCAGCCGATATATCGCAATATTTTAGCGATATTTTGTGAGACTGATTCCAGTAACGATACATACCGATTTATTGTATCGGTACCGGCCGATACCGGTACATATTGGCCAATACGAACCGGTATCGGCCGATTTTTTTATCCATGTATGCACCCCATTTTCCTCAACAGTTGGACCAGTCTTTTGTGGAGATGACAGCAGGTTAGGTTGTGGTCAGGTTCATAGTACTCGATCCAAACCTGAATTACTAAACTGGAATGCTTACCTGAATGAATATGGACCCTGATCAAATTGAAAAACAGGGACATACTAGACAAATCATTCATCCAGCAAGCATTATAATGGATGATGGGCAATAGCAAATAACTAACAGAGTTGGAGCCATCCTAATCATCAATCAAAGGATCTGCATTTTCAAATGAATTTTAAAGCTGGACCGTTTAGATGACCTGTTTAGGGTCTGGCGTGTTCCAGTTCCACCAGAATAAAGTAAAAGGTGTTAAGCAAGTGAAAAGCAGCAACCACCAACCATTTACTTCAAGTGGTTTATTAGGCGCTTAAGCCATTAATGGAAAGAAGATACAAATTTTCTCATCTGCTTTGCAACTGTTATTTAGATCAATATATACTTTTAACCCGGCCCAGGGCACTGGGACCCATAAGAGACTCCTGCCATAGGGAGAGAACCCCCGCTCATACAACAAGAAACATTTGCTTGCTTAGAAAGAAAACTCAAGGCTGAACCCTGAATAGTTGGGCACATGACTCAGATATCATCTTTATTTCAATAGTTAAGGGAAGAATATTGTGGCTACGATCAAAAGTATTTATTTTTCACTTAACGGCTGTTTTGAGGGGCTGCCATGCAAACGTGTGGAAATGCTCCTATGTAGGGGTGGCTCGACCATTAGGCGAGAAAAGCCTTTACTTTAACTCCACCCCCCCCCCCCCCCCCCCCCCCACACACACACACACACACACACAACCCAAAAAAAAAGTAAATTTGATCTTTTTTTAATCCAATAAAATAAGGCTTCAAAAAAGTAATTATAGCAATTTAAGGCCTCATAAAAGTAATTAAAGCAATTATCATATTTTTACATTTCAGAAAAAACAAGTATTATCTTTCCATATTTCAAAAAAAGAATTAAAGATCATTTTTACATTGAGAAAATGTTGTCATTAAAAAAACCCTAAAATCACAACAAGCAAGAAATCATTTTCCGGTTTGAAAATCTTTCAAGTTGTACATTTTTTCCTCTATATCTATATTGCTTGAAATCCTTAGAAGACATCTTCAAATATAATCTTTTTTTCCATATTGAAAAAATTGCATCAAATTCAAAAATAATCCACACCTATAATCTTTGTGGCCAACACTGATAAATCACTAAATTAGCTTTTATGGTTCTATTCTTTTAAAAAAAATTAATCATAAGCTTATATTATATGTTTATTATAGTTGGTGTTCTTTTTATTTGTAAATATTACTAGTTATAATTTATAAATATTAAATATGTCTACTAGAAAACTATGAACAATACTTATAACTGTTGCTTTTATAGAAAAAAGTTTTTCAAAATTAAAATTAATAAAATCCTAATTTAAATCAACAATGTTACAAAAAAGATTAAGTAGAATAGCCATACTATTAATTGAAAAAGATATATTAGCAAAATTTGAATATAAAAACTTAAATAGTAATATTGCATTACAAAAAACAAAAAATAATTTTTAAATAAAATATTATAATAATATTAAAAATAAAAAATACCCCATTTAGGGTTGTCGCTTTACGCCTCAAATTGTTTTGAGCCGGCCCTGCTCCTATCGTGATATCTCATAATATAAGATAAGATGCATGACAAGTCATATCACAATGGTTTTAATGTGCAGTCCACCTCAAGACATTATACAAATGGTTCACGTGGACAGGATATGGAAAGATCTACGTCAATTTTTGGGATGTCCCCTAGTTGACCATGGGCCCCATCCATTGATTATCTAAGCCGTTAAAAATAAATATCATAATCTTCAGTCACATATATATCCTTAAATGTTTTTACCATGCTTAAATGTTTAATTTGTTCTGGTTGAAAAGTTTCATATTGTTTTAGAAGTTCTAAGTTTGAATTCTCTTTGAGTGACTTATGCTATATATAGTGCCTATGAGTGGTGTCATATATCCATGGTTTAACTAACTGCCCTACAATGTTTGTGAGGTGGCGCTGGGTTCCATAGTTTCAACAAAAGGAAAAAAAATGACTAATAATGCAGGTGATGGTTGTGCTAATGATTCCATACATCATATATTCAGTCTTATGGTGAAACCACATCCTATTAAAATAAAATTTGAAAATATATTACTAGGGACATACCATTTATTTTGAACCATTTGAATTATCAATTGGTAGGCCCCTTTAATTTTTAGGCATCCCACACAGGACAAGCGTACGTGTGGGATATACACACAGCTGCTCCGGACTCCTAATCATTTGCTACACGAACCCACACTTATGTTTTACATGTACAAAAGCATACATGATTCAACGTTTACCTGCACTTGAGTCCTTCAAAAATTGTATTGAAAAAAAGAGCGGTGTATTATTTTAATTTTTTGCATAATAAATTTGAAAGAGACTCAAAATCAGGACTGATGCCAGTTTGCTAGCTGGGGTTAGTGAATGCGAGAGAGTAGGATTGATCACGGAGAAGCTCCCAAGGTAGGCCATTATTTCATTGAAGGCCAGTTGTGCCTTAAATATTTAGCCATCATATGTGGCATATTTTATTGTAGTTACGTTACATCAAGGTTGGTTATATACATGTGTGACTGTGTGGGGTGCGTACTGACATGCAGAAGATGGTCTTGAGAGAAGCATGTGTTTTGTCATGTTGGCTCCAAAGCCTTGGTCTTGAAGCCGCCGTCTATGCTTTTGACGTTTCTTTCACTCAAACCTTCCAACTTACAGGTTTGGTGCTCGCAAAGAGCCATCTCTCTCTCTCTCTCTCTCTCTCATAAAAGCCGTCGTCCCTTCTCTCTTCCCAGAGAAGCCCTGACACCTTCTGCTACTCAGACCCTTATCGACCATGGCGAATAAATCGCATGCCAGTCGGGTACTTTCCAGAAGGATGGTGATTCTAGCAGCTCCCTTCAAAGTTTCTTTTTATTTTTTCCTATTTTGATGAAAGAGGAAGGGAGAAAAATCGATGTTATAGTATTTTGACTTAACTTCGAAGATAAACCAACGTCAAAAAGTTGAGAAATATGAAGGAAATAACTGTTGTCTATTTTCATTCATTTCTTATGCTTATAAGTCTCCGATACAACAGACAGTTACAGCCATATAGTCCTATCTTTACTCAACTACACTACAATTGAGGAACAACTCACACGACCTACACCACTCTCAACATGTAACCACTTGAGAGGAATGGGCCAACTATCTCCTAAACATTAGGGAAAACAGAGAACAGATTAACCAACAATGACTTTTCCTCCTCCACAATGTGTAGGTGTTGGGCAGACTCCACCACCGCACATGCTGAAAACTCTGACTGGGTCTTTAAGATTATTTAATAAAGATTCTGGGTTCTTGTGACCTGATCAAGACCCAGAATACCCCAGCCATTTAATTTATCTGTGAGGGACCCATGACATCCCTCACCCCTTGAATTTGGCTCTTGTCCTCAATGTCCATATCTGGAAGTCTCGTCTTCATTTCCTCCATCCTTTCCCAAGTTGCTTCAGCTTGAGATAACCCTTGCCAATGTATAAGCACTTCTTCCTTCCCCCTTTTGACCCTCCTGTCCAATACTGCTGAAGGCCTGGCCGCTAATGATCCATCTTCAAGTTCCACATCTAGTAAAGTGGTTAACGGTTCCACAGCAGCTCCTAATTTCTTCTCAAGACAAGCCACATGAAAGATGGGATGAATTCGCGATCCTTCAAGCAAACGAAGTTTATATGCAACAGGGCCCACCCTATCTATCACCTTATATGGCCCATAATATTTTGGGGCAAGCTTCAAATTTCTTCTCAATGCAACATATAACTGCTTATAAGGCTGTAACCTCAAATATATTCAATCCCCTTTTTCAAACTCCTTAAATGTATGTTTAGCATCATAATATTTCTTTATTTGTTCTTGAGCCTGCCTGATTTGATCTCTAAGTCCCTTGAGGACCTGGTCCCTGTCCGTCAAATATTTTTCAACAGCCTCTAGCCGAGTTGTTCCAAGAACATATATCAAGAGATTTGGAGGTGGTCGCCCGTAGACAATCTCATAAGGGGCCTCCTTGGTAGAAGCATGGACACTAGTATTATAACAATACTCAGCCCACGGAATCCATCTTACCCATTCATTGGGCTGGTGGCTTGTAAAGCATTTTAAGTACATTTCCACTATTTTATTCACTACTTCAGTCTGCCCATTTGTTTGGGGGGTGGTAAGTGTCACGGCCCGATCCTGGGAAATGGGAATTTGAGTGGGGCCCCAGGGCGTGGATACGTAATTCTGTAGCAATCCGTGCCCTGACGAATTGTACACGAGTTCCTACAAGGGAGATTTCACAAGAACGTGTGAGGTATACCAACACATGTAGGAATATAACTCATCATAACGAACTCCTGCAAAATACTCTGTAAAGATTAAGAGCAAAACAAGATAAACATATCCTCCAACTTTCATAGATAGGTATAGATATATATATTAGTGCTTAAGACTTTAAATAACATTTCGTACAATTCGAACTACTATTTAAAGAAGTTGGGTACAAAAGGTCCAATTTGAACATTCCCAAGGGTAGACCCAAAAATGATGGCTGTAATACCTCCAAAACCGGCGCACTCCGTAGGATGACTAATAAAAGACATCACCATCATTCCATTCATCTATACCCCGAGGTACCGTTGAAGCACTCTCTGGGGACGCGTCAACAACCGGGTTGGGTTTGAGTTTCATACCTGCAATACCAAGGGTAACATTATTAACACGACGGTTAAGCAAATGCAGAGCATATGAACTAGCATAATGTATCAAATGAACTTATTAATATACATTGGATAGGAGAGCAATAATGGTCTACTAGGTATAATGTGCATGAGTAACAATTAGTGAGTAATCATAATCAAGATGTAGTACACACTAATTGGCATCCACGAGGCTCTATTCTCCCCAAAGAGGAGCATACATACATATGGGTCGCTAGGAGATCAAGCTAGCTTCCCTAGGAGTGCCAATAGCTCCTCTGTAACTACTGCAGTAGTGACATAATAATACCCTGTAACACTCCGACCCGAGTTGATCCGGATTAGCGAGTAATTTCTTGTGATTTGAGCGTTAAGTGTGTTTTGATTTTGTTTTTCGTAAGTTTGAGTCTTAGGGAGATTGTTTGAGTTGAGTTTGACTTGGTCTAGTTAGTTCGAGCCCTTTTTCGTAATTTTGGCTTTTGATTGACCTTGTCAGTTTTGCGTCATTTTGACGTCAACGCGTGTATTTCGTCGAGCTTGTCGATTGTCGTAACTGTCTTGGATCCAAAGGATTTCGTTTGCTCTCGTTGGACCGTCACTTGACTCAAACTGATAATTGTGTAAACCGTTTGGACTTAAGTGCAATTTTGGGCTCATTTTACTTTAAATATCCCAACTACTCCCTGTTTCTCTCTCGATCGTTCTCTCTCAGCTCTCAGCTCTCAGCTCGTTTCTCTCTCTCTGTTCAGCTCTCTTTCTCTCCTCTCCTTCTCTGTTGCTCGTTGCTTGAGGGAGGAAGAAAGGAGCTCGTTTGTGCGTGTGATTCCAGCGGACTGAGCCAAACCACGAAGTGACTCCATTTGTGAGGCAAGTATAAGCCCAAGATGTGTGAACACCGATTGATAGTGATTTGATTGTTGTGTTTTTATGCTTCATTGTGTTTCTCAGTATTGGACAGCCCCATTTAGCTCATTTCACTGTTATGTTTCTGTTTCCAGTCGTTTTGCACACTTTCTGTATGACTGTGACAAGTTCAGGAAAATGACTCCGTGCACTCACGGCTACGCCGTGAAATGTGCTACGGCTAAGCCGTAAAATGGCTTACGGCTAAGCCGAGACCCAGCCGTAACCCTAACCGTAGAACAGTACAGACTGTCATCTGGAAATAACTGGAAGTTGGCAAATTGCCATTCTTCTACGGCCCAACCTGATCTAAGCCGTACATTGTCTTACTGCTAAGCCGTGGACCAGGATACGGCTGAGCCGTAGAGTAAAATACGGTTGAGCCGTAAATCCGGATGGATATTTGGGGAGCCTCGGCTCAGCCGCAGTGCATAGTACGGCTAAGCCGTAAGATGCCACGGCTAAGCCGTAAGGTCACCTACGGCTACACCGTGAGACCCTGAGAATTGAATAAAAAGGGACTAGGTTTAAGCAAAAGACCGTATATGACTTTCATGTTAGAATGTAGCTAACCTGAACACGCCCAATGGAATGTTTGCATGACATGAATGATCTCATGGGCTGTGAATCATTCATGCTTGTTATCCAGTTGTTTATCACTTCCCCATGGGTGTTGGTTTAAGGGACTTCGGTGCACACTCCTGACACTGCAACACTAGACAATGGTGCATCGAACAACTTAAAACTACATCAACATGCACGGTTAGAAACAGTGGATAATTAGTGTAGGATTGGCTTGTAATTGACCTTGATCCGTATAAGCATTCTGATTTGTGCAGCATATTGATTTCGGTTATGCCCTCTTATGTGTTCTGCGCTGGACCTCTCGATTCTGTGGGAAATGCAGCAACCCCAGAGCGAAGCCCGGGCGGAACCATTCTATTGTTGTATTGGTATCATTGTTATCATTGCTCCACTGGAGTACTTGCATAATTGTTATTAGTACTTGAGATTGTTCTTGGTAACTGTTTTCGGCATTCGGTCTTGTTATTGCATTCAGTGTCCGTATTAGTTATGGGATGCACTTCCTATTGTTCGTTCAGTATGATATGTATGATATGCGAGATCTGTAAGTGATGTGACATGATTGATTGATTGATTGAGGTGCATCATCTGATTGATTGTGATTGGTATTGGCACTACTGAGCCTCAGCCTTAGGATACCCGACGGGGTTAACTTTGGTTTAGTTTAAGTGTTTACCTCTGCAGAGTGTCTTGTCCTGGGACTCCGGACCCCGGGAACTAGAGACCCATGCGTGCCCTGGCCCGGTCGCTGGTGTTCTCATCCTGATTGCTCTCGTAAGGGAGAAAATGGCCAATGTAGTAGCCACTTGATTGTTATCTGTTTATGATTCTAATAGCATGCTTATTCATTGCATAATTGTTTAGTATACAATCATAATTTCTATGGATATTGCATTACGACTATTGTTCAGTATTCTTCAGTCTTAGACACAATTCGTGTTATCTTCTTGTTGGCTTATACTTTGCTAAGTCGTTGTACTTATGAGTGGCTTTGTATGTTGCAGGCTCAGATCCCTCTTCCGATCCTGCGTCGGTCGACCCGACTGCAGGAGAGGCTCGCGAGGCCCCCTCTGGCCTAGAGGAGTGGACTTGATCCATCCTCCAGAGTACGGTTTGCATCATTTTGGGTTTCCCCATTCCTTGCGTTGGAGTCTATTGAGGGGACTTTTTCTGTAATTGTAATGTGGGCTTGAGTGATATCTGTATATTGATTTTTGATCGTTGTAAGCCCACTATTTGGTCATATGTTCTTGTATTGGTTATTGCCAGTTCATGTTATTTTGTAATCTCCCATTGTCTTTTGGAATATTGTGGTATGCCTTGATACGTACAGCTTCCGCGTACAGTTGTTTGCACGTGTGAATGATCCCTTGTGTGTGTATGCTTGGACGGGGTCTAGGTGTGCATGCACGGGAGTACGTGTGTCATTGGTTCGACTTTCTCTGACCCCCGGTCCCTGGGCTCGGGTCGTGACATACGTATTGTATGGTATCAAAGCATTGTCTCTCAGAGCTTTGTCTCTCAGGGCATTGTCTCTATCTTAGTGTGTAAGCATGTAGGCATATAGGACGTGGCGAGATTTCGTAGTCCAGTTTTGGACTATTGTGTTTGGTCCCTTTGTCTTGTGAGTCTGTGTGAGTTACCGAGTGTGATAGCAGATTGACTTTTGTGTTTTGCAGGCTATGGCATCGGGATCTGGAACACACAACAACAATGATCAGGGAGATAACGAGAGTGGGTCAGCCGCTCCACAGCCACTCGTGAATTTTGATGAGCGCTTCTTGACTATGCTACAGGCGATCCATTCTCTACAAGCGCAGGTCGTTTCGATCGTAGACCGACAGAGTCAAACGCCAGTTCGGCCTGCAGAGCAGCCAGTGGTTTTCCAGCCTAGAGAGAGCGATCCAAATGCGTTGTATGACAAATTCAGGAAACGTGGAGCCACAGAATTCTATGGCAATGAAGATGCATTGAAGGCTGATCAGTGGCTAGAGCATACCGGAGATCTCTTCTCCACCATTGTCTGTGACGACCGGCAGAAGGTCATGCTTACGGCATCGATGTTCCGAGAGGTGGCAAAGACCTGGTGGAAGAGTGTTAGTGCAGCTTATCTGACCTTGCCTAGTGAAACAGTGTGGGAGACGTTCCAGACACAGTTCAGAAGGAAGTTCACTCCTGCTCATGTTTGACGTGTGAAGGAGGTTGAGTTTCTGGCCTTACAGCAGCAGCAGCTGACCGTCTCGGAGTACATTCACTGCTTTACCCAGTTGTCCCATTTTGCTGAGGACATGATCAATACCGAGGAGAAGAAGGTGAATCGTTTCATTTCTGGTTTGCATCCGAGATATGCGAATTTTGTGACTGCTTTTCAGAGACCAGCTACTTTTGACGATGCGGTCGACAGAGCACACGCTGCGGAAGCCAACCACCTAGCAGAAAGAGCTATGGACTTCAAGAGGAGTGCACCAGTGGGGTCCAAGGGACAGATCCAAAAGAAATGGAAAGGGAAGCAAGGCAGTTCGAGTTTCTCTGGGAGCAGATGCGAGTTTTGTGGATTTGGACATCCGACGGAGAAGTGTTGGAAGAAGTCCGGAGCTTGTTTGAGTTGCGGATCGATGGAGCATAAGATAGCTCAGTGCCCGAAGACCAGGACTTTCCAGTCATCTAGATCTATGGGGTCATCCAAGTCTCTCAGTTCAGCAGCTTCGAACAGCCCCCATCCGTCTCGCCAGAGCCAGAAGCCACAGCGTCAGACTGCTCGCGTGTATGCAGCCTCCCATGATCATGCAGAAGATGCGAAAGTGGTGGAAGGTAAAGTTCTCATTGCCCGAGCTGAAGCACATACACTTTTTGATTCGGGATCTACGCGTTCGTATGTTGCACCTCGTTTTGCGGAACAGTTACCGCAACCCCCTCAGCCGCTACCCTATGTGTTAGTAGTGTCCACTCCTGTGGGCAAGAGAGTGGAGTGTAGTGTATACTACCCTCAGTGCGACGTGGTGATTGAAGGTCGCCAGCTGCCAGTTGATTTGATCTTGTTGTCCATGTTGGATTTCGATGTGATCCTTGGAATGGACTGGCTAGCGCGGTATCGTGCCTGTGTTAACTGTTACAACAGGTCGATTTACTTCGATTTTGCGAAGGGGTTTCGTTTCGAGGGCAATCAGGAGAGATGCCCGAGGCGTGTCATCTCCGCATGCAAGGCGGATCGTTTGATACGCAGAGGTTGTGCAGGATTTCTTGCTTTTGTCTCGGAGAAGAAGGAGGTGAAGCAGTTGGGCGAGATTCCGGTAGTACGTGAGTTCCCGGATGTATTTCCGGAGGAAGTACCCGAGTTACCCCCTGTTCGAGATGTAGAATTTGCGATCGATTTAGTGCCCGGTACAGCACCCATTAGTTTAGCTCCTTATCGTATGGCCCCTGCTGAGTTATTCGAATTGAAGACGCAATTGCAAGATCTTTTGGAGAAGGGTTTCGTACGGCCGAGTGTGTCACCGTGGGGAGCTCCAGTGCTGTTTGTGAAGAAGAAGGACGGTACCTTACGGATGTGTATCGATTACCGGCGATTGAACAAAGTCACGATCAAGAACAAATACCCATTGCCGCGTATTGATGAGTTGTTTGACCAACTTCAAGGTGCCGCTTACTTTTCCAAGATTGATCTGAGATCGGGGTATCACCAACTCCGGGTGAAGGAAGAAGATATTGCGAAGACTGCTTTCAGGACACGGTATGGACATTTTGAGTTCCTCGTGATGCCATTTGGATTAACCAATGCACCTGCTGCCTTTATGGCTTTGATGAACAGGATCTTTGCTCCTTTCTTGGATCGATTCGTGGTGGTCTTTATTGATGATATTTTGGTGTATTCGAAGACCCCAGAGGAGCATGAGAAACATCTACGTCGAGCCTTGCAGTTGTTGAAGGAATATCGCTTATATGCTAAATTGTCGAAGTGTGAGTTTTGGCTCGAGCAGGTAGCTTTTCTTGGTCATACCATTTCACGAGATGGGTTGGCAGTGGATCAGATGAAAGTTGAGGCAGTGATGAATTGGCCCAGCCCAAAGACTGTGACGGAGATACGGAGTTTTCTTGGATTAGCTGGATATTATCGTCGCTTTATTCAAGATTTTGCCAAGATTTCAGCCCCGTTGACTCGATTGACCAGGAAGAATGTTCCTTTTCTGTGGACGGACGAATGCGAGTGCCATTTCCGTATGTTGAAGGAGAAGCTTACTTCGGCTCCAGTCTTGACGTTACCAGATGGGCATGAAGGATTTATGATCTATTCTGATGCTTCTCGAGTCGGTTTGGGATGTGTTTTGATGCAACATGGCAAAGTGATCGCCTATGGCTCGAGACAACTTCGGGAGCACGAGAAGAACTATGCTACACATGATTTAGAGTTGGCAGCCGTCGTTTTTGCGTTGAAGATGTGGAGACATTATTTGTATGGCGTGACATTTGAAGTGCATTCCGATCATCAGAGTCTACAGTACCTCTTCACGCAGTCTGAGTTGAATATGAGACAGCGAAGGTGGCTTGAGTTGATCAAGGATTTTGATTTCCCCATCAAGTATCATCCAGGGAAAGGCAATGTTGTTGCAGATGCCTTGAGTAGGAAATCGGAGATTCTTCAGGCTTTGGACAGCCTTTATTTTGTGAGGCATGCACAGCCAGTGGAACTGCAATTGGCGGAGAATTGTTTGACACTTGCCAGTACAGTGAGCTTTCAGCCTGACATCATTCAGCGTATTAAAGACCAGCAGTTCGAAGATGCGATGTTGAAGCGAATTCGGGATAGCATTGCAGATCGTCCAGACTTTCGTTTGGAGGGTGATGTCTTGTATTTCAGGAGCAGGATATGTGTGCCAGCGGTAGATGCTTTGAAGGAGAGTTTGATGACAGAAGCACACCATGCTCGTTATTCTATGCATCCTGGAAGTACGAAAATGTACCGAGCTCTCAAGGACAGATTCTGGTGGAATAATATGAAGAGAGAAATTGCGGGGTTTGTTGCTAGATGTTTGACTTGCCAAAAGGTGAAAGCTGACCATCAGAGACCTCCAAGTTCCTTACATCCATTGCACATTCCCCAGTGGAAATGGGAGCACATTACGATGGACTTTGTTTCGGGTTTACCCCTG
The DNA here is from genome assembly GCA_037013555.1 of Sextonia rubra. Classification (NCBI taxonomy): domain Eukaryota; kingdom Viridiplantae; phylum Streptophyta; class Magnoliopsida; order Laurales; family Lauraceae; genus Sextonia; species Sextonia rubra. The sequence continues at coordinate 48,313,477 of JASUAD010000001.1, forward strand.
ACGAGCAAGAAGAACAGTGCCATTTGGGTGATCGTGGACAGATTGACGAAGACAGCCCATTTTCTTCCATTCAAGAAAGGCATGACATTTTCCGAGATGGCGAAGAAGTTCGTTGATGAGATCGTGAGATTACATGGTACGCCTGTATCGATTGTGTCAGATCGAGATAGCCGCTTTGTTTCTTCGTTTTGGAGAGCATTTCAGGAAGCCATGGGAACGAAGTTGAGCTTTAGTACGGCGTATCACCCGCAGACTGATGGACAGTCAGAACGAACTATTCAGACGCTCGAAGACATGTTACGGGCCAGTGTACTGAATTTCGAGAAAGAATGGGATTTGCATCTCTCGTTGTGTGAGTTTGCGTATAACAATGGCTTCCACGAGAGTATTGGAATGGCACCCTATGAAGCTCTGTATGGACGGAAATGTAGAAGTCCTGTTTGCTGGGAAGAAGTTGGAACAAGGAGTTTCCACGGACCGACAATCATTGCTGAGACTACAGAGAAAGTTCAGAAGGTCATTGATAATTTGAAGATTGCCCGATCGAGACAGAAGAGCTATGCAGATACGCGAAGAAGAACATTAGCATTTCAGGTTGGTGATTGGGTATTCTTGAAGGTCTCACCGATGAAAGGTACAGTACGATTCGGTCAGAAGGGCAAGTTAGCGCCAAGGTATGTGGGTCCATTTGAGATCAAGAGCCGGATTGGTGATTTGGCATACAGATTGATCCTACCCATGGAGTTTTCTGGAGTACACGATGTTTTTCATGTGTCTATGCTTCGCAAGTATGTTCGAGACCCGACGCACGTGATTCGTTACGATGATATTCAGATGCAACCTAACGCGTCATATGTTGAGCGTCCGCTCCGTATTGTTGGGACTAGAGAACAGCTCTTGCGTACGAGGACTATCCGATGGGTCAAGGTACCTTGGGAACATCATGGACCTGATGAAGCCACGTGGGAATTGGAAGATCAGATGGCGCGTCAGTATCCTTACCTTTTTGCTCAGGTACGCGTTCATTCCGAGGACGGAATGATATCCAAGTGGGGGAGGATGTAACACTCCGACCCGAGTTGATCCGGATTAGCGAGTAATTTCTTGTGATTTGAGCGTTAAGTGTGTTTTGATTTTGTTTTTCGTAAGTTTGAGTCTTAGGGAGATTGTTTGAGTTGAGTTTGACTTGGTCTAGTTAGTTCGAGCCCTTTTTCGTAATTTTGGCTTTTGATTGACCTTGTCAGTTTTGCGTCATTTTGACGTCAACGCGTGTATTTCGTCGAGCTTGTCGATTGTCGTAACTGTCTTGGATCCAAAGGATTTCGTTTGCTCTCGTTGGACCGTCACTTGACTCAAACTGATAATTGTGTAAACCGTTTGGACTTAAGTGCAATTTTGGGCTCATTTTACTTTAAATATCCCAACTACTCCCTGTTTCTCTCTCGATCGTTCTCTCTCAGCTCTCAGCTCTCAGCTCGTTTCTCTCTCTCTGTTCAGCTCTCTTTCTCTCCTCTCCTTCTCTGTTGCTCGTTGCTTGAGGGAGGAAGAAAGGAGCTCGTTTGTGCGTGTGATTCCAGCGGACTGAGCCAAACCACGAAGTGACTCCATTTGTGAGGCAAGTATAAGCCCAAGATGTGTGAACACCGATTGATAGTGATTTGATTGTTGTGTTTTTATGCTTCATTGTGTTTCTCAGTATTGGACAGCCCCATTTAGCTCATTTCACTGTTATGTTTCTGTTTCCAGTCGTTTTGCACACTTTCTGTATGACTGTGACAAGTTCAGGAAAATGACTCCGTGCACTCACGGCTACGCCGTGAAATGTGCTACGGCTAAGCCGTAAAATGGCTTACGGCTAAGCCGAGACCCAGCCGTAACCCTAACCGTAGAACAGTACAGACTGTCATCTGGAAATAACTGGAAGTTGGCAAATTGCCATTCTTCTACGGCCCAACCTGATCTAAGCCGTACATTGTCTTACTGCTAAGCCGTGGACCAGGATACGGCTGAGCCGTAGAGTAAAATACGGTTGAGCCGTAAATCCGGATGGATATTTGGGGAGCCTCGGCTCAGCCGCAGTGCATAGTACGGCTAAGCCGTAAGATGCCACGGCTAAGCCGTAAGGTCACCTACGGCTACACCGTGAGACCCTGAGAATTGAATAAAAAGGGACTAGGTTTAAGCAAAAGACCGTATATGACTTTCATGTTAGAATGTAGCTAACCTGAACACGCCCAATGGAATGTTTGCATGACATGAATGATCTCATGGGCTGTGAATCATTCATGCTTGTTATCCAGTTGTTTATCACTTCCCCATGGGTGTTGGTTTAAGGGACTTCGGTGCACACTCCTGACACTGCAACACTAGACAATGGTGCATCGAACAACTTAAAACTACATCAACATGCACGGTTAGAAACAGTGGATAATTAGTGTAGGATTGGCTTGTAATTGACCTTGATCCGTATAAGCATTCTGATTTGTGCAGCATATTGATTTCGGTTATGCCCTCTTATGTGTTCTGCGCTGGACCTCTCGATTCTGTGGGAAATGCAGCAACCCCAGAGCGAAGCCCGGGCGGAACCATTCTATTGTTGTATTGGTATCATTGTTATCATTGCTCCACTGGAGTACTTGCATAATTGTTATTAGTACTTGAGATTGTTCTTGGTAACTGTTTTCGGCATTCGGTCTTGTTATTGCATTCAGTGTCCGTATTAGTTATGGGATGCACTTCCTATTGTTCGTTCAGTATGATATGTATGATATGCGAGATCTGTAAGTGATGTGACATGATTGATTGATTGATTGAGGTGCATCATCTGATTGATTGTGATTGGTATTGGCACTACTGAGCCTCAGCCTTAGGATACCCGACGGGGTTAACTTTGGTTTAGTTTAAGTGTTTACCTCTGCAGAGTGTCTTGTCCTGGGACTCCGGACCCCGGGAACTAGAGACCCATGCGTGCCCTGGCCCGGTCGCTGGTGTTCTCATCCTGATTGCTCTCGTAAGGGAGAAAATGGCCAATGTAGTAGCCACTTGATTGTTATCTGTTTATGATTCTAATAGCATGCTTATTCATTGCATAATTGTTTAGTATACAATCATAATTTCTATGGATATTGCATTACGACTATTGTTCAGTATTCTTCAGTCTTAGACACAATTCGTGTTATCTTCTTGTTGGCTTATACTTTGCTAAGTCGTTGTACTTATGAGTGGCTTTGTATGTTGCAGGCTCAGATCCCTCTTCCGATCCTGCGTCGGTCGACCCGACTGCAGGAGAGGCTCGCGAGGCCCCCTCTGGCCTAGAGGAGTGGACTTGATCCATCCTCCAGAGTACGGTTTGCATCATTTTGGGTTTCCCCATTCCTTGCGTTGGAGTCTATTGAGGGGACTTTTTCTGTAATTGTAATGTGGGCTTGAGTGATATCTGTATATTGATTTTTGATCGTTGTAAGCCCACTATTTGGTCATATGTTCTTGTATTGGTTATTGCCAGTTCATGTTATTTTGTAATCTCCCATTGTCTTTTGGAATATTGTGGTATGCCTTGATACGTACAGCTTCCGCGTACAGTTGTTTGCACGTGTGAATGATCCCTTGTGTGTGTATGCTTGGACGGGGTCTAGGTGTGCATGCACGGGAGTACGTGTGTCATTGGTTCGACTTTCTCTGACCCCCGGTCCCTGGGCTCGGGTCGTGACATACCCCAAAGGCACAAGCTAAGTGGTGCCGACTTGGATTCACCCCTCTGATACTTTCAATCATACTCGTCATAATATACATAAGGAATATCAATCTGAAGGTCTGATCAATCATGAATACAGACGGACAATTAAACGAAGCATATTTATATGAGCTACGAAGGCTTGAACCTCAGCTATATCCCCTTTTGGCTAGTAAGTACGCACTCAATAGAAGCTCTGGCTTGTCAGACACGCACTCATTAGAAGTTCAAGTCTAAATTGCCTCAGAGTTTGACTAAAGAGAAAGTGAATGCATAGACAAATCATGTTGAGGGCATGACATTTAACAATATGAAGGCATTCGGACTGAGTAAATAACCAAGAATCACTATTCACTCTATATTAGGTAACCCATGATCTCCAAGGTCATTCAACTCGACGTACTCATAAAACGTCTGGTGCCTTTGTGTTACCGCATCTTGATATTAACTTGTGTATATAAGGACACCCTTCTTATGCCAACAACCATGACTTGACATTGGGAGAACATCCAGGAATTTCTCATTCTCTTTAACGTGTACTTACCGTTGGCCAGTGTGGTTGTGAGAATATGTCAATACTCAGGCCCTATAAGGTCATGGAGAATTCCTAATATCCTAAATTCACTGGGCTCTTACGACTTAGCCGTATATAATGTTACGGCTCAGCCGAGTAGTTCAAGTTTCCTCCAATAGTTCAGGCACATTTATGGCTTCGCCGTATATTAGCCTACGGCTTAGCCGTGCTAAGCATATGGCTAGGTTACGGTTGGGTCACGGCTTAGCCGTGAGGCATTACATGGTGGAGCCGTGTGTAAGCCATAGAAGAAAACAGATTTTTCAAGCTCTCAGGAAAATGCGCCATAAAAAGGCTTACGGCTTGGGCACGGGCTGGGTACGGCTTAGCCGTAGTTCATTTCACGGTGCAGCCGTAGGTAAGCCGTAGTATAAAACCAATTTTATTGCTCTCGGGACTTTGAGCCGTAACTACTTACGGCTTAGCCGTACGCTTCAGAAAACCTGAAGTCAGTTCTATGGCTCAGTTTCAATAGAGGATCAATACCGAACCCGAATTGTGGGGAGTTTCTATGACTTAATTATAGTGTAATTGAAGGTGTTCAATACCCACACACCCTCCTATTCCATGTTTACTTCCTAACTCAATCCGTGCCCCATTTGTACACAGTTAAATAGTGAAAACAGCTGAGATTGGAGAATTCAAAGGGCACACCCAAAAATCAATGACTTAATCACGCATGCAGCACATATGAACTCTAATACTTGCCTCTTAACAATGTTTGTCCTCCTTAAGTCCTTCTTGTTGTGTGGCTAAGGAAAACCTCCAAATGAAAATGGGTCCTCTACAAGTAGAATATGCAATGAAGAATAGGATTTAGATTTGCATGCATGTCATGTAATTGAATCCTTATAACTCTAATAAACCCAAAATGAATGAGATGGAGGTAAGTTTTCACCTTATGCAACTAATTGCTTGGAGAGGGAGAATACTCAAAGAGAGAAATGCACAGAGAAGGAGAAGAGGAAGAAGAAGAAAAGTTTCCACCACTACATGCAAGACTTCTCAACTCTAGTAGCTCCTTAATCTGGAAGTGAAGATGAAGATTGAGGAGGAGAGATCCACTTCAACAGCCAACGTGATAAAGAATGAAGAGAAAGGAGAAGGGATGTTGAGTTTTGTCTTTTTAAAAAGAAATTTCCTATCTTGCATGCAAACCCATTTTCCTTGGGGTATTTACGATTTAAGTCACGTGGCCAGAGTTAGCCTGAGATGAATCCAAATCAAGTTGGGTCCAACACGGAAAATGATCTACACGGAAAATTACACAAGGAGTACAAGGTACCCATAAAATGCAAGAACAATTTACAAAAAGGTCCTCAACTACTGAGGTAAAGTTCAAACTCCGCTCAACTCCCCGTCCAAGACCCAAACCCAATCGTTTTTAAACTAGATTAACCTTAACAAGGTTTAATTAACATAGAACGTGATTAATTAACGTAGATTATGATTAATTGGATTCGGAACCTTATAGTAAGCAGAGTTAAAATTAAAATGGGTCCCCTGTAATTCAAATAGCTCCTTCCAAAAAGAGCTTGTAAATGTAGGATCTCTATCACAAACTATGCTCTTAGGCATCCCATAAAGCTTGAAAATGTGCTCAAAAAAGACTTGAGCCATGGATCTAGCTGAATATGGATGTGAGATTGGAATGAAATGGGCCATTTTAGATAGCCTATCCTATCTACCACGACAAAGATGACAGTCTTTTCCTTGGAGCTTGGCAACCCCTCTATAAAATCCATGGATATCTCTAACCATACCATAGTAGGTATACTCAAGGGTTGAAGTAGACTTGTTGGACTAGTGTTTTCAGATTTGTGTCTCTGACAAGTATCGCGGGCCTTTATGTAATCCCTGATCATTTTTCTCATACCTTCCCAGTAGAAAACCGATCGTATCCTTTGGAAAGTCTTATGGTATCCTTCATGTGTACTACCATGCATCTCACCCACAATTATAGGCACCAAAGTAGAGTCTTTTGGTAGATAAATTCTATTTTTAAAATATAAGATTCCCCCCTTAAGATCCCAAGGCCCCATGGCGTCCCCTTTCTTAACTTGTTCCACAACTTTCTGCAAGGTTGGACTTTTCGCTAAGTCTTCAGATACCGTTCCCACCCATTCAGATACTGGCATGGAAAGGGCTGAAATCTCACCCTCTTCTTCCCTCATGGAGAGTGCATCTGCTGCCACATTCTCTCTGCCTCTTTTAAACTCAATTTGAAAATCAAACCCCAATAGTTTACTCAGCCACTTTTCTTGGGCTGTAGTTGTAATCTTTTGGGTCCATAAATGTTTGAGGCTACTATGATCTGTTCGGACTATAAATCTGCGGCCCAGTAAATAAGGCCTCCATGTTTTAACTGCCAACACCAATGCTAACATCTCCTTTTCATAAGCTGATAAAAACAAATTTTTTCCTCGTAGTGCTTGGCTAAAAAAAGCAATGGGCCGCCCCTTTTGCATAAGGACCCCTCCAATTCCAAATCCCGATGCATCACACTCCACAATGAAAGTTTCATCAAAATTGGCCAAGGCTCGGATTGGGGCTTGGGTCATAAATTTTTCAATTTTTCAAAAGCTTCCCCTAACCGTTGGTCCCATTTAAAATTTCCTTTTTTGAGCATATTGGTCAATGGGCCTGCTACCTTTCCATAATCTTGAATAAATTTACGGTAGTACCCAGTGAGGCCCAAAAATCCTCTCAACCCTTTGAGAGTCGTTGGTTTGGGCCACTCCAACATAGCTGCAATTTTTTCTGGGTCTACTGCCACAACTTGATTTGAAATGATGTGACCCAAGTACTTGACCTCTCTTAGTCCAAAAGAACATTTTTCTTTTTTTACAAACAATTTGTTTTCCTGCAACATGGTGAAGGTGATTCTTACATGCTCTAAATGGTTTTTCCAAGTCTTACTATAAATCAAGATATCATAAAAAAAAAACCAAAATAAATCTTCTAAGTTGGGCCTTTAAGACTTGGTTCATCAAAGATTGGAAGGTTGAGGGGGCATTAGTCAAGCCAAAAGGTGTAAGGTTCCGACCCGACTTAATTATAATTTATACTAATTAAGCTTAATTTTCCTATTAATATGTATAATTAGTCTTAATTCACCTTGCTTTTAAATTATTAGTGGGTTTCAGTTGGATGGGTAGTTGGGTTTGAACTTTACTTAGGTAGTCAATGACCTTTTTGTAATTAATTTTGCATCATATAGACATCTCATCAGTTGCATCATGTGCATTTCATCTTGTGGGCCAACTTTCATGTTGGGCTTAATTTGATTCGGACTCATCTTGGCCCAATTGAGGCCATATGACCTAAATGGTAAATATTCCAAAAACTGAGACTTGCATGCAAAACTATAGAAATTTAGTTTATAAGAGAACCAACGTCTCTTCCTCCCTCTGTTTTTTTCTATACTCATCGAAGCCACTTCTCTCTTCACTTGTCTTCATCTCCACTTCATGTTAGAGCTGGAAACAAGGATTTGGAGTTTGCATGCAATGGCAATAGCATCCATCTAATCTCTTCTTCTCCCTTTGGACATCTCTTTCTTAGAATCACAACCTTCTTCAACACTGCAGCAGTATGAGGTGAGGGATTGCTTCCATTTCATTCATTTTGAGTGTATTAGGGGCATGAGGACTCCACTATGTGACATGCATGTGAATCTAAACCCCATCTTTATTTGCATGTTCTACTTATAGAGAACTCATCTTCATTTTGGAGGCTTTCTTTAGCTACACAATAAGAAAGAGTTAGAGAAGGCTAATACTGTTAAGAGGCAAGTATTGGAGTATATATGGTACTGCATGTATGTTTGAATTGATTGATTCTTGGATTGCTCATTCAATGTTCAACTTACAGCTCATTTTTGCTCATTCAATGTTCAACTTACAGCTCATTTCCCCTTAAATAAGCACACATAGGCATGTAATTAGGTGATAATGAGTATAGCTTAGCAATAGTAATGATATTGAACAATTTAAGACCTATTAGGGAGTTTGGAAGCATATAGAACCCCATTGGAACCCAAATGGTAAAGTTCTGCACTTGAACCCGAGCTGCAGAACTAGTTTCAGAAATTCTGAAGCTTACGGCGAAGCCCACGGCTACGCCGTAAGTCTCTACGGTCCAGAATCCAGAGAGCCAAATTACACTACGGTTGACACTCAGCTAAGCCATGGAATGAACTACAGCTAAGCCGTAACCTCCCCGTGACCAAGCCGTAGGATATTCTACGGTGAACCTTCCAGAGAGCCCCATACCCAGAATTTATCTACGGTTCACAAACGGCTACACCGTGAACTCTGCTATGGCCACGCCGTACCCAAGCCGTAACCCTAACCGTAGGCTTAGTACGGCTAAGCCGTAGGCCAATATACGGCTAAGCCGTAAATGCATATTGAATTAAGAGGAAAACCTGAACCACTCAGCTAAGCCGTAGCCTTGTATACGGCTAAGCCGTAAGAACCCAGTGAATATAGGATGTGAGGAACCTTCAATGACCTTGTAGGGGTCTAGATATGACACCTACTTCCTAACCAAATTTGCCCAATGGTGATCAAATGAAAGATGGACAAGTGTAGAGCTGTCACTCATCCCCTTTGATTTTCCGGATGAATTCCCAATGTTACGTCATGGGTGTTGGCATAAGAAGAGATGTCCTTTGTATACACAATGTAACGCCAAGATTGGTAACACAATGACACCGGACATTTGATGAATACATAGTATTGAATGCCCTCGGGATCACGGATTATTTAGCATAGGGTTGGCTAGTAATTATCTTTGATGCCTATGCAATCTAAATGCATCCATATTGTTAAGAAACCATGCCCTCAACATATGTAACTCAATTAAGTATGCATGAAGTGATTATCAGATATGAATGAATGAATGAATGTAATCTCAAAACCGAACTCCTAGTATGTATGATATGACAAGTATAACCAAGATGTATAAAAGATATGAATTTGAGTCGGTCTTGATATGTTAAGTCGGCACCACTTAGCTACGCCCTTATTAGGTTCGACGGGACCATTTTAGGTATGATACGATATGTCGCTACTGCAGTAGTCCTTGGAGGAGTTGTTGGCGCTTCTCAATAAGCTAGGCCGATCCCCTAGAATCTGCACGCTCCCTTTAGATGATATGCTCTCTCTTGGGAGAATACGGCCACGTGGTTGCCAATAAGTTTGTATGATAGTCTGTTTATAATTCGTTACTCATGCTTACTCATGCACGACATGCCTAGTGTACGATTTTTGCCTTCTTTTAATCAATATATACTCTTACTTCATTTGATACGGCATGATGGTCTTATGTACCTCTATATACTTGCTTAACCGTCGTGTTAATAGTGCTACCTTTGGTGTTACAGGTACTAAACCTCGAAAACTAGATGAGGGTAATGCAGATGACACCTTCTATTAGTCATCGTACGAAGAGCGACAACGGGATACTTGCTGAGTGTTTAAGTTTGGATAGGCCTGTTTACACATTAAGTTTTGTTCATGCTTGATTAATCATGATCATGTAAAATGAGAAATGGTTAAGTACAGACTTATTTATGAATGTTATGATAATTCCGTTGTTACTGCTTATGATTATTACAGATGTATTACACAGGCTTCCGTTCACTGTTGAATGTAATTTACGTATTGGAGGAACTTCTCTATACATTCCTGTGCAATCTCCCTTGTAGTGATTTGTGTGTGTCACAACCCGAGCCCAGGGTTCGGGGGTTAGTAAAAGCCAAACCTAGTGACACACGTACTCCCGTGCCTGTACACGTAGACCGAGTCTAAATGCACACGCACAAGGGAACATTCACACGTGCCAATAAGTACGCGGAAGCTGTAATTATCAGAAACATCAACTAACATTGCAAGAAGAGAATACGAAGAAAGAACTGACATAATTGCATTAATTACATACGAAGGTCTTACAAAAAGAACAAAAGAATATATACATATACAATCAAGACATGTCATGCCAAATACAAGTATGAAAATCCTCAAGACAAGACTCCAAAGCTATGCATGCCAAGAACGCTCTCCCGTGGAGTGATCACATCCACTCCTCTAGGCCTGATGGGGCCTCGGGGGTCTCGTCTGGAGTCTGGCCGACCGGCGAGGGTTCGGCAGGGGTATCTGGGCCTGCAACACCAAAAACAACTGTGAATACGACGATTCAACAAAGTATAACCCATAGCAAGTTAACACACGCTGTGTCTAATAGAATAGAGAACATTATGTAATTTAGATAAGGCAATTTCGTATACTAGGCAGTCATGCAAGAAAGAAATATGCTATGCGAATCAATGGATACATGCGGTGTACATACTAGTGGCTACTACATTACCATATGCTCCCAAAAGAGGGATCTTATAACATGCAAAAAACACCATTGTCCGGGCCAGGGTACAATGGGTCTCGGTTTCCTGGGGTCCGGTTCCCCAAGACGTATCCTTACTGCAGCAAGTCCATATAACTATACCAAATTTACCCCGTCGGGATCCTAAAGCTGAGGCTAAGTAGTGCCTGACCATACAGAGTCAATCATGAAAACCCTGAGTAGATCGTGACAACATATCATACGTGCATATCTGTGAGTGAACATATCATACATGCATACTCAAGGTAAAGAACCACAATGTGAAAGTAACGGAACACAAGTAATCATGTCAGAGAGTAGAGGTCAATACTCGAATGCAATATGTTGTGCAACAAATCATGCAAAAGCGGATCATCTTGATTTACAAACCAATTCTAATCTAATTATCCGGTGTTTCTAACCGTGCATGATGATGTAGTTTTAAGTTATTCGATGCACCGTTGTCTAGTGTTGCACTGAATCAGGCAGTGCACGAAGTCCCTTAAACCAACACCCATGGGGAGGTGCTTAACATCCGGATAACGAACATGAATGATTCGCAGCCCTCGAGATCATTCACGCGTTGTATTACATTCCGTTGAGCAGGTCTAGGTGCTCTACATTCTATCATGAAGGCCATATCGGTCTTTCCTTTACACCTATCCTTGTTCCTCATTTTCTAGTGTGGATACGGCTTAGCCGTAGATGAGTGTACGGCTTAGCCGTGAGTGTTCTACGGCTTAGCCGTGGCTGGGCCGTAGAAGGTCTGTCAATTGATGGCTCTCAGTTAAATCTAGAAAAGGCACCCTGTACTGTTCTACGGCTGGGCCACGGCTGAGCTTCGGCTTAGCCGTAGGACAATACACGGCTTAGCCGTGCCCTAGCCGTAGAGGAAAACTGGAGTTTTATCCTCTCTGGACTTTGAGTCGTAAGTGCCATACGGCTTAGCCGTACCTGCACGAAGTCAAATTTCTGAAGCACATACAGAAAGTCCGGGAATTCATCATAAATGCAAATTTCCAATAGAAAGGGATAGAATACTAACCAAATGGGCTGGACACACATTTATCCATACAAACTCATGTGAATTAACCAAAATCAAATGCATACCAACATGGGTTCTTACAAGTTATGGTTATACTTGCCTCAATTGGAATTCGATTACACAATGGGAGCCCTTGGGTCCAAACACAACCTAATATCAACCAAACACCATGCATGCATGAGAAATGGAAGGAATTACAAAGTACAGACACACCATGCAAGAGGGAAACAAGAAGGAGAAGAAAAGGAGAAAGGAGATGAGAGAATGGAAGGGTTTCCAACTCACCTCACATGCAAGAACCACACGTCCCTCAACTCCTCAATTGAGCTTGATCGATAGAGGAGAGAATTCAAGAGAGGGAGAGAGAAATTCCACGTGCACAGTGAGGAGAAAATGAGAGAAAATGAGAGAGAGAGCAAACTTATCGATCGTATGAAGTTATAAAGCTAATGGAAAAGTCCGATTTACAAGAAAGGCCAAGTTAGAATGCTATTTTCAGTTTGAGTCAAATCTGGGTCCAAATAAATCACACGACATCGGTTGTAAACGACGTAGTTACGAAAGTTGACGAGCTTAACGAAAGACATGTGTTGATATCAAGATGATGCAAAAATGACCACGTCTTAGAAAAGCTAAAATTACGAAAAAGGGCTTGGTCTACTTAATCCAGGTCAAACTCAACCCAACTACCTATCCATGACCCGCAACGAAAATCAAAACATAAACAAAACGCGATTAGCCACGAAAACAAGATTAATTCGCCGCTAAATGAGGTCAAGCTGGGTCGGAGTGTTACAGTGTGTATATGTTTACATGCACAAATTACTACGGGATTACATATGCACACCCCGTCGGGCCATCCTAACCCCAATTCCCGGGATCGGGGCATGACGAAAGGCATGACTAAAAATTCATAATGCCCTTGGTGGGTCCTAAAAGCTGTCTTGGGTACATCCTTTGGGTTCATTCTGATTTGGTGAAATCCAGACCTGAGATCCAGCTTAGTGAAGTAGTGGGCCCTATGGAGTTCATCAAGAAGCTGATCAATTATGGGGATGGGAAATTTATACTTTATTGTGATGTGGTTAAGGGCCCGATAGTCAATGCAAAGTCTCCAGGTCCCATCATTTTTTTTTCACCAATAAAACTGGTGAGGAACATGGACTCTGACTATGCTGAATCACACCTAATTCTAATAGGTCCCTTACTAGTTTCTCATTCTCATTTTTTTTTGATAATAAGGGTACCTATATGGTCTGACACAAATGGGCCCAATTTCTGGTTTTAATGGGATTTTGTGGTCATGAGATCTAGGTGGAGGTAGGACTCTTGGTTCCTGAAAAACATCACTAAATAGTTTCAAAATGGCAGCTAGTTCAACAGATGACGGTTGATTTGTGGGTATACCTGAGAACTCCTTCATTATGAGGGAGTATATATGCATCAGAAGCCCATCCTTGCTCTTTCTCATCACCTTATCCAACTTTGTTTCTTCAACCACTTTTTCATCCAACGCCTTCAATCTTGCACTTCACATTTTGTCATCTAGTGAAAAACTCATTTGTAGTTTGGAGAAATCCTAGACGATGGGCCCTACTGTACTGAGCCATTGGGCCCCAAGAACAGCATCACACCCCTCCAATGGAATCAGATAAAAGTCCACAATAATAGGCACCCCTTGAAGAAGCAGTTTTACACCACGACATATGCCCAAACTTTATATCTTATCTCCATTAGCTACTGCCACTTTAAATCGTCCCTGAGATTCAAAGTCCACTCTTGCCTTTTAGGCCGATCGTTGACTAAGAAAATTATGCATGCTACCTGAATCCACAAGCAATAACATGCGATGACCGCCCAACCTCCCCTTCACTCGCATTGTTTGAGGTGATTTGCAACCTGAAATAGCATTGAGTGAAATTTCAAGAGTGTCTTCTTCAAGGACTTCCCCACTCTCTCCTTCATCATTCTCACTATCTTCCCCATCACCTCCGTTACCTTCAATGAAAAAGAACCGCTTACACCAATGTCCAGGGCTGAATTTTTCGTCGCAATTAAAAGCCCCCTTTCCCTTCTATCTTTAATTTCTGCAACTGTTAATTTTTTTTGTAGGAAGCATGGGACGAGAATTTGAGGTTGTCAACTTTGTCGCTAGAGTACTGGATTTTTTGGGATCTCCAATACTCCCCTTATGCCCCATCTGATTTCGAGCCTCATAGAGCCTGGCTCACCCAATAGTTGCAGTCAATGTCGTGGGTCTACAAGCTTGAACATCAGCTTTGATGGATTCCTTAAGCCCACTAGTGAAACATCCAACTTGATGCTTCTGTGATAGTCTCCCAATTCGAACCAGCAACTTTTCAAATTGGGTTTGATATTCTTTGACAGAACTAGTTTGCTACAGCTTTGTTAGATCTCTGAAAAAATCCTGGAATTAAGTTGGGCCAAATCTATTGTGAAGCCCTTCCTTGAGGTCATTCCAAGTGATGGCCCCCTGTTTTTCCTTAACCAATTGGTACCATAGCTGGGCATCTCCCTCTAGATTAAAGGCGTCCAAGGGTAGTCTATCCCCCTTAGGTGTTTGATGAAAGCTAAAAAATTGTTCGGCACGACAAATCCATCCTGTAGGATCACTCTCACCATCATACTTTGGGAAGTCAAGCTTCACTAGACGGGGTAGATAGGATCCTCCCCCACCATTGGACCCATTTCTCCCATGAGAATTATTGTTACCTGAGTTTTCTTCCTGGTCCAAGGATTGGTTGGAAGTCATCTTGTCAAATCTTGCATTGAGTGCTTCAAAGAGTTGCTGAATACTATCCTGCATCTCTTGGAATTGCCGCTGCTGGTCTTGCTTAATTGATCCAACCTCACTTTCCAACTTGTTGAGCTGCTGATTAGCCATAACCTGCTCTGATACTACGTTGTCAGGTACTTCCCAGAAAGATGGTGATTCTAGCAGCTCCGTCCAAGGTTTCTTCTTACTCTTTCCTATTTTGATGAAAGAGGAAGGGAGAAAAATGGATGTTATAATATTTTGGTTTAACTTCGAAGGTAAACCAACCTCCAAAAGTTTAGAAATATGAAGGAAATAACTGTTGTCTATTTTCATTCATTTCTCATGCTTATAAGTCTCCGATACAACAGACAGTTACAGCCACATAGTCTTATCTTTACTCAACTACACTACAATTGAGGAACAACTCACATGACCCACACCACTCTCAACATGTAACCACTTGAGAGGAATGGGCCAACTATCTCCTAAACATTAGGGAAAACAGAGAACAGATTAACCAACAATGACTTTTCCTCCTCCACAATGTGTAGGTGTTGGGCAGACTCCACCACCGTGATGGGTTGGTGAAGCCTAATTTAGGGTTATTATGTAATATGTCGGTTTAATCTGGACCCTTTGTTATAAGGTCAGATCCGACGGTTGTTAATGCTCAGGGGATATTATAAATTAGGGCTTTTGTTTTTTCTGAGGGGTGTGAGAAATAGAGAGTTGATTTTCCACAGAGAAGAACCCTAAGAGAGTTGTGTACTCTTGTAATCATAAGAAGAAGATTGTTCTTTTTGTGGGTGATCTCTAAATAATAGTGAACAGGTTTGAATCTCCGTGGACGTAACCCATATGGGGTGAACCACGTAAACCTGGTGTCTATTGTGTGGATTGTTTGTTCTTCTTGTTCTTCTTATTTCTCAACAACTGGTATCAGAACGCGGCTTGTTAAGATTGTGGGATCATAGCGATTTGTGGGATCAAATCTCGAGGGGTATCATCAGATCTGTGAGGAAGACACAGATCGGCCAATTTGGGTTTGGATCACTGTTCCCGTGACACAGAGGATCATTGCAACCCGACACAGAATCGATTTCTGTTGCAGAAATCGAAAACGACCGTGCGAATCCGGATCTCCACGTCAGTACTGGAGAAGACAGCACATGGCTTCCCATCTCGCCGACTATGCCGGAGAAGAAGCCGGCAAAAAAGGAGCGTCGCTATTGCTGCTGTTGCGCCGTCACTTCCGGCTTGCCTAATCGGACCAAGAAAGAAAAGGGTTGTAGCCGTTGCTGTCTATCGTTGGTTCTATCGCCTGAGTGCAGTCGCTGCTCGGATCGTCGAATAAGCCACCCTCGCTGTGCATGCAGAAGAATACTCATCGCCAGCCCATTGTGCTGCTGCCGAACGCAGCCGCCGCCGCCGCCGCCTCCAGTCATCGATCGCGATTCTCTGCCGCCGTGTAGGGTTGCCGGAGAGGGCACCGTCCACCGCTACCGTCGCCAAGGAAGACGGAGACCTTGATCTCTAGTTGCAGAACCAGAGAACGAGCGACAGAGGAAGAAGAAAAGGGGATTCGGGCCGGGTCAGGTCCGGTTCGACCCGACCCGATTGCAGCGCAGCCCAGCGAGCAACAGTAGTTTCAGGCCGCGTTAGGTCAGGTTCGACCCGACCCGTTGCAGACGGTCCAGCCCAGCAAGCAACAGCAAGTTCAGGCCGAGTTAGGTCAGGTTCGATCCGACCCGTTAGCAGACGGTCCAGCCCAGCAAGCAACAGCAAGCTTGGTCCGGGTCCGTTCAGGTTCGACCCGACCCGGTTGCAGCAAAGCCCAACGCACATTGCAGTTCAGTTCCAGGTCAGGTGAACCCAACCCGGGTCCGCTTCAGAAGCCCAGCAGCGACGTCAGCAGTGACGTTAGCACCGGTCAACATGTAGGTTTGACCAGATTCGACGGCCAGAATTGTTTTGCAAGTTTTGAGGTCATCTGGACTCCAAATTGTGCTTTGTTTTTTTTTTTCTGGGCACCCGTTGCGACGAGATCTACGAGATAGACGGAATAGATTGACTGTTTGACTGACAGAAAAATGATCAAGTAAATAAAGCTTGGTTTGAGTGGGAGCAATGACGGACGACACAAAGCAAATAATTGAGAAGTTCAATGGCCAGAATTTCGCATTCTGGAAGATGCAGATAGAGGATCTTCTTTACCAGAAAAATTTCTACTTGCCACTTGGAGGAAAAGCAAATAAGCCTACAACTATGTCGGATCCAGAGTGGGAGGTGCTTGACAAAAAAGTTTTAGGTACGATCAGACTCTCTTTAACAAAATCTATTGCATTCAATATTTCAAAAGAGCAAACCACTGAAGATGTTATGGCTGCCCTTTTACGAATGTACGAAAAACCATCTGCTTTAAATAAAGTACATTTGATGAAAAGATTATTTAATATGAAGATGGCTGAAGGTGGGATTGTCACTGAACACGTAAATGAGTTCAACACAGTCATGAGCCAATTGTCATCGGTAAAAGTACATTTTGATGATGAGATTTGAGCATTGTTATTGTTATCTTTTTTACTAGATAGTTGGAGTGGTATGGTTACTTCACTGAGTAATTCATCGGGTTCAAATAAACTAAAGTTTGATGATGTTATGAGTGCTATCATCAATGAAGAACTTCGCAAGAAATCCTCAGGTGAATCATCAGGAAGTGCATTGAATGTGAAAAATAGAGGAAGGAAAACTGAGAGAGGTCAGAGTCGTGGAAGATCTAAATCGAGAAGTAAGTTGAGATTGTCAAAAGGCAAGATCACATGCTGGAATTGTGGCAAAAAGGGGCACGTAAAAAATGATTGCAGAGCTCCACCAAAGAAAAACAAGCAAAGGAATGGTAACAATGACAATGATAGTGATGCTTCCACAAATGTTGCAGGTGATACTGTTCATGATGCTTTAATTCTTTCCTTTGATTATAAATCTGAATCTTGGGTTATAAATTCCAGTGCGTCCTTTCATGCCACTGCACACAAAGGATATCTCCAAAATTATGTGAAAGGTGACTTCGGAAAAGTCTATCTCGGTGATGATGAACCTTGTGACATAATTGGCAAAGGAGATGTTCAGATCAAATTGCCAAACGGAGGTACATGGCAATTGAATAATGTCAGCCATGTATCGAGCCTAAGAAGAAACCTCATATCTATTGGTCAGCTTGCAAGCTCTGGTTATGTCACAACCTTCGGAGGTGACTCATGAAAGGTGGCAAAAGGGAGTATGGTTGTTGCTCGCGGTAAGAAAGAAGGTACTCTTTACTTGTTTAATAGTAGTACTAATTCCATTGCAGTTGTAAATAAAGGTACAGACACAAACACATGGCACTATAGACTCAGACACATGAGTGAGAAAGGGATGAAAATCCTTCACTTGAAAGGTAAGCTACAAGATTTCAAGTCTTTGGACTTAGAGTTATGTGAAGACTGTGTTTTTGGAAAGCAGAAGAAAGTTACTTTCTCTAAAGTAGGGAGGCAACCAAAATCAGAAAGGTTGGAACTAGTTCACACAGATGTGGGGACCAACACAGGTACCTTCTCTTGGTGGATCTTTTTCTTTGTTACATTCATTGATGATGCTACCAGAAAATTATGGGATTATCCTATGAAACACAAGTCTGATGTGTTTAGTATTTTCAAAAAGTGGAGAACTTTGGTTGAAAATGAAACAAGTTTGAAATTGAAATGCCTGAGGTCTGATAATGGGGGAGAGTATTGCAGCAAAAAATTTGAGGAGTATTGCTCCACAAATGGAATAAAGCGAGAAAAGACCATTCCTAATACACCACAGCAAAATGGTGTGGCTGAGCATATGAACAGGACCATTGTAGAGCGTGCTAGAAGCATGAGGCTGCATGCTGGCTTGCCAAAGCAGTTTTGGGCAGAAGCAGTGAACACTGCTACATACTTGATCAATCGTGGGCCTTCAGTACCTTTGGATGGTGTATTACCAGAGGAAGTTTGGAGTGAAAAAGAGGTAAATTTTTTACACTTAAAAGTATTTGGTTGTATCTCTTATATTCATGTTGATGCTGAGAAAAAGGACAAGTTAGATCCTAAATCCAGGAAATGCACTTTCATTGGATATGGTTATGATGAATTTGGTTATCGCTTCTGAGATGAAGAAAATAGAAAAATCATCAGAAGTAAAAATGTTGTATTCAATGAGAAAGTCTTGCATAAGGATAAGGATAATGTGAAAAAGGATAATACAGAGTATTTAGATGTAGAGAATATTCCTGAAAATGATGCACCCGAAGCACATGAAAATGTAAACACACAGGTGGATCCTTATACACTTACACCAGTAAGAAGGTCCTCTAGGATTCCTAAGCCTACACAGCGTTATTCACCTTCAATGTATTACTTGTTGTTAACTGATGGTGGTGAGCCAGAATGTTATGAAGAAGCAATGCGGGTTGATACTCGGGCTAAGTGGGAGCAAGCCATGGAAGATGAAATGCAATCTTTATTGTCAAATCAGACATGGAACTTAGTTCGGTTGCCTGAAGGAAAGAAAGCATTGCATAACAAGTGGGTGTACATGTTGAAAGATGAACATGACGGTAGTAAGAGATACAAGGCCAGATTAGCTGCAAAAGGCTTCCAACAGAAGAAAAGTATTGATTATTCTGAACTATTTTCTCCTGTGGTTAAATTAAACACAATCAGAAGTGTCTTGAGCATTGTGGCAGTAAAAGATTTACATCTTGAACAATTAGATGTTAAAACCGCATTTCTCCATGGTGATTTGGAAGAAGACATCTACATGTATTAGCCACAAGGATATACTGTCTCAGGAAATGAAGACACAGTGTGTAAACTCAAAAAGAGTTTATATGGCTTGAAGCAGGCCCCAAGATAATGGTATATCAAATTTGACAGGTTTATGTGCAACACAGGTTACAAACGATGTCATGCAGACCATTGTTGTTATTATAAAAACTTCGATAACTGTTATATCATCCTCCTTTTGTATGTAGATAACATGCTTGTTGCAGGATCACACATGCAAGAAATAAATAATCTGAAGAAACAGTTGTCAAAGGAGTTTGAAATGAAGGATTTGGGTGCTGCGAATCAAATTCTCGGCATGAGAATCACTAGAGACAGAACAGATCGTACATTGAAGTTGTCTCAGGCTAAATATGTTGAAAAGGTCCTACACAGGTTCAACATGCAAGATGCTAAGCCAGTTAGCACTCCACTAGCAAGTCATTTCAAACTCTCAAAAGAGTTGTCTCCTAAGACAGAACAGGAGAAAGATAACATGTCTAAGATCCCATATACTTCAGCTGTTGGCAGTTTGATGTATGCTATGGTTAGCACAAGACCTAATATTGCTCATGCAGTGGGAGTTGTAAGCAGATTCATGGGAAACCCTGGGAAAACACATTGAGAAGCAGTTAAGTGGATTCTCAGATATTTGAGAGGTACTACTAATGCAACATTCTGTTTTGGAGGACCAAAAATCAAACTGGAGGGTTATGTTGATTCAGACTTGACAGGAGATCTTGATAGAAGTAGAAATACTACTGGATATATCTTTACTTTGGGTAGTGCAGCAATTAGTTGAAAATCACAATTATAAGATATTGTTGTACTTTCAACTACAGAAGCAGAGTATGTTGCTGCTACAGAAGCTAGCAAGGAAATGATTTGGTTACAGAAGTTAATGGAAAAGTTGAGTAAGAAGCAGGAGGACAGCAAGCTATACAGTGATAGTCAGAGTGTCATTCATCTTGCAAAGAATTCAGCCTTTCATCCAAGAACCAAACACATTCGGATAAAATATCACTTTATACGGTGGCTTTTAGAAGAAAAGGTGTTGAAATTGAACAAGATTCTCACAAGTCAGAATCCAGCAAATATGCTTACAAAGGTGGTGAACATAGAGAAACTGAAGCTGTGCTCAGCTTCAGTTGAAATTCTTGTTTGAAGATAAGGTGTTCATATTTGAACTTGTGTTCTGCTGTTGTCATTACCATTCAGTGTGATCAGTCTTTAAGTAGGAGATTGATGGGTTGGTGAAGCCTGATATAGGGTTATTATGTAATATGTCAGTTTAATCTGGACCCTTTGTTATAAGGTTAAATCCGATGATTGTTAATGCCTATAGGTTACTATAAATTAGGGCTTCTGTTTTTTTTCTAAGGGGTGTAAGAAAGAGAGAGTTGGTTTTTTGCAGAGAAGAACTGTAGGAGAGTTGTGCACTCTTGTAATCACAAAAAGAGGATTATTCTTCTTGTGGGTGATCTCTAAACAATAATGAATATGTTTGAATCTCTGTTGACGTAACCCACATCAGGTAAACTACATAAATTTGGTGTCTATTGTGTGGATTGTTTATTCTTCTTGTTCTTCTTCTTTTTCAACACACCGCACATGCTGAAAACTTTGACTGGGTCTTCAAGATTATTTAATAAAGATTCTAGGTTCCTGTGACCTGATCAAGACCCAGAACACCCCAGCCATTTAACTCATCTGTGAGGGACCCATGACAATGCCTTTCATGGCCATGACGAGGTGGTAAACTACTTCTTCTTGTTCTTCTTCTTCTTCTTCTTTGGAGATGTTATTCTTTCTCTCTATGCTTACATGGAAGAAGTCTTCCTGCATGCATCTGTAATACTGTAATTGGCAGATTAAGTCGCAAATCGGCTACTCGAAGACAAAAAACTGTGGAGTTTGTGGAGATGAAATAGGAATTAAGGAGAATGGAGGGTTACTCGTAGCTTGCTACGAGTGTGGCTTCCCAGTCTGCCAACCTTGTTATGAGTACGAAAGAAGTCATGGAAACCAGTGTTTCCCTCAGTGCAGCACTCGTTATAAGCGCCTCAGTGCAGCACTCGTTATAAGCGCCACAAAGTTAAGGCTCTCTCTCTCTCTCTCTCTCTCTCTCTCGATCGATCGATCGATCGATCGATCGAGCATGAAAGAAGTGATATGGAAACTAGTGTTGCTTTGAGCATGAAAGAAGTGATATGAAACGAGTGTCGCCAATCTTCTCAACGAACTCCTTTTCATAACCACTTTTCCGTCCTTTCTAATAAGTGCACTCACGTTTTAATTATCTTTCTCACGGTCAACCGTGAGAAGAGCAGAATTAATTACATTATTTGTAGTAATCATTACAATTTATTTGTTCTGTTCAGCGAGCTTGATATTTACTTTCAACTCCTTCCTCTTTCTTTTTCTCTTAATTTTACTCAACTCCACCAAAAGGTAAGCAGAAGCAGTACGTGTAAACAAGAACATATACAATTGGTTAAAACAGAGCATTAGAGATTGCAGCAAATAGCAACAATCATCTTATGAAGCTTTAGATCTAGTGTGTGATGGGTCGAAGTCAATCTGTGATGGACTGGATGGGCCACCCCTAGATTGGCTAATATTATGTCATCCTTAATCAAAATTTTCTCCAACGTTTTCATATAAAATTGAAGTGTGAAAATACTCTCTGAGATCCACCACCTGATGCTTTTCCCTACTTTCTCTACCTGATAAGGGAATATTCTAATTTAGGGTTTTGATATATTAGTCCTCCTTATATTTGGTTTTCCCGATTTGATGATTAAGAAATATCATTTTTTGTGTTCTGTAATAATATTGAATTTGTTTGCTGGTTGTAAAAATGCTATGATGTTGAAAATGAGAACTCCTACAATGGCGAACTCATGATTTTTATTTGGATGGTACTGAGCAAGTTAAATGAAAAATTAGATTTTTTAAGATTTTTTTAAAGGAATTTCTAGAGTTACTCGAGTGCAACTGCACTCGCATAACAACACCAGGGTCCCCCATGAATTCCCATGATATTATAGGACTTGAGATATGGTATAATTTTTTTTTTAAATGTTGATCATAGTCATGTGACTTTGGTATATTATTTGAATTTGGTCATAAAATCGGAAAACTGAATTTAAGGAAGACTATTATGTCAAAGCTCATTTTGATTTTTTAAATTTAACTTCACTCTGCATTAATTTGGATTTACGCTCTAGAGTTTCAGTGCATAACCTTAAAGAAAAGATAATTCACAATTATACGTTGTTATACTCACATATTCTTAATATTTTCACACTTTTTACAATTAGTGGAACATGTGGGTCCATGTGATGCACACTATTAATGCCTCAAAATTCGGTCCCCTCTGGTGACATTTGCAGGTTGTCCAAGAGTAGCAGGAGATGAAGAAGAGGCCCGGGTTGCAGATGATTTTGAGGATGATCAGTTCCAAGTTAAGAGTCACCGAGCAATCACAGCAAATCCCTATGTTAATCACTCGGTAATCAGATTGAAATAAGTTGCCTATATTGTTAGTCAATTTTGTGACTCTGCATGGTAGGGTAGACGTAGATCCCCCAGATGAACAGTCTAAACTTGATGGACCATGTGGCCATGTGGGTCCCATACATCAATAGGCCAGACAATGGCCCATGATCAGATTCACATGAGATCTTATCTTAACGTTAGCAATAGGGAATGATGGATCGGACTAGTGCTCTGCAGGAAAATGGTGATCATGTCCAACAAAGGCAGCCCAATGCAGGGGCAGCTTTCTCATCCTTTGCGGGAAGTGGTAAGGACATTGAGATCTTTGCTCTTCTAAGCAAAAACTATCAGTGTCATGCAATCTGATTTTCTTCTATTTGGACTTTTGTAGTTGTCGGTAAGGATCTGGACGTGGAAAAGGAAGTGTATAACAACAGCAATGTGGAATGGAAAGAGAGGGTGGAGAAATGGAAAGCAAGGCAAGAGAAGAAAGGGCTTGTGAGCAAGGATGATGGTAGAGGTGACGACCATGACGAGGAAGACGACATTTTGTATGTTTTTTTTCTTTTCTCCTTTCATTCTGTTGCGATTTTATCCACTAATTACCAAATCACCACTAATAAGATGTGATGTTAATGGGTGTGGGTGTGGGTGTCCGTTTGGTTGTGATCATTAACTGCATTCCAAAGTCATGCACACGGATGAAATGATTTCATTCAGGAAAACGGTGGGGAAAACGTATAGATGCGGAGACAAGCTGAGAAAATGGAGTGTAAAGTGTAAACAGTTTTCCTTGACTTGTTTTCTACTTATGAACGTAAACCCAGACCAACACCTAATTCCATACAAAAATATATAATAATAATAATAATAATAATAATAATAAATAAAATTGGAAAAAAAAAAGAAATGACAATTTTACCCCTCCATCACCAACCTTACATAGGATGGCAGAAGCTCGTCAACCTCTATGGAGAAAAGTCACCATCCCCTCAAGCAGAATCAACCCATACCACATAGTCATCATCCTCCGACTCATCACTCTCCTCTTCTTCTTCCGCTTCCGCATCACCACCCTAGCCCGCGACGCCTACCCCCTCTGGCTCCTCTCCGTCGTCTGCGAGCTCTGGTTCGCCCTCTCATGGATCCCCGACCAGTTCCCCAAGTGGTTCCCCACCAACCGCCAGACCCACCTCGACCGCCTTTCCCTCCGCTTCGAACCAGACGGCCGTCCCAACCGGCTATCCCCAGTCGACGTCTTCGTCAGCACGGTCGACCCGCTCAAGGAACCACCTATCATCACTGCCAACACGGTTCTTTCGATCTTGGCCGTTGATTATCCGGTCGAGAAGGTGAGCTGCTACGTGTCGGATGACGGAGCGTCGATGCTGCTGTTCGATACGTTGGCGGAGACGGCGGAGTTTGGTAGGAGGTGGGTGCCGTTCTGCAAGAGGTATGGGATTGAGCCGACGGCGCCCGAATTTTACTTCTCCAAGACGATTGATTATTTGAAGGATAAGGTGCAGCCTAGCTTTGTTAAGGAGAGGATGGCCATCAAAGTAAGCTACTTTTCAGTACTAGCTTTGTATCTTGGGGTGCTCATTGGCCGGACTGGGACCCATACTGATTCGGGGTGGGTTCGGCCCTTGGGTTCCACTATTGGGCCAGTCCTCGATATTGTATTTGGGCCTATTTCAAATTTTGGGCTGGTTTGAATTAAGTGATAGAAATTGAGAAGCCCCAGTCTCATGACCTGAATAAGGAGAGCCTGTAATTTAGTGTAAGCAATTGCTACAAAGTCTGGTTCAAACTGGCCTGGCCCAGCCCAATTAACTTAGTGGGTGGACTTGCACCTGACATTTACGGCCCATGTTGGGTTTGTACTAGATATGAGCCTATGTTTCTATAGTCAGGTTAGACCTGGATTTGGTTTAACCATGCCTGACCTGGCTGGATGTCATAATGTGCTCCTGTTGTTCAGCTCATCGGTCCCACTTGGAAGCGTTGTATTTGAAACTGGATCTCCCAGTGTGTCCCACACCCTTTCTATGAGTGGGTTGATGGAACTCCACTTTGAGGGCCATCCATTTATAACTTAGATAGTTCAAAGTGAAAGTAATCCACTCCAGTGAGGTATCTTGGAATTTTACTTTCACAGGAGTTGCCCCACTAAAAAATTGAGCACATGATTGGTAATGTGATTAGCGTAAGCATATGCATTATTAATCATATGCATCAATGGTTATAAATCCGGGCACCCATAATGGAATCATACTCATTTGTTTTCTTTGGATTTTGTCTTAGAGGGAGTATGAAGAGTTCAACGTGCGGATTAATGCGTTGGTAGCAAATGCTCAAAAGAAACCAGAAGAAGGTTGGGTGATGAAGGATGGTACTCCATGGCCTGGGAACAACACCCGTGACCATCCTGGAATGATTCAGGTCTGAATATATAAACAACCCTCATCCTCTTTTCATTCATCCTTCATTCAATTCATACATGGACACATATTGTACACATCATTCCTACTTTGCATCAACAAAAACAGAATGTAGTTAGTTACTGGTCACCACAAATTAGTCCATTGATTAGCTGTTTATGATTCAACTGGTCTTTCTTTTTGGATAGTGGACTATGCAATAATAATCATCATCATCTAAGTCTTATCCCTTCTACACATTGTAGGCTGCTGGTACTTACATTTAACTGTTTGTATGTGACAAGCTTTTAAACAAGGTTTCATAACTCAGCTGGTTAATGACATGCGTCGGCATGTTAAAGGTGCATAAATTGCACTTGGCCAAGTAGAATCAGGTTTGACATGCGCAAGGTGCCCAATCGATTGATAATTTGGATCAACGGGCATATTGTGCAATGCATTAGCAATATATAAGGCAGGCATATGACTTTTTCCTCCCATGCTA
Source organism: Sextonia rubra (assembly GCA_037013555.1). Taxonomy (NCBI): domain Eukaryota; kingdom Viridiplantae; phylum Streptophyta; class Magnoliopsida; order Laurales; family Lauraceae; genus Sextonia; species Sextonia rubra. The sequence continues at coordinate 48,339,247 of JASUAD010000001.1, forward strand.
ACCATTAGCTCCACACACACACACACCATCATCACCATCATCATCATCATCATCAAGATTTACCAAGAATTCCATCTAATTATCATTGTTGATCACTTTGCAGGTTTATCTTGGAAGTGAGGGTGCACTGGATATTGAAGGTAAAGAGCTACCGCGCCTTGTTTATGTCTCCCGTGAAAAACGACCTGGTTATCCACACCACAAAAAAGCTGGTGCCATGAATGCATTCGGAAGTATTTGTTATTGGCACTGGAATACATTTTCTTGAATTAGGGGTGTTGACACTCAGATGGTGTTGCAATTTCTTTGTTTAAGGTTCGAGTTTCCGCAGTCCTCACAAATGGACCCTTCATTTTGAATCTTGATTGTGACCACTACATCAACAATAGCAAGGCTATCAGAGAAGCAATGTGTTTCTTTATGGATCCTCAGCTGGGTAAGAAGCTTTGGTACGCCCAGTTCCCACAGAGGTTTGATGGTATTGATCACCACGATCGATATGCCAACCGCAACATTGTCTTCTTTGATGTAAATCTCTCTCTCTCTCTCTCTCTCTCTCTCTCTATATATATATATATATATATCTGAATATTCTCCTATATATATATCTATCTATTTGTGTGTGATGATATATATCTATCTATATATTTGTGTGTGATGCACCCCTACTCAATTTTGAGACGAGGTCAGAAATAAAATGAATTGCCTGGTTAGAAATTCAGAATTTGAATAACCCTGACAGTGGACGAGTGAATTCTTAAACCGAACTACATTCCATTAAAGAGAATACAAAAAAGAGAGCTCAATGAGAAACAATGAAATAAACTAATCATAATCTTCTAGATCCTTATCTGGTTTCTTAAGGATTGTCATACCATAACAAACCCACATTCAAATGTATCTTCACAGCCTACGCTGCGTTGCCTTTCCACTTGTTATGATTCTAGTTCCATTTTTGTAACATGAGCTGAGGCATTTTACTGAATCAGTGATGATTCTTTAGCACTTTTGAAAATACTTTCTTTCAGTAGAATTTAATTAGATTTATTCAATATATGAACATAATACCTCAAAATTGTTCATGGCTGTAGATCAACATGAAAGGTCTAGATGGAATCCAAGGGCCGGTTTATGTAGGAACAGGTTGCTTCTTCAACCGTCAAGCATTATATGGTTACGACCCCACAGCAAAACAAAAGAGACCCAAGATGACATGTGACTGCTGGCCTTCCTGGTGCTGCTGTTGTGGGGGTTAAGGAAGTCTAAAACAGAAGAAAGACGAGGATTTGGAGGGTTCTATGGGAAGAGGAAGAAGATGATTAGCTCCTCAAAGAAAGGTTTCTCACCAGTCTTTGATCTTGAAGAAACTGAAGATGGGCTTGAAGGAAATGAGGAGCTGGATAAGTCTTCACTCATGTCACAGAAGAACTTTGAGAAACGGTTTGGGCAATCGCCGGTTTTCATCGCATCAACACCCATGGAAGAAGGTGGCATTCCTCAAGGAACTGATACAGCAGTACTGATTAAGGAGGGCATTCATGTAATTAGCTGTGGTTATGAAGAGAAGACAGAGTGGGGCAAAGAGGTGATTATATCGTTCTTTGATTATCTTCCAAACTTCTTCTATTTCTTCCATTACTTCAATTTCAGATAGTGGTACTTCTTCCTCTTGCTGTTACTGCTGATACTGCTACTGCTACTATAGCTACTACTAGTAGTCACTACATGCTATTCTTGCACACAAAAGCCTGACAGAAAAGATTTGATGCCTTTCTTCAATGCAGATTGGATGGATTTATGGTTCTGTTACAGAGGACATATTGACAGGGCTCAAGATGCATTGTAGAGGGTGGAAATCAGTATACTGTGTGCCAGAGAGAGCAGCCTTCAAGGGTTCTGCTCCAATAAACCTTTCAGATCGGTTGCACCAAGTCCTAAGGTGGGCGCTTGGATCTGTTGAAATCTTCCTCAGCAGACACTGCCCACTTTGGTATGGCTATGCCGCTATGGGTGAAACTAAAATGGTTGGAGAGGTTTGCCTACACCAACACCATTGTCTACCCATTCACATCCATCCCTTTGCTTATTTACTGTACAATTCCGGCTGTATGTCTCCTCACTGGAAAGTTCATCATTCCCACTGTAAGTACCAATCTATTGGGAGTGAGATAGTGAATGGCATTTACATAAATCTGAAAACACTGTTCACCACCATCACTTAAGAGGAAACACAATGGTAATATTTGGTAGTTCCAGTTCCCATTTAATGAAATCTGGGCCTTATCTTCCACTATTAATGTTAGTTTCCACCATCAGCTCAGGTTGGCCAGCTCGATGTGCAGTGCTCTTATACCTTTGTGTTCCCTTGCTCTTTCTTCTTGTTATCTTTTCTTCTCTTCTTTTCTTCCCTCTCTTTGTATCCTCTTTTCTTTAGATGAAAGTTTCTGTTACCAATCAATAATAATAATAATTGCCGTTGCTGTACTGATTTCCGCCATTGGGTCATGATAAAATCGCGGTGACAATTATAGACGCTAGATGTATAGTACTCACTTGTTCACCTGGAAGCAGCATTGATCATCCTTTACTAAAATAACTTACATGCCACAGATTGACAGCTTTGCTTGCATATGGTTCATGGCTCTTTTCCTCTCCATCATAGCCACTGGAGTGCTTGAGCTTCGGTGGAGTGGTGTTAGCATCCAAGACTGGTGGCGCAATGAACAATTCTGGGTGATTGGTGGTGTCTCAGCCCATCTGTTTGCAGTCTTTCAAGGCCTGCTCAAGGTCCTAGGAGGACTGGACACCAACTTCACAGTAACTTAAAAGGTGGCGGATGACACTGAATTTGGTGATCTCTATATCTTCAAGTGGACTACCCTCCTCATTCCGCCTACAACAATGCTTATACTAAACATGGTTGGAGTAGTTGCTGGAGTATCTGACGCCATCAACAACGGTTATGGTTCATGGGGGCCCTTGTTTGGAAAGCTGTTTTTCGCCTTCTGGATCATTCTTCACTTGTATCCATTCCTGAAGGGAATGATGGGGAGGCAAAACAGGACTCCAACTATTGTCATCCTATGGTCTATTCTTCTTGCCTCAATTTTCTCCTTAGTTTGGGTCAGGATTGATCCTTTCTTGCCCAAGCAACAAGGGCCAATTCTTAGACAGTGTGGGGTGGAGTGTTAGCCTAGCCTCTCCTTGGCCAGGCCTTTCTAGTCACTTTGTTCAGTTTTAGCTTATTATTTCAGTTACTTGGATGCATAAGCCACAAATGTGGTTGTATGTGTTAGGGAACTGAGTTGTAATTTTGTTTTCAATGGTATGAATATGCACCTTTTGTCCATGTAATTCCACTGGTCACTCTATGTATTTCAATTTCACTGAGTTTAAACTTTAAACCCTGAAGAAATTTCCTTAATGGGCAGCAAGGAAACGAGTGAAGTAGTGATTCCTCTCTACTTTTTCAACCAATTTGCACTTTCTTTTTGGAAGTATTAATTTGTAATTCAACCTTAAAATATTACTATATAAATGCCACCTGAAATATGACATATTAGACATTTGCAATTGATCAGGCCCACAGAAAAATCTGAAAAAGGACAATAAGGTAAGGAGAGTGTAGTCAAAATGGTGAAACTTTGAAATAGCCTGCCATTAGTGAGTGTAAAGAATGTAAAACTCACTACATAGATAGTATCATACAATACGTTAGTATACTGTTCACAACAATTTAATGGTACTTGTACAGAATTTCAAATACAGAATTCTTCATTATCAAGATGGAAAATATCTTTAATGCCATTTAAAATTGTAAAAATGCTGAACTTTTGCTTGCTAATCAAAACCCTCAAGATGCAGTATCTTATACGGACCACCAGCAATCTGATTTGAAGCCAGATATTCTTGTGTAGAATCCTGATTCAAGAGTCCATTATGGAAATGCAGACCCATCACAAGATGAGCCCATCATTTAGACTTAAAACATTATGGAAGTGCGCTGAAGATGAGCTCATCATTTAGACTTCTTTAATGGTATCCTCACAATTGATATTCATGACTCGTAATTTGTAGTTAACAATTCTTCACTTTTCAGAGTTTTTTTTATTAGCCATCTTGAGTCAGTTTGTAATTGCCACTTCAGGCTTTTCTCTGTTTTAGCCACCTTTGGTCATTTTGTATTAGCCATCTTGTTGGTAACAGAATTTCCATACTAGCTTCCAAGCATCATATTGACATAGGAGAAAGATAGACACAAGTATCTTTACAAAAGAAAAATAGTATAGAGTCGTAGTTTATTATGTCTCACATGAAATTAGCTACGAATAGGATAGCAATTGAGTAGGGTCAAGCAGCTCAACTTGGGGTCCAATTGCTTAGCCCCATAAGTCAGACTAAGCCAGGCTACACTTTGGGCATCATTCAGGCATAACCCTATCTGGCTGATTTGCTTTTAGGCCAGGAAAGAGATAAAGACCTGGCATACGAACCTTAAGAAAAATCAACAATCTAGAGCAAGGAAAGATGGACCTGGTCAAGCCTGAATTGTCCTGGCCCAGTTGTAAACTTAAGAGCTAAATCTAGTAACTAGTAAACAACCATGGCACATCACATCTAGTCCAGTCTTTGAGTTGACCTATCGAGTTTAACTTAGCACATTCAAAACTAGATTGGAACTGCAGCACAATAGTTCATGATCTGGACCATTCATCAGATGGCTCTTCCAATGCAACAAGAAGATAAAATTCTCACTGATTCACCATCTATACCGTCCAAACCAACAATTACAAGCAGACCGCCAAGAAAAATGGGCAACAGTTGCCTTATATAGCAAGCGACCATGGGAAACGAAGTCTTTCATGATGCCCATTTGCTCTCAAAACTATCCCACAATATAAATGAATTGTAGATAGTTTTCTTCACTTTTAGTTTCTATACCTTCTCTTTTTGTCCAAACCATCCTTATAAAGCATTCGTACCACTTGTCATTGGTTTACGGATGTCACATGATCAATGAGCAAAACGAGTCTAAGTAGAGAGTTGGACGAATTACAATCTTCAAAGGAAAGCAAATTTTCCTCTCTTTTCTTAGTCCCGTATTGCCTTCTATGGCCACGACCACTTCTTTTAAAAACACTCCGTTAACTATTGTGTAAAACTCTCTAATGCCCTGTTTTCTTATGACAAACTCTATTGCCCTGTTTCTAATCTCCTTGACATGTGCTATTTTTTCAAACCAAAAAGGGTTGCATCAAATTGGCACTTTTGACTTAAAGAGAGGCTACATCAAAATTTTGAGTCTACTAAAGAACTTAGAACCCGACCAACCATCAAAAAAAAAAAAATTTTTTTTTTGTTAAAGAAACAACCCCACTTCCAACCTGGTTCCAAAACAACAAAGGAAAACAAGTTTTATCATCAAAATTAAATTGCATGGGATCATAGACCATGACTGGTGCAGAGGGTAGATTGCCTTTGAATCAAAAAGTGAGATAAGCATGAGGTCCTCTCGCTTCAGGAAGAGGATATATTTCAAATGATTGCATCAGAACGTGGTTTTCACTCAAGCTCACTGTTACCAGTCTCATTGCAATCTGAACCCAATAATAGACAGCCTTCACCAAGAAGGGTGAGTGTTTTGCATTGTAAGCAATCAGGAGTCTTGCAGACGATCCAAGCCATCTCTGTCTATTTATATAGATTACTGTGATAAACACATCACCCATTGTATTCTCCACTCTAGGAACATAGACATTAGCAAATTTGTTAATGGCTTGCTTGCAGAAGGCGTCGCCCATGCTCAAGGAGATCTTGCTCAAACTGCACAGGCATGTATATTTGCCTCCTGCACCCAATAGTGTATTGGTTTGAACCCACCACAGGCAGTGAAAACCAGTGCAGCATCCTCCACTTCACTATGGGTCCCATCAAATCAATGGCATGTATCACCTAGATGATGGGGCCTGTCTACAAGGCGTTGGGAATTAGGGGTCTCACATATTGCATTCATTTTTTCAGGCATCTATCTAATGTTTATCTGAGACTCTGGGTATAAGCTAGAAATGGGAACATCCATTTGCTACATGAGAAAAGGATCCCCACCATGGACTGCAGAAGTACCCAACCAATCACCATGTCTGGGTTAGGTTTGAGTTAAAGGGTACTCAACGAAGCGTTAAGATCATCTGGTGATGGTTGCAGGTTGGGGCTTTGTGCAACACATAGCATTCTCAATGAGCAGCAAAAGTACAGTAAAGCTACTTGGACAGAGTATTGTAGGACGTTCTGAGATACTACCATGTTCTGAAAGGTTCTACCCAGAAAAAAAAAACACCATGTTCTGAAAGGTCCTAGTTGATGTGTGTGCGAGTGGATGGGTGAAGTTCAATGTGTGTTTATGATGCTTTTCTTGATAAGTTATATTTACTTGAAATCTTTAACCCATTTGATTTTCCTCAGATCCTTGTGATTTCATTTCACTGGAACACCTCTATAGTTCTAAGATTTAGCAGATGAGTTACATGAAAACTAATGCTAACTTTCATTGTTTATGATAGTGATGAAAGACCAGTGGAGATTGATCATTATCTATATGAATTTGGTTCTGTCAAGTATCATGTTCAGGTACTCCAAAGAAAATTAATTGTGTCAATACTAAATTTCCTAGTTGCATGATGAATTGATGCTGTCTTATTTGTTCTTTGCAAACTTTTAGATGCTTTCAACAGAATCACAAATACTAGAAATTCTATCAACTACATTGCCAACTTCCGACCGATTGTCACAATGACTTTAATATGAAGACAGAGGACAATAACTGTTAACTTTTCATTCAATTATTCAAATGCATACAAAGCAGCCAACAGTGCAAGAGGCAACCTGTTTAGGAACCTCCCACTAAGTATAGCAGGTTCAGGGATCCAGCTCAGTAGGACTAATTGGTTTTGGTCTTGCCTGAACCAATTATATCATGACCTAAAAAATAGGAAACAGGAAAGTAAAACAGTACATAATATAGCATTGAGCAGCTTAAGAGTAACTGATCTATAACTCGTATATCTCTTCTATTACATGTTGCACTTCCAGATGCACCTTTCAATTTTCATACACTTGAATTAATTGTGTTGTGCAGGCCTCGGCATCAAATCCTCAAAATATCCACTTATCTGTATCAACCCCACTCATCTCAACAGAAGTTTTACATCCACAAGGCCTTCCAGATAGTACCTTAAAAGCTGTACAAAAAGTTCATTCCGAGATTATAGAGGTTGTGGAGCCCAGCAAAGATGGATTCCAACTTACACTAAGAATTGATTTAGTCAAACTCCCACAACGCAAAGGTTTGGATATTTTCATTTTCCACGTCAATGTAGGCCGTTTTTTCATTATTTATTTATTTTTAAAGAGAGAAGTATGCAAATTTCACAAAAATATGATCCATACAAGAGCCAGTTCCATTAGATAATGAAATCAAGGTAGGCCCCCCTGGATGTAATCAAATTGCATGAGTTCAATATTTGGTAGATCAGATAGTTATCCCAGAAAGGCTGCATCTGGAAGCATGGAAATCAGAAACCTTGTTATTTGGAATACTGTTTGTCTTTGAAATTGCAATACATCAATTATTGCTATTTCTGATACAGATTTATGATGAAAAGTGGAAAAGCAGCATCCCGCCTCAAGCAAAAATTTTCCCCACTCCTTGGGGCCCTAACTACATGGCGGCACAGATACCAACCATTCTGCCAAAATATCTAGCCCCATCTGCAATTTGGCATATGTTCAAACTCACCCTAACGATTCGTGAATCCCAGATGTGTTTCAAACAATGTTAAGAAAATTGCTTCTGCAACTGGTAAAATGAACTGCTTGGAAATTGCAAATATGACAATTGTCAGATTTATACAAGATATTTCCTAAAATGCTCTAAAGATTAAGAGAGGTCTACAGATGATTTCAAAATCTCTAGTACATATGACTTTAAGCAGGATTTTGTTTTTCATTCGAGATTCCCTTGATTTATAAAGGTACAGTTATCTAAAATGAGCTTTTGGCTTCTTATTCTTGATTTATCCTAGAATTGGGCTTCACTTTACCCATGATGCTGACTAGAATTCAAATAGCACCCCATTTACCTTGTGTCATGTTTCAGAAGCTTGTATAAAGGTGATCACAGACATTGCATCACTGCGAGCAGTGATACTAAGCTCACAACTGAAAGACATGCTGTGGAATCTTGGTTCCCGGGACCTCTCACATGGCATGTACAAGCCCATCAAACTCATCTATCACCCAAGAGAGCCTTTCTTCATTATCAGAATGGTAAGGATACATGGTCTTGTTCTGTCAGCTATACCTCTCCTATGATAAGTACCTTATGTTACCAATAAGTACATAATTGTCTCAACGCCCAAACTATTAAGTTCAGTAAAAAAAAATAATAATAATAACTTGATCCAAATATTGACCCTTGCATATAGTTCAGTTAACTGCCTCCAGACCAAATAATAATAGAGACTGCATTTATAGAACAATTACATGTCAAGCAACTGTTTCAGCCCTAAACTTGTAAACAAAAACTAGGCAAAACCTGATTCAACACTTCCCCTACCTTTTTTTATGCTGTATATCTAAATGTATATGCATGTACAGTATGTCTTTACATATTTCCAGTGCACATAATCACATTTAGATTAATCAGATTATTTAAGAATTATAATCTATAAAAAGGGATCAAACCACATACTTGAGTTGGTTGCTGAAGGCACAGGGCTGTCAGAAAGGCTATTCGTTATAATCACACCCATAATTCGGCCTCAGTAACTCCTTATTTACAAAATCACAATCTCCATCTGTTTTACCTGCAAGGATCATCTAAACTGCCCAATCTAATCACCACAGTAATATCCTTATTGAGTTTCTTCTTCTAAGGCGCAAACTCGCAATGCCAATCAGTCCATTCAACCTCCTAAAGGCCATAACATTGTGGTTCAAATTCTACTCCTTTCTTCAGGAAATTCCCATTACATTCTAGATATGACTGCCCACAAGTAACACGGCTCTCTCTTTGGGAACCTCTCAAAAGGGCCCAACCATATTTTCTGAGCCTTAAACACCCCCTTCACCAATGAAAACAAAAGGAGACGAAAAGAAAGGAACACCTGCAGCACTTTTGTATTACACAACCCATGCACTATGGATGGCTTTACGGGGTTGTTTATTAATTTACTTGGGTGAGTGAAGTGAGGTGAATGGTCATTTTAAATAATAAAAATAATGAGAGGGGTTAAATCAACCCAATGATGAGATTTGTCTTTTAGTGAAGAGAGAATGTAACTTTTTGACCTTTTGTGTTAAAAGTAGATATTTTTTGTCAATTAGTGAGATGAGAAAGTAGCTTTTGACTTTTTAGTATAAAAAGATAGAAGAACTTTTTTAAAATGTAGTATTTTGATTTGACTCTTTTAGTTTGTTGTGTTTTGAAATGAAAGATGACTTGAACTTAAATTTGAGATGGAATTATCAAACAGGCCCTACATTCCTTCATAAAAGCCCTCTGCCTCAATCACAGACAACTTTTAGATTACAACAATCCTATGGAATGGGCAGCCAACAAAACTCAAGGGCTGGCTATTGATGGTTGGCCATGTAGATACTCCTCTAAGCTAGTGTTGCACCTGTCGCTATAACTACAGGAAGATGGTGGCTTGTAACCAAATTGTTGAACTTCAGTGAGGGCACAGTGGCACTTCCTATGGAAAGATTGTCACAGAACCTTCTCTTCATTCCATAAACTAGAAATTCAGAATGTCCTACTGGACCAAACACCTTGCAGTTAGCCATCCCCATTCCCCATTATGTGGCTCCTTTGTCATATGTTTCCACACTATGTTTTAACCATCACACGTACTAACTCATAGAATAGTCTAATCTCATTCAATAGCTAATAGTAACATATGAAAGGAACTATAAAAATGGAATCCTACATTTTCTAAAAAGATCCATCTCCAATGCTTGAATCAGTGTTCGACATGGAGATTCACCTCAGAGTTCCTTATAACCAATGAAAAGAAATTACGAGGAAAAAACATACTTGACAAGAATGATACTTTATTTTTATTAAAGTAACATTTTGCATGCTAATTATATGGCCCTAATGTTTTCCTTATCTTGATAACATTACTGCATATTCTTCTTTACAAAGCAATATTATCATATGACTATACCGGACACCACAATATTGACATCATCATTTCATGCTGATGTCCAACTAACAGTGAGAAAGAACAAGCTACCAAGTTGGGTTTACTAAGGTTGTGCCACCCAAGTGCCTGTTGCACACCAACACACGTGACCTTTTTTTTTATAGTCATTATTAGTTGCCAAAGCACCACCCAATTCAACATGATACTATCCGCTTGCATGAGGAGTTTTTAGGTGGTCACCCATCCTGGTACTACTCTCACTCGAGCATGTTTAGTTTCAGAGTTCTTATGGGATCCAGGGCTACAAGGCTTTAAAACACGTCATGTTGAGCAAGACAGGGTTTGGCCTCAAAGCCCAGTGTGAGGACTTCAACATTTCTAATGTGGGACTTGTGGAGATATGCGCACCAAATTTTAACTGGGTGTTCTTGTATCTTGGGTGTTCTTTGGCGGGTGATAGGCACACCAAATTTTAACTGGATCTGTCACCTCGGCTCACATTAATCACAAGAATTTGCCAATAAAAAGAACACCAGTGTCGATAAGAGCTGCTCATTTGATTAAAAAAAAACGCTATAGATCAATAAATTATTTGACTTACAGAGAATTACAAATGAACTTCATCCCCATGTGCTAACTGCTAAACCATTTCAAAATTAAATTCAGTACGCCAACCTTCTAACATTAAAATGGAAAAGAATCTAAAATGATTAATTAACAAATTTAACTGATAATGATAGATCTGAAGAAGTGCTACCTATATGAGGAATTGGAACATGATAGATCAGAATGGAAACAGAATTCATGTAGCCAACCACAACAAAGTTGGAATAAGGCTTTGATGATGATGATGAGCTGATTACAACAACTCACTTAATCTATCAAACTTAGATCAGGATTTTAGTTGAGCTGCAAGGCTGTAAAATATACGAAAATACAGATAAAAATTAAAAACAGATTACGTTAATATGTTCAAAAGGTTTGGTGCCATTTTTATTTGCTAAGTTGTTAAGCCTAGGCCACCCACGGAACTTCCTGTTAAGACAGCTTAATTTTAATTCAGATAAATACCTAACTTGTTTCCATGACTGCAACTAATAGAAATTGGAAAAAAAAAAAATGACTTTGTATATACCTTACAGCCAGAAAAGATAACCGCAATATTCCCCATGCGCTTCAGAGATGATTCAGATGTGGTTCTTGCGACAGCCTTCTTTCAGGTTGGTTGCCCATGGTATTGATCAAATATCATATGTTTCATTATTCATGTTCACAATAGGATATATCCATTTTTTGATCATCAACCCATCTTATGACAGTCCTTTCCATACAGGAACTCATGGATGTAGGATGTTTGGCAGCTTGGGCCAAAGCACCCCCTTGCACATGGTCACCCATTCCTCCTCCAGAATTGAGGGGAGAGCCCTTTGAGGATTTGAGTACCAATGGAGGATTTGTTTCATTTGGTGAGCGCTCTGCATGCACTACCTACTTCCATGCCTGATTGAAGAATAATGTGAAAAGACTTGAAAGAATTCTAGCTGAAGCTGATGATTACATAAAACATATAAAGTACATATCTCAGATATGACATGACATAGGTATGAATGAGTCCAAGAAAGATATCACCCAAACCCAAAGGTTTACTATGAAAATATTAATGGTTATTTCAAAATAAACAAAAATAATAATATATAAGCTCAAGATATTTAATAAGAAAGAATAGTAGAATATTTCATATATAGATATATTGCCATATCCTGAAAATTGAGGGCCAGAGGATCTATGATGCACGGATACTTCAAAATGGGCAACAGATCGTATCCAATACTTCAATTTTTATATGTAAAATCCATATCCTTACCATATCTATGGAGTGTCCTTTCCGTATTTGGGCATCATAGCAGAGGATTCCGACTCTGAGAATCAGAGCTGTACCTGACAACTGTCCCCACACCAGGGTAAGATGGAATAAAACTTTACATAAATCATCAACATATTTTTTTCCTCTGGTAAATACTCAACTCCCTCGCTCACAGACACTACACAAGCCCTTAACCATCTAAGCAACAACAGGGGAATGATCCCTAGTCAAAACTGTACAAAAGGAGATACCTTCCTTACACTGTAAAAAGATTAGATCAGAAGATGCACAATTTAAATTTCATGGACATGACCCTCCCAGGGAATTTTCTCCTACAATTAAACCACATAATATTGAAATATAGGCCTGGCTCATTGGCACTTAGATGCATGCATATCACTTGAGGAAAGAAGTGGGGAATGGAAAGGTCTTGAGTAGGTAAGAGTTAGCAAAAATAACAAAGCTGGACTGCCAATGAACAGCAAGTGGTCCACAAAATTTCTGGGACCCACATATACTAATAAAGTGTGAAGATAAATTCATTGTTTAAGTATTTAATAACTTGGTGGTCATTTACAAATATTATTATTACATGAGCAAAATAGTTTTTCCCCCTTTCAGAGGGCAAATTAGTTATTTACACTTACAATATAAAGTAATAATTTATGTTGTCGAGACTAACGGTAAAATGGTCATATGTTCTAGCATTTCACACAAAACAAAAATTATAGATGGCTGACTTATCTTAGGTCATACATCCATTGGTAAAGAAAGGTTTTAGTGAAAACTAAAATACAGGGACCTTTTGAATTTGTTCAAAAAATACAGAAGCCTTAATGTAAAAAACCCCTCAAGACGATATATTATAAACCTGTCTTCTAATTCATTTTCCCCCATTCATATCACATTGATTTCCTGTGTCTCATTGAAGATGCAAAGCAAGAAAATGATGAAGATGCAAAACCAAAACTAGACATGGGAGAGTGGTGTCTCTTTTTTGACTAGTGGTCTAATGCATTTTCACATGTTAAATATATAGATATTTTCTCACGACATGTCAAAAGCACACGTTTGGACAAGACTGTCTGGAGTTTACTGAACTTCTATGCCTATGTCAAGTATCACGTAAAGGTCAGTTTTCTTTGAACATTTAGAAAACCTATAATTATATATTGGATACATGGGCTGACAAGATTATGTGAACAGTGTACCAGAGGTTTTATACAAAGAAGAATGAGAAAGCGTCTGGAAAGTCTGGCAGAGGTAATGAATTTGTTTTCAGTCAGGTCACTTCGTACTAAACCACTTCACCTCGGTTCAAATAATCTATGATATGCACTCATAATTTGCCAAAGACACTAGCACAGCGGCAGTTTGCTTTTTGTATCATATTGATAGAATGATCACACTCTATATGCTTCTGAAAGGCTTCAGAATGTGATCTATAAACAAGACCATCTCTATCAATCAAGGGACATATATGAAGCCAGGAACATGGATGCAACCTCTAATGCATTAGTAACAGATACCAAAATGGGCTGGCATCACATCCAAACCATAAATACCTCATAAACATTATACCATAATATATTTAACTATAGCGATAAAAATGTAAGATAGAGTATACAGTATGACATTTGGTCATCCCCTTTCAATATTCTATTTGCATTCACATAGATATCAAGCATAATGGGATTGTCGAGCACCTGTGATGTGCAGATGTGAACATAGGGTACCAAAATGGGCTTGTGTCACATCCAAACCCTAAATGCCTTGTGAAGCATTAAACTATACTATATTTGAGCATTTAACTATAGTGGTAAATATGTAAAATACAGCATACAGCATGACATTCAGTCATCTCATTTTGGTATTCCATTTTCAGCCACATTGATATCCAGCATGATGGGATTCTCTAGCTCTCACAGATATTGATACAGATGCAGACATGGGTATGGACGGCAGTAATCAAGATTATAGTTTCCTGAAATCTAAGGAATGGATACATATGCATGTCTGACATCCAATACATCTATGCCGGGACATAAAGGAGTTTAGAAAGAGAGAAGAAGACCTTAAATAAATAAGACAAATTGTATCTTGTGTATTAATACATGATCAGCTACCAGTATCAAGACTATTGGCACAAAACAACAGTGATACCCTGAGCACATGCGGCTATGCAATGCAAGTATATGGGCACCATAGTTAAACAAAAGAGACTAAAAGCCACAACCATGGGCCTACTCTGGCACATTGTCTATCATATCATTTGCCAAAAAAACTTGAAACTGAATCAAACTAGTAATATTATCTTCCTAATTTACAGGTAATGGAGAAGGCCAAGATAACTAGAGATGAAGTTACTACTGAGGTCAAAGGTGTGTGCCCTATCCATGAATTCTAGTTGGTTTCAGACTTAACAATCTTCAGATACTAAAACAATCTTCAGATACTAATACCTACCCTAAGAAAGTCGTATCACCTCCACCGCCTTAAATTTTGAAATTTAGATCAGTGACACATAAACATTGCCGAGAGACAATCAAGTAGGCCCTTTACAGTTCAAGGTGACTGGTGGTGTTTAAGCTGGGATAGACCCAAGAAATTCAACTTGGGGGGCTCTATGACTCTATAAAGAGAAATATTGGGGGAATGGGAAAATGTAAGAAAAAAACATATAAATTTTCAAAATTTGCAGGAGCGTTCTTAAAAATCTTGAACCCTTTCCCAGACCCTTGTACATGGATCTGCCCCTGTTTTTAAGCAATTGTCTTCTCATTTCTCTCTAGACATGGTTGATGGCTTGATGCCTTGATGGATGGAATCAGAAATTGTACAAAGCTAAGAGTTAAGCACATCAATTTTGCAAATGGGTAGATTGGTAACCCCACTCAAATAATTATGTTTTGATGCAGGCTGCAGGTGTGTGAAGAAGCTTCTAAGTTTCTCAAAATCCAAGATCCTTATGAAGAAAGGTGGCGCCTTCACTAAACAGATTATGAAAATTCATTCACCACTGAAAATTCAGGGGTTTGACCGATTCCGTCGAAAATGGCTGAAAATTCCCAAGTTCACTTTAAGAAAATATAAATAATTAGAATAATTTGACATTGCTGTATAATATCATATCCCATACCAACCCAGAGAAACTTTCAAAACTCGGCTCCCCTACCAACCCAGAGAAACTTTCAAAACTTGGCTATGTTAGCTTTGATTATAGATGGTTTAAAACTTCTTTTATTTGTTTGTTATTTTCAAACTCTAGCTTGTTATAAAAATTCTGTAAGAATTTCAGAACCAAGGACATGAAATTTATTGAAGGCCCCATCATTCCATCTTCTAGCATAACCAAGAAAGTAGATATATAATAGAACCAGATCTGCAAATCATTTCAAATATGATCTTAATCACAGCATGCATCAACTATACTTGGTAATTATCATCCTCATCATTTATCATAACTAAACAATCGATACTAAAATCGAGACCAAACATATACATCACCACTGCTAATGCAAAATCTTTCAGCCCATTGCTCAATTCAGAAACCACTTTGTAATACAAAAATTACAGCAAAGCACTTACTCAATCTCGTACTCTGGGAGTGAGCGAACAAGGATACTATCCGACTCCATCTCTGCAGCTGCCGTACTAGTCTCACCTCCGCATCTCAAGTCCCGATTACAAAACAATGCCCCAAACAACACAATATTCAAAATGAAAATCCCAATCGCGTGCCCCACGAACAACAGATCCACCAAAGCCACACCCCTCAATCGATCATCGTCAAGGTCACATTGCAAATCACCAGTCTTATTTGTCTGCAGCAGCATCATTTTTCGACACCCATTTGGCACAGAGGCATCAGAGAACAAAAGCAAACCAGCCTGCAGAACCCATGTACCCTTAAACACTATGCATAAAGAGAGCGCCACATCGGCGAAAAATGCAGGTGGTCTGAACGATAAAGCAACGCAAGAAGCCCCACATATGAGAGTCAAAGCCCCCAAAAGTTCATATACACGGCCTGCAATCCCAGTATAACCCCTGCCCATGACCGAATACTCAACAAGAAACGCAACCCCAGCAAGCAGAAGCATCAAATTGTCATGAACAAACAAAAGATCGCAACTTTCGCGTAGAATCACCGAAACGAGGATGACCCAGAAGAGCAAAAGCACTGCACCATGCTGGGAGAAGGTGAATTGGTATGCCGCTTTGCCAGAGAAGGTCAACGACCAAAAGAACTCGGAGAAAGCTGCTATGGGGAGGGAGATTAGGAGGACGTATAAATCGATGTTTTTCCATCTGGGTTCCGATAGATACCATGTTTTAGCTCGGAAGAGTGCTGGGGACTTGAAGTAGACGGAGAAAGAAGAGAGGAGGCGACGGATTCCTATTGGAAAGAGGAAGAGGAATGCAGAGAAATGGGTTGCCAGAGATCCCATGTTCTTGATTTGGATGTTGAAAGGAAAGCAGAGAATCGATGAATGGGGAGCTTGATTTTGTAAAACAGTGAATGGAGGAATCGACTTACGGATACGGATTCGTAATCTTGCAGAGAGGCAGATGGATTCCTTGATTGGTTGACGAGAGGGTAGTCGCTGAAGAACTTCGAAGGATTTCTGGTACTTTTATGAGTTTTTTTTTTAAACCTCTCTAAGACTTATAGGATTTGTAAATCGAACCCTATAGTTCTAGTATTTATAAATAAGCTCCTGTTTTTTCATTTTAATAACTTTTTATGTCCCCAAATTTAGTAGACTTTCAACCACTTAGAAATCTTTAGACTGAAATGATATTTTTACCTTTCTCTTTTATCCGTTATATCTATTATTTTAAAAGCATAATCTTATTTTTTTCTTTTATGATTTAAGAGTTATAGTCAGGGGAAGAGCATATACTACATAAATCTACAATTTAGGGCCTATTTCATTAAGTTTAAATCTATCGTAATGATAATCAATGCTTGTACTTATAATTAGTTGTAATTGCTTGTATTTATACATGACCTACCATTTGATTAATGAAAATTTCAAAACATATGATTACGTTTTATGTGCATGAGAGAGAGGGTATTGAGATCGGAGATAAAATAATAATATTTTTGTAAATAATAATATATATATATATATTTTGTTTAATGGATGTAAGGGTAAAGTTATCATTTCTATAAAAATTCAACACAATTTTCATAATGGTTGCTTATTTTTGTTAGAAATAATTATTCTGGAGCCTGATAGGTATTAAAATGAAAAGTCAGCGAGAGAAACTGGCATCACAAGTGGGTATTTAGCAATATCTATGAACAAATATTAAAATTGCAGGAGCTTATTTGCAAATCCAACAAATCTTAGGGCTGGTATTTAGCAATAACTCTTTATTTATATGGACAAGTGGTCGTGTGGTATGCAGCAAGACGGACAGGCATCACGGGTGGTTCCCACAACAGAATGAAAGGTGAAGCAGTCTATATTTGAGCCAACTCTTTTTGCAAAAAGGCTCCTACAGTATTAAAAAGCATTAAAAAGACCCCAATCTCATATGTTTTTATGAAAAAGAACCCCAGTTTGATTATGTAACATGTAACCGGTAATTTCTTTTAGATAAAAGATAGAAAAATAAATTTGAACTGTTAAGTTGGTGCTATGAAAACTATAGGGGCCCTTTTGTCAAAAAAAAACATTTTACTTTATTTGGAAGTGTTTTATGCATGAGCATGACATTCTTTTGAAAGGGATGGAATAATGATTTATATTTAATAAATGATGTAATCAAATTGAAATTTATTAATTGGTCAAAGTCTATTTAATAAGTAACAAGAGACCCCTCAACTATGAGAAATTAACTAGTTTAATTGATTTTAAATTCATTAATTTATTACAAAATCTTTTTTATGTCTTTTCAATAATATCAAGGAATGACTACTCAATTTTGATTTGGAGTATTGGTTTTTGATTGAATATTTATCTACTACGCTTAAGATTAATAAATTGATCAAATCATAACAAAAATACCCCTCTAAAGCTTTAAATATTTGCAAGTAAGCCTATATGGTTTTAATATTTATAAATAAACTCCTACTTTGGTATTTTAATACCTTTCATATCCTCGACTAACAACAAATGCCCATGATAAGTCCGGGCAATATATATATGTTGTTTTTCTTTACAATATTATTGATAAAAGAATTTAAAATGAAACACATATATTATTAGAAAAAAAGACTTTCTTTAAGCTCGGGCCAGAGACTGGACTCCCAACAGCTTCTTAAGGAAAAAAAAAATTTTTTTGGTAGAATCATCTGGACAAAAAAATTAAAATAAAAGAGATGATCTTGTCTTGAAAAGCCCAAGTAGAATTGTTGTAATAATTGTTGCAGCTCCACTGCCATAGGCAGCTATTATGTTCGCACTAATAAAATATTTAAATTCTTGACAAATTAGAAAGAAATGTAAAAACTCTCAGGATCTTCTGATTTCCCGGTTTTCTTTTTATTTTTATCATATCCTAGATCTTGTCAAAATTAAAGCTCTGTTCATCAACCAATGGTGCTAGCTCTTTGAATATGATATTTGTAAGTCAAAATCTATAGACATTGCTTCTAATCCTGAATGATATACACATCCAATCTAAACCTTCATCTACCCATGACATTAAGAGAAAAAAAGAAAAGAAATTCAAAGTAGATTTTTTTCTCCAAATAATGCAAATCATAAAAATATTAGTTTAATTATTGAAAATAATCATGCTCAACTCTCCCCTATAAAAAATTTTGTCTAATAATGAAAAAGTAAAGTGAATGGAATCTCATCCTGATGAAGAACTTGATTCGAATTACCACAACATTGAGCCATTTATCTTTCCATTCAAAGCAAATTCCACTATAGGCCGTATAAAGACAGAAATTATCACTTTCTTAATTTATATGTTAATCTTAATGTGAAACGAGTGGATAAAAGTGAATGGAGAAAGAAAAGATGATCTTAAAAGTATTTTAATCGGATGGTTGAGAGCAGAAGTGCTAATCTGCTAGATTCATTAATTAATAATTTGTGAGCACAGTTTGCCAATGGCCATCATCCGAAAAAGTACCCTTATCAAGATATCAAATTCCAATAACCAATGCCCATGCGCCAAAATCTAATCCAAATTCCCATCTCTGTGCCTCTCTTTAAACAAATGCTTGCTGGACAAGTAAAATCTATTGTGCCAAGTCTACGGGAACAAACCAATTTTCATAATTAGATGGATTTGATGGTCACGAGAAGCTGTTATAAAGTTTTTGTTGCTATTGATAAAAAAGTGAGCAAAAATGTTACCACATTTGCTCATTACCATCAAATCCAAATGTTTTGAAATATAAAAAGTATTAAAATGTCAAAGTATAAGTCTATTTATAAATATTGAAACATAGGAGCCGATTTATAATCATTAGAAACCTTAGTGGGGCTAAACATAAAAAAACTCCAACAATAATAATATTTGATGTGTTTTCCAGATATTTTGCATTGATGGGATATCAAGACTTTAATTAGGGGTTGTAGAGTGGTTAGGCACCTTACTTTATTGCCCAGGTTTTATCCTAGGTAGTCTTTCCCCATGATTGAGGCGTTGGTGTAGGCTTCTTACCCCTTAATTGGGGTTTTTAATGAGTCCCACCTCTCTTGGTTGCACACAAAAAAAGTTCTATAAATTTTGATAGAGAATTAGAATCTATTTCATCCCACATTGCATTCAAAATGATGAGAAAATTAACAATGTAAATATTCAATTTAGATAAAAAAATTCAATCTAGATTTTCAATTAAATATAATCTCTTACCTTGATCATCCCAGCCTTTTGTGCACTCAATCTATCCCCTACCTTGATCTCTTTAAACTTAAAATCAAACCTAAAAACCATGATAATTCTGCCAAAATCCCATCATTAGAGAAGGTGTCCATCATTACATTGGTGATGAGTAAATTATTAGGTATAGGGGTCCATGACACATGAAATTATAGCTAAGCCAGTGCCTTTTTAGGGCCTCTTTGTTTGAGGGTAAAGTAAAATAGAGTAGAACAAACCCAAAATAAATATATATATATATATGATGAGATATGATGCTTTTTTTCTTTTTAGTTGTTTGATATAAAATTTTTTTGGCTTTTTATATAAAAAGTAGAGAGTTTTTGTAATTTAGTGATAGCCTTTTGACTTTTTTTAAAAAAAAAAGTAAAATTTGAATTAAAAAAAAGAAGGGTGAAAATTTGATTTTTAAATATTTTTTTTTACCCTGTTTTACTCTACCTTAGCCTAAGTTCTACGCTTTTATTAAGATTTTATCATTTGACTGGCAAGTTTCACCAATATTCCATCATTAGAAAGGTGAGTTCGTAGCCATTTATTTGTTGGGGCTTGCAAATCGCAATGAGATCACAAGATGGTCCTATATTGGGGATGGGACGTGAGGGGATGGATAGATCTATGTGAAATCACTTCAAATATCAAGTTTGGCTCCAATCACATATCTTTTATATCTTCATCCGTAGCCCACAAATTCAATCCATTGGGATTAGTGCACAATCGATCCAATGGTCCAGTAAACTCTGATTTGATCATAACTTGGGGTGTGTGACTATCAGGAAATCTCTATATATTGCTATGTTTGAAATAGATGATAGATAAGCTTTATCTAGAGTTCTCACAAAACAATGGTGCGAACTTGTTCTCATAAGATTAGTTCCCAATTACATCTTTTTCTTGGCATTTCAATCCTCATTTCCAATAATCCAATGAAGTTTTATGATATTAAGAGGACTGATTAAAATAGAAAAACATATTAGAAAGTAACTCAACTTTGATCACCATGTGCAAAAATCAATGGCTAATGGTGACTAAATAGGAAAAACCCGGGGAAACATTGCAAATAAATGTAAAAAGAAGCTAATAAACAACATGTCTTACCCCAGCATTCAAAATACTAAAAACTAACAGGTCCTCTAGTCAAACAGAAATATGTCTCACAGACCAATATTTACTTTCGGTCCTCATTTCTGGTGGAATGAATGAGTTCATTAGGCCCATGCACCGTGACAAAAATTGGTGATATATTCGTCAAACATTGTTTTTCTACTAATGTCACTAATTGCCAACACAATTATGATTAAGTGGTATTAGCACATTAATTTCACTTACATGTCAGGGATTGATCTCAAATTATAAGCATCACCGTTATAAAAAAAATCACTAATTTCAAACTACCACAAAACAAAAAAAAGAATATGACAAAAATCAAAATAACAATTAGAAAAAACAGGGAAAAATCTATAAAATAGTTAATAGTGTTACAATTGCAATTAATTGATTTTAAAGAGTCCAATTTAGTTCCAATTCTTGATTATTTTTAAAGAGTCATCATCGTCTAAACTTCTAATGATGTAATTCTTTTTTCTTAAATTATCATTCATTTTATAAAAAAATCCATCCTTATCAAAACTTCTAATAATGCAAAGTTTTAATCTTAAACTATTAATCTTTTTATGAAGTGGAGTCCAACATGATACATTTACTGCTTGAGCCTTTATCCTGTTTGACTTGTTTTAGCTCAAGCTTGGACTCTAAAGTTTGAGCATTTGAGCCCGTTTAAACTATTTAGTTGGGCCCATTTATTGCTTGGGTATCATTTAGACTAAATTTATATCATTTGAATATTATAAGTTATTTGTACGGGCATGTTTTCCTTAGTATATAATTATTTAAATATAAGTTTGCTTTTCACTATATTTTCGAGTAGTATAATCACTAGAGAGTTTGTCCTGGGCCAGATCCTGTGAAAATTCAACAAAGAGAATAAGACTTGGATGATGGAAGGAGAAAATTTACCTAATCAGCTGGTGGGCCATTACAACTCCGGAGTAATCAAGTGTCAATGGGTTGAATTTAGATGAAAATCGGCTTACTCCTGATTAAAATCGGAGGGAGATATAATAGGTCACAGAAAGGAAAAAACAAAAAGTGGCACACTGACCGAACCATTCACGATCTACGAAGCTTCTGGCCCTTCGTGGCCAAAATGCATTACGCAAAAGCAACAGTAACCCCACTCCCTCAAACGACATCTGAACCGTTGGATCATAAGCACCAGATCCCCCACGCGATTTCCGTGTTCCCGCATCTTATTATTCACTTCGCGGCAATCGCTCCCCCATTTCCTTCGCGCTTCCAACGGCTCAGATCGTTCACACAGTCCGCGCATTTTAGCAACACTCCTCTTCTGCTTCTCTCACAAGATCCCAAGCCACCATCATATATCATATCATATATAAAGAAGACTCTCTCTTTCTGGAGTCCACGAATTTCAATTCACTTGGAGTCTCTCTGCGATCCGATCGGATCTTCTTCTCTCAGAAGTTCGATCGCAGCTGCTGGTCGCAAAAAAAAAAAGCGAGTTTCATCTTCGATTTCCATCCGTTTCAGCACCGATTTCGTGAGAGAAGAACCGAAGCTTCCTTTCATGAATGGTTCCTTCGGATCCGGATCCGTCGAGATTGCAGTCTCATGCTGCAATCGAGCTCCAAATCTCGCAGAAATCGCTTTCGGACGTGTGATCTGCTCTTGCGAATCGATGATGAAAGCAGCTGAATTCTAGGGTTAGTCTCAGGAATCTCTGGTTCGCTTGAGCGATTGCTTGAGTTGTCGATCCCTAATTTTCTTGTTTTGATGGATCGAATCGGCTTTGAATTGGATTTGGTGATTCTGCAGCAACAGATGGATTTGGATGTTAGGAGCTCTGACAGGCTCAACGACAGCAGCGTAGATGTCGAGACGGTTTCGCAGAAAGAGAATGGCGTTGATAGGGAAGAAGACGAGGATTCGAACGCTCTGTTGTCGGCTCGGAGAGGTGGAATGTCGAAGAGGCCGACGACGGCGCGGAGGAAAGTGCAGTGGAATGATAGGAAGGGCAACAAACTCTTTGAAATTTTGGAATTTGAGCCGAGGTATAACTTACGGATTCTACTGATGTTCTATGGCTGTATGTATTCATTGGTTTGAATGATAAGAGTGTAGGCTTTAGAATTTCAGTATTTCTGCTTTCTTGAATCTGGATCGTAGACCTGTTTATCATTTTCTCGCTCTGTTAGTATAGAAGAGGATTCCTGCTTCTACTGTTTGATCTTTTCCGTGAAATAAAAATTTTTGACTATTCGCCCGCAGCATTTCGCTTAAATTGTGTTTCTCAATCTGAAAATAGATCCATCTTGACGAATTGGTGATGCAGGAGGCGGCTTTGGTTATTTTTATTTTTATTTTTATTTTATATATAACAAATAGAAATAGAACATTGCAAATTTCGGTCTTCTCTTGGACTCTGGATGTTCTAAGCTCTCATTCATGAGATTCTTGAGTGAGAGAAATGAAACTCTGCAGTGGGGCTGACTTACTGAAAATTTAAACCGCTCAAAATGAACATTGCCTTCTTGCATGGAACATGATCAAATTTTATTCTAATATGAGCTGGTCTGACAGTAAGATTTAGCATAGGAGTGATAATGTAGAAAAGATGAATGTTTTATCAATCTTATGGTGTGACCACCTTATTTTAGAGTAAAATTTGGCTGCATTCCATATAAGAGGAAGGTATCCATTTTGAGAGGTTTAGATTCTGAATAGGCTGGCTTAATAAAGATTTACACTTATCTCACTCATGCATCAGTGAGTGAGGGGTACACTCCAAAAAGGACAAAAAGAAAACTAGAGGAAAGGGAGTGGAAGTGTTGTCGCAAAATAAGAGGTCGTCCTTCCATCGCTTCGATCATGTTTCTATATGTATTCCTATGACATATACCCCTTTTGCCGATCTCTTGCAATGGTTAGGTTGTTGGGCCATATTACTATGACATGTATGTTTTATGTAATATTATTTGATGGGAAATAATTCTATGAGAACTAGTTCTCACTATTTTTTGTGAGAATTCTAGGTAGGGCCCCATTTATCACCCAATCCAAATCTTGCAATAGACAGGGACCCCCTTGATAGTTACATGCACGAAGTTTCAATCAAATTCGAATGGACTGGACCGTTAGATCGACTGTACACCCATCTGAATGGACTGATCTTGTGAGCCATGGATGAAGGAGTTAGGGACATGTGATTGGGGCCGAACTTGATATTTGGGGTGGTCCTATATAGATCGTTTCATTCCCCTGGTCCCATCCACAAATGAGACCCACATTAGTGGGCCGTGCATGAGAATAGTTCTCACAGGATCAAAGCCCTCATTTGATTGGAAATGTGTATGATACATACATAGTATATGTACATTTAGAATGTAAATGGATAAAATAAGAGTTCAGTGAACTTGCACTTTAGACCAGAGTCCAGTTCCTTGGCATCTTTTCGTGAGGGTATTGAGTTTACATCAAAGTTGATTTACCTTTTTTGGTATACATCCAGTTTGATTCATACTAGAAGAATTTCGCAAGTGCATGCAAAGCACTAAAGTGCTTTTGTAAGTCATGACTATCATTCTAAAAAATGCAGTGAAGATTTAATCTAGAGGTTTTTAAAGTTTTTTTATTATAAAGAACTCCATAATTAGCAATTGATGGTAAGGATTTGATATTTTTCCAAAGAAGGATAATGAAAGTTTTGGAAATATTTTTTGACTAACCTATCAAAGGTTGCAATTTCTCAACCTTTGCTATGCTCTTAACCCAAACCTCCTGATTCATAACTGTTTGGTTTCCTTCGTTCCAAAGCTCTAGATCTCTCCTTTTCTCTGCCTTTTTCCATTGCTCTTTTCACCTGTAAGGGAAGAAGAAATGCTTAGATAATTGAGTGCCAATGGTGGAGAAGCACGATTTTTCCCTTCCTTGTTTTCTTTTCTTTTTCGCATTATTCCATTTTGCAAAACTAAAAAGCTGCATTGCAGTTACGGGTGCACCTACTCTCTCTCTCTCTCTCTCTCAAACTTGGTTATTTACTCTTCTCTTTTTTAACAATGTACTTGGTGTTAGTCTGTAAGTGGGGCACATTACTAGGTTGGTGTAGACCAAGGTAGGCTAATGGATAGATACTAAGATACAAATTTTCTAGGCTTTGCATTGTATCCTGAGCTCAAGGCATAATTTTGGCTTAAATAGTGTTATATATCTAGAATGCAAGCATGTGCCATTTTCTTCTTCTCTTTTGGTTTTTTTTTTTTCATTTTTCTCTTTTCTTGTTAAACGAAGATGATGTGCCATGGATGATGGCAGATCCCGTTTCATGAGTTTGGGATTTGTTTCTCCTGGATTGCATACTCATGTCTTACACTTGATAGGTTTGGATCTGAATATAGGATTGTCCCCTTCACTGTTCATGTTTGATCTGGATTTTTGGGTTTGATAGGTTTGGATCTGCATATAGGTTTTTTCCCCTGCACTGTTCATGTTTGATCTGGATTTTTGGGTTGGCATCTGTGGAAAAGAATTGGGGGTAGAACTTAGAAGTAACTGTAGAAGATTTTCTTCATTTGGGTTCTGTGGGTTTAGGGTTGCTTCGTAAGTGATGAATCTTTGTGCTGAAAGCTCTCAACTTATAAGAAAAGAAAGTTCTTTTCTTCAAAATCTTCATTTTTTGAGTCTTTTCTTGTAGTTATTTTTTTCTCGATTTTCGAATATAATATCTGGTGATCGATTCTAGGCCTTCCCCAGTGCTTGGTTGTCTGATGGTTCAGCTGGATATTTTGGGAGATTGAATAATGTGATGCTATTATTGGAGTGGGGTAGTATACTGCTGTCGTACCTTATCGCTCCTCTCTATATCTTTGTTTTTCATCCTTGTTTCTTTTGTCTTTCTTTTCTCTTGTACCCTTCTTGTTTTCTCTTAATAAAGTTCTGTTACCGTTAAAATAATAATAATAATAATAATCATAATCTGATATGATAATTTGACACACCTGTTATCAACTCCGCTGTTCCACCAGTCACCTTGCGTTTTTACATCATTAAGTCTTTTAATACGACCCATGGGTAGTTTATTAAAAAGAAAGTTTCCTAACCTTTTGTTATCCTTCTTTTGGAAATAAAATAAAATAAAATCCTTGTCATTAAATACTAATTAACTTCTTTATAAGTGTTTGGTAAAAATCCCTTTAATCTATACTGAAACAAATGGACGAGTAGGAAAAAGTTTTGAAGTACCTATTTTAGATCCCATGGGTAATGGAGAAAAATTTCTAGATCATTAGAAAGTTCAAGATAAACTATATTGTTTAAAGATGACTACAC
This sequence comes from Sextonia rubra, assembly GCA_037013555.1. Lineage (NCBI taxonomy): Eukaryota > Viridiplantae > Streptophyta > Magnoliopsida > Laurales > Lauraceae > Sextonia > Sextonia rubra. The sequence goes on from JASUAD010000001.1 coordinate 48,365,578, forward strand.
GGGAGTTCAGGCATGTTGATCATATTCGTCATGAGGAGAATGTAGTATATCTAAAGGAAGTTACTATATTCGCTCTGTTTTCAACCCTTTATGAGTTGAAATGGTAATTTAGGTCACGTTAAGAACTATGTTCCATGGGAAATTTGAAAGCCCTGTTCTTCGGCAACCAAAGAATTACTCTTAACGGAGTATCTGAACAAGTAAATTCATTATGGATGTGGCCCATGTGGGTGATCCATTCTCTATAAAAGATTATGTTATAATAATTGCTGTTTCACTTTATGGGTATTAATTTCACTTAAAGGAAAAATTATGAATAGTTCTTCTGACAACAATAAAATCCAGAGATGATTTTGACTCTTCAAAAGTCCATCTGACAATTGTGGACCAAGAAGAAACCAAAAAACATGTCAAAAGTATCTACCCTAAAGGAAAAGGGTAACCACATACACACTCCTAACTTCTGGCTATGTTCTCCCTTAATGATGAAGAATTGATACAGGAGCATCGATGAAGGAAATGAGACGTCTAAACTTGTTGGGTTCCAAATAGAGGCGAGCTTATTATTATTGTTACAACTATTATTTTTGTATTTCTGATAGTCCAACTACCCTAAATGCGCAAGTGGCAAGCGATCATCTTAGTATATTCATGACTTTGCCTTGTTCATTCTATCTTTTTTTTTTTTTTAAATATATGATTAACTTTACAATAGTGCCAAATATGAAATACTTTTAAGCATGACATGATTACTGGTTGCTGCTTTGCGTGATATTGGTTTTTGTGAATGCTGTGCTCAGTATCATTAGACAAAACTTGTTTTTTTTTTTCTGAAGTTTGGTAAAGGAAACTATTATTAATTACTCCTAAGAGCCTTCCATACCGCCTCTGCTGCATGACATCCTACTTTTAGTATCTTGATGACCATGTTAGAATGCACGCACAAGTTGAATTATGACACTTGCAGAAGCTATCAATTTCAAAATTCTCAAGAATAAAAAATGATAAATGATTTGGACAAATGATTTGATGCAAATAGCATTAGTTTTTAAATAAAAATATGCAGAAATATTGCCAATAAAAATAATGCACAAATCGTAATATTACATTCAAGCAATTAACATTCCAATATCTAATTAATACTTAAAATGAAATAATATGTTTGTCAAGTAGGAAAATATGTTTGAACTGATATTGGAATATTCCGACATGCAAATCCTTGCTGATATATGTGGATGTGTTACATTGCTTGTTTTGAAGTCTTGTGTAACCAGATTCACATGAGGATTTGATGGATAGCTAGAATTGGTTCCCTTGTGGCAGAAAACATTCCCCTGCAACTGCACAACTGTGCAATGTGCATTTGGAATGTGTTGAGGCAGAACCCACCACAGAATATGCGTGATGCATGTGGTCTGGATGTGTGGTGTGCAGGTGCGCACTGTGTAGGTGAATATTTTCTCCCTTTGGGATAGACAATTCTCGTGTTCACTTTGTTCTTACGGTTTATTGTATTTTAAGCAATGGCTCCTTAATTAGTTAGTATCGCTGTAAGACTGATTTCAAGTAATTAAAAGCATGCAAAGGGCAACTGATTGAAGCATTGGTTTCTCACTATTTATTTTGTTTGTTGATAACCTTCACTTTCTTATTCTTACTTTTCATCTCTCAAATTTAACTGTAAAGCAATTTCTTGGTAAAAATACAAAAGGAAATAAAATGTAGACTATAAGATAAAATTAGCATATAAATGGATATTGGTCCATAACAAATTTTTTTTTTTGCTTGAAATTTTTGAATATTGAATCTGAAGGGGTATAGGTCATTGAACAATCATTGTGAATGGGATAGTTATGGAACTGAGCTTTCATGATTTTTGGCATTTTTGTTGAAACACCGAAACATGTACCTCCGACATGTATAGACAGACCATTGTTGGTTCTCCTTTTATGTAAACCACCCAAATCAATAAACCAATAGCTATTTAATAAGTGTGTGTGCGTGTGTATATCATCATTATTGTCATCATCAAAGCCTTCTCCCTACTATGTTAATGGCTAGTGGTTTACATTCAACTCCTTTTCATGAACCATCCATTGTTTATCCATGGTGGGTCTCTCTGTGGTTTCCTAAGAGCCCTCACATTCAATTTATCCAGGGCCTCTTTGGGTACTTCATTCCATTCATATGGTTGGTTTATGATGCTTTTGATTTTTCCAAAGTAACGAATTCAGTGTAGCTTTTATCATGCTTTTCAGTTGCCTTTCCTGTTTTAACAACTATGTTGAACAGCAATAAACTTCCATACTTCATGGCCATCAGGATTTTACAGCATAAACTAACCTCCATTTTGAATTTATTATGCCACAGACTTAAACATTAATATCTATCTTGAATTGGTTCAGTCATATGCAAGAGACACATTCATTAGAAGTTCATGTGACTTCTAGCATGCGAGCCAACTTGTGCCATCATCATCATCCTCAATCTCAGCTGTTACCATGAATGAATGCCAATTTGCTGAATTGCTAAATTGTCATTCTTTTAGCTTACCTGCCATGCTTCTTAGCTCTTTGTTTGTGTCATCTCACTATATGTTTCTTCTTCGGTTGGCTGTAGTGATACAAGTGACTCTGATGACGATGACAGTTCAGATTCCTGCATCTGTGTTATAATGTAGATCACAAACAAGCACCTCATTCTGCATTTTACAGTCAACACGATCTGCCAGTTCTGGAGATTTGGATTGGGAACTGATTCATGAAGTCACTGCATCTTGCTGCAGATTGTGGGGTCAAATGGGCTCACGTGAAACAGATTGCTCCAGTTTAGTCGTTACTTCATCTCACAAGCCATGGAAATTCAATGGTTTACAGTTGATATGGGCTGGGTTCTTAGATCAACTGGTTCGGTGGTGGCCATTCTTGTGCAGACACCATAGTCAATGGCTCTTTGTGGGGAAGCAACCAAGGTGGTGAACATTTCCTCACCCTCTTTGTATGATATCTACTACATATAGTTTTCTTGTTTGATCAACTCTCTTTGAATTTCTTTGAAGTAGATTTTATTTCCTTGTCCTAATTTTAAAGTGATCAAATTTGTGTTTTATCAATGCCACGACCTTTTTCTGGTAAATATAATTCATTCTGTTTGAATACTATTGTTATTATTATTATTTTTTCGAAAGGTTAAGCTAACTCAAAAATTTGGTTGATGATGGTGATCATTAATCTTTGCTGTGCCCTCTCTAACAGATGGATGATGCAGCAAAGTGCTGCCTCTCCAGACAATACCATCGTGCCCAGAAATGCTTCACTTGTCTAATTAAGGTAAAGAGATAAAGTAATGGGGTTTTTAAAGTATTTCCTACCTTTTTTCTTGTATTTCATTGAAGCTCCTGTAACTACACATATTTCTCCTTTTAACCCCGCCATTTTCATGAGAATTTAACGGTCCCCGTTAAGCTTTAGATCGTCAATATTTTCTGTCTATCATACGTATTAAGAAGGACGAAACTGCCTTGACTCCTTATAGCGGAACTGTGTGTGTTCCTCTTATATGCATATTATCATTAGCCGTACATGGATCAGATAACTATGATGTTTATTAGAGATTTGGCCAATTTTCATTCAAATCAGGTCATTTCAACCATGATTTTTACAGCTCAAGGTTCGTGGAAGTGTGTGATTTATTGTTATTTTGAACAACGGTAGGATCATTGTCAAATTGAGATGAATGCCACTTCACAGGATAGGTATCCGTGGGAGTCGGTGTGTCTGCTGGGCGCTCATGGGTCTGGCCAGCCAGGGCACGAGCTGGGACCAGCCTGCGTTGGCCCAGGCGTGGATATAAGTTCTGGTTTGCTCTCGATATTTTGGCGGTGCTTGGATTAAGTGATATGAGGCCTAAAGCCCAGCACGTCATGGGCTGAGTAAGGAGTGCTTGTAATGTTGTGAGAATTTGTCCAACGTTTGTTAGAAAGCCCAATAAATGATACAAAGTCCTGCCTGGACTGGCCTGAGTGATTAACAGTCCCAGGCCTGACGCTTAGGAGCCATGTTGGGCATGTGGGGCTTATGGGCTTCTGTTTCTACATCCACACCGGACACATTCTCTGCCCGTTGTGATTGGGCCTATTGACACCCCATACATTAAATCCTATTGTGGAAGATAAAATTTTTTTTTCTTTAAATTAGACTTCAAATAAAAATACCATGAAAAGATAAAACTAGGGAAGCAAAGGGGTTCGACCAGACCTGGTTTTAGAGACCTATCAGTGGACTGTACAAATTAACTGCAAGCCCAATCCTGTTTTAGGACCAGGAAATGGGTCTGGCCTGGACCTACTCAAGACCCTGTTATGTATATAATACTGATAAGATGTACTAATTTATAATATGATATGCTCAATATACATATATACATATACAGCTGTGACGTTGGGTGTTTGGGTCATGAGTTTGAAATACATGGACCTAAACCTGGACCTGTGTTTTATTTGGCTCTGTACATTGGATCCAAGCCCAACGTAAATTACAAATGAATAAAAATGTCGAACCCTTGTAGTCCTGTCGAACAAGATAATGGAGGTTCTTTTTTTACTATTATTTTTTTTTACATTAAAAGGGGTAATGGAATCATCTATTATGGGCATAAAGATTTCACATTTGGCCAAAAGAAACTGATCTCTTTGGACCGTGGTTCAAACTAGCCGACCATGTTATCGGTCGTAGCTGAGACCATTACACTATTTTCAAAATAATGGTGTTACAGTTTAAAATCTATTAAAGCCAATAAGTTTGAATTTGAAATATTATTTTTTCTATTTCTTCTCCTCATTAGTTTTTTCTAATATTGTCTCTACCCTTAATTTGGTTCCAAATCACTAAAAAAACACACAAGATTTGACATCTTATAACCAGTTAAAAATTCACACTGCTATACTACAATGTATCACCACAACTATTACGTATTGCTTGCTATATAGTATTTTGGTTACTGATCACTATGCGTCTTGCATCCGCTATTTAGATCCTCGGTTTAGACCATTAGTCCTAAAGTAAAATTTACAAATATAGCTAGCTTTGCAAGGAGAATGATCGAAGTTTTTTAAAATGTCACTCATTTTAGAGGTATTTATATCAACACTAAAAATCTAAATTTCACTGTATGACTGAGTCTAGCACAATCCACTTGGTGTGAACCACCTGCGTCATGATGTAGGCTTTGATGGTAAGGTCTCGTTTGGGGAGTTCGGATCCACTGTTGCAGTTGCAGCTATTGCATGATATACGTGTAACAGGTCTCTAGAACTCTACTTTGAGCCCATAAAAGTCAATCTGGACCATTCAAGATGAATGGCATCATCTAGTGACATATTATCAGTTTGATAGGAGTTCAATCACTCTATTGAGGATATGACTGAAAACTTGATTAGTGTAACCTTACGTATTGCTATTATATGCTTTAATCATGTTATCTTTTATGTGCTCAATCTGATGGTGGGACCCACTTCTATTAAACTAAAATTTGAGGATGTATCTCTAGAGGGAACGATATTTATCTCGAACGGTCTAGATTGACTTTATATGAGCTCAATGAAAAAGTTCTAGAGACTTGTTAAACGAAAAGTTTGTAGTAGCTGGAGCATCTAGACTTCTAAAAGAGAGTTAGATTCCTGTGGTGTCTATTACACCTGTGTTATAGATGTCTAAAACATCACCATGGGGCTCACATAATGATAATTTAGACAATAGAAGATAAATGACATCCCCTCCAATGAAATATTTAGGAGTGGGATCGTCAAATTTATAATTAGCATAATCTAAGTGCACCCCGTAAGCTTAGCTGCATATAATTGATATGCAATAGCAGTGCACTCTACCAATACCGAATCACCAGGCGAATGCTTGAGCCTTGACAATTGGCTTCTTAATTTCATCAAAATGCACACTTACCTGGACGGCTGGACCACTAGGTCAATGTATGGCTATGGGCTTAACTTCATGAAATTTCCCAGAAAGATTAATTCAGTTTTGTACTCATGGTTTGTGGCATTTGGTATTGCCATCTAAATAAGGCCCCTTTTGCATGAGAATATTGCTCCACCTTTTGGGGCCCACTTAGATAAATCTCTATCAATAGGAAGAGGGCAGATGGAAAGGTCTCTCTTTAAAGAGAAGGGAGGGCCAAAAAACACAAGTCCCACTGGATAATCCGAGTCTTGATTAAAGTCTTAAAGTTAATGATGTCTTAATTGTAGAGTTTTTTTATATTCAATCTAATGGTGGCTGTTCTGCCGATGGTGACTGAAGATTCAATGAAAGTATATTTGGGCCTGATGCTAGATCATGGGACGACCACAGTATTGAAGGGGTTGCATTGATCAAAGGCGGGCCCACTTGAGCTCCTGTGTTGTAGAGAGAGAGAGAGAGGGAGAGAAATTATCAAAAACTCTCCATTTTAACTACTCGCCTTTTTTTTTTTGCTTCCCTATGTTTTTAAGGCGTGGAGCCCACCATGAACCAATCCAATCATATCTTACACACTGCCCCACATGAATTGATGTAAAACCCAAAATTTACACTCATTCAACATTTACTGACTGTTGGATTGAATTCACAAGAAAGTAATGCCTCTAAAACCGTTAAACTTTGGCCATTGATCAAGGGGGTTTAAGATAATCTAATGGAGTAGAAAAGTTTCACATAGCTAGATCTCATTTAGATTATTCCATCAAGCAACATGCCCCCATTAACCTCCAAGGAATCATCCAAAGATATCTTCTTTTTAGAACTATTGATTACATTATCTCTCCTCTTTTATTATCCCACCCTACTTTTTCCCTCTTTTATTTTGTATACCTACTTCTTTCTCTATTATAATATCAATTCTTCCCAAAGATTTTCTTAATCCCAAAATCATGGGGTTGCTGGGGCCTTCTTATAAAATCATATGGTCCTCACAAATGGGCTCAACTATAATATTTTTATAATGGGTCCTATTATTTATAGGTGCAACTATTTTATTTGTATGATATTTTTATAGTATATCCCATTATGTATGGGCCTGTTTGTGACATAGAGTAAAGTAGAGTAAAATAAAATTTTTAATATTCAAAATTTCCCCCTTCTTTATGAAAAGAATAAATTTCCTCTATTTTTTTTAAAAAGTCAAAAAGTCATCACTAAATCACAAAAAACTCTCTAGTTTTATTAAAAAAAAAATCAAAATGATTTCATATGAAGCAACTAAAAATAAAATGTCATCATAACCTTATCATATATTATTTTTTCTTGATTTTTGGTTTACTCTACTTTACTTTACCTTACAAATAGGCCTGCAACTATTGTATTTGTATGACATTTCTACTGTGGTCTCATTCGACCTACTTGTTTAGATATAAGAGGATTTACAAAAAAAAAAACGAGAACTTCATAAATGTTCACTAAACACAATCAATCCTCAATTAATTTTGTGTACTAATCGGGACTTGTTGACTTGATTTCATGTAAAATTTTATTTTATTTTCTTTTTTTATGTAGGTAATACAAAAACTGAGTTTCTCTATGTTACTTTTGTGTACTAATCGGGACTGTTATTGTGGCTTGATTACCCCCCATTAATTTTCTTCTTATGTAGACTAGCCTTTTTCATTTTTCTGATCTTTGTTGGCTCCAAAAGTTGATCTGAACTGTTAAACATATTAAGAAGGCAGAAAGCATCCTCAATACTAAATTTTAGATGTTGGATCATTATAGATTGTGAGATATTTACAAAAATGTCCAAACTATTAATTTTCATCTTGTGCATATTCAAGAGTTGAACAGGTATGCCGTTTTTTTCCCCCAATTTTTGGATCATCTGAGCCTCTAATACAAGATCTGGGCCATTGAATCTCTTTACAAGGTCAACCATAGCAAGTGGATCAAATTTTAATTGTTGATCTTTTATAGATTGTAAGATATTTTTGAAAACTTCCAAACAGTCTAATCTTTAATTCTGATTTTTATGGGCCTTTTTTTTTTCCTGATCAAAACTGTTGATTCTTTGAAAGTCTAACAATGCTTGCTAGATCAAATCTCATTACTTGATACAGCATGGATTTTTTTAAATTTGAGAAATATTGTGAAAAACATGTGAATCGTTAGGTACAATTAGATTCACTTTTAAGGAGAAGTGAAAATAACAACAAAAAAAATTATGTTTCACATGTGAATCATTTGCATATGTTACATATGTAAAGCATTTTATATCACATGTAAAATTAACAAATAGCCCCTATGTATAAAGTTATTAATACAAATGTCAATAATCCGTGTACAGCTATGGGTATGGAATAACACTAACTAAAAACTCATTTTCAATTTGCATAGGAAATGCAAGCAACATGTAATAGAGAGGACTTTACTAGAGAAAAACCCTCTTGGTTGACCACTAAACGAAATTAATAACAGGTTAAGTTAATGCATAGATCGGGTTCCCTAGGCCTGATTTCGTGCAAAATTTATTTATTTATTTTTTTGTATGGTGGGCTAGAGCGTCAAACCCGTGAAGCCCTCTTTTTTCTTTCTTCTTCTCTTTTTCCTTTTTTGGTCAATGATGACTGTGCTCTCAATCGTGAAGATTGCACCAATCATGCCTGCGAGAGATCAACAACCAACAAGTGACAGGAGTAGTTGCAGTAAACATTTACACTGTTGCAGAACCGGAGGAGAAAGAAGATCAGAGGAACTGCTCAAGTTTAGAACAGAGAAACAAAAGCAAGAAGAGGACCCAGGCTCTTGGGTCGGTTTTAGACCTAGAAATCGTAGCCGGGCAGAGAAGGAAGAAGAGACGGAGAAAGAAAAAAGAGGTCTGTGGGTCGCTCCTCCCCACCTTAAAAAAAAAAAATAAATAAAATAAAACTTGTACAAAGTTAGCTTAGGGGACCCGATTTGTGCACTAACTTAACATGGAACTTATTTCGTTCAGTGGTCAATTTAGAAGTTTTTTCCTGAAAAATTTCAATTGTGATACGTGCACATGTTAAAATATTCACAAAATATACAACAGCTTATGTGGTACTATACAATAACAGCTGTATTTTACTTTTTATTTCTCACATCATGGGATAAATACACTTCTGGCTGCTCATGGAATAAATACACTTTATGCATTTTGTATGTATTTTAGTGTGAACACAAATAATTATTGATAAAATTATCTATAATAAATAGGACAAATATTCACATGCATCTCAACAAAGGATATTGAAAAACACTTACATAATTGACAAGATTTATATGTAGAAGAGGGAAAGCCATATATGTTCATATGTAGAAAAGGGAAATTCATGTGCAAAGAGTAAGAGTTAGGTATATGTCCCTTACAATAAGGATGGATGCACATGAACCTTCCTGAATAATAGGTACACATCTATATACAATAACTTCATACATTCAATACATATATGATGCAGATATATCTTCTAGCTACATCATATCAAAATTATCATTCTTGGGCATTTATGGTTATGAAAACATATCAGGATTAGTTTAAGGTTTGGGGTTTCTCAATATATTTTAGCAAAAGTGCCAGTGAAAATTAATTATCTTTCAGTTAGTTAAATAATAAAAATAGAAAAATATAAATCATTGTAAAAAATCATTTTCAGCTTAATTTTTTAATGTTTTATTTCGTTTTTTCATAACTTCATCTGGAGGCAGCAAAATGTGACCCGACCCATTAACCCAACCCACACAAAATGTCAGGAGAATCAGGTTTTTCTGGCCTGTGAAAAAATGGGTTAGGTTAGAGTAGACCCACCTACCCTGAATGACCATCTTAGGTATATTTTGAATTTTAAAACAAACATTTGAGAACAATACTCTACAATAATCTTACAACATCCCATGACATCGACCTATTTGGATTATGCGATAAAATTTTGGTTCATATAGATTTGAGTTTGTCCCCTTCTTCGTCTCTTCTCGGACTTCTAAAAATTTCTCAGTTGAAAGTGGAGAAAGAAGAAGGGAAAAGATTTCTTGCACGCTATATAAAATCCGACATATACGTGTCCGCCATGGCTAATCCTACGTTGCCAGTAATTACCGCTATGAAAGGATTGGGCCCGGGCCGGGTTGGGGTAACCCTTACCCTATCCTCGTATATGCGGGTCGAGTTTGGGTTTAGCCAAAGCTCTGGATTCTTCGGCTAGTGTATAATACCAAAGCCCTTACCCTACCCTGAAGGGCAAGGGCGGAAAGAAATAGCGTTTTAAATATTATTATATATAATAATTCTTCTATACCATGATGGTAACTCTCTTTTGTTTGAACTACATACTAATGAAATGCAAAATTCAATACTTTTGTGCAACTTTAAAAGAATGTGCAAAATAACTTTGTCTTTATATAAAAATATTATTGAAGATTAAATGAAATAAACTAATTTAATAGTAGTGTGACAAGAAATTAGGATATGGAAGGTACTACTAAATACCTTCGCACACTTGTAGTAGTTACACATTTTAAATAATATATCCGATTTTTTTTGTCATTAGGCTATTAGCAAGATTGTCACAGTTGAAATTTTACTAATTGTACTTTTTTTTACTAGTTCATGTACTATTTATTTTTTTTATAAAGTAATAATATGGACCATCAAATCATATTGTCAATTCTCATATGATTTAATTAGATTTATTTTAAACAGGCATTAGACTTTTTCCAAATAAATCTTTTAGAATGTGTGGTTTAAATAAGCATTAGACCATTCGCGAATTAACATTAACCCTAACTTGTAATTATTTAAAACAACACCATTTGATTTTATAACAATGTAATTAAACTTTAATTACCAAAGATGAATAACTAAGATGATTTAATGCATGAGTCACAAACTTTAATTCCACTTGTAGGGTCCACTTGAATGAAACAACATGCATGAAAGCAAGGGAATAGAAAAAAATTGGCGTCAATCAATGGCTAATAGATAAAACTCAAGCCCACTCAATGATATTGTTGATGGCGATCTACCTAGACTCTCAAACTTTAATAGTTCCCATGATAAAAAATGGATTTGATTAATGACAATATGAATTCTCCTTCCATTGAGGAATATGTCCATGTTAGGCAAAGTATAATCAAGCAAATCGTCTAGAAGAAAACTTATAATTAAAAATATGTTTAATATTGTGATCTATGTGGATAGCCTTAAAAAAATCTTACCTAAAATATGGCTGTTATCGTTTGACAAAATATCAAGTTTATTATTAATTGCTAATAAGAGGAGTTGTTTATAATTTTTAGTAAAATTAATCCTTAAATATTATATTATACATATTTTATTTTACATATTAATAAACAAAGGGTTGGACTTGGCCCCCTCAGGCCAAATAAGTCAAGTGTTAGCTAGGCCCTCACGATTGTGGGCTTTTCAAAATTGAGACCTCCATACCCTCGGGCTTTAGGACAAAAATAAAAGCCCTTGCTTTGAGAGCTTTGCAAGTTGGGCTAAGCCTGGCCCCCTCATCAAATGACTAAATTGACAGCCTTACTAGTAGTCGATATCTTCTTGCTACAACACAGACGAAAAGAGACCTTGTACCCTTCCTTTGAATCGCATGAAGCTTTGGCTTACACTAATGGTGTCTGAATGGAGTGGACTGCCACAATGGGCTCCAACAATTTTAAATTTCAACCATTCAAAAAAAACTCACTTAAGTTGGAGGGTAAGTCTTAAATTTTATCGCCATTAGAAAATATCCCACTGTTGGATTGATTATTTGATTGAAAATATAATAATAAATATTCATAAGATTGTGTTAAGCACTTTTTTTATGTAATAGTCAATCCAGCAGTAGGATAGCTATTGATCGGGGTGAAATTTTGAAATACACTAGGTAACCCATGGGCCTTTATTTTAAAGAGTTTGGATGTTTTTTTTTGCTAAAAAAAGCTTGAATTTTAATATGTTAGCTCCACTGTGGCATCCCACTCCTTTTAAATATATCTATGTTAAGTTACTGCCATGGGCTAAAAAAAAAAAAGTTAAAAAAAAAGTCAAAGCCATGAAATGCTAAAACGATCCTTCCGTCCCTTGCGGGAACGTGCAAATGCAACTTGTCACTCAGTGGGAACTTTCCCGCCATTTTAGCCATTAACCAATAGCACGGGTTGGACGGGCCAAGCCCGGTTGACCCGCCTTGGGGCCGGGTCTAAAAATTCTAGCGAGAATGACATGGAAGATTAATTATCTTTTGGTGACATGGAAGATTAATTATCCTTTGGTTAGTTAATTAATTAAATTTGTAGAACAAATATAAGTTACTGTAATACTATTTTTAGCTTAATTTCAACTGTTTTATTCCCTTTTTTTCTTTAATACCTTCATCTTGGTCCTAAAATGGATTGGGAGTAGTTTGACCTTTTGATTCATGGCCTAATTCTAAGATGCCGGAAATAAGGGTGAAATTTGATAGAAAGAATTTGTTAAGGCTGAAATTTAGCAGGTGCCTAAGTGGGGGATTTCTTCCTAAACTTATTGAATTGGATGTGCACCGGAGCATCCAATGCAGCCCACGTTCTCAAGTCCCAATAGGCTTATATTGGACATTTACTCATTAGCAGCCCTATGTACATCATACAGAAGCATTTATGGATTTAGGTGACCTAAAATTATATCAGACAAAAAAACAATTAATATCAGACAGTGAATCATACCGGAGTGTGTCTTCGGTTTGAGATCACTTGGATTTGAATACCTACGATGGCAACAAGTCACAATTCAGTGGTCAATGTAGCATCTGCCAACCAAATTATGATTAGATCCTAAGTTTTTTAGTATATTTTCAATTAAGATATCTGACATTTTTAAGGTACTTTTTGACCACTTTTTTCTTCAGTTTTCTCAAAATGCTAAAACTACCAATCCATGAAGTCATGACCTAATTTTAGCAGCCACTATATGTTGCCACTGTGGGAACATTAGTTGTCGTTGATCACTATCAAGATGTTGGGGAAGAAAAAAAAGAGAATATAGAAGAATTGAATGAGGATCTTAATTCAATAAAGGGTAATTTAGGTATTTTTAAAAAGTTAAGGGAAAAAATTGCCAAAAATAGCTTTAAATGGATATATGTCCTTAATTGAAATTTTTTGAACAACTTAAGGACTAATTTGAAAAGTTTTGAGATTTATATCCCTGTTTAAAATATGAAAAAAACTCAGAGCCTTATTTGAAAATTTTCCTTAAAACTCAATAACTGCTATACCAATCAGTTGTTAACTGGATACATCCAAGCTGACTAGAGTTCAAAACTTAATCAGGAGCCACCCTAGAATGTGGCAGCGGAAAAAATTGCCCACTCCTGTGGGTTCACAATCAAAACAGATATAAATAGGTAGGTTAGGAGCAGGTGCGGTATCATACAGATCACTGATTTAATGCCAGAACATATGATGCAAAGTTTAATGGCTATATACAACGTATGACGCTGATTTTTTAGAATGAAATCTAAGTTGCGTGCCAGGTTCAGAACAATGTGAAACCAAATCTGCTCGAATTAAGTGATTTGAGTGATCATAGTTGGGCCCTCTTTATAAAAGAAAGAGGAAGCAGTAAAGCTGCTTCTATAGGCCAATACACACGTGATTGAATGGTATCGACATCTTAATATCACATACATATCTAGTTATTGATCCTTGGGTCCCCCCACACCCACCGAAAACCATTTTTTGTTTGTTTTTTTTAAATTGTGGCCCCTGGGACCAATATTCAACTTTGACTATCACAACCCCAATTGAGCATGCACTACGATTTTTCTTGTGTATAAGATTTAGGATTTGAAGATATATCATAAGATTCCAATTTTTTCTATCTATCTCTCCAATTAAGAATACAATAAGGTTTCCTTAGAGGAAGAATACAGCTAATTAAGTATAAGATTTTGTTTTCTTCACAAGGAGATGTACAACTATCCATCTTCAATTTAGAATGGTATGGTGATTAAAACATGTCATTAAATTTATATTAATCAAATGTTTTATGAGAAATCAATAATTCTAGGTCCAACACTAACTGAAAAATAAATTTTCTTTAGTACGGATCCCAAATGTGTACTTATTCTTTATAATTTTACGCATACGTCAGTAACAATATACATCTATTTTTTTAATTCTATTACACGTATCATTGTTTCTTTTTTACTTCTATAATTTATAAATTTATAATCATTGGTGGTTGCAAGTTCTTTTTCCCTTTCTAATTTTTGTATCTATTCTCAAATGTGAAAACAACTACTTAAACCTTGCATTGATTTCTTACTTCATACAAAATTTTACATTGTTTCAGCACTTTTTGTTTTTGAGTTATTTAGCAATGATGCCCAAAAAAAAAAAAATCCAAAAAAGTTAAATTAATTTATAAAGTTAAATTATGTTTTAAAACTTTGACCCCTATTGATACTACAATGACTAATTTTTACTCTTTTTTTATATGCATATAAGTGGTCAAGCTAATGTTTAAGTGACCATACTTTATTTTTAATCATTTTAAAACTTCGTCTATTTAAGTAAAAAAATCTCTTGTTTTCTACATTACATTCTATGATAAGTGTCTGCCTAGATTTTTGGAGTAGTAGATCCATAATTGTTAATATCGTTTTGGACCTCATTTAGGCTTGGCCTCCAAAATGAAAAATTTCGGTCAATTTAGAGTTTCGGCAAAGCTTCTTGAATTACATTTCGGAGAAATATATAAAAAAATGTATACATATAGGAAAATAAAAAATAAAAAAGTAATTATGAATTTAATTCATTCTGGTAAAAATCTTTAGAATTATATTTTAAGAAAATATAAGAAATATAAAGTGAAATGTAGAAAAAGTAAATAAAAAAATAAAAAAAGGAAAAAAATTATATTAAAAATAATTGTGGCTGAGGTCTTGGATTTTGGCCGAAATTTGTTGAAATCTAAAACTTTAGCCGAGATGGACCAATATGGCGGAAAGTCATACCGAAAAGTTACAGTATGAATTTTGTTTCGGCATTCCTTTCTATCTTTATACTGGGTAATCCTAAAAGCATATACCAGTACATATAACACAAAAAACATAAAAAGTTGAAGTCTTTTCATATTAATTTATTTCAAACTACTATTACTTAAAAAGGAAAAACTATCCTTCAATGGACCTTTCAAAATGTAGAATCCTAAACACCATCAAACTCTTCTAATAAGTTATTATTATTATCGTCATCGTCTTAATCTAAGAAATTGTATTATGTAGCATTGATGTAGGGGTCATTTGATCTATCAAACTATCATCAATCACACAATCAATCTAATTATAATAGACCACTCAAATTAGAATTAAATTTTATCCATTTTATGAAGTGTGTCATGTAGGAAGTTAGGATCCACACACGAGAAAAGAAGACTCCCTGAATTGATTGTTGACTCTCTCTAGTCATCTTGTGTTGATGAAGAACCAGGTCAAATATGGAAAAGACTTGACTAAGTCACCACATTTAGTAAGTTGTTTTATACTAAACTATTTAATAGATAGGTTGGTTTTAAATAATTGATGTCTTTTTTAAGTAATTATGCATGAGTTTCGAAGTCAGCATTTTACAAATGATGATAGAATGCAATTCAAAACTATTATTTAATCTTGTGGATTTGACATTTGGACTAACTTACTAGTGCAGGTTGGCCACCCTTTAGATGAGTAATGATTTCCCCAGTCGCATCTACACCCGACCATTTCTCAATGACATATATGCATTAGGTTAATGAAATGCAATCCCAATTGGTAGCTCAACTGATCTAAGACCACCATTTGCTGCCGGAGGTTGGAGGTTCGAGCTGCGCTACCATACTGGGGCTCAGCTGACTCGTTTTTCTCATGGGCTCGAAAGGATTAGGCCGGCCAAAAGGTTGGGGCTCCCTCCATCAGCAAAAAATTTTGTTTTAATGAAATGTGAAGGACGGATGGTATGTGTGGGAGTTGGGTCATCGATAAAGTGATATGTACAGGTGGGCCATGTGAAAGCCAGTAGTCTAAGAAAATCTGAAATCTTAATAGGAATGATTCTATGGATGTTAAAACTTACCTAACCCAAGTGGACATTGGGCCCAGCTCATTTAGGCGACGATCTGCAGCTTTGTGTATGACAACGAACTTCACTGTGTCAAGAGTCAAAGGTGCCGTTTGGCATCCCTGTTTGACACGTCGGTTGTCTAAGAGCGAGTTCAAACAGGTTCTTTTTAAAAATCAACTGTTTGGTCAAATAGACATTTTTATATTTTTCCAAAAAGTAGGCAAAAGAGTAGAAATGAATCAGATGTAAACTACTAAAGGGAAGAGGCTGCGTACTACCGTAGATCTGACGGACAAATGCCTCTTTCCGCTTTTGACCTTTTTCTTACTTCTATTTAAGGCCCCTTATTTTAGATTTGAACCGTTAGATCCCCTTGCAAGCTTAAACACGGCCACCCTAAAAAACTTTGAACTGTCGATTCAACTTGGATATCAAGGGACTATAGCTCAAGTTTCAAACCAAGATCTGATGTGATTGCGTTCCTGCCTCTGTCTTCCTTTCTTAGTTTGAATATGGGTAACAGAATCAAGATCTAAACGATTGGGTTCCTTTAGAACCTCAGGCATGGCCATTGAGTCAACTTTGAGTCATTGATCTACCACTAATCTCAATACATTTGAGAAAAATTTAAAATTATATACTTTCAGTTTTAGATTTACGTGGGTTCCAAGATTATGAACTGAGCCGTTGATCCTATTTAGACCAGTATAAAAGGCTTCCGGTTCAATTTTGAGCCATTAATTTGTTGTGCATCTTGAGATTTTTTTTAGAAAATTTAAACCGTTGCATTCAAATAAGCTATTTTAAATCATCTTTTCGTTATTCCAAACAGTCTATTTGTTCCAACATCTATTTCCTTAAGATTTATTCCATATAAATCTATTTCATATTGATAAGATTTGCCAAACATGATCAAACTTTATTGTGTTAAGATGTGACTAATGCCAGTGATGCTGCTTGCCATAAGTTTGGTTTGTTTATGGGCCTAACACCCAACCTAACACTTTAACCATATCCCAAAAAGCCTTTCAAAAAGTTTTCTTATGTCCACATGAGTCAATGGATTTTTTTTCTTGCCAAAATTTTTACTTTTACTTTTATAGAAAGTCTTTATCAATATTTGATGGTTGAACAATATTGTCTTCTTTGCTAGAATGCGGAAGGAGTTTAAAAATAACAATGATGGGTTAGGTTCCGTTAGGGGTGTTCATGAGTTGGCCCGGTCCAAGCCCAAAAAGGGCTATAAACGTCAGATCCGAGCCCTCCCATTTAATCAATAAGGCCAAGTCAAACGGGGTTTTTTTTTATTAATTCTTGTGGGCACTCAAGCAGTTTTTTAGACTAAATAAATTAAATTACATGCATTCCTTACATGGATCGGGTTGGGCAAGGATTTTGACTTTCTATTACTTAATCCAAGCTTGGCCCAAATATTAAATGTGCCTTTGTTTTTATATCAAAGCCCAGCCTAAAGCAGGCTGAGCCTGAATCGGGCTGGCCTAGCCCATGAACACACCATTCAGTTAAGAGGTCCCCCTCATAGAGTGTTTGAGAGGTATCTTTTTTACTGTCATGTTGGAATCCTCCGTCATCAATCCAACTTCTTTACACTGGCTAAGCCTTACGAAGTTGGCACTAACCAGTGGTAGTTCTAAAAAATAAAAAATAAATAAATAACTAGTGGCGGATTTAGGAATTTTGTTTGATGGGGGCAAGCAATTGATATAATATCATTTTTTATTATTTTATTACTTAAGGGGTGCAAGTATGTTTTTTTTTTTTTTTTTTGTGCATGGGCTAGCTGGCCCATGCACCCTTTTAAGCTTTTTTGAGGTCTGCGGAGCAAGTGGCCCCTATGGCCAATGCCTAGGTCTATCCCTGCTACTAACCATAGTTTGATGCCAATTTTAATTGAACTCACTATTGAATTAAATTGCAGACAAAATGTGACTAAAGAAATCATTAGATCTAAAAGTTCCTATATGAAAGATTATGATGATCTAATTGTGATAATCATTTTTTCTAAAAATCATATTTGAAAGCTTTAGAAATACTAGGGATTTATTCTAGATTGGAATTCAAATACTCCTTCTATGCAGCGGAATAATAAAAGCAATTAATGATACAAAGAAGAGAACACACAATTTGAACGTGGAGAACGAAAGGGGAAAAAACTACGAGTCCAAATTCCAAAGTGGACAAAATCAATCGCTAACTTTCGTAGTAAAAGATATACTCACAACCCCACAACCAGTCCCCCGAAAAGGCGTTGTAGTTGTTCTTGATAGATCTCCATAGCACGCAGACCCTCAATTCTCCACTATTAGTAATTTGATCTCCATGACGAATGATCTCTACAGTTAGAGAAAATTTTTTTAGAAGAAAGTAGAAGTTATAAATCTCATATTATAATGCAAAAGCATCAACTCTAGAATTTGAAGCCTTTAGCCCAATCTCTCATGGAAGTGATAGATAATCTCTCCAATGGCAATCTTAATTCAGAACTTGAGAGCTCTTTGTGTTGTATTGTACTTAAGGTTGAGATGAACACTTTTTTATAGCTCATAATTCGTGCCTTAGGATTAGAATGCAAATATAAACAAATCAAGTAATCTTGGCACAAATAGGAAAGGTTTTTGTGGAAATCAGTGGTTTTCTATTGTCCGTGCACTAGAGCGTGGTTAAATGGGTGCTCAAGCGCACTAGCCACTCTCTTGGGCACTTAAGCTCTATTAAACTCATGCTAGAGCAAGCTTGAATTTCCTACGCATATCAGTGAACTTTTCGAGGCCAAAACTTTATTGTTTTAGCTCTGATTTATACAATTTTGGGCTCTATGGATATTTACTTGAAATAAGATTTTCAATGGTAGATAGCTTGCTCATATCTAACGTTTGGTTTCTGAAAAATGACCTTTTTAATCCACATTGTCCTAAAAAAAAATACTTCAATTTGCGTTTTCTTTAATTTAGCTTATTCGGCGCGTAACTATAGTCAATTCTAAAAATAAAATACAACTTAATGGACCCAAGTTTTCTTAACTTATAAATTAGCCAATACGAAAATGCTAACAATCTCTCCCTTTTGCAATTCATGGATAAAACTTCTTATATAATCAATCTACCCAAAATAAATTTAAAAATACATTGAGTAAATTGAAATTGTAAAAAAAAATATTGAACGTTCAGCTCAGCAATCAATTTAAGAATAACCTTACTATCAGAATACATTTTTAGCTTCTTAAATCACATATTTGATTTTCAAAACTCCTTCTTAATGCCTCATTCTCCTCCTTTTTGTCTATAATTAATCAATTATGGTGACAACATGCGGTATGTTTGTTGGTCAAGATCCAGCAGTGGCACCCCTTAAATTGTGACTCCCCCTCAATGATATATTTGTATTAGCATTGGAGAGTGGGCTTAATCTTTTTGATCAGGGCCTCTTGAATTTTGATACCCATACTTGTGCATTAAAGAATTTTAGCGTAGTGTGAACCAAAATAGATGGCAAGTCTTCATTTCTTAACCAGGATTATACTAGATTTTGGTGCAAAAAACTGAGTTCTCCATTGCTTAGTTTTAGGTATAGCTTTCAGCTTGTTGTAATGGGGACGGATGTGTCCTTGCATTTTACAATAGTAACATGTGGGTGCTCATGCAGATTTACTGCATTACTCACTCTTTGATGCGCAATCAGCATGTTTTCTTTGTGTAGTATGCTATGCAGTGAATGCATGTACAGTGCTTTTAACAAAGACAATGTTACCTGTAGATTTTGGTGTTGAAGCACCATCAGTGTAGCCAAGACTAGTTTTGTCAGTATGTAGCTTCTACATACTCAAGATGTAGTCGAGTGCAGTTAAACTAGCATGTGTAACAATTGGAGCATCCAGCTTTATCAATATCATCTTCAACTTGACATTCAAATCATCAATAGCAGCCCAGTTCTTCCACACCTCTATTCTCAAATACGCATTTTCTTATTTCTCAGCAGTCAAACTCTCAAGTAAAGAACCTTTATGGCCTTTAATGAGAATGATCAGGGCATGTGCTTCTTCTAAATTCTTCTTAAGAAATAGAATTCAGCATTGGAATCTTTAACTTGTTTAACAAGTCTTGCAATATGTTTGCCCAGTTTTTTGCTTTGATAATACAAAAATTTATAATGAACTTACTAGTCCACGTTTTCATGGGACACTTTTTTATCATCAATATTTTCATCAGAATCTTCCTCTGATGGAAAAGATCTAACAATGAAGGCAACATGATTGACACTGGGAGTATCAAGAAGAGATTTTTCTATATGTTTAGAATCATCAACTTTATCACATCTCTTTTTTTTTTCTATTTGTACAATCAGATGTTCTATGTCGAAACCTTTTGTATTCAAAGTATTGAATAGATCTAAGGTTTTTTTTTCTCAGTCTCAGATTTGAGCATCTTTTCAAGCTAGATTTTTTATCTTTCAAAACATAAAGCTTGGTTATAGATGTGTTTTCCATTCTAGAGAATCTCTTTAGATTAATACACAATAACTTAGTGTGACCTACTTTGATACTAATTGAAAGTTTTGAAAATTCCCAGGCTTTATTATAAATTGTGATTCGATTACTACTTCTATACAGTGGAATAATAAAAGAAATCAATTACGTACACAAAGAAGACAACACGTAATTTTAACATAGAAACCTACACGAGGAAAAACCACGAGTTCAAAGTAGAAAAAATCAATCACTAACTTTCGTAGTACAAGATACACTCACAATCCTACAGTCAGTCTATTGACACAAGGTGTTGTAGTTGTTCTTGATAGATCTTTACAGCGTATAGTCCCTCGACGCCCCACTATCAGTGTCTTAATCTCTACAACAAATGATCTCTACACTTAGAAAACAAACTTCTAAAAGAAAGTAGAAGCCACGAAACTCTTAAAATGAAATAGAAGCATCAACTCTAGAACTTAAAGCATTTAGCCTAATCTCTCATAGAAGTTTTAAATAACCTCTTCAATGGCAATTTCAATTCAGAACTTGAAGAGTTCTATGTGTTGTGTTGTACTTAAGGTTGAGAGAAACACTTTTTTTATAGCACATAACTCTTGCATTAGGGTTCGAAAGCAAATCTAAACAAATTAGGCAATTCTGATACAAATAGGAAAAATTTTCTTACAAGTTGGTGGGCTTCTACCATCTATGCATTCGAGTACAGTTAAATGAGCACTCAAGCATGCTAGCCTTAGACGCTTAAGCCCTATTAAACTAGCACTCGAGTGCGCTTGAATTTCCTGTGCACATCAATAAAATTTTCGATACTATAACTTTGTCGTTTTAAATTTGATTTAAGCAATCTTGGGTTCTACGGATATTTACTTGAAACAAGCTTTTCAATGGTAAGTAGCTTGCCTATATCTGATGCTCAGTTTTTGAAAAATGACCTTTGAATTCATGTTGTCCACAGAAAAATACTTCAATTTGCATTATCTTCAATTTAGCTTATCCAGCACACAACCACAGTCCATTCCAAATATAAAATATAACTAAATGGATCCAAGTTTTATCCAACTCATGAATTAGTCAATACAAAAATACTAACGATATTTACCATGAGAGCTTTCCATCAAACCATCCGCTAATGAATGGCATCAAGGGTGCAACCGAGTGGATCCGATAAGGGACAAATTTTACCTATCTAGTAACATGTGAGAGATATCTCTCATCATAATCATATTTGTATTTTGTATCTTCTCATTATTTTTAATTTTTCTCCCTAAAGTAGTTGAATTGCACAAAAGAAATCTATGGTATAAACATAGTTGTCAATTGGAATCCCTATCTCTCCTGGCTGTAGCTGAATTGGTTGAAACACCAAATGCCCCAAGAAAAAAAAAAGAATGTGTCTTTTATATAAGGTTACTAATTTTAAATTTGTTTTATACTTTCGGATTACTTAGAAGGTTAAACTTGGAGAAGAGTGATGTGATTAAATAAAAATCGAGTGGGGGTTTGGGTTTGGGTAGTTTGGAGTGGTTAAAAGGTGGTGGAGGTTTGGGGAGGAAAGAGACGCTCTTTGGAGAAACGTTATTGCTTCTAAGTTTGGAGAGGACCAGTGGGGCTGGTGGCCAAACTCTGGACCAAGGTTCCATAGGTAAGGTTTGTGAAGCGGTATTGCCTTGGCTGGGGATGGGTCTAATGTTAGTAGGGAAATTTTGTCTAAAGGGGTGGGTTTTGTCATGGGGGATGAGAAAGGTATTGGATTTTGACTGGATGATTGGGTGGGGGTGGGTCCCTTATGGGAGTTGTTTCCTAGGTGTTTACAATGGCTTGTAATAGGAAATTATCTATTAGTGATTGCTATCAGGAGAGGGTTGGTTGTATTTCATGAGATGTACCTTTAGAAGATCTCTTCGTTAATCTGAGGATGATTAGTATTGGGATTTGTTGATTTTTTTATTTAATATATATTTTCTTTGTGCAAGAACTCTAAGAAATCTCAAATTTAAAAGCCTTTCATTTCTAGGAAATTCTTCGCGAAATCTTTTTATTTGGATTTGGACGGGAATCATCATCATAGAGCCTCTTTATCTTTGGTTTGGTTGGGTTTAGTTCCACGTCGTGTTGAGGCTTATTATTGGTTAGTTGTTGCAGGAAAGTTTTCCACGGTTGGCAATTTAGGAAGCAGAAAGCTAACTTCTAATAACATCTCAGATATTTGTGTAATGTGTCATATAGAGGAGGAGACCTTTAACCATTTATTCAATCATTGTGAGGTTGCAGCTTCACCTTGGAATCACTTCATTGGAAGGGGTGGCATTGTTTGGTGTTGCCCACAAATTGTTGTGGCAGTGGGCAGAGTCTTTCTTGGGAGGGCGTTTTGTTGGCTGTGTGCTTATTCTTTGGTGGATTATTCCATTTGCTATCTTATGGTTGGATGGAAAGGAACAACAAAATCTTTAAGGGCTCTTCGTCTTCAACAATAAATTTGATTTCTTTGATTGGTATGAGGATCACAAAGTGGGCTTTTGTAAGAAATGGATTTTCTAATTTTATTTTAAATGATATCCTTATTAATTTTAAGATGAAGAGATTTTTTGTTTGGTCCCCACCCCCTCTTGGCGTGCTTAAATTTAATGTTGATGGAGTTGCAAGAGGTAAGCCAAGACTAGCCGGTATTAGAGGTGTGCTTTGTATCTACAAGGGTGAGGTTTATTTATATTTTCTAAAAATACGTGTATTTGTGATTCGAATGAATCAAAAGTTTTAGCTATTTTACAAGCTCTTTGATCTTTTTTTAGGAGTCTCAATGGCAATCTCATTATGGAGAGTGATTCTTCTAATGCAATCACTTGGGTGTCCAATTGAAAAGTATATCGTTGGAAGCTTCAATTATTTTTAATGAGATTCGGGCTTTATCTTCAATCATTAACTTAGTGTTTTGTCATGAGTTGAGATTAGCAAATTCTATGCAAATGCTTTAGCTAAATAAGAGGTTGATAGATTGTTTCCTTAGAAAGGGATAATTATTTAGTCTGATGTATGAGGTACAATGCTCTTATATTTCTTATTGCTTTTCTTTCTTCTCATTATATTTGTTCATTTTTTAATGAAAGTTTTTATTACTGATAAAAAAGGTTAAATTTCTTTGCCGGAAGGTTTCTTTTCAGCTAGAAGGGATGATATATTTTCGAGATACTATTTACTTCATAGGGTCATTTTTTTTTATAAGTTTTACATTTTTTTTTGTGTGTGGAGTAAAGTAACAAAGTTCTTGTTTAGGGAAAAACGAAAAAAGTAAAATTCTTCTTGAAATGAATCAATCTGTTATCTCAAAGGCTTTTTTCTTACATAAAGGTTGGAAAGTGAATCTTTTAGAATTTGTAGTCTCCACTTGAGTTTCTACATGTATGGTTGTAGGCCATCAACTTAGATAGGCGGCATTGGGGTTTAAGCTTTGCTTAACCCATTTGAAGACATCCAGTGGTGGACCTAAGATTTTTATTTGGGTGGGGTTAAACTTTTGCTCTTTTTTTGTACACTTTTTTCACAGTAATAATACCAAAAGAGAAAATGTATTGCATTTAAAATACAAAATACTTACCTCTATCAACTCACATACATTTTTTTCATCAAAGTCAAATCAACTCTAAAATAATTTTTTGACAATTGCCCTCGGTGTTCTTCATGTTTTGAAAGCGTTTCATGATCGTCTCATTATAAATGTCATTAAATATATCCTTGTCGATATATGCCTGTTGGTAATTTGGTCATCTTTGGACTTGTAGATATGCTTAGATTTGGTGATTTAGGGCTTAGGCTTTGGATTAGATTTGGAGATTTAGGGCTTGAAATTAGGATTTGAAGATTAAGAGAAGGTATAGAGTGATTAGGATTATAGTACATTTGAAAATGGAGGCAGATTGCTTTATTTAGGGTTATTTGGAGAGAAAAAGAGCAAAAGAGACAAACCACGAGAGGAACAATGATGAGAAGCTTGATTGGCAGAGCATTAGATATTCTTAATGGCAAGATTTCAAAAGAGAAAAGGATAGTTCAACAAGATTCTGTGATGTGGGGCAATTACAAAATTTAGGCGTGGGGTGAACGTGTATTAGATATACATGGTACAGATTTAGGTCCATTTAAATATATGACAATTTAAAAATTGACCTAGGCAACCGCCCCAGATCATTTCTCTGTAAGTCCGTCCCTGGACATCTATATAGCTTAGCCACTTTGACGACCTATAAAACAAGAACTAGTGGTTGAGTAGGTAATCAAACCACTTGGTCTAAGTAGTGTTGCTCTACAATCCAATCCAGTGTTTTACAACACTAGTTTCCCCATTTTTATTACTACTAATAATTTTATAGGGGAATATTCATGTGCATATGTCCCTCACTATTTTTTTGAGAACTCTAGGTGGGACCCACTGTAATGGACCATACACACGATCTCCTTGAATTGAACCTGTTTACCAATTTTTGGTCAAATCTAAATTTATTGCACCATTGGATCAACTATGCATCCATTTGAATGGAATGAATTTATGGGTCATAGATGAAGGGGTTAGGGACATGTGATTGGAACCAAATTTGATATCTAAGGTGGTCCCGCATGAATTTTTCCATCCCCTCGGTCTCATCCTTTGGTGGGGTCCACCATGGGGCCCACATAGGAGTATGCACGGTCCCTTGGTGAGGGACATATGCACATAAATATCCTCTAATTTTATAATAACAAAGTACTTTGAAATCTATCAACATACTCATATTTGAGTGGCGTTGGCGACTAAGTTTTATACACTTGCCTAATGATAGATTCTGTATTCTCAAGTTAAATGTATCACTCTTGACCGATAATCTAATATGGCAAAAAATTGAAAAGGAAAAAGAGAAAAGAAAGAAAAAGAAAAGGTAATAAAGAACCTATTGAGACATTTAGATGGAAATTTATATCAAGAGCGTATGCTTATATATGATGTCAAGAGTTTTTCCAGGAAAAGGTTAACATTCCCAATTGTACCTCAAAAACCTCCCGGCATGAATGGTTTATGCAAGCCTCGATACTATCTTAAATTAAAGGCTTTACTTCATAGTGAATGAGTCCGCAGACTAGGTACCCGATGAATGATGCTTATGTTAGCCCATCTATTTACTGTGAGAATATCATATTGCGTTTTATTTATTATTATCATTATTATTATTTTTAATATATCCACTGGGCCTCTCTGGCACAACCCCCACAAAATATCTGCCTACTCCAAATGTGAAGTTGACAGACAGAAACATACGTTTGTGTCATTTCAATGTGCATCAGCCACACCCAACCCCACAAGCAACAAACCCATGTGCAGAATCATAGGCGGTTGGGTGAAATTTGAGGCTGCCAACTATGAACCAAGAAAGCCTCGTGGCCTCATGTTCTCCTTGGACGGTTACTATTATTATTATTATTTCAACATCATCCTCATCTACCACTCCACATCACAATTCAAGGCGAAAGAAAATTTGATAAGATGACACGTCGCCTTATTGGTAGGAGACAGTTACAAACACTCCACAACACAATTTATGGCCAAAAAAAAATTTTGCCTAGTCGGTACGCCGCCTTATTGCTTGATCAGGATTACAACCTCTTATAGTGAGTCACCTCGTTTCTGTCTTGTTTGTTTGTTTCGGTGTTTTTTTTTTCTTTCCAACAGAAAAAGGGGCTTTTAGCACTCACCACAATTTTGAAAAGTTGTCTCGTTAAAAGTCTACATGTCCTAACTGTTCGAGTCCACTTTAAGCATGAAAGACGGCACTCAACACTTAAAATAGGAAATATTACAACCATACTATTAACCTTCAGAAAATATTGCCTCTACTTTATTTTCAGATCCCTGCCTCACCACCTCCGCTTCCAATCAAATTGTTGTAACTCTCAGCCATTCCCACACAAACTCCATTCATCTGCCTCCTCTCTCTCTCCCTCTCTCTCTCTATATATATACACACACACACGCATACTCCTCTCTCTCTCTCTCAAAAACTTTCTATTCAAAAAGAAGAAGATACACATGAAAGTTTATTTTTCTTCGTGGTGCTGCTGGTAAGTCTACAGTAGAACAAGAGAACGAGGAGAACATAGCTTTTGAGTGATCGGATCTGGTAGTAAATGGCCCGTGGCCAGATCTGTGAGGGAGGGATCTACGGATTGAAAAGATCTTTCATATCTTCTTCTTTTTCCTCCATACAGACACGCATACATACATCTGCATACGCACACACCACGATCGCATGTTCGTGATTTTAATATTGTATTTTATTTCATCAATTTCAAATGTGTTCTTATTTTTGACATATTTGATTGATAATCTCGTCTACTATCATGTACACTAATACATAATCTTGTTTCTTTAATTTGTTGACTAAAAATGCAGAATTTTTAATGTTCCTATGTCTCATATTCTTAATTTTTCAATATGTGCATTGAAAAATCAGAATTTTTAATGTTCCTGTGTCTCATATTTCTGTTTCCAATACTTTTGATCAACATTTTTTTTATCATCTATACTAACACATATTATTGTTTCTTTAATTTGTCCATTGAAAATTTAGATTTCTTAATGTCTCTGTGTATAATGTTCCTGTTTCCAACACGCTAGACCAATATTTTTGTTTTTCATACACACTAACAAATGTTCCTGTCCCTTCAATTTGTCCATTGAAAATTTAAAATTTTTATGTCCCGGTGTCTCGTGTTCTTGTTTTTGACATACCTGATCAATATTTCTCTTTATCATATACACTAAAATATGTTCTTGTTTCTTCAATTTGTCCATTGAAAATTGAAACCTGATTAATGTTCTTATTTGTTGTATTTATGCAAAAAAATCTCCAGCTGATAATTCTTATAGGTTCATTTAGAATTCTTAATGTTCCTATTTACATACCGTGTGTTCTTATTTTTAACATACCTGATATGTGAACAAAAGGCTAGCCACGTGTGTGATATCTAAGCAACAAAATAAAATGGACTTAAACACCAAGACAGTAAAAAAGCTGTCTGAGCAAAAAATTAATATAGGGGCAGGATGTTGATTAACGAAATTAAAAAAAAATAGAATGAACTTGAAGCACCAAAACAGTTAAAACCACTGGACTACATCTCCTAAAAAAAAGCCACTGGACTAGAAGCTCAATAACTCTTAAAAATCGGACTTGGACCCGAATTACTAAAAAAAAAAAAAACCTTCCATTCAAAAAAGGATTACATCATTGAATCGACAATTACATTTTGCCAAAAAAAGTTTAGAATAGGATGTCACTAAACCTTCATATCTTCTACAAATTTGGCATATCTAGATAGTTTATGAGCCATTTCATTCCCTTCTCTATCTACATGGATAACTTTGTAACCGTTAACAGTCTTAGCGAAACTTGAATCTCATCCACCACAATATCCAATCTAGATAGGTGTGGGGAAGATGAGTTTAGCAACTCAACCATCATCAATGAATCACTTTCAAGACTTACATCACTAATCCCAATTGAAGAATCATTTACATGCCTCTCATAAAGGTAATTAGGAATCACAAATTCACTCTCAATAGGGTAAAGATTCTTAGATGGCAACCTCCTCCGATTCGCGTTTTAAAATTCAATGTGGATGGTGCTTTGTTTTCAGATATTCATAACTTTGGAGAGGGAGTGGTTCTTCCGGATGACAAGGGAATGGTGATTATGGCTTTGAACAAACTTAACATGAGTTGGATGAGGTAGAAGACATTGACGACCACCTCATTTTTATTGAATAAATGCAAAGGAGATTTTCTCCCTATTTTTCAAATTTTATCTGTATGAAACAGATCTGTATGATTGTTAGATCTTTTTAAAAAGAACAGTTTGAAATAGATGTTTAAGAACTAAGACTGCTTGGTAAGGCAAAAAGATTGGTTAAAATAGATGTTTTAAACATCAACAGTTCATCATTTCTCACTAATTTTTCAAGATTTACAATGAATTAAGGGCTAGAATTTTTTGTCATAGTCCTTTTGACAGTTCCGAAGAGGATCGATGGTTCGAATGAGGGGTGTCAGATAAGCGATTTTTGGCTTCGCATGGCCCGTGCAGCACGGAATGGACTACTGGGCTGAGGTTGCATGGCCCGCCAGCATGGCATGGGCTGTGTCATTGTAAAGCATGGGTACGACATGACCAAACAACTTAAATTTGTGTGTCACACTCTTCTTTGTATGTATCTTTTAATATTTTTAGCCTAATACCCTAAAAAAATAAAAACACGAAACATCAGAAGAGCTACATGGAAGCACAGCATGTTTAGCATGATCAGGCCTAGGCACGAAATGAGTTGTGTCGTGCTGGAACGACACGTGGCACGACCGTGCCCAAGGTTTGTTGTGTCGTACCATGTCGGTACGTCACGTTTGACACCCCTAATTCGGATCATGAATGTGAGGCCCATAGAATTCTAAAAAGTTAAATTCTTCAATTATTGAAAATATCTTGAGATTATAGAAAGATCAACGGTTGAAAATTTGATAGGTATCCATGTTGTCTCTTACAAACATCTCCAACAGTTAAAAAAAATAAAACGAAAAAATAGATTGGTGAAAAGCCACTAGAATGCAATCTTTTTACTTGAGCATATCTATTATCATCATCATCATCAAAGCCTTATCCCAACCATGTTGGGGTTGGCTACATGAATTCTATTTCTCCATTCCGTTCTATTTTGAGCTAAATCTTTCGATAAGTGCAACTTCTTCAAATCTGAATTAATGACTTTCATATATGTTTTCTTTGGCCTACCCCTACCTCTTGATGGACCCTCCACCTGTATATCCAAACTTTTTCTCAACGGTGCCATTACTGGCCTACGCTCAACATGCTCAAACCATTTTAAACGAGTTTCTCTAATCTTATCTCCTATTGGTGTTACCCCTAAATGTTCTCGAAAGCCCTCATTTTTAATTTTATCTTTCTAGTTTTACCACACATCTACCTAAGCATTCTCATTTCCACTACATTCATCTTATGAATATGTGTCTTCTTAATTGGCCAACATTCTGCTCCATATGTCATAGCTGGTCTAACTACTGTCCTGTAAAATTTTTCCTTCAATTTTGTTGGCATTTGTCTATCACAAAGTACTCCCGAAGTTAGTCTCCACTTCAGCTATCCAGCTCTTATCCTATGCTCCACATCTTCGTCAATCTCCCCATCTTTACTAATCATCGAGCCTAGGTACCGAAAAGAATCTTTATGTGGTATCTCATGAGTTTCAATTTTGACAGTGGTTTCAACACTTTGTATATGTCCACTGAAATTGCAATCCATATATTCTGTCTTTGTACGACTTATTTTAAAGCCTCTAGATTCTGATGCCCTCCGCCATCTCTCAAGTTTTGCATTTACACCCTCTCTTGATTTATCTACCAATACTATATCATCTGCGAACAACATACATCATGGTACTTCTTCTTGAATATGCACAGTTAACTCATCCATAATTAATGCAAAGAGATAAGGGCTTAAGGATGATCCCTGATGTAAGCCTATAGTCACGGGAAATCCGCCTGTTTCTCCACATGTGGTTTTCACATTTGTTATTGTACCTTCGTACATATCCTTTAAAATTTCAATGTAACCTCTTGGGACATTCTTTTTCTTTAAGACCTACCAAATTAAATTCCTCGGTACCCTATCATAGGCTTTTTCCAAATCGATAAAGACCATATGTAGATTTTTCCTTTTTGCTCGATATTTTTCCATTAATTGCCTAAGTGAAAAGATAGCTTCCATAGTTGATCTCCTTGGCATAAAACCAAATTGATTTTCCGAAATTTTAGTCTTTTTTCTCAGTCTTTGCTCTATTATTC
The DNA here is from genome assembly GCA_037013555.1 of Sextonia rubra. NCBI lineage: Eukaryota > Viridiplantae > Streptophyta > Magnoliopsida > Laurales > Lauraceae > Sextonia > Sextonia rubra. Next base: position 48,396,044 of record JASUAD010000001.1, read on the forward strand.
TCTTCCATAACTTCATAGTGTGACTCATAAGTTTAATCCCTCGATAGTTGGTACAATTTTGTATATCTCCTTTATTCTTATATATAGGTACTACAATGCTTCTTCTCCATTCATCCGGCATTTTCTTTGTCACAAGTATCTTATTGAATAGTCTACATAACCAACTTACTCCAACCTTTCCTAAGCATTTCCATACCTCTATCGGAATACCATCTGGGCTTGTTGCCTTTCCTGTCTTCATTCGCTTCAATGCTTCCTTCAGTTCCACCCCTCTAATTCTACGGAGAAAAGTATACTCTTGTAATGAAGTATCCTCCTCCACTTTTGTATCGCTCAAATATTCTTCATTTAAAAGTTTACTAAAATATTCTTTCCACCTTTCTATAATATCGTTGTCCTTCAACAAAATATTTTCCTCATTATCCTTGATACATTTGACATGATTTAAGTCCCTACTTTTCTTTTCTCTTATTTTTGCAAGCTTAAAAATATCCTTTTCTCCTTCTCTTGTTCCCAACCTATTATAGAGGTCATCGTATGCTTTGAACTTTACACTACTTACTACTTTTTTAGCTTCTTTCTTTGCCTTCTTATACAACTCAAAATTTTCTATACTCTTAGTCCCCTGCCAAACTTTGTAGCAATGTTTTTTTTTGTCGAATAACTTCCTGAACCTCCATACTCCACCACCGTGTTTCTTTATTAATATGTCTCTTCCCTTTTGATTCTCCAAGTACCTCCTTTGCAACATTCCTAATGCAATTAGCTATTTGATTCCACATTACTGTAGTTTCTCCTTCAATATTCCATTCTCATTTCTCAATTATTTTGTTCTTAAATATATTTGCTCTTTCCCCCTTCAAATCTCTCCACCTTGTTTTAGGGTCCATTTTGTTTACTACTGCTCTTTTTTTACTTCTAATGCAAATATCTAAAACTCCAAGCCTATGTTGCGTAGTCAAACTCTCTCCTGGGATAATCTTACAGTCTTTACAAGCCAATCGGTTCTGTTTTCTAACTAGAAAAAAGTCTATCTGACTCCTATTACTCTCACTTTTATATGTAATTAAATACTCATCTCTCTTTTTAAAGTAAGTATTTGCTACTATAAGATCAAATGCCACTGCAAAGTCCAATATAGTGTTTCCGAATTCATTCTTTTCTCCAAATCCATGCCCTCCATGCACTCTCTCATATCCTCTATTATCTCTTTCTATATGCCCGTTTAAATCCCCTCCAAGAAAATTTTTTTCACTATTTGGGATTTCTCGTATTAAATCATCCATCTCCTCCCCAAATTGTCTTTTCACACTTTCTTTTAGTCCTACTTGGGGAGCATATGCACTAATGATATGAATTATGTCTTCCTCTAGTACTAATTTAATTGCTATAATTCTATCACCAAACCTCTTTACCCCCACAATTTTCTCTTTTAAATCCTTATCTATAATTATACCTACTCCATTTCTTGTATTACTCTTTCCTGCATAGAAAAGCTTATACCCATCCATGAGCTCCTTAGCTTTATTCCCTTTCTACCTTGTCTCCTGTATACTTACTTGAGCATATCCAACGGCTCTTAATTTTTTTAAAAATTTTCTCAAGATATACAGTGTTTCATCAGTTGAAATTTGAGTTCATGGTTGTGTTAACTATTCTAAAGAGGATCAACGATTTTGATCATGACTTTGGGGCCACAAAGTCCAAAAGTGTAGATTTATGGTTCTACTTTATTATGTTTTTTTTCAAATATCTCAATATTTATGGAAGATCAATAACTCAAATTTGGATAGGTGGCTGTTTTTGATCTTTTCAATACCCCAACGGCTTGGATCATCATGTAGGGGCTCAAAATTAAAAAAAAAATGGAAAAAGGCTTGAGAAGAAATGTCACCCTTTGCTAGTACAAGCGCACGTGCTTTAGACCTTAGTTTTGTTTCGATTCTCCAGGTATTGGCTGCTTTTAATACAGGCTTCTAATGTTCTTTTGAGTTTTCTAATGAAGGATCTTATTTCTGTTACTAAACGCTCTATTTGAGTTTTGAAATAGTTTTAAGTTAATAAGAGGCTTTAGGGGCGGATTTGATAATGGTTTTCTTGATTTACTTTTATACCCATCCACCACATATATATATATATATTATTTATTTCATATTAAAGTTTTAAACAAAACTCATGTTTATGTTCATGGAATTGCACATTTATGCAAAAGTTTAGGATGAATTATGGGTTTAATTAAGTGAATTGTATCTTTATTTATCTAATTCTATCAGCTCATGCATTTTTACCTATGAACCTGAATTTTCATATTTTTCATACATTTTCTACATTAACTTAGAAATTTTGTAATTTTTCTTTGAAGAGTTCCAATTTAGTAGAACTCTATTCGTATGATTCCCGCTTCAATGTGGGGTCTTTAGTATTTAGTGGTTAAATTAGAATATGTACGAAATAAAATTTGTAAGACCCCACTTCTCTCTGCATATGATTTGGGTCCCACTACTTGAAGAATTTGAAAGATTTGCATCCTTAGAGTTCATTTGCTTGTGGATCCCATTTGAAGATCAGTTAAGGCTTTCAGAAGCTCTTATCTCATCCTACTTGTGCTAAAGAATATTCTTCTGACTTGGCTAACAAGTCACAACAATTGCAGAGATAGAGTCCCTTGCAAATCAAACTTTAAAATTTAATTATGCTTTTCTCAAGATAGCTCATCTTAAAATGGCCATATCTCTCAAACCATAGGGTTGAGCAGCATAAATGACCTACTATTGGAAAGCTTAATCAGAGTAGATGTCTGTGAATCCTCAGATCCTGCAAATCAAAGCTAAAATGAGAAAATATGGGCATGAAAAGTATCTGGGATACTTTTGGATGGTATTGTAATTAAATCTACACTATTAATAATCCATGGCTGACGTCCTTTGTAGGACTCCTTCTAAAGACTAGCCAAGTCATCTAAAGTTTTCTAGAAGCTTCCATCTCATTCAAATTCAAAAAGGATAAGAAATATCTCTCATGGAAGAAGATAAATCAAATCTGTAGAGAAAGTGTCCAGATCCATTGAATTTGTAAGAAAACTGGAGAAATAAAAGGAAAACCAAATGAGGGATCGACCCATGCTCTCTCCCCCACCAATCTTGGATGACCAGCCTTCTCTCACCCCCTCTCTTTATTGGAAAATCTTTCTCTCTCCACTTTCTTTTATTCTTTTCTTTCCTAGTATAGAAATTATAAAAAAAATACTTAGGGTATTCTAGAGCGCTGTTTCAAAAACTAGGATTAGAGGAAAAAATTAAGAGCATCCTTTGTATCCATAGAAGATCATAATGAAGTTCAAAATTTATTTTCATCGAGAGCGACTAGCCGGATTAGAGTATCTTGATGAAGTTAAGTAGCTATATTTTTGTATTCTTATGCAATTAATTGATTTCATTGATTGTTTCTATGATATGCATGCTTAGTGGTTTAATACATCAGCCTTCATGTTTTTTGATGAACCTCTTGAGTAGATTTCTATTGAATAACTATTTGATTATATATGCTTGTTTAATAGATTATGCTTAGGGTAAAATCTCTTTGATAGTCTATGTTTACTTGATAAATGCTGTTTAGAAGTTTCAATCTTTTATGTCATGAAGGAGGTTTTGGCTTCTTAATTAAATCTGAAAAAAATATTTATTCTTTCGATTGTCAAATCACCCGAATCAGAAGATTGATTTGTCTCTGATCTGAGATAAATTAGGACAAAGTATTAAATTGATTGCATAAAAATTGTTTAATTTGTTTGCTTAATAGAATCTTGATATTTTGATCTATTTCCATCATCATTATTATTAATCTTTTTTACATTAGTTTTATTTTAATTTCTCATTCACATCTTTTATTGTTATTTTTAAAGTGAAAATCAGATTTTTGATTAAAGAAATCAAAAGTGCTTCTTATGAGTTTCACTTGTAATTGTGACTGTCTTAACAAGACAACTGTACACCCGTAGTTTTAAGTAAATTAAAAATAAATTTCACATCAAGCATTAACTTGATATGGATGTTAGAAGAAAATGTGGTGCACTCGACTTCTACCAAATTCATTCTTGACCCATAACGGGGTGGATTGGGTTTATATGAGATAAGTTTAAGACATGGCGGATTTCCATTTACCCAACCTGCGCCAAACCCTAAGCACGCAAATATGGTCAATAGCAATGGCTAGCTTAGAGCATTTTGCAAGTCTTGCTAGGAAAATGATAAACAACAATTATTATCGTATTTAACTGATCAACTATGCACTCATCTCCATCGTAGAGCAAGTGGCATCACAGATTTAACAGTTAGGTTTTTCACAGATTCAACAGTTAAGTTTTTCTTTTAATATTTACCAAAGCCTACGCACATTAATGGTGTCGTTGCAGAAAGATATGAACAGTTCAATGGATTAATTCCACAAGCCTTTTGTATTTAGTAGCGGTCATTTGGACACTGATCTAACAATTTTTCTCTATAAAATTTAATTACAAAAAATCCATGCTTTATAGTTTTAATCGCCCTGAAGTGAAAGGCTAAGATCATTTGATCATTGGGACAGGCATATTCTTGGGGGCTCCTTTTTTTCATTGAATTGAGTTCCTGTGAGGTTTTATAAATATTCTTTGACATAGATAAAATTCAAAAAAGTAAATCTGAAGATTCAAAATTCTATATTTAAAAAGATCAAAGGGAGATGGAAAATGAATCTCTTCTTAGAGATAAGAAATTTGATCAGTAAGAAGGTTACTTGCTGAAGAAAAAAGAAGAGATAAGGTTATTTGATTGCCTTTTACTAATTTCTTTTTGCAATTTATGTTTCTTTAATTTTAGCTGCTTTCTGAGAACATTTATATGTACATAGGAATAGCCGCTATTCTACTCGATATAGTGCTGTATTTCATTCAATTATGTAACATGCATAATTTTTTTTTTTTAAACTTTTTGAGGATTTTACCTGAAAAAATCCTTTTAGAGTTACTCTATATCAAAAAGGACTTCAAATACATAATTCCCCTATAGTAGTCTCAAGGTTACTTTTTTGTTTAAGTTTTTAAAATCTAAGTTGGACATGATATATATCCTGCTTACCCATGTACACAAGCAGGGATATCCCCACTCGTCTTCTTTTTTTCTTCCTCTTCCACTCCGCTTGTTCTTTCATCGTCTTCCTTCTCCCTCCTTCCTCTTTCTTGTTTCCTAACCTCTAGCTCCAAGGCGAAAACCACACATCTTAGTGTAGCCCATCCAACCTAATCTTCAGCTGCATTAGTTTTTTATACCACAACCACAACTTCTACCCCTCGCCCACCACCACCACCTCCGACGTTCGCATCATCTACACCAAAGGCATCCCAGTCCCCTTCTTTGGCATCTCCTTTGCCATGGGTTAAGAAAAAGATTTTAAACAAAATGGTTTTCTTGTCTTGATTTGATCTAAAGATGTATATAAAAAAATTAATTGTTTTTTCCTTCGGAATGTTACTTACGAAAAATGAGTTATTTTTATTTTTATTTTTATGGAGAACTTAAAATGAAGTTTGGAAAGATGGTGTTTTTTTTTTCTTCTAAAGATAGGATGGCGCGTTTATTTGTTGGGATCCATAGAGAGGAAAAAAAAAAAAAACCACGAGCAGAGGAGGAAGGAAGACAAAAAGGAAGAAAAAAAAACGAGCAGAGAAATCCCCGCCTGTGTACTTGCGTGAGCAGGGATATCCCTATCCAACTTAAATTTGAAAAAATTAAACAAAAAAGGACCTCCTGGACCATTTTGGTACTCATGTTTTTATGATCCTATTTGGATTTGAGTGACTCTAAGAGGATTTTTTGGGCAAAATCATCTTTTTTTTATTATAGTACTTTTTTGACTTAAAAGTTTATTAATTTTGATCATGAATGCATGTAAATAAATGTATATTTATATTTTTATTCATATTTTGACTTAATTTTAAATAAAAAAATAAACACAACCCTCTCGACTCACTGGAATGAATCTACTCAAGTTCAAATTTTTTATATTGCATGAGTTGAGCTTGAGTCACGACTTTCCCAACTACATCTACAGCCAATTATTTAATGAAATGCAACCCCAAGAGGTACCTCGGTTGACCTAGGACCAAGATTTGTTCTTGGAGGTTCTAGTTTGAGCTGTGCTACCATACCATGGTGACAAAGAATTTACTCTGCTCCTCTTGAGTAGGATGAGTCCAGCCCAAAGGGTCGGGACATCCTCTGTGGGGCAACTTTTGTTAGACAAAAAAGGTTTAATGAAATGTGAAGGATGGAGGTCCGTGTGGGAGTTTCTTTTTTTTTTTTTTTTTGAAAGAGGTATGTGTGGGAGTTGGGTCATTGATAAAAAGGAGTAATTATTTAGTACTCCAAGAATATATACTCCATTCTTGTCTCCACCAATCACAATGGAAAATAGTTGTGATTGGTGGAGAAGGGAAAATATTATGATTGGTGGAGAAGGAAAGGGAATAGGTATAAAATCATTTTTATGATAAACGTGATATATAGCTAATTGCAACCGCTGTAAGGTGGGCCATGTGAAAGCCAATAAATAGTCTAAAAAATTCTGAAATCTTAATGGGAATGATTCAATGCTCGTTAAAACTTACCTAACCCAAGTCAACATTGGTCACATTGAGGCGGGGACCAGCGGCTTTCATGTATAAAAACCTACTCTATCAAGTTAAAAGACAAACTCGACTGTGTTAATATGGGACTAATGCTAGTGATGCTGCTTGCCATTAAGTTTCGTTTGTTTATGGGCCTGCCAGCTGGGACTCCACGCCTAACACCTACCCTAACACTGTACCATATCCAAAAAATTGCTTTTCAGTCACAATGACTCAATGAATTTGTTTTCTTACCAGAAAAGGAAAAAACAGAGAGAAAGTCTTGATCAATATTAGATGGTTTATATTGACCCCATTGGTTCTTTAGGCCTTTTGCGTACTTGAGCACAGGTTATAGCTATTTTTTTTTGTTTTTCTGATTTTGTTAGCATTATAGGGTATGCCCCATTTTAGATCGTTTTATCAACTGATGATTTTTTTTTCTGTATTTTAAGTATTTTTCTGCATAAAAAACATTTTTTTAACCTAAAAAAAGGTTTAAAAATAACAGAGAATAGTTAGGTTTCGTTAAGAGGGCCCTCTCTCATATTGTTTGAGAGGTATCTTTTTTATTGTCATATTCAACCACTGCATCATCAATCCAACTTCTTCACTGTTCACACTCGCTAAACCCTATGAGGTGGCGCTAACTATAGTTTGATGCCAATTTGAATTATACTCACTTATGAATTAAATTTCAGATAAAATGTAACTTAAGAAATCATTAAATCTAAAGGTTCCTAAACCAATGGTTGTGATAATTATTTTTTTTCTAAAATTCATATTTACCATGAGATTTTCACATAAAACCATATTAGAAAGTGACTAAATTTAGAAATTTAGCAAAATTAGAAACTAAAACTAAATTAGAAAGTAAACCTGCCAAGTTTAGAAAAATTTCTAAGTTTAGAATTCTTCTCATAAAATACAATTAGAAGGACTCTAAAATTGGAAACTAATCTAAATTAGTAACAAATCTAAGTTAGACAACATTAGAAACTAAACTATGTAGAAAATAAAATGAGCTTTATGTATATATCCCTCTAAGGTTTTTAGGATTTGTAAATAGGCCCCTTTGGTTTTAGTATTTATAAATAGGGCCTACCTTTTTATTTTAAAACCTTGTATGTTTCCTAAATTAGTAACCTTCAAACCACCATAAACTTTTAGAGTGAAATGGTACTTTTGCATATCCTTTTATTCCTATATGCGTAATTTCAAAAGCTTATACTTATTTTTTCTGTAGAGCTTAATATTAATCATTAAATTTAGTGGCAACAAATAATTTCAGATAAATCCATTTTTATCAATGTAGGGCACATTTCATTAAATCCAAATTGATCAAAATGACAACCAAAATATGCACTTATTCAATCCATGCATGACCAACCATTGGATTGATGAAAATTTCAAAATACATGATTTGAACTTATGTTCATGAGAGCATTATCGAGAGAGAGGATATTGGGACTTGAGATTAAATAATTGCATTTTTAACTAATAATTTATTCATTTTTGTTTAATGGATATAAGTATTAAGTTGTCATTTTTATAAAAATCCAAAACATATTAACCCATTCTCCTTAGGTAGACTAATTTTGAGGACATGCCAACTATTAAAATGAACAAGTAGGGGCTTATTTACAAATAGCAAAACTACAGAGGCATATTTACAAATCATTAAAACTTTAGTGGGCTATATACAAAAAGTTCAATTAAAAAACAATGCAAAAGTCTCATGAACATGTATGGACGTCTACTAGTATGCAGGCAATGTCTAATGTTTAATTGAATGAGCCAATTTCAGAAGTTAAACCATATTTAAACACATATTTAGAAATTAACATAAATAAATCTTAGGAAGTGATTTTTGAAATTTATTCATGCAATAAACATTAATATGCAACTAGAATGAGAAATTAGTAATGCATGAGATCTAAATTTCAACAATAATTCTAACTAATAGTAACATGCATATAAGAATCAAGAAAAATAAAACCAATTGTTAGAATTTAAATGTGTGGAAAAAAGAATTTAAATATTTAAGTATGTGGTGCATAAAAGTAAAGGTTGGTGAGCATAAAAGTAAAGGTTGGTGAACATCAAAGTAAATATTAGTAAGACAAAAATGTAAAGGTCGGTGAATTTGTGTCTGTTCCAATTTTCTCTCTCAACCGGGCATAAGATCACTAGAAATACATGCCTGGGGCTTTGCTCTTCATAATGGGTAGTCAATCGAAGTGAGATGTACTAAACTAACATGTAAGGAGCAATAGGCTTCAGGATAGGGCTCGAATCATTATATGGTTAAAAAAACTCTTAACTCTAGCTTGCATTGCCTCCCATTCATATAATGCACTCAAGAAAGAAATCACACATTGAAGAGTATTAAAGTGGGCTATAGTCATGAGATGTTATCCATCTACTAACATAACCATAATGCATATTAATTAACTGATGGGATCCAAGGGACAATCACATACCAAGGAAGTTCTGGGACCTAGAGGGGACTACACAGCTCCATTTGATTGCTTTAAATAAAAAAAGGAAAATTTGGTTGCAAGTGTCTGATTCTATCAATCTTCTCATATTATGGAGATAATAAATTAATGATTGATTACCTTGATTTAGGCAATATGATTAGTGATTGATTACCTTCAATTAAGATATTGATTACTTGACTTGAGGTAATTGATTAGTAATTGATGTCCATGACTTAAGGTAATTGATTATTAATTGAAATTCATGATCTTAGGTAATTAATTAGTGGTTGCTAGAATAGTTTTTACGTTTCAGGCAAGGAATTGTATAAATGTCTTGTATCTCTCTTTATGAAAATTAAGATAATTATTCTCCAAATTTTATGTGCTTGCACAAGGAGTTCATTCATCCTCGAATTGAGCAATCTTGTCATCATCACTCAATAGTATCATAATATTAACCCTCTTGAAAAGGCCCATAGAACTAGTGCCAAAACACCACAAGAAACATTGATTTTTTTAATATGCAATTTCTTTACAAAAGATAAAGAATTTAAAGAATAAGAAAATTATACATTAGGATGGAAGAATGCTTCCTTCTATTGAAAATCAAGGTGGTTGGTGTGGCTTTGGCAAAGTCTCCTTGATGAACTACAAAGGAGAGAAGAACAGAGAAGAAGATGGAGTGGAATTATTCTAGAGAGAAGGGTTTCTTCCATGGTTGGAGGTCCACCCTGTGCTATGTATTTATAGGATTTGGTGTTCTCTTGTTTCTTTGTTTACTTCTTCTTTGTATCTTGATCCATCCAAGAAGGTTCTTTGTTTCCTCTTTGGTAGGTTTTTCCTTTTTTCTCTCATTGTTTGTAGCACAATTCAAATTCAAAATTTTGAATTCAAACGTCTAGCAAGAAATTCTAAATTTGGAAAATGGTTGGATCCCACTTTAGATGTACAACAAGTGAGAAACTTTTAATTTTCTGCAATCCCATCTAAAAAAACATAGTTAACTTCTTGAGGCTGTAACATTTTCACTTGTTCCGCTTAGTGCAATCTTGGACTCCACGGATATCTTATCGGAAAGAGCTTTCTAACGTTTGGTAGGTTGCAACAATCTAATACTCAGTTTGAAAGTTATGACCATTTTAATTCATACTGTCTTGAAAAAAACGAGATTTACTTTTCATTCTTGATTTTCTCTCATTTTGACTATCTCACTTTGACTTTCTAATTCCTTTCAAATCTGAATTTGAAATCCAAATTCAAACTAAGAGAGATAATTGCTTCCTTTAATCTTCAAATCTTGTAACAAGTGAGTGGTGTGACCCTCTTGGCCATGCACTTTAATTTTATGTGCCCATGCATATGTCAGTCCCACATGTCTCAAAATTTCTTTCCTCAAATTTCCATTCTTTTCTTTCTTCCTTCCTTCAATTTTTTCAACAATCAATTTCTGGGCTTCAAATCTTGATTGTGGGTCCATTCTTAAATTTTCTAAAAAAACATATGACAATTTATATGAAAAGACAATTTTACCCCTAAGTCACAAATTTATGAATGTGGGCCCATCTCACATAACATGAAAACATTAAATCACATCATTGACTATGTTTTAACTTGAATTAACTAATGATGATGAAATACATGATCATTTCATGTGAGAACAAGAATTTGAAAAACTTTCTAAAAATAAAAATCCAGAAACAGGAAATTTAATTATTTTATGCAAAAATGATGATTTTTCAAAGATTTATGCATGAAACCCTACAAAGAAGTTAAAAAGCATAAAAACATGATTTATAACTATATGAGCATCTTTTAAATGGATAAGTTCTTAAACTAACCCAAAATATTCAGGAAATAATGGATTTTTAAGGACATATCATGCAACCGTCCTCGTTGGATGTGAGTTGACTTTAAAACCCATGAAGGAATTGCAAGACAAAAAGAAATATTCATGTAAAAGTTTTTTTTTGGCTAACAATATTCAATGTAATTTCGGTTCTATTCTAGGTAGAATATTTTGTATTTTTTAGGGAGTTTTGTCCATAAATCGCCAAAGGAGGAGATTGTTAGATTATTTGTAATTGGCTAATTTATGGATTGAAAAAAACTCTAGGTCCATTGAGTTGCATTTTTATATTTATTTTAGAATAGACTGTAGTATATGTTGTCGGAAGAGGTAAAGAGAAGAAATCAGAGATTTAGACACTTTCAAAGTAGGTCAACTTGTTGGTAATCTTTAGATTTTGGAGGCAAACCATAGGGTCTTCTCTCATATCATTTAAAAGAATTGGATGCAAATTAAAGATTTAGAACCACCAAAGTGATTAGGCTCAAGGTCTCAATTTGATTTTTAGATTGTAGTTTAGTTAAAAATAGCGAAAACTGAGAGAACAAGTAATTCAATCAACTATAAGAAGACAAGGGACACGATTTTTTATATGAAAACCCTACATGGGTAAAACCATAAATCCTATCACTTGAACCAACGGAAAACTAAGCACTATAAAATTAAGTAATTATAAACAATACTCACAATCTTTCATTAGTTGCAATTCAACCTAAGGACTGCAGTTTTTTGTCAACTCATTGCCGTTCATCGCTCTCCGCGTTTAAATCAACTACCTTGAATCCACAGGGTGAAATAAACAAATCACTTTGAATCCACAAGGCGCACAAATCTCCTATGACAGTATAAGCAATATCCTCTATAACCTTAGAGCTTTCGTATAATCTCCAATGGATGTTCTAGAGAAGAGGTCTCTTAAGTTGGTATTTTATGCATAAAACAATGAGATAGATATTTTAGGGTTGAGAGAGAACCACTTTAAATAACCCCCAATTGCTTTAGTGTTTGAGGCAGTCTTGGCACAAAAAAAGAAAGGTTTTTATGCAAACTAGCTTTCAAAATTTTCACTTTTTGTTCAAACAGCCGCACCAAGCTTTGAATGAAAGGAGTCTCGGATTCTTGGCTTTCGAAATTTCTCAGTGTTCATTTGAATGAACAAACCTTTTTTCAAACGAACTACATTTCTGTCCCTGTTTTATTTATTCAGAAATTTTCTTTTGGTTTCTTCTCTATTTTCTCTATAGCTCTTTGACGATATATAATACGGTCTATTATAAAATAGGACCTAGAGTTTCTTCAGTACATGAATTAGTTAATTACAAATAATCTAAGAACCCATGTGCAAATTTTATGTTCCACTAAAAGTCACATGAAAATTCTGGTCCATCTCTAAAACCGAATTACTATTTATGCCCCTTTCAAACGAAAACTTTGAGCCCGCCTCCTCCACCAGGCCAACATAGTAAGTTGGCAGGAGGTGGTTTTGATTACTTGATTGAGAATTCTTCCTGCAGCATTTATGAATCCTCATCAATTACCCGAAAATCTCCAAAAAATTGCATTACATGCCATCTGTTTTGTCTATAAATACGTTGCAGACCAGACCGACCCAGATACAGTAAGAAGAAGATAAGTCAAAGAGAGTGAGAGAGATGGCTTCTAAACCAGGACTCTTGACAGAATGGCCATGGCAGAAGCTTGGAAGCTTCAAGGTTTCTTTTCTTTTTTATTCAACCATTCCTTTTTCACGAATTTTCTTTCTAGAGGAAGATACTTTTTGGCTACAGAGTAAGAGGCCAGCTACTCAAGTGCTTCTTGGTACCTTACTTTGACGTCTCTTTTTAAATTTTAAGATTTTGACTAGTGGGGTTTATTACTTAGAGGAGTTTTGCTCCTAGAGTAACCTTTAGTCATTTATAACCCCACTTGCTGACGAAAGTTAAGATATTTCCCCACATGTACTCAGTGCAGATTTTATGGAATAAAATACTCTCGATTGTAGATATATTCTTTTTTAACTCAGCGAGAGGAAACTTGTGTATGACATTCCATTAATTTAAAAAATTTACAAAAACGCATAGAGATGGGAGATTTGCCATATCCCCTAGTGTGCAGAAAGTGTGGAGAAATATTTCTGACTTTCATCTAAGGTTGGGTTGTCCATGGCACGGGTTACTGAGACACTTCTGCTTATTCAGTGTTTGCGTCGGTTGAGTTTGCAGTACTTGGTTCTGGCTCCATTTGTAGTGGAAAGCTTCTATTCGTTCACGAGGAAAGGAGAAGGGGAGAGGGATCTGTCCAACTTACTCATCTTTCCCTCTCTGTTGTGGAGGTGGCTTCACGACCAGATGTGGATAAGCTTTTCTCGTTTCCAAACTGCTAGAAGCAAGCACAGGATCATCCACAAGGGCATTGAATTTGAACAGGTGGACAGAGAACGAAACTGGTCAGCACATAACTCTCTCTCTCTCTCTCTCTCTCTCTCTCTTTCTCTCTCTGTGTGTGTGTATATATGGCGGAACTTGGTGCCTGCGGATGTAGACGTAGCTGTTCAGCGATAGCAGTTTCCAGACCTTATCAGCATCATTGGATAACGTTGGTTTCTTGATGAAAGATCAGCATCAAGTGAACATTAGATATAAAAAATGACAAGAATATTGCTATTTGCAACTTTGAAATATGTTCTCCAATGAGCCGACTACATGTGGAGTCCAACTCAACGGGGCCCATATGGCCCACCTTTGATCACTGCAACCTTTTGAATTATATTGTTATCTTATAATATAGCATTGGCCTAATTTTATATTAATTGAACTTTTACTCACCATTAAATTGGATTTCAAGAAGAGCTATAGATTAGATGCCATTAAGTTTTTTGGCTCTTAAATCAATGACAAAGATAATTTTAATAGGGCTGATTTCTTGACTCCACACCTTGTCCATAAGAAGACCTTTTTATAATCGCTCCTCACGTGTGCTCCATGAGCCAAACAATATACAAGAAATAGATGCAATCCTTTTGTGGAGAACATTCTCTTTGCAATATATTTAAACTAGGTTGCAAGAAACCCAAAAGTGCTTTCACATAAGTTAAAAAAATATATTAAAAAGAAAAAGTAAAAGGAAAGGAAGGAAAGAAAGAAAGAAAAAGACCTGGCCCAACTTGTGAACGTTCGACGTTGACAACCTAGCGAACCCAAATTATAAAGGTTGGACCGTGACCAGCCAAATGGAAGAAGTGCAAATAATGTTATCACGGAGTCCGTTGGGCCCACGACGATTTCGTCACGTCAATGAGCAAGTCCAATGATTCCATTGTTGGTGGGCCCATCCTAATATCAACATGTGTGAGAATTTATTCGTAACATGGAGAGCACATGATGTCCACTTGCCTGAGGAGATAGAGGCAAACATCAACAATGAGACGTGACATGAGTTCCATGTTTTAACCACTTAGTTGAATTAAATTAGATGTTTGGGTGCGTGAGACAAGCCATAATTTTATCATTTTATTTAAATTTTTTGTCTTCCCTTTCCTTTCTTTGCAACTTTACAGTTAAGATCGCAATGACCATCGTCATCTACCGGATCATGGCCATCTTGGATAGGATGTTCTAGTTTCTACTGTTTTGTGCAACAAAATATTTCTCATGTAGTGAGATGTATTTTTTTCTCTCATATAAGATTGTACGAAACGTTCTCTATTCTTCGATCCAAATATTCTTTTTACAAGAATAATGAAAAATGCTTTCTTTGTTAAAAGAATAAAAATCATAATAATGTTCAATGTGGAAGAATGGAAAGTAATTATTATAAATTATTCCATTTTTGTATAAACAACCACACCCTTTAAACTTTAGAAAAAAATAGAAAAAAGGGAAAAAAAGGGACTAAAATCGTTATTTAAGAGACCATTACATAGTGAGGCCTTATTTAATTATAATTTTGGTGCATGCAGTCTTCTTAAAGAGATATAAACCTCAAAAATAGACGTATAACGAAATTGGGCATACGTTTTCTTAAAGAGATATAAACCTCACAAATAGATGCAAAACGAAATTGGTCAGAGCCTCTCTTTCTCTCTCTCTCTCTATATATATGGTTTTGATCTTGTGAGAATTGTTTTCATGCACCTACTATTATAATTATTTATAGGGCCCACTTGTAGGTCCTATTTGGAGATGGGACCAAGGGGTAGAAGATTTATGTGGGACCATTTCAAATGTTTAGTTTGGCCCTAATCACATGTCTCTAACCCCTTCATTCATGCTCACAAATTCAATCCATTTGGATTGGTGTACAGTCGATCTAACGGTCTAGTATATTAAGATTTGACCAAAACTTGTAGCGTGTGACATCAGGGAGCTCCTGTGTATTGCAAGGGTTGGATTGCTTGATATATGGGCTCTACCTAGAGTTGTCACAAAAAATGGTGAGAATTGGTTCTCAAATAATTATTTCCTATATATATAATAAAAAATGGTGAGAATTGGTTCTCATATAATTATTTTCATATGAATAATGGTTATTAGGTATGTCCTGTGAGCATCTTATGCACCAAGGGTAGGGCCCACTTGATGGTCCATATAAGTGGACCACACACAAGCATTCCCCTGAATTGTACCTATCCCCAAGGTTTAATACTTATATGAATAAATTTGACCATTAGATCGACTGCACACTTATTTGAATGAATTGTACACCATTAAGCTTATAGGGCCCAGTGACAATGATAGAGGTGAGGGATGATGTTGATTTTTATTTTTATTTTATTTTTTTGTTGTAGAAAGGAGGGGCCTAGGAGTGAGATCTTCTGATCCCACTAGTCTTACAACCAAGTGGTGCTCCACATTGAGGCGTGCACACTGATCCAGTGCACGACTTGTGATGCACAAATAGTCTTTAATGATTGCAAAGATTCCATGCTCGACTGCTCTTTTTAAAAAAGAGCATTTTGCATATACCCCTTTAAGGTGTATAGAATTCCTAGTAGTTTTGGTATTTATATATAACTTCCTTGTCTTTTCATTTCAATACCTTCCATGCCTCTAATATCAGTAGTACCACTGAAAATGCACAACCACTAAGAAATTTGTATTGAAATTTTATAAAATTAACTACTTTGCCCTTGCATCTATTAAAAAAAATGAGTATAATATTTTTTACGAAAAGATATTATTATTTTATCTAATACTCAATAATTTTTCTCTTAATAATTCTCCAATGCACATGAAGCCTAATTATGTAATTTGAACTATGTATTAATCCAACAATGGGTCATCCATGGATTAGGTTAATCATAATCAATTATAAGTATAGGTTATGATTGATTTGAGTTTAACAAAATGGGTCCCATATTTATAAAAAACATAGATTTATGTAGACTTACTCTCTATTACTAAATGTGTTACTAATGGTCAATGTTACAAGCTTTTAGATAAAAATGAATTTAAGCTTTTAAAACTATGCATATAGCGATAAAGAGGTGGGCAAATGTGTCATTTTACTCTAAAAAACTTATGGTGGTTGTGAGGCTACTGATTTTGAGATATGAAAAGTATTAGAATAAAAATACGGGGGGCTATTTGCAAAAACTAAAACTACAGAGATCTATTTACAAATCTTAAGAACTTTAGGGGGTTATATACAAAATACTCTTAAAAAAACAGTGCATTAAATTGGTGGTAATTCACAATGTGAAAATAAGTAGCTAATGCTTCAAACTTTAAAAAAATAACTATATGCCATACATAGTATGTCACAACCCGAGCCCAGGGTTTAGGGGTTAGCAAAAGCTAAACTTATGACACACGTACTCCCGTGCCTGTACATGTAGACCTGGTCTAAATGCACACGCACAAGGGAACATTCACACGTGCAAAACATGTACGCGGAAGCCGTAAATATCAGAAACATCAAACTAACAGTACAAGAAGAGAATACGAAAACCGAACTGACATATATACATAATTGAAGGTTTTACAAAATGAACAAAATAATATGTAAAAGTCCTGACATATACAAGTATGACAATCCTCAAAAACAAGGAAGACTCTTATGCCATGCATGACCAAGCCGCTCTCCAAGGGAGTGATCACATCCACTCTTCTAGGCCGGATGGGGCCTCAGGGGTCTTGGCTGGAGTCTGGTCGATCGGCAAGGGGTCGGCAGGGGTATCTGAGCCTGCAACACCAAAAACAACTATGAATACAACGATTCAGCGAAGTATAACCATAACAAGCTGACACACGCTGTGTCTAATAGAATAAAGAACATCATGTAAATTAAACAGGGCACATTCGTATACTAGGCTATCATGCAAGAAGGAAACATGCTATGTAAATCAATGTGTACATGCTGTGTACATAACTAGTTAACAACTACATTGCCATATGCTCCCAAAAGAGGGATCTTGTATCATGCAAAGAACATCATTGTCTGGGCCAGGGTACAATGGGTCTCGGTTTCCTGGAGTCCGGTTCCCCAAGATGTTTCCTTATTGCAGCAAGGCCATGAAAACTATACCAAATTCACCCCGTCGGGATCCTAAGGCTGAGGCTAAGAAGTGCTTAACCATACAGAGTCAATCATGAAAACCCTGAGTAAATCGTGACAATTTTATCATACGTGTGAATCTTAGAACATGTCTTATACGTGAATTATCCATGCATACTCAAGGTAAAGAAACAACTATGTGAAAGTATCTGAACAAGTAATAATGCGATAAGGCGGAGATCAATAATTGACAAACAACATGTCATGCAAACAACTATTGGCATAGTGAATCCAAGTCATTTACTAGCCAAGTCTAATCTAATTATCCAGTGTTCCTAACCGTGCATGATGATGTGGTTTTAATTTATTCGATGCACCGTTGTCTAGTGTTGCATTGAATTGGCTGGTGTACCGAAGTCCCTTAAACCAACACCCATGGGGAGGTGCTTAACAACTGGATAACGAACATGAATAGTTCGCAGCCCTCGAGATTATTCACGCATTGTATCATATTCCATCGGGCAAGTCTAGGTGTTCTACATTCTATCATGAAGGCCATATAGGTCTTTTTCTTACGCCTATTCTTGTTATTCATTTTTCCAGGGGTGATACGGCTTAACCGTAGGTGAACGTATGGCTTAGCCGTAGGCATCTTATAGCGTAGCCGTAATATGCACTATGGCTCCCCCGCGGTCCCCTTCACTGTTCATCCACAAGTACGGTTCACCCGTATTTTGTTCTACAGTTTAGCCGTGTGTGTTCTACGGCTTAGCCGTGTTTGAGCCGTAGGAGAAACTGCCAATTGCTTGCTTTCAGTTAATCTAGAAGAAGGCACCATGTACTGATCTACGGCTGGGTCACGGCTGAGGTACGGCTTAGCCGTAAGGCAAGATACGGCTTAGCCGTGTCCTGGCCGTAGAAGAAAACTGGGTTTTCACCCTCTCTGGAATTTAAGCTGTAGGCGATATACGGCTTAGCCGTACAATGCACGGGCTCAAATTCTGAATCAAGTGCAGAAAACCTATAATGACATCAGAAGTGCAAATATTCAACAAAGAAAGAAGGAATACTAACCAATTGGGCTGTAAACACGTTTTCCATGCAAATTCATGTGAATTAACCAAAATCAAACGAATACGAACATGGGTTCTCACAGATTATGGTTATATTTGCCTTAATGGGGTTCAATTACATAACTTGCTGTCCTTGGGCTCAAATACAATTAAATCTCAACCACTGCAACATGCATGCATGAGAAACAGGAGGAATATCAAGACACCTCAAGTAATCATGGAAACAAGAAGGAGAAGAAGTAGAAGAAGGAGATGAGGGAGATGGAAAGAACCTCAACTCACCTCAATCAACACAACAGAGAATGCAAGTAACCCTCACTTTGGCTTGATCGATGATGGAGGAGAGAATTTAGGAGAGGGAGAGAGAGAGAGAGAGAGAGCTCACGTGAACAATGAGAGAGAAGAGAGAACATGAGTTTATGGAATGGCCGGATCTCCTTTATATATATAACAAAGGTGCAAATTTACATACAAGCCCAAGGTTATGACAAATTACATTTCGAGTCAAATCCGAGTCCAATGGAATCATACGACATCAGTTGCAAACGACGTAGTTACGAGAGTTAACGAGCTCAATGAAAGACACGTGTTGACATCAAGATGATGCAAAAATGAGCATGTCTAAGAAAAGCTAAAATTACGAAAAAGGGCTTGGTCTACCTAATCCAGGTCAAACTCAACTCAACTACCTATCCATGACTCGCTACGAACCCAAAACACAAGCAAAACACAATTACCAACGAAAACAGAATTAATTAGGCGCTAAACGAGGTCAAGCTGGGTCGGAATGTTACATAGTATGATGAAGATGTTAAAAAGGAAAGAAGAAATATCAATCTTACACAAAAAAAATTATAGTCTTTCAAAAAAAAAAAAAAGGGAGGAACTAGCAAGTGTCTAAAATAACTTCATTGCGTTATTGTTAATAAAATACAAGGCTGAATGTGGCAGTTCCATAATTATTAAAGGATGGGGATGGATTGCCATATTAAAGAGCCCATGAACTGATGATTGAAATCGTCCATCTACTTTGTGCATTAGTGGATGGATAGCAGATGTGAAGCATATCTTTCTAATCTCTCTTCTATAATTTTGTCTGATGTCTCTGAGAAATGAATGGCAGGGATGACCAGATCCTTTTGACTGGCTTATTACTCTACACCTCTAGTAAGTACCTTCCCGGAGCAGATCACCTGCCATTTTGGAATGCCAAGGGTGCAGCTCTTACCATTTTGCTTCATACGGGGCCGGTGGAGTTCTTGTACTATTGGCTTCACAGAGCTTTGCACCATCATTATCTCTATTCTCAGTACCACTCTCACCACCATTCCTCCATTGTCACCGAGCCAATTACATGTAAGGACCTTTGATGTGCTCTTCATTAAACACACTTTTTGGTATTGTAGATGCCTATGATGAAACCTTTGTGTATTTGCTGATAATTTTATTTTTGGCTGATACTTTGAATTGGTTTGGCTTTTTTCTCTTCTAAAGAATCAATGTTGTAAAGCATTTAGAAATTGATAGATTTGCAAGTCTTCCTTTTTTTTTTGGGTGTTTTAGATGTAAATAAATTTACAGAATATGAATATAATATAAAGTTAGTGAGAATGGAGTTTCCACTAAAATTTCATAACATTTCTATATGTATGGACAATTTTTTGGCTTGGTTAATATAAAGTCAGTGAGAATGGAGTTTCCACTAAAATTTCATAACATTTCTATATGCATGGACAATTCTTTGGCTTGGTTGAGTTTAAAAGCATTAAAGGGACAATCAGTCCACCACGTCAATCAAATAGCTAGGTGTAAATTTTTGTAGTTTGGGAGTTTTTATTTTTGATGTGGGGTGTTTTTTTTTTTTTTTTTGTTTATCTTTGTTTGATGGAGAGATGGAGTGAAATACAATTTGAGGAACAAGAAGGGAGTTTAAACTAGAAGGGCACAAAATGACATAACAAAGTTTTTGCCATTTTCTTTTGCTTTGACTGTTAACCTAGATTTCGAGTGCCTAGATGTCTTGCATGTATCATTGTGTAATGTGTCTTTGTTTATACTGGATTCCCTCTCCTGGAAATAGGAAGGACCTTTCACAAAGCTGGGCATAAAGCTTTAGTCTAAGTTTACTTCTAACAGATTCAAAGAACACTCAAATTACTACTTAGTAGTTTCTTTCCTCCTTTTTGAGTTACCAAAAAGAAGCACTAATTCTCACAACTTATTTTTTTTATGCCCCCTATGGAAAATTTGAGTCCACCATAGAGGTCGATTAAAGCCTATTTGTCTATAAAATAATAATTTCCTTACATTCAACTTATTCGAGTGATGGCCACATAAACATTTTTCGAAAAAGGAAAAGACTATTTAATGGTCATTTGTAGATTCTCACATGTGTTTTTTAAATAATAGCCCCCTTTATTGTAATTTAATACTCAAAAGTTCTAGTATTTCAAAATCAGCAAACAAAGTGGCCCTTATTCTTTCTCCTTTCCCTTGTATATTCATGTGTGATTTCAAATCCTTGGATCATTCAATAATTCGATCAATGTTGGCCCATGTTTTACATCCAAAATGTTCAAATTCTCTATCCTACGTATTCATCCAGGTCCAAAATTTACACCAGTCAGGTAGAGCCCACAGCCCAATTAAATATGTATAAAACACATGATTTTTTGCTCGCTCTTTTTTCTTTTCTTATTATTTTAGTGGCATCTTGTGCGCATGATCCCCTTGAGGTGGACTCAACTTTGATTGCACAAAATTCGGCCCACCTCTAATAAAAGAAGTGATGATGATTTCGAACAATTTAGATATCGGTGGTGGGCCCTAACAATGGATTCATTAGGCTGGCCTACGAGAACTTTGCCCCACTGTCAACCTTCATGCCCACAAGGGCCACGCATTCAAATCTAACCTTTTAGCTGATGGCTGTTCTATCTTATCTGATGGCAATGTTTCCAACTAATTATAATGAAATTTTATTTTGTGCTGTTCTTGTAAAGGCATATTTCTGTCTAATTCTAATGGGGTTATGTTTTGTGTTGTCCTTGGCAGCTGTGACTCATCCATTTGCCGAACACTTGGCTTATTTCATGTTGTTCTCAATCCCTCTCCTCACAACGTTGTATGCGAAAATAGGCTCCATTACTGCAGTTGTTGTCTACTTGACTTACATTGATTTCATGAACAATTTGGGTCACTGCAACTTCGAGATAGTCCCCAAGTGGGTCTTCAACATCTTTCCCCCTCTCAAGTACATCATGTACACTCCCTCGTAAGTCTCACTCTCACGTAACTTCTTTTTGAAAATATTAGTTAAGAGAAGAAGTACTTTTGACTGGCGGCTTTGGTTGCAAGGATTTGAAAATGTGTTGTTTGAGGCCTGCGGAGAATTTCAATTGCTTGTCCCAGAGAAAAAATCCAAAATATTGACAAGCAAAGTTTCCTAAAATTAGGAATTTTGACGATTCAACAAGCCAACAGTGATTTCTCACTTAGCCAACTCAGTTAATTTTCACCATCTAAACTCAATCAAATATGGAATTCAAAATTCTAAGTTATAACTTATATATAGTTGTTATGAATTCCAAATAAGAAATACTTGCAATCAAAAAGATCCTATAGATATTCTTCAAAGCTAGATTTTTTTTTCGGGGTTCGATCGATTGGAATATAGATCGGGTATCAAACTCTATATATCATTGCATTTGATTACAGAGTAAAGAGTGTATAAATTTTCTGTACAAGCAGGTTCCATTCTCTTCATCACACCCAATTCCGTACAAACTATGCACTCTTCATGCCAATGTACGATTACATATATGGTACAGAAGACAAGACTTCAGATTCTCTGTACGAAGCTTCACATGAAGGGCGTGAGGAGACAACGGATGTAGTTCACCTGACCCATCTAACTACCCTGCACTCAATCTATCATCTCAGGCTAGGGTTTGCCTCCCTGGCTTCCAAGCCCTATGTTCCTAAATGGTATCTGTGGATAGTGTGGCCAGTGACGTGGGCTTCCATGTTGCTAACATGGATGTTTGGTTCAACCTTTACTGTTGAGAAGAATAAGCTGGATAAGCTAACAATGCAGACATGGGCAATTCCAAGATACAGTTTTCAAGTATGTCATGAAGTGAACACCGCTTCACATTGATAATTTTTGTGTCGTGTGGTTTAATGAATTTAACTTGGTGCTTTGATGGGGTGTTTTGGTTTGCAGTATCTACTGTCATGGAAAAGAGCTGCAATCAGTTCCTTCATTGAGAAAGCAATACTAGAGGCTGAAGGAGCAGGAGTCAAGGTCATAAGCTTGGGTCTCCTAAATCAAGTAAGTTCAATCCCTCTTTTAATTTAGTATTAGCTCATGCAGTCATGCTTTCAACTTTCTAGCAGCCAACGTGGAGCCCACACATTCTCCAAGGGAAAAAATTATAAGGGACTTGGTCAGTAACGCGTAAACACGATTCGCACGAGCATAGGACCAAAAACTAAAAGAGCATAAACAGAGAGTGCCTTAAGCACTTTGTTTTTTTTTTTTTGGTTGACGCGTGAGACCGTAATTTGCTTGGATAATCCATTGAACTTAGACCTAGACAAGTGCTCCTATGAGATAGGATAGGAAAATCCATTAGCATTGAAAGTGCAATAACTAGATCTCACCAAGTCCTAGAGGGGGGGTGAATAGGACTATTAAAAATTTCTTTTCAAGAATTAGGTTTTATTAGTGGGCAATCTGAAAGATTAATTAAAATTGAGAGTCCCCAAGAAGATTTAAGAAAGATATTCAGAGTTGTGAGTGTTTACAGTATGTAGAAATGCAACTAGAGTAACAATGATGTAGCTTAAAAAAGATGATCAACTCAAGTGACAAGAATGCAAGGCAACATCCACACACAACAAACAATAAGTACAGTGATTTATAGTGGTTCGGTCCTAGACCTACATCCATTCTCAAGAGCAATCTCTCTTGGTTCCACTAAATAAAAGGTACTTACATAACATACACCTCTTGCAACAATTTTTGATTCGGTGGTTTGTCTTCCACCAACTGGGGTTTTTGATCAGGTAGTTGATCCTTGATCTAGTCCACCAACTACAACAATTTTTGATACGGTGGTTTGTCTTCCACCAAATACAGCAATGAGAATTGAAATATTAAAGAACACCCAAATAAGGAATTGTATACTTTTGTTTTGAGTGGTGCTCTTGATGCTTGAAAGACTACCTCCAAGCTTTGGCCTCTTGTTCTTGCTCCTTGATGATGAAGATCTTCAGATGAGTGCTCAGCCAAGGGAAGAGTTTTTAAGAGGGTTTGGAAGGCTAAGGTATTCTCTCAAATTTAATGGAGCCTTTCCTAAATCACCAACTACTCTTCTTGAAACAATAATGGCACTTTTTGGTGATGGAGAGTAGGTGGTTGTGGGAGCTTTGAAGATGATTTTAATGGAGGTGCAAAGGCTCAGCTATACTAGTGTTTTTCACAGTAATAAATTCAGTGGTTGGAGCAAGAGAGAGGTCCTCTTTAAATACAGATAAGCTCCAACGGATAGATCTACGGCTAAGAACAGAATGGTCTACGGCTTAGCCGTAAGCTCTGACAACATCCAACGGCTAGTTTGACCAGATTCAACAAAAGTTCCTTCTTACGGTTAAGCTTACGGCTTAGCCGTAAACCCTTATACGGCTTAGCCGTGAGCACCTTTCGGCCTAACCGTGGGTCAGCCGTAAGCTGAAATTTCTCAAAAACTGCTCTCTGGAGAGTGGCCCGTAATCTTTATGGTTTAGCCGTGAATCACCCTACGGCTTAGCCGTGAAGGCCTTTCGCCTTGGCCGCAAAGCTAACCGTAGGCATTATATGGCCAAATGCACTCTTTGGATTGTGGCCCGTAGACTTTACGGCTTAGCCGTGAAACACACTACGGCTTAGCTGTAACGACTCAGTCCGAAGAGTGCTTGAATGTAAAGAATATAAGTAAGAATCCGTCCTAAACTGTCGAGGCGCCTTTTGGGGACAAAACCGTGAGGACTTCCATAAAAACTATAAAGTTAAGCGTGCTCGA
This sequence comes from Sextonia rubra, assembly GCA_037013555.1. Lineage (NCBI taxonomy): Eukaryota > Viridiplantae > Streptophyta > Magnoliopsida > Laurales > Lauraceae > Sextonia > Sextonia rubra. The sequence continues at coordinate 48,420,649 of JASUAD010000001.1, forward strand.
GTCAGAGCAATTTCAGGATGGGTGACCTCCTGGGAAGTCCAAAGCGGACAATACCTCAATGGTGCGGGGCGGGTTGTTACAGATGGTATCAGAGAAGGGGATGGCTCTCCTCTGAGTAGTGGCGGGGTTTAATGCCCCTTGGGTGACCTCTTGAGTCCGCGTCCTGGCTAGGGGCGGGAGCAATGTCCCACATCGCTTATGAGGCCATCTTCGGTCCGATATGTGTGGATATGGGGACATATCCGGCGGAAGCTGGTGGGCCTGTAACGACCCAGTCCGAAGAGTGCTTGAATGTAAAGAATATAAGTAAGAATCCGTCCTAAACTGTCGAGGCGCCTTTTGGGGACAAAACCGTGAGGACTTCCATAAAAACTATAAAGTTAAGCGTGCTCGAGTCAGAGCAATTTCAGGATGAGTGACCTCCTGGGAAGTCCAAAGCGGACAATACCTCGATGGTGCGGGGCGGGTTGTTACATTAGCCGTAACATTTTTCGGTGCAGCCGTAGAGCAAAATGATTCAAAATATACTCTCTGGAGAGTGAGCCGTAGGATCTACGGATTAGCCGTGGTCCAAGCGGTAGAACAAAAACTGGATGTTTGAAAACCCTAATTTCCTATTTTATTTCTACGGTCACTAGGGGTCACAGTTACCTTATCCCTTGGCACTCACATAGGATCTTCTTGAATGATCTTGAACTTCTTTGAACTTGTTTAGTCTTCATTGATAGGTCTTTCTTGAATTGTCTTGAACTTCCTTGAACTTGGCTTGATCTTCAATGAACTTCCAAGGTGAACTAGGTCATTCTAGAACTGAATTACACTTTGGTCACGTAATTGATAACACACTCTTACAATGACACTAACAAGGATAAGAGTGAAGTACTTCGGTTAGCATTATGAGACTTTATTTAAGTTCTACATCAGAAATATTCAAGTCATGTTCTTAAGTGTATGAGTGTTGTTATGCATGTGTGGAAGCACACAACCTTTGTTTGACAATCAAGCCACATGCAAGAAAAGGCAAGAGCACACAAGAAAATTTTATATGTTCAGCGATGCGCTTATGTCTATGACCAAAAGAGAACACTACTCTTTTATTATGCACTCTTAAGTCTAGGATTACGAGATATATGATATATATATATATAACTATCTCTTTCTTAGCCCTTAAGAAAGCCCAGTACAAAGACTAAAATGCCTTACAATATCTTCAGTTTCATGTATCTCCCTAAAAGGTAAGTCTCTGCACCAACTGTCACTGGGCGTAGTCTTCACTCATAAATGGTGAGTGACATGGGTCAAGTTCAAGCAAGACTTGAACTTGTCCTTAACATATTTCATCATGAATGCTCTAAATTGCTTGTACTATTGTCTTGAAGTTTGCTTTGACCTGTACAATAATTTCTTTGAATTGCATAAATGATCAAGAATTTGAAAATTTACTCTATTTGCATTGGAAGTTCTTTTCTTTCCTTGTAGACCTGCTTGCATCTAATGGCCAATTTTTTATTATCAAGAGTCTCCATCTCTTTATCTATGATTACTGCAGGTTAACCATTTTCCTACGCTTCCACTGACTATAAATATGTGGACGGCTCAATCGTCAATGTATATACAATCATATCATTTGTCTCAAAACTATATCTGACTGGCAGTTTTCTCACTTTCTGAGGTCTAGATGTGTGCTGCTCAATCTGACTATCTTGTGTATCCAGAGTGGAGTTGGATGTACTCTCCTTCCTAACTATGATGTTTGACTCCACTTGAATGGTGCCACTGTTGCTACCTACTTCTGTCTTATCTACCTACTTTCTCGCATCAAATAAAGCATCCTCTTAAAATGTAATAGCCCTCCTGATGATAAACGTAGGTGAATTCTGATCAATACACCTTAACTTGTTTCCATTCACTCCAGAAGTATATCCCACTAAGATGCATTTCACAGCCCTTAATCTAACCTAAAGTTTTTACCTGAGCATTGATTGCGCTCGAAACGTGATGTGAAATGCAACAGATTTGAGTCTAATATTCACAAACTTCAAGCGTTAAGAAGAATGTAAAATAAATACAGTTCATCATTATTTTTCCTTTGTTTATATGTTCAAATGCTCTGACCTCGGGGATGCAGGTTGTTTATAAGTTTTGAAAAATTACAGCCTCTCCCTATAGTCTCACATGTGATATAAATCTAGAATTTGCAAGAAACATGAAAAAAAATAAAAAAAAATACAAAAAGAGGGAGACAGTGAGGAGTGACCATGGGCCACGGTCTACCTGTGACCGTGGCTTACAGCCACCGGCAGACGGTGGCTGAAAGGCCATTATTTGCCTCCCTTTTCTCTCTATTTCACTTCAATGACTTCTTCATTGCATTGAAGCATGTTTTCTTCTATTTTTGGAATGTTGAATGACCACCAAAAGTACTTGATTTGGCCGTGGAGTCGACTTAAACCTTTAATAATTATCACCTTTTGGTTACGGATTATTACTGTACAAATCCGGAAATGGTTCTTATACAAGAAAAAATAGAGACAAAGTTGTGTCATTCTGAGCCTATAACTTTTAAGGAATCGAAATGAAGCCCAAAAGGCTTGTTTGCAACTTCTAGGATGGCCTAAGACTCTTCCCAAGTGAGAAAATCAAAGGAAGAAGCCTTCATCTAAGTCGCCCTTGCATTTGTCTTTTTTAAGTGAGATGTATGCTTCTTCTTTTTCTCTGAACTATTTCTCACCTTCAGTTAGTGAGAAAGAGAAGAAAAGTAGACTCAAAGTGCCTAAAGTGCCTTAGGGATGCTTAGAACTGGGCTTGTGACTTGTTGAACTCAGTTTGCAATTGATTGGAACTTACTTCGAACCCCCTTTCTTCAAAGCCCAAGTGTACCTTTTATAGGTTTCAGAGGAAGCTGGGACAATTCCCAATAGTTACAAGGGAGTTACACTTTGACCTAAAGTGAAATAACTCTTAGAAACTGTCAGGACCAAGTTACAGGTGCCTGTGACCGTGGGCTGCAGTCACTGACAAGGCCCAGTATTGGATTTTTGCACACGTGACATGTTTTCACTTGTTTAGGGCCCGAATGATGTCTGATCCTCACGAAACTTGGAGGGATGCTTTTTTCCACTATTTTGATTTGTCATAGAAATTTCAGTCTGTTTTGACCTTCTGAAGTTGGTCAACTACGCCATTGACTTTTCATGAAAATGGGCCATTGTTTCAGTTGTTTGAGGCCCAAATGACTTCGGTTTGGTTTGAAACTTGGAGGGACTCATGTCAGAGGTATCTTGGAGTGTCCATCTGAATTTCATGTAGTTTGGATATGTGAAAGTAGGATTTTGAATAGCGACTCACTTGTTGCATGTTCTAAGTCACTATTCACCTTACACTGTAGGTAGCTTATTTTCTACCCGAATGAGGTTCAATTGGCTTGAAACTTTGCAGAATTGATTTTGAATATTTGTTAAATTCCTCTTCCAAATTTCATCAGCTTTAGCCTCCTACAAATAAGACTTTGGTCAATGATCCCCATGACTTTGAAGTCACGAACTCCTACCTGATATGTCGTTGAAGTAGACTCAAACGAAGTCCTTTTGACTTGAAAATTTGTAGAATCCCCTTTGAGCATGACTTAAGTTTTATGTCCAAATTCATCAAGTTTGATTACCTGGAAGCACAACTTTGGTCAATAATCCCCATGCTTTTGGGGTTATTGACCCAAAGTTGACATATTTGTAAACTTTGGGTCAAATGATGTCTATTTGACTTAAAATTTTGCAGACCCTCCTTTGAGCATAATTTGAGATTTGTTTAGTAGTTTCAGCTGAGTTGATCTTTATTAGGTATCACTTTGCATAGTGACCCCACAAAGCTTACTAGACGACCTTCCGAACTGAGTTTGGGTCCAAATAATATCCAAATGCTCTAAAAATTTGAAGGATAGTCTTTTAATCCATTTGAAAGCATTCTATGAGTTTCAACTTGTTTTGACATGTAGAAGTGTCAATTTCCACAGTGACCCCCAAGGAGCTAGTAGACAGTCACTAAAGCTTAGTTTGAGCTGGGATGAAGTCCAAATGCTTTAAAACATCATTCCTAAGCATGTTTTGGAGTTGCCATGAGATTTTTAGCCACTTTGGTAACCTCAAAACTTGAGTGTGTTTAATGACCTTTAAACTTTGAGCCAATGAACCTTAAATTTGAAGTTTGGTGAGTCAAGTGACCAAATGAAGTTTACTAACTCTGGAATTGGAACTGCTGCACTCTGAGCTCATTTAAAGTTTTATTAGTAGATTGCATCAACTTTGAACATTTAGATGCAATACTTAACTTACCATTCCACAATCCTAAGGTTTATGTACCCTTGGTTTGGAATTTACTTGTAATGTCTTCACTGCAACATTTGTAATTTTTTATGGGTCAACAAGCATAAGTTGGACAATTGAAGACCTTCAAGTTAGAATAATTAGTTGGATTACCTGACCACATTTTTTCTATTGTTTTACAACTAACCCTTGAGTGTGGAGACCTGTTAACCTAGTAGCTTGGAGCATGTAATGCCTTTACCCAAAAGTCCTTAGACAATCTTACAGTAAACAACAAGTAACGAGCTCTTTTCAATATTGTTTTTTTCATCCTCTATGCAACTCCATTCTATTGTTGAGTTCCTCTAATAGTGTAATGTCGAACTATGCCTCTATCTCTGCAATAGTTATCAAACACTATTGATATGTATTCCTTGTCATTATTTATTCTTAACTTCTTCACCTTCATGCTAGTCTATTTCTTAACCATTGACCTCCATCGCTTGAATGTTTCAAAGGTCTGATCCTTCGTCTTCAGTGTATAAACCAAGATTTTCTTTAAATAATCATCGATTAAAGTCAACATTTATCGGGACCAACCCTTGGAATAAACTTTAGAAGGACCCACACATCTAAATGAATGTAATCAGAATGAATGAATTTTTTTATTATGAATAACAATTGTAATGCATGTGCAGAAACGTAAAACTTGCAATTGACAATTAGGCCACATAAAGAAGAGACATAAAGGATTTATGTGGTTCGCCCAAACAGGACTACTACCATGGATAGAGATAATATCATCTTCACTGTAACAAATAAAGGCATATAGAAACTCTCATGTCCTCATCGTCTCTCTTACATAGTGTGAAAACACCACGGGCAAGAGAGGGCACTCTCTTCCACAAGATCTATGGTTATAGGTTATATGATATTTATAATCTCTACTTTCTTAGCTCTTAAGAAGGGCCCGGTGCAATGACTAAAATACCTTGATCTTAATTTGGTTCTTAGTTAACCCACTGGACCCATTCGTTCAAACCGAAATACAAGACATAAAGCCAACAAGTGTAGCCTTGGTCTTAACCTCACATGAGTCCTTTTAAAATCATTCGGTAAGATTGAGTGGCAATCTCATGAACTAAAACAGACAATATCATGTGGGTAGAGAACTTGAGTTGTTACATGATGTATGATATCTTAGTCACGATATATTGTGGGTAAGCTTTTCACTGGATTCTTTTTTATTATTTTGTAGCCATAGAAATCAGTTTTAAGAGGTACTAAAATATGTGTATTGAAATTTTTTTAAAGATTACAATTTCATCTTGATGGTTCCTTCCTCCTAATCAAAATACAATCTTGGATATCTTGGATAATGTATGTGTCAATCATTGCAACAAGAATACCTAACTGGATCATTGTGTCTGAATTTATATTGAATTAGAATGCTCGAATAACATATAATGTCATGAAGGATGAAGATTACGCTAATGGGTCCAAAAGTTTCTTTTTTTTTTTACTCATAAATTTGAGTTTCAGGGTGAAGAACTAAACAGAAATGGAGAGCTTTATCTCCAAAAACAACCAAACCTAAGAATCAAAATCATAGATGGGACCAGCTTAGCCGTTGCAGTTGTGCTCAATAGCATTCCAAAGGGCACAACACAAGTTCTTATGAGAGGAAACCTAACTAAGACAAGTTATGCTGTTGCTGAAGCGTTATGCCAAAGGAGTATCCGGGTATATATATCATATGTTTTGCATTTTCTTCTTATTTGGGGTCAAGCCCGTTATATCTGCAATAAGCCATATGCCCCAACTCCTAGAGGATGTGGCAGTGTGGCCAGAACTTGGATTGGTCTATTCTAATGGTAATAAGGGATCACTGGGACAGGTAGTGACAGTTCGAAGAGAAGAGTTTGAGAGGCTGAAATTACGTTTACCAGTCAAGATGGGGGTTCACTTGGCTCTATCTAGCAGTTACACCACAGAGGTAGGGTTTAATTTCCATTCTCATTTCCTTGAAGAGAAAGTTGGACCTGCACTCTTGCAGTGTTTCTGTACCTGAATTTGATGGAGGAGTCTGTACCTGAATCGGGTACAGGTTACACGAACCATCTCTTTTTTTGTAATTTTTGTTTAATGGTCCCAACCCAAACGTAGTCCCAATCAAGGGTCCTGCATCTGGATCGAAATCAAGTACTGATTACTTCAATACTATCACTTAAATCAATATAGTATTAAAACACTAAACAGACATGAATACTGTATCACTATTGTGGTTTTGTCTATTGCTGCTCATTGGCCTACGCGGCCCAAGACCATCACGCTGCCTTGAGGTGGAATGTCACTCTGTTCTGGGCATGTGGGCTTTAATTAACTGGGTAAAATTTTCTGCTTGATTGATAAATGGGCTTTGGGCCAATATTTTGCTAAAGGCCGTGCTAGGGCCTGGAGTGCCATAGTTAACACAAGGATTGGTCTATATTACACGAACGGGATTTCTCTGCACCAGACTTGAGCCTTAATGGAGCCCATTGGATGGGTTGTGACTGAGAACATACCCAACAACTAAATGGTTTGCCGTTGGGCAAGATTTAGCTTTGCTGACGATCCCATGAGCACGTTCAGTTGCATCCGGTATTCAGGTCCTTGGGTTTGCAATGCTAGTCCCAAATGGGCTATTGCAGGAGCCCGGATCTATTGCAAACATCTCTATGCTTTTCGAAGGTCGTAGATAGTGTGAATGCTAAGATATCTTGGTGATCTCAGCTAGGGCTCCCATCTCCCTATATATGACAATGCTGAGGTGTCATATTTCTAGTAAAAGATTACTATTCCAGAGGAGTAATGTGGGAAGATGGCAATTCAAAGCTGTGGGTCAGGAGTTTGATCGCAATCCAAACTTTAGGCTCATGCACTAAAACTTTCGGGGAAAATTAACTTCGGTGTTTACAAATTGCTTAATCCAACATGAGACCCATGACACTCATGGGTCACGGTTTCTACCATGGAATCCATGAACCAAGATTAAGAAAAGGTCTGAACGTTGAGCCCATACTAGCTAGGATTTTAAATTTGAGGTCAGCAGATGAGTTTTCAATCCTTATTGGACGTGGGTGATTTATTAGGAGAGTCTTGACTACTTTTTTATGTTGGCAGATATGGCTGGTGGGAGATGGACTGACGAACGAAGAGCAGAGAAGTGCAACCAAAGGCACTCGTTTCATCCCCTTCTCTCAGTTTCCCCCAAACAAAGTCCGCAAAGACTGCTTCTACAACACCACTCCAGCCATGACCATTCCAAAGGCGCTCCAGGACATGCACGCATGTGAGGTATGTTCGACCAATCTTCCTTGTTTTACAGTTGGATTCGGATTGAAAATTTTCACCTGGTAAATAAATGAGTTGAGTTTGGGGGTTGAATTCATTCTTGCTATTCGACTCAACTCAACTAATTGCACCACAACCCACAAACCTAATCCAAATCATACATGTGAATTAGGGGTTCATTGTAACCATTTATACTTTTGTGGGTGGGGGTGTCGGTTGGAATTTTCGTCCCAAAGAATAATTAGGGCAGTTTCAATTTGAAACATCTACAGATTATTTAAAGTGTGTAGTCTAATCAGAAAGCAATCCACTACCACCTCTACTTGTTTGCATTTCATTTTTTAATTTTAATTTTTGTGTATGTATTTTCAATATGGTTAATGTGGTTTTTACAAATAAATGTGTGGTAGAACTGGCTGCCAAGAAGAGTGATGAGTGCTTGGCGCATCGCCGGAATAGTTCATGCACTTGAAGGATGGGATGTGCACGAGTGTGGGTACACTGTGCGTGATGTTGACAAAGTATGGAGCGCGGCCCTTCAGCATGGATTCCTTCCTTTGTAGAACATGTGATGGTTGCATCCTTGTTGAAGATAATGATCGACGTTTTCTTCTACTATCTTTTCTTTTATAGTGCATTCCTGCAGTACTAGTCATGTTTAGGAAAGAGATGTACTAGTGTGTGTAATATACTGGGCTTTACATAAATAAACATACGTACTTCTCATTGAGAATGTATAAATTGCTGTAATGTAATGCAGTCCTTAGTTGATATGTAGTATCCCGGCCCCAAATCTAGAGTTTATTTGCTACTCTTTGTGCTTATTGTTAATTAATGGTATTTTAATTTTAATTACATGATGGATTGGTAGATTGGTGGGACCCTACTCTTGATTAGGTAGCTTTGAAGACCCCATTGTAATCAACTAGTTTAACTTTGCATTATCTTATCATCTCAATAATCATGTCATCTGCATCAATTATGATACCATTTTTCATCAGGGAACCCATTTTATTAAGATCTAAGTCACATATGTGGGACATTTTGTAATCTTTTTTGTAAATGACATAAGCCTAATTGACTTCCTAGTAAATTTTCAAAGTTTCGAACAATCCTAACTCTATATAAAGACACTTTCCAAAGCAAAAGCATCCTTGTGCCCACTAGTTAAAACCTTAGCCCCCATCTCCATCTTCCTTCTTCTTTCGAGCCAAGAGTATGTGAGAGAGAGGTTTTAGCCCCATTGGAAGTTAGCTTTATTTTCTTCTCTACATTCCCTTTTACCCACTTAGAGTTTGTTTGGAGAAAAAAAGGCATCACCCCCTTTTGTACAACTTTTAAGGTAAAGAACCCAACCGATCTTGGTAGTTGTGCCCATTTGAATAGTGTATAGTGTTTTTTTAGCTTGTCACTCATCACATCATCTTTTTATGTTGTTTATTCATCTTTTGGTCATGTCATACCATGATTAGGGGTTTACTTGAATTAGAGATTTGGGGGTTTGCACTCTAAAAGCTTTGCATATGGATTTCTAAAACACCTAAGGCAAGTTTAAGTAAGTAGTAACATATATGGATGTATTAAGATTGATTCCTTGAGATTCTTATATTTTAGTATATTGGTATGGCTCATCCTCTTTTTATTTTCATAAATAAGGATGTCATAGTCGGTGAAAATGGATTTTAATGGGTAATTAAAGGTTATGATTAAATGAGTTGAAATGGGGTTACAATGGCATAACTGTAAAAGTTCGGGGTACTATTTTATGTATTAATGCATGTGGAAGTGTGAGATTGAAAGTGTACGAATTTATATTTGAAAGAGAGATGCAGAAATAGGTTAGGCGCCTACGCGTTGTGGCTAACCTTAGGTGTGCTCGAGTACCCACTCAAAACTGTCAGTTATTTCAAAGTACAGAGTGTCAGGTTCAAGCGCACATATACTCACCTGCGCTCAAGTGCATAGTTATTTTTTGAGCGTGGGTAACTATGCACTTGAGACCCAGGATGATTTCCTAGGAGCAGTGCAAATGCATGCAGACATGATTCTTTTTTTTTTTTTTTTTTTTTCTGAGAATCTCAAGTTCTACCAATATCCATAAGTTGTGGATATCCTTAGTTGGAAGGAGGGGAGGATATAAAATCCTTGAATCCTGAGCTGAATTGAATGGAACAATGTCTAATTTTGGAGAGACATAATGCTGCTCGTAGTGTTATGAAAATCAAGGGCCAGCGTCAATATGAAAAAAAATATATGAGAAAAAAGAGAGCAAACAAACAACAAACACCCTTGATCACCACTTTAAAAGCATGCCATGTGATAAGTAGGGGTTGCTCAGTTGACCTGGCTATCAAAGGATCAATCCTTATGTATGCCAGTATTCCCACTTGGGTGGATTTATTTTTCCATTTTGTTCATTTTCCTTTCCACTTGTGTGAGCTTGATCTCTTAGGAAAAAATAAATAAATAAATACAAAACAAAAAAGACATACAACATGATTCATTTTGAACCTGTACCACTGAAATGGTGACACCATGGTTATTTTGGTAATCCACACAAAACCACTTTAAGTGACTGTCTGTTTGGACCAATTTATTCTCCATTTTATAAGTGAAGTTTTAGAATTCCAACATTTTGAAACTGTCACTATTTCCTTTTTGTTTGGATTTGTTATTAAGTTTTTCACTAATTAACATTTTTTAATAAGGTAGGAAGCTTGGGCGAAAATAGGGTCACCTCACATTGTTTTAACAGCACTGGTATCACTTTCTTACTTCCCATAATAATTTGGCAATTACTAAAATAGGACATTTGGGTGGAGATTGAGTTCAAAAGTATTTTTATACATAACTTCCAAAGTAGAGAGTTTTCTATGAAAAAGTGAAAAAAAAAAAGGAAGAGGGGGGGGGGGGGGGGGGGGGGGGGGGAATTTTAGATGAATTAAAACCCAAATGGTAATGCCTCAAAAATCTCCTGGCATGAATAATTTTTGCAAGAGTCAAAACTATCTCAAATCAAATGCTTTGCTCCATTGGGGTTGAGCCTGCAGACTACAATGAATGCAGTTTGTGGTCATCCAACCTATTTATAGTAACCATCATAATTGAACTGTTCTTTTTATGCATTTGCAATGGGCCTCTCTGGCACCCCCCCTTGAATATCTGCCTACTCCAAATGTTATGAACATCAAAGGTGTCTTTCAATGTTCATCAACCATTCAGTCTCCTTCAATGACATATGAAGAATCTGCTTGGATTAGACAATTGAAAGTAAGAATACCCTTTGGGTGTGTTTGGAAGCGGAATAAATTTTTAGTGGGATTGGATAGTTAATACTATCTAAGCCCATCCAATGGTATTATTGCATGAGGTTGGATTCCATTTATCCCAAAGGTGAATTCAATCCCTTTGGGATAACTTAAGCCCTCATACTAGGTATTAATCTCCTATGGCATCAGGACTAGGATAATATTATCCCATGTACTAAAAGTGCAAACAAACAAGGGATAAATGGGATATGATACAAAAAGTAATTTATCTCCCTACTTATTTCCCCTTGTCTTGCATCCAAACACCTCCTTTTCACCTTGTTACACTTCATAAAAGGGCTAAACCGATAGCTATGGAAACGGATGGTGTGAGTGTAAGCATCAAGCTCACTTTTGCGGAAAATGGCAATCTTGAGATCCCTTAACAATTACTGCCAGCTTTGCCGCTGGTAGCCCAACCACAACCTGGTCTAACGTACTCATCAAAGCCACCCACCAGCCTATGCAATATTTAATATAAAATTATATCCAAAATCATTGCTAGAAGGATGGGACCACTTAAAAAAGCGCATCTCGAATGAGCAAGTTGCTTTCCAGCCAGGCAAAAGGCCTTCTTACAATATTATCATTGCCAAAAAAGTTGCCCACCACATGAATTAGAGGAATAGGAAGAAAGAGTGGTGTACCCTTAAAGTGGACATTTCATAAGCTTATGACAAACTTTCTTAGAATTTCATCAGGCACAGCTTGCTTGCTTATGGTTTTGATGAGATCTTCGTGACCAAAATCTTGACATGTGTAACAAGTGTCACATACTCTGTTAATATTAATAGACATTTCACTGATTTTATCCTTCAGCATCAATTTTTCACACCACAACCAAAATTGCTACCCCTCACCCCCCACCACCACCTCCCACATTAGACTCGCCATGGGTCGAGGTTCACATCATCTACACTGAAGGCATTCAAGTCCCCTTCTTAGGCATCTCCTTTGCCATGGGTTAAGAAAAAGATTTTAAACAAAATGGTTTTCTTGTCTTGATTTGATCTAAAGACGGATATAAAAAAAATTAATTGTTTTTTCCTTTGGAATGTTGCTTACAAAAAATGAGTTATTTTTATTTTTATTTTTATGGAGAACTTAAAATGAAGTTTGGAAAGATGGTGTTTTTTTTTCTTCTAAAGATAGGATGGAGCATTTATTTGTTGGGTTCCATAGAGAGGAAAAAAAAAAACAAGAGCAGAGGAGGAAGGAAGATGAGGAGGAAGAAAAAAAACGAGTAGAGATATCCCCGCCTGTGTACTTGCGTGAGCAGGGATATCCCTACCCAACTTAGATTTGAAAAAATTAAACAAAAAAGGATCTCCTGGACCATTTTGGTAGACTCATGTTTTTATGATCCTTTTTGGTTTTGAGTGACTCTAACAGGCTTTTTTTGGGCAAAATCATCTTTTTTTTATTATAGTACTTTTTTGACTTAAAAGTTTATTAATTTTGATCATGAATGCATGTAAATAAATGTCTACTTATATTTTTATTCATATTTTGACTTAATTTTAAATAAAAAAATAAACACAACCCTCTCGACTCACCGGAATGAATCTACTCAAGTTCAAATTTTTTATATTGCATGAGTTGAGCTTGAGTCACGACTTTCCCAACTACATCTACAGCCAATTATTTAATGAAATGCAACCCCAAGAGGTACTTCAGTTGACCTAGGACCATAATTTGTTCCTGGAGGTTCTAGTTCGAGTTGTGCTACCATACCATGGCTACAAGGAATTTACACCGCTCCTCCTGAGCAGGATGAGTCCAGCCCAAAGGGTCGGGACATCCTCTGTGGGACAACTTTTGTTAGACAAAAAAAGTTAAATGAAATGTGAAGGATGGATGGCATGTGTGGGAGTTTTTTTTTTTTTTTGTTTTTTTGAAAGAGGTATGTGTGGGAGTTGGGTCATTGATAAAAGGATTAATTATTCAGTACTCCAAGAGTATTTACTCCGTCCTCGTCTCCACCAATCACAACGGAAACAAGTTGTGATTGTTGGAGAAGGGAAAATATTATGATTGGTGTAGAAGGAAAGGGACTAGGTATTGAATCATTTTTTCAATAAAGGTGATATCTAGCTAATAGCAACCGCTGTAAGGTGGGCCATGTGAAAGCCAATAAATAGTCTGAAAAAATCAGAAATCTTAATGGGAATGATTCAATGCTCATTAAAACTTACCTAACCGAAGTCGACATTGGTCACAACTAATTCAGGCGGGGACCAGCGGCTTTCATGTATAAAAACCTACTATATTAAGTTAAAAGATGAACTCTACTGTGTTAATATGGGACTAATGCTGGTGATGCTGCTTGCCATTAAGTTTCGTCTCTACTGTGTTAATATGGGACTAATGCTGGTGATGCTGCTTGCCATTAAGTTTCGTTTGTTTTTGGGCCTGCCAGCTGGCACTCCACGCCTAACACCTACCCTAACACTGTACCATATCGCGAAGAACCCTTGAAAAAATTGCCTTTCAGTCGCCATGACTCAATGCATTTGTTTTCTTACCAGAAAAGGGCGAAACAGAGAGAAAGTCTTTGCCAATATTTGATGGTTTATATTGACCCCATTGATTCTTTAGGCCTTTGGCGTACTTGAGCACAGGTTGTAGCTATTTTTTTTGTTTTTCTGATTTTGTTAGCACTATAGCGTATGCCCCATTTTAGATCGTTTTATCATCTGATGATTTTTTCTGTATTTTAAGTATTTTTCTGAATAAAAAAGCATTTTTTATCCAAAAAAAGGTTTAAAAATGACAGAGATTGATTAGGTTTCGTTAAGAGGGCCCTCTCCCAGATTGTTTGAGAGGCATCTTTTTTATTGTCATGTTCGACCACTGCATCATCAATCCAACTTCTTCGTTGTTCACACTCGCTAAACCCTATGAAGTGGCGCTAACCATAGTTTGATGCCAATTTGAATTATACTCACTTATGAATTAAATTTCAGATAAAAATGTAACTTAAGAAATCATTAAATCCAAAGGTTCCTAAACCAATGGTTGTGATGATTATATTTTTTTTTTTTCTAAAAATCATATTTACCATGAGATTTTCACATAAAACCAAATTCGAAAGTGACTAAATTTAGAAAGTTAGCAAAACTAGAAACTAAAACTAAATTAGAAAGTAAACTTGCCAAGTTTAAAAACTTTCTAAGTTTAAAATTCTTCTCATAAAATACAATTAGAAAGAATCTAAAACTGGAAACTAATCTAAATTAGTAACAAACTAAAATTAGAAACAAATCTAAGTTAGACAATGTTAGAAACTAAACTATGTAGAAAATTAAATGAGCTTTCTGTATATATCCCCCTAAGGTTTTTAGGATTTGTAAATAGGCCCCTTTGGTTTTTGTATTTATAAATAGAGCCCTACCTTTTCATTTTAAAACTTTGCATGTTTCCTAAATCGGTAACCTTCAAACCATTATAAACTTTTAGAGTGAAATAGTACTTTTGCACATCCTTTTATTTCTAAATGCATAATTTCAAAAGCTTAAACTTATTTTTTCTCTAAAGGTTAATATTAATAATTAAATTTAGTGGCAACAAATAATTTCAGAGAAATCCATTTTTATCAATGTAGGGCACATTTCATTAAATCCAAATTGATCATAATGACAACCAAAAGATGTACTTATCCAATCCATGCATGACCAACCAATGGATTGATGAAAATTTCAAAATACATGATTTGAACCTATATTCATGAGAGCGTTATCGAGAGAGAGGATGTTGGGACTTGAGATTAAATAATTGTATTGTTAACCAATAATTTATTCATTTTTGTTTAATGGATATAAGGAAAAAGTTGTCATTTTTATAAAAATCCAAAACATATTAACCCATTCTCCTTAGGTAGACTAATTTTGAGGACATGACGGGTATTAAAATGAACAAGTATGGGCTTGTTTACAAATTGCGAAACTACAGAGGCGTATTTACAAATCATTAAAACTTTAGTGGGCTATATACAAAAAGTTCAATTCAAAACAATGCAAAAGACTCATGAACATGCATGGACGTCTACTAGTATGCATGCAATGTGTAATGTTTAATTGATTGAGCCAATTTCAGAAGTTAAACCATATTTAAATGCATATTTAGAGATTAACATAAATAAATCTTAGGAAGTGATTTCTGAAATTTATTCATGCAATTAACATTAATATGCAACCAGAATGAGAAATTAGTAATGCATGAGATCCAAATTTCAGCAATAATTCTAACTAATGGTAACGTGCATAAAAGAACCAAGAAAAATAAAACCAAGTGTTAGAATTTAAATGTGCGGAAAAAAGAATTTAAATATTTAAGTATGTGGTGCATAAAAGTAAAGGTTGGTGAGCATAAAAGTAAAGGTTGGTAAACGTAAAAGTAAAGATTAGTAAGACAAAAAAGTAAAGGTCGGCAAATTTCTGTCTTTTCCAATTTTCTCTCTCAACTAGGCATAAGATCACTAGAAATATGTGCCTTGGGCTTTGCTCTTCATATTGGGTAGTTAATTCAAGTGAGATGCACTAACCTAACATGCAAGGAGCTATACGCTTTAGGATAGGGCGCGAATCAGTCTATGCTTAAAAAAACTCTTAACTCTATCTTGCATTGCCTCCCATTCATATGCACTCAAGAGAGAAATCACACATTGGAGGGTATTTTATAGTCATGAGATGTTATCCATCTACTAACAAAACCACAATGCAAATTAATTAATTGATGGGATTCAAGGGACAAGCACATACCAAGCAAGTGCGGGACTTAGAGGGGACTACACAACTCCATTAGATCGCTCTAAATAAAAACAAGAACATTTGGTTGCAAGTATCTTATTCTATCAATCTTCCCATATTATGGAGATAATAAATTAGTGATTGATTACCTTGATTTAGCCAATATAATTAGTGATTGATTACCTTCAATTAAGATATTGATTACTTGACTTGAGGTAATTGATTAGTAATTGATGTCCATGACTTAAGGTAATTGATTATTAATTGAAATTCATGATTTTTGGTAATTAATTAGTGATTGCTAGAATAGTTTTTATGTTTGTGGCAAGGAATTGTATAAATATCTTGTATCTCTCTTTATCAAAATTAAGAAAATTATTCTCCAAATTTTATGTGCTTGCACAAGGGGTTCATCCATCCTTGAATTGAGCAATCTTATCATCATCATTCAATAGTATCATAATATTAACCCTCTTGAAAAGGCCCATAGAACTAGTACCAAAACACCACAAGAAAAAAAAACGGAAAAATTGATTTTTTTTACTAATATTCAATTTCTTTACAAAAGATAAAGAATTTAAAGAATAAGAAAATTATACATTAGGATGGAAGAATGCTTCCTTCTAGTTGAAAATCAAGGTGGTTGGTGTGGCTTTGGCAAAGTCTTCTTGATGAACTACAATGGAGAGATGAAGAGAGAAGAAGATGGAGTGGAATTATTCTAGAGAGAGGGGTTTCTTCCATGGTTGGAGGTCCACCCTATGGTATGTGTTTGTAGGATTTGGTGTCCTCTTGTTTCTTTGTTTACTCCTCCTTTGTATCTTGATCCTTCCAAGAAGGTTCTTTGTCTCCTCTTTGGTAGGTTTTTCCTATTTTCTCTCATTGTTTGTAGCACAATTCAAATTCAAAATTTTGAATTCAAATGTCTAGCAAGAAATTCTAAATTTGCAATAATGGTTGGACCCCCCCTTAGATATTCAACATGTGAGAAACCTTTAATTTTCTGCAATCCCATCTCAAAAAACATAGTTAACTTCTTGACGTCATAACATTTTCACTTGCTTCGATCAGTGTAATTTTGAACTCCACGGATATCTTATCCTGCAGCATTTATGAATCCTCATCAATTGCCCAAAAATCTCCAAAAAATTGCATTACATGCCATCTGTTTTGTCTATAAATACGTTGCAGACCAGACCGACCCAGATACAGTAAGAAGAAGATTAGTCAAAGAGAGTGAGAGAGATGGCTTCCAAACCAGGACTCTTGACAGAATGGCCATGGCAGAAGCTTGGAAGCTTCAAGGTTTCTTTTCTTTTTTATTCAACCATTCCTTTTTCACGAATTTTCTTTCTAAAGTAAGATTCTTTTTGGCTACAGAGCAAGAGGCCAGCCACTCAAGTGCTTCTTGGTACCTCACTTTGACGTCTCTTTTTTAATTTTTAAGATTTTGACTAGTGGGGTTTGTTACTTAGAGGAATTTTGCTCCTAAGAGTAGCCTTTAGTCATTTATAACCCCACTTGCTGACGAAAGTTAAGATATTTCCCCACATGTACTCAGTGCAGATTTTATGGAATAAAATACCCTTGATTGTAGATATATTCTTTTTTAACTCAGCAAGAGGAAACTTGTGTATGACATTCCATGGTTTAAAAAATTTACAAAACCGCATAGAGATGGGAGATTTGCCATATCCCCTAGTATGCAGAAAGTGTGGAGAAATATTTCTAACTTTCATCTAAGGTGGGGTTGTCCATGGCACGGGTTACTGAGATACTTCTGCTTATTCAATGTTTGCGTCGGTTGAGTTTGCAGTACTTGGTTCTGGCTCCATTTGTAGTGGAAAGCTTCTATTCGTTCACGAGGAAAGGAGAAGGGGAGAGGGATCTGTCCAACTTACTCATCTTTCCCTCTCTGTTGTGGAGGTGGCTTCACGACCAGATGTGGATAAGCTTTTCTCGTTTCCAAACTGCTAGAAGCAAGCACAGGATCATCCACAAGGGCATTGAATTTGAACAGGTGGACAGAGAACGAAACTGGTCAGCACATAGCTCTCTCTCTCTCTCTCTCTCTCTCTCTCTCTCTCTCTCTCTCTCTGCGTGTGTGTGTGTATATATGGCGGAACTTGGTGCCTGCGGATGTAGACGTAGCTGTTCAGCGATAGCAGTTTCCAGACCTTATCAGCATCATTGGATAACGTTGGTTTCTTGATCAAAGATCATCATCAAGTGAATATTATATATAAAAAAATGACAAGAATATTGCTATTTGCAACTCTGAAATATGTCTCCAATGAGCCGACTACATGTGGAGTCCAGCTCAATGGGGCTCATGTGGCCCACCTTTGATCACTGCAACCCTCTCGATAATATTGTTATCTTATAATATAGCATTAGGCCTAATTTTATATTAATTGAACTTTTACTCACCACTAAATTGGATTTTAAGAAGAGCTATAGATTAGATGCCATTAAGTGTTTTGGCTCTTAAATCAATGACAAAGATAATTTTAGTAGGGCTGATTTCTTGACTCCACTCTTTATTCGTAAGAAGATCTTTCTATAATCGCACCTCACGTGTGCTCTATGAGCTGAACAATATACAAGCAATAGATGCAATCCGTTTGTGGAGAACATTCTCCTTGCAATATATATATAAACCAAGTTGCAAGAAACGCAAAAGTGATTTCACACAAGTTAAAAAAATATTAGAAAGAAAAAGGAAAAGGAAAAGAAAGAAAGAAAGAAAGAAAAAGACCTGGCCCAACTTGTGAACGTTCGACATTGACAACCTAGCGAACCCAAATTGTAAAGGTTCGACCCTAACTAGCCAAATGGTGTTAGGTATATGTCTTGTATTCCGGTTTAGCCGGTTGAGTCCACTAGTTTAGTCAGGGACTGGTTTAAGGTCAAGGGTGTTTTGGTAATTGTACCGGGGCTTTTTTGGTAGCCAAGAAAGCGGAGATTATAGATATGTTTGGTCTGTAACCCTAGATCTTGTGCGCTGAAGAGAGGTGAGAGACACAAAGACTCTCTCTCTCAATGTGCACATCCATGAATCACAAGCTAAAAAAGAACAAGCCACACACAAGAAGAGATACCGAGATTTACAGGGTTCACCCAAACAGGGCTACGTCTACGGGCACAGAAACGATCATCTTCACTATGACAAGTAAAGTACACAGAGACTCTCACTCGCTCACTTTCTCACATCATCTCACCTACGTGGTGTGAGAACACCACGGGTAAGAGAGCTCTTACCTTTCTTCAGCGCGCAAGATCTAGGGTTACAGACTATACATATATATAATCTCCGCTTTCTTGGCCACTAAGAAAGCCCAGGTACAATTACCAAAACACCCTTGACCTTAAACCAGTCCCTGGCTAACCCAGTGGACTCATCCGGCTAAACCGGAATACAAGATATATACCTAACAATCTCCACCTTAGCTTGAATTCCGCACAACTCGAGCTACTAGGAGATAAAACCGGCAATGTCTTCATGTACCTTGCTGAATGGTATGTCATTGCACCAACGATACAGTATTTTTCAATATTTTGACTTGTTGAACCAGCACATGAACTTTGAGCAAAGTTCATCTTCTCGTCAAACTCCACCTTGAACTTAAAGCTCGAAACCATTGATGAATCTGAGTGATATTGATGAATCACTCACCATCCTACCCTATCTTTAACATCACTGTGAAGATCCAATCACCACAAGCATGCAAGCAAAATAGTTCGGGAATACAAGTCCAGATGACTTCACCATTGCAAAACAACCTTTGCCGCCGAGCGGTCAAAAACTCCATTTGACTGGGCCTCCGATCAATCAAACAAATGTTTGACAACTGTTGACACATCAGCTCCTCCTTGCTGCTTTTCTGGCTTTGCTCTGGCAAGATAAATTACATCACCTGTGATCCGGAAAGCATGTGAACCCCAAACGAATAACTTCGTTTGAATCAGCAAACTCTTTGAAACTAGGCCGGTGACTCCTATTATTGGGTTTGCAACAACAACCAGGTCGAGTAGACCCGATTCAAGCCTGAATCAACATCTGTTCAAATCTTCACCAAATTTTTGCATCAAGTTGTAGATCTCGTCAACACAAGCATGCTAGAAGAAACAGATCTAAAATCTAACTCCGGATGGCTCCGAAATCGCAAAAACAAGTTTCTATGCTCTTAATTGGTCAAACCTTCTTGTTGACTGTCAACAGCCAATCAACCTCTTCCACTGCGTAGATCTGCTCGAAACGAGTCCATAGGAGCAAACGGATCTCCGATCGGACATCGGACGATCAAGATATCGCAGAAATAATTTTAGCCATTGAAATTGGTCAAACCTTGCCTTTGACCATACCTTCCCTGACGTCGGTTGACGTTAGGTTGCAATGCTAACGCTGATTGGGCTTCTGCAGTGGACTTGGTTTTGGTTCACCTGACCTGGAACTGAACTGAACTCTTCTCGTTGGGCTCTGCGCACACGGGTCAGAACTGACCCGACCCGAACTGGAACTGCATTCTGCTGGATACACTGCTGGGTTGGGCTTCTAGTACACAGACCAGGTCGACCCGACCCGGTCCGGCCTTAACTTGCTGCTCATCGACTGGGCTTGCACCATGGGTTGGGCAGACCCAACCCGAAAAACCTGAACTCGGAGCCTGCTGTTCTTCTGGGCTTGTACACCACGACGGGTCAGGTCATTCTGAGCTGGCCCGAGACCCAACACCTGGGAGGTCGTCTGCTACCTCCTGCTCTGCTCTGCAACCCAGTTGCAGACGAGAATTGCAGGCGACCGTCTGCTTCAGCTCTGGCGGCGGCTTGGCTAGTCTGGCGACCAGCGATGGCTGGCAGTGGCGACGACGACGTCTGGAAGGCCGGCGAACGCGACAGAGACGACGAAAATCCCAATGAGAATCTCATGTTTTCAAACGACAGTTTTTTTTTTCGGTCTTTCCTCCTCAAATCTGGCTGCAGAATCTTCACAAATCCAGCACAGATTCGGACCGACGAAGATGTTCAGCCAACCGAGAACCCCAACTTCTCTGTCTTCTTCTCCGATGCAGCAAAAAACCGATTTCTCTGTTTCAGATTTTGTTCGAGAACCCGATCGATCTGGTACGCCGGTGATCACAACCACAGCAATCACTTCGAGATCTGAAAAACATGTGAATCCTTTTTTCCTCCGATCCTAGCAAGACCGGAGAACCCAATCTCGTCTTCTTCTTTTATGGTGGCCCAACCAGAAATTACGAAATTGATCTCTTTTCCTCTGTTACGAAAACAGAGATCTGAACCCTTTGACAAGGATTCAATCAGTCGATCTTCATGCGCACAACCTCCAAACCATTGAGCAATCTCCACCTTGCTCAGAAACCCGAGGAACACCAACCTCAGCTTTGATACCAATTGTTGTGATTTAGACATCAACCATTGTGCATGTCCATCAATTACAAGATCAAACAAGAACAAGCCACACACAAGAAGAGACACGAGATTTACGTGGTTCACCCAAACAGGGCTACGTCCAAGGGCACAGAGACGATCATCTTCACTATGACAAATAAAACAGACAGAGAATCTCATTCTCTCACATCGTCTCACCTACGTAGTTTGGGAACACCACGGGGAAGAGAGCTCTCACCTCTCTTCAGCGTGCAAGATCTAGGGTTACAGACTATACATATATATAATCTCCGCTTTCTTGGCCAGCAAGAAAACCCCGATACAATTACCAAAACACTCTTGACTTTAAACCAGTCCCTGGCTAACTCAGTAGACTCATCCGTCTAAATCGGAATACAAGACATATACCTAACAAATGGAAGAAGTGCAAATAATATTATCACGGAGTCGGGTGGGCCCACGATGATTTCGTCACGTAAATGAGCAAGTCCAATGATTCCACACAAGGTGGATCTCATAAGATTCCATTGTTGATGGGCCCATCCTAATATCAACTTGTGTGAGAATTTATTCGTAACATGGAGAGCACATGATGTCCACCTGCATCAGGAGATACAGGCTAACATCAAGAATGAGACGTGACATGAGTTCCGAGTGTTAACCACTTCGTTGAATTAAATTAGATGTTTAGGTGCGTGAGACAGGCCATAATTTTATCATTTTATTTAAATTTTTTGTCTTCCCTTTCCTTTCTCTGCACCTGTACAGTTAAGATCGCAATGACCATCGTCGACATCTACCGGATCGTGGCCATCTTGGATAGGTTGTTCTAGTTTCTACTGTTTTGTGCAACAAAATATTTCTCATATAGTGAAATGTATTTTTTTTATCTCATATAAGATTGTACGAAACGTTCTCTATTGTTCGATCCAAAATTTCTTTTTACAAGAATAATGAAAAATGCTTTCGTTGTTAAAAGAATAAAAATCATAATAATGTTCAATGTGGAAGAATGGAAAGTAATTATTATAAATTATTCCATTTTTGTATAAACAACCGCACCCTTTAGATTTTAGAAAAAAAATAGCAAAAAGGAAAAAAAAAGGACTAAAATCATTATTTAAGAGACCATTACATAGTGGGGCCTTATTAAATTATAATTTTGGAGCATGCAGTTTTCTTAAAGAGATATAAACCTAAAAAATAGACGCAGAACGAAATTGGTCAGTTGTTTTCTTAAAGAGATATAAACCTCACAAATAGACGCAGAACGAAATTGGTTAGAGCCTCTCTCTCTCTCTCTATATATATATATATGATTTTGATCCTGTAAGAACTATTTTCATGCACCTACTATTAGAATTATTTATAGGGCCCACTTGTAGGTCTCATTTGGAGATGGGACCAAAGGGTGGAATATCTATGTGGGACCATCTCAAATGTACAGTTTGGCACCAATCACATGTCCCTAACCCCTTCATCCATGGTCCACAAATTCAATCCATTCAAATTGGCGCACAATCGATCTAACAGTCTAGTAAATTCAGATTTGACCGAAACTTGTGTTGTGTGACTATAAAGGGGGCTCCTGTGTATTGCAAGGGTTGGATTACGTGATATATGGGCTTTACCTAGAGTTGTCACAAAAAATGGTGAGAACTGGTTCTCATATGATTATTTTCTATATATATAATAAAAAATGGTGAGAACTAATTCTCATATGATTATTTTCCATATATATAATAGTTATTAGGTATGTCCAGCGAGCATCTTATGCACCAAGGGTAGGGCCCACTTGATGGTCTATCTAAGTGGACCACCACAAGCATACCCTTGAATTGTGCCCATCCCAAGGTTTGACACTCATCAGAATAAATTTGACCATTAGATCAACTGCACACTCATCTGAATGAATTGTACAACATTAAGCTTGTGGGGCCTAGTGGAGATGATAGAGGTGAGAGATGATGTTATTTTTTTTTTTGTAGAAAGGAGGGGCCTAGGGGTGAGATCTTCTGATCCCACTAGCCTTACTACCAAGTGGTGCTACACATTGAGGCATGCACACTGATCCAGTGCACGACTTGTGATGCACAAGTAGTCTTTAATGAATATAATATTTTTCACAAAAAGATATTATTATTTTATCTAAGACTCAATGATTTCTCTTTTAATAATTTTCCAATGCACATGAAGCCTAATTATGCAATTTAAACCATGTATTAATCCAACAATGGGTCATCAATGGATCAGGTTAATCATAATCAATTATAAGTATAGGTTATGATTGATTTGAGTTTAACAAAATGGGTCCCATATTTATTAAAAAAAATAGATTTATGTAGACTTACTTTCTATTACTAAATGTGTTACTAATGATCAATGTTACAAGCTTTTAGATAAAAATGAATTCAAGCTTTTAAAACTATGCATATAGAGATAAAGAGGTGGGCAAATGTTTCATTTTACTCTAAAAAACTTAATGTGATTTTGAGGTTACTGATTTTGAGATATCGAAAGTATTAGAATGAAAGTGCAGGGGACTATTTGCAAAAACTAAAACTATAGAGATCTATTTACAAATCTTAAGAATTTTAGGGGGGTATATACAAAATACTCTTAAAAAAAACAGTGCATTAAATTGGTGGTAATTCACATTGTGAAAATAAGTAGCTAATGCTTTAAACTTAAAAAAAATAACAATATACCATATATAGTATGATGAAGATGTTAAAAAGGAAAGAGGAAATATCAATCTTTCACAAAAAAAAAAATATTGTCTTTAAAAAAAAAAACAAAAAACGAGAGGAACTACCAAGTGCCTAAAATAACTTAATCGCTTTATTGTTAATAAAATACAATGGCTGAATGTGGCAGTTCCATAATTATTAAAGGATGGGGATGGATTGGCATATTAAAGAGCCCATGAACTGATGATTGAAATCGTCCTTCTACTTGGTGCATCAGTGGCTGAATAGCAGATGTGAAGCATATCTTTCTAATCTCTCTTCTATAATTTTGTCTGATGTTTCTGAGAGATGAATGGCAGGGATGACTAGATCCTTTTGACTGGCTTATTACTCTACACCTCCAGTAAGTACCTTCCCGGAGCAGATCACCTGCCATTTTGGAATGCCGAGGGTGCAGCTCTTACCATTTTGCTTCACATGGGGCCGGTGGAGTTCTTGTACTATTGGCTTCACAGAGCTTTGCACCATCATTTTCTCTATTCCCGCTACCACTCTCACCACCATTCCTCCATTGTCACCGAGCCAATTACATGTAAGGACCTTTGATTTGCTCTTCATTAAACACACTTTTGGGTACTGTAGATGCCTATGATGAAACCTTTGTGTATTTGCTCATAATTTTATTTTTGGCTGATACTTTGAATTGGTTTGGCTTTCTCTTCTAAAGAATCAATGCTGTAAAGCTTTTAGAAAATGATTGATTTGCGAGTCTTCCTTTTTTTTTGGGGTGTTTTAGATTTAAATAAAATTACAGAATATGAATATAATATAAAGTCAGAGAGAATGGAGTATCCACTAAAATTTCTTAACATTTCTATATGTATCGACAATTCTCTAGCTTGGTTGAGTTTAAAAGCATGACAGGGACAATCAGTCCACCACGTCAATCAAATAGCTAGATGTAAATTTTTGTAGTTTGGGAGTTTTTATTTTTGATGTGGGGTGTTTTTTTTTTTTAATCTTTGTTTGATGGAGAGATGGAGTGAAATAAAATTTGAGGAACAAGAAGGGAGTTTAAACTAAAAGGGCACAAAATGGCATAACAAAGTTTTTGCCATTTTCTTTTGCTTTGACTGTTAATCTAGATTTCGAGTGCCTAGATGTCGTGCATGTATCTTTGTGTAATTTGTCTTTGTTTATACTGAGTTCCCTCTCTTGGAAATAGGAAGGACCTTTCACAAAGATGGGCATAAAGTTTTAGTTTAAGTTTACTTCTAACAGATTCAAAGAACACTCAAATCACTACTTAGTAGTTTCTTTCCTCCTTTTTGAGTTACCAAAAAGAAGCACAAATTCTCACAAATTATTTTTTTATGCCCGTATGGAAAATTTGAGTCCACCGTGGAGGTCCATTAAAGCCTATTTGTCTATAAAATAATAATTTCCTAACATTCAACTTATTCGAGTGATGGCTGCAAACAAAGGAAAAGACTATTTAATGGTCATTCGTAGATTCTCACATGTATTTTTTAAATAATAGCCTCCTTTATAGTAATTTAATACTCAAAAGTTCTAGCATTTCAAAATCCGCAAACAAAGTGGCCCTTATTTCTTTCTCCTTTCCCTTGCATATTTAGGTGTGATTTTAGATCCTTGGACCATTTAATAATTCAAACAATGTTGGCCGCCACGTTTTACATCCAAAATGTTCAAATTCTCTATCCCACGTATTCATCCAGGTCCAAAATTTACACCAGTTAGGTAGAGCCCACAACCCAATTAAATATGCATAAAACACATGATTTTTACCCTCTCTCATTTTTTTATTATTATTTTAGTGGCATCTTGTACGCATGATTGAACTTGAGGTGGACTCAACTTTGATTGCACAAAATTCGGCCCAACTCTAATAAAAGAAGTGACGATGATTTCAAACAATTTAGATATCGGTGGAGGGCCCTAACAATGGATTCATTGGGCTGGCCTACGAGAACTTTGCTCCACTGTCAACCTTCATGCCCACGAGGGCCACGCATTCAAATCTAACCTTTTAGCTGATGGCCGTTCTATCTTATCTCATGGCAATGTTTCCAACTAATCATAATGAAATTTTATTTTGTGCTGTTCTTGTAAAGACATATTTCTCTCTAATTCTAATGGGGTTATGTTTTGTGTTGTCCTTGGCAGCTGTGACTCATCCATTTGCCGAACACTTGGCTTATTTCATGTTGTTCTCAATCCCTCTCCTCACAACGCTGTATGCGAAAATCGGCTCCATTACCACAGTCATTGTCTACTTGACTTACATTGATTTCATGAACAATTTGGGTCACTGCAACTTCGAGATAGTCCCCAAGTGGGTGTTCAACATCTTCCCCCCTCTCAAGTACATCATGTACACTCCCTCGTAAGTCTCACTCTCACGTAACTTCTTTGTAAAAATATTAGTTAAGAGAAGTAGTACTTTTCACTTGCGGCTTTGGTTGCAAGGATTTGAAAATGTATTGTTTGAGGCCTGTGGAGAATTTCAATTGCTTGACCCAAAGTAGAAATCCAAAATATTGACAAGCAAAGTTTCCTGAAATTCGGAATTTTGACGATTCGGCAAGCCAACAATGATTTTTCACTTAGCCAACTCAGTTAGTTCTCACCATCTAAACTCAATCAAATATGAAATTCAAAATTCTAAGTTATAACTCATATATAGTTGTCATGAATTCCAAATAAGAAATACTTGCAATAAAAAAGATCCTATAGTTATTCTTCAAAGCTGGATTTTTATTTTTCGGGGTTAGACCGATTGGAATATAGATTGGGTATCAAATTCTATACATCATTGCATTTGATTACAGAGTATAGAGTGTAGAAATTTTCTGTAAAAGCAGGTTCCATTCTCTTCATCACACCCAATTCCGTACAAACTATGCACTCTTCATGCCAATGTATGATTACATATATGGTACAGAAGATAAGACTTCAGATTCTCTGTACGAAGCTTCACATGAAGGGCATGAAGAGACAACAGATGTAGTTCACTTGACCCATCTAACTACCCTGCACTCAATCTATCATCTCAGGCTAGGATTTGCCTCCCTAGCTTCCAAGCCCTATGCTTCTAAATGGTATTTGTGGATAGTTTGGCCAGTGACCTGGGCTTCTATGTTACTAACATGGATGTTTGGTTCAACCTTTACTGTCGAGAAGAACAAGCTGGATAAGCTAAAAATGCAGACATGGGCAATTCCAAGATACAGTTTTCAAGTATATCATGAAGTGAACACCTCTTCACATTGATAATTTTTGTGCCATGTGGTTTAATGAATTTAGCTTGGTGCTTTGATGGGGTGTTTGGTTTGCAGTATCTACTGTTATGGCAAAGAACTGCAATCAGTTCCTTCATTGAGAAAGCCATACTAGAGGCTGAAGGAGCAGGAGTCAAGGTCATAAGCTTGGGTCTCCTAAATCAAGTAAGTTCAATTCCCCTTTTAATTTAGTATTAGCTCATGCAGTCATGCTTTCAACTTTCTAGTAGCCAACATGGAGCCCACACATTCTTCAAGGGAGAAAATTATAAGGGACTTGGTCAGTAACATGTTAACACAATTCGCATGAGTGTAAGACCAAAAACTAAAAGAGCATAAACAGAGAGTGCCTTAAGCACTTTGTTTTTTATTGGTTGACATGTGAGACCCTAATTTGCTTGGATAATTCATTTAACTTAGACCTAGACAAGTGCTCCTATGAGATAGGATAGGAAAATCCATTGGGATAAGAGTGGAGTACTTCGGTTAGCATTATGAGACTTTATTTAAGTCCTACATCGGAAATATTCAATTCATGTTCTTATATATATATGAGTGTTGTTATGCATGTGCAGAGGCACACAACCTTTGATTGACAGTCAAGCTACAAGCAAGAAGAGGCAAGAGCAAATGAGAAAATTTTACATATTCGACAATGTGTTTATGTCCACGACTAAAAGAGAACAATCTCCACATTTGAGTCACTAGAAGAATAACCTACAATATCTTCAGTTTCATGTATCTCGCTAAAAGGTGCACCAATTGTCACTAGGTGTAGTCTCCACTCATCAATGGTGAGTGACATGGGTCAAGTTCAAGCAAGACTTGAACTTGTCCTTAACATGTTTCATCATGAATGCTCTAAATTGCTTGTACCATTGTCTTGAAGTTTACTTTAACCTGTACAATAATTTCTCTGAATTGCATAAATGATTAAGAATTTAAAAATTCACTCTATCTGCATTGGAAGTTCTTTTCTTTTCCTTGTAGACCTGCTTGCATCTAATGGCCAAACTTTTATTATCAAGAGCCTCCATCTCTTCATCTATTATTTCTGCATGTTAACCACTTTCTTGCCCTTCCATTGACTATAAATACGTGGATGGCGCAATTGTCAATGCATATGCAATCATATCATTTGTCAATATATATGTGGTCATATCTTTAAAACTATATTTGACTGGCAGTTTTCTCACTTTTTGGGGTCTAGCTGTGTGCTGCTCAATTTGGCTATCTTCTGTATCCAGAGTGGAGTTGGATGTACTCTCCTTCCTAATTAAGATGTTTGACTCCACCTGAATGATGTCACTATTGCTACCTATTTTTGTCTTATCTACCTGCTTTCTCACATCAAGTAAAGTATCCTTTTGAAATGTAATAGCCTTGCTGATGATAAACCTAGGTGAATTCTGATCAATATACCACAACTTGTTTCCATTCACCCCATAAGTATATCCCACTAAGATGCACTTCATAGCATTTAGTTCAAATCTAAGGTTTTCACCTGAGCATTGATTGCGCTCGAAATGTGATGTGAAATGCAACATATTCGAATCCAACATTCACAAACTTCAAGCATTAAGAAGAATGGAAAATAAATATAGTTCATCATTATTTTCCCTTTATTTACATGGGTTCAAATGCTCTGACCGCGGGGATGCAGGTTGTTTATAATTTTTTAAAAATTACAACCTCTCCTTATAGTCTCAAATGTGATATAAACTTAGAATTTACAAGAAACATGAAAAAATGAAAAAAAATACAAAAAGAGGGAGACAGTGGAGAGTGACCGTGGGCCATGGTGTACCTATGACCGTAGCTCACGGCCACTGGCAGACAATGGCTGAAAGGCCACTGCTTACCTCCCTTTTCTCTCTATTTCACTTTTATAACTTTTTTAGTGCATTGGAGCATGTTTTCTTTGATTTTTAGAGTGTTAAATGACCACTAAAAGTGCTTAATTTGGCTGTGGAGTCAACTTAAACCTTTAATAATTATCACCTTCTAGTTATGGATTGTTACTATACAAATTCGAAAATGGTACTTATACAAGCACAGATGGAGACAAAGTTGTATCATTCTGAACCTATAACTTTTAAAAAACAGAATGAAGCCCAGAAGGCTTGTTCACAACTTCTAGGATGGCCCAAAACCCTTCCCAAGTGAGAAAATCAAAGGAAAAAGCCTTTATCTAAGTGGCCCTTGCATTTGTCATTTTTAAGTGAAATGCATGCTTCTTCTCCTTTTCTGAACTATTTCTCACATTTAATTAGTGAGAAGGAGAAAAAAGGTAGACTCAAAGTGCCTAAAGTACCTTAGGGATGCTTAGAACTGGGCTTGTGACTTGTTGAACTTAGTGTGCAATTGATTGGAACTTACTTCGGACCTTGCTTGAACCCTTTCTTCAAAGCCCAAGTGTACTTTTAATAGGCTTTAGGGGTCGTTTGTTAATTTCACATGTGATGTGAAAATGCTTTACATAGGTAAATGACTCACATGTGAGTCATTTGCATATGCAATTGACTCACATGTGAAATGAATTCAATCGTTTGTCATTATCACACGTCTTCATATGTAAATCACTATTTATCATAATATTTTTATCACTTTTCATGATTTATCACAAATATCTTAAAATATATATAGAAAATGACTACATCTCTAAGCCAAAAAATGCATTCTAGAGAGTTTGGACGGTTCAGATCATTAAGATGGGGTCCATAAAATTAAGAATTTTAGATTTTTATTGTTAGATCTTTTTATAAATATCTAAAACTATATTACGATCCAACGGTTGAAAATTGGTCTCTAAGCCGTTTTTAGTCTTCACAAGAGTTTCAACGGTTTTGATTTATATTAGGGGGCCCACAGGAGTCAAAAAAATCAAAAAAGGCGGACTAGGTTCAATCACGGGTTCAATCACGTCCAATGGTCTCCACTATTTAGATCATATCTCCAGTTGTATGATGATCCAACAGTTGAAAATTGGTCTCCAAACCGTTTTTAGTCTTCACAAGAGTTTCAATGGTTTTGATTTATATTAGGGGGCCCACAGGAGTCAAAAAATCAAAAAAGGCGGACTGGGTTCAATCACCGGTTCAACACATCCAACGGTCTCAACTCTTTTGATCATATCTCAAGTTATATGATGATCCAACGGCTGAAAATTGGTCTCTGAGCCGTTTTTGACCTTTAGAAGAGTTTGGACGGTTCAGATTGCTATTTTGGGGCCCAAAAAATAAAAAAAATGCAAAAGGCGGACTGCCAGTGGTAGTCACTGTTCACCCGCCTCTCAACAGTGCCATGTGAATCCTTTTCACACCTGTTGAGGTGTGAAAAATTGCAACTCATTTTGCATATGATTTACACACCAAAATCATATGGGATTTACACACCACATGTGTAAAATGTAAAAACAAACGTAAATGTGTGAAATCGTTTCACATGAGTAATGGTTACATATGTAAATGGCAAAAGCCAAACGACCCCTTAGAGCAAGTTGGGATAGTTCCCAATAGTTACAAGGGAGTTACACTTCAAAATAAAGTGAAATAACTCCCAGAAACCATCTAGGACCAAGTCATAGGTGCCTGTTATTGCGGGCTGCGGTCACTGACAAGGCCCAGTTTTGGATTTTTGCACATGTGATGCGTTTTTGCTTGTTTGGGGCCCGAACGATGTCCAATCTTCACGAAACTTGGATGAATGCTTGTTTACACTATTTTGAGTATGTCATAGTAATTTCACTCTGTTTTGACCTTTTGAAGTTGGTCAACTCCGCCATTGACTTTTCATGAAAATAGGCTCTTATTTCATTTGTTTGAGGCACAAATGACTTTGGTTTGATTTAGAACTTGGAGGGACTCATGTCAGGGGTATCTTAGAATGTCCATCTAAATTTCATGCAGTTTGGATTTTGAACAACGACCTACTTGTTACATGTTCTAAGTCACTATTTACCTTACACTGTAGGTAGCTTATTTTCTACCAAAATGAGGTTCAATTGGCTTGAAGCTTTGTGGAATTGATTTTGAATATATTTTAAATCCCTATTCTAAATTTCATCAGCTTTAGCCTCCTAGAAATAGGACTTTGGTCAGTGATCCCCATGACTTAGAAGTCACAAACTCCTACATGATATGTCGTTGAAGTAGGCTCAAACGAAGTCCTTTTGACTTGAAAATTTGTAAAATCTCCTTTGAGTATGACTTAAGTTTTATGTCCAAATTTCATCAATTTTGATTACCTAGAAGCAGGACTTTTGTCAATAACTCACATGCTTTTGGGGTCATTGACTTAAAGTTGACATATTTGTAAGCTTTGGGTCAAATGATGTCCGTTTGACTTAAAATCTTGCAGAGCCTCCCTTGAGTATAATTTGAGCTTTCTCCAATAGTTGCAGATGATTTGATCTTTATGAGGTGTCACTTTGCATAGTGATCCCACAGAGCTTACTAAATGACCATTTGAACTGAGTTTGGGTCCAAATGATGTTCAAATGCTCTGAAACTTCGAAGGATAGTCTTTTAATGGATTGAAAGCTTTTTTTTCAGTTTTAACTTGTTTTGACATGTAGAAGTATCAATTTCCACAGTGACTTCAAAAGAGCTAGTAGACAGTCACTAAAGCTTAGTTTGAGCTGGGATGAAGTTCAAATGCTTTGAAACATCATTCCTAAGCATGTTTTAGAGTTGCCATGAGATTTTTAGCCACTTTGGTAACCTCGAAGTTTGAGTGTGTTTAATGACCTTTAGACTTTAAGTCAATGAATTTTAAATTTGAAGTTTGGTGAGTCAAGTGACCAAATGAAGTTTACTAACTCCGGAATTGGAACTGCTACACTCTGAGCTCATTTGAACTTTCTGAGTAGATTACATCAGTTTTGAACATCTAGATACAATACTTGACTTACTATTCCACAATCCTAAGGTCTATATACCTTTGGTTTGGAATTTGTTTGCAATGTCTTCACTGCAACATTTGTAATTTTTTATGTGTCAACAAACATAAGCTAGACAATTGAAGACCCTCAAGTTAGAATAATTAGTTGGATTACCTGACCACATTTTTTCTAGTGTTTTACAACTAACCCTTGACTGTGGAGACTTGTTAACCTAGTAGCTTGCAACATGTAATGCCTCTACCCAAAAGTCCTTAAACAGTCTTATAGTAAACGATAAGCAATGAGCTATTTTCAATATCGTTTTGTTCATCCTCTGTACAACTCCATTCTGTTGTGGAGTTTCCCTAGTGGTGTAATGTCAAACTATGCCTCTATCCCTGCAATAATTATCAAACACTATCGATATGTATTCCTGACCATTATTTGTTCTTAACTTCTTCACCTTCATGCCAGTCTATTTCTTAACCATTGAACTCTACCGTTTGAATGTTTAAAAGGTCTAATCCTTCGTCATTAGTGTATAAACCTAGATTTTTTGTAAATAATCATCGATTAAAGTCAACATATATCGGGACCAACCCTTTGAATAAATCTTAGAAGGACCCACACATCTGAATGAATGTAATCAGAATGAATGATTTTTTTTTATTATGAATACCAATTGTAATGCACGTGCACAAACGTAAAACCTGCAATTGACAATCAAGTTACATATAGGAAGAGACATAAAGGATTTATGTGGCTCACCCAAACAGGACTACGTCCATGGATAGAGACAATATCATCTTCACTATAACAAGTAAAGGCATACAGAGACTCTCACGCCCTCATCGTCTCTCCTACATAGTGTGGGAACACCACAAGCAAGCGAGGGCACTCTTTGCCACAATATCTATAGTTATAGGCTATATGATATTTATAATCTCTACATTCTTAGCCCCTAAGAAAGGCCTAGTGCAATGACTAAAATACAATGATCTTAATTCGGTTCTTAGTTAACCCACTGGACCCATCTGTTCGAACAGAAATACAAGACATAAAGCGAACAAGTGTAGCCTTAGTCTTAACCTCACATGAGTCCTTTTAAAATCATTCGGTAAGATTGAGTGGCAATCTTATAAGCTAAAGCAAACAATATCATGTTGGTAGTGAACTTGAGTTGTTACATGGTGTATGATATCTTAGTCACAATATATTATGGGTAAGCTTTTCAATGGATTCTTTTTTATTGTTTTGAAGCCATAGAAATCAATTTTAAGAGGTACTAAAATATGTGTATTGAGATTTTTTTAAAGATTACAATTTCATCTTGATGGTTCGTTCCTCCTAATCAAAATACAATCTTGGATATCTTGGATAATGTAGGTGTCAATCATTGCAACAAGAATACCTAACTGGATGATTGTGTCTGAATTTATATTGCATTAGAATGCTCGAATAACATATTATGTCATGAACGATGAAGATTATGCTAATGGGTCCAAAAGTTTCTTTTTTTTTTTACTCATAAATTTGAGTTTCAGGGTGAAGAACTAAACAGAAATGGAGTGCTTTATCTCCAAAAACAACCAAACCTAAGAATCAAAATCATAGATGGGACCAGCTTTGCCGTTGCAGTTGTGCTCAATAGCATTCCAAAGGGCACAACACAAGTTCTTATGAGAGGAAACCTAACTAAGACAAGTTATGCTGTTGCTGAAGCGTTATGCCAAAGGAGTATCCGGGTAAATATATCATATGTTTTGCATTTTCTTCTTATTTGGGGTCAAGCCCGTTATATCTGCAATAAGCCATATGCCCCAACTCCTAGAGGATGTGGCAGTGTGGCCAGAACTTGGATTGGTCTATTCTAATGGTAATAAGGGATCACTGGGACAGGTAGTGACAGTTCGAAGAGAAGAGTTTGAGAGGCTGAAATTACGTTTACCAGTCAAGATGGGGGTTCACTTGGCTCTATCCAGCAGTTACACCACAGAGGTAGGGTTTAATTTCCATTCTCATTTCCTTGAAGAGAAAGTTGGACCTGCACTCTTGCAGTGTTTCTGTACCTGAATTTGATGCAGGAGTCTGTACTTGAATCGAGTACAAGTTACATGAACCATCTCTTTTTTTTATTTTTGTTTAATGGTCCCAACCCAAACGTAGTCCCAATTAAGGGTCCTGCATCTGGATCGAAATCAAGTACTG
The DNA here is from genome assembly GCA_037013555.1 of Sextonia rubra. Lineage (NCBI taxonomy): Eukaryota > Viridiplantae > Streptophyta > Magnoliopsida > Laurales > Lauraceae > Sextonia > Sextonia rubra. The sequence continues at coordinate 48,454,833 of JASUAD010000001.1, forward strand.
ATTACTTCAATACTATCACTTAAATCAGTATAGTATTAAAACACTGAACAGACATGAATACTGTATAACTATTGTGGTTGTGTCTATTGCTGCTCACTGGCCTACGCGGCCCAAGACCATCACGCTACCTTGAGCTGGAATGTCACTCTGTTCTGGGCGTGTGGGCTTTAATTAACTGGGTATAATTTTCTGCTTGATTGATAAACGGGCTTTGGGCCAATATTTTGCTAAAGGCTGTGCTAGGGCCTGGAGTGCCATAGTTAACACAAGGATTGGTCTATATTATACATAACGGGCTTTCTCTGCACCAGACTTGAACCTTAATTACTTGGCCCACTGGATGGACTGTGCTTGAGAATACACCCAACAACTAAATGGTTTGCCGTTGGGCAAGATTTAGCTTTGCTGACGATCCCATGAGCACGTTCAGTTGCATCCGGTATTCAGGTCCTTGGGTTTGAAATGCTAGTCACAAATGGACTAGTGCAGGAGCCGGGATCTATTGCAAACATCTCTATGCTTTTTGAAGGGTCGTAGATAGGGTGAATGCTAAGATATCTTGGTGATCTCAACTAGGGTTCCCATCTCCCTATATATGACAATGCTGAGGTGTCATATTTCTAGTAAAAGATTACTATTCCAGAGGAGTAATGTGGGAAGATGGCAATTCAAAGCTCTCGGTCAGGAGTTTGGTCGCAATCCAAACTTTAGGCTCATGCACTAAACTTTCGGGGAAAACTAACTTCGGTGTTTACAAATTGCTTAATCCAACATGAGACCCATGACACTCATAGGTCACGGTTTCTACCATGGAATCCATGAACCAAGATTAAGAAAAGGTCTGAACGTTGAGCCCATACTAGCTAGGATTTTAAATTTGAGGTCAGCAGATGAGTTTTCAATCCTTATTGGACGTGGGTGATTTATTAGGAGAGTCTTGACTACTTTTTTTATGTTGGCAGATATGGCTGGTGGGCGATGGACTGACGAACGAAGAGCAGAGAAGTGCACCCAAAGGCACTCGTTTCATCCCCTTCTCCCAGTTTCCCCCAAACAAAGTCCGCAAAGACTGCTTCTACAACACCACTCCAGCCATGACCATTCCAAAGGCGCTCCAGGACATGCACGCATGTGAGGTATGTTCGACCAATCTTCCTTGTTTTACAGTTGGATTCGGATTGAAAATTTTCACCTGGTAAATAAATGAGTTGAGTTTGGGGGTTGAATTCATTCTTGCTATTCTACTCAACTCAACTAATTGCACCACAACCCACAAACCTAATCCAAATCATACATGTGAATTAGGGGTTCATTGTAACCATTTATACTTTTGTGGGTGGGGGCGTCGGTTGGAATTTTCGTCCCAAAGAATAATTAGGACAGTTTCAATTTGAAACCTCTATAGATTATTTAAAGTGTGTAGTCTAATCAGAAAGCAATCCACTACCACCTCTACTTGTTTGCATTTCATTTTTTAATTTTTATTTTTGTGTATGTATTTTCAATATGGTTAATGTGGTTTTTACAAATAAATGTGTGGTAGAACTGGCTGCCAAGAAGAGTGATGAGTGCTTGGCGCATCGCCGGAATAGTTCATGCACTTGAAGGATGGGATGTGCACGAGTGTGGGCACACTGTGCTTGATGTTGACAAAGTATGGAGTGCGGCCCTTAAGCATGGATTCCTTCCTTTGTAGAACATGCGATGGTTGCATCCTTGTCGAAGATAATGGTCGACGTTTATCTGCGCAGCTTCTACTGTCTCTTCTTTTATAGTGCATTCCTGCAGTACTAGTCATGTTTAGGAAAGAGATGTACTAGTGTGTATAATATACTAGGCTTTACATAAATAAACATCCGTAGTTCTCATTGAGAATGTATAAATTGTTGTAATGTAATGCAGTCCTTAGTTGATATGTAATATCCCGGCCCCAAATCTAAAGTTTATTTGCTACTCTTTGTGCTTATTGTTAATTAATGGTATTTTAATCTTAATCACATGATGGATTGGTAGATTGGTGGGACCCTACTTTTGATTAGGTAGCTTTTAGGACCCAATTGTAATCTAACTAGTTTAACTTTGCATTATCTTATCATCTCATTAATCATGGCATTTGCATCATTTTGATACCATCATTCATCAGGAGACCCATTTTATTAACACCTAAGTCACATATGTGGGACATTTTGTAATCTTTTTTGTAAATGATAGAAGCCTAATTGACTTGCTAGTAAATTTCCAAAGTTTCTAACAACCCTAACTCTATACAAAGACGCTTTCCAAAGCAAAAGCTTTCTTGTACCCACTAATTAAAACCTTAGCCCCCATTTCCATCTTCCTTCTTCCTTCAAGCCTAGATTATGTGAGAGAGAGGTTTTAGCCCCATTAGAAGTTAGTTTCATCTTCTTCTCTATATTCTTTTTTACCCACTTAGAGTTTGTTTGGAGAAAAAAGGCATCATCGCCTTTTGTACAACTTTTAAAGTAAAGAACCCAACCGATCTTGGTATTTGTGCCCATTTGAATAGTGTAGAGTGTTTTTCTAGCTTGTCACTCATCACATCATCTTTTTATGTCATTTATTCATCTCTTCTTCTTGTCATACCATGATTAGGGGTTTACTTGAATTAGAGATTTGAGGGTTTGCACTCTAAAAGCTTTGCATATGGATTTCTAGAGCACCCAAGGCAAGTTTAAGTAAATAGTAACATATATGGATGTATTAAGTTTGATTCCTTGAGATTCTTATGTTTTAGTATATTGGTATGGCTTATCCTCTTTTTATTTTCATAAATAAGGATGTCATGGTTGGTGAAAATGGATATTAATGGGTAACTGAAGGTTAGTAGTAAATGAGTTGAAATGGGGTTATAATGGCATAAGTGTAAAAGTTCGGGGTACTATTGTATGTATTAATGCATGTGAAAGTGTGGGATTGAAAGTGTACGAATTTATATTAGGAAGAGAGATGCAAAAATGGGTTACGCGCCTACGCGCTCTGGCAGACCCTAGCTGTGCTCGGTGCACACTCAAAACTGTTAGTTATTTCGAAGCAGAGAGTGTCAGGTTCAAGCGTTTACTCACCTGTGCTGAAGTGCATAGTTATTTTTTGAGCGCAGGTAACTATGCACTTGAGCCCCAGGATGATTCCCTAGGAACGGTGCAAATGCATGCAGACAGGATTCTATTTTTTGAGAATCTCAAGTGTTTGCATCCAATGACTGATATGTTTTTTGAAGATATCTCAAGATCCATTTTGAATTAGCTCCTAAAATTTGATTGTGTAGCTGAAAATGGCCTTTTGAACTAAATGAACGGTCCGGATCGTGAAAATGGAGCCCAGAAAATTCGAGAATTGAATATTAACGATTAGAATTTACACATAAATATCTCACAATTTAAGACGATCCAACGGCTAAAAATTTATGTCATAGCCGTTTTAGGCATTCTAAACACTCTGGACGATTTAGATCTTGATTGTGACTACCAGAAAATTAAAAAAAAAACATCATGGACGTTGAACTACTGTAGTAGCGCCTTTTTGAGGATTGTGTATAATGGATTCACACCTCATCAGGTGTGAAAGCAAGAGGCCCTTTTTCCATACATTTTACACATCAAAATTATATTCAATTTACACACCACATATGTAAAAATTGCAAATAAATATAAAATATGTAAAATTATTACACATGTGGATTGCTTACATATGCAAATGGGGTGAAACAAACGACCCCTAAGCTCATTCTTGTGGAAAATGGCAATCTTGAGATCCCTTAGGGCCCGTTTCTTTACTAGAATTCCTGTAATTCATGTCTGATGATTGTCTAAGATTTTCAGATGCTGGAATTTTGAAATGCTACTGAATTCTGTAATTTCTGAATTCTCTGTTTCTTTTTTTTCCTAAATTCTTACCTAAGAGTTTTTTAATTTCTGGATTTCATGAATTCCTCGTTTTATAATTACAAGGATTTTTAGGTGGAATTAAACTGATGTCCACATTGGTCATATATCAATTTAAGTTTAAACCACCGACTAATATATGTATACAACTTAGTATGGGTTTCACTTAATAAAAAATGTGATTCAATCTTAGGGCCCACATTCACAATTCAAGAAAATAAGAAAGGAAAACCTAATAAATAAAATTTACAACCATCCAGATACTGAAACTTGGGCCTGGCCTTTTTCGAATTACTAGTTAGATGAAGGTTTTATTTTAATTTAATCAGTCACCTTTTACTGTTTTGATTCAAAAACAGGAAGAAGAGTCTCCCCTGCTTCAAAGATTGAGGCCCACTATTGACCTCTATTAATAATGATCGGTATAGATTTTTAAACATGGCCCCTTTGTGGAGCCCAAGAACAAGTGGTAGGGAGAGATGATTGAAAACAAGCTTGAAGGACTTGCTGATGTAGTTGGAGTTTCTGCACAGCTTTCTTGAATTCTAGAATTCTGAAATCCTCTTCGGAGAGTTGGCATTTAGGAATTCCACCTTTTTAGCATTTGGAAATGCTGGCATTCCAAATTTTCAAAAATTCTTATAAAGAAATAATGAATTCCTGATAGAAATTCTGGAATTCCCAGACAACTGATATTTCTATTAGGAATTCCAGGAAAAAAAACAGGGCCTCAACAATTACTGCCAGCTTTGCCGCTGGTAGACCCAGCATACCCTGGCCTAACGTACTCATCGAAGCCACCAACCCCGTCCCTAACCTTCAAACTTCCCCTCAACCAATCGCCCCTCCAAATCGTCACATTTTCCAACACAAATATCAATCCTAATTACTCTCCACACATGCTTGCATGTGCCGTCCTTTCTCTTAACAATTTCACGCCAATCCCCGCTTAGGCCTACCTTCTTACCGCAAGCTATTCATAGCCTGAAACACCCTCTCCTTTGCAACATACCTCTTCTCCTTCTCCACCAAACCCTCTCCTTACTCTCCTCTCTGAGGCTTTTTGAGCTCTCTTAGATCAGTTTCTCTAGTCTAGTATGGTTTCCAGGATCATCACAAAATACTCGATGGAATCTGAGTCGGCGGATTCTATTAACCTTGGCAACTGTCAGTTCCCTAAGCCAGACTTGGAACCAAACTTTGACATTCAGAACGACTTGCTTCAGGGATCTCCTCTTCATCCCAATAGGACGATGCCTCTCATTTTCTCTTTCCCTTCAGAGGAAGAGCCCGCTAAGTTACATGCCTCCGAACGAAGATGCTTTTGAGCAGGCACTTTGGTAAGAAATGGAGTGAGCCTAGATAGGTTTCAGAGAAAGAAGCCATTCCGTTCACCGCCCAAAAAGCTCAAGGGTAAGCAGCACTTCATTCGTCCGAATCTTCGAGAACGTGAACGCAGAGGTCCACACTCCTCATCGCCCCCCCTCCCCCCATCCTCGCAGAGGGATTCGAAGCCTTAAGGTCGCAATAGTAGAAGCCCAAGGTCTCCCCCTGACAGAGGTCACAGATCTCTTTCTCCAGGACTGGGTAGCCTCAAGAAATCAGCACCTATTTCCCCCTCATTCGCTTTCTAAAGGGAAATCTTCGTTAGCGTTCCCGCCGCCTCCATTGTAAACATCTTTTAGCAGAAGTTCCCACTCTCGGCTATACCTTGCTCCTCCATCTCTATTGTTCCTAATGAAGATTATAAGTTGGAATATTAAAGGGGCCTCCAGACCCTCCATTAGAGTGCCCTCCATTAAAATGGCTATTTCTGAGATGTGCTTCACTTAACAGCATAATATCATGATCTTACTTGAGACTAGAACCTCCGAAGCAAGGGCTTCCCATCCTGTACAAAGCTCTTAGTAAGTAATCTCTTCATAGGCCAAGAATGTGTCTTCGTAAATGGTCACTCGGGCAGTGTTTGGGTTCTTTGGAACTTTCTCTGTCTGTCTCCCATACCAAGTTAATCTCTACTCCCCAAATGCTCTGTTTTAATATTTATCCCATCACGACTACTGATCCTTCTTTCTTCTTATCCGTGGTCAATGCCTCCCCCAACTAGAGTGAACACAAAACCCTCTAGAGGGACTTAAATTCTTTTCGCCTCTCTCACGTATCTACTGGCAACCCTTGGTTTCTTATTGGAGACTTCAATGCCATTTTTTTCCGGAGATGAGAAAATTGAGGGGAAGAACTTTCTCTTGGAGCCTAGCAGTGTGAGATTTCAGAGACTTGAAAGGCTATAATCATTTGCTGGACCTGGGATGCGTGGGGAAGGATATACCTCGTGTAATAATCGTCTAGGTGCTTATAGGGTCCTCACAAGGTTGGATAGGGCCATCAGCAATGGTCGCTAGTTGCAAGACGACTCCTAATTACTTATCTTCCATCTTCCTAGGACCACATCTGTCCACAATCCTATCCTACTTGTGGAATTTGTAGTTGTAAGTATTTTTTGTATTAGTAAATTTATGGGTTGGATAAAACTTGAGTCCATTAGTGTTGTATTTTGCATATCTTTGAGTATAGATAATGGTTTGAGTCGCCAGATGCACTGAAGTGAATAAATAGAAGAAAGGGTGACAAATTGAAGTGGTTTTCTACGGACAACCACTATTACTGCAATAATAAGGCCATGAATGCTATTTATAATGGAGTTTCTGCTGATGAGTTCCGTTGGATTTCCACTTGTAAAACTGCAAAATAAGCATGTAATGTTTTGCAAACTGTTTATGAGGGTACTGATACTGTCAAGCAAGCAAAGTTGCAAACGTTAAATCAAGCCTTTGAAACCATTTTAATGGAAGAAGAAAAAACCTTCAATCAGTTTTATGCTAAGCTGAATGATATTGTCAATTCTATTTTCAATTTGGGTGAATTAATCCCTGAAAGTAAAATTGTCAAAAAGATTCTAAGGTCTCTTCCTTCAAAGTTTGATTCAAAGGTAGATGCTATTGAAGAGAATAAGAATTTAGATACCCTTACAATAATTAAGTTGGTTGGAAATCTTCAGACTTTCGAAGAAAACCGTTTAAATAAGGGAAACTTAGCAAAGAATAAAGATTTGGCTTTTAAAGTTTTCAAAGAATCCGTGAAGCAATCTGCAAAGAAAATTGAAACTGATTCGGATTCTGATGATGATATCATTGAGTTAATGGTTCAGTTTCAAAAACTTATGAAGGCTAAGAAAGCTAAGTGGAAGGGATCGAAATCTGAAAAGAAGATGTCATCAGCTAAGGTTAAGTGCTTTAATTGTCAAGATCTTGGTCATTATGCCAGTGACTATCCTAACAAGAAAAAGAATCCCAAGTACAAAGCTTTAAAAACTTGGAATGGTGATTCTTCAGAAGAAGAGAAAGACCCTAAACCTGATTCGAAAGATATTGTGAATGGCAAGTTTCTTGGATTTTATGGCTAGATCCACTGTGTCAAATGCCAGTTCTGCTGCAGATACTGCTAATATTGCACTTTCAGATGAAGAAAATGATTGGGAAGCGGAATATGAGATTTTACTGGACAAGTCTTTGCAGATGAGCAAGTTATTTGAAAAAGATGCTCTTAAGCGGAAAGCAGAGATTTTGTCTTTTAAGAAAGAGTTAGAGGATGCCAAATCACAGGTTCATCTGCTAGAAGGACAAAAGAATTCCATGGCTGATAAGCTGACTACTGAGAGTCACAAGTATGGTTTACTGAAAGATGAGTTTAAAAAGGTTGCGCAAGAGTTTGAAATCTTGAAAACTGACTTCAAGACTGTTCAAGCTAAAAAAGAAAACCTTGCTAGGAAACTGAAGATTGCATTGTCTGATCTGGATTCTACAAAAGCATATCTGAATAAACTGAATATTGGTTCAAAGATACTAGATGACATCTTATGTATTCAGAAGCTGCCTAATGACAAGCGCGGTCTTGGTTTCAATGATGGTGTGTCTACTTCAAAATCTAAAGGTAACTCTGTTTTTGTTAGAAGTATTGCACACACTGCTCCACATGTTGCACATGTTCATCATGTAATGAGTAGTTTACAAAAGAAGAATGTGTCACGTCCTGCACGAGCATCCACTTGTCATCACTATGGAGTTAAAGGACACATTCGTCCCCATTGCACGAAGTTACATGTTTTGCCAAAGTATAAGCAATGGTGGAAACAATTGTCTGAGCCAAAGGTCAAGACAAGAGCTATTTGGGTTAGTAAATCTGATTTATCTTTAGAAGTTGCTCACATTGTGCTAAAAGATCATACTACACAAGTGTGGGTGACTACATGCAAAAAACCCTGATTAAGATGATCAAGCTCCCATCCCTAGTGCTATTACGAAGATCCAATTAAGGGGGAACTGTAATCAAGGGGGAGCTACTACTGGATCTATGTTGACAACTTTGCTGCATGATGATCACTTGCTTTGTCAATCATCGACAAAAAGGGAGAGATATAGCATTTAGGGGGAGAATAGAATTTTTGAGTTGAAGATGATGTCTTTTATATCTGATGAAGAGCTGATGGCAAAATTTTCTTTGCTATTTCAATTTACTCAATGTTCAATGTATTTTTTTTTTTGTTTTATTTTTTGGGTAGATTGATGTATAGGAAGTTTTGTCTATAAATTGCCAAATTGGGAGATTGTAAGTATTTTTTGTATTGGCAAATTCATGGGTTGGACAAAACTTGAGTCCATTAGTGTTGTATTTTACATAATATTGAGATTGATTGAATTAATCCATTTTAGAGAATCTTTCTTCCAAAAAACCTTCAGTAGTCACTGACAGACCTCCACGTAAATTCAAGTTTGAAAATGCCTGGCTAAGACACCCATCTTTCTTTCCTTTCGTTTGACATTCCTGGACCTCTACCCATCCATCCCCACCACTCTTGAACCCTAAGTTGGCTCAACTGAGCGAAACCATTGATCCTTGGAGGAGATGCCATTGGAGCTACTCTGCTTCTTCTATTTATAGGATCAAAAAAAGACTGAATGGTATGCAGAACAGTAGAAACTACCCTAGCTCAATCTTCCTACACTCTCTCAAAAGGAATTTCTTAGAAGAGCTAAAAGTGCTTCAGACTTGACAGGAATCATTCTGGAGACAACGATCTAGAATCCAACAGCTGTTAAAGGGAGATAAGAAAACTAAGTTCTTCCATAAAGTGCCTAAGGTTAACCATAAGAGGAACACCATCCACTTCCTCCTGGATGACTAAGGCAATGGACTCACCTCCCTTCCTCAGCTTAAGGACCATTGGCGATCCTACTTCCGTAACATCTTCTCCAATCCCATCCATGGGGACTCGGAACCTTTCCTCCGTACTAAGATCTCTAGCTGCATTTCAATGGAGGATAATACATCCCTGCGGGCCACTCCTTCGACGGAGGGAATCAGATCGGCAGTTTTCGCCTTGGGTAAAGCTAGGGCACCAAGCCCAAATGGTTATAATACGACCTTTTACCAGTCCTTCTGAGATGTGGTTTAAAGGGACGTTTGTCAGTTTGTTAAGCAAATTCTTTTCTCCCGGTATCCTTCCCACGGGGTTCAATGACACCAACATTGTCCTCATCCCCAAAAAAGATGGAGCTTGTAGCTTAGTGGGCTTTAAAGCAATCAGCCTATGCAACATTCAATATAAAATTATATCCAAAATCATTGCTAAAAAGATGGGACCACTTGTAAAAAAGCCCATCTCAAATGAGCAAGTTGCTTTTCAGCTAGGCAAAAGGCCTTCTTACAATATTATCATTGCCAAAAAAGTTGTCCACCACATGAATTAGAGGAATAGGAAGAAAGAGTGGTGTACCCTTAGAATGGACATTTCAAAAGCTTATGACAAACTTTCTACGAATTTCATCAGGCACAGCTTACTTTCTTATGGTTTTGATGAGATCTTCACGACCAGAATCTTTACATGTGCAACAAGTGTCACATACTCTGATAATATTAATAGACATTTCACTAATCTTATCCTTCCCAAATGTGGGATCAGGCAAGGTGACCCTCTATCTTGTACTTATTCATCCATTGTGCAAAAGCTCTTTCGAGGTCGATGCAAAACCTTATTCATAGGTCTCCATCTTTATTCCCCTCTATTGCCCCAATGAGAGAAAAAATTGGCATCCTCTAGTATGCAAATGACATCCTCCTCTTCTTTAAAAACTTTGATAGGTCCTATTATCTCATAAATCAGCTCTTCCTCCTCATCGAGCAACAGGCTAGTCAGAAAGTCAGTTAGAATAAATCATGTCTCATTCTTAGTAGGGACACACTACCTTAGCTTGCCCTTGATGTCATAAGGAAACTTGGTATCCAAAATTTGTCAACACACTTCACTTACCTAGGTGACCCAGTGGGCCTCACCCAAAGTAGGAACCATGGGGGCCATCTTCTGCATGGGAGAATCCAACGTTGTGTCCTAGGGTGGAGGGATAGGGCTCTGTTACTGGCTGGTAGAAAGATAATCGTCTAGTTTATCTCCATGGCCATACCACAATACAGGTTAGGTCTTGTGCACCTCACTAAAAACCATATCCATAAAATTATTCAGACTCGAGCTTCTTTTCTTTGGAATGGGACAGGCGACATGAGAGTTTATTGACCCATCAAATCGGATACGGTGATGAAGCCGATTATCTCTGATGGCCTGGGCAGCAGAGGCCCCACAATCACTAATCAAGCTACCTTAGCTCATTAGTCTGGAGGTTCACCAACAACCCAAATGAAAAGTGGGTTAAAATTCTTTCATAGAAATATCTAAGGTAATGTCACAACCCGAGCCCAGGGAACGGGGGTCAGAGGAACTCTAACCAATGACACACGTACTCCCGTGCATGTACACCTAGACCCCATCCAGGAATACACACACAAGGGATCAATCACACGTGCAAACCACTGTACGCGGAAGCTGTACGTATCAAGGCATACCACAAAATACCAAAAGACAATGGGAGATCACAAACTATCATGAGCTGATAACAATAACAATTACAGGAACGTATGACAAATAAAGCGGGCTTACAACAATCCAAAAATCAAAATACAGGTATCACTCAATGCCCACTTTACAAGTACAGAAAATCCCCTCAAGAGACTCCAACACAAAGAATGGGGAAAACAAAATGATGCAAACCGTACTCTGGAGGATGGATCAAGTCCACTCCTCTAGGCCGGAGGGGGCCTCGCAAGCCTCTCCTGGAGTCGGGTCGACCGACGCAGGATCGGAAGAGGGATCTGAGCCTGCAACACACAAAGACAACGAATAAGTACAACGACTTAGCAAAGTATAAGCCGACAAGAAGATAACACGAATCGTGTCTAATACTGAATAATACTGAATAATAATCATAATGCAATATCCATAGAAAGCATGTTCGTATACTAACAATGTATGCAATGAATAAGCATGCTGTACGAATCATAAACAGATAACAATCAAAGTGGCTACTACATTGGCCATTTTCTCCCTTACGAGAGCGGACGGAATGAGAACACCAGCGACCGGGCCAGGGTACGCATGGGTCTCTAGTTCCCGGGGTCCGGAGTCCCAGGACGGAAACACTCTGCAGAGGCAAACACATAACTAAACCAAAGTTAACCCCGTCGGGTATCCTAAGGCTGAGGCTCAGTAGTGCCAATACCAATCACAATCAAGCGGATGATGCACCTCGATCACTTATCACTTATCAATTATCACTTATCATACTGAACGAACAATAGGAAGTGCATCACATAAACTGATACTGAATGCAAATACTGAATGCATAATACGGATACTGATACGGATACGAAATGCAATACAGATACTGAATGTACATAAACTGATACTGATACTGATACTGATACTGATACTGATACTGATACTCCAGTGGAGCAACGGTAAACACAATACACAATAATAGAATGGTTCCGCCCGGGCTTCGCTCTGGGGTTGCTGCATTTCCCATAGAATCGAGAGGTCCAGCGCAGAACACATAAGAGGGCATAACCGAAATCAATATGCTGTACAAATCAGAATGCTTATGCGAATCAAGGTCCATTACAAACCAATCCTACACTAGTTATCCAGTGTCTCTAACCGTGCATGTTGATGTAGTTTTAAGTTGTCCGATGCACCATTGTCTAGTGTTGCAGTGTCTGGAGTGTGCACCGAAGTCCCTTAAACCAACACCCATGGGGAGGTGCTAAACAACTGGATAACAAGCATGAATGATTCACAGCCCTTGAGATCATTCATGTCATTCAGACATTCCATTGGGCATATTCAGGTTCGCTACATTCTAATGTGAAAGTCATATACGGTCTTTTGCTTAAACCTAATCCTTTTCATTCACTTCTCAGGGTTCACGGTGTAGCCGTAGGTGACCTTACGGCTTAGCCGAGGCATATTACGGCTTAGCCGTAATATACACTGCGGCTGAGCTGAGGTTTCCCAAATATCCACCCGGATTTACGGCTCAACCGTATTTTGCTCTACGGCTCAGCCGTATCCTGGTCCACGGCTTAGCCGTAAGACAATGTACGGCGTAGATCAGGCTGGGCCGTAGAAGAATGTCAAATTGCCAACATCCAGTTATTTTCAGCTAACAGTCTGTACTGTTCTACGGTTTGGGTTACGGTTGGGTCTCGGCTTAGCCGTAAGTCATTTTACGGCTTAGCCGTAGCACATTTCACGGCTTAGCCGTGAGTGCACGGACTCATTTTCCTGAAATTGTCACAGTCATACAGAAAGTGTGCAAAACAGCGGGAAACAGAAACAAAACAGCAAAATGAGCTGAATAGAGCTGTTTAATGCTGAGAAACACAATGAAGCATAAAAACACAACAATCAAATCACTATCAATCGGTGTTCACACATCTTGGGCTTATACTTGCCTCACGGACGAAATCCACACGCTGATTGGTTCAGTCCACCGGAATCACACACACTGACGAGCTCCTTTCTTCCTCCCTCAAGCAGAGAAACAGAAATGGAGAAGGAGAGAAAGAGAGCTGACGAGAGAGAGAAGAGCTGGAGCGTGAGAGAGAGTGAGCTGAGAGACGATCGAGAGAAATGGGAGAGTTGGTGGGATATTTATACATAATTTGAGTCTAAATTACATTTAAGGCCAAATAGCTTATACAAATATCAGTTTGAGTCAAATGACGGTCCAACAAAAGCAAACGAACTCATTCGGATCCAAGACAGTTACGACAATCGACAAGCTCGACGAAATACACGCGCTGATGTCAAAATGACGCAAAACTGACAAAGTCAATCAAAAGCCAAAATTACGAAAAAGGGCTCGATCTACTTAGACCAAGTCAAACTCAACCCAACGATCTCTCTACGAGTCAAAACCAAAGGAAACAAAATCGAAACACTCTTAGCAATAAAAACACACGCAATTACCCACTAATCCGGGTCAACTCGGGTCGGAGTGTTACATCCTCCCCTACTTGGACATCATTCCGTCCTCGGAATGAAAGCGTACCTGAGCAAACAGATAAGGATACTGACGCGCCATCTGATCTTCTAATTCCCACGTGGCTTCATCAGGTCCATGATGTTCCCAAAGTACCTTGACCCATCGAATAGTCCTCGTACGCAAGAGCTGTTCTCTGGTCCCAACAATACGGAGCGGACGCTCAACGTAGGACGCATTAGGTTGCATCTGAATATCATCGTATCGAATCACGTGCGTCGGGTCTCGAACATACTTGCGAAGCATAGACACATGAAAAACATCGTGTACTCCAGAAAACTCCACGGGTAGAATCAATCTGTACGCTAGATCTCCAATCCGGCTCTTGATCTCAAATGGACCCACATATCTTGGCGCTAACTTTCCCTTCTGACCGAATCGTACTGTACCTTTCATCGGTGAGACCTTCAGGAATACCCAATCTCCAACCTGAAATGTCAAGGTTCTTCTTCTCGTATCTGCATAGCTCTTCTGTCTCGATCGGGCAATCTTCAAATTGTCAATAACTTTCTGAACTTTCTCTGTAGTCTCAGCAATGATCGTCGGTCCGTGAAAACTCCTTGTTCCAACTTCTTCCCAGCAAACAGGACTTCTACATTTCCGTCCATACAAAGCTTCATAGAGTGCCATTCCAATACTCTCGTGGAAGCTATTGTTATACGCGAACTCGCACAACGAGAGATGCAAATCCCATTCTTTCTCGAAATTCAGCACACTGGCCCGTAACATGTCCTCAAGCGTCTGAATAGTTCGTTCCGACTGTCCATCAGTCTGCGGGTGATACGCCGTACTGAAGTTCAACTTCGTTCCCATGGCTTCCTGAAATGCTCTCCAAAATGAAGAAACAAAGCGGCTATCTCTATCTGACACAATTGACACGGGCGTACCATGTAGTCTCACGATCTCATCAACGAACTTCTTCGCCATCTCGGAAAATGTCATGCCTTTCTTGAATGGAAGAAAATGGGCTGTTTTTGTCAGTCTGTCCACGATCACCCAAATGGCACTGTTCTTCTTGCTCGTCAGGGGTAAACCCGAAACAAAGTCCATCGAAATGTGCTCCCATTTCCACTGGGGAATGTGCAATGGATGTAAGGAACCTGGAGGTCTCTGATGGTCAGCTTTCACCTTTTGGCAAGTCAAACATCTGGCAACAAACCCAGCAATTTCTCTCTTCATATTGTTCCACCAGAATCTGTCCTTGAGAGCTCGGTACATCTTCGTACTTCCAGGGTGCATAGAGTAACGTGCATGGTGTGCTTCGGTCATCAAACTCTCTTTCAAAGCTTCTACTGCTGGCACACATAATCTGCTCCTGAAATACAAGACATCGCCCTCCAAACGAAAGTCTGGTCGATCTGCAATGCTATCCCGAATTCGCTTCAACATCGCATCTTCGAACTGCTGGTCTTTGATACGCTGAATGATGTCAGGCTGAAAGCTCACTGTGCTGGCAAGTGTCAAACAATTCTCCACCGATTGCAGTTCCACTGGCTGTGCATGCCTCACAAAATAAAGGCTATCCAAGGCCTGAAGAATCTCCGACTTCCTACTCAAAGCATCTGCGACAACATTGCCTTTCCCTGGATGATACTTGATGGGGAAATCAAAATCCTTGATCAACTCAAGCCACCTTCGCTGTCTCATATTCAACTCAGACTGCGTGAAGAGATACTGTAGACTATGGTGATCTGAATGCACTTCAAATGTCACGCCATACAAATAATGTCTCCACATCTTCAACGCAAAAACGATGGCTGCCAACTCTAAATCGTGCGTAGCGTAGTTCTTCTCGTGCTCCCGAAGTTGTCTCGAGCCATAGGCAATCACTTTACCATGTTGCATCAAAACACATCCCAAACCGACTCGAGAAGCATCAGAGTAAATCATAAATCCTTCATGCCCATCCGGTAACGTCAAAACTGGAGCCGAAGTAAGCTTCTCCTTCAACATCTGGAAATGGCACTCGCATTCGTCCGTCCACAGAAAAGGAACATTCTTCCTGGTCAATCGAGTCAACGGGGCTGAAATCTTGGCGAAATCTTGAATAAATCGACGATAATATCCAGCTAATCCAAGAAAACTCCGTATCTCCGTCACAGTCTTTGGGCTGGGCCAATTCATCACTGCTTCAACTTTCATCTGATCCACTGCCAACCCATCTCGTGAAATGGTATGACCAAGAAAAGCTACCTGCTCGAGCCAAAAATCACACTTCGACAATTTAGCATATAATCGATGCTCTTTCAACAACTGTAAGGCTCGACGTAGATGTTCTTCATGCTCCTCTGGGGTCTTCGAATACACCAAAATATCATCGATAAAGACCACCACAAAACGATCCAGAAAAGGAGCGAAAATCCTGTTCATCAAGGCCATAAAGGCAGCAGGCGCATTGGTTAATCCAAATGGCATCACGAGAAACTCAAAATGTCCATACCGTGTCCTGAAAGCAGTCTTCACAATGTCTTCTTCCTTCACCCGAAGCTGATGATACCCTGACCTTAGATCAATCTTGGAAAAATAAGCGGCACCTTGGAGTTGGTCAAACAACTCATCAATACGCGGCAATGGGTATTTGTTCTTGATCGTCACTTTGTTCAATCGCCGGTAGTCGATACACATCCGCAAGGTACCGTCCTTCTTCTTTACAAACAGCACTGGCGCTCCCCACGGTGACACACTCGGCCGTACGAAACCCTTCTCCAAAAGATCTTGTAATTGCGTCTTCAATTCGAGTAACTCAGCAGGGGCCATACGATAAGGAGCTAAACTAATGGGTGCTGTACCGGGCACTAGGTCGATCGCAAACTCTACATCTCGGACAGGGGGTAACTCGGGTACTTCCTCCGGAAATACATTCGGGAACTCACGTACAACAGGAATCTCACTCAACTGCTTCACCTCCTTCTTCTCCGAGACGAAAGCAAGAAATCCTGCACAACCTCTGCGTATCAAACGATCCGCCTTGCATGCGGAGATGACACGCCTCGGGCATCTCTCCTGATTGCCCTCGAAACGAAACCCCTTCGCAAAATCGAAGTAAATCGACCTGTTGTAACAGTTAACACAGGCACGATACCGCGCTAGCCAGTCCATTCCAAGGATCACATCGAAATCCAACATGGACAACAGAACCAAATCAACTGGCAGCTGGCGACCTTCAATCACCACGTCGCACTGAGGGTAGTATACACTACACTCTACTCTCTTGCCCACAGGAGTGGACACTACTAACAAATAGGGTAGCGGCTGAGGGGGTTGCGGTAACTGTTCCGCAAAACGAGGTGCAACATACGAACGCGTAGATCCCGAATCAAATAGTGTATGTGCTTCAGCTCGGGCAATAAGAACTTTACCTTCCACCACTTTCGCATCTTCTGCATGATCATGAGAGGCTGCATACACACGAGCAGTCTGACGCTGGGGCTTCTGGCTTTGGCGAGACGGATGGGGGCTGTTCGAAGCTGCTGAACTGAGAGACTTAGATGACCCCATAGATCTAGATGACTGAAGAGGCCTAGCTGTCGGGCACTGAGCTATCTTATGCTCCCTCGATCCGCAACTCAAACAAGCTCCGGACTTCTTCCAACATTTCTCCGTCGGATGTCCCAATCCACAAAACTCACATCTGCTCCCAAAGAAACTCGAAGTGCCTTGCTTCCCTTTCCATTTCTTCTGACTCTGTCCCCTGGAACTCACGGGTGCACTCCTCTTAAAGTCCATGGCTCTCTCTGCTAGGTGGTTGGCTTCCGCAGCGTGTGCTCTGTCGACCGCATCATCAAAAGTAGCTGGTCTCTGAAAAGCAGTCACAAAATTCGCGTATCTCGGATGCAGACCAGAAATAAAACGATTCACCTTCTTCTCCTCGGTATGGATCATGTCCTCAGCAAAATGGGACAATTGGGTAAAGCGGTGAATGTACTCTGAGACGGTCAGCTGCTGCTGCTGTAAGGCCAGAAACTCAACCTCCTTCACACGCCGGACATGAGCAGGAATGAACTTTCTTCTGAACTGCTTCTGGAACGTCTCCCACACTGTTTCGCTAGGCATGGTCAGATAAGCTGCACTAACACTCTTCCACCAGGTCTTTGCCACCTCTCGGAACATCGATGCCGTAAGCATAACCTTCTGCCGGTCATCACAGATAATGGTCGAGAAGAGGTCTCCGGTATGCTCTAGCCACTGATCAGCCTTCAATGCATCTTCATTACCATAGAACTCTGTGGCTCCACGTTTCCAGAATTTGTCGTACAACGCATTCGGATCGCTCTCCTTGGGCGGAAAGACCACTTGCTGCTCTGCAGGACGAACTGGCGTTTGGCTCTGTCGGTCTACGATCGAAACGACCTGCGCTTGCAACGAATGAATCGCCTGTAGCATAGTCAAGAAGCGCTCGTCGAAATTCACGAGTGGCTGTGGAGCGGCTGACCCACTCTCGTTATCTCCCTGATCATTGTTGTTGTGTGTTCCAGATCCCGATGCCATAGCCTGCAAAACACAAAAGTCAATCTGCTATCCCACTCGGTAACTCACACAGACTCACAAGACAAGGAGACCACACACAACAGTCCAAACTGGACTACGAAATCTCACCACGTCCTATATGCCTACATGCTTACACACTAAGATAGAGACAATGCCCTGAGAGACAAAGCTCTGAGAGACAATGCTCTGATACCATACAATACGTATGTCACAACCCGAGCCCAGGGAACGGGGGTCAGAGGAACTCTAACCAATGACACACGTACTCCCGTGCATGTACACCTAGACCCCATCCAGGAATACACACACAAGGGATCAATCACACGTGCAAACCACTGTACGCGGAAGCTGTACGTATCAAGGCATACCACAAAATACCAAAAGACAATGGGAGATCACAAACTATCATGAGCTGATAACAATAACAATTACAGGAACGTATGACAAATAAAGCGGGCTTACAACAATCCAAAAATCAAAATACAGGTATCACTCAATGCCCACTTTACAAGTACAGAAAATCCCCTCAAGAGACTCCAACACAAAGAATGGGGAAAACAAAATGATGCAAACCGTACTCTGGAGGATGGATCAAGTCCACTCCTCTAGGCCGGAGGGGGCCTCGCAAGCCTCTCCTGGAGTCGGGTCGACCGACGCAGGATCGGAAGAGGGATCTGAGCCTGCAACACACAAAGACAACGAATAAGTACAACGACTTAGCAAAGTATAAGCCGACAAGAAGATAACACGAATCGTGTCTAATACTGAATAATACTGAATAATAATCATAATGCAATATCCATAGAAAGCATGTTCGTATACTAACAATGTATGCAATGAATAAGCATGCTGTACGAATCATAAACAGATAACAATCAAAGTGGCTACTACATTGGCCATTTTCTCCCTTACGAGAGCGGACGGAATGAGAACACCAGCGACCGGGCCAGGGTACGCATGGGTCTCTAGTTCCCGGGGTCCGGAGTCCCAGGACGGAAACACTCTGTAGAGGCAAACACATAACTAAACCAAAGTTAACCCCGTCGGGTATCCTAAGGCTGAGGCTCAGTAGTGCCAATACCAATCACAATCAAGCGGATGATGCACCTCGATCACTTATCACTTATCACTTATCACTTATCATACTGAACGAACAATAGGAAGTGCATCACATAAACTGATACTGAATGCAAATACTGAATGCATAATACGGATACTGATACGGATACGAAATGCAATACAGATACTGAATGTACATAAACTGATACTGATACTGATACTGATACTGATACTGATACTGATACTGATACTCCAGTGGAGCAACGGTAAACACAATACACAATAATAGAATGGTTCCGCCCGGGCTTCGCTCTGGGGTTGCTGCATTTCCCACAGAATCGAGAGGTCCAGCGCAGAACACATAAGAGGGCATAACCGAAATCAATATGCTGTACAAATCAGAATGCTTATGCGAATCAAGGTCCATTACAAACCAATCCTACACTAGTTATCCAGTGTCTCTAACCGTGCATGTTGATGTAGTTTTAAGTTGTCCGATGCACCATTGTCTAGTGTTGCAGTGTCTGGAGTGTGCACCGAAGTCCCTTAAACCAACACCCATGGGGAGGTGCTAAACAACTGGATAACAAGCATGAATGATTCACAGCCCTTGAGATCATTCATGTCATTCAGACATTCCATTGGGCATATTCAGGTTCGCTACATTCTAATGTGAAAGTCATATACGGTCTTTTGCTTAAACCTAATCCTTTTCATTCACTTCTCAGGGTTCACGGTGTAGCCGTAGGTGACCTTACGGCTTAGCCGAGGCATATTACGGCTTAGCCGTAATATACACTGCGGCTGAGCTGAGGTTTCCCAAATATCCACCCGGATTTACGGCTCAACCGTATTTTGCTCTACGGCTCAGCCGTATCCTGGTCCACGGCTTAGCCGTAAGACAATGTACGGCGTAGATCAGGCTGGGCCGTAGAAGAATGTCAAATTGCCAACATCCAGTTATTTTCAGCTAACAGTCTGTACTGTTCTACGGTTTGGGTTACGGTTGGGTCTCGGCTTAGCCGTAAGCCATTTTACGGCTTAGCCGTAGCACATTTCACGGCTTAGCCGTGAGTGCACGGACTCATTTTCCTGAAATTGTCACAGTCATACAGAAAGTGTGCAAAACAGCGGGAAACAGAAACAAAACAGCAAAATGAGCTGAATAGAGCTGTTTAATGCTGAGAAACACAATGAAGCATAAAAACACAACAATCAAATCACTATCAATCGGTGTTCACACATCTTGGGCTTATACTTGCCTCACGGACGAAATCCACACGCTGATTGGTTCAGTCCACCGGAATCACACACACTGACGAGCTCCTTTCTTCCTCCCTCAAGCAGAGAAACAGAAATGGAGAAGGAGAGAAAGAGAGCTGACGAGAGAGAGAAGAGCTGGAGCGTGAGAGAGAGTGAGCTGAGAGACGATCGAGAGAAATGGGAGAGTTGGTGGGATATTTATACATAATTTGAGTCTAAATTACATTTAAGGCCAAATAGCTTATACAAATATCAGTTTGAGTCAAATGACGGTCCAACAAAAGCAAACGAACTCATTCGGATCCAAGACAGTTACGACAATCGACAAGCTCGACGAAATACACGCGCTGATGTCAAAATGACGCAAAACTGACAAAGTCAATCAAAAGCCAAAATTACGAAAAAGGGCTCGATCTACTTAGACCAAGTCAAACTCAACCCAACGATCTCTCTACGAGTCAAAACCAAAGGAAACAAAATCGAAACACTCTTAGCAATAAAAACACACGCAATTACCCACTAATCCGGGTCAACTCGGGTCGGAGTGTTACAGGTAACTCAACCAGTTTTAGCTGCCAGTCCCAAGCCCGGGTAAAGGATGAGGGTTGCATTAGGTAGGTTGACAGCCAGCGTAAAACTTTGTCACAACCCAAACATGAATTCTTAGATAATGATATTTTGCGATAAAGCTAGGGCATTCCTTATTTTAAGTGACGCATTACAGCGTCGCCCGGCTGTAGTGAAAAGTGTGTGAGGGCTACCGCACAACTTTAGGCTAGTGCGATTAAAGGAGTTAGTCAATGAGAAGAAAATGAGGAATAGGAAAATTAGACTTGTTACTTGGAATATAGGAACCTTGACAGGCAAAAGCATGGAGTTAGTTGAGGTAATGAAAAGAAGAGGAATTAGTGTGGCTTGTATACAGGAGAGAAGGTGGAAAGGGAATAAAGCTAAGGAACTCACGGAGGGGTATAAGCTTTTCTATGTAGGAAAGAGTAATACAAGAAATGGAGTGTGTATAGTTGTAGATAAGGATTTGAAAGTGAAAATTATAGGGGTAAAGAGGTTTGGTGACAAAATTATAACAATTAAACTAGTGCTAGAGGAAGACATAATTCATATCATCAGTACATATGCTCCCCAAGTAAGATTAGAGGAAAGTGTGAAAAGACAATTTTGGGAGGAGATGGATGATTTAAAGCGAGAAATCCCAAATAGTGGTAAGATTTTCCTTGGAGAGGATTTAAACGGGCATATAGGAAAAGAAAATGGAGGATATGAGAGAGTGCATAGGAGGCAAGGATTTGAAGAAAAGAATGAATTCGGAAACATTATATTAGACTTTGCAGTGACATTTGATCTTATAGTATCAAATGCTTACTTTAAAAAGAGAAATGAGAATTTAATTACATATAAAAGTAGGAGTAATAAGAGCCAGATAGACTTTTTTCTACTTAGAAAACAGGACCGATTGGCTAGTAAAGATTGCAAAGTTATCTTAGGAGAGAGTTTCACTATGTAACATAGGCTCGGAGTTTTAAATATTTGTATTAGAAGTAGAAAGAGAGTGGTAGTAAGCAAAATGAACCCTAAAACAAGGTGGAGAGATTTGAAGGGGGAAAGAGCAAATATATTAAAGGACAAAATGATTGAAAAGGGAGAATGGAGTCTTGAAGGAGAACTATAGTAATGTAGAATCAAATGACAAATTGCATTAGGAATGTTGTAAAAGAGGTACTTGGAAAATCAAAAGAAAAGAGACATATTAATAAAGAAACATAGTGATGGAGTATGGAGGTTTAGGAAGTTATTCAACAGAAAAGACATCACTACAAAGTTTGGTAAAGGACTAAGAGTATGGAAAATTTTGAGCTGTATAAGAAAACAAAGAAAGAAGCTAAGAAAGTAGTAAGCAGTACAAAGTTCAAAGCATATAATTACCTTTAAAATAGGTTGGGAACAACAAAAGGAGAAAATGATATTTTTAAGCTTGTAAAAATAAGAGAAAAGAAAAGTAGGGACTTAGATCATGTCAAATGTATCAAGGATAATGAGAAAAATATTCTGGTGAAGGACAATGATATTAAAGAAAGGTGGAAGCAATATTTCGGCAAACTTCTAAATGAAGAACATTTGGGCAATACAAGAGTTAAAGAAGATACTTCATCAGTAGATCATACTTTTCTTCGTAGAATTAGAGGGGTGGAAGTGAAGGCAGCATTGAAGTGAATGAAGACAGGAAAGGCAACAGGCCCAGATGGTATTCTGATAGAGGTATAAAAATGCTTAGGGGAGGTTGGGGTGAGTTGGTTATGTAGACTATTCAATAAGATACTTGTGACAAAGAAAATGCCAAATGAATGAGAAAAAGCATTATAATACATATATATAAGAACAAGTGAGATATACAAAATTGTACCAACTATCGATGATTAAACTTATGAGTCATACTATGAAGTTATGGGAGAGAATAATGGAGTAAAGATTAAGACGGAAGACTAAGATATCTGAAAATCAATTTGGTTTTATACCAGGGAGATCAAGTATGGAAATTATCTTTTCACTTAGGTAATTAATGGAAAAATATCGAGCAAAGAGAAACAATCTATACATGGTCTTTATCGATTTAGAAAAAGCCTATGATAGGCTATCGAGGAATTTAATTTAATGGGTTTTAAAGAAAATGAATGTCCCTAGAGTTTATATTGAAATTCTTATATATATGTATGAAGGAACAATAACAAATGTGAGAACCACATGTGGAGAAACATGCGGATTCCTCATGACTATAGGTTTACATCAGGGATTAACCATAAGCCCTTATCTCTTTGCATTAATTATGGATGAAGTAACTATGCATATTCAATAAGAAGTACTATGGTGTATGTTGTTTGCAAATGATATAGTATTGGTGGATGAATCAAGAGATGATGTAACTGCAAAGCTTGCGAGATGGCGGGGGGCATTAGAATCTAGAGGCTTCAAAATAAATCGTACAAAGACAGATTATATGGATTGCAACTTCAGTGGACATATACAAAGTCTTGAAACCACTATCAAACCCATGAGATACCACGTAGAGATTCTTTTCGATACCTAGATTTTATGATTAGTAAAGATGGTGAGATTGACGAAGATGTGGAGCATAGAATAAAAGCTGGATGGCTGAAGTAGAAACTAGCTTTTAGAGTGCTTTGTGACAGACGAATGCCAACAAAATTGAAGGGTAAATTTTACGGGACAGTGGTTAGACCAACTATGACATAGGAGTAGAATGTTGGCCAATTCAGAAGACGCAGATTCATAAGATGGATGTAGTAAAAATGAGAATGTTTAGGCGGATGTGTGATAAAACTAAAAAAGATAAAATTAGAAATGAGTGCTTTCGAGAGCATTTAGGAGTAGCACCAATAGAGGATAAGATTAGAAAAACCCGTTTAAGATAGTTTGGGCATGTTGAGCATCGGCCGGTAATGGCACCGGTGAAAAAAAGTTTGGTTATACAGGTGAATGGCCCATCAAGAGGTAGGG
This sequence comes from Sextonia rubra, assembly GCA_037013555.1. Taxonomy (NCBI): domain Eukaryota; kingdom Viridiplantae; phylum Streptophyta; class Magnoliopsida; order Laurales; family Lauraceae; genus Sextonia; species Sextonia rubra. The sequence goes on from JASUAD010000001.1 coordinate 48,478,567, forward strand.
GCAGGCCGAAGAAAACATTGATGGAAGTCATTAATTTAGATTTAAAAAAGTTTAACTTATCGAAGAATTTGGTTCAAAATAGAACGGAATGGAGAAACAGAATTCATGTAGCCGACCCCAACATGATTAGGATTAGGCTTTGATGATGATGATGATGATGATGATGAGAAATATCTAAGGCCTACCTCTTTCTTAGAGGCCCAAGCGAGGCCTGGAGACACTTTCATGTGGAAAAGGATGATTAAGTTCAAAGGATTTTAACTCGATCACATCAAATGGTCCATGGGGCAATCGGACATCAGTCAAGACCTTTCTAGATGCCTGGGTCCCTTACATGGAGCCTCTTCAAAACTTCACCAATCCTAATGCCCAACAGTCTCTAATCCACAGAGGCCAAACTGTAGACAAAACTTACAAAAGTTAATCAAGGTAGCCCTCGTTCGAATTAATGCATCCTATCTGCTCATTGGCCTTATCAAATTGTCTAGGCGATTAAGGGCATTCCTCTTGGAGATAGAGTTATCAGGTGTTAGAAGGAGGAACCTACTAGGTTCTGCTCCTTCAAAGCCCTATATAGAGACATCCAAGGGATGGACATGGAACCGCAGGTCCACAACTTCCTTGAGGCAAGATTTGGAAGGATCAGGTTAACCCCAAATTGTAGTTCTTTCTCTGGAGATGTATTCACAAACGACTACCAACTAATGATCGTCTGAGCTTCTTAAACACAGGGGGGTTCCGATTTCTGTAGCTTCTGCCATTCATAGACTGAGACCCTAGACCAACTCCTCTACTAGTGTCCTACTCTATTGGTTTGGCAATACTTCCCTCCTTCCATCAATAACCCAACTAGATATGGTTCCTTTTTGGCGTGGTTCCTGTTTACAAATTGTAAATACAGAATCGGACTGGTCACTGCAGTGACTTGGTATTCCTGGAAATGAAGAAATGACCGTGTCTTTAATCACTACACCTGCTCAGCCTGAAGTCATCTAGGATAAATCTGTAAACTTTATGCTTAACTGGAATCTGACTCACTTGTTTGCAAATAACTTGGTCGCTAATGACAATCAACCAGATGGCTAGATGCCGCAGCCAAAGGACGAGGTTAAACTCAATTTCGATGGTGCCTTTGACCCATACTCCCGAGCTGCTGCCATCGAAGGAATAATTATTGATCATCATGGACATATGATCAAAGGCTTTAATGGGTCCATCATGGTGTATTTGGCTCTAGAGTCGGAGTTAATTGCGCTGAGGAAACACGTTCAGGTAGCTAGAGACTTGGGCATCTCCAAATTTCAAATCGAAGGCGACGGTAAAATACTAGTGATGATTGTACATGGTTCAAGGCATTAGGGATGGACAATGATGCCGGAGTCGAAGCAAACACTCAACATTCTTGCTGAAATTCAAATGTGGACCTTCAATTACTGCAAAAGGAATCCAAACAGTGTTACTGACGCTCTCTCTAAGACCTTCCATCCCATAGTCACCACCTTCTCTGCGGGGCTCCTGGACCATGTTCCTGACCAGTATGACATGGAACTAAACAACTCTGCAGTTTATAATCGCACCTTCTTTAGCTCGGACAGTCAAGCCCATACGACCAAATCCTCTTAACTCGGAGCAGCAGTTGCAGGCAGCCAGAAAGTAGTTAGCAGCTGCGGACTAAGAATTCCGCCTCTTGAGTGCATGGATAAACTCTATGGCTGGGGAGTCCCGAGCAACATCTGGGGCTTCCTAGGTTGAGTGTAGATGGGTAGGGGTGTATCAACTTTTGTTTTGAACCATTTGTTAAAGCTTTGGGGAAGCTCAAAATTCCCTAGGGATGTTTTTCTCCTGTGTTTTGGGGATGTGGTTGTTTATGCTTTCTTTATTCCTTGAATACCCTCTTGGGCATCATGGGGACCATTTTGATCTTTCTCGGTATTATGCTATTAACTTTTTGGCTCCTTAATTAAATGAAACATCCCTTTTACGGAAAATAATAATAATAATAATAATAATAATAATATGATTGTTGAATTCAAATGTTCAACTATGCCCTCCAACTTTTGGCTAATTTTCAAAAAGATACATAAATTTTGAATATTTAAAAAGGTATAAAAATTTCCCACATTTCTTTCATTTTTTTTTTTTTTTTGAGAATTGATAAAATAGCATAGTACGTTGGTGAAATGCATTTTCAATAGAGAAGGAATGGAAAGATAGTTTTGGTTTTATAGGAACGGCCTGCCATTTCTAATATAGGGTGTAACACTCTATCCCATATCACTTATGAATGAAATATGAGTTTAGTATATAATAAACCATGTAGGTTACTACTAATAACTTGGGCTTAAGTATTTTGGACTACATGACAGGCTTACCAAGTTATTGGGCCAGTGGGCTACTCGGGTTTGTACATAGGGCCCATTTCATATTCTTTTTTATTTGATTTTTGAAAATATTGTCATAAAAAGGGAGCTTAGGGTGTATTTGGTCAGTTTGGGAATTTAACTTTTGACAATATTGTAGATTCTTTTTATGGTTAATTTGATTTTTGTCACATACTACAAAAATATATTATGATAACCATCTAATTCTGATTCGCATACTTTCTACTACTACTATAAAAAATCATTTTCGAGATGTTTTCATCATAATTGGCTCCAAAATAAGCTTTCAGTGGTTTAAATTTGAAAAATGCTATCTTTAACATTAAAAAAAAAACAGCTACACTAAATTATAATGTTATTAAATAATAAAATTAATTTAAAAATAAGAGAATAAGAAAATCTTAAACAATATGAGTTAATTTAGTAGCCCATAGACTTTGTAAGTTGCTATCTATTAAGCTTTCAATCAATTTTTCTTGAAAACAAAATAGACCCTTGTGGAATGGGCCCAGCCTGTGGGGCCACCCCCTTCCTCTTTAAGTTTCCAGCAGACCAAATTTGAAACTCACCGAGTTTTGTCTAGTTTATCATTAATCATATTTATCTAATTATCAAGTTGGCCAATCTTGAGGCCTTCAAAAACAATTCTACTCGTGATGGCTTGATCTGCATTCTATCATGTTAGAATACCTCATCTCATTAGATCAAATGAACAGTAATGCTCATTGGCCAACTTAATGTTTACTGAATCTTATTTTTTCGTATTATTACAAAGAACCTTTAATACAATTGCTACCAGCAGGTACATCATCTCAGGTGAAAAGGTAGGCCACATAGCATACAAGTATTTGTTTTCCACGTACGAGACTCCTTCATGTGAACAGTGTTTATCAAAATGTGAATGGTGTGTGATTTTCAAACTACACCATCCACAAAGTAGGACCCTCCCAACTGAAGGCATGGAACAAAATTCCAACACAGCAACCTTGTAGTCCAAGGAAAAAAATTACCTACAAAGCCATTAGTTCATCTTTTGCTTATTGCAGTCAAAATTTTAGGCTGTGTGACAAATGTAGAAACAGGTCAAAATTTTAGGCTGTGTGACAAATGTAGAAATAGGGTGGAGAGAGAGAGAGAGAGAGAGAGAGAGAGAGAGAGTAAAGTAGATCTCAGGTCAGGTAAGGAGCCCTTTGGTAACATAAATAGACCTTCGGTAAGGTAGAACAACCCTCAAATAAGAGAAGGTTATTGCCCGCTCGAACCCTGGGTAGCCAAGTAAGAAATGACACCTAAGAGGCCATTCTTATTTCATTTCAATTATTCAACCCTCTAATGTACCACCCAATTTTTGCCTTTCAAAAAAAACCCCTTTAAAATAAATACCTTTCAAACATAAAACCCTATGATGAACCTTTTTATGGATGACTCTGATGGCTCATACCATCCAAGGAAGTCCAAGAATTAAGGGTGAGATGCATTGTTGGACGTATGTCGTCCTCATGACCACATGCCTAATATTTTTAGGGCCCACAGTTTGATTCCATTAATTTAAGATGCTTTCTCCTTTTAGTTGTTGTATTTACTAAATATATCTTGGATTCAATTTTAGTAAGCCTAATCAATTAAGAAATCTTGTTTGACTAATGTTTGAGGGAATTAAAGAAACTTACCTTTAATGGATTTCTTTGATGGGAAGAAATCGCTCTATGGCTTATTTATAAAAGTGGTTTTCCGGTCTTCTCTCTTAACCCACGAGATCTGGAAAGTATCCATTAACTCTCACGCATTTTGGAGTAGGTGATAAGGGAGATAGAGGGAAACCTAATTTGAGAATCATGATCTACTCATCTTCAAGATCATGGCGCAAGGTGTGCTTTTATTTTCTTTGAGATCAGCTATTGTTTAATGTATAAATTTAGATCCTTAGGTTTGATATTTTATTGCAAACCCTATTAGATCTGACATACATAAGACCTATCTTAGCATGGGTAGAATTACGGACGCGAGGTGGGGGGCAATGGGGCCCCCTTTATTTTGGATTTTTCTCTTCTTATATATATACACATGCGCTAGCGCACACACACTTGGCCCCTCCTTTTTAATCGTAATTCTTTAATGGATGGCTCCTCCAACATTATAAAAAATTAAATACTATGAATATAATTTGAGTTTACCAAAAAATGAACTAAATAATAACTGATTTTAGGGGAAAAAAATTGGATGAAAGAAGAAAGGGAAGGAAAAGAAAGAAAGAAGAAAAATAAAATAAATTAAAGGATTAGAGATAGATTAGAAACTATTTACCAAATTTAGAGTTGTCGTCACCACCTATATACCTTGATTTAAGATCGTAATAGTTTGATTGGAGAGATGAGGAGAGCTTGAATTATTGGAGCTTGGAGGTTATGAAAAGGTTTAGAGCTATTATTACTTCGTCACAGGTACCAGAAAAAGGGCTCAAGAAGGCAACTCTTCTTTCACTTTATGCATTTATAAATATAAATGTATCAATGTTTCTTTTCAGTCTTAAAGCTCATACTTGAAAGTCAGCTCATTCAAAATTACATCCTATTTATGTTTTACTTGTATGAAAAAACATTAAATTGATTGACACTATATCCATCATTTTTAGAGAATTTTTTTTGATTTTCCAATGTTTAATTTTGATTATTATAAGCTTAAATAACTTGGATTTCAAATATGAGTCATTAACATTGAATACCTTTTTATTCTTATATAAAAGTACAGGAACCTACTTTAAGAATGATTTTCTTTTGCCTTATACATTTATAATTATTATTGTACTAATCCTGAATGCTTTTCTATGCCTTTTCCATCAATGGAGCTCAACCCAAGGGGTAGCTCAATTAACTTAGGACCACAGTATGCTCTAAGAGGTTGTGGATTTGAGCTGCACTACCACACTGAGGATATAGGGAATTTCTTCAGCTCCTCCAAAGTCCAAAAGGATTAGTTCAACCACGGGAGGACTCAAGCACAATCACGCAGATGTGGTCGCACTCACATGATTCAAGAATCCCCCTTATATAATATTATACAAATTTTAATTTTATTATTTAACGTTTTCATTTAACCATCACCCGCATCACCCAAACGAAAATCCTGGGTGCACCATTATGCGCAACCCAAAGGGCTGAGACACCCACTATTGGCAAAAAAAAAATCAATGTGGGTAATTATTGAAATCCAATATATTGTATTATCATGAGAAATTATAATTTAATTAGAATTATTTCCGCCATAGATAAAGAAACTTTGCCCTCTTTCCCCAAAAAAAAAAAAAAATCCTGGTTATGCCCCTTTATCTTAGGCTGACGTCCAGATGCAGAGTTCCCATGCTCAGCTCCTGTTGGTTTCACTTCTCCTTTTTCTATTTCATCTTTGTCATGCACACCCTTTATTAATGAATTGGCAGCGGTTGAAATTTCTTTATATCTAATTTGCTTTTTAGCGAGAAGTGTTTTCCTTATGGGAAAAATAGTTTTCATCAATAGAGAAATTTCAATTTTCTTTCAAATGAAAAGGAATGTAGGATTTCTCTCTCCCTTGTGAACGAACTGTACCAAAAATGATTTTAAACCCCTTCCTTGAACTTATAGGTGTAAAAATAGTAGATTCCTCCTACTTTTCTAGCAGAAAAGTACATACAAAATCAGGAGAAAAAAAAGGGGCACCAAAAAAGTGAGTCCGTTTTTATGGAGTGCGGCTTCTTAGCCAGAACTATTAGGCTTAACCATATACCAAATGCCTGAAACTCCATCACTGGTGATCTGATAGAAAATGTGATCCTCTTAAGAGAGAAATCCTCAATTTCATTTTGAAAAAAGTGGGTCCCATGTACAATTCTTTACATGTCAGAAATTGTGCTTAACACTGCCTCAGCAACAATGGCACAATAGCGTCCAATGACATTTACATCGTATGCACACTGGAAAACCTACTTTATGGAACTTAAACTTTAAAATATATATTGCTGGAGGAAATGAGGCTAATCTTGATCGATATGAATTACCTCTTGGGACTCGTTTTTTTACCAGTAGTATTGTTTATGTTTTTTTGTGTCAACTAAGCAGTAGTTTAATTCTACATATGGAGATATATATATTTATATCCTGTCCGGCAACTCCAAGAAAGAGGCTCCACAAACATTATGCAGGTGAACATTCATATAGACGTACATTGCTTCCCTCTTTTACAACGGGCGATCAGAATTTTCGTTTAGGGTGTGCAGATTCTATTATATGGTTTAGTATTATAGGCAAATTAAAAAAAATTATGTGGATCAAAAGAGTGAGTCCATAATTTTTGTTAAATTTTTTTATGCACACTGTGCGTTAGCAGATGCTGCCGCACCTTCTTCAACATACTTGGGTCCTACACTTTTATATATAAATATTTTTTAAGAAAAAATTTTAAAATAGGATTCAAGTTTTTTTCAAATTTTAAAATAAGACAAAAACATTTACATTTCAACTAAGGACTTTGGTTTTCAAATTAGAAAAATCGGAGATAAATTGAATTTTTCACAAATTATTCTTCTATTTTTTTAAAAATACCTAAAATGCACTTTAGCCATTTCCTCTTCCTCCTCCAAACCAACTTCTTCCCCGTGAAGGGGAAGGTTGCCGGGGGCTTGGGCAGGTCCCTACACTGGCAGGAGGCGGTGGAGTCGATCTCGTGCAGGTGAAAGCAGCGGGGGAGGAGATGGAAGGTTGAGGTCATGAACATGAAGGTGGGAACGTCTGCCAGGTCGTAGGCATCACTGTGGACCAAGTCCACCACGAGTGCAAACATGCATTTGTTGTCGGCGGAGAGTGTCTCAAAGACACAACAGAGGTTGGAGAGGGAGAGTGTTATGCCCCAAGCTTGAGATTAGGTCATTACGGATAAGCCCATGACGTGAAATGCGTAATCCCGTAATAATTCACGTTGCACTAAGGCAAACATGAATCACTACTGTAAGGTCCTGAAATTCCACTAATCTCGATTTATGCTAATTAATCTCATTCTATACTAATTAAACTTTGTTAGGACTAAATTAATTCAAAACTAATGGGTTTGGGTCTTGGATAGGCAGTTGGGTCGGGTTTGAACCTTACCTAAGTAGTTGATGACCTTTTTGTAAATTGTTTTTGCATCTTATGAACACCTCATCCATCGCCTCTTGTGTAATTTTTCGTATAGATCATTTTTCGTGTTGGGCTCAATTTGATCCGAACTCATCTAGGGCCAATTAAGGTCCATTTGGCCTAAACTGAAATTTCATAGAAAGTGTGGACTTGCATGTTAAATGCAGGAAAAAAACTTAAGTTTAAAAGGAAACTCAACATCCCTTTCTTCCTTCTTCCTTTTTCTATTGCTGGAGCTCTTCCTCTTCTTCATAATTTCTTCACTTTCACTTCCAAATTTGAAGTGCTATTAGGGTTGGGGGTCTTGCATGTGTTAGGGATAGTCCTTAGCCATCTTCCTCTTCTTCGTAGGAGTATTTTCTCCTTGGGAAGTACCTCCTTCTTCAAGCTACAGCCCACTAAGGTGAGAGTTTTACTTCCATTCCATATATTAAAGCTTGTTGGAGTCAAGAAGACTCAAATCTATGACATGCATGCATTATTGCATCACTTTCATCATTGGTATGTTTCCATGTAGAGAACCCACTTCTCATTGGAGGTTTTCCCCTAACCACATAACAAGAAGGACTTGGGGAGGGCAAGTACTGTTAAAAGGCAAGTATTAGAGTGCATATATACTGCATGGGTGTTTCAGTTGTTGATTCTTATACTTGGTTCTTTCAAACTTAGATTACATCTCTTTACCTTGTTCAATGCATATCCATGTATGAGGTGTTGGATGAGTTAGGAAGTAAATATGGAATAGGAGGGTGTGTGAGTATTGAATACCTTCAGGGACACTTTAATTAAGTCATTGAAACTCCCCATAATTCAGATTTCTGTATTGATTCTGTATTAAAAGTGAGCTACAAAATCAACTTCAGAATTCTGAAGCGTACGGTGAAGTTACGGCTAAGCCGTAAGTGGTTACGGCTTAAAGTCCCAAGAACAATAAAATCTGTTTTTGTACTATGGCTTAATCACGGCTGTACAGTGAAATGAACTACGGCTAAGCCGTGACCAGCCCGTGCCCAAGCCGTAAGCTTTCTTACGGCGGACTTTCTAGAGAGCTTGAAAAACTCATTTCCTTCTACGGCTTACACATGGTTATACCCTGTAATGCCTTACGGCTAAGCCGTAACCTAGCCGTAGGCTTAGCACGGCTAAGCCGCAGGTAACATATAGCTAAGCCGTAAATGCGCTTGAAATTAAGGAGGAAATTTGAACCACTCGGCTAAGCCATAACATTATACACGGCTAAGCTGTAAGAACCCCGTCAATTTACGATATTAGGAATCCTCCATGACCTTATAGGGCCTCAGTATTGGCACATTCTTTTAACCACACTGGCCCAACGGTAATTAAATGTTAAAGAGAATGAGAGTAGAGCTTTCATTCATTCCTTTGAATTTCCGAATGATGTCCCAATGTCAAGTCATGGATGTTGGCATAAGAAGGGATGCTCTTCATGTACAAGAGGTAATACCAAATCGCGTTAACATAATGACACCGGACGTTTTATGAGTACATCATGTTGAATGACCTTGGGATCATGGATTATTTAGCATAGGGTTGGCTAGTAATTTCCTTTGACACTTACTCAATCTGAATGCATTCATATTGTTAAAAATACCTTATCCTCAACATGATTTGTTCATGTATCTATTTCTTCTATCCAAACCCTAAGGCAATTCAGACTTAAGCTTCTAATGAGTGCGTGTCTAACAAGGCAGAGCTTCTACTGAGTGCGTGCTTGCTTGCCAAATGGGAATAGTCAAGGTTCGAGCCTTCATAGCTCATATGAGTATGCTTAGTTTAATTATTCGTTACTTTACTATCTCTGTTTTCATGATTGATTATACCTTCAAACTAATATTCCTTATGTATGACATGACGAGTATGATTGAAAAGTATGAAAGAGGTGAATCTAAGTCGGCAGCACTTAGCTTGTGCCCTTTGGGTACCCTATGTCACTACTGTAATAGTTTACGGAGGAGTTGTCGGTGCTCCTCTGGAAGCTAGCTTGATCCCATAGCAACCTATATGTATGCTCCCTTCTGGGAGAATAGAGCCCCGTGGTTGCCAATTAGTGTATACAACATCTTAATTATAATTCCTAACTCATTGCTACTCGTGCACAACATGCCTAGTAGACTGCTATTGCCCTCTTTGATCAGTGTATATTATTAAGTTTATTTGAATCATTATGCTAGTTTCATATGCCTCTGTACTTGTTTACCATCGTATTAACAGTGTTATCTTGGTATTGCAGGTGCGGAACCAAACCCCAACTCGGTTGTTAACACATCCTCGGAGGATGCCCCAATGGTACCTCGGGGTATAGAAAAATGGAAAGATGACGATGTCTTCTGTTAGTCATCCTACGGAGTGCGCCTAGTGTTTTGGATGTGATGTAGTTATGATTTTGGTCTTCCACCTAGGATGTTGGAACTGGACCCTTTGCACTCGATTTGTTAAATGGTGGTTGGTCATATGAAACATCATTTAAGTCTTCAGTATATATATATATATCTATGAATGTTGTGGGACATGTCTTTTTATGTTGTACTCATGATCATTATAGAGTAGTTCACAGGAGTTCGTTATGATGAATTCTAATCCTACGTATGGATGGGCATACCTTACACGTTTCTGTGAAGTCTCCCCTGTAGGAATTTGTGCATACGTCTTTCATGGTATGGATTACTATGGGATTACGTATTCACTCCCTGAGAGCCCATTTAAATCCCCAAATTCCTGGGATTGGGGCATGACAACTAGAAGGGATTTTCAAACTTTCCTCATATGTGCGTAAGATCCATAACAAGCACATTCAAGTAAAAATGTGAAACTTAGTGCTTAGTACACCCAATAAACACCCTGAAATTATATAAGAGCTTAAATAAATACTTGTTTAATATTTCATAATTAAACTAATTAAAGAGTTATCAAGATGATCATAATCCCATGCATAAATTACATGTCTGAATGCATATAAAGTAATAAAGTGTGGAAATGCATAACGGTCAAAAACCTAAAGTATAATACATATCCTCAAATGAAATAAACATAAATCAAGTCTATAGTCTTGATGATAAGATAAAAAGAGCTATCATAGCTCAAATTTTAAATATTCAAAGGAACCCATATCGCTCTATGGATATGCCAAATATAAGACGTCATTTGATCTCCACTCAACTATTCCTTAAGGTTTTGCTATGGCAACTTACGGAATCACGTCAATAATCGGGTTGGTATTGAGCTCTACTCTTGCAACATCAAGGATAGCACCCTAGGCATGACAGCTCCACAAAAAATAGAAAAGTAGTATACTAAACATGTTGTTCCAAATAGAGTTAAAAGCAATACCAATTAAATAGGGTAAAAGCAAAATTTAAGCATGTTAGCATAAGATAAAGCATAATCATAACGAATCAAGATAACAAAATATTACAACTAGATAATAAACCGCATGGCTACAATCCTCCATGAAGAAAGATAGGTATCAAAACAAAATAGGGGATCAGGTAGCTATAATCTAACCGCCCAAAGGAGCGCGACTTAATCCACAGAATACCAACTATAGCAGTGCACAGAATTTCAACTCATACTTAGCCTCACCGGGCCTCATAGAGTCCAGCTCAATTGTGCTGACTCTATGAATTAATATAGTTAGAACAGACAGCACCATTGTGCTCTTATACTTACCTTCTCAACAGAACTTACTGACTTAATATTTATAGTAACAGAACCATAATAATATTAATAACAAACAGTGATAACAAAAGCAAATGTGAAGGTAGTGAAAATATTATAACTAAACTGATAACATAATGAAAGGAATATAGCTGAACTGATAAGTAATAAATGAAATAGAACTGAACTGATAACATAATGAAGGAATATAATTGAACTAACATAAATAAGTAAAGGATCTAAAAGTCCCCAAATATGCATAATTTCTAATAAATTAAGAACAAGGATAACTTACAAGCCAAGCTAATCAAGATGTATGTGTTCTTAGTTTTCCACTTTGACATGACCATAAGGATTCAGATGCCATGTGTTACAAAATCTTGGTGTTGCATTGTCTATGAATCCAGACATCGGTGCATTATACTCATACACGAAAAGCATAACATTATAACTAGCCGATTCATCTAACATGGATAAGTGACAACTAATACTTTCCATGTTTACCCCATTTGATTTTGTTGGACAAGGTTTAAAGCATAATGGTTCCAAGAAAAAAGGTCTTATATAGTCATATGGTTCACCTAATAAAGTTAAGGTAACACTTGACCACAGGTCAAGTCCAAATGTGCCTAATGAAGGTCCAATATAGCCAATCCAATCCAGATAGAAATTAGAATAATAATTAAATAAATAAATTAATTAATAAATTGGTGTGCACTCGAGCTTGGTTGCGCATGCGCTCAAGCAAGCTTCATAAAGACTAACGCGCTTGAGCACAAATGAGTAGGCACTCGAGCCTGAAACATAGTGCTCGAAATAACTAAGAATTATAACTGTGCACTTGAGCGCGCCAACTCGGAACCCAATTCTATAGCTCTATTTTGCGTCTGAGCTTTTACAGCTTCAACCCCACATTTCCACCCGTATTAATACAGGCATTTAGACTCCAAATCTTTTACATTTATTGTCATTTCAACCTCATTCTAAATCACTTAATCCTAACATTCATTTATTCCATTTAAAACCCATTTTCTGCCCACCATAACATTCTCATTTATAAAACAAATAAAGAATGAGCTGTACTAATATTATAAATCTCTCTCTCTCTCTCTCTCTCTCTCTCTCTCTCTCTCTCTCTCTCTCTTACACACACACACACACACACACACACACACTCTAGGCTTGTAGGAGGAAAGAATAAGAAGAGCTTGGAGGCTAGGTTTTTAATTAGGATATACAATGAGCTCTCTCTTTAAGAAGAGTGTCTTTATATACTATTATGCTTACTGGAACTCTTGGATATTTACTAGCAAGCCCAAAGGTTTATGTTACTTACTAAAAGAGATCAAAAGGGTCCCACCTATGTGACTTAGGTGTTAAATGAAATGGGTCCACCAATGTATTATGATAACGCAAATGACATGATTAATGAGATGAGAGATAATGCATATTAGGTTAGTTAGATTACCAATTAGTCCTCAAAACTATCTAATTAACAGCAAGGTCCCCCCAATCTACTATCCATTATGCAATTAAAATTAAAATATCATTAATTAGTAATAAGCATGAAAGATTAGCAATTAAATCTTAAATTTGGGCGGAATATTACAGAGAGCTTGATGGTGAAGGAGATCTGGGTCTCTATCTTAAAGTCCTTGGGAAAGTCGTTGTTGAGAACATGAGGGAGAGGAATATGAGTGATGGATTTGGGGAGACAGATGGGTCTGCCAGGGGGTTGGTCATTGGTCGAAATGGTTAGGATGGTGACTGAGATGACATCGTGGTCGAGGGCGAGTCATCTGGTGAGTTCGATGAGTGGTATGAGGTGATCGATCCTTGGGTTTACGAGGATGACTTGGGTGGTTGGCTCCATAACTTGGCTCCACTGCTATTTTCATATGGGCTCATCTCTATTATCTCTCCTTATATAGTCGTAGCCTTGGTTTAAACGACTACATGGTGATCGAATTTTAAATCTATCTTTTTTGGGACACAGCACATCAGAGTAAGCATTTGTTTGGATGAGGGATGGCTAAAACAATACAAAAGTAGAGGAGACAGGGAGCGGCTGTGTAAACTCTATCATCGTGTGATCAGTGGGATTCATCTGAAGCGTATCCCATCATAATATAGAACACATGATTGAATACGTCAATGGGCACATGTGGCATGTGGCGTTTATCATGTCTTCATCATGTGATCAATGGGATTCATCTGAAGAGTCTAGTGTCACTACAAGAAACTTATCTTTTAGTGGCAATTGTTTTAGCCGCGGGTGAATTTTCGTCACTAAAATTACACATTTAGTGGCAAATATATTATGTTGCCACTAAATGTATTATAGTGACCACATTTAGTAGCAACTAATCTGTCATAGCTAAGAATAGCCACTAATTCCTTGGCGGGAAGTTTTGGCGCCATAGGATTTTGGAGGGAAAGATATTTAGTGGCGATTTTTATTCCATTGCCACAAATGGTATAATGTTTTAGTGGCGACGTTTTAGTTTTGTCGCTAATTACTTATATATCTTATTTTTAGCTGCAGTTTGTTCTGTGCCACTATATGTGCCCATTTTGTGGCAACTTTATATTGCCACTAAAGCTATGCCGTGCGAAAATTAACTTTTAATGGCAACATATTTTGCCACAACTTAAGTGTCGTTGCTAAAAACTCACCTTTAGCGGCAAAATGTAATATGGACACTAAAGGTATTATAGCGGTCACATTTGGCAGGGACTTATATGTCGTAGGTAAAGGTCATTTTGAAGGGACAGAGATTTAGCATCAATTTTTAATTGTTTGCCACTATTTGTCCAGGGTTTGTGTGGCAACATTTAATTTTTATAGCTAATTGCCATATGTGTCTTACATTTAGCCGTAGTATGTTTTTCGCCACTTTATATGCCACATTTTGTGGTGACTTTTATATTATTGCTAAGACTTATTACAAAAAAAGTTGCCTTTCAATGATGATAATTTTAGCTGTAATTTCATTTTTACCTCTACAAATTCATTTTAGGTGAAAAAAGGCAATGATGCTAAAGGCATTATAAATATAGTGGCTATATTTAGTAGCAAACCATTTGGAGAGAAAGCGATTTATTGGCAATTTTTAACCTTTTTCATCACCAATTGCTAGGGTTTCTCATGGACCCGGCTGGCCCAAGCCCAAATCGATATTCCTTATAGTTGAGGTCAGGTCGGGCTTGGATATTCCTTAACCTGGCCCAAGGCAACCTATGAATACCCCTACTAATTAGTGATTACTAAGGTGTCTAACTTTTAACCACACTTTTTTTATTGGGTATCATCAAATTTTACTTAAATGGAGTAGGTCCAACTATACAATTAATCACACAATACTAAATGTACCAATAATGTCTTTTAGCATACTCACTGAGTCTTAAAATCATGTTGAAATTTGAACTTAGGGCTTCTTTGGCATCTTTAGTTTTATTATTATAGACTGATCCAAAATAAAGATATTAAAAAAAGAGTCATAAAAAATGAGCCTAGAATCAAAATGTGTGTTTGGTAATATGAGAATCTATTTTAAATAGATTTCTTTAAATAAATGGTTGACGATAGTTTGGAGGAGGAAGAGGAAAAGGCTAAAGGAAATATTTGGTACTTTTTTAAAAATAGAAGAGTAATTTACTAGAAAACTTTATTTTTCGTTGGTTGTCCTTTGGTTCTTTCATCTTCCTCCTCCTAACTTGATTTGTTAGAAAACTTAATTTTTTTCGTATAAAACAATTGATCTGTCTTGATCCCTGACATTAGCATGGTGAGTACAACTTTCTCATGCTAGATTAACCCTTTTCGATTTTGGATCGGTTCTATAATGGCCTACGAGTCATACCCTATACTTCCTTTTTATATATATATATATATATATTTGGTAAAATCCAAACCAAATGAGAAAAGAAAAAAAATGAAGACAAATCGGAGGAGTATAGCGGCACATGCATCCATCACGCCATAGTTAATGGTACTCTAATTCATTACAATGAAAACCTATTTGATGCCATGGTTATGGGATGACATGTGGAAGGACTCATGCTTAAAAGAAGAAAACAAATCCATACATATGCATTACACCATTCTCTGTACAACATGTTACCCATGCAATTTCATAATAAGGCCCAGACACATGGTCATACACGTGACGAATCTCGGCAGTGTCATATGGTGTCTGACGTGTATGAGTCCAGGAAAGACAAATATGAGTCCTGGAAAAAACATCACCGTATGCAAATACGGACGATGAAGTCAACAGCAATTTTTTAATACGAATTAGAAACGCATAAAAATACAAATAATTTTATATAGAAAAAAAACCCTATAATTGATCATTCAAATTAGATCCAGAAATCAAGCTTTGATACCAACTGTTAGGTTTATCATGATCACAGGATCAACTTTAATGGATCAGATCTCAATAATATAATATAAAAACTGCACGCATACCTGGCTCCATCGTATATTGATTGTGTAGAGAAGAACAAGCTATTTGCGTGCGGGGCTTACAACTCACTTTTGCTTCACCTTAGTGTATGCAAGTAATGAGAGAGCCAAGCAGTAATCTCTTAAAGTGAAGCAAGTTATCCTAGACCCATATATTTATAGATCTCTGTGATAGTTCCTTTCTCATCAGGGAACTCCTTAGTTAATAAGGATTATCCCTCTTATTAATAATTTGGGTAGGAAGTAACTATTAGTTTCCAAGTTTAATAGGGTTTCCAAATACAAAACTAGGAGGAGTCTTTCATTACCTTTGAACTCCAGAGGTGGGACCCATGCATGGACATGTGGTCAAGTGGACCACACATCCAATGTTAACATTCTCCCACTTGGGTTAGTTGACCGTAAACCACATCCTCAATTTATTATTACTATTTTATAAAAGATAATTTATTTTTGAAAAAATGACTCAATTTGGACTTAGAAGTTTAAAAAACTGACTTTGACCGGTGCACCGATCAAACTCCTCCCACTCAAACTTTGATCTAAATCTTGAATATGTGATTAAACAAATTTGTCGATGCGAAGCATAGCGGTTACACATTTTTAATGACGCGCTCCCTTCCATGATCACAACAAGGACATCTTTCTTTAACCAAGTCTTTAATGAAGGTAAAAACTTAACTAGTGACACACGTACTCCCGTGCACGCACGCCGAGACCTAGTTCGAGTGTATATACACAAAGGATTATTCACACGTGCAAAACAAAATGTATGCGAAAGCTGTACGTATCATTGCATAACACAAAGAGATACAAAAGGAACAAGGACTGCAAAAGATTAAACAGTTTTATAACATGTACATCAAAATAGGAGAAACAAGGACAAGATCAAAATACAAGTCTGACCCAAAAAAAAAAAAAAAAACTGAGCCCAATGTCAATGCACTTCCCCACATATTTAGAAAAAGATGGAATGATGCAAACCGCTCTCAGGGAATGGATTCAGTCCACTCCTCTAGCCCGGATGGGGCCTTGTATGCCTTTCCTGGAGTCTGGTCGACCGCCTAAGGGTCAGGAGAAGGATTTGAGCCAGCAACACCAAGAACAACTAATAAGTACAACGATTCAGTAAAGTATAAGCAACAATGAGTTAACACGCATTGTATCAAATAGAAGAGTTAACAAGTATTAATGCATAAAGATCATAGAGCTCACATTCATATACTAGGCACTCGTGCGTATGAATTAAACATGCTTGACAATCAATAATAGAAATACTGTGCAGAAATACTGTGCTAGGTGGCTGCTACATTTGCCATCTTCTCCCTTTCGAGAGCAATCGGTACGAGAACACCATCGATTGAGCCAGGGTACGAATTGGTTTCTATTTTCTAGGGTCTGGAATCCCAAGACAATAGCACTCTACAAAGGCAGTCATAATCTACGCCAAAGTTAATCCCATCGGGTATCTTAAGGCTGTGGCTGAGTAGAGCCAGATGGATGAGATCAGTCAAGTCATGTGATGCACGTCAATCAGTGTCAGTTGGTCAATCCATGCAAGACAATATCCATATTAGTCATAAGCAACACAATACAGTACGATACGTGCATCACACAAGAATCAAACATAATTCTAGTAATATCGATATACTCAACAATTACCCGTCGATACAACAATAAGAACATCGAATCAGCTATTCTGCCTGGGATATACTATGGACAGCGCCCTCAGGGAATAACCAATCATTGCCCCTAGCGCAAAATGTGTACCATGTGATTAGGAGGGCAAGACCTTAAACAGTATGCAATACAAATCAGATTATCGCTGGAATCAAGGTTCATTACTAGCCAACCCTAACCTAGTTGTCCAGTGTTCCTAACCGTGCATGCTGATGTAGTTTTAAGTTATTCGATACAGGTTGTTCGTCTAAAGAGTGTTGCATTGTATCGAGAAAAGTGTTTCGAAGTCCCTCAAACCAATACCTATAGAGAGGTGCTAAACGGCTGAGCAACACACATGAATGAGTCACAACCCAAAGGACCATTCATGCGCTATTGACATTTCATTAGGCAAGTCGGGTTACCTACATTCTAACTCGAAGGCTTTACAAGGTCTCGATGTTAAACCTATCCATTTAATTTAGCTCTCAGTGGGCATACGGCTTAGCCCTGTTTTGTTCTACGATGAGGTTACGGCTTAACCGTGGAACACTTCACGGCTTAGCCGTGGCTGGACCGTAGAAGAGCAGCAAAATGCTAACTCTCAGTTATTTCAAATTGTCACCCTGTATTGATCTACGGTTGGGTCACAGCTAGGGTTACGGCTTAGCCGTAGTACACTTTACGGCTCAACCGCAATACAGTTTATGGCTCAGCCGTGACTGCACTGAGTCGATTTCCTGAACCTGTTATAGAATGACTGAATTGACAAGTTCTCAACTGCAAGGAAACAATAACTTCAAACCTCACTCAATAGGCTGTACAACAATAAATCATGCAAGAATAGTAAGAGCAAACACAATCAAATCATTACCAACAAAACAAGTGTTCAATCAAATTGTGCTTATACTTGCCTCAAATGGGTTTAAAACACAATACAGGTGTCATAGGCTCAATTTGCTGCGAAACACAATTCTACTCGTCATATGCATGCAAGAAAAGAAGAAAAAGACAAAAACGTTGAGTGCAAGCACGATAACTAACGTGAAGTGAAGAAGAAGCGAGAGAAACACAGTGAAAACACAAGACATACCTTAACTCACAAGAAGACAACGAGTACACAACTCTCTTCTTTGGCTTGATCAAGAAGGAAATGGAAAAGAAGAAAGAAGAAGAAATAACGAGAGAGAGAGCGAGAGAATGTTGAAGAAGAAAGGAAGAAAGAGGCGGTGGTTGGCTTTATAAGATGAAGATGAGTACAAATTACAAGAAAGTCCAAGCATTTACACTAATTACAGTTCGAGTCAATTAACGATTCAACAGAAGCAAATGAAGTCGTTTGCGTACGAGTCAGCTACAAATATTGACGAGCTTAATGAATTACATGGGTTGACGCTAAGATGATGCAAAACTGACAACGTTCGACGAAAGCAAAAATTACGAAAAAGGGCTCAATCTACTTAAACGTGGGTCAAACTTAACCCATCTACCTATCCATTACCCAAAACAACACAGAAACAAAACCAAAACACACTTACCAACTAATTCACTATTACTTAGTCATTAATCCGAATTAAGTTCGATCGGAGTGTTATATCAACTATCATGAGACTTGTTGGAATTGGCAAAACGCATTACTGCATAATTGTCACAGTAAATCATCAGTGGCTTTGAGATACAACCCATAATCTGAAGTCCTGAGATGAAATTATGCATCCAAAACGCATGACCCGTGGCTTCAAAGCAGGCCAGGTACTCTGCATGAAACGTAAATAAAGTGGTCAAAGTTTGCTTTACACTCCTCCACGAAACTGCTCCACCTGCTAGTAAGAAAACATATGCTGAAGTAGATTTTCTAGTATTGGAACATCCTGCAAAGTCTGAATCTGAATATCCAATCACCTTTAAATGATTGGATCTTTTATATGTGAGCATATATCTCCGAGTACCGCTTAAATAAAGGAATACTTTCTTTGCCGTTTGCCAGTGAAACATGCTCGGATTACTTTGGTATCTGCTAAGCATTCCCACTGCAAAACTTATGTTTGGTCTTGTACATGTCTGAGTATATATCAAACTGCCAACAGCTGCTACAAAAGGACATTTTTCCATTTACTTCTTTTCAATTTCATTCTTTGTACATTTGTCTTTACTAAATTTGTTTCCTTTGATTATAGGAGCATCTTGTGGTTTACAGCCCTCCATATTTAACCTCTTGAAGATTGTTTTAATATAGGCTTCCTGAGACAGCCCAAATAACAAATCGGTCCCGATATATCTCAATTTCTATTACAAAGGATGCTTCGCCTAAATCTTTCATATCAAAGTTTGGCTCAAGATAATCCTTAGTTTCATGATGATTCCAAAGTTGTTACTCGCTAATAAGATGTCATCAATATATAGGACTAATATCATAAACTGGCTCCCACTGATTTTAAGATATATGAAATGGTCTACAATATTTTTGGTAAAACCAAAAGATGTAATAATTTGATTGAACTTTAAGTACTATTGTCTGGAAGCTTGTTTAAGTCCATATATTGACCTCTTTAATCTGCATACTAAACTTTCTTTCTCCTGTTCAATGAACCCTTCAGGTTAGACCATGTAAACTTCCTCTTCTAGATTCCCATTTAGAAATGCCGTTTTGACATGCATTTGATATAGCTCTAAATTATAATGTGCTACAAGTGCCATAATTATTCTGAATAAATCCTTCTTTGATACTGGTGAGTAGGTTCCATTGTAATCAATGCCTTCTCTTTGAGTGAAACCCTTACCCACAAATTGGGCTTTAAATCATTTGATATTCCCTTTAGAGCCCCTTTTGGTTTTAAAGACCCATATACAGCCAATAGCTTTGAACCCTACGAGCAATTTGACGAGATCCCAAACTTTATTATTGGCCATGGATTTAATCTCATCTTTCATTGCATCTAGCAATTTATCAGAATTTTCACCATTTATGGCTTCCTTGAATGTCTTTGGATCTTCCATCATTCCAATATCCGTTTCCTCAAGATACACAATATAATCGTTCGGGAATGTAGGCCTTCTCTCTATTGAACCTTCTCAATTCTCCCATATCTATTTCATCAACATTCTGTTGTGCATCATTCATGATTGGATCATTTAAAACAGTCTGTTCTGGGAGTGTCTTTACGTTAATGGGTTGTTCCTCCTCCGAGTTATCTTTATAAGCAATAACAAGAGGAATATCAACACCATCATTTGCATTAGGCAACAAAATTTGTTCCCTAATTTCATTAAAAGTACAGTTTCTAGTATGATGACTCCCACTATTTTTGTGATCCTCTAAGAATTTAGTATCATTGGATTCTATGATCTTGATACTATAGTTTGGACAGTAAAACCTATACCCTTTAGACCTTTGCGGATAATTAATAAAAAATCCGCTAACAGTTCTCGGGTCTAATTTTTTTTCATGTCGATTTAAAACTCTCACTTCAGATAGACAACCCCAAACTTTGAAATGGTTTAAACTGGATTTCCTACCGGTCCATAACTTAAATGGGGTTTTAGGGACCACCTTAGTAGGAACACGATTCAAAATATAAATAGTCATCTTCAATGCTTCTTCCCACATTGAATCGGGTAAATTGGTATTACTTACCAAAGTCCTAACCATATCCATAAGTATTCTCTTTCTCCTCTCAGCAAAACACCATTCTGCTGAGGGGTAATTGGCACTGTGTATTGAGCAATAATGTCGCCTTCTTCTAGAAATCTAGGGAATGGCCCCGAGTTACGGCCTAATTCATCATATCGACCATAGTATTCACCACCTCGATCTGATCTCACGACTTTAATTTTTCTGTTTAGTTGTCTCTCTACCTTCGCCTTGAATATTTTAAAGACATTCAAAGCTTCAGATTTATCTTTAATGAGATAGACATATCCATACAGTAAATAGTCATCTATGAAGGTGATGAAATACTCTTTTCCGATAAACAAGGTATATGCAATTTTCCATAGATATCCATATATATTAATTCGAGAAGTCCTGAACTCCTTGTGGCAGTTTTCTTAATTATCCTTATTTGTTTGCCCTTGATACAATCAACATGGACACCGAAATCAGTGAAACCTAAGTTTGGTAATAACCCATCTTTTACTAATCTCACCATTCTATCTTTCGAGATATGTCCTAAACGTTTATGCCACATCTTAGATGAGTTATCTTTTATCAATCTTTTCTTTAAGCCCACATTCATGCCATAAATAATATGCTGAGTAGATAGGGTATGTGCAAAAACTGAATATAACTTTAATTTATATAAACCATCACATAAAAATCCACTACCAATTAAAAGACCATGTCTGTAAACATTCATAAATCCATTACCAAAATTAAATAGATAATCATGCTGATCTAATTTTGAAATAGAAATTAAATTCCTAGAAATGGATGGAACATAAAAAGTATCATGGAGATCCAATTGGAATCCAGTGTCCAGCACAATTCTATAATTCCCTATCGCTTCGACTCTTAATTCCTATCGGTTCCCCATCATAATGGCTCTCTGGCCATCATTTGGACTCCAGCTTGTAAAGAATCCCTACATATAACCAAAAAGATGAACAGTTGCACCAGAGTTAGCCCACCAGGTTGTTAATGGAACATCTACTAAATGGGATTTAAAACACACAAAGGATAATTGACCGTTATTACCGTTGTTTTCGAACCAATTCTTTCTTTTCAGGCATTCCTTTTTGAAGCAACCCTTTTTACCACAGAAGAAACATTTCTGCGAGGTCTTCTTCTTGTTCTTCTTTTCTAGTTTTGCTTTCACCTTATGCACATTGTCTTTAGATATTGGTTTTTCCATGGGAGATATAATTAACTGTAATTTGACCTTCAGCTTTAAGCCTCCTTTCCTCTTTATCACATTTTGCAATCAATTCACTAACTGTCCACGGCTGTCAGTTCTGATTGTACGCTACTTTGAATAGTCCAAAGGCCGGCGGCAGGGAATCTAAGATGAATTGAATCAGATACTCATCTGAAACGCTCATATTTACTTCTTTGAGCGTAGCCGCAATATTAGACATATTTAAAATGTGTTCTCGTACGCCTTTAATTCCATCGTACTTAATATTAGTCAACTAAGACATTAGTGAAGATTCAAGTGCCTTATCAGTCATCTCAAATTGTATCATAATAACTTCAAGGTAGTCCTTCGCATAATCTTTAACGTCGATTAACCCTCGAATACTCTTTGATATTGAATTGGTGATGGTTTTTAGGCTTACTTTATTGGATTTCATCCACTTTTCATATTGCGCTTTTTCAGTGGTAGAACTCGATTCAGTGGGCACAGGAGGTTTTGTTTCTTCGATGGCCATATCCAATTTTAAATAACTTAAAACAAGAGACAGCATATCTTTCCAGTCAGCATAGTTTGATCCATCTAGAAGTGTGATGGCAAATGTAATTGAATTCGAAACTAGAAATAAATACATCACAGAATAAAAGCTTTGAATTTAACATGCAAAAGCAACAATCCAATTTAAATTTAAACATATAATAAATTCAAATTATTGAGTAATAAGTATATCATCATAAATCACCTTTGCGTGAATATGACATGTTAATTTATTACTATCTTTACTAATGAGACTATGGTTAATAGCATATGTTATGAATAAGTCGACTTTACCTTTAGGTATAGATCAAACATGCTCATGTCATACATATTAAGCATTTCTCATCCCATTTTCAAATGGCCAAGAGATGATTGAGCCTTTTGGTTAACGTTCAATTTACATTTGAAATACAATTTAGGTGTAATTAAACATCACAAAATTATAGTGATCCTTTAACACAAAATATACAATATATCATAATTTTGGGTTACTTTGACAACATCCAAATTGAATAAATTGTGAATTTTGCTAAGAAGAAATTATAATTGCACCTTTAATGATCTAATGAGTTTATTTAAAACATTTCCTTGATTGAATTAGATATTCTCATCTCAATTATTAAAAATTAATTGCCCACTTTAACATTAAGTTTGACATCATTGAGAAAAACTCAAATAGATATTAATTGACTCATCTAAACTATTCAGTTAATTAATCTATTAATTTAGGTATTTTTATATGTGATTAATTATCCAAATAACTTTTATTTAAATTAATCACAAGCCTAATTTTCCTTAATTAATACTTTATAATTAAGGTATTCTTTGATCCATCCATAAATTCCCCTTAAATTAGGCATAAATGTGAATATAAATTCACCCATGAACTTTTCTTAACTCATGATCAATAGAAATTTAACAAATTAAATGCGGAATTAAACTTTAATGAGTTAAACATGCACTAATTAATATGCTATAAAATATGAAAATCTCTAGATGGTCGATCTATACCATTACTCTGGTAGATCTGACCTTGAGGAGTTCACTAAAGAAAATGGTATGAAAATCTGAGTTCATATGTGTCCACAATCATCAAATTACTATTTCAACAGTTAAACAATTGATCTGTCCTAATTGCTGACATCAGCATGATGAGTACAACTTTCTCATACGAAATTAAGTGTTTTATGATCTTGGATCGGTTCTATAATGGCCTATGAGACATGCCCTATACGTCCTCTTTATATATATATATATATATATATATTTGGTAAAATCCAAACCAAATGACAGAAAAGAGAAAAAAAATGAAGACAAATCAGAGGAGTACAGCGGCACATCCATCCATCACGCCATATTTAATGGTACTCTAATTCATTACCATGAAAACATGTTTGATGCCATGTTTATGGGATGACATGTGGAAGGACTCATGCTTAAAAGAAGAAAACAAATCCATACATATGCATTACACCATTCTCTTTACAACATGTTACCCAGGTAATTTCATAACAAGGCCCAGACGCATGGTCATACACGTGACCGATCTCGGCAGTGTCATATGGTGTCTCACGTGTATGAGTCCTGGAAAGACAAATATGAGTCCTGGAAAAAACATCACCATATGCAAATAGGGACGATGATGTCAACAGCAATTTTTTTTATACGAATTAGAAGAGCATAAAAATACAAATAATTTTATATGGAAAAAAAAACTCTACAATTGATCATTCAAATTAGATCCAGAAATCAATCTCTGATACTAACTGTTAGGTTTACTATGATCACATGATCAACTTTAACGGATCAGATCTCAATAATACAATATAAAAACTACACGCATACTTGGCTCCATCGTATATTGATCATGTAGAGAAGAACAAGCTATTTGCTTGCGGGGTTTACAACTCACTTTTACTTCACATTGATGCATGCAAGTGATGAGAGAGCCAAGCAGTAATCTGCTGAAGTGAAGCAAATTACCTTAAACCCATATATTTATAAATCTCTGTGATAGTTTCCTTCTCATCATGAAATTCCTTAGTTGATAAGGATTATCCCTCTTATTAGTAATTTAGGTAGGAAGTAATTATTAGTTTTCAAGTCTATTAGAGTTTCCAAATACCAAACTAAGAGGAATCTTTAATTGCCTTTGAACCCTAGCAGTAGGCCCATGCATGGACATGTGGTCAAGTAGACCACACATCCAATGCTAACACTTATGTGAAATATAAATGAAAAACTTAAATTCTGATTTGAAATGTAAAATTTTTTCTCTTATTTTGAATTTAAAATTTTCCCTATTTTTAATTATCCAAGTTTCCATCAATGACCAACTTATATAATATATATACACATGAAAAAAAAAACCAAGAGATTCATATATATATATATATAGGACAACCTAATTTAATGAACTGTATCACATCTTGCACAGCAGCTGGCTCACCTCTTAATCACACGTGCTCCCGACTATTTATGATCATTATAGTTCCAAGAAAACAATAACTACAGAATTTAGTTCTGGAGTTGGTGGGTGTTTAAGAACCGCACATGCAGTTCCGGGTCTTCAATTTTCTGGCATTTGTCCTCGTTGTCGTCATGGGTGTCTGTTTGTAGGACGGATCGAAATGTTTCATTCTGTTGGAAATATGAATACCTTTCACGAAGATGGCTATAAAGCTTTCATTCAAGTTTACTTTGAATGGCTTTCAACAACACTAAATCACAGGCAGGGCTACAACTGATGCTCTACATTTTAGTACGATGCACCACCCCTATTTTAATTTACAGTGGAGCCCACTTTTTTTAAATCCAAGTCACTTATCAACCTTAAGACCCTTTGTTTATATCACCTATAACTTATTATTCAAATATATAACATTGCCACCATTAGATTAAATTTCATCTGAAGCACATGATGAACATACCTTATTATTCTTTTGTTGGAATAAAAATGTAATTAATAAGCATTCATATGTGATCCATGTAAATGGTTAGACCTTTGAATGTTTCTTTGAAAACATAGATACAAGAACATTAGAAGTCTCAGTTATGATGAATGGCTTGGATTTTAAAAAGATGGGTCCCACCATGCATTAAAATGGGGTGTTGCATCATACTACACTATAGTGGTGCCACACTGTAGCCCTACCCTTCAATCACTACTTAATAATCGCAGTGATTATATAGCTTAGGGCAATTAAATTGAATTGAAAAAGTAATAATGTAGTTTGATAGATAATGCTTTAGAAAAAATAGGCCTATCGATGGAGAGCATTTTCTGACGAAAATGAAAAGGATCCCCTCTAGAAATTAGCATATTATTGTTTTAACCTTCATTTCTTAGATTCCAACAAATTGAAATCAAGATTTTTTTTGTTTTTTTTTTTTTTTTGGTACCTCGGCTAAGGGAGCTGGGATCCAAAAGATAGCTCACATATGTGGAGAGATAGCCCACTTACATGGGAAAAGAGACTTGATTTGCAGGAAGATAGCCCATACATATGGGAAAGGAGCCCACACACACAGAAAGAAGCATGATATTCCTCGGGTTAAGCCCTATGCAGCCAACCTATAGACAATCAGGTGAGAATAACTACTCTGTATTACTTGGGTATGGACTACGGAGCCATTCTCAGAACAAAGATTTTAATTTTTTTTTTTGAACTCTAGCATATTCACTAGTAGCTTAGTGGTAATTGTAACACACCTCCCTTCGAAATCACTAAGGATCAATGGCTGACTATTGTTTTAACGATGAAGGACTTGGGTGAGCACCTGTTGGTGTGTTGGTATTTATTTCTTCTTTCTTTTTGTGTGGAAAAAAAGACCATTGTAGGTACAATATGCCAGATGAATGCAGTCCTGCCATAAAATCGTGACAATTAATGTCAGCATTCTATATTTTTCTCTACTTCAAGATAAATGGGTTGTCCTCATTGTAACACATCTGCCCAGAATTTGATTTTCAGGTCCTCCCCTTGGGTGCGCAAATTTACCGTTCTTCCTATATTGTACTGAAAAGTCACTCTCATATTAATCACTCTCTCAAAATACAACCACCTTAGTTGGTACCAAATAATAACAACTATAAAAGGAAGATTACACCCATGAACCACTAAGGAACATTCGCACCAATTAGCCAGCAGTGTGCCAAGGAAATTGAATTATAGACATCATAAGCCCACAACACCTATGTTTTATCAAGACAATTATCATTATTATAACTATTATAACCTTATTTACAATATTACTTGCATGCATATAAGTTTATAGTAAATTATATCTTGGAATTGGATTATGGATTTTCTTCTAAAGAAAAAGCTTGCAATCTAACACTTTTATTCTTATTTACTGGAGTTCAGACCTGCATATAATGCGACCATCATAGAGAAACTTCTTGTTTCTAAACCAATCTATTTCTTATAAAACCATTGCATTGTATCTTATTAAATAGTGTTGGTCTCTATATTCAAACGCATGACATCTAAAATATGAACCATTTAGTCCAACATGTTTCTACTCAATTACTCCCCATAATCTTAACAATGAGCAAGGGCTACATCTTTCGAGCATTCTCCTTTAAAAAGCCCACTCAATTTGTTGTCCATTTAAATTCATGAATTACAATGGAGATATAATGCCAATAAAATTATTTAAAAACGTTAGTTTGAGAACAGTTGGTACCTACAACTAGTATAAATTTAAGAGGAAATTAAATATTGTTATGTGTGAAGAATTTGACAGCTTAAAAGAGACTTTCTTATATGAAAACCGAAAAGGGGCACGCAAAAATGGAATTATAAATTTACTCTCGATGATAGCATGCATGCATATAAAAATAGAAGAAGAGCATAAATTGACCCAACCCAATCATGCACTAATTAGAGATCAAACCACAGAGGCAGCGATCATAAAATTAGGATATTTTTCCATCCAGGGAAAAGATCACAACACCAAAATCCATAAAAAACGACAGTATGAGGCCATCATTTTTATAGGAACACCAGCCATCATAAATTTTACAGTCGTTTTTTCAAAAAACAACGGCCATAGGGCCGTCGTTTTTTAAAAAACGACGGGCCTCATACAAATTTCTCGACAGCCTTAGATTGTCGTTTTTTGGAAAAATGACACCCAAAAAAACGAGTGCCCATGACTTTCGATTTCTTGAAATTTGAGGTAGTGGATGATCTAGACCTTTTATTTCTAACCCTTTTGAAACAAATATTTGGTCCGAAGGTTTGACTCCAGTCTACTTCATTTTTCTAACAATATTTGGGACAACACCCCCCAAGGACAATTCCTAACTTAGGTATTTGATAGAATGCTTCGGAGTTCGGAGGCTTCATCGGCGCATCTTATATTAGATTCAAGCCATATTTTACTTTAATTGGAGCTACACACACCATAAAATTTATATGTCCTAAAACACATTTAGTTAAAAAGAATAAAGAAGGCCACATCACTTGTTTCTACTATATCATAGCTTTGATTAGAGTAATATGTGACCTAGTGTTATACTAAGTGGGATGGTAATTTTTGACACTTTGGATTTTATAGGGTAGACGAGTGATGGGGTATATAACAATGTTTCATATAATTCTTAGAGGACCAATAGTTTATGATTAGCAAATCCCAGTTCATCGGATCCAATACACGGATGGAAAAAGGCATTGTTTAGAGTGTGCAACAAAATAAATAAAGCTAACTATTTAGAGTGGCTAACTACAATATAATGTGTTGGGAATTTGTGAGTTATACATTATTCATAGTAGAGGATTTATAATTTCCTTTTCGTTAAATAACTTAAAAAATTGAATTCTCTGATATATCACTTTTGCCTTTACAACTCTTTAAATTCTTACTTCATAATGGTGTTAGGCTGTACTTTAGCATTTGAAAATTTCCTCGGAAGATGACATGTGAAGAATTCTTCAAATGAGTGCTCGTAATTCGGCATCTATTTTCCAAATAACTGGTAGAAAGCCTGATTCCGCTAGGCCGATTGCAGCCAAATTGTCTAAATGGGAGTACTTGGGCCTGCCTCTTAAGGCCCATGTTGGGCTTGTGCAGAGCTTAGGCATGTCTTTATAAAGTCAGCCAGGCCTAGACATGCCCCAACCAGGCCTGGCTAGGCCCATGAACACCCCTACTAAAGAAATCCCAAACCAATGGATGAAGATAGCAAGCCGTTGATTAGTGATCTATTCATCTACCAAAGATAATCAACCATGCAATAAAAAGGGTACTTTAGTTAATATAATCCCTTGATCATGGGACCGTGGGCAATGAAAGTGGCATCTTTAATAGGCACAACTATCAAGTTTAATGGCTTATATTAAATATAACAATTTCACCTTCAATCTAACAGTCTAGTCCATTCGAATAAGTGAAAACCCATTGGCTTGGATATAATTTGGGGGTGACCTTTGTGTTAAATGATTTGGATTGGTGATAGATCGGGCCCCTCATGATGCCTCACATAGTGAGACAATGAGAATTAACTCTATATATATACATATATATATATAGAGGAGCATTAGAAAACTAGAGAGAGAGAGGAGCATTAGAAAACTCTCGAAAAGTTTTTTTTTATAATATACCACCCCTTTCCATTGAGCCCACTATGGTGTATGAAAACCATGGAACACCATTGGAAAGAGTAATTGAAATGGTATCATAATATCCACATGTGAAACATTTCAATTTCATTAAATTATCCTAACTCTTGATCCATCGCCCCAAGTTTAATAATTTTAAAGGCATCACTTTCTTATCATTCAATGCAAGCAGTACGAAAATGTTAGATAAGTGTCAAGTTTAGCCTTTTATCAATTATGGGATAGTATGTGTAAAATAATTGAATTAGCTCAAATTGGGCTCAACCCTAAAATGCAGGGGAGCGAAAGTAAGTTTTTTAAATGAGGACTTCCTTGCTACTGTTGCCTATGCCTAGAATGCGGCGCCATATTTTCATTATCACGGAAGGCGGTGTTGAATGCATGGCCAACAAGTCTTCCTACTACATTTATCACCCCATGACCAAATCACCCGAAGATTTCAAAAGAACTGCATTACATGCCATCGAATTGGTCTTACCTAGGGCTGTCAACCCAGCCCTTTAGAGAGGGAGCCCAGCCCGGCCCGGCCAGCAAAAGCCCTCAAAATGAGGGCTTATTTTTTTCATTTAAAGCCCGAGGGTAGGGTAGGGCTTTATTTTTAAAAGCCCGCATCTAGAGGGCTGAGTTTAGGCTTGACTAATTAGGCCCGAGGGGGCCCGGCCCAGCCCGTGGTTTATTAAATTTTAATATAAAATATATAATATTCACAATGACTTTGAAGATTATTTGGTTTATGATGCACCTACCAAAACATTGTCAAATGTGGATAAAGTTGATTTGATAAAAAAATCTAATGAGTTTGAAGATGATTTTTTAGCTTTTGAGGAACAAATGACTCAAACAGTTGTAGAGGAAAAATCGGAATTAGATTGTTATTTGGAGGAGCCAAGGGATAAATCTGAAAATTTCAATATATTGGATTGGTGAAAAGTTAATTAAACAAAATATCCAGTTATCTCTATAATGGCTTGTGACATTTTAGCAATTCTTATTTCTACAGTTGCTTCTGAATCAATATTTAGTACGGGAGGAAGAGTATTTGATAAATATAAGAGTTGTTTAAAATTTGATGCTGTAAAAGTCTTAATTTGCACACAAGATTGGATACGTACGCAGCAACACAATGCTGTAATACATTCGATGGTCTTTTAGATATTCTAAAAGTAGATTAAATAATTAAATAAAGAATTATTGTTATTTGTTATATATTTATTATCATTTATAGAATTATTATTATCCACCTTATGTTTTATATTGTAAAAATGATTTTATCCCACCACCAATGCCTTAAAAAAAGTTTTTTATTCCGCCATGCTGCCTTTTGCATTGCATTCCCAATCCCTAGCCCAGGCAAAGGAGGAGTGTTTGTATAAAGTTGGTTGGTGATGGTGGCATAGGTTGTTGCATATAAAAGATTTATTTCCATTAAAGAAAAAAATTTTTCCTTTCTTTTGGCCCAGGCTCGGCCCTGACCCTTGAGGGTTGGGTAAGGGCCTAAAAATTATAGGCCCGCCGTAAAAGTCGAAAGCTTTTGCTCAGTTAGGTCCGGCCCGCACATGTGAGGGTAGGATAAGGGTTTACCTAAGCCCAGCCCCAGCCCGGGCCCGGCCCTTTGACAGCCCTAGTCTTACCCCACGTCTATATCTGCGTTGCAGACACAACTCAAACTGCAGAAGAGAAATATAAGTGGCAGAGAGACTGAGAGGAGAAAGATGGCTTCCCAACCAGGACTGTTAACCGAATGGCCATGGCAGAAGCTTGGAAGCTTCAAGGTTTTTTCTTTCATTCACCCTTAATTCATTTTTCATGCATTTTCTTTCTAGGTAGAACAAGTTACTTAAAAGTAAAGAGGCTAGATGCTCAAAAGTGTTATTTGGTCTCTTACTTTTGATATTTCTTTTTTGAAGATTCAGGATAGTTGGGTTTCTTATTTATATGGTTATAGACACATTTTTGCTTATTCCATCTTTGTTTTCATCTGTTGAGTCTGCAGTACTTGGTTTTGGCTCCATTTGTAATGGAAAGCTTATATTCGTTCATGACAAAAGGAGAGGGGGAGAGGGATCTATCGAACCTTCTCATCTTGCCCATTCTGTTGTGGAGATGGGTTCACAACCAGATATGGATAAGCTTTTCTCGTTTCCAAACGGCTAGGAGCAAGCACAGGATCATCCACAAGGGCATTGAGTTTGACCAGGTGGACAGAGAGCGAAACTGGTCAGTCTCTGTCTCTCTCTCTCTCTCTCTCTCTCTCTCTCTCTCTCTCTCTCTCGCTAAGACTCAAATGAACTTTTTTACGCTATAAGTCCTCTCAAAACAGGATTTCCATGAAATAAAGGAAAAATACCACAAAATGACAGCAGCGTCGCTCAACTAATGTCAAAAAACTTCTGATGATTTTGCCCAAAACCTCACTCTAGCATTGTATTGTCATGAAAATCTCCAAAACCCCGTTCCCATTTCTCTTAACTTTTTCCATTATATATTGTTTTTTGATAAA
This sequence comes from Sextonia rubra, assembly GCA_037013555.1. Lineage (NCBI taxonomy): Eukaryota > Viridiplantae > Streptophyta > Magnoliopsida > Laurales > Lauraceae > Sextonia > Sextonia rubra. The sequence continues at coordinate 48,510,413 of JASUAD010000001.1, forward strand.
CAAACTTTATCATTTAGTGGGAGCTATAAATCTGAGAATTTTCTATTATAAATTTTATATAAAAAAATCCCACAATGTCATGAGATATATTAATTTCTTAAAAATACATATAGTGACAAAAAAACAACAAGAAAATTGTGGTTTTATCTTTCGCCATATATTTATTTTTAAAAAATAAAATCCACATTTGGAATCAGTTAGTGCGAAGTACTACAAACTTGTGAAATCTTTCTTTTATAAATCTCGCATAAACCCACAATGTCATGGGATTTTAATTGTGAAAAACCTATGATGTTGTGAGCCACGTAACAATGGATTTTGGGTAAAATACTCAAAATAAAAAACTGACCAGGGTCAAGTAGCTCTGCTTCATTTTGGATCTTTTGTCATTATTTCATGGAATATTAGTTTAAGAGGGATTAAACCACAAAGCCCTACAAAAAATTTAAGATAACAATATTGCCAGCTATTTGCAATTTTGGAAAATATTATCCCAAAGCAGACTACAGGTGGAGTCTAACTAGTTCTATGTGGCCTACTTGGACACACCTTTGATCAATGCGACCCCTTTATTAATTTTGTATTACGTCTAATTTTACACTCATTAAACTTTTGCTTACCCTTGAATTGAATCTAGAAAATAGCTATGGCTTAGACACAATTAAACTCGTATTATATTAAATTAAGGATTAGGATATTCTAATGGGGGCTGATTTTTTGGCTCCATTTTGTTTACAAGGAGACCTTTCCACAAGCCATCTTCTTATTGGAAAACATGTATCTGAGACCTTTCCACGTGCCATCTTCTTAATGGTAAACATGTAACTAAGTGGGCCTTATAAGCTAAATAGCATAGAAGTAACATGTAGTTAGCTCATTAAAGAGCATTCTGCTTGCAATTTTCACTTTAAGCAAGTTACTAAAACGAAATAATTGAAAAAGACATGCAAATATGAATTTGGCCTAACTTATAAAGGTATGAGATCAGAACAATAAACCTAAAAATGAGATCTGAATAGTCAAACCAAAATTTAATTAGCAAAGAACACCAGGCTCTACTTAAAAAGGAGTAATTATTCAGTACTCTGGGAGCACCTACTCCTTCCCCTTCTCCATCAGTCACAATGGAGAATGAGGTTGGTGGGGTTTGACCTTGTAAGAGTCCACTGACCTCCTTCTCCATTATGGTTAGTAGAAAAGAAGAAGGAGTAGATACTTCCGGAGTGTTGAATAATTTTCCACTTTAAAAGGTATGAGATAGAGACTTATCAGATTTTAACCAACCTGGCCAACTTGTAAAGGTATCTAGTACTAGAGAAAGAGTTTTCAAATATAAACCTGACCCAACTTATAAAGGTACGATGAGACTCTCCTACCAAGCATTGCTGAAAAAATATCCAAAAATCATGTTGGTTGGGCCCACCATGATGTTATATCACCTAAACTAAAGAATATCATGGTCCAACACTAAGGACACATTTGGAAAATGTCCACAAAGAGGATTTCAACTTGCATTTCTACAATTATGCAGAAAATCCATGTTTGATATGCAAAGGAAAAGCCTTGCACGGATTCCTCATGTCAATAGGAACAAATTTTTGTAGGATCAAGCTTCCCCTCATCAAAAAAGCAAAATCGACATGTGCAAAGAATTGCGCAGCTAGAGTGCTATGGGTCAACAGTTCTTTTTTATTTTTTATTTTTTTTAGGTTCCATAATGATGATCTGAACCGCTAATCATGTTTAAATTCCCCAAAACTGTTCATATGTCAAATGTCAGTTGTTGATTTCTCCAATATTTTTAAGTATTTGTAAAATAGTCAAAACTGTTGGATCACTCTATCTAGACTTTTGTGGGAACCTTTTGCAAAATTAGGACCGCTAGATGTGATCAGGAGGCCTAAGACGGCTATGGGACTAAATTGGGGAACATGAGTTATCTAGATCATGAGATATTGGAAAAAAAAAACTTTAAGTAGTTGATATGACATAGTGTAAAAAAGGAATTATTTTGGAAGTCCTTTTTTATCTTTTTTTTTACTATTATGGGCTCAAAATAATGATCTGAACCGTCAATCATTTAGAAAAGATCAGATGTGGCTATGAGATCAAATTTCAGTCGGTAGATCTCTCCTACATTTTGAGATATTTACAAAAACTGTCATACTCTAAAAAATTAATTTGTAATTTCTGTGGGTCACATTTGCTTGATTTGTATTGTTCAAATCCTTTGAAAAGCTAAACATAATTATCCCCCGCAAGCTCAACCCTTATTTTTTTTTTTAAAGGATTATAAGAAACTTTCAAAATCTCTAGAGTCATTGGAGTACACAAAACATAGACTGTGGGATTTCTCTCTTTTGCCAAACTTGGAACTCTCTAGATAAAAGATGACTTAATTCCAATAAAACAAATTAAGAAATCATCTAGATAGAGGATTCTCCTCCCAAGCTAGCATGGATGTTCCCCAAGCGTACCCAAAGCTGGGTTTTATATGATTCCATTAACCTCTTGAAATATCACAAAATCCGTCTAAAAGTTTTTCATGTTGGCTCTCCCAAGAATCTTTTTTCTATAATAGCCCACCAAGGCTGATTTCCTGCTTCTAGCACTGGCTTAGCTATAGCCGAGAAACCGATTGTGATTTTCCCGTAATGATGGTAATGACCACCATGGTCTATCTGATCGTAGGTGGTCATCTCTGACAGGGAGATAGCAACTTCCATGGTGGAGAGCTCGTCCAGTCAACGTTTATAAGATTATAGGGCCACCTTGCATGCATGAATTGTCTCCATATCCTTCCATGTCACCCTGTTGGCTAGCAAAAGTAGCGCCCCATGTGTGCAATACTTTACCAGTATTTTAATTTTACAGGAAAGTCATTCTTTTTCACATTACTGACAAGCATACCCCCTTGGACTCTATAGAGGAGAACGAAACTAGGGATAAATTTGTGATTTTCACCTAACCACCTAAGACTGGTGTCTGTTTCCTCTTCCAGCAGAGAAGGGCTTTGCTAGCGTCTCATGGTCCAGCACCCCCTGGGTGGATAACCAATAAAAAAGTTCATGATTAAGTAGGGAGACCTTATATCCACCTCTAAGGCAAGGGCGTTGAGTCTCATATCTTATTTTATTAACTGCTCCTTGATTTAATCGATGTTCATTTGTACAGGCCTATAGAGTAGGTGTCACTTAAAAGATTGAGTTAAAGATATCAGGAATACACAAGGCATCATAAAAAATGAAATAAAATAAGAGTAAAGGGACCTTATCAAATCATATTCTCTTGAGTCATATAACTTTTTAGAAGGAACTCAACCTCAGAAATAGTATATATGAAAATAACTTTTTGGAAAAAAAAAAAGACAGGTCCCTATTCAAAACAGACTTTTTGTCTGTTCAATGAGAGCGCTTGATTACACATGGCCCGTGATGGGAGTCAATCGATTTTTTTATTTATTTAATTTAAAGTAGGACACACTAACTGGATCGCTTTATCACACCCATTAACTGCCTAGCCAATAACCAATGGCTTGGTTCCAAATCTCACAACCTCTGCTTGGAGATATTTCAAAAACTAGTACGGAAAATAAATTTAGTTTTAAAATGATAAAACGTAAAATACTTAAAAAATGTTCATAGACATTTTTCTAGATCATGATATTCGTGTAAATTTATTATTTTTTGGAAATATTAGAAAAAATAGAAATATTATTAAAAAAAACTACATTCAAGCAATACTTGGACCAGAGGGTGAACTGCTGGAGTGCATGGTTGGGTCCAACCTAACTTAAGCAATCCGTTCAACACTACATGAACCTATTTAATTATGCTCACCTAACCCTATCAGATCGACCTTATGAAAATATTAGAATCCTCCTTTAATAAATATCTTAATTATCATATATAAGATGTTATTATACATTTCATATACTTCCAGGTTCGGCCAACTAGAACTAGACCCAGAATTGATCTTTAATCGGGCCTGCACTGCTATAAGTAATAAAAAGAGGGTTCATGCTTTGATTTTTTTTTGGTTAGGTCCTTTTGCGTTATTGATAGACATCACCCAACTAATTTATCACTCATCGAAGTCTTATAAACTCATAGATTGATCAACAGACATTTGACTATCTCTAACAAATATGGACCGCTTTGGTCTGTAAAATTAAGCAATTGATCTTATGATCATATAGCTTACTTCTACAGAGATAGGTGAGGTGATACCTTTGAAATATGTTTTTATGACTAGAGAAGTTTGCAATGAAGAGGAAGATTATTATAATTTTTAACAGCCCATTGTTTTATTGTTTCAGTTGAAATATTTTGTTTGTGGAAAATGAAAAAACTAAATTGATTTTACTCGATAAATAGAATCTCAATTTTCTATGATATTGATGGAAATATAGAATCCCTTTCTCCCATAGAAATAGAAATTTGTGTACCATAGAATTCTGTCCATGAACAAAAAAGTCCAAGCTATTCTTGAAAAAAATGGCATATTAAATTGGTGGTAATTCACTAAGGTAGTGTTTGGTTAGCTAGAATGAAGGTCGGAATGGAATGGTCATTCCGTTGGAGTGACCATTCCCACGTTTGGATCATAAAAAAGTAGGAGAATGATCATTACTTCAGGAATCACCATTCCTTTGTATGAGGGAATCACCATTCCATTGGGGGGGGGGGGGGGGGGGGGCAGAGGAATGGCCATTCCATTCCTTCTTATAAATCACTTGTGTCAATAATAGCTCTAACCCCTCTGCAATACCAAATCACACTCGTCGTCTCTCTCTACTCTTCCCTTCTTCGCTTGTCTCACCGTCTCTCTCGTCTGATCCATCGCCGAGCAAGCACAGTTGTTCAGGTATGATCTCCCTTCACTTTCTGTCGTTCTCTTCTCTTTCTCCCTTCTTCACTCCTACAGATGCACAATCCCTCTTCTCTTTCTCCCTTCTTCATAGCTACTAATCGAACCCTAGCTTTTGGGGCTGGGATAGGGGAGATTGAGAGGAGGCTGGGACAGCGGATTCAACGACGCCGGATGTAACACCCCGACCCCCTTTGAGCCGGATTAGTGGCTCATTAGTGTGTTTTTCTATTGTTTTATTCTTTTGTACTTGGTTTTGGGTCTTGGATAGGTAGTTGAGTAACCTTTGACCTGGAATAGGTAGTTCTAAGCCCTTTTTCGTAATTCTTCTTTTGCTTTGCTTGTATCATCTTTGCATCATCTCGGTGTCAGCACGTGTATTTTGTTGAACTCGTTATATTCCATAACTGTGTCAGACCCATTTGGAGTCAATTGGAGAAGTTGGACCTTCGTGTGACTTGAACTGTAAATAGTTGAAACTCTTCGGACTTTGACTTAAACTCCAGAACTTATATATATATGAGTCAGGACCCAGGTGTCTCTCCCTTGCTCATTCCATTGCTTCAACGTGCATGCAAGAGCTCCAGGAGAGCCACGTTGATCTCCTTCCTCTTCACTTCTGTTTTTTCTCTCTCTTTCGATTGGGTTTTGCTACTCTCCGTTTGGTTGGGTTCTTTCCCTCCTCTCATCTCTGTCTTTGCTTTGGTAAGTGGGTTCTTTCCAATTCTTTCTTCTTCTTCTCCAATTGTATCTCTCATTCTCTGTTGCTGTGTTTTCGTCTCATGCATGTGTTGTTTCTTTGATTTGTCTTGATTTTAGTTGATTTGGAGCTTGATTCAGTGGATTGACAGAGTTTTGAGGCAAGTATAAGTACAGGAATTGATAACACATATGGGTGTTTTGTTTGATTGCTTTGATTCATTCTTATTTTTTGTGTAGAGTGTTTTACAGTCAATTTCTAAGATGTAGAGAGTGATTGAGCTTGTTTGGAACGTTTCTGTACCAATTTTCCAGCTTCTGTATTCAGCCCGATTTTGTTTCTGTATTGTACGGCTAAGCCGTAAAATTCTACGGCTTGATTTCCAGAGACTTGCAATTTCACTTTTGTTCTACGGCTAGGCTACGGCTAAGCCGTAGATGGTCCTACGGCTGAGCCATAAGCTAGCCGTGACCCAACCGTAACCCCGCCGTGAATTAAATCTCTGATCAGTCGAAACTTTCCCGATACAGTACTCCTACGGTGTGGCTACGGCTAAGCCGTGGAATGCTACGGCTAAGCCGTGGATTGGTCTACGGCTAAGCCGTATACTGACTGTAGCTCAGCCGAAAAAGGTATCAGATCAGAGGTGAAAGATGACCAGTTTAGCTGTGTTTTAATGGAACCACGGTTAAGCCGTAGTGCATATTACGACGAGCGCGTAAGATGTCTTCGGCTTAACCATAGGTCTCTCATGGCTAAACCGTTAGGCATGGCAAATCCGACATAAAACTTAGGATAATGGTGAGGCTTGTAGCGCTCAAAACCACCCACATAAACTGGCCCAATGGATTCTTTGGATCGCATGAAGAGTCTGTTAGGCTGTGACTCATTCATGTGAGCGTTGATTCACTGTTAAGCACCTCCCCATGGGTGTTAGTTTAAGGGACTTCGGTGCACATGAGGATTACATTGCAACACTAGGATGGCAACGGTGCATTGAATAACTTAAAATTACATCAACATGCACGGTTAGTGACAGTGAACAACTAGATTAGTATTGGCTTGTAATGACCCTTGACTCCGTATTAATCTGAGATGCATTGCATATTGTTTCCAGTTTTGCCCTCTGTTCTGCCAATCTATGTCTATGCATTCCGCAGTCATTTTGCTTTCGTCCGGTATCTTGTTTTATTCTTCGATCGGCACTATGCTTTGATCTATGCTGTGCTTTGACTTAATCTATGTTCTGATCTGTCTTTTGGCTATGCTTTGTATATTTCTGGCTTTGTATATTTTGGGTATTCCCTGGTGGCTCTGCCCAGAGATTAAAACGTGAGGATAAGATCCGGTCTTTGTCATCGGTGAGTCCAGAGCGGATAATCTCCTTTCTTTTGGATTTGATTTGATTGGTATTAGTCTGGCTCTACTCAGCCTCAGCCCTAGGATGCCCGACGGGGTTACCTCTGGCTTAGATCTCTGTATCTCTGTATCACTACAGTGTCGCTTTGTCTTGGGACCCCGGAACCCAGGAAACTGAGACCCACTTATACCCTGGCCCGGTTAGTGGTGTTCTCCTCTGTTCTGCTTTGCTCTGCTCTCTATTGGAGAGAATATGGTTAACGTAGTAGCCACTTAGTTCAGTATTTCTATGTTTTGATTCACTTATCATGCTTTACTTCTATGCACGATTTGCTTAGCTTACTAAGATGAAACTCTGAAATTACTATTCTGTCCTTATTCTATTTGATACTATGAGTGTTTCATCCCTGTTACTTGTATTTGCTGGATCGTTGTATTCATTTGTGTTGTCTATGGTGTTGCAGGCACAGATCCCTTGCCCAGCTCCCCGGCGGTCGAGGAGGCTGCAGGGCCGAGTTTAAAGGCACCCTCCGGATTGGCAGAGTGGGCCTGATCACCTCTGCCGAGTGCGTGCATGCATATCAGTGGCTTAGTTGTTTGGTTTTGATTTTTGGGAGATTGTATTTGGCACCTTGGACTTTGGACCTTGTACTCTGTATATTTTGTATATCATGATTTTGGGTGTGTATTCGGATTTTATATCAGCGTATTTATCGTTGTCTTTTCCGTTCCGCATTTGTTTTGGCTTCCGCTATTTTCCTTTGTTGCTTGCTATGATATATACAGCTTCCGCGTACGCTTAGTTCGCACATGTTAGATTCCTTGTGTGTGTGCATCTGGACTGGGTTTGGATGCACGTGCATGGGAGTACGTGTGTCACCGGTTTAGCTTTTCGCTAACCCCTGATTTCTGGGCTCGGGTTGTGACATACGTATTGTATGGTATCAGAACATGCTAGTTATAAGCATGTAGGCATCTAAGATCGTGGTGAGATAACGCTATCAACTATTTGACTCGAAGTCTAATATGTTGACTTTTGGGATTTGACTAACTCAGGGCATTTTATATTTGTGTGCTGTGTTTCTTTTCCTTTTGCAGGATGGCATCAGGATCAGGATCTCGGGATGAGAATCAACAGGGCCATAACGGTGATAGTGGATCGTTACCCCCACATATCAGTAGTGAGGAGCGCATGATGATGATGATGCAGTCTATGCAGTCATTGCAGGCCTAGATGGCGTTCATGGTAGATAGGCAGAGTCAGGCTGCCGCGTCAGCATCACCTCGTATAGACCAGCAAGTGATCTTCCAACCCAAGGAATCAGATCCAAATGCTCTTTTTGACAAGTTCCGTAAGCGAGGAGCGACTGAGTTCCATGGGATAGAGGATGCATTGCAGGCTGAGCAATGGTTGGAGCAGACTGAAGAGCTATTTGATACGATCGTGTGCAGCAACAAACAGAAGGTAGTTCTCACAGCCTCTATGCTTCGAAGTGTAGCCAAGACATGGTGGAGGAGTGTTAAGAGCTCATTCCAGACTATGCCCAGTGCCACAGTTTGGGAGACCTTCAAGCAGCAATTCCGCCGGAAGTTCATGCCTCTCCATATTCAGCGAGCCAAGGAAGTGGAATTCTTCAACCTTCAGTAGAAACAGATGTCGGTTGCAGATTATGTACACAAGTTTACAGAGTTGTCTCACTTCGCAGAGGATATGGTGAACACTGAGCATAAGAAGGTGACTCACTTCATCAACGGCCTGAACCCGAGGCATAAACGCCACGTAGTTGCATGTATGTGGCCGGCTACCTTGGATGACGCTATTGACAGGGCCTATGATGCAGAGGCCATATTTGAGGAGGAGCGAACTGAGGCTAAGAGGGCGGCAGGTTCCAGTGGCAGAAGTCAGTTCTAGAAGAAGTTCAAGGGTAAGCAGGGTAGTTCGGGCAGTACTCAGGTGGTTTGCGGTCACTGTGGGAAGGATCACCCAACAGACAGATGTTGGAGGAAGAGTGGGGCCTGTTTCGGTTGTGGCTCTACGGATCACAAGCGGGCCCAATGCCCGAAGTTCCAGTCCTCTCCACAGACGAGATCTGCAGGATCTACAGCGCAGGGCAAACCTCAGACAGCTCGCCCAGCCCAAAAGCCGAACCGCCAGACAGCTCGAACTTATGCTGCTACGCATGAGGGCGCGGAGGAAGCTACGGTCGTGGAAGGTAAAATTTTAATTTCCGATGTTGAAGCTTTAGCCTTATTTGACTCCGGGTCTACGTGTTCGTACGTAGCACCCCATTTTACTGTGCAGCTTCGACAGCGATCCACACCGCTCCCATACTTGTTGCTAGTATCCACTCCGGTTGGTAAACGGGTGGAGTGCAGTGTCTTCTACCCCCAGTGTGATGTGCGGATAGCTGGTCATCAGCTCCCGGTAGACCTCGTGTTGCTCACGACACTGGATTTTGATGTGATTCTTGGTATGGACTGGCTTGCGAGATATCATGCTTGTATCAATTGTTACAGCAAGACTATCTATTTTGATCTGGGCAGCAGATTTCGATTTGAGGGCAGCCAGACGAAGTGCCCAAGGCATGTGATCTCTGCTTGTAAAGCAGACAGGATGCTTCGTAGGGGATGTGAGGGATTTCTTGCATTCATTTCAGAAAAGAAAGATCAGCGACAGCTCAGTGAGATCCCCGTAGTCAGCGAGTTCCCGGATGTCTTTCCGAAGGACGTGCCAGAGTTGCCACCAGTTCGTGAGGTAGAGTTCTCGATCGACGTGATGCCAGGAACAGCACCCATCAGTAGAGCTCCATATCGTATGGCACCTGCAGAGTTGTTGGAATTGAAGAAACAGTTGCAGGATCTGTTGGATAAAGGGTTCATACGCCCAAGTGTTTCACCTTGGGGAGCTCCTGTATTGTTTGTTAAGAAGAAGGATGGCAGTTTCCGGATGTGCATTGACTACAGACAGTTGAACAAAGTGACCATCAAGAACAAATATCCATTGCCTAGGATCGATGAGTTATTCGATCAGCTTCAGGGTGCAGCTTACTTCTCTAAGATTGACTTGAGGTCAGGATATCACCAGCTCCGGGTGAAGGATGAGGATGTTCCTAAGACAGCTTTCAGGACTCGGTATGGACACTACGAGTTCCTTGTCATGCCATTTGGTTTGACGAATGCACCCGCAGCTTTTATGGCATTGATGAATAGGGTGTTTACTTCCTTTTTGGACCAGTTTGTTGTGGTATTTATAGATGACATATTGGTCTATTCGAAGACTGCTGAGGAGCACTCGGACCATCTGAGGAAAGCATTGCAACTGCTTAGAGATCACAAGTTGTATGCAAAGTTGTCTAAGTGTGATTTCTGGCTAGAGCAAGTTGCATTTCTGGGTCATAAGATTTCTAGAGAGGGATTGATGGTGGATCCGGCTAAGATTGAAGCAGTAGTCCATTGGCCCCGTCCTAGATCAGTGACAGAGATTCGGAGTTTTCTGGGATTGGCGGGATATTACCGCAGGTTCGTGCAGGACTTCTCGAAGATCTCAGCTCCGCTGACTCAGTTGACTCGGAAGAAGGTCCCGTACGAGTGGACAGAGAAGTGTGAGCGTAGTTTTCAGATGCTGAAAGAAAAGCTCACTACGGCACCAGTGTTGACTCTCCCGGATGGTAGTGAGGGATTCGTGATTTATTCCGATGCCTCTCGAGTTGGACTAGGCTGTGTACTGATGCAGAATCAGAAAGTGATTGCCTATGGATCTAGACAGCTGAAAGAGCATGAGAAGAACTATGCCACACATGACTTAGAGCTAGCAGCCATTGTATTTGCACTGAAGTTGTGGCGACATTACTTGTACGGTGTGAAGTTCGAGGTCCATTCCGATCATCACAGTCTCCAGTATTTGTTTAATCAGCATGACTTGAATATGAGGCAGCGAAGGTGGTTGGAGTTCATCAAGGACTACGACTTCCCAATTAAGTACCACCCCGGCAAGGGGAATGTAGTTGCAGATGCACTTAGCAGGAGGACAGACAGTCTTCAGGTGTTGGCAGGATTCTATATGCTTGTGCATGACCAGCCTGTTGAGGTTCGGATGGTAGGTGAATTGGTGACCTTAGCTACTACCGTTGTGTTTTAGCCTGAGGTGATTCAGCAGATCAAGGATCGCCAGTTTGAGGACCCCCTTCTGGTGACTCTCAGAGATCGGATTACAGATCGACCGGATTTCAGCTTGGTAGATGGAATTTTGTACTTCAGGAGTCAATTGTGTGTTCCCGCTGTGGATGAGTTGAAAGAAAAGTTGATGACAGATGCACACGAAGCCCGTTATGCGATGCACCCAGGGAGTACAAAGATGTACCGGAACTTGAAGGATAGATTTTGGTGGAACAATATGAAGCGGGAGATCGCAGGGTTCGTAGCTCGGTGTTTGACCTGTCAGAGGGTGAAAGCTGATCATCAGCGACCTCCAGGATCATTGCATCCATTACACACTCCGCAGTGGAAGTGGGAGCACATTACCATGGATTTCGTCTCCGGTTTTCCGCTGACCAGTAGAAAGAACAATGCGATCTGGGTAATAGTGGATAGATTGACTAAGTCAGCACATTTCCTTCCGTTCAAGAAAGGGATGACATTCACAGAGATGGCCAGGAAGTTTGTTGACGAGATAGTCAGGTTGCATGGCACCCCAGTATCGATTGTGTCTGATCGCGACAGTCGTTTTGTGTCTTCATTCTGGAAAGCATTTCAGGAAGCTATGGGCACGAAGCTGAGTTTTAGTACGGCATACCACCCGCAGACTGATGGGCAGTCGGAGCCTACCATTCAGACATTGGAGGATATGCTCAGAGCTAGCGTGCTGAACTTTGAGAAAGAATGGGATATGCATTTGGCATTGTGTGAGTTTGCTTACAACAACAGCTTCCACGAGAGCATTGGTATGGCACCTTATGAGGCTCTATACGGACGTAAGTGCAGGACCCCTGTGTGCTGGGAAGAAGTAGGAACAAGAAGTTTCCATGGTCCGACAATCATTGCTGAGACGACCGAGAAAGTGCAGAAAGTGATAGAGAATCTGAAGATTGCTCGATCCAGGCAGAAAAGCTATGCGGATACTTGGAGGAGACCTTTGGCATTCCAAGTCGGAGATTGGGTGTTCCTTAAAGTTTCTCCGATGAAGGGCACGGTGCGGTTTGGTCAGAAAGGCAAGTTAGCTCCGAGATATGTGGGACCGTTTGAAGTCAAGAGCCGAGTTAGAGATTTAGCCTATCGGTTGACGTTTCCAGTTGAGTTCTCCGGTGTTCACGATGTATTCCATGTGTCGATGCTCCGTAAGTACGTGCCAGATCCGAGCCATGTATTCACTACGATGATATTCAGATTCAGCCCAATGCAACTTACGTTGAGCGTCCGCTTCGCATCGTTGGTACCAGAGAGCAAATTCTCCGTACCAGGACTATCAGATGGGTTAAAGTGTTGTGGGAGCATCATGGTCCAGATGAGGCTACATGGGAGCTAGAGGAGCAGCTAGAGCGCCAGTACCCACAGCTCTTTGCGCAGGTAGGTGGTCATTCCGAGGACGGAATGATTCCTAGTGGGGGAGGATGTAACACCCCGACCCCCTTTGAGCCGGATTAGTGGCTCATTAGTGTGTTTTTCTGTTGTTTTATTCTTTTGCACTTGGTTTTGGGTCTTGGTGTCACGCCCCAATCCCGGGAATTTGGGGATTTGAGTGGGCCCCCAGGGCGTGGATACGTAATCCCGTAGAAATCCGTGCCCTGAAGAATTTTGCACGAGGTACACATGAGATGTTCGGTGTCGTTGTGTTACCGCGTCTGGGTATTACATTGTGTATACGGAACACCCTTCTCATGCCAACATCCATGACTTGCCATTGGGGAATCCTTCATTCATTCCAACGTATAATTACCAATGGCCAAGTGGAGGTATAGAGGGTACCATGACTAAAGCCCTATCAAATCATTGAGATTCCTAACATCTTATGTTCACTGGGTTCTTACGGCTTAGCCGTATACAGGGTTACGGCTTAGCCGAGAGGGGGTCACAGTTCATCCGGACTTTCGGTGTGGTTACGGTTCAACCGTATATTGTCCTTCGGCTTAGCCGAGCTAAGCCTGCGGCTTGGTCACGGGGAGGTCACGGCGTAGCCGTAGGGTATTTCACGGTGCAGCCGTATGCAAGCCGTAGAAGGAACTGGGTCCTGTGAGCTCTCTGGAAAGTTCGCCGTGGAAAGGCCTACGGCTAGGCTACGGGCTGGGTACGGCTCAGCCGTAGTGGATTCCACGGCGTAGCCGTAAATGAGCCGTAGTACAAAAGCTCATTTTCTGCTCTCTGGACATTAAGCCGTAAGAGCTCACGGCTTAGCCGTAGCTTCGCCGTAAGCTTCAGAAAATCTAAATACAGTTCTGTAGCTCAATTTTCTGCGCGGGATCACTACAGAACTAACTTATAAGGGGGTTCTGTAGCTCAATTGAAGTGTCTTGAGAGTATCCCATACTCACACACCTCCTATTCCCATCTCCATCATTCTTACTTGATTCACACCACATTTGCCTCAATTAAACAATGACAGAGAAATGGCTGGAATTTGAAATGTAATAACTAGTTCAAATTATCCACATTCAACCATGCATGCAATACCTATAACTTAATACTTGCCTCGTTACTGTGTTTAGCCCTTCCTAGATCCTTCTTGCTGTATGCTCAGAGGAAACTCCCTGTACTGTAATGGGTTCTCTACACATAAGCCCAAAATGTGGAAGAATCCACATTCATGTCAATAACGAAGTCCTTAAGATCCTAACAAGCCCAAGAAGACGAAATGGAACCTATTCCTTACCTTGTATTGCTGTAAGTGGAGGAGAGATCACTCTACACCATAATATAATGGGAAAAAAAGTCAAAGAAGAAGAAGAATGTGGGTGGATGCCATCCCTTGTGCATGCACACTCCCAAACGCCCACAATGCTTCGATTGCAATCAAGGAGAGGAGAAGAAATGCAGAAAACAGGAGCTCCAGCCAAGAGGACGAGAGGAAGAAGGAGAAAGAACGTGGGATTCCCTTTTAAACATAATTTCCCTGGAGTTACATGCAAGCCCATTTGTTTCTAGAAATTTCAGTTTAGTCCGGAAGGGCTCCAATTGGCTTAAGATGAGTCCGGATTAACTCGGGCCCAATACAAAAGATGATCTACGCGATAACTCACACGTAAGGAAACGGACGGAGTAACCTAGAGGCGCAAGGACGATTTACGAAAAAGCCCTTAGCTAGTTACGCGGGGTCCAAACCCAATAATTCACACTAAATTGACCATCAACAAGTCTTAATCAATAGGAACATGATTAATTAACGTAATTAGGATTAGTGGGGGTTCGGGTCCTTACATCCTCCCCCACTTAAGATCATTCGGTCCTCCGAATGCACGTACCTTAGGTAGTAGCTCTGGATATTTCACCCGAATTTGATCTTCGAGTTCCCAAGTGGCCTCTTCTTGTCCATGGTGATTCCATAACACCTTGACCCATTTGATCGTTCGTGTACGTAGCACCTGTTCCTTAGTGTCAATGATACGAAGGGGTCTCTCTTCATAGCTCACATTAGGCCTTACCTGTATATCATCCAACTCAAGAACATGTGAAGGATCTGGGAGGTATTTCCGGAGCATTGATACATGGAACACATTATGAACCCCTGCAAGCGAGGGTGGCAGCTCCAGCCGATAAGCTAAGTCTCCCACTCTACTCTGTATCTCAAAAGGCCCGACGAACCGAGGAGCAAGTTTACCCTTCTGGCCAAACCTGATAGTACCCTTCATTGGGGAAACTTTTAGGAAAACTCTGTCCCCCACTTGGAACTCGAGGGGCCGGCGGCGGTTATCTGCATAACTTTTCTGGCGCGATCGTGCAGTTCTCAGTCTATCTTGCACTTTTTGTACCTTCTCTGCTGTATCCGCTACCAGAGTGGGTCCATGAAAACTCCTAACCCCAACTTCTTCCCAGCAGACTGGCGTACGACACTTTCGTCCATACAAGGCTTCAAATGGGGCCATACCGATGCTCGCGTGAAAGCTGTTATTATATGCAAATTCGCACAAGGAGAGGTGCTCATCCCACTCCTTTCCGAAATCCATCACGCTAGCTCGTAACATATCTTCCAGGGTCTGTATCGTTCGTTCCGATTGCCCATCTGTTTGAGGATGGTAAGCCGTGCTAAAACTGAGTTTAGTGCCTAAAGACGTTTGGAAAGACTGCCAAAAGGAGGACACGAACCTACTATCTCGGTCGGACACAATTGAGACCGGGGTACCATGTAGCCGTACAATCTCATCAATGAAGATCTTGGCCATTTCCTGAAATTTCATCCCTTTCTTGATGGGAATAAAGTGGGCTGATTTTGTTAATCGATCGACAATCACCCACACTACATCATGGTGTCTACTTGTTCGAGGTAGTCCGGAAACAAAATCCATCGTCAGATTCTCCCATTTCCATTTAGGAATCTGTAGAGGGTGTAACAAACCGGGAGGCTTCCTGTGCTCAGCCTTCACTCGTTGGCAGGTAAGGCATTTGGCCACAAAGCCCGCTATGTCCCTCTTTATGTTATTCCACCAAAACCTGCCATGTAGATTCCGGTACATTTTTGTACTCCCTGGGTGCATGGAATACCGAGCATGGTGTGCTTCAGTCATAATTGCCCTCTTTAGGTTATGATTTTGAACTCCTGGAACACAAAGCCGATCTCGAAAGTACAACACACCGTCCACAATCCTAAAATCCGGTTTCTCAGAAATATGATCACGAATCTTGACAAACTCCGGGTCTTCAAACTGTCTCTCCTTGATCTGCTGAATCAAGGTGGGTTCGAAGACGGACATAGCCACCAACATGACCTTATCATCTACGAATTCAGCTTCCACGTCCAGATCTCGGAATTCCTCCACTAGAGACCATTCACCACACAAGGCTGCCAACTCGGTGGTGGATCTCCTGCTTAAAGCATCAGCTACTACATTTCCTTTTCCAGGGAAGTATCTAATCGGAAAGTCATAGTCCTTTATGAACTCCAACCACCTGCGCTGTCTCATGTTAAGATCATGCTGCGAAAACAGATACTGGAGACTACGATGATCACTATGGACTTCAAATTTCTCTCCATATAAGTAATGTCTCCACATCTTCAGCGCGAAAATTACTGCAGCCAATTCCAAGTCATGTACGGCATAGTTTTTCTCATGTTCCTTCAATTGGCGAGATCCGTATGCTATTACCTTTCCATTCTGCATGAGTACACACCCTAGCCCAATCCCTGAAGCATCTGTGTAAATAACAAATCCGCCACTCCCTTCTGGCAGGGATAAGATCGGGGCTGAGGTTAACTTCTTCTTAAGCAGTTGGAAACTCGATTCACACTCTGCGGACCACACAAATGGTTCGTTCTTTCGTGTCAACTTAGTTAAAGGGGCGACTATTTTGGAAAAGTCCTTCACGAACCTTCTATAATAACCGGCCAAGCCAACAAAACTTCTAATTTCTGCAACGGTTTTGGGACTCTGCCAAGTAGTTATAGCCTCAATCTTAGCTGGATCTACTGCAAGCCCATCCTTAGAAATTATATGCCCTAAAAAGGCAACTTGTTCCAGCCAAAATTCACATTTGTCCAGTTTGGCATACAATCGGTGGTCCCTTAGCAATTGTAGAGAGGTCCTCAAATGCTCCACATGCTCGTCTTTGGTCTTGGAATACACCAGAACATCATCAATGAAAATTACCACGAACTGATCAAGATATGATGAGAAGATCTTGTTCATTAAGGCCATAAACACTGCGGGGGCATTTGTCAATCCAAAAGGCATAACCAAGAATTCGTAATGCCCATATCTTGTCCTGAAAGCTGTCTTCGATGCATCTTGGTCCCTAACTCGCAGTTGATGATATCCAGACCTAAGATCGATCTTTGAAAAATGTGTTGCACCCTGTAGCTGATTAAACAATTCATCAATTCTAGGTAGTGGATATTTGTTTTTAATTGTCACCTGATTCAACTGCCGGTAATCGATACACATTCTAAGGGTGCCATCCTTTTTCTTCACAAATAAAACCGGGGCTCCCCATGGAGATGTGCTAGGGCGAATGAATCCTTTATCCAATAATTCTTGTAACTGTAGTTTCAGTTCACGTAGCTCTGCTGGGGCCATTCTATATGGAGCCTTAGAGATGGGAGCGGTACCGGGTACTAGCTCTATAGTAAAATCCACTTCCCTGATTGGTGGAAGGCCGGGTACTTCATCCGGGAATACATCCGGAAATTCGCAAACCACAGGTATTTCTTCTAACTTCTTAGGTGATTTCTTTTCTACGATGAAGGCAATATAGCCCTCACAACCACTATGTATTAATCGTTCAGCTCGAAGTGCTGAAATCAATCTGGTGTTCGAACTCTTCTTGTCACCTTGGAACACCGCACTTGGACCATCTTCACTCACCCTTACGGTGACGGTCTTACGGAAGCAATCCAAACAGGCCATATATTTGGTCAGCCAGTCCATGCCTAGGATTACATCGAAATCGTGCATGGGTAGCACAATAAGTTCCGCTGGGAGAAGAACTTCTCCGATGAGGACTCGACAACCAGGGTAATAGTCGTCACAGGTTACCCGTTTACCAACCGGAGTGATAACACTCAACACATATGGCAATTGTGCAGGCGATTCCCGTATCCTACTAGAGAACCAAGGTGAGATGAAGGAGTGTGAAGATCCCGAATCAAACAACACTTTAGCTTCAATACCACAAACAGAAACCTTACCTACGACCGCATGTTCTGCCGCCTCTGCCTCTTCTTGTGTCAATGCATAAGCGCGGCCTTGCCTTTGGGGTCGGTGTTGCGGTCCTTGTCTCTGTTGTCCATGGCCTTGTCGTGTCTGCCCTTGGCCTTGTCTCACTTGCTGTTGCTGTCGGTTAGGCGCAGGAGGGGGCTGCTGATACTGCGGCTGTTGATAGCCTTGGCTAAATTCCTTCCTTCTCGGGCACTCGGACAAGCGATGGTCCATGGAGCCACAGCCGAAACAGGCTCCCATAGCCCTCCAACATTTACTAGTCTCGTGACCCTTTCCACATGCACCGCAAACTGGTCGGGACGTGCTGCTAGCAACTCCCTTCTGTTTCTTAGAGTACTGCTGACCTTTCCCAGAAGGTGGAGCACTCTTCTTAGACTCCCCCAAGAATAGGCTCTTCTCAATTTCCTCCGCTGCATAAGCCCTGGCCACTGCATCGTCATATTGAGCGGGACGCTGAAAGGCAGTGGCATGTCCCTTGATAGCAGGCCTTAACCCTTCCAGAAATCTTTCCACCTTCTTTTCCTCAGTATCAATCAAGTCTAGAGCAAACCGGGAAAGCTGACTGAATACATGCACATACTCTGCAACGGTCATGAGGTTCTGCTGCAGGGAAAGAAACTCTGCCTTCTTTCTGCGAGTAACGTGGTCGGGGATGAACTTCTTCCGGAACTGCCTCTTAAAGGCTTCCCAAACAGTGGCGTCCGGCATAGTCCTCATGTGGTCCCGGATACTCTTCCACCATGTATCCGCGACGTCTCGAAACATGGACGCTGTGAGGACCACTTGCTGCCTGGGTGTGCAAGTCAAGGTATCGAAAACATTTTCCGTGTGGACAAACCATTCATCTGCTTGTAACGGATCCTCACGTCCAGTAAACTCTGTTGCTCCCCTTTTTCGAAACTTCTCATATAAGGAGTTAGGATCTCCTGGCTGATCCTGTCGGTTTAACATGGCAGCCATCTGTAACTGCATGGCGGCCTGATTGGCGTTACTAGCTGCTAATTGATGCATTAACATCATAAACCGTTCCTCCGTATTGTAGGTAGGCTGAGGAGGAGGTTGTGGTGGAGGATCTGCGCCGTCCAACTCAATATTATTACGGTTATTATCACCGGAGCTGTTGTTCGTACCGGATCCAGACGCCATGGTTCTGCAGTCACAATGGTCATTAATCATATATGTTTAAATAGATATACATTCATACATACTACAGTCATACCATAGTTATCATTATAATAGAAACCCACTTAAACGGATCTATCGGAACCTCACCACGCTTCCTAATGTTGCTAAGTCTTTTAAGTGACTTCTTGGAATGGCTCTGATACCATTACTTACGTATGTCACGCCCCAATCCCGGGAATTTGGGGATTTGAGTGGGCCCCCAGGGCGTGGATACGTAATCCCGTAGAAATCCGTGCCCTGAAGAATTTTGCACGAGGTACACATGAGATGTTCGGTGTCGTTGTGTTACCGCGTCTGGGTATTACATTGTGTATACGGAACACCCTTCTCATGCCAACATCCATGACTTGCCATTGGGGAATCCTTCATTCATTCCAACGTATAATTACCAATGGCCAAGTGGAGGTATAGAGGGTACCATGACTAAAGCCCTATCAAATCATTGAGATTCCTAACATCTTATGTTCACTGGGTTCTTACGGCTTAGCCGTATACAGGGTTACGGCTTAGCCGAGAGGGGGTCACAGTTCATCCGGACTTTCGGTGTGGTTACGGTTCAACCGTATATTGTCCTTCGGCTTAGCCGAGCTAAGCCTGCGGCTTGGTCACGGGGAGGTCACGGCGTAGCCGTAGGGTATTTCACGGTGCAGCCGTATGCAAGCCGTAGAAGGAACTGGGTCCTGTGAGCTCTCTGGAAAGTTCGCCGTGGAAAGGCCTACGGCTAGGCTACGGGCTGGGTACGGCTCAGCCGTAGTGGATTCCACGGCGTAGCCGTAAATGAGCCGTAGTACAAAAGCTCATTTTCTGCTCTCTGGACATTAAGCCGTAAGAGCTCACGGCTTAGCCGTAGCTTCGCCGTAAGCTTCAGAAAATCTAAATACAGTTCTGTAGCTCAATTTTCTGCGCGGGATCACTACAGAACTAACTTATAAGGGGGTTCTGTAGCTCAATTGAAGTGTCTTGAGAGTATCCCATACTCACACACCTCCTATTCCCATCTCCATCATTCTTACTTGATTCACACCACATTTGCCTCAATTAAACAATGACAGAGAAATGGCTGGAATTTGAAATGTAATAACTAGTTCAAATTATCCACATTCAACCATGCATGCAATACCTATAACTTAATACTTGCCTCGTTACTGTGTTTAGCCCTTCCTAGATCCTTCTTGCTGTATGCTCAGAGGAAACTCCCTGTACTGTAATGGGTTCTCTACACATAAGCCCAAAATGTGGAAGAATCCACATTCATGTCAATAACGAAGTCCTTAAGATCCTAACAAGCCCAAGAAGACGAAATGGAACCTATTCCTTACCTTGTATTGCTGTAAGTGGAGGAGAGATCACTCTACACCATAATATAATGGGAAAAAAAGTCAAAGAAGAAGAAGAATGTGGGTGGATGCCATCCCTTGTGCATGCACACTCCCAAACGCCCACAATGCTTCGATTGCAATCAAGGAGAGGAGAAGAAATGCAGAAAACAGGAGCTCCAGCCAAGAGGACGAGAGGAAGAAGGAGAAAGAACGTGGGATTCCCTTTTAAACATAATTTCCCTGGAGTTACATGCAAGCCCATTTGTTTCTAGAAATTTCAGTTTAGTCCGGAAGGGCTCCAATTGGCTTAAGATGAGTCCGGATTAACTCGGGCCCAATACAAAAGATGATCTACGCGATAACTCACACGTAAGGAAACGGACGGAGTAACCTAGAGGCGCAAGGACGATTTACGAAAAAGCCCTTAGCTAGTTACGCGGGGTCCAAACCCAATAATTCACACTAAATTGACCATCAACAAGTCTTAATCAATAGGAACATGATTAATTAACGTAATTAGGATTAGTGGGGGTTCGGGTCCTTACACTTGGATAGGTAGTTGAGTAACCTTTGACCTTGAATAGGTAGTTCTAAGCCCTTTTTCGTAATTTTGCTTTTGCTTTGCTTGTATCATCTTTGCATCATCTCGGTGTCAGCACGTGTATTTTGTTGAACTCGTTATATTCCATAACTGTGTCAGACCCATTTGGAGTCAATTGGAGAAGTTGGACCTTCGTGTGACTTGAACTGTAAATAGTTGAAACTCTTCGGACTTTGACTTAAACTCCAGAACTTATATATATATGAGTCAGGACCCAGGTGTCTCTCCCTTGCTCATTCCATTGCTTCAACGTGCATGCAAGAGCTCCAGGAGAGCCACGTTGATCTCCTTCCTCTTCACTTCTGTTTTTTCTCTCTCTTTCGATTGGGTTTTGCTACTCTCCGTTTGGTTGGGTTCTTTCCCTCCTCTCATCTCTGTCTTTGCTTTGGTAAGTGGGTTCTTTCCAATTCTTTCTTCTTCTTCTCCAATTGTATCTCTCATTCTCTGTTGCTGTGTTTTCGTCTCATGCATGTGTTGTTTCTTTGATTTGTCTTGATTTTAGTTGATTTGGAGCTTGATTCAGTGGATTGACAGAGTTTTGAGGCAAGTATAAGTACAGGAATTGATAACACATATGGGTGTTTTGTTTGATTGCTTTGATTCATTCTTATTCTTTGTGTAGAGTGTTTTACAGCCAATTTCTAAGATGTAGAGAGTGATTGAGCTTGTTTGGAACGTTTCTGTACCAATTTTCCAGCTTCTGTATTCAGCCCGATTTTGTTTCTGTATTGTACGGCTAAGCCGTAAACTTCTACGGCTTGATTTCCAGAGACTTGCAATTTCACTTTTGTTCTACGGCTAGGCTACGGCTAAGCCGTAGATGGTCCTACGGCTAAGCCGTAAGCTAACCGTGACCCAACCGTAACCCCGCCGTGAATTAAATCTCTGATCAGTCGAAACTTTCCCGATACAGTACTCCTACGGTGTGGCTACGGCTAAGTCGTGGAATGCTACGGCTAAGCCGTGGATTGGTCTACGGCTAAGCCGTATACTGACTGTAGCTCAGCCGAAAAAGGTATCAGATCAGAGGTGGAAGATGACCAGTTTAGCTGTGTTTTAATGGAACCACGGTTAAGCCGTAGTGCATATTACGACGAGCGCGTAAGATGTCTTCGGCTTAACCATAGGTCTCTCATGGCTAAACCGTTAGGCATGGCAAATCCGACATAAAACTTAGGATAATGGTGAGGCTTGTAGCGCTCAAAACCACCCACATAAACTGGCCCAATGGATTCTTTGGATCGCATGAAGAGTCTGTTAGGCTGTGACTCATTCATGTGAGCGTTGATTCACTGTTAAGCACCTCCCCATGCGTGTTGGTTTAAGGGACTTCGGTGCACATGAGGATTACATTGCAACACTAGGATGGCAACGGTGCATTGAATAACTTAAAACTACATCAACATGCACGGTTAGTGACAGTGAGCAACTAGATTAGTATTGGCTTGTAATGACCCTTGATTCCGTATTAATCTGAGATGCATTGCATATTGTTTCCAGTTTTGCCCTCTGTTCTGCCAATCTATGTCTATGCATTCCGCAGTCATTTTGCTTTCGTTCGGTATCTTGTTTTATTCTTCGATCGGCACTATGCTTTGATCTATGCTGTGCTTTGACTTAATCTATGTTCTGATCTGTCTTTTGGCTATGCTTTGTATATTTCTGGCTTTGTATATTTTGGGTATTCCCTGGTGGCTCTGCCCAGAGATTAAAACGTGAGGATAAGATCCGGTCTTTGTCATCGGTGAGTCCAGAGCGGATAATCTCCTTTCTTTTGGATTTGATTTGATTGGTATTAGTCTGGCTCTACTCAGCCTCAGCCCTAGGATGCCCGACAGGGTTACCTCTGTCTTAGATCTCTGTATCTCTGTATCACTGCAGTGTCGCTTTGTCTTGGGACCCCGGAACCCAGGAAACTGAGACCCACTTGTACCCTAGCCCGGTCAGTGGTGTTCTCCTCTGTTCTGCTTTGCTCTGCTCTCTATTGGAGAGAATATGGTTAACGTAGTAGCCACTTAGTTCAGTATTTCTATGTTTTGATTCACTTATCATGCTTTACTTCTATGCACGATTTGCTTAGCTTACTAAGATGAAACTCTGAAATTACTATTCTGTCCTTATTCTATTTGATACTATGAGTGTTTCATCCTTGTTACTTGTATTTGCTGGATCGTTGTATTCATTTGTGTTGTCTGTGGTGTTGCAGGCACAGATCCCTTGCCCAGCTCCCCGGCGGTCGAGGAGGCTGCAGGGCCGAGTTTAGAGGCACCCTTCGGATTGGCAGAGTGGGCCTGATCACCTCTGCCGAGTGCGTGCATGCATATCAGTGGCTTAGTTGTTTGGTTTTTATTTTTGGGAGATTGTATTTGGCACCTTGGACTTTGGACCTTGTACTCTGTATATTTTGTATATCATGATTTTGGGTGTGTATTCGGATTTTATATCAGCTTATTTACCGTTGTCTTTTCCGTTCCGCATTTGTTTTGGCTTCCGCTATTTTCCTTTGTTGCTTGCTATGATATATACAGCTTCCGCGTACGCTTAGTTCGCACGTGTTAGATCCCTTGTGTGTGTGCATCTGGACTGGGTTTGGATGCACGTGCACGGGAGTACGTGTGTCACCGGTTTAGCTTTTCGCTAACCCCTGATTTCTGGGCTCGGGTTGTGACACCGGAGTAGTTAGATACGGGGATGAAAGGGAGAGGGGGTTTTTCCTAGTACTTCCCCAGGATCTGGATGAGACTCCTCGCTCGGATTCGAACCCAATTAATGTGGGAGAATCCAAGGACGGGATGGGTTGTGAGGTTGAGATGGAGATGTGAGACCCTGATTAGATCGAGACAGTTGGATCGCCACGTCTTTCGCACAGAAGAGCTTCCACGGAAGAGGAGCTTTGTGGAGAACTGGGGACAGTGAGAGGGGGAAAGTGAGAGGAGGCTGGTCAAGAGAGACAGAGGGACATAGGAAGATTGAGGGCCTGGGACAATGGGGATAGAGAGAGCGAGAAGGAGAGTGAGAGGGGGTTGGGCGAGAGGGACAGAAGGAGGGATGGGGCTGGGACAATGGGGACAGAGGGAGGGAGCGGGCTGGGGACAGTGAGAGGGGGAGAGTGAGAGGAGGCTGGGTGAGAGGGACAGAGGGAGGGAGGAGGCTGAGACAGAGAGAGGGAAGGAAGTGGGACAATGAGAGAGGGAGAGGGGGGTTGGGACAGTGAGAGAGGGAGAGGGGGGTTGGGACAGTGAGAGAGGAAGAGGGGCTGGGACATTGGGGACATAGAGAGAGGGAGAATTGGGGCTAGGACAGAGGGAGAGGGAGGCTGAGACAGTGAGAGAAGGAGAGGGGGCTGGGACAGTGGGGACCGAGAGAGGGGGAGAATTGTGGATAGAGAGGGGGAGAGGGGGGTGGGACAATGGGAGGAGGGGTACATTGGTCAGTTTATATAAATTTTATTACATTCCTAGCATCATTCCAGCATACCAAACACAGGAATCGGAATGAGAGTCCTATTACTGGATTGATTCCTCTGTCTAACCAAACA
This sequence comes from Sextonia rubra, assembly GCA_037013555.1. Taxonomy (NCBI): domain Eukaryota; kingdom Viridiplantae; phylum Streptophyta; class Magnoliopsida; order Laurales; family Lauraceae; genus Sextonia; species Sextonia rubra. The sequence continues at coordinate 48,534,843 of JASUAD010000001.1, forward strand.
TTGGAATGGGAATTACTATTCCTGCCTCATTCCATTCCAGGCTCATTCTAGCCCCCATTCCATTCCTGTAAAAAAATCATTTTAGCGAACCAAACGCTACCTAAGTAGTTATTGCTTTAAAAGAAATAACAGTATACCATACATAGGATGATGAAGATGTGAAAAACGAAAGAGAAATAGCAAGCCTCTTTATTGTTAATAAAATAGCATGCCTGAATGTGCCCGTTCCATAAGGTATGGGATGGATTGCCATATTAAGGAGCTCATGAACTGATGACCGAAATCGTCCATCTACTTGGTGCATCAGCTGGATGGATGAAAGATATGCAGTAGATGTTTTTGGTCTTATCTTAACGGTAAGAGGTGACAGTTTTCACATGATTGTCCAGATTTCGATGTAAACAGTCATATTTCTCTCACAAGAGCGTATTGTCACTACCCTTACCATGGGGCTCTACTACATCTCCGCAGTCTATTACACTCTCTCCAGTGGAGTTCTAGTCCTCCATAGCTGTGATACCAAAAGTAGAAAATCTCTATTCTCTCTGTCTAATGTTTGTGAGAAATGAATTTTAGGGATAACCAGATACTCTTGAATGGCTTGTTATTCTACACCACCAGTAAGTACCTTCCCGGGGCAGATCACCTGCCATTTTGGAATGCCAAGGGTGCAGCTTTTATCGTTTTGCTTCATATGGGTCCGGTGGAGTTCTTGTACTATTGGCTTCACAGAGCTTTGCACCATCATTATCTCTATTCTCGCTACCACTCTCACCACCATTCCTCCATTGTCACCGAGCCAATTACATGTAAGGACCTTTGATTTGCTCTTAATTAAACACACTTTTGGGTACTGTAGATGCCTATGATGAAGCCTTTGTGTATTGTTTTTGGTTGATACTTTGAATTGGTTTGGCTTTTTTCTCTTCTAAAGGATCAATGTTGTAAGGCTTTTAAAAAATGATAGATTTGCAAGTCTTCCTTTTTTTTTTTTTTTTTGGGTGTTTTAGCTGTAAAAAAATTTATAGAATATGAATATAATATAAAGTCAGTGAGAATGGAGTTTCCACTAAAATTTCTTAACATTTCTATATGTATGGACAATTCTCTGGTCGGGTTGAGTTTAAAAGCATGACAGGGACAATCAGTCCACCACGTCAATCAACTAGCTAGATGTAAATTTTTGTAGTTTGGGAGTTTTTATTTTTGATGTGGGGTGTTTTTGTTTTAATCGCTGTTCGATGGAGAGATGGAGTGAAATAAAATTTGAGGAACAAGAAGGGAGTTTAAACTAAAAGGGCACAAAATGACATAACAAAGTTTTTGCCATTTTCTTTTGCTTTGACTGTTAATTTAGATTTCGAGTGCCTAGATGTCGTGCATGTATCATTGTGTAATGTGTCTTTGTTTATACTAAATTACCTCTCTTGGATATAGGAAGGACCTTTCACAAAGAGGGGCATAAAGTTTTAGTTTAAGTTTACTTCTAACAGATTCAAAGAACACTCAAATCACTACTTAGTAGTTTCTTTCTTCCTTTTTGAGTTACCAAAAAGAAGCACAAATTCTCACAAATTATTTCTTTTATGCCCCCTACGGAAAATTTGAGTCCACCGTGGAGGTCCATTAAAGCCTATTTGTCTATAAAATAATAATTTCCTAACATTCAACCTATTCGAGTGATGGCTGCATAAGCATTTTTCAAAAAAGGAAAAGACTATTTAATGGTCATTTGTAGATTCTCACATGTATTTTTTAAATAATAGCCTCCCTTATAGTAATTTAATACTCAAAAGTTCTAGTATTTCAAAATCTGCAAACAAAGTGGCCCTTATTTCTTTCTCCTTTCCCTTGCATATTTAGGTGTGATTTTAGATCCTTGGACCATTTAATAATTCGATAATGTTGGCCCATGTTTTACATCCAAAATGTTCAAATTCTCTATCCCATGTATTCATCCAGGTCCAAAATTTACACCAGTTAGGTAGAGCCCACAACCCAATTAAATATGCATAAAACACATGATTTTTACCATCTCTCATTTTTTTTCTTATTATTTTAGTGGCATCTTGTACGCATGATCCAACTTGAGGTGGACTCAACTTTGATTGCACAAAATTCGGCCTAACTCTAATAAAAGAAGTGATGATGATTTCGAACAATTTAGATATCGGTGGAGGGCCCTAACAATGGATTCAATGGCCTGGCCTACGAGAACTCTACCCCACTGTCAACCTTCGTGCCCACGAGGGCCACGCATTCAAATCTAACCTTTTAGCTGGTGGCCGTTCTATCTTATCTAATGGCAATGTTTCCAACTAATTATATTGAAATTTTATTTTGTGGTGTTCTTGTAAAGACATATTTCTGTTTAATTCTAATGGGGTTATGTTTTGTGTTGTCCTTGGCAGCTGTGATTCATCCATTTGCCGAACACTTGGCTTATTTCATGCTGTTCTCAATCCCGATCCTCACAACACTGTATGCGAAAACCGTCTCCATTGCCGCAGTCTCTATCTACTTGACTTACATTGATTTCATGAACAATTTGGGTCACTGCAACTTCGAGATAGTCCCTAAGTGGGTCTTCAACATCTTCCCCCCTCTCAAGTACATCATGTACACTCCCTCGTAAGTCTCACTCTCACGCAACTTCTTTTCGAAAATATTAGTTAAGAGAAGAAGTACTTTTCACTGGCGGCTTTGGTTGCAAGGATTTGAAAATGTGTTGTTTGAGGCCTGTGGAGAATTTCAATTGCTTGTCCTAAAGTAAAAATCCAAAATATTGACAAGCAAAGTTTCCTAAAATTCATAATTTTGATGATTCGGTTAACCAACAGTGATTTTTCACTTAGCCAACTCAATTAATTTTCACCATCTAAACTCAATCAAATATGGAATTCAAAATTCTAAGTTATAACTCATATATAGTTGTCTTGAATTCCAAATAAGAAATACTTGCAATAAAAAAGATCCTATAGATATTCTTCAAAGCTAGATTTTTTTTTCCAAGGTCCGACCGATTCAAATATAGATCGGGTATCAAACTCTATACATCATTGCATTTGATTACAGAGTAAAGAGTGTAGAAATTTTCTGTACAAGTAGGTTCCATTCTCTTCATCACACCCAATTCCGTACAAACTATGCACTCTTCATGCCAATGTACGATTACATATATGGTACAGAAGACAAGACTTCAGATTCTCTGTACGAAGCTTCACATGAAGGGCGTGAGGAGACAACAGATGTAGTTCACCTGACCCATCTAACTACCCTGCACTCAATCTATCATCTCAGGCTAGGATTTGCCTCCCTGGCTTCCAAGCCCTATGCTCCTAAATGGTATCTGTGGATAGTGTGGCCAGTGACGTGGGCTTCCATGTTGCTAACATGGATGTTTGGTTCAACCTTTACTGTTGAGAAGAACAAGCTGGATAAGCTAAAAATGCAGACATGGGCAATTCCAAAATATAGTTTTCAAGTATGTCATGAAGTGAACACTGCTTCACATTGATAATTTTTGTGTCGTGTGGTTTAATGAATTTAACTTGGTGCTTTGATGGGGTGTTTTGGTTTGCAGTATCTACTGTCATGGCAAAGAGCTGCAATCAGTTCCTTCATTGAGAAAGCCATACTAGAGGCTGAAGGAGCAGGAGTCAAGGTCATAAGCTTGGGTCTCCTAAATCAAGTAAGTTCAATCCCTCTTTTAATTTAGTGTTAGCTCATGCAATCATGCTTTCAACTTTCTAGCAGCCAACATGGAGCCCACACATTCTCCAAGGGAGAAAATTATAAGGGACTTGGTCAGTAATGCGTAAACACGATTCTCACGAGCATATGACCAAAAACTAAAAGAGCATAAACAAAGAGTGCCTTGAGCACTTCGGTGTTTTTTTGGTTGACGTGTGAGACCGTAATTCACTTGGATAATTCATTGAACATAGACCTAGACAAGTGCTCCTATAAGATAGGATAGGAAAATCCACTAGGATAAGAGTGGAGTACTTCAGTTAGCATTAGGAGACTTTATTCAAGTCCCACATCGGAAATATTCAAGTCATGTTCTTAAGTATATGAGTGTTGTTATGCATGTGTGGAAGCACACAACCTTCGATTGACAATCAAGCCACATGCAAGAAGAGGCAAGAGCACACGAGAAAATTTTACATGTTCAGCGATGTACTTATGTCTATGACCAAAAGAGAATACTATTTTATTATGCACTCCTAAGTCTAGGATTACGAGATATATGATATATATAACTATCTCGGTACAAAGACTAAAATGCCCCTAACCCAAAGCCTAGTTTCTCACTAACGCAATGGACCAATGCAGTGATCTTGAAATACAAGACATAAATTTAACAATCTCCACATTGGCTTAAATTCCGGAAAATTTGAGTCACCAGAAGAATAAAACCTACAAGATCTTCAGTTTCATGTATCTCCCTAAAAGGTAAGTCTCTGCACCAATTGTCACTGAGCACAGTCTTCACTCATCAATGGTGAGTGACATGGGTCAAGTTTAAGCAAGACTTGAACTTATCCTTAACATGTTTCATCATAAATGCTCCAAATTGCTTGTACCATTGTCTTGAAGTTTGCTTTGACCTGTATAATAATTTCTTTGAATTGCATAAATAATCAAGAATTTGAAAATTCACTCTATTTGCGTTGGAAGTTCTTTTCTTTCCTTGTAGACCTACTTGCTTCTAATGGCCAAATTTTTATTATCAAGAGTCTTCATCTCTTCATCTATGATTACTGCAGGTTAACCATTTTCCTAACCATTTTCCTACGCTTCCACTGACTATAAATATGTGGACGGCTCAAACGTCAATGCATATGCAATCATATCATTTGTCAATATACATGTGGTCATATCTTCAAAACTATATTTGACTGACAGTTTTCTCACTTTCTGAGGTCTAGCTGTGCGCTGCTCAATCTAACTATCTTCTGTATCCAAAGTAGAGTTGGATGTACTCTCCTTCCTAACTAGGATGTTTGACTCTACCTGAATGGTGCCACTGTTGCTACCTACTTCTGTCTTATTTACCTGCTTTTTCGCATCAAATAAAGCATCCTCTTGAAATGTAACAATCCTGCTGATGATAAACCGAGGTGAATTCTGATCAATACACCACAAATTGTTTCCATTCACTCCAGAAGTATATCCCACTAAGATGTACTTCACAGCCCTTAAGCTAACCTAAGGTTTTCACCTAAGCATTGATTGCGCTCGAAACGTAATGTGAAATGCAACATATTTGAGTTCAACACTCACAAACTTCAAGCATTAAGAAGAATGAAAAATTAATACAGTTTATCATTATTTTTCCTTTGTTTATATGGGTTCAAATGCTCTAACCCCGAGGATGCATGTTGTTTATAAGTTTTGAAAAATTACAACCTCTCCCTATAGTCTCACATGTGATATAAATCTAAAATTTACAAGAAACATGAAAAAATTAAAAAAAAAATGCAAAAAGAGGGAGACAGTAGGGAGTAATCGTGGGCCACAGTCTACCTGTGACTGTGGCTCACGGCCACTGGCAGACGGTGGCTAAAAGGCCATTATTTGCCTCCCTTTTCTCTTTATGTCACTTCTATGACTTCTTCAGTGCACTGAAGCATGTTTTCTTCGATTTTTTGAGTGTTGAATGACCACAAAAAGTGCTTGATTTGTCCGTGGAGTCGACTTAAACCTTTAATAATTATCACCTTTTGGTTACGGATTGTTACTATACAAATTCGAAAATAGTACTTATACAAGCAAAAATGCAGCCAAAGTTGTGTCATTCTAAACCTATAACTTTTAAGGAACAGAATGAAGCCCAAAAAGCTTGTTCACAACTTCTAAGATGGCCCAAGACCCTTCTCAAGTGAGAAAATCAAAGGAAGAAGCCTTCATCTAAGTGGCCCTTGCATTCGTCTTTTTTAAGTGAGATATATGCTTCTTTTCTTTCTCTGAACTATTTCTCACCTTCAGTTAGTGAGAAGGAGAAGAAAAGTAGACTCGAAGTGCCTAAAGTGCCTTAGGAATGCTTAGAACTGGGCTTGTGACTTTTTGAACTTAGTGTGTAATTGATTGGAACTTGCTTCGAACCTTGTTTGAACCCTTTCTTCAAAGCCTAAGTGTACCTTTTATAGGCTTCAGAAGAAGTTAGGACAATTACCAATAGTTACAAGGGAGTTACACTTTGAAATAAAGTGAAATAACTCCTAGAAACTATCTAGGACTATGTCACAGGTGCCTGTGACCGTGGGCTGCTGTCACTGACAAAGCTCAGTTTTAGATTTTTGCACATGTGACTCGTTTTCGCTTGTTTGGGGCCCGAACGATGTCCGATCTTCACGAAGCTTAGAAGGATGCTTTTTTACACTATTTTGAGTGTTTCATAGAAATTTCAGTCTGTTTTGACCTTTTGAAGTTGGTTAACTCCACCATTGACTTTTCATGAAAACGAGCACTTATTTCAGCTGTTTGAGGCCCAAATGACTTCGATTTGGTTTGGAACTTGGAGGGACTCATGTCAGAGGTATCTTAGACTGTCCATCCAAGTTTCATGCATTTTGGAAATGTAAAAGTAGGATTTTGAACAGCGACTCACTTGTTGCGTGTTCTAAGTCACTATTCACCTTACAATGTAGGTAGCTTATTTTCTACCCGAATGAAGTTCAATTGGCTTGAAACTTTGCAGAATTGATTTTGAATATTTGTTAAATCCCTCTTCCAAATTTCATTAGCTTTAGCCTTCTACAAATAGGACTTTGGTCAATGATCCCCATGACTTGGAAGTCACGAACTCCTACCGATATGTCGTTGAAGTAGGCTCAAACAAAGTCCTTTTGACTTGAAAATTTATAGAATCCCATTTGAGCATGACTTAAGCTTTATGTCCAAATTTCATCAATTTCGATTACCTAGAAGTACGACTTTGGTCAATAACCCCCATGCTTTTGGGGTCATTAACCCAAAGTTGACATATTTATAAACTTTGGGTCAAATGATGTCCATTTGACTTAAAATTTTGTAGAGCCTCCGTTGAGCATAATTTGAACTTTGTCTAGTAGTTTCAGCTAATTTGATCTTTATGAGTTGTCACTTTGCATAGTGACCCCACAGAGCTTACTAGACGACTATCTGAGCTGAGTTTGGGTCCAAATAATATCTAAATGCTTTAAAACTTTGAAAGATAGTTTTTTAATCCATTTGAAAGCATTCTCTGAGTTTCAGCTTGTTTTGACATGTAGAAGTGTTAATTTCCACAGTGACCCCCAAAGAGCTAGTAGACAATCACTAAAGTTTAGTTTGAGCTGGGATGAAGTCCAAATGCTTTAAAACATCATTCCTAAGCATGTTTTGGAGTTGCCATGACATTTTTAGCCACTTTAGTAACCTCGAAACTTGAGTGTGTTTAATAACCTTTAGACTTTGAGCCAATGAATCTTAAATTTGAAGTTTGGTGAGTCAAGTGATCAAATGAAGTTTACTAACTCTGGAATTGGAACTGCTGCACTCTGAGCTCATTTAAAGCTTTCTAAGTAGATTGCATCAGCTCTAAACATTTAGATGCAATACTTGACTTATCATTCCACAATCCTAAGGTTTATGTACTATTAGTTTGGAATTTGCTTGTAATGTCTTCACTGCAACATTTGTAATTTTTTATGGGTCAACAAGCATAAGCTAGACAATTGAAGACCTTCAAGTTAGAATAATTAGTTGGATTACCTAACCACATTTTTTCTAGTGTGTTACAACTAACCTTTGAGTGTGGAGACCTGTTAACCTAGTAGTTTGCAGCATGTAATGCCTTTACCCAAAAGTCCTTAGACAATCTTACAATAAACAACAAACAACGAGCTCTTTTTAATATTGTTTTTTTCATCCTCTGTGCAACTCCATTCTGCTGTGGAGTTCCTCTAGTAGTGTAATGTCGAACTATGCCTATCTCTACAATAGTTATCAAACACTATTGATATGTATTCCTTACCATTATTTGTTCTTAACTTCTTCACCTTCAAGCCAGTCTATTTCTTAACCATTGACCTCCATCGCTTGAATGTTTCAAAGGTTTGATCCTTCGTCTTCAGTATATAAACCTAGATTTTCTTTAAGTAATCATCGATTAAAGTCAACATATATCGGGGCCAACCCTTGGAACAAACCTTAAAAGGACCCACGCATCTAAATGAATGTAATCAGAATGAATGAATTTTTTTTATTATGAATAACAATTGTAATGCACGAGCAGAAACGTAAAACCTGCAATTGCAATCAAGCCACATAAAAGAAGAGACATAAAGGATTTATGTGGTTCGCTCAAACAGGACTACGTCCATGGATAGAGACAATATCATCTTCACTGTAACAAGTAAAGGCATATAGAGACTTACATGCCCTCATCGTCTCTCTTACATAGTGCAAGAACACCACGTGCAAGAGATGGCGCTCTCTTTCATAAAATCTATGGTTATAGGTTATATGATATTTATAATCTCTACTTTCTTAGCCCCTAAGAAAGGCCCGGTGCAATGACCAAAATACCTTGATCTTAATTCGGTTCTTAGTTAATCCACTGGACTCATCTGTTCAAACTGAAATACAAGACATAAAGCCAACAAGTGTAGTCTTGGTCTTAACCTCACATGAGTCCTTTTTAAACCATTCGGTAAGATTGAGTGGCAATCTCATGAGCTAAAGCAGACAATATCATGTGGGTAGAGAACTTGAGTTGTTACATGATGTATGATATCTTAGTCACGATATATTGTGGGTAAGCTTTTCACTGGATTCTTTTTTATTATTTTGTAGCCATAGAAATCAATTTTAAGAGGTACTAAAATATGTGTATTGAAATTTTTTTAAAGATTACAATTTCATCTTGATGGTTCGTTCCTCCTAATCAAAATACAATCTTGGATATCTTGGATAATGTATGTGTCAATCATTGCAACAAGAATACCTAACTGGATGATTGTGTCTGAATTTATATTGCATTAGAATGCTCGAATAACATATAATGTCATGAAGGATGAAGATTACGCTAATGGGTCCAAAAGTTTCTTTTTTTTTACTCATAAATTTGAGTTTCAGGGTGAAGAACTAAACAGAAATGGAGAGCTTTATCTCCAAAAACAACCAAACCTAAGAATCAAAATCATAGATGGGACCAGCTTAGCCGTTGCAGTTGTGCTCAATAGCATTCCAAAGGGCACAACACAAGTTCTTATGAGAGGAAACCTAACTAAGACAAGTTATGCTGTTGCTGAAGCGTTATGCCAAAGGAGTATCCGGGTATATATATCATATGTTTTGCATTTTCTTCTTATTTGGGGTCAAGCCCGTTATATCTGCAATAAGCCATATGCCCCAACTCCTAGATGTGGCAGTGTGGCCAGAACTTGGATTGGTCTATTCTAATGGTAATAAGGGATCACTGGGACAGGTAGTGACAGTTCGAAGAGAAGAGTTTCAGAGGCTGAAATTACGTTTACCAGTCAAGATGGGGGTTCACTTGGCTCTATCTAGCAGTTACACCACAGAGGTAGGGTTTAATTTCCATTCTCATTTCCTTGAAGAGAAAGTTGGACCTGCACTCTTGCAGTGTTTCTGTACCTGAATTTGATGGAGGAGTCTGTACTTGAATCGGGTACAAGTTACATGAACCATCTCGTTTTTTTAATTTTTGTTTAATGGTCCCAACCCAAACGTAGTCCCAATTAAGGGTCCTGCATCTGGATCGAAATCAAGTACTGATTACTTCAATACTATCACTTAAATCAATATAGTATTAAAACACTAAACAGACATGAATACTGTATAACTATTGTGGTTGTGTATATTGCTGCTCATAGGCCTACGCGGCCCAAGACCATCACGCTGCCTTGAGCTGGCATGTCACTCTGTTCTGGGCATGTGGGCTTTAATTAACTGGGTATAATGTTCTGCTTGATTGATAAATTGGCTTTGGGCCAATATTTTGCTAAAGGCCGTGCTAGGGCCTGGAGTGCCATAGTTAACACAAGGATTGGTCTATATTATACGAACGGGCTTTCTCTGCACCAGACTTGAGCCTTAATTGAGCCCATTGGATGGACTGTGCCGGAGAATACACCCAACAACTAAATGGTCTGCCGTTGGGCAAGATTTAGATTCGCTGACGATCCCATGAGCACGTTCAGTTGCATCCGGTATTCCGGTCCTTGGGTTTGAAATGCTAGTCCCAAATGGGCTAATGCAGGAGCGAGGATCTATTTCAAACATCTCTATGCTTTTTGAAGGTCGTAGAAAGTGTGAATGCTACGATATCTTGGTGATCCCAACTAGCGCTCCCATCTCCCTATATATGACAATGCTGAGGTGTCATAATTCTAGTAAAAGATTACTATTCCAGAGGAGTAATGTGGGAAGATGGCAATTCAAAACTCTTGGTCAGGAGTTTAATTGCAATCCAAACTTTAGGCTCATGCACTAAAACTTTCGGGGAAAATTAACTTCGGTGTTTACAAATTGCTTAATCCAACATGAGACTCATGGATCACGGTTTCTACCATGGAATCCATGAACCAAGATTAAGAAAAGGTCTGAACGTTGAGCGCATACTAGCTAGGATTTTAAATTTGAGGTCAGCAGATGAGTTTTCAATCCTTATTGGACGTGGGTGATTTATTAGGAGAGTCTTGACTACTTTTTTTATGTTGGCAGATATGGCTGGTGGGATATGGACTGACGAACGAAGAGCAGAGAAGTGCACCCAAAGGCACTCGTTTCATCCCCTTCTCCCAGTTTCCCCCAAACAAAGTCCGCAAAGACTGCTTCTACAACACCACTCCAGCCATGACCATTCCAAAGGCGCTCCAGGACATGCACACATGTGAGGTATGTTCGACCGATCTTCCTTGTTTTACAGTTGGATTCGGATTGAGAATTTTCACCTGGTAAATAAATGAGTTGAGTTTGGGGTTTGAATTCATTCTTGCTATTCGACTCAACTCAACTAATAGCACCACAACCCACAAACCTAATCCAAATCATACATGTGAATTAGGGGTTCATTGTAACCATTTATACTTTTGTGAGTGGGGGTGTCGGTTGGAATTTTCGTCCCAAAGAATAATTAGGGCAGTTTCAATTTGAAACCTCTATAGATTATTTAAAGTGTGTAGTCTAATCAGAACGCAATCCACTTCCACCTCTACTTGTTCGCATTTCATTTTTTTAATTTTTATTTTTGTGTATGTATTTTAAATATGGTTAATGTGGTTTTGACAAATAAATGCGGGGTAGAACTGGCTGCCAAGAAGAGTGATGAGTGCTTGGCGCATCGCCCTGACGAACGAAGAGTAGAGAAGTGCACCCAAAGGCACTCGTTTCATCCCCTTCTCCCAGTTTCCCCCAAACAAAGTCCGCAAAGACTGCTTCTACAACACCACTCCAGCCATGACCATTCCAAAGGCGCTCCAGGACATGCACACATGTGAGGTATGTTCGACCGATCTTCCTTGTTTTACAGTTGGATTCGGATTGAGAATTTTCACCTGGTAAATAAATGAGTTGAGTTTGGGGTTTGAATTCATTCTTGCTATTCGACTCAACTCAACTAATAGCACCACAACCCACAAACCTAATCCAAATCATACATGTGAATTAGGGGTTCATTGTAACCATTTATACTTTTGTGGGTGGGGGTGTCGGTTGGAATTTTCGTCCCAAAGAATAATTAGGGCAGTTTCAATTTGAAACCTCTATAGATTATTTAAAGTGTGTAGTCTAATCAGAACGCAATCCACTTCCACCTCTACTTGTTCGCATTTCATTTTTTTAATTTTTATTTTTGTGTATGTATTTTAAATATGGTTAATGTGGTTTTGACAAATAAATGCGGGGTAGAACTGGCTGCCAAGAAGAGTGATGAGTGCTTGGCGCATCGCCGGAATAGTTCATGCACTTGAAGGATGGGATGTGCACGAGTGTGGGTACACTGTGCTTGATGTTGACAAAGTATGGGGTGCGGCCCTTCAGGATGGATTCCTTCCTTTGTAGAACATGTGATGGTTACATCCTTGTTGAAGATAATGGTCGACATTTATCTGCGTAGCTTCTACTGTCTTTTCTTTTATAGTGCATTCCTGCAGTACTAGTCATGTTTAGGAAAGAGATGTACTAGTGTGTGTAATATACTAGGCTTTACATAAAGAAACATACGTACTTCTCATTGAGAATGTATAAATTGTTGTAATGTAATGCAGTCCTTAGTTGATATGTAATATCCCGGCCCCAAATTTAGAGTTTATTTGCTACTCTTTGTGCTTATTGTTAATTAATGGTATTTTAATCTTAATCACATGATGGATTGATAGATTGGTGGGACCCTACTCTTGATTAGGTAGCTTTGAGGAACCAATTGTAGTCTAACTAGTTTAGCTTTGCATTATCTTATCATTTCATTAATTATGTCACATGCATCAATTATGATACCATTATTCATCAGGGGACCCATTTTATTAAGATCTAAGTCACATATGTGGGACATCTTGTAAGGCTTTTTGTAAATGATATAAGCTTAATTGACTTGCTAGTAAATTTTCAATGTTTCTAACAACCCTAACTCTATATAAAGACACTTTCCAAAGCAAAAGCATCCTTATGCCCACTAGTTAAAACCTTAGCCCCCATCTCCATCTTCCTTTTTCCTTCAAGCCTAAAGTATGTGAGAGAGAGGTTTTAGCCCCATTAGAAGTTAGCTTCATCATCTTCTCTACATTCCCTTTTACCCACTTGGAGTTTGTTTGGAGAAAAAAAGGCATCATCGCCTTTTGTACAACTTTTAAGCTAAAGAACCTAACCGATCTTGGTATTTGTGCCCATTTGAATACTATAGAGTGTTTTTCTAGCATGTCACTCATCACATCATCTTTTTATGTCGTTTATTCATCTCTTCTTCATGTCATACCATGATTAGGGGTTTACTTGAATTAAAGATTTGGGGCTTTGCACTCTAAAAGCTTTGCATATGGATTTCTAGAGCACCCAAGATAAGTTTAAGTAAGTAGTAACATATATGATTGTATTAAGTTTAATTCCTTGAGATTCTTATGTTTTAATATATTGGTATGGCTCATCCTCTTCTTTTTTTCATAAATAAGGATGTCATAGTCGGTGAAAATGAATTTTAATGGATAATCGAAGGTTAGGATTAAATGAGTTGAAATGGGATTATAATGGCATAAGTGTGAAAGTTCGGGGTACTATTTTATGTATTAATGCATGTGGAAGTGTGAGATTGAAAATGTACGAATTTATATCCAAAAGAGAGATGCAGAAATGGGTTATGCGCCTATGCGCTCTGGCAGAGCTTAGGCGTGCTCGAGTGCACACTCAAAGCTGTCAGTTATTTCAAAGTAGAGAGTGTTAGGTTCAAGTGCATACTTACCTGCGCTCAAATGCATAATTATTTTTTGAGCGCGGGTGACTATGCACTTGAGCCCCAGGATGATTTCGTAGGAACGGTGCAAATGCATGCAAACAGGATTCTGTATTTTGGGAATCTCAAGTTCTACCAATATCCATAGGTTGTGGATATCCTTAGTTGGAAGGAGGGGAGGATATAAAATCCTTGAATCTTGAGCTGAATAGAATGGAACAATGTCTAATTTTGGAGAGACATAATGCTGCTCGTAGTGTTATGAAAATCAAGGGCCAGCGTCAGTATGAAAAAAAATATATATGAGAAAAAAGAGGGCAAACAAACAACCAACACCCTTGATCACCACTTTAAAACCATGCCATGTGATAAGTAGGGATTGCTTAGTTGACCTGGCTATCTAAGTATCGATCCCTATGTATGCCACTATTCCCACTTGGGTGGATTTATTTTTTCATTTTGTTCATTTTTCTTTCCACTTGTGTGAGCTTGATCTCTTAGGAAAAAAATAAATAAATACAAAACAAAAAAGACATACCACATGATTCATTTTGAACCTGTACCACTCAAATGGTGACACCATGGTTATTTCGGTAATCCCTACGAAACCACTTTAAGTGATTGTCTGTTTGGACCAATTTATTCTCCATTTTACAAGTGAAGTTTTAGAATTCCAACATTTTGAAACTGTCACTGTTACTTTTTTGTTTGGATTTGTTATTAAGTTTTTCACTAATTAACATTGTTTAATAAGGTAGGAAGCTCGGGCCAAAGTAGGGTCACCTCACATTGTTTTAATAGCACTGGTATCACTTTCTTACTTCCCACAATAATTTGGCAATTACTAAAATAGGGCATTTAGGTGGAGATTGAGTTCAAAAGTATTTTTTTATATAACTTCCAAAGTAGAGAGTTTTCTATGAAAAAAGATTTAAAAAAAAAGGGAATTTTAGATGAATTAAAACCCAAATGGTTATGCCTCAAAAATCTCCTGACATGAATAATTTTTGCAAGAGTTAAAACTATCTCAAATCAAATGCTTTGCTCCATTGGGGTTGAGCCTACAGGCTACAATGAATGCGGTTTGTGGTCATCCAACCTATTTATAGTTACCATCATACTTGTACCGTTCTTTTTATACATTTGCAATGGGCCTCTCTGGCACCCCCCCTGAATATCTGCCTACTCCAAATGTTATAAACATCAAAGGTGTCTTTCAATGTTCATCAACCATTCAGTCTCCTTCAATGACCCATGAAGAATCTACTCGGATTAGACATTTGAAAGTAAGAATACCCTTTGGGTGTGTTTGGAAGCGGAATAAATTTTTGGTGGGATTGGATAGCTAATACTATCTAAGTCCATTCAATACTATTATTGCATGGGATGGGATTTCATTTATCCCAAAGGTGAATTCAATCCCTTGTTTAGTTGCGTTCAGATAAATGGGGGATAAAAGATAAAAATATCTAAAAAATATAATCTCACCTCACACTCAAAGCTAATTTAGGTGGAATAGGGACAAAAGTCAAAGGATTGAGCCATCCCTTAATACTTAGTATGGGGGCTTAAGTTATCCCACCTTCCAGGTGGATAACTTAAGCCCCCATACTAAGTATTGATTCACTATTGCATCGGGACTAGGATAATATTGTCTCATGCACTAAAAGTGTAAACAAACAAGGGATAAGTGGGATAGTATATAAAAAGTAACTTATCCTCTTACTTATTCCCCCTTATCTTGCATCCAAACACCCCCTTTACACCTTGTTACACTGCATAAAAGGGCTAAACCAATAGCTATGGAAACAGATGGTGTGAGTGTAAGCATTAAGCTCACTCTTGCAGAAAATGGCAATCTTGAGATCCCTTAACAATTATAGCCAGCTTTGCCGCTGGTAGCCCCACCACACCTTGGCCTAACGTACTAATTGAAGCCGCCAACCTTGTCCCTGACCTTCAAACTTCCCCTCAGCCAAACACCCCTCCAAATCGTCACATTTTCCAACACATAAATCAATCCCAATTACTCTCCACACATGGCTGCATGTGCCATCCTTTCTCCTAACAATTTCACTTCAATCCCCCCACAGGCCTACCTTCTTACCTCAAGTTATTCAGAGCTTGAAACACCCTCTCCTTTGCACCATACCTCTTCTCCTTCTCCACCAAACCCTCTCCTTACCCTCCTCTCTGAGGCTTTTCGTGCTCTCTTAGGTCAGTTTCTCTAGTCCAGTATGGTTTCCAGGATCATCACAAAATACTCGACGAAATCTGAGTCAGCAGATTCTATTAACCTTGGCAACTATCAGGACCCTAATCCAGACTTGGAACCAAACTTTGACATTCAGAACGACTTGCTTCAGGGATCTCCTCTTCATCCCAATAGGACGATGCCTCTCATTTTGTCTTTCCCTTCAGAGGAGGAGCCGACTAAGTTATAGGACTCCATAGTAAGATGCTTTTGAGCAAGCACTTTGGTAAGAAATGGAGTTAACCTAGATAGGTTTCAGAGAAAGAAGCCATTCCGTTCGCCGCCCAAAAAGGTCAAGGGTAAGGAGCACTTTATTCATTCGAATCTTCGAGAACGTGAACACAGAGGTCCACACTCCTCATCGCCCCCCTCATCCTCGCAATCAAATTTGAAGCCTTATGGTTGGAACAGTAGAAGCCCAAGGTCTCCCTTGACAGAGGTCACAGATCTCTTTCTCCAAGACTAGGTAGCCTTAAGAAATCAGCACCTATTTCCCCCTCATTCGCTTTCAAAAAGGAAATCTTCGTTGGCGTTCCCGCCGCCTCCATTACAAACATCTTTCAGTACAAGTTCTCACTCCTAGCTATGCCTTGCTCCTCCATCTCTCTTGTTCCTAATGAAGATTATAAGTTAGAATGTTAAAGGGGCCTCCAGACCCTCCATTAGAGTCCCCTCCATTAAAATGGCTATGTAAGGCATGTAATGTTAGCAAATTCATGGGATGGACAA
This sequence comes from Sextonia rubra, assembly GCA_037013555.1. Lineage (NCBI taxonomy): Eukaryota > Viridiplantae > Streptophyta > Magnoliopsida > Laurales > Lauraceae > Sextonia > Sextonia rubra. The sequence goes on from JASUAD010000001.1 coordinate 48,551,261, forward strand.
AACTTGGGCTCTAAGTGTTGTAATTTTATTTTCTAATTAGACTGAAGTCACTACAAAAGTTATAGATGAAGGTCTTCCACTCTAAAGATGGAATGCAGAGCTTCAACTGTCGGACCGGTCGGATTACATGGCAGATTGGTCGAATTTCTTACATACAGAAACCTGCAAATAGAATTGAAGACCAATCGGTTGGCTGAGTTGCCCAATCGGTCGGACTCTATGCCCGATCGGTCGAATAGGGTATTCGATCGGTCGGCTGTCACGAATAAGAAAACTCTGATTTTTTGAATCTACGGCTTGTGTGACCAAATCCTTCTTTATCTTCTCCGAATCCAGAGCAAAAAGGTCTCTATCTTCATTGTGTATATAAGGAGCATCGCCTCCTTAAAGGAATTACCTCTCACCAGATCAAAACCCTAGAAATCTTATTAAGAGATCATCTTCTCAGAACTTCTCTGTTCTGTATGTGCTGCAAGGTGTGCTTCTGAGCATTAGGTTCATTCTCCATCTTGGTGATTCGTCTTGAGAGGCATCGGGGCGTGAAGATCAAGTCTGAAAAAGGTGAATGACATGTGCGTCAACAAAAAAGAGTGCAGTGGATCCCTCAAAAGTGGCTTGAGCAGGTGGCATTCCTTGGTCATATCATCTCAAGAGAAGGGTTAGCAGTGGATCCCTCAAAAGTTGATGCAATTGTGAATTGGCCAAAGCCGACATCAATGATCGAACTGCGAAGTTTTCTAGGACTCGCGGGATATTACAAACAATTTGTTCAGGATTTTGCAAAGATATCTGCCCCTTTGACGAAACTTACTCAGAAGAATGTGCCATTTACTTGGACAGATGATTGTGAAGCTAGTTGCCAGACTGTAAAGGAGAAGTTGACTACTGCGCCCATTCTTGCTCTTCTAGATGGAGGTGAAGGATTTGTTATTTATTGCGATGTGTCAAGAGTGGGATTGGGATGTGTTTTGATGTAGCATGGTAAAGTCATTGCTTATGGATCTCAACAATTAAAAGAGCATGAGAAGAACTACGCTACCCATGATTTGGAATTGGCAACAGTTGTCTTTGCTTTGAAACTATGGAGACAGTATATGTATCGAAAAAAGTTCGAGGTCCATTCCAATCATCATAGTTTGTAATATTTGTTCCAGCAGCCTAATTTGAATATGAGATAGCGCAAGTGGTTGGAATTTATTAAGGACTATGATTTTTGGATTAAGTATCATCCAGGAAAGGGGAACGTAGTGGCAGATGCGCTCAGTAGGAAAGCAGAACATCTCAGTGTTGTCGAAAGCTCTGGGTTGTTTCTATGTAGAGATCCCAAGGACAGACCGCTAGAGGTGACTATGTTGGGTGATGTAGTAATACTGGCCAGTACGGTTACATTTCAACCTGAGATTATCCAGCAGATTAAAGATAGACAATTCGAAGACCAGCAACTAGTACGAGTCAAGGATCAGATTGGAACTCGACCAGATTTTCGACTAGAGAATGGTGTTCTTTACTTTCGATCTCGCTTGTGCGTACCAACAGTTGGAGATCTGAAAGAGAGCTTAATGACAAAAGCCCATTATGATCGATATGCGATGCATCTCGAGAGTACGAAGATGTATAGGAGCTTAAAGGATCATTTTCGTTGAAATAACATGAAAAGAGAAATTGTGGGATTCATAACGAGATGCCTCACATGTTAGAAGGTGAAAGCTGATCATCAAAGACCCCCAGGATCACTACACCCATTGCATATACCACAATAGAAGTGGGAACACATTACGATGGACTTTGTTTCGGGGTTCCCTCCAACGAGCAGGAAGAATAATGCTATTTGGGTGATTGTACACAGATTGACGAAGTCAGCTCATTTTCTTCCATTTAAGAAAGGAATGACATTTTCGGAGATGGTGAAAAAGTTTGTCGATGAGATTGTCAGGTTACATGGTGCGCCAGTCTCTATTATTTCCGATCGTGATAACCGTTTCGTCTCTTCTTTTTAAAAGGCTTTTCAAGAGACTATGGGTACGAAGTTAAGTTTCAGTACTGCTTATCACCCACAGACAGATGGTCAATCCGAACGCACCATCCAGACTTTAGAAGATATGTTATAGGCCAGTGTTCTTAATTTTGAGAAGGAGTGGGATCAGCATCTTTCATTGTGCGAGTTTGCATGTAATAACAGTTTCCACGAAAGAATTGGGATGGCTCCGTATGAAGCCTTATATGGACGGAAATGTAGAAGTCCATTATGTTGGGAAGAAGTGGGGAATAAAAGTTTTCATGGCCTGACAATTATTGCAGAAACCGCAGAGAAAGTACAAAAGGTTATCGAGAATTTGAAGATTGCCCAATCTAAACAGAAGAGTTATGCGGATACACGAAGAAAACCCTTGGAATTTCAGGTTGGAGACTGGGTGTTCCTAAAAGTTTCCCCCATGAAAGGCACCATTCGGTTTGGACAGAAGGGCAAGCTAGCTCCAAGGTTCGTTGGCCCATTTGAAATCAAAAGCCGGATTGGTGATGTGGTGTACAGATTAGTGCTTCCTGTAAAGTTCTCAGGAGTTCATGATGTATTTCATGTGTTGATGTTACGCAAGTACATTCGAGACCCTACCCACGTTATTCGGTATGACGATACAGATTCAGCCGAATGCGTCATATGTCGAGCGTCTGCTTCGTATTGTGGATACGAGAAAGCAGCTCCTATGAACAAGAACAATTCATTGGGTCAAGGTCCTCTAGGAACATCACAGTTCAAAAGAAGCCACGTGGGAACTTGAAGAATAGATAGCTCGCCAGTACCCGGGACTCTTCACGCAGGTATGTTAGTTATCATTTAGAGGACTGAATGAGTCTTAGTGGGGGAGGATGTAACACCCCTACCCTAAATGAGTAAGTTAGAGGTTGTTTGTTTGCGTGACTAGTGTCTTGCTAGAGGTTACTGTTAGGTTATTGTGTTTGACCTTTTCTGAGTTATGTTTGAGGTCCTGGTGAGGTAGCTGGGTTGAGTTTAACCTGGATTAGGAAGCTTCAGGCCCTTTTTCATAATTTCCTTATTTGTTCGAATTCGTCGTTTTGATGTCATCTTGATGTCATCGCGTGTCTTTCGTCGTGCTTGTCAATTGTTGTAACTGCCCCGAGAGCATCTAGAGTCGTTTGATCTGTTCAAGTGCCCGTATGATTTGGATTATAATATGTATAACTTTTGGACCTGGTTGCAAATGGCTAAACTATACATATATATATAACAGAACCGACCTGTTAATCCTTATCTCTTCTCTTATGTTTTTCTTTTTCTTCTTTCAGCATCTTCTTCTTCTTCGTTCTTCCATTCTTCATCTTCGCTCTTCGTCGTCATGTCAAACCTTGAGTTTTTCCGCCAGTTCTGCGTGACTCAAGTCTAGAAATACGTGAAAGTTTGGAAATCGTCGTTTAAGGCAAGTATAAGTAACTATTGGATGAATACATGTTGGTACACCGTGAATGCTATGAGTTATTTCAATTATGCTTAGTAGATGCATGGTATAATAGCCCTTTCTTGCTTTCTCTTGCTTTTTTCATTCCTCAGGGACAAAGGAAAAACAGTTCGTATCGACTCTGTTCGCATTTTTTTGCTTCAGGTCCGACCCATTGGCCCTGAAGTCCCGACCAGTCGAATTTCGGTTCTGGGAGGCGCCCGACCGGTCGAGTACCTTAGTGATCGGTCGGTTGGGCAGAATTGCAGAGTGTGGATTTTCATATAAATAACCTTTGTAACTAACCATAGGCTACCTGGAGACTTAAGAATAAACCCCACTATTGATTACCCTTGGACTTAGCGTGAATGTCTTGAGGGCTGAGATTTATTCATGAATGTTATCCATTTGTTAAGCACCTTCCCATGAGTATTGGTTTAAGGGACTTCGATACTCTTTTCCCTTATAATGAGACACCAAAGGAAGAACAACCGAGTATCGGATAACTCAAAACTACATAATCATACACGGTTAGTGACAATGGATAACTAACTTAGAAGTGGGCTCGTAAATGATCTTGATTTCTGCTTAATTAAACTGCATAGCATATTGACACTCGGTTCTTGCCCTCAAATCTCGTATATCATATGGAATAAGTCTTGACATGCTTCGTGTTACTTCGAATATCTTGTTATTGACATGGACATTGAGTTGCATGTATGTTCGTACTTGTATAACGATCACATATCTTGTCTTGTTTTCCTTATGATTCTTCATGTCTTGATATACACTTATGTGAGCGTCAACCTGGATGTCGGTTGGATGGAGGGGTATGGAGCCCCCTTGGGGACCTCTCGATATCTCGCTGCTCGACTACGAGGGGGGACCGAAGTCCCACATCCAATCAGAGAGTGATTGATTGATTGATTGAGTGATTGATTGATTGTGTTTGGCTCTACTCAGCCTCCACTTTGCGATCCCGACAGGGTTGACATTCGGCGTAGTATTGATTGTTGCCGCTGCAGTATGCTACCGTCTTGGGGATTCCGGACCCCAGGAACCGAGACCTATTTGGCCAATGGTGTTCTCACTATCGATTGCTCCGAATAAAGAGAATGGGCAAAATGTAGAAGCCACCTAGTTCTGTATTCTTGTTATTGACTCGCACTGGCATGTTTTATTCATTTGCATGATTGCCTAGTGTACTAACATGACCTCTATTGAATCCACCTGTAATGAATGCTTGTCAGATACAACGCGTGTTACCTATAGATTGCTTATATTTGCTGAGTCATTGTACTCACTGTTGTTCTTGGTCTTTTAGGCTCAGATTCCATCTCCGATCCTACAAACCTCAATCAGACTTCGAGAGAGATCGTAGGGACCCCTTCTAGGCTAGATGAGTGGGAATGAGTAATCCCCTCTGGAGAGCGGCTCGTCAGTGTTTTGTACATCTTGCCTCCATTGCATATCACTTTCTCACTTTTTGTTTTGTCTCTCCTTTTGGCTTGTATTGTATTTGTGACTTGAATGTATATATGGTAAATATCATTTTGCTTATATTATTGTCTTCTTCTCTGGTTCTTTTGTTGTAGCATAATGTAATGATACTCACAGCTTCCGCGTACAATGTGATTACACATGTGAATGTTCCTTTGTGTATGTGCATCTAGTTCAGGCTTAGGTGTAGGTACACGGAAGTATGTGTGTCCTTGATTGGGAAGATCCTAATCCCCGGTGTGCATCTAGTTCAGGCTTCGGTGCAGGTACACGGAAGTACGTGTGCCCTTGATTGGGAAGATCCTAATCCCCGGTTTCTTGGGCCCAAGTTGTGACAGGAAGCATATACCTCATACAAGAATCGTCTAGGTGCTGATAGGGTCCTTCAAAAGGTTGGATAGGGCCATCAGTAATGGTTGCTGGTTGCAGGACTCCTCCAAATTACCTATCTTCCATCTTCCCAAGACCACATCTATCCACAATCCCATCCTACTTGCAGAATTGGTAATCACTGGCAAACCTCCACGTAAATTCAAGTTTGAAAATGCCTGGCTAAGACACCCATCTTTCCTTCCTTTCGTTTGACATTCCTGGACCTCCACCCACCCATCCCCACCACTCTTGAACCCTAAGTTGGCTCAACTGAGCAAAACCATTGATCCTTGGAGGAGACACCATTGGAGCTACTCTGCTTCTTCTATTTGTAAGATCAAAAAGAGACTGAATGGTATGCAGAACAGTAGAAACTACCCTAACTCAATCTTCCTACACTCTGTCGAAAGGAATCTCTTAGAAGAGCTGAAAGTGCTTCAGACTCAACAGGAATCATTCTAGAGACAACGATCTAGAATCCAATGGCTGTTAAAGGGAGATAAGATAAGAAAACTAAGTTCTTCCACAAAGTGCCTAAGGTTAACCATAAGAGGAACACCATCCACTTCTTCCTGAATGACTCAGGCAACGGACTTTCCTCCCTTCCTCAGCTTAAGGACCATTGGGGATCCTACTTCCGTAACATCTTCTCCAGTCCCATCCATGGGGACTTGGAACCTTCCCTCCGTACTAAGATCTCTAGCCGCATTTCAGTGGAGGATAATACATCCCTGCAGGGCCACTCCTACGATGGAGGGAATCAGATCGGCAGTTTTCGCCTTAGGCAAGGATAGGGCACCAAGCCCAAATGGTTATAATGCGACCTTCTACCGATCCTTCTGGGATGTGGTTCAAAGGGACGTTTGTTAGTTTGTTAGCAAATTCTTTTCTCTCTGTATCCTTCCCACGGGGGTCGATGACACCAACATTGTCCTCATCCCCTAAAAAGATGGAGCTTGCAGCTTAGTGGGCTTCAGGCCAATCAGCCTATGCAACATTCAATATAAAATTATATCTGAAATCATTGTTAGAAGGATGGGACCACTTTTAAAAAAGCACATCTCAAATGAGCAAGTTGCTTTCCAGCTAGGCAAAAGGCCTTCTTACAATATTATCATTGCCAAAAAGGTTGTCCACCACATGAATTAGAGGAATAGGAAGAAAGAGTGGTGTACTGTTAGAGTGGACATTTCAAAAGCTTATAACAAACTTTCTTAGAATTTCATCAGGTACAGCTTGCTTGCTTATGGTTTTGATGAGATCTTCGTGACCAGAATCTTGACAGGTGTAACAAGTGTCACATACTCTGTTAATATTAACACATACTCCGTTAATATTAATAGACATTTCACTGATCTTATCCTTCCCAAATGTGGGATCCGGCAAGGTGACCCTCTATCTTGTACTTATTCATCCTTTGTGCGGAAGCTTTTTTTGAGGTCAATGCAAAACCTTATTCATAGGTCTCCTTCTTTATTCCCCTCTATTGCCCCAAGGAGAGACAAAATTAGCATCCTCCAGTATGCAAATGACATCCTCCTCTTCTTTAAAAACTTTGATAGGTCCTATAATCTCATTAATCAGCTCCTCCTCCTCATCAAGCAAGAGGCTAGTTAGAAAGTCAATTAGAATAAATCATGTCTCATTCTCAGTAAGGACACACTGCCTTTGCTTGCCCTTGATGTCATAAGGAAACTGGGTATCCAAAATTTGTCAACACACTCCACTTACCTAGGTGACCCAGTGGGCCTCATCCAAAGTAGGAACCAGGGAGGCCATCTTCTGCATGGAAGAATCCAACGTTGTGTCCTGGGGTGGAGGGACAGGGCTCTGTCACTGGCTGGTAGAAAGATAATCGTCCAGTTTATCTTCACGGCCATACCTGATACCACAATACTGGTTGGGTCTTGTGAACCTCACTAAAAACCATATCCATAAAATTATTCAAACTCGAGCTTCTTTTCTTTGGAATGGGACAGCCGACATGAGAGTTTATTGACCCATCAAATGGGAGACAGTGATGAAGCCGATTATCTCTGAGGGCCTGGGCAGCAGATGCCCCACAATCACCAATCAAGCTACCTTAGCTCATTAGTCTGGAGGTTCACCAACAACCCGGATGAAAAGTGGGTTAACCTTCTTTCATAGAAATATCCAAGGTCTACCTCTTTCTTAGAGGCCCAAGCGAGGCTTGGCGACTCTCTTTCATGTGGAAAAGGTTGATTAAGTTCAAAGGATTTTTCCTCGATCACATCAAATAGTCCATGGGCAATCGGACATCAGTCAAGACCTTTCTAGATGCCTGGGTCCCTTCCATCGAACCGCTTCAAAACTTCACCAATCCTAATGCCCAACAGTCTCTAATCCACGGAGGCCAAACTGTAGACAAAACTTACAGAAGTTAATCAAGGTAGACCTCGTTGGAATTAATGCATCCTATCTGCTCTTTGGCCTTATCAGATTGTCTAGGCGATTAAGGTCATTCCTCTTGGAGATAGAGTTATCAGGTGCTAGAAGGAGGAACCTGCCAGGTTCTGCTCCTCCAAAGCCCTATATAGAGACATCCAAGGGATGGACATGGAACCACAGGTCCACAACTTCCTTGAGGCAAGATTTGGAAGGATCAGGTTAACCCCAAATTGTAGTTCTTTCTCTGGAGATGTATTCACAACCGACTACCAACTAATGATCGTCTGAGCTTCTTAAACATGGGGGTTCCGATTTGTGCAGCTTCTGCCATTCATAGACTGAGACCCTAGACCACCTCCTCTACGAGTGTCCTACTGTATCGGTTTGGCAATACTTCCCTCCTTCCATCAATAACCCAACTAGACATGGTTCCTTTTTGGCATGGTTCCTATTTACAAATTGCAAATACAGAATCAGACTGGTCACTGCAGTGACTTGGTGTTCCCGGAAATGAAGAAATGACCGTCTTTAATCACTACACCCGCTCAGCCTAAAGTCATCCATGATAAATCTGTAAACTTCATGCTTAACTGGAGTCTGACTCACTTGTTTGCAAATAACTTGGTCGCTAATGACAATCAACCAGATGGCTAGATGCCGTAGCCAAAGGACTAGGTTAAACTCAATTTCGATGGTGCCTTTGACCCATACTCCCGAGCTGCTGCCATCGAAGGAATAATTATTGATCATCATGGACAAATGATCAAAGGCTTTAACGGGTCCATCATGGTGTACTTGGCTCTAGAGTCGGAGTTAACTGCGCTGAGGAAACGCGTTCAGGTGGCTAGAGACTTGGGCATCTCCAAATTTCAAATCGAAGGCGACGGTAAAATACTAGTGATGAATGTACAAGGCATTAGGGACGGACAATGATGCCGGAGTGGAAGCAAACACTCAACATTCTTGCTGAAATTCAAATGTGGACCTTCAATTACTGCAAAAGGAATCCAAACAGTGTTACTGACGCTCTTTCTAAGACCTTCCATCCCATAGTCACCACCTTCTCTGCGGGGCTCCTGGACCATGTTCATGACCAGTATGACATGGAACTAAACAACTCTGCAGTTTATAATCGCACCTTCTTTAGCTTGGCCATTCAAGCCCATACGACCAAATCCTCTAAACTCGGAGCAGCAGTTGCAGGCAGCCAGAAAGTAGTTAGCAGCTCCGGACTAAGAATTCCTCCTCTTGAGTGCATGGATAAACTCTATGGCTAGGGAGTCCCGAGCAACATCTGGGGCTTCCTAGGTTGGGTGTAGATGGGTTGGGGTGTATCAACTCAGTTGAACCATTTGTTAAAGCTTTGGGGAAGCTCAAAATCCCCTAGGGATGTTTTTCTCCTATGTGTTGGGGATGCGGTTGTTTATGCTTTTTGGGTAGCTGGCCTTGTTTTGTAGCTGCCTTTCTTTATTCCTTGAATACCCTCTTGGGCATCATGGGGACCATTTTGATCTTTCCCTGTATTATGCTATTAAAATTTTTGCTCCTTAATTAAATGAAACATCCCTTTTACGCAAAATAATAATAATAATATGATTGTTGAATTCAAATGTTCAACTATGCCCTCCAACTTTTGGCTAATTTTCAAAAAGATACATAAATTTTGAATAATTAAAAAGGTATAAAAATTTCCCACATTTCTTTCATGTTTTTTTTTTTTGAGAAATGATAAAAATAGAATAGTACATTGGTGAAATGCATTTTCAATAGAGAAGGAATGGGAAGATAGTTTTGGTTTTATAGGAACGGCCTGCCATTCCTAATATAGGGTGTGACACCCTATCCCACATCGCTAATGAATGAAATATGAGTTTAGTATATAATGAACCATGTAGGTTATTACTAATAACTTGGACTTAAGCATTTTGAGTTACGTGACAGGCATACCAAGTTATTGGGCCAATGGGCAACTCTGTTCGTTACATATGGCCCATTTCATATTCTTTTTATTTGATTTTTGAAAATATTGTCATAAAAAGAGAGCTCAGGGTGTATTTGGTCAGTTTGGGAATTTAACTTTTGACAATATTGTAGAAATTTTTTTTCATGGTTAATTTGATTTTTGTCACATACTACAAAAATATATTATGATAAACATCTAATTATGATTCGCATACTTTCTACTACTACTATAAAAAAATCATTTTCGAGATGTTTTCATTATAATTGGCTCCAAATTAAGCTTTCAGTGGTTTAAATTTGAAAAATGCTATCTTTAACATAAAAAAAACAGCTACACTAAATTATAATGTTGTTGAATAATAAAATTAATTTAAAAATAAGAGAATAAGAAAATCTTAAACAATATGAGTTAATTTAGTATCCCATAGACTTTGTAAGTTGCTATGTATTAAGATTTCAATCAATTTTTCTTGAAAACAAAATAGACCCTTGTGGAATGGGCCCAGCCTGTGGGGCCACCCCCTTCCTCTTTAAGTTTCCAGCAGACCAAATTTGAAACTCACCGAGTTTTGTCTAGTTTATCATTAATCATATTTATCTAATTATCAAGTTGGCCAATCTTGAGGCATTCATAAACAATTCCACTCGTGATGGCTTGATCTGCATTCTATCATGTTAGACTACCTCATCTCATTAGATCAAATGAACAGTAATGCTCATTGGCCAACTTAATGTTTAGTGAATCTTATTTTTTTTGTTTGTTACAAAGAGCCTTTAATACAATTGCTACCCGCAAGTGCATCATCTCAAGTGAAAAGGTAGGCCACATAGCATACAAGTATTTGTTTTCCACGTACGAGACTCCTTCATGTGAACAGTCTTTATCAAAATGTGAATGGTGTGTGATTTTCAAACTACACCATCCACAAAGTAGGACCCTCTCAACTGAAGGCATGGAACAAAATTCCAACACAGCAACCTTGTAGTCCAAGGAAAAAAAATTACCCACAAAGCCATTAGTTCATCTTTTGCTTATTGCAGTCAAAATTTTAGGCTGTGTGACAAATGTAGAAACTGGTCAAAATTTTAGGCTGTGTGACAAATGTAGAAACAGGGTGGAGAGAGAGAGAGAGAGTAAAGTAGATCTCGGGTGAGATAAGGAGCCCTTTGGTAAGGTAAGTAAACCTTTGGTAAGGTAGAACAACCATCAAATAAGAGAAGGTTATTTCCCGCTCGAACCCTTGGTAGCCAAGTAATAACTGACACCTAAGAGGCCATTCTTATTTCATTTCAATTATTCAACCCTCTAATGTACCAGCCAATTTTTACCTTTAAAAAAAACCCTTTAACATAAATACCTTTCAAACATAAAACCCTATGATGAACCCTTTTATGGATGACTCTGATGGCTCATACCATCCAAGGAAGTCCAAGAATTAAGGGTGAGATACATTGTTGGACGTATGTCGTCCTCATGACCGCATGTCTAATATTTTTAGGGCCCACAGTTTGAGTCCACTAATTTAAGATTCTTTCCCTTTTTAGTTTTTGTTTTTACTAAATATATCTTGGATTCAATTTTAGTAAGCCCAATCAATTAAGAAATCTTGTTTAACTAATCTTTGAGGGAATTAAGGAAACTTAGCTTTAATAGAGTTCTTTGATAGGAAGAAATCTCTCTATAGCTTATTTATAAAAGTGGTTTTCCGGTCCTCTCTCTTAACCCAAGAGATCTGAAAAATATCCATTAACTCTCATGCATTTTGGAGTGGGTGATAAGGGAGATAGGCAAAAACCCAATTTGCGAATCATGATCTACTCATCATCAAGATCATAGCTCAAGGTACGCTTTTATTTTCTTTGAGATCATCTATTGTTTAATGCATAAATCCAGATCCTTATGTTTGATATTTTATTACAAACCCTATTAGATCTGACATACATACAACCTATCTTGGCATGGGTAGAATTACAGACCGAGAGGTGGGGTGTGGGGGTGTGTGAAGGGGCAATGGGGCCCCCTTTATTTTGGATTTTTCTCTTCTTATATATATATATATATATACACGTGCGCTAGCGCACACACACTTGGCCCCTCCTTTTTAATCGTAATTCTTTAATGGATGGCTCCTCCAACATTATAAAAAATTAAATACTATGAATATAATTTGGATTTCCCAAAAAAAGAACTAAATAGTAAATGATTTTAGGGGAAAAAAATTGGATGAAAGAAGAAAGGGAAGGAAAAGAAAGAAAGAAGAAAAAATGAAATAAATTAAACGATTAGGGATAGATTAGAAACTATTTACCAAATTGAGAGTCGGCGTCACCACCCATATACCTAGATTCAAGATCGTAATAGTTTGATCGGAGAGATGCAGAGAGCTTAAAATGTTGGAGCTTGGAGGTTCTGAAAAGGTTTGGAGCTATTATTGCTTCGTCACAAGTATCAGAAAAAGGGTTCAAGAAGGCAAATCTTCTTTCACTTTATGCATTTATAATTATAAATGTATCAGTATTTCTTTGTAGGCTTAAAGCTCATACTTGAAAGTCAACTAATTCAAAATCACATCCTATTTATGTTTTACTAGTATGAGAAAACATTAAATTGATTGACATTATATCCATCATTGTTAGAGAATTTTTTTTATTTTTCAATGTTTAATTTTGATTATTATAAGATTAAATAACTTGGATTTCAAATATGAGTCATTACCATTAAATACCTTTTTATTCTTATATAAAAGTACAAGAACTCACTTTAAGAATAGTTTTCTTTTGCCTTGTACATTTATAATTATTATTGTACTAATCCTGAATGCTTTTCTATGCGTTTTCCATCAATGGAGCTCAACCTAAGAGGTAGCTCAGCTAGCTTAGGACCACAGTATGCTCCAAAAGGTTGCGGATTTGAGCTGCGCTACCACACTGGGGATATAGGGAATTTATTTAGATCCTCCCAAGTCCAAAAGGATTAGTTCGACCATGGGAGGACTCAAGCACAATCACACAGGTGTGGTCGCACTTACATGATTCAAGAAGCCCCCTTATATAATATTATAAAAATTTTAATTTTATTATTTAACGTTTTCATTTAACCATCACCCGCATCACCCAAACAAAAATCCTAAGTGCACCATTATGTGCAACCTAAAGGGCCAAGACACCCACTGTTGGCAAAAAAAAAAAAAACAATGTGGCTAATTATTGAAATCCAATATATTGTATTATCATGAGAAATTATAATTTAATTAGAATTATATCTGCCATAGATAAAAAAAACTTTGCCCCACTTTCCCCAAAAAAAAAAAAATTCCTGGTTATGCCCCTTTATCTTAGGCTGACGTCAGATGCGGAGTTCCCATGCTCAGCTCCTTATGGTTTCACTTCTCCTTTTTCTATTTCATCTTTGTCATGCACACCCTTCATTAATGAATTGGCAGCGGTTGAAATTTCTTCTATTTTGTTTTTTAGTGAGAAGCATTTTCCTTATGGGAAAAATAGTTTTCATTAGTAGAAAATTTTCAATTTTCTTTCAAATGAAAAGGAATGTAAGATTTCTCTCTCCCTTGTGAACGAACTGTACCAAAAATGATTTTGAACCCCTTCCATGAACTTATAGGTGTAAAAATAGTAGCTTCCTCCTACTTTTCTAGCAGAACAGGACATACAAAATCAGGAGAAAAAAAGGGGCACCAAAAAAGTGAGTCCGTTTTTATGGAGTGCGGGTTCTTAGCCATAACTATTAGGCTTAACCATATATCAAATGCCTGAAACTCCATCACTGGTGATCTGATAGAAAATGTGATCCTCTTAAGAGAGAAATCCTCGATTTCATTTTGAAAAAAGCGGGTCCCATGTACAATTCTTTACATGTTAGAAATTGTGCTTAACACCGCCTCAGCAACAATGGCACAATAGCGTCCAATGACATTTACATCGTATGCACAATGGAAAACCTACTTTATGAAACTTAAACTTGAAAATATATATTGCTGGAGGAAATGAGGCTAATCTTGATCGATATGAATTACCTCCAGGGACTCTTTTTTGTTTTTTTACCAGTAGCATTGTTTATGTTTGTTGTGTCAACTAAGCAGTAGTTTAATTCTACATATGGAGATATATATATTTATATCCTGACCGGCAACTCCAAGAAAGAGGCTCCACAAACATTATGCAGGTGAACATTCATATAGACGTACATTCCTTCCCTCTTTTACAAGGGGCGATCATAATTTTTGTTTAGGGTGTGCAGATTATATTAGATGGTTTAGTATTATAGGCAAATTTAAAAAAATTATGTGGATCAAAAGAGTGAGTCCATAATTTTTATTAAATTTTTATATGCACACTGTGCGTTAACAAGTGCTGCTGCACCTACTTTGACATACTTGGGTCCTACACTTTTATATATAAATATTTTTAAGAAAAAATTTTAAAATAGGATTCAAGTTTTTTTCAAATTTTAAAATAAGAAAAAAACATTTACATTTCAAATAAGGACTTTGGTTTTCAAATTAGAAAAATCGGTGATAAATTGAAATTTTCACGAATTATTCTTCTATTTTTTAAAAAATACCTAAAATGTACTTCAGCCATTTCCTCTTCCTCCTCCAAACCAACTTCTTCCCCGTGAAGGGGAAGGTTGCCGGGGGCCTAGAGGGGCACGGGTAGGTCCCTAAACTGGCAGGAGGAGGTGGAGTCGATCTTGTGCAGGTGAAAGCAAAGGGAGAGGAGATGGAAGGTTAAGGTCATGAACATGAAGGTGGGAACGTCCGCCAGGTTGTAGGCATCGCTGTGGACCAAGTCCACCACGAGTGCGAAGATGCGTTTGTTGCCGGCGGAGAGAGTCTCAAAGACGCAACAGAGGTCGGGGAGGGAGAGTGTTACACCCCAAGCCTGAGATTAGGTAATTACAGATAAGCCCATCACGTGAAATGCGTAATCCCGTAGTAATTCACGCCGCACTAAGGCAAACATGGATCACTACAAGGGAATTTTCAAACTTTTCTCATATGTGCGTAAGATCCATAACAAGCACATTCAAATAAAAATATAAAACTTAGTGCTTAGTACACCCAATAAACACCCTGAAATAGTATAAGAGCCTAAATAAATACCTGTTTAATATTTCATAATTAAACTACTTAAAGAGTTATCAAGATGATCATAATCCCATGCATCAATTACATGTCTGAATGCATATAAAGTAATAAAATGTGGAAATGCATACAGTCAAAAACCGAAAGTATAATATATATCCTCAAATGAAATAAATATAAATGAAGTCTATAGTCATGATGATAAGATAAAAAGAGCTATCATATCTTAAATCTTAAATGTTCAAAGGAACCCATATTGCTCTATGGATATGCCTAATATAAGACGTCATTTGGTCTCCACTCAACTAGTCTTTAAGATACTACTATGGCAACTTACGGAATCGCGTCGATAATTGGGTCGGTATTGAGGCCTACTCTGGCAACATCAAGGATAGCACCCCAAGCATGACAGCTCAACAAAAAATAAGAAAGTAGTATATTAAACATGTTGTTCCAAATAGAGTTAAAAACAATACCAATTAAATAGGGTAAAAGCGAAATTTAAGCATGTTTGTATAAGATAAAGCATAATCATAAGGAATCAAGATAATAAAATATCACAACTAGATAACAAACCACGTGGCTACAATCCTCCATGAAGAGAGATAGGTATCAAAACAAAATAGGGGATCAGGTAGCTATAATCTGACCGCTCAAAGGAGTGTCGACTTACTCCACAGAATACCAACTACAGCAATGCACAGAATTTCAACTCATACTTAGCCTCACCGGGCCTCATAGAGTCTAGCTCAATTGTGCTGAGTCTATGAATCAATATAGTTAGAACAGATAGCACCATTGTGCTCTTATACTTACCTTCTCAACAGAACTTACTGACTTAATATTTATAGTAACAGAACCATAATAATATTAATAACGAACAGTGATAACAAAAGCAAATGTGAAGGTAGTGAAAATATTATAACTAAACTGATAACATAATAAAAGGAATATAGCTGAACTGATAAGTATTAAAAGAAATATAACTGAACTGATAACATAATGAAGAAATATAATTGACCTGTTAACATAAATAAGTAAAGGATTTAAAAGTCCCCAAATATGCATAATTTCTAATAGATTAAGAACAAGGATAACTTACAAGCCAAGCTAATCAAGATGTCCGTGTTCTTAGTTTTCCACTTTGGCATGACCATAAGGATTCAGATGCCATGTGTTACCGAATCTTGGTGTTGCATTGTGTATGAATCTAGACATCGGTGCATTATACTCATACACGAAAAGTATAACATTATAACTAGCCGATTCATCTAACATAGATAAGTGACAACTAATACTTTCCATGTTTACCCCATTTGATTTTGTTGGACAAGGTTTAAAGCATAATGGTTCCAAGAAAAAAGGTCTTACATAGTCATATGGTTCACCTAATAAAGCTAAGGTAATACTTGACCATAGGTCAAGTCCAAATGTGCCTAATGAAGGTCCAATATAGCCAATCCAATCCAGATAGAAATTAGAATAATAATTAAATAATTAAATAAATTAATTAATTGGTGTGCACTCGAGCTCGGTTGCGCACACGCTCAAGCAAGCTTCACAAAGACTAACACGCTTGAGCACGAATGAGTAGCCACTCGAGCCTGATACACAGTGCTCAAAATAACTAAGAATTATAACTGTGCACTTGAGCGTGCCAACTCGAGACCCAATTCTATAGCTCTATTTTGTGTCTGAGCTTCTACAGCTTCAACCCCACATTTCCACCCGTATTAATACAGGCATTCAGACTCCAAATCTTCCACATTTATTGCCATTTCAACCTCATTCCAAATCACTTAATCCTAACATTCATTTATTCCATTTAAAACCCATTTCCTGCCCACCATAACATTCTCATTTATAAAACAAATAAAGAATGAGCTGTACTAATATTATAAATCTCTCTTTCTCTCTATCTCACACTCTAGGCTTGTAGGAGGAAAAAAGGAATAAGAAGAGCTTGGAGGCTAGGTTTTTAATTAGGATACACAATGAACTCTCTCTTTAGGAAGAGTGTCTTTATATACTGTTATGGTTACTGGAACTCTTGGATAGTTACTAGCAAGCCCAAAGGTTTATGTTACTTACTAAAAGAGATCACAAGGGTCCTACCTATGTGACTTAGGTGTTAAATGAAATGGGTCCACCAATGTATTATGATAACGCAAATGACATGATTAATGAGATGAGCTAGAGATAATGCATATTAGGTTAGTTAGATTACCAATTAGTCCTCAAAACTATCTAATTAACAGCAAGGTCCCCCCAATCTACTATCCATTATGCAATTAAAATTAAAATATCATTAATTAGTAATAAGCATGAAAGATTAGCAATTAAATCTTAAATTTGGGTGGAATATTACAGAGAGCTTGATGGTGAAGGAGATCTGGGGCTCTATCTTAAAGTCCTTGGGAAAGTCGTGGTTGAGAACATGAGGGAGAGGAATATGAGTGATGGATTTGGGGAGACAGATGGCTCTGCCACGGGGTTGGTCATTGGTCGAAATGGTTAGGATGGTGACTAAGATGACATCGTGGTCGAGGGCAAGTCGTCTGGCGGGTTCGATGAGTGGTATGAGGTGATTGATCCTTGGGTTTACAAGGATGACTTGGGTGGTTGGCTCCATAACTTGGCTCCACTGTTATTTTCATATGGGTTCATCTCTGTTATCTTTTCTTATATAGTCATAGCCTTGGTTTATATGACTACATGATGATCGAATTTTAAATCTATTTTTTTTGGGACACATAGCACATCAGTGTAAGCATTTATTTGGATGAGGGATGGCTAAAACAATACAAAAGTAGAGGAGACAAGGACAGGGTGTGTAAACTCTATCATCGTGTGATCAGTGGGATTCATCTGAAGTGTATCCCATCATAATATAGAACAAATGATTGAATACGTCAATGGGTGCATGTGGCATGTGGCTTTTATCATGTCTTCATCATGTGATTAATGGGATTCATATGAGGAGTCTAGTGTTGCAAACAATGGTGTAACACTCCGGCCCAGCTTAATCCAGTTTAGTGACTAATTAATGCATTTTTAGGTACATTTGTGGCGAAGTAGGTTTATACTAATTGTTTAGTCCTTTTGAGATTTGTTTTGAGTTATGGATGGGTAGTTGAGTTGAGTTTAACCTGAAATAGGTAGACATGAGCCCTTTTTTGTAATTTCAGATTTTGTAAAATGTTGCCATCCATGCATCATCTTGGTGTCAACACATGTCTTTCATCGAGCTCGTCAACTTCCATAAACTGACTCGCATGTGAACGACGTCGTTTATTTCCGTTGGACCGTTAATTGACTCAAACTGTAATTTTTTTAAACTGTTGGACTTGTATATAAATGTTGCAATCCTTATCTTATAAAAAGGAGAAGACATGCACCGACTTCTCCATTCTTCTCCATCTCAACGTCTTCTTCTCTCCTTTCCTTTGTTCTTCCTTCCTCTTCTCACGATCAACAAAAAGAGGGGAACTTTGTGTGCACCAGGTGATCGTCCTCTTCTTGTGGAGTTGAAGGTAAGAGTCGATTTTTTTTCTTCTCTGCTCGAAGTTTCTCCCGTTTACTGCATTTTTCCTCGACTTCTTCTTTCCTTCGTCCCTTTGTCATTGACAAGCTCCGAGCACCATCTTCACGGTTCATTTAAGGTGAGAAGTTGAGTCATGGTCTCCGTTACGATTCTCGAATGTGATTGCACTGCATGCACACCTTTTCTTCTGCTCACTTTTGCTATGTATGGCGGTAGGACTGCATTTCCGAGGTCCATTAGGCCAAAGAACAACTAATTTCCAGAAAAAGCTTAATCAAGGCAAGTATAAGCATAGTATAGATGAACACATGTTGGCACCCATTGATTGTTTGTTTCTTTAATCTCTCTCTTAAGTGTCTTCAGTGTGTTGTTTGACAGCCCTTTTGGATTCTATACACTTGATACACGTCGTCTCCGTGAGTGTAGGTACTGCAGTGTAATTGTTCTGTTCTGTACAGGGCTCTATTACTCGACCAATTGGACGCTTCCAGAACCGAAATCCGACCGATCAGGCTTCAGAACCTACCGGTCGGCCCTGAGCTCCAAGAAATTCAGTGTTCGACTAAATCCTATTCTTGCTCATTCTTATTTTCTTGCTTCTTTAACAACCAGAGGACCTTTTTATGCTACCTACTAGTCTCTCTACTCTTTAATGAATTGGAGAAAAGATAGGGTTGATGATACGACCTTATAGGGCCTTCACATGGATTGTTCAAACCTCTTAACCTACACAATAGACTACCTAAAAGGCATGAATGGTCTTGAGGGCTGTAACTCATTTATGTGTGTTGTCCACTTGTTAAGCACCCCCCCCCCCCCCCAATGGGTGTTAGTTTAAGGGACTTCGATAAACGTTTATCGATATGGTGCAATACCCCATAAATGAACAACTGTGTATCAAATAACTTAAAAGTACATCAGCATGCATGGTTAGAAACAAGGGACAACTAGCTTAGGGTTGGCTAGTAAACGACCCCGATTCCATGAACTCACTTGACTTGCATAACATGTTGATTTTGGTTCTTGCCCTCCATTCATCATTTTTGTTTCGACTTGTAATTCTATTGGTTGTGTATTTGTCTTGCTAAATTGTCTCGCTAATACTGGCATTAACTGAAATGTAAGATGACATGATACATGTACTGTTTTGCCTGCCTGTACTGCCTGCCTGCCTGAATGTTCTTGAAGGGACGTGTATTGTGTATTGTATGACATGATTGATATGGTCTGGCACTACTCAGCCTCAGCCTCAGGATACCCGACGGGGTTAACTTTGGTGTAGCCTGCTTATTGCCTCTGCAATGTACTCCTATCCTAGGACTTCCGGACCCGGGAACTAGAGACCCATTCGTACCCTAGCCCGGTTGATGGAGTTTTCGTCCTGCATACTCTCGATAGGGGGAATATGGCAAATGTAGTAGCCACCTAGCAAGTACACCTGTTTTATGATTCTAATAGCATGATTTATTCTTATACACAACTTGCCTAGTATATTAACGTGAAACTCTATGCATATGATCTGGTACTGACATATTGATGACCCTGATAGACACAACACGTGTTACTTTATTATTTTCTTATACTTTGTTGAATCATTGTATTCATTTAGTTGTTCTTGGTGTTGTAGGCCCATATCCCCCTACCGACCCCTCGCAGGTCGGCAAGATTTTAGAGGAAACCCTAGGAGCCCCATCAGGGCTAGAGGAGTGGATGTGACCACTCCGTCGGAGAGTGTGATGGCATGCTAGGCTTCTTCTAGGCTTTTTGTTTTGGGGATGCCCCTGTGTCCTCTTTGGATTGTTCTCCATTTTGGTATTTTGATGTCTTGGTTTTGTTAATATCCATACTCCTGTATAGACGGTGTCTCTTTGTACTTAATGTAATCTTTGGCACTTGTTGTATCTAGTTGTCTAGTCTCATTTCTTGCAATGATGCCTACTGTTCCACGTACACCATATTTACACGTGTGAATGTCCCTTGTGCATGTACACTTCGAAAGAGTCTAAGTGTATATGCACGAGCGTACGTGTGTCACTGGTTAAGTTTTAACTAACCATCGATTTCTGGGCTCGGGTTGTGACAGATGGTTTGGGGGAGGAAGAGGAAAGGGCTAAAGGAAATTTTAGGTACTTTTTCAAAAATAGAAGAATAATTTGTTAGAAAACTTAATTTTTCGTTGGTTGTCCTTTAGCCCTTTCCTCTTCCTCCTCCAAACTTAATTTGTTAGAAAACTTAATTTTTCCTGTATAAAACAATTGATCTGTCCCGATCACTGACATCATGATGAATACAACTTTCTCATACCAAATTAACCCTTTTATGATTTTGGATCGGTTCTATAATGGCCTATGAGTCATACCTTAAACTTCCTTTATATATATATATATATATATGGTAAAATCCAAACCAAATGATAGAAAAGAAAAAACAAATGAAGACAAATCGGAGGAGTACAGCGGCACATGCATCCATCACGCCATAGTTAATGGTACTCTAATTCATTACAATAAAAACCTATTCGATGCCATGGTTATGGGATGACATGTGGCAGGACTCATGCTTAAAAGAAGAAAACAAATCCATACATATGCATTACACCATTTTCTGTACAACATGTTACCCAGGCAATTTCATAATAAGTTCCAGACACATAGTCATGCACGTGACCAATCTCGGCAGTGTCATATGGTGTCTCACGTGTATGAGTCCTGGAAAGACAAATATGAGTCCTGGAAAGAACATCACCGTATGCAAATAGGGATGATGAAGTCAACAGCAATTTTTTTTATACGAATTAGAAACCAATAAAAATACAAATAATTTTATACGAAAAAAAAACCCTATAATTGATCATTCAAATTAGATCCAAAAATCAAGCTCTGACACCAACTGTTAGTTTTACCATGATCACAGGATTAACTTTAACAGATCAGATATACATAATACAATATAAAAACTACACGCATACCTAGCTGCATCGTATATTGATCGTGTAGAGAAAAACAAGCTATTTGCGTGCGGGGTTTACAACTAACTTCTACTTCACCTTGATGCATGCAAGTGATGAGAGAGCCAAACAGTAATCTTTTAAAGTGAAGCAAGTTATCCTAGACCCATATATTTATAGATCTCTGTGATAGTTCTCTTCTCATCATGGAACTCCTTAGTTAATAAGGATTATCCCTCTCATTAATAATTTGGGTAGGAAGTAACTAGTAGTTTCCAAGTCCAATAGGGTTTCCAAATACCAAACTAGGAGGAGTCTTTAATTGCCTTTGAACTCCAGAGGTGGGACCCATGCATGGACATGCGGTCAAGTGGACCACACATCCAATGCTAACATTCTTCCACTTGGGCCAGTTGACCATAAACCACAACCTCAATTTATTATTATTATTTTATAGAAAATAATTTATTTTTAAAAAAATGACTTAATTTGAACTTAGAAATTTAAAAACTGACTTTGACTGATGCACCGATAAAACTCCTCCCACTCAAACTTTGATCTAAATCTTGAATATTTGATTAAACAAATTTGTCGATGCGAAGCATAGCGGTTATACATCTTTAATGACGCGCTCCCTTCCATGATCACAACAAGGACATCTTTGTTTAACCAAGTCTTTAATGAGGGTAAAATTAGAATTCCCGATATAACATTCCTAATTTGGTGGGTACCATAATGTCATAACTTTATATTCTTACTCTTTTTCCACAATAACCACATGTGTAAGTAATATAAGAGATAAGAATTATGAAATGTAAAAATATGAAACTTTAATGATCTCTTTAATAGTGTCAACATAACATAAAATAATCCTAATTAGGTAAAACCTGCAGGCCCATATTTACAACATGTTCCTTGTGGACCTTAGGTGCTAATGCCTCCGTTAGTGGATCAACTATCATGAGATTAATCGGAATTGGCAAAACGCATTGCTGCATAATTGTCACAGTAAGTCATCAGTGGCCTCGAGATACAACTTATAATCTGAAGTCCTAAGATGAAATTACGTATCCACAACGCATGACACATGGCTTCAAAGCAGGCCACGAACTCTGCATGAAACGCAAATGAAGTGGTCAAAGTTTACTGTGCACTCCTCCACGGAATTGCTCTACCTGCTAGTAGGAAAACATATGCTGAAAGAGATTTCCTAGTGTCGGAACATCCTGCAAAGTCTGAATCTGAATATCCAATCACCTCTAAATGATTGTATCTTTTATATGTGAGCATATATCTCCGAGTATCTCTTAAATAACGGAATACTTTCTTTGTCGCTTGCCAGTGAAACATGCTCGGATTACTTTGGTAACTGCTAAGCATTCCTACTGCAAAACTTATGTCTGGTCATGTACATGTCTAAGCATATATCAAACTGACAACAACTGCTACATAAGGACATTTTTCCATTTACTTCTTTTCAATTTCATTCTTTGGACATTGGTCTTTACTAAATTTATTTCCTTTGATTATAGGAGCATCTTGTGGTTTACAGCCTTCCATATTAAACCTCTTAAGGATTTTTTTAATATAGGCTTCCTGAGACAGCCCAAATAATCCTTGAGCTCGGTCCCGATATATCTCAATTCCTATTACAAAGGATGCTTCGCCTAAATCTTTCATATCAAAGTTTGCCTCAAGATAATCATTTGTTTCACGGATCATTCCAAAGTTGTTACTGGTTAATAAGATGTCAATATATAGGACTAATATCATAAACTGGCTCCCACTGATTTTAATATATATAAAATGGTCTACAATATTTTCGGTAAAACCAAAAGATGTGATAATTTAATTGAACTTTAAGTACCATTGTCTGGGAGCTTGTTTAAGTTCATATATTGACCTCTTTAATCTGCATACTAAACTTTTTTTCCCATGTTCAATGAACCCTTCAGGTTGGACAATGTAAACTTCCTCTTCTAGATTCCCCTTTAGAAATGCCATTTTGACATGCATTTGATGTAGCTCTAAATTATAATGTGCTACAAGTGCCATAATTATTCTGAATGAATCATTCTTTGATACTAGTGAGTAGGTTTTATTATAATCGATGCATTTTCTTTGAGTGAAACCCTTAGTCACAAATCGAGCTTTAAATCATTCGAATTTCCCTTTAGAGCCTTTTTTGGTTTTAAAGACGCATATACAGCCAACAGCTTTGAACCCTACAGGTAATTCGACAAGATCCCAAACTTTATTATTGGCCATGGATTTAATCTCATTTTTTATTGCATCTAACCATTTATCAGAATTTTCACCATTTATGCCTTCCTTGAATGTCTTTGGATCTTCCATCATTCCAATGTCCGTTTTGTCACGCCCCGATCCCAGGAATTGGGGATTTGAGTGACCACCTCAGGGCGTAAATATGTAATCCTGTAGCAATCCGTTCCCTAAAGAATTGTGCACGAACTCCTACAAGGGAGATTCCACAGGAACGTGTGAGGAATACCAACACAAGTAGGAATATAACTCATCATAAACGAACTCCTACGAAATACTCTGTAAGGATCAAGAGCAAAACAAGAAAGCATATCCTCAAAATGCATAGATATATGTAGATATATATATATATCAGTGCTTAAGACTTAAATGACAGTTCGTACAATCCACACTACTACTTAAGGAAGTTAGGTACAAAAGGTCCCATTTGTACATTCCCAAGGGTAGACCAAAATTTCGACTATAACACCTCCAGAACCGGCGCACTCCATAGGATGACTAATAAAAGACTTTGCCATCCTTCTATTCATTTATACCCCGAGGTACCGTTAGGGTATCCTCCGGGGGGCGGGTCAGCAATCGGGTTGGGATTGGGGGCCGTACCTGCAATACCAAGGGTAACACTGTTAACACGACGGTTAAGCAAGTACTGAGCATATGAAACTAACATAACATATCAAATGAACTTATTAACATACACTGGATAGGAGAGCAATACCAGTATACTAGGCATAATGTGCATTAGTAATAATAAGTGAGGAATCAAAAATCAAGACGTAGTACACGCTAATTGGCATCCACGAGGCTCCATTCTCCCAAAAGGGAGCATACATACATATGGGTCGCTAGGAGATCAAGCTAGCTTCCCGAGGAATGCCGAAAACTCCTCTGTAAACTACTGCAGTAATGATATAATAATACCTCAAAGGGGCACAAGCTAAGTGGTGCCGACTAAGATTCACACCTCTCATACTTTCAATCATACTCGTCATAACATACATAAGAAATATCAATCTGAAGACAGACGAACAATTAAACGAAGCATATTCATATGAGCTACGGAAGCTCGAACCTCAGCTATACCCCCTTTTGGCTAGCAAGTACGCACTCAGTAGAAGCTCTGGCTTGTCAGACACACACTCATTAAAAGCTCAGGTCTGAATTGCCTCAGGGTTTGACTAGAGAGAGAGTGAATGTATGGACAAATCATGTTGAGGGCAGGGTATTTAACAATATGAATGCATTCGGATTGAGTAAATATCTAAAAAATCACTATTCACCCCGTATTAGGTACCTCATGATCCCCAAGGTCATTCAACTTGACGTACTCATAAAACGTCTGGTGCTATTGTGTTACCACATCTTGGTATTACTTTGTGTATATAAGGACACCCCTTCTTATGCCAACATGCATGACTTGACATTGGGAGATCATCCCGAAATTTCTCATTCTCTTTAACGTGTACTTACCGTTGCCAGTGTGGTTGTAAGAATACGCCAATACTGAGGCCCTATCAGGTCATGGAGAATTCCTAATATCCTAAATCACTGAGTTCTTACGACTTAGCCGTATATATTGTTACGGCTTAGCCGAGTGGTTCAAGTTTCCTCCAATAGTTCAGGTGCATTTACGGCTTAGCCGTATATTAGCCTGCGGCTTAGCCGTAATAAGCCTACGCTAGGTTACGGTTGGGTTATGGCTGAGCCGTAAGGCATTACATGGTGTAGCCGTGTGCCAACCGTAGAAGAAAACTAGTTTTTCAAGCTCTTGGGAAAATTTGCCGTAAGAAGGCTTACAGCTTGGGCACGGGCTGGGTACGGCTTAACCGTAGTTCATTTCACGGTGCAACCGTAGGTAAGCCATAGTACAAAAACTAATTTTGTTGCTCTCAGGACTTTGAGCCGTAACTACTTATGGCTTAGCCGTAGCTTCGCCATGCACATCAGAATTCTGGAATTACTTCTGTAACTCGCTTTCAATACAAAAATCTGAATTATGGGGAGTTTATGTAACTTAATCAAAATGTTTCTGAAGGTATATAGTACTCACACACCCTCCTATTACATATTTACCTTCTAACTCAATCCATACCACATAAGTGCAAAAATTAAAACAAGGAAAATGGTTGAATTTTAGAAATAAAAAACCAACCCAAGAATCAACAACTTAACCACACATGCAGCACATATGAACTCTAATACTTGCCTTTTAACAGTGCTAGCCTTTTCTAACTCTTTCTTGTTATGTGGCTAAGGGAAACCTCCAAAATGAAAATAGGTTCTCTACAAGTAGAACATGCAATGAAGAATGGGATTTAGATTTACATGCATGTTATGAAATTGAATCCTTATAACTCTAATAGACCCAAAGTGAATGAAATGGAGGTAAGTCTTCACTTTATGCAGCTAATGGCTTAGAAGAGAGAATACTCAAGGAGAGAAAAGCACAGGAAGGGAGAAGAGGAAGAAGAAGAAAAGTTCCCACCACTACATATAAGGCTTCTCAAGTCTAATAGCTTCCTAATCTGGAAGTGAAGATGGAGATTGAGGAGGAGAGAACCACTCCAGCAGCCAATGTGAGAAGGAAAGAAGAGAAAGGAGAAGGCACGTTGAGTCCCATCCTTTTAAAAAAGAAATTTCCTATCTTTGCATGCAAACCCACTTCCTTGAGGTATTTACGATTTAAGTCAAGTGGACGGAGTTAGCCTGAGATGAATCCAAATCAAGTTGGGTCCAACACGGAAGATGATCTACACGAAAAATTATACAATGAGTGATTGACGAGGTGCCCATAAGATGCAAGAACAATTTACAAAAAGGTCCTCAACTACTGAGGTAAAGTTCAAACTCCGCTCAAGTCCGTGTCCAAGACCCAAACCCAATCGTTTTTAAACTAGATTAATCTTAACAAGGTTTAATTAACATAGAACGTGATTAATTAACGTAGATTAGGATTAGTGGGATTCAGAACCTTACATGTTTCCTCAAGATACACAACATAATCATCCAGGAGTGCAGGCCTTCTCTCTCAAGTGGACCTTCTTAATTCTCCCGTATCTATTTCATCAACATTCTATTGTGCATCATTCATAATTGGATGATTTAAAACAGCCTATTCTGGAAGTGTCTCTACGTTAATGGGTTGTTCCTCCTCTCAGTTATCTTTATAAGCAATAGCAAAAGGAATATCAACACCATCATTTGCATTAGGCAACAAAATTTATTCCCTAATTTCATTGAAAGTACAGTTTCTAGTATGATGACTCCCACTATTTTCGTGATCCTCCAAGAATTTAGCGTCATTGGATTCCACGATCTTGATACTATAGTTTGGACAGTAAAACCTATACCCTTAGGCCTTTGCGGATAACTAATAAAAAATCCGCTAACAGTTCTTGGGTCTAATTTCTTTTCATGTCGATTAAAAACTCTCATTTCAAATGAACAACCCCAAACTCTGAAATGGTTTAAACTGTGTTTCCTACTGGTCCATAACTTAAATGGGGTTTTAGGAACTACCTTAATAGGAACACGATTCAAAATATAAATAGTCAACTTCAATGCTCCCACATTGAATCAAGTAAATTGGTATTACTTACCATGGTCCTTACCATATCCATAAGTATTCTATTTCTTCTCTCAGCAACACTATTCCGCTGAGGGGTAATTGGCATTGTGTATTGAGCAACAATGCCTTCTTCTTCTAGGAATCTAATGAATGGCCCTTGGTTATGGCCTGATTCATCATATCGGCCATAGTATTCACCACCTCGATCTAATCTCACGACTTTAATTTTTCTATCTAGTTGTCTCTCTACCTCTGCCTTAAATATTTTAAAGACATTGAAAGCTTCAAATTTATCTTTAATGAGATAAACATATCCATACAGTGAGTAGTCATCTATGAAGGTGATGAAATACTCTTCTCCGATAAAACAAGGTATATACAATTTTCCACAAATATCCATATGTATTAATTCAAGAAGTCCCGAACTCCTTGCGGCAGTTTTCTTAATTATCCTTATTTGTTTGCCCTTGACACAATCAACACGGACATCGAAATCAGTGAAACCTAAGTTGGGTAATAACCCATCTTTCACTAATCTCACCATTCTCTCTTTTGAGATGTGTCATAAACATTTATGCCACATTTTAGATGAGTTATCTTTTATCAATCTTTTCTTTAAGCCCACATTCATGCTATAAGTAATGTGCTGAGTAGATAGGGTATGTGCAAAAACTGAATATAACTTTAATTTATATAAACCATCACATAAAGATCCACTACCAATTAAAAGACCATGTCTGTAAACATTCATAAATCCATTACCAAAATTAAATAGATAATCATGCTAATCTAATTTTGAAATAGAAATTAAATTCCTAGAAATGAATGGAACGTAAAAAGTATCATGGAGATCCAATTGGAATCCAGTGTCCAGCACAATTTTATAAGTCCCTATCGCTTTGACTCTTGATTCATGTCGGTTCCCTATCATGATGGTTCTCTGGCCATCACTTGGACTCCAGCTTATAAGGAATCCCTACATGCAACCAAAAATATGAACGGTTGCACCATAGTTAGCCCACCCGGTATTTCATGGAACATCTACTAAATGGGATTCGAAACATACAAAGGATAATTGACTGTTATTACCTTTCTTTTCGAACCAATTCTTTCTTTTCAGACATTCTTGTTTGAAGTGATCGTTCTTACCATAGAAGAAACATTTCTGCGAGGTCTTCTTCTTGTTCTTCTTTTCTAGTTTTGCTTTCACCTTATGCACATTGTCTTTAGCTTTTGACTTACATTTTTCCTTGGCTTTTCCATGGGAGACATAATTAACTGTAATTTGACCTTCAGCTTTAAGCCTCCTTTCCTCTTGATCGCATTTTCCAATCAATTCACTAACTGTCCACGGCTGTGAGTTCTGATTGTACGCTGCTTTGAATGGTCCAAAGGCCGATGGCACGGAATCTAAGATGAATTGAATCAGATACCCACCTGAAACGCTTATATTAACTTATTTAAGCTTAGCCGCAATATTAGACATATTTAAAATGTGTTCTCGTACACCTTTAATCCCATCGTACTTAATATTAGTCAACTAAGGCATCAGTAAAGATCCAAATGCCTTATCAGTTATCTCAAATTGTATCCTAACAACTTCGAGGTAGTCCTTCACATAATCTTTAACGTCGATTGACCCTTGAATACTCTTTGATATTGAATTGGTGATCGATGATTTTCAGGCTTACTTCATTGAATTTCATCCACTTTCCATATTCCGTTTTTTCAGTGGTAGAACTTGATTCAGTGGGCACAGGAGGTTTTGGTTCTTCTATGGCGATATCTAATTTTAAATAACTTAAAATAAGAGACAGCATATCTTTCAAGTCAGCATAGTTTGATCCATCTATGTAACACTCCGACTCAAGTTAATCCAGCTTAGTGACTAATTAATGTGGTTTTGAGTAAATTTCTAGCAAATGAGTTTTATGTTCGCTGGTTTATCTTTTTGGGATTCATTTTGGGTTATGGATAGGTAGTTGGGTTGAGTTTGACTTGGACTAGGTAGGCATGAGCCCTTTTTTTGTAATTTTAGAGTTTGTAATCTTTCGTCGTTCATGCATCACTTTGGTGTCAACACGTGTATCTCGTCACGCTTATCAATTTCCGTGACTACCTCGTATACAAATGACTTCGTTTGATTCCGTTGGACGGTTCTTTGACTCGAATTGGAATTATTATATACTTTTGGACTTCCTTATAATTCCATTCATCCTTATCTTATATATATAAGAGATGCATGCACCGACTCCATGCTTTTCTCTTCCTCTCAATGTTTCCTCATTCCTTTATCTCTTTTTTTCTTCTTCTACAAGCAAAGCCAAGAAGGGGAGAATTTGGTTGCATCCATTTCATCAAATCCGTCTATTGTGAGTTTGGAGGTAAGGGTTTGAGTCATGAAACTCTCTATCTCTGTATCTTGCAGTCTTCTTCTCTTTCATGCACTCAACATCTCTCTCTCTCTCTCTCTCTTCTTGCATGCATGACTATAGAACTGCGTATATTCATCAAATTTGAGCCCAAGGACAACAAGTAACGTGTAAAAGCTCATTTGAAGCAAGTATAAGCATGATTTGGATGAACACATATTGGTACTTGATTAATTGTGAATAATTTCTTTGTCTTGCATGTGACTTGTGTTTTACAGCCCAATTGTGTCTACTTACTCATACTTGTGCTTGTTGTGTCCTCTTTGTGCTCAGATAGTTTCATCTGTAATAGGTTTAGAATGTGACCCTGTACAACGTACGGCTAAGCCATATGACTGCACGGCTCACTTTCCAGAGAGCTGCAAAAATGGACTTTACTCTACGGTCAGGCTACGGATAAGCCGTAGAATATACTACGGCTAAGCCATAGGCTAGCCGTGACCCAACTGTAGGTCAAGTTACAACTTAACTTACAGACAGCAGAAATTAGGGAATACTTTCTATGTTCCAGCCACGACTAAGCCGTGAGGTGTGCTACGGCGTATCCAGCCGTGGCTGAGCCGTAGAACAACGATGGTGATGCCATAAGAGGGAGCACGGGTTAGCCCTGGCTCGCCGAAATTGGGGATGAATAGTCAGGGGAACCACGGCTGAGCCGTAGTGCATAATACGATTAAGCCGTAAGATGTTTATAGCTAAGCCGTAAGATCTCTATGGCTAAGCCGTAGGTTACCCACGACTAAGCCGTAAGACCAGTGAAAAGTAAAAAGGGTAGGTGTTGAAGAGATCTTGTAGGGCCTTTAGTTAAAAGGTTGGCAACCTTAACTTGCCCAATGGAATGTGAGAGAATTGCATGAATGATCTCGAGGGCTGCGACTCATTCATGTACGTTATCCAGCTGTTAAGCACCTCTCCATGAGTGTTGGTTTAAGGGACTTCGATATATTCTCCCGATACAATACAACACGATAAGAAAGACAACTGTGTATCGAATAACTTAAAACTACATCATCATGCATGGTTAGAGATACTGGATAACTAGATTAGGGTTGGTTAGTAATCTGTCTTGATTCGATCAAATTAAACTGCATGGCATATCGGATGACGATGATTACTCTCTACTCTTATGTATGCATTGAAAGTTCAATGTATGACTTGTTGATATTATATGGGATATACCCTTTCGATAATGTTTATATTCGATTTATTTGATATATTCGGTTATTGCCCATAACTTGAGTGTTGTATGAGTTGAATGTACTATGGTAATTCTCTATATGAAATGCATGTTTTACTCAAGGTCAAGTATAGGATTGATTCAGTATGGTCAGGTACTACTCAACCTCCGTGTTAGGATACTCGGCGGGGTTGACTTTGGCATAGTGTGTATGGAACCGTTGCAGTATATTTATGTCTTGGGGCTTTCGGACCCCAAGAACCCGAGACCCATTCATACCCTGGCCTGGTCGATGTTGTTCTCAGTATGTAAGGATCCCCAGAGGGAGGGTATGGAAAATGTAATAGCCACATAGTACAGTACATGACATATATATTTTGTTTCTTATAGCATGCTTTATTCGATTGCATAACTTGCTTAGTATATGAACTTGGAACTCTATGAATTATCAATTGTTACTTATTCTGCTAGACACAACATGTGTTAACGTATTGTTGCTAATACTTTGCTGAATCGTTGTATTCATGAGTTGTCCTTGGTGTTGCAGGCTTAGATCCCTCTACCGACCCCTCGTTGGTTAGCCAGACTCCAGGGGAGACCTTAGACACCCCATCAGGGCTAGAGAAGTGAATGTGATCACTCCGTCGAAGAGCAACATGTCATGCATATATGTCTTCTTTGGTGTGGGATGTCATTGGTTCTATTAGTGGTCTCTATATTTTGTATGTTGGCTCACTTTTGTACAATCATATACTTCATGTAATCTTTTATAGATATTGTTTTGCTTTTGTACATCTCTTCTCTTGTTACGCAATGATACTTACAGCTTCCGCATACATGTATTGGCACGTGTGAAATTTCCTTGTGTGTGTGCATTTCACAGGGTCTAAGTGTGAGCGCACGAGAATACTTGTGTCACTAATTAGGTTTAACCTTAATCCCCGATTACCTGGGCTCTGGTTGTGACAACCTAGAAGTGGGATGGATCCCAGACAGGATGGCAATGTAATTGAATTCGAAACTAGAAATAAATATATCACAAAATAAAAGCTTTGAATTTAACATGCAAAAACAATAATCCAATTTAAATTTAAACATATAATGAATTCAAATTGGTGAGTAATAAGTACATCATCACAAATCACCTTTGAGTAAATATGACATATTAATTCATTACTATCTTTACTAATGAAACTATGGTTAATAGCATATGTTATGAATAAATTGACTTCACCTTTAGGTATAGATCAAACATTCTCATGTCATACATATTAAGCATTTCTCATCTCGTTTTCAAATGGTCAAGAGATGTTGAGCCTTTTTGTCAATCCTCAATTTATATTTGAAATGCAATTTAGCTGCAATTAAACATCACAAAATTATAGTGATCCTTTAACACAAAATATACAATATATCATAATTTTAGGTTACTTTGACAACATCCAAATTGAACAAATTGTGAATTTTTCTAAGAAGAAATTATAATTGCACCTTTAATGATCTAATGAGTCTATTTAAAACATTTCCTTGATTGGATTAGATATTCTCATCTCAATTATTAAAAATTAATTGCCCACATTAACCTTAAGTTTGACATCATTGAGAAAAACCCAAATAGATATTAATTGACTCATCTAAACTATTCAGATAATTAATCTATTAATTTAGGTATTTTTATATGTGATTAATTATCCAAATAACTTTTATTTAAATTAATCACAAGCCTAATTTTTCTTAATTAATACTTTACAATTGAGGTATTCTTTCATCCATCCATAGATTCCCCTTAAATTAGGCATAAATTTGACTATAAGTTCACCCATGAACTTTTCTTAACTCCTGATCAATAGAAATTTAACAAATTAAATGCAAAATTAAACTTTGATTAGTTAAACATACACTAATTAATATGCCATAAAATCTAAAAATCTCTAGATGGTCGATCTATATCATTACTCTGGTAGATATGACCTTTAGGAGTTTACTGAAGAAAACGGATTAAAAATCTGAGTTCGTATGTGTCCACAATGATCAAATTACTATTTCAACGGTTAAACAATTGATCTATCCTGATCGTTGACATTAGCATGATGTGTACAACTTTCTCATACTAGATTAACCCTTTTATGATTTTGGATCGATTCTATAATGGCCTATGAGTCATACCTTATACTTCCTTTATATATATATATATATATATATATATATTTGGTAAAATCCAAACCAAATGACAGAAAAGAAAAAAAAAATGAAGACAAATCGGAGGAGTACAACGGCACATGCATCCATCATGCTATAGTTAATGGTACTCTAATTCATTACAATAAAAACCTATTTGATGCCATGGTTATGGGATGACATGTGGCAGGACTCATGCTTAAAAGAAGAAAACAAATCCATACATATGCATTACACCATTTTCTGTACAACATGTTACCCAGGCAATTTAATAATAAGGCCCAGAAACATGGTCATGCACGTGACCAATTTCGCAGTGTCATATGGTATCTCACGTGTATGAGTCCTGGAAAGACAAATGAGTCCTGGTAAAAACATGAACATAAGCAAATAGGGACGATGAAGTCAACAGTAATTTTTTTTATATGAATTGGAAACGCATAAAAATACAAATAATTTTATATAGAAAAAAATCCCTATAATTGATCATTCAAATTAGATCTAGAAATCAAGCTCTGATACCAACTGTTAAATTTATCATGATCACAGAATCAACTTTAACGGATCAAATCTGAATAATACAATATAAAAACTACACGCATACCTGACTTCATCATATATTAATCATATAGATAAGAAAAAGCTATTTGCATGCGTGGTTTACAGCTCACTTCTACTTCACCTTGATATATGCAAGTGATGAAAGAACCAAGCAGTAATCTCTTGAAGTAAAGCAAGTTACCCTAGACCATATATTTATATATCTCTGTGATAGTTTCCTTCTCATTATGAAACTCCTTAGTTGATAAGGATCATCCCTCTTATTAGTAATTTAGATAGAAAGTAACTATTAGTTTCCAAGTCCATTAGGGTTTCCAAATACCAAACAAGAGGAGTCTTTAATTGCCTTTGAACTCCAGAGGTAGGCCCATGTATAGACATGTGGTCAACTGGACCACACATCCAATGCTAACACTTATTTGAAATATAAATGAAAAAATTAAATTCTGATTTGAAATGTAAAATTTTTTTCTCTTATTTTGAATTTGAAATTTTCCCTATTTTTAATTATCCCAGTTTCCATCAACGACCAACTTATATAATATATATACACATGAAAATAAAAAACCAAGAGATTCATATATATATATATATATATATATATTGGACAACCTAATTTAATGAACCGTATCACATCTTGCACAGCAACTGGCTCACCTCTTAATCACACGTGCTGCCGACTATTTATGATCATTATAGTTCCAAGAAAACAATAACTACAGAATTTAGTTCTGGAGTAGGTGGGTGTTTAAGAAGCGCACATGCAGTTCCGGGTCCTTCAATTTTCTGGCATTTGTCCTCGTTGTCGTCATGGGTGTCTGTTTGTAGGACGGATCGAAATGTTTCATTCTGTTGGAAATATGAATACCTTTCACGAAGATGGCTATAAAGTTTTCATTCAAGTTTACTTTGAATGGCTTTCAACAACACTAAATCACAGGCAGGGCTACAACTGCTGCTCTACATTTTAGTACGATGCACCACCCCTATTTTAATTTATGGTGGAGCCCACTTTTTTAAAATCCAAGTCACTTATCAACCTTAAGACCCTTTGTTAATATCACGTATAACTTATTATTCAAATGTATAACATTGCCACCATTAGATTAAATTTTATCTGAAGCACATGATGAACATACCTTATTATTCTCTTGTTGGAATAAAAATGTAATAAGCATTCATATGTGATCCGTGTAAATGGTTAAACCTTTGAATGTTTCTTTGAAAACATAAATACAAGAATATTAGAAGTCTTAGTTATGATGAATGGCTTGGATTTTAAAAAGATGGGTCCCACCATGCATTAAAATGGGGTGTTGCATCATACTACAATATAGCGGTGCCACACTGTAGCCCTACCCCTCAATCACTGCTTAATAATCGCAGTGATTATATAGCTTATGGCAATTAAATTGAATTGAAAAAGTAATAATGTAGTTTGATAGATAATGCTTTAAAAAAATAGGCCTATCGATGGAGAGCATTTTCTGACGAAAATGAAAAGGATCCCCTCTAGAAATTAGCATATTATTGTTTTAACCTTCATTTCTTAGATTCCAACAAATTGAAATCAAGATTTTTTTTTTTTTTGGTACCTCAGCTAAGAGGGCTGGGATCCAAGAGATAGCTCACACATGTAGAGAGATAGCCCACTCACATGGGAAAAGAGACTTGATTTGCGGGAAGATAGCCCATACATATGGGAAAGGAGCCCACACACGGAAAGAAGTATGATATACCTCGGGTTAAGCCTTGTGCAGCCAACCTATAGGCAATCAGGTAAGAATAACTACTCTTTATTAACTGGGTAAGGACTAAGGAGCCATTCTCAGAACAAAGATTTTAATTTTTTTTTTTAACTCTAGCGTATTCACTAGTAGCTTAGCGGTAATTGTGACACACCTCCCTTCGAAATCACTAAGGATCAATGGCTGACTATTGTGTTAACGATGAAGGACTTGGGTGAGCACCTGTCGGTGTGTTGGTATTTATTTCTTCTTTCTTTTTGTGTGGAAAAAAAGACCATTGTAGGTACAATATGCCAGATGAATGCAGTCCTGCCATAAAATCGTGACAATTAATGTCAGCATTCTATATTTTTCTCTACTTCAAGATAAATGGGTTGTCCCCATTGTAACACATCTGCCCAGAATTTGATTTTTAGGTCCTCCCCTTGGGTGCGCAAATTTACCGTTCTTCCTATATTGTACTGAAAAGTCACTCACATTAATCACATCAATCAGGTCTCTCAAAATACAACCACCTTAGTTGGTACCAAATAATATCAACTATAAAAGGAAGATTACACCCATGAACCACTAAGAAACATTCGCAACAATTAGCCAGAAGTGTGCCAAGGAAATTGAATGATAGACATCATAAGCCCACAACACCTATGTTTTATCATGACAATTATCATTATTATAACTATTATAACCTTATTTACAATATTACTTGCATGCATATAAGTTTATAGTAAATTATATCTTGGAATTGGATTATGGATTTTCTTCTAAAGAAAAAGCTTGCAATCTAACACTTTTATTCTTATTTACTGGAGTTCAGACCTGCATATAATGCGACCATCATAGAGAAACTTCTTGTTTCTAAACCAATCTATTTCTAAAACCATTGCATTGTATCTTATTAAATAGTGTTGGTCTCTATATTCAAACGCATGACATCTAAAATATGAACCATTTAGTCCAACATGTGTCTACTCAGTTACTCCCCATAATCTTAACAATGAGCAAGGGCTACATCTTTCGAGCATTCTCCTTTAAAAAGCCCACTCAATTTGTTGTCCATATAAATTCATTAATTACAATGGAGATATAATGCCAATAAAATTATTTAAAAACGTTAGTTTGAGAACAGTTGGTACCTACGACTAGTATAAATTTAAGAGGAAATTAAATATTGGTATGTGTGAAGAATTTGACAGCTTAAAAGAGACCTTTCTTATATGAAAACCGAAAAGGGGCACGCAAAAATGGAATTATAAATTTCCTCTCCATGATAGCATGCATGCATATAAAAATAGAGGAAGAGCATAAATTGACCCAACCCAATCATGCACTAATTAGAGGTCAAGCCATAGAGGCAGTGATCATAAAATTAGGATATTTTTCCATTCTTGGAAGAGATCACAACACCAAAATCCGTAGAAAACGACGGTATGAGGCCATCATTTTTTTAGGAACATCGGCCGCCATAAATTTTACAGTCGTGTTTTTCAGAAAATAATGGCCATAAAGCCATCATTTTTTGAAAAACGACGGGCCTCATATGAATTTCCTAACAGCCTTAGGCTGTCGTTTTTTGGAAAAATGACACCCAAAAAAACGAGTGCCCATGACTATCGATTTTCTTGAAATTTGAGGTGGTGGATGATCTAGACCTTTTATTTCAAACCCTTTTGAAACAAATATTTGGTCCGAAGGTTTGACTCCAGTCTACTTCATTTTTCTAACAATATTTGGGACAACACCCCCCAAGGACAATTCCAAACTTAGGTATTGATAGGATGCTTCGGAGTTCAGAGGCTTCATCGGCGCATCTTATATTAGATTTAAGCCATATTTTACTTCAATTGGAGCTACACACACCATAAAATTCATTTGTCCTAAAACACATTTAGTTAAAAAGAATTAAGAAGGCCACATCACTTGTTTTCTACTATATCATAGCTTTGATTAAAGTAATATGTGACCTAGTGTTATACTAAGTGGGATGGTAATTTTTGACACTTTGGATTTTATAGGGTAGACGAGTGATGGGGTATATAACAATGTCTCATATAATTCTTAGAGGACCAATAGTTTATGATTAGCAAATCCCAGTTCATCGGATCCAATACACGGATGGAAAAAGGCATTGTTTAGAGTGAGCAACAAAATAAATAAAGCTAACTATTTAGAGTGTCTAACTACAATATAATGTGTTGGGAATTTGTGAGTCATACATTATTCATAGTAGAGGATTTATAATTTCCTTTTCGTTAAATAAATTAAAAAATTGAATTCTCTGATATATCACTTTTGCCTTTACAACTCTTTAAATTCTTACTTCATAATGGTGTTAGGCTGTACTTTAGCATTTGAAAATTTCCTCGGAAGATGACATGTGAAGAATTCTTCAAATGAGTGCTCGTAATTCGGCATCTATTTTCCAAATAACTGGTAGAAAGCCTGATTCAGCTAGGCCTATCCCAGCCAAATTGTCTAAATGGGAGTGCTTGGGCCCGCCTCTTTAGGCCCATGTTGGGCTTGTGCAGAGCTTAGGCATGTCTTTATAAAGTCAGCCGGGCCTAGACATGGCCCAGCCAGGCTAGGCCCATGAACACCCCTACTAAAGAAATCCCACGATGAAGATAGCAAGCTGTTGATTAGTGATCTATTCATCTACCAAAGATAATCAACCATGCAATAAAAAGGGTACTTTAGTTAATATAATCCCTTGATCATGGGACCGTGGGCAATGAAGGTGGCATCTTTAATAGGCACAACTATCAAGTTTAATGGCTTATATTAAATATAATAATTTCACCTTCAATCTAACAGCCTAGTCCATTCGAATGGGTAAAAACCCATTGGCTTGGATATAATTTAGGGGTGACTTGTGTGTTTAATGATTTGGATTGGTGATAGATCGGGCCCCTCATGATGCCTCACATAGTGAGACAATGAGAATTAACTCTCAATATATACACATATATAGAGAGAGAGAGAGAGAGAGGAGCATTAGAAAACTAGAAAGGAAGAGGAGCATTAGAAAACTCCCGAAAAGTTTTTTTTTTAAATATACCACCCTTTTCAGTTGAGCCCACTATGATGTATAAAAACCATGGAACACCATTGGAAAGAGTAATTGAAATGGGATTATAATATCCATATGCGAAACATTTCAATTTCATTAAATTATCCTAACTCTTAATCCATCGCCCCAAGTTTAATAATTTTAAAGGCATCACTTTCTTATCATTCAATGCAAGCAGTACGAAAATGTTAGGTGTGTTGGCCATGTGGGTCCAGACCATGATTGGGTTCTATATCTGGGGTGGTTTCCTAATAATATTAGGAATTTCCTGTTTTTGTCAAATAGTAGTTTTCTAATATGTTAGGACTTTTCTTTTTCTTGAGATAGAGTTCTTGAGGAATAAGGATGTAATAGTTATATATATGATGTAATCTGTAACCTTAGTGGAGACAGTCAGAGAGGCTGAGAGTGGCTGAGATTCCAAGGCTGTGGTTTCACAGATTGGAGGAGAACCTAGTGGAAATTGGTTTTCCGTGGACGTAGGCATCTTTGCCGAACCACGTAAATCTTCTTGTCTTCTTGTGTGGTGATTGTTGATCTTGATTGCGTTTGCACACACGCGCACAACAAGTGGTATCAGAGAAGGTTGATTGTGCATGAAAGATCATTGGAAGAAGAGATCGTTGGTCGATCTCTGCTGGGCCACATGGGGATCTTTGTTTGCCGCAACAGAGAAACCGAGAAAAAGAAGAAGTGAGTAGGTTCGATTGCTAGACATCTTCGTCGGAGAAAAGGGGGTTTGGCCGCCGGATTTTCTAAGACGAAAGCCGGAGGAAGACGCACTGCTGTAAAGGAGAAGAAAAAAAAAACGAACTGTACTTACCGGTCACCGGTCGTCGCCACCCGCTGTACGCTGCCAGCCGCCGTTGCCGTAGCTGTCGCCATCGCCGCCCGCCGCAGAGCATCGCCGGACCGCTGAGCCGGAGCCGCAGCAGCAAGCCGTTGCATCGTCGCGTCTGTAACTGGGTTGCAAACGCAGCGCCTGTCGCAGGCTTGAAGACGACCCAGTACCGGGTCCGTTGGGTCGGGTCGGGTCAGTTTGCCTGACCCCGCGGAGAAGAGCAGCCCAGGCAGCGCCAAAAGGTCGGTTCAGGTTACAGGTCAGGTTCGTTCGACCCAACCCACGTTGCAAGCTCAGTTCAGTTTGCAGTGCAGGCCGGTTCGGGTCGGGTCGACCTGAACCTGCTAGCAAACGGTCCAGCCCGTCAGCACCGCGCAGACGTCAGCAGCGTGACGTCATCAGGCTGATGTCAGCCCACTTCATCGAACTTGTGGTCAACAGCCAGAGTTGACCAGATTGACGACAGAAATTTGTTTCTGCGATATCTTGATCATCCGACGTCCGATCGGAGATCCGTT
This sequence comes from Sextonia rubra, assembly GCA_037013555.1. Taxonomy (NCBI): domain Eukaryota; kingdom Viridiplantae; phylum Streptophyta; class Magnoliopsida; order Laurales; family Lauraceae; genus Sextonia; species Sextonia rubra. Next base: position 48,590,928 of record JASUAD010000001.1, read on the forward strand.
TGCGCCGACGGACTCGTTTCCAGTAGATCTACGTGTTAGTGGAAGAAGATTGGCTATTTGATGGTCAACAAGGAGTTTGACCAAATCAGAAGCGCAGAAAACCGTTTTTGAGATATCGGAGCCATCCGGAGTCGGATTTCAGATCCGTTTTTTCCAGCGTGCTCGTGTTGACGAGATCTACAGTTTGGTGCAGGAGTTGAGGTCAGTGTTAATTATTTGTTTTTCCTGTTACTTAATTTGATTAAGATGGAAAAAAATACTATCAACACTACCATGGTTAAGCTCAACCATTCCAATTGATTGATCTGGAAACCGAAGATAGAGGATATTCTCTATTGTAAAGACCTCCATGATCCCATTGAGGGGGATAGTGCCCGACCGAAAGATATGCAAGATGCTGAATGGAACAAATTATATAGAAAAGCGATTGGTCACATCAGACAGTGGGTTGATAACAGTATATTTCACCACGTGTCTAATGAAACCAATGCGAATACCCTTTGGAAAAAGCTAAAAGCAATGTATGATAAAAAGACCTCAGTGAACAAAACCTTCTTGATCAAAAAGCTTGTGAACATGAAATTCAAGGATGGTGGTCAGATCGAAGATCACATCAATGAGTTCCAAAGTGTGGTAAATCAGTTAGCCACTATGAAGATGATCCTTGATGATGAGATGCAAGCTTTGTTGCTTCTGAGTTCTTTGCCAGATTCATGGGAGACATTGGTTGTTTCCTTGAGCAATTCTACTCCAGATGGTGTGTTATCTATGAGTCAGGTTACCAATAGTCTACAGAATGAAGAAACTAGACGGAAATCTACAGGGACGGATAATGCACAGGCCTTTGTTACTGAGAATAGGGGGAGGAGTAAGAGTAGAGGTCCAAAGGGGGGTCGTGGCAAATCTGGAGGTGAATCACAAGCCAAGTCTAGCAGTGAATCACAGAGCAAGAAAAAGCCTGTAAAATGCTTTTTCTGTGGCAAGATGGGCCACATCAGGAAAAATTGTTTTGCCATGAAGGAACAGAAAGGATCCAATAATGAGAAGAAGAATGACAGTGATAACACTATAGCTACTTTGGAACAGGAAGTAGTGGTGCTCGCTGGCGATGATGATAAGTTTTTTAGTGTTGCAGATGGTCAGGTTGAGTGGGTTGTTGACACAGCAGCATCCTACCATACTACTCCCTGCAGGGAGATGTTCACGACGTACAAAGCAGATGACTTTGGTACTATGAAGATGGGCAACACGAGTCATTCAAAGATTGTTGGTATCGGTGATGTCTACATTAAAACCGATATTGGTTGCACAATGACGCTGAAAGATGTACGACATGTTCCTGATCTACGGTTGAATCTGATTTCCGGGACTGCATTGGACCGTGCAGGTTATGAGAATTACTTCAGAAATGGCAGATAGAAGCTCACTAAAGGGTCTCTTGTTATTGCGAGAGGTACAGCAGGTAATACTCTTTATAAAACACAAGTAAAGATATGCAAAGATGTGTTGAATGCAGTTCAAGACAAGTTCTTCTCTAAATCTGTGGCATAAGAGGCTTGGTCATATGAGTGAGAAAGGCTTGCAGATGTTGGCAAAGAAGGATTTAATTCCTTGCTTCAAAGGTATGTCCCTTGACCCTTGTGATTATTGTTTATATGGTAAACAGCATAGGGTTGCTTTCTCTTCGACATCAAAATTGAAATCACATATGTTGGATTTGGTATATTCTGATGTTTATGGTCCCATAGAGGTAGAATCATTGGGTGGCAATAAGTACTTTGTCACGTTCATCGATGATGCATCCAGGAAAGTCTGGGTTTATCCGTTGAAATCAAAGGATCAAGTGTTCCAGATGTTTCAACAGTTTCATGTTAAGGTTGAAAGAGAAACAGGCAAACTCTTGAAGTGTCTCCGCTCAGATAATGGGGGAGAGTACACATCCAACCAGTTCAGAAGCTATTGCTTGAAGCATGGCATTCGACATGAAAAGACAGTTCCTGGTACTCCACAGCATAATGGTGTGGCAGAGAGAATGAACCGCACTATTCTTGAGAAGATGAGATGCATGATAAGATTAGCACGGTTGCCTAAGTCATTCTGGGGTGAAGCCGTTCTGACTGCCGTTTATCTGATTAACAGATCTTTCTCAGTTCCTTTGAATTATGACCTTCCAGAGAGAAGATGGACAGGTAAAAATGTTTCCTATTCACATTTGAAGGTGTTTGGGTGTAAAGCATTTGTACATGTACCAAAGGAGCAGCGTTCCAAGTTGGACCATAAGGCAGTGAGTTGCATCTTTCTTGGCTATAGTGGAGATGAGTTTGCTACAGATTATGGGATCCAGAGAAGAGGAAACTTATCAGAAGTAAGGATATGGTTTTCCATGAAGACCAGTTCTTTGGAGATGTTGAGAAGATTGATAAGTCTTCTGAGAAAGTTGATGGAGTGGTTGATCTCACACCGACTCCTTCTCTGGTGCAGACTACAGGTGGAGAAGGTGGACAAAACGATCCGGATCGTGATGAGGCACAGGGGTTGCCAGATGATGAGGTTGTTGAGCAGGGGGAGCAGTCTCCTCGAACTTAAACCACGAAACCTCAAGTTAGGAGGTCTACACGGGAGCGTCAACCATCAACTAGGTATCCTGCATCTGAATATGTGTTGTTTACTGATGAGGGAGAGCCAGCTAGCTTCCGAGAAGCAATGACTCATGCTGATAAAGATGAGTGGATGAAGGCTATGCAGGATGAGATGAGTTCTTTGAAGAAGAACAAGACATATGAGCTGGTGCAACTTCCTAAAGATAAGAATGTTCTGAAAAACAAATGAGTGTTCAAGCTGAAAAAAGATGAGAATGGGAAACTGGTGAAGCACAAAGCACGGTTAGTGGTAACAGGCTTCGCACAGACGAAGGGTATCAACTTCAGTGATGTTTTCTCTCCTGTTGTGAAAATAACTTCTATCAAAATCGTTTTGGGTCTAGTCGCCGGCATGGACCTCGAGCTTGAACAGATGGACGTGAAGACCGCGTTTCTTCACGGTGACTTGAAAGAAGAGATCTACATGACTCAGCCAAAGGGGTTTGAGGTAGAAGGAAAAGAACAGATAGTTTGCAAGTTAAAGAAGAGTCTCTATGGGCTGAAGCAAGTACCAAGACAGTGGTACAAGAAATTTGATTCGTTCATGTTGAGTCATGGGTACCGAAGGACAGCTGCAGATCATTGTGTCTATGTTCGTCGATTTATCGATGGTCAATTCATCATCCTTCTTTTATATGTAGATGATATGCTGATAGTTGGACAGGATAGCAAGTTGATTGGCAAGTTGAAAGAGGAGATGTCAAAGTCGTTTGACATGAAAGACTTGGATCCCGCACGAATGATATTGGGCATGCAAATACGTCGTGATAGGAGTTCCAAGCAGTTGTGGTTGTCACAGGAGAAATATGTTGAACGAGTTCTCGAGCGATTCAACATGAAGAATGCTAAGCCAGTTAGCATACCTTTAGCCAGTCACTTCAAACTAAGCAAGCGCTTGTGTCCTACTACAGATGATGAAATGGAACGGATGGCATGTGTTCCTTACTCCTCTGATGTGGGGAGTCTCATGTATGCCATGATTTGTACACGGTCAGACATTGCTCATGCTGTGAGTTTAGTTAGTAGATTTTTGCAAACCTTGGAAAAGAGCATTAAGAAGCAGTGAAGTGGATCTTTAGGTATTTGAGAGGTACTTCCAAGGTGTGCTTATGTTTCGGAGGCTCAAAACCAGTCATGGAAGGTTATACTGATGCTGATTTTGCAGGCGATCTTGATCGTCGGTTGTCGACTTCTGGTTATTTATTTACTTTCGTAGGGGGAGCTATCTCTTGGCAATTAAAGTTACAGAAGTGTACAGCACAGTCTACAACTGAAGCGGAATACACAGCTGCTAATGAAGCAGGGAGAGAGATGCTTTGGTTGAAAAGATTCCTTCAAGAACTAGGTTTGAAGCAAGAAGAATATGTAGTTTACTGTAATAGTCAAAGTACTATGGATTTCAGTGAGAATGCTACATATCATTGCCGCATGAAGCACGTTGATATCAAGTACCATTAGATTCGTGAGGTGATCGAGAAGAACTTCATGAAGCTGGAAAAGATTCATTCGGACAAGAATCCCTCGGACATGATGACCAAGGTTGTGTCTAAGGGAAAGCTGGAGCTGTGTTCAAAGTTGGCTGTGCTGAACTCCCAGTAAGGTGTTCAGGGCATCTTCCCTATGGTCTGGAGGGGGAGATTGTTGGCCATGTGGGTCCAGACCATGATTGGGTTCTATATCTGGGGTGGTTTCCTAATGATAATAGGAATTTTCTGTTTTTGTCAAATAGTAGTTTTCTAATATATTAGGACTTTCCTTTTTCTTGAGATAGAGTTCTTGGGGGATAAGGATGTAATGGTTATATATATGATGTAATCCGTAACCCTAGTGGAGACAGTCAGAGAGGCTGAGAGTGGTTGAGATTCCAAGGCTGTGGTTTCACAGATTGGAGGAGAACCTAGTAGAAATTGGTTTACCGTGGACGTAAGCATCTTTGCCGAACCACGTAAATTTTTTTGTCTTCTTGTGTGGTGATTGTTGATCTTGATTGCGTTTGCACACATGCGCACAACAAGGTGAGTGTCACGTTTAGCCTTTTATCAATTATAGGATAGTATGAGTAAAATAATTGAATTAGCTCAAACTTATCATTCAATGCAAGCAGTCCGAAAATGTTAGGTGAGTGTCACGTTTAGCCTTTTATCAATTATGGGATAGTATGAGTAAGATAATTGAATCAGCTCAAATTGGGCTCAACCCTAAAATGTAGGGGAGCGAAAAGAAAGTTTTTTAAATGAGGACTTCCTTGCTACTGTTGCCTATGCCTAGGACGCGGCGTCATATTTTTATTATCGCGGAAGGCGGTGTTGAATGCATGGCCAAAAAGTCTCCCTACTACATTTATCACCCCATGACCAAATCACCCGAAGATTTCAGAAGAACTGCATTACATGCCATCGAATTGGTCTTACCTCACGTCTATATATGCGTTGCAGACGCAACTCAAACTGCATAAGAGAAATATAAGTGGCAGAGAGACTGAGAGGAGAAAGATGGCTTCCCAACCAGGACTGTTAACCGAATGGCCATGGCAGAAGCTTGGAAGCTTCAAGGTTTTTTCTTTTTATTCACCCTTAATTCATTTTTCATGCATTTTCTTTCTAGGTAGAACAAGATACTTAAGAGTAAAGAGGCTAGATGCTCAAAAGTGTTATTTGGTCTCTTACTTTTGATATTTCTTTTTTGAAGATTCAGGATAGTTGGGTTTCTTATTTATATGGTTATAGACACATTTTTGCTTATTCCATCTTTGTTTTCATCTGTTGAGTCTGCAGTACTTGGTTTTGGCTCCATTTGTAACGGAAAGCTTGTATTCGTTCATGACAAAAGGAGAGGGGGAGAGGGATCTATCGAACTTTCTCATCTTGCCCTTTCTGTTGTGGAGATGGGTTCACAACCAGATATGGATAAGCTTTTCTCGTTTCCAAACGGCTAGGAGCAAGCACAGGATCATCCACAAGGGCATTGGGTTTGAACAGGTGGACAGAGAGCGAAACTGGTCTCTCTCTCTCTCTCTCTCTCTCTCTCTCTCTCTCTCTCTCTCAACGTTGGTCACTTGAGCTAAGACTCAAATGAACTTTTTTACGGTATAAGTCCTCTCAAAACAGGATTCCATGAAATAAAGGAAAAATACCACAAAATGACAGCAGCGTCGCTCAACTAATGTCAAAAAATTTTTGATAATTTTGCCCAAAACCTCACTTTAGCATTGTATTGTCATGAAAATCTCCAAAACCCCGTTCCCATTTCTCTTAACTTTTTCCATTATATATTGTCTTTTGATAAACAAACTTTATCATTTAGTGGGAGCTATAAATCTGAGAATTTTCTTTTATAAATTTTATATAAAAAAATCCCACAATGTCATGAGATATATTAATTTCTTAAAAATACATATAGTGACAAAAAACAACAAGAAAATTGTGGTTTTATCTTCCGCCATATATTTATTTTAAAAAAATAAAATCCACATTTGGAATCAGTTAGTGGGAAGTACTACAAACTTATGAAATCTTTTTTTTATAAATCTTGCATAAACCCACAATGTCGTGGGATTTTAATTGTGAAAAACCTATGATGTTGTGAGCCACATAACAATGGATTTTGGATAAAATACTCAAAATAAAAAACTGATCAGGGTCGAGTAGCTCCGCTTCATTTTGTATCATTTGTCATTATTTCATGGAATATTAGTTTAAGAGGGATTAAACCACAAAGCCCTGTAAAAAATTTAAAAAAAAGATAACAATATTGCCAGCTATTTGCAATTTTGGAAAATATTATCCTAAAGCATACTACAGGTGGAGTCTAACTAGTTCTATGTGGCCTACTTGGACACACCTTTGATCAATGCAACTTCTTTGTTAATCTTGTATTATGTCTAACTTTACACTCATTAAACCTTTGCTTACCCTTGAATTGTATCTAGAAAATAGCTATGGCTTAGACACAATTACACTCGTATTATATTAAATTAAGGATTAGGATATTCTAATGGGGGCTGATTTTTTGGCTCCATCTTGTTTACAAGGAGACCTTTCCACAGGCCATCTTCTTATTGGTAACATGTATCTAAGTGGGCCTTATTAGCTAAATAGCATAGAAGTAACATGCAGTTAGCTCATTCAAGAGAATTCTGCTTGCAATTTTCACTTTAAGCAAGTTACTAAAATGAAATAATTGACAAAGACATGCCAATATGAATTTGGCCTAACTTATAAAGGCACGAGATCAGAACAATAAACCCAAAAATGAGATCTGAACAGTCAAACCAAAATTTAATTAGCAAAGAACACCAGGCTCTACTTAAAAATGAGTAATTATTCAGTACTCTGAGAGTACCTACTCCTTCCCCTTCTCCATCAATCACAATGGAGAATAAGGTCAGTGGGTCTGACGTTGTAAGAGTCCATTGACCTCATTCTCCATTATGTTTAGTAGAAAAGGAGAAGGAATAGATACTTCCGGAGTATTGAATAATTTTCCACTTTAAAAGGTATGAGATAGAGACTTATCAGATTTTAACCAACCTAGCCAACTTGTAAAGGTATCTAGTACTAGAGAAAGAGTTTTCAAATATAAACCTGACCCAACTTATAAAGGTACGATGAGACTCTCCTACCAAGCATTGCTGAAAAAATATCCAAAAATCATGTTGGTTCGGCCCACCATGATGTTATATCACCTAAACTAAAGAATATCATGGTCCAACACTAACGACATGTTTGGAAAATGTCCACAAAGAGAATTTCAGCTTGCTTTTCTACAATTATGCAGAAAATCCACGTTTGATATGCAAAGGAAAAGCCTTGCACGGATTCCTCATGTCAATAGGAACAAATTTTTGTAGGATCAGGCCTCCCCTCATCAAAAAGGCAAAATCAACACATGCAAAGAATTGTGCAGCTAAAGTGCTATGGGTCAACAGTTCTTTTTTATTTTTTATTTTTTTAGGTTCCATAATGATGATCTGAACCGCTAATCATGTTTAAATTCTCCAAAACTGTTCATATGTCAAATGTCAGCTGTTGATTTCTCCAATATTTTTAAATATTTGTAAAATAGTCAAAACTGTTGGATCACTCTATCTAGACTTTTGTGGGAACCTTTTGCAAAATTAGGACTGCTAGATGTGATCAGGAGGCCTAAGACAGCTATGGGACTAAACTGGGGAACGTGAGTTATCATGGATCATGAGATATTGGAAAAAAAACTTTAAGTAGTTGATATGATATGGTGTAAAAAAGGAATTATTTTGGAAGTCCTTTTTTATCTTATTTTTTTACTATTATGGGCTCAAAATAATGATCTGAACCGTCAATCATTTAAAAAAGATCAGACATGGCTAGGAGATCAAATTTAAGTCGGTAGATCTCTCCTAAATTTTGAGATATTTACAAAAATTGTCATACTCTAAAAAATTAATTTTTAATTTCTGTGGGTCGCATTTGCTTGATTTTTACTATTCAAATCCTTTGAAAAGCTAAACATAATTATCCCCTGCAAGCTCAACCCTTATTTTTTTTACGGATTATAAGAAACTTTCAAAATCTCTAGAGTCATTGGATTACACAAAACATAGATTGTGGGATTTTTCTCTTTCGCCAAACTTGGAACTCTCTAGATAGAAGATGACTTAATTCCAATAAAACAAATTAAGAAATCATCTAGATAGAGGATTCTCCTCCTAAGCTAGGATGGATGTTCGCGTACCCAAAGCTGGGTTTTATATGATTCCATTAACCTCTTGAAATATCACAAAATCCGTCTAAAAGTTTTTCATATTGGCTCTCCCAAGAATCCTTTTTCTATAATAGCCCACCAAGGCTGATTTCCTGCTTCTAGCACTGGCTTAGCAATAGCCGAGAAACACATTGTGATTTTACCGTACAGATGGTAATGACCACCATGGTCTATCTGATCGTAGGTGGTCATCTCCGACAGGGAGATAGCAACTTCCATGGTGGAGAGCTCGTCCAATTAACGTTTATAAGATTATAGGGCCACCTTGCATGCATGAATTGTCTCTCCATATCCTTCCATGTCACCCTGTTGCCTTGCAAAAATAGGGCCCCATGTGTGCAATACTTTACCAGTATTTTAATTTTACAGGAAAGTCATTCTTTTTCACATTACTGACAAGAATACCCCGTTGGACTCTATACAGGAGAGCGAAACTAGGGATAAAATTGTGATTTTCGCCTAACCACCTAAGACTGGTATCTGTTTCCTCTTCCAGCAGAGAAGGGCTTTGCTAGCGTCTCATGGTCCAGCACCCCTTGGGTGGATAACCAATAAAAAAGTTCATGATTAAGTAAGGAGACCTTATATCCACCTCAGCATGATGAAGCGGCATAAGGCAAGGGTTCAGTCTCATATCTTATTTTATTAATCGCTCCTTGATTTGTCCGATATTCATTTATACGGGCCTATGAAGTAGGCGTCACTTAAAAGATTGAGTCAAAGATCTTAGGATACACAAGGCATCATAAAAAAATAAAATAAAATAAAATGAGAGTAAAGAGACCTTATCAAATCATATTCTCTAGAGTCATATAACTTTTTAGAAGGAACCCAACCTCAGAAATAGTATACATGAAAATAACTTTTTGGCAAAAGAAAAAAGAAGACAGGTCCCTATACAAAATAGACTTTTTGTCTGTTCAATGAGAGCGCTTGATTACACATGGCCCGTGATGGGAGTCAATCGATTTTTTTATTTATTTAATTTAAAGTAGGACACACTAACTGGATCGCCTTATCACACCCATTAATAGCCTAGCCAATAACCAATGGCTTGGTTCCAAATCTCACTAACCTCTGCTTGGAGATATTTCAAAAACTAGTACGGAAAATAAATTTAGTTTTAAAATGATAAAAACATAAAATACTTAAAACATGTTCATAGACATTTTTCTAGATCATGATATTCATGTAAATTTCTTATTTTTTGGAAATATTAGAAAAAATAGAAATAGTATTTTAAAAAAAAAAACTACATTCAAGCAATACTTGGACCAGAGGGTGAACTGGTGGAGTGCATGGTTGGGTCCAACCTAACTTAAGCAATCCGTTCAACGCTTCATGAACATATTTAATTATGCTCAGCTGACCCTATCAGATCGACCTTATAAAAATATTAGAATCCTCCTTTAATAAATATCTAATTATCATATATAAGATGTTATTATGCATTTCATATACTTCCGGGTTCGGCCAAGTAGAACTAGACCCAGAATTGATCTTTAATCGGGCCTGCACTGCCATAGGTACTAAAAAGAGGGTTCATGCTTTGATTTTTCTGGTTAGGACCTTTTGCGTTATTGATAGACATCACCCAACTAATTTATCACTCATCGAAGTCTTATAAACTCATAGATTGATCAACACACATTTGACTATCTCTAACAAATATGGACCGCTTTGGTCTGTAAAATTAAACAATTGATCTTATGATCATATAGCTAACTTTTACAGAGATAGGTGAGGTGATACCTTTGAAATATGTTTTTATGACTAGAGGAGTTTGCAATGAAGAGGAAAATTATTATAATTTTTAACAGCCCATTGTTTTATTGTTTCAGATGAAATATTTTGTTTGTGGAAAATGAAAAAACTAAATTGATTTTACTCGATAAATAGAATCTCGATTTTCTATGATATTGATGGAAATACAGTATTCCTTTCTCCCATAGAAATAGAAATTTGTGTACCGTAGAATTCTGTCCATGAACAAATAAGTCCAAGCTATTCTTGAAAAAAATGGCTTGTTAAATTGGTGGTAATTCACTAAGTAGCTATTGCTTTAAAAGAAATAACAATATACCATACATAGGATGATGAAGATGTGAAAAACGAAAGAAAAATAGCAAGCCTCTTTATTGTTAATAAAATAGCATGCCTGCATGTGCCCGTTCCATAAGGTATGAGGATGGATTGCCATATTAAGGAGCTCATGAACTGATGACCGAAACCGTCCATCAAATTGGTGCATCAGCTGGATGGATGAAAGATATATAGTAGATGTTTTTTGTCTTATCTTAAAGGTAAGAGGTGACAGTTTTCACATGACTGTCCCGGTTTCGATGTAGATAGTCATATTTCTCTCACAAGAGGGTATTGTCACTGCCTTTGCCATGGGGCTCTACTACCTCTCCGCAGTTTCTTACACTCTCTCCAGTGGAGTCCCAGTCCTCCATAGCTGTGATACCAAAAATAAGAAATCTCTATTCTCTCTGTTTGATGTTTGTGAGAAATGAATTTCAGGGATGACCAGATACTCTTAAATGGGTTGTTATTCTACACCACCAGTAAGTACCTTCCCGGGGCAGATCACCTGCCATTTTGGAATGCCAAGGGTGCAGCTTTTACCGTTTTGCTTCATATGGGTCCGGTGGAGTTCTTGTACTATTGGCTTCACAGAGCTTTGCACCATCATTATCTCTATTCTCGTTACCACTCTCACCACCATTCCTCCATTGTCACCGAGCCAATTACATGTAAGGACCTTTGATTTGCTCTTAATTAAACACACTTTTGGGTACTGTAGATGCCTATAATGAAACCTTTGTGTATTTGCTGATAAGTTTATTTATGGCTGATACTTTGAATTGGTTTGGCTTTTTTCTCTTATAAAGAATCAATGTTGTAAAGCTTTTAAAAAATGATTGATTTCCGAGTCTCTTTGTTTTTTTTTTTTTTTTGGGTGTTTTAGCTGTAAATAAAATTACAGAATATGAATATAATATAAGTCAATGAGAATGGAATTTCCACTAAAATTTCTTAACATTTCTATATGTATGGACAATTCTCTGGCTTGGTTGAGTTTAAAAGCATGACAGGGACAATCAGTCCACCACGTCAATCAAATAGCTAGGTGTAAATTTTTGTAGTTTGGGAGTTTTTATTTTTGATGTGGGGTGTTTTTTTTTTAATCTCTATTCGATGGAGAGATGAAGTGAAATAAAATTTAAGGAACAAGAAGGGAGTTTAAACTAAAAGGGCACAAAATGACATAACAAAGTTTTTGCCATTTTCTTTTGCTTTGACTGTTAATCTAGATTTCGAGTACCTAGATGTCTTGCATGTATCATTGTGTAATGTGTCTTTGTTTATACTGGATTCCCTCTCTTGGAAATAGGAAGGACCTTTCACAAAGATGGGCATAAAGTTTTAGATTAAGTTTACTTCTAACAAATTCAAAGAACACTCAAATCACTACTTAGTAGTTTCTTTCCTCCTTTTTGAGTTACCAAAAAGCAGCACAAATTCTCACAAATTATTTTTTTTACACCCCCTATGGAAAATTTGAGTCCACCATGGAGGTCCATTAAAGCCTATTTGTCTATAAAATAATAATTTCCTAACATTCAACTTATTCGAGTGATGGCTGCATAAGCATTTTTCAAAAAGGAAAAGACTATTTAATGGTCATTTGTAGATTCTCACATGTATTTTTTAAATAATAGCCTCCTTTATAGTAATTTAATACTCAAAAGTTCTGGTATTTCAAAATCCGCAAACAAAGTGGCCCTTATTTCTTTCTCCTTTCCCTTGCATATTTAGGTGTGATTTTAGATCCTTGGACCATTCAATAATTCGATCAATGTTGGCCCATGTTTTACATCCAAAATGTTCAAATTCTCTATCCCACGTATTCATCCAGGTCCAAAATTTACACCAATTAGGTAGAGCCCACAACCCAATTAAATATGCATAAAACACATGATTTTTACCCTCTCTCATTTTTTTTCGTATTATTTTAGTGGCATCTTGTACGCAGGATCCAACTTGAGGTGGACTCAACTTTGATTGCACAAAATTCGGCCCAACTCTAATAAAAGAAGTGACGATGATTTCGAACAATTTAGATATTGGTGGAGGGCCCTAACAATGGATTCATTGAGCGGGCCTACGAGAACTCTGCCCTACTGTCAACCTTCGTGCCCACGAGGCACACGCATTCAAATCTAACCTTTTAGCTGGTGGCCGTTCTATCTTATCTAATGGCAATGTTTCCAACTAATTATAATGAAAATTTATTTTGTGGTGTTCTTGTAAAGATATATTTCTGTCTAATTCTAATGGGGTTATGTTTTGTGTTGTCCTTGGCAGCTGTGATTCATCCATTTGCCGAACACTTGGCTTATTTCATGTTGTTCTCAATCCCTCCCCTCACAATGCTGTATGCGAAAACCGTCTCCTTTGCCACAGTCGTTGTCTACTTGACTTACATTGATTTCATGAACAATTTGGGTCACTGCAACTTCGAGATAGTCCCCAAGTGGGTCTTCAACATCTTTCCCCCTCTCAAATACATCATGTACACTCCCTCGTAAGTCTCACTCTCACGTAACTTCTTTTCGAAAAAATTAGTTAAAAAGAAGAAGAACTTTTCACTGGCAGCTTTGGTTGCAAGGATTTGAAAATGTGTTGCCTGAGGCCTGCGGAGAATTTCAATTGCTTGTCTCAAAGTAGAAATCCAAAATATTGACAAGCAAAGTTTCCTGAATTTCAGGATTTTGAGGATTCTGCCAGCCAATAGTGACGTTTCACTTAGCCCACTTAGTTTATTCTCACCATCTAAATTCAATCAAGCATGGAATTCAAAATTCTGAGTTATAACTCATATGTAGTTGTCATGAATTCCAAATAAGAAATACTTGCAACCAAAAAAATCCTATAGCTAGATTTTTATTTTCGGGGTTCCACCAATTGGAATATGGATTGGGTATCAAACTCTATACATCATTGCATTTGATTACAAAGTAAACAGTGTAGAAATTTTCTGCACAAGCAGGTTCCATTCTCTCCATCACACCCAATTCCGTACAAACTATGCACTCTTCATGCCAATGTACGATTACATATATGGTACAGAAGACAAGACTTCAGATTCTCTGTACGAAGCTTCACATGAAGGGCGTGAGGAGACAACAGATGTAGTTCACCTGACCCATCCAACTACCCTGCACTCAATCTATCATCTCAGGCTAGGATTTGCCTCCCTGGCTTCCAAGCCATATGCTTCTAAATGGTATCTGTGGATACTGTGGCCAGTGACGTGGGCTTCCATGTTGCTAACATGGATGTTTGGTTCAACCTTTACTGTCGAGAAGAACAAACTGGATAAGCTAAAAATGCAAACATGGGCAATTCCAAGATACAGTTTTCAAGTATGTCATGAACTGAGCACTTCTTCGCATTGATAATTTTTGTGCCATATGGTTCAATGAATTTAAGTTGGTGCTTGGATGGGGTGTTTTGGCTTGCAGTATCTACTGTCATGGCAAAGAGCTGCAATCAGTATCTTCATTGAGAAAGCCATCCTAGAGGCTCAAGAAGGAGGTGTCAAGGTCATAACCTTGGGTCTCCTGAATCAGGTAAGTTCACACCCTCTTTTAATTTCGCATTAGTTCATGCTTTCAGTTTTCTAGCAGCCAAAATGGTTTAGTACTTGGTTTGCTAGAGCTAAAGAACTTAAGAATGCCACGTCTCTTTTTTCTTGTGGCTGAACTATGATATCTAAGTCACGATATAATGTGGATAACCTTTCCTCCAGTGACATTTTTTTTTCTTTATTATTTTGTAGCCATAGAAATCAATTTTAAGAGGCATTAAAAGATGTGTTAAAAATTTATTCAAAGATTACAATTTCATCTTGATGGTTCTTTCCTCAGAATCAAAATGATTGGATAATGTATGTGCGACTTATTGCAACAAGAATTCCTAACTGGGTGCAATGTCTGAATATATTATTGCATTAAAATGGTCAAATAACAGACTATGTCATGAACGATGGAGATTATGCTAATGGGCTCTAAAGTTGCATTTTAATCATGAATTCGAGTTTCAGGGTGAAGAACTAAACAGAAATGGAGAGCTTTATCTCCAAAAGCACCGAAACCTGAGAGTCAAAATCGTAGATGGGACCAGCTTAGCTGTTGCAGTTGTGCTTAATAGCATTCCAAAGGGAACAACACGAGTTCTTATGAGAGGAAACCTCACTAAGACAGGTTTTGCTGTTGCTGAAGCCTTATGCCAGAGGAGTATCCAGGTATATCATTTGTTTTTGCATTTGTTCTAATTTGGGGTAAAGCCCATTATGTCCACAACTGGGCCATATGAGCCAACTCCTAGAGGATGCAGCAGTCAGTATGGCCTGAACTCGGATTGCTCTGTTCTAATGGTATTATGGGTTCACTGGGACAGGTTGTGACTGTTCGAAGGGAAGAGTTTGAGAAGCTGAAATTACGTTTTCCAGCCAAGATGGGGCTTCACTTGGCTCTTTCTAGCATTTACACCACAGAGGTAGAGTTTAATTTCCGCTCTTATTCTCTGAAAAGGAAGTTCGACCTGCATTGTACCGGGGCCTGAACTGATTTCAATGAAGGAGCCCATACCTGAATTGGGTCCAAGTTGCATCAGCCATTTCCATTTTTTATTTTTAATAAATAGTCCAAAACCAAACATAGTCCCTACTAGGGGTCCCGCAACTGGGTCCAAATCAAGTTCTGATTACTTAAATAACTTCACTTAGATCACTACAATGTTGACACACTTAATAGGCATGAATAGCATAAAATTATGGTTGTTGTGTCTATGGGTTCTCATTGGCAGATCCAGCCCAAGCCCATATGCTTTGACCTGAATTTGGGCTCTTTTCTGGGGCATGTGGGCTTTAACTGGGGATAATTTTCTTGGCTATTGAAAAAGGGGCATTCGGCCTATATTTGAGTAAATTTCCGGCCCAGCGCAGCTGGCATAATTAATTCAAAGTGGTGTCTATATCACACAAATGGGCTGGGACTGAACCTGACTGGAGCCCAATGGCTGGATCTGTGCTTGAGATGCATCCCCAACAAAGGGTCTGCGCCTGGGCAAATTTGGCCTTGCTGACAATTCCATGAGCACCCTAGTTGCATCTGGCTTTCATGTCCTTGGCATGCAATGCTAGTCCCAGATTGGCGTTGATGCCCGTGCTATTTTGAACGTCTTTGTGCATTTCTAAGGTCATAGACACTGATGCCAAGATCTCTAGGTGATCCAAACTATGGTTCCCTTCCCTCTATAAATAGCAATATTGAGGTGTCTACGCCAGAATAAGTGTAATGTAGCTAGATGCTGATTCAAAACTCTCGTCAAGAATTTGATCCGAATCCAAACTCTGCCCATCTCGGGGATTAAGACTTTAGTGGAAGAATAACTTTATTGTTTACCAATTGCTTAATCTGACATGGGCCACATGGTAGTCAGGGAACAAGATTTCTACCGTGAAATCCATGAACCAAAATTAAGGAAAGGTCTGAATGTTGAACCCATACTAGCTAGGAGTTAAAAATTCAGGTCATTAGATGAGTTTTCAATCCTTATTGGACATGGGTAATTTCTTAGGAGAGTCTTGACTACTTTTTCCATGTTTGCAGATATGGCTGGTGGGAGATGGACTGACCAAAGAAGAGCAGAGAAGGGCACCCAAAGGCACTCGTTTCATTCCCTTCTCCCAGTTTCCCCCAAACAAAGTCCGCAAAGACTGCTTCTACTACACCACTCCAGCCATGACCATTCCAAAGGCACTGCAGGACATGCACACGTGCGAGGTCAGTTGGACCAATCTTTCTTGTTTCACGGTTGGATTCCGATTGACATTTTTGACCTAGTAAATAAATGAGTTGAGTTTGGATTGAATTCATTCTTGTCATTTGACCTATCAACCAGACTCAACTCAGCTAATGGCACAACAACCCACTAACCTAATCCAAATCATACATGTGGATTAGAGGTACATCGTAACCATTTATACTTTTGTGGGTGGGGGTTGTCGGTTCGACATTTTCATCCCAATAATAAATAGGGCAGTTTCAAATTGAGCCTCTATGTATTATCCAAGTCTGTAGCCTAATCAGAAGCCAATCCACTACCACCTCTCCACTTGTTGCATTTCTGTTATTAATTGTTATTTTTGCGTTATGTATTTTCAATATGGTTAATGTGATTTTACATATAAATGTGTGGTAGAACTGGCTGTCAAGAAGAGTGTTGAGTGCTTGGCGCATCGCTGGAATAGTTCATGCACTTGAAGGATGGGATGTGCACGAGTGTGGGGACACTCTGCTGGATGTTGACAAAGTATGGAGTGCGGCCCTTCAGCATGGATTCCTTCCTCTGTCAAACATGTGATGGTTTCATCCTTGTTGAAGATAATGGTCGACCTTTATCTACGTAGCTTCTACTGTCTTTTCTTTTATAGTGCATTCCAGCAGTACTTGTCATGTTTAGGAAAGAGTACTAGTGTGTGTAATATTGGTCTTACATAGATGAACATGCATACTTCTCATTGAACATGAATACATTGTCGTAAATTGTAATGCAGTTCTTCGTCAACATGTATCAATGGGGCATGGAACCTTATATAATTTCTTGAGCAATGGATAGAAGTATTTTTCCGCAGATAATTGAAACGGCATCGAGTTTTAATATCATCACAAGATTTTTAAAACGTCTCTATGCGAATGAAATTTGGAGTTGAATTACCATGTCTTTTGTTGTTTTACCTATGAACATCATTGTTGGGCCCGTTTATGGAAATTAAAGGTTGTAAAAGAAATGGGTCTTTTTTAAAAAAAATTCCATATATTTCGTTATTTTATTTTTGTAGTGGTGTCGGTATCCAAGAACTTGCCTTTTGTTTTTATAAAGACGGCTTTAACAAAAAAAAAAAAACAAGGATAATGTGATGAGCATGATGTTGTAATGGCGGCTTTTTTCACTCCAGGTCCATATTATTTATGATCATCTCTATTTCCATCAATCAAGAGTTACCTTTTGTTAAAAAGAATTTCTGCCTCTATGAACGTGTTAAAATTTTGATAAGAATGATTAGCTTAAAATTTTAATACAGTATCAAAACCAATCAATCAGTAGTTCAATTTCTAAAAAAAAAAAAAGAGTAGCACTCATTACAGAAAATAAAAAATTATGTGTCCTCAAAAAACGCACCAACCAAGTTTCAGCGGAGATGGTTTTGTCTTAATTTTTATCCCAAGTCACCATTGTTCCTTTCATCATTGAAGGGGGGCAAAACTTTGACCAATTGTATTACTTCACACTCACCTCCCCATGACAATTGGCAACGTCTTAGTTGGTTCGTATGTCTTAAATATTCTTTCCTGGTTGGAAACGTTCTTAATTAAGAAATATAAAAATTTTAAAAAGAGAGGAGGCAGCAACTCCCATAAAAACGGGCCCTATTATCATACATCCACCAAGAGGAAAGAGAAAATAAAGCAACTTGCTTGGGTAAATGATTGCAATTGATAAGTTTCACGTATTGCAAATGGGTTACAAAGTTGATGAGGCAATCACAAATTGCATTTGGGTTTTCAAAATTGATAACGATTACCAACCCATTTTAGCCACACAATACCTGAAAAATCAATAAGTTTTGAGGCTTTATAATCAAAGTTTAGGATTAGACTTGCGCCCATCATCAAGTGATCACTTACTAAAAAAACCATAACTGAAATGTACAAACTGAAGCTAATGAAGTACATATTTTCAAATGTCAAGTCATCAAATTAATATGTGTCCATGATAGGAAAAAAAGGATGAGCCGAGTCAAACAACATAAACAAATTAGATCAGAGCCCTCCATGAATATAGAGATGCCAGCAAATACTTATAGTAACTCAAGGAACAGAAAACTACAGCCCCAGAGTCCTCCGCTTTTCATTCCTTTCCTTCACACCCTTAGTTGGCCCCACACATTTCCTCTCTCTCTCTCTCTCTCTCTCTCTCTCTCTCTCTCTCTCTCTCTCTCTCTCTCTCTCTCTCTCTCTCTCGTAACACAATTGACCCGTCATTCTCTTCTTCTTCTTCTTCTTCTTCTTCTTCTTCTTCTTCTCCTCCTCCTCCTCTATGCAGAAAATGCCAATAACATCAACCTTTCCTCATGCACCAGACATCTGACGACCCTCAAGAAACAGAACCTGACCCACCACCCCACTTCTCCTCCTTAAAACACGAATGGAGGACAATGACCGGGACTCCCTACTCACACCCTCATCATCCATGTCCCGGTCAGAATCATTCGCCGAGGTGGAGGTCGAATGGCCGTTCGGGAAGGTGGACGTGGACCACGACGATCTTAGAGAAACGGCCTATGAGATATTCTTCACGTCGTGCCGCTCCTCGCCCGGTTTCGGAGGGAAGAACGCGCTAAATTACTATCCTACATGGACGGCCGGCGATAGGGATAGGGAGAGGGAGAGGGAGAGGGAGGGCGGCGAGTGCACGTCACCAAAGAGCGGTGCGATGAGCACCATGGTGCCTAGTAGCACGATCAAGAGAGCTCTGGGGTTGAAGACGCTGAAGCGGTCGTCGCTTGGACGGACGCTTTCGGGTTCGAGTTCCAACATGGATTGTTCAAAGACGCCGGCGGCTAAGCTCAAGCGACCATTAACGCCTGCGGAGCTGATGAGGCATCAGATGAAGGTGACTGAGCAGAGCGATACCAGGCTAAGGAAGACGCTTATGAGGACCCTTGTAGGACAGGTCTCTCTCTCTCTCTCTCTCTCTCTCTCTCTCTCTCTCTCTCTCTCTCTCTCTCTCTCTCTCTCTCTCTCTCTCTCTGGTATTTTATTCATGGATTTGATGATCAAGTAGTCCATGCAATGGAAGGCTATGATTATCCAGCATCATGTGGAGGCCACTAACGCCATTCTAGATGGGCCGTGCTAAAATTCATTTTGCATACTGTTGTAAAAGGCATTACAACTTGTTTCGAACACGCGTCGGGCAAGTCATATCGTAGCAGCCCATTTCATGCGTTTTCTGAGATCTAATAGGCATGACAACATAAGTTGAAAAGCTTTATCCCTGATGGTGTTTAGGGATAGCTTGTTTTACAATAGATTACATGCAAATTTGTGTTTAAATGAACTCTAATAAAATAGTTTTGAAGAAGTTACCTAAAAAACTATGTTAACAAATATGATTTTGAAGAGGTGAGAGGTGAAGAATATAAGGTGAGGAGGAAAAGAATCAGAATGAAGATTTTTACCCCATAAAAAAAGGTCAAAATTTTCCAAGGAATTGAATTACAATGTAATGGTCATCATATTTATTTTTCGTTTTGCCATGATTAAATTTTTATTAAAAGGGAAGTTATTTCATAGTCATTATTATATTTTCCCTCTGATCTTCATTTTCAACCACTTGTGCCAAGAATTTTTGGGTATTCAATTCCCATTTGTCGCAGTCAATGCCTACAAATTCAGGGGGGGGGGGGGGGGCCCATCCTTTTTGACAGGCCCCACAACTAGTTGAAAATCGAACGTCTGCATATTCACTGTTTGGGCTGTCATGGATAAATGCCTGTCACTTAATTTGATGCCAACTTGATTCATGAATTTTAATTTTTTTTTAAATATATGCCCCTTCTCACTTAGTTTGATGCCAACTTGATTCATGTTTTTTTCTTTTTTTAAATGATTCATGGCCCTTGAAAAGAGAAACATGATCGATTGGTCGTGCAACATTCTGATTAAATAGATGGTAACCATTGAATCCCTTAAAAAAGACATTTTCCTGGAAACAGACTGGGTAGAATGGTTTAAAAATTACACTAGATTCACCATATTAGTCAGCAAAAAAAATTTTTTTTTAAGGATACTACGGATAAAAATCCTCACAAAAAGGGAAAGGATTTGCTTGCCATTGTTTTAATTCTTTTAAAATCTCCAAATATAGTTTATTAAAGTTTTTAATTTTTGAAAAATAGAGTTTCAAAAGAGCTGTATTACATGCAAAGATCCGTATGCTCAAAGCTTTCCACATGTGGAAAAAATTTTGCAACCACAATCAATTGAATCTCAAATTTCTAAAGATTCTATTCCAACATGTTTTCCAAATAGCTGACCTCAAGCCAATTGGTACAAAAGCTTTGATGACAATGATGATGAAAATGGTGGTCTATCATTCACATACTACATGCAAACCGACTTTCCAAAGAATAAGACCACAAGTCGTTTTAAATTTCTGATTTTGAAAAATATTGGTCAATCACCCATGTGGGGCTACAAGCCTACAACAGATCACCTGTGTTGGCAAAAGTACACAGTTCACAACAATTTAGACCACCAGCGTAGCCAATAACAGATCAATGATCTCGCTAGGCCTAGCATTTTCATGACGACTCTTTTTAAATTTTTTTTTTTATTTTTTCTTTTCCCGAACAGATGGGTAGAAGAGTAGAGACAATCATCCTTCCTCTAGAGCTCCTTCGCCATCTAAAACAATCTGAATTTCAAGATGCCCATGAATATTTCCTCTGGCAAAGGCGACAGCTAAAGATCATCGAAGCGGGCCTACTCCAACACCCTTCAGTCCCTCTCGACCGATCCAACGCCTTTGCAATGAGCCTCAGAGACATCATCCGATCAAGCGAGTCTAAGGCCATTGACAATGGCAACAGTTCCGAAGCCATGAAAAACCTCTGCAATGCTGTGTTGGCATTGGCATGGCGCAGCCTAAATGGCACCCCAACAGAATCATGTCATTGGGCTGATGGCTTTCCGCTCAACATCCACCTCTACCTCATACTCCTCCAATCAATCTTTGACCCCAATGATCCAACCGTAGTCCTCGATGAGGTCGACGAGCTCACAGAGCTGATGAAGAAGACATGGTCCACACTGGGCATTACTCGGTTGGTACACAACATATGTTTCACTTGGGTGCTCTTCCATCAGTTTGTTACGACAGGACGAGTAGAACAAGACCTCCTCACAGCTTCACTAACAATGATGGCTGAGGTGGCTACCAATGCAAAGAGATCAGATAGGGAATTCCTGTATGTCAAGATCCTGTCATCAACACTGGATTCTATACAAAGGTGGGCGGAGAAGAAATTGCTCGATTATCACGAGGCCTTCAAGAGGGGCGCAGCTGGAAGCATGGAAACCATTATCCCTCTGGCACTGTCTGCAGCCAAGATCCTGGAAGAACATGTTCCGAGCACTGGAGAATTGCCACAGGAGAAAGAGGATGAGGCTACAGAGTCGACCGGCAAAAGAGTGGATCTCTACATAAGGTCATCATTGCAGAATGCATTCAACAAGGTCAGTTCAATTGACATTTGATAATCTTGATTCAATTCTCCATCTATGTACCGCATGTGTTGCTATAGCATAATGATGTTCTTTCAATGTTGAACAGATCTCAGAACACAAAAATACTAACAACGCATCAAACGAAGTAGAAGAGGAAGGAGAACAAGATTCTAGTGACAATCTCATCAGACTGGCTAAGGACACAGAAGACTTGGCCACAAGAGAAAAGGAGTGCTACAGTTTTATCTTGAAGAGATGGCAACCAATTGCAGCTGGAGTTGCTGCAGTAACCCTCCACAACTGCTATGGAGCTGTGTTGAGACCGTACTTAACTAGGGTGTCAATGCTAACAGTTGACACAATTCAGGTCCTACAAACTGCTGGAGAGCTAGAGAATGTTTTAGTTCAGATGGTCGTGGAAGACTCTGTTGACTGCGAAGATGGTGGGAAAGGGATTGTGAGGGAGATGGAGCCATATGAAGTTGATACAGTCATCTCGAACCTGCTGAAGTCATGGATCGAGGAGAGAATGAAGAAAGGGAGGGAGTGTCTTGAAAAAGCAAAAGAAACTGAGGTATGCAATCAGTTGAGTAACTACTCCAGTTTTTTTTTTTTTTGTAAAATCTGCTCAAAGTTGAAACTACCCATGTTTCAGACATGGAATCCAAAGTCAAAAACAGAGCCCCACGCACAATCAGCTATGGAGATTACAAAGTTGGCCAATGAAGCTGTGGACGACTTCTTTGAAATCCCTGCCAGAGGAAGGGGAGAAGATCTGATTCAAGACCTTTCAGAGGGCTTAGAATCGCTCTTGCAAGACTACATTTCCTTTGTTCAATCATGTGGTATGTATTGCTTACACTTAAAACTTCCAAGCATTGCATGAGACTATGATTATCCTCTTTCAGCTGTAGTTAAATTGGTTTTTTCCTTTATGCCTACGTAGGAACAAAACAAGGCTACATACCTCCACTCCCCCCATTAACTCGATGCAGCCGTGACTCCAAGATATTCAAGCTTTGGAAAAAGGCTGCCCCTTGCAGAGTTGTAGGGATGGACGAGTTACACATAAGCAGTATAATAGATGGTGACCACCCTCGCCCTTCTACAAGCCGGGGCACACAACGCCTCTACATCCGTGTCAACACCCTCCATTACCTTTTGTCCAGCATCCACTCCCTTGACAAGTCACTCACACTTTCCATTCGCACTCATTTCCCCAATAGCCGACGCCATCTAACAGACTCGCCTACCTACTTTGAAAACGCACGCTCATCCATCCAGACAGCCACCCAATATGTCTCGGAGGTTGCAGCCTTCCGTCTCATTTTCCTCGACTCCAGCTCCGTCTTCTATGATGGCCTCTATGCCGGAGATGTCACTAACGCCCGTATCCATCCTGCATTGCGTATTCTCAAGCAGAACCTCACCCTCCTCACCGCCATTTTGACTGAAAGAGCTCAACCCGTGGCAGTGAAAGAGGTTATGAAAGCTACATTTGAAGCTTTCTCAA
Source organism: Sextonia rubra (assembly GCA_037013555.1). NCBI lineage: Eukaryota > Viridiplantae > Streptophyta > Magnoliopsida > Laurales > Lauraceae > Sextonia > Sextonia rubra. Next base: position 48,614,189 of record JASUAD010000001.1, read on the forward strand.
TGGTGTTGCTTGCAGGTGGAGGTTCACGCATGTTCTCAAGGACGGATCACGATATGATAGCAGAGGACTTTGGGAACCTGAAGCGTGTCTTTTGCACGTGTGGGGAAGGGTTGATTGCAGAAGAAGTGGTCGAAAAAGAGGCAGATGTAGTGGAAGGGGTGATCGCACTGATGGGCCAGGCAACGGAGCAACTAGTGGAAGACTTGAGTATCATTGCCTGCGAAGCAAGCGGGCTAGGGATTGATGGAGCAGCCGGGCAAAAGGTGCCCATGCCCCCAACAACAGGGAGGTGGAACAGGACTGATCCAAACACCATCCTCAGAGTGCTTTGCCACAGGAATGATAACGTCGCCAACAGCTTTCTCAAGAAGACATTTCAATTAGCAAAACGGAGGTGAAAATGGCAATCAAATCACTAGGAGATGAACGGCAATCAACTCACCTGTAGACTAAGAAAATGGGTTTAACCACCTGCGATCCACTGGAAATAGGGTCCTGATTTATAGGTTAGTTCCGTGTATCAAAAGGAAGAAGAGTGTCTATATGTGTACCCCAAGGAATTGAGCAAACTTTTTGATCTCTTAATCTTGCAACTTTGTTTTGGGTTGAGAGCTTTCATTGTATTAATATTGGTTCTACAATCTTTGATGTACCTTTTTATATCAACACCGGAGTCCAGTTTTCAGCAACAATTCAGTAGAAGAATCGAAGACATAGTCATGACAGTAACTTAAAACTTGCATTTCTATGTTTCTATAAGAGCAAGAATTAATTCATCACTAAGAGAAGACAATTCTTTGGAGAACAGACCTTGCCAATTCAGTAGAATAATATCATTGACAGTTCAAATCACGTGACTTTAATTAGACGATTATTTGAGGACAAGAATTGATTCATGGCACACAGAAAAAGTTTTTGGGTACACACCTGTCGTGTCTTTCCTTGGAGAGCTGTGACAATCTTAGACACCCAGGATCTTTGTTTTTTTTTGCTCTACCCTTACTTGATATAGCTTCCGTTTTTGTGAAAAAATAGTTACACAAAAAGAAGTTATGATAACTTAATTGATGCTTTGCGGTTTTTGTAGTTGTGCTTTATTAGTTGGTCCTATATTTGTTTACTGTTTTGCGACTACTAGTTACGCACAATTGTCCAGTTAGAACCAAATGGAAAACCACTAAATGTCAGACAAGCTAGATTTGCAGTTATAATCAGTCTCTCATAATTTCATCACTCTCAAGGATTTTTTTTTTTTTTTAAGAAACAGGAAGTAATCTGAAGTATGGCTGTGACAGCATTTGACCCATTGCTATCACTCAAAGCAGGTTTAGTGTGACTGGATTTGATTAAAAAGTAGCAATACAGTAGCAAAGAGAGCTATGTTTCAACCTACTAGTGTAGATAATTTTGTCCAAGTGCTAGCGGATTGTTGAATTTCAACCACGCCACCTATGAAAAAAGGTGAAAGACTTTTTAACTGCTTAAGGTATTAAACAGACCTATAAAAGATAAGCATACCAAGCTTTTGTGCAGTTAAGGGTTTCACAAAGATTAACATAAAAGCCCAACTGAATTAGATGCCGCAACTCCAGCCACAACAATGGTTGACATACCACAAGTTGAATGCAAGTCCCCAGTCCCTGTCAAAAAGGAACACGAACAGGGCCCAGAGAGGATCCTCAAGTTCAGCAGCACGCTCGAAGAAGGCCCTCAAGATCGGCAGTATCCTCCCCCTGTTCCTCAGGCCTCAAGTTAACTTTGAACAATCAAGTGAATTAGAGCACTCGACGCTTTTTCACGCTTCACCTCATTAAAACACTTCGAGGTTGGCAAAGTAGATTAGACATCTGATTCCAATCAAGATTGCTGCATCCCCTGTACAAAGGAAAAATACAGGAGGAAAACGATTATGCCATTGACAAACATCTCTACTACTACTATGTTTATACCTACGCTGTGATTATTCATTCACCCAAGTTTCCTAAATTTACCCTTGCATGAAGCCATTCTAATTTCTCTACATCTCTATTCTCTAACATAGCAGAAAAGTTACTGAAAATTAAGCAGAAATTCTATTCATGAAAGCTTAGGTACTAGCATTTGCGAGGACACTAATACTCAGTTGCAGACAGTTACACTAATTCCACATCATTGACTTACGAAATATCAAAAGCATACAACCAGACAAGGTATAAAGACTAATATAAGCTACTCTAGCTATAAACACTAGAGACAGAAAAGCCTCCAGATAATAGCTACCAGAAATTTCTAAGCAAACCAAACTTAAATGACTACAACTTGAAAGCAAATACTAAATAGAGGTATCTATCACTCCTCAAAACTAGCACTTATTTTAAACTTGCAAAATAGGTAACAACTGGGATTCAAGCAGCCCAACCAGTCCCAATATCCGCTTTCTTCCCAAGATCGCTCCCTCCATGAGCAGAAGGTGAACCGACCAGACCTTAGGTGGTTCCTCAAGAAGAAAATACCCACATGACGTCAAAACCATCTGAAGATCACTGCTGTTGGGCTTGCCTGGCCTGAGCACCACTGTATCCACCCCCATAGTCAACCTGTCCACCTGCAGGCCCATTAGCTTGGCTGGCCCCATAACCACCGCCCTGAGAAGGGTCCCTCCAACCTGCATTCTGATATCCCACATTCCCATTAACATCAATATAGCTACCACCCATGTAACCAGAACCAGCCCCCTGAAGGTCTGCCCCACCACCACCACCAGCATTACTACTTGGAGCACCAGCACCACGACCTGCAACAGCACCATAACCACCAGGGTTAACATATGGACCCTCATTACCAGCATAACCACCAAATCCATAACCTTGATTCCCATAACTGGTGGCACCACCTGGAGACTGGCCTGTTGGGGCAGAAATATTTCCACCACTCCCAGGACCACTCCAAGCAGTAGTGGCTCCATAGCCTGTATTAGCACCATAACCTGCAGAACCATATCCAGAAGAAACTTGATTGTTCCATGGACTTCTTGGGGCACCAGGTGGTCCACTAACATAACCAGGGTTTGGGGCACTAGGGCTTCCATAGGCCCCAGCAGGACCAGTGTACCCAGTATTAGCACCACCATATGCACCAACACCATATCCCCCATAACCAACACCATTATTTGCTGCACCATATCCATAGCCAGGTGCACCATAAGCAGAAGAACCATATGCCGAAAAACCACCCCCAGCTGCCTGAGGTTGCATATACCTATTAGAATCCATTCCACCATCATAAGAATTGGTGTTCATGCCAGAGCTACCATAGCCCTGATAGCCAGCACCACCAGTCGAGCGGTTACTATTGCCAGGGTTTGCATCTTTTGGAAGGGCACGCTTAACTTCCACCATTTTTCCATTCAACTCATGAAAGGTCTTGTGTAAAACATTATCAACCGCTTCCTCAGATTCAAACGAGATAAATCCAAAACCACGGGGACGCTGGGTGCTCTGATCATACATTATAACTACATCAGTAACATGGCCATAATTCTCAAAGTACTGACAGAACCCTTCCTCTGTTAAGGTGGGAGGAAGCCCTCCAACAAATATCTTCTTGGTTTTAATATTGCCAGCTCCTGTGAAACTTCTTCCGGCATTAGAGTTTCCTCCAGATCTAGAGGTTGTATGCTGTTCTTCTCTTGATAAGGCCCTTTTCGCCTCCACCTGAATTGCCAAAGTGGTTTTAAATTGCATAAGGTAAAGAAAAATATACAAGAAAGGAAGTAATGCACAATTATGTAATTACAATTGGAGAATAGGAAATGAAGGGGATAATAAAACTTTGAATGGGTCTCTAAAATAATAGTGCAGTTTCCAATAAGTTAAAAAACAAAACAAATAAAAACATGAACCAAAGCACCAAACTGTATGCAACAATTAGAATCTCTCACATTGAAGAGCTCAGAAAAAAAAGAAACCTGGATAAGAACCACCAGGAGAGAAGTCCCTTTGAAGACATTCAAAATGCCAAACCAGTTGACATGTATTAGAAATCTCAATGGCTGCCTCGAGTGTCATGAGAGGCATACAACTACATTTATACCACAAGAAACAATTTTTTTAGTCATTAAAAATAAACATTCCTTGGGTGTTTCTTTGAGACAACTAAACATAGAAAATGGTAAGCTGATTTGAACTATCAGTTTAATTGATATCATAAACATCAGATTGTAGCTTCACATGGTGCCTGCAGTACCTGCCCTCATTTTACAAGTTCAGCTCCCCACATTGTACACTGAGAACAGACAGATAGGAGTAAGATTTTAGTTCCAGAAAGCCAATACAGGATATTGTTGGAATGCTTGCTATTTAAATTCAAAAAGCATTCCACTCATCTAAGGGATACTGACTATTATTAATTACTAAGGTCGCATGTTTTAGATATTATTTTATTGCAACCAATACTTTTCTCCAATAGTGAGTAACAGAGCACCATCCGAGTTTTTTCCCTAACTAAGAAGCAATTCTATACCATTGAAAGCCCAAAAACTGATATGCCAGAATAGAATCTATAAGCATGGACACAGCCAAATATTCAAGAACACAATGTAAGTGGGAAAAAATCCAAATCAAGAGATCAAAATACAAATACTTTATCAACAAAAAGATTGAGCCTATGTTAGATGTCAAGTCATCAGATAATGAATGTAAATAAAATGAAATAAAATAAGGGGAAATTTTCAAAATAGGGCTCAAGTTTCGCCCATATTTCAAATCAGGACAGAAAAAATCTTACACTTCAAAACTGGACTTAAGGTTTTCATATTCCTTTCAGATCAGAAATCCGGCCAGATTTGAGGTTTTCAAGTGAGTTTCTTCTCTTTTTTTTCCTAAATGCCCAAATTACGCTTCCACCCCTTTCTTCCCAACCCTCTTCCAACCATCACCCACACCGCTACCTTAGGATGAACCTGAGTGTCATGGGGATTCTATGCGTTCGGAGGTACGTCTCTCCCTCTGCAGTGGCAACATTATGCATTTTATGTATGCATTTACTTTAATGGCATTGTCACATACCAGAAAATGTTCTAGTTAGATCTTTACCAGTCCTAACAGTTCTCCATCCAACCAACCATCATCGTTGGTAAAATCGTTGTCATTCCATCCTTGTCCTAAGAAATCGAGTCTCAGAGTCCAAAAACAGAATGGAATAGCATCAGATTCAGAGAGGACATGATGAGTTGACCACATCATCAACAACGTCTATGAGGCATGAGTCACAATGGGGAGTGAGAAGAAAGCATTGGAGTTTCATCATTTTTAATAACCTATATTTTTCAGAACATAATCTGGTTCAGGAAGATGACTTAAAATCCTATCTAGGCATGAGTTACACTTGCTTGGGTTAGCTCAGATGGTGGGTGACGGTTGGGAAGAAGAATTGGGTGAAAGGGCATTTTGGGTATTTGGGAAGAAAAAGATAAGAAACTAGCTTGGAAACCCCAAATCAGGCCGGATGTCCTAATCTGAAAGGAATATGGAAAACTTTTTCCATAAGCCCGATTTTGAAATGTTACTTCCCCTTTTTTTTTTCTGTCCTGATTTGAAATCTGGGAAAATTTTGAGCCCTATTTTGAAATTTTCCCTAAAATAAAATAACATAAAACTCAAGGTTGGCAACTCAAACCACCATGAAAGGCTGCAGAAGAAGCAAATATAACTTACTACTTCCAGTTTCATAAGCATGCAATTACAAACTACACATTACAATAAATAAGAACAAATTCATTTCATTCCATCTCTATGTACAACCCATCTTAGGATAAGGTAGATAAACTGAAGCAAGAAAAAAAAAAGACCAAAATTACAATGGGAACACATACTGCCCAAACCAAATGAAGCAAAGCCAAATAAGTTCTAATCATAGTAGGAGAACTAATTGTTTCACAACCCCTAGGAAATGGGAAAAAAAGAAAGAAACAAAAGAAATGCACTGGAATAGAGTCGACAGACTAACATAACATGGCAATGGAATACGACATCACATCACATATAAGACACTGAATCGTAATAAAAACTTATAGTTGTACACAACAGTAAAATATGAGACTGTGAGAGTCGTATACAAGAGAAACAACAATTTTCATGGAAACACATCAATCACTATGAGCTCAGAACACAATCACATCCACAATTAATGAAAACAAGCTCAAAAGTCTCAAGCAAGACACCCTTAACTAAGAACCGAAGGTCTCACAAATCAATAAACCAAAACATAAAACAGTCGTTCCTTCGTTTCACCCAAAAGCCAATACTAATGAGTTATCTAGGGTACCATAAACAACGGAAGATCGAAATCTCACTTCCAACCCCAACCCTAAAACCCAAATCCAAGAACACCCAACATTCCAAAACACAACCCCCCACAATACAAGAATAAAGCTCAAAAACAGGCATGACCCATCAAAAGCAACACAAAAACAACAAAACCCAGATGCGGAAAAAAAGGAATCAAAAAGCCCCCATCAATCTCTTTACGCATATCGAACTAACTCCAAACTAGAGATGATGAAAGAGGAGATAGAAAAAGTACTGACCGTCCTTCCATCGATGGTGTGCCTGTCCTGAAGGACCCTATCGAGGATGGCAGGATCTGCAAAGACAACGAATGCAAATCCTCTGGGCCTTCCTGTGTTCTTGTCTCTCATGATCACTGTCTGAGAAACCTCCCCATAATTTTCGAAGTGCTCCTTCAGCTTCTCCTCTGTCGTCTCCCATGACACCCCACCAATAAATAGCTTCCCTTGATCTGAATCCATGGCTCTCTCTCTCTCTCTCTCTCAGCAGAAGGAGGAGAAGAAGAGAATAGGGTTTCTCTCCTGCTGCAACGCGCTGTTTTGGGAAGAGGAAAAATATCTAGCCCAAAATACTTAAGCGAAGGAAGGATAAAAACGATTCGCTGTTTGACGGTTGAGATGGAAAGACGGTGGAGGGATCGCGTCATAGAGTATCGAAAATGGAATGAACGGTCAAGATTGAGTGTAGGGTTCTTAATTTTTTATTTTTTTTAGTGGACCGTGCCGATGAGATTTTATGATTGAGATAGATTGGGATGGGTCGGTTGATGGATTGACCTAACCTGTCTCGGCCACATCTCTTGGCCCAACTCAACTATTCTTATAAAGTTTGGATCCCCTCAGTGGTCTCTTGCCAGGGTTGCAAATAGAACTATTCCGATCTAGGTCCATGGTGGAAACTGGAACCAGAACAATATTTTCTGAAGGTTGGATTCGAAACCGTTTCAATTCTAATTTAATTGGATCCGAAACCAATTCCACTAAAATTATTAGGAACCAAAATCGGAACCATATGATTTCGACTATAGTTTCGGTTCTGGGTTAGTGACGTGATAGGAGAGTATTAGAGCTACGAGAACAAAAGGAGAGCGAGAAGAGAAAGGAAAGTGGAAATTAGTAAATCGGTGGGAGGCGATAAGAGAAAGGGAGCAGAAAAAGAATTCTACTATGCGTTCTAACTTCTATTTTTGCATATGACGAAATAAAGGTATGGGTGAGGATTGAATGTTCTATATTTTCTACTTAATAGGTTGGGTCTGAGCACTGGTGAATTTGGAATTAGACCCATTTAGGTCTCAGGTCAAAATGGGATCTAAATCTAAACTCATTTACTTATCGAAGCATAAATAAGGACCCAAACTCAGCTTTTAACATGTCAAAGACTTTAGGTAATTACAGAATCGGAGGCTCCATTGCATTCCTACTCCTGCACGTTAGTACTTGAATGGAACTTACCATCAGGTTCACCCATTGATGATTCAAACCATTAGAATTGAATCACTTGTTGGTAAGCCTAATACAACCCACTGGTGAAAAAATGTGTGTGTGAAGCCACAGGGATCTAGACTCATTCTTATACCTTGAAGCTGAATAATGGTTGGAGAAAAAGGCCCTCTTTAAGCCATGTCAAATTTAAGTGCATCCTCTCATGCTCATGCCTTAAAGCCAAACATGATTGGAAAAACATATTGAATTCTCGCTTCTCCCTTATTTATTTATATATATATATTTATTTATTTATGCTATCTTGGCTTCCCCTTAAGCTATGTTAGTACCAAGTGCTATATTAACTATCTCTAATTCTTACACTAAACGTTGAATATGGTTGAGGAAAATAGATTGACCTTTGCTTCTCTTTAAACCATGTTCGCAATGACCAGTGGCAAACTTATGATTTTTGTTTGAGGGGGCTAATGAATGGAACAAAAAAAGTAAATCATTATTGTATTGTACTTTCTACAAGTTATTAATAGCAAAAGAGAAAACAAGTCAATTATAGATTTATATTCATCTCCTGAAAAGAGCATAACATCAAGGCCTTAGGCGAAGCAACGTGTAAAAGAGTCAATTGTGTATTTATATTCATTTCTGTGAATATGAGAGTTATTATAAAAGAAACTAAGCTCATGTGTTGCAATACTAATTTTTGCCTCTATTTGTCCAAATGTCTAAAATATTTAGAGTTTAGAAAAAATAAGAGCGTTTTGCATGTGATTTTAACTTTTACTATTTTTAGATGTATGGAGGCCAAACCTTTTAAAACCACATGCCCCAAAACTCACCTCTTCAAAATAAGAGGTTAAAAATAAAAAAGTGCGGCTACAATAAAATATAGTCATCGCACCTAGTACCTTTTTTATTTTTCTTCAAATCCGAGATAATAAATGAAGATCCAAACTGTTGGTTGTGTGCACAAGATTAAATATAGCCATGCACCCCAGTTTCAACCGTTAAATCATCACCAATCTCGAGATATGTGCAAAAAAGCATGAGCCATTGGATTTTTTAAAAAAATTATGTGGGCCCCAAACACAGGATCCAAACTGTTGGTAATGTTTGGAAGGTTTAACATGGCTATGTGGTCAATTTTCAAGTCTTAATTCCATTTAGATCTTGAGAAATTTGTAAAAAACTTTCAATCATTGATGTAATATGCCTAATTTTGAATTATTCCACAGACAGTGCTTTTTTTCATTATTATAATTATTTATGAGACAATAAATCAAGATTCAATCCGTCAAAAATGTTTATAAGGTCAATGATCATTAGAAGACCGATTTTTATCCGTTGGATTATCTCCAACATTGAGATTTGCTAAAAACGTGAATTATTTGTTTTTTTTAATTTGTGAATCTCAAATACAAAATCCAAACCATTAAATCTTATTGGAAGGATGAATATGGCTATGAAGTAAAATATCAAAGCTTGATACTTTGTAAATCTTAAGAAATTAGTGAAAAATATTCAATCATTGATTTTAAAAATTCTATTTAAAGTAGATTTTAACATTATCAAACACACATTTTGATTCTAACTTCTTTTTTTTTATAACTCTTTTTTTAATACCTCTATTTTTGATGAGTCTATAATAAAAAAGACTAGAGATGCCAAATTTAGTAACAAACCCCATTTAGTAACAAATTTTAATGACTCATTTAGTAACAAAAAAAAGTGAGAAGTGGAAATTTCTTTCTAATTAAATTTAAAACGAACTTAGTGGTTCAAAATTTTCTAAAGTTTTTTAAATAATGAAACCCTATTTATTAATTGCCTATGTATAGCAATTCTATTACCAAAGGCGCCAAAGTACAATATACCTCTAATCTTGTTATTTCTTAAAATCAAGTCTCTAATTTGTCATGTAGAAAAATTGGAGATTGGGCACTTCAAAAAGTCATTTTTTTTAAATTTTGAAAAGTTTATTAAAATTAATCCATACAGTTTGTTGAAAAAAGAATAACAAAGGATTTTATTGATTTAACCCATTGTTTTCTAGGCACTTTGATTGGAAATAATATTTAAACCAAAACATATTAGTTCTTCATTCATTTGTTTGTTTAAATAAAAGCAAAACCACTTCTGAAAACCCAATCTAAAACTCTGCCCTGAAAGTATAACACAAATTACAACTACAAACAACAAAAATACATTAAAATTAAATAAAATTAGCTAATAATCAATAACATGCATCCGTATATAAAATTCAATAATGACATATTAGATGTGTATCTCCTTTCCATTTCTAATTAGAATATTTGTTTAGTTTTTGTTTAAATTAAATTCTATACCACTAGGAGGACCTATTTCAATAATGGAGATTTTTAAAAATGCTGGATTTTGAGGAAAACCCCTTATTTTTTAAAAATCTTTCATGAATCAAGGGATCCCATTTAAAAATGACGATTTTCAGAAATGGAGGATTTTTAGAAATTTTCTTATTACTAATGTTTTTAAAAATTTATTTTTAAAACTAAGCACCTAACCAAATAAATTTGCAATACCTAAAAATTATTTAGAATCGATATGCAGAGAAAGAGAGAGAAAGATCACAATGCACACTGAAGCCAAATGAGATCATCGTTGTCAATTTGGGGATTATTAGACTGAGAGAGAGTGGGTGAATATTATTTCAGTGAGGGCTCACTAATTTTGTTCACGTTAAACTGACATGACTGGAGGAAAATAGCTGGATTTTCGCTTCTCCTTAAGCCATGTCAAAAATGATTGTCACATAAGCATCCTCACAACAATTCCATAATTAAAAATTTCTTCCTAAGCCATGCAAGCAATGGAGCTCAGCATCCTCTCATCAGTTCAATAATATAGATCCATATTAAGGGGATTTTTTAAGTCATTCATTACTGAAATGTGCCTCGCGTCTTTTACCTCAAGTGAGTGTTAAATCTTTATATTTTACTTAAAAAAAACTAAGTGTTATCCTTGCATGTGCCTCGTAGATTTAACAGATTTCATTACTAATCCTAATTTCAATTAGAGAGAAAGAGAACATCAACCACATGTTTCTACCAAAAAAATGAGAGAGAAATGAGAGAGAGAGAGAGAGAGAGAGAGAGAGAGAGAGAGACAACATAATAAGATAAAATGCTCCAATGGCTACTAAAACACGATTTTTGTTTGTTTTTTTTTTTTTTGGGCAAAAGAGGACTTTATTAATTAAGATCCGAAAGTACATAAGAGGAAAGTACGCATAAAGATAAAGAAAAACGAAAACCATAAAGATAAAGAAAAAGAAAACAAGTTCTATATATAGAAAAGTGATTACAGTTCCGGAGAGATTGACATAAAAATAAAAAAATAAAACAGAACGAAAGAATCTCCTGTTGCACTGGTGAGATAGTTAGCATTGCAAAAAGGCAGCTAGTCACAGATCCAAATGCAAGTGAACGGAAGAAGAGCAGGACGAAAGGAAATATTATCTTCGACTACTTGGCAAGTTTTCAAAACAGACGACTCATGATATGGCAAAAGTGAATTGCCCAGACTCCAATGTGCCCACCAGGTCCACCCCAAGCCCTGGGCGTGGGACTCATCAAGATCGCAATTAACCATTAGCTACTACTGGTCCAGAAGTTGAGTCGCTGCAGCCCGAACGACCAGAACAAATTGTTGTCATAGTATCCGGAGAACATTAGGGTGTTTTTTTGTGTGTGTGTGTTAAAACTGAGAACAGTAGTTTGGTAATTATGAAACATACTTTTTGGTGTACTACTTTTGTAATTCACCCCATTAGGTCTAATAGCTGCTTTTATTTTGTTATGCCTATCCTAGCCATACCCCAAAGTGCACCGCAAGCTCCAAGCCCAAGGCGAGGTGCGCTCTTAATTTTGCCGGGATTACTTCTAAATGTTCAAAACAAATTACTTTTTTTAGTAAATAGTTCAAAACAAATTAGTTGAGTATATATTTTTCATTTTGTATGTTTATACAACATTTTAGGAAAATGAAATATTATGCAAGCACAAAATTTTGGGACACGTCTTGCTTTTGGTTAATTAACAGTTTTAAGGTTTGAATATATACAAATAGTTTAAATAATTGCAGCTTAAACAAGAAGTCAGCAACTAACGTCTAACCACTCCATGCATACACAATCTATAGTCTATACAATCCACCCTTTGTCTCCATGAAACCCATGTAACCTTATATAAAATCTATCCTTCACATATTTTACCAATGAGTCTCATAGGTGGACAGGTTAGGGAATCTAATGGATATCATTTGAGTCCACTATGTTGTTTATTCATAAGCAACCCCACTTATGCAACCCATCAGTGGTCTTCATGTAAACAAGTGGTGGTGTTCATGTGTCAGGGCAGGCTGTGCCAATGTATATCGAAGCCCGACATATCTCAGGCCAGTGCAACTTAAGAATCCACGCACACGAGCCTTTGTATTTTAAGCCTAAGTCCACCCATTCAGTCAATTGGGTTGTATTAAATCAGGCTTTTCATTACTTGTTTGGGCTTTCCAGTGATTATTTGGACAAAGTAATCATTAAAGTACAACTTTCCTCAATGGGGTCAACCTGGGTGGGGTTTGCACTTTCTATCGTGCAATCTAAGCCTAGGCTAATTGTTAAGTGGGCTAAATAATGTATTCAAGCCCAGCCCATGAGCACCTCTATGCATACAAACAATCAACCCACCCCGTTCACTTCATCTGTCCTTTTATAAAATTAGCTGCTCACATATTTCACCAATGGATAGGCAGATAGATTAGTATGATAGAGGGGATATCACTTAGATCTACTATTATTTAAGAAAGCCCGCTATCATTTCACTATTTGCATGATCCCATTTGGTAATTCAGAAGTCATTCACTCTTACAAGTAGATAGAACTGATTATTTAATTAAAATAATTTTTTCGGTAATATTAATTAAATATACTTAAAAATTCAAACTTAGATCAACATTGCACTCAGTAGACAATTAGTTAAAGCTAGAAGAATTCAAATTAATTTACAAATATTTACTTATATATTGTTGAATTGTTATAATGGGTTCCTTTTTCAACAATTAATCACTAAGCTTAAGGTTAAAATTTCTCTCCTATTATCTCTCTGGATCCTATTTCAAAAATCAAACCTAACTAAAAGCCCGTAATTTGTGAAAACTGAATAGTTAATTAAAATTAAGTAATTTTGCCGAAAAAAGCCTCTTAAAGTCAGTATATACCAAAAAAGATTTCAAAAATATGATTCCACCAAAGTGGTCCTAAAGGTCCTTTCTAATTTAATTTTTAAAATCTGAGTTGCACAGAGATATCCATGCTCACTCATGCACATGAGTAGGATATTCCTACTTGTTTTTCTTTTTCTTCCTCATCTTCCTTCCTCCCCCGCTCAATTTTTTTTTCTTTTTCTTCCTTTTTCCCCTCTTTTCTCTGAAGTGTAGCAAACACATGCTTCACTCCCTTCTTTCATTCTCCTTTCTCAAGTTTCCCAACCGCTCCCTCTATAAATACTCTCTTCCTCCCTAAGTTTCCAAGCCATATCATTTCCAGTGGGATGAACTCTAATTCCCATTGGTCTTTCTCCTCATTTTAGATCCCATCTTCAGAAGAAAAAAAAAATCTTTCCAAACATCACTTCAAAATCTTCATAAAAATTCATGTTTTGTAAGCATTATTCCAAAGGGAAAAAAATCCATTTTTTTTAAATCCCTATTTATACCTAAATCAAGGCAAACCATTATGTTTTTAATCTCTTTCTAGAACCATAGCATAGGAGACGCCAGAGAAGAGGGTGGGGATGTCTTTGGTGCGGATGATGCGGATGTTGATTGTGACGAGTTTGACGCTTGCAAATGGTGGTGTTCGGGGGTGTGAAAGGCTAATAAGGGGCAAAGATTGGGTTGGATGGAATGAGTTGAGATGAAGCTTTTGCCTTGGAGCTTGAAATTTAGAAAATAATGAAGAGGAAGAAGGGAAAAAAGAAGAAGAAGGAAGAACGAATGGAGCACGGGATGAAGAAAGAGAAAGAAAAAAGAACAAAACGAGTGAGAATATCTCTGCTCATGTTTGTGGGTGAGCATGGATATCCCCACCCAACTCAAATTTCATAAACTAAAACAAAAAAGGACCCTTGGAACCACTATTATGGAATCACATCTTTATAGTCCTTTTTTATAGAGAGTGATTTTAGGAGGATTTTTTCAGTAAGATCTTCTAAAAATGTTTAAATTAATTAATTATTAATAAAAAGTGATGAAAATACCCAATCAATACTGAATTTTATTTGAGGTGAAGTTTAGCATTACAAAGGTTAATTATATCACTAGGGTAGACTATTGATGTTAAATGCTTCTCATGTTTAAATGAGTTTAATCCATATACTTATTCACTCTGCACAACTAGTCGTCTCAGCTCTCTCCTTTCTTCTATTCATACCAATAGAAATCTTGATGTATAAAAGAATCATTACATACCTTTCATGGCTCGAGAAAAAACACAGAAGGGTAAATAAAATGTTTGGTTGAACATGGCGATAGTAATAATTAAATTCGAAACAAAGCACCAAGCCTGGCCCAGCCCGGTTGACTGAATGGGCTGGTGAGTCTTGACACTAATGGCCCATATTGGGCTTAGGCTGTACATAGGCCTTGTTTTTTTAAAGTCGGGCCAACCTCGAGATACCTCAACCCAAACAGACCTAGCCTATGCAAACCCCTAGATGCAACCCTCCTACCTCATCTCTCAATTCTCAAGATGCCAAGTTGAAAGAGTTTTATTTCGTCTCTCTAATCTTCATCCAGTGACCTAGCAAATGGGTCGGGTTGACTAAATTTGGGTCGGGTTAACCCCGACTCGAATTTGTTGGTTTCAACCCTAACTCGATCTGTTTTTAAAACGGGTTGAAAACCTTCCACCCGCACTCGTCGCGGGTTAACCCGACTTAACCTGCCTATCCCGAATGTGATGTGGGTTGGGTAAGGTTGACCCGACCTAACATATTTAACTCCTATTTTGTGTATGATTTAACTCATTTTATATGGCCCAATTTTGTTTGTAAAGCTCTCATTACATCTAGATTCATTAAAATTGTCGCATTGAGCATAAATTTATAATTTATCAATTTTCATAGTGTAAAAAATGGGGACCTTATAAATATTTTCTAGCCCATTTATTGAGAATTTGAAATAATTCCTTTTCAATTTTTGTTTAAATTTATAATTCCATTTTTGAGTATAAGTAGAAAACTCATCAACGATATTGTATTTTATTCATATCCACATTTTAGAGGTAAATTTATATGCCAACATAAAAACAAAAAACATATATCAATATTCAACAACAAAAAACATCATATTTTCAAATAAAAAAAATAAGTTTTATATTCTAAGTATTAAAATTTTACATAACTCCTCCACAAAAGATTAAGAGTATATAGTTTATGGCCCACATAAATAAAAAAGAGTCAAATGAAAATTGAAAAGTCGTGATAATTTAGTAAGATCTAAACATGCCAAACGGATTAGAGCGAATTAAATGAGTGAATCCCAACCCAACTCATTTTTATATAGGTTGGTAAACCCTAACCCCAACCCTAACCCTAACCCTAACCTAACCCGTATTTCAAATGGGTTAGGTTAGGAGAATAAGAAATGGGTCAAGTCAGGCCAGGTTGGCAAGTTGGACTGGATTTTGCCAGCTCTAATTATATATCTTTGTCTTTCAATTTATAAACAAGAAATATTAGCATAACACTAGCTTCCTCAAATGCAAAAGGACTTGAAATGGATTTTTATTATAGAAAATGAGTTTAATTTACGAAAACAAACACAGCAAAATAAAAAAATACAAGCACCAACAACTATTACAATCATTACAAGCTAATGTAAAACATCATTCCCAAAGTGTGGACTTAACTCACGGTCTTCAACTGCAGTTTTACCTCTGATAGGCTTCACATTTGTAGAGTCATTGTATCATTGTGAACATTGGGCAGCCACAAAACATTATGAAATTTTCCTTGAGAACCCTGCAATGATTGTTCTTGTAACGATCCAAGCACACTACTCATAAAACTTGGATGAACTTATCCACCACTACCCACATGATTTACCCCTGCTCTCTCCATCTAGGTGCTTGGGAAACCCAGCATTCTTCTATACAGGGCATACTCTCTCACTGAAAAACAAAACTAACTTCAGATCAGATATCATTTGAAATGACTTGGGCCCACTATTCAGATGATATTTTTGCTTTGGATCACACACCTACAAATGAGAAATCCTCCAAAAATTCTCAATTTCAAAAGAAGGGTCTTTGCCGTGCTTGACTTGTCAAACGAGAACATATCATCTCACCTTTACATGTCAACTCATATTAAAATAGAAATGTTATTGATAAATAGATGTTTTGACTTCCTAAATAATAACACAAAAGAAATATATTAGCTGATAAAAATAAAAGAGTTTTCTAGTGTGCCTCATATATATATGGACAATATTCATGTCCATATACTTTCACTATTTTTTTTCATAAGAACTCTAAGTGGGGCCCCCTATCACCCAATTCAAATTTTACAATGCACAGAGGACCCTCTGATAGTCATACGCCGCCCTAAGTTCAATTAGATCCGAATTTATTGTATTGTCGAATAGACTAGCATGGTTGATCTATATTTTGTGCAAATTATGACTTGAAAACGTTCGAGCCATCAAAGTTAAGTTTCACCTAGCCCCTTGGGGGACAAGTCCAACCCTCAACGGAACTCCCTACAAATTGAGGACTTCAGTTAACTTCCTAGACAACAAACCATTTTTGCTTCATATTAATGGTTTTATAAAATAAAAAAAAAACTGATCTACGATATGAGGATTGGCTCCTAAAATAGGAAAGGATTCCTAGCCTTCCAGATTTACCAGGAGGTAATGAGACAAGAAATAAAGCTAGGTTTTGAGGTCACCCAAAACCATTCCACAATGAAGGTAAAGTCAGAAGGCTTCTTAAGCGGCCATTTGTTAATTTAATTAGTAGAATGAAGTGAGGTAAATGACCATTTTAAATAATAAAATAATGAGAGAGATTAAATCAATCCAATGATTAGATTATATTTGTTAGTGAAGAGAGAATGTAACTTTTTGACTTTTTGTGTTAAAAATAGATATTTTTTATTAGTTAGTGAAATGAGAAAGTAATTTTTTGACTTTTTTGTGTAAAAAAGTAAAAGAATTTTTAAAAAAATTTTTTTGAAATGTGATATTTTAATTTGACTCTTTTAGATTGTTATGTCTTGAAATAAAAGATGCCTTTAACTTTATAATAAGGAGGAATTAACAAACGGCCGTAATGGAGTTTGGGAAGTGACTTCACATGGTTCTTACAAATGGGCAACTGGTAAAGAGATGATTAGGAGTTTCTGTATAAACCCTGCAGCAAATGCAACCTGCTAAGATTTCATCTATAAACTTTGTTAAATAGTCTCTTCTGTTGATGCGGGCCCGAAGAATCCCCCATGCAAAGAACTTAATTTTAGAAGGGATGTTAATTTTTCAAAGGTGGTTCCGTGGAAGATGAGGTCCCCAATAAGAATAGGCTAAATTGATCGAGATAAGGACTTCAAGGTACATTTGCCAGCTGGTTCCGTGTCCTTACGTATGTCTTGGTCTCCTATTACGGATAAAGTCAGCGACCTCATGGCCCCATAAGGCATCCAACTTTTGTTCATACTACCATCTCAGCCTACGGGAAGATAATGTAGTGAACTTGCACTCTAGAAGATGGATTGAGGGGTTCAAAAGGAAGAGAAACCGTCTTTTCAAAAACAATTGTTGCTTAGCACTAGTTTCGTTGCACAAAAAGTACATAGAACTAAATACCTAAAAATTCATGGTCACGTGAGCACCACTATGGGTGAAGAATGAGGTGAGCATTGAAGAGGGATGGCAACATGGTAGATTTGGTATTAGTTGGGATAAACTCAAACCCACTCGGTTTGGGTTGGTAGAGATTGAAAACACCACATACTCTTCCCACATGTGTGAAGTTAATGCCCAACACCCTTATTGCTGCATGTCTCAGGCGATCAACCATTCAATTGTAATAAACTTACACGATCAACCATTCAATTGTAATAAACTTACATTTTTTTTTCCACTCTTCCTTTTTATTTTTTCTTTACAGAGTAGTGCTTAGCAGAAATGAAAAATCGAAGCATTCAAAGGTTTCACAGTTTGAGGGCCAAATATCGATAGGTTAGATGATATGGCGGACTAAGGTCACGCTTTGCTTCTTTGGTTTATTGAATAGGGGTTGGAACCTGGAAAAGACTGGGAAAACCAGTCCCCAAAAACACAAAAGTACAGCCAAAGAAACAGAGAGGGCACTAAGAAAGAGCCCACAAAAAGAAGAGAACTATCAAATTTATATTGGAGTATTCACTGCCAAAAACTTTTGAAATGATTAGGTTATATTTCTAAATTCTCAAGATGAAGTCATCTGAGGAACAAAGAGTTTTAGCCCTTGTCTCTCCATCTGCTGTATATCCCTGCCTCGCAATCTGTTTAACAGGGAAGTATCACCATAACACTATCTTGCTCAGATGCAGAACTTGAGAGTTGAAATGGATTTTGATAAATGGAAGACTTGGTTTTTTATATCACTTGCATAAAGGTATTTTAGTTTTTCCCTCTCGGAAATAGAAATATAGAACCCATGTCTACTTGCCTACTTCCTATTCAGTTCTTAGGAATTCACTGGAGGAGGATTTGTTGGGGTATCAAAGGGTAGGTGAAGGGTCCCACGTGGAGATGTACATATTTGTAGGATTTTTTTTCATAGGGTAATTGGTGGGGTAATCATATCCTATAAAAGGGAAGATTTTTGGATGCCCTCTGTGCATCTTAACCGTGAGTGTTACCACTCTTAGCCCCTTTGACCAAAGAGCAATGCCTAAGAATCCCAGCAATAACAGTGCCAAACAGGCCTTAATATGTCACAGATCCTTACATTTTCTAAAATCTTAACACTGCCAAAAGGGAATGGGTCCTTTTGACCAGTTGGTTCACCCTAAAATAAAATCAGTGATGCGCCGTGAAACTCTACTGCCACTGCAAGTGAATGGTACTCGTGTGTTGTTCATGGTTATGTGTTCGTCTGTTTAATGACATTTGATTTTAAGAAACTTGTCTAACCAAATTTTTAGTTCTCTTTTGAGCAACCTTACGAGATGAAATATAATTTTTGAAGATAATAATGTTAAATCACAGTAACAGTTTTGTGATGTCTCTTTTTTAAGAAAAAAAATGCAAAACTAATTTCCTGTACTACATTGAAAAAAGTAGCACCTAGGAGGGGCGGACTGACAGAATTTTTCTTTTGGGGGCCACTATTAAAAAAATGGGAAAGCCCAAATAAAAAAATAAATGTAGTTTTCAAAATATATAGGGGCCTAAAAAAAATTTTTTTGGGGGAGGGAATCATATAAAAAATTATAAAATATCCAAAACCTAAAAGGTATTTTTGAAAATTTGGGGGGCCATGGGGCCCTCTAGTTCCACCCATGGCACTTAGCCACCAAACTTAGACCTATGAGCATGTGCAGCATACCTAGGTTATGTCATGTGAGCGTGGCCGTGTCTGTTGGATTTGAAAATTTCTCATGATGGGGCTATTTGTCATATGTCCACACCCCACTTCAAAATGGATTCCGCTCCACTCTTAAGGTACAGAGGGATAAATAGTGAGGGAGAGAGAAAAGAGAGAGAATGGGGAGAAGAGAAAAAAAAACGAGAAGAAGAAATGAAAAGATCTTGAGGAAAGAGAGGGAGGAAGAAACAAGAAAGAGAAGAACAAAGGAGAAGGAAAATAATTGAAAAAAGGGGATGTCAATTAAAAAGAGGGAGGTGGGTTTGAGCTTTTATGACGTGCATGTAAAGTTCACATGTGATAATCATGGCATTAGATGAGATGAGTGAGAGGGAGAGGGCAGAGGAGATGATGATGACGATGAGATAGTTTAGTTTTGATTCTTTTGTGTAAGATGAGTCTGATTTTTGTAAAATTATTATATGCGAACTTATAGGTTTATGAGAATCTATCATGGGGCCCATAAATGATATTTAAACCATTCAGAATAAAAGTAAGCCCCTTCAATGACATATCTAGAATTTTATTTCAACAGAGGTGAGTCCCACTGTTTGATTGAATGGATGAAAATGTGATAAACACATGTTAGGAATGAATGAAGTGGCCTGGCAGCGGGGAATCTATCGCGGGGCCCACTCAGATATAAATTGAACCCTTTAAGATGAATTCCATATCCTTAAGTTTATATGCTAAAATATTTTAGTAGTAGGATTGGAGCCCAGCATCTAATTGAGTACATGATTGAAATTTTAGTTAACCATCATTCACCCTACCCAAACAAAACTCCTAGCATTGCCCATGAGATTTACAGCGAGAGTGATTATGTCTTAAAGTTCTTATTTATTTCATATAATTGAATTTTTAGGAATTCTAAAACTTGCATTTTATTAGTGATTAAAAATGAAGAACCAAAGGTGTATATTTCAAAATGACTTTCAGATAATCCCCCCTTTACTGAAAATTAAATGAAGAGTAGATGGAAAATGAACGTAATTTAAATACAAGGAAAGTGGAGGTCCTGTCTACATTGCTAGATTATATCTTTTAACCCTCACTCCTTTAATAATTCGGTGGAGCTTATCCAACTATGACTTTCAATAATTTAGCTCCTGTGTATTATATGCCGTGAAATAATCATTGATTTTTGTAATGGCGATGAGAACAATGATCTATTCAACTAAAAATACACACACATAACTGTGGCTTCAAATTGTGAAAGCAACTGGTCTGGAAGGCCAAATAGGCCTTTGTACTGTACTGGAATGGGTCCATGTTTCCCCATCACTGACCTTATAAATTGGTTAAGAGTCATAAAGCTCATCAATACCAGAAAAAACAAAGAAACTGCACAGACCCATCCCCTATCCAACTAAAAAACAGTCATGATCGCAATTAAAATGATGATCCCCACCTACACGGCGAGTATCAGTGTCATCCAATTAGGGTCCAAGAAAGCAAAGACCTTAGTAGAGTACCCGTTCTGCAATTGACATGAGGACAACAAGAAAACATGTGGGTGTGCATCCCAGACCGTCTTGCATTGAATCCAGCCCATTTCGTAGAGATTTTAGTCATGTGGTCTAGCTTCTTCGTGTTTTACAATGATTGGTTCTTCTATTTTAATGGTAGCAGCTCCTTTTATCATGATCCCAAAAAGGATAATTAGCCGTATGCGTCTACCCGGATAATAGGGTGGGTCTTCAATTACTTTGGGCCCATCAGCTGAGCTTGTCTCCTTGGATTTATGTGTTGTTTTCTGCAAGGCAAAGTGTCCTCATTTGGCATTTGGCCTTGTTTTCTATGGCTTGTCTGTTTCATTGCTGATTTCATGTTGCAGTTTTTTTTTATACATTAGATAGAAGCCAGGTTTCAGTTTTTTAAAGGTATTTTGAGATGGATGTGAAAAAGATAAGTATGATTGAGTTGGACAATCATTTACATAGTACATAGTTATGAAATTTAATTTTTCATTGGCAAAATGAAATTCTTCAATAAGAAATTGTACCTCCGGAAAAGAAAGTTGTGAAGATAAAAGAATTCAGATCTTCTATGTCTGGATCAGTCAGTGCTCTCATTAATTTGCTTGTGAATGTAAAATATGATGATCCTTCACGATTTAGTGAGTCCTAAATAATTAGGTCCATTTGATGTTAATAGATACTTGTTGAAAGTATTGCGTCCCCAGCCCGAGATTAGGTTAATTCGACTAGGTCCGTGACATAGCACTTGTAATTTTGTAGTAATTCATGTCGCACTAAGATATATATTGATCACTACAAAGAAATTTTTATAAATTTTATATGTGTGGAAGATCCATAAACATATGCATATACAAATCCAACTGCGAAACTTAGTGCTCAGAGCACCCTTTGACCACCCTATGATAATAGAGAGCATAAACGAATACTTGCTAAACATTTCCATCGTAACCTATTTAAATGAGTTATCAAAATGAACATGAATCCCATGGATAAATACTACATCTCTATGTATATGTCAAAAGTGATCAAATGCATAATGGTCGAGGACTGGAAATGTAATACATATCCCTCAAATGAAATTAACATAAACAACATCCACCGAAAAGATGGTATGATAAAAGTGAGCTACTTCATAGCTCAAGCCCTAAATGCCCAATCCATATGTCATTCTCTCGTGCATCTAATAAAAGTCGTCATCCGGATCCCACTCTTTTAACCATTGAAAAGATGGTATGATAAAAGTGAGTTACTTCGTAGCTCGAACCCTAAATGCCCAATCCATATGTCGTTTTATTGCACATCTAATAAAAGACATCATCCGGACTCCACTCATCTAATTCGGTAGGAGCCTACTTGGTGTCCTTTGCAAGCGTGTCGATAATTGGGTTGGAACTGGGGTCTTTTCTTGCAACACTAAAGATAACAACCGTAAGCATGACGGCTCAACAAGAAATAAGCAAGTAGCATATTAAACATATGGTTTCAATAATGAAATTGTCAGGTCAGGCCCCCGATTTCTTAATTTGGATCGAATCGTTTTATCAGGTTTGAGTCCGGTTGAGAGGGGTTAGATGGGTAGTTTTGTGTAGGGCCCATTGGAGATGGGCTGATTAGACACTCTTGGGCCTTGGACTTAAGTTATATGACTCTTTTAAGCCAAAAGCCCTTTTTTGAAATTTTGTAAAACTTGTTAAAAAGCAAAGAGCCATTCCTTGTAATTTAAAAAAACCTTTACATGATATAACCTGAAAAATTTTCTCAATTTTTTCATTTTCTTTCTTTCCTTTGCAACCAAGCTCTAATAGTTCTCCAAGGGAACCAAGGTTTGATCTTCAGATTTGCTTTTAGTATTAAAATCCAAGCAAGTGGATGACTGTAAACATTGTGTTTTTTGTTGCTTTGTTGAATAACATGCTTTAAGATATGATTTATTTGATTGATTTTAATGTCATGATTAGGAATTAATAATGAAGATCTTATTTTGTTTGAGATAAAGAAAATACATATGATTAATTTGATTAGGTTAAATGTTTGTTTAGGTTAATAATGAAGATTTAATTTTAATTTTAAAAAAAGGTAATGCAGCAGCGTTGTAGCACATGGCTACTGCTTGGGTTGCAAGCCACACAGGCCTAGCCTGCAGCGGGGTTGGGTCTGGCTGGCCTAGTCTAGTCGGCTGAGCTGGGCTTGTTGTCGTGAGCCTGGGCCAGCTGCTGGGCTAGGCTAGCTGGGCCTGGGCATCTGGCTGGGGTTGGATCTGCAAGGCTAGGCTGCGAATTCAGTGGGCCTAGCAGTGGAGCCTAAGCCCAAGGGGGGGCTGACAGTTAGACTATTAGTGGGGATCTTATTTTATGTTATTTTGGACTTTTATTTGGATTTCCATAGTAAGTGACATAAATAGAATCTTAATTAATATTTAATAAGGTGTGATTGGAATTATAATTAGGTTTATTTATAAGTTTAATTGGGATGTAATTAGTCATGTGTAATTAGTACGTAATTGTTTCAATGGAGATCGAATTAAGATGTAATTAGGAATGATTAGAATCTTAATTAGATTGTATTTGGAATTCTAACTTGGATTTTAGTTGGAGTTTAAATTTCGAATTTGAATACGGAATTTGGATCTTTTGTTTTATATAAAATAATAAGGTATGTTATACACAACAATGATAATTAAGAGCTTAATTGTTCCCTCCCCTTTTTTATCATAATTTGATTAAGTTTGGATTTGGAATATAAATATCTTTTTACCCAATTTGTAAAACACACTAACTATACATAATTAGATTAGATGGATTCCTTTCTTTTTAAAAAAGTTGGTTAAATGTTCATATAAGAATTGAACTGAATTCAAAATGAAAATGTAAGATTTGGGATGCACTACATGATAGACGCTGAAAGTAGGATATTGGCATCGTGGACTCTCATTTCCATTATGAAGGGAGTTGGTTCTCATATGCATATTTAACTAACTATGATTGTTAGGTGGATTAGTGCTTACCCTCAGAGAACTTGAATTGACGCACGATCATAATATGCTTTTAAATTAAGTAATCTAAGTACTTAAATTGATATTGGGTTGAATATTATGAATTAAGAGTTTTATAGCATGGTTCATTGTGCATCAGTAGACGTATATATTAACATATATATATATATATATTTGACCGACCACAGTTTGGAGGTGGATGTACGCCATCGGATTAGCGTGTACTGTGGAATACAGTACACAGTTGTGCCATTTGTTATATCTGGCGGGTATACCCATTTTTGTATATTGTATCCGCGGGAATACCTGTTTTTGTATAGTATATTTGTGGGAATACCCGTTTTTGTATATTAGATCTGCGGGAGTACCCGTTTTTGTATATTCTATCTGTGGGAGTATTGGCATATTGTATCTGCGGGAATTCTCGTTTTTGTGCATTCATGTCATTGGGTTTGCATTCGGTATGTTTTGGGGTAGAATGCAAGATATGTTTTAATTCAATTGATTAACGTCATTGCTTGCAGTTTACCCTCTTGCCAGATTATGTCAATCCGACCTACTACTTTTAGTGTCTAAGTTCCATTACCGGTGCCGAACCGAAGGGTCAGACGACGCAAGAGATTCCACCAGATGGCAGAGTTGTTGAGTGGGATGCTGATAACATCGTCTGAGGTGTTTTAATTTGGTGCCGAGATCGAAATAATAGATTATGTAATAAGGCCATGTTTGAGGCCATTAGTTTATTCATTAAATTTATTTGTCTTGGAATTATAACTTTAATTACTATACTTTGAAGTACTTGACTTTGATTTTATTATTATTGAAATTTATTAAATGGTTGGTATATGATACTCAGCTGTGCAGATTATGGATTTCAGTTCTGTGTATGATAATGGCTGCTTGATCACCAAGTATAGCCTCATGAAGGATTTCGATCTACTCAGAATTAGGGCCCGTGTGGTTATTTAAGGAAAAATTTTAATTGGCCCTAATTCACATACCCCAAGAACCGAGTTTGGATCCTGTTCAGTTTTGGGAGTGTGACAGAAATAAGGA
The DNA here is from genome assembly GCA_037013555.1 of Sextonia rubra. Taxonomy (NCBI): domain Eukaryota; kingdom Viridiplantae; phylum Streptophyta; class Magnoliopsida; order Laurales; family Lauraceae; genus Sextonia; species Sextonia rubra. The sequence continues at coordinate 48,639,154 of JASUAD010000001.1, forward strand.
TATAATCAACAAATAAGAGGTCAATAACAGTTCCCTAGGCATGTTAGCATTTATAATGAACATGTATATAAGAATTTAATGTAATAGAAATATAACTTGCAAATTTGGCAACCTCATCACTGGTATCATCTCCAAAGGAGAGCTGGTAATGGGATGGGTAGGAAATGAAGTAGCTAATCTGATTACCCCAAAGAAATGTTGACTCACTTTACAGGCAAATAACTATAGTGATGAATACATCTCAAACTCATACTTAGCCCCGCCAGGCCTTATAGAATCAAGCTCATCAATGGTGTCGACTCTATAAATCAATAAGGATAGCATAAATAGTACAATTGTGCGTTCTTACTTACTTGCTTATCAGAACTTACTTATGTGACATTTATAGTAACTTAAGGTACCATGAAATCAAACAAGGATAATAGTAACAATAGTAAATGCAAAGGAGATGAAAGGAACACAACTCAACTAATGACATAAGAGTAAGTGAAGAAATAAAGAAATCATGGTAATATGCATAAGCTTTCAATTAATTAAAAAACAATAATGATTTATAAGCCAAACTATTCTAAGATACCTATGTCTTTAGCCTTCTATTTCGATGTGACCATAAGTCATCCAATGTCATGTATTACTGAATATCTTGGTATCACATTATGTATGAATACAGACATTGGACTTTTATACCCACACGTAAAGGGTATAACATTAAGACTAGCCGAAACATCTAAAAAAGAATGAATGATGCCAACATTTTCCTTAGTTATCCAATTTAATTTCGTTAGGCCGGTATTAAGGTATAAGGGTTTCAAGAGTCAAGGTCTTAGACGGACATAAGGTTCATCTAGTGTTCTAAGGTACTATTTGATCCTATGATCAAGCTCAAGATTCCCTAGAGTATATTTGATCATATGATCAAGCTCAAGATTCCCTAGAGTATATTTGACTTAATCAAATCAAATTGAGTTGGATTGGAGGGGAATATAAGTAAGAATATGATAAACTAATATAAATAAATAAATTGGTCAGACCCCACCCGATTGATCGGGTTTGGGTCCGATCGATCGGATCGAATCCAAAGGGGGTATTCGATCGATTGAACATGTGTCCGATTGATCGGAGCTGATGCGAGATTCAATTTTTGAGTCCATTTCATGTCCGAACTTCATACATTCCCAATCTTCACCTATATGAAATCCATTTTTTACTACACCAAATCTATAATTTTTGATGCCACTTCATTTCTATTTAATTCCCTTCTCCACTTCATTCATTTAAACCATCATAAATACCACTTCTACCTACCAAGACATCCTCTATTAATGAGACATGAAGAGGATGAGTGTAAAATGCAATAGAGTATATAATATTCAAAGAATCAACCATAACACAAATGCATGTTACCACTTACTTGTGCTTGCTTTAACCGGTGTCTTAGATTTAATTAAGTTAAATGAGATGAAATCCCTAAGTTTTAAATCTCAAGCAAATGCTCTATTCATGAAAATGAAATAAGAAGAAAATATAAATGATGGGATGTATGTCATATAATGGATTTGAGTTTCCTTTGTTCAAATGAACTTGAAATCTAATAAGGAGTATGGTACTTTTACCTTAAAAAGTTATAGAGAATAAAATACAAGATTCCAATAACTCTAAGCTTGAAGATGGTAGAAAGAGATGTGCGGAGAAGATGATAGAGCAGTGTTATCTTTAAAGGTGGAAAGTCTCTCTCGTAATTTGGAAGAGAGGAAAGGAATTCTTTAGCTTACAAGTTGTAAAGAAGGAAAACAAGATTTTAAAAAAAAACAAGCTTGCAAATAGTGAAATGGGTGAGAAGGAAGAAGAAGATGGGGCCCTTTAATAGGACAAGCAAATGGGTCTTCTTAGTTGGGAGGAGATGAGAAATGGAGGTAGGAATATAGAGATGGTAGATGGAGGTAAAGAGATGGGGGCTAGGGTTTTGGCTCAAAAGATGAGGGTTTGCTTTTATACTTAGTTTTTTTTATAAAATTACAAACAATTCCATTTTTTTGACATATTACAAATTGGGTCAAAGGGGCTGACTTAAGTCTAGTGGGGCCTTTACTGTAGGTTAATGTAGGGCTTAAGATGAAATGAGAAATTAATAGAATGATGCAAGGCCATGAACTAAACACAAAATATCCATCTAAGCTACCTAAATGAGGTTAGGTTCTGACCCACCTACCTAACAAAGACCCAATCAACAAAAAAATATGAATTTAGGCTAAAATATCATTAATTAATATAAAATATCATAATTAATAAAAAATACAATTAATTAGTAAATAAACCCTAATTTGGGAATGGAGCCTTACAGAAAGGTCACATACGGATAGTCAACAAAAAAGGACAAACTCCGTGGCATCTTCCTACCAAAGAAAAAAAAACTTCTACCATCTTCAGGGTATAAGAGTGACGTATGTGGAGCATATAATAAGATCACAAGCCATGCAAAAACAAAGAAAACAAAACACAACAAAAACAGAAAAGAGCTCCCCTCCAATCTCCAAACTAAAGTCTATGAACGTGGCATCTATTTGCACCCCATTTCCTTAGAGTATCTGAAATCTCATTAGCATTTTGATTTTGATTAACATGAGGAAAAGATATTTGTTTCTCCTAAGCGGGCAACCTTAACTATGTAAGATAATCAATATCATCTATAATATCAAGCATATTAATATGCTAGCAATACAACTAAAATTTACTTCTTTGCGAGTTTGTTTGGCAGTTTTTATATCAACAGGAATTGTTTATTTAGAGAAAGAAGTATTTTTCTTAAAAACCAAGCTTTTGCAATTTGCATTCGAATGAGTGTAGCTTTGATCAATAGCATAAGATTAAAAGTTCAAATCGTAACGACTTATCCGATATACATGACTTGTCGGTGGTTGTGCATATCCAAGGTTTTTTTATTGATCAACGGTAATGGGGGTTGGTGGGTTTCCTTGTTACAAAAAAAAAAAAAAAAGTTCAATTGTGATTCTATGAAGTTTTACAAGCAGGATGCAACCAAAGCGCCTTTTAGAGAAAATCTCATGCATTTTTACATTTGGCATCCTAAGCAGCCATCTTCTTTTCCACTGAAATAACGATGATCATCATTGTTATTGAAGCTTTCTCCATCAGTCATCATCTAATAATAAAACATTTGCCTTCGAAGTAAGTTCATACAAGTCTCCATTAGTCTCTCTGTTCTTAAGTAGGTTTATTTGCATCACTTTCATTGTTTAAAACTCAAACAAAACTAAGTTGTATCACCCCTGTTTCAACCTTGATCACTTTTTATGGCCTATTAATTTATTTGAATAGAATACATAAGTGTTTTATGTCATAAGTGGTTAGAAATAAATATCCAAGGTGAATCCATAAAAAAAAAAACCACCATACAACAACCATTATAGTAATTCAAATTTTAGAAAAGTTAAGGCCTTATTTAGGTCGCTATCTTATTTTATGTTATTCACTCCTTACCTTCACACTTTACCTTTCAAATAAGCCTTTCGAGAAGCTTATTTGACCATAAATTTCTTATATTAACTAAATTCCTATATAATCGATTGAAACCATACATGCACTCTGGTTTGGTTTGTGTTCACTTCAAAAGGAAAAATGTAATGAACTCTGTTCTCACCATATTCTAGTAATGTTATTTTACTTACATCTAAAACACCATAAAACTTTAAAATATCATGATTGAAAATTATATTCTATGAGTTATTTCTTACAATTGTTTTAATTTAGTTAAAAGGCCTATAAATAAAAAAACAATTTATCAAAAAATGATATATCGGCCTATAGGTAAGGGTTTTCGCTTTGGCTGATCATTCCGTCGATACATTGAGCTGTTTTTTGATCTTATACAACATGCTATGATCATCGTGATGTTAATTTCTTACTGTTTTTTTTTTTTTTTTGATTTTTTTTATCACGTGGGTATCCCTCAAGGTCTTGGATCCAACAGGATCCCTAGGTGCTGTCCATTAAATTTACACTAAAGCACACAAGAAAAATATGGAGCAATTTTGAACAAACGCGGTCATTCATGAATGTCCTATATAAACCAAACAAAATTATTTGAAAATTTTACGGGCAATTCATGAATAAGTTTAATTATCTGGTTTGAGTAGCAATCACCTGATACATAATGTAAATGCCGATGCTTTTAGCTACCCTCATATGTGGTAGTCCTGAATTTGCTACCCCATTAATTTTGCTTGATTAATTAAAATCTATTTCAAATTTCTATTGTTAGCCTTTTTCCTCCTTTTTCTCTTCTTGCTGACGTAAAACAGAAATTCCTTGAAAAATCTAAAAAATCCATATACTGCTTTCATACTAAAACTTTCAAAAAAAAAAAAAACTGAGGAAACTATATTTTTATGATAAGATCCCATTTTCTGTTTGGACAGTAGATAATTATTCAATGAGGCAGGGGCAAAGGGTGCTAACATCCAAACACTAAATAGTCCCAGTTAATCTGTAGCATTTAGGTACGGAAACATAAAATACAAAAATGCAAAATTGAATGACCTCTTAAAATCTAGATGTTAGAAAGGACACTTGCTTACCTACTTCTGGCTTTAAAATAAATTACCATGCTTCCTCACATGAACTCTTAGGGGCTCAACCAAAAAGTTCTCGCTTGAACACCGAAGAAAGGAAATGGCAGAGGTAGAAGAAAAGGGTGAAACCAAGGGCGAGCTCCATGGTTTCACCCAAGATGGGACTGTCGATCTCAAGGGTCGCCCTGTTCTAAGATCACAGGGAGGGAGATGGACTGCATGCTCTTTCATAGTGGGTAAGTAGATGTCGTTTGAAGGGCTTTTAAATGTTTAACAGCAGCTCTAATGGGTTTTCTCCCCCCTTGTTGATTTCATTGACAAACATAGAATTATCATGGCATGGGTAAGGGAGAATAGGATAGCTAGGTTTATACTTTAGCACAGTAGCATTTTAGTGCACTTGATGGGGGGCTTCATCCTTCCCATTCCGAGGGAAAAGCTTTTAAGTTTGGGGCGTGCTAGAAGGTCTCCTGTATTTGGTGGATGTAAAAGGATGGTTTTAATTGCCATACTGCAAGAATTTAACCTTCTTGGTGCTGATTTCCGTATCTTTCTCTCAACTATGAACTTTTCCAAGAGTCCCTTGCATTTGGAAGAAAGTTTTCGCCGGCGCACAGCGCTTACTGCTCTGGGCAGCGTTCAGTTGGATAGTCCCTAAAGGTGGAACCCTCGTGAATTTCATGGGGCCTGCCATGAATAACAGTGCCGATATCAAAATGGATTGCAGAGTGAAAGAGAGCAAAAAAATTCCTGCATGTGGATGGTTTAAGGAGAATTTTTAGAGTTTGTCTATAGCGCACTCTCTTTCTCTCTCTCAGGGATTATGTACTTTGTCTTTCTGCTATCTGATGTATACTCTATACAAGTCCTACACCATTAGTGCTACAATTAATGATCGATCAGGGTTAATCCACTATTTGTGGAGGGGAGCCACTTGGGTACCCGTGGATTGACTAAATCAAGCCACTCTTTATGGACCATTTTAAGAGGAAATCAATATTTAAGGAGGAAGGGCAGAAGATCAACTAAAGGGGGTAGGCGGATTTCCTAGTTTCCCAAAAAAAAAAAAGAAAAAAATAAAAAACTTTTTCCTATTATAAAACGAATGGCTCTAAAAGGAGAGTAGACAGAGTCACAGGCACAACCTACCTCCACCTACCTTTTGTAATAGAGGGTATGTCTTCAGTTTTATGAGACTCCAATACTTCAAAATAGGCAATATTTCCATTCCATATAATACCAATGCTTCACTTTTATGTGCAAAATGTGTGATACAATATTCAGTGCTTCACTTCTATGTGTAAAATATGTTGCCCAACTGTTTTCATGGGGCATGTCCTCCTTTTACTGTTATATCATGCCCTATGTGAGCATCATACAATGCAATCTCCCAAATATAATACTTGTTATATTTTAGCTTAACGCATATACCTTTCTAACTTATTTTTTTATTTGTTCTAGGATATGAGGTGTTCGAGAGGATGGCTTATTATGGAATTGCAACAAATTTGATACTTTATTTAACAAATAAGTTCTATGAAGGTACAGTTACTGCTTCCAATCACGTTACGAACTGGGTCGGCACAGTTTGGATGACTCCGATACTAGGGGCCTACATTGCAGATGCGCATCTGGGCCGATACTGGACTTTTGTTGTGTCGTCTTTTATTTACCTTGTGGTAATTCAACTTTCATAATCAAATCATATCTATGCATGTTTGTATTTTTATTTATATTTATCTATGGGTTTATATATATATATATATATGTACTTATAAGACGATACTTTCATATTATCACTTGGTTATTTACTTATTGGGGCATACCTGGTACATATAGCTCCTACGGTAACACAGTACGAGGTAGTTGGACGGAGCCCACTGGCACTTGGTGGCCCTTTTGATATGGCACCAAAGAGTGTGGTAACATCCATCTTGGCAATTTCCGGATGTCAACAGTAGAGTCAATCTCATGCCTCTAACTCCTTATCTATGTCCCACAAGTTTAACAATTTTATATTAAAATAAGATATTTTGACCCCTTATCCAGCACTAGTGCAATCCATTTTATGCAAGCAAATCCTTGATTTGATGCAATTAAGAGGGTGTCTCTTTGTGTGGACAGCTCAGATTGGTGACAAGTGGGTCAACAGATTACCTCCTACTGTCTTATATGGTTTGAGGTGTATGTAAGTACTAGTATGTACTAGAGCAAAATTCTTACTTAGTTACATATATGTTGTTTATGTAACTATGACTTAGTTTTTTTTTTTTCAATTATTATTACTATGTATGTAGAACTTATTTGTACGATGGAAAATTTTAATGGATGTTGTCTTTTGGTTACCAAAACTATGGATCTAAACGACTATGCTTAGGAAGAATATGCCTATATTTCATGTAATTCTCCTTGTAACAAACCTGGGAATCTTCATCTTCCTCGTCTTTAGTTTGGAAGCTGGCCTAGGCAACCCTTGTCCGCTACAAGCAAAAATTTAATTTGTCATTTTTGTCCGTGGTCGCGCTCATGCCTGAAAATCAAAGCCTGCTTCGTATTTGGGTTGGATTGAAACTGGGTATTCCTTGAAACTGTAATATATACTAGGGTTGTGGCATGTGTCAAACCGGATTGTGTAAGATTTGATTCTAGTTCGACTTCACCCTTGAGCAATTCAAGCTGGTTTGAAGTCAGGTTCAGGTTGGATTTGGGTTGACCCTATTAGTGTCATTTGGGCTGGCCCACGACCCTACCCCACCTGCCTTTGATTGCTTGAAATGATGATCTACATCATCGATTTCCAGCATATTCTGCGTATTGGCCAATTGAACAATAATCATTGGGTGAGAGCATTGTTCAGTTGCCTAACAACTAACACCCCACCTAATGGACATCCCAGATCATCTGATTGTTAACCCAATGGGCCAAATGCTATGTACTATAGAATAACAATTAGTCCACTGTATTAACTTTGGACGCAGGGTATGTGCCTATTGACCCTGTCGGTTTCTGTACCATGGCTAAGGCCACCTCCATGTGACCAAGGGACCCCAGACGTGTGTAGAGAACGGGTCCAGAACTATAAACTTGGTATCTTCTATTGTGCCCTTTACACAATAGCACTGGGCACTGGTGGAACCAAGCCCAACATCTCCACCATGGGTGCGGATCAGTTCGACGAGTTTGAGCCCAAGGAGCGGGCCCAAAAGCTCTCCTTCTTCAATTGGTGGATGTTTAGCATCTTCTTTGGGACTCTCTTCTCCAACACCTTCCTAGTATACATACAGGACAATGTGGGCTGGGCCCTCGGCTACGGCCTTCCATCAATTGGGCTTGCACTGTCGATCGCAGTATTCTTAGTGGGCTCCCATTTCTATAGACACAAGGTGCCCTCCGGGAGTCCCTTCAGTAGGATAGCCAGGGTCATAGTGGCTGCCATAAGGAAATGGAAGGTGGCCCACCCTGATGATCCTAAAGAGCTTCATGAGCTGGCCTTGGAGGATTACACCAAGATGAGAATGTTTAGGATCAACCACACCCCTTCTTTGAGGTCAGTTTTCTCTCTCGTCTTCTGACTACATGAACCTTATCATATAAGCAGTGTCTCATTTCTTATTTATGAGGGTGTTGACTAAACAACTAGAAGATTTGTCCTTTATTTCCACTATTTTCCTTTCTGTTGGGAGATATTTTCATCCACTGTTGTTGATAGATATTTTTGGTATTTGGATTGATACACTCTGCTTTTGATCTAAATTTTTAGTACCAAAAGTGGACTGAAAAAACGTATCTATCAATGAAAAAACAATATAAAAGAAGTCATATTTTTCACTCTTCTGATTTTCTGTTATGAGAAATGTTGACATGATTTATCTGAATACGCCACAAAATGGGCTGTGTATTTCCATGAAAATCCCACAAAGGGGGGACCTACTTCATATTGATCTGGATCTTTGTCCACTAATACCACACAAGCACACCATAGTCCTGATCAAGTAGAAGTAATCCAAAAGAGAAGGTGTAGAAGACACTATAGTCAGGGCTAGCTATTTTCCTCAGTGCAGATACTAGACATTAGTTTCATCCTAGTTACCAATTGATTAATTAGGAATTGAACTCTACCCACACACTTGTGTCCCAAGCAACGTGAACGAAGAGTTTTAAACTAGAGTTAAACAATGGTGGGACCAATTTCTATTTAAGTAAAATTTAAAGACATCCAACTGCGTGAATTAGGGTGTTTACTTTTAGCAGGTAGGATTTTCAATAGGTGGCCCCCACTGTAAAAGAACGAGTCTAGTAGCCAGAGATTCCGTACTCTTTTAAACTATGGCGTATTTTTGCATTGTTTACTATTTGAAGATGATGTATGCAAATTCATCATGAATGTATCTTCTGCAACCATGGTCATGGAGTTTTCTCTACTCATTTCTTTTGTAGAATTTTTCTTATAGGAATTCGGACCATCTGGGAATTTAAAATTCTTATTAGAAATTCATTCTTTCTATAGCAGAATTTTAGTAATATTTGAAATACCAACCTTTTCAAATGTCTCCTAACCTAGAATCCCAAATACCACCTAGCAATGGAGGATTTGAAAAACTCCTTGCATTTGGAATTTTGAATGAGAGATGACAGAATTTTGGTCAACTCCAACGAACATGGGTGGTACTAGAGTGGGCCCAGTAGGGGCTGTGGCACACCCCCCCTCCCCCCGCACACACATGCACACAAAAAAAAAAATGAAAAGACCTGCTTTAAGTTTTCAATATTTTTATACTATTTTTAAATTAGCCCCCATATATTTTGAAAAGTACATTTGTTTCTAAATAGTGGCCCGAAGGAAAAATTTTTAGGTCCGCCCCTGCCAATGATCATATCTAGAGGAGACTAAAAAAAAGTGTTTGTAGTTGTTTGGCTCTTATGCTTTCCATTTTTCACATGGTCAAGAAAATAGTTGTGTTTTTTTTATTATCAGCTTTTGTAATTCAATGCAGAGCTGTATACTTCCTTTCTATAAGTATTTATTCTAGTTTTTTAAGTTAGCATAAATAATACATATAGGGTCTAATTCTAATTAGAAATTATTTTAGTTATGAAACATGAAAGTTGTAGAATTAGAGAACTTAGATTCTCATGCAAGACTTCAAGCTTGAAATGGAACAGAGAACTTAGAATTCTAGAATCTAATAATATTTCAAATACTAGCATTTAAAACTCCCAAACAACCATCAAATATGAATATTATGAATTTTAGTAAAGAAACGGCTCCTAAGGCAAACATCAAGTTCCCCAGGGAAGAAAAAAGGTGGGATGCATGGAAAATATTATTAATAAAAGGTGGCTATAGACTGCTGACTTTCATCTCCATCCGTTGGTAAATAGGGTCAAGCTTATTAACAGTTTTGTAGAAGGGTCTGTAAAGTTACAATCTAATGGTGAGATGTTTGAAGGTTTTGGCCATGAGTGATGCTCATTTTTTTAAATTTTTTTGGTTTTGTCCAAAACTTATTCAAACTCACATTCCTATCACCTTCTTCTATTTTACTATTTTATTTACTTCTAAAACACTAGAAAAGAAGAAGTGAAGTTTGTAATTTTTACTTTTATTCAAATAAAACAGACCAAAACGAACCAATATATCAGTGAAAGTACTAATACATCAGCTGGTACAGATTCCTTTTCGTTACTAATATAGGAGCCTGTAAGTATAAACTCTTCTTATAATTTTCCTTTTGCTTAGCAAATGGATTCTCCGTTTGAAGTGGCAGTAGCCGTTTCTTTCATGTGACAGTCTGGAAGAGTCCACTCCACATACTGACTTTCAGATTTAAGTACGGCAGCGTTTCCCGCTGCCACATTTAATAGATGTCAGGTCCAGCAAGGCCCATGTGTCCGCCAAAGAGGTCTGATATGACAGTCCCTACAATAGATGCAGGTTCCTACAACTTTTTAGTCATATCCTACGTTATCTTGATGTTCAAATTATAGCCCCTATAATTTTTAGGTCATGAAAATTTGAAAAAAAAAAAAAAACCACACAACTAATGTCATATCAAATGTTGAAGGTGAAGAAATTGGCATTCAAGCTGTTTCGAGTTTAATCTTGTTCACCCCTTTTCCTTTATTATGGTGCTTAAGTTCCACATTCAATTTCCGTGAGATGAGAAGAGGGACCAAAAACCCTTTCATAAAGGCATTAGCAGTGCTATTTCATCAAAGAAGCTTTCCCCTTATATATTCCACGGGTGAAAACAGCTTAGATGGTCCCCGTCCAATATGCCTCTCACGGGCCAGATCTTTTACAAGGATTCTCACCAAGAAGTTAGGTTAGAGGGGTCTTTGAAATATGATGTGACATTTGGTTGTTGACATTTGTAAATGTCTTGTTTCATCAAGTTTGCTCCAAAATTTTACCTCCCGGAAAGGCTTTAAATAGTCTTTGGGAATTTCAAAATTCAACATATACGAGGGAACATCTAGAATTTCCTAAATAAAATTTTTTTGAATTTTTGCAAAGAAATAGGACTTTCATGTACTTTTTACTTTGGGTGTGGATGTTTCTAAATGTTTATAATCCCGTAGTCAAGAACTTTGGCATTAAGATCTTGCATCATTTATTAGTCCTTGAAAGATTCATATTTGTTATTTTGTTTTACCATGTAAATTGCACTCTCCCTTTTTATCAAATTAGAATGTAAATTGGAAAAAAGCTTTTGTTATTTTTTCGGGGAGGGTATTGATTGGAGTGTTATTTTGTGATCGTGTTGTGACTTTATTGGTGTCTTATTTTAAGTGTATGTCATTTTTTTTTTTGAATTGAATGAATTCTCTGTTACGAAAAAAAAAAAAAAAAACAATGTAGATTACATTGCTCGGGATCTTTCCATTGTAGATTTCTTGACAAGGCTGCCGTGAAGAATGGTCCAAACACCCCGTGGATGCTATCTACAGTGACTCAAGTGGAGGAAACCAAGCAAATGATAAAGATGATTCCTATCCTGGCCGCAACGTTCATACCCAGTACTATGATAGCTCAGGTGCACACCCTCTTCATCAAACAGGGGACCACATTAAATAGGCACATTGGCCCCCATTTTGAGATCCCTCCGGCTAGCCTAACTGCCTTCGTCACTATTGGCATGTTGATCAGCCTTGTGATCTACGACCGCTACTTTGTGCCTGCCATCAGGAGATACACAAACAACCCCAGAGGAATCACATTGTTACAGAGGATGGGAATAGGCCTAGTAATGCATGTCATCATCATGGTGATCGCCGCCCTGACTGAGAGGAAGAGGCTTAGTTATGCCAGGGAACATGGTGTCACTGCCAACAAAGCAATTGTCCCTCTAACCGTCTTCATACTTCTACCACAATTCGCATTAATGGGGATCGCCGACGCATTTGTGGAGGTCGCAAAGATTGAGTTCTTTTATGACCAGGCACCAGAGGCAATGAAGAGCTTGGGGACTTCCTATTTCACTAGCAGCCTGGGGATTGGGAACTTCCTGAGCAGTTTCATTCTAACCACTGTGTCTGATATTACTAAGAAGAATGGTCAGGGAGGGTGGGTTCAGAATAATCTGAATATCTCTCATTTAGACTACTACTATGGCTTTTTAGCTGTTCTGAATGCTTTGAACCTCTGTGTTTTCTTTTTTGTCACCAAATTTTATGTCTACAATGTTGATGTCATGGAATCAAACTTACAGTTATCAGATGCCTCAGACCATAAGTTGTTAATTAAGGCAAGTACTGAAGAGAATGAAGATCTGAAAGATGAAAAATGTTGATAAAACTTCCTGTAATTTGTTTGAGTTAATGGTGAATATAGAGTAATAAATGAAGGCCTGAAGTGTATACGATGAATCTCTCTACCTTTGGTTCTTACGAAACATGTATATAATGGTCATTGGATTCAAAGTACTTAAATTATTCTTGGCATTCAAGCTCACTTGCATGTTCCATGGGCTTGATATTATGGTCAATGGAAGACACATTTATGTTTTAGAGAAGTCTCACACAAATCTGTGTTATTTCAGACACATCTATGCTATGGCATGAATTATTGATGAATATCACAAGAATATTACAAACCTTTTTTGGACACTACCTTTTAAAATCATCTAACCTTTATTTGTAAATGTTGTTTACTACAGACTATTTTCAGACATGGTCAAGGTGTAAAGTGACGGTCCTACATTAATAAGGAAGGACACGGGCAGAGTTGCTGGTAGAAATGAGGAGAGATATGCAAGGAGAAGAAAATCTAAATTTATTCTTTTCATATAAGTACCTATGTAGTCCTAGGGTTATCAATAAAGTTACAATGAAGTTTCTCAAAAAGTGGTGCCTTTGAAAGTTATCAAGTAGCCGCTTTTTAGTATGGGACATTGAATGTTGTCTCGTCTCTAATGATCTGGCCGCTAATTTAGAAGACCAGAAAAAAAAATCAAAATATTGCAAAACAGAATTATTGTGGAAGTGATGTGTTCTTTATCTTGTGAACGGACAATGACAAAGTCTTATAATGGGATGACTGAAAAAATAGAACTAGCAAAGGCATGTTTATTTGAGTACGGAGAATAACTCAAGTGATTAGGAGTGTAATGATATCGTTGGGATTGCTGAAACAATTGTCTAAATTAGGGGTTAGTGAGAAATGATGAACATTCTGTCAAAAAAGAAAAAAAGAAATGATGAACATAAGAGAAAAAAAAGAGAAAAAAGAAGAAGAAGAAGAAGAAGCCAGGCAGGCAAGTATGACAGGACAGTACAACGGCCAGTTCGGGCCTAGACTACAAAGTACTTGGGCCGTGCCAGTTCAAAATTCATGTTCCAAGCCTCGGTCACGTCAAATGAGGAGAAACTAGGATAGCAACGAGTTGACCTCGAATTGCATATGACAGGGGTTGGGTTGAAATCAATGGACGCGGCCGATATGACCAATGAATTTGGCCAAAGTTGAATCCCAGCCACGCGCCACCCATTCCACCTAGGAGCCTAAGCCTCCACAACTTTATGTACTAGGAAACTCTCAGCTGTTTTTTCTTTTCCTTTTATAAAGAAGACGTGCGATTGAGTTTTAAGGGGTCCACCATGCCAGATTTGAGTGGACTTTCAAGACTAGCTATTTATAATGAGTTACGTTGATTGTTGTGGAACTTGAGGTTTTGGTAAAAATAATTATTTAAGAAATTTAAAATTGTTCTCAGGGTGAACCGATGCCTCCTGTTGTTGTAGGTTTCATTAGAGGGAGAGTGTTGAGGAGATAGCTCCACCTAAAAGGAGTATTGAAAAATATTTATACTGCCTTGATTTATTAATGTGGTTTGAAATTTCTAAATGAAGTACTTCTAATTGAGTGGTCTCTCTCTCTCTCTCTCTCTCTAAGTCCGAACCTCCCATCCTATCTCTGAGATGCTTCCCTATAGTCAATGCCTAAATTTTCACTGTGGGTCTCATATCATAATAATCTTGACCATTTAAAATGAATGTTTGATTGAAAAATGTGATTGATTGTTTGGGAGTGCTCCTGCGCAGGACACTCTTAGTGAGAGACCTGCTAGGGTGCACCTAGAGCCTCACAAATCATGGGGATAGATAGTGATTGAAAGATTCATTTGGGGCCATTTTAGATATGAAATTTCAACACAATCCAATAATCCTAACCCTTTAATTTGTACCCCACAATTTTAATAGTTTTAAATTATAAAAAATTACCACTAGATGCAAAAATTTTAGTCCATTTGGATCAATGACCTAAGCACTCCTTTGATAACATACTTTTTTTTTTCCTATAGTCTTTTTGCCCCTTTTTTCATGGTGAGAATTGAAGGCTTAGCTACCACACTATCACGTTAAACCTTAGAAAGTGTCACATCTTCACTTCTCGCCACTTCAATAATAATTTGGTCATGTAACCATGAACTCATGTGTATTCTTTAAAAGAAAATGCCCTAGAGTGGACTATTTTTTTTCCCTTTCGGTCTGCTTGTAAAGCAAATTTAGAGTAAATGGTCAATTTTAAGAGACAAGAAAAGAAGATGGGTTTTATAAAAAGATTATATAAAATGTCAAAAATCACCTCTTTTTTCTAAGTCAAAAATTCAATCTCTCCTTCCACTACAAAATAAAAAGCTTATTCCTTTTATCCAAAAAGTCAAAAAAGTTTCTTCTCAAGGCAGATTTTAAAATTTGATATTCTTTTCTTCAAATTCAGTTTACCTTACCTTCCCCCGCCTATCACAAATCCATATATCCATGATATCCAGACCCTCTCTAACTATAGACACAAATTGGGGAATCCAGCTCATCATGTAGGGCAATCGAGGAGATCCGTTCATGGAGATCAAGCAGATTCGGCCAATGCACGAACCACTTCTGGATGCAATGGTTTCAGGGCCCCGACTCATCTTAGCTATGCTCATAATTCTGGTACAGGGCCAAACACTCACCACTTTAGCTGATCGATGTTCATGGCTAGTTTTGGTCCCTTTAGGCTGCTATATCTGTTGTTCCTATTGGGTCTTTTGGTTTGTGGGTTTAGGTCCGGTTTTGTTTGCAGTGGGTCTCTATAGTGTTGTTTTTTGGGCTCTCTTTGCCAGTGTTTTGTTTTTATTGTTTCTCCTTGTTTTAATATTACTATTATTGTCACATGCGGAAGCACGGAACTTGAGATCGACAAATAAAGCCATACACAAGAAAAAACAATTCACAGAAGTACATATAAGAGATTTATATGGTTCGGTGATGTGCTTACGTCCATGGCTAAAAAAAACTTCTACTCTTTTTTGGTACTCTTATATTTAAGTTTAGAGTTATAGATTATATCATATAAATAATTTTTTTTTATCCCTTAAGAAAGTCCGATACAAAAAACAAAGTACCTCTAACTTAAAGCCCCAGTTTAAGATTAGCCCTGTGGACTAATCTAGTGGACTTGAAATACGAGAATTGAACTCAACAATTATCATTTTCAAGCAAAAGAAAAAAAATAAAGAAGAAAGGAATATATCATCAAAACAAGAAAAGACAAAACAGCAACAACACAAGGGTCAACTTCAGCAGCCAAACCGGCGGCTGGACACGCATTCAACATGACCAAAAAGAGAGTCCCCATTAATCTTGGGTATAGAGCATGTCGACTCCAATTGGACTGATTGACTATTTTTCACTACTGCAATGTCTACAGGATTAGACAAAAAAAATGAGTAACGGAGAAGCCTCACTTGCTGGCCCTCATCAATGCATAGTCACCGCTCTTGCATTATCGCAATTTTTCATTTTGGGAGAGAAAAGACACGGTCCCTTCATTGGCCTCTCACCAGTCAAAGAACCATTAAAAACCATAAGAAACAGAAAGGAGAGTTTCCATTGGATGCATTAAAAGAAAGAAAGAAAAAAAAAGATTACTACATGCATGTTCAAATAATAACAACAAAATACTTTGCCTCCAAATAGAAAAAAACCACGAGCCAAATGTAGACAAAATTGAACATTAATTTTTGCAGTTACAATATATACTTGCAATCTTACAGTTTATTCCTCAATACAAAGCATTATAGTTGTTCTTGTTAAATTCATAGACACGTTGTTCTTCGGTACCTCGTTATTAGTGATTTGATCACCAACTCAAACAAATCCTTTCAGTGAGAGAACAATTTCCAATGAAGATATAGAATCCACAAATCTCTTACAATGAAGTAGAAGTATCAATTCTAGAATTTGAAGCTTTCAGACCAACTCTTATAGAAGCGTTAGATAGAATTTCCAATGTGTGAAATTTTAACTCAGATTATAGAGATGTATGTATTTATCTTAGTGTAGAGAGAACCCTTTTTATTACCCACAATTCATGCTTCATTAAGATAGTTCTTGTATAACCCAATTGATTAATCTTTGCACAAATTGAAAATAATTCCACATAAGGTTGATAGGTTTTTGAATACCATCCGATCGATCGGACTAACACTCTATCAATTGAGCATCACTTTTACCTCTAACTCGATCGATCGGACATCCTTGTTTTTTCTAATTTTTCGAATTTTTTCTCTTTAGCCCTTCTGGCGATCTAAACTTTATCTCAAACTACAAGAAATATAAAATATAACTTCAATGGACCGAAGTTTTGTCAAAGCTATGAATCAGCCAATACAAAAATCCTAGACGCCAATATAAGACTTATTACATTACCTCAAATTTTATATGCTTATTTAGATCTTCAGATCCATGAGTTGAGTCAATTCATTTGTGTGAAGAGACTTCACAGAAGTCACCCCCACCCCATAACAGATAACTCTTTATAAACATGATACATGGTTGATCGAGATTGTAGGTCTGAATGTAAGCATGCAAGTGCCAACACCACTATTAGAACCAATTCATTATTCATCTCTTGACCTGTGACAGGTGGTAGCCATTGACCTATATAGGACATCCTTCAGCAATACATCTTTGGCCCTTGATATTGATAACAACAATATAAGCTCACTTGGGTGCTTTCCGATTATCACTTCCAAAGAAACCACACCGAAGCTATAGACGTCACATTTTTTAGTTACTTTCATTGTGCATGCAAGCTTTGTGAAGAACAAAAAGGAAAGACAAAGAAAACAAAAAAGAGCAAGATTGACTTCTCCTACCACATAGAAGGTTTTGTTTACCAAGTAGAAAGTCCATTGTCATGCAGGGCTAGTTTCCTTTCTAATTTATTTATCTCGAACATTTATCTAAAAGATAAATCTTATATAAACTATTTTAAACTAAACAATAGGAGAAATTTTAACAATCAAACAAGCTGCAAAGAGAAAAGAAAAATCAATGAGAATAGTATTGTAACAACATACCTGAAGTGACATATTCATATGTGCCTACAAGTGTACGCCAGTTTGATGATTTAGGCTTTAAAAGCCTAGCAGTGCCAAAGTCAGAGACACATGCATCAAACTCCATATCTAGCAAAATGTTGTTGCATGACAAGTCACGATGAATGATGGGAGGGTTGCAATCATGGTGAATGTATGATAGAGCATGGGCCACTGCTTTAACAACCTTCTTCCTTTTAACCCAATCTAGTTCCACAACTAGTTCTGCATTTCTAAGGACACCGGCTAAACTTCCCTTTTCCATGTATTCATACACAAGAAACAAACATCGTGAATGGGAGCAATATCCATAAAGCTTCACTATATTGCAAAGGCTAATTTCAGTTAGCACTTGTGTCTCACTCAAAAAACTTCTTTGGCTAATTTGGTTACCATCTTCTGATGGTGGAGTTTCTTCACAGCCACTACTTGATTCTATGGCAAATTTGCCCTATAAACTTTTCCATATCCTCCCTCCCCAATGAAACATTTACTATCGAAATTTTCTATTGCTTCAATGATGTCTTCATATATGATCTTCCCATTGTGATTCCATATTGAAGTTATACTATAACTGCATGAATCTGGAATCTCATTCTATATATTCTTCCTTCTCCGGTGAAGAATAAAATATATGCCAAAAGAAATAAGTAGGAGTAACATTGCTACGAGAGGGAGAACAATGATTATTACCATTTTGTAGCCTTTTTTCCATCAACAAAGCTTATCAAAGGGGAATTGCAAGGTTCTAAACCATGCACTTGGCCACACAAATCTTTTATTTTGTACAAATGCATCTATTGGAGCTTGTTGAAATGCTTTCCCTCTAAGAAGAGGACCCTCCAAACTATTGCATGATACATCAATGGATGTTAGGCTTATCATCTCTTTGAAAGAAGATGGAAGAAAACCTGAGAGCATATTATGAGAGAGATTCAAAATTTCTAACATTCAGAGCATTCCTAGTTGAGAGGGTTGTTGCCCGGTAGCAAATTTTGACCGAGATTAAGTACTGACTAAAGTTTTTCAAGATTGCCAATTTGAAATGGAATGCTTCCATTCAAACCATTCCTACTCAGTTGCAAATTGGAGGATCTTTTACAGAAGAAAAGCTTATTTAAAACATTGAGCAATTTAAAATCCTCAAGAAATTAAAGAAGAAAAGCTTATTTAAATATAGAAAGTTTATGTAGAAATTGGTTTCCAAAACAAAGTATGAAAGAATCTCTTCATAGTTGCCATGCCAAGAGACCTTACCAAAGGAAGACTATACACGCTATACAAGAAGAAACAAAAAGGAAACAAAGGAGCTCTAAATTTTAGTTAATGAAGCCATGGATGTCGAAGACCACCATCATCCCCTCCAAGAGATGATGTCTCTCTCCTTTCTCCTCCACCTCTCTTCCTCCCTTTAATTTTTTATTTTTATTTTTAAGGTATTTTTGGAGTCTTGTTTCAGAAATTAGGAATTTAAAAGAGAGATTCTTAGAAAGTGAATATTGTACAAGAATGCACTTAATGAAATTTTTGATGAAGATCTTGACAATTTCTCACTAGTCCTTTGGATTGGAGTATACAGATGAAGCAAAGTAAATTTTCATTTTAATTCATGTGGCTAGTTTGTTCTTTTCTTATCTCTTTTAAATGAATGCTCTATTAAAATGATAAATTTGTTTTCATGCCTTAGGCAACATCAGTTTTAATTTTTAATGAAAGTGATTTGATGATTTATGTTTATTTTGATATATTAAACTTAAAGCTGAGATGCATTGATAGTTTATGCTTAACTTGATAAGTCATGCTTATGATTTTTCATTTTTTTTGGTGGTAAAGTAGGTCTTGGGTGATGATTTTATTATTTTTATTAAAAATTAGTTTTTACAAAAAAAAAAAAAAATCTTCAGAATTAGAGACATTGATTTGTTTATGATCTAAGTTATTTTGAAACAAAAGCATAAAATAATTGTATGATTTGATTAATTATCTTACTTAGTGGATTTTGGATGCTCTGATATATTTTTTCTATTGATTTTTCAATACTTTTAATTGTATCAAGTTTCTCACATTCTTAGTTTTATTTCAAATAAATCTTTTAGTTAAGAATTTTTATTAAAAACTTTAAAAGTGCTCCCTATTAGATGATCTGTATATGTCAATACCTTAACAAAATAAGTGTGCTCCCTATTAGATGATCTGTATATGTCAATACCTTAACAGTTTTTAAGGTAATCGATTAAATTCACATCACGATGCTCCCGAATTCCTATGTTCTCGACTGTACATAATAGGAACTTTCGTCCTTTCCCCCTGCTCAACATCTGCATCTCAAACATTGAAAGTCTGTTCCTCCAGTCTACCATCTGCATGTCTGCAAACCTCTTTGGTAATTCCCTTCTATCTCTTCTTTCTCCCTATTACTGACTCCAAAACTGCAAGTCCAGAATCAATCCCAAGCAAAGACACCTTCAGACGACCAAATCCCAACCCTATTTAGTCTCTTCATCTTCTTCCTCCTCTGAGAAATCATCTCCTGCAGCGGTGGAGAAGGTGCTCGCTTTAGAAAGTGGAAGGAATCTTATTGAAGTAGCATCCAATTCCCCAAAGGGATTAGTGACAGAGACATATTTTTAGACCAATGTAATTCTTCTTAGGAGCCTTTCTCCTTCCAGATGCAGGTAGGAGGAGGTGGAACCCAATGGTATTGTTTGGCAGAGCTTTCTAACATGGTTCAACTGCGCGCTTGAGGCAAGTGTTGGACCTTGCCCACTTCTCTTGGGCGATTTGCTGAGTCAAGTGGTTTTAAGAAAGAGGTTGGAGAGAAGATGAAGATGCATGAGCAAGAGCTGCACCATGTTGGTGCTACTTCTGATTCTAGTGCTACTTCTCAAACTGCTGCAACCACTTTATATATATTAAAGTAACAAGAATGGAAGCCTCTGGAGGATGCTCCGTACATCAGCAATATATTTTTTCTTTTTTTCTAGAATACCACGTTATCTTCTAAAAATATCAAGAAATGGTTTTTCTCAAATATCTCCCTTTCCCCACCTTTTTTTGCATCATCTCCTAAAATCTCTCCCTTTCCCCACCTTTTTTTGCATCATCAAACTGCTGCAAACTCACTCATACAAGCACACTTTAGAGTTGATGTTCTATTCTTATACTCAAACTCAATGTGCAAGCGCACTTTATAACTGAGGTTTTTTTCCTATAAAACTTTTTAATTATTTATTTTATATGTTTATAGTATTTTTCTTTACTTTTTCTCCTTTTATAATTTGAGTGGGTTACTCATACGTTTCTAACAATGTTATAGTGTTACTATGATTTTATGAATGATTCTAAAATTTCAAATAGGATCAGATATTTGTACTTTGTTGTGTTTATTGCGAAGATGTATTTTATCTTTTCATTTCTAGGTGATAAATATTGACTTTTGGTTTCTAGCTATTGTACTTTAATTTTACAGCTACACTTTTGGCCAGACTAATCCCTTTTCTCCCAGGTAGAGTCTGGTAAGTTCCCTTAGGTGTGATAATAATTATTTGATTTTCAAACCTGGTAAGAATATTAGGTTCAAGCTTTTTCAGTTATCTTCTCCAAAATTATACTTATATTATTCAATTATCTCCACTGATTTAGCAAATGCACTAAATAAATTTATAAATTATTTTATGTTACATTAATATAATATAATATTTACGTGCAAATAATACGATAAGTTTTGAAATGTGATTCTTTTATTATAGGGCCCGGGCCAAGTACGGACTTTTGTTGCTAGTCTCTCAGTGAAACACAAGGTAGTCTTTTAGTGAAATACAAGGTATGATGAAATAAATGTTCATTAATCAAAGATATGAATGATTACCTTCATTCATATCCTATTCTTCTCATATTGCTGCAACTACTCTTTGCTTGCAACTCTCCCTTCCTCTCCTTCTCTCAGTGCCTTGACACCCACTATTTCCTCCTCTTCTTCTTTTGTTTTCCTTTTCTTTTCTCTCCTGTTCTTTTGTTTATTTATATTTGAGAGAGAAGATCAAAGAGTTTGAGGGTCTGATCCAAGAGGGCTTGGATTTGGAATAGGATGAGAGGACGGTTGTTCTGGGTCATGTTAGAATGGGTGATGGATATGGTTTGAGATGCTTGGGCTTTGGGAGCCCTGTTGGGTGTTTGGAGAGAGTAACTTTAGACTGTAGGATGTGAGAATAAACTGAGTCTTTATACTTGTTACCATTTGACAATTTGTGGGTCTACGTTAAAGTGGGCCCCATTTCTAGTTATTAAAGGTGGGTACAATATTGTAAGTCTAATGGTGTGCCCCATTTTTAGTTACTATGGGTGGGTAAAGTGTTGTAAGCCTAAAGATAAGTCCCATGTATAATGACTCCTATATGGGTTGTAATTTCTATATATGGGCCCACATTCTGATTCCTAAATAGAGTTTCTCACTCTCATATTCCTATGAGAGTAGGCCTACTATCTTTTTAATATTTAAAATAAATTCTAAAATATATGTAATTGATTTAAATTTAATAGTTGATAAAGATGATTTTTTTTTATTTTTGTTTCTTAGAAAAAAATTATTATATCGTTGCCAAACATGTTCTGCAGAGCGTATTCTCAATGGAATAATTTAAAAACATGTTGTTGAATAAGTTTTAGATAAATTGATCTCAGCACAACCTAATCTCGGCACAACTTGGTCTAAGTATAAAATAGGAAACAACACCGAAACAATGCTAAACGAGGCTCAATTTCTAATTCCTTCCTTTCTCATATTTCAATTTGGGCCCTCTAATGGGCATGTTGTGTTGGATATAGAATACGAAATTGAAAAAATCTCATGGCTGGCTATACAACCCAAAGATGGGGTTGGCTTGGAAGTTCCTTAGTTGGCTTGAAATTCTTCAAGAAATCATCTCCAAAATCGTCCTGCCTATCTTGCATTATTGACTTTCTTTGATTGTAATTGAGAGATAATTACAAGAAGGAAGCTTCCAATTCTTTGGCAAAGTTTGATCTTCAATAATTTGCAACAAAGATGGGGGTCCTTCCCAAGGCGTACTTGGCATGTGCAAATTAATTCACATGTGTGCATGTTGGTGGGGTCTACTTGATTATCAAATTCCATCTCCTCAATTTCACTTCAATTCTTTCTTGCATCTCTTTACCGCTAATTCCTTGACTTCAAATCATGATTGTGGATCTCTTCTTGAATTTTCCTACATTATGGTATACCAAGGCTCAGGAAACATTTTCTAGAATATCTGGTTATTGTGAGCAGAATGACATACACCCTCCTTATATTATGGTTGAAGAATCTGTTATACATTCCACTTGGTTAAGATTAGGACCGCAGATTAACCAAAATACTAAGATAGTAACATTTGTATCTCATGTTACTTGGGTCCTATGTAATGAGCTATTTCATCTTCTAAGAAGGCTTTGATCCAAAATTCAAGCTGTATACATACTAGGTACACGTTGATTTTTCTACTAATGAAGAAAAAAGTAGTTTTCTTAAGCTCTTCTTGTTTCGCATTATTTATATAGTATGTGATGATCAATCGTTGGATGGGATTAGTAAGTTTTGAATCTTTTAATGTTGTGCTAAACTACCTTGATACTAGTTTGTTGTGGCAAACCATCACTGATATCACTTTTTGTGAAAGTGGCACAGCGAAAAAATATTAAAGATCAACAGTCTAGATGCAACGATGCAAACACATATGCCATCAATCTAGACACAATAGAGAGATAGGATTTACATGATTCACCCATTTGGGCCTACGTCCACTGGGAGGACAGCAGTAATATCACTACAGATGATGTAATTTACAGATGGAATATGTACTTTCAGCCGCAATGCCACTGTATACCCCGAACGTCACTGTTGCTGCTTCACTATGCGGTGAAGCAACTGGCAACAAAAAGAATGAGGGAGACTATATTTTCTCTTACACTCTCTTTGCTCTCTTCCTTCCCACAACGAAGGCAATGTGGGCTCCCATTTATAGACTCCAACAGGGTTTACAAAGTCAAGGATTTCAGCCTTCTTTCGGTGGGATGCCAGTGCTGCACTGCGGCTGTTAGCTGGGCCACATGCAAAGTCAACAATATCGGCTCCTGTTGAGCCAACATTTCAACACTTACGGTATCTAAATGCCTGCCATCTATATTACGCACGTCATGGGTGGAATTGATTGCTGCATTCATTCATGAAAAGGTTTCTTCTTTGAGCAAACATGGTGAATAATGTGTTAATCTCTTTTGAATGCCTTGTTTTCTTGTAATGTTTGATTGTTCCATTTTGATTTATCCCTCCTGTGTTGTACCTTGGCATGTGCCAATCTCACTCCCATGGAAGAGGGCTAGCATTAGACAACAGTCAACAATAAAAACATGCCAACCCAAAGTTAAAGTAGTATACTTTGAACTAAAGTGAATCTTAGCCCCCTTGCATTGACTGATTAGGGTTCCAGCCAATAGTATTTTGATGATGCTAATGCAAAAAAATGGGATAAGACTTCAGTACAAGGATATTTCTAAGCTTATATAACTCATCTTTTTTCAAACTAATCATTTATAGTTATGTGGATATGTTGGAATTTCAGGTTTCTAAGGTTCCTTGTGCTTTGTACTTTTCAGGAATTTGTCAATGAATTTCTAGAAACTATTAAGCTAGATGAAATCAAAGATCCTTTGGTTGAAATTCCTGGCATAGGTGGTCTATCACAAGAGCAGCGTAAAAGGCTAACTCTGGCAGTGGAGCTTGTAGCAAACCCATCTATTTTGTTTATTGATGAACCTACAACGGGGTCAAGATGCAAGGACGGCCGTAATTGTGATGCGTGTTGTGAGAAATGTGGTTAAAACTGGGCCGACAGTGCTCTGTACTATACACTAGCCAAGTATTGACATCTTTGAATCATTTGATGAGGTAAATCTTAGCCCATAGTTTATTTTTCAGTAACTTTATGGTCGGATATTTTGATACTCCAATCAGCTTAAGTAAAATTGACATCCTGTGGGCATGTGAGTTCATGGGTCTCACTCTTGGGTCTGATGCTTAATATTGTCCTTCTGCAGTTGATACTGATTAAAGAGGGTGGTCAGATTATCTATTCTGGCCAGCTTGGTTGGCATTCAAAGAATCTAATTAACTATTTTGAGGTTAGTCTATTATATGCAAGATTCTCATTGTCATTTTTTCTGTTTATCAATTGGAGATGGCCTCTAACATAACCCACATCTTTATAAACTATGTATCTTTACTTGGAATCTTCTTTCATTTAAGATAACTAATCTCCTAATTAAATAAATTTCTTTATTTTTGGGTTTTAATAAGAGCATTCCCGGCGTACCAAGATCAAAGATAACTACAACCCAGCTAAATGGATGCTAAATTACTTCTACATCAATGGAAAGACAACATGGCTTAGATTTTGCTCAAATTTATAAAGATTCATGTCTTTATCAGTTGGTCACTTCTTAGAGACACCTGGTTATGTTATGGCATTACATCATGGACTACAGACAACTATAGTGGACTCTTATATGTAGGGAGATTGAAGTACAGGTTGAGCAGGTGAGCAAACCTCCTCCAGGCTCTAAGAGGCTACATTTTGCCACTCGTTTTGATGTGAATTCATGTAGCCAATTTGAAATTTTTATAGGGTCTAGATTTCTAAATTGCAAGTTAAACAATATGCAGCAGACTAAATAAAGTAAACTTGCAAGTATAAAGCAATCAACTACATACAAAGAAGACATGCGGATTTTTACATAGAAACCCTTTGTAACACTCCGATCCCCTTTGAGCCGGATTAGTGGCTCATTAGTGTGTGTTTTGTTTTGTTTATTCTTTTGGACTTGGTTTTGGGCCTTGGATAGGTAGTTGAGTGACCTTTGACCTGGAATAGGTAGTTCTAAGCCCTTTTTCGTAATTTTGCTTTTGCTTTGCTCATAGCATCTTTGCATCATCTTGGTGTCAGCATGTGTATTTCGTTGAGCTCGACATTTTCCGTAACTGTCTTAGAACCATTTGGAGTCAATTGGGGAAGTTGGACCTTCATGTGACTTGATTTGTAAATAACCCAGACTCTTTGGACTTTGACTTAAACTTCCAAAACTATATATACATGAGTCATTACAGGTGTCTCTCTCTCTCTCATTTCACTTGATCGTTGCATGCAAGGAATTCCAGAGGAGCTCTCCACGTTCTCTCTCCTTCTCTCCCTCTCTTCTTTCCTTCTCTTGATCGTTTGAGGATTGGGTCCTTTAGTGGATTTGGGTTCTTCTCTTCTCTCTGTTTATGTTTTGTGGTTCGGTAAGTGGGTTCTTTCCAATTCTTTCTTCTTCTTCTCCAATTGCTTCCCCCATTCTCTGTTGCTTGCTAGGTCTTCATCTCATGCATGTGTGATTGCTTTGATTTGTTTTGGTTTTAGTTGCTTTGGAGCTTGATTCAGTGGATTTCCAGATTTGAGGCAAGTATAAGTACAGACTTTTATAACACACATGGGTGCTCTATTTGAATGCTTTGATTTCCATCCTCTTTAGAGTATTTGATGCTTTACAGCCACATTCTGTGAATTTGGAGTCTCTGTAACTCATTTTCTTCAGCTTCTGTATCAAATTTCAGTTTCTGTACTCAGCCCGAATTCATCTCTGTATTGTACGGCTAAGCCGTGAACTTCTACGGCTTGATTTCCAGAGACTTGAAATTTGAGTTTTGTTCTACGGCTAGGCTACGGCTAAGCCGTAATTTGTTCTACGGCTGAGCCGTAAGCTAGCCGTGACCCAACCGTACCCCAGCCGTGAATTAAATCTCTGATCAGTCGAAACTTTTCTGATATCAGTACTCCTACGGTGAGGCTACGGCTAAGCCGTGGAATGCTACGGCCAAGCCGTGGATTGGTCTACGGCTAAGCCGTATACTGACTGTAGCTCAGCCGTAAAAAGGTATTTGATCAGAGATGGAAGGATGATTCGTTTAGCTGTGTTTTGAATGGAACCAAGGTGAAGCCGTAGTGCATAGTACGACAAGCGCGTAAGATGTCTTCGGCTCAACCATAGGTCCCCCATAGCTAAACCGTTAGGCATGGCAATTCTGAAACATAACTTAGGATAATGGTGAGACTTGTAGGACTCAAATACAGGTTAACCACCCATGTAAACCGGCCCAATGGATTCTTGGATCGCATGAATAGTCTGTTAGGCTGTGACTTATTCATGTGAGTGTTGATTTACTGTTAAGCACCTCCCCATGGGTGTTGGTTTAAGGGACGTCGGTGCACGCACAGATTACATTGCAACACTTTGATGGCAACGGTGTATTGACTAACTTAAAACTACATCAACATGCACGGTTAGTGACAGTGAACAACTAGCTTAGGACTGGCTTGTAATGAACCTTGACTCCGTATTAATCTGAGATGCATTGCATATTGTTTATGATTTTGCCCTCTGTTCTGTTAATCTAAGTTTATGCATTCCGTAGTCATTTTTGTTTTCGTCCTGTATCTCTGTTCTATGCTTCGTTCTGCACTATGCTTTGATCTATGCTGTGCTTTGGATTTATATCTATGCTCTGCTGGCTTTGTTTATCTCTGAGTTTGGGTATTCCCGGGTGGCTCTGCCCAGAGGTTAATACGTGAGGATAAGATCCGGTCTTTGTCATCGGTGAGTCCAAAGCGGATAATCTCCCTTTCTATGGATTTGATTTGATTGGTATTAGTCTGGCTCTACTCAGCCTCAGCCCTAGGATGCCCGACGGGGTTACCTCTGGCTTAGATCTCTGTATCTCTGTATTCACTGCAGTGTCGCTTTGTCTTGGGACCCCGGAACCCAGGAAACCGAGACCCACTTGTACCCTGGCCCGGTCAGTGGTGTTCTCATCTGCTCTGCTCTGCTCTGCTCTCTATTGGAGAGAACATGGTTAACGTAGTAGCCACTTAGTCAGTATTTCTATGTTTGATTCACATATCATGCTTTACGTCTATGCACGATTTGCTTAGCTTACTAAGATGAAATTCTGAAATCATTATTCTGTCATTTATTCAGCTTTGATACTATGAGTGTTTCATCTCTGTTACTTATATTTGCTGGATCGTTGTATTCATTTGTATTGTCTGTGGTGTTGCAGGCACAGATACCTTGCCCAGCTCCCCGGCGGTCGAGAAGGCTGCAGGGGCGAGTGTAGAGGCACCCTCCGGTTTGGCAGAGTGGGCCTGATCATCTCTGCCGAGTGCGTTCATGCATACTTCCAGTGGCTTTTCGTTTTGGGATTTTGAGTTTTGGTTTCAGGGGACTTGTATTCTGTGTATTTTGTATATATGGTTTTGGTGTGTATTCGGTTTTCTATCAGTGTATTTGTCTTTGTCGCTTCCGTATTTGTTTCTGCTTTGGCTTCCGCTATTTTCTTTGTTGCTTGCTATGATATCTACAGCTTCCGCGTTCGTCTGTTTCGCACGTGTTAGATCCCTTGTGTGCGTGCATCTGGACTGGGTTTGGGTGCACGTGCACGGGAGTACGTGTGTCACCGGTTTAGCTTTTCGCTAACCCCCGAATTCTGGGCTCGGGTCGTGACACCCTTATGGGAAAAACAATGAGGCACAAAGTCTAAAAACCAAGCACTAATTTCGAGCGGTTACAAGATATACTCATAACCTTACATAGTGAGTCCCTTGACCACAAGATGTAGTTCTTCTTGTAAGAATATATGACACGACTCGACTCTGCGTGCCCTACTTTCCGCACTTGAACCACAACATCTTGTCTTTACAAGATGAATAATCTCCTACTAGGAAGTAGAATCAGTAACTCTAGAATTAGAAGTCTTCGGCAAACTCTCCAACGAAAGTTCTAGAGGAAAAGGATAATCTTCAAAGAGTATTATCAATTTAGAATATGAGATCTGTATTTAGGGTTGAGAGAAAATCCCTTTTTATAACCTACAATTCGTGCCTTAGGACTAGAATCCAAGTAGGAACAAAACAGGCAACTTTGGCACAAATAGAAAAGTTTTTGTGCAAATCGATGGGTTTATGCACAACGCTTGATCGATCGGTAAAAGGTCGAATCAATCGCATTAATCTACTGTCTCAAGTCGGATCGATCAGATGACTGCACGATTGATTGGATGAAATTTAGTACAAATTTCTATAAACTTTTTAAGGCCATAACTTTGTCGTTTTAGCCTGGATTGATGCAATCTTGAGTTTTACAAATATTTACTCGAGACGAGCTTTTCAACGGTAGGTAGCTTGCCTATAGTCAATACATAGTCTAAGAGATATGACCTTTTCAAGCCATGATATCCTTTGAAAAAACACTTCAATTTGTCACTATTTATTCGATTTCTTCACTTCAATACATTCGGTGACTCAAACCATAGTCCATACTAGAAGATATATAAAATACAAAACCAATGGACTCAAGTTCTGTCTAACCCATGAATTTGCCAATACAAAAATCCTTACACAATTCATCGCATGCTTATGGAAGTGCTGCTTGTCATATTGGTGAAGTCCTAACTACAACCTGAAGAGAATTCTTTCTTCCTTCTTTGTTGTATTGTTCTTTTCTGTACTTTTTTTGGAAACATGTAGGATACTGTAAGTCTTTTTTTTTTATGAATTAATAATATTATGCTATGATATTGCATAAAATAAGCTAATAGTCAATATACAATGGAAGATGGCTGAGTCGTGATTAAATTAAATACTTAAATATTAGATTATCATAGAAAAAAATTGATTTATTTTGATTAGTTTCCTTTCTTCCTTTATTATCTCTTTAGCTGTAATTTTTATATATTGTTGTAGTTATTAATGTTAATCAAGGAAATTATAGTAAGTATGCATGGTATTAGGTCCATGGACTGCTATGATCCTATTTTTAGGCCAGACATAGTGCTGGGCCTGCTGGCTATTTTAGGAACTATTAGGAACTACAATCCCTTTTTATCCCATCTTCCACACCTCTCTCTCTCTCTCTTTCTCTCTCTCTCTCTCTCTCTCTCTCTCTCTCTCTCTGTGTGCATAAGTTTCTCATCTAAATAAAAATGTCACCTTCCTATTTTCATCTATAAACAACTGTAACCAATACAATCATTCAAACCTCTGTCACGCCCCCAAAACTGGGCCGGATCCAAACCTGGTTCCAGGGGTGTGAGAATTGGGGCCAATTAAAAATTTTCTAACATAAATAATACAGGCCCCAATTTAGGGTGGATCGAAGTCCTTCGTGAGGCTATGCTTGGTGATCAGGCAACCATAATTACACGCGAAACTGAAATCCATACTCATCGTAGACGGCTATCACATAACCATCCTGTAACAAATCTCATTAATAATAAAATTAAGGTCAAGTGCTTCGAAGCATAGTAATTAAAGTTATAATTCCAAGACAAATAAATTTCATAAATAAACTAATGGCCCAAACATGACCTTATTATATAATCTAATGTTTCGATCTCTACACCAACTCTAGGACACCTCAGATGATGTCATCGGTGCTCCACTCAATAACTTCGCCATCTGGCGAGATCCCCTGCGTTGCTTGACCTTCCGGTTCAACACCGGTAACGAGACCTAGATACCAAAAGTAGTGGGTCAGATTGACATAATCTGGCAAGAGAGTAAACTGCAAGCAATGGATTAATCAACTGAATTAAAGATAACATTCATTTTTATCCAAAATATATCAGATGCAAACCCCAATGGCATGAATGCACAGAAACGAGTATTCCCACAGATAAATATACAGAAACGGGTATTCCCGCAAAGAAGTATACAGAAACGGGTATTCCCGCAGACAGATAAACAGAAATGGGTATTCCCGCAAATAAATATACAAAAACGGGTATCCCCGCAGACAAATGAGTAGAAATGGGTATTCCCGCAAATAAATATAACAAAAGGCACAGCTGTGTGCTATAATCCATAGTACATGTCGACTCGATGGCGTACGTCCACCTCCAAACTGCAGTCGGTCAGATATATATATGTGTGCATATTTACAAATACATATGTATACCAATGCAGAATGAACCATGATATGACATCCTTAATCCCAGTATTCAATCAATATCAATTGAGTATTTAGACTTTTAAATTTGAAAGTGTATTATGAACATGTGTCAATTCAAATTCTCTGAAGATAAGCACTAAACTACCTAATGGTCATAGTTGGTTGAATATACATATGAGAATCAACCCTCTATCAGAATGAAAATATGAGTCTACGATGCCGATATCCTACTTTTAGTGCCTATCATGTGGTGTATCCCGAATCTCACATTCTCATTCTGCATTTAGTCCAATTCTCATGTGAACATTTAACTAACGTTTTTAAAAAGATACGATTCATCTAACCCGATTATGTATATCTAGTGTGTGTTACAACTTGGGTAAACAACATTCAAATTCCAAACACAAACTTAATCAAGTTATGATCAAAATGAGGAAAAGGGATAACTAAGTTCTTAATTAACATTGTTGTGTATAATTATAACTTATTATTTAATGTAAAACAAAGGTCCAAATCCGAAATCCGCTTTGAAATCTAAACTTAAATTAAAAATCTAAATTAGAATTATAAATACATTCTAACTATGGTTTAGTCACCCCCCAATTACATCTTAGTTAATTTCAAACCAACTTAAATAAAATATTAATCACAAGTACATAATTCCCAATTAAATTTATAAATAACCCTAACTAAATTTTTAATAACATCTAGTTAAGAATTACTTTAATGTAAGCAAGTCATCGTTAGTATGCTAGATCATTAATCAAAATGCAACATTCTAAAATCTTTATAATCACTATCTTAATCCCAATTGTTTATTTCTTATTTATTACTATTATTAAATATTTTATTTTTATTTACTTTGGGCCCACCATCAGATCCGGCCCAGCCTCAGCCCGTAGCAGACCCGACCTGCCAGCAGGCCTAGCCCTCCAGCAGGCCTGGCTTGCTGCGCTGGCCTGCTGCGCCCAGCAGCAGCTAGGCTGCGCTACTGCCAGGCATGCCAGGTAATGGCGCACTGCCTAGCGTGCATTGTGGTGCTACACCTCTGCTGATTTTTTTAAAGCACAATATATGTACTGATTTCTATTTTACGTAAAAGATAAGAAATCAAATCTCTATTGTCAATCCAAATCAAGGTATCAAAAAGAAGGAATCATAAGTTTGCACCTTAACGAAAAAGAATCCAACAAAAGACATGTTATCCAACAAGCAACTAAAAAATTTTGTAGGTAACCAAAAGCCATTGTTTACAGTTATTCACTTGCCTGGATCTCGAAACCAAAAGCAAATCTGAAGATTAAAAGATTCAACCTTGGTTTCCCCTTGGAGAACTTCTAGGGCTTGATTGCAGAAGAAAGAAAGAAGATGGGAGGATGGAGAAAACCCTAAGGATTTATATTGAGAGGAAGTTTTTCTAAATTACGAAAAAGGGCTCTCTGCTTTCTAGTAAGTTTTACGAAATTTCAAAAATAGTCTATTGGCCTAAAAGGGTTAAATAACATAATCCCAAGGCCCACAAGTATTTGCTAAGCCTGTATAACCCCTCTCAACCTAACTCAAACCCGACAGACCGGTATGACCCAATATAAAAATTTGGAACTTGACAACCTTGAGATCCCCTATTTCTTTTTACATTCAATCTTCTCCAACGAGATTTTTTCTTTAAGATGCATGATCCTACATGGTCAGCTTTTGTGAGAGATCATGTGACATATATGATATAGTGGTCCATCGACTATGAAAAATTCAAAATGAGTGAGATGAGAAAGTTAAGGACTCCACAGAACACCAACAACATCTCGATGAGATCAATAGGTAACATTCAATGTAACCAATTACATGATCCTTTCAATAGGTACTGTAGCCATTTACATGATCCTTTCTTAAAAGGATTTGCAGGATGGTGACTGTGAATATTCGAGACTAAATGGTTTAGGTTGTTAAGATATCTTAGGAATTAAGATGAGATTATCTTAGTTGACGTGTTTTTTTTAAGCTTTCGTTAGTTTTCTCAGTGATCTATATCAAGGATCAAAATAGTGGTTGTGTTGGGCATAGCGGGTAGTGGCCAAAACGCTTTGTAGAGGGCAATCCATAGCTGTTGCGGATGTACGTAGCGGTGTAAATCTTTTAAGTGACAAAAAATCCGTATCTTGTGTAGTAGCTAGTGTTACGTTTTTTTCTTTAGTTATTTGGAACCATAGAAGAGAAGAAATGGGAAAAACAATGTATTAAGTTAAAATTACTTGGCTTTATTAGGTTTTAGATTGTAGGGCTACTATTTTCAAAATAATATTGCGGCCTAAAAAACTGTGGCCGATAATGTGGCCACTATGTTATGTGTTGGCCGCTAGTTTGAATCATGATCTATATATTGATGCAATTGTCAATGCTAATCAAGTGTGTGTCTCAAGAATTCCACAAGCAACTTCCAGATCTTTAGTCACTATCGATAATAACTAAATGGAAAAAGATCTAGTGAAACTATGCTATATATCAATAATCCCATTATATAAAAAAAAAGTTTGATATGTTAGGCTATTAGCTACCTCTGCCTCATTAGATTTTGTGAGCCTCCTAATCAAAATCAATGATTTTGACCCATTTGTTGTTTCTATAATAACCATCTATTTATGTTTCTTTCAATCAAACAACAATTATGGTGTATGCCATAGCAATGATTGGCCAACCCATTGGGACCAACCTACGGACCCAAAAATTTCAGCCAAATTAAAAAGAAAGATCTCCATACAAGAAAATGGAGAAACGAATAAATTTTTTTTTGGGGTACAAAAAGGAAGGAATAAAAAGTTAGCATGCAGTCTTGGCCCTTGGGCATATGCTAAATTAGAAAACGTTAGTTGTACATCCAAAACTGTAAGTTACTCAATGATTAGAAGACTAAAGAAAGAGTATGCACATGTATGGCTAATGAAAAATGCTAAATTAGCAAATGTAGTTACACAAGTATGGCTATAATACATTCATGGTTATAAGAGAATAGTTGTAGAATTGCATGTCATTTAAGTTGATGAAATAATCCTATGATCATATGCTTGTTCTTGCAGCGAATTCCAATATGGTGGGTCTGGTTTTGTTGGATTTGCCCAACTTCTTGGACTTTTAATGGACTCCTTACTTCTCAGTATGGTGATATAAACCGGGAAATTGAAGCATTTGAAGAACATAAAGGGGTCAATGTCTTTATAAAGGATTACTTTGGGTTCTAACATGATCATTTACCTCTTGTGGCTGCAATGTTGGTTGCCTTACTGTTGTACGCGTGTGTGTAAACACAATCAAGATCAACAATCACCACACAAGAAGACAAGAAGATTTACGTGGTTCGGCACAGATGCCTACGTCCACGGAAAACCAATTTCCACTAGGTTCTCTTTCAATCTGTGAAACCACAGCCTTGGAATCTCAGCCACTCTCAACCTCTATCTAGGGTTACAGATTACATCATATATATAACCATTACATCCTTATCTCCCAAGAACTCTATCTTAGAAAAAAGGAAAGTCCTAACCTATTAGAAAACTGCTGTTTGACAAAACAGGAAATTACTAATATCATTAGGGAAATCACTCCAGATACTGAACCCACTAATGGTCTGGTCCCACATGGCCAACAATCTCCCCCTCCAGACCATAGGGAAGATGCCCTAAACCCCTTATTAGGAGTTCAGCCCTGCCAACTCTGAACATAGCTCCAGCTTTCCCTTAGACACAACCTTGGTCATCATGTCCGAGGGATTCTTGTTCGAATGAATCTTTTCCAACTTCATGAAGTTCTTCTCAATCACCTCACGAATCCAATGGTATTTGATATCAACGTGCTTCATGCGACCATGATATGTAGCATTCTCACTGAAATCCATAGCACTTTGACTATCACAATAAACTACATATTCTTTTTGCTTCAAACCTAGTTCTTGAAGGAATCTCTTCAACCAAAGCATCTCTATTTTTGTTTCATTAGCAGCTATGTATTCCGCTTCAGTTGTAAACTGTGCTGTACACTTCTGTCATTTCTATTGCTAGGAGATCGCTCCCCCTACGAAAGTAAACAAAAAACCAGAAGTCGACAACAGATGATCAAGATCACTTGTAAAATCAGCATCAGTATAACCTTCCATGACTGGTTTTGAGCCTCCGAAACACAAGCACACCTTGGAAGTACCTCTCAAATATCTAAAGATCTACTTCACTGCTTTCCAATGCTCTTTTCCAGGGTTTGCGAGAAATCTACTCACTAAACTCACAGCATGAGCAATGTCTGGCCGTGTACAAACCATGGCATACATGAGACTCCCCATAGCAGAGGAGTAAGGAACACATGCCATCCGTTCCTTTTCATCATCTGTAGTAGGACATCAGTGCTTGCTTAGTTTGAAGTGACTGACTAGAGGTATGCTAACTGGTTTAGCATTCTGCATGTTGAACCGCTCGAGCACTTGTTCAACATATTTCTTCTGTGACAACCACAGCTGCTTAGAACTCCTATCACGATGTATTTGCATGCCCAATATCGTTCGTGTTGGACCCAAGTCTTTCATGTCAAACGACTTTGACATCTCCTCTTTTAACTTGCTAATCAACTTGCTATCATGTCCAACTATCAGCATATCATCTACATATAAAAGAAGGATGATGAACATGCCATCGATAAATCGACGAACATAGACACAATGATCTGCAACTGTCCTCCGGTACCCATGACTCAACATGAATGAATCAAACTTCTTGTACCACTGTCTTGGTGCTTGCTTCAGCCCGTAGAGACTCTTCTTCAACTTGCAAACCATCTGTTCTTTTCCTTCTACCTTAAACCCCTCTGGCTGAGTCATGTAGATCTCTTCTTTCAAGCCACCGTGAAGAAACATGGTCTTCACGTCCATCTGCTCAAGCTCAAGGTCCATGCTGGCGGCTAGACACAAAACGATTCTAACAGAAGTCATTTTCACAACAGGAGATAAAACATCACTGAAGTCAATACCCTTCGTCTGTGCGAAACCTTTTACTACTAACCGTGCTTTGTGCTTCACCAGTTTCCCATTCTCATCCTTTTTCAGCTTGAACACCCATTTGTTTTTCAGAACATTTCTATCTTTAGGAAGTTGCACCAGCTCATATGTCTTGTTCTTCTTCAAAGAACTCATCTCATCCTGCATAGCCTTCATCCACTCATCTTTATCAGCATGAGTCATTATTTTTCGGAAGCTCTTTGGCTCTCCTTCATCAGTAAGCAACACATATTCGGATGCAGGATACCTAGTTGATGGTTGACGCTCTCGTGTAGACCTCCTAACTTGAGGTTCCGTGGTTTCCAACCGAGGAGATTGTAGCTCCCCCTGCTCAACACCCTCATCATCTAGCAACCCTTGTGCCTCATCACGATCCGAATCGTTTTGTCCACCTTCTCCACCTGTAGTCTGCACCGGAGAAGAAGTCGGTGTGAGATCAACCACTCCATCAACTTTCTTAGAAGAATTTTCAAGCTTCTCATCATCTCCAAAGAACTGGTCTTCATGTAAAACCACATCCCTACTTCTGATAAGTTTCCTCTTCGCTGGATCCCATAATCTGTAGTCAAACTCATCTCCACCATAGCCAAGAAAGATGCAACTCACTGCCTTGTCGTCCAACTTGGAACTTTGCTCCTTTGGTATATGTGCGAACGCTTTACACCCAAACACCTTCAAGTATGAATAGGAAACATTTTTACTTGTCCATCTTCGCTCTGGAAGATCATAATTCAAAGGAACTGAGAAAGATCTGTTAATCAGATAAACGACAGTCAGAACGGCTTCACCCTAGAATGACTTAGGCAACCGTGCTAATCTTATCATGCATCTCATCTTCTCAAAAATAGTGCGGTTCATTCTTTCTGCCACACCATTGTGCTGTGGAGTACCAGGAACTATCTTTTTATGTCGAATGCCATGCTTTAAGCAATAGCTTCTGAACTAGTTTGATGTGTACTCTCCCCCATTATCTGAGTGAAGACACTTCAAGAGTTTACCTGTTTCTCTTTCAACCTTGACATGAAACTGTTGAAACATCTGGAACACTTGATCCTTTGATTTCAACGAATAAACCTAGACTTTCCTGGATGCATCATCGATGAATGTGACAAAGAACTTATTGCCACCCAATGATTCTACCTCTATGGGACCACAAACATCAGAATATACCAAATCCAACACATTTGATTTCAATTTTGATGTCGAAGAGAAAGCAACCCTATGCTATTTACCATACAAACAATAGTCACAAGGGTCAAGAGATATACCTTTGGAGCAAGGAATTAAATCCTTCTTTGCCAACATCTGTAAGCCTTTCTCACTCATATGACCAACCTCTTATGCCACAGATTCAGAGAGGAATTGTCTTGAACTGCATTCAACGGATCTTTGCACAGCTTTACTTGTGTTTTATGAAGAGTATTACCTGCTATTCCTCTCGCAATAATAAGAGACCCTTTAGTGAGTTTCCATCTACCATTTCCGAAGTAATTTTCATAACCTGCACTATCCAATGTAGTCCCGGAAATCAGATTCCACTGCAGATCAGGAACATGTCGCACATCTTTTAGCGTCATTGTGCAACCAATATCGGTTTTAATGCAGACATCACCGATACCAACAATCTCTGAATGACTCGTATTGCCCATCTTCATAGTACCAAAGTCACCTGCTTTGTACGTCGTGAACATCTCTCTGTAGGGAGTAGCATGGTAGGATGCTGCTGTGTCAACAACCCACTCAACCTGACTATCTGCAACACTTAAACACTTATCATCATCGCCGGCGAGCACTACTATTTCCTGTTCCAGAGTGGCTGTAGTGTTATCACTGTCATTCTTTTTCTTATTGTTGGATCCTTTCTGTTCTTTCATGGCAAAATAATTTTTCCTTCCATGGCTTATCTTGCCACAGAAAAAGCATTTTATAGACTTTTTCTTGCTCTGTAATTCACTACTAGACTTGGATTGTGATTTACCTCTAGACTTGCCACGACCCCCATTTGGTCCTCTACTCTTACTCCTTCCCCTGTTCTCAGTAACAAAGGCCTGTGTATTATCTGTTCTTGCAGATTTCCTTCTAGTTTCTTCATTCTGTAGACTATTGGTAACCTGACTTATGGATAGCACACCATCTGGGGTAGAGTTGCTCAAGGAAACAACTAATGTCTCCCATGAAGCCGGCAAAGAACTCAGAAGTAACAAAGCTTACATCTCATCATTAAGGATTATTTTCATAGTGGCTAACTGATTTACCACACTTTGGAACTCATTGATGCGATCTTCGATGTGACCACCATCCTTGAATTTCATGTTTACAAGCTTTCTGATCAAGAAAGTTTTATTCACTGCGGTCTTTTTATCATACATAGATTCTAGCTTTTTCCAAAGGGTATTCGCATTGGTTTCATTAGACACGTGGTGAAATATACTGTTATCAACCCACTGTCTGATGTGACCACTCGCTTTTCTATGCAATTTGTTTCATTCAGCATCTTGCATATCTTTTGGTCGGGCACTATCCCCTTCAACGGGATCATGGAGGTCTTTACAATAGAGAATATCCTCCATCTTCGATTTCCAGATCAACCAATTGGAATGGTTGAGGTTAACCATAGTAGTGTTGATAGTATTGTTCTCCATCTTAATCAAATTAAGTAACAGGAAAAAACAAATAACTAACACTGACCTCAACTCCTGCACCAAGCTGTAGATCTCATCAACACGAGCACGCTGGAAGAAACGGATCTGAAATCCGACCCCAGATGGCTCTGATATCGCAAAAACGGTTTTCTGCACTTCTGATTTGGTCAAACTCCTTGTTGACTGTTAAACAACCAATATTCTTCCACTAGCATGTAGATTTGCTTGAAACGAGTCCGTAGGGGCAAACGGATCTCCGATCGGACGTCGGATGATCAAGATATCGCAGAAACAAACTTCTACCGTCAATCTGGTCAACTCTGGCCATTGACCGTCTGTCCAATGATGTAGGCTGACGTCAGTCGGATGACGTCACGCTGCTGATGTCAGCGGTGGCTAACGGGCTGGACTGCGGACCGACGGGTTCAGGTAAACCCGACCCGAACCATTAACCTGCCTCTGCTGTTGGGCTTCTCGTCAAACAGGCCAGGTCAATCTGACCTGACTTGACCCGAAACTGAACCTGAAGTGTTCTGCCGGGCTTTAACTCCACGGGTTGGGTCGGCCCAACCTAAAACTACGGAACCGACCTGGGATTGAAAATCCTAAGTCGTCTTCAACCTGGGGTCAGCGTTCTGCAACAGAGATTGCAGACGGATGAATCAAGCTGCTTGGTTCGGCTCTGGCTCAGGCTGCCTGGTCCGGTGACCAGCGGCAACGGGAGGCGACGGCGACTGCGACAGCGATGTACGGACAACCGGCGATCGCTAGCAGCGGCGACTGGTGAGTTGCAATTTTTTTTTCTTCAGTTGTCCTCCTCAAATTCGGCAACCCTTGTTCTTTTCCGACGAAGATCGTCAGCAACTGAACCTACTCCCTCCGTCTTCTTCTCCGATGGACAAAAAAAACCGAATCTCTGTTTTCTGTAACAGAGATATCGATTTACTCCTAGTGGCTCGATAGAGATCAGAACTGATCTCTTCCTGTTGATCTTCCACGCACAACGTCGACGCTCTGATACCACTTGTTGTGCGCGTGTGTGTAAACGCAATCAGGATCAACAATCACCACACAAGAAGACAAAAAGATTTACGTGGTTCGGCAAAGATGCCTACATCCATGGGAAATCAATTTCCACTAGGTTCTCCTCCAATCTGTGAAACCACAGCCTTGTAATTTCAGCCACTCTCAGCCTCTATCTAGGATTACAGATTACATCATATATATATAATCATTACATCTTTATCCTACAAGAACTCTATTTCAGAAAAAAGAAAAGTCCTAATCTATTAGAAAACTGCTGTTTGACAAAACAGGAAATTCCTAATATCATTGGGGAAATCACCCCAAATACCGAACCCATTAATGGTCTGGACCCACATGGCCAACACTTACCTCTCCTCTACGTTACTCTCTTTGTTGTAGCCAAGCAAAATTGAATTTCCAGAATAGATAAGCAGTTGTAAAATGTTTGTAACTTCTTGCATCAGACTCTAATTAATGATACTCTGCTTTCCTTGTATGTGTTTTGCACTTGCAGTTGCTACGTTGGATGCAACCCATGGCCCTGCAAGTCAGCCCAGTTCCAGCACATCAGGAAAAATATATACACCCCATTTTGAAAATATGTTGATCGGGCCATTTGGCATGTATATAGGCCAAGGCCCAACCCATTTAATATTCTGGCCAGACAGGCTCAGGCACATCGACAGGCCCAATGCTGACTCTGCTCAAGCTCGCCCATACCATAAGCACCTGTAATCAGTGCAGATCCTCCAAAGCAGGCTGATGATCAGATATCGCTTGCTGTAACTTTTCAAATCTATGGTCCACTTCAATGTTTTATGGTCAATCGAACAGTCTGGATTGGCGGGCATGTGCACTGATTCATATTAAAGGGGAGATTTTTGTTTTTTGTTTTTTTTTTCCGTTCAACTTTGTCTTCAATTTTGGCCCCTTTGGTTTTGATGAGTTCTATTGAAGGTTAAAATGAAGATGAATGTGTGAGAAGGTAAAAATAGGAATGAGTTTGTTGGTATGTAAGTGTCGTGGGTGGCAGGATGGAGTAAAAGAGATGAAAAAAAAGAAGAAAGAAGAGGATTAAGAAGACATGAGCAACAATATCATTGCTTGACGATATCATTGCTCATAAAAAAAAAGGAAAAATAAGTCGTTAAAATTTGTGGGATGACCTTTCTATGCGGTTGAAATCATGAGATCCTTTTTGTTCACATCTATGAGGTTTTTTTCCCTTTAAAATACTCTTGGATGAAAAATGGGGGAGAAAAGTTTTCTAAGACCCTTTTGACTAGGGATCCAATTACTATTCTACATTGAAATTTTATCCCATTCCCAATCATCCATGCCACCTTGGCATTTATGAGAACTAAGGCCCCCTAAACCCTTTCTAGCACCATGGACACCCTTTCCCATGGCTTGCTTCATAGAGGTTTGTTTGGAGAGTATCTATCTTACAGAGTTTTGGAGCATGACAAGTCCTTATTAGTAATGTATCTCCAAGTCTTAATTAACAAAAAAAGCCAAATTATTTCTATGGGTTATAATGTGATGCTTATCATTATCTTTATTGCCCACCAAAGTTTTCTAAATTACTACTTATCATTATTAGTGATGAATTAAGGAAAGACGGAAAGTGAATACCCAACCATCATCCTAGTGCTTCAAATATGAGGGAAGTCAAGCTCCCATATATATTCCTAGCTTATATCATTCACCCTCACCTTTATCATTCACACTTCACCACTTTGATAATCTTTTGGTGGAGCTCAATTGACCTTGAAGTCTTATGTACTCAAACACAAATGAAAAGGCCCTTAGTGGAACAAATACAGATGAATTCTACTATGGTTCCTCATTATAGAGATCAAGTGCTCTGTTGTGTTCCTATCTTTTATGTTCAAATCATACCGTTGCCACAATCCATCCATCAAGGGCCATTGCTTTGCAAGTGCCATAAGCAATAGTGGGACTTTCTTTATTTTAAATTAAATCTTAAATCTAGTAACATTAATCAAGCCCACCTTTCAAATCTAAACTACTTCTTAAATTATTTCCTCCCCTCCTATTGGTGCTCAAGCAAATTTCACTAAAATAGAAGTTTAGGCCAACCCTATCACATGTAGAAAAACATGCCATTTCACTCTCTTTGCAAAAACAAAGAGTGAAATGGCATGTATTACCTGTCATCACTGTAATGCACACTTGCCCAAAACCAATACATGCAACAACCAAGAATTTTGGACCGATTAGATTTTATTGAGCCCCACAAACGAATTTACAAGGCTAGCTACAGCAATATATGAAGTGTGAACTCATTATCTTAGATGACACTTAGCACTATCTAGCCTTTATTTATTTTTTTTACATTTATAAGCTTTTTTAATTATCTTAGAATTAGGGGTATTCATGGGCTGGGCCAGGTGAGGCATTTCCAGGTCCGGCCCAACTTGAGAGACATGTGCTCCAATATGTCCCAAAGCCAACCCGCCCATCTAGCCAATTAGGCCAAACTGGGCTTTAGCAATTCTTCGAACAAATTTATCACTAAATTACAAGTAGACTCGGTTGGCCTCGGGCTTTCATCAGTTAATCCAATCCTGTCCCAAAGTTAATTGGACCTATATTTCATATTCTAGGCCCGCCCAAAGTTGAAGGGGCCCCGATTAGGCTTGAGTTGGGCCATCCATAAGCACCGGTACTTAAAATCCATATTGAGCACCTCTCTTCGTTGTATGTGTTAATCAAATGGGCTAGGATGTATCTTAGTTTAAAAATCCTGATTTTGGGATAGTGGGGATTCAAAAATCCCGGAGAGTTCACACCCACACTTTGTTTATGTTGTGGAATTTGGTAGAGAAGAAAAACTGCATGTCATAGTTAGGTATCAAAGCCTAGGGAACATAATTGGTGTGAATCTCTCAACATGTGCTAATATTCTTGAAACTCCA
This sequence comes from Sextonia rubra, assembly GCA_037013555.1. Taxonomy (NCBI): domain Eukaryota; kingdom Viridiplantae; phylum Streptophyta; class Magnoliopsida; order Laurales; family Lauraceae; genus Sextonia; species Sextonia rubra. Next base: position 48,681,286 of record JASUAD010000001.1, read on the forward strand.
TTCATCCCACCCATGCCGTCTATGTTTCGTCTATAATCCCACCCTTTCTCTCATTTTAGTGAACATAGTTTTTATAGAAAAAAAGTGAAAATAGTAAATGTGTGTGTTTTTACCAAGATGTTTTGGTCCTCATCACTGGGCACACTGGTGGACTAAAGGATTTTCATTCGAGGGAGGTGTACCCAAACAGTTAGTTAGGTTTTTGTAACACTACGACCCAACTTAAGTTGTTTTAGAGATTAATTAGTGGCGAATTAGTTGTTGTATGTGTTTTGACTTTGTATTATTTCGTCTCGGGCCATAGATAGGTAGTTGGGTTGAGTTTAACCTGGATTAGGTAGACATAAGCCCTTTTTCGTAATTTTAGATTTTATAAGAGTTTGTCATTCATGCATCATCTTGGCGTCATCATGTGTATCTCATTGAGCTTGTCAATTTCTGTAACTGACTCGCATGCATATGACTTTGTTTGACTCCGTTGGACGATTAATTGGCTCAAACTGTAATTACCTTGAACGTTTGGACTTTGAGATAAAATTTTCAATACTTATCTTATATAAACATGATGCATGCACCGACGTTTTGTTTCATTTTCAACGTCTCCTTTTCTCTTTTCGTTTTTTCCTTTTCTTTTTCTTCTTCACGATCAAAGCTAAGGGGAGAAGGCTCTTGCATCCATTCTATTCATTCATCGCTTGTGTATCCAAGGTAAGCTATGGATCCGAGGTCATTTTTACAAGTCTCACACCTTTTCTTCTCATCCTTTCTTGCATGCACTTACTTCTTCTCTTTTCTTACATGCATGGTGAGTTGAGCGGTGTTTAGACGCCGAATTTGAACCAAGGGACAACGATTCACATAACAAAGCTCATTTGAGGCAAGTATAAGCACGATTTGGATGAAAACGTGTTGGTATATGATTGATCATGATTAATCTTCTAATTTTGCATGTGGTTTGTGTTTACAGCTCAATTGTGTCTAATTACTCATATTTGTGCTTGTTGTGTCCTCCTTGTGCTCCGATAGTTTGCTCTGTAACAGGTTCAGAATGTGACCCAATGCAACTTACGGCTAGGCAGTATAACTACACGGCTCACTTTCCAGAGAGCTACAAAATCTGGATTTATTCTACGGTAAGGCTACGGTTAAGCCGTAGAATGTACTACGGTTAAGCCTTAGGCTAGCTGTGACCCAACCGTTTGTCAAGTTACAGCTTGACTTCTAAAGAACAGAAAATGGAGAATACCTTTTACGGTACAGCTACGGCTAAGCTGTGCAGTGTACTACAGTTAAACCATGCCCAGCCGTGTCTGAGTCGTAGAACAACCATGGTGAAGCCGTAAGAGGGAGCACGGGTTAGCCCTGCCTCGCCGTAAATGCGGATGAACAGTCTGGAGAACCACGGCTGAGCCATAGAGCATAATATGGCTAAGCCGTAAGATGCCCATGGCTAAGCTGTAGGTCATCCATGGCTAAGCCGTAAGCCCAGTGAAAAGTAAGAAAGTAAGTGTTAGAGAGACCTAGTGTTAGAGAAACCTTGTAGGGCTTTTGAGTTAGAATGGAAGCAACCTTAACTTGTCCAATGGAATATGGAAGAATTGCATGAATGATCTCGAGGGCTGCGACTCATTCACGTACCTTATCCAGCTGTTAAGCACCTCTCCATGGGTGTTGGTTTAAAGGACTCCGATACACTCTCTCGACATAATGTAATACAATAAGAAAGACAACTGGGTATCGGATAACTTGAAATTATATCATTATGTACGGTTAGAAACACTGGATAACTAAAGTAGGGTTAGCTAGTAAAGTATCTTGATTTTATCAAAAATTAGAATTGCATGGCATATTGGATGACGATTATTGTCCTCCACTCTTATGAACACGTCTACTCTTCTGTGTACGGATCGAGTAGTCATCGTTATGCCCTTTTGATAGTGTATACCCTTAATTTGTTTGATATGTTTGGTTATTACCCAAACCTTAAGTATTTTATGAGTTGAACATACTATGACAATTCTCTATATGATATGCATGTTTTACTCAAGTTCAAGTATATGATTGATTCAGTACGGTCAGACAATACTCAACCTCAGCCTTAGGATACCCGGCGGGATTAACTTTGGCGTAGTATGTATGGTACCGCTGTAGTGTGTTTATATCTTGGGGCTTCCTGACCCCAGGAACCTGAGACCCATTTGTACCCTGGCTCAGTCGATGGTGTTCTCAGTATGTAAGGATCCCTAGAGGGAGGATATGGAAAATGTAGTAGCTACATAGTAAAATACATGGCATGTATATCTTGATTCTTATAGCATGCTTTATTGGACTGCATAACTGCCTAGCTTACGAACTTGAACTTCTATGAATTATCAGCTGCTCCTTATTCTGTTAGATACAATACGCGTTAACTTATTGTTGCTTATGCTTTGCTAAATCATTGTATTTATTCGTTGTCCTTGATGTTGCAGGTTTAGATCCTGCTACCGACCCCTCGTCAGTCAGCCAGACTCTAGGGGAGAACTTAGATGCCCCGTCAGGGCTGGAGGAGTGGATGTAAGCACTCCGCTGGAGAGCGACATGTTATGCATCTAGGTCTTTTTTTGTGTGGTATGTAATTGGCTTTGTAATGGCTCTATATTTTGTATTCTGGCTCACTTTTGTACAATCCTTTACGTTATGTAATCTTTTATAGATATTATTTTGTTTTATCTATCTTCTCTTGTTATGCTTGATACTTACAGTTTTCGCGTACATATATTTGCACATGTGAACTTTCCTTGTGCGTGTGTATTTAGACATGGGGTGTACCCAAACAATTAGTTAGGTTTTGTTGGGGGGGGGGGGGGGGGTGCAAGTGTTGAATTTTTCAATTAAAATTTGGATGCAGATCCAAAATTTTCATATGGGTTTTGTAAATGGACTTAGGTTTGATGGGGGCAACTGCCCCCAAAAGCTTGTATGTACGTCTGCCTTTTCTTGTTGTGGTGCACATAGTGCTGTGCACCTTGTTGCAGGGCACATGTTAGAAGATCCGGTGGGCTCTTTTATTGATGGTGATGGAGGCTCAAGTGATCATCTTTAACTCTTTAATCAGCAGCAACAAATTTTTACCATTAAAAATGGGTGCACAATCAATGCAAAGGTTCAATACACATCAACAACTCATTCCTAACCAACAAGACAACAACTTGAGATCAATTACTAGTTGATTTATGAAAATTTAAATCACTCAAAAAAAAAAAAAAAGAAAGAAAATTCTAGATCTCCATATAAGATGCCATTGGTTATGTGAAGATTTCTATGTAAAACATCATATACCAACCCAAAAGCTTAAGTTGATAGGTGCCTAATAGATTATTCGGACGGGCCTGCCACTTGGGTTACACAAAAACAACAACCACTCTGATACATGTTGTTAGAAATAAAGGCTACAAAACATGGGCTAATATAAAAAAAATAAAAAAAATAAAAGAAATAGAGTCAACAATACCAATTTGCAAAACCAATGGAGGAATGGTTATTAGCGAAAACCGATGAGAAGCAACAGTAGTAGCTAGTGGCTAAGGCACAACAAATGATGCTTTCTTTAGTATGAGTTCTGCAACTTAGATGCGAAAGGTTCTTAGAAAGAACCGTCCCCATGATACAACAGACTCCACAAGTGATCTATCTTGGTCGCACTCCAAGTAAAGATCTAACTTTAGATCACACAACAGTTAAATATGACGCTCAGACAAAAGAGGGGAATAAGAGAGAAACTTAGAGAAGAAGAGAAGAGTCTCTCTCTCTCTCTCTCTCTCTCTCTCTCTCTCTTTTAGAATCTAGACGACCCAATTATTTGTACAAAAATATTTTCGCTGGGCCATTAAAACTACAATAAAACTCAAAATTTAAATGCCATTAAAAGTCATTAATAAAAACATTTTTTGTTTTAAAACAAAATTTAAACATTTGAAACAGTTTAATCAAGCCATTATTTTAAAATATTTCTTTGATTTGCACCCCTTGTGCGTAGACCTGGCAAATGGGTCGACTTAAGCAAATTTGGGCCAAGTCAACTTGAACCCGAATTTGCTGGTTTCAATTCGAATCCAATCCATTTTTAAAATGGGTAAGAAAACCTTCAACCCACACCTAGGGCATATCAACCTGACCTAACCCCCATAACTCGAATTCAATGTGAGTTGGGTCGTGTTAACCCGACATAACCTATTTAATTCCTTTTTGTGTGTGATCCAACTCATTTTATGTAGCTCAACTTCATTTGTAAAGATTTCCTTAGATCTAAATTTATTTCAAATGTTGCATTTAGCATGAATTTATAATTTACCAATTTCCAAGGTGCAAAAAATGGGGCTAAGATTCATTAATAATTTCTACCCATTTATTTAGACAACCCCTTCTCAATTTTTGTTCAATTTTATAATGCTACATCTAAGCATGAGTATAAGACTCATCAACACTACTATATTCCATTTATATTCATACTTTAGTGATAAATTTTTATGCCAATATAAAAATAAAAGATAAAAAATAATATTCAAGTAAAAAAATCATGTTTTCAAATTAAAAAAATAAGTTGTATATATAAGTATCAAAATATTGCATAACTCATTCACATAAGATTAAGAGTCATATGACTTATGGCCTACACAAATAAGAAAGGTCACATGAAAATGAAAAAGTCATGGAAAATTAGTAGAATCTAAACGGGTCAATCGGGTAAGGTGGTTCAATACTGACTTGACCCAGTTTTATACTAGTTGGTAAACCCTAACCCATGATCGACCCATGTTATAAGCGGGTCAAGTTATGCTAGTTAGAAATGGGTCGAGATGGGTTTTGTTAGCTCTAATAGCGCATGAAAATCACGTAAGATGCGCATTGCGGACACACGTCAAGTTAAATGTTTTTTGGATCTAGCCCCTAGGCGAGGCCCGACTTGTGCCCTCGCGCAATGCTTATGGTAAAATGATCTAAATAGCCAAAAGGCAAAGATAGAACTTAGAAGGAAGTACTTTTGTACCTTCAAAACTTTTAAACTTTTAAACTTTTTCAACGTGGGATCCTTTGCACACACAAAAGCCAACTTATGTTTAATTGTTTATTTGTAAAAGAGTACAGTTAGCAAAAGAAAACTTTTATATTTCTGAAACCATTAATAAACCAACGCATGTAAAATATCATGTACAAACCAAAAGCTTTAGCAAATAGGTAAAATGCCCAAACACATATATAAAGACATGTCAAACCTAATACTTGGGCGACAGGGAATGTGAAACTTTTAAAATTTTTTAATATATTACTCACTAAGAAAGAGTGGAAATTTACCGAGATCTCCTTTCAAGGGTGGAATCTTTTTAGCAGTTCAGATTTTCCATAATTTCTCATTACCGGACTCTTACCACGCATAATAGATGATCTGGACTCTTACAATCGAATCGTCTTACCGAAAAGGTGGTGCCCAACTTCACTCTATAAACATACACATACCACTCTCCCTTCAGGAACCCGTTCAAAGTTCAATCCATTCCGTCTCTCTCACGTGCTTTCTTTTTCCACTCGAGGATGGAAATAGATATGAAAGGAAAAGGTAGAGAGAAGCTGGAGGATGTTGACGCTGAAGAAGGAAGAAATATGAAAGGAAAAGGCAAAGAGAAGCTGGAGAATGCTGATCTTGAAGAAGGAAGAAATATGAAAGGAAACTGCAAAGAGATGTTGGAGAACGTTGATGTTGAAGAGCGAAGAAATACATTTATTGAAGCGAATCTCAGGAACTTGCCCCAAGACAATTCTCTGTTTCTAGAGAGAATTAGAGAAAGATTTGATAGGTGAGTCAATTTTATTGGAATTTGAAATCTTCAAAGTTCAAACATTATACTAGAAAATCCAATTTTCTCTTCTAAGTCTGTTTTTCCTCTCTAGAGTTGGTTTGAGTCTCCCTGGGGTGGAGGTGAGATTCCAGAACCTCCGTGTGGAAGCCAAGTGTGAAGTTTCTAATGGGAAGCGGCTCCCAACTCTCTTCAATGCTTTTACAGGCTCTATCTATGTAAGTGGCAATGCAGCCGAGATATTATTAACACAATACTTTTATATTTTTTAAAAGAAATAATAACAGAGTTTTATTTGAAAATCACTATCAATTATATACACTTGAGCTTTCCTTGAGTTCTACAGTTGTTTTGTTAGATGGTAAATTTAGATTACAATTTTGAATAGATTTGAATTAGATTCTAAATAAGTTTGAATTACTTAGTTATATTATTGATTGCTTATCTCATTCTCTATGGTGTATTAAGAGATCAATTTTTTTGAAATGGAAAACATGATTCTTATCTAAATATTTTTTCTCAAATCTTAACATTAACATGTTATGAGAGCTAACGCTGCAGTGGTCCTGCGGTCAGGTCTTACAAGGTCCTATGTGTAGTTCAATAAAAAATTAATGAAATCATTTTCTCTCTCTTTCTCTCTCTCTCTCTCTCTCTCTCTCTCTCTCTCTCTCTTACCCCTATTCATCTCACGCAAATTCAAATGATGATCTCATTCGTTTCCGAAATATATCAATTCCACTAGTGAATTTGATTTTGATTACAGAAGTAAGAGTTTGTGTTTTTTCTCTTTCTTTCATGTAAAGATATTTCCAAAAAGAACTAGAGCCTTAAGATGACAAGGCTGTTAGATGATGGATTTTGAATTAAACATTTTAAAAAAACTAGGGTTACTAGAGTTAAATTGGATTTTAAGTTAGTTTGAATTGAAGTTATGGTTAGATTAATATTGTTTGTGAAATTAAATATGTTGGATTTTTACTAAAATTTAAAAAAACTTAACTTTCAATTAGTCCGTGTTTGTTTTTTTATTTTTCTTTTTATGTCCACTCACTGATGGTCTTGGATGCCATGTCGATGGTAAAGAGGAAGAGGATTTATGGTTAAATTGCTATTGTCTATTTGGCTGCCCCCTTAACTTACCCGGAATGATAGGCCTTTCAAATTTCAACAATTCAGCTTATTATAAACTAATTATGAAAGCCTCAATTTTCAAATCAAACCACACGAGCATCATATATATATATATATATATATAGGATCATTTCCTTTTTGTGGTGCCCACTGTGAACTCCATCTAAAGATGAGATGGGGGATGAAAAAATTCATGCAGGACCGCCCCAAATATTAAGTTTGGCCTCAATTACATGTGCCTAACTCCTTCATCCATAGCCCATAAGTTCAGATCATTCAAATGGTATATAGTTGAACCAATGGTGCAGTCCTTTCGAATGTGTGCCAAGGAATGATAGATGGGCTCTACATGGAGTTCTCATAAAAAGAAATCCATTCAAATTTGTGCCAAGCCATGATAGATGGGCTCCACATAGAGTTCACATAAAAAGATGGTGAGGTCAGTTTTCACCAGAATATCTGGTCACATTTGGGCCTCGTCATCAGGGCTCCACAAGTTATGAACAGAACAACCCAATGAATTTCAAAAAGTAGATGATAACATAATATGAGGAGCAAATCTCTGTCTTACCCATCCGGCCAACGACGATCTGGGAACTCGGTGGTTGGTCCTCTCTGTGTCACCGTATCTCTATTATTTTGATTCTGAATTCAGTTTGTTAGTATTTTGATTTTGAATTCAATTTGTTAGTATTTTGATTTTGAATTCAATTTTTTAGGAGGATGAAACTTCGATCTGCCTAAAATCATTATTCAAATTTTATAATCTAATATCTACATTGCATATCTTATAGACATTGGGAGCTAGGCTCATTTATCAATGGCTTGAAATTTTAGATTTCAAGGTCTGGCCCCAGTGCCCCCCTCACAAATAAAAAATGACAATTGTCGAGTAATTTACAAATATGAATCATCTCATCATATCCCTCCGAACCCGAGATGGATCACTAGCATGAGGCAAAGTGCGACCCCCACGAACCACTGTCTATGAATCAGGATCCAAGCAATTCTGGTCAAAGATTTTCTCTAAGCGCTTTATAATTGTTGGGTTTGATTAAAAAATTAGCCTTGTTCGATTCCAAGAGATAAAAAAAGAAAATAAAAAACGATTCTCTTTGAGCTTTACCTAGTGGACAGCATCCTTTAGTGAACTATGAATCATCTTCCTCTTCTGCAATGAAACATTTTCATAGGCTCTTTTTTGAACACCAGAAGTTCCAAATATCCTTTAAACATCATCCAGATTACGGTCTATCAAGAATTGTACAAAGGGAGAGAATATAATCTCCTTGGAAAAATGAGTGATCTCCATTAGGTCAATCCACTCAATATATAATTTTTTCTCATCTAAATATGGTATGAACACAGTAAAATTCACAAAATTATGCCAATTCTTGAGGTCTCCCCCCTTTCAAATTGACGTTGGTGAATCAAACAACATCAATTTGCTGACAAAAAGCAGATGTTTATTGCAAGGAAGAGCCTTAGTGAAGATATCACAATCAAAAGATCCGTAGTAATATGAGGTAAAGTAATTATCTTGTCATCATATGTTTCTTGAATGTAGTGACAGTCAACTTCTATATATTTTATCCTCTTTTGAAAGACAAGATATACAACAATTTGAGTGACACTAGCATTATTTGCATGAAGAGGCGTGAGTTTTTCTTGAGGAAAACGTAGCTCATTAAGTAAGTGGCATAGCCATACAATATCATAGTATGTAGATGACATAGAAACATGATCCTACTTTTATATTTTCAGAAGATTAATGCATTGCAAAGAAAAATGCACCATCTCATTGTAGAACGTCGAGTGTCAGGATACCATGCCCAATCCACATCACAATAAGCCATAAGTTGCAAATTTAGTTTGTTAGGAAAGAAAAGACCCCGCCCTATCCCATAAGTTGCAAATTTAGTTTGTTAGGAAAGAAAAGACCCTGCCCTATCTCTTGATTGCATTTAAATGAAGATGAGCGGGCCTAGTGATAAATTGGCTAACAAGGGTGACTCTATAAGAGTTATCAAGTAGAATAGACTTCCAACCAATTTTCTGTAACCTGTGGGATTAGAAAGAGATGTGTCATCATCGTTCCTATGTTTTACATTGGGCTCATGGGGTGTTTCCACTGGAGTTGTATTTGGCAATCACATTTGGGTAATGGGATACTAAGTATATTTATGTTGATTGATAAATAGCCCTCCTTTAAATTTGTGAACTTCAAGGCCAAGAAAGTATGTGAGCCGACCCAAGTGCTTCATGTGAAAGGAAGTATGAAGAGTTTGTTGTAGTTGTAAAATACGGTTAGGATCATTAACAACGATAATGATATCATCTACATAAACAAGATAGCGACACCAAAAGACATCCGACAAAGGAATAATGATTGATCATACTGGCTCTGTGTTGCACTTGGAGCTTGCTTCAGACTATAGAGAGAGGATGTAATCAACTAACTTCATCTTTGGATGATTAGGGCAATCCAAGTGGCAAATGCATGCAGACTTCTTCTTTAAGATCATGATGTAAAAATGCATTTTTTTACATCCATTTGGAAAATGGGTTAGGAGTGTGATGTAGCTAGTGCTAAGAGAATGCGTACTGTGGTCATTTTCTCAATTGGTGTGAAAGTTTTATAGGGTTCTAGATTTTTAGATTGCAAATCAAACAATATGTAGTGGAATAAAATAAAGTAAACTTGTAAGCAAAAAGCAATCAACCACACAAATAAAAAGACACGAAAGTTTTACGTGGAAACTCATATGGGAAAAAAGCATGAACCCCAATGGGCTAATCAAGCACTAATTTCAAGCAATTACAAGACATACTCACAATTTTACACAATTGGTCTCTCAACTATAAGATGTAGTTCTTCTTGCAAGAATCTACGACACGACTTGACTCTTCATGTTCTGCTCTTTGCGCTTGATACACAACACCTTCTATTCATAATATGAACAATCTCCTACAAAAAGTAGAAACAACAAAAGCCTTTAGCAAATTGTAGAACTTGAAGCCTTCAATAAACTCTTTGATGGAAGTTTTAGAGGAAAAGAACTTTCCAATGGAAGCTCTAGAGGAAAAGAATGACCTCCAAAGAGTATTCTCAACTTAAAATATGAGATCTATATTTAGGGTTGAGAAAAAAATCCCTTTTTATAACACAATTTATGCTTTAAGGTTAGAGTTTAAGTAGGAATAAAACAGGCAACTCTGGAATAAACGGGAAAGATTTCGTGCAAGTCAGTGGGTTTTTGTACAACGCCCGATCGATCGGCCAATGATCGGATCAATTGGATTAAACTACCGTCTCACCTATTTAATGCTCGATCGATCGAATGAAATCAACTTAAAATATGAGATCTATATTTAGGGTTGAGAAAAAAAATCCTTTTTTATAACACAATTTATGCTTTAAGGTTAGAGTCTAAGTAGGAATAAAACAGGCAACTCTAGAATAAACGGGAAAGGTTTCTTGCAAGTCGGTGGGTTTTTGTACAACGCCCGATCGATCGGCCAATGATCGGATCAATTGGATTAAACTACCGTCTCACCTATTTAATGCTCGATCGATCGAATGAAATCAACACAAATTTTTGCAAACTTTCTGAGGTTATAACTTTGTTGTTTAGGTTTGATTGACGCAATTTTGGGCTCTACAGATATCTACTCGAAAAAAGTTTTTCAACGGTAGGTAGCTTGCCCATATCAAATGCTCGGTTTGTGAAATATGACCTTTTTTAAACCATGTAATCCTTAGAAAAATACTTCACTTTTTCTTCGATTTCTACACTTCAGCGCATTCGACGACTCATACCACAGTCATACTAAAAAATATATAAAATACAATACCAATGGACTCAAACTTATTCAACCCATGAATTAACAAATACAAAAATTTTAACAATCTCCCCATTTGGCAATTCATAGACAAAACTTTCCATACAATCAATCTACCCAAAAATAAAACAAAAATTATATTGAGTACATTGAATTGCAAAAAATATTTGTAACATAAGCTCTTCACCAATTCCCAAAAAAATTTGAAACCATCTTTAGCTCCATCTATCTTAAATTCTTCATTCTCCCCTTTTTTGTTAATAATTGACAAACGTATGATGTCAACATGCAACATATGTGTCAATCAGGATCCAGTAATAGCTCTCCCTTAGTTGTGACTTCCCTTTAATAATATTCTCGTAGCAACTGAGGGTGAGAGTTTAATCTTCTTAATCAGGGGTTTTTTTATGTTGGTACCTACACTTGTGAATTTAAGAGTTCTAGCACAATGTATACCAATACATTGGGCAAATAATCTTTCTTAACTCAAATGGATTTAATCTTGATCATTCACTTAAACATATGCTTCCTCTATTGCTTATCCTTTAGTAAGGCTTTTAGCTTGTTGCAATGGGGTCGGATTTGTCCTTTAAGTCGACGATGATGACATGTGAGTGTAGCTTTTGAAGTTGACACATTCTTCTTTTTTGCACTACTCCTCATAAGTTTTGTACTAGTAGTGTGTGGAGCAGTTGATGTAAAAGAATTTAAAAGAAACTTTTAACAGAAACTATTTTACCTTTTGTTGTTGAAGTTGATGCATCTTGATCATATTTAAGACCATGTTTGTCATTAGCCCTGTCTAATTGCATAAAATGTCGTCAAGTGTTGTAGACCTAGCATTCATCTTATCAAAAAATTCCTTTGAAGTATTTAGCTTTGATAGTATTATCTTCAACTTACCTCTCAAGTCAACATTCTCAGTTTGACAACTGTAAAGCTTTTTCTTCAATTCGTCTATCTCTTGAGTAGAATTCTCATGATCAGTAATCAATAACTCATACTTTTGATCTACAACATTCTATTTGTTAGCCAAATTGTTCTTTTGTTTATCGTAGAGTTTTACCTCATCATGTGCTTTAGCCAATTTAGCCATCAGTGAAGAAATATGTTCTGTAGCTTGCCAACTAACTGCAACCTTCGGAATCATCCTGGCCATCTTCATATATTTTGTCAAACAAAATAAATTTGATATGCTTCCTTTCATTCAGGTTCTTTTTCTAACTTACTATTGTCATCATCAAAATCAGCTTTAAAGAAAACGTGTGAAGACCTAGCCATGAAAGCAACATACTTGTATTGGTGGTGTCAGGAAGTGGATTTTTTGCATCTTTAGAATTAACTTTACCACATCTCTTTTTTTTTTTTTTTTTCTAATTGCACATTCAGATGCTCTATGGTCAAACCCTTTGCACTCAAAGCATTGAATAGATCTGGGGTTTTTCTTCCCAGACTCGGATTTGAGCATCTTTTTCAAGCAAAATTTATTACCATTTAGAAGACAAGGCTTGGTTGTAGATGTGCCTTCCTAGTTACATTTCATTATAGAAATCTCAAAGGATCTAACATAGTAAATTAGCGTAACCTACTCTGATACAAATTGAAAGTTTTATAAGGTCCCAAATTTCTGGATTGCAAGTCAAATAATGTGCAGATGAATAAAATAAAGCCAACTTGAAAACAAAAAGCAATCAACCACACAAGTACAAGACATGCAAATTTTTATGTGGAAACTCCTATGGAAAAACCACGAGCCCCAATAGACTAATCCAGTATTAATTTCAAGTAGTTACAAGATATACTTATAACGTTACATAGTGAGTCTCTCAACCACAAAATGTAGTTCTTCTTACAAGAATTAACAATACGACTCGACTCCGCATGCCTTGCTCTCTTTGCTTGATCCATAACACCTTGTCTTTACAAGATGAATAATCTCCTACAAGGAAGTAAAAGCAATAAAACTCTAGAACTAGAAGCTTTCAGATGGAAGCTCTAGAGTAAAAAAAAAAAATGATCTTCAAAGGGTATTCTCAACTTAGAATAAGAGAGATATGTTTAGGGTTGAGAGAAAACCCGTTTTTATAAAACACAATTCATGTTTTAAGGTTAGAATCTAACAAAGAACAAAACATGCAACTTTGACACAAACAAGAAAAATTTTCATGTAAGGTGGTGGGGTTCTGTACAACGCCCGATTGATTGGTTAAAGGTCGGATCAATCGTATTAAGCTACTATCTTAGTTGATTGATGCCCGATTGATCCTCGATCTACTGGATGAAATTTAACACAAATTTCTACAAACTTTTTGAGGTTATAACTTTGTTGTTTTAGCTCTGATTGATGTAATCTTGGGCTTTACGGTATCTACTCGAAACAAGCTTTTCAACGGTAGGTAATTTGCCCATATTCAATCTTCGGTTTGTAAGATATGACCTTTTAAAACTATACTATCATTAGAAAAATACTCCAATTTATCACTCTTTTTTTTTTAATTTCGTTACTTCAATGCATTCGGCGACTCCTGCTGCATTCATATTAAAAGATATATAAAATACAATACCAATGGACTCAAGTTTTATCCAACTCATGAATTAATAAATACAAATATCCTAACATGTACAAAGGTTTCATCATAGTCATTTTGTATTATTGCTGAATTCCTAATGCTACAAGACGAGCTTCATTGCTATCTAAAGAACCATGAGTGTAATCCTTTTATTTAATTAAACCTTCGGAGACATTAGGACAATATATTGATTTTTCATTTAATGAATCCTACTGTGAAGTTATGTTAATATATTGATTTTTGAAATCCTTTATTTTCATCGATGAAATTCTCCGGAACTTGCTGGAGGACAATGACAACCTTTTGGGAAGGATTCGAGAGAGATTCGATTGGTAAGGATTTTTTCGTTTTTTAGGGGACTTTGTTGGTTAATGAAATTCAGTAAATAGAGATGTTGCCTTTGAGGAAAAAGTTTTCATTTTCGTGTTGGACAGTGGGTTTGAATCTCCCAATTTGTGGGAGGCAGATTTAAGAATCTTTGCGTGGAAGCCCTTTGTGTCGTTGGCGGGAAGCCACTCCTTACGCTCACCAGTGCTCTTGTGCCCAACAATCATAAGAGATCTCTATACAAACCCCACATCAGAGACAGTTTGTATGACCATTAAGAAAAATCACTTGACTTGCTGAACTCACTCGACTTGACTCAATCAGATTTCAGGTATGGGATGGCTATGTCATGTTAAACGGGTCACCGACCACCAATGTGACTTAGACTTGGACTCGTTCAGCTCTAGAAAAGTGATTGGAAAGGGGTCAACGTGATGACGTGGGAATCATGTTTTTATAAACTATTTTAAAAATTTAAAAATAGATCAACTTTTTATAAAATTTAGATAAATACGTATTAAAAAGCTAATCAACTGTTGTTTAGTTTCTGAGGCACATCTCTTCCACGAAAACAAATAGGGATTAATCCCCGATTGTAGCTCTGATGTGATGGACTTGGACAAGTGTGGGTTTGTGAGTTTACCTTTAAAAAATGATTAATAATAATAAACTCAAATTATTGAACTAAAATATGCAAGGAAACTACTATAATTAGAGAAATAAATGGAAAAACATAATCTTGCACATTAAACAATTTGAAGTTTGAATGTAAAAGATCAAATGTAAGTCTCAAGTTACATTTGATCAATAGATTTTGAATTGCTGGCTTCAAACCTCAAGCATTAACTACTAAAAAAATAAATATTAATTGTTTAAAATCTAATGTGTTTATAAAATGGTTCAAAATGCATATAATTTATTAAAATGAGTACATTTTTTTACAACATGAGGTGCGCTCAAAGGAGTTTTTCCCATGTTCGGATTGACTCTACCACAAGGCAGTGGAGTTTTTCTTGATTGTATTTTAAAATTTTTGTTTCTAATTAGCGAACTGGAACAACATGACTCTGAGTTTGAAGTCGACTCAACCATTTTAAGGTATATTTCCTGTTTGAAAAAGCACTTTCTACACTGGTGTTGGATTTTGTTATCTCCAATCCGAATGCATTGAGAACTAGTTTTGTTTTGGAACAGGGAATCACAAAAGGATTGTTGAAGATATTTGGGTTCAAATTCAAGGAGGCGAAGGTCACCATCTTAAGAGATGTCAGTGGCATCATCAAACCTTCAAGGTATGGTCCTCCCATTGTCCTTACCGTTTGCACTCAATTATCTAAGAGAAAGTAGGGCTGGCTACAAAGGACTAGCTAGCCCGGGGATTGTGGTTTATTTGTGTGCTCAATCCGAGTTCAGTCAAATGATGATAGCCCCTAATTTTAAAATCATATAGCTTAATCGCTATATTAGTCACTGTCATAAATTAAAATCCAGAGTGACGATGCAAGGATCAATCATTGTCAAATTGGAGCTGGTTTTAATTCAAGGGCAGTAATCGTGTGAAGGGAATGAAGTGATCATACGTGAGCCCTCGGTGCTACAACATCAGGGGAATTTGCTTTCTAAAGGGGCTGCCCTCTCTATGTGCTCTGTGTGTGTGTGTGTGTGGGCCCTTTGTGAAGCCTACTTGGGGCGATGCCAATTGGTGGAGAAGGTGGAGATCGGAAAATCTCAATGATACCTACACAAGTACAAAATTTTACCTCCACTAAATCATCCTAACACCTTTATCCATGGCTGTCAAATTTAATTGTTTTAGAACTTAGAAGTCATCATTCTTTTGAAATTTCAATCCAATGGCGAGTTATAGTTGAATGAGTGTCAAATTAGGGCTTGTGCCAATTCCAAAGGGGTAGTAAATGTGCGGGTTGGATTGATCATAAAGAGTCTCACATGTTGATGAGAGGGGTCTAGATAGATACCTCTCACTGGAAGATGCATGGGAGAAGATTTTCTTCTATTAATAATGCAATTTGCAACATTTACAGCAGTTTCAAAACCTGTATAGTTTGCCAGAGACTTACGAGTCCTAATTACTAAAACTGAGTGACATGATCTGCTGAAGAATTGATTTCTTCACACATGGCTCAGTGGTCCATGTTCTAGTCATTTTTCCTGAATCAGGTCAACAAATCTTCCACATTGTTAGATACTAAATATTTGATTTGTGGCCCACGAATTGGTGGTTAAAGAAAAACAACAATGACCCATATTCAATAGAAAATGTCGAAAATTAAATTTTTGGGTTCCACCTGCTTAGGAGATTTTCTTTTTTATGATGAAGAGCTCGCAACCCCCCTTACAATTGATCATTGGTAAAACTCTGGATAAACAACATCACCCGCTTAGGGGAATTAATGCGGGGGCAATACAGCATGCTTCATGAAAATAATGGTTTACAGCACCATGCAAAAGGCCTACATGATATTGGGCTGGGCTGGAATCACACTAGGGCTGGGCTGGAATCACACCAACACAGTCAAACCCCAATTTTACACAAAGTCGCAAGCTCAGCCCATTAAAATTTTTGTAATTCTGATTGACGAGTAGTATTGTCCAATGTCCAAGCTTGGGCCAAGCTCTAGTCCGTATTTGTTGTTTCTCTAGTGGGTCCATTTTGGGCCAGACTGAAGCTTGCCCTTGATAGCACCCAGTCCATGTGTCTAAAAATTCAAATCCGAATCTCATGTTGTAGAACTGGATGGAGGCCTACCTTCATCTTCATGAATCCAAAACAGGTCAAACCACATGCTCCCATGCATTTGCAGCAGACCAAATATTACACCCGTCAGAGTGGGTCTATCGTTATAGATTCATCACTTGTATAATTCATGATTAAAATGCTAGAGGAAGAAGTGAATTATCTTTTGTGCTTGTGATCAATCAAATGGAAGGCCCAACTCTAGTTGGACTTACAGTACCCCATTGAGAATTTCCGAAGAACCTCCACTTTTTATAGGTTTGGATTCATGAAGGTTAAGCCCCACCTTGGTCATCACAATATAGATAGCTAAAAAGTTATATATATATATATATATGAAAAATACTCTCCGAAAATAATACTTTCCTATATATATACATGACAATACCTTTTTGACCTTATTAGATATAGAAAAGGAATTGCCCCCATCAGAGTACGAGGGACATATGTATAGTAGTTTTGTCCTATATATCATAGAGTTGAAATCATTGTCGTTATCATCATCAAAGTCCTTTACCAACTATATTCACGTCCGCTTCTGAAATTATATTTCTACATTGCAATTTATCGTTCAAATCTAATTTTACTACATTCATTATTCTTCAACCTCCCCCTCTTTCCTGGCATGTCTTGAGTTAGAATCCTTGTAAAGTGAGAAAAATTAGAACAAATATAGAAGAAAAAGAAACCAATTTTCTTTCAGAGCTTCCTGTTGGGGAAGCTGCAAGGGACTTGAGAATGGGCTTTTTGGTTCCTTACATATGATATGCATGCATGGCATTGGGATGCAGGATTACCCTGCTGCTTGGGCCTCCAGGCTGCGGCAAAACCACTCTCTTGCGAGCACTTTCGGGCAGGCTCCATCATTCTCTCCAGGTCTTATTTCAATGTCTCTGAAATGAAAATTTCATTTCCAAGTTTCTTGGTTGAATGCAGATATTGTTGCATAAATTGCTATAAGCCTTTTCTGTTTCTTATATTGTGTGTTCTCCACATTGAAATAGTAGTTAGATTCTAATAATAAATAAAGATAGGATTAGGTATCTGTTTCATAGCCATTGTATCCCATTTTTGCTCAACAATTCTGCTTTGTTTATTATTATTAAAAGTTTATTTCTGCCTCTGCTTTTGTTTGTCTAAAATTTGGAATTTTTATAAGGAAGCTAGTGTTAAACGTGTATTCCATGGCAGTCCATTGGTATCTCAATTGGGGAAGATTGCTCTCCTGCTCTATACTCTCCATTAGATTGGTTCCATTATCATGGTGGGAGGTGTGAATTAAGATTATATGAGGAAAACCCCCACGGTGACCATGGGAATTCCACTTATAGGATCCGAACTCTGATTTGTAGTTTGCCCCAAGGTGACGTCGGGGACAGTGATAGGTCCACTCTGGGTCACATAGGTAAAACCCTCTCAGGATCTAGGACCCCGATTCTTCAATCAGACATTACAGCACATAAGAAGATGAGACTACTAGACAAAACCCTTTCATCTAAACCTTCAGAAAAACCACCCATCCTCTTCAGAAAAGCTACCCATCCTCTTACTTTTATCATCCCCCATCTGTTTTCTCTTCCCCAAAGACCATACCATGAGGACCTATGGAAAGCTTATGATTGCGCAACCTACAAAATTAAAGCTACAATGTTAAGGGTTGCGTTGGAGCCTTTTCCTGCTCTTCTTCTGAGTCATCTTGACTGTAAAAGGATTTTTTAAGCGTTAGACATTATAAGAAATTCATATCTTTTATATATAATATACTATATATATAATATACACTCCTGAATTATAGATTTGGTTTAAATTTATTTTTCTTTTGAAATTACGTGTAAATATTAGTGTTAGTCTTCCTTTTTGTTTCCATGAATGAGTTCTCTTATGTTATCATCTTATCATGTGTCCCATGTTTTGGGCATTAATGTTTTTGCTCCTTATGCTTCGATGACAATGTACCATTAAGTTTTCAATTTAAATGATTCACCTTGCTCTTGTCCATGTTGCAACATGGGTTCAACAATCAACACTAAGGGCATGTTTGTATACAGGCCTTTTCCATGGAATGAGGAAATTGCCACATCATCAAATTTTTTGTCAAATGGGTACCACAGAAAAGGATTTCAATGGAAGTTTAAACTTCATGTTTGGAGCAATTTTTTGTTTCTATGATGAATTGGTCATGATTATGTTTGGTGTGATCGTGGAATCCTTTGTTTGGACCACATATCTTGCCTAGCCATGATTTCAAGCCCTATTACAGTATCCATCCTCAAATCCATCACCTTCTCCTCTTTCTCATCAATTAGGGGTCAACATCATCATCATCATAGATGCCCATTACACAGCCCATCATCAAATGCATCATCTCCTCTTCTTTCTTTATCGATTATGGGCTAAGAAGTACGGATACGGGCACCGGACACAGATACGACACGGACACGATGATACGGCAAATCCTAAAAAAAAAAGATACAGACACGGTAAGGACACGACAAATAATAAATATATATTATATACATAATTTTAAAATTAAAGAAGTTATATTTTTAGCTAAATTAAGAAGCATAATGTCACAATTAATAAAAAATAAAAACATAACTAATATTGGAAAAATTAAAAAAGATGAGACTAGCAAAAAAGAAAAAAAGAGTTAAAAAAGAGGATAGCCAAAAAAAAAAAAAAACAGAGATTGTTTGGAAAATTTCATATTTGGTTTGAAATTATTTGTGAATTATTTATGAACTTTTTAAACTTCATTTAACACTCTTTTTTTTATAACAGGCATTAGTCACACTCAACTATGATTAAAAAGAAAAAACGGAAAAAAGAAAAAAAAAGAGAGATTTAAAAATTTAAAATAACCCTGCCGTGTCTTTGCCGTGTCCAAATTTAAACAATTAAAAAAAATCTAGACACTTTTCTTGGCGTATTGGACATGTTTCCGTCCGTGTCTGAGCCGTGTTTATGTCCAACATGTGTTTGACACGGACACGGAGACCATAAGTGCGTGTCCGTGCTTCCTAGATTATGGGCCATTATCATCATCAACATAGATGCCTATTGCACAACCCATCGTCAAGTCCAATATCATCTGATATGGGCCCAAATTAATCCATAATCATATTAGGTGATCATAAACACGACCATGATCACCATCGACACAACCATCATCACCATCGACACGCCCATCATCACCATCACAGTCTCTGTTCCACCATCACCATCATCATTGTTGCAAACTTGCAGCCCTTTGCTACACTGCCGTCACCTTCTTTGCTCCACCATCTTCACTATTGTAGCTCTTTGCTATGGCCTCCATCATCGTCTTTGATCCACATCACATGGATCTAGCCCTATTCTTAACCTTTGTCATTTTTCGAATCTCAATAAAAGAGAAAAGCCCAGAGAGAGGGAGAAAGGAAAAGAGAAGAAGCTAGAGATGAAGATTGAGATTTAGTGCCACTAGATACGAGAAAGATGGAGCAGATTGAGATTGATGTGGTAGGGCTACAAAACCTTTTCGATTCACAAGCTTGTTACAACTATTGATGATGGGGTTCTCGAGGAAATGAGCCTTACAAAGTGGGAGGACTTTTCTACAGAAATGGAAGTTTGACAGCCCCCCATCGGAACTCCATTTCCACACTTCTCAAGGAATATGATAACGTGGTGGAAATGCGATTTTACGGAATTGTGCTACACCAAACGAATGAAAAATGGGTTTTTGTGGAAAACCACTCCTTTTTTGTCGAAAAGTGTTACACAAATGTGAAATTGCAAATCCATGGACAACTTGTTGCTTAAGGGTACATTTGTGTGGCAATGCAGAAAATCATTTCCATGGAAAACCTTTTTAATTTTTCATGAAAAATGATCTTTGGTAGGATTGCTAAAATTCTAGTTATTTTTTTAGGTTTTCCTTGTGAAACATGACTGCACCAAATGTGCAATTTAAAATCATGGAAAAACTTTTATAAACTTTCCATTCTTTTTCCACAGAAATGAGGATGCACAAATGAGCCCTAAAGGTTTATTAGTATAGTATATCAACTGAAGACCTCAACAACTTTACATGCCTTAATTGTTATTGTGCAAATCCATGGACATGATATCTTAACTAAGCAATTGCAAATCCATGGACACCTATGGCATGCCCCCATCCATGTTTTCAATTTAACCGTTGATGAAAACAACTGAAGATTTGAGAAACAAATGAATAAAGAACCATATAGTGAGTGATTTTTGTTTTGAAAAAGGCCTACAGGGCATTTTCGGCATTTTTTTTAAAATCGAGGAGAGACTTCGCTGGGGATAATAGGGGTTTTGGTCGGATTTATTTTAGGGGTGTAACGGTTCGGTTAACTGCATGTTTTGTAAAAACTGTTAACCGAACAGTATTTTACGGTTTTCAGTTTTTAAAAACCATAACCGTAACCGTAACCATAAAAACCGTATAAAACCGAACCGTGGTTAACCGTATTAGACGGTTCGGTTACAGTTAACCGCTATAGTTTTTTTTTTTTTTGGTAAAAGTGCAAAATATATGTTCAAAAGACTTGTTCGGTTACAGTTAACCATTATAATTTTTTTTTCAAATCTTATTATGTGTGGGAAATATATATAATTTATATTTTAAAGATGGGTTGGGCTATTCTTGAAGAGGCATCTATGAGAGACAACTTTTTGCGGCCATGGTGATGTCATATACAGGAATTGGGGATGGAAAGATCTAAAAAGACCTAGTGGGTCTGTAAAATATCAATACCATAAGATAATTCTTACTCCTTCAATCCATCAATAAGGGGTGTAGCATAGTACAATCTATAATTCTATAGTTAGTTTAATTGCTAGACAAAACATTGTGGACTTTCTTCTTAGCTGGTTATCTCATTAAGAGGGCCTTCCAAATTCTAATGTCTCTTGTCTATCTCAAATGCCATTACACAATTTTTTAACTTTTTAAGCAAGACACAGAAAAATCAACCCCACGGTTCATCTATAATTGTACGAATTAATTGGTGAAAATAAGATTAAAATAGGTTAAAAAAATGTTTTAATGGTTCAAGCAGGTTTTTTTTAATCAAAATTGAGTTGGATTAAACCAAACAATAAGTTTGGTTGAAAAGGGCTAGAGCCCCTTTTTCTTCTTCTTCCTTCAGTCCTTCAAATGATTTAAGCTGCGTCTTTTTCTTCTTCTTCTTCTTCTTGTTTAATTGAAAAGGGGGGCTTGCTTGGATTTTTTTACATTTAGGGCTTAGGGCTTCATCATTTTGCATAAAGTTGAAAAAAATTACATTCTAGCCCCTTTATTTTTTTTAATTTTAAATTAATAGACACGGTTAACCGTTTTACGGTTAACCGAACCGTATGTTACGGTTCTGTTCAGTTATTAACCGTGACCCATGACTGAAAACCAAAACCGAACCGTGACAGATGGTTTTCTAATTTTAATAGCCGTAACCATAACCGAACCGTGAAACACGGTTATTAACCGCGGTTCGGTTTGGTTCGGTTTGGCTAGATAGGTTTTCGGTTTTTTGTTAGACCCCTAATTTATTTAATTGAAACCTATTGGAAAATGTAAGCCCTGTTTTGTGAACCTATGTTTGTTTGTCCTGTTTTTAAAATGTTAGCCCCTGTTTCCAAATGACTCACCTTACTCTTGTCTAAGTTTGCCCCTGTTTCCAAATGACTCACTTTACTCTTGTCTAAGTTATAGTGTCCAACACTCAGGATGAGTTTCTTCCAAATAGGAGGGAATGATGTTTGAACTTGAAGCCTGAGCTGGGCCCCGCTTGGAAGATCTCTGAAATGCCAAGGATTTTTGTCAATTTCATTGGATGGACTCTTCTATTTCATTATCCTTATTTTTAGTTATTTATTTTATTTGCTCAAGTACTAGTAGAAAATGTGGTAAGGATTAAATACTTGAG
The DNA here is from genome assembly GCA_037013555.1 of Sextonia rubra. Taxonomy (NCBI): domain Eukaryota; kingdom Viridiplantae; phylum Streptophyta; class Magnoliopsida; order Laurales; family Lauraceae; genus Sextonia; species Sextonia rubra. The sequence continues at coordinate 48,703,685 of JASUAD010000001.1, forward strand.
TATCAAGGGTCACGATTGATTTAAGGGTATTTGAATAAGAAATGTGATTTTTTTTTATTCTTGAAGAACTTGGGCGTGAGGCCTTTCCTTGTCCTTTCTTCTTGCTACTTTGAATATGTCATTTGCTTAGATGTATAGCAAAATGCAATTAATTTTATGTATTTTTGGCAGAATGCATTCAATCTACTTCGTTTTTGTTTGCAGTACATCCATATGAAGTATTAGCTGATGACAAGTAATAATTTCTTATTCAGTTTTCTAGTGCACTGTGCTTGAGTTTCATGGGTATTGAGATTGTTAGTTGTTAGCTTGGAAGTTGCTGTCATCGTCTTTCTTTCTCTGATTACCGTTTTTCATTGTATTTGATTATGCTTCCTTTAAGTGGCTGGCTTCCAGCTTGAAAATTTTTTCCTTCATCCGCATTTATATTTCCTACCACTTTCATTTCTAGTTGTATATTTCTTTTTTTTTGTTTTCATCATTTATTTATGGTTTTTTTACGTTGTGGTTATCTTTTCATTGCTCAAGGTGGAAGGGGATGTCTCTTACAATGGTTTTAAATTAGAAGATTTCGTTCCTCAGAAAACATCAGCTTATGTTAGCCAGCATGATTTGCACATACCTGAGCTGACAGTAAGGGAGACTCTAGATTTTTCTGCTTGTTGTCAGGGTACTGGAAGCAGAACAGGTAATGCACACACCTCAAATTTTGGCATTTCATAGAAAATATCCATGTATCTTTCTTAGGAACTCAATTCTAAGACATTTTTAAATATGCACTGGAAGATCTTTTGGTTGAACTAGAGAAAAGAGAGAAAGAGGCTGGAATAGTTCCCGACTCTGATCTGGATGCCTACATGAAGGTGATCTACTTTGTACCAACATTTATTCTACAAAATTGAGAAACTACTCTACATTGGCAATGGCTAAAGCATCAGTTAATCTAAACAGGCAATATCAAACAACGGCGTGGAGAGAAGTCCTGAAACGGATTACATTTTGAAGGTGTGCTTTCTTCTAATTAATTGGACCGATGAGTCTATCTTTTTTTTAATTTATCTATGTTGAGAAAATCAATTGTGTACAATATATTTGCCCTTTTGGTGATTTTGGTTCTGAACCAGCGGTGGCTTGCATTGTGAAGGTCTTGGGACTGGAAATTTGTTCAGATGTGATCATAGGTGATGCTATGAAAAGAGGCATATCCGGTGGCGAGAAGAGACGTTTGACTCTAGGTATTGTAGAAATCTATGCTCATGTTTTCCTTCAGTCACCTGCGTGTTACCCTGGGTACTCAAGCCAAAAAATGAATTCAAGGGAAGTGTTCTTTTCTTGTCTTGACAATCTTGGGTAAAGCATTGTTTTATTGGGTTTCCTTTGATGCTGCCCTTGGCAAGTGTAGCAGTTTGAACTGGTCAAGGAGTTTTGGTTTGGGCACATTTAGGGGTCGTTCAACTTCGATTGACAGGTTTCAGGCATTTATCATTTTGTTCATCAGCAAAGGTATCCAGCAACTGGATCTTGGCATTAAGGAGTCCACCATCTTCAATTGCTGTCCGCTGACGTTATTTATCAGTGACAGCTCTCCTCTCCTCTTTTAGCCTTGTGATACATGATCAATATTTCCAACTGATGAGTTTTATATTGAATTTAATATTTACTGAACTTGCAATATTGAGTGACTGAACATATACGAGACATGAAATAGTCCTATATTACTGTTCAAATTTTATTCTAAATGGTCCACAAATTTTTTTTCTTGCTAGGAGAAATGATCATTGGCCCATCCCGAACCTTTTTCATGGATGAAATATCGAATGGTTTGGATAGCTCCACGGCATATCAGATCATTGCTGTTCTCCAACAATCCGTGCATATTATGGAGACCACCATGTTGGTTTCACTTACCCAGCCAGCTCCTGAGATCTACAATCTATTTGATGAGATTATCTTAATGGCAGAAGGGAAAATCATATACCATGGTCCTCGTGATTGTGTTTCTGAGTTTTTTGAGAGTTGTGGTTTCAGGTGTCCAGAAAGGAAGAGCCCAACAGATTTCCTCCAAGAGGTATGCCTTCAATGCTTCTATTCACAAGTAACTGGGATTTCTTGTCTTTGTTGGACGCTCCAAAATAGGAGTTCTATCATGCTTAACACTTCAGTTGTTGTAATTGGCTTGTATTCTTCTCATTTACTAACATAGCTCATGAGAGTATATTGTGTGCAGGTCATTTCAAGGAAAGATCAAGCACAATATTGGTGTTTCTCAGACCAGCCATATGATTATGTTTCTTTAGAGCAATTCCAGGAAAAGTTCATAGCATATTCTATAGGGCAAAAGTTATCAATGGAACTTTCACAGCCTCTGTTCATGCTGAAAGGCAACAAGGATGCTTTATCCTTCAGTGCATACTCTATAAGTAAAAGAGAACTACTAAATGCATGCATTAGTCGAGAATTGCTTCTCGCAAGGCGAAATCCATTTGTCTATCTTTTGAAACTAATGCAGGTAGATATTTGAGGTATTATATGATTTAAGAGAAATGATTTTTTTTTTTCATTGATACAGGTGGCCCACGTTTTGGTAACCTAAGCTTGTTAGGTGGGCTTATTATGGAGTGTATATGCCTAATATATTCCTAGTTGTCTGGTACCCTCTATTTCATTAGTGAATTATGAACACTCCGCATTTTGGCGAGGGCAAGAATACCTGATGGAGAGACTCTTATACCTCCCATCCATTAAATGGCCTATCAATATCATATCTATGGATTTTAAAAGTGTGACCCACATGAAGTCCTGCACAATTTGTAGGTCTAAGAAAGCAGTATATTGGAACATTATTTGTTCCCCATTTAGTTAAGAAAAATAGATTGTTATAGACTTTAGTTTCTTGCTTCTTACAAACAAACACCTTCTTTCTGCAGCTCTTGCTCATTGCTTTCATTGCAATGACTACATTTATACGTACAGAGATGAAGATTGACTTGGTACATGCTAATTACTATATGGGTGCTCTTTTCTTCTCCTTGCTCTTAATGGTAGTCAATAGCAACCCAGAGATGATGATGACTCTTTCCAGGATGGAAATATTTTACAAACAAAGAGATTCATACTTCTATCCAGCTTGGGCGTTCCCACTCCCTTCATTATTTCTGAAAATCCCTCATTCCTTAGTAGCATCTCTTGTTTTCACATCTTTTACTTATTATGTGATTGGCTACAGTCCAGAAGCTATCAGGTGTGTTCATCCATCCAATATTATATTGTGACATCATGTTCATTGTCTTTACCCTCAAAATAAAATTTTATATTCTCCTCCTATTTCATTTTTCAGATTCTTCCGTCAGTTCCTTTTATTTTTTGTGGTGCACCTAATGTTTGGATCTCTCATACGAGCTATTGTAGCTGTATGCCGCTCTGCTATGGCTGTCATTGCTGCACACTACCATTTGCTTCTTGCACTCCTCACATTTGGAGGCTTCATTCTTCCACTGCGTAAGGTTTAACTTGTGTATTTAATTCACAAGGCATTAGGGATACAATTATTATCAGAATTTGATTAACGATGGTTTTCTTTTTTTCTTTTCTTTTTTTTTAATTGCAGCATCTATTCCAGCTTGGATGACATGGGGATTTTGGCTTTTCCCATTGTCTTATGCAGAGATAGGAGTTGTAGTCACAGAGTTCCATGCCCCACGGTGGAAACGGGTAATTTCATTTGACAAAAATTAGGATCTATGATCCATTTTGTTGTCACATATTTATAGAAACTGGTTATTGTCAAGACCAACAAGCCATTACATCCCAAAAGCTTAAGCAGTTGGGAAGCAGAAGACATCTACTTAACAGTTAATATGCATGTTCTAGATTAATTTTTTGGCAATGGACTAATATGTTTTTATCCTCACAAAAACATTTTGGTTGAATGGTTGATTATTCAATGTCCCCAGTGGTTGATTATTCAATGTCCCCAGTGCATGCCGTGTTGATGCTGTTAAAGTTCTACTTGTATCAAGATTATATTTTAGAACTGCAGTAAACTTCAGTAACTTTTCTATATGCCTTTTGCAATTTTTGGTAGATTTCTTCTGGGGATATGAGTATTGGGGAAGAAGTAATGAGAAGAAAAGGGCTTCTGTACCAAGATTACTTTTACTGGATATGCATCGGAGCTTTGATTGGGTTCACTTTGATTTTCAATATTGTCTTTACCTTGGCCTTAACATATTTGAGGCGTAAGTTTGATCTTGTTGACTATCATTGTGGTTTATATTTCATTGTTATTATTATTATTTTTTGTTTCACAATGGTTTCAACTTCTCTTCCATTCTAGTTGTACGAAAAATGTGGTCTTTGTTCTTTTATTTATATTTTCTAAAGATTTCTCCTAATTCAGCTCCAAGCAACCGACGAGCTGTGATATCAGTAAAAAGGCTTTCTCAATTACAGAGAGGAGATGATTGTAACAGAGACAAATTGCAGAAGACCTCTTCCTCTTCAGTTTCTGTAACCGTCTCCAGCATGGAACAAAAAAGTGGTAGTAAAATATTTTGTCCTATTTTGATTGTGTCTTCTTGAGAGAGAAAAACGATCAAGTGCAGCTAGATGTACCTACAACTAATGTACCCACACATGGATATTTCTATGTCACCTAGTTTTGATGGAATGCATTAGTTGTCTGTTAAATTGTTAATTAAATACCATCTACCATCCTTCTATATATATGGTGCTCAGTCATGCATTCATTTTCTTTTGTTATTTTGTGATAAAAGGGAATAAAGAAAGCACCAAAGTGATTGATTTCAGTCCTTGGAATTTATAACATTTTGATTGGTTGAGCAGGAAAAATGATCTTGCCTTTTGAACCTTTGACTTTATCTTTTAAAGGCGTACAATATTTCGTCAAGTCGCCATCAGTAAGTATACTTGACACATTATTTTATTTTATTTTATTTTTTTGTAAGAGTAACTGGAACATATCACTTAAAGTGGCATTCAACTTCTATGACCCCAGAAAATGAGAAATCAAGGTGTCACCCACAAAACCATCCAGCTTCTGCAAGATGTTACAGGGGTATTTCGACCTCACGTACTTACAGCTTTAATGGGTGTAAGTGGAGCAGGAAAGACAACACTCTTGGATGTTCTATCTGGAAGAAAAACATCTGGTATTATTCAAGGAGACATCTATGTGGGAGGCTATACCAAGGTTCAGGAAACATTTTCTAGAATATCTGGTTATTGTGAGCAGAATGACATACATTCTCCTTATATTACAGTTGAAGAATCAGTTATACATTCCGCTTGGTTGCGATTAGGACTGCAGATTAACCAAAATACTAAGATGGTAACATTTCTATTTCATGTCACTTGGGTCCTGTGTGATGAGCTATTTAATCTTCTAAGAAGGCTTTGATCCAAAATTCCAGCTTGATACACTCTATGTACACATTGCTTTTTCTAATAATGAATAAGAAAAATTAGTTTTCTTTAGCTTTCTTTTTTGAAATTATTTATAAATAGTTTGTGATGATCAATCGTTGGATAGGATTGGTAAGTTTTGAATCTCTTAAGGTATCCAAATGCCTGCCATCTATATGCTGCATGTCATCAGTGGAATTGATTAATGCATTAATTCATGAAAAGGTTTATTCTTTGAGCAAACACAGGGTGAATAATGTGTTAATCTCTTTGTATGCCTTGTTTTCTTGTAATGTTTGATTGTTCCACTTTGATTTATCCCTCCAACATGTGTTGTGCCTTGGCATGTGCCAGTCTCATTCCCACTGAAGAGGGCTGGCATTAGACCAACAGTCAACCATAAAAACATGCCAACCCAAAGTAAGTATAGTTTGAACTAAAGTCAATCTTAAACCCCTTGCATTGACTAATTAGGGTTCCAGCCAATAGTATTATGATGATGCTATCCCAAAAAATATGGTTTAAGACTTCAGTACAAGGATAGTTCTAAGCTTATATAACTCATCTTTTTACAAACTTATCATTTATAGCTATGTGGATATGTAGGAATTTCAGGTTTCTAAGGATCCTTATGCTTTGTACTTTTCAGGAATTTGTAAATGAAGTTCTAGAAACTGTTGAGTTGGATGAAATCAAAGATACTTTGGTTGGAATTCCTGGCATAAGTGGTCTATCACTCGAGCAGCGCAAAAGGCTAACTCTAGCAGTGGAGCTTGTAGCAAACCCATCTATCTTTTTTATTGATGAACCTACAACGGGTCTAGATGCAAGGACGGCGGCAATTGTAATGCGTGCTGTGAGAAATGTGGTTGAAACTGGGCGGACAGTTGTTTGTACTATACACCAGCCAAGTATTGACATCTTTGAATCATTTGATGAGGTAAATCTTAGCCCGTAATTTACTTGTCACCAATTTTATCGTCAGATATGTTGATACTCCTATCAGCATAGGTAAAATTGACATCCTGTAAGCATGTGAGTTCATGGCTCTCACTCTTGATTCTGATGCTTAATATTGTCCTTCTGCAGTTGATATTGATTAAAAAGGGTGGTCAGATTATCTATTCTGGCCAGCTTGGTTGGCATTCAAAGAATCTAATTAACTATTTTGAGGTTAGTCTATTATCAGCAAGATTCTCATAATCAATTTTTTTTTCCGTTTTTCAATTTTAAATTGCCTGTAACATAAGCCACATCTTTATAAACTAAGTATCTTTATTTGGAGTCTGCTTTCATTCCAGATAACTTATCTCCTTTTGAGGTTAGTCTATTATCTGCAAGAATCTAATTATCATTTTTTATGTTTGTCAATTGGAGATTGCCTGTAACATAAGCCACATCTTTACAAACTATGTATCTTTATTCGGAATCTGCTTTTATTTCAGATAACTATTCTCCTGATTTAATAAATTTCTTTGTCTGTGGGTTTTATCTATTCTCAAAGAGCATTCGCGGCGTACCAAAGATCAAAGATAACTACAACCCAGCTATGTGGATGCTAGAAGTTACTTCCACATCGATGGAAAGCCAACTTGGCTTGGATTTTGCTCAAATTTATAAAGATTCATTTCTTTATCAGTAAGTCACTGAGACACCTTGATGTCATGCCATTACTTCATGGACTACAGATAACTATAATGGACTCTTATTCAGGGAGACTGAAGTACTGGTTGAGCAGTTGAGCAAACCTCCTGCAGACTCTACAAAGCTACACTTTGCTACCCGTTTTGCCGTGAATTCATGTGGCCAATTCACAGCATGCTTATGGAAGTGCTGCTTGTCATATTGGCGAAGTCCTGACTACAACCTGAAGAGAATTCTTTCTTGCTTCTTCATTGCAGTGTTCTTTGCTTTACTTTTCTGGAAACATGCAAGGATACTGTAAGTCTTCTTTTATGATTTAAAATTTTCAATAATGTTATGCTGTGAGATTGTATAGAATACGCTAATAAGCCAATGTACGACATAAGAAGATTGAGGTGATTAAAGTAAGACTAGATTATCTTAGAAAAAAATTTGATTAGTTTCCTTTTCCTTTATTATATCCGTAGCTGTAATTGATATATATTGATGTAGTTATTAATGTTAATCAAGGAAGCTATAGTGAGTATGCATGGTATGAGATCCATGGACTGGATGGTTGAATCATCTTCCACCTCTCTCTCTCTCTCTCTCTCTCTCTCTCTCTCCATAAGTTTCTCATCTAAATAAAAATGACTCCTTCCTATATCTATCTACAAACCTCTGCCATCTCTTATTTCATTTTACCTTCAATCTCCACCAACGAGTTTTTCTCTTCAAGATGCAGTGTCCTACTTGTGCTTTTCAGAGAGATCATGTGGCAGATATGATATAGTGGGCCACTGACTCGGAAAAATTCAAATGAGTTAGATGAGATAGCTATGGCTCTGCAGGCAAGCAATGACAACCAACAACATTGGGATATATATATATTTTTTTGTTGGGGGGGTTGTGGGGGGGTGGGGGGGTGTGCGCTAAACATGTCCATTGATATCAAGAGATCAACAAGTAACATTCAATGGAACCAATCACACAATACTTTCTTAAAGGATTTTTGGGATGGCAATAGTGAATATTCGAGACTAAAAGGTTGATGTCGTTGAGAGATCTTAGGAATTAAGACGAGATTATTTTAGTTGAAATTTATTTGAGTTTGGTTAGTTTTCTTTATTATCTTCTCTGGTGTGATCTACATATTGATGTATTGTCAATTTAAATCAAGAGGGTATCTCAAGAATTTTCACATGCGACCTCCAGATCTTTAATCACTTTCTAATAATAACTAAACGGAAAAGAGCTGGTGCAACTATGCTATCTATCATTACTGTAATGACAGGTTGAGAACAGGATTCATGGCATGAAGATGGGGAAATGATCCCTCAATGTAAAAGAGGTTTTGATGCATTTTGCTCCCTGACTCATTAGATGTCGTGAGCCATCTAGTCAAAAGCAATGATTGTGACCTGTTCTTTGTTCTATATTACCATCTACTTCCATTGCTTTCAATCAAACAAGTAATATCCAATGTGGTTGTTTTGACTATTGTTCTCACCTTAAAAAAAAAAACCCTCTCTTAGATATTATTGTTCACTTATTTCTACCTAAAGAAAAGGTAAGAAAAGTTCTTAATTTAAGCTAATTTCTTCGTCTTTTACACAACATGATTATCATCATCAACACTTGTCCCAATCTTCTACACAATAACGGGAAAAAAATTCTTGTAGAATTATTAAAAAAGGAAAAAGAGAAAGAAGTAGAGACAAAAGTGGCTGTTCATCTGCAGTCTCTCCTATAGCATATGTCTTATATAGCTGTCACTGTAAGATCAAAGATTCATTTTCATTCACTTGTGCTTATGCACACATATTTGTGTAATCAAAATACTCTGATCTACGTGTCTGAGTTGATTTTCTTTTAATGGATCACATTGGAACCATGTTTTACAACCTTTAATAAATTACCTTCAACTTTTTTTATAAGAACTTCAGACTACATGATAATAATGGTCTATTAGCATTGTCCGTATGTTCATTATGTTAATTTTATTCACTTTGTTAATTGCAGAAACACAGAGCAGGACCTGTTAAATGTAGCAGGATTCATGTTTATGTCAATAAGTTTCTTGGGCATAGGCAATTGTCAATCAGTTCAAAAATTTGTGGTGAAGGAACGCCTTGTTATGTGTAGGGAGAGATTTTTAGGAATGTACTCTTCTATTGCGTATTCCCTTGCACAGGTATTGCTAGTAATCTCACATGAAATTCTGTTGTTCTGCAAAGTAATCATGACTGAAATCACGCAACTAAGAAATGAGTTGATGAAGAATATACCCACACAAGAACTATTAAGAAACTAAGGCAACATTGCATGTGTAATGATTCAGTTTGAAGATGTAGAAAGCTAATGTTCCCGAAAACTCCATGCTAATTATTTTAAACGATAAATTTCATGTGAAACACAAGCAAGTTGTTCTTAACGGCCTTTTGAGAAGTCACCAAGGGATTGGCTACATTATGCATGTAAACACTTTGATGAACTTACCCCTTCAAAAAGTGTTACTACATGCTAGTGATTCAAGGGATTTTATAATACTACCTTGTATGAGTTCGCAAGTACTAAACAATTGAGAATGAATAAACAAATATCATGATTTTGTTAATGAAATCTTCAACAACGCTAGAAAAGACCTTGTAATTGTTTTAAATGTTTGAGTACTGATCCCTTGTAATTTCTGGTTTTGCAGATTGCTATTGAAATTCCTTACATTTTTGTACAGGCATTTATATATGCAAGTATTACATATCCGGCAATTGGTTTCCAGCTGTCAGCTTATAAATTTCTATGGTACCTTGGTGCCATATTCTTCTCACTACTCCAATATACCTATTTTGGAATGTTTCTTATATCTGTAAGTTCAAGCACTGAAGTTTCTGCAATATATACTTCTACGTTCCATTCCACAGCCAATATCTTTGCAGGCTTCTTAGTACCAAGACCTGTAAGTAATGTGTTAAAATTTATTTGATTGGTTTATCAGACTTAACCTTTCTTCCTACTGTCATGAATGATGGGGTTTCCCCTCATATTTATTGCTGCTAGTATCAAGTGGCATGTCTTCGTGTTATTTAAAAAACTACCAGTCCTTTTTGTCCATCGCATCCCACTGGTTGGGTAAATGCTCAAGTAGATCAGCAACTACATTGGCATTTTTGATTTTTCAGCAAAATTAATCTCTGCTGCTTATTTTTTGGAGTTATGTCACTTCATTATACACTTTAGCTATTTTAAGAGAAATTTCATCAAAATGAAATTCAAATTTCACACTACCATATAAGAGTGGAGAGGTGCATTTGAGCAATTTGAATTCAATGTTGATTTGAGTGCTGTTCAAGTCTCACACCCACACTCATTAGGGTTTGTAGTGTGAATTTGAGGGATATAGTTACAGAAAGCACCCACAATGCAGATTCATCCTGAAAATCTACAGTTTCAATGTTTCCAGCTATATACAGTCATATTCATTTGATCGAGGTAAAATTTTTTGTGATAATTTACTACTAGCTTTGATACTATTTCAAGACTTAAGTTCAGAGGAAGAAATGATTAAATCTAATTAAACAAAGTAAACAAGTTTGAATAAGTTGGCTATGTTGGGCAGAGGCCTGTGGGTGCCACATTGCCACTCTTTACGACCGCTCTAAAAATAAGCCTGCAAGGGCGATGTCGAATGCTGTATAAAACCATTGATTCTACCCTTCCTATCACCTTAAGGTTTTGGGATAAGTGATAGTTCAATGGGGTCTGAGATCCTACAGGCTCTTAAATACAAGAACTAAACAAGAAAATGGAAAAATGAATGAAAAGTTAGTATGCAGACTTGGGCATAGTACACTATTCTAAATTAGAAATTTATAGTTACACATTTATAGCTACAACTAACATTTATGACTAGAAGAGAAAAGAATTAATATGCAGTCTTTGGCATAGTGACAAATGCTAAATTAGAATATGTAGTTACACGTATATAGCTATAACATTCATGGTTAGAAGAGAAAAGAGGGTTAGTTGCTTATCTGCTCTGTTGTAAAATTGCATGTCATATAAGTTGATGCAATAAGCCGATCATATTCTTGTTTTTGCAGCGTATCCCTATATGGTGGGTCTGGTTTTATTGGATTTGCCCCACTTCTTGGACTTTCAATGCAATCCTTACTTCTCAATATGGTGACATGGACAAGGAAATCGAGGCTTTTGGAGAACATAAAGGGGTCAATGTCTTTATAAAGGATTACTTTGGGTTTCAACATAATCGGTTAGCTCTAGTGGCTGCAATGTTAGTTGCCTTGCCTCTCCTCTATGCTACTCTCTTTGCTATAGCCATAGCAAAATTGAATTTCCAAAAGAGATGAGCAGTTGTGAAATGTTTGTAACTTTGAATCAGACTCTAGTTAATGATGCTCTTGGAGAAGTGGACATCCTCTGGTTCACATGACCCAGGTCCACCTGACCTGTCAAGAACAAACCCAAGACCACTTACTCATCAGAAGATATGTCATACACATTGGTCTTAGTTATGCATAATTACTTTAGGATTTTTTACATTCAATTGTATCTTGTATATAAGTTAACCTATTCATTGTAATTCCCAAATTGCAGCCATAAAGATGGCAATACGGTTTTATATATTGGTGTTCGATTACTAAGTAAGATACACCTTCACTACCACAAGATCTTCTTGTTTGCTCTCTGATTACAACTCTGCTATCCCCGTATGTGTTTTGCACTTGCAATTGCTGCCTTGGATGCAACCTATGGGCCTGAAAATCAGCCCAGCAGTTCTAGCACATTAGCAAAAGTATATGCATCTAATTATATAAGCACATGTCAATAGACCAACGCCTGGCCCCTTCAATATTCAGGCCAGACAGTAAGGCTCAGGTACATACACGGGCCCTAAAATAAAGCTAAATAAATCTGCCCAATTCAGACTGTGCTGAAGCTGGCCCACACCATAAGAACCTGTAATCATTGCATATCCTCCAAAACAAGCAGATGATCAGTTATCGCCTGCTGCATTTTTTCAAATCTATGGTCCACTTTGGTGTTTGATGGTCAATCGAACAGTCTGGATTGGTGGGCATGTGCACTGATTTCCTATTAAAGCGGGGGACTCTTTTTTTTATTATTATTTATTCTTCTTCCCTGTTTTTGGATTTTCAGGTTTGTCTTCAATTTTAGCCCTTTTTGGTTTGGGTGGGTTCTATGCAAGGTTAAGATGAAGATGGATGTGTGAGAATGTAAAACTAGGAATGAGTTTGATGGTATGGAGGTGTTGAGCATGATGGAGGTGTTGTGTGTTTTGGAGTCCAGATCCTCTGATTAAAACCCCACGGTGATCGTGATTGGTCCTGCCACATCACTAATGGGTAGCTTGCCATACATGCTGGTCGTGCATCCTAGGCTGTCGTTGGTGACCTAGCGGGACTTGATTGGTTGTGCCACCGTCACTGTGAAGATTTTCCTCACTTAATCTCGATTCGTGGGTTGTGGTGAGAAATGGAGTGAGGGAGATGGAGCAAAAGGAGAAAGAAGAAATGAACAATGATATTATTGCTCATTTGTTCAATGAAAAAAGTAAAATGAGAGGTTAAAATTGGTGAGAGAACCTTTTTTTGTGCAGTTAAAATCAGGAGATTATTTTTCATGTACGGGCCATCTAAGGGGTATTTTCCTATAAAATCCTTCTGGATAAACAACCAAGGAAAATAGTTTTCTAAGACCCTCTTGGCATTTATGAGATTACTATTCTAGATTGAAAATTTATTCCATTCCCAATCACTCATTGTCACAACCTGAGCCCAGGAGATCGGGGGTTAGTCAAAACCTAACCAAGGACACATGTACTCCCGTGCTTATGCACTTAGACCTAGTCCAGGTGCACACGTACAAGGAAAATTTACACATGCAAACAAATGTACGCGGAAGTTGTAGGTATCAAAACATAACACCAAAAATGCTGTAAAACAAAATGATTGCTATACACAAGCTTACATCAAGTCAGAGTTATACAAAATAAATCAAAATACAAATATACAGATTAGAAATGCACCAAAATTCCAAAATCCAAGAGATCCCAAAAAGGGGAAGACCTATATGCATGCATGTAATCGTCGCGCTCCGGCGGAGGGATCACATCCACTTTTCTAATCCTGATGGGGCATCTGGGGTCTCCCCTGGAGTCTGATTGACCGATGAGGGTCGGTCGAGGGATCTGAGCCTGCAACACCAAGGACAACTTATGAATATGACGATTTAGCAAAATATAAGCAATAATAAGTTAACACATATTGTATCTAATAGAATAGGTGACAATGAATAAATTATAGCATTTCAATTTCGTATACTAAGCAGTATTGCATTCAAATGAAGCATGCTTTCAGAATCAATGCTTACATAACAAGTACCTACTAGGCGGCTACTACATTTGCCCTATACTCCCTTATTAAGGACACACATATTGAGAACACCATCAACCGGGCTAGGGTACGAATGGGTCTTTGATTCCTGGGGTTTGGAAGCCCCAAGACATAACTCACTGCAGAGAGGCCATATAAACTATGTTAAATTCAACCCCGTCGGGTATCATAAGGCTGAAGCTGAGTAGTGCCTGACCATAAGAAATCAAACATATAATAGACTTAAATAGATCATGAACATATCATATCAACCATATATCATATGTACATACGGTCAATTCGTACATACATGTGTGCTATACTCATACTCAAAGTGCTGGAAACATATCGAACAATTCGAACTTACAAATGGGCATAACGCGAACTAACAAACCCATACTGAAGAGTGGAGGTCAATGATCGTCATACAAAATGCCATGCAATACAACATTCAGTCGAATCAAGATCATTTGCTAACCAACCCTAATCTACTTATCCAGTGTTCATAACCGTGCATGATGATGTAGTTTTAAGTTATCCAATGCACCGTTGTCTAGTGTTGCATTGTATCATGCCTGTGCATCGAAGTTCCTTAAGCCAACACCCATAGGGAGGTGCTTAATAACTGGATAACGTACATGAATGAGTCGCAGCCCTCGAGATCATTCATGCGGTTCCATCTTATTCCATTGGGCAAGCCAGGGTTTCCTATAGTCTAATTCAAAGGTCCTACAAGGTCTCTTCAATCCCTATCTTTTTTACTTGTCAAAGGTCTTACGGCTCAGCCGTGGGTGACCTTTCGGCTTAGTCGTAGGCATCTATGGCTTAGCTGTAACATGCACTGCGGTTCAGCCATTGTTCCCCTTATTGTTCATCCGCATTTTTGGCTTAGACCTATTTTTGTCCTATGGCTCAGCCACAGTGGGGGTACGGCTTAGCCGTGGCTGGACCGTAGGAGGTCTGCAAAAGTGTCAACTCTTAGTTATTCCAAATACTGCAACCCTGTATTGATCTACGGCTAGGTCAAGGCTGAGCTACGGCTTAGCCGTAGTACATTATACGGCTTAGCCATGACCTGACCGTATAAGAAATCTAGGTTTACAGGTTTCTGGACTCTGAGCGGTAGGCAGTTTACGGCTTAGCCGTGACTGCGCAGGGTCGTTTTCCCGAACCTGTTACAGAAGCAACTGAACGTATATAAGAATGGCAAATCCACATCAAATAGATGAAAACTGATACAAATTGAACTGTAAACATACTTCACATGCAGGATTACAAAAATTATTCAAAATCAAATATATACCAACATGGGTTCATACAAATTATGCTTATACTTGCCTTAAATGATCTTTAATACGAGATTTGTTGTCCTTAGGCTCAAATTCACCGTCTAAACACGCTTCTAAACCCCCATGCATGCAGAGAAAGGAAGAAAGAGAGGAGAACATGAGTGTATGTAAAGATTGACGTGAAGATGAAAGGAAAAGGAAAATCAAAACCCAAAGCTTACCTTAATCAAACCACACAAGTAAGAATTCCAAGGTATAAGTGCACAAGGCCCCTCTTCCTTGGCTTGATCGAGAAGAAGAAAGAAGAAGAAATAGGAGGAAAGAGCGTTGAATGAGAAAAGAAGTCGGTGCACAAGTCTTATATAAGATAAAGATTAGCCAAATTTCAAGGAAGTCCGATAGTTAGCAATATTTACAGTTTGAGGCAAATGACGGTCCAACGGAAACAAATGACATCTTTAGCAAACGACGTAGTTACGGATATTAACGAGCTCAACGAAAGACACATGTTCACGCCAAAATGATGCATGAATGACAACGTCTTATAAAAGCTAAAATTACGAAAAAGGGCTTATGACTACCTAAATCAGGTTAAATTCAACCCAATTACCTATCCATAACCCAGAACAAAACAAAAACAAAGCCAAAACATAATTAACAACTAATTCTTCATTACTTAATCGTTAAACAGGGTTAAGTTGGGTCTGAGTGTCACATTCACCCACCTTGGCATTTATGAGATCTAAGGCCTCATTAAATCCTTTCTAGGATCATGAACTCCCGTTTCCCATGGCTTGCTTCACACAGATGTTTGCTTTGAGATTATGTAGCTTAAAGAGTTTTATTGCATATCAAGTCATTATTAGTAATATCTCCAACAAGTCTTTACAAACAAAGCAAAATTATTTCTATGGGTTATAGTGTGACTCTTATAATTATCTTTGTTGCCCACCAAAATTTTCTAAATTACATCTTGTCCTTATTATTGAATAAGGGAAGATGAAAAATAAATACCCAACCATCACGCTAGGAATTTACATTTGAGGGAAGTCAAGGTCCTATATATATTCCTGACTTGTATCATTCGCCCTCACCTTATATCATTCACACTTCACCATTTTATAATCTTTTCAGGGAGCTTGATTGACCATGAAGTATTATGTACTCAAATGCAAACAAAAAGGCCCTTAGTTGAATAAATATAGATTAATTCTACTATGGTTCCCATTATAGAGATCAAGCGCTATGTTGTGTTCCAATCTTTTATGTTCAAATCATAGCTTTGCTACAATCCATCCATCAAGGCCCATTGCTTTGCAAGTGCCATAAGCCTTGGTGGGACTTTTTTTTTGTTTTAGATTAAATCTTAAATCTATGAACATTAATCTACATTTGAAATCTAAACTACTTCTTAAATGATTTCCTCCGCTTCTATTGGTGCCCAAACAAATTTCACTAAAATAGAAGTTTATGACAACCTTATCACATGCATAAAACATGACATTTCACTCTCTTTGCAAAAACAAAGAGTGAAATGGCATGTCTTACATGTCATAAATCTAATGCATACTTGCCCAGAACCAATACATACAACTACCAAGATTTTTTAACGGTTTAGATTTTATATCTGAGCCCCATAAATGAATTTAGAAGGCTAGCTATAAACAATTTTATGAGGTTGGACTCATTATCTCAGATGATACTTAGCATTCTCTAATATCTAATTTTTTTCATTTATAACTTTTTAATCATCTTAAAAGTTAAAATGCATATCGGCACCTTTCTTCTTTGTATGTGTTAATCAAAGGACTAGGAAGTATCCTAGTTTAAAAATCCTGAATTTGGGATGGTAGGGATTCAAAAATCCCCGAAGATTTCACAACTACACTCTATTTATGTTGCGGAAGCCGGTGGACTAGTGGAGAATAAAAACAACTAGTTAGGTATGAATAACTCAATATCTACTAATCTTCATCAAACTCCATTCATCCCACTCACGCCTCCCACCCTCTGTCATTTAAGTGAACATAGCTTTAAATGAGAAAAAAAAGAAAAGAAAAAAAAATTAGTAAATGTGTGTTGTTTTTTTAAGCCTCGATGGCTTAGTGCTTATCACCTAGGCACACTAGCAGACTCAAGATTTTCTTTTGAGGGAGGTGGACCCAAGTAGTTGGTTGCGTTTTGGGGGTAAACCAAAGACATTCATGTGAAATTTGGATTTAAATTTTAGAAGAAGACCCAACATTTTCATATTGGTTTTGAAAGTGGACCTAGGTCTAACAGGGTGGCTGCCCCAAAAAGCTTGTGTGTACGTCTACCTTTGCCTGTGCACGGTGCACATAGAGCCTTCCATGTGCAAATGGGACTGGGGTCAAAAGATCTGAGGGCTTTAGATGTACAGTGATGGAGGCTCAAGTGATCATCTTTAATTCTTATCAGTGGCCACAAATTTTGACCATTAAAAATAGGTGCATAATCAATCCAAAGGTTCAATACACATCCCTAACCAACAAGACAACAACTCATCCGTAATGAATAAGACAATAACTCGAGATCAATCACTAGTCATTGTTGAGAAATGATTTAGCATTCAACCTGCATCATCTAACATGAGCCGACCTCTTCATATGATTGTTGGTTATAAAATTAGAATTTTTGAATAGTCAAAACTAGTCCTACGGAGAAACCGTGAGAACCTTTTTATGGGGCCCACTTATGGATCCCATATGCGGATGGAACTAGGGGGATAAAAAAATCTATGTGCGACCATAAGAAGTATTAAGTTTGACCCCATTCTTTTACCCCTAACCTCTTCATCTATAGCCTACAAGTTAGGCTTCATATTAAAAAAAAAAAAATTCAACCCTCCATCCAATGGTCAAATCCATTCAGATGGATATCAAACGTTCAGATTAGCTATTATGATGGAGGGGCCCTATTTGTGCACAGTTTGGATGTGTTGCTAGGTGAGGCCTACCAACAGTTCTCAAGAAAGCGTGGTGAGAACTGGTGTTACTTATATATTTCCCTTTTTAATCTATTATTCACTAATAAAGAGTGAAAATTTTTAGAGACGTTCCAACAAGGATGGAATCTTTTTAGTAGTCCAGATTTTCCATAATTTCTCACTAGTTTGGACTCCTATAACCACACCACGCATAATATATGATACAAACGGATCATCTCACTGAAAAGATGGTGCCCGACTTCACTTTGTATCACTCTTTCTTCAAGAACCTGTTCAATCCCTTTGCGTCTCTCTCACATTTTTTTTTCTTGAAGGATGGAAATAGATATCAAAGGAAAAGGCAAAGAGAAGGAGGAGGATATTGATGTTAAAGAAGAAGAAATGTAATTATTGAAGCTAATCCTGGGAACTTGCCCAAGACCACACTCTGTTTTTTCCCTTTTTCTTCTTTAAAGAACTAGGGAAAGGGTTGATAGGTGAGTAAATTTTATTGGAATTTGAAATCTTAATTTTATTGGAATTTGAAATCTTTTATTTAAGTTCAAAAGATTTCTGTTATATTGTTTTTGTTCTCTTTAGAGTTTTTCAATGTGGAGCCTTTTACAGGCTCCAACTATGTAAGTGGCACTAATGCAGCCGAAATATTATATATTATCACAATATTTTTGTATTTCTTAGAAGAAATAATCACGAGTTTTCTTTGGAAATCACTATTAATTATATGCACTTGAGCTTTTCTTAAGCTCTACAATGGTTTTTGTTAGATGATAAATTTAAATTATAATTTTGACTAAATTTGAATTAGATTCTAAATAAGTTTGAAATTGAAAACATGATTTTTATATAAGTTTTGTTTCTCATTCTATATGGTATATTAAGAGATTAAGTGGTGAAATGGAAGACATGGTTTTTATCGAAATCTTGTTTCTCAAATTTTAACATGCTATGAGAGCTACAGGCTGGAGTGGTCCAACGGTCAGGCATCGTGTAGTTCAATAAAAATTTTAATAAGATCAATCTCTCTCTCTCTCTCCCTCCCTCGCTCTCCCTTACACGCATTCTTCATGGTCTCTCGTCATTTTCATCTGGACACGCACATTCAAATGATGAATATTGATTTTGATTTCAAAAGGAAGAGTTGTGTTTTTTCTTTTTTTAAAGAACAAGAGCCTTAAGATGATAAGGTTTGTTAGATAATAGATATTGAATTGAGATTTTAAAAATATTTGGGTTGCTAGACTTAGATTGGATTTTAAGTAAGTTTAAATAAATTGAAGTTATGGATAGATAAGTATTGTTTTTGAAATTGAAATATGGTGAATTTTTACTTAAATTTAAAATTTCAACTTCCTAACTGTTTTGATAGGTCCAATCAGTCCACTACCTTTTTGTTTTTTTTTTCCTTTTTCTTTTTATGATGGTCTTGGATGGTATATTGATGGTAAATAGGAGGATGATTTTAGGTTAAATTACCATTGTCTATATGGAAAATCACTCATTGGCCTTCTCCTTAACTAACCTGGAATGATAGGCCTTTCAAATTTTGACAATTCATCTTAGTAGGATAATGTGTTATCTTTGAAAATTATCTTCATGTGGGAAAAGGGAAACTTGGAATTGACTTAAAATTTGCGTATCAAACTATATTAAGAGTCGAACCTAATAATGAAACTTATCAAAATTGAAATCAAAATTTCAAATTGAGTCAAATTGGGACTCAATTTCCAAACAAAAAAGCTACTAAAGAACCATTTGCTTGTGTTTCACTGGACATTTTACATGTAAAATAAATGGCAAGAAGTTTTTAGGAACATTATCTTTCTACATTTTGAAACGTAATGATAACATACAAAATATTGCCTTACAGTTCATGTGTGGGGTATATTCTTCATCTGCACATTTCAAAACTGGTGAAGGTTTTGAGTTTGGTTGGAGGGGTCAGTCAACTCGGATTGAGAAGTTTTAGGCATTTTTCATTTCGTTCATCAGCACAAAGTATCCGGCAATTGGATCTTGGCATTAGAGAGTCTATCATCTTCAATTGTTGTCTACTGACAATGTTTATCAGTGATAGCCATCCTCTCCTCTTGTCGCCTTCTGCTACAGCCTACATGATCAATACTTCCAACTGATGAGTTTTATACAGAATTTAATATTTCATGAACTTGAAATCTTCCTATATTAATGTTCAAATTATAATCTAAATGGTCCATCAAATTTTTTTCTTGCCAAGAGGATTGATCATTGGCCCATCCTGAACCATTTTCATGGACGAAATATTAAATGGTTTGGAAAGCTCCACAGCATGCTAGATCATTGTTCTTCTTCAGCAATCCATGCTTATTATGGAGACCACCATGTTGGTTTCACTTCTCCAGCTAGCTCCTAAGATCTGGAATCTATTTGATGAAATTATCTTAATCTCAAAAGGAAAATCATCTACCACAATCCTTATGATTGTATTTTTGAGTTTTTTTAGAGTTGTGGCTTCAGGTGTCCAAAAATGAAGAGCACAATAGATTTCCTCCATGAGGTATGCCTTCAATATTGCACCTATTAACAAGTAACGTGGATTTATTATCTGTGTTGTCCAAATTAGGTGTTCTATTATGCCTAACACTTCAACTGTTGTAATTGGCTTGTATTTTTCTAATTGACTAACATAACCCATGAGAGGATGTTGTGTGCAGGTCACTTCAACGAATGATCGAGCATGATATTGGTGTTTCTCATACCAGCCATATGACTATGTTTCTTTAGAGCAATTCCACAAGAAGTTCATAGCAAATTCTTTAGGGCGGAAAGTTAGCAGAGGAACTTTCACAACCTCTGTTCATGCGTAAAGACAACAAGGACACATTATCCTTCAGTGCATACTCTACAAGTAAAAGAGAAGGCTGAAAGAACGCGTTAGTTGAGAATTGCTTCTCACAAGTAGAAATCTATTTGTGTATGTTTATTTAAAATTAACGCACGTAGATATATTAAGGTATTATATGCTCTAATATGCCTGCTTTTTGGTAACCAAAGCTCGTTAGGTAGGCTTATTATGGAGTGGATATGTTCTAATATCTCCCTAGTTGTCTGGCAAGGGCAAGAAAAGAATACGCGATGGAGAGACTTTAATACCTACCATCCATGAAATGGCCTATCAATATCATATGTATGGATTTTAATCAATATCATATATATGGATTTTAAAAAGTGTGACCCACATGAAGTCCAGTAGAAGTCCTATACAATTTGTAGTTCTAAGAAAATAGTATATTGGAATATTATTTGTCCCACATTTAGTTGGGAAAAATAGACTGTGATAGACTTCAATCTTTTACTTCTTACAAACAAACATCTTCTCCCTGCAGCTCATACTCACTGCTTTCATTACATTGACTGCATTTATACGTAAACACTTGAGTACTGATCTGGTCCATGCTAATTATTACATGCTTGCTCCTTTATTCTCCTTGTTCTTAGTGGTAGCTAATAGTGACCCAGAGGTGATGATGACCATTTGAAGGCTGGGACTATTTCTATCAATCTTGACAGTCATCATCACTGGGTTACTATTGGCTACCACCAAGAGCAAGGAGAAGAGAAGAGCACTCATATAGTAATTAGCATGGACCAGGTCAATACTCATTTATGTACATATAAATGCAGTCATTGTAATGAAAGCAATGAGCATGAGCTGTAGAAAGAAGATGTTTGTTTGTAAGAAACTGAAGTATATAATCGTCTATTTTTCCTAACTATATGTGGGATAAATAATGTTCGAATATACTATTTTCTTAGATCTACAAAATTGTACATGACTTCATATGGGTCACACTTTTAAAATCCATACATTTAATATTGATGAGCCATTTAATAGATGGGAGGTATCAAAGTGTCTCATATTCTTGCGCTTACCAAAATATTAATAAGCTCACCTGGGCACATTACCAAGAAGAAGTCAGCCACCTATATAAAACAAAGCCATTTCTCTTAGTTGGATGCTGGGTTTATGTCTTGTATTCTGGGTTCACTAGATTAGTCCATAAGGTTAGTCTTGGACCGGGCTTTGCGTCAAAGGTATTTTGGTCTTTGTGCTGAGCTTTCTTAGGGGCTAAGAAAGAGAGAGTTATATATATAATGTAATCTGTAACCCTAGACCTAAGCAGAAGAGTGCAGTAAAAGAATAGAGTTCTCTCGTGTGTGCTGTTATATGCTTGCCTCTTCTTATGTGTGGCTTTGATTACTGTTTGCGGGTTACACACTTCGCACGTGCACAACATTGGACATCATATAATACCTAGAATATCTACTTGCATTAGTTTCAAAATGCACACAAATGGATTTTGACTTGCGAGAAGAAATTCTCAACTAATGTTAGTCAACTAATTAAAATAACATTTTGATTACTTAAACAAGAAAAATGACTTTGTCTTTTGAACCTTGGACTTTATCTTCTAAAGGTGTATAATATTTTAGGAATAGCTGAAACATATCACTTATAGTGGCATTCAACTTCTATGACCCAGAAAATGAAAAGTCAAGGTGTCACCCACAAAACCATCCAGCTTTTGCAAGATGTTCCAGCTTCAATGGGTGCAAGCGGAGAGGGGCATTTGAGCAATTTAGGTTCAATGTTGACTTGAATGCTGTTCAAGTCTCGCACTTACACTCATTAGGGTTTGGAGTGGGGATTTGAGGGATTACAGTCACAGACAGGGCACCCACAATGCAGATTTCATCCAGAAAATGTAGAGTTTCATTGTTTCCAGCTATACAAATTTCATCCAGAAAATGTAGAGTTTCATTGTTTCCAGCTATATACAGTCATTCATTTAATTGAGGTAAATTTTCTTGTATGAATTTAATACTGGCTTTGACACTTAAGTTCAAAGTAAGAAATGATTAATTAAACAAACTAAATAAGTTTGGAACTATACAAGAAAATGGAAAAATGAATAAAAAGTTGGGACGCAGACTCGGGCAGAGTACAATATTCTCAATTAGAAATTTGTAGTTATACATTTATAGCTACAACTAACATTCATTTTTAGAAAAGAAAAGAATTAATATGTAGTCTTGCTTGTTCTTGGGAATAGTGACGAATGCCAAATTAGATTATGTAGTTACACATATATAGCTATAACACATTCATGGTTAGAAAAGAAAAGATAGTTAGTTGCTTATCTGCTATGTTGTAAAATTGCATGCAATGTAAATTGATAAGATAAGCCTATGATCATATATGCTTGTTTTTGTATTGAATCCCTATATGGTGGGTCTGGTTTTATTGGAGTTGCCCCACTTCTTGGACTTTCAATGCAGTCCTTTTTTTTTGGTTCCCAGATGCTTGATTTAAGCTCAAGCTTCTTTTATTTATTTTTTTCTTTCTTATTTTTTTATTTTTTTTGCTAAATGTCTAAGTGTTGGAATTGAAAAAGGAGAATGAATACGAGGACTGAAAAGTCCCCAAAAAGCCCTAGAGGCAGGTATTGTATAGTAACAATCAAAAAGAAAAACAGAGAAAGAAAAGCAAGAAATTACAAACAGGGAGCAATGAAAAGCTGCAGAACATACAGAGGAGAGCAAATGAACTGAGTGTGTTAGTGGCGAATCAACTCTAAGAATCATTCAGTAATTTTTATAGCTTGATTCCATGGCACCCTTGGATATTTGACTAAGAGAGAGGGCGGGTGAGCAGATCTTTGGTCTTGTTAAAGGTGAAGTCATTTCTAGTTTTTGAAATTGAATGGCACAGGTAAGTTGTTTAGTCTTGAAGTGGACACCATACAATCGAAGTTAGATGTATCGATCAACGAAATTGCCAACAATGAAATTAGTTGAAAGTTCCACTATGAAACTGTAATTTGCAAGGATTATGTGTAATATGGTTAGCAATTAAACATCTCATTTCTATTTTGCTATGCACAAAAATTGGAAAGTCCTTCAGCATGTTTGTAGGTCACTCTCCTTTCTTCTCAAGATATGGAGCCAACTTTTTTCAAATATATAAATAAATTTTTCGTTGTGTGTGAATGTCTCACCCTCAAATCTTACTTTGATTTAAAATTTGAACTGACAGTAATCAATTTTTCACATGATGAATAAAACAGAATCTAAGATTTAAAATCTAACAATATATAGATTTAATAGAAATACTGTGATCAATAATCATGTGATGGAATGGGAGATCAAGCAACTATCTTGTTAGGGGCTACCAGTAGCACAACTCCCAAATAGCTAACACACAAAAGATTGAATTCTTAAACAAATAACAATCGACATATGTCCTTACACTTGCAATGCCATTACACTTATTACAATCACCTCATAATTTTCATCTGCCTATTTAGATATTTAGATCCATGAGTTGAAGCATTGTACTTGTCTAAAGAGGCTCAATTGAAGGTACCCTCACAACAGATAGCTCTTGAGAAATATGATACATGGTCGGTCGAGTTTTTGGATCCAAACGCAAGCATGCAAGCGCCACCATCACCGTTGAAGCCACTTCCTTCGTCTCTTGAGTGGTGAGTGGTGGGAGGCGTTGGTCTAAAATATCCTTAAGCAAGATATCTTTTGCCCTTAATGTTGATAAGGATGAGATGAGCTCACCAGGATGCTTTCCCATTATCACTTCCAAAGATACCACTCCAAAGCTATAGACGTCACATTTTTCGGTCACTTTCATTGTGTAAGCAAACTCTGCACAAAGAGAGAGAGAGAGAGAGAGAGAGAGAGAGAGAGAGAGAGAGAGAGAGAGAGAGGGTGGAAGAAGAAAGGAAAACCAAGATCATATTTAATGGATATGGATAGTTCCTTTGACTTGTCCGACCATGCATGACACGACTACTAATTTCACAATTAGTCCAAGGAGCAAGCAAAGCAAATTTTAATGTCAAGACAGACAAATAAGTAATTCCATTTGCTTACTTTGTGTGTGTGTGTGTGAATGACACAACTACTAATTTCACAATTAGTTCAAGGAGCAAACAAAGCAAATTTTAATGTCAAGAAAGACAAATAAGCATTTCCATTTGCAAGTCCAAGGAGCAAACAAAGCAAATTTTAATGTCAATAAAAACAAATAAGTAATTCCAATTGCCTGTGTGTGCGTGTGTGAATTCAAGTCTCTATGTAGCAAAAAAGAAAAAAAATAAAAAGATATGTGACTTGCCATGTAGAGTATCTAGCCAAGTCTCCATGTAGCAAAAAAGAAAAGAAAAAAAAAAATATGAGACTTGCTATGTAGAGTATCTACCCATCAGATCAATATTCACACTTGGGTTTTTATTATAGAAACTTAGACTTCATGGACTTTGTGAATGTTTCCTCTAATTTCAGCACTAGATGTTAGTGAGATTAGGTAAATTTTACCTACTATCCATAAACCCCTATGCTATAGAGAAGTATGTGGAGTTGTACACCATGATAATAGAGAATTCTCCCCAAAAGCTCTTAGATGATTTTTAACATAAAAATGGCATGGAAAGAGCACTTTTTTCTTCTAATTTATTTATAAAGAATTTTTTTTAGAACACTAACTTTCTATAAACTATTTTAGGCTAAATTATAGGAGAAATATTAAGAATCAATATGCCAAATGAAAAAGAGAGAGAAAAAAAAGCATACTATCCCAACAATTTACCTGGAGCAACATATCCATATGTGCCTGCAAGTGTGAACCAATTTGATGAATTAGGCTTCAAAAGCCTAGCAATGCCAAAGTCTGAGACACATGCCTCAAAATTCATATCCAATAAAATGTTGTTGCAAGATAAGTCACGATGCACAATAGGAGGGTCGCAGTCATGGTGCATATATGATAGAGCATGGGCCACACATTTGACAATCTTCAACCTTTTAATCCAATCGAGTTCCATCGCTCTTTCCTCATTTCTAACGACACCAGCTAAGCTTCCTCTTTCCATGTATTGATGCACGAGAAAGGAACATCGTACATGGGAGCAAAATCCATAAAGCTTCACAATGTTACGATGGCGAATTTCTTCTAACACTCGTATCTCATTCATCAAGGTTCTTTGGTCAACTTGCTCACCATCTTCCAACGGGTGAAGTTTCTTCACAGCTACTACCTGATCTTCCGATAAGTCTGCTTTATAAACTTTTCCCTATCCTCCCTCCCCTATGCAATGCTTGTTGTCGAAATTCTCTGTGGCTTCAATGATGTCTTCATATATGATCTTCCCATCGTAATTCCATATTGAAGTTATATTGTGATTGGGAGTTTCTTGATCTTTATTCTCTAAATTCCTGTTTCTCCGGCGATAAATGAAACATATGCCTATAGAAATGAGCAGAAGGAATAACACTGATACAAGAGGGAGAACAATGATAATCAAACCTTTGCGGCCTTTGTTTTCATCAGTTGGGCTTATAAATGAGGAATCACAAGGTCGTAAACCTTTTACTTGGCCACACAAATCTTTATTTTCAATAAATGCATCTATTCGAGCTTGTTGATCAAATGCCCTACCACTAGGAAGAGGACCTTCCAAATCATTGTACGATACATCAATAGATGATAGGCTTACCATCTCCTTGAAAGAAGATGGAATGGAACCCGAGAGCATATTGTGAGAGAGATTCAAAAGTTCCAACTTTCGCAGCTTTCCTAGCTGAGATGGTATGCTCCCTATGAGCAAGTTTTGACTAAGGTCTAGTATTAACTGAAGACTCTCCAGATTACCAACTTGAAATGGAATGCTTCCATTTAAGCCATTCTTGATCAAATGCCCTACCACTAGGAAGAGGACCTTCCAAATCATTGTACGATACATCAATAGATGATAGGCTTACCATCTCCTTGAAAGAAGATGGAATGGAACCCGAGAGCATATTGTGAGAGAGATTCAAAAGTTCCAACTTTCGCAGCTTTCCTAGCTGAGATGGTATGCTCCCTATGAGCAAGTTTTGACTAAGGTCTAGTATTAACTAAAGACTCTCCAGATTACCAACTTGAAATGGAATGCCTCCATTTAAGCCATTCTTAATCAAATGCCCTACCACTAGGAAGAGGACCTTCCAAATCATTGTACGATACATCAATAGATGATAGGCTTACCATCTCCTTGAAAGAAGATGGAATGGAACCCGAGAGCATATTGTGAGAGAGATTCAAAAGTTCCAACTTTCGCAGCTTTCCTAACTGAGATGGTATGCTCCCTATGAGCAAGTTTTGACTAAGGTCTAGTATTAACTGAAGACTCTCCAGATTACCAACTTGAAATGGAATGCTTCCATTTAAGCCATTCTTGTTCAATTTCAGCTCTAGCAGTTCGATACAGTTGCCAATTTGTTCTAGAATAGGTCCACTCAAGTTATTTTTTGATAAATCTAAAATCATTAGATTGAATAATTCTCCCAATTCTTGTGGCAAAAAACCAGAAAGTTTGTTGTCACTCAAACGCAAATAAAAAAGCAAATGCAACTTCCCAAGTTCTTTTGGAATCTCACCCTCCAGGTGGTTGGAAGAAAAGTCTAATAATTTTAGCTGACTCAATTGTCCAATCTGATGTGGAATTCTACCGCTGATATTATTGTTTGTGATTTTTATCGCAGTTAGATTAATGCAATCTCCCCAATTTGATGAAAGCTCCCCATAAAATCTATTGAAACTCAAATCAATATATGATAAGTTTGGATGTACTCCAAAGGTTTCAGATATATTTCCAGAGATTTGATTGTTGTCAAGCCGAAATCTTTCCAATGTTGAGCAGTTTCTCAAGCTTGTAGGGATATGACCAGTCAAATTGTTGCTCACCGCTGCAAAGCGTTTGAGTGATCCTCCTTGGCATATTTGAGGTAAAGAGCTCGACAAAATGTTGAAACTCAACTGAAGACTTTTCAGTCGAGTTAAATTTGCAGTCTCTTGAGGTAATGAACCAGAGAAAGAATTGTTTGAGAGAGCAAGTTTTGTAAGCTCAGTCAAGTTTCCTAAGGTGGAAGGAATGGAGCCTGTTAAAAGGTTATCTTGTGCTAGTAGAAAGGAAAGTTTTTTCAAATCCCCAATTTCTTAAGGTAATGAACCATTGAAATAATTCTCATGGAGAAGAAGGCTTGTAAGCTCAGTCAAGTTTCCAAAGGAGGAAGGAATGGAACCTGTTAACTGGTTACCAAGTACTTGTAGAACAGAAAGTTTTTTCAAATTCCCAATTTCTTGAGGAAAAGAGCCTGAAATTTGATTTCCGTATAGATACAAGAAGATTAGCCCCGTTGTATTTCCCAGAGTAGAAGGGATGGAACTTGTGATATCGGTATTGGATAAGTCAAGCTGATACAAATTCCTGAGATTTCCTATATCTGCTGGGATTGATCCTGACATCGGATTCAGGAAGAGTTGCAATAGAATGAGCTTGCTTAGGCTCACTATGAAAGAAGGGATGGGACCTGTGATGCTGTTATCCCCTAAATCGAGCCACTGCAGATTTGTTAAGTTCCCTATCTGTGGTGGGATATGACCATAAATTTCGTTCCCGAAGAGGCCTATATTGACCAACTTACTCAAATTTCCCAGAGATGGAGGCATCAAGCCGGTGAATGAGTTGTCTCCCAAATACAAAGAACCCAAATTTCTAAGGATCCCTATTTCTGGAGGTATGGAACCATATATTTTATTACCGGAGAGTTCCAAGTAATGAAGCTTAGTGAGTAGGCCTATTTCTGATGGAAGTTTTCCATTGAGCTGATTATTTTGTAGTCGAATATAGCTGATTTGGCTCCAATTGGAAAAGAGGCCAGCAAATATTTCTCCAGTTAATTTGTTGTGAGAGATGTTGAGAACAGAGATGAGAGTGGTAAGGTGCCTGACAGTTGATTATTAGATAAATCAAGGTAGATGAGTCTGGAAAGAGCGCTGATATTGGCTGGGATGGTTCCTTCGAGTGCATTGTTAGCAAGGTCAAGATGAACAAGATTTGGGAAGGAAGAGAAGCTCAACTGATCAAGCGTACCTTGCAAACCATAATTCGGTAGTTTTATTTCTGCTACCTTTTCTTCGGCACCATTGCATGTGATTCCAGTCCAATTGCACGGACAGGCATTTAGAGACCATGAATTTAGAGCTTGGCTTTGGAAGAGACTGCCTTTCCATTTGAGAAGCGGCTCTGCTTCTGGTAACTTTGATGATGTTGTTGCTCCAACACTGCATTGGTTAATATGGGAGTACACAGCCAAGACTGGGACAAGTAGGGAGAAAAGAGAGAATGATTTCTCGGAAGCCATGAGGATCATAATTAGTTCAGTGAAGAATGAAGAGCTTTTTGCTTGTGCAAATGCTGAGAGCAGGATCCGCTTTTTATAGCCAATGAAACGCGTTATTATTCCTATTCTTTCAAGTCCTTCAGCCATGTGATTGACTCGACTCCATGGCTCGAGTCTGGTATTGCTGAGTCTTGTGGTGATAGTGTGGTATTGCTGCGAGGGCTGTCAGGATAGTGATAGTTGCCCACGTCCCATACGTTAAGGTGTAGAGTCCAGAATCCTCTCCATGTGGGATTCGCAGATCCTACCCGATGAGGTCGGACCACGAGTTCCACGGCTTCCGCGGAAGTTACCAAACAGAACCGTAATGACTTGAAACGTCTAGCTTCAGATGGGCTAGGCCAGAGTAAAAGAAGGTGTCAGTTCTTCGTTACGAGTAGAATTTGCCTAACCGAAGTTGTAGCCGACTATAAAAAACCAGGTTAAGTTCATTGCACACATGCCAGCAATCTAGAGGGCAACGTGCCCACCTGAAAGTTGGAATTTTTAATTTGTTAATTTTTTCTCTTTACCACCACTCTCTTACCGCGTTTCCCAGACACCGTGTGCTTGCTTTTCTTACCATCTCGCATCAGGGGTCCTGTACGGACCCATTTTTTCAAGTGAAGCAACCTATTTTTCCAAAATAATCTATTATGTTTGTTACGTATAAGAACGGTCTGGTTCAAGAGGGGAACCCAACCCCTATTGCTGGGAACAAAAAACCTATTTATGTTAGTTATGTAATGCCCAAAAAAGGGATATTCAAAATTTGAGCAAGTCTTCAAATCTGCTATTTTGCATATTACACTGTTCTTGATCAAAACTCTACTCTTCACGGCTTCTAAAGACCTTTTGGCCTGGTTCAACTTAGGATTGGCGAACAATCCCTGCTTCTACAGGATCCGATTTCCGCTGGAGAGTATTAGAAAAATAAATAAATAAATAAACAAGGGCAAAGGGCCTGATTAGACATAGGATAGGCCAAACCGAAGCCCATTGACTCGGGCCCAATAAAGATATATTTGGGCTTGGTATTCTTTGGCCTGGGCTAGGCCTCAGGTTTTACTTTTGTAAGCCCAAGTGAAATTTGAGCTCAAGTAGCCAAGTGAGGCCTGATCACCCAAAGGATTTTCACTTACTAACATACTACATACTTGTGAGGTCCAGCTCGTTGCATGCGCCACTTCCATACTTTCCTATCATTGGGGATAAGATGGATCGAATGGTCTCCTTCTAAATTCTGGGTAATGAGAAAACCCGTCCCATTAGATTATCTAGGCCATTGGTTTAACAACCTTAAAGTTTAATAATCTTGTTAAGCATTGTTAAGATTATACGAGTGTTGGGTAATTCATATGTTGGACAAAACTAAGGGTCCATTGAGTTGTAATTTTGTATTTCTAAATGGACTAAGAAACAAAAGAAAACAAAGAAAATTCATGAAGATCTAAAGCCGAGATAGAACCTCTGCCCGCTCGAGTGGATGTGGTGCTTGCTCATGCAGACCTCGGATTTTCACTCAGACAAAATGTGGTTCTGCTCAAGCGAACCACTTACCCGCTCAAGTGGATGACGAACAGAAACCCCAGTTTCCCGTGCGGATCATTTTTCATATTTTGTGTAGGGACTACCTGTTATAGCTCTACATGGACTTTACATATGAGGCACGAATTTGGTGTTATTTAAAAGGTTTCTTTCTTAACTCTAAGGCACCAATCTCCTCATTCTAAACCTAAGAGATATATTTGAGATTGTTGGGTTTTGTCTTGTATTCCGGTTTAGCCGGATCGGTCGTCTGGTTTAGCTAGATACGAGGCTCAGGGTTAAGGGTATTTTAGTCATTATGTATGGGTTTTCTTGTTGGCCAAGAAAGTAGGAACTATATATATTAATGTACTGTAACCCTAGACCCTGGGGGGATCGAGATGGGATCATAGTAGATAGTTCTCTCCTCCCGTGGACGTATGCAAGGTTCCCAAACCACGTAAAATTGCTGTGTTCATGTGTGTGATTGCTTGATGGTGTGATTGCTGTGTATTTATCGTGGTTGATCCATTGATCGCGGGTAGTTTCCGTTGAGCCGCTTTTCCGAACAAGTGGTATCAGAGCGAGGTAGAGATTGCTCGCGAGTTCTGCGATTAACGGATTAGATCTGCAGAGTGGTTCTCGGGTGGCTGGTGATCTTCGTCGAAGAAAATCAACGGGCTTTATGGGTTGGGTGGTTATGGCTAAAGGAGAACAAGTGCTAGAGATCTTTGTTGCAGTGCACAAAATAGAGAAAAACGGCCGTGGTTCTTGGTTCACCGGAGAAGAAGAAAGCAGTCGGACTGCTGTTGCCGGATCATCGTGCTAAGGAGATCAGAGTTCTCTGTTACAGTAAAGCCAAATCGGTTTTGCAGTCCACCTAAGAAGAAGAAAGAGAGGGTTCTGCTGCTGCTGGATATCTTCATCAGTAAAGACCTGCTGGATTTGAGATTTTGGCTGCCGGATTTGAGGAGGAAAGACCGAAAGAAAGAAAAAAAAAATATCGCCGGTCGATTTGCTGTTGTCGTTGTCGTCCCAGTCGCCGTACGTCGCCATCCCCTGCGCTGTCGCAGTCATCGTCGCCGTGGACTGCCGCTGGTCGTCGGACTAGCCAAGCTGTCACCGAGGAAGCAGACGGCCACCCAGTTGTAGATAGAAGCGTCTGCAGATTCGTCGAGAGGTTGAAGACGTCGAGTTTCGGGTTGGGTCAGTTCGGACCTGACCCGTCGTGGGGAAGAACCCAGAAGCAGCAACAGGTTGGTCCGGGTTTCGGGTTGGGTTAGACCCAACCCATGGCGCAGCCCAGTCTAGCAGCACAAGTTACAGGCCGGGTCGGGTCGGGTCGATCTGGTCCGTGTACAAGAAGCCCAACCCAGCAGTTCAATCCAGCAGTTCAGTTCAGTTCCAGGTCAGGTAAAGTCGACCCGGATCCGTTTTAGAAGCCTAGTTTACCAACAAGCCGTGATGTCAACAGTGATGTTAGCACGATCAATAGGTAGGTTTGACCAGATTCAATGACTGAAATTGTTTTTACGATATCTTGATCGTCCGATGTCCGATCGGAGATCCGTTTACGCCTATGGACTCGTGGTGAGGAGATCTACGCGTATGTGGAAGAAGTTGGGTTGTTCAATGGTCAACATGGATGTTTGACTAATTAGAGTGTAGAGAATCAATTCTGCGAAATCGAAGCCATCTGAAGTCGGATTTCAAATCCGTTTCTTCCAGCGTGCTCACTGTGATGAGATCTACGAGGTAGATAAAAGATATTGGCAGTTTGATGGGCAGAAAATTGGGGGACTGAAGAAACTGACAGATTTACGATGATAGCAATGGATTTAAGCATCACGAGCCAGATTTAAGTATTTGAAGGAAAAACGACTTTAAGGATTAGCAGGGAAGAATGTTAGACTCCGTGACATAGCAATGATTGAAAAGTGTTATTTGATGTCATGAATAGTAGATTGCTCCGAGTACTTTGATGGAAAGCTCAAATCCGTGTCGAATGGATTGGGAATGAACGACATGCCAAAGTAGAAGACAAAGCAAAAGGAATTAGAATCAGAAGGAGGTAGTGTGCAAGAAAGCTTGAATTCAGTTAACAAGGAATCAGTTTTGGTCGCTACAGGTATGGATCGGGTTGATGATTTATGAAATTGGGATTTAGATTCTTTTTATCATATATTCGCGTAGAGATTGGTTTGATGCAATTAACTCTCATTGTTGATGGATCTGTTTTTATGGGGGAGCATGCAAATTGATGAGCATTTGAGATAAGAACGGTAGAGATCCAGGTGTATGATGATGTTATTCAAACCCTAACGAATGTGATATATGTTCCGGATTACCAAAAGAAATTGGATTTCTTTAGGTGCCTTATACTTCAAAGGCTGCAAGTGCACTGTAGCGGGGGGAGTTAAAAAAGGTGGAAAAGGGAACACTGGTCATCATGGAGGGTGAAATAGTCAGAAATCTCTGCAGGTTGATAGGGGATGCCTTTTCAGGTGGAGCAGTGAATGAGACATCAAATAACAGGGGAGGAAATCTGTGGTTTAAGTGGAGTTAGATGCGATGGACCATCGGAAGATGGATTAATGGGTCTTCGATGATATCATCTAGCGGAAATCCAGGAAGCCCTGAATGGAGATGATTTTCTCGGAAAAGGTAATCTTGTTAAGGTCGGGTAAGCCAGTTTAAGCATCGAGTCATACCTAACCTGCATGTACTGTGCCCAACCCACTAGAACAAGCTAGAACAGGATAGTTGCAGGTTTGACGGAAAGAACACCAGAATGGAGACAGAAGGAAGGATTCACAAGGTACCAGTGAGATCTGGATTTGGGGAGGTCTTCAGTTTTGTCTTGACGGATGGAAGTTGGGTTCATTGTGTTGCACGGATGCATGCATGTAGCAACAAATGAAGAGCACTTCGGAGGTTCAAGACGGTGGTGTTGAGGTCAAAGGAGGAAACTGTGGCCACGCTAGGTTGTAGCGTGTGTGGAGGCGTACCTTTCAGCAAGGCGGAGACATTACCGAGTATCTCAAGGTGGCTTGAGGATTTGCGGAATCCAAGCCAAGGTGGAGATTGTTGGGTTTTGTCTTATATTCCGGTTTAGCCGGATCAGTCGTTTGGTTTAGCTAAAACCGAGGCTCAGGGTTAAGGGTATTTTAGTCATTATGTATGGATTTTCTTGTTGGCCAAGAAAGCGAGAACTATATATATTGATGTACTGTAACCCTAGATCCTAAAGGGATCGAGATGGGATCATAGTAGATGAGTTCTCTCCTCTCGTGGACGTAGCCAAGGTTGCTGAACCACATAAAATTGCTGTGTTCATGTGTGTGATTGCTTAATGGTGTGATTGCTGTGTATTCATCGTGGTTGATCCGTTGATCAAGAGTAGTTTCCGTTGAGCCGCTTTTCCCAACAGAGATGCCATGTCCTCTCTAGAGCATCCATTGGAGGGTTGTGTTAAAGTTGTTAATTTCTACAGATTGCTACTTCTATTTCCTTATAAAAGATTGTCTTTTCTTTCATAAAAGATTTGATCGCCTTACTGATTCAAGCTCAAGGAACAATGAACGGAGTGGTCATCGAGAAGAGAGATTACTATAATCCTTAGATTGTTATTAATTCGGAAGGGATTGTGAGTATCTTGTAACTATTCAATTTGATAGTGCTTGGTTTCCATTGGACCGAGTGATAGGTCTCGTGATTTTTCCTGTGTTGGGTTTTGTACTAAAAAATCCTGTGCCTCTCTTCTTGTGGTTGATTGATTTTCAATTCCTTTTATTTCTTTCGTCATTATTAATTGGACTACCTCTAAAAATCTAATCAGGGCCTTGAACCTTCATCTTTGGAGGTTCTAAAAAATCCTCAAGCATCTTTTTTTTAAAAACTAAATCCATTGGTGACTAAAAATTTGGTGAGCATGTGAATAAGAGTGAAAAGAGATGAACTAATGAAAGGTGGGCCAAGTAGGCCCATAGACCTGGGTTGCATATGCAGTCCAATTCTACCACCCTAGTCAAAAGAGAATAGAAGCCAATAGTTAAACCCGGTACTAGGTGGTAAAATGATATTTCCGGCTAGTTCAAAACTTCTTTTCTTCTCCTTTGTCCTTTCCTCCCACTCTCCTCCTGCTATTCCTTATTTCTTTGTACAAGGCTTGTTTGTTCCCATAGAATATATAGAAACTCATAGTCAAATGAGCTCCCAAACGGATTATTAAAGAGGAGAGAGGAAGGTAATATGAACTCAAGGGGGTGAAAAATAAAATGTAGCATTGTAGATGCAACCTCACTTTCTCAAGATTTGAATTACTAGGGTGGTAGCTAAGTTTGCATTTTTAGCATCTCCTTATTGATTTTTCATTAAAGGAGAGATAATTTAATGACGATTTTGGAACTTCGCATTTTTTTATTTAACTTTAACTAGTTTTAGAAATCGAAGTCTAACAATTTTTATATATTCAATTACATGAAACAAAAGGACCCAAGGGACTTTCCTGTTGGGTTCGCATGAACTTACCATCATATACTTTACATCCTAACACAATTAAGACTCTTACAAGCTGGGGCATTTAGAAGCCATGACCGGATGCAGCAACTTTTCATTCAAATCTTCAGTAACATGGAAAAAATTATAAAGTGGTCTTCCCCCTCTATACCTTTGGGGCAGGCCCAATCAAATACACATACATGTATAGAGAGAGAGAGAGAGAGAGAGAGACCTCAATCGAACTAGACCTGCAAGAAAACAGTCACAA
Source organism: Sextonia rubra (assembly GCA_037013555.1). NCBI lineage: Eukaryota > Viridiplantae > Streptophyta > Magnoliopsida > Laurales > Lauraceae > Sextonia > Sextonia rubra. The sequence continues at coordinate 48,738,950 of JASUAD010000001.1, forward strand.
ATGGGTAGCTTGCCATGCTCGCGGGTATTGCATCCCAGGCTGTCCCTGGTGACATGGCGGGACTTAATTGGTCACACCACGGTCACCATGAGGATTTTCCTCACTTAATCTTGATTCGTGGGTTGTGGTGAGAAATGGAGTGAGGGAGATGGAGAAAGAGGAAGAAAGAAGAAACAAACAATAATATCATTGCTCATTTGCATTGCTCATTTGTTTGGTGAAAAAGGTAAAATAAGAGGTTAAAATTGGTGAGAGAAGCTTTTTTTGTGCAGTCGAAATTAGGAGATTATTATTCATGCATGGGCCATCTAAAGGGTATTTTCCTATAAAATCCTTATGGATAAACAACCGGGATAAATAGTTTTCTAAGACCCTCTTGACAAGGGATCGAATTACTATTCTAGGTTAAAATTTTATCCCATTCTTAATCACTAACCCACCTGGCATTTATGAGTTCTACGGCCTCATTAAATCCTTTCTAGCACCATGAACCCCCTTTCTCATCACTTGCTTCACGCAGAGATTTGTTTTGAGATTATGTAGCTTAAAGAGTATTATTGCATATCAAGTCATTATTAGTAATATCTCCAAAAAGTCTTAACAAACAAAGCTAAATTATTTCTATGGGTTATAGTGTAACTCTTATAATTATCTTTGTCGCCCACTAAAATTTTCTAAATTACATCTCGTCATTATTATTGAATAAGAAAAGATGGAAAATGAACACCCAACCATCACCGAGGTAATTCACATTTGAGGGAAGTCAAGGTCCCATATATATTCCTGACTTATATCATTTGCCCTCCCCTTATATCCACTTCACCATTTTGATAATCTTTTCATAGAGCTCGATTGACCATGAAGTATTATGCACTCAAATGCAAACAAAAGGAGCTTTAGTTGAATAAATATAGATTAATTCTACTATGGTTCCCGTTATAGATATCAAGCGCAATGTTGTGTTCCAATCTTTTATGTTCCAATCATTGCTTTGCTACAAGCCATCCATCAAGGCCCATTGCTTTGCAAGTGCCATAAGCATTGGTGGGACTTCTTTTTATTTTAGATTAAATCTTAAATCTATTAACATTAATGAAGCCCACATTTGAAATCTAAACTACTTCTTAAATGATTTCCTCCGCTTCTATTGAAGCCCAAGCAAATTTCACTAAAATAGAAGTTTATGACAACCTTATCACAAGCATAAAACATGAGATTTCACTCTCTTTGCAAAAACAAAGAGTGAAATGGCCTGTCTTACCTGTCATCAATCTAATGCACACTTGCCCAGAACCAATACATGCAACTACCAAGGTTTTTTTGACGATTTAGATTTTATATCTGAGCACCATGAATGAATTTACAAGGCTAGCTACAGACAATTTTATGATGTCGAACTCATTCTCTCAGATGATACTTAGCATTCTCTAATATCTATTTTTTTCCATTTATAACTTTTTAATCATCTTAGAAGTCAAAATGCATATCAGCACCTCTCTTCTTTGTCTGTGTTGATCAAAGGAAGAGGAAGTATCCTAGTTTAAAAATCCTACTTTTGGGATGGTGGGGATTCAAAAATCTCGGAGATTTCACAACTACACTATATATATGTTGTAGAAGCCGGTGGAGTGGTGGAGAACAAAAGCTGCTAGTTAGGTATCAAAGCCTAGTGAACATGATTGGTGTGAATAACTCAATATCTACTAATCTTCATCAAACTCCATTCATCCCACTCACGCCTCCCACCCTTTCTATCATTTAAGTGAACAAAGCTTTAAATGAGGAAAAAAGAAAAAAAAAAGAAAATAGTAAATGCTTGTTTTTTTAAGCCTAGCTAGCCTAGTGCTTATCACCTAGGCACACTAGCAGACTCAAGATTTTCCTTTGAGGGAAGTGGACTTGAGTAGTTGGTTGGGTTTTGGGGGCAAACCAAAGACATTCATGTGAAATTTGGATTTGAATTTTGGAAGAATAACCAAAATTTTCACATTGGTTTTGAAAGTGGACCTAGGTCTAACAGGGGTGGGTACCCCCAAAAGCTTGTGTGTATGTACATCTACCTTTGCTTGGGCACGGTGCACATAGAGCCTTCCTTGTGCAAATGGGACCAGGGTCAGAAGATCTGGTGGGCTTTACATGTACAATGATGGAGGCTTAGTGATCATCTTTAACTCTTATCAATGGCCACAAATTTTGACCATTAAAAATAGGTGCATAATCAATCCAAAGGTTCAATACACATCCCTAACCAACAAGACAACAACTCATCCGTAACAAGTAAGACAACAACTCAAGATCAATCACTAGTCATTGTTGAGAAATGATTTAGCATTCAACTTGCATCATCTAACATAAGCTGACCTCTTCATAGGATTGTTGGTTATAAAATTAGAATTTTTGAATAGTGAGAGCTGGTCTTACGGAGTAACCGTGAGAAGCTTTTTATGTGGCCCACTTATGGGTCTTATATGGGGACGAAAAAATCTATGTGGGACCATAAAAAGTATCAAGTTTGACCCCATTCCGATGCACTTAACCCCTTCATCTATGACCTACAAGTTAGGCCTCATATTAAACAAAAAAGAATCAACCCTCCATCCAATGGTCAAATTAATCCAGATGGATGTCAAACTTTGGGATTAGTTTTTATGATGGAGGGCCCCTATTTGTGTATGGTTTGGATGTGTTGCTAGGTGAGGCCTACCAATAATTCTCAAGAAAGCATGGTGAGAACTAATGTTACTTATATATTCCCCCTTTTAATCTATTATTCACTAATGAAGAGTGAGAATTTTCATAGACATCCTAACAAGGTTGGAATCTTTTGAGCAGTCTAGATTTTCCATAATTTCTCACTAGTCCGGACTCCTGTTACCACACCACGCATAATAGATGATACAAACGAATCGTCTCATCAAAAAGATGGTGCCTAGCTTCACTCTATACCACTCTTTCTTCAAGAACCCATTCAATCCCTTCGTGTCTATCTCACATTCTCTCTTTCTTGAAGGATGGAAATACATATCAAAGGAAAAGGCAAAGAGAAGGAGGAGGATATTGATGTTAAAGAAGAAAGAAATATAATTATTGAATCTAATCCCAGGAACTTGCCCAAGACCACACTTTGTTTTTGGAAAGAACTAGGGAAAGGTTTGACAAGTGAGTAAATTTTATTGGATTTTGAAATCTTCTAAAGTTCAAAACATTTCTGTTATATTGTTTATATTGTTTTTGTTCTCTTTAGAGTTGGTTTGTAATTCAAAGCCTTTCCCAACTCCCTTCAATGTGGAGCCTTTTACAAGCTCCAACTATGTAAGTGGCACTAATGCGGCCGAAATATTACATATTATCACAATATTTTTGTATTTCTTAAAAGAAATAATCACGCGTTTTCTTTGGAAATCACTATTAATTATATGCACTTGCACTTTTCTTAAGTTCTACAATGGTTTTTGTTAGATGATAAATTTAAATTACAATTTTGACTAAATTTGAATTAGATTCTAAATAAGTTTGAAATGGAAAGCATGATTTTTATCTAAATATTGTTTCTCATTCTATATGGTATGTTAAGACTTATGAGATTAATTGGTGAAATGGAAAACATAGTTTTTATCTAAATGCTATTTCTCAAATTTTAACATGTTATGAGAGCTACAGGCTGGAGTGGTTTGGCGGTCAGGCATCGTGTAGTTCAATAAAAATTTTAATAGGATCAATCTCTCTCTCTCTCTCCCCCCCTCTCTCTCTCTCTTACCCATGCATTCTTCATGGTCTCCTCGCCATTTTCATCTGGACATGCACATTCAAATGATGAATATTGGTTTTGATCTCAAAAGGAAGAGTTGTATTTTTTATTTTTTTTAAAGAACAAGAGCCTTAAGATGATAAGGTTTGTTCGATAATAGATTTTGAATTAAGATTCTAAAAATATTTGGGTTGCTAGACTTAGATTGGATTTTAAGTAAGTTTAAATAAATTGAAGTTATGGATAGATAAGTATTCTTTTTGAAATTGAAATATGGTGAATTTTTACTTAAATTTAAAATTTCAACTTCCTAACTGTTTTGATAGGTCCAATCAGTCCACTACCTTTCTTTTTTTTTTTTTTTTTACTTTTCATTTTTATCATGGTCTTGGATGGTATATTGATGGTAAAGAGGAGGATAATTTTTGGTTAAATTACCATTGTCTATAAGGAAAATCACTCATTCTCCTTCTCCTTAACTAACTTAGAATGATAGGCCTTTCGAATTTCGACAATTCATCTTAGTAGGATAATGTGTTATCATTGAAAATTATCTTCATGTGGGAAAAAGGAACTTGGAATTGACTTAAAATCTTCGTATCAAACCGTATTAAGAGTCGAACCTAATAACGAAACTTATCAAAATTGATATCAAAATTTCAAATTGAGTCAAATTGGGACTCAATTTCCAAACAAAAAAGCTACTAAAGAACCATTTGCTTGTATTTCACTGGACATTTCACATGTAAAATAATTGGCAAGAAGTTTTCAGGAACATTATCTTTCTACATCTTGAAACGTAATGATAACATACGAAATATTTCCTTACAGTTCATGTGTGGGGTATATTCTTCATCTACTCATTTCAAAACTGGTGAAGGAGTTTTGCCTCTAGTGAAGGAGTTTTGGTTTTGGTTTGAGGGGTCGTCAACTCAGATTGAGGAGTTTTATGCATTTATCATTTCATTCATCAGCAAAAGTATCTGACAATTGGATCTTGGCATTAGGGAGTCTATCATCTTCAATTGTTGTCCGCTGACATTATTTATCAGTGATAGCCATCCTCTCCTCTTGTAGCCTTGTGCTGCAGCCTACATGATCAATACTTCCAACTGATGAGTTTTATATTGAATTTAATAGTTCATGAACTTGAAATCTTCGTATATTGATGTTCAAATTTTATTCTAAATGGTCCATCAAATTTTTTTCTTGCCAAGAGGAATGATCATTGGCCCATCCTGAACCTTTTTCATGGACGAAATATTAAATGGTTTGGAAAGCTCCACAACATGCTAGATCATTGTTCTTCTTCAGCAATCCATGCTTATTATGGGGACCACCATGTTGGTTTCACTTCTCCAGCTAGCTCCTAAGATCTGCAATCTATTTGATGAAATTATCTTAATCTCAAAAGCAAAATCATCTACCACAATCCTTGTGATTGTATTTGTGAGTTTTTTGAGAGTTGTGGCTTCAGGTGTCCGAAAATAAAGAGCACAACATTCCTCCATGAGGTATGCCTTCAATATTGCACCTATTAACAAGTAACGTGGATTTCTTGTTTGTGTTGTCCAAAATAGGTGTTCTCCTATGCCTAACACTTCAATTGTTGTAATTGGCTTGTATCCTTCTAATTTACTAACATAGCTCATGAGAGGATGTTGTGTGCAGGTCACTCCAAGGAATGATCGAGCATAATATTGGAGTTTCTCATACCAGCCATATGACTATGTTTCTTTAGAGCAATTTCATGAGAAGTTCATAGAAAATTCTTCAAGGTGAAAGTTAGTAGGGGAACTTTCACAACCTCTGTTCATGCGTAAAGACAACAAGGACACAATATCCTTCAGTGCATACTCTACGAGTAAAAGAGAACAGCTAAAAGAACGCGTTAGTTGAGAATTGCTTCGTGGAAGTAGAAATTTATTTGTGTTTGTTTATTTAAAATTAACGCAGGTAGATATATTGAGGTATTATATGCTCTAATATGCCCACTTTTTGGTAACCTAAGCTTGTTAGGTAGGCTTATTATGGAGTGGATATGCTCTAATACCTCCCTAGTTGTCTAGTATGGGCAAGAAAAGAATATGAGATGGAGAGACTTTAATACCTACTATCCATGAAATGGCGTATCAATATCATATGTATGGATTTTAATCAATATCATATATATGGATTTTAAAAAGTTACATGAATTCCAGTAGAAGTCCTATACAATTTGTAGTTCTAAGAAAATAGTATATTGGAATATTATTAATTGTCCCACATTTAGTTGGGAAAAATAGATTGTGATAGACTTCAATCTCTTACGCTTAAACAAACATCTTCTTCCTGCGGCTTATGCTCACTGCTTTCATTGCATTGACTACATTTATACATAAACAAATGGGTACTGATCTGGTCCATGCTAATTACTACATGCTCGCTCCTTTATTCTCCTTGGTCCTAGTGGTAGCCAATAGTGACCTAAAGACTTTGATGACTATTTGAAGGCTGGGCATATTTCTATCCATCTTGATAGTAAAATATTACAAGCTTTGAAATAGTCGTCATCATCACTGGGTTACTATTGCCCACCACTAAGAGCAAGGAGAAGAAAAGAGCACTCATATAGTAATTAACATGGACCACGTCAATACTCATTTGTGTACATATAAATGCAGTCATTATAATGAAAGTAATGAGCATGAGCTGTAAAAAGAAGATGTTTGTTTGTAAGAAATTGAAGTATATAATAGTCTATTTTTCCTAACTATATGTGGGATAACTAATGTTCGAATATACAGTTTTCTTAGGCCTACAAGATTGTACATGACTTCATATGGGTCACATTTTAAAATCCATACATTTGATATTGATAGGCCATTTAATAGATGGGAGGTATTAAAGTGTCTCACATTCTTGCGCTTACCAAAATATTGATAAGCTCACCTAGGCACATTACCAAGAAGAAGTCGGCCACCTATATATATATATATATAAAAGTCATTTCTCTTAGTTGACATCATATAATACTTAGAATATCTACCTACATTAGTTTCAAAACGTACACAAACGAATTTTGACTTGCTAGAAGCAATTCTCAACTAATGATAGTCAACTAATCAAAATAACATTTTGATTACTTGATCAGGAAAAATGATTTTGTCTTTTCAACCTTTGACTTTATCTTTTAAAGGCATACAATATTTCAGGAATAGCTAAAACATCACTTATAGTGGCATTCAACTTCTATGACCCAGAAAATGAAAAATTAAGGTGTCACCCACAAAACTATTTAGCTTCTGCAAGATGTTCTAGCTTTACTGGATGCAAGCGGAGAGAGGCATTTGAGCAATTTAGGTTCAATGTTGACTTGAGTGCTGTTCAAGTCTCGCATTCACACTCATTAGGGTTTGGAGTGGGGATTTGAGGGATATAGTTACAGTCACAAAAAGGGCACCCACAATGCAGATTTCATCTAGAAACTGTAAAGTTTCATTGTTTCCAGCTACATACAATCATTCATTTCATTGAGGTAAATTTTCTAGTATGAATTTACTACTGGCTTTGACACTTACGTTCAGAGTAAGCAATGATTAAATCTAATTAAACAAACTAAACAAGTTTGGACCTAAACAAGAAAATGGAAAAATGAATAAAAAGTTGGGATGCAGACTCTCGCAGAGTACAATATTCTCAATTAGAAATTTGTAGTTATACATTTATAGCTACAACTAACATTCATTATTAGAAGAGAAAAGGATTAATATGTAGTCTTGCGTGTTCTTGGGCGTAGTGACAAATGCTAAATTAGATTATTTAGTTACAAATTTATAGCTATAACACATTCACGGTTAGAAAAGAAAAGACAGTCAATTGCTTATCTGCTATGTTGTAAAATTACATGCAATGTAAGTTGATGAAAAATTGCCTATGAATCATATATGCTTGTTTAGGCATTGAATCCCTATATGGTGGTTCTGGTTTTATTGGAGTTGCCCCACATCTTGGACTTTCAATGCAATCCTTATTTTTTTGGATCCCAAATGCTTGATTTGAGCTCAAGCTTCTTTTATTTATTTTTTCTTTCTTATTTTTTTATTTTATTTATTTATTTATTTATTTATTTTAGCTAAATGTCAAAGTGTTCAAATTGAAAAAGGAGAAGGAATACAAGGACTGAAAAGTCCCCAAAAAGCCCTAGAGGCAGCTGCTGTACAGTAACAACCAAAAGGAAAAACAGAGAAAGAAAAGCAAGAAATTACAAACAAGGAGCAATGAAAAGCTCCAGAACATATAGAGGAGAGCAAATGAACTCAGTGTGTTAGTGGCGAATCAACTCCAAAAATCACTCAGTAATAGTTACAACCAGATTCCATGGCACCCTTGGATATTTGACTGAGAGAGAGGGTGGGTGAGCAGATCTTGGGTCTTATTAAAGGTGAAGTCATTTCTAGTTTTTCAAATCGAATGGCACAGGTAAGTTGTTTGATCTTGAATTGGACACCATACAATCAAAGTTAGATGTATCGATCAACGAAATTGCCAACAATGAAATTAATTGAAAGTTCCACTATGAAACTGTAATTCGCAAGGATCACATATAATACGGTTAACAACTAAACATCCCATTTCTATTTTGCTTTGCACAAAAATTGAAAAGTCCCTAATCCCCTAATCAGCATGTTTGCAGGTCACACTCCATTCTTCTCAAGATATGGAGCCAACCTTTTTCCAATATATAAATAAATTCTTTGTTGTGTGTGAATGTCTCACCCCCAAATCTTACTTTGATTAAACATTTGAAGTGACAGTAATCAATTTTTCACATGATGAATCAAACAGAATCAAAGATTTAAAATCTAACAGTATAAAGATTTAATAGAAATACTGAGATCAATCATCATGTGATGGAATGGGAGACCAAGAAACTGTCTTGTTAGGGGCTACCAGCAGCACAACTCCCTAATAGCGAAGACACAAAAGATTGAATTCTTAAACAAATCACAATAGACATATGTCCTTACACTTGCACCGCCATTAGACTTATTACAATCACGTCATAATTTTCATTTGCCTATTTAGATATTCAGGTCCATGAGTTGAAGCATTGCCCTTGTGTGAAGAGGCTCAACTGAAGGTACCCTCATAGCAGATAGCTCTTGAGAAATATGATACATGGCCGGTCGAGTTTTTGGATCCAAACGCAAGCATGCAAGTGCCAGCATCACTGTTGAAGCCACTTCCTTCATCTCTTGAGTGGTGAGTGGTGGGAGGCGTTGGTCTAAAATATCCTTAAGCAAGATATCTTTTGCCCTTGCTGTTGATAAGGATGAGATGAGCTCACCAGGATGCTTTCCCATTATCACTTCCAAAGATACTACTCCAAAGCTATAGACGTCGCATTTTTCGGTCACTTTCATTGTGTAAGCAAACTCTGCACAAAGAGAGAGAGAGAGAGAGAGAGAGAGAGAGAGAGAGAGAGAGAGGATGGAAGAAGAAAGGAAAACCAAGATCATATTTAATGGATATGGATAGTACCATAAACTTCTCCGACCATGCATGACACAACTAGTAATTTCACAATTAGTCCAAGGAGCAACCAAAGCAAATTTTAATGTCAAGAAAGACAAATAAGTAATTCCATTTGCTTACTTTTGAGTGTGTGTGTGCATGACACAACTACTAATTTCACAATTAGTCCAAGGAGCAAACAAAGTAGATTTTAATGTCAAAAAAGACAAATAAGTAATTCCATTTGCAAGTCAAAGGAGCAAACAAAGCGAATTTTAATGTCAATAAAGACAAATAAGTAATTCCATTTGCTTGTGCGTGCGCGCGCATGTTGTGAAATATTTATGTTAGCTCAAGTAGAGACATGAGGATAGGATTTTTTTTCCCTCTTTACAAAAGATATAACTAAGATGTACAATTCAAGTTGGAATATTTAGTTTTGAATTCATGTAGTTAATCCAAACATAGTTATGATATGATAAGCTTTGTGATTCAAATCATGTTGTTCGAATTCTTCAAAATTCAGAGTTCCTACTCTCTGATGTTAGAATAAGGTCTCCTCTAGTATCTTCTACACTACCACACATCCATTAAAGTCATGGAGCTGTCATTATTTGCTGTCATACATACAGGAAACTCATTCACAATTTCCCGTAGAAACTTTGTATGCATATAGATATCAAAAGATATGTTACATATCAATATGAGAGAGAGAGAGAGAGAGAGAGAGAGCTTATCCAAGATTCTAATCCTACCATTTTTGGGGCCATCGCTGCAACCATGAACGTCACAGCTAATTTCATAAGGCTCTTCGTCAACAGGACATTTGGCTTCCATGCAAGCATTTACCCCTATCAAGAAGCAACAATGAAATAAGACATACAAAACCTAGCATCAAGAAACAAGAAAAAAACCATTGCTCTTCCTCTTTTTTTTTTCCTTTTTTTTTCCATGTAATCCAAAGTTATCCTCCTAAAGTGCTATATCCAACATAATTTTTTTCTTAAGCTAATCATGGGTGGCTGGCGATACGAGTTAATTTGAATTCTATGCAATAACACCAATTGGATTACAACTCAAATTAGGGATATGTTTCAGTATTATTTAGCGGTTCCACTTCCACCCAAAGCCATACTTGTAGATGGCAACAAAGCTGTAGCTCTCAAATCCAGATCACTTCACTAAAGATGCTTTTGTTCAAAATTCTAAAATACAAAGACAACAGCTTTCCCCTGGTTTTTTAGGTAGGTATAACTGTATGGCCATGCAGCTAGGCAAATTCCATGCCTACATCAGCACAATAAAGATGCTAGAACTCTATTGACTGTGATGAGTAGGCTTGCATTGAATACCAGAACAACGTTGTATTGAACTTGGTGTTAGGTTTATGTCTTGTATTCCAATTTAGCTTGATTGGTTCATTGGTCTACCCAACGAACAGGTTTAGTGTCATGGGTATTTTGGTCTTTGCATTGGAGCTTTCTTAGGGGCCAAGAAAGTAGAGATTATATATTATGTAATCTAACCCTAGGCTCTAGATGCTGGAGAGGTGAGCTCTCTTCCCCATGGTGTCTGGAGTTTTACACACTACGTATGGCAGAGGGCTATAAAAGCAAGATTGAGATCTATGAAGAGTGAGTAAGCTAGGTATTAGAAGAGCGAGAGTCCTTGTAACGAATTGCCCAATCCCTTTCTAGTGAAATCGAGCAAATACTCATAGCTCGTAGACATAGGCAATCTTGTCGAGCCACATAAATCTGTGTCGCATGGTTGCATGTTTTCCTTCTCTTTATGTGTGTGGTGGATGTTAATTGATTGCCTTAGATCAGATCTAATAGGTGGCATCATAGCCACAACACTTGCTATTGGTATCAGAGCTTCTGCATGTGCACGACACTTGGATCACTAGCTTCCTTCATAGACGTAACTAAATCCTTACAGCTTGTACCAACAATTAGCTGGTGAGAACATGTAAAGGAACTTACAATCAATTTTCAGAATCCACTTTCCACCCAAGATGGCCATGAGGAATTTTAATGTTCTGCTGCAAGCACCTATAGCATCAGTGGATGCAATGACATGGGTGACATTTGGTTTCCAATCTTTTGTAACAGTTGCACCAGTCAAGCCAGGAAACTCAGTTACAAGATCCTGCAGATCAATCACAGACAAACAGAAGATCATCAGTTGGATCAATGATTCAGCAATCAGCATACAGGAAAGTGATTGCAAGACATCAATGGAACGTAGGTTTTCAGAACACTGTTTAAAGTTCTTATAGATCAGCAAAATTTCAGGCAATAAGACACAAGACCTGAAGCTATTTGTTGAGTGTTGCAAATTGTAAGTTGGATAGGGTCCTACATTTCACTGCCCAATATTCAATGCAGCCACCTTTAAATTTACTTAAAAATAGGTCATGAGCTTTACTATGTCAAGGAAGTCAAACACACTCTAACAATAATTAGCAGACCTCATCAAGTTCCCATTTCAGATGACATGCTTCCACAAAAGTGATGGATCTTTGAAAATGATATGGTTGAGTAGACAAAAGCAATCAAGCACAGGAAAGTTAGAAATAAAATGTAGCTTTTACTAGTTCAAGTGCAATATATGCAATTTGTTTAGCTTGCAAAATTTTCGGTGTTTTCTGAACCTCCTGAATTAGATTGTCATAAATATTGATTGCAAATATCTAGGAATCCATTTCCTCTGAGGTTATCTAGTTTTCATTGTTGGAAACAGAAAAAGAATCAAATTTGTTACAAGAAAGCAAGGCCTGTAACAAAGGATCTCATGAATGAAGGATTAGAAAGCAAACTGTTTCAGGCTTACCTTCTCTGCAGTTGACAGAGCAGACCCACAAAGAACCCATCCCATAGTCGCATGAGGTGAGGCCATCCAAGGTTTGTTGGCTTCTTGAGTTGTAAAAGATGGAGAAGGCACTACCGTTTCTGGAGACACTGTGACAAATATTAAATATTCATGATTAAGTGAAACATATAAAACCAGTCAGACTTCCAACAAACTACCAGAAACAGCTTTTTTATGAAGTAGACTGAAGTTGATCACTATTTCATGTTATTCATTATTAACACTAGATTCCATGTGCATGCACAGGCATATAGACGCATGCATTCAGGGGACAAGACCCAGAGCCGGCAAAATGAATTCCATGACACCACTTTTCTCTTGTTAAAACTTCCGTTACAGACACGGCAAGATCTACATCATTTCTTTATTGGGTCCATTCATGCATAAGTCAGAGAAAAGTTTAGGTGATAGATCAATCCAGGGAATTCAGGATATAATTATTAGTGTGTACAAAAGGGTAACAGAGACAGAAATGAAAATGGTTCTTGTTCAAGGAGTGACAGCCCATTTGATTGACCAGTTAGGAGGGTCCAACCAAGGCACCAGTTGGTCAGCATTCACCCAAATGCGGAGCCCCATGACATAGACCACTCGGATCAGACATTTCTTATGTGCAAGGTAAAGGCAAGAAGCTATAACCTGACTGGTGTATCACTGTGTGTGTTTGAATGAGTGTGTGTGAGGCATAGAGATAGAGATAGATAGATATAGGCAGACATCGTACAATTGAGTTACTGAAGAATGGTTTGCTCGTTTCTTCTTTCCAGACTTGGACCTTCCCTTTCGCAATTTGAGGGAAGAGTGCACTGGACAGAACATTAGGAAATTATCCTGAAATATACCAATCATAGTAAAAAAATAATGAGACTGCAGTGGTGAGTGGTGACAATCAAGTTTTGTATAGAGATAAAGCATAGATAGAACAATAAACTACAGACAAATTACATGATATCACTGACAATCAAGGCTCTCAGCCGCACAGGGAACATGAAAGCTCCGGCGACAGCTCTTGGCAAAGCATCCAAGAGCCACCCCTTTCTTTGCACAAATGCTGCATTTGATCTTTTTACCCCTTTCCACTTCCACCTCCAGGTTCACAGTAGTCTCACCTACAAAATAAACTCGAGGTGCCCTGCATTCTCATCAAAATCATCAGTTATTTAGCATATCATACATTTCCTAGCAAAGTAATGGAGGGTAAAATAAAAAGGGAGAGACACTATTGTAGGATGAACTAGTTGTTAATTCAGTCGGATTTTTAGTGCATATATTTACTGAAGAGATAGCTTAGAGTTTCATATAAAACTATACCATTCAATGCATCTCTCGTGAGCATGCAAGACATTTGACTGATTCGCTTGATCTGCAACAACAGCTCTCCCATCAGCATAATGCATCATCAGCCCTGTCGCCTAGAGTTCCCATAATGGATCAATCAGTGAGTTCAACACTAAACCATTAAACATGCCAAAAAACATATAAATTACTAGTGCATCATGCCTATTACAAATGCATCAACAGCACAGCTTCTATATAAGTGGCTTAAATTGTTATATTTAGCAAGTAATTAAGTAAAAGAGGCAACAATATAATACCTCAGACTCCTTAGAGGACTGGCAAAATGCACATTTGTGGGCTGGATGTTCACTCATATAGAACGGACTAGAAGACTGTACCTGGCATATGATTCATTCACATTCAGCTTCCAAAAATTAGATACCAAAGGATGATTTTGCCACCATTCTCAATCCAAATCTATTTAGAAGGCTTAAGTCTTTGACCAAGTCATGAAGCCCAAAGTTCGACTTTTTTTGTCTCTTTGGTTCTCTGGTGCTGTCGTCATCAACAGGAGAGTTATGCCCCCCATTCATAATTACATTCCATTCTCCTGAAGCCTTTGTTTTGTCAATTGAAGAATCCTTATCTGCCGAAGATTGGAATATCTGCTCTACTTCTAGACTGGTCCCATCTTTTCGTTCTTTCTTAACAACAACATTAGCTGCCAATCTCTTAGTACACTGAGAAGTAGGGTGAATCAGTTCAGTACAAATCCATAAATATCTAGAGAGAGAAGTCATAGCCATTGTCTAATAAATAATAACCATTGGGAAATAGTAAAAATACGGTGAAAAGAATGATAAGAAATGAGTTTGATTTTAAGATCAACATGATCTTGATACGCAAGGAAAATATATGGATACAATCCATTAATGTCCGGGAATCCCACAAAAGAATATGATCCAATGAAGACAAAAGGTCATCATCCAAAGACTTCTGTGACCATTATTAGACTGTTTTGACACTCTAGTCCTGCATTTACTTCTGTCCATCTTTATATATATATATATATATTTCTTTTACACAGAGGAAAAGTAAGAGACCAAATATAAGAAGTTGAGCCAAAATATTACAGTTGATCTATTGGTATTTGCCATTCTTAAAGAAAGATGCTTAAGCAAAAGACCAACCAATACCATCTTTGTATGTAGCAGAATCCATCTTGCGACCAAAATATTATGAAGGACATGGAAAAGAGGACTGTCAAAGTCTTACCAAAGGAGAAACTAAGAGTATATAAATTCAAGTGCCAATGAGTAAAAAAATATATATGATAACATTCAAGTCCTATTCTGCAAGATAAAAACAAAACTCATGGTCCCGCAAATATGAGATCATTTTGGCCGAATCTTTACTTGGAGAAAATAAATTGTTATGGAAGCAATGAAATGGGAGCTGAAAAAGTCATATTCAGGCAACAGAACGAAAACTCCAGGAATTATAGTTGATAATTCAAAAAAAAAAAAAAATCAGTGGACATGATCATTTCATTGCCTTAAAGACAAATTAGTACCCTGCAAAATGACTCAAAGCAGTTGGGTAATCAGCTTACTGCCTCTGCACTATAACAGCTGCCCTTCCTGGTCAATGGTTCTGGGTATTTGCACTCACTAACAGAAGCCCTCAATGTTACACAAGATCACATCCCAGTGATAAACCTAAGTGGGGAAAAAACTTCTAGGTACATCCCTGTAATTTAACTAAGCAAGAAAGAAAAAAAACTTCAAGGTAAATGGTTGACTCAGCAAGAGGATGACCTTTACAAGATTTATAAATCACAACTGACCCAACTTTAAATAAGAAATGCTTTAAATTTGACAAATGACAAGATAAACCCAACTAATACCAGATTGCATGTATACCTAGTACACATATATCCACCAGATAGAATCCAGATACCAGATATCCTACAAATTCTTCTAGCATATCATTTAGCATTGGCCTACAGTTTTAGGTCCAACATTTCATAAAGTCCGTTGATTACTTTTTAACATAGAGGAAAGTGAAAGAAAGGAATATGGTTTGGCAACCGCCAACACAAGGCTGATTAGAACCTTATAGCTAAAGAAATTTAAGGAAAAAAAACACCAATGGTGAATAACTGATGACCCAGTTCAACAGTGAATGAAGAGAAACAATAGGGCCCACATGCAGTTGTAGATACAAAAGGGCCCACTGGCAACCCAGAATCAAGAAAGGGCCTATAACATTTCCCATGTGCAGTTGTAGATAGGAACTATTCACATGGGAAATGGTACACAGGCCTTTCTTGATTATGGGTTGGTCCATGGGCCCTAATGTATCTACAACTGCATATGGGCCCTATAGTGTCTCATCACGCCTTCCAATGCCCTCATAAACAACTAGCCCCATTCTCTTGATTAAAGCGGCATTCACCATTGGATTGAATCAGTGTTATACATTGTTAAATATTTCCACTGGTATCTTACCCTGATTTGAACAAGATAATGTTTGGACCATCAGTAATCCACCCTCAAAACCTTCCCCTCCCCACCTCCACACAAATGGTGGTCCTCAAGGAGAGGCCTCACTGCACACCACATGGAAAAACTGTCATATAGACCACATGCAGATGGGAACCATGGTTTATACCATGATAGAAATTAAATATAAATCATGTTGGGAAAAGCAGCGCAGTAGAAACAACCCGCGATTGACAGAGCAACCATAATGAACAACCACGCAATCACAAACAAAACACAACAATTTTACGTGGTTTGGCAACGTTGCCTACGTCCACAGAGAAATCATCTATTATAATCCTATTTCAATCCCCTTGGATCTAAGGTTATAATACATCAATATATATAGTTCCTACTTTCTTAGCCAATAAGAAAACCCATACGTAATGACTAAAATACCCGTAATCCTGAACCTTGGTTCTAGTTAATCCGAACGACTAAACTGGCTAATCCGGAATACAAGACATAACCCAACAAATCATTCCTATAATAAACTTTTCTTCAGGTGGCACGTTTCACATCATGTAAGATTTCAGAGCATGGAACAATTTTTGGTGCTAAAGGGTGTTTCACAAAAAGAATAAATACCCTACTAATGTCTACATATCACAAGATCATAAAGACAGCAATAAAAGCAAGCTAGAGAAATATATAAACTACTGCAATAAGGACACACTCTATTTCAGGTTGAATACATGGAACTCTCTTTGGTAAACCATTCTAATATTGAGTAGAAAGCTATAAAAATCAAATTCAAATATGCAAAGGTCTAAATGCTTATATGTTGATTAGAATCCTAAATACAATGTGAAAAATCCTTTATCGGCAGTAAGTGCTACCATGCTACTGCTTTTATTTCATTGTTTTGTCCAAGAGATGTCATTGTTTGCTTACTGGAGCTGTATGCATAGATATTGAAATGAGCAGTCGTAGACAACTTACTTGTTCACCTCTCTTATCACTGCTGTCATCACCAGAATCTTTATTATTGTCAAATGGAGGAGTATCTGGCAATGTTTGCAGTAGCTGATCTACATCTCTTTCTTCAGCTCCACCCTTTGGCATGGTTGATCAATGGACCAGAGAAATCGAAGCAAAGAGGGATTTTCTTCATCAACATTAGTTTCCTCGTTTGCATCATGAGTGGAACGCTGGCCACCTGAACTCACATATTCAATATTTCTACTACATCCACTTGTCTTGCTATATTGTGCAGGTTTTACAGGTGAATCAACCTCACTACTATTAAGATCAAAAGAAACCTGAACTCTCTTATTGGTTGGAAAAGAATGCAGAGATAATCACACATGCCTTGGATTTTCACTGTGAATGTTCTGTGATAGTGTCCCCCTTGATTTGCCACCAATATCTAAATTAGCAGAGCCCAGCCTATGGTTTGAAATGCTTGAAAGATCAATAGATATTACAAGACAAAATCAAGTTTTTTGGTTAAAACAATTGTATGAAAGAAAAAGAAAAAATGATATTGCCGGTGATGTAACTGTACCAGATAGATGGGCTTGAGGTACAGCATCGGAAAGGTTAGCAAAAGCAGCACACATGCTTCTGCATATGCTTAGCATATTTTCTATATGTTGGACAGGTCTCAAATCTGCAAGCAAGAAATACAAGTTATGAAACACAAAAAGACCGCTAAACAGCACTCAAGTTGGTTACTTACCTCGATGTAGATAAGGCAATTTGCAAACAATACAGCTTAATCCAAGCTCCACCGTGCTTGGAATGCAAGAACTGCATGAATTCAAAAGATATATATATATACATATAGGAGAATCTTCATACGCATCCGTCCCTCACCATTTTTTTCGAGAGAACTCTAGGTGGAGCCCATGTATCACTCAATCCAAACCTTGCAACACACATGGGACCCCATGATAGCAACTCAGCCCAACTTTTGGTCGGATCTAAATTTATTGGACCGTTGGATTGACTATACACCAATCCAAACGGAATGAATTTATGAGTCATGGATGAAGGGGTTAGGATATGTGATTGAGACCAAATTTGATATGTAGGGTGCTTTCACATAGATCTTTTCAACCCCTCCAGTCTCATCCCTTGGTGGGGTCCACAGTGGGCCCCACCAAAGAGTGTGCACGAAAAGTCTATGAGGGACATATGCATAGGAAAAGGCCCCATACATATATATTTTTTAAACAAAGTTGTTAACTTATATAAACACAGTTCAAATGAGGAGAAAGAAAATAGTCCAATTAAATAAAGAACTGTTTACAAATCTTACTTTGATTAAACATTTGAAGTGACAGTAATCAATTTTTCACATGATGAAGCAAGCAGAATCAAAGATTTAAAATCTAACAGTATATAGATTTAACAGAAATACTGAGATCAATAATCATGTGACGGAAATGGGAGACCAAGAAATTGTCTCGTTGGGGGCTACCAGCAGCACAACTCCCAAATAGCTAACACACAAAAGATTGAATTCTTAAACAAATAACAATAGACATATGTCCTTACACTTGCACCGCCATTACGCTTATTACAATCACCTCATAATTTTCATCTGCCTATTTAGATATTCAGATCCATGAGTTGAAGCATTGTACTTGTGTGAAGAGGCTCAACTGAAGGTACCCTCACAGCAAATAGCTCTTGAGAAATATGATACATGGTCGGTCGAGTTTTTGGATCCGAACGCAAGCATGCAAGTGCCACCATCACTGTTGAAGCCACTTCCTCCATCTCTTGAGTGGTGAGTGGTGGGAGGCGTTGGTCTAAAATATCCTCAAGCAAGATATCTTTTGCCCTTGATGTTGATAAGGATGAGATGAGCTCACCAGGATGCTTTCCCATTATCACTTCCAAAGATACCACTCCAAAGCTATAGACGTCACATTTTTCAGTCACTTTCATTGTGTAAGCAAACTCTGCACAAAGAGAGAGAGAGAGAGAGGGTGGAAGGAGAAAGGAAAACCAAGATCATATTTAATGGATATGGATAGTTCCATTGACTTCTCCGACCATGCATGACGCAACTACTAATTTCACAATTAGTCCAAGGAGCAAGCAAAGCAAATTTTAATGTCAAGAAAGACAAATAAGTAATTCCATTTGTCTACTTTGTATGTGTGTGTGCATGACACAACTTTTAATTTCACAATTAGTCTAAGGAGCAAACAAAGCAAATTTTAATGTCAAGAAAGACAAATAAGTAATTCCATTTACAAGTACAAGGAGCAAGCAAAGCAAATTTTAATGTCAATAAAGACAAATAAGTAATTCCATTTGCTTGTGTGTTTGCGTGTGTGAATTCGAGTCTCCATGTAGCAAAAAAGAAAAAAAAAAGATATGGGACTTGCCATGTAAAGTATCTAACCAAGTCTCCATGTAGCAAAACAGAAAAAAAATAAAAAGATATGGGACTTGCCATGTAGAGTATCTACCCATCATATCAATATTCACACTGGGGTTTTCATTATAGGAACTTAAACTTCATAGACTTTTTGAATGTTTCCTCTAATTTCAGCACTGGATATTGGTGAGATTAGGTAAATTTTACCTACTATCCATAAAACCCCTATGCATCCAACTCTTCCTCTCGTTGGGAGCTATAATCCAAATTTACTTTATGCTGCAGAGAATTACAGGGAGTTGTACACCATGATAATAGAGAATTCTCGCCAAAGGTCTTAGATGATTTTTAACATAAAAATGGCATGGAAATAGCACTTTTTTATTCTAATTCATTTATAAAGAATTTTTTTAAAACACTAACTTTCTATAAACTATTTTAGGATAAATTGTAGGAGAAATATTAAGAATCAGTATGCCAAATGAAAAAGAGAGAAATAAAACTAAGCATACTATCTCAACAATTTACCTGGAGCAACATATCCATATGTGCCTGCAAGTGTGGACCAATTTGATGAATCAAGCTTCAAAAGCCTAGCAATGCCAAAGTCTGAGACACGTGTCTCAAAATCCATATCCAATAAAATGTTGTTGCATGATAAGTCACGATGCACAATAGGAGGGTTGCAGTCATGGTGCATATATGATAGAGCATGGGCCACACCTCTAACAATCTTCACCCTTTGAATCCAATCAAGTTCCATCGCTCTTTCCTCATTTCTAAGGACACCAGCTAAGCTTCCTCTTTCCATGTATTGATACACGAGAAAGGAACATCGTACATGGGAGCAAAATCCATAAAGCTTCACAATGTTACGATGGCGAATTTCTGCTAAAACCCGTATCTCGTTCATAAAGGTTCTTTGGTCAACTTGCTCACCATCTTCCAACAGGTGAAGTTTCTTTACAGCTACTACCTGATCTTCTGGTAAGTTTGCTTTATAAACTTTTCCGTATCCCCCCTCCCCTATGCAATGCTTGTTGTCGAAATTCTCTGTAGCTTCAATGATGTCTTCATATATGATCTTCCCATCATAATTCCATACTGAAGTTATACTATGCTTAGGAGATTCTTGATCTTTATTATCGATATTCCTACTTATCCGGCGATGAATGAAATATATGCCAATAGAAATGAGCAGAAGGAATAACACTGCTACAAGAGGGAGAACAATGATGATCAAACCTTTGTCCCCTTTTTTTTCATCAGTTGGGCTTATAAAAGAGGAATTGCAAGGCTGTAAACCTTTTACTTGGCCACACAAATCTTTATTTTCAATAAATGCATCTATTCCACCTTGTTGATCAAATGCCCTGCCACTAGGAAGAGGACCTTCCAAATCATTATATGATACATCAATAGATGATAGGCTTACCATCTCTTTGAAAGAAGATGGAATCGAACCCGAGAGTGTATTGTGAGAGAGATTTAAATGTTCCAGCTTTTGCAGCTTTCCTAGCTGAGGTGGTATGCTCCCAGTGAGTAAGTTTTGACTGAGATCTAGTATTAGCTGAAGATTAACCAGGTTACCAACCTGAAATGGAATGCTTCCATTCAAGCCATTCTTGTTCAATTTCAGCTCTCGCAATTTGATGCAGTTGCCAATTTGTTCTGGAATAGGTCCACTCAGGTTATTTTTTGACAAATATAAAATCTCTAAATTGGATAATTCTCCTAATTCTTGTGGCAAAAAACCAAAAAGCCCGTTATCACTCAAACGCAAATCATAAAGCAAAGGCAACTCCCCAAGTTCTTTTGGAATCACACCCTCCAGGTGATTGGAAGAAAAGTCCAATAACCCTAGCTGACTCAATTGCCCAATTTGACGCGGAATTCTACCATTGATATTGTTGTTGGTGAATTTTATCGCAGTCAGACTAATGCAATCCCCCCAGTTTGATGAAAGCTCCCCATAAAATTTGTTAAAGCTCAAATCAATATATGATAAGTGAGGATATATTCCAAAGGTGTCAGATATATTTCCAGAGATCTGATTGTTGTTGAGCAAAAATCTTTCCAATGTTGTGCAGTTTCTCAAGCTTGTAGGGATACGACTAGTCAAATGGTTTCTCATTGCTCCAAAGAATTTAAGTGACCCTCCTTGGCATATTTGAGGTAAAGAGCCAAACAAATTGTTGAAACTCAACTGAAGACTTTCCAGTCGAGTTGAATTTGCAATCTCTTGAGGTAATGAACCAGAGAAAGAATTGTATGAGAGAGCAAGAACTATAAGCTTAGTCAAGTTTCCTAAGGTGGAAGGAATGGAACCAGAGAAAAAATTGTTAGCGAGAAGAAGGCTTGTAAGCTCAGTCAAGTTTCCTAAGAAGGAAGGAATGGAACCTGTTAACTGGTTATCAAGTACCTGTAGATGAGCTAGTCTTCTCAAATTCCCTATTTCTTGAGGAAAAGAGCCTGAAATTTTATTTGAATATAAATACAAGAAGACTAGCCCTGTCACATTTCCTAGAGCGGAAGGAATGGAACCTGTGATATTGTTAATGGACAAGTCTATCTGATACGTATTGAGATTTCCTATTTCTACAGGGATTGAGCAACAAATCTGATTATTCATCGAGTTTAAAACTTTGAGCTTGCTCAAACTCCCTATAGTCGCAGGGATGGGACCTGTGATCATGTTATTGCCCATTTCTAGCCACTCCAGATTTGTTAAGTTTCCTATCTGTGGAGGGATAAGACCATCAATTCCAGTTGCGGAGAAACTTAGACCAAATTGCTTAAGTTTCCAGCAGATGGAGGGATCGAACCGGTAATTTTGTTTTCGCCAAAAGACAAATGAACCAAGTTTCTGAGCTTCCATAACTCTGGAGGTATCGAACTAATCAAATTGTTACCGTAGAGGTCCAAAACACTGAGATTTGTAAGTCGGCCTATTTCAGATGGAAGCTCTCAAGATAGTAGATTTCGTGCGACTCGAATGGTGAAGATTTTGGTCCAATTTGCAAAGAGACGAGCAGATATTTCACCAATTAAGACGTTTTCAGAGATGTTAAAATCAGAAATGACGGTAAGATTGGCTAGTGATGGTGGTAAGGTGGTCAAGAGCTGATTTGTAGATAAATCAAGGTAGGTCAATCCTGAAAGAGCACCAATATGGGATGGGATGGTTCCGCTGAGAGTATTGTTGGTAAGGTCAAGACGGACAAGGCTTTGAAAGGAAGAGAAGCTCAACTGATCAAGTGTACCTTGCAGACCGCAATTGGGTAGATTAATTTCTGTCACCTTTTCTTCGGCACCATTGCATTTGATTCCTTCTATTTCAAGTCCTTGAACTTGAGCCGCGTGATTGACCCGACTCCATGGCTCGAGTCTAGTCTTGCTGAGTCTTGTGGCAGTACTGCTGCGAGGGCTCTTGGATACTTTAACTGCCCACGTCCCATACGTTAAGGTGTGGAGCCAAGAATCCATGTCACAGCTCGTTGCGCTACTTGGATACTTTTCTATCATTCATAGGGGATACGATAGGCTAGGATAGGATGGATCAAAAGGTCTCCTTCTGAACAAAAGGTCATAGAGAAAAATCAGACTATCGAAGCCTTGATTTAATAGCCTAGAAAGTTTAATAGTTGTTTTAAGCATCAATTTTGATGTTTTTTGAAATTAAATCTATTGGTGACTAAAGATTTAGTTAGCATGTGGATAAGAGTGAAAAAGAGATGCACTAATGAAAGGTGCATTAGAGCAGCTTTATTTATAGCCAATGAAACACGTTGTTCGTTCTTTTAACTAGTCTTTCACCCATGACTGACTCCACTTAGGATAGTGATAGTTGCCCACCCCCACCCCATACGTCGAGGTGTCGTGTCCTAAATCTAGATCCCCTATTATTTATGACATTTGGAACGTCCCAATCTGTCAGTGAAGAACGGTTTATGTGACGTGTGTAAGAGAGAACTATGTTTTATTAGAGATAAACATTTGTTAGGATTGTTAAAGAGACATGGGGATGAGGTAAAAAAAATTATTTAGTTATCACATAATCATTAATTAGAGTCAGTCAGTCAGATGGTTAAGATTATTACAAAGGAACTATTTTCAATCCAATCATAATCACAACATAGGAAATAAGTAAGAAAGAAATACTGGTGGAAGCTGATCCATTCCTGCAACGAATGAGAACAACTTGTCGGATCTGCAGTTTCGACTGTCCTTTCCACAAGACTCCAGACTTCATGGCTTCTATTGACTTTATTACGAGTCTTGGTGCAAGCACTCGGTGGGAACGTAGAAAATCTCTCCCTCTCTAAAAGTGGGGACCCCAAGTGGCTTATTTCTTTATCAAAAGAGAATTAGCATTAGTGCATGCTATACTTTATAGATCTTATGAAGAATCTTACGGGATGCTGACTTAGCATGTAACTTCGTATGATGTTGGCTTATGTGTAATGACCTAGGAAGTCTTGCTTTTAAAGAAGTACTTGGTCGGAGAGAAACTAAGGGGCTTTCTAAAAGGCTCCTATAATTGTAATATCTTATCAAGTGAACAAGACTACTATTTTGTATTTGTTGATAAAAAAAAAATTGCCTTGTAGAGGAATTTTTCTTTTCGGAATTGGGCTCAATCACTGTTGACCTAAATCATCAAACCTTGTTAAATAAATATTTTGCAAAAGGTAAATAAGTCAATAATTGATGGTAAAGTGGATAGCATTGTCTCATTTTTACTAGGAGGTACATGCTTCAATTCCTCCTTAAATGTATTTTTTTAATCCTCAAAGCTCAAATATGGGTCCCACATGGGTCATAGAACTCCACCAGAATGTACAAATTAATGAAATAAAAAAGCCATAGCACCCATTCATCGAGAGACCTGAACGTTGAAGTTTTGAAAACTTGCCAACGTTTCCCCCACTAACACTCACGATCCTTGGGGAGTAATTTCATAACCATTTCAAAAGTTTGAAATAAAAAGGGATGGTTTCAAAGGAAAGCTCTCAGTTGGAAAGTTTGAAAAAGAGAGAGAACAAAAGTCTTGTAAAGAAAATAAAAACAAAAGGAAAGAGAGACTACAGGAACGGCAGTGAGAAGAAAGGAAGGGAGAAAACAAAAAAAAAAAAAAGGAAAAGAAGAAAAGGGTAATAATGTTGTTTTTTTATCCTTCATCATCTTTGCTTCACCTTCCTCTCTGCCATGTCTTCTTCATATCATTACCACTATAAAGGAGATCCGCGATCATTTTTATGGCATTTTTATTGCATCTACATCTCATTTTCCCCACTAAAATGAACCTAGATTCGGACCCTTATCAAATAAGGGATCTGCCCTCCAATCCCTATCGTATCTTCTATACTGCATCTCTCTACTTCACATTCCTATATATTTTGTATTATTATTTGGAGATTTGGAATTCAAGATTGGGAAATTTTGCCCTCTTTCTAAAAAGAAAAACATCAAAGTCATCATCCTAAAAAAATGGAGAATCAGATTTTTACAAATGAAATCTGCCCTCCTACCAATAGCCTTAATCCTTCCAAACAGAAAAAGATCAAAACCATTGTACTCTCCATACATTTTCATTTAAGTTTATTATAAAACAAATACATTTTCATTTAAATGGTCTGCGTTATGTTTTCATCCCATTCAAAATGGATGGTCATAACTGGAGGCCTGCTCAGGGGAAAACCACCATGGGTAGTGGTGAGCGGAGGACCCAACTGATGCCAGAGTCTTTGTTAGGTTTATGTCTTGTATTCCGGTTTAGCCGGATGAGTCCACTGGGTTAGCCAGGGACTGGTTTAAGGTCAAGGGTATTTTGGTAATTGTACCGGGGCTTTCTTGGTGGCCAAGAAAGCGGAGATTATATATTGTATAGTCTGTAACCTTAGACCTTGTGCGGCGGCGGCATTAGTTGCCCGTGGTGCTCCCACACCACGTAGGAGAGATGAGGTGAGAGTGTGGGAATCTCTTGTATGCTTTACTTGTCATAGTGAAGATGTTCGTCCTCCTGTGCCCGTGGATGTAGCCCGGTTTGGGTGAACCACGTAAATATCGGTGTCTCTTCTTGTGTGTGGTTGATTGTTTGATCTTGTGATTCCGTGGATGCGCACAACGGGTGATTGTTCAGAAAATCACAACAATTGGTATCAGAGAAACGGCCGATCTGCGCAGAGGACCCGAAGATCGCGCGCCTCCTTCGTTGCAGTCGCCACCGAGATCTCCGCCGAGATCCTCGCCTTCTTTGTCGCCGGAGAAGACGTTGTCCGCCGTCACCGTGGGGCCGTCGCCGTGGGGCCGCTGCAACCCGCGGAGAGCTCGCCTGTTGCAGACCTAGACGCACGTCAGTCGCTGGGTTGAAGACGACCCAATCTTCTGGGTCTTGGGTCGGGTCGGGTCTGGTTGCCTGACCCGCGGAGAAGAAGAAGCCCAACGCTTCTTGTCAGGTCAGTTCGGGTCCGGGTTGGGTTAGTTTGACCTGACCCGTGGAGGAAAAGCCCAGGCAGCACAGCACGTTCCAGGCCGGGTCCGGTCAGGTGCGACCCGACCCGATTTCAGCCCAGCCAGAGGGTTCAGGCCGGGTCAGTTCAGGTTCGACCCGACCCAGTTGCATCAAAGCCCAGCAGTTCAAAGCAAGTTCGGTTCCGGGTCAGGTCAGGTTCGACCCGACCTGTTTGCAGACGGTCCAGCCCAGCGCAAAATAGCAGTTCAGTTCCGGGTCAGGTGAACCCGACCCGGGTCCGCTCCAGAAGCCCAGCAGACAGCGCAGAGTGACGTCAGCAACGGTCAACAGGCAGGTTTGACCAGATTAACGGCTGAAATTGTTTCTGCGATATCTTGATCGTCCGATGTCCGATCGGAGATCCGTTTGCGCCTACGGACTCGTTTCGAGTAGATCTACGCAGTGGAAGAGGTTGATTGGCTGTTTGACAGTCAAGGAGGAGGTTTGATCGATTGGAGCGTAGAAACTTGTTTCTACGTTATCGGAGCCATCCTGAGTCGGATTTCAGATCCGTTTCTTCCAGCGTGCTCGTGGTGACGAGATCTATAGTTTAATGCAGAAATTTGGAGGAGATCTGAACAGATGTGGATTCAGACTTGAATCGGGTCTACTGACCTGGTTGTTGTTGCAAACCCAATAATAGGAGTCGCCGGCCTAGTTGCAAAGGGTTTGCTGATCACATGATCGCATGTGATGATATTCATCTTGCCAGAGCCAAGCCGGAAAAGCAGCAAGGAGGAGCTGATGTATCAGCAGTTGATCGGAGGCCCGGTCAAATGGTGTTTTTTGACCGCTCGGAGGCAGAGGTTGTTCTGCAATGGAGTCATCTGGACTTGTATTCCCGATTTGTTTGCTTGCATGCTTGTGGTGATTGGATCTTCACAGTGATGTTGAAGATGGGGCAGGATGGTGAGTGATTCCGATATCACTCAGATTCGTCAATGGTTTCGAGCTTTTAGTTCGAGGTGGAGTCTGATGAGATGAACTTTGCTCAAAGTTCATGTGCTGGTTCAACATGTCAAAGTGTTGAAGAAGACTGCATCCCTGGTGCAGTGACGTACCATTCAGCAAGGTATGTGAAGACATTACCGGTTTTATCTCCTAGTAGCTCGAGTTGTACGGAGTTGTACGGAATTCAAGCCAAGGTGGAGATTGTTAGGTTTATGTCTTGTATTCCGGTTTAGCCGGATGAGTCCACTGGGTTAGCCAGGGACTGGTTTAAGGTCAAGGGTATTTTGGTAATTGTACCGGGGCTTTCTTGGTGGCCAAGAAAGCGGAGATTATATATTGTATAGTCTGTAACCCTAGACCTTGTGCGGCGGCGGCATTAGTTGCCCGTGGTGCTCCCACACCACGTAGGAGAGATGAGGTGAGAGTGTGGGAATCTCTTGTATGCTTTACTTGTCATAGTGAAGATGTTTATCCTCCTATGCCCATGGATGTAGCCCGGTTTGGGTGAACCACGTAAATCTCGGTGTCTCTTCTTGTGTGTGGTTGATTGTTTGATCTTGTGATTCCGTGGATGCGCACAACGGGTGATTGTTCAGAAAATCACAACAGTCTTGACAGTGTATTGTTAAAAAAATGATGGAAACCCTAAACGGGCTTTGCCAATTGCTGGCTTTGAGGGATCGTTTGAACTTAGGAAAATTGCTAGAAGGTGCCTGCAATCTGAGACAAAATCTAAAGGTAGTGTGAATAATTCAATACGATCCATCACCGCTGGGAACCAAATCTCGCAGCAACAGGGGTACACTCGAGAGTAACTGCCACCAATTTCCTTCGGCAGTCAATCTCAACCCAAGTCAATAATCTGTGGTTCAAGTTGGTCATTATTTTCTATGATTAACTGAGACGCTGATCGACCACACACTTTATTCAGGCTTGCATTGGGAAGGTTTCAGCAGTACATTTTAAGTTTGATCGGCTGGATGCAGGAAGAATTTTCAAACCTGGGCCTTTAGCCATCTACATGCACAAAGGCCTATCTAAACGAAATCAAAAGGCAAACAAAATCTCTGAAGCATGAAGCATCAATGTCATCCAAACAAGTGGGCCCTCACCAACCGAAAGACATGAAAATTGAATCACAACCCCTTGAATTATGAATGGGTACGAACAGAAATACTACATATCTTCGGATCGGATCGACTGAAGTCATGTAAAACTCACATGATCGTCTCATAGTCCAACTTTGGGTAAAGAAGATACTTGGGTCCCACTATAATGATCAATCATTCCATTCTGGGATTCAATCCAACACTTGACTTTTGGTTATGGAGTAGTTCTGAGTCCCACCATGCCTATTCTGTTCGCCAACTTAAATCATGCTCAAATAGCCACTGTAGAGAAAATTCTCTTTCAGTTGCCAGAGATCATTGAAATGTTAGGCTACACCACCCCGGTAATACTACCCACCATGTCACATAATGCCAGATGGAAGAATCGCATTCATTGAATTAGTACTGTCCACGAAATGGTTCCAACAGGCATAACTTCAAGCCATTCAAACTGGTTGGGTTGAAAATCAGATGGTGAAAACCTAATAAACAACCAATCTGATGCCACCCATCAGATGGTGTTTTTATCTGGCCCTTTCTATCATTGTTGGGATCCACTAACCACCAAGCCAAATTTGGGACTGTCTCCAAATACTATCTCACTGATTATTTTTCTTTGAATTGCAAAGAAGATATTATGAAACGGTTGACCTAACTCCTCAATTTCAAACTATCTACACGGTGAAAATAATTTGGGCACAAAATCAGCCCAAATAAAGTCTGTAATTAGGCTAAGATTAGCCCAAATGTTGGCTGGAATTGGGTTCAAATACAGCCCAAAGTGAAATGCAGATGAGAAATTCCTGCCCAATATATGCCTGTAAAATGAATCTGAACTTTGCCTAAAGAGAGCCACATGAAATGAGGTCAAGATCCAACATAATTGGTTTCTCTAAAATTGGTTGGAACACAACCCAGACTTATTTTTCAAATGGATTGAGGCTAAGGTTTAACCCAAACTTTGGAACTCAACCTAGGCTAGAGGTTTCTGCTTCAAAACCATTTGAAGTTTTACCCGATACACAGCATGACAGTACTACTAGGTGATATTATATATTCGAAATTTTACCAATAATTAATCGCAAGATAGGTTGGTGGGTTCCTCATCATAAAAAATAATAATAATAACAAGAGCTGGGTGGGGGCTATATATGAGGAAAATTTAGTTGGTGCATAGCGCCCAATCAATCAAGATTGGAGCCCACTAGATCGGTAGATGGTTAAGATCATTGCATAGGTACCAATTGTACGGTCAGGTTTATGTCCGTGCAATCTTGTAAGTGAGAAAGAAATAATTTAGAGGATTTTGCGGGAGAAAGCCCCTTAGATTTCCCTCAAACATGATTAGGCCCAGTATTTCAATGTGCACAGATTGGGTCAATTGGGCTCAAATTAGTGTAAAAATTTCTTTTTAAATTTTTTTACATGTATTACTAAGTGAC
The DNA here is from genome assembly GCA_037013555.1 of Sextonia rubra. Lineage (NCBI taxonomy): Eukaryota > Viridiplantae > Streptophyta > Magnoliopsida > Laurales > Lauraceae > Sextonia > Sextonia rubra. The sequence goes on from JASUAD010000001.1 coordinate 48,768,242, forward strand.
AACTTGTATTATAGAGTGATGCTAGCTGTACATAGAAAAAAAAAAAACAAGAAAGGAAGAAGAAGAGAGGAAGACAGGAAGAAAACGAGGGAGAAAGAAGAGAGAAAAAGGAAGAAGAAGAGAGAAGAAAGGAAGGAAAAAAAGAAGAAAAGAGGAAAGGAAGAAAAAGAGCAGAGAAAGAAGAAAGGAAGAAGAAGAGAGGATAAAGAAGCGAAGAAAAAAAAAACCCTTGATATTAATCTCTTCCCTCCTTCCTCTCCTCTTCTTCTTCCTTTCCTTCCTTTCTTCCTCTCCTCTTTTTCTTCCTTTCCTTCCCCCTCTTGTCTTCTTCCTTTCTCCTCTCTTCTTATTCCTTTCTTCTTTCTCCTTTCTTCTTCTTCCTTTCTTCTTATTCATTTCTCCTCTCTTCTTCTTCCTTTCTTCCTCTATTCTTCTTCCGTTCATCTTTCTTCTCTCTTCTTCTTTTCTTCTTTGCATTTTTTTTCTTATGTACAGCTAAGTGAAGCTCACACATGCAAAAAATAAAAAATAAAAAATAAATTTTGCACGAATTCAAGCCCAATTGACTCAATTCATGCACATTGAAATTCTGGGCCTAATCATTTTTAATGGAAATTTGAGAGGCTTTTTCCCATAAAATCCTCAATAATTTAACTATAAAATGGTGGAAGGGGGTAATCACTTGCCCTTTCAAGTTGTAGTATTGCAAGAAAGTCTGTGGCTCTCTCTCTCTCTCTCTCTCTCTCTCTCTCTCTCTCTCTTTCTTTTGCATTTTCAAGGAAGTCCAGTCTTCACGGTTTCTAGAGCATGGGGCATAATATTTTACTTATATCGTCATTATTTATCTGAAACTTTACTTGTATATACATTTCTCTCGTTGAATTTATTTATGTATATGAATCACATTTGTAAAATAGGTCTGTGAAAATTGTTTTTCCCTTCCTCCATTAGATCCTTTCATGTCCAAAAAAAAAAAAAAAAAAAAGAAAGAAGGAAGCTCACCACAACCCATATGCACTACTGAAAACTCTTAACCTTCTCCTTTCTATTTTTGCTTTTGATGTTTCCATCATAATCTTTTTCTTAATAAAGTTTTGTTACCGTTAAAGAAAAAAGGAAAAAAGGAAAATAGTGTTAGGTTAATTAGACTTGGGAAGGGCCAAAGCCCCAGATTGAATGTGGCAACTCTGCTACTAAAAAATGGTTTTGCCAAGCAAAGTGCCTAGTTAAACTTAGGAGTGCTCAAACCGAAGCCCATATGGTGAAGATTAAGAGAAGCCTGATTTGACTTGGTATTCTTGGCCTCATGCTTAGGCTTGGGCCTAATTTTTTAAGCAGATGCGAGATTTGGGCTCAAGTAGGCTCATAGGGCTGGGCGACACATGCATTCGCCTATTTGCTAACTTTACTTGTAGCGTAAAATGAGGTAAAGAGTTAAATTGAAAGAGAAAAAAAAACATAGAGAGGGAGATCAAATAAAAAAAATGATAGCATTTTTTCATTTAATAAAAAGTGAATGTAATTTATTGAACTTCTTTTTGTTAAAAGTAGATATATTTTTTCATTTAGTGGCATAAAAAAATAGCTAGCTTTTGGACTTTTTAGTATAAAAGGTCAAATAATTTTTAAAAATGTGATACTTTTGATTTAACTTCTTTTAATTTATTGTATTTTAAAGTGACATTTACCTAAATTACCAGTAAAATGCATTTACCAAACAATATTAGAAAAATCTTCAGCTCGGATTACAAGTGCTTAGGGAATGAATTATGCTTTTCGATCTCCACTTTCCCAGATACGGGAAACTGAGGTGATATTCATTTTGAAAGCCCTGCATTTGGGAAAATTCTGCTGTGCACAGCACTCTATGGGCGGGGTGCACTCACCCAGACCGTTCCAAAGGCAGGATCCTTCCCAAGTTCCACCCGATTGTCCGATGGAAAAATTTGTCCTTCATTTTTGTGGACATCTGGGATTCAAAATTTCATACCATACACGTGGAAGATATCCCACAAGTGAAAAAACTGCTCAAGAATTAATTTTCATTTAGATGGTATTTGCTGATTTGAAAAAATCTTCTCCTAAGCCACGTGCTTTGTGGGAGAATTCATCCAGACCGTCCCAAAGGTTGGGCCCTCCTCAATTTCACTGGACACACCATGAAGACCGGATTCGATGTAAATTGACCGTAGAGCACATGAGAAGATCATGCTTTGATTTTGTGGATATATGGGATTATAAATGCTTTAATATTATGTCACCTTTACTTCCTGGAGGAGGTTATGTGGAATCCTTAACCAAAAATCTGATGATCCATACATCTAGCCTGATAAGTGGCTAAACATAAATATACAATAGAAATTTATAAGCGTAAGCGTCTGTAGATCTAGAAGACAGAATTCTATATTTATATAATGTGTTGGCTCAAAGAGTAATGGCCTAGAAAGTCTGCCTATCAGGTAAAAGAAAGTGATTGACTATGATACAGATATCAGGTCTCTCTTAAGTCACTAACCTTTGGAAGAAAATACTTCCCAGCCTCGCAAGCGGCAGACCAGCACAGGGCGAGTATCAACAGTTTCAAAGTTCTGTCGTTTTGCATCTTGGGTAGCTTTTCTTTTTTTTTTTTTGGGTGTTATAATATAATATAGGGCACTGTTCAAGGAAAAGAAATAAAAAAAGGCAGGTTTTGACGTTTTAAGCCTTCTTAAAACTGATATTGCCTCAAATTCAGATAAGGTCACGGGAATCTATTGACTCTGGTAAACATTTTTTTAACTTTTTTCTTCCTCAGATCTCATGATATCATAGCAACAATACATGTCATAAGAAGTGATAACTTTCATGATATCATGGTTTTATGCAGTATCTTAGAAAGAATTTATTTTTTTTAATGATACTTGATATTAAATGATGGTTAGATGTATATTTATTTTTTTCCCAAAATAGCATTTTTCTTATTTTATATAAAAAAAAGAATTTGCTAACTAGTTGTAGAAAGTATCTCAAAGCCGATAAGGTAGAGGAGGTGGCAGCCCACCATCCGATTTTTAACCAGCAGGCCTCATTAATCTTAACGATCCACCTTATACCCAGACGACCCTAGGCAACTATGGCATATTATCTCCTAATGAACTGGGTTCCGTTGCTTCAGTAGGAGATGGGCAGACCAGTGAAAGTTTCTCATTAGACCTGGAACTCTGAATTTGGGATAGAACATCGCTTGACCAGAGTCAAGATAGCTTGCATACGATAAAAGCTTGGACTTTCGGCATGATATCATAGAATAGACAGCGTTCAGCAGGTGTAAAAACTGGCCCCTTTTTTCTGGTTCCCAGATGCTTGATTTGAGCTCAACATTTTCTTTTTTTTTTTCTTTTTTTTTGTGTTGCTAAATGTTTATAAGTGTTTGAGTTGAAAGAGGACAATGAATACAAAGGACTAAAAAGACCCCAACAAGCCCAAGAGGCAGCTGCTGTACAGCAACAACCAAAAAGAAAAACAGAAAAAGAAAAGCAAAAAATTACAAGCAGGGAGCAATGAAAATGCTCCAGAACATACAAAGGAGAGCAGACGAACTTAGTGTATTCGTGGTGAATCAACTCCAAAAATAATTCAGTAATTTTTATAGCCTGATTCCATGGCACCCTTGGATATTTGACTAAGAGAGAGATGGTGGGTGAGCAGCTCTTGGGTCTTGTTGAAGGTGAAGTAATTTCTATGTTTTCAAATTGAATGGCACAGGTAAGTTGTTTGGTCTTGAAGTGGACACCATACAATAGAAGTTAGATGTATCGATCAACTAAATCGCCAACAATGAAATCAGTTGAAAGTTCCACTATGAAACTATAATTTGCAAGGATCACATGTAATACGGTTAACAACTATACATCCTATTTCTATTTTGCTCTGCACAAAAATAAAAAAGGCCCTAATCCCCTAATTAGCATGTTTGTAGGTCATTCTCCTTTCTTCTCAAGATATAGAGCCAACGTTATTCAAATATACTCTGTTAAATAAATTCTTGATTATGTGTGAATGTCTCACCCCTAAATCTTACTTTTGACTAAACATTTAAAATGGCAGCCATCGATTTTTCAAATGATGAATCAAGTAGAATCAAAGATCTAAAATCTAACAGTTTATAGATTTAATAGAAGTACTGACATCAATAATCATGTGATGGAATGGGCGACCAAGAAACTGTCTTGTTAGGGGCTACCAGCTGCACAACTCCCAAATAGCTAACACACAAAAGATTGAATTCTTAAACAAATAACAATAGAGATATGTCCTTACACTTGTGCCGCCATTAGGCTTAATACAATCACCTCATAATTTTCATCTACCTATTTAGATATTCAGATCCATGAGTTGAAGCATTGTACTTGTGTGAAGAGGCTCAATTGAAGGTACCCTCACAGCAGATAGCTCTTGAGAAATATGATACATGGTCGGTCAAGTTTTATGATCCGAACGCAAGCATGCAAGTGCCACCATCATAGTCAAAGCCACTTCCATCATCTCCTGAGTGGTGAGTGGTCGGAGGCGTTGGTCTAAAACATCCTTAAGCAAGATATCTTTTGCCCTTGATGTTGACAAGGATGAGATGAGCTCACCAGGATGTTTTCCCATTATCACTTCCAAAGATACCACTCCAAAGCTATAGACGTTGCATTTTTCGGTCACTTTCATTGTGTAAGCAAACTCTGCACAAAGAGAGAGAAAGACAGAGAGAGGGGGGGGGGGTGTGGAAGAAGAAAGGAAAACCAAGATAATTTTTTATAGATGTGGATAGTTCCAATGACTTCTCCAACCAGGCATGACACAACTACTAATTTCACAATTAGTCCACAGAGCAAACAAAGCAAATTTTAATGTCAAGAACGACAAATAAGTAATTCAATTTGCTTACTTTGTATTAAATTCTTATGAATTCATAGTAAAGTAGTTTTTAAGAAATTGTGAGGGGCAAGAGGTCGAAGCTGGATATGTAGATAGGACTAGCACTTCCCTAAGATTTAATTTAGGGATGCTTTGATGTTTAATCCCTCTTAAATTCTAGTTCCACTAGAAAAAATGAAAGGCAACCCATCCATGTTAATCGTTTGAAAGAGGTTACTAATATATTCCCAATTGATGCGGTGCGTTTTTTCCCTGGATGAGTATAAAATAGTATACAATAAAAACTAATATAGTTACTGTTCTATAATACTTACATTGTTTGCATCAATCTTTCTGAGTTTTACGACTATAAAGCGGTTATAAATGATGTTCATATAACCTAATTGTATTGTAACCGAAAATCCTCACATTAGAAATAAAATCCAGTAATGATGCGTTAAAATTACTAGAGATATATATATGTGTATGTATAAGAGAGTTGTAAACACTAAATTTCATAAATAAATAAATATATAGAACAAACATTGCATATTGTCAACAATAAGATTTAACCACCTTAAGCATATGTTATCAATAAGATTATAGATTCTTTAACTTTCAACAAATAGAGTTCTTTTAAAGTCAAAAAAGAAATGGATCAACTAAGGCCTAACAATGAAACAAGGTAGTGGAGTGTATAGGGATATGTAGATAGAAAGTAGATGACATTGAGAATTTTTCAATTCATAAAAACATTAAATTGTGTGCTCTTATTTTCATTGTCGTGAATCAATTAGGTTTAATATACTCATACTCATTGATCTAGACATGAGGCTTTTGGTTCTTGGTATAGGCCAATTGCTTAAGGATGTGTGTGTGTGTGTGTGTGTGAACTCGAGTATCTATGTAGCCAAAAAGAAAAAAATAAAATGATCTGAGACTTGCCACGTAGAGTATCTACCCATCAAATCAATATCCACACTTGGGTTTTCATTATAGAAACCTAAACTTCGTGGACTTTCTGAATGTTTCCTCTACCTTTAGTAGTGGATGTTGGTGAGATTAGGTAAATTTTACCTATTATCCATAAAACCCCTATGCATCCAACTTTTCCTCTCGTTGGGACTCTAATCCAAATTTATTTTATGTTGTAGAGAATTCTCCCCAAAGGTCTTAGATGATTTTTAACATAGAAATGGTATGGAAATAACACTTTTTTATTCTAATTTATTTATAAAGCATTTTTTTAAAACGCTAACTTTCTATAAACTATTTTAGGCTAAATTATAGGAAAAATATTAAGAATCAATATACTTAACAAAAAAGAGCGAAAAAAATAAGTATACTATCTCAACAATTTACCTGGAGCAACATATCCATATGTGCCTGCAAGTGTGGACCAATTTGATGAATTAGGCTTCAAAAGCCTAGCAATGCCAAAGTCTGAGACACATGCCTCAAAATTCATATCCAATAAAATGTTGTTGCAAGATAAGTCACGATGCACAATAGGAGGGTTGCAGTCATGGTGCATATATGATAGAGCATGGGCCACACATTTGACAATCTTCAACCTTTTAATCCAATCGAGTTCCATCGCTCTTTCCTCATTTCTAACGACACCAGCTAAGCTTCCTCTTTCCATGAATTGATGCACGAGAAAGGAACATCGTACTTGGGAGCAAAATCCATAAAGCTTCACAATGTTACGATGGCGAATTTCTGCTAAAACCCGTATCTCATTCATAAAGGTTCTTTGGTCAACTTGCTCACCATCTTCCACCGGGTGAAGTTTCTTCACAGCAACTACCTGATCATCTGGTAAATCTGCTTTATAAACTTTTCCATATCCCCCCTCCCCTATGTAATGCCGGTTGTCGAAATTCTCTATAGCTTCGATGATGTCTTCATATATGATCTTCCCATCATAATTCCATACTAAAGTTATACTATGCTTGGGAGATTCTTGATCTTTATTATCCATGTTCCTACTTACCCGACGATGAATGAAATATATGCTAACAAAAATGAGTAGAAAGAATAACACTGATACAAGAGGGACAACAATGATGATCAAATCTTTGCGGCCTTTCTTTTCAATAGTTGGGCTTATAAAAGAGGAATTGCAAGGTCGTAAACCTTTTACTTGGCCTCACAAATCTTTATTTTCAATAAATGCATCTATTCGAGCTTGTTGATCAAATGCCCTACCACTAGGAAAAGGACCTTCCAAATCATTGTATGATACATCAATAGATGATAAGCTTACCATCTCCTTGAAAGAAGATGGAATGGAACCCGAGAGCATATTGTGAGAGAGATTTAGAAGTACCAACTTTTGCAGCTTTCCTAGCTGAGATGGTATGCTCCCTATGAGCAAGTTTTGACTGAGGTCTAGTATTAACTGAAGACTCTCCAAATTACCAACCTGAAATGGAATGCTTCCATTCAAGCCATTCTGGTTCAATTTCAACTCTTGCAGTTTGATGCAATTACCAATTTATTCTGGAATGGGTCCACTCAAGTTATTTTTTGATAGATCTAAAATCTTTAGATTAGATAATTCTCCCAATTTTTGTGGCAAAAAACCAGAAAGTTTGTTATCACTCAAACGCAAATCATAAAACGAAGGCAACTTCCCAAGTTTTTTGGAATCTCACCCTCCAGGTGATTCGATGAAAAGTCCAATAATTTTAGCTGACTCAATTGCCCAATTTGATGCGGAATTCTACCACTAATATTATTGTTCGTGGTTTTTATTGCAGTAAGATTAATGCAATCTCCCCAATTTGATGAAAGCTCCCCATAAAATCTATTGAAACTCAAATCAATATATAATAAGTTTGGATGCACTCCAAAGGTGTCAGATATATTTCTAGAGATCTGATTGTTGTCTAGCCGAAATCTTTCCAATTTTGCGCAGTTTCTCAAGCTTATAGTGATATCACCAGTCAAATGGTTGCTTGCTGCTGAAAAGAGTTTAAGTGATCCTCCTTGGCATATTTGAGGTATAAGAGCCTGAAAAATTGTTGCTACCCAACTGAAGATTTTCCAATCGAGTTAAATTTGCAATCTCTTGAGGTAATGGACCAGAGAAAGAATTGTTCATTAGAATAAGGCTTGTAAGCTCAGTCAAGTTTCCTAAGGTGGAAGGAATGGAGCCTATTAAAAGGTCATCTTGTGTTTGTAGAATGGAAAGTTTTTTCAAATTCCCAATTTCTTGAGGTAATGAACCATTGAAAGAATTCTTATGGAGAAGAAGGCTTGTAAGCTCCGTCAAATTTCCCAAGGAGGAAGGAATGGAACCTGTTAAAAGATTCTTAAATATTTGCAGATGAACTAGTCTTCTCAAATCTCCAATTTCTTGAGGAATAGAGCCTGTAATTTTAATTCGATAAAGATACAAGTAGACTAGCCCTGTCGCATTTCCATGAGTAGAAGGGATGTCACGACCCGAGCCCAGCAATCGGGGTTAGTGAAAAGCTAAACCAGTGACACACGTACTCCCGTGCACATGCATCCAAACCCAGTCCAGATGCACACACACAAGGGATCTAACACGTGCGAACTAAGCATACGCGAAAGCGGTACATATCATAGCAAGCAACAAAGGAAAATAGCGGAAGCCAAAACAATACGGGACGAAAAAGACAAAGATAAATACACTGATACAAAATCCGAATACACACCCAAAACATGATATACAAAATATACAGAGTGAAAAGTCCAAAGTCCAAAGTGCCCAAATACAATTCCCCAAAAACCAAAACTCAAAACAAAAGGCCACTGAAGATATGCATGCACGCACTCGGCAGAGAGATCAGACCCACTCTGCCAAACCGGAGGGTGCCTCTAAACTCGGCCCTGCAGCCTCCTCGACCGCCGGGGAGCTGGGCAAGGGATCTGTGCCTACAACACCACAGACAACACAAATGAATACAACGATCCAGCAAATACAAGTAATAGGGATGAAACACTCATAGTATCAAACAGAATAAGGACAGAATAATAAATTCAGAGTTTCATCTTAGTATGCTAAGCAAATCGTGCGTAAAAGTAAAGCATGATATGTGAATCAAAACATAGAAATACTGAACTAAGTGGCTACTACGTTAACCATATTCTCTCCAAAAGAGAGCAGAGCAGAGGAGAACACCACTGTCCGGGCCAGGGTACAAGTGCGTCTCAGTTTCCTGGGTTCCGGGGTCCCAAGACAAAGCGACACTGCAGTGATACAGAGATACAGAGATCTAAGCCAGAGGTAACCCCGTCGGGCATCCTAGGGCTGAGGCTGAGTAGAGCCAGACTAATACCAATCAAATCAAATCTAAAAGAAGGGAGATTATCCGCTTTGGACTCACCGATGACAAGGACCGGATCTTATCCTCACGTATTAATCTCTGGGCAGAGCCACCCGGGAATACCCAAACCAGACAGAGATATACAAAGCCAGAGAATTATACAAAGCATAGCCAACTACAGATCATAGCATAGATTAAGTCGAAGCACCGCATAGATCAAAGCAGAGTGCAGATCGGAGAATAAAACAGATATACAGGACGAAAGCAAAATGACTGCGGAATGCATAAACATAGATTAACAGAACAGAGGGCAAAACCATAAACAATATGCAATGCATCTCAGATTAATACGGAGTCAAGGTTCATTACAAGCCAGTCCTAATCTAGTTGTTCACTGTCATTAACCGTGCATGTTGATGTAGTTTTAAGTTATTCAATGCACCGTTGCCATCAAAGTGTTGCAATGAAATCTTCGCGTGCACCGAAGTCCCTTAAACCAACACCCATGGGGAGGTGCTTAACAGTGATCAACACTCACATGAATAAGTCACAGCCTAACAGACTATTCATGCGGTCCAAGGAACCCATTGGGCCGGTTTACGGGTATGGTTTCATGTATATAAGCCCTACAAAGTCACACCATTATCCTAAGTTTCATTCATATTTTACAAGTCTTACGGTTTAGCCATGGGTGACCTACGGCTTAGCCGTATGCATCTTACGGCTTAGCCGTAACATGCACTACGGCTTAGCCGTGGTTCCCTTCAGAATACGGCTAAATTGTCATCTTCCACCTCTGATCTGATACATCTCACGGCTGAGCTACGGTGGAGTCCACGGCTTAGCCGTAGCTTCACCGTAAGAGTACTGATATCAGAAAAGTTTCGACTGATCAGAGATTTAATTCACGGCTGGGTCACGGCTAGCTTACGGCTCAGCCGTAGAACAAATTACGGCTTAGCCGTAGCTTAGCCGTAGAACAAACTCGAAATTTCAAGTCTCTGGAAAGTGAGCCGTAGAAACTTACGGCTTAGCCGTACGATACAGAAAGCGAATTCGGGCTGAGTACAGAAACTGAAATTTGGTATAGAGATGTGTCAAAACAAGCTCAACTGATCCTAACATCTTAGAAAATGGCTGTAAACCATTCTACACAAGGAATAAGAATGAATCAAAGCAATCAAACAAAGCACCCATATGTGTTATCAAGTCCTGTACTTATACTTGCCTCAAAGCTCTATCAATCCACTGAGTCAAGCTCCAAATCAACTAAAATCAAAGCAAATCAAAGAAATAACACATGCATGAGATGAAGACACAGCAACAGAGAAAGGAAGGTGCAATTGGAGATGAAGGAGAAAGAGATTTGGAGAGAACCCACTTACCAAAGCCACAAACAGAGATGAGAGGAGGGAAAGAACCCAACCAACAGAGGGTAGCAAAACCCAATCGAGAGAGAGAGAGAGAGAGAGAGAGAACGTGGAGCTTCCCTGGATTCTCCTTGCATGCAACGTTGAAGACAAAAGTGCAGGGAGAGAGACACCTGGGAGCTGACTCATATATATAGGTTTTGGAGTTTAGGTCAAAGTCCGGTAAGTTTCGGTTATTTACAAATCGAGTCACACGAGGTCCAACTTCTCCAATTGACTCCAAATGGGTCTGACACAGTTATGGAATATAACGAGCTCAACAAGATACACGTGCTGACACCAAGATGATGCAAAAATGATGCAAGCACAGCAAAAGCAAAATTACGAAAAAGGGCTTAGAACTACCTATTCCAGGTCAAAGGTTACTCAACTACCTATCCAAGACCCAAAACCGAGTCCAAAAGAATAAAATAACAGAAACACACACTAATGAGCCACTAATCCGGCTCAAAGGGGATCGGAGTGTTACATCCTCCCCCACTAGGAAATCATTCCGTCCTCGGAATGACTACGTACCTGCACAAAGAGTTGTGGGTACTGGCGCTAGCTGCTCCTCTAGCTCCCATGTAGCCTCATCCGGACCATGATGTTCCCACAACACTTTAACCCATCTGATAGTCCTGGTACGGAGAATCTGTTCTCGTGTGCCAACGATGTGAAGCGGACGCTCAACGTAAGTTGCATTAGGTTGAATCTGGATGTCATCGTAGCGAATCACATGGCTCGGATCTGGCACATACTTACGGAGCATCGACACATGGAAGACATCGTGCACACCGGAGAACTCAACTGGAAGCGTCAAGCGATAAGCTAAATCTCCAACTCGGCTCTTGACTTCGAACGGTCCTACATATCTCGGAGCTAACTTGCCCTTCTGACCAAATCGAACTGTGCCCTTCATCGGAGAAACTTTAAGAAATACCCAATCTCCGACTTGGAATGCCAACGGTCTCCTCCGAGTACCCGCATAGCTCTTCTGCCTGGATTGAGCAATCTTCAAATTCTCTATCACTTTCTGCACTTTCTCTGTCGTCTAAGCAATGATTGTCGGACCATGAAAACTTCTTGTTCCTACCTCTTCCCAGCATACTGGGGTCCTGCACTTGCGTCCGTATAGAGCCTCATATGGTGCCATGCCAATGCTCTCGTGGAAACTGTTGTTGTAGGCAAACTCACACAATGCTAGATACGTATCCCATTCCTTCTCAAAGTTCAGCACACTAGCTCTGAGCATATCCTCCAATGTCTGAATGGTACGCTCCGACTATCCATCGGTCTGGGGGTGGTATGCCGTACTAAAACTCAGCTTCGTGCCCATAGCTTCCTGAAATGCTCTCCAGAATGAAGACACAAAACGACTATCGCGATCAGACACAATCGATACTGGGGTGCCATGCAATCTGACTATCTCATCAATAAACTTCCTGGCCATCTCTGTGAATGTCATCCCTTTCTTGAACGGAAGGAAATGTGCTGACTTCGTCAATCTGTCCACTATTACCCAGATCGCATTATTCTTTCTACTGGTCGGCGGAAAACCGGAGACGAAATCCATAGTAATGTGCTCCCACTTCCACTGCGGAGTGTGCAATGGATGCAATGATCCTGGAGGTCGCTGATGGTCAGCTTTTATCCTCTGACAGGTCAAACATCGAGCTACGAACCCTGCGATCTCCCGCTTCATATTGTTCCACCAAAATCTATCTTTCAAGTTCCGGTACATCTTCGTACTCCCGGGGTGCATCGCATATCAGGCATCGTGCGCATCTGTCATCAACTTATCTTTTAGCTCATCCACAGCAGGAACACACAATCTATTCCTGAAGTACAAAACTCCGTCTACCAGGCTGAAATCAGGTCGATCTGAAATCCGATCTCTGAACTTCACCAGGAGAGGGTCCTCAAACTGGCGATCTTTGATCTGCTGAATCACCTCAGGCTGAAACACGACGGTAGTAGCTAATGTCACCAACTCACCTACCATCCGAACCTCAACAGGCTGGTCATGCACAAGCATATAGAATCCTGCCAACACCTGAAGACTGTCTGTCCTCCTGCTAAGCGCATCTGCCACTACATTCCCCTTGCCAGGATGGTACTTGATCGGAAAGTCGTAGTCCTTGATGAACTCTAACCACCTTCGCTGCCTCATATTCAAGTCATGCTGATCAAACAAGTACTGCAGACTGTGATGATCGGAATGGACCTCGAACTTCACACCGTACAAGTAATGTCGCCACAACTTTAGTGCAAATACAATGGCTACTAGCTCCAAGTCATGTGTGGCATAGTTCTTCTCATGCTCTTTCAGCTGTCTGGATCCATAGGCAATCACTTTCTGATTCTGCATCAGTACACAGCCTAGTCCAACTCGAGAAGCATCGGAATAAATCACGAATCCCTCACTACCATCCGGGAGAGTCAATATTGGCGCCGTAGTGAGCTTTTCTTTCAACATCTGGAAACTACGCTCACACTTCTTTGTCCACTCATACGGGACCTTCTTCCGAGTCAACTGAGTTAGCGGGGCTGAAATCTTCGAGAAGTCCTGCACAAACCTGCGGTAATATCCCGCCAATCCCAGAAAACTCCGAATCTCTGTCACTGATCTAGGACGGGGCTAATGGACTACTGCCTCAATCTTAGCCGGATCCACCATCAATCCCTCTCTAGAAATCTTATGACCCAGAAATGCAACTTGCTCTAACCAGAAATCATACTTAGGCAACTTTGCATACAACTTGTGATCTCTAAGCAGCTGCAATGCTTTCCTCAGATGATCTGTATGTTCCTCAGCAGTCTTCGAATAGACCAATATGTCATCTATGAAAATCACAACGAACTGGTCCAAGAAGGAAGTAAACACCCTATTATCAATGCCATAAAAGTTGCGGGTGCGTTCGTCAAACCAAATGGCATGACAAGGAACTCGTAGTGTCCATACCGAGTCCTGAAAGCTGTCTTCGGAACATCCTCATCCTTCACCCTGAGCTGGTGATATCCTGACCTCAAGTCAATCTTCGAGAAGTAAGCTGCACCCTGAAGCTGATCGAACAACTCATCGATCCTAGGCAATGGATATTTGTTCTTGATGGTCACTTTGTTCAACTGCCTGTAGTCAATGCACATCCGGAAACTGCCATCCTTCTTCTTGACAAACAATACAGGAGCTCCCCAAGGTGAAACACTTGGGCGTATGAACCCTTTATCCAACAGATCCTGCAACTGTTTCTTCAATTCCAACAACTCTGCAGGTGCCATACGATATGGAGCTCTACTGATGGGTGCTGTACCGGGCATCAAGTCAATAGCAAATTCGACCTCCCGAACTGGTGGCAACTCTGGCACATCCTCCGGAAAGACATCCGGAAATTTGCTGACTACGGGGATTTCACTGAGCTATCGCTGATCTTTCTTCTCTAAAATGAATGCAAGAAATCCCTCACATCCCCTACGAAGCATCCTGTCTACCTTACAAGTAGAGATCACACGCCTTGGGCACTTCGTCTGGCTGCCCTCAAATCGAAATCCACTACCCAGATCAAAGTAGATAGCCTTGCTGTAGCAATTGATACACGCATGATATCTCGCAAGCCAGTCCATACCAAGAATCACATCAAAATCCAGTGTCGTGAGCAACACGAGGTCTACCGGGAGCTGATGACCAGCTATCCGCACATCACACTGAGGGTAGAAGACACTACACTCCACCCGTTTACCAACCGGAGTGGATACTAATAACAAGTATGGGAGCGGTGTGGGTCGCTGTTGAAGCTGCACGGCAAAATGGGGTGCTACGTACGAACGCGTAGACCCGGAATCAAACAAGGCTAAAGCTTTAGCATCAGAAATTAAAATTTTACCTTCCACGACTGTAGCCTCCTCCGCGCCCTCATGCGTAGCAGCATAAGCTCGAGCTGTCTGGCGGTTCTGCTTCTGGGCTGGGCGAGCTGTCTGAGGTTTGCCCTGCGCTGTAGATCCTGCATGTCTCGTTTGTGGAGAGGACTGAAACTTCGGGCATTGGGCCCGCTTGTGATCCGTAGAGCCACAACCGAAACAAGCCCCACTCTTCCTCCAACATCTGTCGGTGGGGTGATCCTTCCCACAGTGACCACAAACCAATTGAGTACTGCTCGAACTGCCCTGCTTACCCTTGAACTTCTTCTGAAATTGACTTCTGCCACTGGAACCTGCCACCCTCTTAGCCTCAGTTCGCTCCTCTTCAAATATGGCCTCTGCATCATAGGCCCTGTCAATAGCGTCATCCAAGGTAGCCGGCCACATACAAGCAACCACGTGGCGTTTATGCCTCGAGTTCAGGCCGTTGACGAAGCGAGTCACCTTCTTATGCTCAGTGTTCACCATGTCCTCTGCAAAATGAGACAACTCTGTAAACTTGTGTACATAATCTGCAACTGACATCTGTCTCTGCTGAAGGTTGAAGAATTCCACTTCCTTAGCTCGCTGAATATGGAAAGGCATGGACTTTCGACGGAATTGCTGCTTGAAGGTCTCCCAAACTGTGGCACTGGGCATAGTCTGAAATGAGCTCTTGACACTCCTCCACCATGTCTTGGCTACATTCCGAAGCATAGAGGCTATGAGAACTACCTTCTGCTTGTTACTGCACACAATCGTATCAAATAGCCCTTCAGTCTGCTCCAACCATTGCTCAGCCTGCAATGCATCCTCTATCCCATGGAACTCAGTCGCCCCTCGCTTACGGAACTTGTCAAAAAGAGCATTTGGATCTGATTCCTTGGGCTGGAAGATCACTTGCTGGTCTATACGAGGTGATGCTGACGCAGCAGCCTGACTCTGCCTATCTACCATGGATGCCATCTGTGCCTGTAATGACTGCATAGACTGCATCATCATCATCAGACGCTCCTCACTACTGATATGTGGGGGTACCGATCCACTATCACTGTTATGGCCCTGTTGATTCTCATCCCGAGATCCTGATCCTGATGCCATCCTACAAAAGGAAAAAGAAACACAGCACACAAATATAAAATGCCCTGAGTTAGTCAAATCCCAAATCAACATATGAGACGTCGAGTCAAATAGTTGATAGCGTTATCTCACCACGATCTTAGATGCCTACATGCTTATAACTAGCATTCTCTGATACCATACAATACGTATGTCACGACCCGAGCCCAGCAATCGGGGTTAGCGAAAAGCTAAACCAGTGACACACGTACTCCCGTGCACATGCATCCAAACCCAGTCCAGATGCACACACACAAGGGATCTAACACGTGCGAACTAAGCGTACGCGAAAGCTGTACATATCATAGCAAGCAACAAAGGAAAATAGTGGAAGCCAAAACAATACGGGACGGAAAAGACAAAGATAAATACACTGATACAAAATCCGAATACACACCCAAAACATGATATACAAAATATACAGAGTGAAAAGTCCAAAGTCCAAAGTCCAAAGTGCCCAAATACAATTCCCCAAAAACCAAAACTCAAAACAAAACCACTGAAGATATGCATGCACGCACTCGGCAGAGAGATCAGACCCACTCTGCCAAACCAGAGGGTGCCTCTAAACTCGGCCCTGCAGCCTCCTCGACCGCCGGGGAGCTGGGCAAGGGATCTGTGCCTACAACACCACAGACAACACAAATGAATACAACGATCCAGCAAATACAAGTAACAGGGATGAAACACTCATAGTATCAAACAGAGTAAGGACAGAATAATAAATTCAGAGTTTCATCTTAGTATGCTAAGCAAATCGTGCGTAAAAGTAAAGCATGATATGTGAATCAAAACATAGAAATACTGAACTAAGTGGCTACTACGTTAACCATATTCTCTCCAAAAGAGAGCAGAGCAGAGGAGAACACCACTGTCCGGGCCAGGGTACAAGTGGGTCTCAGTTTCCTGGGTTCCGGGGTCCCAAGACAAAGCGACACTGCAGTGATACAGAGATACAGAGATCTAAGCCAGAGGTAACCCCGTCGGGCATCCTAGGGCTGAGGCTGAGTAGAGCCAGACTAATACCAATCAAATCAAATCTAAAAGAAGGGAGATTATCCGCTTTGGACTCACCGATGACAAGGACCGGATCTTATCCTCACGTATTAATCTCTGGGCAGAGCCACCCGGGAATACCCAAACCAGACAGAGATATACAAAGCCAGAGAATTATACAAAGCATAGCCAACTACAGATCATAGCATAGATTAAGTCGAAGCACCGCATAGATCAAAGCAGAGTGCAGATCGGAGAATAAAACAGATATACAGGACGAAAGCAAAATGACTGCGGAATGCATAAACATAGATTAACAGAACAGAGGGCAAAACCATAAACAATATGCAATGCATCTCAGATTAATACGGAGTCAAGGTTCATTACAAGCCAGTCCTAATCTAGTTGTTCACTGTCATTAACCGTGCATGTTGATGTAGTTTTAAGTTATTCAATGCACCGTTGCCATCAAAGTGTTGCAATGAAATCTTCGCGTGCACCGAAGTCCCTTAAACCAACACCCATGGGGAGGTGCTTAACAGTGATCAACACTCACATGAATAAGTCACAGCCTAACAGACTATTCATGCGGTCCAAGGAACCCATTGGGCCGGTTTACGGGTATGGTTTCATGTATATAAGCCCTACAAAGTCACACCATTATCCTAAGTTTCATTCATATTTTACAAGTCTTACGGTTTAGCCATGGGTGACCTACGGCTAAGCCGTATGCATCTTACGGCTTAGCCGTAACATGCACTACGGCTTAGCCGTGGTTCCCTTCAGAATACGGCTAAATTGTCATCTTCCACCTCTGATCTGATACATCTCACGGCTGAGCTACGGTGGAGTCCACGGCTTAGCCGTAGCTTCACCGTAAGAGTACTGATATCAGAAAAGTTTCGACTGATCAGAGATTTAATTCACGGCTGGGTCACGGCTAGCTTACGGCTCAGCCGTAGAACAAATTACGGCTTAGCCGTAGCTTAGCCGTAGAACAAACTCGAAATTTCAAGTCTCTGGAAAGTGAGCCGTAGAAACTTACGGCTTAGCCGTACGATACAGAAAGCGAATTCGGGCTGAGTACAGAAACTGAAATTTGGTACAGAGATGTGTCAAAACAAGCTCAACTGATCCTAACATCTTAGAAAATGGCTGTAAACCATTCTACACAAGGAATAAGAATGAATCAAAGCAATCAAACAAAGCACCCATATGTGTTATCAAGTCCTGTACTTATACTTGCCTCAAAGCTCTATCAATCCACTGAGTCAAGCTCCAAATCAACTAAAATCAAAGCAAATCAAAGAAATAACACATGCATGAGATGAAGACACAGCAACAGAGAAAGGAAGGTGCAATTGGAGATTAAGGAGAAAGAGATTTGGAGAGAACCCACTTACCAAAGCCACAAACAGAGATGAGAGGAGGGAAAGAACCCAACCAACAGAGGGTAGCAAAACCCAATCGAAAGAGAGAGAGAGAGAGAGAGAGAGAGAGAGAGAGAGAGAGAGAGAGAGAGAGAGAGAGAGAACGTGGAGCTTCCCTGGATTCTCCTTGCATGCAACGTTGAAGACAAAAGAGCAGGGAGAGAGACACCTGGGAGCTGACTCATATATATAGGTTTTGGAGTTTAGGTCAAAGTCCGGTAAGTTTCGGTTATTTACAAATCGAGTCACACGAGGTCCAACTTCTCCAATTGACTCCAAATGGGTCTGACACAGTTATGGAATATAACGAGCTCAACAAGATACACGTGCTAACACCAAGATGATGCAAAAATGATGCAAGCACAGCAAAAGCAAAATTACGAAAAAGGGCTTAGAACTACCTATTCCAGGTCAAAGGTTACTCAACTACCTATCCAAGACCCAAAACCAAGTCCAAAAGAATAAAATAACAGAAACACACACTAATGAGCCACTAATCCGGCTCAAAGGGGATCAGAGTGTTACAAGGGATGGAACCTGTGATATTGGTATTGGATAAGTCAAGCTGATATAAATTCCTGAGATTTCCTATATATGCTGGGATTGATCCTGAAATCGGATTCAGGAGGAGTTGCAATAGAATTAGCTTGCTTAGGCTCACTATGAAAGAAGGGATGGGACCTGTGATGTTGTTATCCCCTAAATCGAGCCACTGCAGATTTGTTAAGTTCCCTATCTGTGGTGGGATATGACCATAAATTTCATTCCCGAAGAGGTTTATATTGACCAACTTACTCAAATTTCCCAGAGATGGAGGCATCAAGCTGGTGAATGAGTTGTCTCCCAAATACAAAGAACCCAAATTTCTAAGGATCCCTATTTCTGGAGGTATGGAACCATATATTTTATTACCGGAGAGTTCCAAGTAATGAAGCTTAGTGAGAAGGCCTATTTCTGATGGAAGTTTTCCGTTGAGCTGATTATTTTGTAGTCGAATATAGCTGATTCGGCTCCAATTGGAAAAGAGGCCAGCAAATATTTCTCCAGTTAATTTGTTGTGAGAGATGTTGAGAACAGAGATGAGAGTGAGATTGGAAAGTGAGAGTGGTAAGGTGCCTGACAGTTGATTATTAGATAAATCAAGGTAGATGAGTCTGGAAAGAGCACTGATATTGGCTGGGATGGTTCCTTCGAGTGCATTGTTAGCAAGGTCAAGATGAACAAGATTTGGGAAGGAAGAGAAGCTCAACTGATCAAGCGTACCTTGCAAACCATAATTCGGTAGTTTTATTTCTGCTACTTTTTCTTCGGCACCATTGCATGTGATTCCAGTACAATTGCACGGACAGGCATTTAGATCCACTACAAAAAAAGACACATATAGCGGCAGTTTTTTTCTGCTGCTAAAAGATAAAATTTGCCACTAAAATTTTATTGCGGCAGACATTTATCTGCCACTATTTTTGTCACTAATACCCTCTATCGCTCTTTCTCACTACCTTTCTGCGGTGGAAAAGTGTCTGCCGCTAAAAATGAGGAAATAGCAGCAGTTAAACAACTGCCATAGTTAATATTAAAATGTGCCACTAAAAATGTTTTTTTAATATCTAGAGAGTGCTTTTTTTAAGTAGTTTTAGCGGCAGTTTTTTTCTGCCGGTAAAATGGTTTTTATAAAAAAAAAATAATTTTTGCCCCTAAAAATACAATGAAATTATTCTATAGGGGAAATTTTATCCCAAGATCACACAAAGGCAAATCTTAAAAAAAATAGATGAGAGTCCATGACCGTGTTTCTTTGACCAAGAATCAACAAGTTAGAAAACAACGTTCTAGAGGTGAACAAAATTGGTCCGTTGATGGAGATTTGACAATTACAGCGCACCATTGTAATGCTTAAAATATTACTTTCACAGAGAATAGCCTACTGTTACCATTTCCCTCTCTCATGTTTTTTAATCACCCCCAGTCAAGGGTCCGGCAGACACCTGCACAAGCTGGAATAGAGAACCTAAACATGTTCGAAAAGAGATACTTAATAAAAAGGGAAAATCATTCATGCTCAAAGCCTTAGTAATCTTGTTCACAGGAAGAGAAGTCCGTTGACAAGCAACCTAAAAATAAGGAAATGCAACACACAGTATGTTGATTCTTTACAAAAAAAGAAGAGAAAGAGGGACAAAGACTTTGAAAGATGCTCTCTATGCTGGTTAGTGCTTGCTACAACCCACAGCATACATTGGCATTAATCACATTTAGATCACATGCAAAATCAAAACAATCAAACCAACAGCCAATTGAATCTGCAGCTTGCTATGTCACGTAGAGTAATGGCATTTGCATCATGGCCCCTAGAAAAAGCTGGTGCAAATGTGGCATGCCACAAGGTGATGTTGTCAAATTGAATACTAAACCTGCAAGAAAGCATTGTTTAGGATTAAAATGGGAACAACTAATGAAAGTTATATAAAAGTTGTCATTAAAGGCATAAAGTATTTAATAAGAACTGAAAACAGATTTTCAACTTAAAGTTTAAAATTGTAGAGACAGGAATTGTAGAGAGGGAGATAACCTCCGAAAAATGCTGGGAAGGTCAACCAACACGCTGAATGTCATCGGGAGTAGCACCAAAAACCTATTACAAAAGAAATAGTGATTTGAGTATGAATTTTAAAGGGAATTAAACACAAATATATCTAATTTTTAAAATTATGGTATGCTACGCAAAGCCTCAGATGAAGAAGGCAAAGGGCCACTCCCAGTGAAGCTCTGGAACCATGCCATCACTTGGTTCAATTGGGTTCGCACCTCGACCATTTCCTCTTTCAAGGCAATCACCATTTGCTCACTTGCTATCCTTTGAGCTCTCTCATTCTCTGCTATCCTTCGTGCTTCAGCAAGTGATGCCCGTGGACCATAGATATCAGAGGGAGTGACACCTAATCCAAATGTGCGAACCCAACCACGTCTATCTTCTCCCATCACTTGGGTGAAGATAGCATCTCGCGTTGTGCTGCTCTGTGAGTTCTCCGACTGGCTAATTCTTTCATTGATCTCTCTCTGCAATTCACAACCAAACACTATTTCATCCATAACCTCCTCAGAGTTCATAGTAAGTGCATTCTAATATGGATATTAAATAGTAAAAAACTGAATAAATCATATGATATAGGTATGCTTTTCCAAAGAGTTTCAATATATAGCTTCTAACATAACTTATTCACCATAAAAATGCATTAAACAAGGCTTTGTTTGTCTTCATTGAACTTTGGGACTCTCAGAAAATTATCCCATTCTCTCTTTTCCTCTCTTTTTTTACCTGATAATTCTAATATACCCATTGGTCTATGCTGACAGTTTGATGGGGTCTTCTGGAAGACATGGCAGTAGAAGGGATTTAAAGTTGGGGGTTTTAATGGGTGTGGTGTGGAAGGTGTTGGAACTATTGAGACTTGCGTTTGGGAGATGAGTTGATTTCGTGTTATGGGGTGGGTGAACACACACACTCTGTGCATTGAGATGAGATGAGTAAGAAGTAAATAGAGCTTGATGGTAGAGTTGGCTGAGTCAATCCAACTTGACTCAGTGATGGTTGAGTCCAAGTCGACTCGGACTCAGCAAAGCTTTAAAACACTGGCTAAAACATAAGCTGAGTTGCTGTGTAATTAGGTGGCAGCCAAAACTTGGAAGATCACATATGGGCAAAAGACAGGAACTCTCTACATAAACAGATTTACAGGGATCCAAGCAACATCGCTAGTTACCTGTAGGCTATAGCTTTTGTTGCAGTAACAGTATCAAGTAATCAGATTGATGGAGTAACCAGAGTTATAGAGGTCTAAGACTCTAAATGGACCCTTACTAAAACCTTGAAATCATAAGTCATACCTGTACAAGAAAAGCCATATCCACCACCAACGTTGTAATTATGCCACACACAAAGCCCAGAACTCCATTGGCAACAGTTGAAGAACCGATATCAACATCTATCTGCACAAAGACAATCTCCATTAACGTTTTCAGTTTTTTCACATGCCATCTGCTGCAAGCAAATACATCTCAGTAACATTGAGCACTAACAAAAATCTGGCTGTTCATACTTCTAAATACTTTGGTCCACTAATGTAGTTACAATCAACTGCTTTGCCCAATAAACAAGGGGTGGATCCAACACTCTGACGCACAATCCATGAGCCCTGCATGATTTATGGCTTTGTATGAATGCAAGGTAGGGAAATCGGTCCAATAAATAAATATATGGCTAATCAAGACCAGTGCAAGATAGAAACCTTAGGAACTGATGGTATGAGTTTCAGCCTGCTATTACGGAACTCATCATCACCATCAACGAACCGTTGCAACAGAGATCCAGGTACTAGATGTTTTGTTACAAAATAAAAGACCATACTGTACTGCATGGGTCTTGGTACCTGTAATTAGAGGTACAATTAGCTACAAATGGATAACTACATATAATGAACCAAAAATACAAATTTCACATCAGATTTAAGATACACAAATGGTAAAAAGCTCAAGCAACTAGCTTTTTAGCTAATTTGATGTCAAGTGAGCCAATCATTAAAAAAATTTTGAGGACTGTGAGGGGAAAAGTTAGAAACCAACTTACTTGCATATTTATGGCCAATGAGGAGAGTCCTTTTTCTGAAGCAACCTAGAGATCAGCAAAGTAAACTCAGTAGAGCACACAACATAACTACACTGGGTTAAAAGTGAGAATGTGCAAGCTTATGAGGAAGAGAAAATCATGTGTCCCAATAAAATCTACTTTTTTGAATCAAGAGAATTGTCAGTTCATGCATGCACTCAACTGCTCGATACTACTCCTTTCTAATATCCATGACTATCAATAGCTGTTAACAGGGTGAAGGCTCAAAACTCAGGACTTTGACATAAGATCTATGGATCATGCATAATTTTCTGGAGAAAGAAGGGGAGAATATAGCACTGCATATGGGAAAACATGAGTTTCATTTTTGAGGCATCAATTGAATTGCTAAACCCCAAGAGCTATATTGTAATCATATGGGAATTTCCATGTGTATGACTCCTTTGAATGGAGAGAAATGCCAGTTCATGTTTGTTTCCATTACTACTCATTGTACTCATTTCCATTGCTCATGGATGGCCATAGCTGTTTTCATCAAGCATACGCTTGAATTCAGGCCCCAAACATAATATTGATAAATGGCACAGCACTGAATATGGGAAGAGGTGGGCTCCATTTCACTTGGATTACCAAATCCCTACTATTACATAGAAAGAGACATGACCAAATGCTAATGTCCACGTGGGAGTTATCCATGCAGGCGAATTCTGTTAACCCATGTGAAGCCACGTTGTATGATCAAAATCCATACATAGCACATGCCCCCCATGAATACACACATTCACCCAAACTTCACTTTGTTGGGAGTGATATATACTGATTTATTTCAATAATTGATCTTGTTTTAACCTGTTGAACAATCCAATATCATGTATCACTCCAATTGGAGTTTAAATTGGGCCAGTGCATATTCATGGGAGGGAGGGACATAAATGGGTTTGATCAGGCAAGGGTGGGCCCACATGGGTCAATAGAAGTTGTCCAGATAGCATCTCCATGCAGAGGCATCAGCATACAATCATTTATCACATTGCTTATCACTAAGAAGTAATCTATCAAGAAAATTTTTATACAGAAAGTAAACACTTGAGGCATAAGCATGAAAAAAGAGTTGTCCTCTGTAACTGATGTATGAATGCGATCTATTACACAAAGGAGAAAGAAGGTAAAAGGGAGAAGTGAAAGAAAACAAGAGGGAATATTAGGAGTGAGTCTCAATCGGAGACTTATATCTATTTATTATTAAAGTATGATCATCATCTCTAATCACAAGTGAGGATCACCAGATAACTTAGGTGAACAGACGGCTCCTGCAATTTCTGATATTTCTTGGAGGAAACAGAATCTGATGCCATATTGACCATCACTGGAATCCTTGGAACAACATGGATGTCATCTGCTTGAGAAAAATATTCACGCAAACCTGTCACAGAAAAAAAACGAGGAAGCATGATCATTTCTACCAGGAAAATCATCATTGTGAAAAACTTCTTGCAGCAGAAAAAGATACACAATTATGGTTTGACTACTCGGCAAAAGTCAACTTGGACTCAGTCCCTACTAAGTCATGTCTGGCTGATTCCTCTTGACAAAAATGCCAAAACCGGTATTTCCCCCCTATATTCCTATTGTGAGATAACATTAGAAGCATGGATTAAAAAATTGCCAGAGTCTGAGTTGGCCCTAAACGAGTTGGGTCCTATGGGACTTGGACTCGAATTCAGCCGAGTCTCATGCAACTCGGCTGAGTCAACTTGGACTCTGCCCTGGCCGAGTCGGTTCCCAAGTTCGAGTTTTTTTCCCTCAGTTAGAAGCTTTGGGGTCTTTTCACACACTGATCTTGGAAGATAAAAACCACATTTCCTTGAAGATTTAGGCATCCAAAGATCAGAGGTATTTTTTTTTTATAACCCAAAGATCAGAAGTATTGTTCATTTGAATGAATGAAAACCAATTGCATTCCACCTGTCATTACTTAAATTCTTTTAAATAATCAAAAGAGATGTTGCTTAATTTAATAAGTTTATCTTTAAGCCTTCTAATGATTTTTTCACCTTTTTTTATGTTCTGAAGGCTCCAAGCCACCAACTTAGGGAGACTCTTGGCAGGCTCGACTCAAAGGGGATGTCTCCCCTTGAGTCTTGAGTTTTTAAGCCGTGACTAAAACAAAGGAACAAGTAATAGTAACAAAGAAAAGTATATTTTTGAGACGGGTCCCCTAAACAAGGTGTCTTTTTTGAGAGCATAGGCATGAATTGTTTACCTATAGGGAGAACACTGTCAACAAAATCAAGTTCATGCTATATAAAATTTATTCCATCCCTTCATTTTGAAGATACCAAGAGATTTCCAAGACAAACCTGACATTTCTATCCTCGTTCATTAACTGGTCAGTTGATCAATACAATTGAAGAAAGTAGTTAAAGATATAACAGAAACTGTCAAATGATAAAGGAACCAATGTGGTCACCTCAGCCCAGGTTGGCATTTAAACTCCATTCTGTCAGAATATATGATATATGAAACTAAACAGTAACAGATAAAAAGAATAAAACATATGTTAACCAGACTTGTTGAATCTTAACACATGGAGACCGCAGTTAATGGATAGGGACTGTGAGTGTACTAGCATCAACAATTTTAACAAATGGGGCCATGGGATTTCAAATTTTTCCGTTTTATAATGCATGACTCCTATTATAATATATTAAAGAGAGGTTTTGGATTCAATCTTGACCAGATTCTTTTCAATTTTGACTATTTCTATTGGGAATTTGTCAAAAGCTTAAAAATATATAGGTCAAGAGATTTGAACTAATGACCTGTTGCACTTTAGATGAGTAATTTAACCACTACAACACTAAACATGTTTATATATCTATTTACCAAAAAATTATCAAAACTAATTATATGAAGTGTGGACCCTAGCCTCATGGTCATGGGTCATGCCTATGCTTAGCAGGTTATTGTGCTAGTTACTATATATTATAATGGAAAGTTTTCGATTCAATTTTGACCTCTACCTTTCAATTTTGACTATCACATGACCCTACATCAACCTATTATTACATATTATAATATCAATTTAATTTTGACCGCTACCTTTCATTTTCATTGTCACCTAAAAGCACATCAACCTATTATTACATTTCTTATGGAAAAAACCTATTATTATATATTATAATGAAAGGTTTTCAATTCAATTTTGATAGCTACCTTTCAATTTTGAACGTCAAGTGACCCCCCACATCAACCTATTTTATAGGTTATAGCAGGGCATTTTGCCCGATTGCTCAACTAAGGATTGCAATGTGGTTGCCTAAACCAGGCTTATAATTACAAAGCCTACCCCATGGCAGGAACAAACAGGTTGGGTTCGGTTTGATACTTGTAAATTTTTTCATTCTAAAATTTTATAATTCATCATCATCAAAACATCATCAAAGCATCATTAAAGGCTTGTTCCGACTGTTTTGAGGTCAATTACATGAATTCTATTTCTCCATTTCAATCTATCTTGAACCAAATCCTCAGATACGCAAATTCTATTTTAAAATAGTATAATTGAAAATTGATTTATATAAATTTTAATAAAGTGTATGTAAGAAAAATTGAATTCACAACACATCACCTTTTGAAAACTAATGTATAGATGTTATTCATTTAATAGATTCATCACTATAATAGAAGGGACGATACTAGTGGATTATTGCCATCTAAAATGTTATAATTAATCTAATTAACTCTATTGTCATGAGAATGCTTTGTGGATGTAGTTGAACTTAATTTGAAAAATAATTTGCATGAATATTCAGGATGAATTGTACTGTAGAATGTCTTGTTTAGCAAATAGCAATTTATATGCACAATTGATTGCATCACATGTAGTCTTTCTTTACAAATCTCTATATATATATGCTGCAAAAGTCACCGTTTTCCTGCCCATGCATAGCATGGGCACCATTTGCCACTACAAAGATGTATACCAAGCATAAAAGTGCTATTCAGTTTGTAGTAGAACTCAAAACCACTCTAAAAAGAGAAAAGATGCAAGACACTAACCAGCAACACTATTCAACATTTGGAGAAGACAATGTTGTTGAAATGATGGAAAGTAACCTACAGCCCAACCCTTAAGATCAATCTGCATAAGGTGCTGTACTTGTGTCCGAGGTCTACCATTTCGAGATTTTAAGGGAGAAATATTAAATCCACCACCTGTAAACATTAAAATTATGGAAGTAGTTACATTGACGCCAATGAAGCATTACAATTTACAAATTCAAATTTAAAAGGATTTCATATCTAATAATTAAAAAAAACAGATATCATGAGAATTACTCTCGATGTGAGCTCGAACATATCCTGGCTGTGGACCGCAATTTGCGTGCTCCCTGGAACGGAATAACACAACTGCAAAACAATTTAAATGTATTGATGAGTATTCTAGGGGATTCGAAAAAACGAGACAGAGAAATAGGAGGACATAAGTCATAATTAACCACATGAACTACCTGAGTTATGAGTTGATAGGGAGCAGCAACCGCATCATGGATACATGTGTTATGAATTCCAATTTCCACCTGATTGTACTTTCCTCCTCTTCACGTGCATGATCTCTTTAAAATTGTATAGATGCAACAGTCCAACAGAATCATTATTTCAACAACCAGCACTTTAAAATTAGAACATACAATACTACAATGTCACCATGATTATTTTGTCTTCTTGGTACCAGTTTAATCTCTGACTCAAATGGTTATGATACTTCTATAGCCTAGCCATGCTATGCTCGAAATCAAAGGAATTACATGACAGACACGACATCAGACTAAAATAGAAAGACCATGAAAAAATAAGTTCCTCCCCACATTCCATTTTGCCCACCCCATAAATAGGATTTAACTGCTATTCAAATATAACTTAATTTCAAACAACTACAAAAGATCTGAGACAGCTAGCTCCATCCCCATCTCCTTTTACATTTCTCGACAAATACACACAAACACATAGAATCAACTGCAAATAGACAATATTGCATATGTGATTCTTTCATTAAATCTAATTCCACTTTTACTAGTTACAATAGAATTGAAGCACCAACTAACAACTCCATACTTAGAGAAGATAATTCCTACCCTCTTTAGTACCTTTTATAAACGCCAGGCTGCCCCCTCCCTATGAAATGAATTCCTAGGAATTCAATGGGAAGTATGCAAACCGCCCCAAAGGTGCCCACTGACTCTCCCCGTGAATGACTTCCTATCACATTGTTAAACATTTCCAGATCACCAAAACTCACTCTTTAAGTTTCCAATCGTGAAAATTTTCACCTACATGCTCAACAAATGCGTGAACACTTGAACATTGCAAACTAATTCGAAACATTCTAAAACACCTCCCATTTACAATTCTTCGGATTGATTTCCACCAAACACCGCAATTGTAATCTTGAAACATTCAACACAGACCTCAACATTTCAACATTGCAAGACAGAGCATCTCAGATTCTAGAAACATCACAAATTCATCACAAAACCTAAATCACATCACGACAATAGAAACACAAAATCTTACACAAAATTTCAAAGAATCTCACTCAAATCCGGCCAATGAAACAGATTCTTTCACTTAAAAGCATCAAAGCCACCACACTGGACTCCATTCAGTAAAGCAGATGATAGTATTAGCAGAGAAAATCCAAAGATAGATCGGAATATCCACAACAATTTCAGTTAGAATCAGGAGAACGAACATTCAAACATTCAAGATCCTATGATCTGAAACATTTCCCATGCATGGCCCATCGATGATGCAATCGTACCTCCAAAATCAGGAATCCACCACTAGCGAGAAGAGCGAGAGAGGGAGAGAAAGTGTTTGCGGAAGCTGCGATTCTGAAAGTGGTATTTTAGGGTTTTCGAGAGAGAGGGAGAGAGAAGATCTCATACGCAAGCAAAAGCTAGAAAATTTGAAGAGAAGAAAAGGGTTTTCGATGAACGAGAGCAGGTTTTAGGCAATTGTGGGGAAAGTTACAAATGCACGCCATGTCATTTGGCAGCACAAGGAACGAACGCTCTCTCTCTCTCTCTCTCTCTCTCTCTCTCTCTCTCTCTCTCTTTATTTGAATCGATGACACGTGGTGCATGTATGTTTCCAGGCCCTGCGCCTCTGCGGCTGCTCTGTTTTACTAGTACACCACTTTACCAACCGCCTGCGTGCATGACGATACCTTTGCTCGCAATTACGGTGGTCATCTGTTGCTGGTAAAAAAAAAACACACGGCGATAGTTGTGGCATCTGCGTGAAAATTGTGATCTGATGGCTCGCTCACCCACTTCTTCACTTTTTTGTTATTAGCCTTTTAATAGGGCGGCAATCGGTCAGATTTGATAGCAGTTGATGTATCTGTGTTAGTGGTTTGATAATTTGTTGAATATGAGTTTTTGAGATTTTGATCCAAGCCAAAGTTGAGATGGATGGATTTGATTTTTTTTTTTTTATGTCGTTCGATCGATGCTCTGAGTAAGTTGTTAGCGTCCCCCAACATATAAAGGAAATGAAGAGCAATAAAAAAGGAAGTAAAATAATAAAAATAAATATCATTATTATTATAATCATTAAAGCTTTATTCTAACTACGTTAGAAACGGTTATATAAATTCTTTTTTTCCATTTCGTTCTCTTTTAAATCTTGTACACGAGCCTTGGCGTTTTTTGTTTTTTAAAATGAAATGATACAAATTTCAAATACCTCCTAGTGCAAAAAAAAATAATTCAATACTGTACTATTCAATAGGCATCCACTAATTAAAATTCTAATCATATGATTTTTGCATCTATATATAATTCTCTAAGTCTCTCTTAAGCAGCATATAATATATTATGCTATTATATATAAGCTTTTTCAATTACTTCAACAACACCTGCTTACCTATTATAGGCAGTGGCTATTACATACCTTTATAGCAGCAAACATTATTCCTGCTGCTGTATATATTAATTTTCCACTACTATAGCAGCATACAGTACTGTCTGCTGCTAATACACTAAATATTGGCACATAGCAATGAGTAAAACGAAACTTTAGCGGCAAACATTTTTTTATGCTGCTGTAGAGATGTAAATTTTTAACTTGCAATGGCAAATAACAGAGTGCACTGCTGATGAAGACATTTAGCGGCGGAATCTAAAAATTGCCGCTATAAAAGTGTCGCTAATTGTCACTTTTCTTGTAGTGAGAGACCATGAATTTAGAGCTTGGCTTTGGAAGAGACTGCCTTTCCATTTGAGAAGCGGCTCTGCTTCTGGTGACTTTGATGATGTTGTTGCTCCAACACTGCATTGGTTAATATGGGAGTACACAGCCAAGACTAGGACAAGTAGGAAGAAAAGAGAGAATGATTTCTCGGAAGCCATGAGGATCATAATTAGTTCAGTGAAGAATGAAGAGCTTTGTGCTTGTGCAAATGCTGAGAGCAGGATGCGCTTTTTATAGCCAATGAAACGCGTTATTATTCCTATTCTTTCAAGTCCTTCAGCCATGTGATTGACTCGACTCCATGGCCCGAGTCTGGTATTGCTGAGTCTTGTGGTGGTACTGTGGTATTGCTGCGAGGGCTGTCAGGATAGTGATAGTTGCCCACGTCCCCTACGTTAAGGTGTAGAGTACAGAATCCTCCCCATGTGAGATTCGGAGATACTACCTGATGAGCTCGGACCACGAGTTCCACGGCTTCCGCGGAAGTTACCAAACAGAACCGTAATGACTAGAAACGTCTAGCTTCAGAAGGGCTAGACTAGAAATAACCAGGTTTAAGTTCATTGCACACATGCCAACAATCTAGAGGGCAACGTGCCCACCTGAAAGTTGGAATTTTAAATTTGTTAATTTTTCCCTTTACCACCAATCTCTTACCACGTTTGCCAGACACCGTGTGCTTTCTTTTCTTACCATCTCGCATCAGGGGTCCTGTACGGACCCATTTTTTCAAGTGAAGCAACCTATTTTTCCAAAATAATCTATTATGTTTGTTACGTAAAAGAACGGTCTGGTTCAAGCGGGGAACCCAACCCCTATTGCTGGGATTAAAATTAGAAAAAATAAAAACCTATGTTAGTTATGTAATGCCCAAAAAAAAAAAATTCAAAATTTGAGCAAGTCTTCAAATCTGCTATTTTGCATATTACACTGTTCTTGATCAAAACTCTACTCTTCACGGCTTCTAAAGACCTTTTGGCCTGGTTCAACTTAGGATTGGCGAACAATCCCTGCTTCTACAGGATCCGATTTCCGCTGGAGAGTATTAGAAAAATAAATAAATAAATAAACAAGGGCAAAGGGCAAAGGGCCTGATTAGACATAGGATAGGCCAAACAGAAGCCCATTCACCCGGGCCCAAGAAAGATCTATTTGGGCTTGGTATTCTTTGGCCCGGGCTAGGCCTCAGGTTTTACATTTTTAAGCCCAAGTGAAATTTGAGCTCAAGTAGCCAAGTGAGGCCTGATCACCCAAAGGATTTTCACTTACTATATAACATACTACATACTTGTGAGGTCCAGCTCGTTGCGCCACTTGTATACTTTTCTATCATTGGGGATAAGATGGATCGAATGGTCTCCTTCTAAATACTGGGTAATGAAAAAACCAGTTCCATTAGATTATCTAAGCCATTGATTTAACAACTTTAAAGTTTAATAATCTTCTTAAGCATTGTTAAGATTATATGAGTGTTGGCCAATTCATAGGTTGGACAAAACTAAGGATCCATTGAATTGTAATTTTGTATTTCTAAATGGACTATAATGTATTTCGCCGGATGAGTTGAAGTGAAGAAACAAAAGAAAACAAAGAAAATTCATGAATATCTAAAGCCGAGACAGAACCTCTGCCCACTCGAGTGGATGTGGTGCTTGCTCGTGCGGACTTGGGATTTTCACTCAGACAAAATGTGGTTCCGCTCAAGCAGACCACTTACTCGCTCGAGCGGATGACAAACAAAAACCGCAGTTTCCCGTGTAGATCAATTTTCCTGTTTTGTGTCGGGACTACCTATTATAGCTCTAGTGGACTTTACATATAAGGCACGAATTTGGTGTTATTTAAAAGGTTTCTTTCTCCACCCTAAGGCACCAATCTATCCTCATTCTAAACCTAACAGATATATTTGAGATCCCGTGTCCTCTCTAAAGCATCCATTGGAGGATTGTGCTAAAGTTATTGAGTTCTACAGATTGCTACTTTCACTTCCTTATAAAAAATTGTCTTCTTTCTCATAGAAGATTCGATTGCCTTACCGATTCAAGCTCAAGGAACAATGAACGGCGTGGTCATTGAGAAGAGAGATTACTATAGTCCTTAGATTGTGTAAGGTCCCCAACCCTAGATAATTATGATTTACGGTAATTAAGTTGGTTTTACTATAATTAATATATAATTAGGCTAAGTGAGCCCAAATCTCAAGAGGATTGGGTCATGGACAGGTAGTTGGACCGGGTTCGAACCTATTTAGGTAGTCCAGGACCTTTTGTATTTTAGTTTTTTCATGGTTTTGCATCATTTATGCATCCTATAGGATGCATTGGGTGAGTTGCATCTTATCGGACATTTCTCATGTTTGGCCCAATTTCATTTGAACTCATTCCGGCCCATTCAAACCCAACCGACTCAACCTGAAGATCCAAGAAACTGGTGGGACTTATTTGTAATTCCAGAAACTCAACTCATTTAAAAACCCCAAACCCACCATCGACCTTTTTTCCCTTTTCTTCCTTCATCTCTGTTGCAGCCGGTTCCTCCCTTCTTCCTTCATTCTCTTCCTCAGTTTGCCTCCATTCTTGGGTAGTAAAGGGCTTGCATGCATCAAGTTTGAGATCCTTCTTCCTTGCTCATCATTCTTGTCACGCCCTAATCCCGGGAATTGGAGATTTGAGTGGGCCCTCAGGACGTGGATATATAATCCCGTAGTAATCCGTGCTCTGAAGAGTTGTGCACGAATTCCTACAAGGAAAATTCCACAGGAACGTGTGAGGCATGCCAACACACGTAGGAATATAACTCATCATAATGAACTCCTGCGAAATACTCTGTAATGATCAAAAGCAAAACAAGAGAAACATATCCTCAGACATTCATAGATAGATATTTATATATCAGTAGTTAAGTCTTTAATTACATTCCTGCTATATTCAACTACTACTTAACGAAGTTAGGTACAAAAAGTCCAATGGCACATTCCCAAGGGCAGACCAAAATTTCGACTATAACACCTCCAGGACTGGCGCACTCCGTAGGATGACTAATAAAAGACATCGCTATCCTTCCATTCATATATACCCCGAGGTACCGCTGGGGTACTCTCCGAGGGCCCGTCAGCAATCGGGTTGGGATTGGGTACCGTACTTGTAATACCAAGGGTAATACTATTAACACGACGGTTAAACAAGCACGGAGCATATGAAACTAGCATAATATATCAAATGAACTTATTAATATACACTGGATAAGAGATCAGTAATAGTCCACTAGGTATAATGTGCTTGAGTAACAATAGGTAAGAAATCAAAATAAAGATGTAGTACACACTAATTGGCATCCACGAGGCTCTATTCTCCCAAAAGGAAGTATACATACATATGGGTCGCTAGGAGATCAAACTAGTTTCCCGAGGAGTGCCGACAACTCCTCTGTAAATTACTGCAGTAGTGGCATAATAATACCTAAAAGGGCATAAGCTAAGTGGTTCCAACTCGGATTCAATCATACGAGTCATATCATACATAAGGAATAATAGTCTAAAAGTATAATCAGTTATGAAACAGACTAATAATTAAACGAAGCATATGCATATGAGCTACAAAGGCTTGAACCTCGACTATACCCTTATGGCTAGCAAGCACGCACTCAGTAGAAGCTCTGGCTTGTCAGACACACACTCATTAGAAGCTCAGGTCTGAATAGCCTCGGGGGTTTGGCTAAAGAGAGAGAATGCATGGACAAATCATGTTGAAGGCACGGTATTTAACAATATGAATGCATTCGGATTGACTAATATCTAAGACATCACTATTCACCCTGCATTAGGTAACCCATGATCCCCAAGGACATTCAACACGATGTACTCATAAAACGTCTGGTGTCATTGTGTTACCACGTCTTGGTATTACCTTATATGCATAAAGGACACCCCTTCTTATGCCAACATCCATGACTTGACATTGGGGAATCATCCGGAATTCGTTCATTCTCTTAACGTATTGTTACAGTTGGGCCAGTGTGGTGGTAGGAAAGGTGCCAATACTAAGGCCCTATAAGGTCAATGGCAAATTCTAATATCCTAAATTTCCTGGGTTCTTACAGCTTAGCCGTATATAATGTTACGGCTTAGTCGAGTTGTTCAGGTTTCCTTTACTAATTCAGGAGTATTTACAGCTTAGCCGTATATTAGCCTACGGCTAGGTGACAGTTGGGTTACGGCCAACCCGTAAGGCATCACACGGCGTAGCCGTGTGTAAGCCGTAGAAGAAAATAGGATTTTCAAGCTCTCCGGAAAATTCGCCGTAAGAAGGCTTACGGTTTGGGCACGGGCTGGCTACGACTTAGCCGTAGTTCATTTTACGGTGCAGCCGTAAGTAAGCCGTAGTATAAAACCAATTTTTGTTACTCTCAGGACTTTGAGCTGTGAGCATGTACGACTTAGCCGTGGCTTCGCCGTACGCTTCAGAAAACCTGAAGTCAGTTCTGTAGCCCAGTTTCAATGCAAATCAGTACAAAACCTGTATTGTGGGGAGTTTCCATGGCTCAATTATAGTGTCCTTGAAGGTGTTTAATACCCACACACCCTCCTATTCCATGTTTACATCCTAACTCAATCCATACCACATTTTTTTTTACACAGTTACAACAATGAAAAATGGGTTGAAATCGGAGAATTTAAAGAACTAGCCCAAGGATCAATAACTTAATCACACATGCATCACATATGAACTCTAGTACTTGCCTCTTAGCAGTGTTTGTCCTTCTTAAGTCCTTCTTGTTGTGTGGCTAGGGGAAAACCTCCAAATGAAAATGGGTTCTCTACAAGTAGAACATGCAATGAAGAATGGAATTTAGATTTGCATGCATGTCATGTAGTTGAGTCCTTATGACTCTAATAAACTCAAATGAATGAAATGGAGGTGAGTCTTCACCTTATGCATCTTTAGCTTGGAGGAGAGAATACCCTAGGAGAGAAATGCACAGTGAAGGTGTCACAACCCGAGCCCAGGGTTCGGGGGTTAGCAAAAGCCAAACCTAATGACACACGTACTCCCGTGCCTGCACACGTAGACCGAGTCTAAATGCACACGCACAAGGGAACATTCACACGTGCCAAGCAAGTACGCGGAAGCTGTAAATATCAGAAACATAAAACTAACAAAGCAAGAAGGGGATACAAAGAAAGGACTGACATAATTACATATGAAAGTTTTACAAAAAGAACAAAAGAATATATACAATAATGACATGTCATGCCAAATACAAGTCTGAAAATCCACAAAACAAGACTCCAAAATGATGCATGCCATGGACGCTCTCCCGTGGAGTGATCACATCCACTCCTCTAGGCCTGATGGGGCCCCGGGGATCTCATCTGAAGCCTGGCCGACCGGCGAGGGTTCGGCAGGGGGATCTGGGCCTGCAACACCAAAAACAACTGTGAATAGACGATTCAGCAAAGTATAAACCATAGCAAGTTAACACACGCTGTGTCTAATAGAATAAAGAACATCATGTTATTAAAGAAGGCATTTTCGTATACTAGGCTATCATGCAAGAAAGAAATATGCTGCGTGAATCAAGGATAACATGCTGTGTACATGACTAGTGGCTACTACATTACCATATGCTCCCAAAAGAGGGATCTTGTAACATGCAAAGAACACCATTGTCCGGGCCAGGGTACAATGGGTCTCGGTTTCCTGGGGTCCGGTTCCTCAAGACAAAATCCATACTGCAGCAGGCCATATAAACTATACCGAATTCACCCCGTCGGGCTCCTAAGGCTGAGGCTAAGTAGTGCCTGACCATACGGAGTCAATCATGAAAATCCTGAGTAGATCGTGACAACTTATCATACGTGCAGATCCGTGAATGAACACATCATACATGCATACTCAGGGTAATTAAACCACAATGTGAAAGTAACGAAACATACGTAATCATGTTAGAGAGTTGAGATCAATGATCGAATGCAATATGTTATGCAACAAATCATGTGAATCGAATCATCTTAAGTTACAAACAAATTCTAATCTAATTATCCGGTGTTTCTAACCGTGCATGATGATGTAGTTTTAAGTTATTCGATACACCGTTGTCTAGTGTTGCCTTGAATCGGGCGGTGCACGAAGTCCCTTAAACCAACACCCATGGGGAGGTGCTTAACATCCGGATAACGAACATGAATGATTCGCAGCCCTCGAGATCATTCACGCGTAGTATCACATTCCGTTGGGCAAGTCTAGGTGCTCTACATTCTATCATGAAGGTCATATAGGTCTTATCTTTACACCTAGCCTTATTCTTCATGTGTGGTTACGGCTTAGCCGTGTGTGTGCTACGGCTTAGCCGTGTGTGGTCCACGGCTTGGCCGTATCTGAACCGTAGAAGGTCTGTCATTTGCTGACTCTCAGTTATTTCAGAAATTGCACCCTGTATTGTTCTACGGCTTGGCCACGGCTGAGCTTCGGCTTAGCCGTAGGGCATTCCACGGCTTAGCCGTGCCCTAGCCGTAGAGGAAAACTGGGTTTTTCTCCTCTCTGGACTGTGAGCCGTAGGTGCTATACGGCTTAGCCGTACCTGCACGAATTCAATTTCCTGAAACCTGTACAGAATGTCTGGGAAGCATCCAAATTTCAATTTATCAAGGGAGATAGACCAAGTAGTAATCAAATGAGTATCAATGGGCTGTAAACACATGTTTTCCATACACATTAATGTGAGCTAACCAAAATCAAAGCATACCAACATGGGTTCTCCAACTATGGTTATACTTGCCTCAATTGGAAATTCAAATGCACAATGGTAGCCCTTGGATCCAAACACAACCTAACACAAGCAAAACCACATGCATGCATGAGAGATGGAGAGAAATCCACAACACACAGACACACCATGCAAAGAAGCAAGAAGGAGAAGAGATAGAGAACGGAGATGAGAAGAATGGAAGACTTCCACTCACCTCAATTGCACATGCAAGAACCACAAGCTTGATCGATGGAGAGAAATCAAGTGAAGGAGGGAGAACTCCACGTGCAGTGGAAGAAACTTGAGAGAAAACGAGGGAGAACAAGAGAGAGAGCATGAGTTGGTCGATGGATGCACTTATACAAGTCAATGGGTTGTCCAAATTGCAGTGAAGGCCAAGTGAAAAGTGTATTTTCAGTTTGAGTCAAACTCGGGTCCAATCGAATCACACGACCTCGGTTGCAAATGACGTAGTTACGAAAGTTAACGAGCTCAACGAAAAACACGTGTTGACATCAAGATGATGCAAAAATGACCATGCCTAAGGAAAGCTAAAATTACGAAAAAGGGCTTGGTCTACTTAATCCAGGTCAAACTCAACCCAACTACCTATCCATGACCCGTAACGAAAACAAAACACAAACAAAATACGATTAACAACGAAAACAAGATTAACTAACCGCTAAACGGGGTCAAGCTGGGTCGGAGTGTTACAGAAGGAGAAGAATAAGAAGAAGTTCCCTCCACTACATGCAAGAGCCCTCAAGTCTAGTAACTCCCTAAACCTGAAAGTAAGGATGAGGAACGAAGAAGAGGGGAATGGCTCTAGCAACAAGAAAGGAAGAAGGAAGAAAGGGACGTTGGGTTCCCTCTTTAAACATAGATTTTCCTGCAGTTGCATGCAAGTCCACATTTTTTCCATTAAATTTTAGTTTAGGCCAAATGGACCTCATTTGGCCCAGAATGAGTTCGGATCAAATCAAGCCCAACACGAAAGATGATCTACACGAAAAATTACACAAGGAGTAACTGATGAGGTGCCCATAAGATGCAAGAACAATTTACGAAAAGGTCTTCAACTACTGAGGTAAAGTTCAAACTCTGCTCAACTCCTTGTCTAAGACCCAAACCCAATCGTTTTTAAACTAGATTAACCTTAACAAGGTTTAATTAACATAGAATGTGATTAATTAACTTAGATTAGAATTAGTGGGATTCGGAACCTTACAATTCTTCTTGTTCTTCTTCTTGAAATCAAGGCACCATCTTCATTCTTCTTGCTTATAGGGACTAGAGGTAAGGTAACCCCATCTTCCTTTGAGTTATTGAGTTCAATAAGGGTCAAGAGATTCCATCTATTAGCATGCATGCATTCCATTCTCATCCTTCTTTATGCATGTGTTAGATTCTTCATTAGAGGAGCCTCCACCACCATCTAACCAAGGGGCAAATCAATTTGAGTGAAGCATCAAGCTTAAGGCAAGTATAAGGATACATTTTCTTTACATACTTGACTTTATTCTTTGATTCTTGATGGATTCTTGTGAATCACCCCTTTTATAGCTCAATGAAAATGCATGGATTTGATTTGTGTTTTGTGACGATTTTTGATGAATAAATGGATAATGGTCCTTTAGGGAACCCAAGAGTGTGGAATGGAAGTATTTATGTTGGTTTGATTGCAGGTGGAAGGATATATTGGAAGACAAAACCCATTGGAGACCAAACGCGCCGTAGCAGAGTGCCTCAGGGCCGACCGGTCGGTCTTAAAGCTAGATCGGTCGAATTGCCTCGCAGGTAGTCCGACTGGTCGGCTACTCTGCCCGACCGGTCAAATTTCCCTTCTGAATGCAGTCCGATCGGTCGGACCCATGCCCGATCGATCGAGTAAGTCTAACCCTTAGATGATGTTAATGTGTTTCAAACATGAATTCTATGCTTAACTATGGACTTTCTATAGTCTATGGGATAGCCTAATGATGGGTTACTCCCTTAAACCTTAGAAAGAGACCTAGGTGTCCATCCACCTTTACTGTAGGTTGTAGGTTCAAACCAAGACCATTTATGACCATAGAATTGGATCCTTTGCTACCCAAACTAGCCCAATGGTGACTAAACATGGAGAAGGAAGAGTGTTGAGCTGTCACTCCTTTTCCTCTTGATTCTCCGGTTAGTTTTCAATGTCACGTCATAGGTGTTGGCATAAGATAAAGTGTCCTTTATATACATGAGGTAACACCGAGAATAGTAATACAATGACACTGAACATCTTATGAATACACTGTAATGAATGACCTTGGAAACTCGGATTTTCTAGCATAGGATTGGCTAGTAACTCTCCTTGATGACCCCATAATCTAATTGCATTCATATTGATAGTAACCTTGACCTCCACATGAGAGTTTATATCAATTTGCATCAATGATGAACAGTATTTTTACTTAGTTGCAATTCTCTGATTAATATTTTCAACAAGATTGAGTTACCTTTCTATATCAATATAAACAGCTCAGTATATGTTAAGTATGGGTATCAGATTAATTCTGACATACTTAGAGCCGGCGCTACTTAGCTTATACCCCATAGGAGGTTCGACGGGACCCAATGGGAGTATTTTATCAGTTGTCTACTGCAGTAGTTATCGGAAGAGTGAGTCGATGCTCTTAGGGTAGCTAGTCTGTCCTGGCCCGATCGCTAGTGATTTCCCACGGATTAGTTTACTCTCTTATTAGAGAGGAGATAGCATTGTGATTGCCATTTGGTATGATGTATTCTTATTCATGATTCCCTATTCATGCTAACTCATATGCATAAATGCCTAGATTTCGATATTGATCTCTTTTAATTATATGTTATTTAATTCAATTGTTACATCATGTTAAGCTCATGTATCCTTATCTTTGCTTAACCGTCGTGTTAACCAGTTACTATGGTGTTACAGGTACGAAACCCGAGTCCAGTAATCAACGCGCTCCTGGAGAGAACCCCAGCATTACCTTGGGATGTGAACAAGTGGAATTAGGAAGACATCTTTTCTTGATCCTCCTCAACAGTACGCAACAGGGTTATTTCGGGATTGACTTAGGGATCATTTTGGCATCTTGATATTTTGTATTATTGTGGTTTCATATTTATGCATGTAGTTGGGTTAATCAATAGACTTTGTTTATTAAATGAATTTTTAGTGAATGTTTATGGATGTTTATGATGTATATACAGGTGAAATATCTAGGTTTCCACTTAAATGCCTTATCTTGATAATACGTGTTTGTGGATCTTCTTCACACATACCTGTGGGATCACCCTTGTGACAGTTCGTACGTGTATTGTCATGGCACGAGTTGTCACGGGTACGTGTGTCATTCCTCAGAACCCACAAAAAATCTCTAATTCTCAGGTTCGGGGTGTGACAGATTGTTGCTACTTTGGAAGGAATTGTATCTTGTAACTATTTAATTTGATAGTGCTTGGTTTCCATTAGATAGGGTGATAGATCTTGTGGTTTTTCCTGTGTTGGGTTTTGTACTAAAAAAATCGTGTGCCTCTCTTCTTGTGGTTGATTGATTTTTAGTTCCTTTTATTTCTTTCGTCATTATTAATTGGACTACCTCTAAAAATTTAATTAGGGCCTTGAACCTTCATCTTTGGAGGTTCTAAAAAACCCTCAAGTATCCTTTTTAAAAAAAATAAAATCCATTGGTGACTAAAAATTTGGTGAGCATGCGGATAAGAGTGAAAAGAGATGAACTAATGAAAGGTGGGCCAAGTAGGCCCATAGACCTAGGCAGCATATGCAGTCCAATTCTACCACCCTAGTCAAAAGAGAATAGAAGCCAATAGTTAAACCCGGTACTAGGTTGGTTAAATGATATTTCTGGCTAGTTCAAAACTTCTTTTCTTCTCCTCTGTCTTGTCCTCCCACTCCTCCTACTATTCCCTATTTCTTTGTACAAGGCTTGTTTGTTCCCATAGAATATATAGAAATTCATAGTCAAATGAGCTTCCAAACAGATTATTAAAAAGGAGAGGGAAAGATAATATGAACTCGAGGGGGTGAAAAATAAAATGTAGCGTTGTAGTTGCAACCTCGCTTTCTGAGGATTTGAATTACTAGGGTGGTAGTTAAGTTGCATTTTCAACATCTCCTTATTGATTTTTCATTAAAGGAGAGATAATTTAATGACGATTTTGGAACTTCACATTTGGTTCTTTAACTTTAACTAGTTTTAGAAATTGAAGTCTAACCATTTTTTTATATTCAATTACATGAAACAAAAGGACCCAAGGGACTTTCCTGTTGGGCACGCATGAACTTACCATCATATACTTTACATCCTGACACAATTAAGACTCCTACAAGCTGGGGCATTTAGAAGCCATGACCGGATGCAGCAACTTTTCATTTAAGTTTTCAGTAACATGGAAAAAATTATAAAGTGGTCTTCCCTCTGTATACCTTTGGGGCAGGCCCAATCAAATACACATACATGTAGAGAGAGAGAGAGAGAGAGAGAGAGAGAGAGAGCCAGGCCTTAATTGAACCAGACTTGCAAGAAAACAGTCACCGATGGGTAGCTTGCCATGCTCGCAGGTAGTGCATCCTAGGCTGTTGCCGATGACATAGCGGGACTTGATTGGTCGTGCCACGGTCACCATGAGGATTTTCCTCACTTAATCTCGATTCACGAGTTGTGGTGAGAAATGGAGTGAGGGAGATGGAGAAAGAGGAAGAAAGAAGAAACAAACAATAATATCGTTGCTTATTTGCGTTGCTCATTTGTTTGGTGAAAAAGGTAAAATAAAAGGTTAAAATTGGTGAGAGAAGCTTTTTTTGTGCAGTTGAAATTAGGAGATTATTATTCATGCACGAGCCATCTAAGGGGTATTTTCCTGTAAAATCCTCATGGATAAACAACCGGGGATAATAGTTTTCTAAGACCCTCTTGACTAGGGATCCAATTACTATTCTAGGTTGAAAATTTATCCCATTCCCAATCACTCACCCACCTTGGCATTTATGAGATCTAAGGCCTCATTAAATCCTTTCTAGCACCATGAAACCCCTTTCCCATGGCTTGCTTCACGCAGAGGTTTGTTTTGAGATTATCTAGCTTAAAGAGTTTTATTGCATATCAAGTCATTATTAGTAATATCTCCAACAAGTCTTAACACAAAAAAGCTAAATTATTTCTATGGGTTATAGTGTGACTCTTATAATTATCTTTGTCGCCCACCAAAATTTTCTAAATTGCATCTTGTCATTATTATTGAATGAGGGAAGATGGAAAATGAATACCCAACCATCACCCACGTAATTCGCATTTGAGG
Organism: Sextonia rubra; assembly: GCA_037013555.1. Taxonomy (NCBI): domain Eukaryota; kingdom Viridiplantae; phylum Streptophyta; class Magnoliopsida; order Laurales; family Lauraceae; genus Sextonia; species Sextonia rubra. Next base: position 48,810,237 of record JASUAD010000001.1, read on the forward strand.
GAAGTCAAGGTCCCACATATATTCCTAACTTATATCGTTTGCCCTCCCCTTATATCATTCACACTTCATTTTGATAATCTTTTCATGGAGCGCAATTGACCATGAAGTGTTATGTACTCAAATGCAAACAAAAGGGGCCTTAGTTGAATAAATATAGATTAATTCTACTATGGTTCCCATTATAGATATCAAGCACTATGTTGTGTTCCAATCTTTTATGTTCAAATCATAGTTTTGCTACAAGCCATCCATCAAGGCCCATTGCTTTGCAAGTGCCATGAGCATTGGTGGGACTTATTTTTATTTTAGATTAAATCTTAAATCTATTAACATTAATGAAGCCCACATTTGAAATCTAAACTACTTAAATGATTTCCTCCACTTCTACTGGTGCCCAGGCAAATTTCACTAAAATAGAAGTTTATGACAACCTTATCACATGCATAAAACATGACATTTAACTCTCTTTGCAAAAACAAAGAGTGAAATGGCATGTCTCACGTATCATCAATCTAATGCACACTTGCTTAGAACCAGTACATGCAACTACCAAGGTTTTTTTGACGGTTTAGATTTTATATTTGAGCCCCATAAATGAATTTACAAGGCTAGCTACAAACAATTTTATGAGGTCGAACTCATCCTCTCAGATGATACTTAGGATTCTCTAATGTCTATTTTTTTCCATTTATAATTTTTTAATCATCTTATAAGTTAAAATGCATATCAACACCTCTCTTCTTTGTATGTGTTTATCTAGGAAGTATCCTAGTTTAAAAATCCTGCTTTTGGGATGGTGGGGATTCAAAAATCCCAGAGATTTCACAACTACACTCTATATATGTTGCAGAAGCCGGTGGACTGGTGGAGAATAAAAGCTAATAGTTAGGTATCAAAGCCTAGTGAACATGATTGGTGTGAATAACTCAATATCTGCTAATTGTCATCAAACTCCATTCATCCCACTCACGCCTCCCACCCTTTTTGTCATTTAAGTGAACATAGCTTTAAATGATGAAAAAAGAAAAAAAAAAGAAAATTGTAAATGCATGTTTTTTTAAGCCTAGCTGGCCTAGTGCTTTTCACCAAGGCACACTAGTAGACTCAAGATTTTCCTTTGAGGGAAGTGGACCCAGTAGTTGGTTGGGTTTTGAGGGCAAACGAAAGACATTCATGTGAAATTTGGATTTGAATTTTGGAAGAATAACCAAAATTTTCACATTGGTTTTGAAAGTGGACCTAGGTCTAACAAGGGTGGCTACCCCCAAAAGCTTGTGTGTACATCTACCTTTGCTTGTGCATGGTGCACATAGAGCCTTACATGGGCAAATGGGACCAGGGTCAGAAGATCTAGTGGGCTTTATATGTATAGTGATGGAGGCTCAAGTGATCATCTTTAACTCTTATCAATGGCCACAATATTGGCCATTAAAAATAGGTGCATAATCAATCCAAAGGTTCAATACACATCCCTAACCAACAAGACAACAACTCATTCGTCACGAGTAAGACAACAACTCAAGATCAATCACTAGTCATTGTTGAGAAATGATTTAGCATTCAACCTGCATCATCTAACATAAGCTGACCTCTTCGTAGGATTGTTGGTTATAACATTAGAATTTTTGAATAGTGAGAACTGGTCTTGCGGAGTAACTGCGAGAACCTTTTTATGGGGCCCCCTTATGGGTAATATATGGGGATGAAAAAATCTATGTGGGACCCTAAGAAGTATCAAGTTTGACCCCATTCTCATGCCCTTAATCCCTTCATCTACGGCCCACAAGTTAGTCCTCATATTAAACAAAAAAGAATCAACCCTCCATCCAATGGTCAAATTCATCCAGATGGATGTCAAACTTTGGGATTAGTTTTTATGATGGAGGGCCCCTATTTGTGCACGGTTTGGATGTGTTGCTAGGTGAGGCCTACCAACAATTCTCAAAAAAGCATGGTGAGAACTAGTGCTACTTATATATTTCCCCTTTTAATCTATTATTCACTAATGAAGAGTGAGAATTTTCAGAGACGTCCTAACAAGGATGGAATCTTTTGAGCAGTCAAGATTTTCCATAATTCCTCACTAGTCCAGACTCCTTTAACCACACCACACATAATAGATGATACAAACGAATCGTCTCACCGAAAAGATGGTGCCCAGCTTCACTCTGTGCCACTCTTTCTTTAAGAACCGGGTCAATCCCTTCGCGTCTCTCTCATGTTCTCTCTTTCTTGAAGGATGGAAATCGATTTCAAAGGAAAAGGCAAAGAGAAGGAGGAGGATATTGATGTTAAAGAAGAAAGAAATGTGATTATTGAAGCTAATCCCAGAAGCTTGCCCAAGACCATACTTTGTTTTTGGAGAGAACTAGGGAAAGGTTTGATAGGCGAGTAAATTTTATTGGAATTTGAAATCTTCTAAGTTCAAATGATTTCTGTTTTATTGTTTTTGTTCTCTTTAGAGTCGGTTTGTAATTCAAAGTCGTTCCCAACTCCCTTCAATGTAGAGCCTTTTACAGGCTCCAACTATGTAAGTGGCACTAATGCGGCCGAAATATTATATATTATCACAATATTTTTGTATTTCTTAAAAGAAATAATCACGAATTTTCTTTGGAAATCACCATTAATTATATGCACTTGAGCTTTTCTTAAGTGTGGTTTTTGTTAGATGATAAATTTAAGTTACAATTTTGAATAAATTTGAATTAGATTCTAAGTAAGTTTGAAATGGAAAACATGATTTTTATCTAAACATTGTTTCTCATTCTATATGGTATGTTAAGAGATTAATTGGTGAAATGGAAAACATAGTTTTTATCTAAATGCTGTTTCTCAAATTTTAACATGTTATGAGAGCTACAGGCCAGAGTGGTCCAGCGGTCAGGAATAGTGTAGTTCAATGAAAATTTTAATAGGATCAGTCTCTCTCTCTCTCTCTCTCTCTCTCTCTCTCTCTCTCTCTCTCTCTTACCCATGCATTCTTAATGGTCTCCTTGCCATTTTCATCTTGACATGCACATTCAAATGATGAATATTGATTTTGATTCCAAAAGGAAGAGTTGTATTTTTTTTTATTTTTTTAAAGAACAAGAGCCTTAAGATGATAAGGTTTGTTCAATAATAGATTTTGAATTAAGATTCTAAAAATATTTGGGTTGCTAGACTTAGATTAGATTTTAAGTAAGTTTAAATAAATTGAAGTTATGAATAGATAAGTATTGTTTTTGAAATTGAAATATGGTGAATTTTTACTTAAATTTAAATTTCCAACTTCCTAACTGTTTTGATAGGTCCAATTAGTCCACCACCTTTCTGTTTTGTATTTTTTTTTTACTTTTTCTTTTTATCATTGTCTTGGATGGTATATTGATGGTAAAGAGGAGGATAATTTTAGGTTAAATTACCATTTGCTATATGGAAAATCACTCATTGGCCTTCTCCTTAACTAACCTGAAATGATAGGCCTTTCAAATTTCGACAATTCACCTTAGTAGAATAATGTGTTATCTTTGAAAATTATCTTCATGTGGGAAAAAGGAACTTGGAATTGACTTAAAATCTTCGTATCAAACTGTATTAAGAGTCGAACCTAATAACGAAACTTATCAAAATTGATATCAAAATTTCAAATTGAGTCAAATTGAGACTCAATTTCCAAACAAAAAAGCTACTAAAGAACCATTTACTTGTGTTTCACTGGACATTTTACATGTAAAATAAATGGCAAGAAGTTTTTAGGAACATTATCTTTCTACATCTTGAAACGTAATGATAACATACAAAATATTTCCTTACAGTTCATGTGTGGGGTATATTCTTCATTTGCTCATTTCAAAACTGGTGAAGGAGTTTTGGCTCGGGTGAAGGAGTTTTGGTTTTGGTTTGAGGGGTTAGTCAACTCGGATTGAGGAGTTTTAGGCATTTATCATTTCGTTCATCAGCAAAAGTATCCGGCAATTGGATCTTGGCATTAGGGAGTCTATCATTTTCAATTGTTGTCCGTTGACATTATTTATCAGTGATAGCTGTAACACTCCGACCCAGCTTGACCTCGTTTAGCGGCTAGTTAATCCTGTTTTCGTTGCTAATCGTGTTTTGTTTATGTTTTGGTTTTAGTTACGGGTCATGGATAGGTAGTTGGGTTGCGTTTGACCTGGATTAAGTAGACCAAGCCCTTTTTCGTAATTTTTAGCTTTTCTAAGACATGATCATTTTTGCATCATCTTAATGTCAACACGTGTCTTTCGTTGAGCTCGTTAACTTTCATAACTACGTCGTTTGCAACCGATGTCGTGTGATTCGATTAGACCTGGATTTGACTCAAACTGAAAATAGAATTCTCACTTGGACTCTCTTGTAATTTGGACAACCCCTTTAACTTATATAACTTCATATGATCGACAAGTTGGCTCTCTCTCTCTCGTTTTCACTCAACTTCCTCACTGTGCACGTGGAAATCTCTCTCCTCCTCTTGAATTCTCTTCTCTTGAATTCTCTCCTCCATCGAGCTAGAGGAGGTGGGTCTTTGCATGTGAGGTAAGTGGAATTCTTCCATTCTCTCATCTCTTTCCTCTAGTTATTCTCCTTCTTGTTTCCATCGTTGCATGGTGGGTCTGTGTTGTGGATTTCTTCCCAATTATCATGCATGCATGTTGGTTGATTTTGTGTTAGGTGGTGTTTGGGCTTAGGACAACAATTGTGCAATTGATTTCCAAATTGAGGCAAGTATAACCATAACTTTGAGAACCCATGTTGGTATGCATTTGATTTGGTTGATCTTACATGAATTGATATGGAAACATGTGTTTACAGCCCATTTGATACTCATTGAGTCAGTACTTGTCTTTTTCCATTGAAAAATTTGCAATTCTGATGCTTCCCAGACATTCTGTACATGTTTCAGATTATTGACTTTGTACAGGTACGGCTAAGCTGTATGACACTTACGGCTCAAAGTCCAGAGAGGAGAAAAACCCAGTTTTCCTCTACGGCTAAGGCACGGCTAAACCGTGGATTGCCCTACGGCTAAGCCGAAGCTCAGCCGTGGCCCAGCCGTAGATCAATACAGGGTGCAATTTCTGGAATAACTGAGAGTCAGCAATTGACATACCTTCTACGGCCCAGCTACGGCTAAGCCGTAGACCACACACGGCTAAGCCGTAGCACACACACGGCTAAGCCGTATCCACACTAGACTAATGAAGGAAAGACAAGGATAGGTGTAAGGAAAAGACCGATATGGCCTTCATGATAGAATGTAGAGCACCTAGACTTGCCCAACTGAATGTGATACAACGCGTGAATGATCTCGAGGGCTGCGAATCATTCATGTTCGTTATCTGGATGTTAAGCACCTCCCCATGGGTGTTGGTTTAAGGGACTTCGTGCACCGCTCGATTCAATGCAACACTAGACAACGGTGCATCGAATAACTTAAAACTACATCATCATGCACGGTTAGAAACACCGGACAATTAGATTAGAATTGGTTTGTAACTTAAGATGATTCGATTTCGCATGAGTTGTTGCATAACATATTGCATTCGAACATTGATCTCAACGCTCTGACATGATTACTTGTATCCCGTTACTTTACTTTCACATTGTGATTACTTACCTTGAATATGCATGTATGATATGTTCCCTCACAGATCTGCACGTATGATATGTTGTCACGATCTACTCAGGGTTTCCATGATTGACTCTGTATGGTCAGGCACTACTTAGCCTCAGCCTTAGGATCCCGATGGGGTGAATTTGGTATAGTTTATATGGCCTGCTGCAGTATGGATATGTCTTGGGGAACCGGACCCCAGGAAACCGAGACCCATTGTACCCTGGCCCGGACAATGGTGTTCTTTGCATGTTATAAGATCCCTCTTTTGGGAGCATATGGTAATGTAGTAGCCACTAGTTATGTACACAGCATGTATTCATTGATTCACTCAGCATATTTCTTTCTTGCATGACAGCCTAGTATACGAAAATGCTTTCTTTAATCACATGATGTTCTTATTCTGTTAGACACAGCGTGTGTTAACTTGCTATGGTTTGTACTTTGCTGAATCTTCGTATTCACAGTTGTTTTTGGTGTTGCAGGCCCAGATCCCCCTGCCGAACCCCCGCAGGTCAGCCAGGCTCCAGATGAGACCCCCGGGGCCCCATCAGGCCTAGAGGAGTGGATGTGATCACTCCACGGGAGAGCGTACTTGGCATGCATCATAGGAGTCTTATTTTGTGGATTCTCATGCTTGTATTTGGCACGACATGTCATGATTGTATATATTCTTTTGTTCTTTTTGTAAAACTTTCATATGTAATCATGTCAGTTTGTTCTTGGTATCCTCTTCTTGCCCTGTTAGTTTTATGTTTCTGATATTTACAGCTTCCGCATACTTGCTCGGCACGTGTGAATGTTCCCTTGTGCGTGTGCATTTAGACTCGGTCTATGTGTGCATGCACGGGAGTACGTGTGTCATTAGGTTTGGCTTTTGCTAACCCCCGAACCCTGGGCTCGGGTTGTGACAATAGCCATCCTCTCCTCTTGTAGCCTGGTGCTGCAGCCTACATGATCAATACTTCCAACTGATGAGTTTTATATTGAATTTAATATTTCATGAACTTGAAATCTTCCTATATTGATGTTCAAATTTTATTCTAAATGGTCCATCAAATTTTTTTTCTTGCCAAGAGGAATGATCATTGGCCCATCCATCCTGAACCTTTTTCATGGATGAAATATTAAATGATTTGGAAAGCTCCATAACATGCTAGATAGTTGTTCTTCTTCAGCAATCCATGCTTATTATGGAGACCAACATGTTGGTTTCACTTCTCCAGCTAGCTCCTAAGATCTGCAATCTATTTGATGAAATTATCTTAATCTCAAAAGCAAAATCATCTACCACAATCCTTGTGATTGTATTTTAGAGTTTTTTGAGAGTTGTGGCTTTCGGTGTCTAAAAATGAAGAGCACAACATTCCTCCATGAGGTATACCTTCAATATTGCACCTATAAACAAATAACATGGATTCCTTGGCTGTGTTGTCCAAAATAGGTGTTCTCCTATGCCTAACACTTCAATTGTTGTGATTGGCTTGTATCCTTCTAATTTACTAACATAGCTCATGAGAGGATGTTGTGTGCAGGTCACGTCAAGGAATGATCGAGCATAATATTGGAGTTTCTCATACCATCCATATGACTATGTTTCTTTAGAGCAATCCCACGAGAGGTTCATAGCAAATTCTTCAAGGTGAAAGTTAGCAGGGGAACTTTCACAACCTCTATTCATGCGTAAAGACAACAAAGACACATTATCCTTCAGTGCATACTCTACAAGTAAAAGAGAACAGCTAAAAGAATGCGTTAGTTGAGAATTGCTTCTTGCAAGTAGAAATCTATTTGTGTATGTTTATTTAAAATTAACGCAGGTAGATATATTGAGGTATTATATGCTCAAACTACACTGCTTTTCCAAGACATAAGGGGTTAGACTCAGCCTTGATATATAAGCAAGGTCAATGTATAAAATTCAGAGCGAATCTCGTTAAACCCCGCTAGTTGGCCTTATTTAAAGCCTTGTGACTCCCATCCGATCAAGTCAGGAACCAAAGATTGAAACTAGCCTAGCCCCTGTTAGGTAGAGATTAAAGGATGCACGAAGCTCAATCCTTTTTGTTAAGGTTCGGGAATCATACATCCCTTATCTGTGAGTCGAGAAAGATTTCCATCGTTGGCGAACTTGAAGCAGAAAGCGAAATTAAAAGAGAGGGAAAACCCCTCGATAGAAGGAGTGAGACTATACCCTTGTTTATGAAAGATTGGTTTAGAAGGAAGCATCTGCCCCTTTCTTCAACATAGGGGATATTGAACCCTAGATTTCCCTCTCTACTTTCCCATGACTTCTTAATATGCCCGCTTTTTGGTAACCTAAGCTCGTTAGGTAGGCTTATTATGGAGTGGATATGCTCTAATACCTCCCTAGTTGTCTGGTATGGGCAAGAAAAGAATACGCAATGGAGAGACTTTAATGCCTACCATCCATGAAATGGTGTATCAATATCATATGTATGGATTTTAATCAATATCATATATATAGATTTTAAAAAGTGTGACCCACATGAAGTCCAGTAGAAGTCCTACACAATTTGTAGTTCTAAGAAAATAGTATATTGGAATATTATTTGTCCCACATTTAGTTGGGAAAAATAGATTGTGATAGACTTCAATCTTTTACTTCTTACAAACAAACATCTTCTTCCTGTGGCTTATGCTCATTGCTTTCATTATTTTAACTACATTTATATGTAAACAAATGAGTACTGATTTGGTCCATGCTAATTACTACATGCTTGCTCCTTTATTCTCCTTGGTCGTAGTGGTAGCCAATAGTGACCCAGACACGATGATGACTATTTGAAGGCTGGGCATATTTCTATTCACCTTGACAGTAAAATATTGCGAGCTTTGAAATAGTCGTCATCATCACTGGGTTACTATTGGCTACCACTAAGAGCTGTTAGTTTTTGTGGACTCAATCCATCAGTTGATGTAATAAATTGATTAATTTCTTTATTTATCAATAAAATCATGCTTTGCTTTCATGAGATGAGTGTTATTTTACTAATTCATGCACATGACCACTATATATGACATAATGGTTCATGAGTTGAACCGGGTCCCATTAGTATATTAGATGTGATATATGTGCATGGATGAGATCCACACGCGGGAGATATATGTCACAAATCTTATACTTAAATAGCTTCACAACCAGTAATGAGACTGGGCATCTCATTTGATAAGGTTGCAGCACTTTGATCACTATGAAATAGTGTGATTTGTCTCGATCATCAGAATGTAAGATTCTGGATCACGGTGCTGGTACATTAGATGTATTGAAGGACCATGAGATGCACCTTATGGAATTCCGTCTCAATAATAAGGTATGCTCTCATAATTCCCTAGCAATAGGCTCTCAATCCTGAGACATTGACGAACTCAAGTTTCTATCTATTCATTTGCTTTGAGTCACCAATGAGTGAGGCCGACTGTAGGTTAACACCTCGGTGTCTTGGGTATGTGGTAGTAGAACTGTGGGAACGTTGAATGATCAAGATGGAATCTATCTATATTATCCCCTTGTGCCAATTAATGGATTTGTCATTAGTAAGTGCGCACCCATCTCAATTAAGAGTTAATTGGATGGTACTGATGATTACTGTGATTAGTTGGGGCTCAAGGATAATAAGATATGGAACTTAGATTGGAAGAGATGGATTTATTCCAATTGATCCATGGATATTGATAGAGGGGCCTACTTGTGGTAATTGGGAAGTTTAGGGTTTTCATTGTAATTTATTCCTAAGACTGGAGTGCAATTGCATTTATATAGTGGTGTTATTTGCAATTAACTGTGGGTCCGGATTGCACATGAGATGTGGGGTCGCGGTGTTCCAGTTGGAGCCAGCTTTCTAAGGAATCCCTAGTGGTCCCCACGCTAGCCCAAGATATTGGAAAACACTAATCCGACTTGGACTCTAGAAATAAGAGTTTGGAAGGGAGAAAGTTGTTAATTACTTTGGAAGTAAGACTTCTATTTCAATTAGACAAGGGAGAAATTTGGAAGTCTATAAAATCTCTTGGACGTCCAATAAGACTCTCCCTCACGCCAAAAACCCTTTTGTGCAAGAGTTGCGCGAGTTACTCTCCTCTCCTTTCTTCTAGTTCCTTGGAGTCTATAGTTGGGATTTTCTCCTGAAGATTCCACCATTCTTCTCGAGAAAAGAAATCCAATTCGGGGGTCATAGCGTGGAAGGCTAAGAGGTGTTGAAGAAATCCATTAGAGCACTGCGGATCTCCAAAGGTATGATCTACTTCTTGCATGTCGTAGGTTATTTTGGATGCTTGGTGCTGGTAGAATTTTTACTGTACATGGTCACGAGATTGAGGGTTATGCATCCTGGATTGGGTTTTGGTCTTATGTATAGTTGATCCCTGGGTCAAGTGGATCAAAAGTTTTGAAAATCTATCCACGAGACCCACCTACTTCCAACAAGAGCAAGGAGAAGAAAAGAGCACTCATATAGTAATTAGCATGGACCATGTCAATACTCATTTGTGTACGTATAAATGCAATCATTGTAATGAAAGCAATGAGCATGAGCTATAGAAAGAAGATGTTTGTTTGTAAGAAATTGAAGTATATAATAGTCTTTTTTTCCTAACTATATGTGGGATAAACAATGTTCGAATATACTATTTTCTTAGACCTACAAAATTGTACATGACTTCATATGGGTCACACTTTTAAAATTCATACATTTGATATTGATAGGCCATTTAATAGATGGGAGGTATCAAAGTGTCTCATATTCTTCCGCTTACCAAAATATTAATAAGCTCACCTAGGCACATTACCAAGAAGAAGTTGGCCACCTATATAAAAAAAAAGTCATTTCTCTTAGTTGGCATCATATAATACCTAGAATATCTACCTACATTAGTTTCAAAACGCACACAAATGGATTTTGACTTGCTAGAAGCAATTCTCAACTAATGATAGTTAACTAATCAAAATAACATTTTGATTACTTGATGAGGAAAAATGATTTTGTCTTTTGAACCTTTGACTTTATCTTTTAAAGGCATACAATGTTTCAGGAATAGCTGAAAAATATCACTTATAGTGGCATTCAACTTCTATGTCCTAGAAAATGAAAAATCAAGGTGTCACCCACAAAACTATCCAGCTTCTGGAAGATGTTCCAGCTTTAATGGGTGCAAGCGGAGAAGGGCATTTGAGCAATTTAGGTTCAATGTTGACTTGAGTGTTGTTTAAGTCTCGCACTCACACTCCTTATGGTTTGGAGTGGGGTTTTGAGGGATATCGTTACAGTCATAGAAAGGGCACCCACGATGCAGATTTCATCCAAAAAATATAGAGTTTCACTGTTTCCAGCTTTATACAGTCATTCATTTAATTGGGGTAAATTTTTTTGTTTGAATTTACTACTGGCTTTGACACTTAAGTTCACAGTAAGAATTGATTAAATCTAATTAAAAAAACTAAAAAGTTTGGAACTAAACAAGAAAATGGAAAAATGAATAAAAAGTTGGGATGCAGACTCGGGCAGAGTACAATATTCTCAATTAAAAATTTGTAGTTATACGTTTATATCTACAACTAACATTCATTATTAGAAGAGAAAAGAATTAATATGTAGTCTTGCTTGTTCTTGGGCATAGTGACAAATGCTAAATTAGATTATGTAGTTACACATATATAGCTATAACACATTCATGGTTAGAAAAGAAAAGACAATCAGTTGCTTATCTACTATGTTGTAAAATTGCATGCAATGTAAGTTGATGAGATAAGCCTATGATCATATATGCTTGTTTTTGCATTGAATCCCTATATGGTGGGTCTGGTTTTATTGTAGTTGCCCCACTTCTTGGACTTTCAATGCAATCCTTTAATTTTTTTTGGTTCCCAGATGCTTGATTTCAGCTCAAGCTTCTTTTTTTTCTCTTTCTTATTTTTTTTTATTTTTTTATTTTTTTGCTAAATGTGTAAGTGTTGGAATTGAAAAAGGAGAATGAATACGAGGACTGAAAAGTCCCCAAAAAGCCCAAGAGGTAGCTGTTGTACAGTAACAACCAAAAAGAAAAATAGAGAAAGAAAAGCAAGAAATTACAAACAGGGAGCAATGAAAAGCTCCAGAACATACAGAGGAAAGCTGATGAACTTAGTGTGTTAGTGGCTAATTAACTCCAAAAACCATTCAGTAATTTTTACAGCCTAATTCCATGGTACGCTTGGATATTTGACTGAGAGAGAGGGCGGGTGAGCAGATCTTGGGTCTTGTTAAAGGTGAAGTCATTTCTACTTTTTGAAATCGAATGGCACAGGTAAGTTTTTTGGTCTTGAAGTTGACACCATACAATCGAAGTTAGATGTATCGATCAACGAAATTGCCAACAATGAAATCAGTTGAAAGTTCCACTATGAAACTGTAATTTACAACGATAACGTGTGTTATGGTTAACAACTAAACATCTCATTTCTATTTTGCTCTGCACAAAAATAGAAAAGTCCCTAATCCCCTAATTAGCATGTTTGTAGGTCACTCTCCTTTCTTCTCAAGATATGGAGACAACTTTTTTCAAATATATAAATAAATTCTTCATTGTGTGTGAATGTCTCACCCGCAAATCTTACTTTGATTAAACATTTAAAGTGATAGTAATCAATTTTTCACATGATGAATCGAGCAGAATCAAAGATTTAAAATCTAACAGTATATAGGTTTAACAGAAATACTGAGATCAATAATCATGTGATGGAATGGGAGACCAAGAAATTGTCTTGTTGGGGGCTACCAACAGCACAACTCCCAAGCAACTAACACACAAAAGATTGAATTCTTAAACAAATAACAATAGACATATGTCCTTACACTTGCACCGCCGTTAGACTTATTACAATGACCTCGTGATTTTCATCTGCCTGTTTAGATATTCAAACTCATGAGTTGAAGAATTGCACTTGTGTGAAGAGGCTCAACTGAAGGTACCCTCACAGCAGATAGCTTTTGAGAAATGTGATATATGGTTGGTCGAGTTTTTGGATCCGAACGCAAGCATGCAAGTGCCACCATCACCGTCAAAGCCACTTCCATCATCTCTTGAGTGGTGAGTGGTGGGAGGCGTTGGTCTAAAATATCCTTAAGCAAGATATCTTTTGCCCTTGATGTTGATAAGGATGAGATGAGCTCACCAGGATGCTTTCCCATTATCACTTCCAAAGATACCACTCCAAAGCTATAGACGTCGCATTTTTCGGTCACTTTCATTGTGTAAGCAAACTCTGCACAAAGAGAGAGAGAGAGAGAGAGAGAGAGAGAGTGGAAGGAGAAAGGAAAACCAAGATCATATTTAATGGATATGGATGGTTCCATTGACTTCTCCGACCATGCATGATGCAACTACTAATTTCACAATTAGTCCAAGGAGCAAGCGAAGCAAATTTTAATGTCAAGAAAGACAAATAAGTAATTCCATTTGCTAAGAAAGACAAATAAGTAATTCCATTTGCTTACTTTGTGTGTGTGTGTGCATGACACAACTACTAATGTCACAATTAGTCCAAGGAGCAAACAAAGCAAATTTTAATGTCAAGAAAGACAAATAAGTAATTCCATTTGCAAGTACAAGGAGCAAACAAAGCAAATTTTAATGTCAATAAATACAAATAAGTAAATCCATTTGCTTGTGTGTGTGTGTGTGTGTGGATTCGAGTCTCCATGTAGCAAAAAAGAAAAAAAATAAAAAGATATGCGACTTGCCATGTAGAGTATCTAGCCAAGTCTCCATGTAGCAAAAAAGAAAAAATTAAAATGATATGGGACTTGCCATGTAGAGTATCTACCCATCATATCAATATTCACACTTGGGTTTTCATTATAGAAACTTAAACTTCATAGACTTTTTGAATGTTTCCTCTAATTTTAGCACTAGATATTGGTGAGATTAGGTAAATTTTACCTACTGTCCAAAAAACCCCTATGCATCCAACTCTTCCTCTCGTTGGGGGCTCTAATCCAAATTTACTTTATGCTGTGGAGAAGTACTTGGAGTTGTACACCATGATAATAGAGAATTCTCCCCAAAGGTCTAAGATGATTTTTAACATACAAATGACATGGAAATAGCACTTTTTTTTTTCTAATTTATTTATAAAGAAGTTTTTTTAAAACACTAACTTTCTATAAACAATTTTCGGCTAAATTGTAGGAGAAATATAAAGAATCAATATGCCAAATGAAAAATGGAGAAAAAAAAAATAAGCATACTATCTCAACAATTTACCTGGAGCAACATATCCATATGTGCCTGCAAGTGTGGACCAATTTGATGAATCAAGCTTCAAAAGCCTAGCAATGCCAAAGTCTGAGACACATGCCTCAAAATCCATATCCAATAAGATGTTGTTGCATGATAAGTCACGATGCACAATAGGAGGGTTGCAGTCATGGTGCATATATGATAGAGCATGGGCCACACCTCTGACAATCTTCACCCTTTTAATCCAATCGAGTTCCATCGCTCTTTCCTCATTTCTAAGGACACCAGCTAAGCTTCCTCTTTCCATGTATTGATACACAAGAAAGGAACATCGTACATGGGAGCAAAATCCATAAAGCTTCACAATGTTACGATGGCGAATTTCTGCTAAAACCCGTATCTCGTTCATAAAGGTTCTTTGGTCAACTTGCTCACCATCTTCCAATGGGTGAAGTTTCTTCACAGCTACTACCTGATTTGCTGGTAAGTCTGTTTTTATAAACTTTTCCATATCCCCCCTCCCCTATGCAATGCTTGTTGTCGAAATTCTCTGTAGCTTCAATGATGTCTTCATATATGATCTTCCCATCATAATTCCATACTGAAGTTATACTGTGCTTGGGAGATTCTTGATCTTTATTATCTATATTCCTACTTATCCGGCGATGAATGAAATATATGCCAATAGAAATGAGTAGAAGGAATAACACTGCTACAGGAGGGAGAACAATGATGATCAAACCTTTGTCCCCTTTTTTTTCATCAGTTGGGCTTATAAAAGAGGAATTGCAAGGTCGTAAACCTTTTACTTGGCCACACAAACCTTTATTTTCAATAAATGCATCTATTCGAGCTTGTTGATCAAATGCCCTGCCACTAGGAAGAGGACCTTCCAAATCATTGTATGATACATCAATAGATGATAGGCTTACCATCTCCTTGAAAGAAGATGGAATGGAACCCGAGAGCATATTGTGAGAGAGATTTAAATGTTCCAGCTTTTGCAGCTTTCCTAGTTGAGATGGTATGCTCTTTGTGAGCAAGTTTTGACTTAGATCTAGTATTAACTGAAGATTAACCGGATTACCAACCTGAAATGGAATGCTTCCATTCAAGCCATTCTTGTTCAATTTTAGCTCTCGCAGTTTGATGCAATTGCCAATTTGTTCTGGAATAGGTCCGCTCAAGTTATTTTTTGATAAATATAAAATCTCTAAATTGGATAATTCTCCTAATTCCTGTGGCAAAAAACCAGAAAGCCAGTTATCACTCAAACGCAAATCATAAAGCAAAGACGACTCCCCAAGTTCTTTTGGAATCTTACCTTCCAGTTGGTTGGAAGAAAAGTCCAACAACCCTAGCCGACTCAATTGCCCAATTTGATGCGGAATTCTACCACTGATATCATTGTTCATGATTTTTATAGAAGTTAGATTAATGCAATCTCCCCAGTTTGATGAAAGCTCCCCATAAAATCTGTTGAAACTCAAATCAATATATGACAAGTTGGGATATACTCCAAAGGTTTCAGATATATTTCCAGAGATCTGATTGTTGTCGAGCCGAAATCTTTCCAATGTTGTGCAGTTTCTCAAGCTTGTAGGGATATGACCAGTCAAATTGTTGCTCACCGCTGCAAAGCGTTTAAGTGATCCTCCTTGGCATATTTGAGGTAAAGAACCAGACAAATTGTTGAAACTCAACTGAAGATTTTCCAGTCGAGTTAAATTTGCAATCTCTTGAGGTAATGACCCAGAGAAAGAATTGTTTGTGAGAACAAGTTCTGTAAGCTCAGTCAAGTTTCCTAAGGAGGAAGGAATGGAACCTGTTAACTGGTTATCAAGTACTTGTAGAACAGAAAGTTTTTTCAAATTCCCAATTTCTTGAGGAACAGAGCCTGAAATTTGATTTCCGTATAGATACAAGAAGATTAGCCCCGTTGCATTTCCCAGAGTAGAAGGGATGGAACCTGTGATATTGGTACTGGATAAGTCAAGCTGATACAAATTCCTGAGATTTCCTATATCTGCTGGGATTGAGCCAGAGATCGGATTACCGAGGAGATGCAATAGAATGAGCTTGCTTAGGCTCACTATGAAAGAAGGGATGGGACCTGTGATGCTGTTATCCCCTAAATCGAGCCACTGCAGATTTGTCAAGTTCCCTATCTGTGTTGGGATATGACCATAAATTTCGTTCCCGAAGAGGTTTATATTGACCAACTTACTCAAATTTCCCAGAGATGGAGGCATCAAGCCGGTGAATGAGTTGTCATCCAAATACAAAGAACCCAAATTTCTAAGTATCCCTATTTCTGGAGGTATGGGACCATATATTTTATTATGGGAGAGTTCCAAGTAATGAAGCTTAGTGAGTAGGCCTATTTCTGATGGAAGTATTCCGTTGAGCTGATTATTTTGTAGTCGAATATAGCTGATTTGGCTCCAATTGGAAAAGAAGCCAGCAAATATTTCTCCAGTTAATTTGTTGTGAAAGATGTTGAGAACAGAGATGAGAGTGAGATTGGAAAGTGAGAGTGGTAAGGTGCCTGACAGTTGATTATAAGATAAATTAAGGTAGATGAGTCTGGAAAGAGCGCTGATATTGGTTGGGATAGTTCCTTTGAGTGCATTGTTAGCAAGGTCAAGATGAACAAGATTTGGGAAGGAAGAGAAGCTCAACTGATCAAGCGTACCTTGCAAACCACAATTCAGTAGTTTTATTTTTGCTACCTTTTCTTCGGCACCATTGCATGTGATCCTAGTCCAATTGCACGGAGAGGCATTTAGAGACCATGAATTTAGAGCTTGGCTTTGGAAGAGACTGCCTTTCCATTTGAGAAGTGCCTCTGCTTCTGGTGACTTTGATGATGTTGTTGCTCCAACACTGTATTGGTTAATATGGGAGCACACAACCAAGACTAGGACAAGTAGGAAGAAAAGAGAGAATGATTTCTCGGAAGCCATGAGGATCATAATTAGTTCAGTGAAGAATGAAGAGCGTTTTGCTTGTGCAAATGCTGAGAGCAGGATGCGCTTTTTATAGCCAATGACGCGTTATTGTTCACGTCCCATACGTCCAGTCAAAGTCGCAACATGTAAATCTCGGCGAAAGCAATAATAACAATTGTATAGGAAATTATTAGACTCTTCCTTCAATCTAGATTGATACACAATCCAGGGTTAAATTTGATCCAACCGTTAGCTTTGATGATACACTAGCAGAACGTGCCACTGCAACAAAAAAAAAGAAGAAAAAAAAAATAAATATGACATTTTTTGTATGAATTATTTTGAGATGTAAAAAATTACAATCAAAATATATAATGAAAAGGTTTAATTTCATGGTTTGAAAAAAATACGTTGAAAATATATAATTTCTGTCATTTTTGAAAAATATGTGATAAAGTTGGCCGGAAAACACCCATTTTGATGGATTGTCCTTAATTGAAAGGAACTTGCAAAACTTAGGCCCTAGTTTGAAAACTTTGAATTTTCGTGTCCTTTTTTTAATGAGGCCAAAACTTAGGGCTTTTTTGATATTTTCCCACTGATTTTTCAAAGCTTTTGAGTGATATATGGAGATTTTGCTTGTGCAAATGCTGAGAGGAGGATGCTCTTTAATATATAGCCAATGAAACGGCGTTGTTCCTTCTCTTTACAAGTCTTTTATCTACTACATTTATTGACTCAAATCAAAGTCTCCCCCAGTTTCCTTTGTTTATCCAAGATTGGACTAACTCGTTCAAACTTCAAAAAAATTAAATGATAATAGCTGGGTGGGGGGGGGGCTATGACGAAAATTTAGTTGGTGCTTAGTGCCCAACCAATCAAAGTCGGAGCCCACTAGAGTAGATGGTTAAGATCATTGCACAGGTACCAACTGTACGGTCGGATTTATGTCCCTGCAGTCACGTAAGTTAGAAGAAATGATTTATAACTATAAAATGGTGGGGTGGGGTAATCACTTGCCCTTGCAAGTTGCAGGGCAAGTTGCAGCAATGCAAGAAAGTCTTTAGATCTGTACTTTCCTACTTTTGTCTTTTTTTTTTTTTTTTGGCATTTTCTAGGAACCCCAGTCTTCATGGTTTCTAGAGACACTTGAACATGGGTCGTAATATTTTACATATGTTGTCATTAGTCATGTGAAAATTTACTTGGGCATGCATTTCTCTCGTTCAGTTTACATATGTATATGAATTACATTTGTAAAATAGATATCTGAAAATTGTTTTTCTCTTCTTCTTTTAGATCCTTTCATATCAAAAAAAAAAAAAAAAAAAGTTAACCACAGCCCATACACACTGCTGAAGAGTATTCCAAAGGGCCAGGTTAATTAGACTTCGGAAGGGCCAAAAGCCCAGATTGAATGTGGCAACTCTGCTGCTAAAAGACTATTCAAGGAAAAAAAACGGTTTTGCCAAGCAAAGAGCCTGGTTGGACTTAGGAGAGGCCAAACCAAAGCCCATATGGCGTGGCTTATGGAGTCTGATTTGACTTTGTATTTTTGGCCTCATGCTTAGACTCGCGCCTAATTTTTTAAGCGGATGTGAGATTTGGGCTCAAATGGGCCCATTGAGCTGGGCAACACTTGCACTCTGAAGGAAATTCTTCAGCCCAGATTACAAGTGCTTAGGGAGTGCAATATGCTTTTCCAACTCCACTTCCCCATAACTGCCCTCTTATGCTAGTTGTAAGAGGTGTGTATTCTTATATGGCTGCTTAGGCTTCGAATCCTGAGTATATCACCTCTTCCTACATGTGCGGGTTTCCTTTCACTTTAGTAGGCTTTTTTTCCATGTGTGCTGGCTTTCTTTCCTACTTGAGTAGGTTTTCTTCTAGTGTTTCAGTTTAGGTCCTATCCCCCTTGACTATGTTAACAAAACAAAAAAAAAAGGAGGAAAAAAAAACTCCACTTCCCCAGATAAGAGGAACTGAGGCGATTTTCATTTAGAATGTCCTGCATCTGGGGAAATTCTACTGTGCACCATGCGGAGGCACTCATCCAAATTGTTCCAAAAGCAGGATCCTTTCCAAGTTCCACCCGATTGCACAATGGACAAAATTGTCCCTCATTTTTGCGGACATCCAGAATTCAAATTTTCATACCATCCATGTGCAAGTTTTAATATCACATATTGTCATTAATAAGATTTAATCACTTTAGTTATATGTAATCTATAAGCTTCTTTATTCTTTAACTTTCGACAAATACAGTTTTTTTAAAGTAAAAAAGAAATGGATCAACCAAAGGCCAGAATTAGGTTTAATATACTCATACTCATTCATCAATATACCAAAATAGTGTTGAAACTTTTGCAATTCATTAAAACATTAAAATGTGTGCCCTTATTTTCATGATGGTAAACCTATTAGGTTTAATATACTCATACTCATTGATCTAGATATGAAGCATTTGGTTCTAGGTATAGACCAACTGCTTAGTGTGCATTCTTGTCTCCATGTAGCAAAAAAGAAAAAAAAGGATATGGGACAAAAATAGTAAAGATATGGGACTTGCTATCAATATCCACACTTAGAGTTTTCATGATAGAAACCTAAACTTCATAAACTTTCTAAATATCTCCTCTGATTTCAACTGTGGATGTCGGCGAGATTAGGTAAACTTTACTTGTTATCCATAAGATCCCTATGCATCCTACTCTTCCTCTCATTGGAGGCTCTAATCCAATTTACTTTATGCTGTAGAGAAGTACTGGGAGTTGTAAACTATGAAAATAGAGAATTCTTCACCAAGGTCTTAGAAGATTTTTAACATAGAAATAGCACTTTTTTATTCTAATTTCTTTATAAAGAATTCTTTTTTAAAGGACAAAATTTCTATAAACTATTTTAGGCAAAACTATAGGAGAAATATCAAAAATCAATATACCAAAAGAGAATGAAAGAAAAAAAAAGTACACTATCTAAACAATTTACGTAGAGCAACATATCCATATGTGCCTGCAAATGTGGACCAATTTGATAAATCAAGCTTCAAAAGCCTAGCAATGCCAAAGTCTGAGACACATGCCTCAAAATCAATATCCAGTAAAATGTTGTTGCATGATAAGTCATGATGCACAATAGGAGGGCTACAATCATGGTGCATATATGATAGGACATGGGCCACACCTCTAACAATCTTTTTCCTTTTAATCCAATCAAGTTCCATCGCTCTTTCCTCATTTCTAAGGACACTAGCTAAGCTTCCTCCTTCCATGTATTCAAACATGAGAAAGGAACAGCCTACATGAGAGCGAAGTCCAAAAAGCTTGACAATGTTACGATGGCGAATTTTTGCTAACACCCATATCTCATTCATAAAGGTTCTATCTCATTCATAAAGGTTCTTTCACCAACTTGCAAACCATCTTCCAGCGGGTGAAGTTTCTTCACAGCAACTACTTGATCTTCCGATAAGTCTTCGAAATTCTCTATAGCTTCAATGATGTCTTCATATATGATCTTCCCATCGTAATTCCATACTGAAGTTATATTGTGATTGGGAGATTCTTGATCTTTATTATCTATATTCCTACTTATCCAACGATGAATGAAATATATGCTAACAAAAATGAGTAGAAGGAATAACACTGATACAAGAGGGACAACAATGATGATCAAACCTTTGTGGCCTTTGTTTTCATCAATTGGGCTTATAAAAGAGGAATTGCAAGGTCATAAACCTTTTACTTGGCCAAACAAATCTCTATTTTCAATAAATGCATCTATTAGATTTTGTTGATCAAATGCCCTACCATTAGGAAGGGGACCTTCCAAATCATTTTATGATACATCAATACAAGATAGGCTTACCATCTCTTTGAAAGAAGATGGAATTGAACCCGAGAGCATATTGTGAGAGATATTTAAATGTTCCAGCTTTCATAGCTTTCCTCACTGAGATGTATGCTCCCTATCAGCAAGTTTTTTACTGAGATCTATTATTAACTGGAGATTGTCCAGATTAACAACCTGAAATGGAATGCTTCCATTCAAGCCATTCTTGTTCAATTAAGCTCTCGCAGCTTGATGCAATTGCCAATTTGTTTTGGAATAGGTCCACTCAAGTTATTTTTTAATAAATATATAATCTCTGAATTGGATAATTCTCCCAATTCATGTAGCAAAAAACCAGAAAGCTTGTTATCACTCAAATGCAAATCATAAAGTAAAGACAACTCTCCAAGTTTCTTTTGGAATCTCACCCTCTAGTCGGTTGGAACCTCAAGAGAATAATTTAAACTTCAAACTTGACTTATATCCATAATATCTCTAACAAACTAATCCTAACATCATATAGTAATCTCTATCATTCCAGCTTAATCACATGGTCATGAATGGGATTTGTGATTGTAAATATAAAAAATAAAGCATTTGATCTATGGAAAATAAAAAAAAATAATTTTTTAAACGGATCTTCATGTCTTCTTGGTGATCACTGTCAGTCCATGAATACATCATAGTCGCATCCCACTCCTTTTTTTAGTCCGTTGGTGGCGGTGGCCCACTGGATTAGATCTATCGCAATTTCTTCCAAAAGCTTCAATCGGGCAATAGTGCAGTTTGATGAATATGGCGAGATCGTGAGGTTTAAGGTTTAGATATTTGGATGGAATACGGGTAGGTTGTTGATTTCATTGAAGTTAAAAAAAATTAACAGTGATAATCGCAGGAAGATAAGACCTTACCCAACTTAATCACAAGATCATCACTGGGCTTAGCTCTAATACCATATAAAGATTTAAGAACACTACATTGAAGTAATAAACCACCACAATCTTTTATTAAGACAATCTTCTCAATTTATACAAGAAAAGAGGAACCTGAAGAGAATGATTTAAACTTCAAACTTGATTTCTATCCCTACTATCTCTAATAAACTAATCCTAAAAACATACTGTAATCACTAACAGACCAGAGCAAGTTTCTCATTAGACTTTCATAGTCCTGCACTCTCAATTTGTGATAGGAGAGCCATAGAAATGTACATGCAGTATGGTAGATAGAACATGCCTTCTCTAAAGTCAAGATAGCTTACATATAATAAGAGCTTGGATTTTTAGCATGATATCATAGAATAGACACCGTTCAGCAAGTGGAAAAAGTAGCCCTTTTTTTTGTTTCCCAGACGCTTGATTTGATATCAAGCTTCTTTTATTTATTTTTTTCTTTTTTTGGCTAAATGTGTAAGTGTTTGAATTGAAAGAGGAGAATGAATACAAGGACCAAAAACCCCCAAAAAGCCCTACTGGCAACTGTTGTACAGTAATGACTAAAAAAAATAGAGAAAGAAAAGTAAGAAATTACAAACAGGGAGCAATGAAAAGCTCCAAAACATACGGAGGAGAAATTACAAACAGGGAGCAATGAAAAGCTCCAAAACATAGAGAGGAGAGCAGATGAACTAAGCGTGTTAGTGGAGAATCAACACCAAAATAAAAAATCTATAATTTTACAGCCTCATTCCATGGCACCCGTTGTAGTTTTGACTGAGAGAGTGGGCGAGCAAATCATGGAGGTTGCTGATTGCTCAGTCCAGGGAGGCTCGGGTCATTTTGAAGGTGAAGTCATTTCTAGTTTTTCCAATTGAATGGATTGTGTGGTTCGTTTTTTGGTTTTGAAGTGGGCGCCACTCAAATTGGCAAATACATACTCTAGGATTGGAATCAAAGTTAAATGTATAGATCAACCAAATTGCCAGCAATGAAATCAATTGAAAGTTTCACTATGAAACTGTAATTAGCAGGGATCACATGTGATAAGGTTAACAACTAAACATCTCATTTCTATTTTGCTCTGCATAAAAATAACAAAGGCCCTAATTAGCAAGTTTTTAGGTCGCTTCTTTCATCTCGAGATATGGAGCCAACAAACAACCTTTTCCAAATATACTCTGTTAAATAAATTCTTCATTGTGTGTGAATGTCACGGGGGTGGACCTAGAAAATTGTCCTTGTAGGGGCTTAATATAAAAAAAAACCTGAAGGAGGGGGCAAATGTAAAATAACATTAAATTTCAGAGTTTGCAAGGGGCTTTTTTGGACATTTTCAAATGTGGGTGGGGGCTTCAGCCCCCACACACCTCTTTGGGTCCGCCCCTGAATGTCTAACCCAAAAATATTACTTTGATTACAGATTTAAAATGACAGTCATCGATGTTTCTTAGGATGAAACGAGCAGAATCAAAGATTTAAAATCTAATATTCCATGTGAGTAAGAATTCATTAACAGTTTTTAGATTTAATAAAATTGAGTTCATCAATCATGCGATTTAATAAAAGTGAGATCATCAATCATGCGATGAAAAGAGCGACCAAGAAACAATCTTTTTTAAGGGCTACCAGCAGCACAACTCCCAAATAGCTAACACACAAAAGATTGACTTATTAAACAAAGAACAATAGAAATATGTCCTTACTCTTGCCACCATTAGACTTATTACAATCACCTAAAAATTTTTTACTGCATATTTAGATATTCAGATCCATAAGTTGAAGCATTGTACTTGTGCGAAGGGGCTCAACTGAAGGTGCCGTCATAGTAGATAACTCTTGAGAAATATAATCGAGTTTTTGGATCTAAATGCAAGCATGCAAATGCACCATCACCGTTGAAGCCACTTCCTTCATCTCTTGAGTGGTGAGTGATGGGAGGCGTTGGTCTAAGATATCGTTAAGCAAGATGTCTTTCGCCCTTGATGTTGACAAGGATGAGATGAGCTTACTAGGATGCTTTCCCATTATCACCTCTAAAGAAACCACACCAAAGCTATAGACGTCGCATTTTTTGGTCACTTTCATTGTGTAAGCAAACTCTGCACAGAAAGAGGGGTGAAGGGGATGTGGGAGTAAGAAGAAAGGAAAACCAAAATCTTGTTTAATGGATATGGATACTTCCAATATTGACTTCTCCAACGGCTATGACACAACTACTAATTTCAGAATTAGTCCAAGGAGCAAACAAAGCAAATCTCAATGTCAAGAAAGACAAATGAGAAAGCCCATATGCCTACTTTATATTAAATTCCTATGAATTCATAGTAAAGTGGTTTTTAAGAAATTGTCAGGGGCGAGATTTAATTTAGGCATGATTCGATGGTTAATCTATCTTAAATTCTAGTTCCACTAGAAATGATGAAAAGCTACCCATCCATGTTAATCGTTTGCAAGAAATTACTGATACATACCGAATTGATGTGTAATTATTTTTTTTTTCTCTTCTAGACAAGTATAAATTATCATAAAATAAACAGCTAATATAGTTTGAGTTTTTTAGTACTTACACCTTTCTTAGTTTAACAAACATAAAGTGGTTATAAATGATGTTCATATAACCTATATCATGTAACAGTAAATCCTCATATTAGAAATAAAAATCCATGAAAATCACTCTATATATAATTGTATAGGAACAAATATCACATATTATCAATAATAAGATTTAATCACCTTAGTTATATCTTATTGGTAAGATTCTAGGTTATTTAACTTTCGATAAATAGAGTTCTTTTAAAGTCAAAAAAGAAATGGATCATATTAATAGATAGAACGTAGATGACATTGAAACGAGGTAGTGGAGGTATAGGGATTAGTAGATAGAACGTAGATGACACTAAGAATTTTGCAATTCATAAAAAAATTAAATTGTGTGCCCATATTATCGTGATCGTGAATCTATTAGGTTTAATATACTCATCCTCATTGATTAAGATATGAGGCATTCAGTTTTGGGGATAGGCTAACTGCTCAAGGACGTGTGTGTGTGTGTGTGTATGTGTGTGTGTGTGTGTGTGTGTGTGTGTGTGTGTGTGTGTGTGTGTGAAGTCTAGTCTCCATCATGTACCAAAAAAGCAAAAAGGAAAAAAGAGATGGGACTTGCTATGTGTAGTTTCATTCCATCTTATCAATATCCATGCGTGGGTTTTCATGATAGAAACCTAAACTTCACAGATTTCGAATGTCTCCTCTAATCCAAATTTACTTTCTGCTGTATGGAAGTGCTGGGAGTTGTAGACTATGATAATAGCGAATTCTCCACCAAAGTCTTAGATGACTCTTAACATAGGAATAGCACTTTTTTTTTTTATTCTAATCAATTTATAAAGAATTTTTGTTTAGAAGACTAACTTTATATAAACCATTTAATGCTAAAAATGTAGGAGAAATATTAAGAATCAATATACCAAAAGAAAAAGAGAGTGAAAAAACAAAAAAAGATTCTATCTAAACAATTTAGCTGGAGCAACATAACCATATGTGCCTGCAAGTGTGGACCAATTTGATGAATCAAGCTTCAAAAGCCTAGCAATGCCAAAGTCTAAGACACATGCCTCAAAATCAATATCCAATAAAATTTTGTTGCATGATAAGTCACGATGCACAGTAGGAGGGTTGCAGTCATGGTGCATATATGATAGTGCATGGGCCACACCTCTAACAATCTTCATCCTTGTATTTCAATCAAGATCCATTGTTCTTTCCTCATTTCTAAGGATACTAGCTAAGCTTCCTCTTTCCATGTATTGATACACAAGAAAGGAACATTGTACATGGGAGCAAAGTCCAAAAGGCTTCACAATGTTACGATGGCGAATTTTTGCTAACACCTATATCTCATGCATAAAGGTTCTCTGGGCAACTTGCTCACCATCTTCCAATGAATGAAATTTCTTTATAGCTACTACTTGATCTTCTGGTAAGTCTACTTTATAAACTTTTTCATATCCTCCTTTCCCTATGCAATGTTTGTTGTCGAAATTCTCTGCAGCTTTAATGACGTCTTCATATATGATCTTCCCAATGTAATTCCATACTGAAGTTATATTGTGATTGGGCGATTCTTGATCTTTATTCTCTATATTCCTACTTATCCATCGATGAATGTAACATATGGCAATAGAAATGAGCAAAAGGAATAACACCGATATAAGAGGGAGAACAATGATTATCAATCCTTTGCGGCCTTTCTTTTCATCAGTTGGGCTTATAAAAGAGGAATTGCAAGGTCGTGAACCTTCTTCTTTGCCATGCAAATCTTTATTTTCAATAAATGCATCTATTTGAGCTTGTTGATAAGATGCCCTACCATTGGGACAAGGACCTTCCAAATCATTGTATGATACATCAATAGATGATAAGCTTACCATCTCTTTGAAAAAAGATGGAATCGAAACCCGAGAGAATATTGTGAGAGAGATTTAAACATTCCAGCTTTCGTAGCTTCCCTAGCTCAAATGGTATGCTCCTTGTGAGCAAGTTTTGACTGAAATCTAGTATTGACTGTAACTTGTCCAGATTACCAACCTGAAATAGAATGCTTCCATTCAAGCTATTCTTGTTCAATTTCAGCTCTCGCAGTTTAATGTAGTTGCCAATTTGTTCTGGAATAGGTCCATTCAAGTTATTTTTTGATAAATATAAAATCTCTAAATTGGATAATTTTCCCAATTCTTATGGCAAAAAACCTGAAAGCCTGTCGTCACTCAAACGCAAATCTTGAAGCAAAGGCAACTTCCCAAGTTCTTTTGGAATCTCACCCTCCAAGAGGTTGGAAGAAAAGTCCAATAAACCTAGCTGACTCAATTGCGCAATCTGCGGTGGAATTCTACCACTGATATTATTGTTCATGATTTTTATCGCAGTAAGATTAATGCAAGCCCGCCAATTTGATGAAAGCTCCCCATAAAATCTGTTGGAACTCAAATCAATATATGATAAGTTGGCATATACTCCAAAGGTTTCAGGTATATTTCCAGAGATCTGATTTTTGTCGGGCCGAAATCTTTCCAATGTTGTGCAGTTTCTCAAGCTTGTAGGGATATGACCAGTCAAATTGTTACTCACAGCTGCAAAGCGTTTAAGTGATCCTCCTTGGCATATTTGAGGTAAAGAGCTAGAAAAATTGTTGAAACTCAACTAAAGATTTCCGGTCGAGTTAAATTTGCAATCTCTTGAGGTAATGGACCCGACAAATGATTTATTTGGAAAGACAGATCTGTAAGTTCGGTCAAGTTTCCTAACGTGGAAGGAATGGAACTTGTTAAAAGATTATATGATACTTCCAGAGTGGTCAGTTTTTTCAAATTCCCAATTTCTCAAGGTAATGGACCAGAGAAAGAATTGTTCATGAGAATAAGGTCTGTAAGCTCAATCAAGTTTCCAAAGTTGGGAGCAATGGAACCAGTGAAAAATTGTCGTTGAGGAAAATGCCTGTAAGCTCAATTAAGTTTCCTAAGGTGGAAGGAATAGAACCTGTTAAAATGTTATCATATGGTTGTAGAGTGGCCTGTTTTTTCAAATTCCCAATTTCTTAAGGTAATGGACCATTGAAAGAATTCTTATGGAGAAGAAGGTTTGTAAGCTCAATCAAATTTCCCAAGGAGGAAGGAATAGAACCAAAGAAAGAATTGTTTGAGAGAGTAAGGTCTGTAAGCTCAGTCAAGTTTCCTAAGGTGGAAGGAATAGAACCTGATAACAGGTTATCAGATACTTGTAGAGTGGCAAGCTTTTTCAAATATCCATTTTCATGAGGTAATGAACCATTGAAAGAATTCTCATGAAGAAGAAGGCTTATAAGCTCCATCAAATTTCCCAAGGAGGAAAGAATGGAACCTGTTAAACGATTCGCAAATATTTGTAGATGAACTAGTCTTCTTAAATTTCCAATTTCTTTGAGGAATAGAGCCTACAATTTTAATTCTATATAGATACAAGTAGACTAGCCCTGTCGTATTTCCCAAAGTTGAAGGGATGGAACCTGTGATATGGGTATTGGATAGGTCCAGCTGATACAAGTTCGTGAGATTTTCTATATCTGCTGGGATTGAGCCAGAGATCGGATTGAGTTGCAATGTATTGAGCTTGCTCAGGCTCAGTATGGTAGAAGGGATGGGACCTGTGATGTTGTTATTGCCTAAATTGAGCAGATACAGATTTGTTAAGTTCCCTATCTGTGGAGGAATATGACCATAAATCTCATTCCCAAATAGACTTATATTGACCAACTTACTCAAATTTCCAAGAGATGGAGGAATCAAGCCGGTGAAGGAGTTGTCTAGCAAATACAAGAAACCCAAATTTCTAAGCATCCCTATTTCTCCATAGAATTAGAGGGGTGAAAGTGAATGAAGCATTGAAGCGAATGAAGACAGGAAAGGCAACGGGCCCAGATAATATTCCGATAGAGGTATGGAAATGCTTAGGAGAGGTTGGCGTGAGTTGGTTATGTAAACTATTCAATAAGATACTTGTGACAAAGAAAATGCTGGATGAATGAAGAAGAAGCATTTTAGTACGTATATATAAGAATAAAGGAGACATACAAAATTGTACTAACTATCGAGGAATTAAACTTAAGAATCATACTATGAAGTTATGGGAGAAAATAATAGAGCAAAGACTGAGATGGAAGACCAAGATCTTTAAAAATCAATTTGGTTTTATGCCAAGAAGATCAACTATGGAAGCTATTTTTTCACTTAGGAATTAATGGAAAAATATCGAGTAAAGAAGAAAAAACTACACATGGTCTTTGTCGATTTAGAAAAAGCCTATGATAGGGTACCGAGGAACTTAATTTGGTGAGTTTTGAAGAAAAGAAATGTCCCCATAGGTTATATTGAAATTTTTGAGGATATGTATGAAGGAACAGTAACAAATGTGAGAACCACATGTGGAGAAATAAATGGATTCCCCATGATTGTAGATTTACATTAGAGATTAACCTTAAGCCCTTCTCTCTTTGCATTAACTATAGATGAGTTAACTGTGCATATTCAAAAAGAAGTACCATGGTATATGTTATTTGCAAATGATATAGTATTGGTGGATGAATCAAGGGATGGTATAAATGCAAAACTTGAAAATGGCGGGGGGCATTAGAATCTACAAGCTTTAAAATAAGTCGTACAAAGACAAAATATATGGATTGTAACTACAGTGGATATCTACAAAGTGTTGAAATCATTGTCAAAATTGAAACCCATGAGATACCACGTAGAGATTCTTTTCGGTATCTAGGCTCGATGATTAGTAAGGATGGAGAGATTGACGAAAATGTGGAGCATAAGATAAAAGCTGAATGGCTGAAGTGGAGACTAGCTTCTGGAGTGCTTTGTGACAGACGAATGCCAACGAAATTGAAGGGCAAATTTTACAGAACAATGGTTAGACCAGTTATGACATATAGAGCAGAATGTTGGCCAATTAAGAAAGCACATATTCATAAGATGGATGTAGCGAAAATGAAAATGCTTAGGTGGATGTGTGGTAAAACTGGAAAAGATAAAATTAGAAATGAGCACTTTTAAGAGCATTTAGGGGTGGAACTAATAGGAGATAAGATTAGAGAAATCCGTTTAAGATGGTTTGGGCATGTTGAGCGTAGACCGATAATAGCACCGGTGAGCAAAAGTTTGGCTATACAAGTGGATGGCCCATTAAGAGGTAGGGGTAGGCCGAAGAAAACATTGATGGAGGTCATTGATTTAGATTTGAAGAAGTTTAACTTATTGAAAGATTTAGCTCAAAATAGAACGGAATGGAGAAACAGAATTCATGTAGCCGACTCCAATATGGTTGGGATAAGGCTTTGATGATAATGATGATGATGATGATGGAACCATTTATTTTATTATAGGAGAGATCCAAGAAATGAAGGTTAGTGAGTAGGCCCATTTCTGATGGAAGTTTTCTGTTGAGCTGATTATTTTGTAGTCCAATATAGCTGATTTGGCTCCAATTGGAAAAGAGGCCAGCAAATATTTCCCCAGTTAATTTGTTGTGACAGAAGTTGATCAGAACAGAGATGAGAATGAGATTGGAAAGTGAGAGTGGTAAGGTGCCTGACAGTTGATTATTAGATAAATCAAGGTAGATGAGTCTGGAAAGAGCGCTGATATTGGTTGGGATGGTTCCTTCGTGTGCATTGTTAGCAAGGTCAACATGAACAAGATTTGGAAGGAAGAGAAGCTCAACTGATCAAGCGTACATTGCAAACCGCCATTCGGTGGTTTTTTTTCTGCTACCTTTTCTTCTGCACCATTACATGTCATTCCAGCCCATTTGCACGGAGTGGCATTTAGAGACCATGAATTTAGAGCTTGGCTTTGGAAGAGACTGCCTTTCCATTTGAGAAGTGCCTCTGCTTCTGGTGACTTTGATGATGTTGTTGCTCCAACGCTGCATTGGTTAATATGGGAGCACACAACCAAGACTAGGACAAGTAGGAAGAAAAGAGAGAATGATTTCTCGGAAGCCATCCGGATCATAATTAGTTCTGTGAAGAATGAAGAGCGTTTTGCTTGTGCAAATGCTGAGAGCAGGATGTGCTTTTTATAGCCAATGACACGCGTTATTGTTCACGTCCCATGCGTCCAGTCAAAATCGCAACATGTGAATCTCGGCGAAAGCAATAATAGTAGGGGAAGCTGACTCCAGTCTTCTTTTGGATGATGTTGGCTTTACATATGGAGTCTTGTTTGTGCAGCCCCTGTTTCCACGGAAATGGGCCCACAATCCGGCTCCTTATCTCGGGGCGTTTGGTGCAGAATGGAAACAAGATTGGAAAATGGCGGAAACCATCATTTAAATCGTGAATTTCGCTCCATGTGGGATACGGAGATCCTAGCTGATGAGGTCGGACCACGAGTTCCACGGCTTCCGCGGAAGTTACCAGACAGAACGGTTGATGACTTGAAATAAGTATCGGTTTTGAAGACCTAGGCCAGAGAAAAAGAAGGGGCTTTTAAAGAGGCCCTTTCTTTCAAACTCAAAAAACCTCAAGTGCTTTGCATTTTTTAAGGGGAATTGAATCAATGTTAATTCTTGAGTTTGAACATATTAATCCTTCTTAAACTCAATTTTCAAAATTTTAAGATTGAAATTCAAATATTATAATTAGAGTCACAAGAAATGGTGAACAATGTTGATTTCAAGAAGAGAGGATACTGTGGTCCCTAGGTTTTTGCTAACTAGGAAGGGATTGTAAATATTATATAATTGTTCAATTTGATAGTGCTTGGTTTTCATTGGACGAAGTGATAGATCTCTTCGTTTTTCCCGTATTAGGTTTTCCACGTGAAAAATCGTATACGTGCCTCTCTTCTTATGGTTCATTGATTTTCAATTCCTTTTGTTTTTCTGTCGTTATTAATTGGACTGCCTCTAAAAATCTAATTAGGGCCTTCAACTTTTCATCTTTGGAGGTCCTAAAAAACCCTCAAGCATCTTTTCTTTAAAAATAAATCCATCAGTGACTAAAATTTGATGAGCATGTGGATAAGAGTGAAAAGAGGTGAACTAATGAATGGTGGGCCAAGTGGGCTCATAGACCTAGGTTGCAAACGTAATCCAATTATGCCCTGCCCCAGTCAAAAGAGAGAAGAAGCCAGTAGTTAAACCTGGTACTAGGTGGGCAAATGTAATCGGAGATGGTTGTAGAACAATATTTCCGGCTAGTTCAAAACTTCATTTCTTCTCCTCAGTCTTTTCCTCCGACTCTTCTCCTACTATTTCTTCCTTCTTTGCATAAGGTTTGTTTGTTCCCATAGAATATATAGAAATTCATAGTCAAATGAGCTCCCAAACGGATTATTAAAGAGGAGAGGCGAAGAGAATATAAACAAGAGGTGGTGGAAAATATAACCTAGCACTGTAGATGCAACCACACTTTCTCAAGATTTGAATTACTAGGGTGGTAGCTAAGTTTGCATTTTTACTATCTCTTTATTGATTTTTCATTAAAGGAGAGATAATTTGATGACAATTTTGGAACTTCGCATTTGTTTCTTGTAACTTTAACTATTTTTAGAATTAGAAGTCTAATGATTTTTATATATTCAATTACATGAAACAAAAGGACCCAAGGGACTTTCCTGTAGGGCACGCTTGAACTTACCATCGGATACTTTACATCCTGACACAATTAAGACTACTACAAGCCAAGGTATTTAGAAGCCATACAGGATGCAGCAATTTTTCATTCAAATTTTCAATAACATGAAAAAAATTATATAGTGATCTTCCCCTCTCTGTACCTTTGGGGCAGACCCAATCAAATACACATACATGTAGAGAAAGAGAGAGAGAGAGAGAGAGAGAGGGAGTCAAACCTCAATTGAACCAGACCTCCAAGAAAACAGTCACCCTCATTGTCACCCTATTCGAGCACCACAAACGCAGAAGCTTTTGACATGGCTACACAACTTCGTTTTAGATGATATGCTGCCAAAAACACAGCCATATGGTCTCTTTCATTTTTTTGTCGATGTAAAAGTATTGTTCTAATGAAGCAGCCACTGATCAATTGCTAGCACTCTAGTCTCTATAACACAATTTGGAAAGTTATTTGACTGTTTATTTAGATGAGAAGAAAGGTGAAGAAAATGAAGTTCTGCAGTTCAAATTTGTACTAATTATACTTTACTTCTCTTCACTTGTTTTCCCCCCTAGTTCTCTCCACATCCAAACAACGCCTAAGTCTCCAATATGGTTGAAATCTTACAGGGTCCCCATTGCCCAACCTTCATTAAGCATGTCGATTGTTTCTGTCACCTCTACTTTATACATAAAAAACTTAACCACTGCTAGGAGCAAAATGAAATTCAACGAGTTCAAGATAGCGAAGAAAGCATAATAGTGGTCTAGATGAGAGGCATTGAGATTTGAAAGTTTCAAAACCTTAGTTTTGAGTTAAGATCCCTGATCAGATTCTAATATGGAGTTTAATAAAATCAAATTTTAATCTAATCTAGAACAAGCAAACACACAAAAGAAAGGACGCAGATTTTTACGTGGAAAACCCTACTTGGGAAAAACCATGGATCACCTTGACCAGGAGTAACAAGCACTATGTAAAATGAAGATTACAAGAAATACTCGCAGACCCTCCCCAGTTACAACTCAACCTAAGAACTGTGATGATTTTGCCGACTCCTCACCGTGCACCTTTACCGTTCTTGAAACAACCACTTTGAATGCCTCTTTAAGATACATCTACTGTGAGGGAGTAGATGAGAAGAACTAGAGTAAAAGCTTCAGCTAAACCTAAGAGAATCCTCAAGTTCGCTCTTGTAAGGATATACAGATTTTCAAGGGATATTAGGTTATTCTTCTGGAAATAGCTGGCCTTAAAGGAGAGAGAACAAGTCTATATAAAGGCCTAAATTCGTAGGTTAGGTCTTCTTTGCACAGGAATCAACTTTCCTAAAGAATAGGCAAGCAACAAGGAAAGTTTATAGATCTGGAAATTGAGTTCTTCATTGGGCGTTCGAGCATGAATGAGAGCCCGCTCGTGCATGCTCAGTAAATCTAGCACACATGAAGAATTAAGCACGAGCGTGAGGACATGGAGCTCAAGCACACTCATCTTAGGATTGGGTGCACGAATGTGGTTTTAAAACTTTTCTTCACTTGAATTTCTTCAATACTGATCAAACCACGCAGCCACTTTATAACAAAAATAGATACAGTAAAAAAAACCAATATTGTTCAGTTCCCATTGAATTTTCCAACAGTCAAAATTCCAGACAAGATTGTTCAGTATCCAACCTTTGTAGCCATGCTTCTCAGTGACATGAGACAGTTGAAAGGAGGAAACTGCTAAGGAAGTTCCCTATCCCCAAACTTGTCATGGAATAGGAGGTCCCCAGACTCTTCATTCACTCAGGAGCTTGATCATAAAAGAATTCTTTCTTTGCTACTTCTAAGAAAGAATTAGAGGTAAGCACAGACTGAGGTAGTAGTATGAATATTGTCAATGGAACTTGTTTTCCATTTTCCACTAGACCAGGGTCCCTAGCAATGCCAAGCCGCCTCCTCTCATCAAACGAAGCTATGACCATGATTATGATGTGCAGTACCATACCAATTCCCATCCTTTGAAGGAGGCTGATTCCTCTCGGATTCTTCGTCCACCTCCTCATGATCAGTATGAAGTAACGGTCATAGATCACAACACAAATGAGCAAAGATAGTGTTACAAAGCCGGTTAGACTTAGCTAGAGGGATTTCGAATTTAGGGCCCATGCTTTGATCTAGAATGTGCCTTGCTTGACAAAGAGAGTACTTACTTGAGCCAAACAAGATTGGGATCATTCTTAGAATTTTTTTGGTCTCCTCTACCTAGGTGGCTGGAGACAGCATCCATGGAGTCTTTTGGCTAGTTTTTACAGCAGCTTTGTTAAGAAACCTACATGAATGAACTCAATCAACAAAGACTGATATAGGTCCACAAGTTATTCGAAAGACAAAAACATTCCAGCTTGAAATATCAATTCCAAATGCAATTGTTCCTCAACAAAAGGAAGGGCTGGGCCTGGGAAGGAATTTTAGTTGTGATGAGTAATGGCGTGACTTGCCTCAAACCTCGTCGAATTTGAAGCCCCAACTAGGTCTCACCCAAGGCCAATCCTCCACTTCAGGCTAGGTGTTTAGGCCCATGACTAGAGCCCCTGCAAAATTTTTTTGCCTTATAATCAACATGTGCTGGGCCTGGTGTATAATGGTATAGGTCCAACCGTAAGGCTTGGAATGGCACAAGGATGTCAGACAGGAACCAATTATCCAAGGGACCAATATATCTGGACTTTGAATGGATATGGAAACTTATTTGAGATCTGATAAAAATTCAGATATGGATCGCAGTCTAAGAGATTGGTTTACTTTGGATCTTGTCAAGGTCCACATTTAAACAGAAGGATATGTAAGTAGACAAGAGAGCAAATCCTTCAAGTTCTCTTTTGAGGCTTGGATTTGAGTCCTATCTCATTTCCAAACCTTTGGTTCAGATGTTGTATCCGGCTCCAGTATGTTGGCCCCTATTGGACCCAGCTCTGAAAATGGACCTGTTCCCACAAAAACTGAATGGCTCTTAACAGGACCTGACCCTTTATTTTTTCTGGCCAGACATATTCTATGCAAGTGCGCCTCAGTTTTCTAAAAGAGGTGGATTCAGGCCAAACATTAGGGTCCAAAACCATATGTGCCACCCCACTTGTTGCAGCAACAACGTGATATCTTTCACATTAGAAAGAAAAAGCCTCCAAACTTACTGATCTTAGAGATGGGGTGGAGTTGATTTTGAACCTGCTCCTCTGCAGAATGCTCCAAGTACAGTTCAAAAGCTGTTTGGGTTCATTTGGGAGGGGCACCCTCCACTTCCTTATAGCAGCCATTAGAAACCCTAGCCATCCTGTTGAAGGGACTCCCAGAGGGCACCTTGTGTTAGGTTTATGTCTTGTATTCCGGTTTAGCCGGATGAGTCACTGGGTTAGCCAGAGACTGGTTTAAGGTCAAGGGTATTTTGGTAATTGTACCGGGGCTTTCTTGGTGGCCAAGAAAGCGGAGATTATATATATGTATAGTCTGTAACCCTAGACCTTGCAGCAGCAGCGGCGGCGGCAGCAGTTGCCCGTGGTGCTCCCACACCACGTAGGAGAGATGAGGTGAGAGTGTGGGAATCTCTTGTATGCTTTACTTGTCATAGTGAAGATGTTCGTCCTCCTGTGCCCGTGGATGTAGCCCGGTTTGGGTGAACCACGTAAATCTCGGTGTCTCTTCTTGTGTGGTTGATTGTTTGATCTTATGATTCCGCGAATGCGCACAACGGTGAATGTCATATTCACAACAATTGGTATCAAAGCTGAGGTTGGTGTTCCTCGGGTTTCTGAGCGAGGTGGAGATCGCTCAGTGATTTGGAGGTTGTGCGCATGAAGATTAACTGAGATTAGGTTCGTGATTTCTGGTTAGGCCACCATCGGAAAAGAAGAAGACGAGATTGGGTTCTCCGGTCTCGCTGAGATCGGAGAAAAAGAATTCACATGTTTCGTTCAGATCTTGGAGTTACCGCTGTGGTTGTGATCGAATATTGTTGGGTTCGGATCTGTTTTCGTCGTGGAAACAGGAGATCTGGTTTTCCAGATCTGAGAAGGAGAAGACCGGAGCACGTTGATCACAGATGGGCCGCAGGAGAAAAATAGATTTCCCAGATAAATCGGTTATGCAGACAGTGAGATCGATCTCTGTTGCAGAGAGGAGTTGGTGGAAGAGGAAAACAGAAAGCAGA
The DNA here is from genome assembly GCA_037013555.1 of Sextonia rubra. Classification (NCBI taxonomy): domain Eukaryota; kingdom Viridiplantae; phylum Streptophyta; class Magnoliopsida; order Laurales; family Lauraceae; genus Sextonia; species Sextonia rubra. The sequence continues at coordinate 48,846,159 of JASUAD010000001.1, forward strand.
GAATCCGGAAGCAGAGAGAGAAATTGCAGAGAAATTTCTCGGTCTGATTGCTGCGAAGCAGAGAAAAACCAGGAAGAAAAAAAAAGGAAAAATTTCTCGGTCCAGAGAACAACCAGGAAGAAAAAAAAAAAAAAAAGGAAAAAAAAAGGAGAAAGAAACTGACCGAGATCTACGCCGGGAATCCCGCCCGCCTCCGTCGCCGTCGCAGCCGCTGCCGTTCGCATCCGCCGCTGCCCTTCCACCGCTGGAGAATCATCTGTCGCGGGTCGCCGTGAGCCCCGCCGCTGTTCGCCGTCTCCATCGGCCGTACGCTGCCGCCCCGCCGTCGCAGTCAACGTACCGTCGCCGCGCCTCACGTCGCTGGTCGCCGGCGCCGCAGAAGACCTCTGCGTGTCGGCCGCTGCAAACCGGGTTGCAGAGGGCGTGGCAGTGGCAGGTTGCAGAGACGACGTTTGTTGAGGACGACCCAGGCTCCGGGTCAGTTGGGTCGTGTTCAGGGTCAGTCCGGGTCGGGTTGCACCTGATCCGGCTGTGCAATAAGCCCAGCAAGTTTCAGGTCGGTCCGGGTTCCGGGTTTCGGGTTGGGTCAGACCCAACCCGTGGTGCAACCCCAGTGGCAGCAGTGCCGGGCCAGTTCGGGTCGTGTCGGGTCAGTTCTGACCCGTGTTTGCACGGTCCAGTCCAGAGCTCAACAGCGGGTTCGGTTCTGGGTCAGGTCAGGTCCGACCCGACCCGTTAACAGAAGGTCCAGCCCAGTCAGCAGGTTCAGGCCGGGTCAGGTCAGGTTTGACCCGACCTGTTTGCAGACGGTCCAGCCCAGCGCAAAATAGCAGTTCAGTTCCGGGTCAGGTGAACCCGACCCGGGTCCGCTCCAGAAGCCCAGCAGACAGCGCAGAGTGACGTCAGCAGTGACGTCAGCAACGGTCAACAGGCAGGTTTGACCAGATTAACGGCTGAAATTGTTTCTGCGATATCTTGATCGTCCGATGTCCGATCGGAGATCCGTTTGCGCCTACGGACTCGTTTCGAGCAGATCTACGCAGTGGAAGAGGTTGATTGGCTGTTGGACAGTCAAGGAGGAGGTTTGATCGATTGGAGCGTAGAAACTTGTTTCTACGTTATCGGAGCCATCCTGAGTCGGATTTCAGATCCGTTTTTTCCAGCGTGCTCGTGGTGACGAGATCTATAACTTGATGCAGAAATTTGGAGGAGATCTGAACAGATGTGGATTGAGGCTTAAATCGGGTCTACTCGACCTGGTTGTTGTTGCAAACCCAATAATAGGAGTCGCCGGCCTAGTTGCAAAGGGTTTGCTGATTCAAACGAAGTTGTTCGTTTGGGGTTCACATGATCGCATGTGATGTTATTCATCTTGCCAGAGCTAAGCCGGAAAAGCAGCAAGGAGGAGCTGATGTATCAGCAGTTGATTGGAGGCCCGGTCAAATGGAGTTTTTTGACCGCTCGGAGGCAGAGGTTGTTCTGCAATGGAGTCATCTGGACTTGTATTCCCGATCTGTTTGCTTGCATGCTTGTGGAGATTGGATCTTCACAGGGATGTTGAAGATGGGGCAAGATGGTGAGTGATTCAGATATCACTCAGATTCGTCAATGGTTTCGAGCTTCTAGTTCGAGGTGGAGTTTGACGAGGGTATGAACTTTGCTCAAAGTTCATGTGCTGGTTCAACATGTCAAAGTGTTGAAGAAGACTGCATCCCTGGTGCAGTAACGTGCCATTCAGCAGGGTACGTGAAGACATTACCGGTTTTATCTCCTAGTAGCTCGAGTTGTACGGAGTTGTACGGAATTCAAGCCAAGGTGGAGATTGTTAGGTTTATGTCTTGTATTCCGGTTTAGCCGGATGAGTCACTGGGTTAGCCAGAGACTGGTTTAAGGTCAAAGGTATTTTGGTAATTGTACCGGGGCTTTCTTGGTGGCCAAGAAAGCGGAGATTATATATATGTATAGTCTGTAACCCTAGACCTTGCAGCAGCAGCGGCGGCGGCAGCAGTTGCCCGTGGTGCTCCCACACCACGTAGGAGAGATGAGGTGAGAGTGTGGGAATCTCTTGTATGCTTTACTTGTCATAGTGAAGATGTTCGTCCTCCTGTGCCCGTGGATGTAGCCCGGTTTGGGTGAACCACGTAAATCTCGGTGTCTCTTCTTGTGTGGTTGATTGTTTGATCTTATGATTCCGCGAATGCGCACAACGGTGAATGTCATATTCACAACAATTGGTATCAAAGCTGAGGTTGGTGTTCCTCGGGTTTCTGAGCGAGGTGGAGATCGCTCAGTGATTTGGAGGTTGTGCGCATGAAGATTAACTGAGATTAGGTTCGTGATTTCTGGTTAGGCCACCATCGGAAAAGAAGAAGACGAGATTGGGTTCTCCGGTCTCGCTGAGATCGGAGAAAAAGAATTCACATGTTTCGTTCAGATCTTGGAGTTACCGCTGTGGTTGTGATCGAATATTGTTGGGTTCGGATCTGTTTTCGTCGTGGAAACAGGAGATCTGGTTTTCCAGATCTGAGAAGGAGAAGACCGGAGCACGTTGATCACAGATGGGCCGCAGGAGAAAAATAGATTTCCCAGATAAATCGGTTATGCAGACAGTGAGATCGATCTCTGTTGCAGAGAGGAGTTGGTGGAAGAGGAAAACAGAAAGCAGAGAATCCGGAAGCAGAGAGAGAAATTGCAGAGAAATTTCTCGGTCTGATTGCTGCGAAGCAGAGAAAAACCAGGAAGAAAAAAAAAGGAAAAATTTCTCGGTCCAGAGAACAACCAGGAAGAAAAAAAAAAAAAAAAGGAAAAAAAAAGGAGAAAGAAACTGACCGAGATCTACGCCGGGAATCCCGCCCGCCTCCGTCGCCGTCGCAGCCGCTGCCGTTCGCATCCGCCGCTGCCCTTCCACCGCTGGAGAATCATCTGTCGCGGGTCGCCGTGAGCCCCGCCGCTGTTCGCCGTCTCCATCGGCCGTACGCTGCCGCCCCGCCGTCGCAGTCAACGTACCGTCGCCGCGCCTCACGTCGCTGGTCGCCGGCGCCGCAGAAGACCTCTGCGTGTCGGCCGCTGCAAACCGGGTTGCAGAGGGCGTGGCAGTGGCAGGTTGCAGAGACGACGTTTGTTGAGGACGACCCAGGCTCCGGGTCAGTTGGGTCGTGTTCAGGGTCAGTCCGGGTCGGGTTGCACCTGATCCGGCTGTGCAATAAGCCCAGCAAGTTTCAGGTCGGTCCGGGTTCCGGGTTTCGGGTTGGGTCAGACCCAACCCGTGGTGCAACCCCAGTGGCAGCAGTGCCGGGCCAGTTCGGGTCGTGTCGGGTCAGTTCTGACCCGTGTTTGCACGGTCCAGTCCAGAGCTCAACAGCGGGTTCGGTTCTGGGTCAGGTCAGGTCCGACCCGACCCGTTAACAGAAGGTCCAGCCCAGTCAGCAGGTTCAGGCCGGGTCAGGTCAGGTTTGACCCGACCTGTTTGCAGACGGTCCAGCCCAGCGCAAAATAGCAGTTCAGTTCCGGGTCAGGTGAACCCGACCCGGGTCCGCTCCAGAAGCCCAGCAGACAGCGCAGAGTGACGTCAGCAGTGACGTCAGCAACGGTCAACAGGCAGGTTTGACCAGATTAACGGCTGAAATTGTTTCTGCGATATCTTGATCGTCCGATGTCCGATCGGAGATCCGTTTGCGCCTACGGACTCGTTTCGAGCAGATCTACGCAGTGGAAGAGGTTGATTGGCTGTTGGACAGTCAAGGAGGAGGTTTGATCGATTGGAGCGTAGAAACTTGTTTCTACGTTATCGGAGCCATCCTGAGTCGGATTTCAGATCCGTTTTTTCCAGCGTGCTCGTGGTGACGAGATCTATAACTTGATGCAGAAATTTGGAGGAGATCTGAACAGATGTGGATTGAGGCTTAAATCGGGTCTACTCGACCTGGTTGTTGTTGCAAACCCAATAATAGGAGTCGCCGGCCTAGTTGCAAAGGGTTTGCTGATTCAAACGAAGTTGTTCGTTTGGGGTTCACATGATCGCATGTGATGTTATTCATCTTGCCAGAGCTAAGCCGGAAAAGCAGCAAGGAGGAGCTGATGTATCAGCAGTTGATTGGAGGCCCGGTCAAATGGAGTTTTTTGACCGCTCGGAGGCAGAGGTTGTTCTGCAATGGAGTCATCTGGACTTGTATTCCCGATCTGTTTGCTTGCATGCTTGTGGAGATTGGATCTTCACAGGGATGTTGAAGATGGGGCAAGATGGTGAGTGATTCAGATATCACTCAGATTCGTCAATGGTTTCGAGCTTCTAGTTCGAGGTGGAGTTTGACGAGGGTATGAACTTTGCTCAAAGTTCATGTGCTGGTTCAACATGTCAAAGTGTTGAAGAAGACTGCATCCCTGGTGCAGTAACGTGCCATTCAGCAGGGTACGTGAAGACATTACCGGTTTTATCTCCTAGTAGCTCGAGTTGTACGGAGTTGTACGGAATTCAAGCCAAGGTGGAGATTGTTAGGTTTATGTCTTGTATTCCGGTTTAGCCGGATGAGTCACTGGGTTAGCCAGAGACTGGTTTAAGGTCAAAGGTATTTTGGTAATTGTACCGGGGCTTTCTTGGTGGCCAAGAAAGCGGAGATTATATATATGTATAGTCTGTAACCCTAGACCTTGCAGCAGCAGCGGCGGCGGCAGCAGTTGCCCGTGGTGCTCCCACACCACGTAGGAGAGATGAGGTGAGAGTGTGGGAATCTCTTGTATGCTTTACTTGTCATAGTGAAGATGTTCGTCCTCCTGTGCCCGTGGATGTAGCCCGGTTTGGGTGAACCACGTAAATCTCGGTGTCTCTTCTTGTGTGGTTGATTGTTTGATCTTATGATTCCGCGAATGCGCACAACGGTGAATGTCATATTCACAACAATTGGTATCAAAGCTGAGGTTGGTGTTCCTCGGGTTTCTGAGCGAGGTGGAGATCGCTCAGTGATTTGGAGGTTGTGCGCATGAAGATTAACTGAGATTAGGTTCGTGATTTCTGGTTAGGCCACCATCGGAAAAGAAGAAGACGAGATTGGGTTCTCCGGTCTCGCTGAGATCGGAGAAAAAGAATTCACATGTTTCGTTCAGATCTTGGAGTTACCGCTGTGGTTGTGATCGAATATTGTTGGGTTCGGATCTGTTTTCGTCGTGGAAACAGGAGATCTGGTTTTCCAGATCTGAGAAGGAGAAGACCGGAGCACGTTGATCACAGATGGGCCGCAGGAGAAAAATAGATTTCCCAGATAAATCGGTTATGCAGACAGTGAGATCGATCTCTGTTGCAGAGAGGAGTTGGTGGAAGAGGAAAACAGAAAGCAGAGAATCCGGAAGCAGAGAGAGAAATTGCAGAGAAATTTCTCGGTCTGATTGCTGCGAAGCAGAGAAAAACCAGGAAGAAAAAAAAAGGAAAAATTTCTCGGTCCAGAGAACAACCAGGAAGAAAAAAAAAAAAAAAAGGAAAAAAAAAGGAGAAAGAAACTGACCGAGATCTACGCCGGGAATCCCGCCCGCCTCCGTCGCCGTCGCAGCCGCTGCCGTTCGCATCCGCCGCTGCCCTTCCACCGCTGGAGAATCATCTGTCGCGGGTCGCCGTGAGCCCCGCCGCTGTTCGCCGTCTCCATCGGCCGTACGCTGCCGCCCCGCCGTCGCAGTCAACGTACCGTCGCCGCGCCTCACGTCGCTGGTCGCCGGCGCCGCAGAAGACCTCTGCGTGTCGGCCGCTGCAAACCGGGTTGCAGAGGGCGTGGCAGTGGCAGGTTGCAGAGACGACGTTTGTTGAGGACGACCCAGGCTCCGGGTCAGTTGGGTCGTGTTCAGGGTCAGTCCGGGTCGGGTTGCACCTGATCCGGCTGTGCAATAAGCCCAGCAAGTTTCAGGTCGGTCCGGGTTCCGGGTTTCGGGTTGGGTCAGACCCAACCCGTGGTGCAACCCCAGTGGCAGCAGTGCCGGGCCAGTTCGGGTCGTGTCGGGTCAGTTCTGACCCGTGTTTGCACGGTCCAGTCCAGAGCTCAACAGCGGGTTCGGTTCTGGGTCAGGTCAGGTCCGACCCGACCCGTTAACAGAAGGTCCAGCCCAGTCAGCAGGTTCAGGCCGGGTCAGGTCAGGTTTGACCCGACCTGTTTGCAGACGGTCCAGCCCAGCGCAAAATAGCAGTTCAGTTCCGGGTCAGGTGAACCCGACCCGGGTCCGCTCCAGAAGCCCAGCAGACAGCGCAGAGTGACGTCAGCAGTGACGTCAGCAACGGTCAACAGGCAGGTTTGACCAGATTAACGGCTGAAATTGTTTCTGCGATATCTTGATCGTCCGATGTCCGATCGGAGATCCGTTTGCGCCTACGGACTCGTTTCGAGCAGATCTACGCAGTGGAAGAGGTTGATTGGCTGTTGGACAGTCAAGGAGGAGGTTTGATCGATTGGAGCGTAGAAACTTGTTTCTACGTTATCGGAGCCATCCTGAGTCGGATTTCAGATCCGTTTTTTCCAGCGTGCTCGTGGTGACGAGATCTATAACTTGATGCAGAAATTTGGAGGAGATCTGAACAGATGTGGATTGAGGCTTAAATCGGGTCTACTCGACCTGGTTGTTGTTGCAAACCCAATAATAGGAGTCGCCGGCCTAGTTGCAAAGGGTTTGCTGATTCAAACGAAGTTGTTCGTTTGGGGTTCACATGATCGCATGTGATGTTATTCATCTTGCCAGAGCTAAGCCGGAAAAGCAGCAAGGAGGAGCTGATGTATCAGCAGTTGATTGGAGGCCCGGTCAAATGGAGTTTTTTGACCGCTCGGAGGCAGAGGTTGTTCTGCAATGGAGTCATCTGGACTTGTATTCCCGATCTGTTTGCTTGCATGCTTGTGGAGATTGGATCTTCACAGGGATGTTGAAGATGGGGCAAGATGGTGAGTGATTCAGATATCACTCAGATTCGTCAATGGTTTCGAGCTTCTAGTTCGAGGTGGAGTTTGACGAGGGTATGAACTTTGCTCAAAGTTCATGTGCTGGTTCAACATGTCAAAGTGTTGAAGAAGACTGCATCCCTGGTGCAGTAACGTGCCATTCAGCAGGGTACGTGAAGACATTACCGGTTTTATCTCCTAGTAGCTCGAGTTGTACGGAGTTGTACGGAATTCAAGCCAAGGTGGAGATTGTTAGGTTTATGTCTTGTATTCCGGTTTAGCCGGATGAGTCACTGGGTTAGCCAGAGACTGGTTTAAGGTCAAAGGTATTTTGGTAATTGTACCGGGGCTTTCTTGGTGGCCAAGAAAGCGGAGATTATATATATGTATAGTCTGTAACCCTAGACCTTGCAGCAGCAGCGGCGGCGGCAGCAGTTGCCCGTGGTGCTCCCACACCACGTAGGAGAGATGAGGTGAGAGTGTGGGAATCTCTTGTATGCTTTACTTGTCATAGTGAAGATGTTCGTCCTCCTGTGCCCGTGGATGTAGCCCGGTTTGGGTGAACCACGTAAATCTCGGTGTCTCTTCTTGTGTGGCTTGTTCTTGTTGATCTTGTGTTCCGTGGATGCGCACAACAGGTGATTGTTCAGATCACAACACCTTGTGCCCATAGAAGGGAGTTCCAGCCAAGAAAATCACCAGTAAAATGAGGAACCCAAGAGTAGGGAGCCCATAGCACAGGGTCCAGCCCACATTGTCTTGTATATAGACAAGGACAGTGTTGGCACAGAGGGTCCCAAAGAAAATGCGGAACATCCACCAGTTGAAGAAGGAGAGTTTGTGGGCCCTCTCTTTGGGCTCGAAATCATCAAACTAGTCGGGCCCTATGGTGGAGATGTTGGGCTTGGTCCCACCTGTCCCCACTGCAAGTTTGTAGAGAGCTCCAAAAAAAAACACCCAGCTGCAAAGTTGATGCACTCTTGTAGTTAACGTTTGGAGGTGGTGTGCAGGAAGGGGGCTTCAGCGAAATAACCGAAACTGCTAGTGTCAATAGGCACATTCCCTGCACTTAAAGGGAGATTTCATTATAAGGGACATAAACGAGTCCAATGTTGGGACCTATTTCAATTTAGATCCGATTCGAACTTCTAGGTTCACTAATGGGTTTGGGTCTATGGGTTTAACATCAAGTCTGGAATAAAATTTTACCCATGCCCACTAACATTGACTTTGTGTGGTTTAGATTTTAGAGATGGGCCCTACAGCTGGATTTGTTGATTAAAAGGATCCAGGTTCGAAGAAGTATAAAAAATGGCTGAGCTGTTCCTTCTGATCCTGGATATCAATGACATTTTGAAATATTCATCACATGGTACAAGTGGGAGAAGATGTGGGCATGAATTCAACCATGACCACACCCACAAGGAGAATGTACCAACCATGTCTTGTATATGGGTGAAGGAAGGATGAGTTGTTTGTGGCTGGGCTGGTGTGACCAATCCCACCCTAGCATTTATGAGATCTAAGGCCTCCTTAAATCCTTTCCAGTACCTTGAACCCCCTTTTCCCATGGCTTGCTTCACACATAGTTTTGTTTGGAGATTATCTTGCTTAAGGAGTTTTTGCACATTTCAAGTCATTATTAGTAATGTATCTCCAACAAGTCTTAACAAACAAAGCTAAATTACATCTTTGGGTTATAGTGTGACTCTTATAATTATCTTTGTCGCCCTCCAAAATTTTCTAAAATTACATATTATGATTATTAGTGAATCAAGAGAAAAAGGAAAATGAATACCCAACCATGACCCTCGTAATTCAAATATGAGGAAAGTCAAGGTCCCATATAAATTCCTGACAATTATATCAATCACCCTCACCTAAATTGATCCGGGCTCGCAGAAGTCCCTAAAGACAAATGGCTCTAGATTGAGACTCAGTTTTGATAGGCTTCCAGTTGGTTTGTAACTGATTGCATCTTGTATGGCACTAGTGATGCAGTCTAAGCTGTAAAATCCATGGTTAGGTTCAATTCCTAAAGAACAATGAGGTATATAACAATTAGAAATCTGATAGGAACTAGAATGAATTCGAGGAAAAATATAAGAATAGAACTTGTGATGGAAACATATTTATTCAATTGAATAAGAGGCTTTCTTTTATGTCAACCTTCATCATGTAGAATCTGGAGAAGATTTGCTTTCTTCTTGAGACTGAGTGCTACTTGGAACTATTGATCAAAGACGGACTCGAGGCAGGTTCCATGCTTGGTTCATTCATGGGACCAAAATTTCAAGCCATTGCTGCTTGGACAAGGGAGGGTCAGCCAGTTTGTTGGCATGCTATTGGTGAGGTCCTTTATCAGCACATGATGATGATTGTGGTTAGTCAATGCATGAAGAAAATAATTGGCAATGTGCACTTCATGCTTATACATTGTTTAATTCCTGTGTCAAAGATGAGGCTGGGCAACACCAATATCCTGTCCTGTACTGTTTTAAGAGAGGATTGCTAGTGCGAAGCCAATACAGAATGTAGTATATTGATGCCACACATTGCCAATAACAAAATTTTAAAATTAATTTAAAATATACTTTTTTAAAAATATCCTTGAAAAATAAAACGAGTGCCCCAGACGGTTGTTAATTTAATACTAAGTCATTTTTTTTAAATTTTTTTGTAAAAAATGTTTCTGACTATTTATGGCAATTGTTTAAGAAAGTCATTTTTTAAACTTTACCGATTGCCCACACGGTCATTTTTACAAAACTTTTGTGATTTTTTCGACTGCCCCTCCGACTGCTATGAGAGTCATTTTTTCTATAGAGTGATTGTCTTAGGCAGTTGGTTTTTGGCATTTTTAACATAGTGAGCTTCTATCATTCACACTTCACCATTTTGATAATCTTTTGGTGGAGCTCAATTGACCATAACATCTTATGTACGCAAATGCAAAAAAAAGGCCGTTAGTGGAACAAATACAGATTAATTCTACTATGGTTCCTCGTTATAGAGATCAAGCACTATGTTGTGTTCCTATCTTTTATGTTCAAATCATACCTTCATTACAATCCATCCATCAAGGCCCATTGCTTTGCAAGTGCCATAAGCATTGGCGGGACTTTCTTTATTTTAGATTAAATCTTAAATAATAAAAAAGATAAGAAAATTTTAAATCTAGTGACATTAACGGAGCTCACATTCGAAATCTAAACTGCTTCTTAAATGATTTCCTCCCCTTCTATTGGTGCTCAAGCAAATCTCACTAAAATAGAAGTTTAGGTTAACCTTATCACATGTAGAAGACATGCCATTTCACTCTCTTTGCTTTTATTAAAATCAAAGAACAAAAATGTTGTTTCACTCTCTTTGCAAAAACAAAGCGTGAAATTGCATATCTTACTTGTCATCAACCTGTTGTAAGATCTAATATGGTTTGCAACAAAACATTAAACATTTGGATCTAAACTCATGCATTAAACAATAGATAATCTAACAGACAGAAAGCGTACATTACATCCAACACACACTTGCGCAGAACCAATACATACAACTACTAAGATTTTGGACGGTTTAGATTTTATATCTGGGCCCCACAAACGAATTTACAATGCTAGTTACAGACTATTCTATAAGTTCTAAACTCATTATCTCATATGATACTTAGCATTCTCCAGTCTCTATTTCTTTTTTTTTTTTTATCCATTTATAAACTTTTCAATCATCTTAGAATTAGGGGTGTACATGGGTGTGACAGGCTGAGGCATATCCAAGCCCGGCCCATCTTTAGAGACACAATCTCGCAAATGTCCCAAGCCTGACACGTTAGGCAAGACCCCTCCCATCTAGTCAATCGGGCCAAACCATCACTAAATTACTAGTGGATTGAGTTGGCCTTGGGGCTTTTATGTTGGACCTAGATTTTATATCCAAGGCTGGCACATGGATGGATGGGCCCAGATTGGGTCGAGCTGGCCTATCCATGAGCACCCTTACTTACAAGCAAAATTTAGCACTCTCTTCGTTGTATGTGTTAATCAAATGTGCTAGGAAGTATCCTAGTTTAAAAATCATGCTTTTGGGAAGTTGGGGATTTAAAAATCCTAGAGATCTCACACCAACACTCTTTATGTTGCGGAATCTAGTGGAGAGTAAAAATTGCGAGTTATAATTAGGTATCAAAGCCTCGTGAACATGATTGGTGTGAATTTCTCAACATCTACTAATCTTCATCGAACTCCATTCATCCCACTCACACCTCCCACCCTTTCTGACATTTAAGTGAACATAGCTTTCAATGAGAGAGAGAGAGAGAGAGAGAGAGAGAGAGAGAGAGAATAGTAAATGCATGTTTTTTAAGCCTATATGGCATAGTCCTTATCACCTATGATCATTGGTACACTCAAGATTTTCCTTTGAGGGAGGTGGACACAAGTCGTTGGTTGGGTTTTGGGGGCAAATATATGACATTCATGTGAATTTTGGAAGAAGATTCAAAATTTTCATATTAGTTTTGAAAGTAGACCTAGATCTACATGGGCGACTACCTCAAAAGCTTGTATGTACGTTTACTTTGCCTGGGCATTGTGCACATAGAGCCTTCCTTGTGCAAATGGGACCAGGGTCAAAAGATCTGGTGGGCTCTATATGTACAATGATGGAGGCTCAAGTGATCATCTTTAACTCTTTGATCAGTAGCCACAAATTTTACCATTAAAAATTGGTACACAATCAATCCAATGGTTCAATACACATCCCTACCAACAAGAAAACAACTCATCCACAACCAATAAGACAACAACTCGAGATAAATTACTAGTTATTCTTGACACATGATTTAGCATTAAACCTGCATCATCTAATATAAGTCAACCACTCTATAAGATTATTGGTTACAAAATTAAAATTTTTGAATAGGGCTTTGTTCTAGTGAGACCTGCTCTTACGAAGTAACAGTGAGAACTTTTTATGAGGCCCACTTATGGATCTCATCTGTAGGTGAAACTAGGGGGATGAAAAAAATCTATATAGGACCACAAGAAGTTTCAATTTTGACGCCAATCTCATGCCACTAATCCCTTCATCCATGGCCCACAAGTTAGGCTTCATATTAAAAAAAAATTCAACCTCCATCCACTGGTCAAATCCACTCGGATGAATGTCAAACCTTAGGATTAGTGATTCTGAAGGAGGGTCCCTGTTTGTGCACAGTTTGGATGTGTTGCTAGGTGAGGCCTACTAATAGTTCTCATGGAAGCACACTAAGAATTAGTCATACTTGTATATTTCCCTTTTTAATATATTATTCACTAATAAAGAGTGAAAGTTTTCAGAGACGTCGTTATAAGGATGGAATCATTTTAGCTGCCAGATTTTCCATAATTTCATACTAGTTCGGGCTCCTATAACCACACCACGCATAATAGATGATACAAATGAATCGTCTCACCAAAAAGATGGTGCCCAACTGCACTCTGTACAACTCTACAACTCTTTCTTCGAGAACCCATTCAATCCCTTCATGTCTCACTCACGTTCTCTCTTTCTTGAAAGCTGAAAACAAATATCAAAGGACAAGGCAAAGAGAAGGTGGAGGATATTGAAGTTAAAAAAGGAAGACATGTAATTATTGGAGCTTGCCCCAGACCACACTCTGTTTTTAGAGAGAACTAGGGAAAAGTTTGATAGGTGAGTAAATTTTATTGGAATTTGAAGTCTTCTAAGTTCAAAAGATTTCTGTCATATTGTTTTTGTTCTCTTTAGAGTTGGTTTGTAATGAAAAGCCCTTCCCAACTCCCTCGTATTATATATAATATATTATATAATGCAGCTGAAATATTATATATTATCACAATATTTTTGTATTTCTTAAAAGAAATAATCATGAGTTTTCTTTGGAAATCGCTATTAATTATATGCACTTGAGCTTTGCTTAAGCTCTACAACGGTTTTTGTCAGATGATAAATTTAAATTACAATTTTGACTAAATTTGAATTAGATTCTTAATAAGTTTGAAATGGAAAACATGATTTTTATCTAAATATTGTTTCTCATTCTATATGGTATATTAAGAGATTAATTTGGTGAAATGGAGAACATGGTTTTTATCTAAATACTGTTGCTCAAAATTTTAACATGTTACGAGAGCTACATGTTGGGGTGGTCTAGCGGTCACTCATGGTGTAGTTCAATAAAAATTTAATAAGATCAATCTCTCTCTTTCTCTATCTTGCTCTCTCTTACACACCATTCTTCCTGGTTTCCTCATCATTTTCATCTAGACACGCACATTCAAATGATGAATATTGATTTTGATTTCAAAAGGAAGAGTTTTATTATTTTTTTTTCACAGAACTAGAGCCTTAAGATGATAAGGTTTGTTAGAAAATCTTTTGAATAAAGATTTTAAAAAGGTTTGGGTTGCTAGGCTTAGACTGGATTTTAAGTAAGTTTAAATAAGCTGAAGTTATGGATAGATAAGTATTGTTTTTGAAATTGAAATATGATGAATTTTTACTTAAATTTAAATTTTCAACTTCCTAACTGTTTTGATAGGCCCAATCAGTCCATGACCTTTTTGTTTTGTTTTTCTTTTTCTTTTTGGTCTTGGATGACATATTGATGGTAAAGGGGAGGATAATTTATGGTTAAACTACCATTGTCTTTATAGAAAATCACTAATTGGCTTTCTCCTTAACTAACCTGGAATGATAGGCCTTTCAAATTTCGACAATTCATCTTAGTTTGATAATGTGTTATCTTTGAAAATTATCTTCATGTGGTAAAAAGGAAACTTGGAATTGATTTCAAATCTATGTATCAAACCTTTATTAAGAGTTGAACCTAATAATGAAACTTATCAAAATTAAAGTCAAAATTTGAAACTGCGTCAAACTGGGACTCAATTTCCAAACAAAAAAGCTACTAAAGAACCACTTGCTTGTGTTTCACAGGACATTTTCCATGTAAAATAAATGGCAAGAAGTTTTTAGGAACATTATCTTTCTACATCTTGAAACGTAATGATAACATACAAAATGTTGCCTTAGTTTCTTTACAGTTCAGGTGTGGGTCTATTCTTCATCTGCTCATTTCAAAGCTGGTTAAAGAGTTTTGGTTTGGGAGCATTGAGGGAGCAATTTCAGGCATGTATCATTTTGTTCATCAGCAAAAGTATTCGACAATTGGATCTTGGCATTAAGGAGTCCACCATGTTCAATTGTTGCCGCTGACATTGTTTATCAGTGATAGCCATCCTCTCGGCTTGTAGGCTTGTGCCTCAGCTGAGTTTTATATTGAAATTAATATTTCATGAACTTGAAATAGTCCTATATTAATGTTCAAATTTTAATCTAAAGGGTCCATCATTTTTTCTCTTGCTAGGAGGAATGATCATTGGCCCATCCTGAACCTTTTTCACGGACGAAATATTGAATGGTTTGGAAAGCTCCACAGTATGCTAGATCATTGTTCTTCTTCAGCAATCCACGCTTATTATGGAGACCACCATGTTGGTTTCACTTCTCCAGCCAGCTCCTAAGATCTACAATCTGTTTGATGACATTATCTTAATGTCAAAAGGAAAATCATCTACCACAATCCTTGTGATTGTATCGTTGAGTTTTTTGAGAGCTGTGGTTTCAGGTGTTCAAAAATGAAGAGCACAATAGATTTCCTCCATGAGGTATGCCGTCAATATTGCATCTATTAACAAGTAATGTGGATTTCCTGCAAGTGTTTGAATTGAAAGAGGAGAATGAATACAAGGACTAAAGAGTCCCCAAAAAGCCCTAGAGGCAGCTACTGTACAGTAACAACCAAAAAGAAAAACAAAGAAAGAGAAGCAAGAAATTACAAGCAAAGAGCAATGAAAAGCTCCAGAACATACAAAGGAGAGCAGATGAACTAGTGCGTTCGTGGGGAATCAACTCCAAAAATAATTCAGTAATTTTTACAACCTAATTCCATGGCACCCTTGGATATTTGACTGAAAGAGAGGGCAGGTGAGCAGATCTTGGGTCTTGTTAAAGGTGAAGTCATTTCTAGTTTTTCAAATCAAATGGCACAGGTAAGTTTTTTGGTCTTGAAGCGGACACCATACAATCGAAGTTAGATGTATCGATCAACAAAATTGCCAACAATGAAATCAGTTGAAATTTCCACAATGAAACTGTAATTTTCAAGGATCACATGTAATATTGTTAACAACTAGACATCCCATTTCTAGTATGCTCTGCACAAAAATAAAAAAGGCCCTAATCCCCTAATCAGCATGTTTGTAGGTCATTCTCCAATCTTCTCAAGATATAGAGCCAACCTTATTCAAATATACTCAGTTAAATAAATTATTCGTTCTGTGTGAATATCTCACACCAAAATTGTACTTTGATTAAACATTTCAAGTGACAGTCATCAATTTTTCACATGATGAATCAAGCAGAATCAAAGATTTAAAATCTAACAGTATATAGATTTAATAGAAATACTGAGATCAATAATCAATATGTGATGAAATGGGAAACCATGAAAATGTCTTGTTAGGGGCTACCAGCAACACCAACTCCCAAGTAGCTAGCACACAAGATTGAGTTCTTAAACAAATAACAATAGACATATGTCCTTACACTTGCATCGCCATTAGACTTATTACAATCACCTCATAATTTTCATCTGCCTATTTAGATATTCAGATCCATGAGTTGAAGCATTGTACTTGTGTGAAGAGGCTCAACTAAAGGTACCCTCATAGCAGATAGCTCTTGAGAAATATGATACATGGTCGGTCGAGTTTTTGGATCTGAATGCAAGAATGCAAGTGCCACCATCACTGTTGAAGCCACTTCCTTCATCTCTTGAGTGGTGAGTGGTGGGAGGCGTTGGTCTAAAATATCCTCAAGCAAGATATCTTTTGCCCTTGATGTTGATAAGGATGAGATGAGCTCACCAGGATGCTTTCCCATTATCACTTCCAAAGATACCACTCCAAAGCTATAGACATCGCATTTTTCGGTCACCTTCATTGTGTAAGCAAACTCTGCACAAAGAGAGAGAAAGAGAGAGAGAGAGAGAGAGAGAGAGAGAGAGGAAGAAAAAAGGAAAACCAAGATCATATTTAATGGATATGGATAGTTTCACTGACTTCTTTGACCATGCATGACACAACTACTAATTTCAAAATTAGTCCAAGGAGCAAGCAAAGCAAATTTTAATGTCAAGAAAGACAAATAAGTAATTCCATTTGCTTACAATGTGTGTGTGTGTGTGTGTGCACAACACAACTACTAATTTCACAGTTAATCCAAGGAGCAAACAAAGTAAATTTTAATGTCAAAAAAGACAAATAAGTAATTCCATTTGCAAGTCCAAGGAGCAAACAAAGCAAATTTTAATGTCAATAAAGACAAATAAGTAATTCCATTTGCTTCTGCTTTTTTGTGTGTGTGTGTGTGTGTCTGAATTCGAGTCTCCATGTACCTAAAAAGATATGGGACTTGCTATGTAGAGCATCTAACCAAGTCTCCATGTAGCAAAAAGAAAATTAATAATAAAAAGATTTGGGACTTGACATGTGGAGTATCTACCCATCAGATCAATATTCGCACTTGGGTTTTCATTATAGAAACCTAAACTTCATGAACTTTTTGATTGTTTCCTCTAATTTATGCACTGGATGCTGGTGAGATTAGGTAAATTTTACCTACAATCCATAAAACTTCTATGCAACCAACTCTTCCTCTCGTTGGGGGCTCTAATCCAAATCCTTTATGTTGTACAGAAGTATGGGGAGTTGTACACCATGATAATAGAGAATTCTCCCTAAAGGTCTTAGATGATTTTTAACATAGAAATGGCATGGAAATAGCACTTTGTTATTCTAATTTATTTATAAATATATATTTTTTTAAAACACTAACTTTCTATAAACTATTTTAGCCTAAATTGTAGGAGAAATATTAAGAATCAATATGCCAAATGAAAAAGAGAAAAAAAAAGCATACTATCTCAACAATTTACCTGGAGCAACGTATCCATATGTGCCTGCAAGTGTGGACCAATTTGATGAATCAAGCTTCAAAAGCCTAGCAATGCCAAAGTCTGAGACACACGCCTCAAAATCCATATCCAATAAGATGTTGTTGCATGACAAGTCACGATGCACAATAGGAGGGTTGCAGTCATGGTGCATATATGATAGAGCATGGGCCACACCTCTGACAATCTTTACCCTTTTAATCCAATCAAGTTCCATCGCTCTTTCCTCATTTCTAAGGACACCAGCTAAGCTTCCTCTTTCCATGTATTGATACACAAGAAAGGAACATCGTACATGGGAGCAAAATCCATAAAGCTTCACAATGTTACGATGGCGAATTTCTGCTAACACCCGTATCTCATTCAAAAAGGTTCTTTGGTCAACTTGCTCACCATCTTCCAACGGATGAAGTTTCTTCACAGCTACTACCTGATCTTCTGGTAAGTCTACCTTATAAACTTTTCCATATCCCCCCTCCCCAATGCAATGCTTGTTGTCGAAATTCCCTGTAGCTTCAATGATGTCTTCATATATGATCTTCCCATCATAATTCCATACAGAAGTTATATTGTGATTGGGAGATTCCTGGTCTTTATTCACTCTCTTCCTACTTTTCCGGCGATGAATGAAGCATATGCCAACAGAAATGAGCAGAAGGAATAACACTAATACAAGGGGGACAACAATGATAATCAAACCTTTGTGGCCTTTCTTTTCATCAGTTGGGCTCATAAAAGGGGCATTGCAAGGTGGTAAACCTTCTACTTTGCCACACAAATCCTTATTTTCAATAAATGCATCTATTCGAGCTTGTTGATCAAATGCCCTACCACTAGGAAGAGGACCTTCCAAATCATTGTATGATACATCAATAGATAATAGGCTTACCATCTCCTTGAAAGAAGATGGAATTGAACCTGAGAGCATATTGTGTGAGAGATTCAAACGTTCCAACTTTCGCAGCTTTCCGAGCTGAGATGGTATGCTCCCTATGAAAAAGTTTTGGCTGAGATCTAGTATTATTTGAAGATTCTCCAGGTTACCAACCTGAAATGGAATGCTTCCATTCAAGCCATTTTTGTTCAATTTTAGCTCTAGCAGTTCAATGCAGTTGCCAATTTGTTCTGGAATAGGTCCACTCAAGCTATTTTTTGATAAATCTAAAATCTTTAGATTAGATAATTCTCCCAATTCTTGTGGAAAAAAACCAGAAAGCTCATTATCACTCAAACGCAAATCATAAAGCAAAGGCAACTCCCAAAGCTCTTTTGGAATCTCACCCTCCAGGTGATTGGAAGAAAGGTCCAACACTTGTAGCCGACTCAATTGCCCAATATGATGCGGAATTCTACCACTGATATTATTGTTGGAGATTTTTATTGAGGACAGATTAGTGCAAGCCCCCCAGTTTGATGAAAGTTCCCCATAAAATCTATTGAAACTCAAATCAATATATAATAAGTTGGGATATACTCCGAAGACATCAGATATATTTCCAGAGATCTGATTTTTCTCAAGCCGAAATCTTTCCAATCTTGTGCAGTTTTTCAAGCTTGTATGGAAATGACCAGTCAAATGATTGCTCGATGCTCCAAAGAATTTAAGTGATCCTCCTTGGCATATTTGAGGTAAATAGCCTGACAAATTGTTGAAACCCAACTGAAGATTTTCCAATCGAGTTAAATTTGCAAGCTCTTGAGGTAGTGGACCTGACAAATGATTTTCATGGAGAGCCAGAGCTGTAAGCTCAGTCAAATTTCCTAAGATGGAAGGAATTATGGAACCTGTTAACTGATTACTAGATACTTGTAGATGAGCTAGTCTTCTCAAGTTTCCGATTTCTTGTGGAACGGAGCCTGATATTTGATTGCCATATAGATACAAGTAGACTAGCCCTGTCACATTTCCTAGAGCAGAAGGAATGGAACCTGTGATTTCGTTATTAGACAAGTCTATCTGATACGTATTGAGATTTCCTATTTCTACAGGGATTGAGCAACAAATCTGATTATTCATCGATCTTAAGAGTATGAGCTTGCTCAAACTCCCTACAGTCGCAGGGATGGGACCTGTGATCATGTTATTGCCCATTTCTAGCCACTCCAGATTTGTTAAGTTTCCTATCTGTGGAGGGATAGGACCATCAATTCCAGTTGCAAAGAAACTTAGATAGGCTAACTTGCTCAAGTTTCCAACAGATGGAGGGATCGAACCAGTTAATTTGTTATCGCCAAAAGACAAATGAACCAAGTTTCTGAGCTTCCATAACTCTGGAGGTATCGAACTATTCAAATTGTTACCGTAGAGGTCCAAAACACTAAGATTTGTGAGTCGACCTATTTCAGATGGAAGCTCTCCAGTCAGTAGATTTCTTGCGACTTGAATGGTGAAGATTTTGGTCCAATTTGCAAAGAGACGAGCAGATATTTCACCAGTTAAGATGTTTTCAGAGACGTTAAAATCAGAAATGACAGTGAGATTAGCTAGTGATGGTGGTAAGGTGCCCGAGAGCTGATTTTTAGATAAATCAAGGTAGGTCAATCCTGAAAGAGCACCAATATGGGACGGGATGGTTCCATTGAGAGTGTTGTTGGCAAGGTCAAGACGGACAAGGCTTCGAAAGGAAGAGAAGCTCAACTGATCAAGCGTACCTTGCAGACCGCAATTGGGTAGATTAATTTCTGTCACCTTTTCTTCGGCACCATTGCATTTGATTCCAGTCCAATTGCACGGAGAGACATTTAGAGACCATGAACTGAGAGCTTGGCTTTGGAAGAGACTGCCTTTCCATTTGAGAAGAGCCTCCGCTTCAGGTGACTTTGATGATGTTGTTACTGCAACACTGCATTGGTAAATGTCAGAGTACGCAACCAACACTAGGACAAGTAAGGAGAGAAGAGAAAATGATCTCTCAGAAGCCATGATCATTCGTTTGGTGATGAGGAGGTTTTTCTTGGGCAAGCAGAGAGCAGGGCGCACTGTTATTTATTGGCAATGAAACGCGTTGTTCGTTCTTTTTACGAGTCTTTCACCCACGACTGACTCCACTTAGGATAGTGATAGTTGCCCACCCCGACCCCATACGTTGAGGTGTCGTTCTTTTTACGAGTCTTTCACCGACGACTGACTCCACTGAGGATAGTGATAGTTGCCCAACCCCACCCCATACGTTGAGGTGTCGTGTCCTAAATCTAGATCCTCTATAATTTATGACATTTGGAATGTCCCAATCTGTCAGTGAAGAAGGGTTTACGCGACGTGTCTAAGAGAGAACCACATTTTATTAGAGATAAACATTTGTTAGGATTGTTAAAGAGACATGGGGATGAGGTACAAAAAAAATTATTTAGTTAGCACATAATGATTAATTAGAGTCAGCTAGTCAGATGGTTAAGATTATCATGAAGGAACTATTTTCAATCCAATCATAATCACAACGTAGGAAATAAGTAAGAAAGAAATACTGGTGGAAGCTGACCCATTCTTGCAACGAATGAGAATAACTCGTCAGATCTGCAGTTTCGACTATCCTTTCCGCAAGACTCCAGACTTCGTGGCTACTATTGACTTAGGAGTCACTCTCAACCCAATTCAATAATCTGCAGTTCAAGTTGATCATTATTTTCTATGATTAATTGAGATGCTGATGGACCACACAAACTCTATTCAGGCTTGCGTTGGGGGAGGTTTCAGCAGTACATTTTAGGCTTGATCGGTTGGATGCAGGAACAAATTTCAAACCTGGGCCTTTAGCCATATACATGCACAAAGGCCTATCTAAACTAAATCAGAAGGCAAACAAAATCTGTGAAGCATCAGTGTCATCCAAACAAGTGGGCCCTCACCAACAAAAATACTTGAAAATTGAATCACATGTACCCTTTGAATTATGAATGGGTCCACACGATCAGAAATACTACATATCTTCGGATTGGATTAACTGAAATCATGTAAAAGTCATATGATCGTCTCATAGTCCATCTTTGGGTAAAGAAGATACCTGGGTCCCTCTATAATGATCAAGCATTCCATTCTGGGATTCAATCCAACACTGGACTTTTGGTGATGGAGTAGTTCTGAGTCCCACCATGCCTATTCTGTTTTCCAACTTAAATCCTGCTCAAATAGCCACTGTAGAGAAAATTCTCTTTCAGTTGCGAGAGATCAGGTTGGGTTGATAATCAGATGGTGAAAGCCTAATAAACAGCCAATCTGATGCCAACCATCAGATTGTGGTTTTATCTCGCCCTTTCTATCCTTGTTGGTTTCCACTAACTACCAAACCAAACTTTGGACTGTCACCCAATACTATCTCATAGATTATTTTTCTTTGAATTGCAAGGAAGATATTATGAAAGGGTTGACCTAAACTCCTCAATTTCAAACTATCTAAATGGTGAAGATAATTTGGGCACAAAATCAGCCCAAATAAAGTCTGAAATTAGGCTAAGATCAGCCCAAATATTGGCTGGAATTGGGTTGAAATACAGCCCAAACTAAAATTCAAATGAATTGAAAATCCTGCCCAATATACGCCTGTAAAATGGATCAGAACTTTGTTTCAAGAGAGCGACATGAAATGAGGTCAAAATCCAGCACTGGTTTCTCTAATATGGGTTGGAACTCAACCCAGACTTATTTTTGAAGTGGGTTGGGGCTCAGGTTTAACCCAAACTTTGGAACTCAACCCAGACTTATTTTTTAAAATGGGTTGAGGCTCAAATTCAAACTCAATTAGGATTTGTTCTTCAAATGGGTTGAGGCTCAAGTTCAGTTCAAGCTTTCCCTCGAATGGGTTGAAACTCAACCCGGACTTGTTTTCCAAATGGCTTGAAGATTTAATCCAATTTATGGCTATAACTGGCAAGAAAGATGCCTATATGAGGTCTTAAATTCTACCCAGACATACTAAAAGCGGGTCAAAACTAACCCAGAAATATGGGTGTAAAACAACCCAGACAATGGGTCAGAAAGCTAAACCAGGCTGGAAATGAGGGCCATCAGTCAAAAATAGTCAATCCACTTTACGAATTTAAATAGCCCATAAGGTGACAAAAGGACTGAAAATGAGCCTGAATTATTTTTCAGAGAGGGACCCAAGCATGAATATGAATCAGCTTAAATGAAGGTATCAAATGGGCTATGAACCCACAACTAAACACCCTGAAATCCTGTTACGCACTGCTGTAGACTATTCCCAAGGGGCACGTTGCTTAGACTTGGGAAGCGCCAAAACCCCAAATTGAAAGCGGCAACCCTGCTGCTAAAAGACTATTCAAGGAAAAAATAATGCTTTCCCAAGCGAAGGGCCTGGTTGAACTTAGGAGAGGCCCAACCAAAGCCCATATGGCACGCCTTACAAGAAGCCTGATTTGACTTGGTATTCTTGGCTCATGCTTATACTTGGGCCTAATTTTTTTAAGCAGATGTGAGATTTGGGCTCAAGTGGGTCCATTAAGCTGGGCAACACTTGCACCTGGAAGGAAATTCTTTAGCCCGGATTACAAGTGCTTGGGGAATGCAATATGCTTTTCCAACTCTACTTCCCTATATACAAACTGCCCTCTTTTCACCTAGTGATAAGAGGTGTGTTCTTACTTGACTACCCAGGATTCTAAACCTAAGTATATCATCTCTTCTAGTGTTAATGGGCTCCTTTTCCACTTTTATAGGCTTTCTTTCTATATGTGCGGACTTTCTTTTTCACTTATATAGGCTTTCTTTCTGTGTGTACGGATTCTCTGTTTAGGTCCTAGCCCTCTTGGCTAAATTAACAAAAACAAGAAACTCCACT
Source organism: Sextonia rubra (assembly GCA_037013555.1). Lineage (NCBI taxonomy): Eukaryota > Viridiplantae > Streptophyta > Magnoliopsida > Laurales > Lauraceae > Sextonia > Sextonia rubra. The sequence continues at coordinate 48,868,892 of JASUAD010000001.1, forward strand.
TCCCCGATTATGAGAAACTGAGATAATTTTTATTTAGAATGTCCTGCATCTAGGGAAATTCTGCTGTGCACTATGCAGGGCCACTCATCCAAACCATTGCAAAGGCTCCTTCCCAAGTTCCACCTGATTGCCCAATGGAAAAAATTGTCCCTCACTATTGTGGACATCTGGAACACAAAAGTTCATGCCATCCATGTGGAAGACATCCACAAGTTAAAAAAGCACCCAAGAATTAATTTTCATTTAGAAGGTATTTATTTATTGCTTTAGAAAAATCTTCTCCTAAGCCCCGTGCTTTGTGGGAGCACCCATCCAGACCGTCCCAAAGGTTGAGGCCCCCGCAATTTCACTGGACACACCATGAAGACCAGATTCGATGTAAATGGACCTGCATGCTAGAGCATAGGAGCGCATGAGAAAATCATGCTTTGATTTTGTGGATATCAAGGATTATAAATGCTTTTATATTCTGCCACCTCCACTTCCAGGAGGAGGTTATGTAGCCTAATAAGTGGCCGACCTTAAATATGCAGTGGAACTTTATAAGAGTAAGCCTCAATGCCTCATCAAGAAGGGATGTTAATCAAGAAGACAGAATTCTATATTTATATGAGGTGTTGGTTTACGAGTACTGGCCCAGAAAGTCTGCGTGTCATGTAAAAGAAAGTGATTCCTACGATACATGAATCATGTCTCTGGAAGAAAATATTGTAGGGAGCGTGCATATGCAGAACCGTGCACTCGTAGCTTGGGATCAACCATCAATAAAATCAATCATTTTGCAGATAAAAAACACAAATGGTTTACATGGTTCACCCAACGAGGACTACATCACAAACAAGAAAAAAGCCTCTTTCAGGAAAATTTAGGATTACAGATTATACATTATATATAATCCTCGCTTCTTGGCCCTTAAAAAAGCTTCAGTGCAATGACTAAAATACCCTTGTGGCCTCTTATTTTATTTACTATATAAAATACTTGCCATCTTCCTACCCCTACATCCCCCTGCATTGCACTCTCACTACTAATTATACATAAAATTATACAAAATAAAATAGTAAGGTTAATTTAGTGTACTGAAACCTGGTTTTGAAGAAGAATTTACCTTATTTAACATAACCATTTTTTTCATTAGCAAAATTTAAAAGAAAACCCAAATACTTGTATCTTTTGAAATATAGGGTATTTTGAAGGATTGTTCAAACCTAGATTTCTAGATCGCAATTCAGATTAGGAATTCGAGTCAAGATGACTCCACAATCATAGAAACAAGTCTCTGCCCTCCGATCAATCAAACTAAGCTCAAGTCAGCATGATGACATCACATGCTTGTTGTTTCTTTCCGGGCTTTTTGGCTGATAGTACGTCGAGCTAACCTGTTCAAACCTGAACATGCCCTAACCTAGCTTAAGTTGTTGCCGTAGGTTTCCTTTGTTTCACGGGTGTCACAACTCGAGCCTAAGAAATTAGGAATTAAGGTTCACCCTAATAGGTGACACACGTACTCCCATGCATCTACACTTAAACCCCATCTAAATGCACACGCACAAGGGAAAATCACACATGCAAATACATTGTACGCGGAAGCTGTAAGTATCATTGCATTAGAAAGAGAATACATGAACAAAAACAATAGCTACAAAGATAACATTAATTACACAATATACAACCCAAAGAAACACTATCTATAAAGAGGGAAAGGACAGTTTCTAGAGAACAAGATATCAAATGTAGAACGATAAACCAACTCCAAGTCACAGAAACCAAATACATCCCACACACCAAAATGAGACCTATGCTAATGCCATACCGCTCTCTGATGGAGTGATCACATCTACTCCTCTAGCCCTGATGGGGCTTCTATTATTGCTGCTGGAGTCTTACCGACCGATGAGGGGTCGGCAATGGGATTTGAGCTAGCAACACTAAAGACTACTAGTGAATACAACGATTCAACAGGGCATAAACAACAATAAGGTAACACGTATTGTGTCTATAAGAATAATAAACAAGTAATATTACATGGAGTTTCAATTTAGTATACTAGGCAAATTGTGCATTTGAATAAAGCATGCTATACGAATCAATGCATGAGTGTAATTTACTATGTGGCTACTACATTTGTCATATCCTCCCTCTAGGGATCTATACATAGGAGAATACCATCAACCGGGGCAGGGTACGAATGGGTCTCAAGTTCCTGGGGTCTAGAAGCCCGAAGACATGAACACACTACAGCGGCAACATACATACTACGCCAAAGTCAACCCCGCCGAGTATCATAAGGCTGAGGCTGAGTAGTACCTGACCAGTTTGATTCAATCATTTACTTGTACTTGAGTAAAACATGCATTTCATTTAGAGCATAAGAACAATACTAGATTACATTCATACTTAAGTTACAGCAAAATAACTAATGTACATGGAATAGCAATTGTCAAGGGCATATTAAGCAAAACTAATGCATACAATATCGAAAAGACATACAATGAACATTCATTTCATAAGATTGGAGGACAATAACCATCATCCAATATGCCATGCAATTCAAATTAATCGAATCAAGGCAGTTTACTAACCAACCATAATCCAGTCAACCAGCATTTTTAATCGTGCATGATGATGTAGTTTTAAGATATCCGATATACAGTTATCTAGTATTGTGTTGTATCATAAGGTGTATAGAGTCCCTTAAACCAATACCCATAGGGAGGTGCGTAACAACTGGACAACACACATAAATAAGTCACAGCCCTTAAGATCATTCATGCCCTTCATGCATTCCATTGAACAAGTTAACGGTTCTCTACATTCCAACACGAAGGCCTTATAAGGTCTCATAACTACCTACTTCCTCTTAAGTTTCAATGATTTCACGGCTTAGCCGTGGGTGGCCTATGGCTTAACCATAGATATCTTACGGCTTAGCCGTATTATGCACTACGGCTCAGTCGTGGTTTCCCAAAAGTTTTCCTCATTTACGGCGAGCCACGGCTAACCCGTGCTTCCTCTTACAGCTAACCGTGTTTACTCTAAAGTTGAGCTACGGGTGGGTACGGCTTAGCTGGAGCTAAACCGTAGAAGCTTTATCCAAATTTCTACTCTCTGGACATCAAGCCGTAGCTTGACCTTCGGTTGGGTCATGACTAGCCTATGGCTTAGCTTTAGTACATTCCATGGCTTAGCCGTAGCCTGACCGCAGTGTAAAATCGAAAGTGGTTGCTCTCTGGAAGGTGAGCCGTGAAACTCTACGGCTTAGCCATAAGCTTCAGACGTTCACACTCTGAACTTGTTACAGACGAAACTGGATTTGCACCGATTGAAACCAAAGAGAACAAGTGTGTATAAAATGGGACACAAAAGGGCTGTACAACAAAAACCACATGCAAGATTAAGAAGACTATTCACAATCATCGTGTACCAACGTGTGTTCATCCATGACGTGTTTATACTTACCTCAAATGAGCTTTGCCAAGTTACTCGCTCTCCTTTGGCTCAAATTGGACGTCTATATGCAGTCCTATCACAATGCATGTCCTATCACCATGCATGCCAAGAGTGAGAAGGAAAAGTGTGCACGCAATACAAAAGCATTCTAGACTCATAGAGGATATCATGACTCAAATTCTTACCTTAGCTGAACCGGAAAATTGGTACAAGGTTCTAGTTAGCGAATTGAAGAAGCAAATCAACGAAAAAGAAATCGGTGTAAGGAACAAACGTAGAGCAGAGACGAGAGAGAAAGAAAGAGCTAGCGTTGGCATTGAAAGGGAAGAAGAAGAAATCGTTGAGTCAAAGTCGGTGCATGCATCTCTCTTTTTAAAGATAAGTATGAATCCAATTATAAGAAAGTCCAAGAGTTGAGGATAATTATAGTTTGAATCACTTAACCGTCTAACGAAGACAAACGAAGTCGTTTACATGCGAGTCAGTTATGGAAGTCAACAAACTTGACGAGTTACATGTAATAACACCAAGATGATGCATGAATGACAAAATCTTACAAAATCTAAAATTATGAAAAAAAGGTTCATGTCTACCTAATTCAGGTTACACTCAATCCAATTACCTATCCATGACCCAAAATGAAGCTCAAAAAGACCAAACAACATGTATATAACTAATTCGCTGCTAAAAGACGAAAAAGAACATTAATTATTTGCTAAACTGGATTAAGCTGGGTCGGAGTGTTACATCAGATCGACCTAACCTAGATCTAACCTTTCTCTGCTATGCTGGGCTTCCTGTACTTTGGTCATGTCAAACTTGACAATAAATCTATAATGGAATGCTGGACTAGGCTCCCATCCATGGGTTGGGTCGGACCTGACCCAAACCTAACTTGACCTTCCCTAAAACAATATTGCTACTACTGGGTCAGTCTCTACACAAGTCAAATCTAACCTAGTCAAACCCAAGACCTAAGCCCCACCAAATCCTATGACAAGGGACCACATAATATGTGGTGCTTTGGAGCACAATAACTCAAGTCCATGTCTCTACACGATTTATTTTAGGGAAAATTTCATATAAGGCCTTAAGTTTTTGCTTTATTTCAAAAAAGGACATAAGTTTTAAAACTTTTCAAATTAGTTCCTATGTTTTCAATAAATTTCAATTAAGAACATCCAATCATGTAAAGGTACTTCCTAGCGACTTTTTCCCTCAACTTTATTAAAATACCAAAATACCAATCATTTAAAGTTATGACATGGTTTCAGCGGCCACTACATGCAGCTAATCACTGTAGAGATGCTAATTGTTCTTGACCATCATGAGGATGCCAAAGAAGGAAATAAGGAGAATATAGAAGAATTGGATGAAGTATTTATTTCAATAAATGGTAATCTACGCATCTTTAAAAAATTGAAAGAAAAAGTTAACCAAAAATAGCTTCAAATGGATGGATGTTCTTAATTGAACACTTTTTGAAAAACATAAGGAATTATTTGAAAAGTTTTAAAACTTGTGTCATTTTTTGAAATAAGGTGAAAAATTAAAGCCTTATTTGAAAATTTTCCTTTTTTTAATCTGTTCCCCTCACAATTATGCAACCAGAAACCTCCACCTTCCCACCTAAATCCTTTATTTTCTTCCTTAGCGACGATCATGAGTGATGTGCAATAGCAGCGGGCAGTGTTGCAATTGCAGCGGCATGGGCGTTGGCGACGGGCCGCGAACATTCCGAAGAGATAACTGTTTTTGTTAATTGGAATTCTTGGAGAGATAAATTAGATAGCAAAATCCTCACTTGGAATAAATGGGGCCCACATGATGTAGCTAGGCATTCAACCAGCTAAGTAGGCTGGATTCAAACCTCCATCTCCCTTGTTTTTTTTTCCCCATTTTGGTCTCACACATGTTCTTTGCCATTCTTAACTACTCACCTTTGACTTGGAAATTTTTAAAGTTCTTTTTGGAGATAATTTTCGTCAAGTAATTAGCCATATTCATGCTCAAATCCTTAATGATATGGGCGCCCAGTCAAGCTTATGCCAACCTTCCCAATTTGAGAAATTTGCTTCGCAAGCAAATAACCTTCCAAGTTGACTTTACTCTCTTGAAGTTTGCAATATATCTTGAAATATTCTATGATAATCTCTGAAAACATCTTTCCAATATGTGAATTGAGCAAGCAAGAGGAGTCGACCCACATGGCCATCCCACATGTATGAATCGCACATATGCATGTGTGGGTTCCTCATGAATCTAATTTTGCAAATTTTCTTGATTTTCTTTCTTTTCTTCAAAAAATGTTTCTCTACCCTATTTCTTTCTCGTGGGACCATTTCAAATTTTCAACATTTTTCTGCAAGCAAAAGTGATTTGTCATTTAAAAATTAAATTTAATAATTTTTAGTTAAAAGTTACAAATGCGTGATAGTAGGCCCATCTCTCATAACTGACAGTGAAAATGTGCATCACTTTTCATAATTTTATGTGAATAAAACAATGATGCTGAGAATTAAATTTATTTCATAAGAAAACCTAAATTTTCAAAACTTTCCAAAAATACAGCTCTAAAAAAATGGCAAGTTTCATGTTTTACTCAAAAAGTTGCTTCTTGAGAGAATTATACTTAAAAATACCACATTAATTCTAAAATGCCTAAAAACATAATTTTTAGCTAAGTGAGGCTAGTTTTAATTAATAAGTCCTCAAAAAGCCCGAAAACACCTATGAAAATTTGCATTTTTACGGACTTATCAAACTTCTCCTTTGTTTTTTTATTTTAATTATTTATAGAAATAGAAGTGTAACAGTTTAATATATACAATTACATGAAACAAAAGGGCCCAATGGACTTTCGTATTGGGCATGAACTCACCATTAGATACTTTACATCTTGACGCAATTAAAGCTCCTAAAAGTGCCACAACTAGGGTAATGACGTTCTTAGGAGACCTTTTCCGCCACCCTCTTGGCGGGACCAAGTCAGTAATGGCTTAACAAGTGGGTCGCCTCTAAGATACAATTAAAACAAGATATAACCACCCTCCCTCCTAATAATGTTTTAAAGCTCTATGCATAGGTCCACCAATTAAAGTCCAAGTTTATAAATAAACTAATATGATTAGTTGAGGAGATTTCTTAAAAATGCTTCTTTCCACCACAACATATCTGATCTGCGATGTGCGCTACATAAAAAAGAAAGTAATTTTTCAAATAAGAGATGGGTTCTTAAAAAAGTTATCTTTCATGAGATTTTTTATACTTTTTCTAAATGAAAAATGCATGAAATATGAAAAAGTGTTTTCCAAGAAATCAAAATCCAAAACATTGGATTTTTTATTTTTCAAGATTTCCAACATTTAGAAGCGATAACAGGATGTAGCAACTTTTCATTCAGATATTCAGTAACAAGAAAAAAAATTATACATCGATCTTCCCTCTATCTTTGGAGCAGAGGACCAGTCGAATACACATATATGTAGAGAAAGAGATACACATATATGTAGAGAGAGAGAGAGAGAGAGAGAGAGAGTTGAACCAGACCTCAATTGAACCAGCCCTGCAAGACAACGGTCACGCTCATCGCCGCCCTATGCCAGCCCCACAAACACTGAAGCTTTTGACATGGTTGTGCAACATAGTTTTAGATGATATGAAGCAAGAAACATAGCCAAATAGTTTCTTTCATTTTTTGTTGATGCAAAAGTATTGTTCCAATGAAGGAGCCGCTAATCAATTGCTAGTACTTATGACACAATGCGAAAAGTTATTTTACTGTTTATTTCGATGAGAAAAGAGTGAAGAAAGTGGAGTTCTCTAGTTCAAATTTGTACTAAGGATACTTCACTTCTCTTCACTTGTTTTCTCCACTAGTTCTCTCCACATCTAAACAACGCCTAAGTCTCCAACACTTGATGGTTGGAATCTTTTAGGGTCCCCATTGCCTGACCTTCACTAAGCATGTTGTTTGTTTCTGTGACCTCAGCTTTATACACATAAAAATTAACTATAGCTAGGAAGAATAACAAATTCAACAAGTTCAAGATAGCGAAGAAAGCGTAATAGTAGTCAAGATGAGAGGCATTTAGATTGTTCAATATCCATCCTTTGTGGCCATGCTTCTCAGTGACATGAGACACAGTTGAAAGGAGGAAACTGCTAAGGAAGTTTCCTATCCCCAAACTTGTCATGGAATAGGAGGTCCCCAGACTCTTCATGCGCTCTAGAGCTTGATCATAAAAGAATTCTATCTTTGCTACTTCTAAGAAAGAATCAGCAACCCCCATAAGCACAAACTGAGGTAGTAGTATGAATATTGTAAGTGGAACTTGTTGTCCATTTTCCACTAGACCATGGTCCCTAGCAACACTAAGCTGCCTCCTTTCAGCAAATGAAGCTGTAACCATAATTATGATGTGTGATACCATACCAATTCCTGTCACGCCCCCAAAACTGGGCCGGATCCAAACCCGGTTCCAGGGGTGTGAGAATTGGGGCCAATTAAAATTTTTCTAAACATAAACAGCACGGGCCCCAATTCCGGGTGGATCGAAGTCCTTCGTGAGGCTATGCTTGGTGATCAAGCAACCATAATCACACGCGGAACTAAAATCCATGCTCATCGCAGACAGATATCACATCACAATAAGATAATCAATCTCATTAATAATAAAACCAGAGTCAAGTGCTTCGAAGCATCACAATTAGAGTTAAAATTTCAAAACAACCAAACTTAAATTAATAAACTAATGGCCCAGACATGGCCTTATTACATAATCTAAAGTTTTCGAACTCAGCACCGCACTAGGAAACCTCAGATGATGTCATCGGTACTCCACTCAACAACTCCGCCATCTGGCGGAATTTCCTGCGTCGCCTGACCCTCCGGTTCGGCACCGGCAATAGAACCTAGACACCCAAAAGTAGTGGGTCAGATTGACATAATCTGGCAAAAGGGTAAGCTGCAAACAATGGATTAATCAACTGAATTAAACATAAATATTTATTATGATCCAAATTATATCAGATGCAAACCCCAATGGCATGAATGCACAGAAACGGGTATTCCCGCGGATAAATATACAGAAACGGGTAAATCCCGCATACAGATAACAGAAACGGGTAGTCCCGCAGATAATAACAGAAACGGGTAATCCCGTAGATAATAACAGAAACGGGTAATCCCGCAGATAATAACAGAAGGCACAACTGTATACTATTATCCACAGTACACGCTGACCCGATGGCGTACGTCCACCTCCGAACTGCAGTCGGTCAGATATATATATACAAACATACATACGTATACCGATGCAAAATGAACCATAATATGAAACCCTTAATTCCAATATTCAATCTAATATCATTGTGAGTATTTAGAGTACTTAAATTTGAAAGTGTATTATGAACGTGTGTCAATTCAAATTATTGAGGGTAAGCACTAATCCACCAACGGTCAAGTTAGATAAATATGCACATGAGAACTAACTCTCTATCACAATGGAAATATGAGTCCACGATGCCGATATACTACTTTTGGTGCCTATCATGTGGTGTATCCCGAACCTCACATTCCCATTTTGCATTTAGTCTAATTCTCATGTGAACATTCAACTAACATTCCTAAAAGACATAATTCATCTAATCCAATTATATATAATTAGTGTGTTTTACAAATTAGGTAAAAGATGTTCAATTTCTGAATCCAAAGTTAAATCAAGTCACGATCAAAAGGGGAAAGAAAATAATTAATTCCTTAATATCATTGTTGTGTACAAATACACATTATCATTTTATACAAAACAGAAGGTACAAATTTCGGATCCCAATTTGAAATCTAACTCAATTAAGAATCCAATTTAAAATTATAAATACATTCTATTTACGGTTTAATCACTACCAAATACATTTTTAGTTTATTTCAATCAACCTAAATGAACACTAATCAAAATTTCATAATTCTCAATTAAGTTTATAAATAATCCAAGATACATTTCTAATAACATCAAATTAAAATTAATTTAATAAAACCTAATCTCCATTAAAATACTAAACCATTAATCAAAATATAACCTTTTAATTCTTTATAAGAAGCAATATTGTGTATAAATATATATATATTAATAATATATTTTTTTTGAAAAGAAAATGGGCTGACGGGCCCAGACCCGCACCCGGGCCCAGGCCAGCCAGGCCGGGTCCAACCCGCCTGGCCTGCTACCAGGTGGCAGATGCTGCCCAGCAGCAACTGCTGCTAGGTAGCGCTGCTGCTGCCCAGCGGCAGTTGCTACCAGGCGGCAGAGGCTGCGCCGAATAGTTTTTTTTTTTTTTTAAACAAACATCAATCTCCCTTATAATTTTGGAAGAAAATCAAAACACACTATTACCCTCTAAAAGCCATTAACCCAACAAGAAGAAGTCATGCACAAAGTGTGTAAATCAACAAGCAACTAAAACATATTGCAAGAACCAAAAATCATTGTTTTAGCTATCTACTTGCCTGGATCTTGAAGCCAAAGTAGATCTGAAGATCAAAGCTTGTAAGAGCCCACCTTGGTTTCCCCCTTAGAGAGCCTCTCGGGTTTTGGTTGAAGAAGAAAAGAAGAGGGTTGGAGAATGAGGAAAAAAACCCTAAGAGTAGAGTTTATATAAAAGAGGGGGTTTTTCTAAATTACAAGGAAGGGCTCCCTGCTTTCTAGTGGGTTTTAAGAAATTTCAAAAAGAGTCCTTTGGCCCAAAAAGGGTCCATTAACTCAGGCCCCACTTGTGTAAAATCAATCTATCTGACCCTCTTAACCCAACTCAAACCCGACAAACGGTGTGACCCAATATAAAAAAAAAATTCGGGACATGACATCTCACCCCCCTTAAAGGACATTTGGTCCTCCAAATGACTAACATACCTCTGGAAGAAGGTGCGGATACTGACGTTGCACTTCGTCTCTAAGCTCCCACGTTGCTTCCTCTGTGCGATGATGACTCCATTGAACCTTCACCCAGTGGATGACACGGTTTCTCAACACCTGCTCCTTGGTATCGACAATCCCCACCGGTTGTTCAGTGTACGTTGTTTCATCCTGCACTTGCAATGGCTCATATTGCAGCACGTGTGAAGGGTCTGCTACATATTTCCTCAACATAGAAACATGGAAGACGTTATGAACACCCGACAACTCTGGTGGCAGTGCTAACCGATAAGCCACATCATTAATCTTGCTGATAATCTGGAACGGTCCCACATATCTTCGGGAAAGCTTCCCTTTTTGCCCAGACCGTAATGTACCACGCGTAGGTGATACCTTCAAAAATACATGGTCACCAACCTCAAACTTCAACTCTCACCTCCTTTTATCAGCATAACTCTTTTGACGACTGCTGGCAACCTTCAACCTTTCCCGAATCTGTCTTAACTTGTCACTGGACTCTCCAACCACAGACGGTCCATGAAAACCACGAGCTCCAAAATTAGACCAACATATAGGGGTTCGACATCTCCTTCCGTACAAAGCTTCAAAAGGCGTCATGCCAATGCTAGCATGGTAACTGTTGTTGTACGCGAATTCACATAGAGCCAAACTTTCATCCCAACTAGTCTTGAAATCCAAGACACATGCCCTTTGCATATCCTCCAATGTTTGGTTTGTCCGCTCTGTTTGTCCGTCTGTTTGGGGATGATAGGCTGTACTAAACTCAGTTTGGTTCCTAAGGCTTCCTGCAGTGATACCCAAAACCGAGATACAAACTTACTATCCCGGTCGAAGACAATAGAAACCGGTGCTCCATGCAATCTTACCACTTCCTTAATATACAAATCTGCCATTTTCTCCATTCCTTGACCAGTCTTGAATGGTACAAAGTGGGCTGACTTAGTCAAACGGTCCACCATCACCCAAATAGCATCAAATCCCTTTCTAGTATGAGGCAATCCAGACACGAAGTCCATAGTAACGTGCTCCCACTTCCACTGAGGAATCTCCAACTGATGCAAAAGACCCGGGGGTCTCCTATAATCTGCTTTAATCTGCTGGCAGACCAAATATTTTCCAATAAATTCTGCAATATCCTTTTTCATATTCTTCCACCAATAGTGATCCTTCAGATCGTGATACATCTTGGTACTGCCTGGATGAATAGTATACCGAGTATAGTGTGCCTCGACCATGATTTCATCCTTCAATTCTGGAAAATCGAGCACACAAATTTTGCCTTTATAATGTAAAATATTATTTTCCAACTTAAAATCGGGCCTCTCCTCCATATGATCTTTGATTCTTGTAATCTCGGGGTCTAGTAGCTGGTATTCTCTAATCCTCGGGAGTAATTCGGGTTCCCATGAGAATATACTAGCTAATACTGCTTGCTCACTGATAGGCTGAAAGTAAACATCCATATCTTCCAAACATCGAATCCAGAAGTATTCTGCAATTTATCCTCCAGTGAACGCTGCTTTTCTACTTAGAGCATCTGCCACCACATTAGCCTTCCCAGGATGATACTTCAACCCAAAATCATAATCCTTAATATACTCCATCCATCTCCTCTGTCTCATATTCAAATCACCCTGTGTAAAGAGATACTGAAGGCTTTTATGGTCTGAACGTACTTCAAAAGTGGCTCCGTAAAGGTAATGTCTCCACATTTTCAAAGCAAAGAGCACTACAGCAAGTTCCAAGTCATGGGTTGCATACTTTCGTTCATGATCCTTCAACTGTCTAAACCCATAAGCCACCACCTTCCCATGTTTCATGAGAACACAACCAAGTCCAACTCCAGATGCATCAGTGTAAATCACAAAACCATCATCACCAGCAGGTAAGGTCAAAATAGGGGCTGTGGTCAACCTTCTTTTCAACTCCTGAAAACTTTGTTCACAATCCCCATTCCACACATAAGGAACTCCCTTACGAGTCAATCTCGATAATGGGGCTGCTATTAAGGAAAATCCTTCCACGAATCTACGATAATAACCTGCGAGGCCTAGGAAACTTCGGATCTTCGACACTGTTTTTGGTCTATCCCACTTTACAACTACTTCAATCTTCGCTGGGTCCACTGCTAAACCTTCCTTAGAGATGATGTGACCAAGAAATCTTACCTGTTCCAACCAGAATTCACATTTACTTGACTTAGCATGCAATTGGTGTTCCCTCAATAACTGCAATGAAGTACGAAGATGCCGAGCATGCTCTTCCCGACTCTTCGAATATACAAGTACATCATCAATAAACACCACCACAAACTTATCCAAATACTGTGCAAAAACCCTATTCATCATAGCCATAAAAGCTGCTGGCGCATTTGTCAACCCAAACGACATCACCAAAAATTCGTAGTGACCATATCTAGTTCTGAATGCAGTTTTTGGAATATCTTGATCTCGTACCCTCAACTGGTGATATCCTGACCTTAGATCAATTTTAGAAAAATATTGAGCACCTTGCAATTGATCAAGCAATTCATCAATTCGCGGTAAAGGATACTTATTCTTGATGGTCACTTGATTTAGTTGTCTATAATCAATGCACATTCTCATAGAACCATCCTTTTTCTTCACAAACAATACTGGAGCCCCCCAAGGAGAGACACTCGGTCTAATAAGACCCTTGTTCAAGAGCTCTTGCAATTGCTCCTTGAGTTCTCTCAACTCCGCCGGGGCCATTCTATAAGGGGCTTTTGAGATCGGAGCTGTGCCTGGAATAAGCTCAATTGAAAAATCAATTTCACGGACCGGTGGCAATCCGAGAATATCATCGGGAAAAACATCCGGAAACTCAGACACCACTGGCATCTCCTCCACCGCTTTAGTTTGTTTATCCTCTGTGATAAACGCAATATACCCCTCAGAACCTTTCATCAATAATTTCATAGCCTTAATGACCGAGACCACATGAGTAACAACCTTCTTCTTAGATCCCGCAAATAGCACCTCAGTGCCATTATTAGCTGTTAACTTCACTGTCTTGGCACGACAATTCATAACTGCACTATGAGTAGCAAGCCAATCCATACCCAAAATGGCATCAAAGTCATTCATCGTCAATAGCATCAAATTGGCCTTAAACACAACTCCACTTATCATCAATTTACAATTAGGGTAGTATTTCAAACAACTAACTTTTTTACCCATCGGGGTGGCCACAATTAAATCATACGGCAAATCAATTGCTCTAACACCAATCTTCAAGGCAAAACTAGGGGAAACATAGGAGTGCGTAGAACTGGGATCAAATAAAGTTTTAGCATGGGTATCACAAATAGAAATAGTACCTTCCACAATGTTCTCTGCAATATCAGCTTGCTCCTGGGTCATGGCATACACTCTGCCTGCCTGTTGTGGCCTTGATTGCTGTCTGTTAGGCCCCTGTGGTAGCTGAGGTCCTTTCTGAGGTCGAGGCTGCTTGGGAGGTTGGTATAACTGCATTTGCTGTTGCGGCGCCTGGAACCACTGCTGCGGGAGAGCTGGTGCTATTTGTCTCAGCGGCTGTGCTTGAATAGGAGCCCCTTGTGTAGTTGCCTGCTTATACTGCTGACCTTTCTTCTTAGGGCAATCCTTGACCTGATGATTAGTGTCGCCACAGTAAAAGCACCCCCCTGTCTGTCTCTGACACTTAGAAGTAGAGTGGTTATTGCCACAAATGCCACAAGACTCCCTCCTTTGCTTTTTGAATTGGTGTTGTGGGGTTGGAGACGGAGCAACTTTCTTCTTGGGTTGGCTCATAGGGGCCTTGCGCCCAATCACCTCCTCTGCCCAATATGCCTTATCCAAATATGCCTGGTAAGTATTCAGAACTTGTGACTTGGCATGAAGGAGTATATCTAGTCGAAGGCCATCGAGGAACCGTCGAATTCTCTCACTTTCTGGAGTGATGAGGGTTGGTGCGAAGCGGGAAAAACGGGTAAACTGTAGCTCATACTCCCGAACAGACAAACTCCCTTGCCTCAATCTATCAAACTCTATTCGCTTTTAAATGCGAACATGTTCCGGTACATACTTCGCACAAAACTGATTACGAAAGGTAATCCAAGCTACCTCTTCCGCAATCTTCTCATATGTCTCTTTAACTGTAGTCCACCACCTATCTGCTACATCTCGAAACATGGAAGCTGCCAACTTGACTTTCTGTATCTCCGTGCAGACTAGATTTTCAAATATCTTCTCCACTTGAATGAGGAATTCCTCTGCCACCATTGGATCTTCACCCCCATTGAACTCCGGTGGACCCCCTCTTCTTAAACTTGTCAAAAATATCATTTGGATCATGGGGTCTGGGGGTAACAACAACCTGGGGCTGCCCAATCCTCTGCAAGGCCTCGAGTACACTAGTTTGAAATGCAGCTTGATCCACTACTTGAGGTCGCACCATAGGCGCTGGTTGCGGCATTACCGGTGGCGGAATTTCATTTGCTGCATGAGGGTGGTTCATTCTTTGCACAACCTCCAACAATTGTGCTATCTGTTGATCCTGACGTTGCTGATGGGCTAACATAGTCTGGAGCAGAGTTTGTATCGGATCATTGGCGGTACCGCTAGGCTCACCTGACTCCGAACTGGATGGGTTAGTTTTCGTTTTCCTTGTTCTAGGTGCCATGTCTGCAAAACAACCGTTCATTAAAGACTAAACGACCAAAAATAAGAAAGGTAACAAATTTTGAAACCTCTAACCATGCTAAAGTTCATATACGATTATACGCATGAAAACCCCATCGTCCCAATCTAAAGTTTCTAATCCTCACATCGAACCTACGTTCTAGCATCTTTTAGAACTTCTAGAACTTGACTGTCTCTGATACCATCTGTCACGCCCCAAAACTGGGCCGGATCCAAACCCGGTTCCAGGGGTGTGAGAATTGGGGCCAATTAAAATTTTTCTAAACATAAACAGCACGGGCCCCAATTCCGGGTGGATCGAAGTCCTTCGTGAAACGATGCTTGGTGATCAAGCAACCATAATCACACGAGGAACTAAAATCCATGCTCATCGCAGACGGATATTACATCACAATAAAATAATCAATCTCATTAATAATAAAACCAGAGTCAAGTGCTTCGAAGCATCACAATTAGAGTTAAAATTTCAAAACAACCAAACTTAAATTAATAAACTAATGGCCCAGACATGGCCTTATTACATAATCTAAAGTTTTCGAACTCAGCACCGCACTAGGACACCTCAGATGATGTCATCGGTGCTCCACTCAACAACTCCGCCATCTGGCGGAATTTCCTGCGTCGCCTGACCCTCCGGTTCGGCACCGGCAATAGAACCTAGACACCCAAAAGTAGTGGGTCAGATTGACATAATCTGGCAAAAGGGTAAGCTCCAAACAATGGATTAATCAACTGAATTAAACATAAGTAGTTATTATGATCCAAATTATATCAGATGCAAACCCCAATGGCATGAATGCACAGAAACGGGTATTCCCACGGATAAATATACAGAAACGGGTAAATCCCGCATACAGATAACAGAAATGGGTAGTCCCGCAGATAATAACAGAAACGGGTAATCCCGCAGATAATAACAGAAACGGGTAATCCCGCAGATAATAACAGAAGGCACAACTGTATACTATTATCCACAGTACACGCTGACCCGATGGCGTACGTCCACCTCCGAACTGCAGTCGGTCAGATATATATATACAAACATACATACGTATACCGATGCAAAATGAACCATAATATGAAACCCTTAATTCCAATATTCAATCTAATATCATTGTGAGTATTTAGAGTACTTAAATTTGAAAGTGTATTATGAACGTGTGTCAATTCAAATTATTGAGGGTAAGCACTAATCCACCAACGGTCAAGTTAGATAAATATGCACATGAGAACTAACTCTCTATCACAATGGAAATATGAGTCCACGATGCCGATATACTACTTTTGGTGCCTATCATGTGGTGCATCCCGAACCTCACATTCCCATTCTGCATTTAGTCTAATTCTCATGTGAACATTCAACTAACATTCCTAAAAGACATAATTCATCTAATCCAATTATATATAATCAGTGTGTTTTACAAATTAGGTAAAAGATGTTCAATTTCTGAATCCAAAGTTAAATCAAGTCACGATCAAAAGGGGAAAGAAAATAATTAATTCCTTAATATCATTGTTGTGTACAAATACACATTATCATTTTATACAAAACAGAAGGTACAAATTTCGGATCCCAATTTGAAATCTAACTCAATTAAGAATCCAATTTAAAATTATAAATACATTCTATTTACGGTTTAATCACTACCAAATACATTTTTAGTTTATTTCAATCAACCTAAATGAACACTAATCAAAATTTCATAATTCTCAATTAAGTTTATAAATAATCCAAGATACATTTCTAATAACATCAAATTAAAATTAATTTAATAAAACCTAATCTCCATTAAAATACTAAACCATTAATCAAAATATAACCTTTTAATTCTTTATAAGAAGCAATATTGTGTATAAATATATATATATTAATAATATTTTTTTTTGAAAAGAAAATGGGCTGACGGGCCCAGACCCGCACCCGGGCCCAGGCTAGCCAGGCCGGGTCCAACCCGCCTGGCCTGCTACCAGGCGGCAGATGCTGCCCAGCAGCAACTGCTGCTAGGTAGCGCTGCTGCTGCCCAGCGGCAGTTGCTACCAGGCGGCAGAGGCTGCGCCGAATAGTTTTTTTTTTTTTTTTAAACAAACATCAATCTCCCTTATAATTTTGGAAGAAAATCAAATCACACTATTACCCTCTAAAAGCCATTAACCCAACAAGAAGAAGTCATGCACAAAGTGTGTAAATCAACAAGCAACTAAAACATATTGCAAGAGCCAAAAATCATTGCTTTAGCTATCCACTTGCCTGAATCTTGAAGCCAAAGTAGATCTGAAGATCAAAGCTTGTAAGAGCCCACCTTGGTTTCCCCCTTAGAGAGCCTCTAGGGTTTTGGTTGAAGAAGAAAAGAAGAGGGTTGGAGAATGGGGAAAAAAACCCTAAGAGTAGAGTTTATATAAAAGAGGGGGTTTTTCTAAATTACAAGGAAGGGCTCCCTGCTTTCTAGTGGGTTTTAAGAAATTTCAAAAAGAGTCCTCTGGCCCAAAAAGGGTCCATTAACTCAGGCCCCACTTGTGTTAAATCAATCTATCTGACCCTCTTAACCCAACTCAAACCCAACAAACGGTGTGACCCAATATAAAAAAAAATTCGGGACATGACAATTCCCATCCTTTGAAGGAGGCTGATTCCTCTGGGATTCTTCGTCCACCTCCTCATGATCGGTACAAAGTAACGGTCATAGATCACAACACAAATGAGCATAGACAGTGTTACAAAGCCGGTAAGACTAGCTGGAGGGATTTCGAATTTAGGGCCCATGCTTCGATCTAGAGTGGTGCCTTGCTTTACAAAGAGAGTACCCACTTGAGCAATCATCGTACTTGGAATGAAGGTTGCAGACAAGATTGGGATCATTCTTAGAATTTGTTTGGTCTCCTCTACTTGGGTGACTGGACACAGCATCCATGGAGTCTTTTGGCTAGTTTTTACAGCAGCTTTGTTAAGAAACCTGCATGAATGAATTTAATCAACAAAGATTGATATAGGTCCACAAGCTATTCGAAAGACAAAAAACTTTCCACCTTGAAAAATCAATTCCAAATGCAATTGTTCCTCAACAAAATGAGGGGCTAGGCCTAGGATTGAATTTTAGTTGTGATGAGTAATGGCGCAACTTGCCACAGTTTTTGTCAAATTTAAAGACCCAAATAGGCTTCACCCGAAATCAATCCTCCACTTCAAGCTAGGTGTTTAGGCCCATGACCAAGGCCCATGCAAAATTTTCTTGCCTTATAATCAACATGTGCTGGGCCTGGTGTATAATGGTATAGGTCCAACTGAAAGGCTTCGAATGGCATAAGGATGTCAAACAAGAACCAATTATCCAAGGGACCAACATATCCGGACTTTAATGGATATAGAAACTTATTTGAGATCCAATAAAAATTCAGATAAGGATCTAAGTCTAAGAGATTGGCAAATAAGGATCTAATTCTAAGAGATTCGCTTACTGTGGATCCAGTCTGGATCGACATCTTGTCCAAAGGTTATGGATTCGGAGAAGAGAGAAGATACATCAAAGTCTCCTTTGAGACTTGGGTTTGAGTCCTATCTCATTCCTGAACTTTGCTTCAGATGTTGGACCCGGTCTAGTATGTAGGCCCATATTGGACCCAGATCCGAAAATGGACCTGTTCCTACAAAAACTGAATGGATAATAAGTGGACCTGACCGTTTATTTCTCTGGCCTAACATATTCTATCCTAGTATGCCTGAATTTTCTAAACGAGCTGGATTTAGGGTCCAAAACCACATGTGCCACCCCATTTGTTGCAACAGCAAGGTGATTTCTTTCACATTAAAAGGACAAGGCTTCCAAAACGTACTGACCTTAGAGATGGCGTAGAGTTGATTCTGAACCTGCTCTTTTTGGCATAATGCTCCAAGTCCAGTTCATAAAGCTGTTTGGGGTCATTTGGGAGGGGCACCCTCCACTTCCTTATAGCAGCCATTATAACCCTAGCTATCCTATTGAAGGGACTCCCAGAGGGCACCTTGTGCCTGTAGAAGGGAGTTCCAGCCAAGAAAATCACCACTGAAATAAGATGCCCAACAGTAGGGAGCCCATAGCCCAGGGTCTAGCCCACATTGTCTTGTATGTAAACAAGGACAGTGTTGGCAAAGAGGGCCCCAAAGAAGATGCTGAACATCCACCAGTTGAAGAAGGAGAGTTTTTGGGCCCTCTCTTTGGGCTCAAAATCATCAAACTAGTCGGCCCCTATGGTAGAGATGTTGGGCTTGGTCCCACCTGTCCCCACAGCAAGTATGTAAAGAGCTCCAAAAAACACACCCAGTTGTAAAGTAGACGCACTCTTACAATTGACGTTTGTAGCTGGTGTGCAGGAAGGGGGCTTCAGCGAAGGAACTGAAACTGCTAGTGTCAATAGGCACATTCCCTATTTCATTAGAAGGGATATAAATGAGTCCAATGTTGGGACCTATTTTCAATTCAGATCCGATTCTAGGTTCACTAATGGGTCTAGGTTTATGGGTTTAATACACCAGGTCTACAATAAACTTTTACCCGGCCCCCACTGACATCGACTTTTTGTGGTTTTAGACTTTAGAGGTGGGCCCCACTGCCGGATCGTGGATTAACAGGATCCAGGTTTGAAGAAGTAATAAAAAATGCTAAGCTGTAGCATCTAATCCTGGATAACACCGACATTTTTGAATTTTCATCACATGATACGAGTGGGAGAAGATGTGGACAAAGATTCAACCATGACCACACCTAAAAGGATAATGTACCAAACATGTCTTGTATCATAAAGTCTTCAAATAATACAAAGTTGTTTCACTTGATGTGTATAATTTCATTTACCATTTTTTATTGCTTCAAACCAAAACCTATTGATCGCGCTTAAAAAATGTAGGCGTGGAAATGAATTACGGAATCAAGGTCCGACATTCACGCACTTTAAGCGTTAAGAAGAATGGGAAAATAATTACAGTTCATCATTAATTTCCCTTTTGTTTACATGGGTTCAAGTGCCCTAACCGCGGGGATGCAGGTTGTTTACATACATTTTGAAAGTTTACAACCCCTCCCTCAAGTCTCAAATGTGATCTCAATTTGGAAAATATAAGAGAATGTACATAAGGTGGAAGAAAATGTGGAAAAGGGGAAAAGATGGGGGGTGACCGTGACCCGCGGTCACTGCCCCATTCCAGTGACCGTGACTCACCCGCGGTCACTCGGGCCTTCCAGTGACCGTGACTCACCTGCGGTCACTGGGGCCTTCCAGTGACCGTGACTCACCCGCGGTCACTGGGGCCTTCCAGTGACCGTGATTCACCCGCGGTCACTGGAACCTGTCAGTGACCGGGGGTCACGGTCACTGACAGACAATGGCCTTGTGCCTTCGTTTTTTTTGTGCTGTTCACGCTGGTTCTTTCTTGGAACTTCTTTCAAGTGTCGGGACTCCATTCTCATGACTTTGGAGCGGTGGACAACCATCAAGAAGATCACTTTTTATCATGGAATCAAGTGAAACCGCTGTAACTCATCATTCGTGCTTACGGACTGCATTTTTGTTTCAAGTCCGAAATGGGCAAATTTGAAGCCGGAGTTGTGTCATTTGAACCTCTCATTTTCAAGGAACAAAATGAGGCCTAGAGAGGCTTCTTTCACAACTCTTGTAATGGCTAAGAAGCCCTACGAATGAGAGAAACAGAGGTGACAATGTCATCCTCTCAAAAATTGGCGTCGTACGAATATGGTATGGTCTTTGGCCATTCCACTTCCTTCTCTCCTTCTGAATTTTCTTGCTCACCTTTAAAACTAAGAAAAGAAGGTGGGAATGGTCGTGGAAGAGCTGCTGGAACTTGCTTCTTGTTGCCTTAGGTGGTGACTTTCTTCAATTTCTTCACTTTTCTTCCTTATGTGTGTGTGTGTGTCCTCCTTGTTTCTTCCAAATTCTCTCTTTTTATAGACTCCCCAATCAGTTTTGTGCAGTTTTGGGGAGTTAATAGCAGTTGTGGGGAGTTGGATTTCGAAGAGGAGTGGAGGGAAACCACCCAAAATCGTGGGAAACCTCTTTTGAAGGTCCGTGACCGCAGACTGGGCTACGGACGAGGCCCAATTTCAGGTTTTTCGCTTATGTGGCCCATTTTCATCTGTTTTGGGCTCAAACGAAGTCCGATTGCCACCAAACTTGGAGGGATGCTTCTTAACACTATTTTCTACATGTCATAAAAATTTCAGCCCATTTTGACTTCAGGAAGTTGGTCAACTTTTTCATTAATTGGGCCCCGGTCACAGACAAGGCCCACTTTTGGAACATTGCATATGCGGTCTATTTTCCATTGTTTGAGGCCCGAATGATGTCCAATCATCACGAAACTTGGAGAGATGTTGTTTGACACCATCTTAAGTGTTTCATAGAAATTTCAGCTCTGTTTGACCACCTGAACATGGTCAACTCCTTTTGTTTGTGGGCCCCGGTCACTCCCAAGGCCCATTTTTGGAATTTTGCATATGTGGCTTGTTTCCGCTTGTTCGGGGCCCAAACGGTGTCCAATCGGCACGAAACTTGGAGGGATGCTTCTTGACACTATTTTGAGTGTGTCACAGAAGTTTCAGCTCTGTTTGACCACCTGACCATGGTCAACTCCTTCTGTTTGTGGGCCCCCGGTCACTCCCAAGGCCCATTCTTGGAATTTTGCATATGTGGCTTGTTTCCGCTTGTTCGGGGCCCAAACGGTGTCCAATCGCCACGAAACTTGGATGGATACTTCTTGACACTATTTTGAGTGTCACAGAAGTTTCAGCTCTGTTTGACCACCTGAACATGGTCAACTCCTTTTGTTTGTGGGCACCCGGTCACTCCCAAGGCCCATTCTTAGAATTTTGCATATGTGGCTTGTTTCCGCCTGTTCGGGGCCCAAACGGTGTCCAATCGGCACGAAACTTGGATGGATACTTCTTGACACTATTTTGAGTGTGTCACAGAAGTTTCAGCTCTGTTTGACCACCTAAACATGGTCAACTCCTTTTGTTTGTGGGCCCCCGGTCACTCCCAAGGCCCATTCTTGGAATTTTACATATGTGGCTTGTTTCCGCCTGTTCGGGGCCCAAACGGTGTCCAATCGCCACGAAACTTGGATGGATACTTCTTGACACTATTTTGAGTGTGTCACAGAAGTTTCAGCTCTGTTTGACCACCTGAACATGGTCAACTCCTTTTGTTTCCGCCCGTTCGGGGCCCAAACGGTGTCTAATCGCCACGAAACTTGGAGGGACTAACGTCAAGAACATCTTGGAGTATTCATCCAAATTTCATGCAGTTTGGATTTGAGGAAGTAGGATTTCGAACAGTAACCTATTCATTGCATGCGTTAGGTCACTATTCACTCCACATTGAGATAGTTAGCCTGTTTTCAATCCGAACAGCCTCCCCTTGACTTGAAACTTTGGAAGAATAACTTGAGGCATTCTTTGAGCATTTGTTCCAAATTTTATTTGTTTTGGCCTTCTGGAAGTAAGATCTTAGCCGATGATCTCCAAATTCAGGATTACTGTCCTCTAAGCTGACATGTAATGAAATTTAGGCCAAACAGAGTCTTTTCATCTTGAAAATTTGCAAAGTATCTTCTGAGCATGACTGAAGCTTCGCGTCTAAATTTCATTAATTTTGGACATCGGGAAGCAGGACTTTGGTCAATGACCCCCTAGCTTGGGGGGATCTGACCTCAGGCTGACATGCTTGTGGCTTTTGAGTTCGATGATGTCTGTTCAACCCGAAATTTGAACTTCCTCTGAGAGTTCCAGCTATCTTGATCTTCATGGAATGCCGGTTCTCGCAGTGATTCCCCAGGATCTGCAAATAACCTCTGTAGCTTAAATTAAGCTGAGATGAGGTGTCTTCGCTGCAGTATTTGCAATTTTTGTAGGTAAACACCTATTATGTGAGGAATCTCCATTTTCATCATCGTCACGTTCTTCATGTTCTATGTTAATATTTTATTTACTTGGTAGAATAAATATACTTATTTTTTAGTACCCCAAGTCTCCCAAAAGGGGCAAGATCCATGAGAGAGCCTTTGCACACGAAAAGAGGTTACCACCTACACGTGTGGAAACCCCCACATATAGAAAGAGGCCAGCATATTCAGGGGTTGAACCCAGGACAGTTGGGTAAGAGACAAAGTTGCTTACTAACTAAAACATTACAAGTAAGGAAAAATTGACTATCTACAAATTTGCAGTAGAGTCAATTTTCTCCATTTTTTTCCTTTTTTGTTTTGAGAGGTTTTTTGTTTCTCCATATTTACCCAATCCCTAAACTGTACAAGTTTGTTCTTTTAGAACCTAATTACAAAACAATAGTAGCATTTGTAATTAGGTTATAAATGATTGAAGCAGATTAATTTGCAGCATAATCGGACAGTCCTAATCACATGCTTCCATCAAATTGACTAATAGGAGAGTCCCGTCATTGATGTAACATACTCTAAAGCTTAAGCTGGACAATACACTCACCTTAAATTTGGAAAAGGTATAATTTAAACATCAATGTAACCGTCCAACTGTTGCCTATTAATGGACAGCCAAAGTGAAAGGATATGGGGGCCTAATTCACGTGTTATATTAGTCATGATATCACTTTTGGAACCCAAATAAATAGATATTACAATCTCACTTTAAGTTATATATCATTCTATGAAATCTAATTTCAAAATGAATTACGCCCACTGCCAGGTTAATCATTGGAAATATATGATTGAAATAAGAAAAAATTAAATCCTATTATCAATTAAAGGTGGGCATGACTCCCAATTAGGATAAAATTTTCTACTATCATAGTTCAAGGTTACAATAGATTTTTTTCCCCCAATTTCTTACAATATACATAAAAAATAGAGTTTTAGCTGAAGACATTTATCAATTGTTTCCCAAAACAGTAATATTATGGTGACATAAAATGTTGACACAAAGCATTTACATGCTTATGTATCAACACTATGATTAGCTACCATTCTACATACTTTGTGAATGCCCAATCATTTACTTCAACCAATTACAATACTGACACATCAATATGTAAATACTTTATATCAACATTTCATATCACTATAGTATTATTGTTCCCGAAAAAGACTAATATATTATCAAGTGGAGTGAGTTATATGTTAGAGGTTTGACTAAGGAATTGGAATGCTTCGTGGCTTGATCACTATTTCAATGTGTTAATGGAACCGCATTTATGTGGATTTCAACAGGCAATTGAGTTCAATGAAAAGTCATATTACAGCAGATATCAGATAACCATGCATCAAGAATGAGAGCAATCAAAGAAGTTAGTTGCCCATCTGGACTTTAAGACCTGACGTTGGATGATTCATGTTGATCTGCATGGTGCCCACTTGTATTCCACCTATATATGATTTGGACGGTTTGGATTGATGTGCAAGCATTAGTGGTACCTACACACACCCATATAAACTCTTGTTCTGCTGCATCTCGAGGTCTTTTTCTTTAAAGGTAATGCTGCTACTCTTCCTTGAGGCGTCACAATTGACCAAGTTGTAAGGCTGAGAAATGTCAAAATTATTGACCATTTCTAAAGTATCATTATATTGGCCAATATTATATCTTTTTCTTTTTTTTTAGAAAACATTAATATATCATTTGAATATCTATATCATAACGATCTTTTAGAAAGATAGATGATGAGCATGATGATCGATTGTTATCTATACATTTACTTATTGAAAACTCGAACATTTCAAAATCAATGCCTTTTAATTAAATTTTATAAAAATAGGAGTCAATCCAATTGTAAAATTATGATCATGTATAATCAATAGATTCTTCATTATGTTAATCAATACATTATTAATTATATACTCAATCTTATGGAGGAATCAACTTCTATTGGAGCAAATATTAAAAATGTATGATAGATGCGAAAAGTAATCATTTTGAGTTGCTCGGACTTTCAAAAGTTCGGTCCATTGTGAAATTCACTCCTTCCACCCACAGCAAGCAAGGGTGCAGGAGACACTCAAATGATCCTTGCCCTCATAACTTGAGCTGAGAGATGCTGACTCTAATCATTAATTTGCATTTTTGGCTTAAAATGATGATGATGTACATGATCCGGATTTTGATCGACAATAACTTCCTTGGTTCTTACTGTACTAGGATACACCTTAAATATTGTGGACTTGAGTGGCACCTGTGAATTAAATTACAAACTAGTTTTTGGGAGACATTATGGTAAAAAAAAAATTTAAAAGAGTGTTACCTGCATGTATCATGCCAAAGAAATAAAAATAAAAATAAATAAATAAATAAATAACTAGATGGCAAAGTTAGTTTCACCGTCTATTTCATTAATTTATATTTAACTGTGTTTTAATATGAGGGTGGTGTCTGGTTTGCATGGAACATCAATATTTTAAAAAATCCCTTCTCCAAGCAGACATGGTGGGGTTGATGAAGGATAGAGAGGGCTGATGTCTCGTCCTTCCACAGTGATGGATCAAGAGTCAATGGCAGCTTCACATGTACTCCTGGGTGGTCAGCACCACCCTAGATTGGAAAAAGTGAATGAAAAAAACTTTTGTTAGATTATATATATTTTGACAACCCTAAAATAAAAAATAGTATTGATCACCTTTACGGGGCTAAGCATTTTTATTGATTAAAATAGGTTTTGACAATCCTAAAAAACAAATAGTGACTACCCTTAAGGGGCTAAGCATAATTTTTTTTAATAGAGCTTATAGAATATATATATATATATTTTTTTTTTGAGTTTTGACTACCTTGATTAAAAATCCTGGAGCCGCCACTTTCCAGAGTTCTCGTTTGGGATGTGTAAACTTAAAATGGCAATTGTGTTTTGAAAACAAATTCAAGACTTTTATGCGGGTTTTGGGCACGGACATAAAATTTTGAGGATTTAATTTATCCGAGAAATTATCTTCTGCGGACACTAAACCTAAAGGTCTCCCTTGATTTTATAGGCACCTAAGTGGTCACCTACGCCTATGCATTTATAAGCAGATTAAGGTACAAGGTGTCCATTTGCTTCCACGTGGATGTAGTTAAATCTGCCTCTGCTTCCGTAGGGGATATGGTGGGTATGGGAATGGGCGACGCCCCCTTATAACACACGAATAAAAGAAATTTTCTTATCTCCACACGGACGCCAACAGCCAATGGGCCCAGCAATACAACCAGTAGGACTTGTTTTCCTGGGGAAGTTTGGTGCCCATGACATGAGCAATTAGACTTAAGGCTCCTAAAAAACAATAAAAGAAGTGCCCTATACTTTTCTTCATTCTAGACGGCGTAATTAAAATGATGATAGAGAAATGAGAAATTTTCCTTTCCAAAAAGAAGTTTAATGCTCTACGTTTTTTCATTCTCTCCTCCCTGGAGTATTGACTTGGCCAAACAAATATGACGTCTTTCATCTTGAAAGTGATGCTAGGGAAATAAAAGAGTCATCGAATATCATTTGCCCAAAGTCCACGTCCACGTCCACGTTCACATGAAGGATGGATTGTCACAGCTCCTACAAGTGGCGGATTCAAGATATTTAAAACTTCTAAGAACTTCGTTTTCTTTTTTTTCATTTTTGTTGGAGTGGAGGTTGGAAATTTATAGATAGAAAAGTTTGGTCTTTAAAGATAGATAAAAGTTTTGGCCTTTAAAGATAGAAATGGATTTGGCTTGGATGGATAGTGGATTGAAATATTACAAGAGAGTAATTCATCAAACTCATACACTACCCCTACTCATACCAGAAATTAAAAAGGTCAAATTTTGTGTAACATGATTTCCATGGAAAAGGCTTTTTGTGATTTATATGCTTTTACATTTTTTAATAAAAAGGGTATTTTCCTGTGATTAATATGATTTTATAATTTTTTAACAAAATAAATTGTTAAAACTAACGAATTTTTTTACGGTGCCACATTACAATATTTCATATGAAAAAAGTAATATAAATACTTTTCAATATTTCTTCTAGGTGGAGCCCACTCCTAAATTATATGCATACACATCTATGACATCAGATATTTAGGCGTGTTAATGGAAACCCATGGACCTGAATCTCGAATCTGGATCCAAATTAGAAGATACCTTTAAAGCTGGCACTATAAAAATTTAAACCCCAATGTGGATGCCCCGCAAATACTTCTTCACAGAACTGAAAATTCCGGACCTAGATCCATCTACCACAAATAGATGGTTGAGATGAATTGGAAACACAGGTCGAGAAGATTACTTATTGATGACTTAGGATCTATACCATCTCAAACAAACATGATGTTGATTATGATCAAGAAGAAGGAGATAACATAGCTTTTGTTTAGAAGATGGGGAAAAAAAGGGCTATGATTAATAATACTACCGAGAGATAAAATGCAGGAGGCAATGACAAAAGTCCAATATCGGCCGAGATGAGTGTCTGCTATGTAAGCACCCAAGATGGGCGTCATCCAAATGGTACCGACCCAGTTTGTAACGTTATTTGAAGAAGAAACAGTCCCCTGATGCAGCTTTTTTGTCAAATAGATGACCAGGTTTGATGATATTCCATAGTAAGCCATCCTCTCAAACACCTCATACACTATCAACAAACAAAAAAGAGCACCAAAACACAGACTCCAGTCAGCATCTGACGTTCAAGAGGAAAGAGAGAGGAAGAGACCACTTTCATGATCAGATAACCCAAACAGGAAACAGGAAGTCCAGAAAATTGGAATCTTGGATGTGTAAGGTGGAAGAAAATGAGCTGCAATGCTCTTATAATTGTTTCAAAGTTTATAAAATTTTTGTTACTGTACAATTATTTCAGCACCAAGATTAGTTCCAAGTGGTGTCTTCTAGTAATCAAGCAGCAAAGAGTAATCTCTCTATGTTATTTTCTAGATAAGAGGTGGAATTTTGGACTTAATGAAGAAAAACGACTATGAAAGCGCTTGTGAAGATGTTACTATTAAACAAGGAAGTTTGGGTCAAGGAAAGAGATGGAAATGGAATAGAGGGGGCTCAAAAGCCAGGGAAGAAGAAGGTTATACCTACTACAAAAGAGCAAGCTTTCCATCCTCCTCTCTTTGATCTGATCCCTTTCAAATCGACAGATCCATCTTGTGTGCAATCACTGCGCGCCGTTAATTTCCAAGCTAACAATCTCAGCCATGGTGTGCTTAATGGCTTGGACTGTGGACTAGCATCAAGCCCTCATTTATAGACGAAAAATTGTGAATCCATTTGATGAACAACATTAGCAGTGATTCCCCAGGATCTGCAAATAACCTCTGTAGCTTAAATTAAGCTGAGATGAGGTGTCTTCGCTGCAGTATTTGCAATTTTTGAAGGTCAACAAGTGCCCCCTCGAGGTGCAATGATTATAGTATAATAATCATTGTGCCTCCAAAGAGCCAATCTGTGGGAATGATGGATGGCTTGATGAAAAGACAGTTTGTCAAGGTAGGTTGTAGGCTTAAACTTTGGGATTTGAAAGTTTTGATAAAAACCATGAAGGGTTTGATGACGGAATTTTGAAAAGACATAAGAAATCTGAATTTCTTTGCCCTATTTTTACGGATATCAAAAGTAGCATCTCCGTGGGGACTGTGGGGAACACCCACAAAGGAATCCCTTAGGTATTTAGAAAATTCAGAAGTTTATGAATTTTGTTTGGATTTTGGAAATGAATTTGATTTTCTTTTGACCTATTTTTTCACAGATATCCAGAGTGGCGTCTCTGTGGGAATGTGGGGAACACCCACAAAAAGAATCCCTGAGGTTTTAAGAAAATCAAAAGTTTTAGTAAAAATGGATTTGGGTTTGGATCTTCATGGATTTTTGGTTCGTTTTCAAAGATCAAAGTTTGGGTTTGGACTTGGCTTGACATGATTTAAAATGAGATGCAATTTTGACAAAATGAGATGTAATTTTGAAAGAGATTGGCCTTTATGGGTTTTGATGAAAAACTATTTGAGACATTGGTTTGAAATCAAATTTTGACCTAAAGTTGATTTGGAAAGAAACTCAGCATCCTCTTTTTTTTTTTTTTGTATAATCTCCCTCGAAATACCCTAAAAAAATAGGATTATTTCTTTTGTAAATTACTCCAAGTGGACCCATCATAAGAATTTCAAACAAAAGATGATCATGTTATGGATTCCATTGCTTAAAATCAAGGGACCGTAGATGAAGAGGGACGAATCCATCGAGACTTAATCAAGGTTTAGACTCCACTTATTTTCACCAAATTGTATTTGTGAGAAGGAGGGTGACGCGTCAACTACCTGAACTTGAGGGGATTCGGCAATGGGCTTCACTAATTCAAGTTTGCAATAATCGTGGGAGGAATGATCAACAGTAATTGAGGGGGAATTCCTTTTTTTTTTTTTTTTTTTTTTTTTTTTTTTTTTTGCTCAAGCCAACAAAGAGAAAGGGAGACTGAGCCCCCTTTTTTTTTTCTTTTTTTTTTTTTTTGAAAAAAAACTGAGAAGAAGGGGGAATTCCTTTTTTTTTTTTTTTTTTTTTTTTGGGCTCAAGCCAACAAAAAGAAAGGGAGACTGAGCCTTTTTTTTTTTTTTTTTGAAAAAAACTGAGAAGAAGGGGGAGAGACCGAGAGAAAGAGGGAGGGAGAGAGAAAAGAGTGGGGAGAGAGAAACCGAGCGAAGAGGAGAGACCGAGAGGAGAGAGAAAAAGAGAAACCGAGAGGAGAGAGAAAAGAGCGGGAGAGAAAGAAACCGAGCGGGAGAGAGAAAAAGAGAGAAACCGAGAGGAGAGAGAAAAGAGAGAGAGAAGAGCGGGAGAGAGAAAAGAACGGGAGAGAGAGAAACCGAGAGGGAGAGAGAGAGAGAAACCGAGAGGAGATAGAAAAGAGCGGGAGAGAAAGAGAAACCGAGAGGAGAGAGAAAAAGAGAAACAGAGAGGAGATAGAAAAGAGCGGGAGAGAGAGAGAAACCGAGAGGAGAGAGAAAAAGAGAAACCGAGAGGAGAGAGAAAAGAGCGGGAGAGAGAGAAACCGAGCGGGAGAGAGAGAAACCGTGAGAGAGAGAAAAGAGAGAGAGACCGAGAGAGAGAAATTGGGAGAGAGAGAGAAAAGAGCGGGAGAGAGAGAAACCGAAAGAGAAAACAGAGAGACTGGGAGAGAGAGAAACCGTGAGGGAGAGAAAAGAGAGAGAGACCGAGAGAGAGAGAAATTAAGAGAAAAAGAGGGAGAGAGAGACCGAGAGAAAAAAATAGAGAGACTGGGAGAGAGAGAGAAACCGTGAGGGAGAGAGAAAACTGAGAGAGAGGGAGAGAGAGACCGAGAGAAACAGAGTGGGAGAGAGAGAGAAAACTGAGAGAGAAGAGAGAAAATCGGGAGAGAAGAGGGAGAACGGGAGAGACAGAGAGTGGGAGAGAGAGACCGTGAGGGAGAGAGAAGACTGAGAGAGAGGGAGAGACCGGGAGAGAGAGAAAAGAGAGAGAAGAGAGAAAATCGGGAGAGAAGAGAGAAAACGGGAGAGACAGAGTGGGAGAGAGAGACCGTGAGGGAGAGAAAAGACTGAGAGAGACCGAGAGAGAGAGAAATTAAGAGAAAAAGAGGGAGAGAGAGACCGAGAGAAAAAAATAGAGAGACTGGGAGAGAGAGAGAAACTGAGAGAGAGGGAGAGACCGGGAGAGAGAGAAAAGAGAGAGAAGAGAGAAAATCGGGAGAGAAGAGAGAAAACGGGAGAGACAGAGTGGGAGAGAGAGACCGTGAGGGAGAGAAAAGACTGAGAGAGAGGGAGAGACCGGGAGAGAGAGAAAAGAGAGAGAAGAGAGAAAATCGGGAGAGACAGAGAGTGGGAGAGAGAGACCGTGCGGGAGAGAAAAGAGAGAGAAGAGAGAGAAAGAGAGAGAGACCGAGAGAGAGAGAGAAAACTGAGAGAGAGGGAGAGAAAACTGAGAGAGAGGGAGAGACCGGGAGAGAGAGAAAAGAGAGAAACGGAGAGTGGGAGAGAGAGAGAAAACTGAGAGAGAGGGAGAAAACTGAGAGAGAGGGAGAGACCGGGAGAGAGAGAAAAGAGAGAGAAGAGAGAAAATCGGGAGAGAAGAGAGAGAACGGGAGAGACAGAGAGTGGGAGAGAGAGACCGTGAGAGAGAGAGAGAAAAGAGATAGAGACCGAAAGAAAGGGTGGAAGCAGAGAGGTGCTGGGTGCATCTTCCTCTTAGTTACCAAGCAGGGCTCGGGTTTCTTTCATCATCTCAAGCACAAACTATGACTGGTAAGAATTTCCTTTTCATCTTCTCTTGTATTTGTTCATGACTGAATCCAAGCCTGGATTTTTTTTTTTTTTTTACAGCCATATCCGGTTGAGAAGAACCCTTGTGTCTTAAATTCTATCAGAACTTCTTCATATCACGGTCAATCTTGACTGTCTAGCACTTGTTGCTGTTGTAACATATATATTACTGAACACGCATCTAACTTTCTGTGATCAGAGCCTCTTTGGGAATTATAGAATGCCATTTTCGTGCTTGAACATGAACCTGCTGCCCCCTGAAAAGGTCTTAAGGTGCTTTGAACATCTGTTTGGACCGGGAGCCTCGGTTCTGAGACTTAAGTGTGCCTTTGATGCCAATTCTTGGTCTCAGAATTGAGTATTGCCTTCTACTTTTGGTCTTATACTAAGGGGAGATGCTGCCGATTTTTTTTTTTTTTTAAGAATTTCCATATCATTGTTACTGATATCCATCTTTTCTTTCTTTTGATCTGTTTTGCAGATAGAAGAGGTAAAGCACCTGTAACTGCAACTGCTGGGGCACCTAAAAGTCGTGCCAAGGGTAAGACCACAAGAGGGCCTGATCCGAAAGACCCAAATGAAGCATCTGATGTTAAATTGTGGTTCCAGAGGGCTAAAGCTTTATCAACGAGAAACTGGTATTCATATTGGTGTTTGGCAAATAATACCAATTGGGAGAATAATGACAAGGTGGTTTTCCCAAAACCACAATATATATTTGGAGATGCCACAAAGGAGACCGCAAAGCAACCCACTGATCATATGCGGTATCGTTACACAAATTCGGCAGGAGTTGTGCGTGAATTAACCACAGTTCGATCAGTTCGACGGCATCCAACTATTATGTCACTATCTCCAACAATCCCAGCAAGGCGTGATCCTTTTTCATGGATAAGACATCATATCCATTTCAAGACTGGGAAATTCATGCGTCCGCCTCCATACTACTTCATAGAATACTCAAGGTCTGAAATAGAGACCCTCGAACCGTGCACTCTAAATTTGGAAGTAGGCACTGTAATTTCACAGCTCAGATCGGTCGGTCTTGGTATTCATTCCGGCGACGGGAGTGCTTGGCTAGGTGAGAGGCACCAATCTCGCGGGTGGTTTAATTGCATCGGGGATTGGTCAAGCTGGGTGACTGTAATCAAGTATCATTATGCGGAAGATTTGAAAGCAATTGGGATTTTTGACGCTGTAAATGCTACCACACAAAGAGTCCCTTGTGAGAACAAGAATGTCTGTAGGGCCATTCTTGAATTATTCTGCCCAGCGACTGGTACTTTCATTACTCCAAACATGGAGCTAGGATTTTCTCTATGGGAAGTAAAGAAAATTTTTGGTTTGGCACCTTACGGTGAAATCTATGATGAGACCGTTTTACCCGATGAAGAATTAGTCACTATGGATGACGAATTTCAAGCGGCATATTACCTCCTTTTTGCACTTGAAGATTCTATTCAGACAACTAGCCGAAGCCGAGGGAAAGTTTTTCAATGGATGAGTCAAGTGAAGGAAATCATAGATCCTTTCTTCGTTAATGAAGGCGGGTTCTTTAAGCGGAAGAGGGTAATCCCGAGCGAAGATCCCAAGAAAGGTCCAACAATTATCTTTCATGAAGACACGGACTTTCAGCCTTATATTTTTGCCAAATATCCAGATTTGAAAAGGAAATGTTGGCTTGCTTCATTCTTGACAGCATGGTTGTCCGAGGTTCTTTTTCCGAGCTCAGGAAATGACCTTAGGCCCGGTTGCATATATCCAGCCCTCAAGATGGCCTTTGGACATAGCCTCGCTTTGGGTCCTGCTTTTGTAGCTTATATGCTGACAGAGTTGAAGCTTTCAGGATTCACTGTCAGAGAAGGAAAACCGTTCAATCGATGTTATGCTGAATATCTACTGTACACCTGGTTCACCTACCATTGCAATGATCTTCATTCGCATAGCGGTGCACCGGGGAACATTTTCATGGAGGGTGTGGTTGGTGGTAGTTGCTTAATTAACAACTATTCCATGACCGATTTGCGCAAACATTTGCGCAACTTTAACAATTATGTTGCTTCCCGGGATGCTATACCGAATATTGAAGTTCCAACTCAGATGAGGAATGCTGTGGAGCCATCAATAGACAAGGTTGGGGAAGGTGGCCGGGATATCGGCTTGTCAGACGAAGAAAAGAGCTGGCTTCTGAGTTTAAGGCCTGCAGATCTGGTGTATAGAAAAAATACATACATCAATATTCAACCTTATATACCTGCCAGATTCTGCAGACAGTTTGACTTCTATCAGGCCGTCGTGGGAGCACCGGGCCGAATTCGAGGCACTATCGGCTCTTTGCAGGATGCCCGTAATGCTTGGGAATTTTACCAAGCGTTTGACACTGAGGCTCGTTTTGGATACCCTCATCTTCTGAATCCTGGATATACGAGTGGCTTCGCCCAGTGGTTTGCTAAAAGCACCCTCGCCATTGTGCAGGCATACACAAGTAACCCTCGAGCTAAATGTCGTGTTTTGCCTGCTTCTAAGAAGAAGGAAAAAGGGGAAAAGGGAGAAAGAGATCGTTTCATCCCAGAGAATTTTGAAAGTTGGCTACATGATGGGGACCAATGGCGAATTGGTTTGACAGCTGGATCCGATATCTGTCGAGGTCACCGTGGTTTGAGAGGTGAAGAAGATGAAAACTTCATGCCTCCGCCTAATGTACCTGCAACGAGAATGCGACGAGCCATGGAAGAAAATTTACAAGAGAGCATTAGCCTTGCTGAAACCAGGGAAACGGGCAGGGCTGCTTTGGATTTTGCTCATAAATTAAAAACTGCTGCTGATACTCCTGTATTGCCAGAGACACGTGTTGATCAAAGTCAAGTAGAGGGGATCCAATCTGCGGAAGGGACTACGAGGGCAAGGCCTTCCATCATAATGCCGGTGAACCCTCCAACGGATTTGGGTTTGCATAAGAAAATCAGAGCCACTCGTTCGAAATTGGTAACTCAAGTTCGAGCTTCAGCTACCCAAGAGACACCTTCTAGGAAGAGAAAAGCTGAAAGTCCACCTGTACGTCGTTCTCGGCGGCTAAAAACTGGTAACATACATATAATTGCTTATAATCATATCTTCATTGATTCTGTATCTCTTGCTTTAACATTGATACTCTTTTTTTTTTTTTTTTTGCGATTGTATTAGCTCATCCTTCAATTGCTGGAGAGTCTGCGAGGCAAATGGCCAGAGTGACTGAAAATTATGCCTCTGATGAGAGGAGTGGGGGAGAAAGCAGTTTTGATAGCCTTACAACTGGAGAGCGAACTGATAGTGATATTCACATTGAGTTTGATTTTGAAAAAGATATATTTAATCAAGCACAGATGCCTGAATTTGAGATAAAAGTAGCGGCAGATGTACCGACAGGATCCATCATTGCAGATAAACCTATTGATGACGTTGGTACTGCTACCATTACAGAGGCTATTCTCCAGGTTGAACAACAGAAGCCTCCCTCTGAGATTGTCAAGGAATCTGGGATCAGAGTCTCCAGGGATATCGAAGAAACTCCAATTGTTGCTGAAGGTAAACTTCACATTAGCTTGATTAACGTTTCAGCATTCGTGCTCTAATTTCTGCTCATTCCGCTTTTTCAGGTGGTCAAGTGGAAGAGGGTATTTCTGATACACTTGCTAAAACAGTTTCTACTATTCCCAGGAGATCTTTCGGATCCCCTATCAAGGAGCAAGTGGAGAAAGAGCATGCTGAAGCTTCGATTGACTTGGATGATGTCTCAATTCATAGTGGATACTTAGAGGCATCACCAGGCAGCCCTCTGGGGAGTGATCTGCAACGCTTTGTAGAAAATTTATCATCAGGTTCACTAACCCAAAGTATAAATGGTGGTGCGGGATTGTCGCCAGCCAATACCACCTTGCCAGTCACTAATGAGCCAAGGGCTGATGAGGCTGAGGATGTTCAGATGGAGCAACATATTGAACCTGTTAGCGGTGTAGAAAAGAAAACAGACAGTGTTATGGGTCCAGTCACAGAAGCCCCTGTAAAGGATACTGTTGTGATCAGAGCGGGCTCTTTTGTTCAACAGACAATGATTTTAGAGGGTACAAATCTCCCGGTAGAGGATACTCCTGTAACACTTGTCACTAGTAGTGTACCTCCAGTTGCTGGCAGCTTTACGCCTCCCAAGGCCATGACACCTCCAAGAGTCCACTTTAGGGTGGATCAGTCATCGCCTTTAAAGGTTATTGAAGACCCTGTTGTTCAGAAGATATCAGATGAGGCTTCTACTGCTGAAGGTGGAGGGGCCCGAAAAGCTTTACTGCATGTGACAGTCACACCTCATGCCATTAGGGATCCTTCGACTACCTTGTCTTCACAAGGGTCACATGATTCGCCTTCTGTTCGTGAAGAAACATTGGCGATTCCTGAGGGCGGAGTAAATATCGAGAGAAAAAGGGATAATCGCTCAAGTTCTCAAATCTAGTCAAATTCACAAGAGCGAGAATCAAACCTTTCTATCCCTAAAGAACTCAGCTTCTTCGGGGACAACCCAAAGCCTCAATCTGCTATTAATTTTGCCACAAAGATAATCATTCGCAGCATTTTGGCTACTGTTTTTCAAGGAGAGCTTTCTTCAGAGAAGATTCAAGGTGCCAAGGCTTTAGCAGACATGTTGATATTTTCTGGTACCGACTTGAGTTGTCTTCCCGATGCCCTTGCCCTTCTTTTTAACAAACTCGAAGAAAAAAACTCTTGGGATAAGAGTGTTGATCATGCCAAAGCTTTCCAAGATGAGATCTTAAGGCACAAAATTCAGTTGACCGGTGAGATTGAAAGTGGTGAGGAGGAGATACAGGTAATAAATGCAGAAGAGGCCAAACTGACACAGGAATTGGCTGTGCATGCGGGCCAACGTGCACATATTCAACAACAGATTGTTGTATTGCAACATCAATTATCTTCCGTGGAAAATATTATGGAAAATTTGCAGATGTCTGTTTCGGAGAGAATTCGTCACCGAGATGATCTTTTCATGCATACAGAAGCGAAACGCACAGCCTTGAACGACTTCGTTCAGTCCTTGGAGATTGAATTGAATATTAAGCTGGACGAGATTGACATTAATACTGCTATTCCAGCTTATGCAAGCTACAAAGGGCGTATCCTCATGGCAGAAGTACTGAATGCAAAGGGGCAACTGGAGAAGTTCCTGGACTGAGATTCTCTGCTGCAACTCTCATTTTTTTTTTATTATTAGGCCTGAGGGCCATGTGTACATTGACTTTACTGCTTGTATTCAAACTTTAAAATGGATATCAATGGAAAATGTTTTTCCTTTCTATTTTTGTCATTGGTATGGTGTTTGGTTTGATTTTCTGTGGATGTTTGATGTGGTTTATGTGGATGGTTTGTTTGGTTTGTATGGATGGTTTATTTGGTTTGGTTTTCTCAGACTTGTATGAGGGTGTGATTTGCGATCATTTGGATCCACAAATCGAAAATAAGGAAGTCATACAGGTAGCCGTTATCCGGTGCCTATGTTTGAGGCTTTCTCCAGGGTCCATGACTTGATCCTTTTGGTGTCGAAAGGGGTCAAACGAAGTGGATGTTGTTCGGTGCCCATGTGTGAGGCTTTCCCCGGGATCCATGACTTATTCCTTAGGACAAAAATTTGGTTTTGGTTTTTGTTT
Source organism: Sextonia rubra (assembly GCA_037013555.1). Classification (NCBI taxonomy): domain Eukaryota; kingdom Viridiplantae; phylum Streptophyta; class Magnoliopsida; order Laurales; family Lauraceae; genus Sextonia; species Sextonia rubra. The sequence continues at coordinate 48,905,901 of JASUAD010000001.1, forward strand.
TGATTTTAGTTATACAGGGTCTGCAAAAAGACTTGTTCTATATAACCGAAGGTAGTCATATAGGGTCTACAAAAGACTTGTTCTATACAACTAAGGATTAGCTATATGGGGTCTAAAAAAAAAACTTATTCCACACAGCTGAGTTTTGCTATACAGGGTCCGCAAAAAGACTTAATCTATATAGCAGGGTGTTACAAGGGGTCTTGTAAGGACATTATCCGAGTAACAAAGGTTTGACTAGAGGGGTCGAAGGACTTGATCCTCGCAGTCATTTTATACAAATCTGAGGGATTTTGGTTACGAGTCATAGTTGTAAGGCTCGAAACCAAAAGATTTTGATTTTGGTTAGGAGTGAGAATGTACACTGTACATGGTTTGGGTACATTGTACATGGTTTGGGTGTACCGATGACATTCAGATATAGTATTTCTTGAGAAGTTTTCCATTGATAGGCATCATGCACCTGTCCCCTTCAAGTGTGAGGAGCGCATATGCGCCATTGGAGTAAACCTTGTCGACAACAAAAGGTCCTTCCCATTTAGGTTTGAACTTGCCTCCCGACAAGTGCGTGGAAAACATAGGTCTTCTAACTGCAAGGACTAGATCTCCTTTCTTGTAAGCTCTATACTTGACCTTTTTGTTGAAAGATGCAGCCATACGAGCTTGATACAACTCAATACTTTGTCGAGCGGCAAGTCTTTTCTCATCAAGGTTTTCTAGCTCTTGCAATCTGAGTTTGGCATTCTTTTCTTCAGTATATTTGTTTATCACAGCCACCCGAAAAGAGGGAAGTTGAATTTCCAAAGGTATTACAGCTTCACAACCATAGACCAAGGAGTACGGTGTTGATTTGGTAGGACCACGAACTGTAGTTCTGTAAGCCCATAATGCTTCAGGAAGCCTGGTACTCCAACTCTTTTTGTTGTCAGAAACCATTTTCTTCAAAATCTTGCAAATGGTTTTGTTAAAAGCCTCAGCAAGTCCGTTGGCCGCGGGGTTATACGCTGTAGATGGACAACACTGGATTCCATATTTGTCACAGAATCTGTAAAATTTATTATTATTGAATTGCGGGCCATTGTCATGATACAGACGTTTGGGCACCCCAAAACGGCAAATGACATGAGTTTTCAGGAAGCTAAGGACTGTATCAGTTTTAACTTCTGTGAGAGGTACTGCTTCTGCCCATTTGGAGAAGTAATCGGTTGCAGCCAAAATGAATTGATGTCCACGTTCTGAGGGTGGACTGATCTTCCCCACTATATCCATTCCCCAAGATTCAAACGGCCAAGAAGTGGTCGTAGGGTGCAAATGTTCAGGAGGCTGGTGAATGTAATCACCATGAATTTGGCACTCATTGCATCTTTTAGCAAAATTAATAGCATCAGACACCATGGTAGGCCAATAGTAGCCTAATCTTCGAATTTGATCATGAAGTTTTGGTCCAGCTTGGTGAGCACCACGTAGGCCCGCATGAACCTCTCTGAGAACTTGTTCAGCTTCTTTCGGGGACAAACATCGAAGCAGAACTCCATCGTATGATTTGCGATAAAGAGTTTTTGAGGGCAAATCAAAATGGAATTTGAGAGCTCGCCTTTGAATACTGGTTCTATCTTTAGGATTCTCTGGTAATACTCCATGCAGAATGTAATCAATAAAAGGATCTCTCCAATCCCTGAATGAGTTTTGGAAATATGAAATTCGATTTTTGATTACAGTGAAGCTATCTTCTACTGCCTTGTAAGTATCGAGTGGGGGTAGAAGTCTTCTCTCAACAACTTCCAATATCATCTTGTCATTCTCAGGGATTGCCATTGAAGCTGCCAAGCTTGCTAAGGCGTCTACTTTGACATTCTGGCATCTCGGAACATGATGAAACTCAATCGATTTAAACCTCTGTTTGAGTTCATATGCCCTATTGAAAAGGGGAATTAGGTCTGGCTTCTTTACTTCATACTCGTGATTCATTTGCTTAATCACAAGTTGTGAATCTCCATAGACCCCTAGCATGTTAATGCTAGCATCTAAAGCTAACTCAAGCCCCATAATTAATGCCGTGTATTCTGCCACATTGTTCGAGCATGGTTTGATCAATGAAAAGGAGTGAGGAACATAAAATCTTTCTGGACTGCAGAAAATAATTCCAACCCCTGATACTGGCATTCCTCGTTCATTAGTCCTGGAAGCTCCATCAAAATGCATGGTCCAATGTAGATCTGAATCAATGGTGGATTTCTGTGTTTGTTCAGTGAAGAAGACTGACTCATCAGGGAGATTGTCTGTGAACTCAGAATCTTCTGACAGTGGATGTTCTGCTAGAAAATCTGCAAGAGCTTGTCCTTTTACTGCTTTCGCAGGAGTATATCTGATGTCATATTGAGAAAGAAGTATGGACCATTTGGCCAGACGTTCACTCAACGCCCCGGCTTTTGTCACTAATACCTTTAATGGATTAATATTGGAAACCAGATACACCACATTAGAGAGGATGTAATGCCACAGCTTTTGTATTGCAAACATAAGTGCTAGACATTCTTTTTCTATTGGGTGATAATTGTGCTCAGCGCCAACTAGCATCCTTGACAGGTAATAGAGTGCCACCTCCTTTCCTTCATCATTCTTTTGAGCTAACAATGCTCCCAAGGAATGATCAAGAGCCCTTGTATAAAGAATGAAAGGCTTGCCCGGAATTGGAGCTGAAAGAACTAGCGGATTTGTAAGATATTGTTTAATATCCTGAAAAGCATTTTCACAAGCTTTGTCCCATACAAAGTCTACTCCTTTCTTCATCAATTTGGAGAATGGTCTACACTTTCCGGACAAGTTAGAAATGAACCGTCGGATGTAGGCGAGTCTTCCCTGCAATCCTTTCAATTCTCTCAAATTTCTCGGCGAAGGCATTTCCAATATGGCTTTGATTTTGACGGGATCTATTTCAATGCCCCCTTTTCGCACCACAAATCCTAGAAACTTTCCGGAGGAAACTCCGAAAAAACATTTCAGGGGATTCATTCGAAGATTGAATTTCCGTAATCTCTCAAAGACAGTGCGAAGGTCGGCGAGATGGTCTAATTTATGCTTGCTCTTGATTGCCAAATCATCAACATAACATTCAACAGATTTATGTTGTAAGTCCTTGAATATTTTCATCATTGCTCTTTGGTACGTGGCTCCAGCATTTTTGAGACCAAATGGCATGACAGTATAGCAGTATATGCCGAATGGAGTTCTAAAGGAAGTGTGTTTCTCATCCTCTTTGAACATTTTGATCTGATTATACCCCGAGAAGCCATCCATGAATGACATTCTTTCGAACCCAAAAGTATTGTCAATCATTATTTCTGGTATAGGTAATGGAAAATCATTTTTGGGGCAGGCTTTATTCAAATCTCTGAAGTCAATACAGATTCTGATTTGTCCATTCTTTTTAGTAACTGGGACTATATTAGCCAACCAGTCTGGATGCTGTTCTTCACGGATGAAATTAACGCCTTTGAGTTTCTGAACTTCTGCTTCTATCTTCTCCATGATTTCAGGCTTAGTCCTCCTTTGGTCCTGTTTTACAGGTTTAGCATCATCTGCTATATTTAATTTGTGTATGGAGATTTCTGGATCTAAACCCGGCATTTCTGCATAAGTCCATGCAAAGCAATCTATGAACTCTCGCAAGAATCCCACATACAAATCAAGTTCACTTCCTTTAATTTGAGAACTTACAAAGGTAGGTCGGGGATTTTCTGGGGTTCCCAAGTTTATTTCTTGTACTTGGTCCTCAGTTGGAGGATTAGGAGGAAGTGTTTCTACATTGTTATTGGAAGTTTCTAACTCTGTGAAACCCTCTAGGGTTTCAGTTGGGGGTTTTAGCCAAGGCCTGATCCCTTTCCAAGGATTTGGTTTTTTAGGCTCTTTGGCTTTTACATCAAGGGCTAAGCATTCCCAGCGGACATGTTGGGACGGGCTTATTTCCTCATTGAGTTCAGGTGGCCAATAGTCAGTGATTTGTGATGCAGCATCATCTTCATCATTTGCCCCCTCAGGATGCTGAAAAATGGCCCAATCAACGGGATCTTGAAGCACAGGAATTTCATGAGAGTCATCCGAGTCATATTCTTCAGTGAAGACTACCGATCTGGCTTTAACACTTTGTTTAAATTTAGGAATGTTACTGTAAGGAACATATCCTATGCAATGACGCAGCTGCTCAATTCTGCCCTCTGTCTGGAGATCTTCTTTCATCTCTGGAGTAAAGACATCTAAAGGAGCCCGTATGCCATTTGCAGTTAATCCAAGACCCATAGGTTTCTTGAGATTGTACCCCATATTTTTCATCATGTTACAGACCACAGGATTATAAATATCGAGCCAGATTTTTCCCTCATTACTGATTTTGTCAATGATATCTGGTGGAGAAGTATCTTCAGCCCGATGAAAAATAATCGGATGATTATACTGCTTAGATGAAGGTACCAAAAAGCAAGAACCTTCGAATTCATAAATGTCAGAGGGAGTAGGCCATGGCATAAGCGGAAGATTGCAGTCTACCATAGAATGCACGAAGGTGCTCATTTCTTCAGCGTCTTCAGAATCCAACTCAGAATCTGTATCTCTGATCATTGAAATGACATGTATTGGACGCATTCTTCTAGACCTCTTGCGCAGCCGGTGGAGTGCCACTTCGAGAGATAATACAATTCGAGACATCTCATCAAAGGTTTGAAATTCCATTGCCATGGTTAAGCTGCGGAGAGCTGGCTGAAAACCTATCCAGCACAAGTGAATCCATGCGGAGCAGTGTGGAGGATTTTCACATCTTTCAGCCAAACGGAGCCATCTATCAATGTACCTGTCGGCTAATTCTCCCTTCTGCTGTGATGTCAATATCAATTGACTAAAAGTGATAGGAGAATCAGGCTTTATAGGTGATATTCTCCTATTAGGGGGAGGTATATCATTGCTTTCTTGATTAGAGCTCGAGGATACCATGTTGGCCGAAAATGAAAACTTCTGATGTTCAGCATCTTTAACTTTTAATAGCTTTGTGGATATGATTAAAGGTGGATCTGGCTTTTTGATTTCAGATTTCACCTTAATTATCAAAGGAGCTTTGATATCCACGCGTTTTGCCGCAGATTTTCCTGCACATTCCAACTTTATGGGGAGATCAGATTTTTGACCAACTTTCTTTGCTGAAATAGTGAAAGGTTCTGCAGGATTATCATTCGCAGCAGCATTCTTTGTATCTGAGTTGGATTTTGTAGGCTTTTCTTGATACATTGCTGCGTCTGTGAAATAAACCTCCTTTCCTTTGAATGGCTTTTCCTTTGCAAAGACTCGATGTACTTTCCCCTCTTTGTCAATGTATTTAAGACATTGATGAAGAGTAGAAGGTACTATGGCATAATCATGAAGCCATCGTCTCCCCAAGAGGATGTTATAGCAAGCACGAGTTTTTACTACATGCAGAGTGGCCTCTGAGACTAAATCTCCCAACTGGAATCGAATTCGGATTTTACCAATCGGATCCTAGACTTCCCCATCGTAACCTTGAATAGAAGTCTTTGTAGCAGACAGCTTGCTCACTGGAATAGCGAGCTCTTGAAGGGCCGTGATTGTGATGAGATTTAGCGCTGACCCTGGGTCAACTTGAACTCTTGGGACAGGCATATCTTTGATGTAGGCCGTAAAATAAAGTGGCCTCGTATGCTTCATATTTCCCAAGAAGAGATCCTCTTTGGTGAAATAGATAGTAGCTTTAGAAGCATTGTGAGTTAAGAGGCACTCCTTGCATTGCTTTTGAGGCTTCTTGGATTTCGCCTTCAAATAGTTCTTTTCTATTTGATGCACTTGTGCTATATGAGTATGATTTTCAATATTCAAGGCCTGTAGTGCTCGTATGAAGTTGTCACGAGTCTCCTTGGACATCTGCAAGAGATCAAAAATGTGGAGTCGTGCAGGTATGTGCTTAAGGTGTTCAACAACATCATTCGTGAATGGCTCTGGTGGCCTTGCATTATCATTTACTTCTGGAGAAGTTACATTTACATTGGTATTGCCTCCCGAAGGGTTTACATAAGAAGAGGAAGGAACAGAGGATTTATCATAGTTGACCCTATAATTACAACCAGAGCGAGTGCCATCATTAAGCATGTTGCTTCGGTCAATTTTTAGTCGTGCATCTCTTCTTATGGCATTGACTTCTTCTGGTTCGATGAAAAGCTGATTGACCTCTTCCAGGCCTACTTCTTGGTTTACATCATTAGGAATAGCCTGCGATGTTTGGGGTTCTATGGCAGCATTCAAAACCACCAGGGAAGGAGCCGTTGACAGTTCCTCTTCAAAGTCAGAGATATTCTCCACAATATTACTAATACTGGGGTTATTATGTCTCCTTGATAACCCAAGTTCCCTGACTGAGTTAAAGTCAACAAACTGATTACTTAATTCAGAATTTTCATTTGAAAAGATCAACTCTGAATTAGGTGTGGAAGAAGCATCTGGCGTGGAAGGAGGAAAAACCGTCTGCTGATCCTGAACTTCATCGTGCCCGACTAATGGTAGTGGATCCGGATGAACTTCTGGAGGTAGTGGAAAAAGAGGAGGATCATTCGACCAGCCACTTGAACTTGGCCTGTGTATGTCATACAAGGTCACTGATAGTGTATTTAGACCGTGCTTGATATTAAGCGTTCCCGTCTTGGGGTCAAAGGCTTGTTTGAAATCCTCGTCCTCATCAGAAGGGTATTCATCAGCAAAACAATCATCGGTCCATTGATCGTCTTCAAGATCAGAGTAATCCGACCATTGATTTTCATCATCGGAGTTAGGGGGTGTACCATCCCATGATATCCGATTGCAGCTGGATATTGCTGGTTCTTCCTCATCTTTTGGAATTGGAATGATGTAGTCAGCTAGAGTAAAATAACCTCTGGCTGATCTGGGAGGATTTTCTAAGACTGGGGCCTCGACCGCCTTGTCTTTCTTCTGCTTAAACTATTGTTCTTGTTTCTTTTGAGCAGTTTTCTGGAGACATTTAATTTGCCTTTTGATCTTTCTTCTTTCCACAGGTGTGGGTTTAGTTTTCACTTTTTCCCATCCTTCATCATTTATTAAGTCCGGGTGAACCCACATTTCCTCCCCTGTAGAATCTTTGATAGGTATCAACCTCTGTTCATTATGTAGTGCATTGATGACCCGGAATTCAACCATTGGTGGCCTTGATGGAGCGGGTATTGCCACAGGTGCAAATTGCCCGAAGGAAATCATATTGACTGGGGCCGCATCATATTTTCGATCAAATGTTATTACTCCATTTTTTCACATCTCATTGACCTTTTCTTTTAGGATAAAGCAGTCTTTCAAAGGATGAGATACCATCCGATGGTATGCACAATAGTTTGGATCATTAACACGACCCGCTTGCTCTGGCTTTTTCATGGGTGGAAGCTCGAGCTTGTTGTTCTCCATCAATGCTTGGAAGATGACTTCAATGTCCCCATCAAAAGGGTACTTAGTTTGCTTCCTCTTTTCATATTCTTCCTTTTTATTTTGCTCCGTCTTACCATTCTGTGGTTTTTGAGGAACTGGTTTGGAGGTTTATACATTGAATACCTCCTGCTTCTTTTGGGGTTTCGGCACAGTTGGTTTTGGAGCAGAAGATGATGATGATTCCATTTTTCGGGAACTTGCTTTCTTCTGGCTAATTTCTTTCAGGGTTAACTCCGCATCAGTGGCTATTTCAACCAATCTGGCCAAAGACTTAGTTTTATGACTAAGTATGATAGCCTTAATTTCTGGCCATAAATTGGTTTTGCACATTTCAATTGTCGCCTTTGGAGATGGTTGTTCTAGGCATCTGTAAGACAATGCTCTCCATCTATTGATAAAGGTTTGTGCAGTTTCATTATCCCCTTGCTTTGTACTACTGAGCATAGCGAAGGTGACCGTTTGATCTTCTTCCTGAAAGTGAAGTAGAAACTTTTCTTCTGTAACTGGCCATGTAGTGAAGGAGAGTTCTGGCAGTTGTTTGTACCAATCGAAAGCAACTCCCTTCAATGTACCAACAAACAGCCTTATTTTTAATGCATCCAATTCGGGTAAACTGCCAAGGAGCGACTTAAAATGCACTATATGCTGATAGGCTGACCCTTTTCCAAGGTAAGGTGGAAAGTCGGAAGTTTGTAATCTGGCGGAAATGGAACCAAATCAAACTCCGGAGGGTATTTAGATGTAATACCCTTTTTTTTCATCCTGGTTTCCACTTTTGATTTGTTTAAAATTTCCTCCACTTCTTTAAAAGTTACAGGTTTTTCAGGATCTGCGTGGAAACCAAGGATTGAGGAGTGATCACTTCGAGTTGAACCTGAAGCGATTACTTTATCTGTTAGTGCCTTGATTTGTGCTGTAAGTAGGTCAATTTTGGTGGCATTTCTCCTGATCATTGCCTATTCTCTTCTATCAGCAAATAAGGAGTTAACAGGAGCTTCAGCTGGACTACCCAGTTTGTCTGCTAAGATTTTCAATTGAGCCGTCAGGTGGTCAATTTTAGCTCCTTGTTGCTTGACAACATCACTGACGTCATTCTCTTGATTTTCGTCAGCATTTTCTTCGCTAACATCTTTGCCTCTACCGGCATCCTCTTCATTACCGGTCCCACTCCCTTCAGCCATAAATACGGTGTACTGACGGGGGTAAGAGGATGTAGGAAGAGTGGATTGACTATCTTCGGTATCCAGGAGAGTTATTGAGTCCTTATCAGAACCATGATCGTCAGAGGTCCTATCTGAATGAGAGTTCGAATCAGAATCTTGGGACTGAGTTCGAGCCATACTCCGAGTAACTCTCCTGGTTGAGCCAGGTCCGACCATACATGAGGAGGTTAGATTTGGCTCATCTTCTTTAATCACCCATTTTTGAGTGATTCTATGCTGTGACTGCTTCCGAGCATGTCTCTTGGAGCGAGACAAAGCCCTCTTCTTTATTTGCTGGGCCAATCTTGCTGCTAGAGTTTGATCTCTGAATCTAGCAACTAATGGCCTAGAAGTGCTAGCAACTTGCTCCCAATCTATAGGGTCGGAAGTGGGAAGTGAAAGGATGTTAACAGCATTTCTTTCAATTTTCTTCTTCTGCTCCTTCTTTTGTTGAAGCAGATTTTTAAATTGAACGAGATCGGTCGAATTTTTGATGACCAATCGTTCAGCATATTTCTTGTTTTTACTGCCATATGACGAGCGCTGGGTTGAAAGTGATGGTGATGGTGCCACAATCACAGAAGGTAAGCGCCTCCTGCCGAACCTCCGTCCCTCCTTCTGGGTCAAAGGGTAAAAGACATTCTTTTCAAGTGGGGCCAAGGGTTTCTCCTCAGCTTTTCTGGACTTCTGCATACGTGGCTGTGGTGACCACATACGGCAATTTGGAATAACAACATCCTTTTGACCCTTTTCATGGGCTAGGGCTTGCTTGCGAGTAGTTTGCTTTTTGAGATGTACCCTTTGTTTAGGATGCATAAATGAGGACTTTGTAGTCTGCAAAGCCTCCCGCTGTGAACCAATGGGTATCTCTGTTTTGTTGTTCGTAAACCGAACCTGCCTTGCCCCCAGTCGAGGCTTGGTGATATGAAGATTACTGCCTTCCGACCTCACTTTGTGTTTTAAGTCATTGTGACCTTTGTGAAAGACTCCAAAGGGGTTTTGGGCATAAAGACTCCAAAGGGGTTTTGGGCATATTTGGAGACCCAAGTTTGAGGAGTCTTTGCCTTCTTGATGGGCTTCAGGGTTTCTGATGACCCATCGTAGGTCGAGGTTATGTAGCTTGAGGGAGTAGAAAGCCTTTGAAAGACCGAGACCCTTGATGCAGCAGCATTGGTGTTCATTCGGCCCCTTTTGGGTGCCCTTGTGATCTGAGCCATGGAGATTTTGAACAATCTCTCTTTAGCTTCGTCAAAAGTGATAATCAAAGAACCCATGCTGTTTCCTGCAAAAAGTTAGCCGATGAGACTATATTAGTAGTATAACCAACATGGCTGCCTCTTGGGCTAGCCGGAATGATTTTTAGATGCCATCTAGACCAACATGGTTTTTGAACCGAAATGGTTAGATATAGGCATAAATCCCATCTCATTATGCTATGCTGACTATCTCTACTGTCAGAATTTCTGCAGCATTTCGGGTTTATCGAGTCAGGCTTAAAAGCACGCTATGCTAACTAGTCCTGGCTACCAAAATTTTAGCAGCATATCTGGACTATCTGTGTCAGACTTATAAGCAAGAGAGGGTTGGATCAATCAAAGGGATAGGGCTCACAGGATCAAGCCTGCACCACTATCACAATGACCACACAAGATCCATCAGTGGTTGACGCCGGACAATGCATAATTACAATGTCGTTGGTCTTATCACTGATTTAATAAACTTTTTATATGGGTCAAAAGCCCTTTGAATTGAATCATCACTCTTCTAAAGTGAAAAGGGTGATGATTTGGTTCATACACATCAAGGTGCAAATTCTTCAATCAAGTTATGCACATCAACGTGCAAATTCTTCCAATTAAATGGCAAGTGTATGCACATCAAGGTGCCCAATGACTTCATTTGTATGAACAATATGCACTTCAAGGTGCAAAAGTCCTTTAATGATATTTTCAAACCCAATGCAAACATCAAAGGTCTTGTATGGGTGTAATTGGAGGTTAACTAAGCCTTTGTCATCATAAAAATGGATAAGTGACCGTGTGCCCCAGTCACAGGCTTTTAGCAGCAGTTTTCAGTGAAACAGTGGCAGTTTCCAGTGCAATAGCAGCAGTTATAGTACAATAGCAGCAGTTTCAGTGAAACAGTGGCACTCTTTAACACAACAGCAGCACTTTCAGTGAAATAGTAACAGTTACAGTGCAACAGCGGCACTTTCAGTGCAACAGCAACACTTCAGTGCAATAGCAGCAGTTTTCAGGGCAACAGCAGCACTTTCAGTGCAACAGCAGCAGTCACAGTGCAACAGCGGCACTTTCAGTGCAACAGCAGCGGTTACAGTGCAACAGCGGCACTTTCAGTGCAACAGCAGCAGTTACAGTGCAACAGCGGCAGTTTTCAGGGTAACAGCAGCACTTTCAGTGCAACAGCAGCAGTTACAGTGCAACAGCGGCACTTTCAGTGCAATAGCAGCAGTTACAGTGCAACAGCGGCAGTTTTCAGGGCAACAGCAGCACTTTTCAGCAATTTTCAGCGCTTTCATGCATTTTTCACCAAATTCGATCACAAATTAGGGCATATAATCCCCACAGACGGCGCCAATCTTCTGATCGCGCTTAAAAAATGTAGGCGTGGAAATGAATTACGGAATCAAGGTCCGACATTCACGCACTTTAAGCGTTAAGAAGAATGGGAAAATAATTACAGTTCATCATTAATTTCCCTTTTGTTTACATGGGTTCAAGTGCCCTGACCGCGGGGATGCAGGTTGTTTACATACATTTTGAAAGTTTACAACCCCTCCCTCAAGTCTCAGATGTGATCTCAATTTGGAAAATATAAGAGAATGTACATAAGGTGGAAGAAAATGTGGAAAAGGGGAAAAGATGGGGGGTGACCGTGACCCGCGGTCACTGCCCCATTCCAGTGACCGTGACTCACCCGCGGTCACTCGGGCCTTCCAGTGACCGTGACTCACCTGCGGTCACTGGGGCCTTCCAGTGACCGTGACTCAACCGCGGTCACTGGGGCCTTCCAGTGACCATGACTCACCCGCGGTCACTGGAACCTGTCAGTGACCGGGGGTCACGGTCACTGACAGACAATGGCCTTGTGCCTTCGTTTTTTTTGTGCTGTTCACGCTGGTTCTTTCTTGGAACTTCTTTCAAGTGTCGGGACTCCATTCTCATGACTTTGGAGCGGTGGACAACCATCAAGAAGATCACTTTTTATCATGGAATCAAGTGAAACCGCTGTAACTCATCATTCGTGCTTACGGACTGCATTTTTGTTTCAAGTCCGAAATGGGCAAATTTGAAGCCGGAGTTGTGTCATTTGAACCTATCATTTTCAAGGAACAAAATGAGGCCTAGAGAGGCTTCTTTCACAACTCTTGTAATGGCTAAGAAGCCCTACGAATGAGAGAAACAGAGGTGACAATGTCATCCTCTCAAAAATTGGCGTCGTACGAACATGGTATGGTCTTTGGCCATTCCACTTCCTTCTCTCCTTCTGAATTTTCTTGCTCACCTTTAAAACTAAGAAAAGAAGGTGGGAGTGGTCGTGGAAGTGCTGTTGGAACTTGCTTCTTGTTGCCTTAGGTGGTGACTTTCTTCAATTTCTTCACTTTTCTTCCTTATGTGTGTGTGTGTCCTCCTTGTTTCTTCCAAATTCTCTCTTTTTATAGACTCCCCAATCAGTTTTGTGCAGTTTTGGGGAGTTAATAGCAGTTGTGGGGAGTTGGATTTCGAAGAGGAGTGGAGGGAAACCACCCAAAATCGTGGGAAACCTCTTTTGAAGGTCCGTGACCGCAGACTGGGCTACGGACGAGGCCCAATTTCAGGTTTTTCGCGTATGTGGCCCATTTTCATCTGTTTTGGGCTCAAACGAAGTCCGATTGCCACCAAACTTGGAGGGATGCTTCTTAACACTATTTTCTACATGTCATAAAAATTTCAGCCCATTTTGACTTCAGGAAGTTGGTCAACTTTTTCATTAATTGGGCCCCGGTCACGGACAAGGCCCACTTTTGGAACATTGCATATGCGGTCTATTTTCCATTGTCTGAGGCCCGAATGATGTCCGATCATCACGAAACTTGCAGAGATGTTGCTTGACACCATCTTAAGTGTTTCATAGAAATTTCAGCTCTGTTTGACCACCTGAACATGGTCAACTCCTTTTGTTTGTGGGCCCCGGTCACTCCCAAGGCCCATTTTTTGAATTTTGCATATGTGCCTTGTTTCCGCTTGTTCGGGGCCCAAACGGTGTCCAATCGCCACGAAACTTGGAGGGATGCTTCTTGACACTATTTTGAGTGTGTCACAGAAGTTTCAGCTCTGTTTGACCACCTGACCGTGGTCAACTCCTTCTGTTTGTGGGCCCCCGGTCACTCCCAAGGCCCATTCTTGGAATTTTGCATATGTGGCTTGTTTCTGCCTGTTCGGGGCCCAAACGGTGTCCAATCGCCACGAAACTTGGATGGATACTTCTTGACACTATTTTGAGTGTGTCACAGAAGTTTCAGCTCTGTTTGACCGCCTGAACATGGTCAACTCCTTTTGTTTGTGGGCCCCCGGTCACTCCCAAGGCCCATTCTTGGAATTTTGCATATGTGGCTTGTTTCTGCCTGTTCGGGGCCCAAACGGTGTCCAATCGCCAAGAAACTTGGATGGATACTTCTTGACACTATTTTGAGTGTGTCACAGAAGTTTCAGCTCTGTTTGACCACCTGAACATGGTCAACTCCTTTTGTTCGTGGGCCCCCGGTCACTCCCAAGGCCCATTCTTGGAATTTTACATATGTGGATTGTTTCTACCCGTTCGGGGCCCAAACGGTGTCTAATCGCCACGAAACTTGGAGGGACTGACGTCAAGAACATCTTGGAGTATTCATCCAAATTTCATGCAGTTTGGATTTGAGGAAGTAGGATTTCGAACAGTAACCTATTCATTGCATGCGTTAGGTCACTATTCACTCCACATTGAGATAGTTAGCCTGTTTTCAATCCGAATAGTCTCCCCTTGACTTGAAACTTTGGAAGAATAACTTGGGGCATTCTTTGAGCATTTGTTCCAAATTTTATTTGTTTTGGCCTTCTGGAAGTAAGATCTTAGCCGATGATCTCCAAATTCAGGATTACTGTCCTCTAAGCTGACATGTAATGAAATTTAGGCCAAACAGAGTCTTTTCATCTTGAAAATTTGCAAAGTATCTTCTGAGCATGACTGAAGCTTCGCGTCTAAATTTCATTAATTTTGGACATCGGGAAGCAGGACTTTGGTCAATGACCCCCTAGCTTGGGGGGATCTGACCTCAGGCTGACATGCTTGTGGCTTTTGAGTTCGATGATGTCTGTTCAACCCGAAATTTGAACTTCCTCTGAGAGTTCCAGCTATCTTGATCTTCATGGAATGCCGGTTCTCGCAGTGATTCCCCAGGATCTGCAAATAACCTCTGTAGCTTAAATTAAGCTAAGATGAGGTGTCTTCGCTGCAGTATTTGCAATTTTTGTAGGTCAACACCTATTATGTGAGGAATCTCCATTTTCATCATCGTCACGTTCTTCATGTTCTATGTTAATATTTTATTTACTTGGTAGAATAAATATACTTATTTTTTAGTACCCCAAGTCTCCCAAAAGGGGCAAGATCCATGAGAGAGCCTTTGCACACGAAAAGAGGTTACCACCTGCACGTGTGGAAACCCCCACATATAGAAAGAGGCCAGCATATTCAGGGGTTGAACCCAGGACAGTTGGGTAAGAGACAAAGTTGCTTACTAACTAAAACATTACAAGTAAGGAAAAATTGACTATCTACAAATTTGCAGTAGAGTCAATTTTCTCCATTTTTTTCCTTTTTTGTTTTGAGAGGTTTTTTGTTTCTCCATATTTACCCAATCCCTAAACTGTACAAGTTTGTTCTTTTAGAACCTAATTACAAAACAATAGTAGCATTTGTAATTAGGTTATAAATGATTGAAGCAGATTAATTTGCAGCATAATCGGACAGTCCTAATCACATGCTTCCATCAAATTGACTAATAGGAGAGTCCCGTCATTGATGTAACATACTCTAAAGCTTAAGCTGGACAATACACTCACCTTAAATTTGGAAAAGGTATAATTTAAACATCAATGTAACCGTCCAACTATTGCCTATTAATGGACAGCCAAAGTGAAAGGATATGGGGGCCTAATTCGCGTGTTATATTAGTCATGATATCACTTTTGGAACCCAAATAAATAGATATTACAATCTCACTTTAAGTTATATATCATTCTATGAAATCTAATTTCAAAATGAATTACGCCCACTGCCAGGTTAATCATTGGAAATATATGATTGAAATAAGAAAAAATTAAATCCTATTATCAATTAAAGGTGGGCATGACTCCCAATTAGGATAAAATTTTCTACTATCATAGTTCAAGGTTACAATAGATTTTTTTCCCCCAATTTCTTACAATATACATAAAAAATAGAGTTTTAGCTGAAGACATTTATCAATTGTTTCCCAAAACAGTAATATTATGGTGACATAAAATGTTGACACAAAGCATTTACATGCTTATGTATCAACACTATGATTAGCTACCATTCTACATACTTTGTGAATGCCCAATCATTTACTTCAACCAATTACAATACTGACACATCAATATGTAAATACTTTATATCAACATTTCATATCACTATAGTATTATTGTTCCCGAAAAAGACTAATATATTATCAAGTGGAGTGAGTTATATGTTAGAGGTTTGACTAAGGAATTGGAATGCCTCGTGGCTTGATCACTATTTCAATGTGTTAATGGAACCGCATTTATGTGGATTTCAACAGGCAATTGAGTTCAATGAAAAGTCATATTACAGCAGATATCAGATAACCATGCATCAAGAATGAGAGCAATCAAAGAAGTTAGTTGCCCATCTGGACTTTAAGACCTGACGTTGGATGATTCATGTTGATCTGCATGGTGCCCACTTGTATTCCACCTATATATGATTTGGACGGTTTGGATTGATGTGCAAGCATTAGTGGTACCTACACACACCCATATAAACTCTTGTTCTGCTGCATCTCGAGGTCTTTTTCTTTAAAGGTAATGCTGCTACTCTTCCTTGAGGCGTCACAATTGACCAAGTTGTAAGGCTGAGAAATGTCAAAATTATTGACCATTTCTAAAGTATCATTATATTGGCCAATATTATATCTTTTTCTTTTTTTTTAGAAAACATTAATATATCATTTGAATATCTATATCATAACGATCTTTTAGAAAGATAGATGATGAGCATGATGATCGATTGTTATCTATACATTTACTTATTGAAAACTCGAACATTTCAAAATCAATGCCTTTTAATTAAATTTTATAAAAATAGGAGTCAATCCAATTGTAAAATTATGATCATGTATAATCAATAGATTCTTCATTATGTTAATCAATACATTATTAATTATATACTCAATCTTATGGAGGAATCAACTTCTATTGGAGCAAATATTAAAAATGTATGATAGATGCGAAAAGTAATCATTTTGAGTTGCTCGGACTTTCAAAAGTTCGGTCCATTGTGAAATTCACTCCTTCCACCCACAGCAAGCAAGGGTGAAGGAGACACTCAAATGATCCTTGCCCTCATAACTTGAGCTGAGAGATGCTGACTCTAATCATTAATTTGCATTTTTGGCTTAAAATGATGATGATGTACATGATCCGGATTTTGATCGACAATAACTTCCTTGGTTCTTACTGTACTAGGATACACCTTAAATATTGTGGACTTGAGTGGCACCTGTGAATTAAATTACAAACTAGTTTTTGGGAGACATTATGGTAAAAAAAAAATTTAAAAGAGTGTTACCTGCATGTATCATGCCAAAGAAATAAAAATAAAAATAAATAAATAAATAAATAACTAGATGGCAAAGTTAGTTTCACCGTCTATTTCATTAATTTATATTTAACTGTGTTTTAATATGAGGGTGGTGTCTGGTTTGCATGGAACATCAATATTTTAAAAAATCCCTTCTCCAAGCAGACATGGTGGGGTTGATGAAGGATAGAGAGGGCTGATGTCTCGTCCTTCCACAGTGATGGATCAAGAGTCAATGGCAGCTTCACATGTACTCCTGGGTGGTCAGCACCACCCTAGATTGGAAAAAGTGAATGAAAAAAACTTTTGTTAGATTATATATATTTTGACAACCCTAAAATAAAAAATAGTATTGATCACCTTTACGGGGCTAAGCATTTTTATTGATTAAAATAGGTTTTGACAATCCTAAAAAACAAATAGTGACTACCCTTAAGGGGCTAAGCATAATTTTTTTTAATAGAGCTTATAGAATATATATATATATATATTTTTTTTTTGAGTTTTGACTACCTTGATTAAAAATCCTGGAGCCGCCACTTTCCAGAGTTCTCGTTTGGGATGTGTAAACTTAAAATGGCAATTGTGTTTTGAAAACAAATTCAAGACTTTTATGCGGGTTTTGGGCACGGACATAAAATTTTGAGGATTTAATTTATCCGAGAAATTATCTTCTGCGGACACTAAACCTAAAGGTCTCCCTTGATTTTATAGGCACCTAAGTGGTCACCTACGCCTATGCATTTATAAGCAGATTAAGGTACAAGGTGTCCATTTGCTTCCACGTGGATGTAGTTAAATCTGCCTCTGCTTCCGTAGGGGATATGGTGGGTATGGGAATGGGCGACGCCCCCTTATAACACACGAATAAAAGAAATTTTCTTATCTCCACACGGACGCCAACAGCCAATGGGCCCAGCAATACAACCAGTAGGACTTGTTTTCCTGGGGAAGTTTGGTGCCCATGACATGAGCAATTAGACTTAAGGCTCCTAAAAAACAATAAAAGAAGTGCCCTATACTTTTCTTCATTCTAGACGGCGTAATTAAAATGATGATAGAGAAATGAGAAATTTTCCTTTCCAAAAAGAAGTTTAATGCTCTACGTTTTTTCATTCTCTCCTCCCTGGAGTATTGACTTGGCCAAACAAATATGACGTCTTTCATCTTGAAAGTGATGCTAGGGAAATAAAAGAGTCATCGAATATCATTTGCCCAAAGTCCACGTCCACGTCCACGTTCACATGAAGGATGGATTGTCACAGCTCCTACAAGTGGCGGATTCAAGATATTTAAAACTTCTAAGAACTTCGTTTTCTTTTTTTTCATTTTTGTTGGAGTGGAGGTTGGAAATTTATAGATAGAAAAGTTTGGTCTTTAAAGATAGATAAAAGTTTTGGCCTTTAAAGATAGAAATGGATTTGGCTTGGATGGATAGTGGATTGAAATATTACAAGAGAGTAATTCATCAAACTCATACACTACCCCTACTCATACCAGAAATTAAAAAGGTCAAATTTTGTGTAACATGATTTCCATGGAAAAGGCTTTTTGTGATTTATATGCTTTTACATTTTTTAATAAAAAGGGTATTTTCCTGTGATTAATATGATTTTATAATTTTTTAACAAAATAAATTGTTAAAACTAACGAATTTTTTTACGGTGCCACATTACAATATTTCATATGAAAAAAGTAATATAAATACTTTTCAATATTTCTTCTAGGTGGAGCCCACTCCTAAATTATATGCATACACATCTATGACATCAGATATTTAGGCGTGTTAATGGAAACCCATGGACCTGAATCTCGAATCTGGATCCAAATTAGAAGATACCTTTAAAGCTGGCACTATAAAAATTTAAACCCCAATGTGGATGCCCCGCAAATACTTCTTCACAGAACTGAAAATTCCGGACCTAGATCCATCTACCACAAATAGATGGTTGAGATGAATTGGAAACACAGGTCGAGAAGATTACTTATTGATGACTTAGGATCTATACCATCTCAAACAAACATGATGTTGATTATGATCAAGAAGAAGGAGATAACATAGCTTTTGTTTAGAAGATGGGGAAAAAAAGGGCTATGATTAATAATACTACCGAGAGATAAAATGCAGGAGGCAATGACAAAAGTCCAATATCGGCCGAGATGAGTGTCTGCTATGTAAGCACCCAAGATGGGCGTCATCCAAATGGTACCGACCCAGTTTGTAACGTTATTTGAAGAAGAAACAGTCCCCTGATGCAGCTTTTTTGTCAAATAGATGACCAGGTTTGATGATATTCCATAGTAAGCCATCCTCTCAAACACCTCATACACTATCAACAAACAAAAAAGAGCACCAAAACACAGACTCCAGTCAGCATCTGACGTTCAAGAGGAAAGAGAGAGGAAGAGACCACTTTCATGATCAGATAACCCAAACAGGAAACAGGAAGTCCAGAAAATTGGAATCTTGGATGTGTAAGGTGGAAGAAAATGAGCTGCAATGCTCTTATAATTGTTTCAAAGTTTATAAAATTTTTGTTACTGTACAATTATTTCAGCACCAAGATTAGTTCCAAGTGGTGTCTTCTAGTAATCAAGCAGCAAAGAGTAATCTCTCTATGTTATTTTCTAGATAAGAGGTGGAATTTTGGACTTAATGAAGAAAAACGACTATGAAAGCGCTTGTGAAGATGTTACTATTAAACAAGGAAGTTTGGGTCAAGGAAAGAGATGGAAATGGAATAGAGGGGGCTCAAAAGCCAGGGAAGAAGAAGGTTATACCTACTACAAAAGAGCAAGCTTTCCATCCTCCTCTCTTTGATCTGATCCCTTTCAAATCGACAGATCCATCTTGTGTGCAATCACTGCGCGCCGTTAATTTCCACGCTAACAATCTCAGCCATGGTGTGCTTAATGGCTTGGACTGTGGACTAGCATCAAGCCCTCATTTATAGACGAAAAATTGTGAATCCATTTGATGAACAACATTAGCAGTCTAAACCACTTTGCTGGGCCCGGCAAAGCCAGGGCCTATGGTCGACAAATCTATTTTTTATTCATTTTCTCTTTTTTTTCTTTAAATGGCAAATTGTATAAAAGAGAAATACGATAAAAAGAAAGGAGCATTTTGAATGGTTGGTCCAAACTGATGTAGCTGTTACTTGATAGGGAGGCCATTTGTAGAATGGTTATGATCATCAAATGAAAGCGATCTTTCTTTTTCTCTTTTTTCTTCATGTAATTAACATAAAGCCGCTCCCATTTTATCGAACCATTAATCTTGCATTGTAAAGATTTTAGTATTAGTCTTATTTCTCCCATTTTCACGTTAACTTTCACCATCATGATGTGATCACAATAGGTAGAAAATTATAAACAACTTTGTTCATGTCGAATTGAGTCAATTATCTTTCCTCCATATTTGTGGGACTTTTTTAGAATTGTTTTTTTCGCATGACATCAAAAACTTAGAAACTCAAAATAAAATTAGTTTCAATAAAAGAGCCCTTAGTGATGCAAAATATCATTAATGGGTAAAATGACCCTATTGGTGGGACACGATGACTCTTGTGACCATAGAAAGAATGAAATGATTCTTTCTAACTTCTTTTTGGGTCACAAGCTCAGCATAGTCTGTACCTGCCACTGCCGAAATGGAACTAACGGAACTGATGCGTTTGTTTGTTACATGGAAATGGACACATAGAAGGTATGGTGCGATTTATATATCCGTCCATGTTAGCTGGTAAACGCCAATTGGGAAAGCAATTAAAAGGCAGTCGTTACTAGCTTTTGGTGTGATCTGAGAAAGAAAGACAGTGGATCTCGTGCGTGTGGAACTGACGATTTTACATTCCTGTTGTCTTTTTTTTATTATTATTATAGATGGGTGAGTGGTACAGTATGTGAAATGAGACACGCTTGCCAATGAGGTTCTTTTTATATTTTTTAAATTTGACATTTTTGAAATGCAAAGATGAGAGAGGAAGAGAGAGTGCGTGTGTGTGTGTGAGAGAGAAAGACTGTTTGCATGTTTCACTATGAAGATGTCCCAGTTCGAACCTCCCTATCAGTAGTCAGGAGAGGACTTCAAATTTCAAAAGCTAAAGAGACTGTAGATTTATAAGGAATGAAGTAGAGAAGAAAGAAAGATATTTCTTCCTAAAACATTAAATAATTTGCACATATAGATTTCGAAGAGAGGTAAATTGAATTTTAGAAGAACGTTGAAATCATTATGTGATTTTTTAACTTTAGCATTCTATGATGAGTTTTAAATTTAAACCCTAGCCTATTTGTTTAGTCGGAAAGAGAGCAGTGGAGGAGGAAAAAAAAAAGACATGATGTGTTTTAGTTTTCACTTTCAGGGTGTTATGGTGAAATGAGTAAAAATTCAAAGAGGTCATTTGTTTTTTGCCATTTACATATGTAAACATTACTCAAATGAAATAATTTCACATATTCATGTTTGTTTTTACATTTTACCCATGTGGTATGTAAATGTCATATGATTTTGATGTGTAAATAGAATGCAAAATAGTTGAAACTTTTCACACCTCAACAGGAGTGAAAAAGATTCCCACCTAGCACACAAAAAGCGCTAGTACAAGCCGTGAACAGTGCTTCACGCCCAGCACGTTTTTTTATTTTTTATTTTTTAATTTTTGGCCACCAAAATCATGATCAAAACCCTCCAAGTTATTTGGAACGTCAAAAACGGTTATGGTGAATTAGTTGTTGGATCATCTTATATTATGAGATCTTTATGACACAAATAAGGCTGTTGATCTTCAATTCTGAGATTTTATAAGCCCTGTTATGACAATTCGAACCATTAATCTCATTCAAAATGGCATTTTTAACTAGGAAGCCAAATTTTAGATCTTCATTCATCATAGATCTTGAGATATCTTAAACAGAACGTTTCAGCCACTAGATGCATACTGCGAGTTCCTGTTTTTTAATTTTTAAATCTTGTATGCTTCAAATGCAAGATCTGAACTGTCCAAAATGTTTGAAATGATGATAATGGCCATGGTACAAAATTTTAACCGTTGGATCATCTTACGTTATAAGATATTTATGAAACAATTCAAGCCATTAACCTTAATTTCTGAGATTTTGTGGGCCCCATTTTCATGATCCAAACCGTTAATCTTGTTCAAAAGGTCACTTTCAGTTAGAAAGTCAAATTTCAAATGTTGATTCAACATGGATCTTGAGATATTTTTAAAATACATATCAGCCATTGGTGTAATTAAGATTCACATTGGAAAGAGTGTGAAAATAACAAATAAAAATTGTATTTCACATGTAAGTCATTTGCATATGTAAATGACTCACTTTATATATGTAAATCATTTTCACATTACATATGAAATTAACAAACGACCCCTAAGTAGTGACATGACTTTTTACTACTTGATGACAAAAGAAAAGAGAATAAGTAAACTTTGATGTGACTTCACCAGTAAATTTTACTCCACTAATGGCTTTTGTACGAATATTAACTGTACGCTTTCTTTATATCTCATAATTGCTTCTAAATTTTTAAAATTTAGATGATCTCCTGCATACTGTTTGTACAATGATGCTTTGAAATTAATGATTTTGCCCTCAAATAAAATTGTGTGATGTCCTTTGATATCCTTGGGGCCGAGGATATCACACCAAATCCATTTTTGTTTCTTACCCTCTTCCTTTAACCAAATAGATAAAAAAAGGAATGTTGCTTTCCACTAAAGAAAAAACAGAACGGCATTCAAAACTATTTCACTATGGTTGGGTGAATATTGTGAGAGCTTTAATTCAGAAGCCTACAGTAAGCAACTAGGATGAAGTGAAAATAGGAGCTCATTCAGCATTGTTTTTGTATTGTTTCTAATTTTGTAGCCAGATCAAATTGTGTCGAGATAAGATTGTGCCACGATTATACTATGTAAAGCTTGTTAGCAACATTATATCAAATTATTTTGTTGAGAAAATACAGTACAAAACTTGTTTGGTTACATTATAAAAGTTATGTACTAAGGAATGAAAGCAAGATGATCATATACTGTATAATGTAAGGGCCATCTTTTATTGTTTGTGGTACTCTATTGTTATTGCATATGAGACCCACCTATAGAAATTACAACATAGTGCTCAAATTTAAAATTATGACATAGTCCCTATTTTCATAGGACTTAATGTAGGCCCACCTTTATTCAAATTATAATGTGGGGCCACTTTTTTTTAAATCTAAATATGGGAGCCACCTTTAGAAATTACAACATGTTACACAAATTTAGAAATTAGAATGTTAGAATATGGAGTCCACATTCATAGTATTTACAAAATACATCCACCTTTTGTAATTGTGACCATGTGACCCACATTTTGAAATTATATAATGGAGTTACATTCTTTTTTCCTTGTTTAATTATGGATATAAGACCCAACTTTAGAAATTATAATTCACCTTTAGAAATTAGAACATGGGGCACGTTCGTAGGATTTACCATATGAGCGCACCTTTATAAAAATTATAATGTCAGGCCATCTTTTTTATTAATTGTGAATACAAGATCCAGCTTTAAAAATCACAACGAGGTACCCACATTTGAAACTTAGAACATGGGGCCACATTCACAATGTAAGCCTATATTCATATAAATGTCATGCTTGCCTTTAGAAATTAGAACATGAGGCCTTATAATGTGGTCCCATTATTATAGAAATTTTAATATGGGTCCACCTTTTGTGATTGTGACGATGTGGCCTGTCACAACCCGAGCCCAGAAATCGGGGGTTAGCGAAAAGCTAAACCAGTGACACACGTACTCCCGTGCACATGCATCCAAACCCAGTCCAGATGCACACACACAAGGGATTTAACACGTGCAAACTAAGCGTACGCGGAAGCTGTACATATCATAGCAAGCAACAAAGAAATAGCGGAAGCCAAACAATTGCGGAACGGAAAAAGACAAAGCTAAATACAATACTCGAAAACCAGATACAAGTCTGGGTACACGACAAAATCAAGATGTACAAATATACAGAGTGACAAAGTCCGAAGTACAAAACACAAATCTCCCAAAGCCAAAACAAAAAGACTGCTACATATGCATGTACGCACTCGGCAGAATCGATCAATCCCACTCTGCCAGACCGGAGGGAGCCTCTAAGCTCTGCCCTGCAGCCTGCTCGACCGCCGGGGAGCCGGGCAAGGGATCTGTGCCTGCAACACCACCGACAAAACAGTGAATACAACGATCCAGCAAATATAAGTAACAGGGATGAAACACTCATAGTATCAAATTGATTAAGGACAGAATAGTAATTACAGAGTTTCATATTCGTATGCTAAGCAAAATTGTGCATAGAAGTAAAGCATGATAAGTGAATCAAAACATATAAATACTGAACTAGGTGGCTACTACGTTAACCATATTCTCTCCAATAGAGAGCAGAGCAGAGCATATAAGAACACCACTGACCGGGCCAAGGGTACAAGTGGGTCTCGGTTTCCTGGGTTCCGGGGTCCCAAGACAAAGCTACACTTCAGCGATACAAAGCACAGAGAATCAAGCCAGAGGTAACCCCGTCGGGTATCCTAGGGCTGAGGCTAAGTAGAGCCAGACTAATACCAATCAAACAGATCTAAGGAGAAAGGAGATTATCCGCTTTGGACTCACCGATGGCAAAGACCGGATCTTATCCTCATGTATTAATCTCTGGGCAGAGCCACCAGGGAATACCCAATAGATCAGAGATATTCAAAGCCATCAAAGCCAGATATGTCAAAGCCAGAGATATACAAAGCATAGCAGAAATAACTCAAAACATAGAATAGATTAAGCATCATACAGAACAAAGAAGAAGACAGATATACAGAACGAAAGCAAAAGGGTCTCGTAATGCATAGATATAAATCAACAGAGCAGAGGGCAAAACTGTAATCAATATGCAATGCATCTCAGATTAGCGCAGAATCAAGGTTGATTATGAGCCAACTCTATTCTAGTTGTTCACTGTCACCAACCGTGCATGTTGGTGTAGTTTTAAGTTATTCAATGCACCGTTGCCATCAAAGTGTTGCACTAAGTTCGTTACGTGCACTGAAGTCCCTTAAACAAACACCCATGGGGAGGTGCTTAACAGTAAATCAACACTCACATGAATAAGTCACAGCCTAACAGACTATTCATGCGATCCAAAGAATCCATTGGGCATATTTACATGGGTGGTTAACCTGTATTTTAGCCCTACAAAGTCACACCATTATCCTAAGTTTTATTTCAGATCTTTCCAAGTCTTACGGTTTAGCCATGGGTGACCTACGGCTTAGCCGAAGACATCTTACGGGCTAGCCGTAACATGCACTACGGCTTAACCGTGGTTCCCTTCAAACACAGCTAAACTGGTCATCTTCCACCTCTGATCTGATACCTTTTACGGCTGAGCTACGGTTCAGTATACGGCTTAGCCGTAGACCAATCCATGGCTTAGCCGTAGCCACACCGTAAGAGTACTGTATCGGGAAAGTTTCAACTGATCAGAGTGTTAATTCACGGCTGGGTCACGGCTAGCTTACGGCTCAGCCGTAGAACAATCTACGGTTCAGCCGTAGCCTAACCGTAGAACAAAAGGTGAAATTTCAAGTCTCTGGAGTTTGAGCCGTACAAAGTTACGGCTTGGCTGTACAATATAGAACCGAATTCGAGCTGAGTACAGAAACTGAAATCTGATACAGAAATTCAGCAAAGCAAGTTCCAGAGGTTCCAAAATCACAGAATTTGGCTGTAAAACACAACAGACATGTATAGGATGTAATAGATGAAGTCAAAGCAGTCAAACCAAAATACCCATTTGTGTTATACAATCATGTACTTATACTTGCCTCAAAGCTTAGCCAAATCCACTGAGATCAAGCTCCAAATCAACTAAAAACCCAAGCAAAACAAAGCAAAATAAAATCCATGAGCATGCAGAGAGAAAGATGGGAGATCCAATTGGAGAAGAAGAGTTGGAGAACCCACTTACCCAAAGCAAAGACAAAGATGAGAGAGAAAACCCAATCGGAAGAGATGTAAACTCCCAACACCAACCAAAGAGAGAATAGAAGTGAAGAGGGGAAGAGAAGAGAGAAATGAACGTGGCTTCTTCGGGTTGTTGCATGCACCGACGAATGGAATAAACAGACATCTATACAGGTGACTTATATATATAGTTTTCTGAAGTTTAAGTCAAAGTCCAGTGAAGTTTGGTTATTTACAAATCAAGTCACACGAGGGTCCAACTTCTCCAATTGACTCCGAATGGGTCTGAGATAGTTACGGAATTTGACGAGCTCAACAAAATACACGTATTGACACCAAGATGATGCAAAGATGATGCACTTAAAGCAAAAGCAAAATTACGAAAAAGGGTTTAGAACTACCTATCCCAGGTCAAAGGTTACTCAACTACCTATCCAAGACCCGAAACCAAATCCGAAAGAATTAATTAACAGAAACGCGCACTAATGAGCCACTAACCCGGCTCAAAGGGGATCGGAGTGTTACATGGCCTATCTTTAAAAATTACAATGTGGGGCACCTTGTTGGAGATTGTGAACATGGAGCCTGCTTTAAGATAAGTGAGAGGATTTGGATTCTTTAAATAAACTTCTTTAAAATGAAAGAGACAAGTAAGAAAAAAGTGTGTCAGCAAATTGGTTTTTTAAAAAAAATAAAAACAAATCCAAGATTCTTAGGCTAGCTAGTTAAGATTTTGAAATTTCCTTCCCAGTGATTTACCCTTACCAAGCATGTGTTTTATAACCTAATCTGAGTAGAACATGGGAACATCTGAATGGAACAATGCCAAACACACCCCTAGAGTTCTAAATTCAAGGTGAATATGCAGTGGCGGCTCCATATGTACTCCTGGATTGGCAAAAATTAATGAAAAAGAAATTTGGCTAGGTTATGTATATCTTGACAACACTAAAATAAAAATAGTGACCACCCTAAAGGCGCTAAGCATTTTTATTGGTTAAAATAGGTTTAACAACCCTAAAAAAACAAATAGTGACCACCCTTTAGGGGCTAAGCATAATTTTTTAATAGATCTTAATAGAATTTATATATATAGATATATTTTAAGTTTTGACTACCCTGATTAAAATTCCTGGAGCCGCTACTGTGAATGTGTATGTTTTGGGTTTGGATATGAAGAAAAAATTTAGTAATATCCTTTGGTTGAGCGATACAGTGTCGTGCAATATCTTACAGCCATAGGATATCATAGGATATAGCAAAATTTAAGGGTGGAATCATCAATTTCATAGCATTCTTTTCATGTTGAATTGTGCATGTGGGCATTTTTTATCATTTCATTTAGAAGGCATTTGATAAAATGTAAGTACGACTTTTCCAAAAAACTTAGTACTCTTCAAAAAATTTTAATACTCTTCAAAAAAATTTTACTCTTCAAAATTTTTTATACTCTACAAAAAAAATGTAATCTATAGATCTAATGATTCTTCACTGCCCTTGAAACAAATACTCATCGCGAAGACTTTGTATATTTTGTTATAAGATGTTATTATCATAGGTGGATGCCCACATTGGGACCCACATGAGATAAAGAGATTACAAGGGTTAGGGTTTTTCCCTATTGGGTTGCTTGAGGAGGAAGCAATCTTATTCTATAAATAAGATCCTCCTCCTCCCTATTATGTACACACAGAAATCTCAACGATAAGAGCTCTCTCTCTCTCTCCCTCTACTCTTCAGTTTCCTATTCTAACACGTTATCAGCATGAAGCTCTCTTTTCAGCACGAAGCTCCCGGCCCGATCGGATCCACGACTCGAGAATCTGGTACGTCGCGTAGAGCATATCGTTCTCGTAATTCTCGAGGTTTCTTGGCTATTTTTTTTCAGCGAGTGGAGATCGGACGGCCTGCAGACGAGGTCGTACTCCAGTTTCGGTTTCCCGGCCAGGTTCGGCTCGCCCAAGTCTAGCGTGAACGCCGATCGCTGCATGTGGCACTCGATCGTGAAGGCGATCCTCCTTGCCACCGCCTCGGATCTCTGCCACATGGCCAGCCGCAGGAGCAGGCTCACCTCGCTGCTCCTGCAGACCATAGAAAGTGTCTCCCCTGTCGAGCCGCAGGAGCAGGCGGAGCACAATCTGAAACTCCGCGTTGTCGGTCGACGCCGGATCCGGCAGCTTCCCCGTCTTCTCGTACTCCGCCTCGGCCTTCACCCCCTCGTGGATGAGCAGCGTGGCGTCGCCGCCATCATCGACGATGAGATCGGGGCCGCCGGTGGGTCCCCAGTCAAGGCAGCGATCGGTGCACCACCAGTACTCCTGGAGGGTCTCGCCCTTCCAGGCGAACACGGCGGCGGAGTCGCGGGCGATGGCGGAGGCAGCGTGGTCCCTCCGTGGTGACTTACAGCAAATGAGATCTGTTCAGAACTCACCCTTTCGGATGCTGCGCCGTCGATTCCGCCT
Source organism: Sextonia rubra (assembly GCA_037013555.1). Classification (NCBI taxonomy): domain Eukaryota; kingdom Viridiplantae; phylum Streptophyta; class Magnoliopsida; order Laurales; family Lauraceae; genus Sextonia; species Sextonia rubra. Next base: position 48,933,954 of record JASUAD010000001.1, read on the forward strand.
CGACACGGTGGCTCTGCGAGAAATCTGCAAGTACCAGAAGTGCACGGAGCTTCTAATCCGGAAGCTCCCGCTCCAGAGGCTGGTTCGTGAGATCGCCCAGTGGTGCCACCGGCGGAGTGAAGAAACCCCACTAATTCCGTCTCGATCTCTGCAAAAAGCTTGAGAGAGAGAGAGATGGCAGAAGAAAACCAGATCCAGATCCATGATCCAAACACCACAATCGAAATCACCAACCTCAGATTCACCTATCCAGGCATCGACGATCAGCCTCCGCCCCAGATCCGCTTCCTCCCATCGACGTTTTCTCCCTCTCCCTCCGCTCCGGCCACCGCTGCCTCCTCGTCAGCTCCAATGGCGCCGGGAAGACGACGATTCTGAAGATATTGGGAGGGAAGCACATGGTGGAGTCATCCATGGTTAGGGTTTTAGGGAGATCTGCTTTTAAGGACACTACTTTGACGTCCTCCGGAGATTTGTGTTATCTGGGTCGAGAGGTTGTAATTTTGTATCAAGTGAAAGGTGTAGCGGCCCATTTGGAGGGTTCAACATCTGTTAATGTGAGGTTGCTTAATGCGCCGATTGGTGTTGAAGCCATTGATGATGATGTTGTGATCTCCTATCCAACAAGATTCGCCGAGGCAAGGAACCACTCTAAAAGGAACCAAGTGGTGACTGTAGTGCTTGATGAAGATTCAAATGTTCATCAAACCTGATCAGAGGAACTAGCAACTAGTTTTCAACAGTCGTGGAAGAAATTCTTCAAATCGAACAATTATCAATTGTGATCTTTATAACTTGAAAAAAAAATCAAGGTGCAAAGAATTCCCAGTGCCAGAAGCAGTACAGACGTCAGCATGACCCCAACCGCTTACGCAAGCAATATGTCAGTAAATCATATGGTCAAAGGTAGATTTGACCGAATCAATGGCAGAAATTTGTTTCTGCGATACCTTGACAATCCGGAGTCCGATTTTAGATCCGTTTGTACCTACGGAAAGCTCATGAGCAGATCTACGCATTGGCGCAAAAAAGGAGGACGATTCAAAGGTTAAGTAATTTCTCCTTATTTTATGATCTCTTATTAGTTTTCATTTATCTTTATTCTTTTAGATCTACAAATATTTATCATTTGATTCTTGTAATGAATGATTCATTTTCTCTTATCGAAAAGAGATCATGATAAAAATTGAAAATCATGGATCATAAATAGAACCAGAAGTTCTATGCAAGAAATTGGAACCCGAAGTTCCATACGATATTTTAGAACCAGAAGTTCTATATGGAATCAATAATTCGGACTCGAAGTTCCGTAAATTATTTTAATCTATGAACCAGAAGTTCTTTCAAATTCGGACCAGAAGATCCGTTGGTTATTTTACTCTGAAACCAGAAGTTTTCAGATCTACAATACATACTCGAAGTTTCATATGATACTTAGAACTAGAAGTTCTATATTGAATAAATAACCTGAACCTGCAGTTCTGTATGTTATTTTAATTTAGAACCAGAAGTTCTAACTCGGACCTGAAGATCCATGAATTATCCTAATCTAGAACCTGAAATTCTAACTCGTACTGTAAGATCTATGAACTCTTTTAGAACCAGAAGTTCTAACTTGGACCTGAAGATCCATGAATTATCCTAATCTAGAACCAGAAGTTCTAACTCGGACCTGAAGATCCATGAATTATCCTAATCTAGAACCTGAAGTTCTAACTCGTACTGAAAGATCCATGAACTATTTTAATTTAGAACCAGAAGTTCTGATTCTTAAGCTGAGAACCCGATGTTCTAAACTTCAATTTCTCAATTCTTCATCACATTTTTATTATTATCTTTGATTGGATGTTAAGAACCTGAAGTTCTACATTTTATTTTCTGTTTTTCATATACATTTATTTTTTATATTCTATAACATTGTACTGCATGCTTGATATAATTCCTTCGGTATAATTATCACTACTGATTATCTGAAACTTTAGTTTTGCTGAATTTATTATTGCCAGAAGCAGTAGTTCCAAATAATAGAACCTGAAGTTCTATATCCAATGAATAAGTTGGACCCGAAGATCCATACATTATTTGGAACCAGAAGTTCTACAATTTGGAATATGAACCCGAAGATTCATATTCATCATCAAACTTGGAGCTTTGATTTCTAAAGATTCACAGTAGTGTAGATCGATACGAAGGCCATGAAATCAAACCTGAAGTTTTGATAGAACCAGAAGTTGTGATTCAAACCTGAAGCTTTGATAGAACCAGTAGTTCTAAGAACCTGAAGTTCTATCACTAGCCTGAAGTATTGATAGAACTAGAAGTTCTGATTCATCAGTTAAGAACCCAAAGTTCTAACTTTCTGATTGGCCTATTCTTCATTATATTTTGTCATCGGATATTGAGAACTCGAAGTTCTATTTTTGTTTGATTGTTATTGGTAAATCGATCTTTACACACTCTAAAAGGCTTGGTAATACTATCAAAGTCGGAAATAAAATATCCCTGAAGGATATGGCATACGCTCTTATTTTCCGCGCCATTATATCCCCATTAGACAGGGATGATCACCAGCAGATGGTCATACACCCAATGCTTGAAATAAACGCCACATTAGTCAATTAAAATCCCTCCAGAAGAGGTAGATATAATATGTTCTCCCGTAGAGATGAACTAAACCACCCCAGGAGAGGTGATTGAGAAGGCATTTTGTTTGGAAATTGGGCGAACCACCAAGCATGGTCTGGAAGACCTACAACTACTTTTATGAGTTTGAACATTGAGTTCAGTTCTTAGATATTTTGTTGAATGATAGGACTTATTTTTAATCCCCCGTATATTATGTTATATTTTCTTTGAATGCTGAATTGTTTAGTTGTTCTTACTTTTATTTTTGCAATGCGATTACCTAGTTATGTGAATTTATTACTTGCTCTATGGCTCATGGAATGCATGAAGCTGAGGATAATATCTGTCCGGTAGACAGTGCAACAAAACACACTACATTGAAAAAACTAGAAGTTTTTCTCAGAAGTAGTGTTTAATTCGTGCACGATATCGATCATAGCTGGATTTGTACAAATACTTGAATGCTCCAGAAGAGTCCACACATAATATTTGTACATCATTACTAGTATTGACAACCAGAAGCTGATACTAGAAAATCTAAGTGCATTCTCCTTCAATCTCTAGGCTATATTACAAGACAATCTTTAAAAATCGAATCATATTCGATTATGCGCAAAACGACAAAATTAAGCTAGAAGCTTGTTATTCTAGGGGTCCTATGCTCTGGTAAATTATTGATACTTCTGTTACGTACTCCTTAGAGTACCATCTATTGACCATCCTTTTCGCAAAGGATATTGTGTGACATTTGTGAACCTATCTAATCCCGCCCATTAGCACATATTATTAAACCTAGGATACACATCCTTAATCATGTTATTAAATTTATAAGGGTTGATAGCATAGGTTTGTGACCTGCATGAACTCAGAACGTAGACTTTATGTTGGTTATACTTCACCCTAATTAATGGATATCTAGACCTAATGACAGGAGATATATTCATTGTTCGTTTTTACTAATTGTCATCTTGATGAGACAGTCTTCTCGCCGTTAGGGGGAGATAAGAGAGTTCCTGAAGAACACCTTGTTCCTGAAGAACAATCCGTTCCTGAAGAACGACGAGAATTAATGTGGAATGCTTCCACTCAATCTCATCTTGATTTATGTACTTCACAATGTGAGAATGAAGTACGGAGAATTGTGCACTTAATTACAAACGAATTCCTTGATGCTTTTAATGATGCAGCAAAAGTGACTAGGTCACATGTATCGGCTATGAACACACAAGCACGAATTAATGTCCCGTAGGACAAGTACGAATTAGTGTTCCTGAAGAACAAAGTCCAAATATGGCAACAAATGAATCTATACACGCCAGAAGCGTGGTAGAACTATAGGTTTCAAGGACTCAGCTCCCCAGAAGAGGAGAAATGAGCAATTATATCCCAATCATACTCCAGAAGAGGTATACTCCCGAAGAGTTTATGATAAAATCCACTCTCTCCAAATTTCCTGAAGAAATTAATGTCCCGGAAGAGACATGAGTCCCAGAAGAGACTCTGGAAGCCCCTGAAGAGGCAATGGGTACCCAATAAATAAAGAGATCTCTATACTTTATAATTATTCAAGAGAGAAATGGGATAGAAATGAAATTATCATCGATGACGCATTTGCATATGCGGTAGCTACTCAAATATCAATGGAAATTAAGAATGTTGTTTGGGATATAAAACCACGTTCTATAAATGAATGTCGACAAAGAATATATTGGCCAAAATAGAGAGATGCCATTGAGGAATTGCAGTCTCTCAATAGAAGTGGTATATATGAACCTATAGTACAAACTCCAAACGGTGTTAACCCTGTAGGTTAGAAATGGGTGTTTGTAAGGAAAATGAACGAAAGGCAAACTTGTGATACAAGGTTTCCTGTAGAAACTTGGGATTGAAAACATACACAGACATATATATATGAAAATCCCAGAAGGATTTGCTTTGCCTGAAGCAAAGTAAGAGAGTACGTACTCAATATAAGTAAGACGTTCATTGTATAGCCTGAAGAATATGGTACAATCGTCTTAGTGAATGTTTATATAAGGAAGAGTATGAAAACAATCCCATTTGCCTGTTCCTGTTTATACAATCCTTAAATGGATTTATAATAGTAGAAGTTTATGTTATTTACATAAATAACATAAATCTAATCGAGACTCCAGAAGAGCTCGAGAAAACTATTGACAATTTTATCTCGACCCGCAAATGAGAGAAGTTCTGATGAGATTTTTATTCTTTATAAATATGCTTCCCATATATAGTTTTGCACCAAGGCTTTGGATTGGTATTAAACAAATGCTATGATATATATGTCTGTTTTATGGTTGAAACCAAATTTTGTAGGATATACAGATTCAGAATATATCCCTGATCCTCATAAGGGTCGATCATAGACATGTTATATGTTTCTTCATGTCAATATCATTATTTTTGATATTCTACTAAATTGACTATTGATAGCTACTTATTCTAACCATGCTGAGATTTTAAGCCAGTGGGGAATGTGTATGGCGAAAATCTTTAACTCAGTATAGATGTAGTTCTTGTCAATTACCTCTTAGTACAGGTACTCCGAGCATTATTCGCGAAGACAATGGGGCATGTATTCAACAGATTCAAGAATGATACATTAAAGATGACAAGACGAAACACATTACACCAAAGTTCCTCTTCACTCATGAGCTTCAAAAGAATAACAAGATTGAAGTCAATCAAGTTCGTTCAAGCAACAACCTGGCTGATTAGTTTACGAAGTTTTGCCAAAACTCAGTATTTTAGAAATTGTATACGAGATTGACATGCTTAATTATGTACAAAGATGTTATCATCAGGGGAAGTAGTCTATCAGGGGGAGGCATCCTGAAGTATGCTACCCAGGACATATGTGCGCTGTACTCTTTTTCCTTCTCTAGGTTTTGTCCCACTGGGTTTTCCTAGTTAAGGTTTTAACGAGGCAGCATTATGCACGTCCAACACCAAGTCAATGATCCTGTAGAACGTTGTACTCTTTTTCCTTCGCTTTGGTTTTTATCCCACTGGGTTTTTCCTTTGCAAGGTTTTAATGAGGCAACTGTCATTGAATGGTGGTCATCCAAGGGGGAGTGTTATAAGATGTTATTATCATAGGTGGATGCCCACATTGGGACCCACATGAGATAAAGAGATTACAAGGGTTAGGGTTTTTCCCTATTGGGTTGCTTGAGGAGGAAGCAATCTTATTCTATAAATAAGATCCTCCTCCTCCCTATTATGTACACACAGAAATCTCATCAATAAGAGCTCTCTCTCTCCCTCCCTCTACTCTTCAGTTTCCTATTCTAACATATTTAAGGATTTCATATTGATATTAGTAGTTTGGGTGTGCAAATCTATAAAAGTGAGGATTCTCAGATCCTACGAAAGAGGGTTGAACGTAAAAATCTTTAGCTAATCGAAGTTCTTGGAAATTTACAATTGTCGAATTTAAATTTTCCATTACATTGCGGAAAATAAATGTAAGCCTGAAGATTTGGTTGCTAACCTTAGTCTTTTTACCTAACTTCTATTAAAGTGACACTATAACTTCCTATTTCAAATAAAATAAAACATCTATTGCATAAAGCAAAACAAAGCATAACTTTTGACTTAAACTTTTTTAAAAAGTGAAGAGCCCTGAAATTAAAGAAGGCCTAACATATATTTCTCTAATTAATTTGTTGACAATGAAGAACGGCGAATTCATTGCTGGTGCTGAACCAGCCCACCTCAACCCGTCAAATTGGGGTAGATATTCTACTATGTTTTTAGAGATACCATCGGTCAATCTCTCACAAATATCTAACATTTCATCATTTCGGACCATTGTTATACATTTATCTTTTTGTCAAATTGAATAGATGTTTTAGGGGGCACTTGTGCAGCACGGGTTTCAGCTGAAAGAGTTACTGCAGTGATGTGAAATATTTAAATACAAATTTCAAAGATATAACATTTTCTTGAGCTTTAGTCCATGATTTCATGTGTAAATTGACTCGTCCATGATTTCATGTGTAAATTGACTCGTGCGTAGAGCATCTCCTAGTTTAGCTCATACGTCAAAAGTAACATCCAGTCCACATCCAAAATTTCATCATTGTACTTTCTATTAATATTGTCTTCTATTTTTTATAGTCTAGCCAGTAGATTTACATGATCAACCCTATGATGGATCAGTGGTACAAAATCTCCTAGTTAACCCTATGATGGATCAGTGGTAAAAAAATCTCCCTTAGCACAGGGTTGATCAAAGATTGATCTCTACTGGTCGCCAGGTTGTTTCTACTCGTACCCACGAAGCCAAGATAGCACAAAAAAACAAAATAAAAAAAAAAGAAAGAGAAAAGAAAATGATCCATCCCTGTTCATTTCCATGCAATTGGGGGGAGGGGCCTGACCATGGATTTCCATAAAAGGTTTGCTTTCAACTTTCCACGCTTTTGCCAAAAATGGATTTTCCATAATCGTGCGGATTTCTGACTGAAAATTCACAGCAAGGAACGTTGCCAAGCATGCTCTAAAAGTTTAGACCCTAGGTGGTTTATTTCTTTATGAAGAGATAATTAGCAATAATGCATGTGATAATTTATAAACCTTATGAAGAATACTACAGGATGCAAATGCCGGCATGTAGAGCTCACATAACATGTGACTTCGTGAGTTGGCTAATGCCCAATGACCTAGGAAGTCTTGCTTTTAAAGAAGTACCAGGTGGGAGAAAAACAAGGGGCTTTGGCCTCCTAACATTGTAATATCTTATCAACTGAAAACATCTAACTATTTTGTATTTGTTGACACAAAAAAATTACCTAACAAAAAATTTTTTATTTTATAAATTGGGCTTAATCACTATTGGCCTAAATCATCAAACCTTGTTAAACTAATATTTTGGCAATATGTAAACAAATCCATAATTGTTGGTAAGGTGAATAGCGTTGTTTCAATTCCCCCTAAATGTATTTTTTGATCCTCAAAGCTCAAATATGGGTCCCACGTGGGTAGTACAAATTGATCAAATAAAAAAGCCACAGGACCCATTCAACGAGAGACCTGAACGTGGAAGTTTTGAAAACTTGTCGACGTTTCCCCCATTAACACTCACGATCCTTGGGGAGTAATTTCACTACCATTTCAGAAGTTTGAAATAAAAGGGGATGGTTTCAAAGGAATGCTCTCAGTTGGAAAGTTTGAAAGAGAACGCGGACAGAAGTCTTGCAAAGAAGAAAAAAACAAAGAAAAGTGAGACAACAGGAACGGGGACGAGAAGTGCAGGGGTAAGAATGTTGCCTTTTTTATCCTTCATCATCTCTACTTCACCCTCCTCTGCCATATTTTCTTCATACCAATACCACTTTGAAGGAGATCTGGACCCTTGTTTAACAAGGGATCTGCCCTCCTCATCCGCCATCATTTTTATTGCATCTACTTGGCATTTTTTTCCATTAAAATGAAAGAGATTTGGATTCTTGTGAAAGAATGGATCCGCCCTCCAATCCCCATCGTACCTTATATATTGCATCTCTCTACTTCACATTCCCTATATATATATATTTTTTATTATTTAGAGATTCGGGATTCAAGATAAGAGAATTCTGCTCTCCTCTCCAAAAAGAAGAACATCAAAGTCATCATCCTAAAAAACATGGAGAATCAGATATTTACAAATGAAATCTGCCCTCCGACCAAGAGCCTCAATCCTCCCAAACAGAAAAAAACCAAACCGATTGTCCTCCATACATTTTCATTTAAGTTTCCTATAAAAGAATACATTTTCATTTAAATGGTCTGCGTTATGTTTTCATCCCATTCAAAATGGATGGGTCATAACTGGAGGCCTGCTCAGAGGAAAACCACCGTGGGTAGTGGTGATTGGAGGACCCAACTGATGCCAGAGTCTTGACAGTGCCTTGTTTAAAAAATGATGGAAACCTTAAAGGGGCTTTGCCAATTTCTGGTTTTGAGGGATTGTTTGAACTTAGGAAAATTGATAGAAGGTGCCAGCAATTTGAGACAATATCTAAAGGGGGTGTGAATAATTCAATACGATCCATCACCTCTGGGAACCAAATCTTGCAGCAACAGGGGTACACTCGAGAGTAACTGCCACCAATTTCCTTACGCAGTCAATCTCAACCCAATTCAATAATCTGTGGTTCAAGTTGGTCATTATTTTCTATGATTAATTGAGATGCTGATGGACCGCACACTTTATTCAGGCTTGCATTGGGCAGGTTTCAGCAGTACATTTTTGGTTTGATCGGCTGGAAGCATGAACAATTTTCAAGCCTGGGCCTTCAGCCATCTACATGCACAAAGGCCTATCTAAATTAAATCACAAGGCAAACAAAATCTCTGAAGCATGAAGCATCAATGTCATCCAAACAAGTGGGGCCCTCACCAACCGAAAGACATGAAAATTGAATCACAACCCCTTGAATAATGAATGGGTACGATCAGAAATACTACATAGTACTACATATCTTCGGATCGGATTGACTGAAGTCATGTAATACTCGCATGATCGTCTCATAGGCCATCTTTGGGTAAAGAAGATACTTGGGTCCCACTATAATGATCAATCATTCCATTCTGGTATTCAATCCTACACTTAGACTTTTGGTTATGGAGTAGTTCTGAGTCCCACCATGCCTATTCTGTTCACCAACTTAAATCATGCTCAAATAGTCACCGCAGAGAAATTCTCTTTCAGTTGCCAGAGATCATTGAAATGTTAGGCTACACCACCCCGGCAATACTACCCATCATGTCACATAATGCCAGCTGGAAGAATCGTAGTCATTGAATTAGTAGTGTCCACGAAATGGTTCCAACAGGCATAACTTCAAGCCATTCATACTGGTTGGGTTGATAATCAGATGGTGAAAGCCTAATAAACAACCAATCTGATGCCACCATCAGATGATGGTTTCATCTGGCCCTTTCTATCCTTGTTGGGTTCCACTAACCACCAAACCAAATTTGGGACTGTCACCAAATACTAACTCACAGATTATTTTTCTTTGAATTGCAAAGAAGATATTATGAAACGGTTGACCTAACTCCTCAATTTCAAACTATCTACATGGTGAAAATAATTTGGGCACAAAATCAGCCCAAATAAAGTCTGTAATTAGGCTAAGATTAGCCCAAATATTGGCTGGAATTGGGTTGAAATACAGCCCAAAGTGAAATGCAGATGAGAAATTCCTGCCCAATATATATGCCAGTAAAATGGATCTGAACTTTGTCTAAAGAGAGCGACATGAAATGAGGTCAAAATCCAACACTGGTTTCTCTAAAATTGGTTGGAACACAACCCACACTTATTTTTCAAATGGATTGAGGCTCAGGTTTAACCCAAACTTTGGAACTCAACCCAGGCTAGAGGTTTCTTCTTCAAAACCATTTGAAGCTTTACCGGATACACAGTATAACAGTAATGCTAGGTGATATTATATATTCAAAATTTTACAATAATTAATCATAAGATAGGTTGGTGGGTTCCTCATCATAAAAAATAATAATAATAACAAGAGCTGGGTGGGGGTTATATATGAGGAAAATTTAGTTGGTGCATAGTGCCCAATCAATCAAGATTGAGCCCACTAGATCAGTAGATGGTTAAGATCATTGCACAGGTACCAATTGTACGGTCGGATTTATGTCCGTGCAATCTCTTAAGTGAGAAAGAAATAATTTAGAGGATTTTACGGGAGAAAGCCCCTTAGACTTCCCTTAAACATGATTAGGCTCAATATTTCAATGTGCACGGATTGGGTCAATTGGGCTCATATTCATGCAAAAAAAAGTTTTTTAATTTTTTTGCATGTATTACTGAGTAACAGCTTGTATTAGTGAGTGATGCTAGCTGTACATAGAAAAAAGAAAAAAAGCGTAAAAGAAAAGAAGAACAAGAGAGGAAGAAAAAGAGAGGAGAAAGAAGAGAGAAAAAGGAAGGAAAAGAAGAAGAAAAAAAGAGGAAAGTAAGAAAAAGAGCGGAGAAAGAAAAAAGGAAGAAGAAGAGATTCTTCTTCCTCTGCTCTTCTTCTTCCTTTCATTCCTTTCTTCCTCTCTTCTTTTTCTTCCTTTCCTTCCTCCTCTTGTCTTCTTCCTTTCTCCTCTCTTCTTCTTCCTTTCTTCTTTCACCTTTCTTCTTCTTCCTTTCTACCTTTCTTCTTCTTCCTTTCTCCTCTCTCCCTCTCTCTCTTCTTTTTCCTTTCTTCCTCTATTCTTCTTCCTTTCATCTGTCTTCTCTCTTCTTCCTTTCTTCTTTGCATTTTTTTTCCCTATGTACAGCAAAGTGACACTCACACATGCAAAAAATTAAAAAAAAAATTTTTTGCACGAATTTGAGCCCAATTGACTCAATTCATGTACATTGAAATTCTGGGCCTAATCATGTTTAATGGAAATCTACGAGGCTTTTTCCCGTAAAATCCTCAATAATTTAACTATAAAATGGTGGAATGGGGTAATCACTTGCCCTTGCAAGTTGTAGTATTGCAAGAAAGTCTGTGGCTCTCTCTCTCTCTCTCTCTCTCTCTCTCTCTCTCTCTTGCATTTTCAAAGAAGTCCAGTCTTCACAGTTTCTAGAGCATGGGGAGTAATATTTTACTTATGTCGTCATTATTTATCTGAAAATTTACTTGTATATACATTTCTCTCGTTTAATTTATTTATGTAAATGAATCACATTTGTAAAATAGGTCTATGAAAATTGTTTTTCTCTTCCTCCATTAGATCCTTTCTTGTCATAAAAAAAAAAAAAGGAAGCTCACCACAACCCATACGCACTATTGAAGACTCTTACTCTTCTCCTTTCTATTTTTGCTTTTGATGTTTCTTTCATAATCTTTTTCTTAATAAAGCTTTTGTTACCGTTGAAGGAAAAAGAAAAAAAGGAAAAAGGGATAGGTTAATTAGACTTGGGAAGGGCCAAAGCCCCAGATTGAATGTGGCAACTCTGCTACTAAAAAATGGTTTTGCCAAGCAAAGGGCCTGGTTAAACTTAGGATTGGTCAAACCAAAGCTGGTGAAGATTAAGAGAAGCCTGATTTGACTTGGTATTCTTGGCCTCATGCTTAGGCTCGGGCCTAATTTTTTAAGCAGATGTGAGATTTGGGCTCAAGGAGGCTCATAGGGCTAGGCGACACATGCATTCGCCTGTTTGCTAACTTTACTTGTAGAGTGAAATGAGGTGAAGAGTCAAATTAAAAGAGAGAAAGAGAGAGAGAGAGAGAGAGAGAGAGAGAGAGAGAGAGAGATCAAATAAAAAAATGATGGCATTTTGTCATTTAATAAAAAGTGAATGTAATTTATTGAACTTTGTTTTGTTAAAAGTAGATATATTTTTTCATTTAGCAGCATGAAAAAATAGCTTTTGGACTTTTTAATGTAAAAGGTCAAAGAATTTTTTAAAATGTGATACTTTTGATTTGACTTCTTTTAATTTATTGTATTTTAAAATGACATTTACCTAAAATTACGAGTAAAATGCATTTAGCAAACAATATTAGAAAAATCTTCAGCCTGGACTAAAAGTGCTTAGGGAATGAATTATGCTTTTCCAACTCTACAGAATTCCGCAGATACGGGAAACTGAGGTGATATTCATTTAGAAAGCCCTGCATCTGGGAAAATTCTGCTGCGCACAGCACTCTATAGGCGGGGCGCTTACCCAAACCGTCCCAAAGGCAGGATCCTTCCCAAGTTCCAGCTGATTGTCCAATGGAAAAAATTGTTTGCAGACATCTGGGATTCAAAATTTCATACCATACACATGGAAGATATCCCACAAGTTAAAAAAGCGCTCAAGAGTTAATTTTCATTTAGATGTTATTTACTGATTTGGAAAAATCTTCTCCTAAGCCACGTGCTTTGTGGGAGCATTCATCCAGACCGTCCCAAAGGTTGGCCACTCCTCAATTTCACTGGATACACGATGAAGACCAGATTCGATGTAAATTGACCGTAGAGCACATGAGAAGATCATGCTTTGATTTTGTGGATATCTGGGATTATAAATGCCTTTATATTATGTCACCTCTACTTCCAGGAGGAGGTTATGTAGAATCCTTCACCAAATATCTGATGATCCATACATCTAGCCTAATAAGTGGCCAACCTTAAATATACAGTAGAAATTTATAAGCGTAAGAGTCTGTAGATCTAGAAGACAGAATTCTATATTTATATAAGGTGTTGGCTTACAGAGTAATGGCCTAAAAAGTCTGCCTACCAGGTAAAAGAAAGTGATTGACTATGTTATATATATCATGTCTCTCTTAAGTCACTAACCTTTGGAAGAAAATACTTTCCAGCCTCGCAAGGGGCAGACCATCGCGGGGCGAGTATCAACAGTTTCAAAGTTCTGTCGTTTTGCATCTTGGGTAGCTTCTTTTTTGTGGTGTCATAATATAATATAGGGCACTGTTCAAAGAAAAGAAATTTGAAAAAAGCAGGTTTTGACATTTTAAGCCGTCTTAAAGTTAATATTACCCCAAATTCAGATAAGGTCACGAGAGTGTCTTGACTCTAGTAAGCATTTTTTTAACTTTTTTCTTCCTCGGATCTCATGATATCATAGCAACAGTACATGTCATAAAAAGTGATAAATTTCATGATATCATGGTTTTATGCAGCATCTTAGAAAGATTAAATATTTTTTTAATGATACTTGATATTAAATGATGGTTAGATGTATATTTATTTTTTCATAAAATAGCATTTTTCATATTTTATAAAAAAAAGAATTTGCTAACTAGTTGTAGAAAGTATCTCAAAGCCGATAAGGTAGAGGAGGTGGCAGCTTACCATCCCATTTTTAACCAGCAGGCCTCATTAATCTTAATGATCCGCCTTATACCTAGATGACCCTAGGCAACTGTGCGGCAGATTAGCTCCCAATGAGCTGGGTTCCGTTGCTTCATTAGAAGATGGGCAGACCAGTGAAAGTTTCTCATTAGACCTGGAACTCTGAATTTGGGATAGAACACCGCTTGACCAGAGTCAACATAACTTGCATACGATAAAAGCTTGGACTTCCGGCATGATATCATAGAATAGACAATGTTCAGCAGGTGTAAAAACTGGCCTGTATTTTCTGGTTCGCAGATGCTTGATTTGAGCTCAACATTTTTTCTTTTTTGTGTGTGTTGCTAAATGTCTGTAAGTGTTTGAGTTGAAAGGGGACAGTGAGCACAAGGACTAAAAAGACCTCAAAGAGCCCAGGAGGCAGTTGCTGTACAGTAACAACCAAAAGGAAAAACAGAGAAAGAAAAGCAAGAACTTACAAGCAGGGAGCAATGAAAAGCACCAGAACATACAGAGGAGAGCAGATAAACTTAGTGTATTCGTGGCGAATTAACCCCAAAAATAATTCAGTAATTTTTACAGCCTGATTCCATGGCACCCTCGGATATTTGACTAAGAGAGAGGGTAGCTGGGCAGATCTTTGGTCTTGTTGAAGATGAAGTAATTTCTAATTTTTCAAATCGAATGGCACAGGTAAGTTGTTTGATCTTGAAGTGGACACCATACAATTGAAGTTAGATGTATCGATCAACAAAATTGCCAACAATGAAATCAGTTGAAAGTTCCACTATGAAACTGTAATTTGCAAGGATCACATGTAATACGGTTAACAACTGAACATCCCAATTCTATTTTGCGTTGAACAAAAATAAAAAAGGCCCTAATCCCCTAATCTGTATGTTTGTAGGTCATTCTCCTTTCTTCTCAAGATATAGAGCCAACCTTATTCAAATACACTCTGTCAAATAAATTATTCGTTGTTTGTGAATGTCTCACCCCAAAATCGTACTTTGATTAAACATTTGAAGTGACAATCGTCGATTTTTCACATGATGAATCAAGCAGAATCAAAGATTTAAAATCTAACAGTTTATAGATTTAATAGAAGTACTGAGATCAATAATCATGTGATGGAATGGGCAACCAAGAAACTATCTTGTTAGGGGCTACTAGTAGCACAACTCCCAAATAGCTAACACACAAAAGATTAACTCATTAAACAAATAAAAATTGACATATGTCCTTACACTTTTGCTGCCATTAGGCTTATTACAATCACCTCATAATTTTCATCTGCCTATTTAGATATTCAGATCCATGAGTTGAAGCATTGTGCTTGTGTGAAGAGGCTCAATTGAAGGTACCCTCACAGCAGATAGCTCTTGAGAAATATGATACATGGTCGGTCGAGTTTTTGGATCCGAATGCAAGCATGCAAGTGCCACCATCACCGTCAAGGCCACTTCCATCATCTCTTGAGTGGTGAGTGGTCGGAGGCGTTGGTCTAAAATATCCTTAAGCAAGATATCTTTTGCCCTTGATGTTGACAAGGATGAGATGAGCTCACCAGGATGCTTTCCCATTATCACTTCCAAAGATACCACTCCAAAGCTATAGACGTCGCATTTTCGGTCACTTTCATTGTGTAAGCAAACTCTGCACAAAGAGAGAGAGAGAGACATAGAGAGATAGAGAGGGGGTGGAAGAAGAAAGGAAAACCAAGATCATTTTTAATGGATATGGATAGTTCCAATGACTTCTCCGACCAGGCATGACACAACTACTAATTTCACAATTAGTCCACGGAGCAAACAAAGCAAATTTTAATGTCAACAATGACAAATAAGTAATTCAATTTGCATACTTTGTATTAAATTCTTATGAATTCATAGTAAAGTAGTTTTTAAGAAATTGTGAGGGGCAAGAGGTCGAAGCTGGATATGTAGATAGGACTAGCACTTCCCTAAGATTTAATTTAGGGATGCTTTGATGTTTAATCCCTCTTAAATTCTAGTTCCACTAGAAAAAATGAAAGGCAACCCATCCATGTTAATCGTTTGAAAGAGATTACTAATATATACCCAATTGATGCGGTGCGTTTTTTCCCTGGATGAGTATAAAATAGTATACAATAAAAACTAATATAGTTACTGTTCTATAATACTTACATTGTTTGCATCAATCTTTTTGAGTTTTACGACTATAAAGCGGTTATAAATGATGTTCATATAACCTAATTGTATTGTAACCGAAAATCCTCACATTAGAAATAAAATCCAGTAATGATGCGTTAAAATTACTAGAAATATATATATATGTGTATGTATAAGAGAGTTGTAAACACTAAATATCATAAATAAATAAATATATAGAACAAACATTGCATATTGTCAACAATAAGATTTAATCACCTTAAGCATATGTTATCAATAAGATTATAGATTCTTTTAACTTTCAACAACTAGAGTTCTTTTAAAGTCAAAAAAGAAATGGATCAACTAAGGCCTAACAATGAAACAAGGTAGTGGAGTGTATAGGGATATGTAGATAGAAAGTAGATGACATTGAGAGTTTTTCAATTCATAAAAACATTAAATTATGTGCTCTTATTTTCATCGTCGTGAATCAATTAGGTTTAATGTACTCATACTCATTGATCTAGACATGAGGCTTTTGGTTCTAGGTATAGGTCAACTGCTTAAGGATGTGTGTGTGTGTGTGTGTGTGAACTCAAGTCTCTATGTAGCCAAAAAGAAAAAAATAAAAAGATATGAGACTTGCCATGTAGAGTATCTACCCATCAAATCAATATCCACACTTGGGTTTTCATTATAGAAACCTAAACTTCGTGGACTTTCTGAATGTTTCCTCTAATTTCAATAGTGGATGTTGGTGAGATTAGGTAAATTTTACCTATTATCCATAAAACCCCTATGCATCCAACTCTTCCTCTCGTTGGGGCTCTAATCCAAATTTACTTTATGTTGTAGAGAAGTACGGGGAGTTGTACACCACGATAATAGAGAATTCTCTCCAAAGGTCTTAGATGATTTTTAACATAGAAATGGTATGGAAATAACACTTTTTTATTCTAATTTATTTGCAAAGCATTTTTTTTAAAACACTAACTTTCTATAGACTATTTTAGGCTAAATTATAGGAGAAATATTAAGAATCAATATACCAAACGAAAAAGAGCAAAAAAAAAAAAAAAGTATACTATCTCAACAATTTACCTAGAGCAACATATCCATATGTGCCTGCAAGTGTTGACCAATTTGATGAATCAGGCTTCAAAAGCCTAGCAATGCCAAACTCTGAGACACATGCCTCAAAATCCATATCCAATAAAATGTTGTTGCATGATAAGTCACGATGCACAATAGGAGGGTTGCAACCATGGTGCATATATGATAAAGCATGGGCCACACCTCTGACAATCTTCACCCTTTCAATCCAATCAAGTTCCTTTGCTCTTTTCTCATTTCTAAGGACACCAGCTAAGCTTCCTCTTTCCATGTATTGATACACGAGAAAGGAACATCGTACATGGGAGCAAAATCCATAAAGCTTCACAATATTACGATGGCGAATTTATGCGAAAACCTGTATCTCATTCATAAAGGTTCTTTGGTCAACTTGCTCACCATCTTCCACCGGGTGAAGTTTCTTCACAGCTACTACCTGATCATCTGGTAAGTCCGCTTTATAAACTTTTCCATATCCCCCCTCCCCTATGCAATGCCGGTTGTCAAAATTCTCTGTAGCTTCAATGATGTCTTCATATATGATCTTCCCATCATAATTCCATATTGAAGTTATACTATGCTTGGGAGATTCTTGATCTTTATTATCCATGTTCCTAATTATCCGACGATGAATGAAATATATGCTAACAAAAATGAGTAGAAAAAATAACACTGATACAAGAGGGACAACAATGATGATCAAATCTTGGCAGCCTTTCTTTTCAACAGTTGGGCTTATAAAAGAGGAATTGCAAGGTCATAAACCTTTTACTTGGCCACACAAATCTTTATTTTCAATAAATGCATCTATTTGAGCTTGTTGATCAAATGCCCTACCACTAGGAAGAGGACCTTCCAAATCATTGTATGATACATCAATAGATGATAAGCTTACCATCTCCTTGAAAGAAGATGGAATGGAAACCGAGAGCATATTGTGAGAGAGATTTAGAAGTACCAACTTTTGCAGCTTTCCTAGCTGAGATGGTATGCTCCCTATGAGCAAGTTTTGACTGAGGTCTAGTATTAACTGAAGACTCTCCAAATTACCAACCTGAAATGGAATGCTTCCATTCAAGCCATTTTGGTTCAATTTCAGCTCTTGCAGTTTGATGCAATGACCAATTTGTTCTGGAATAGGTCCACTCAAGTTATTTTTTTATAGATCTAAAATCTTTAGATTAGATAATTCTCCCAATTTTTGTGGCAAAAAACCAGAAAGTTTGTTATCACTCAAACGCAAATCATAAAGCGAAGGCAACTTCCCAAGTTCTTTTGGAATCTCACCCTCCAGGTGATTCGAAGAAAAGTCCAATAATTTTAGCTGACTCAATTGCCCAATTTGATGCGGAATTCTACCACTAATATTATTGTTCGTGAATTTTATTGCAGTAAGATTAACGCAATCTCCCCAATTTGATGAAAGCTCCCCATAAAATCTGTTGAAACTCAAATCAATATATAATAAGTTTGGATGCACTCCAAAGGTGTCAGATATATTTCCAGAGATCTGATTGTTGTCTAGCCGAAATCTTTTCAATTTTGCGTAGTTTCTCAAGCTTATAGTGATATCACCAGTCAAATGGTTGCTTGCCACTGAAAAGAGTCTAAGTGATCCTCCTTGGCATATTTGAGGTAAAGAGCCTGAAAATTTGTTGATACCCAACTGAAGATTTTCCAATCGAGTTAAATTTGCAATATCTTGAGGTAATGGACCAGAGAAAGAATTGTTCATGAGAATAAGGCTTGTAGGCTCAGTCAAGTTTCCTAAGGTGGAAGGAATGGAGCCTATTAAAAGGTTATCTTGTGCTTGTAGAATGGAAAGTTTTTTCAAATTCCCAATTTCTTGAGGTAATGAACCATTGAAAGAATTCTTATGGAGAAGAAGGCTTGTAAGCTCCGTCAAATTTCCCAAGGAGGAAGGAATGGAACCTGTTAAAAGATTCTTAAATATTTGTAGATGAACTAGTCTTCTCAAATTTCCAATTTCTTGAGGAATAGAGCCTGTAATTTTAATTCGATAAAGATACAAGTAGACTAGCCCTGTCGCATTTCCCAGAGTAGGAGGGATGGAACCTGTGATATTGGTATTGGATAAGTCAAGCTGATATAAATTCCTGAGATTTCCTATATCTACTGGGATTGATCCTGAAATCGGATTCAGGAGGAGTTGCAATAGAATGAGCTTGCTTAGGCTCACTATGAAAGAAGGGATGGGACCTGTGATGTTGTTATCCCCTAAATCGAGCCACTGCAGATTTGTTAAGTTCCCTATCTGTGGTGGGATATGACCATAAATTTCATTCCCGAAGAGGTTTATATTGACCAACTTACTCAAATTTCCCGGAGACGGAGGCATCAAGCCGGTGAATGAGTTGCCTCCCAAATACAAAGAACCCAAATCTCTAAGGATCCTATTTCTAGAGGTATGGAACCATATATTTTATTACCGGAGAGTTCCAAGTAATGAAGCTTAGTGAGTAGGCCTATTTCTGATGGAAGTTTTCCGTTGAGCTGATTATTTTGTAGTCGAATATAGCTGATTTGGCTCCAATTGGAAAAGAGGCCAGCAAATATTTCTCCAGTTAATTTGTTGTCAGAGATGTTGAGAACAGAGATGAGAGTGAGATGGGAAAGTGAGACTGGTAAGGTGCCTGACAGTTGATTATTAGATAAATCAAGGTAGATGAGTCTGGAAAGAGCGCTGATATTGGCTGGGATGGTTCCTTCGAGTGCATTGTTAGCAAGGTCAAGATGAACAAGATTTGGGAAGGAAGAGAAGCTCAACTGATCAAGCGTACCTTGCAAACCATAATTCGGTAGTTTTATTTCTGCTACCTTTTCTTCGGCACCATTGCATGTGATTCCAGTCCAATTGCACGGAGAGGCATTTAGAGACCATGAATTTAGAGATTGGCTTTGGAAGAGACTGCCTTTCCATTTGAGAAGCGCCTCTGCTTCTGGTGATTTTGATGATGTTGTTGCTCCAACACTGCATTGGTTAATATGGGAGTACACAGCCAAGACTAGCACAAGTAGGGAGAAAAGAGAGAATGATTTCTCGGAAGCCATGAGGATCATAATTAGTTCAGTGAAGAATGAAGAGCTTTTTGCTTGTGCAAATGCTGAGAGCAGGATGCGCTTTTTAAAGCCAATGAAACGCGTTATTATTCCTATTCTTTCGAGTCCTTCAGCCATGTGATTGACTCGACTCCATGGCTCGAGTCTGGCATTCCTGAGTCTTGTGGTGGTAGTGTGGTATTGCTGCGAGGGCTGTCAGGATAGTGACAGTTGCCCACGTCCCATACGTTAGGGTGTAGAGTCCAGAATCCTCTCCATGTGAGATTCGGAGATACTACCTGATGAGGTCGGACCACGAGTTCCACGGCTTCCGCGGAAGTTACCAAACAGAACCGTAATGACTTGAAACGTCTAGCTTCAGATGGGCTAGGCCAGAGTAAAAGAAGGTGTCAGTTCTTCGTTACGAGTAGAATTTGCCTAACCGAAGTTGTAGCCGACTATAAAAAACCAGGTTAAGTTCATTGCACACATGCCAGCAATCTAGAGGGCAACGTGCCCACCTGAAAGTTGGAATTTTTAATTTGTTAATTTTTTCTCTTTACCACCACTCTCTTACCGCGTTTCCCAGACACCGTGTGCTTGCTTTTCTTACCATCTCGCATCAGGGGTCCTGTACGGACCCATTTTTTCAAGTGAAGCAACCTATTTTTCCAAAATAATCTATTATGTTTGTTACGTAAAAGAACGGTCAGGTTCAAGAGGGGAACCCAACCCCTATTGCTGGGATTAAAATTAGAAAAAACAAAAAAACCTATGTTAGTTATGTAATGCCCAAAAAAAAAAAAATTCAAAATTTGAGCAAGTCTTCAAATCTGCTATTTTGCATATTACACTGTTCTTGATCAAAACTCTACTCTTCACGGCTTCTAAAGACCTTTTGGCCTGGTTCAACTTAGGATTGGCGAACAATCCCTGCTTCTACAGGATCCAATTTCCGCTGGAGAGTATTAGAAGAATAAATAAATAAATAAACAAGGGCAAAGGGCAAAGGGCAAAGGGCCTGATTAGACATAGGATAGGCCAAACAGAAGCCCATTCACCCGGGCCCAAGAAAGATCTATTTGGGCTTGGTATTCTTTGGCCTGGGCTAGACCTCAGGTTTCACTTTTTTAAGCCCAAGTGAAATTTGAGCTCAAGTAACCAAGTGAGGCCTGATCACCCAAAGGATTTTCACTTACTATATAACATACTACATACTTGTGAGTTAGCCGCTATTGTCTTTGCTTTGAAGCTATGGAGACATTACTTGTATGGAGAGAGATTTGAGGTTCATAGTAACCACCGTAGTCTTCAATACTTATTCTCTCAACATGATCTTAATATGAGACAGCGTCGATGGCTAGAGTTTATAAAAGACTATAACTTTCCGATCAAGTATTTTCCGGGGAAGGGTAACGTGGTGGCTGACGCTTTGAGTGGGAAATCGATGGTTGAGATGGCAGCATTGTTTGATGAGTGGACTTTAGTAGAAGAATTTTGAGATTTGGATGCAGAAGTTGAACTTGTGGATGATAAGGTTATGCTAGTAGCCGTGTCTGCCTTTGAACCCACCCTGATTCAACAGATTAAGGAGAGACAGTTTGAGGACCCAGAGTTTGTCAAGATTCGAGAACATATAACTCCAAGGCCATATTTCAGATTGGTTGATGGTGTGCTGTATTTCCGGGATAGATTATGTGTTCCAGCAGTCCAAAATCTAAAAGAAGCGATCATGGCCGAAGTACATCATTCTAGATATTCTATGCATCCCGAGAGTACTAAGATGTATCGAAATTTGAATGGCAGGTTTTGGTGGAACAATATGAAGAGAGACATTGCAGGTTTTGTAGCTAGGTGTCTTACCTACCAGAGAGTGAAAGCTGAAATAAGAAGCCTCTCGGTTTGTTACATCCCTTGCATGTCCCGGAGTAGAAATGGGAAAACATTTCGATGGATTTTGTTTTAGGATTACCTCGGACGAGTAGAGACGCCATGATGCTATTTGGGTGATTGTTGACCGATTGACGAAGTCAACCCATTTTATTCCTTTTAGAAAGGGGATGAAATTTCACAAGATGGCCAAGATATTCATTGATAAGGTTACGCGGTTGCATGGCACTCCAGTGTCTATAGTTTCAGATCGAGATAGAAGGTTCGTTTCCTCTTTCTGGCGATCTTTCCAAGAATCCATGGGCACCCAGCTCAACTTTAGCACAGCGTACTATCCTCAGACCGATGGACAGTTAGAGCGTACGATACAGACTTTGGAGGATATGCTTTGAGCCAGCATGCTAGACTTTGGGAAAAAAATGGGACGCACACCTTTCCCTATGCGAGTTTGCATATAACAACAGCTATCATGCGAGCATCGGAATGGCTCCATTCGAAGCCTTGTATGGATGCAAGTGTCGTACGCTGGTGTGTTGGGAAGAAGCTGGAGTTAGGAGTTTTCATGGACCTTCTATTGTTGTAGACATAGCAGAGAAGGTGCAAAAAGTCCAAGACAGATTGAAGGTCACAAGGTCTCGTCAGAAGAGCTATGCAGACAATCGTCGAAGACCTCTCAAGTTCCAAGTGGGAGATAAGGTCTTTTTGAAGGCCTCTCCAATGAAAGGCACTATCAGGTTGCTCCACGATTTATTGGCCCATTCGAGATTCAGAGTAGAGTTAGAGATTTAGCAATTGGTTGGAGCTACCACCCCAACTGGCCAGAGTCCATAACGTATTCCACGTGTCGATGCTTAGGAAATATCTTCCAGACCCCTCTCATGTTCTCGTGATGGATGACATCCAAGTGAAGTCGGATGCGAGCTATGAGGAACGACCTCTTCGTGTTATTGACACCAAAGACCAAGTGCTTCATACCCGGACGATCAAGTGGGTCAAGATCCTTTGGGAGCATCATGGGCTTGAAGAAGCTATGTGGGAGCTTGAGGAGCAAGTTCGAGAGAAGTATCCAGGACTTCTGCCAGAGATAAGTTGCATTCGGAGGACCGAATGTTCTTTTAAAGGGGGAGGACGTAAGGTCCCTAACCCTAGATAATTATGATTTACGGTAATTAAGTTGGTTTTACTCTAATTAATATATATAATTAGGCTAAGTGAGCCCAAATCTTAAGAGGATTGGGTCATGGATAAGTAGTTGGGTTGGGTTCGAACCTATTTAGGTAGTCTAGGACCTTTTGTATTTTAGTCTTTTCATGGTTTTGCATCATTTATGCATCCTATAGGATGCATTGGGTGAGTTGCATCTTGTGGGACATTTCTCATGTTTGGCCCAATTTCATTTGAACTCATACCAGCCCATTCAAGCCCAACCGACTCAACCTAAAGATCCAAGAAACTGGTGGGACTTATTTGTAATTCCAGAAACTCCACTCATTTAAAAACCCCAAACCCACCATCGACCCTTTTTCCCTCTTCTTCCTTTATCTTTGTTGCAGCCGGTTCCTCCCTTCTTCCTTCATTCTCTTCCTCAGTTTGCCTCCATTCTTGGGTAGTAGAGGGCTTGCATGCATCAAGTTTGAGATCCTTCTTCATTGCTCATCATTCTTCTTGTTCTTCTTCTTGAAATCAAGGCACCATCTTCATTCTTCTTGTTTGTAGGGACTTGAGGTAAGGTAACCCCATCTTCCTTTGAGTTATTGAGTTCAATAAGGATCAAAAGATTCCATCTATTAGCATGCATGCATTTCATTCTCATCCTTCTTCATGCATGTGTTAGATTCTTCATTAGAGGAGCCTCCTCCACCATCTAACCAAGGGGCAAATCAATTTGAGTGAAGCACCAAGCTTAAGGCAAGTATAAGATATATTTTCTTTACATGCGTGGCTTTATTCTTTGATTCTTAATGGATTCTTGTGAATCACCCCTTTTTGCAGCTCAATGGAAAATGCATGGATTTGGTTTGTGTTTTGTGATGATTTTTGATGAATAAATGGATAATGGTCTTTTAGGGAACCCAAGAGTGTGGAATGGAAGTATTTATGTTGGTTTGATTGCAGGTGGAAGGATAGATTGGAAGACAAAACCCATTGGAGACCAAATGCGCCGTAGAAGAGAGCTTCAGGGCCGACCAGTTGGTCCTGAAGCCAGATCGGTCAAATTGCCTCGCGGGTAGTCCTACTAGTCGACTACTCTGCCCGACCGGTCGAGTTTCCCTTCTGGATACGGTCTGATCGGTCGGACCCATGCCTGATCGGCCGGGTAAGTCTAACCCTTAGATGATGTTAATGTGTTTCAAACATGAATTCTGTGCTTGACTATGGACTTTCTATAGTCTATAGGATAGCCTAATGATGGGTTACTCCCTTAAACCTTAGAAAAAGACCGAGGTATCCATCCACCTTTACTATAGGTTGTAGGTTCAAACCAAGACCATTTATGACCATAGAATTGGATCCTTTGCTACCCAAACTAGGCCAATGGTGACTAAACATGGAGAAGGAAGAGTGTTGAGCTGTCACTCCTTTTCCTCTTGATTCTCCAGTTAGTTTTCAATGTCACGTCATGGGTGTTGGCATAAGATGAAGTGTCCTTTATATACATGAGGTAACACCGAGAATGGTAATACAATGACACTGAACATCTTATGAATACACTGTAATGAATGACCTTGGAAACCCAGATTATCTAAATAGGATTGGCTAGTAACTCTCCTTGATGACCCCACAATCTAATTGCATTCATATTGATAGTAACCTTGACCTCCACATGAGAGTTTATATCAGTTTGCATCAATGATGAACAATATTTTTACTTAGTTGCAATTCTCTGATTAATATTTCCAACAAGATTGAGCTACCTTTCTGTATCAGTATAAACAGATCAGTATATGTTAAGTATGGGTATCGGATTAATTCCAACATGCTTAGAGTCAGCGTCACTTAGCTTATACCCCATAGGAGGTTCGACGGGACCCAATGAGAGTATTTTATCAGTTGTCTACTGCAGTAGTTATTAGAAAAGTGAGTCGACGCTCTTAGGGTAGCTAGTCGGTCCTGGCCCGATCGCTAATGATTCCCCACTGATCAGTTTACTCTCTTATTAGAGAGGAGATAGAATTGTGGTTGCCATTTGGTATGATGTATTCTTATTCATGATTCCCTATTCATGCTAACTCATATGCATAAATGCCTAGATTTCGATATTGATCTCTTTTAATTATTATGTCGTTTAATTCAATTGTTACATCATGTTGAGCTCATGTATCCCTATATTTGCTTAACCGTCTTGTTAACCAGTTACATGGTGTTACAGGTACGGAACCCGATGCTAGTCTGGCAATCAGCGCACTCCCGGAAGGAACCCCAGCGTGACCTCGGGATGTGAACGAGTGAAATGAGGAAGACATCTTTTCTTGATCCTCCTCAACAGTGCGCAACATGGTTATTTTGGGATTGACTTAGGGATCATTTTGGCATCTTGATATTTTGTATTATTGTGGACTTTCATATTTATGCATATAGTTGGGTTAATCAACAGACTTTGTTTATTAAATGAGTTTTTAATGAATGTTTATGGATGTTTATGATATATATATAGGTGAAATCTCCAGGTTTCTGCTTAAATGCCTTATGTTGATAATATGTGTTTGTGGATCTTCCTCACACGTACCTATGGGATCACTCTTGTGACAGTTCATACATGTCTTGTCATGGCACGAGTTATCACTGGAACGTGTGTCATTTCTTGGAACCCACAACAAATCCCTAATTCTCGGGTTCGGGGCGTGACAGATTGTTGCCAATTTGGAAAGGATTGTGAGTATCATGTAACTATTTAATTTGATAGTGTTAGTGTCATTGTAAGAAGGTGTTGTCAATTACGTGACCCAAGTCTAGTTTAGCTCTAGAAAGACTTAATTATATCTATGAAGTTCAAGATCAAGTTAGATCAAGGAAGCTCAAGGTCTATCAATGAAGATCAAGCAAGTTCAAGGAAGATCAAGATCAATCAAGTCCACCATCTAGAAGACCCTCTATGAGTGCCAAGGGATAAGGTAACATTGACCCTCAATGTCCATAGAAATAGAATGGAAAAAATGGTTTCTAAACACCCTGACTTTGAACTACGGCTTGGACCACGGCTAAGCCGTAGATCCTACAGCTCACTCTCCAGAGAGAAAATTTTGAATCATTTGTTCTACGGCTGACCCTACGGCTGCACCATAAAAGGGATACGGCTAAGCCGTAGTATGATTCACGGCTAAGCCGTAATGTTTACGGGCCACTTTCTAGATAGCAGTTTTGGGAGATTTTAGCTTACGGCTAACCCACGGCTAAGCCGTAAGGTGCTCATGGCTTAGCCGTAAGCTTAACCGTAAGAAGGAATAACGTTGAATTTGGGTCAAACTAGCCGTTGGATGCTGTCAGAACATACAGCTAAGCCGTAGGCCATTTTGTTCTTAGCCGTAGATCTAACCGTTAAAGCTTTTCTGTATTTAAAGAGGACCTCTCTTTTCCTCCAAACACAGAGATTAAACTGAGAAAAATCCTAACATTGCTGAGCCTTTGCACCATTAGTAAAATCATACTAAAAGCTCCCACAACCACCTACTCTACAACTCTTGAAGTATCATTATTGTCCTAAGTAGAGTAGTTGTGCATTTAGGAAAGGCTTCATTCAATCTGAGAAAATCTTAGCCTTCCAAACCCTTATAAAACCTCTCCCCTTGGCTGAACACTATCTGAAGATCTTCATCACCAAGGATCAAGCACAAGAGGTCAAAGCTTGGAGGTAGTCTTTCAAGCTTCATGGGCATCACTCAAAACTGAGGTATATAGTTCCTTATTTGAGTGTTCTACTTTATTTCAGTTTTCTCTGTTGTATATGGTGGAGGACAAACCATCGCATGAAAAATTGTTGTAGTTGGTCGATAAGATCAAGGATCAACCACCTAATTAAAAATCCAGTTGGTGGAAGACAAACCACCGGATCAAAAATTGTTGCAAGAGGTGTTTGTTATGTAAGTACCTCATATCTAGTGGAACCAAGAGAAATTGCTCTTGAGAGTGGATGTAGGTCTGGGACCGAACCACTATAAATTTCTGTATTTACTTCTTGTTGTGTGTGGTGGATGCCGTATAGCTTTATTTACTTGTGTTGATTATCATTTTAAGCTATATCTTCTTAATTCTAGTTGCATTTCTATACACTGTCAGCACACAACTCTGAGCATCTTTCTTGATCTCACTTGTGGACTCTTAATTTTAATTAACCCTTTAGATTGCACACTAATAAAACCTGATTTCTGGAAAGAAATTTTTAATAGTCCTATTCACCCCCCCCCTCTAGGACTTGGTGAGATCTAACTGTTGCATTTTCAGATAGTGCTTGGTTTCCATTGGATAGGGTGATAGGTCTCGTGGTTTTTCCTGTGTTGGGTTTGGTACTAAAAAAATTGTGTGCCTCTCTTCTTGCGATTGATTGATTTTCAGTTCCTTTTATTTCTTTCATCATTATTAATTGGACTACCTCTAAAAATCTATTAGGGCCTTGAACCTTCATCTTTGGAGGTTCTAAAAAACCCTCAAGCATCCTTTTTTAAAAAAATTAAATCCATTGGTGACTAAAAATTTGGTGAGCATGCAGATAAGAGTGAAAAGAGATGAACTAATGAAAGGTGGGCCAAGTAGGCCCATAGACCTAGGCTGCATATGCAGTCCAATTCTACCACCCTAGTCAAAAGAGAATAGAAGCCAATAGTTAAACCCGGTACTAGGTTGGTTAAATGATATTTCCGGCTAGTTCAAAACTTCTTTTCTTCTCCTCTGTCTTTTCCTCCCACTCCTCCTACTATTCCTTATTTCTTTGTACAAGGCTTGTTTGTTCCCATAGAATATATAGAAATTCATAGTCAAATGAGCTTCCAAATAGATTATTAAAAAGGAGAGGGAAAGATAATATGAACTCGAGGGGGTGAAAAATAAAATGTAGCGTTGTAGATGCAACCTCACTTTCTGAGGATTTGAATTACTAGGGTGGTAGCTAAGTTTGCATTTTCAACATCTCCCTATTGATTTTTCATTAAAGGAGAGATAATTTAATGACGATTTTGGAACTTTGCATTTGTTTCTTTAACTTTAACTAGTTTTAGAAATCGAAGTCTAACAATTTTTATATATTCAATTACATGAAACAAAAGGACCCAAGGGACTTTCTTGTTGGGCACGCATGAACTTACCATCATATACTTTACATCCTGACACAATTAAGACTCCTACTAGCTGGGGCATTTAGAAACCATGACCGGATGCAGCAACTTTTCATTCAAGTTTTCAGTAACATGGAATAAATTATAAAGTGGTCTTCCCTCTCTATACCTTTGGGCAGGCCCAATCAAATACACATACATGTAGAGAGAGAGAGAGAGAGAGAGCCAGGCCTCAATTGAACCAGACTTGCAAGAAAACAGTCACCAATGGGTAGCTTTCCATGCCTCCGGTAGTGCATCCCAGGCTGTTGCCGGTGACATAGCGGGACTTGATTGGTCGTGCCACGGTCACCATGAGGATTTTCCTCACTTAATCTCGATTCGCAGGTTGTGGTGAGAAATGGAGTGAGGGAGATGGAGAAAGAGGAAGAAAGAAGAAACAAACAATAATATCGTTGCTCATTTGCATTGCTCATTTGTTCGGTGAAAAAGGTAAAATAAAAGGTTAAAATTGGTGAGAGAAGCTTTTTTTGTGCAGTTGAAATTAGGAGATTATTATTCTTGCACGAGCCATCTAAGCGGTATTTTCCTGTAAAATCCTCATGGATAAACAACCGGGGATAATAGTTTTCTAAGACCCTCTTGACTAGGGATCCAATTACTATTGTAGGTTGGAATTTTATCCCATTCCCAATCACTCACCCACGTTGGCATTTATGAGATCTAAGGCCTCATTAAATCCTTTCTAGCACCATGAACCCCCTTTCCCATGGCTTGCTTCACGCAGAGGTTTGTTTTGAGATTATCTAGCTTAAAGAGTTTTATTGCATATCAAGTCATTGTTAGAGTTTTATTGCATATCAAGTCATTATTAGTAATATCTCCAACAAGTCTTAACAAAAAAAACTAAATTATTTCTATGGGTTATTGTGTGACTCTTATAATTATCTTTGTCGCCCACCAAAATCTTCTAAATTACATCTTGTCATTATTATTGAATAAGGGAAGATGGAAAATGAATACCCAACCATCACCCACGTAATTCACATTTGAGGGAAGTCAAGGTCCCACATATATTCCTAACTTATATTGTTTGCCCTCCCCTTATATCATTCACACTTCACCATTTTGATAATCTTTTCATGGAGCGCTATTGACCATGAAGTATTATGTACTCAAATGCAAACAAAAGGGGCCTTAGTTGAATAAATATAGATTAATTCTACTATGGTTCCCATTATAGATATCAAGCACTATGTTGTGTTCCAATCTTTTATGTTCAAATCATAGTTTTGCTACAAGCCATCCATGAAGGCCCATTGCTTTGCAAGTGACATAAGCATTGGTCGGACTTCATTTTATTTTAGATTAAATCTTAAATCTATTAACATTAATGAAGCCCACATTTGAAATCTAAACTACTTCTTAAATGATTTCCTCCACGTCTATTGGTGCCCAGGCAAATTTCACTAAAATAGAAGTTTATGGCAACCTTATCACATGCATAAAACATGACATTTCACTCTCTTTGCAAAAACAAAGAGTGAAATGGCATGTCTTACCTGTCATCAATCTAATGCACACTTGCTTAGAACCAATACATGCAACTACCAAGGTTTTTGACGGTTTAGATTTTATATTTGAGCCCCCATAAATGAATTTACAAGGCTAGCTACAAACAATTTTATGAGGTCGAACTAATCCTCTCAGATAATACTTAGCATTCTCTAATGTCTATTTTTTTCCATTTATAATTTTTTAATCATCTTAGAAGTTAAAATGCATATCAGCACCTCTCTTCTTTGTATGTGTTAATCTAGGAAGTATCCTAGTTTTAAAATCCTGCTTTTGGGATGGTGGAGATTCAAAAATCTCAGAGATTTCACAACTACACTCTATATATGTTGTAGAAGCCGGTGGATTGGTGGAGAATAAAAGCTACTAGTTAGGTATCAAACCCTAGTGAACATGATTGGTGTGAATAACTCAATATCTGCTAATTGTCATCAAACTCCATTCATCCCACTCACGCCTCCCACCCTTTCTGTCATTTAAGTGAACATAGCTTTAAATGAGGGAAAAAGAATAAAAAAAAGAAAATCGTAAATGCATGTTTTTTTAAGCCTAGCTGGCCTAGTGCTTATCACCAAGGCAGACTAGCATACTCAAGATTTTCCTTTGAGGGAAGTGGACCCAGTAGTTGGTTGGGTTTTGAGGGCAAACCAAAGACATTCATGTGAAATTTGGATTTGAATTTTGGAAGAATAACCAAAATTTTCACATTGGTTTTGAAAGTGGACCTAGGTCTAACAAGGGTGGCTACCCCCAAAAGCTTGTGTGTACGTCTACCTTTGCTTGTGCATGGTGCACATAGAGCCTTCCATGTGCAAATGGGACCAGGTCAGAAGATCTAGTGGGCTTTATATGTACAGTGATGGAGGCTCAAGTGATCATCTTTAACTCTTATCAATGGCCACAAATATTGACCATTAAAAATAGGTCCATAATCAATCCAAAGGTTTAATACAAATCCCTAACCAACAAGACAACAACTCATTCGGAACGAGTAAGATAACAACTCAAGATCAATCACTAGTCATTGTTGAGAAATTATTTAGCATTCAACCTGCATCATCTAACATAAGTTGACCTCTTCGTAGGATTGTTGGTTATAAAATTAGAATTTTTGAATAGTGAGAACTGGTCTTACGGAGTAACCGTGAGAACCTTTTTATGGGGCCTACTTATGGGTCCTATATGGGGATGAAGAAATCTATATGGGACCATAAGAAGTATCAAGTTTGACCCATTCTCATGCCTTTAATCCCTTCATCTATGGCCCACAAGTTAGGCCTCATATTAAACAAAAAAGAATCAACCCTCTATCCAATGGTCAAATTCATCCAGATGGATGTCAAACTTTGGGATTAGTTATTATGACGGAGGGCCCCTATTTGTGCATGGTTTGGATGTGTTCCTAGGTGAGGCCTACCAACAATTCTCAAGAAAGCATGGTGAGAACTAGTGTTACTTATATATTTCCCCTTTTAATCTATGATTCACTAATGAAGAGTGAGAATTTTCAGGGACATCCTAACAAGGATGGAATCTTTTGAGCAGTCAAGATTTTCCATAATTTCTCACTAGTCCAGACTCCTTTCACCACACCACACATAATAGATGATGCAAACGAATCGTCTCAACGAAAAGATGGTGCCCAGCTTCACTCTGTACCACTCTTTCTTTAAGAACCGGTTCAATCCCTTCACGTCTCTCTCACGTTCTCTTTTTCTTGAAGGATGGAAATCGATTTCAAAGGAAAAGGCAAAGAGAAGGAGGAGGATATTGATGTTAAAAAAGAAAGAAATGTAATTATTGAAGCTAATCCCAGGAGCTTGCCCAAGACCACACTCTGTTTTTGGAGAGAACTAGGGAAAGGTTTGATAGGTGAGTAAATTTTATTGGAATTTGAAATTTTCTGAGTTCAAATGATTTCTGTTATATTGTTTTTGTTCTCTTTAGAGTCAGTTTGTAATTCAAAGCCGTTCCCAACTCCCTTCAATGTAGAGCCTTTTACAGGCTCCAACTATGTAAGTGGCACTAATGTGGCCGAAATATTATATATTATCACAATATTTTTGTATTTCTTAAAAGAAATAATCACGAATTTTCTTTGGAAATCACTATTAATTATATGCACTTGAGCTTTTCTCAAGTTCTACAATGGTTTTTGTTAGATGATAAATTTAAATTACAATTTTGACTAAATTTGAATTAGATTCTAAGTAAGTTTGAAATGGAAAGCATGATTTTTATCTAAATATTGTTTCTCATTCTATATGGTATGTTAAGAGATTAATTGGTGAAATGGAAAACATAGTTTTTATCTAAATGCTGTTTCTCAAATTTTACCTTGTTATGAGAGCTATAGGCCATAGTGGTCTAGCAGTCAGCCATAGTGTAGTTCAAAAAAAATTTTAATAGGATCAGTCTCTCTCTCTCTCTCTCTCTCTCTCTCACCCACTCATTCTTCATGGTCTCCTTGCCATTTTCATCTGGACATGCACATTCAAATGATGAATATTGATTTTGATTTCAAAAGGAAGAGTTGTATTTTTTTTTATTTTTTTAAAGAACAAGAGCCTTAAGATGATAAGGTTTGTTCAATAATAGATTTTGAATTAAGATTCTAAAAATATTTGGGTTGCTAGACTTAGATTAGATTTTTAAGTAAGTTTAAATAAATTGAAGTTATGGATAGATAAGTATTGTTTTTGAAAATGAAATATGGTGAAATTTTACTTAAATTTAAATTTTCAACTTCCTAACTGTTTTGATAGGTCCAATTAGTCCACCACCTCTCTATTTTGTATTTTTTTTTATTTTTTCTTTTTATCATTGTCTTGGATGGTACATTGATGGTAAAGAGGAGGATAATTTTAGGTTAAATTACCATTGTCTATATGGAAAATCACTCATTGGCCTTCTCCTTGACTAACCTGGAATGACAGGCCTTTCAAATTTCGACAATTCATCTTAGTAGGATAATGTGTTATCTTTGAAAATTATCTTCATGTGGGAAAAAGGAACTTGGAATTGACTTAAAATCTTCGTATCAAACTGTATTAAGAGTCAAACCTAATAACGAAACTTATCAAAATTTCAAATTGAGTCAAATTGGGACTCAATTTCCAAACAAAAAAGCTACTAAAGAACCATTTGCTTGTGTTTCACTAGACATTTTACATGTAAAATAAATGGCAAGAAGTTTTTAGGAATATTATCTTTCTTCATCTTAAAACGTAATGATAACATACGAAATATTTCCTTACAATTCATGTGTGGTGTATATTCTTCATCTGCTCATTTAAAAACTGGTGAAGGAATTTTGGCTCGGGTGAAGGAGTTTTGGTTTTGGTTTGAGGGGTTAGTCAACTCGGATTGAGGACTTTTAGTCATTTATCATTTCGTTCATCAGCAAAAGTACCCGGCAATTGGATCTTGGCATTAGGGAGTCTATCATCTTCAATTGTTGTCCACTGACATTATTTATCAACGATAGCCATCCTCTCTTCTATTAGCCTTGTGCTGCAGCCTACATGATGAATACTTCCAACTGATGAGTTTTATATTGAATTTAATATTTCATGAACTTGAAATCTTCCTATATTGATGTTCAAATTTTATTCTAAATGGTCCATCAAATTTTTTTTCTTGCCAAGAGGAATGATCATTGGCCCATCCTGAACCTTTTTCATGGACGAAATATTAAATGGTTTGGAAAGCTCCACATCATGCTAGATCATTGTTCTTCTTCAGCAATCCATGCTTATTATGGAGACCACCATGTTGGTTTCACTTCTCCAGCTAGCTCCTAAGATCTGCAATCTATTTGATGAAATTATCTTAAGCTCAAAAGCAAAATCATCTACCACAATCCTTATGATTGTATTTTCGAGTTTTTTGGGAGTTGTGGCTTTAGGTGTCCGAAAATGAAGAGCACAACATTGCTCCATGAGGTATGCCTTCAATATTGCACCTATTAACAAGTAACATGGATTTCTTGGCTGTGTTGTCCAAAATAGGTGTTCTCCTATGCCTAACACTTCAATTGTTGTAATTGGCTTGTATCCTTCTAATTTACTAACATAGCTCATGAGAGGATGTTATGAGCAGGCCACATCAAGGAATGATCGAGCATAATATTGGAGTTTCTCATACCATCCATATGACTATGTTTCTTTAGAGCAATTCCACGAGAGGTTCATAGCAAATTCTTCAGGGTGAAAGTTAGCAGGGGAACTTTCACAACCTCTATTCATGCGTAAAGACAACAAAGACACATTATCCTTCAGTGCATACTCTACAAGTAAAAGAGAATAGCTAAAAGAATGCGTTAGTTGAGAATTGCTTCTTGCAAGTAGAAATCTATTTGTGTATGTTTATTTAAAATTAACGCAGGTAGATATATTGAGGTATTATATGCTCAAAGTACATTTACTTTTCCGAGACATAAGGAGTTAGACTCAGCCTTGATATATAAGCAAGGTCAAATTATAAAAACCAGAGCGAATCTCGTTAAACCCCGCTACTTGGCCTTATTTAAAGCCTTGTGACTCCTATCCCATCAAGTCAGGAACCAAAGATTGAAACTAGCCTAGCCCCGGTTAGGTAGAGATCAAGGGATGCACGAAGCTCAATCCTTTTTGTTAAGGTTCGGGAATCATACATCCCTTATCTGTGAGTCGAGAAAGATTTCCATCGTTGGCGAACTTGAAGCAGAAAGCAAAATTAAAAGAGAGGGAAAACCCCTCGATAGAAGGAGTGAGACTATACCCTTATTTATGAAAGATTGGTTTAGAGGGAAGCATCTGCCCCTTTCTTCAACATAGGGGATATTGAACCCTAGTTTTCCCTATCTACTTTCCCATGACTTCTTAATATGCCCGCTTTTTGGTAACCTAAGCTCGTTAGGTAGGCTTATTATGGATTGGATATGCTCTAATACCTCCCTAGTTGTCTCGTATGGGCAAGAAAAGAATATGCGATGGAGAGACTTTAATACCTACCATCCATGAAATGGCGTATCAATATCATATGTATGGATTTTAATCAATATCATATATATGGGTTTTAAAAAGTGTGACCCACATGAAGTCTAGTAGAAGTCCTATTCAATTTGTAGTTCTAAGAAAATCGTATATTGGAATATTATTTGTCCCACATTTAGTTGGGAAAATAGATTGTGATAGACTTCAATCCCTTACTTCTTACAAACAAACATCTTCTTCCTGTGGCTTATGCTCACTGTTTTCATTATATTAACTACATTTATACGTAAACAAATGAGTACTGATCTGGTCCATGCTAATTACTACATGCTCGCTCCTTTATTCTCCTTGGTCCTAGTGGTAGCCAATAGTGACCCAGACATGATGATGACTATTTGAAGGCTGGGCATATTTCTATCCATCTTGACAGTAAAATATCACGAGCTTTGAAATAGTCGTCATCATCACTGGGTTACTATTGGCTACCACTAAGAGCAAGGAGAAGAAAAGAGCACTCATATAGTAATTAGCATGGACCACGTCAATATTCATTTGTGTTCGTATAAATGCAGCCATTGTAATGAAAGCAATGAGCATGAGCTGTAGAAAGAAGATGTTTGTTTGTAAGAAATTGAAGTATATAATAGTCTATTTTTCCTAGCTATATGTGGGATAAACAATGTTTGAATATACTATTTTCTTAAACCTACAAAATTGTACATGACTTCATATGGGTCACACTTTTAAAATCCATACATTTGATATAGGTATCAAAGTGTCTCATATTCTTGCGCTTACCAAAATATTAATAAGCTCACCTAGGCACATTACCAAGAAGAAGTTGGCCACCTATATAAAAAAAAAGTCATTTCTCTTAGTTGACATCATATAATACCTAGAATATCTACCTACATTAGTTTCAAAACGCACACAAATAGATTTTGACTTGCTAGAAGCAATTCTCAACTAATGATAGTCAACTAATCAAAATAACATTTCGATTACTTGATGAGGAAAAATGATTTTGTCTTTTGAACCTTTGACTTTATCTTTTAAAGCGTACAATGTTTCAGGAATAGCTGAAACATATCACTTATAGTGGCATTCAACTTCTATGTCCCAGAAAATGAAAATCAAGGTGTCACCCACAAAAATATCTAGCTTCTGCAAGATGTTCCAAATTTAATGGGTGCAAGCAGAGAGGGACATTTGAGCAATTTAAGTTCAATGTTCACTTGAGTGTTGTTCAAGTCTCGCACTCACACTCCTTAGGGTTTGGAGTGGGGTTTTGAGGGATATTGTTACAGTCATAGAAAGGACACCCACAATGCAGATTTCATCCAGAAAATGTAGAGTTTCACTGTTTCTAGCTTTATACAGTCATTCATTTAATTGGGGTAAATTTTCTTGTATGAATTTACTACTGGCTTTGACACTTAAGTTCACAGTAAGAAATGATTAAATCTAATTAAAAAAACTAAACAATTTTGGAACTAAACAAGAAAATGGAAAAATGAATAAAAAGTTGGGACACAGACTCGGGCAGAGTACAATATTCTCAATTAGAAATTTGTCGCTATACATTTACATCTACAACTAACATCATTATTAGAAGAGAAAAGAATTAATATGTAGTCTTGCTTGTTCTTGGGCATAGTGACAAATGCTAAATTAGATTATGTAGTTACACATATATAGCTATAACCCATTCATGGTTAGAAAAGAAAAGACAATCAGTTGCTTATCTGCTATGTTGTAAAATTGCATGCAATGTAAGTTGATGAGATAAGCCTATGGTCATATATGCTTGTTTTTGCATTGAATCCCTATATGGTGGGTCTGGTTTTATTGGAGTTGCCCCACTTCTTGGACTTTCAATGCAATCCGTTTTTTTTTTTTTTTTTGGTTCCCAGATGCTTGATGTGAGCTCAAGCTTCTTTTATTTATTTTTTTCTTTCTTATTTTTTTATTTTTTTGCTAAATGTCTAAGTGTTGGAATTGAAAAAGGAGAATGAATACGAGGACTAAAAAGTCCCCAAAAAGCCCTAGAGGTAGCTGCTGTACAGTAACAACCAAAAAGAAAAACAGAGAAAGAAAAGCAAGAAATTACAAATAGCGAGCAATGAAAAGCTCCAAAACATACAAAGGAGAGCTGATGAACTTAGTGTGTTAGTGGCAAATCAACTCCAAAAACCATTTAGTAATTTTTACAGCCTAATTCCATGGTACGCTTGGATATTTGACTGAGAGAGAGGGTGGGTGAGCAGATCTTGGGTCTTGTTAAAGGTGAAGTCATTTCTACTTTTTGAAATCGAATAGCACAGTAAGTTGTTTGGTCTTGAAGTGGACACCATACAATCGAAGTTAGATGTATCAATCAACGAAATTGCCAACAATGAAATCAGTTGAAAGTTCCACTATGAAACTGTAATTTACAACGATAACGTGTATTACGGTTAACAACTAAACATCTCATTTCTATTTTGCTCTACACAAAAATAGAAAAGTCCCTAATCCCCTAATCAGCATGTTTGTAGGTCACTCTCCTTTCTTCTCAAGATATGGAGCCAACTTTTTTCAAATATATAAATAAATTCTTCATTGTGTGTGAATGTCTCACCCCCAAATCTTACTTTGATTAAACATTTGAAGTGATGGTAATCAATTTTTCACATGATGAATCGAGCAGAATCAAAGATTTAAAACCTAACAATATATAGGTTTAACAGAAATACTGAGATCAATAATCATGTGATGAAATGGGAGACCAAGAAACTGTCTTGTTAGGGGCTACCAGAAGCACAACTCCCAAACAGCTAACACACAAAAGATTGAATTCTTAAACAAATAACAATAGATATATGTACTTACACTTGCACCGCCATTAGACTTATTACAATCACATCATAATTTTCATCTGCCTATTTAGATATTCAAATCTATGAGTTGAAGCATTGTACTTGTGTGAAGAGGCTCACCTGAAGGTACCCTCACAGCAGATAGCTCTTGAGAAATATGATACATGGTCGGTCGAGTTTTTGGATCTGAACGCAAGCATGCAAGTGCCACCATCACTGTTGAAGCCACTTCCTTGATCTCTTGAGTGGTGAGTGGTGGGAGGCGTTGATCTAAAATATCCTTAAGCAAGATATATTTTGCCCTTGATGTTGATAAGGATGAGATGAGCTCACCAGGATGCTTTCCCACTATCACTTCCAAAGATACCACTCCAAAGCTGTAGACATCGCATTTTTCAGTCACTTTCATTGTATAAGCAAACTCTGCACAAAGAGAGAGAGAGACAGAGACAGAGGGTGGAAGGAGGAAGGAAAACCAAGATCATATTTAATGGATATGGATAGTTCCATTGACTTCTCCAACCATGCATGACGCAACTACTAATTTCACAATTAGTCCAAGGAGCAAGCAAAGCAAATTTTAATGTCAAGAAAGACAAATAAGTAATTCCATTTGCTTACTTTGTGTGTGTGTGTGCATGACACAACTACTAATGTCACAATTAGTCCAAGGAGCAAACAAAGCAAATTTTAATGTCAAGAAAGACAAACAAGTAATTCCATTTGCAAGTACAAGGAGCAAACAAAGCTAATTTTAATGTCAATAAAGACAAATAAGTAATTCCATTTGCTTGTGTGTGTGCGTGTGTGAATTCGAGTCTCCATGTAGCAAAAAAGGAAAAAAATAAAAACATATGGGACTTGCCATGTAGAGTATCTAGCCAAGTCTCCATGTAGCAAAAAAGAAAAAAATAAAATGATATGGGACTTGCCATGTAGAGTATCTACCCATCATATCAATATTCACACTTGGGTTTTCATTATAGAAACTTAAACTTCATAAACTTTCCGAATGTTTTCTCTAATTTCAGCACTGGATATTGGTGATATTAGGTAAATTTTACCTACTATCCAAAAAAACCCCTATGCATCCAACTCTTCCTCTCGTTGGGGGCTCTAATCCAAGTTTACTTTATGCTGTGGAGAAGTATGTGGAGTTGTACACCATGATAATAGAGAATTCTCCCCAAAGGTCTTAGATGATTTTTAACATAGAAATGGCATGGAAATAGCACTTTTTTATTCTAATTTATTTATAAAGAATTTTTTTTAAAACACTAACTTTCTATAAACTATTTTAGGCTAAATTGTAGGAGAAATATAAAGAATCAATGTGCCAAATGAAAAAGAGAGAAAAAAAAAATAAGCATACTATCTCAGCAATTTACCTGGAGCAACATATCCATATGTGCCTGCAAGTGTGGACCAATTTGATGAATCAAGCTTCAAAAGCCTAGCAATGCCAAAGTCTGAGACACATGCCTCAAAATCCATATCCAATAAAATGTTGTTGCATGATAAGTCACGATGCACAATAGGAGGGTTGCAGTCATGGTGCATATATGATAGAGCATGGGCCACACCTCTAACAATCTTCACCCTTTTAATCCAATCGAGTTCCATCGCTCTTTCCTCATTTCTAAGGACACCAGCTAGGCTTCCTCTTTCCATGTATTGATACATGAGAAAGGAACATCGTACATAGGAGCAAAATCCATAAAGCTTCACAATGTTACGATGGCGAGTTTCTGCTAAAACCCGTATCTCGTTCATAAAGGTTCTTTGGTCAACTTGCTCACCATCTTCCAACGGGTGAAGTTTCTTCACAGCTACTACCTGATCTACCGGTAAGTCTGCTTTATAAACTTTTCCATATCCCCCCTCCCCTATGCAATGCTTGTTGTCGAAATTCTCTGTAGCTTCAATGATGGCTTCATATATGATCTTCCCATCATAATTCCATACTGAAGTTATATTGTGCTTGGGAGATTCTTGATCTTTATTATCTATATTCCTACTTATCCGGCGATGAATGAAATATATGCCAATAGAAATGAGTAGAAGGAATAACACTGCTACTGGAGGGAGAACAATGATGATCAAACCTTTGTCCCCTTTTTTTCATCAGTTGGGCTTATAAAAGAGGAATTGCAAGGTCGTAAACCTTTTACTTCGCCACACAAACCTTTATTTTCAATAAATGCATCTATTCGAGCTTGTTGATCAAATGCCCTGCCACTAGGAAGAGGACCTTCCAAATCATTGTATGATACATCAATAGATGATAGGCTTACCATCTCTTTGAAAGTAGATGGAATCGAACCCGAGAGCATATTGTGAGAGAGACTTAAATGTTCCAGCTTTTGCAGCTTTCCTAGCTGAGATGGTATGCTCCTTGTGAGTAAGTTTTGACTTAGATCTAGTATTAACTGAAGATTAACTAGATTACCAACCTGAAATGGAATGCTTCCATTCAAGCCATTCTTGTTCAATTTTTGCTCTCGCAGTTTGATGCAATTGCCAATTTGTTCTGGAATAGGTCCGCTGAAGTTATTTTTTGATAAATATAAAATCTCTAAATTGGATAATTCTCCCAATTCCTGTGGCAAAAAACCAGAAAGCCAGTTATCACTCAAACGCAAATCATAAAGCAAAGACAACTCCCCAAGTTCTTTTGGAATCTCACCTTCCAGTTGGTTGGACGAAAAGTCCAACAACCCTAGCCGACTCAATTGCCCAATTTGATGCGGAATTCTACCACCGATATCATTGTTCGTGATTTTTATAGAAGTTAGATTAATGCAATCTCCCCAGTTTGATGAAAGCTCCCCGTAAAATCTATTGAAACTCAAATCAATATATGATAAGTTGGGATATACTCCAAAGGTTTCAGATATATTTCCAGAGATCTGATTGTTGTCGAGCCGAAATCTTTCCAATGTTGTGCAGTTTCTCAAGCTTGTAGGGATATGACCAGTGAAATTGTTGCCCACCGCTGCAAAGCGTTTAAGTGATCCTCCTTGGCATATTTGAGGTAAGGAGCTAGACAAATTGTTGAAACTCAACTGAAGATTTTCCAGTCGAGTTAAATTTGCAATCTCTTGAGGTAATGAACCGGAGAAAGAATTGTTTGAAAGAGCAAGTATTGTAAGCTCAGTCAAGTTTCCAAAGGAGGAAGGAATGGAACCTGTTAACTGGTTGTCAAGTACTAGTAGAACAGAAAGGTAGCGTTTGGTTCGCTGTAATGAAGGCTAGAATGGAATGGCCATTCCATTGGAATGACCATTCCCACGTTTGGTTCGTGAAAAAACGGCGGAATGACCATTACTTCAGGAATCACCATTCCTTTATACAAGGGAATCACCATTCCACCGGGGGGGCGGAGGAATGGCCATTCCATTCCTTTCCCAATTTTATTTTTGACGAATTTTATTTGAAAAAGCTAAATTTATTAATTTATTAATATTTTAATAAAATATAAATAAATATTATTATATAAATCATAAAATAAACATAGTTGAAATTAAATTTAAAATATCAAAATTTTAAGAATAAAATTATATACAATGTTTGGTCACATAAAAAAATTAAATTTTATTTGAAAAAGCTAAATTTATTAATTTTTTAATATTTTAATAAAATATAAATAAATATTATTATATAAATCATAAAATAAACATAGTTGAAATTAAATTTAAAATGTCAAAATTTTAAGAATAAAATTAAATAAAATGTTTGGTCACATAAAAAAATTAAATTTTATTTTAAAAAGCTAAATTTATTAATTTTTTAATATTTTAATAAAATATAAATAAATATTATTATATAAATCATAAAATAAACATAGTTGAAATTAAATTTAAAATATCAAAATTTTAAGAATAAAATTAAATACAATGTTTGGTCACATAAAAAAATTAAATTTTATTTTAAAAAGCTAAATTTATTAATTTTTTAATATTTTAATAAAATAAAAATTTTATATAAATTTTATATTTGGTCAGTTTAATATAATTTTATTCCATTCCTGGTATCAT
The DNA here is from genome assembly GCA_037013555.1 of Sextonia rubra. Taxonomy (NCBI): domain Eukaryota; kingdom Viridiplantae; phylum Streptophyta; class Magnoliopsida; order Laurales; family Lauraceae; genus Sextonia; species Sextonia rubra. The sequence goes on from JASUAD010000001.1 coordinate 48,975,310, forward strand.
TCTATCATACTAAACACAGGAATCGGAATGAGAGTCCTATTACTGGAATGATTCCTCTGTCTAACCAAACGTTGGAATAGGAATTACCATTCCTGCCTCATTCCATTCCAGGCTCATTCCAGCCTCCATTCCATTCCTCCCAGCAATCATTCCAGCGAACCAAACGCTACCAAAGTTTTTTCAAATTCCCAATTTCTTAAGGAACAGAACCTAAAATTTGATTTCTGTATAGATACAAGAAGATTAGCCCCGTTGCATTTCCCAGAGTAGAAGGGATGGAACCTGTGATATTGGTACTGGATAAGTCAAGCTGATACAAATTCCTGAGATTTCCTATATCTGCTGGGATTGAGCCAGAGATCGGATTACCGAGGAGATGCAATAGAATGAGCTTGCATAGGCTCACTATGAAAGAAGGGATGGGACCTGTGATGCTGTTATCCCCTAAATCGAGCCACTGCAGATTTGTCAAGTTCCCTATCTGTGTTGGGATATGACCATAAATTTCGTTCTCGGAGAGGTTTATATTGACCAACTTACTCAAATTTCCCAGAGATGAAGGCATCAAGCCGGTGAATGAGTTGTTATCCAAATACAAAGAACCCAAATTTCTAAGGATCCCTATTTCTGGAGGTATGGGACCATATATTTTATTATGGGAGAGTTCCAAGTAATGAAGCTTAGTGAGTAGGCCTATTTCTGATGGAAGTATTCCGTTGAGCTGATTATTTTGTAGTCGAATATAGCTGATTTGGCTCCAATTGGAAAAGAAGCCAGCAAATATTTCTCCAGTTAATTTGTTGTCAGAGATGTTGAGAACAGAAATGAGAGTGAGATTGGAAAGTGAAAGTGGTAAGGTGCCTGACAGTTGATTATTAGATAAATCAAGGTAGATGAGTCTGGAAAGAGCGCGGATATTGGTTGGGATGGTTCCTTCGAGTGCATTGTTAGCAGGGTCAAGATGAACAAGATTTGGGAAGGAAGAGAAGCTCAACTGATCAAGCGTACCTTGCAAACCACAATTCGGTAGCTTTATTTCAGCTACCTTTTCTTCGGCACCATTGCATGTGATTCCAGTCCAATTGCACGGAGAGGCATTTAGAGACCATGAATTTAGAGATTGGCTTTGGAAGAGACTGCCTTTCCATTTGAGAAGCGCCTCTGCTTCTGGTGACTTTGATGATGTTGTTGCTCCAACACTGCATTGGTTAATATGGGAGTACACAGCCAAGACTAGGACAAGTAGGGAGAAAAAAGAGAATGATTTCTCGAAAGCCATGAGGATCATAATTAGTTCAGTGAAGAATGAAGAGCTTTTTGCTTATGCAAATGCTGAGAGCAGGACGCGCTTTTTATAGCCAATGAAACGGGTTATGATTCCTATTCTTTCAAGTCCTTCAGCCATGTCATTGACTCGACTCCATGGCTCGAGTCTGGTCTTGCTGAGTCTTGTGGTGGTAGTGTGGTATTGCTGCGAGGGCTGTAAGGATAGTGATAGTTGCCCACGTCCCATACGTTGTGCAAATGCTGAGAGCAGGATGCACTTTTTATAGCCAATTAAACGCGTTATTATTCTTATTCTTTCAAGTCCTTCAGCCATGGTGATTGACTCGACTCCATGGCTCGAGTCTGGTATTGCTGAGTCTTGTGGTGGTATTCATCTTAGTAGGATAATGTGTTATCTTTGAAAATTATCTTCTTGTGGGAAAAAGGAAACTTGGAATTGACTTAAAATCTTTGTATCAAACCTTTATTAAGAGTTGAACCTAATAATGAAACTTATCAAATTGCGTCAAATTGGGACTCAATTTCCAAACAAAAAAGCTACTAGAGAACCACTCGGTTGTGTTTCACAAGACATTTTCCATGTAAAATAAATGGCATGAAGTTTTAAGGAACACTATCTTTCCACATCTTGAAACGTAATGATAACATACAAAATGTTGCCTCAGTTTCTTTACAGTTCATGTGTGGGTATATTCTTCATCTGCTCACTTCAAAGCTGGTTAAGGAGTTTTGGTTTGGGAGCATTAAGGGAGGAGTTTCAGGGCATTTATCATTTTTTCCATTGGCAAAAGTATTTGGCAATTGGATATTGGCATTAGGGAGTCCACCATCTTCAATTGTTGTCCGCTAACATTATTTATCAGTGATAGCCATCCCCTCGTCTAGTAGCCTTGTGCCTCAGCCTACATAATCAATACTTCCAACTGATGAGATTTATATTGAATTTAATATTTCATGAACTTGAAATAGTCCTATATTAATGTTCAAATTTTAATCTAATGGTCCATTAATTTTTTTTTTCTTACTAGGAAGAATGATCATTGGCCCATCCTGAACCTTTTTCACGGATGAAATATTGAATGGCTTGGAAAGCTCCACAGCATCCTAGATCATTGTTCTTCAGCGATCCACGCTTATTTTGGAGACCACCATATTGGTTTTACTTCTCCAACCAACTGCTAAGATCTACAATCTATTTGATGAAATTATCTTAATGTCAAAAGGAAAATCATCTACCACAATCCCTGTGATTGTATTGTTGAGTTTTTTGAGAGTTGTGGTTTTAGGTGTCCAAAAATGAAGAGCACAACAGATTTCCTCCGTGTGGTATGCCTTCAATATTGCATCTATTGACAAGTAACGTGGATTATTTGCAAGTGTTTGAAATGAAAGAGAAGAATGAATACCAGGAATAAAAAGTCCCCAGAAAGCCCTAGAGGTAACTGTTGTATAGTAACAACAAAAAAGAAAAACAAAGAAAGAAAAGCAAGAAATTACAAGTAGGGAGCAATGAAAAGCTCCAGAACATACAAAGGAGAGTAGATGAACTCAGTGTGTTAGTGGCGAATCAACTCTGAATAATTTAGTAACTTTTACAGCCTGATTCCATGGCACCCTTGGATATTTAGACTGAGAGAAAAGGTGGGTGAGCAGATCTTTGGTCTTGTTAAAGGTGAAGTCATTTCTAGTTTTTCAAATTGAATGGCATAGGTAAGTTGTTTGGTCTTGAAGTGGACACCATACAATCAAAGTTGGATTTATCGATCAACTAATCTGCAAGGATCACATGTAATACGGTTAACAACTAAACATCCCATTTCTATTTTGCTCTGCACAAAAATAAAAAAGGCCCTAATCCCCTAATCAGCATGTTTGTAGGTCATTCTCCTTTCTTCTCAAGATATAGAGCCAACCTAATTCAAATATACTCTGTTAAATAAATTCTTCATTGTGTGTGAATGTCTCACCCCCAAATCTTACTTTGATTAAACATTTAAAGTGACAGCCATTGATTTTTCACATGATGAATCGAGCATAATCAAAGATTTAAAATCTCACAGTTTATAGATTTAAAAGAAGTATTGAGATCAATAATCATGTGACGGAATGGGTGACCAAGAAACTGTCTTGTTAGGGGCTACCAGCAGCACAACTCCCAAATAGCTAACACACAAAAGATTGAATTCTAAAACAAATAACAATAGACATATGTCCCTACACTTGTGCCGCCATTAGGCTTATTACAATCACCTCATAATTTTCATCTGCCTATTTAGATATTCAAATCCATGAGTTGAAGCATTGTACTTGTGTGAAGAGGCTCGACTGAAGATACCCTCATAGCAGATAGCTCTTGAGAAATACGATACATGGTCGGTCGAGTTTTTGGATCCGCACGCAAGCATGCAAGTGCCACCATCACCGTTGAAGCCACTTCCATCATCTCTTGAGTGGTGAGTGGTGGGATGCGTTGGTCTAAAATATCCTTAAGCAAGATATCTTTTACCCTAGATGTTGACAAGGATGAGATGAGCTCACCAGGATGCTTTCCCATTATCACTTCCAAAGATACCACTCCAAAGCTATAGACATCGCATTTTTCGGTCACTTTCATTGTGTAAGCAAACTCTGCACAAAGAGAGAGAGAGAGAGAGAGAGAGAGAGAGGGTGGAAGAAGAAAGGAAAACCAGGATCATATTTAATGGATTTGGATAGTTCCAATGACTTCTCCAACCAAGCATGACACAAGTACTAATTTCACAATTAGTCCAAGAAGCAACAAAGCAACTACTAATTTCACAATTAGTCCAAGGAGCAACCAAAGCAAATTTTAATGTCAAGAAAGGAAAATAAGTAATTCCATTTGCTTACTTGGTATTAAATTCTTATGAATTCATAGTAAAGTGGTTTTTAAGAAATTGTGAGGGGCAAGAGGTCGAAGCTTGATATGTAGATAGGACTAGCACTTCCCTAAGATTTAATTTAGGGATGCTTTGTGGTTTAATCCTTGTTAAATTCTAGTTCCACTAGAAACAATTTAAGGCAACCCATCCATGTTAATCGCTTGAAAGAGATTACTAATATATACCCAATTGACATGGTGTGCTTTTTCCCTGGACAAGTATAAAATATATATACAGCAAATACTAATATAGTTACTGCTTTATAATACTTAAATTGTTTACATCAATCTTTCTCAGTTTTACAACCATAAAGCGGTTATAAATGATGTTCATATAACCTAAATCTATTGTACCCGTAAATCCTCACATTAGTGATAAAATCTAGTAATAATGCGTGAAAATTACTGGAAATATATAGTTGTGTACGTATAAGAGACTTATAAACACTAAATATCATAAATAAATAAATATATAAAACAAATATTGCATATTGTCAATAATAAGATTTAATCACCTTAAGTATATGTTACCAATAAGTTTATAGATTCTTTTGACTTCCAACAAATAGAGTTCTTTTAAAGTCAAAAAAGAAATGGATCAACTAAAGGCCTAACAATGAAACAAGGTAGTGGAGTGTATTGGGATAGTAGATAGAACGTACATGACATTGAGAATTTTTCAATTCATAAAAACACTAAATTGTATGCTCTTATTTTCATTGTTGTGAATCAATTAGGTTTAATAGACTCCTACTCATTGATCTAGACATGAGGCTTTTGGTTCTAGGTAGGCCAACTACTTAAGGACGTGTGTGTGTGTGTGTGTGTGTGTGTGTGTGTGTGTGTGTGTGAATTCGAGTCTCCATGTAGCAGAAAAGAAAAAAAATAAAAAGATAAGGGACTTGCCATGTAAAGTATCTACCCATCGGATCAATATCCACACTTGGGTTTTCATTATAGAAACCTAAACTTCATGGACTTTTTGAATGTTTCCTCTAATTTAAGTAGTGGATGTTGGTGAGATTAGGTAAATTTTACCTATTATCCATAAAACCCCTATGCATCCAACTCTTCCTCTCGTTGGGGGCTCTGATCCAAACTTACTTTATACTATAAAGAAGTACGAGGAACTGTACACCATGAAAATAGAGAGTTCTCCTCAAAGGTCTTAGATGATTTTTAACATAAAAATGGCATCGAAACAACACTTTTTTTATTATAATTTATTTATAAAGAATGTTTTTCAAACACTAACTTTCTATAAACTATTTTAGGCTAAATTGTAGGAGAAATATTAAGAATCAATACACCAAACGAAAAAGAGAGAAAAAAAATAAATAAGCATACTATCTCAACAATTTACCTGGAGCAACATATCCATATGTGCCTGCAAGTGTAGACCAATTTGATGAATCAGGCTTCAAAAGCCTAGCAATGCCAAAGTCTGAGACACATGCCTCAAAATCCATATCCAATAAAATGTTATTGCATGATAAGTCACGATGCACAATAGGAGGGTTGCAATCATGGTGCATATACGATAAAGCATGGGCCACACCTCTGACAATCTTCACCCTTTTAATCCAATCAAGTTCCATCGCTCTTTCCTCATGTCTAAGGACACCAGCTAAGCTTCCTCTTTCCATGTATTGATACACGAGAAAGGAACATCGTACATGGGAGCAAAATCCATAAAGCTTCACAATGTTACGATGGCGAATTTCTGCCAACACCTGTATCTCATTCATAAAGGTTCTTTGGTCAACTTGCTCACCATCTTCCAATGGGTGAAGTTTCTTCACAGCTACTACCTGATCTTCTGGTAAGTTTGCTTTATAAACTTTTCCGTATCCTCCCTCCCCTATGCAATGCTTGTTGTCGAAATTCTCTGTAGCTTCAATGATGTCTTCATATATGATCTTCGCATCATAATTCCATACTGAAGTTATATTGTGCCTGGGAGATTCTTGATCTTTATTAGCTATATTCCTGCTTATCCGGTGATAAATGAAATATATGCTAACAAAAATGAGTAGAAGGAATAACATTGATACAAGAGGGACAACAATGACGATCAAACCTTGGTAGCCTTTTTTTTCATCAGTTGGGCTTATAAAAGAGGAATTGCAATGTCTTAAACCTTTTACTTGGCCACACAAATCTTTATTTTCAATAAATGCATCTATTCGAGCTTGTTGATCAAATGCCCTGCCACTAGGGAGAGGACCTTCCAAATCATTGTATGATACATCAATATATGATAGGCTTTCCATCTCCTTAAAAGAAAATGGAATGGAACCCGAGAGCATATTGTGAGAGAGATTCAAAAGTTCCAACTTTCGCAGCTTTCCGAGCTGAGATGGTATGCTCCCTATGAGAAAGTTTTGGCTGAGATCTAGTATTATTTGAAGATTATACAGGTTACCAACCTGAAATGGAATGCTTCCATTCAAGCCATTCTTGTTCAATTTTAGCTCTAGCAGTTCAATGCAGTTGCCAATTTGTTCTGGAATAGGTCCACTCAAGTTATTTTTTGATAAATCTAAAATCGTTAGATTGACTAATTCTCCCAATTCTTGTGGCAAAAAACCAGAAAGTTTGTTATCACTCAAACGCAAAGCATAAAGCGAAGGCAACTTCCCAAGTTCTTTTGGAATCTCACCCTCCAGGTGATTCGAAGAAAAGTCCAATAATTTTAGCTGACTCAACTGCCCAATTTGATGCGGAATTCTACCACTGATATTATTGTTCGTGATTTTTATCGCAGTAAGATTAATGCAATCTCCCCAGTTTGATGAAAGCTCCCCATAAAATCTGTTGAAACTCAAATCAATATATGATAAGTTGAGATATACTCCAAAGATTTCAGATATATTTCCAGAGATCTGATTGTTGTCGAGCCGAAATCTTTCCAATGTTGTGCAGTTTCTCAAACTTGTAGGGATATGACCAGTCAAATTGTTGATCACCGCTGCAAAGCGCTTAAGTGATCCTCCTTGGCATATTTGAGGTAAACAGCCAGACAAATTGTTGACACTCAACTGAAGATTTTCCAGTCGAGTTAAATTTGCAATCTCTTGAGGTAATGGACCTGACAAATGATTTGTTTGGAGATTAAGATGTGTAAGCTCCGTCAAGTTTCCTAACGTGGAAGGAATGGAACCAGAGAAAAAATTGTTAGAGAGAAGAAGGCTTGTAAGCTCCGTCAAATTTCCCAAGGAGGAAGGAATGGAACCTGTTAAAAGATTCTCAAATATTTGTAGATGAACTAGTCTTCTCAAATTTCCAATTTCTTGAGGAATAGAGCCTGTAATTTTAATCCCATATAGATACAAGTAGACTAGCCCTGTCGCATTTCCCAGAGTAGAAGGGATGGAACCTGTGATATCGGTACTGGATAAGTCAAGCTGATACAAATTCCTGATATTTCCTATATCTGCTGGGATTGAGCCAGAGATCGGATTAAGGAGGAGTTGCAATGTATTGAGCTTGCTCAGGCCCAGTATGGCAGAAGGGATGGCACCTGTGATGTTGTTATTGCCTAAATTGAGCAGATAGAGATTTGTTAAGTTCCCTATCTGTGGAGGAATATGACCATAAATCTCATTTCCGAAGAGGCTTATATTGACCAACTTACTCAAATTTCCCAAAGATGGAGGGATCAAGCCGGTGAATGAGTTGTCTCCCAAATACAAGAAACCCAAATTTCTAAGCATCCCTATTTCTGGAGGTATGGAACCATTTATTTTATTATTGGAGAGTTCCAAGAAATGAAGGTTAGTGAGTTGGCCTATTTCTGATGGAAGTTTTCCATTGAGCTGATTGTTGTCTAGTCGAATATAGGTTATTTTGCTCCAATTGGAAAAGAGGCCAGCATATATTTCGCCAATTAATTTGTTGTCAGAGATGTTGAGGACAGAGATGAGAGTGAGATTGGCAAGTGAGAGTGGTAAGGTGCCCAAGAGCTGATTTTTAGATAAATCAAGGTAGGTCAATCCTGAAAGATCACCAATATGGGATGGGATGGTTCCATTGAGAGAGTTGTTGGTAAGGTCAAGATGGACAAGGCTTTGAAAGGAAGAGAAGCTCAACTGATCAAGCGTACCTTGCAGACCGCAATTGGGTAGATTAATTTCTGTCACCTTTTCTTCGGCACCATTGCATTTGATTCCAGTCCAATTGCACGGAGAGACATTTAGAGACCATGAACTGAGAGCTTGGCTTTGGAAGAGACTGCCTTTCCATTTGAGAAGAGCCTCCGCTTCAGGTGACTTTGATGATGTTGTTACTGCAACACTGCATTGGTAAATGTCAGAGTACGCAACCAAAACTAGGACAAGTAAGGAGAGAAGAGAAAATGATTTCTCAGAAGCCATTATCATTCGTTTGGTGATGAGGAGGTTTTTCTTGTGCAAGCGGAGAGCAGGGCGCACTTTTATTTATAGCCAATGAAACGCGTTGTTCGTTCTTTTGCCGCGTCGTTCACCGACGATTGACTCCACTTAGGATAGTGATAGTTGCCCACCCCCAACGCCACCCCCAACCCCACCCCCATACGTTGAGGTGTCGTGTCCTAAATCTAGATCCTCTATAATTTATGACATTTGGAATGTCCCAATCTGTCAGTGAAGAAGGGTTTATGCGACGTGTGTAAGAGAGAACCATATTTTATTAGAGATAACCATTTGTTAGGATTGTTAAAGAGACATGGGGATGAGGTACCCAAAAAAATTATTTAGTTAGCACATAATGATTAATTAGAGTCAGTCAGTCAGATGGTTAAGATTATTACGAGGGAACTATTTTCAATCCAATCATAATCACAACGTAGGAAATAAGTAAGAAAGAAATACTGGTGGAAGCTGACCCATTCCTGCAACGAATGAGAATAACTCGTCGGATCTGCAGTTTCGACTATCCTTTTCACAAGACTCCAAACCTCGTGGCTACTATTGACTTACAAGTCAGTCTCAACCCAATTCAATAATCTGCGGTTCAAGTTGATCATTATTTTCTATGATTAATTGAGATGCTGATGGACCATACAAACTCTATTTAGGCTTGCGTTGGGGGAGGTTTCAGCAGTACATTTTAGGCTCGATCGGTTGGATGCAGGAACAATTTTCAAACCTGGGCCTTTAGCCATATACATGCACAAAGGCCTATCCAAACTAAATCAGAAGGCAAACAAAATCTGTGAAGCATCAGTGTCATCCAAACAAGTGGGCCCTCACCAACCAAAATACTTGAAAATTGAATCACATGTACCCCTTGAATTATGAATGGGTCCACACGATCAGAAATACTACACATCTTCGGTTAGGATTGACTGAAGTCATGTAAAAGTCATATGATCGTCTCATAGTCCATCTTTGGGTAAAGAAGATACCCGGGTCCCCCTATAATGATCAAGCATTCCATTCTGGGATTCAATCCAACACTGGACTTTTGGTGATGGAGTAGTTCTGAGTCCCACCATGCCTATTCTGTTCACCAACTTAAATCCTGCTCAAATAGCCACTGTAGAGAAAATTCTCTCTCAGTTGCGAGAGATCAGGTTCGGTTGATAATCAGATGGTGAAAGCCTAATAAACAGCCAATCTGATGCCAACCATCAGATTGTGGTTTTATCTCGCCCTTTCTATCCTTGTTGGTTTCCACCAACTACCAAACCAAATTTGGGACTGTCACCCAATACTATCTCATAGATTATTTTTCTTTGCATTGCAAGGAAGATATTATGAAAGGGTTGACCTAAACTCCTCAATTTCAAACTATCTAAATGGTGAAAATAATTTGGGCGCAAAATCAGCCCAAATAAAGTCTGAAATTAGGCTAAGATCAGCCCAAATATTGGCTGGAATTGGGTTGAAATACAGCCCAAACTGAAATGCAAATCAGTTGAAAATCCTGCCCAATATATGCCTGTAAAATGGATCAGAACTTTGTTTCAAGAGAGCGACATGAAATGAGGTCAAAATCCAGCACTGGTTTCTCTAATATGGGTTGGAACTCAACCCAGACTTATTTTTGAAGTGGGTTGGGGCTCAGGTTTAACCCAAACTTTGGAACTCAACCCAGACTTATTTTTTAAAATGGGTTGAGGCTCAAATTCAAACTCAACTCGGATTTGTTCTTCAAATGGGTTGAGGCTCAAGTTCAGTTCAAGCTTTCCCTCGAATGGGTTGAAGCTCAACCCGGACTTGTTTTCCGAATGGCTTGAAGATGTAATCCAATTTATGGCTATAACAGGCAAGAAAGATGCCTATATGAGGTTTTAAAATTCTACCCAGACATACTAAAAGCGGGTCAAAACTAACCCAGAATTATGGGTGTAAAATAACCCAGACTATGGGTCTGAAAGCTAAACCAGGCTAGAAATGAGGGCCATCAGTCAACAATAGTCAATCCACATTAGGAATTTAAACAGCCCAATTAAGGTGACAAAAGGACTGAAAATGAGCCTGAAATATTTTCAGAGAGGGACCCAAGCATGAATATTAATCAGCTTAAATAAAGGTATCAAATGGGCTATGAAGCCACAACCAAACACCCTGAAATCCTGTCAAACAGAAAGTCTAAATTTCCACATCCAGACAGTCAAAATGATGGAAATAAATGGCTCAATATAAGACCAAATGAAGTTATCCACAACCCATACGCACTGCTGAAGTCCATTCCCAAGGGGCAGGTTGCTTAGACTTGGGAAGGGCCAAAACCCCATATTGAATGCCGCAACTCTGCTGCTAAAAGACTATTCGAGTAAAAAATAAAGGTTTTCCCAAGCGGAGCGCCTGGTTGAACTTAGGAGAGGCCAAACCAAAGCCCAAATGGCACGACTTACGAAAAGCCCGATTTGACTTGGTATTCTTGTCCTCATGCTTATACTTGGGCCTAACTTTTTAAGCGGATGTGAGATTTGGGCTCAAGTGGATCCATTGAGCTGGGCAACACTTGCACCCTAAAGGAAATTCTTCAGCCGGGATTACAAGTGCTTGGGGAGTGTAATATGCTTTTCCAATTCCACTTCCCTATATACGAACTGCCCTCTTATCACCTAGTTAAGAGGTGTGTATCTTTACTTGACTACCTAAGATTCTAAACCTAAGTATGTCATCTCTTCCAATATGAACAGGCTTTCTTTCCACTTTTATAGATTTTTTTCCATGTGTGCGGACTTTCTTTCTCACTTAAAATAAGCTTTCTTCTAGTGTGTACGGATTCTCCAATTAAGTCTTAGCCCTCTTGGCTAGGTTAACAAAAACAAGAAACTCCACTTCTCAGTAACTGAGATAATTTTCAGTTAAAATGTCCTGCATCAGAGGAAATTCTACTGTGCACTATAGGGGTGCTCATCCAAACCGTTCCAAAGGTTCCTTCCCGAGTTCCACCCAATTGCCCAATGGCAAGAATTGTCCCTCATCGTTGTGGACATCTGGAGCACAAAAGTTCATGCCATCCATGTGGAAGACATCCCGCAAATTAAAAATGCTCCCAAGAATTAATTTTCATTTAGAAGGTATTTATTTATTGCTTTGGAAAAATCTTCTCCTAAGCCCCGTGCTTTGTGGGAGCACCCATCCAGACCGTCCCAAAGGTTGAGGCCCCTGCAATTTCACTGGACACACCATGAAGACCAGATTCGATGTAAATGGACCTGCAAGATAGAGCATAGGAGCGCATAAGAAAATCATGCTTTTATTTTGTGGATATCAAGGATTATAAATGCTTTTATAGTCTGCCACCTCCACTTCCAGGAGGAGGTTATGTAGAATCCTTGACCAAAACTCTGATGATCCACACATCTAGCCTAATAAGTGGCCGACCTTAAATATGCAGTAGAAATTTATAAGAGTAAGCCTCATCAAGAAGGGATGTTAATCAAGAAGACAGAATTCTATATTTATACGAGGTGTTGGTTTACGAGTACTGGCCCAGAAAGTCTGCGTGTCATGTAAAAGAAAGTGATTGACTACGATAATCATGTCTCTGGAAGAAAATATTATAGGGAGTGTGTATATGCGCGTGCACTTGTAGCTTGGGATCAACCATCAATAAAATCAATTATTATGCAGAGAAAAAATACAAATGATTTACGTGGTTCACCCAATGAGAATTACATCACAAACAAGAAAAAAGCCTTTTTTACGAAAGTTTAGGATTACAGATTATACATTATATATAATCCCCGCTTTTTGGCCCACAAAAAAGCTTCAGTGCAATGACTAAAATACCTTTGTGGCCTCTTATTTTATTTACTATATAAAATACTTGCTGTCTTCCTACCCCTACATCCCCCTGCATTGCACTCTCAGTACTAATTATACATAAAATTATACAAAATAAAATAGTTAGGTTAATTTAGTGTACTGAAACCTGGTTTTGAAGAAGAATTTACCTTATTTAACATAACCATTTTTTTCATTAGCAAGATTTAAAAGAAAACCCAAATACTTGTACATTTTGAAATATAGGGTATTTTGAAGGATTGTTCAAACCTGAATTTCTAGATCGCAATTTAGATTAGGAATTCGAGTCAAGATGACTCCACAATCATAGAAACAAGTCTCTGCCCTCCGATCAATCAAACTAAGCTCAAGTCAACACGATGACATCACATGTTTGTTGTTTCTTCCCGGGCCTTTTGGCTGATAGTACGTCGAGCTACACTATCCAAACCTGCACCTACCCTGACCTAGCTTAAGTTGTTGCCGTGGGCTTCCTTTGTTTCGCGGGTGTTACAACCTGAGCCCAAAAAATCAAGAATTAAAGTTCACCCTAATAGGTGACACACGTACTCTCATACATCTACACTTAAACCCCATCTAAATGCACACGCACAAGAGAAAATCACATGTGCAAATACATTGTACGCGGAAGCTGTAAGTATCATTGCATTAGAAAAAGAATACATAAACAAAAACAATAGCTACAAAGATAACATTAATTACACAATATACAACCCAAAGAAACACTGTCTATAAAGAGGGAAAGGACAGTTTCTAGAGGACAAGATATCAAATGTAGAACAATAAACCAACTCCAAGTCACAGAAACCAAATACATCCCATATACCAAAATGCGACCTATGCTAATGCCATACCGCTCTCCGATGGAGTGATCACATCCACTCCTCTAGCCCTGATGGGGCTTCTATGGTTTTTGCTGGAGTCTTACAGACCGATGATGGGTTGGCAACGGGATCTGAGCCTGCAACACTAGGGACTACTAGTGAATACAACGATTCAACAAAGCATAAGTAACAATAAGATAATATGCATTGTGTCTATAAGAATAATAAATAGGTAATATTACATAGAGTTTCAATTTAGTATACTAGGCAAATTGTGCATTTGAATAAAGCATGCTATACGAATCAATGCATGAGTGTACTTTACTATGTAGCTACTACATTTGTCATATCCTCCCTCTAGGGATCTATATATGGGAGAATACTGTCACAACCCGAGCCCAGGGACCGGGGGTCAGAGAAAGTCTAACCAATGACACGCGTACTCCCGTGCATGCACGCCTAGACCCCGTCCAGGCATACACACACAAGGGATCAATCACACGTGCAAACAGCTGTACGCGGAAGCTGTACGTATCAAGGCATATAACAACCAACCAATAGATACAAAAGATCATGAACTGATAACAAGAACAAGTTACAAGAACGTATGACAATATAGCGGGCTTACAACAATCAAAAATGGATCAACTCGGGTCGGAGTGTTACAAATACCATCGACCGGGGCAAGGTACGAATGGGTCTCAGGTTCCTGGGGTCTGGAAGCCCGAAGACATGAACACACTGCAGCGGCAACATACATACTACACCAAAGTCAACCCCGCCGGTATCATAAGGCTGAGGCTAAGTAGTACCTGACCAATTCGATTCAATCATTTACTTGTACTTGAGTAAAACATGCATTTCATTTAGGGCATAAGAACAATACTGGATTACATTCATACTCAAGTTACTGTAAAATAACTAATGTACATGGAATAGCAATTGTCAAGGGCATATCAAGCAAAATTAATGCATACAATATCGAAATACATACAATGAACATTCATTTCATAAGAGTGGAGGACAATAATCATCATCTAATATGCCATGCAATTCAAATTAATCGAATCAAGGCAGTTTACTAACTAGCCCTAATCTAGTCATCCAGTATTTCTAACCATGCATGATGATGTAGTCTTAAGATATCCGATATACAGTTGTCTAGTATTGTATTGTATCATAAGGTGTATCGGAGTCCCTTAAACCAACACCTATAGGGAGATGCTTAATAACTGGATAACACACATGAATAACTCACAGCCCTCAAAACCATTCATGCCCTTCATGCATTCCTTTGGACAAGTTAACGGCTCTCTACATTCCAACACGAAGGCCTTATAAGGTCTCTTAACTACCTACTTCTTCTTAAGTTTCAATGATTTCACGGCTTAGCCGTGGGTGGCCTACGGTTTAGCCATAGACATCTTACGACTTAGCCGTATTATGCAATATGGCTCAGTCGTGGTTTCACAAAAGTTTTTCGCACTTACGGCGAGCCATGGCTAACCTGTGCTTCCTCTTACGGCTAATCGTGTTTACTCTAAAGTTGAGCTACGGGTGGGTACAGCTTAGCCGTAGCTAAACCGTAGAAGCTTTATCCAAATTTCTACTCTATGGACAACAAGCCGTAGCTTGACCTTCGGTTGGGTCACGGCAAGCCTATGGCTTAGCTGTAGTACATTCTACGACTTAGCCGTAGCCTGAGCATAATGTAAAGTCGAAAGTGGTTGCTCTCTGGAAGGTAAGCCGTGAAACTCTACGGCTTAGCTGTAAGCTTCAGACTTTCACGCTCTGGACTTGTTACAGATGAAACTGGATTTGCACAAATTGAAACCAAAGAGATCAAGTGTGTATAAAATGGGACACAAAAAGGCTGTACAACATAAACCACATGCAAGATTAAGAAGACTATACACAATCATTGTGTACCAACGTGTGTCCATCCATAACGTGCTTATACTTACCTCAAATGAGCTTTGTCAAGTTACTCGCTCTCCTTTAGCTCAAATTGGACGTCTATATGCAGTCCTATCACCATGCATGCCAAGAGTGAGAAGGAAAAGTGTAAACGCAGTGCAAAAGCATTCTAGACTCATAGTGGATATCATAACTCAAATTCTTACCTTAGCTTAATCGAAAAATTAGTACAAGGTTCTAGTTAGCGAATTGAAGAAGCAAATCAACGAAGAAGAAATCGGTGTAAGGAAGAAACATAGAGCAGATAAGAGATAGAAAGAAAGAGCTGGCGTTGGCATTGAAAGGGAAGAAGAAGAAATCGTTGAGTCAAAGTCAGTGCATGCATCTCTCTTTTTAAGGATAAGTATGAGTCCAATTATAAGAAAGTCCAAGAGTTGAAGATAATTATAGTTTGAGTCACTTAACCGTCCAACAGAGACAAACGAAATCGTTTGCATGCGAGTCAGTTACGAAAGTCAACAAACTTGACAAGTTACACGTGATGACACCAAGATGCTACATGAATGACAAAATCTTACAAAATCTAAAATTACGGTAAAAGGGTTCATGTCTACCTAATTCAGGTTACACTCAATCCAATTACCTATCCATGACCCAAAACGAAGCTCAAAAAGACAAAACAACATGTATATAACTAATTCGCTGGTAAAAGACCAACAAGAACATTAATTATTCGCTAAACTAGATTAAGTTGGGTCAGAGTGTTATAGCAAATCTAACTTTTCTCTGCTATGCTGGGCTTCCTGTACTTTAGTCAGGTCAAACTTGACAATAAATCTATAATGGAATGCTGGACTAGGCTCCTATCCATAGGTTGGGTCGAACCTGGCCCAAACCTAACTTGACCTTGCCTAAAACAATATTGCTGCTGCTGGGTCAGTCTCTACACAAGTTAGATCTAACCTAGTCAAACCCAAGACCTAAGCCCCACCAAATCCTATGACAAGGGACCACATAATATGTGCTGCTTCGGAGCACAATAACTCATGTCCATGTCTCCACATGATTTATTTTAGGGAAATTTTCATAAAAGGCCTTACGTTTTTGCCTTATTTCAAAAAAGGACATAAGTTGTAAAACTTTTCAAATTAATTCCTAAGTTTTCAAGAAATTTCAATTAAGGACATCCAATCATGTAAAGGTACTTCCTAGCGACTTTTTCCCTCAACTTTATTAAAATACCAAAATACCAATCATTTAAAGTTATGACATGATTTCAGCAGCCACTACATGCAGCTAATCACTATAGAGATGCTAATTGCTCTTGACTATCATGAGGATGCCAAAGAAGGAAATAAGGATAATATAGAAGAATTGGATGAGGCATTTATTTCAATAAATGGTAATCTAGGCATCTTTAAAAAATTGAGAGAAAAAGTTAACAAAAAATAGCTTTAAATGGATGGATGTTCTTAATTGAACACTTTTTGAAAAACGTAAGGAATTATTTGAAAAGTTTTAAAACTTGTTTCATTTTTTGAAATAAGGTGAAAAATTAAAGCCTTATTTGAAAATTTTCCTTTTTTTAATCTATTCCCCTCACGATTATGCAACCAGAAACCTCCACCTTCCCACCTAAATCCTTTATTTTCTTCCTTGGCGACGATCATGAGTGATGTGCAATGGCAGCGGGTAGCATTGCAATTGCAGTGGCATGGGCGTTGGCGACGGGCCGTGAACATTCCGAAGAGATAACTTTTTTTTGTTAATTGGAATTCTTGGAGAGATAAATTAGATAGCAAAATCCTCACTTGGAATAAATGGGGCCCACATGATGTGGATAGGCATTCAACCAGCTAAGTAGGCTGGATTCAAACCTCCATCTCCCTTGTTTTTTTTCCCCATTTTGGTCTCACACATGTTCCTTGCCAGTCTTAACTACTCACCTTTGACTTTGAAATTTTTAAAGATCTTTTTGGAGATAATTTTCATCAAGTAATTAGCCATATTCATGCTCAAATCCTTAATGATATGGGCGCCCAGTCAAGCTTATGCCAACCTTCCCAATTTGAGAAATTTGCTTCGCAAGCAAATGACCTTCCAAGTTGAGGTTCCCCTCTTGAAGTTTGCAATATATCTTGAAATATTCTATGATAATCTCTGAAAACATCTTCCCAATATGTGAATTGAGCAAGCAAGAGGAGTCAACCCACATGGCCATCCCACATGTATGAATCGCACATGTTCATGTGTGTGGGTTCCTCGTGAATCTAATTTTGCAAATTTTCTTGATTTTCTTTCTTTTGTTCAAAAAATGTTTCTCTGCCCTATTTCTTTCTCATGGGACCATTTCAACATTTTCTTGCAAGCAAAAGTGATTTGTCATTTAAAATTAATAATTTTTAGTTAAAAGTTACAAATGCGTGATAGTAGGCCCATCTCTCATAATTGACAGTGAAAATGTGCATCAATTTTCATAATTTTATGTGAATAAACCAATGATGCTGAGAATTAAATTTATTTCATAAGAAAATCTAAATTTTCAAAACTTTCCAAAAATACATTTCTAAAAAAATGCAGGTTTCATGTTTCACTCAAAAAGTTGCTTCTTGAGAGAATTATGCATAAAAATACCGCATTAATTCTAAAATGCCTAAAAACATGATTTTTAGCTAAATGAGGCTAGTTTTAATTAATAAGTCCTCAAAAAGTCTGAAAACACCCATGAAAATTTGCATTTTTATGGACTTATCAAACTTCCCCTTTGTTTATTTTATTTTAATTATTTATCGAAATAGAAGTCTAACAGTTTAATATATACAATTACATGAAACGTAAGGGCCCAATGGACTTCGCATTGGGCATGAACTCACCATCAAATACTTTACATCTTGACACAATTAAGGCTCCTAAAAGTGCCTCAACTAGGTTAATGACGTGCTTAGGAGACCTTTTCCACCACCCTCTTGGTGGGACCAAGTCAGTAATGGCTTAACAAGTGGGTCGCCTCTAAGATACAATTAAAACAAGATATAACCACCCTCCCTCCTAATAATGTTTTAAAGCTCTAAGCATAGGTCCACCAATTAGAGTCCAAGTTTATAAATAGACTAATATGATTAGTTGAGGAGATTTCTTAAAAATGCTTCTTTCCACCACAACATATCTGATGTGTGATGTGCGCTACATATAAAAGAAAGTAATTTTTCAAATAAGAAACGGGTTCTCAAAAAAGTTATCTTTCATGAGATTTTTTTATACTTTTTCTAAATGAACAATGCATGAAATATGAAAAAGTGTTTTCCAAGAAATCAAAATCCAAAACATTGGATTTCTTATTTTTGAAGATTTCCAACATTTAGAAGCGATAACAGGATGCAACAACTTTTCATTCAGATATTCAGTAACAAGAAAAAAAATTATACAGCGATCTTCCCTCTATCTTTCGAGCAGAGGACCAGTCGAATACACATATATGTAGAGAAAGAGATACACATATATGTAGAGAGAGAGAGAGAGAGAGAGAGAGAGAGCTGAACCAGACCTCAATTGAACCAGCCCTGCAAGACAACAGTCACGCTCATCGCCGCCCTATGCCAACCCCACAAACACTGAAGCTTTTGACATGGTGGTGCAACATAGTTTTAGATGATATGAAGCAAGAAACATAGCCAAATAGTTTCTTTCATTTTTTGTTGATGCAAAAGTATTGTTCCAATGAAGGAGCCGCTAATCAATTGCTAGCACTTATGACACAATGCAAAAAGTTATTTGACTGTTTATTTCGATGAGAAAAGAGTGAAGAAATTGGAGTTCTCCAGTTCAAATTTGTACTAAGGATACTTCACTTCTCTTCACTTGTTTTCTCCACCAGTTCTCTCCACATCCAAACAACGCCTAAGTCTCCAACACTTGATGGTTGGAATCTTTCAGGGTCCCCATTGCCTGACCTTCACTAAGCATGTCGTTTGCTTCTGTGACCTCAGCTTTATACACATAAAAATTAACCATAGCTAGGAAGAATAAGAAATTCAACAAGTTCAAGATAGCAAAAAAAGCATAATAGTAGTCGAGATGAGAGGCATTGAGATTGTTCAATATCCATCCTTTGTGGCCATGCTTCTCAGTGACATGAGACACAGTTGAAAGGAGGAAACTGCTAAGGAAGTTCCCTATCCCCAAACTTGTCATGGAATAGGAGGTCCCCAGACTCTTCATGCGCTCTGGAGCTTGATCATAAAAGAATTCTATCTTTGCTACTTCTAAGAAAGAATCAGCAACCCCCATAAGCACAAACTGAGGTAGTAGTATGAATATTGTAAGTGGAACTTGTTTTCCATTTTCCACTAGACCATGGTCCCTAGCAACACTAAGCCGCCTCCTCTCAGCAAATGAAGCTGTAACCATGATTATGATGTGTAGTACCATACCAATTCCCATCCTTTGAAGGAGGCTGATTCCTCTCGGATTCTTTGTCCACCTCCTCATGATCGGTACGAAGTAACGGTCATAGATCACAACACAAATGAGCATAGACAGTGTTACAAAGCCGGTAAGACTAGCTGGAGGGATTTCGAATTTAGGGCCCATGCTTCGATCTAGAGTGGTGCCTTGCTTTACAAAGAGAGTACCCACTTGAGCAATCATCGTACTTGGAATGAAGGTTGCAAACAAGATTGGGATCATTCTTAGAATTTGTTTGGTCTCCTCTACTTGGGTGACTGGACACAGCATCCACAGAGTCTTTTGGCTAGTTTTTACAGCAGCTTTGTTAAGAAACCTGCATGAATGAATTTAATCAACAAAGATTGATATAGGTCCACAAGTTATTCGAAAGACAAAAAACATTCCACCTTGAAAAATCAATTCCAAATGCAATTGTTCCTCAACAAAATGAAGGGCTAGGCCTAGGATTTAATTTTAGTTGTGATGAGTAATGGCGCAACTTGCCACAATTTTTGTCAAATTTGAAGACCCAAATAGGCTTCACCAGAAATCAATCCTCCACTTCAGGCTAGGTGTTTAGGCCCATGACCAAGGCCCATGCAAAATTTTCTTGCGTTATAATCAACGAGTGCTGGGCCTGGTGTATAATGGTATAGGTCCAACTGAAAGGCTTCGAATGGCATAAGGATGTCAGACAGGAACCAATTATCCGAGGGACCAACATATCCGGACTTTAATGGATATAGAAACTTATTTGAGATCCAATAAAAATTCAGATAAGGATCTAAGTCTGAGAGATAAGGATCTAATTCTAAGAGACTCGCTTACTTTGGATCCAGTCCAGATCGACATCCAGACCGAAGGTTATGGATTCAGAGAAGAGAGAAGATATATCAAGGTCTCCTTTGAGACTTCGGTTTGACCTATCTCATTCCTGAACTTTGCTTCAGATGTTGGATCCGGTCTAATATGTAAGCCCATATTGGACCCAGATCCAAAAGTGGACCTGTTCCTACAAAAACTGAATGGATTATAAGTGGACCTGACCGTTTTTTTCTCTGGCCTTACATATTCTATCCTAGTATGCTGAATTTTCTAGACGAGCTGGATTTAGGGTCCAAAACCATATGTCCCACCCCATCTGTTGCAACAGCAAGGTGATTTCTTTCACATTAGAAGGACAAGGCTTTCAAAACTTACTGACCTTAGAGATGGGGTAGAGTTGATTCTGAACCTGCTCTCTTTGGCATAATGCTCCAAGTCCAGTTCATAAAGCTGTTTGGGGTCATTTGGGAGGGGCACCCTCCACTTCCTTATAGCAGCCACTATAACCCTAGACATCCTGTTGAAGGGACTCCCAGAGGGCACCTTGTGCCTGTAGAAGGGAGTTCCAGCCAAGAAAATCACCACTGAAATAAGAAGCCCAACAGTAGGGAGCCCATAGCCCAGGGTCCAGCCCACATTGTCTTGTATGTAAACAAGGACAGTGTTGGCAAAGAGGGTCCCAAAGAAAATGCTGAACATCCACCAGTTGAAGAAGGAGAGTTTTTGGGCCCTCTCTTTAGGCTCGAAATCATCAAACTGGTCGGCCCCTATGGTAGAGATGTTGGGCTTGGTCCCACCTGTCCCCACAGCAAGTATGTAAAGAGCTCCAAAAAACACACCCAGTTGTGAAGTAGATGCACTCTTACAATTGACGTTTGCAGCTGGTGTGCAGGAAGGGGGCTTCAGCGAAGGAACTGAAACTGCTAGTGTCAATAGGCACATTCCCTGCAATTAAACGGAGATTTCATTAGAAGGGATATAAATGAGTCCAATGTTGGGACCTATTTTCAATTCAGATCCGATTCTAAGTTCACTAATCGGTCTAGGTTTATGGATTTAATACACCAGGTCTGCAATTAACTTTTACCCGGCCCCACTGACATCGACTTTTTGTGGTTTTAGAATTTAGAGGTGGGCCCCACTGCCGGATATGTGGATTAACAGGATCTAGGTTTGAAGAAGTAATAAAAAAATGCTAAGCTGTAGCATCTAATCCTGGATAACACCGGCATTCTAGAATATTCATCACATGATACGAGTGGGAGAAGATGTGGACAAAGATTCAACCATGACCACACCTAAAGGGATAATGTACCAAACATGTCTGGTATCATAAAGTCTTCAAATAATACAAAGTTGTTTCACTTGATGTGTATAATTTCATTTACCATTTTTTATTGCTTCAAACCAAAACCTATTATGTGAGGAATCTCCATTTTCATCATCGTCACGTTCTTCACGTTCTATGTTAATATTTTATTTACTTGGTAGAATAAATATACTTATTTTTTAGTACCCCAAGTCTCCCAAAGGGGGCAAGACCCATAAGAGAGCCTTTGCACATGAAAAGAGGTTAGGACCCGCACATGTGGAAACCCCCACATATAGAAAGAGGCCAGCATATTCAGGGGCTAAACCCAAGGCAGTTGGGTAAGAGACAAAGTTGCTTACTAAATAAAGCCTTACAAGTAAGAAAAAATTGACTATCTACAAATTTGCAGTAGAGTCAATTTTCTCCATTTTTCCCTTTTTTGTTTTGATAGGTTTTTTGTTTCTCCATATTTACCCGTTCCCTAAACTGTACAAGTTTGTTCTTTTAGAACCTAATTACAAAACAATAGTAGCATTTGTAATTAGGTTATAAATGATTGAAGCAGATTAATTTGTAGCATAATCGGACAGTCCTAATCACACACTTCCATCAGATTGACTGATAGGAGAGTCCCATCATTGATGTAACATACTCTAAAGCTTAAGCTGGACAATACACTCACCTTAAATTTGGAAAAGGTATAATTTAAACATCAATGTAACCGTCCACCTGTTGCCTATTAATGGACAGCCACAGTGAAAGGATATGGGGGCCTAATTGGCGTGTTATGTTAGTCATGATATCACTTTTGGAACCCAAACAAATAGATATTACAATCTCACTTTAAGTTATATATCATTCTATGAAATCTAATTTCAAAATGAATTACGCCCACTTCCAGGTTAATCATTGGAAATATATGATTGAAATAAGAAAAAAATTAAATCCTATTATCAATTAAAGGTGGGCATGACTCCCAATTAGGATAAAATTTTCTACTATCATAGTTCCAGGTTACAATAAATTTTTTTCCCCAATTTCTTACAATATACATAAAAAATAGAGTTTTAACTGAAGACATTTATCAATTATTTCCCAAAACAGTAATACTATGGTGACATAAAATGTTGACACAAAACATTTACATGCTTATATATCAACACTATGATTGGCTACCATTCTACATACTTTGTGAATGCCCAATCATTTACTTCAACCAATTAAACTGTTGACACATCAATATGTAAATACTTTATATCAACATTTCATGTCACTATAGTATTATTGTTCCCAAAAAAGACTAATATATTATCAAGTGGTAAGGAATTGGAAGGCCTCGTGGCTTGATCACTATTTCAATGTGTTAATGGAACCGCATTTATGTGGATTTCAACAGGCAATTGAGTTCAATGAAAAGTCATATTACAGCAGATATCAGATAACCATGCATCAAGAATGAGAGTAATCAAAGAAGTTAGTTGCCCATCTGGACTTTAAGACCTGACGTTGGATGTTTCATGTTGATCTGCATGGTGCCCACTTGTATTCCACCTATATATGATTTGGACGGTTTGGATTGATGTGCAAGCATTATTGGTACCTACACACACCCATATAAACTCCTGTTCTGCTGCATCTCGAGGTCTTTCTCTTTAAATGTAATGCTGCTACTCTTCCTTGAGGCGTCACAATTTGACCAAGTTGTAAGGCTGAGAAATGTCAAAATTATTGACCATTTCTAACAGTATTATTATATTGGCCAATATTATATCTTTTTCCTTTTTTTAGGAAACATTAATATATCATTTGAATATCTATATCATAACGATCTTTTAGAAAGATAGATGATGAGCATGATGATCGATTGTTATCTATACATTTACTTATTGAAAACTCGAACCTCTCAAAATCAATGTCTTTTAATTAAATTTTATAAAAATAGGAGTCAATCCAATTGTAAAATTATAATCATGTATAATCAATACATTCTTCATTATGTTAATCAATACATTATTAATTATATACTCAATCTTATAAGGAATCAACTTCTATTAGAGTAAATATTAAAAATGTATGACAGATGCAAAAAGTAATCATTTTGAGTTGCACGGACTCTCAAAAGTTCGGTCCATTGTGAAATTCACTCCTTCCACCCACAGCAAGCAAGGGTGAAGGAGACACTCAAATGATCCTTGCCCTCATAACTTGAGCTGAGAGATGTTGACTCTAATCATTAATTTGCATTTTTGGCTTAAAATGATGATGATATACATGATCCAGATTTTGATCGACAATAACTTCCTTGGTTCTTACTGTACTAGGATACATCTTCAATATTGTGGACTTGAGTGGCACCTGTGAATTAAATTACAAACTAGTTTTTGGGAGACATTATGGTAAAAAAAAAATTTTTTTAAAGAGTGTTACCTGCATGTATCACGCCAAAGAAATAAAAATAAAAATAAATAAATAAATAAATAACTAGATCGCAAAGTTAGTTTCACCGTCTATTTCATTAATTTATATTTAACTGTGTTTTAATATGAGGGTGGTGTCTGGTTTGCGTGGAACATCAATATTTAAAAAAATCCCTTCTCCAAGCAGACATGGTGGGGTTGATGAAGGATAGAGAGGGCTGATGTCTCGTCCTCCCATGGTGGTGGATCTAGAGTCAATGGCGGCTCCACATCTACTCCTGGGTGGTCAGCACCACCGTAGATTGGAAAAAGTGAATGAAAAAGAATTTTGTTAGATTATATATATTTTGACAACCCTAAAATAAAAAATAGTACTGATCACCTTTAGGGAGCTAAGCATTTTTATTGATTAAAATAGGTTTTGACAATCCTAAAAAAACAAATAATGACCACCCTTAAGGGGCTAAGCATAATTTTTTTAGTAGAGCTTATAGAATTTATATATATATATATTTTTTTTTTTTTTTTGAGTTTTGACTACCTTGATTAAAAATTCTGGAGCCGCCACTTTCCAGAGTTCTCGTTTGGGATGTGTGAACTTAAATTGGCAATTGTGTTTTGAAAACAAATTCAAGACTTTTATGCGGGTTTTGGGTACGGAAATAAAATTTTGAGGATTTAATTTACCGAAGAAATTATCTTATGTGGACACTAAACCTAAAGGTCTCTCTTAATTTTATAGGCACCTAAGTGGTCACCTACGCCTATGCATTTATAAGCATATTAAGGTACAAGGTGTCCATTTGCTCCCACAAATCTGCCTCTGCTCCGGTAGGGGATAAGAGGATGGTGGGTATGGGAATGGGCGACGCCCCTTATAACACGCGAATAAAAAAATTTTTCTTATCTCCACACGGACGCCAACAGCCAATGGGCCCAGCAATTACAACCAGTAGGACTTGTTTTCCTGGGGAAGTTTGGTGCCCATGACATGAGCAATTAGACTTAAGGCTCCTAAAAAACAACAAAAGAAGTGCCCTATACTTTTCTTCATTCTAGACGGCGTAATTAAAATGATGATAGAGAAATGAGAAATTTTCCTTTCCAACCAAAAGAAGTTTGATGCTCTACGTTTTTTCACTCTCTCCTCTCTGGAGTTTTGACTTGGCCAAACAAATATGACGTCTTGCCACTTGAAAGTGATGCTAGGGAAATAAAAGAGTCGTCGAATATCATTTGCCCAAAGTCCACGTCCACGTCCACGTTCACATGAAGGATGGATTGTCACAGCTCCTACAAGTGGCGGATTCAAGATATTTAAAACTTCTAAGAACTTCGTTTTTTTTTTTTTTTTCTTCATTTTTGTTGGAGTGGAGGTTGGAAATTTATAGATAGAAAAGTTTGGTCTTTAAAGATAGATAAAAGTTTTGGCCTTTAAAGATAGAAATGGATTTGGCTTGGATGGATAGTGGATTGAAATATTACAAGAGAGTAATCCATCAAACTCATACACTACCCCTACTCATACCAGAAATTAAAAAGGTCAAATTTTGTGTAACATGATTTCCATGGAAAAGGCTTTTTGTGATTTATATGCTTTTACATTTTTTAATAAAAAGGGTATTTTCCTGTGATTAATATGATTTTATAATTTTTTAACAAAATAAATTGTTAAAACTAACGAATTTTTTACGGTGCCACATTACAGTATTTCATATGAAAAAAGTAATATAAATACTTTTCAATATTTCTTCTAGGTGGAGCCCACTCCTAAATTATATGCATACACATCTATGACATCAGATATTTAGGCGTGTTAATGGAAACCCATGGACCTGAATCTCGATTCTGGATCCAAATTAGAAGATACCTTTAAAGCTGGCACTATAAAAATTTAAACCCCAACGTGGATGCCCCGCAAATACTTCTTCACAGAACTGAAAATTCCGGACCTAGATCCATCTACCACAAATAGATGGTTGAGATGAATTGGAAACACAGGTCGAGAAGATTACTTATTGATGACTTAGGATCTATACCATCTCAAACAAACATGATGATGATTATGATCAAGAAGGAGGAGACAACATAGCTTTTGTTAAGAAGAGAGGGAAAAAAAAGGCTATGATTAA
Source organism: Sextonia rubra (assembly GCA_037013555.1). Lineage (NCBI taxonomy): Eukaryota > Viridiplantae > Streptophyta > Magnoliopsida > Laurales > Lauraceae > Sextonia > Sextonia rubra. The sequence continues at coordinate 49,001,621 of JASUAD010000001.1, forward strand.
TAATACTACCGAGAGATAAATGCAAGAGGCAATGACAAAAGTCCAATATCGGCCGAGATGAGCGTCTGCTATGTAAGCACCCAAGATGGGCGTCATCCAAATGGTACCGACCCAGTTTGTAACGTTGTTTGAAGAAGTAACGGTCCCCTGATGCAGCTTTTTTGTCAAATAGATGACCAGATTTGATGATATTCCATAGTAAGCCATCCTCTCAAACACCTCATACACTATCAACAAACAAAAAAGAGCACCAAAACACAAACTCCAGTCAGCATCTGACGTTCAAGAGGAAAGAGAGAGGAAGACACCACTTTCATGATCAGATAACCCAAACAGGAAACAGGGAGTACTGAAAATTGGAATCTTGGATGTGTAAGGTGGAAGAAAATGAGCTGCAATGCTCTTATAATTGTTTCAAAGATCATAAATTTTTTTGTTACTGTGCAATTATTTCAGCATCAAGATAACTTCCAAGTGGTGTCTTCTAGTAATCAAACAGCAAAGAGTAATCTCTCTATGTTATTTTATAGATAAGAGGTGGAATTTTGGACTTAATGAAGACAAACAACTGCGAAAGCGCTTGTGAGGATGTTTCTATTAAACAAGGAAGTCTGGGTCAAGGAAAGAGATGGAAATGGAATAGAGGGGGCTCAAAGGCCAGGGAAGAAGAAGGTTATACCTACTACAAAAGAGCAAGCTTTCCATCCTCCTCTCTTTGATCTGAGGATGGGGTTCCCTTTCAAATCGACAGATCCATCTTGTGTGTAATCACTGCGCGCCGTTTCCACGCTAACAATCTCAGCCATGGTGTGCTTGATGGCTTGGATTGTGGACTAGCATCAAGCCCTCATTTATAGACGAAAAATTGTGAATCCATTTGATGAACAACATTAGCAATCCAACCACTTTGCTGGGCCCGGCAAAGCCAGGGGCTATGGTCGACAAATCTATTTTTTATTCATTTTTTTTCTTTTTTTGGTTAAATGGCAAGTTGTATAAAAGAGAAATAAGATTAAATAAAAAAAGGATAAAAGCCACCAAAAAAAGTACTGCTTCAATTAAATTGAGAGGAGAATTTTGAATGGTTGGTCCAAACTGATGTAGTTGTTATTTGGTAGGGAGGCCATTTGTAGAATGGTTATTAAAAGAGTTCTTCAATTCAATGCTTATCCAGAATACATACTGCTCTATTTATAAAATTCTTTGAAACTTATTTCCTTAAACTACTCTAACAATTTAGCTAATCTAAAAGCTAGTTCTTATCATGAATTCAATTCAGATTTCTTCCTGTGGGTCTGGGTCTTCATGTAAACTGCATCATGTGGGACCTATTGCATAACTGACTTGGTATCTTCTATAAAACACCCCCAACCCACCCACCACCGCCCCCCCGCTCCTCCCCCCCCCCCCCCCCCCCCCCCCGCCCCGCCCCGCAAATTGGGTCGCGGAGGAGGCTTTCAATTTGACCTGCAATAGTTCAAAAGGGCGTCAACTCAAAGGCTTAGTGAAGATGTCTGCAACTTGCCCGGCGGAAAAAATAAAACGAGTGATAAGAGCGCCAAGAGCTACTTTCTCACGCACAAAGTGATAATTAATCTCAATATGTTTTGTTTTGGCATGGAAGACCGGGTTGATAGTAAAATAAAGAGCTAACATGTTGTCACAGAAGATAGTTGGAGGTGTTTTAAGAAAGAGTCCAAGATCCCTTAAGAGAAAAGACAACCAAGTTGATTCTGCAATAATAGATGCTACGGCCCGACATTCAGCTTTTATACTAGAGCGTGCAACTGTGAGCTATTTCTTAGCACTCCAAGAAATGCAGTTGCTACCAAGATAGGTGCAAAAGCCTGTTGTAGACCTCCTATTGAGGGGGCACCCAACCTAATCAGTATCTAAGAAGGCATAAAGCTCCATTAGGCAAGTAGATAATAATCGAATGCCATGATCAATTGTTCCATGAATATACCAAAGTATCCATTTTACCAACTAAAGGTGAAACTTGGTTGGTTGATGCATAAATTGACAAACATAATTGACACCAAGAGAAATATCAGGACAAGTGAATGTTAAGTACTGGAGACCTCCAACAATACTACGATAAAATTTAGGATCATCAAAAAGATCATCGCCATTGGATGGGGGGTGGGGAGATGTGATCATGGGGCTGGAAATGGGCCGACAGTTCTTCGTTTGAGCCCATTCTAATAAATCAAAAGCATAGTTACACTGATTTAAGAAAAGCCCACCAGGAAATCTAGTAACTTGTTTGCCGAGAAAATAATGGATGTCGCCCAAATCTTTCATAGCAAACTCATTGTGGAGCCTTACAATAAACTTTTTGAGAAATTCTTGATTATCTCCCGTTAAAATGATATTATCCACATATAATAATAGAATGAGAGTTCCATGTGAACTTCGACAAATAAATAGGGATGAGTCAAATAAACTGTAAAAAAAGCCGATGGCCAATAAGAACGAGCTAAACCAATCGAACCATGCACGTGGAGCTTGTCAAAGGTAATAAAGTGCTCGGCGAAGGTGGCAAACATTATTTGGCCTCTATGGATCAATGAACCCTTAAGGTTGCTCCATATATATAGGTTTATCAAGAAGGCCATACAAAAATGCATTTTTGACATCTAATTGTCAGATACTCCAGTTTCTAGCCAAAGCAATTAAAAGAATATGCGGATGGATGCCAGTTTAATAATAGGTGAAAAGGTCTCTGAAAAATCAACCCCAAGAACATAAGTGTAGCCTCTAGCTACAAGGCAAATCTTTAAGCTCTCCAAGGATCCATAACTGCAAAAAAAGCCGATGGCCAATAAGAACGAGCTAAACCGATCGAACCATGCACATGGAGCTTGTCGAAGGCCATAAAATGCTCGACGAAGGTGGCAAACATCATTTGGCCTCTATAGATCAATGAACCCTGGAGGTTGCTCCATATACACAAGTTTATCAAGAAGGCCATGCAAAAATGCATTTTTGACATATAATTGTCGAATACTCCAGTTTCTAGCCAAAGCAATTAAATGAATAATGCAGATGGATGCCGGTTTAATAACAAGTGAAAAAGTCTCCGAAAAATCAACCAAGAACCTGAGTGTAGCCTTTAAATACAAGGCAGGCCTTTAAGCGCTCCAAGGATCCATCACTATGAAGCTTAGCCTTATAAACCCACTTACATCCAACAACATTCATGTTGTGTGTTCTAAGAACTAATTCCTAGGTGTCATTAACAAGTAATGCAGAAAGTTCCTATTGCGTAGCTGAAAGCCAACCAGGATGCTTAAGAGCTGATTTAATAGATTTTGGTTCATGAGGAATAAGCTCAGCTGAATAGACAAAGTCTGGAGAGTTGAATTTTGGATTGGGTTTTAAGGATCCAACTTGAGAACGAGTAACCATATGGTGGCGAGGTGGGACCATGGTTGTAAGAGAGGGCACTACACTATTGGCATTGACCATAGTGGATGATTGCTATCCATGGTGGATAATGTCAAGTGGCTTTGTTGGAGATGAAGGGGCGCTAAATGTCTCTGGAGGAGGCAAAGTAGGACCAAGTGTCACCTAAGGAGATGGAGAAGAATCATTACTTTGATGAGATGGAGTAGGACCATGTGGTTCTTGATTTCCTAAGATGAGATGCTCTAGAGGATGGCTATGAGTGGAGTTGGAAATGTCCACTTCATGTAAAGGTGAGATATATGGAGGAGATGAGGTAAGGGGTTGCAACTCTAAAGCACCACTGTATCACTCAGAAAATGTTGTGATTTCCTGAAAGGAAGGAGATGTGGATTATAAAGCCCTTGGGTTGCAAAAAGGAAAGATGCATTCATCAAAAACCACATGTCGAGATCTATAAACACGTCCTGTGCGAGGGTAGTAACATCTGTAGCCTTTGTATGTTTCACTGTAACCAAGGAAAATACAAGGGAGTGACCTTGGATCAAATTTGTTCTTTGTATAATCTCATGACTATGGAAAACACCCACACCTAAATACTTGAAGAGATCCATAATCAGGGTGTTTGTCAAACAATTTATAATAGGAACTATCCCAATCCAATACTGGACTGGGTTGACGATTTATCAACTAGGCAGCTATGCCAAAAGCTTCCACCCAAAATTGCAAAGGGATATGACCATGAAACAACATAGTGAGTCTCCACTCGGTTATATTACAATGCTTGCGTTTAGCTATACAATTTTATTCTAGGGTATGGGGGCATGACATCTGATGCATGATCCCATGGTCTAGTAAATGCTTTTGAAATTCTTTTCTAATGAACTCTCTGCCAGCGTCGGATTGAAAGATCTTAATTTTACTTACAAACTAAGTCGCAACATATTTATGGAAATCTTGGAAACACTTCATAAAATCAAATTTAATATTTTAAGGGAAAAGCCCAGTATAACGAGTGCAACCATCAATGAAAATAACATTGTAGTGAAAATTCTAATAAGATAAAACTAGGGATGGCCCCCACAAATCACAGTGTATCACTAAAAAAGGAATATCACAATGATTATTAGAAACTAAAAATGGTAGTCTGTAGGCTTTAGCCATTTGACAACTATCACAGATAGTCTTTTTTTTTTATTGAAACCTATTCTACTGAGAACCAATTGTCTCTTCTTTAAAGATTCTACCACATGTATATGAGGATGACCCAATCGTTGGTGCCAGATGTCATCACTGGTTATTCAAAATATAGATGAAAAAAAGGCCTTTCCATTGTCTTGTGGCTTTAAGGCATGCAATCCACCGCACCCACTACCCACTGCTATCACCAGTCATGTTTCCCTGTGCTTAATTGCAAAACCAGTTGAAGAAAATTCAAAGATATAAGAGTGATCAATTATCATTTGACTCAAAGATAAAAGACTCTTTTTAATCTCAAGAACAACGAGAACATTGTTCAGTTCTACTTTATTATTTCCATAAGGAACACATGCAAAACCAATATGTGTGATATCAAGTGCAGCTCCATTACCAACAAATATTTTATCTGGAACAGTATATCTAGCAAGGGACTGAAGCTTACCAGTGTCAGAATTCATATGAGCAAAGGCACCCATATCGGGAAACCAGGCATTGTCTTGACTATCAGAGAGTGTCATTGCTGCTAAGACTTAAGAAACATCTTCTGGTTAATAGGTTTGGTTGAAACGATGCCAACAACGAATGGCAGTATGATTTGGCCTTCCACAAATTTGACAAGTAGCCCCTTTAGCATGTGGAGGTTTTAGGTCCTTATCAATTTGATGCGGGCATTCCCGTCGTAGTCCATCACCCTTGCTAGGTTGAGCCTCGATTGGCATAAAACCACGCCCTTTTGACGTGAATCCACCTCAGGTTTGCTTGTCTTTCCGATTAAAAGGTTTGTCCTTATTTTGATAACGTTAACCCAAGAAGGCCATATTTTGGTTGCCACCAAGGTTATCATCAGAATGCATATTCTTCAAGGTTTCATGTGCTTTAGTAATAGAACAATGTCCCTAAAAGATGGTGTAGGAGGCTTGAGCATAGTAGTGACAAATGACTCATAGCCTAGACCCAAACCTTTTAGGAGAGAAAACACTTTGCGTCGGTCATCAATTGGCTTGCCTATAACTGCCAAATCATCGCACAATCCCTTAAACTTGTGAATATAATCAGATATAGAAGAAGAACCTTTCTTAAAAATTTGTAATTTACTTTTCAATTAAAATTGTCTTTCTTAAGATTCTCTAGCATAGGCATCAGTAAGAGTACTCCATACCTTAAATGCGGTATCCAATCCTACCACAAGTCCGAGAACCTCTTCTGATAAAGTTCCAGTGATCCAACCACGAAGTAAACAATCGGATCTTTTCCATGCAGGATAAATCGGGATTGTCAATTTCTTCATTGTCAGCATCGTCTTCAGTTGAAGAAACCAGGATTGTAGGAGTGGGTATGGGGTAATCCCCCTTGATAAATCCCAGAAGATCTTGACTCTTGATAAGACCCATTACTTGAGTTTTCCAGAGGAGAAAGTTGGATGGTGTGAGCTTAATTGTGATAAAATTCCCAACATTCAATGTTGATGGGTAAGGGTATTTGAAAGAAAAAGAAGAAGGGGCAGCCATGAGGTAAGAAAAGGAAAGTAATAGTGGGGAAGGAAAATAGTTAGTTGCAAGAGGTTGGCAACTCTTACCGTTAAGCTCTAATACCATAAAAGAGTTCTTCAATTCAATGCTAATATAACAGCTAGTTCTTTTCATGAATTCAGTTCAGATTTCTTCATGTGGGTCAGGGTCTTCATGTGAACTGCATCATGTGGGACCTATTGCACAACTGACTTGATATCTTCTATAGTTATGATCATCAGATGAAAGGAATTTTCCTTTTTTTTTCTTCATGTAATTAACATAAAGCTGCTCCCATTTTATCGAACCATTAATCTTACATTGTAAAGATTTTAATATTAGTTTTATTTCTCCCATTTTTGTCACAACCCAAGCCCCAGGAGATCGGGGGTTAGCAAAAATCTAACCAGCGACACATGCACTCCCGTGCATATGCACTTAGACCTAGTCTAGATGCACACGCACAAGGGAAACACACGTGCAAACATGTATGCGGAAGCTACAAAGATCGACACGAGGCACACAAGAAACAAAAGAAATAATACCCAAGGATGACATAAAGGTCTGAACATACAAATCTGGATCCAATCACAATGTATGGAACAGGAGTACAATCAATGACAATGAAAAGAAAGCAACATGCATGCATGCAGAGAACAGTCGCTCTCTGATGGAGTGATAACACCCACTCCGCGAACCTGAAGAGACAGCTGGAGTCTCCCAAGCAAACTGACGACCAACAAGCACACGGTCGAGGGTACCTGAGCCTGCAACACCAAGGACAACTCATGAATACAATGATTCAGCAAAATATAAGCAGTAACAAGTTAACACGTATGGTCTCTAATAGAATAAAATACATAAATAATCATAATAAGTCAATGTAGTAGTCTAGGCACTTGTGCATGCAAATTAACATATGCTCTGTGTGAATCAATGGATACATAACATATGCTCCCAAAAAGGGATCTTATATCGTGCAAAGAACACCATGGGCCAGATGGGTCTCGGTTTCCTGGGGTCTGGATTCCCCAAGACGTTTCCTTACTACAGCAAGGCCATTGAACTACACCAAATTCACCCCGTCGGGATCCTAAGGCTGAGGCTCAGTAGTGCCGGACTATATCGAGTCAATCAATATAAGAACATGCATGTCATAACGTGCATAACTAAACATGTATCTTATCAGAACGTGATGTGCATGTCTTGTTAAGCATATATCAACAACCATATCCAATTGAACAGATCAAACCAACAAGATAATGGATGATAACGAAGTAAGGGCATCTCAACTCATGTATATCAAATAATAAGGTCGAACATGCAAGACCACTGTTCCACCTGGGATTAACCATGGACAGAGCTAGAAATATCCAATCGTGTGCCCCAGCATAGAACGCGTATAAGAGGACAAGAACCAAAGTCAATATGCCATGCGATCAGATTTCCTTGTAAGGATCACGAGCTCTTAATCGCCATGCATGCAACATGCAAAAGAAGAGGAAACGAGAAGCGTGAGTGCATGTAACAGGCAAAAACATGAAGAAGAAAGAGGAGAAGAAGACGATCAAGAACATGGAGCTTCCCTAAACTTACCAAAAGACACGAATCGAGACTCACGAGCATACATCCCTCTTCCTGGCCTTGAACGAGAAGAAGAAAGAAGAAATAGAAGAGAAAAAGAAGAAGACTCGAGAAAGAGAGAGAGACAAAACAGTAAGAGAGAAGGAGAAGGCCGGTGACTATAAATATAAAGGCCAATTTGCAAGAAAGTCCAATTGTCCCAATTAATTCCAGTTCGAGTCAATTGCGGGTCTAACGGAAACACGTGACATATTTGGCAACCGACGTAGTTACGGGACTCAACAAGCGTAACGAAAGACACACGTCAATACCAAGATGATGCATGAATGACGACATCACACAAAATGCAATCTTACGAAAAAGGGCTTATGTCTACCTAAACCAGGTCAAACTCAACCCAACTACCTATCCAAAACCTGAAACCAAACAAACACAAGAACAAAACACCATTAGCAACCAAATCATCCGAAATTAGCCGCTAATCCAGATCAACTCGGGTCGGAGTGTTACAATTTTCACGTTAACTTTCACCATCATGATGTGATCACAATAGGTAGAAAATTATAAACAACTTTGTTCATGTCTAATTGAGGCAATTATCTTGCCTCCATATTTATGGGACTTTTTTAGAGCTATTTTTTTTCGCATGATATAAAAATTTTAAAAACTCAAAATAAAATTAGTTTCAACAAAAGAGCCCTTAGTGATGCAAAATATCATTAATGGGTAAAATGACCCTATTGGTGGGGCATGATGCCTCTTGTCACCATAGAAAGAATGAGAGGATTCTTTCTTACTTCTTTTTGGGTCACATGCTCAACACAGTCTGTACTTGCCAGTGCCAGAATGGAACTAATGGAATTGATGTGTTTGTTTGTTGGGAGCTGTCACAACCTAAGCCCAAGAGTCTGGAGGTTAGCAAAAGCCAAACCGATGATACACGTACTCCCGTGCCTATACACGTAGACCCAGTCTAAATGCACACGCGCAAGGGAAGATTCACAGGTGCCAAACATATACGCGGAAGCTGTTGATATCAAAACATCACACTAAACAATACGAGAAGAGAGTCCAAAGACAGAGCTGACATATATAGATAAAGGTTTTACAAAATGAAACAAAATAAACATGTACAACTCATGAATGGATCCACTCGTGACAAATCTCAAAATGATGACGACTCATGCAATTATGGCTATGGCGCTCTCCGATGGAGTGACTACACCTAGTCCTCTAGTCCGGATGGGACCTCGAGGGCCTCACTTGGAGTCTGGTCGACCGACGAGGGGTCGGTCTAGGTATCTAAGCCTGCAACACCAAAGACAACTCGTGATTACAATGATTCAGCAAAGTATAAGCCCTAACAAGTTAACACATGTTGTGTCAAATAGAAAAAAGAACATCATGTAAATCATAATATGTCACATTCGTATACTAAGCAGTCGTGCAGGAAAGAAAACATGCCATGTGAATCAATGTATACATGCTGGGTACATAACTAGTTGGCGACTACATTGCCATATGCTCCCAAAAGAGGGATCTTATATTCTTGCTGAGAACACCATTGACCGAACCAGGGTACAAATGGGTCTCTGGTTCCTGGGGTCTGGATTCCCCAAGACGTTTTCTTACTACAGCAAGGCCATATAACTACACCAAATTCACCCCTTCGGGATTCCAAGGCTGAGGTTAAGTAGTGCCTAACCATGCCAAGTCAATCATGAAAACCCTGAGTAGATCGTGACAAGCAGATCATGCGTGCATACTCAAGAACATAACTTATACGTGCATGCTCAATAACATACCTGCATACTCAAGGTACTGGAAACATAGTAAGACAATCCACCAGTCGATGTTACATAAAACAATCAATCATGTTAAAGAGTGGAGATCAATGATCGTAATACAACATGTCATGCAAGCGAATATTCTCGTATCGAATCAAATTTATTTACTATCCAACCCTAATCTAATTATCCAGTGTTTCTAACCGGGCATGATGATGTAGTTTTAAATCATTCGATGCACTATTGTCCAGTGTTGCATTGCATCATCAAGTGCACCAAAGTTCCTTAAACCAACACCCATGGGAAGGTGCTTAACAACTGGATAACGAATATGAATAATTCACAGCCCTCGAGATCATTCACGCTTATCATCATGTTCCGTTGAGCAAGTGAAGTTTACCTACCTGCTACTTCAAAGGCCTTACAAGTCTCATTTCTTTCCTAAGCTTTCTTACAATTCCTGTCTTCCAGCTCAGCCGTGGGTGACCTTACGGCTAGCCAAAGGCACCTTACAGCTTAGCCGTAGAAGGCTTCAAGGCTTGGCCGTGGCTGGACCGTAGAAGAGTTGCTGATTTGCATACTCTCAGTTCTTTTCAGGTACACCCTGTATTGTTCTACGGCTAGGGTCACGATAGGGCTTACGGCTTAACCATAGTGCATTTTACGGCTCGGCCGTAGCACATTTCACGGCTTAGCCGTGCATGCGCTGGATCGATTTCTGAATCATTTACAGAGAACCTGTCTTGACAAGAAACGAGCAAAATCACAACAGAGAAAGGGAGAATGAGCTCAAATTGGGCTGTGAACATGTTTCCCATGCAAACTCATGTGAAGTAACCAAAATCAAGCATATATCAACTTGGGTTCATACATAGTGTGCTTATACTTGCCTTAATTAAATTCCAACACACCAATTGTTGTCCTTGGGCTCAATTCATATCCAAACACACACCTAATCACCATGTATGTGGAGAAAGGAAGAAAGAAAGAAACATGAGAACATGCACACAATAAGTGAGGAGAAGAAGAAGAAAACCAATTCAAGACCTACCTTAGCTCACTATACGAGAGGAAATCAAGACTCAAGACCACAAAGCCTCTTCCTTGGCTTGATCGAGAAGGAGAAGAATCAAGAGGAAGAAAGAAGGGGATTCTAACATAAGCAACATAAGAGAAGAGAAGAGAGTGAGGGAGAAGAGTCGGTGAAAAGCTTATATGAGATAAGTTTAAAAGCAAAATTGCAATAGAGTCCAATGCAAGAAACTATTTACAGTTTGAGTCAAATTCGGGTCCAACGGAATCATACGACATCGGTTACAAACGACGTAGTGACAAAAGTTAACGAGCTCAACGAAAAACACGTGTTGATGCCAAGATGATACGTGAATGATGATGTCTGATAAAAGCTAAAATTACGAAAAAGGGCTTGGTCAATCTAATCCAGGTCAAACTCAACTCAACTACCTATCCATGACCCACAACAAAAGCAAAACAAAAGCAAAACACAACTAACAACTAAAGCAACAGTAATTAGTCGCTAAACGAGGTCAAGCTGGGTCGAAGTGTTACAGGAGCTTCTATTCACACACCCATTTTCACTCTTCTTACATAAGCCAAAAAAAAATAAAAAATAAATAAAACTTCCCAACATACCCCTCACCCCTTCTTTCCCTACACTTCTCCCTCCCTCCTCTCTCCTCCACCTCCCCATCTCCCCCTCCAACTAGCAACGAGCACTGGCCAGTGGAGGGCTCTCCCTCTCCTTCCCCTTCCTCTCTCTCTCCCCCTCTTCCTCTCCCTCTCTCTATTCTCTCCTTTCCTCTCCCCATTTTTTCCTCCCTTCCCTCTTGCTCTCCCTCCCCACTCTCCCTGCTGTAGGAGACTAGCATCTCCCCGCAGCAGTAGGGAGATCGGATCTCTCGCTGCAAGGAGATCTGATCTCCTACATTGGGGAGACGCGATCTCCCTGCAGTAGGAGACCCAATCTCCCTGCTGCTGGGAGGAGACGCCGGTCTCCTGCAGCGGGAAGAGGGGGGAGGGAGAGAAAGGGGGAAAGGAGGAAAAAGGGGGAGAGGGAAAGAGAGAATAGATAGAGGGAAAGGGAAAGGGAGAGAAAAGAGGGAGGGGAGGGAAAGAGAGAGCCTCCGCTAGCCGGTGCTCGTTGCTAGCCGGAAGAGGAGGTGGGGCAGGGGAGGAGAGAGGAGGGAGGGAGAAGTGCAGGGAGAGAAGGGGTGAGGGGTATTTTGAAAAGTTTTGAATTTTTTTTTTTTTTTTTTTTTGCTTGTGTAAAAGGAGTGAAATTGGGTATATGAATAGAAGCTCCCTTGTTGTTACATGGAAACGGACACATAGAAGGTATGGTGTGATTTATATATCCATCTGTGCTACCTGGTAAACGAATTGGGAAAGCAATTAAAAGGCAGTTGTTACAGGCTTTTGGTGTGATTTGAGAAAGACAGTGGATATCGTGCGTGTGGAACTGACGGTTTTACATTCCTCTTGTCTTTTTTTTTTATAAATGGGTGAGTAGTACAGTGTGTGAAATGAGACACCCTTGCCAATGGGGTTCTTTTTATATTTTTTAAATTTGATATTTTTGAAATGCGAAGATGAGAGAGAAAGAGAGTGCGTGTGAAAAGGAGAGAGAGAGACTGTTTGCATGTTTCACTGATGAAGATGTCCCTGTTCCAACCTCTCTGTAAGTAGTTAGGAGAGGACTTCAAATTTCAAAAGCTAAAGAGACTGTAGATTCATATGGAATAAAATAGAGAAGAAAGAAAGATTTTTCTTCCTAAAACATTAAATAATTTGCACACGTAGATTTCAAAGAGGGAAAATTGAATTTTAGAAGAACATTGAAATCATTATGTGATTTTTTAACTTTAGCATTTTGTGATAAGTTTTAAATTTAAACCCCGACCTATTTGTTTAGAAAGAAAGAGAGCAGTGAAGGAGGAAAAAAAAAAACAAAGACATGATGTGTTTTAGTTTTCACTTACAAGGTGTTATGGTGAAATAAGTAAAAATTTATATAGTGATATAGCTTTTTATTGCATGATGAAAGAGGAAAGTGAATAAGTAAACTTTGATGTGACATCACCACTAAATTTTACTCCACTTACGGCTTTTGTAGGAATATTAACTGTACGCTTTCTTTATATATAATAATTGCTTTCAAATTTTTAAAGTTTAGTTGATCTCCTGCATTCCTGTTTGTACAGTGATGCTTTGAAATTAATGATTTTGCCCTCAAATAAAACCGTGTGATGTCCTATAATATCCTGGGGCTGAGGATATCACACCAAATCCATTTTTGTTTCTTACCCTCTTCATTTGACCAAATAGAGAAAAAGGAATGTTGCTTTCCACTAAAGAAAAAAATGTTAGGAAAGTGGAACTACCTGTGAATAACAGATCAACCACGATGAATATACATAATCATACCATCAAGCAATTACACACATGAACACACAGCAATTTTATGTGGTTCAGCAACCTTGCCTACGTCACGGAGGAGAGAACTCATCTATCATAATTCCATCTCAATGCCCTGGAATCTAGTGTTACAGTACATTAATATATATAACTTTCGCTTTCTTGGCCAACAAGAAAGCCCATATATAATGACTAAAATACTTCTAGCCCTGAACCTTGGTTCTGGCTAAACTAGACAACCGATCCGACTAAACCGGAATACAAGACAAACCCAACAATCTTCATCTTGGCTTGGATTCTGTAAATCCATTAGAGTCATTTTGAGATACTTGATAATGTCTTCACATACATTGCTGAATGATACGTCACTATACCGATGGAGTAGTCTTCTCTTTTCAACATCCTAGCATGTTGAACTAATACTTCACACACCTCACTGAAAGGTGCACTTCCGCACACACAACTACCAAGCGTAGCACCTACACCCCCTATCCCTGGTGCACATACAATTTCATCATTGTCTAGTATCGATTAAGTCCAAACCGACTTGAGACTTCTCACAACTGCCTCCTTTGACCATAACACCATTGTTTTGAACATCCAAAATGCCCTTTATTTGTTACCACTTGCATGCATCCCTGCAACACAATGAACCTAACTTCAATATGTCAAGAAAAAACTAAAAAGACCTCCCCAAATCTAGATCTCACTAGCACCTATGAATCCTTCCTTCTATCTCCGTCTCGGTGTTCTTTCCATCAAACCTGCAGCTATCTTGTGCTAGTTTGTTCTCGCGGGTTAGGCACAATGCATGCAAGTTAGGTATAACCCGAGTGTAAACTGCTTACTCCAACCTAAACTAAATTACCTTTTCCGAGAAAATCATCTCCGTTCAGGTCGTCCTGGATTTCCACTAAATGATATCATCGAAGACCCATCAATCCATCTTTTGATGATCCGTTACATTTAACTCCACCTGAACCACAATTTCCTCCTCTGTTATTTGATGTCTCCTTCACTGCTCCACCTAAAGAAAAATATCTCATATGAACCTGTAGAGATTTCTGACCATCTCACCCTCTATGATGACCAATGTTTCCTTTTCCGCCTCCGTAACTCCACCTACTACAGTACACTTGCAGCCTTTGAAGTCTGAGACACTCAAAGAAATCCAGTTTTTTCGTAAACCTGGATCATATATCACATCCATTAGGGGTTGAACAACATCATTATACACCTGAATCTCTACCACTCTTATTTCAGATGCTCATCAATTTGCATTCTCCCACATAATAACAGATCTATCAACAATGAGAGTTATTTGCATCAAATCAATCTCTACTAAAACACATGATGGGAAGAATTTGAATCCCAATACCATGAATCATTAACTCAATCCATACCTATAGTAACCAAAAGTGATTCCCTGTTATCCGAATCCGAGTTTTCTTGCACACTACCTCCTTCTGATTCTGATTCTCTTGCTTCTTTCCACTTCGGCATGTCGCTCCTTCTCAATCCTTTTAATGCGGATCTAAGCTTTCCATCAAAGTCTCGGAGCAATTTCCTGTCCTTGACATCAAGTAATACTTTTCAATCATCACTGTGTCACAGAGTCTAATACTCTTTCCTGCCAATCCCTGAAGTTGTTATCCATCAAACACTTCAATTTGGCCCGTGATGCTTAAGTCCATTGCTATCAGCATGAATATGTCAGTTTCTTCAATGCCCTAATTTTTTGCCCATCAACTGCCAATATCTTCTGTTTGTCTCATAAATCTCATCACCATGGGGACATTAGAAGAAACGAATCTGAAATCCGACTTCGGATGGCTTTGATGTCGTAGAAACAGTTTTCTACACTCCGATTGGTCAAACCTTTTTTTTTTTACTGTTGAACTACCCATCTTCTTTCACATACCCATAGATCTCCTTACAATGAGTTTGTAAGCACAAACGGATCTCCAATCAGACATCAGACTATCAAGATATTGCAGAAACAATTTCAACCACAGTCTGGTCAAAACTGCCTTTGACCATACTCTACTGACATTAGCACTACACCTGCTGCCAAACTAGGCTGGACTTTGTACAATGGGTCAGGTCCAACCCAACCCGAACTGACCTGGATTGAACTGCTACTGGGCTGGGCTTCTCCCCATAATGGGTCAGGTCCTACTAACTTGGACCCGACTTGCAATGAGCCTGACCTAGCATGACAACCACGCCCAAGAGATCGCCTTCCTCGCTATTTCTCTGCAACATAAAAGGCGGAACCCCAGGCCCACACCTTCTCTGCTTCCTCTATTCAGCCACGACGAAAGAGGACCAGAGACTGGCAGCGAAAACAACACAAACGGCGATACACCAGTGGCCTCTGTCGATCTCAATAACCGATGGAGTCAGCTGCGACATAGGCAACCCCTGTTTCCCTGTTCTTAGACCATAGCAATGGTTGCAACAAGAAACAGCAATAACGATTCACGACTTCACGATAAAGCACCCAAAGCACCAGGAAACCCATTTTGACTTCTGATTTTCTCTCCAACCAAATCGACCTAGATATGATTTTCTCTACAGCCAGAAGCCAAAGCCCTTCCTCAATCCAAACCATCCATTGTTCGAGCCGTCTTCTCCGTCAAAAACCAGCCAAAACCAAAAATCTTGGTCTCTTTTTCTTCTCCAAAAAAACCCAATCTGGTCTTCTCCTTTGGTGAGATGGCTGCATAATGTAAAGAGGCTAGATCCTCCTTCTCTAACAATAAGTGATATTTCTACTTATCTTCTCAAGATGGTTGCATAGGTGAGAGACGTTACATCCTCCTCTCTGACATCATCTGTGACTTCTGCATATCTTCTCCACCTACGACTTTAGCACACAGAGAGATCAAACCGATCCATCAATTACAAATCCGAGCGACCTCCACCTCGCTCTGATACCACGTGTTGGAAAAAGTAGCGTTGCAGAACTACCCACGATCAACGGATCAACCATGATGAATACATGCAATCATACCATCAAGCAATCACATATATGAATAAACAATAATTTTACGTGGTTCGGCAACCTTGCTTACATTCACAGAAAAGAGAACTCATCTAACATGATTCCATCTCAATCCCCTGGGATTTAGGATTATAGTACATCAATATATATAGCATACGCTTTCTTGGCTAACAAAAAAGCCCATATATAATGACTAAAATACCCCTAACCCTGAACCTTGGTTTTGGCTAAACCAGACGATCTAGCAGGCTAAACCGGAATATAAGACAAAACCCAACAAAAAAGAACAACATTCAAAACTACTTCACCATGGTCAGGTGAATATTGTGAGAGCTTTAATTCAGAAGCCTATAGCAAGCAAATACGATGAAGTGAAAACAGGAGCTTGTTTGGCATTATTTTTGTGTTGTTTCTAATTTTGTGGACAAATCAAATTGTGTCGAGATAAGATTACGCCGTGATTATACTATGTAAAGCTTGCTAGCAACATCATATCAAATTATTTTGTTGAGGAAATACGGTACAAAACTTGTTTGATTACATTATAAAAGTTTTGTGCTAAGAAACGAAAGCAAGAGAATTATAGAATGTATAATATATGGGCCACCTTTTCTTGTTTGTGGCACTCTATTATTGTTGCACATGGGACCCACCTATAGAAATTACAACGTAGTACCCAACTTTAAAATTATGACATGGGGCCTATGTTCATAGGACTTAATGTGGGCCCACCTTTATTCAAATTATAATGTGGGGCCACTTTTTTGTAAATGTAAATATAGAAGCCACTTTTAGAAATTACAACATCTTACACAAATTTAGAAATTAGAATGTTAGAATATGGAGCCCACATTCATAGTATTTACAATGTGCATCCACCTTTTGTAATCGTGACCATGTGACCCACATTTTGAAATTATATAGTGGAGTCAGATTTTTGTTTTTTCTTGTATAATTGTGGACATAAGACCCAGCTTTAGAAATTATAATCTACCTTTAGAAATTAGAACATGGGCGCGTTCATAGGATTTACCATGTGGGCCCACCCTTATAAGAATTATAATGTCAGGCCATCTTTTTTATTAATTGTGAACACAGGACTCAGCTTTAAAAATTACAACGAGGTACCTACATTTGAAACTTAGAACATAGGGCCACATTCACAATGTGAGCCTATATTCATATAATTGTCATGCTTACTTTTAAAAATTAGAACATGAGGCCTTATAATGTGGTCCCACTATTATAGAAATTATAATATGGATCCACCTTTGTGATTGTGACGATGTGTCCTGCCTTTAAAAATTACAATGTGGGGCACCTTATTGGAGATTGTGAACATGGAGCTTGATTTAAGATAAGTGAGAGGATTTAGATTCTTTAAATAAACTTCTTTAAAATGAAAGAGACAAATAAGAAACAAGTGTGTCAGCAAGTTGTTTCTTTAAGAAATAATAATAATAACAAAATCCAAGAGTGTTATGCCAGGTAGTTAAGATTTTGAAATTTCCTTCCCAGTGATTTACCCTTACCAAGCATGTGTTTTGTAGCCTCAGCCGAGTAAAACATGGGAACATCCAAATAGAACAATGCCAAACACAACCCTAGAGTTCTAAATTGAGGGTCAATATGCAGTGGCGACTCCACATGTACTCCTCGGTGGTCAGCTGACCATCCAGGATTGGAAAAAGTTAATGAAAAAGAAATTTGGCTAGGTAATGTATATTTTGACAACCCTAAAATAAAAAATAGTGACCACCCTCAAGGAGCTAAGCATTTTTAGTGGTTAAAATATGTTTGACGACCCTAAAAAAACAAATAATGACCACCCTTGAGGGGCTAAGCATAATTTTTTATAGATCTTTATAGAATTTATATATATTTATATATTTTGAGTTTTGACTACATTGATTAAAATTCCTGGAGCTGCTACTGTGAATGTGTGTTTTGGGTTTGGATAGGAAAAAAAAATTTTTGTAATATCCTATGGTTGAGCGATATAGCATCGTGCGATATCTTATAGCCATAGGATATAATCATAGGAGATAGCAAAATTTAAGGTGGAATCATCAATTTCAAAGCATTCTTTCATGACGAACGGTGCGTGTGGGCATTTTTTATCATTTCATTTAGAAGGCATTTGATAACATGTAATTAAGACTCTTCAAAAAAATTTAATACTCTTCAAAAAATTTTAATACTCTTCAAAAAAGTTTTACTCTTCAAAATTTTTTATACTTTACAAAAAAAAAAAAAAGGTAATCTATAGGTCTAATGATTCGTCACTACCCTTGAAACAAATATTCATGGCCAAGACTTTGTATAGTTAAGGATTTCATATTGATATTAGTAGTTTGCGTGTGCAAATCCATACAAGTGAGAATTCTCAGATCCTACGGAGGAGGATTGAACCTAAAAATCTTAAGCAGATCCAAGTTCTTGGAAATTTACAATTGTCGAATTTGAAATTTCCATGACATTGCAGAAAATAAATTTAAGCCTGAAGATTTGGTTGCTAACCGTAATCTTTTTACCAAACTTCTATTAAAGTGACACTAGAACTTCCTATTTCAAATAAAATAAAACATCTATTGCATCAAGCAAAACAAATCATTACTTTTGACTTAAACTTTTTAAAAAGTGAAGAGCCTGAAATTAAAGAAGGCCTAACATATATTTCTCTAATTAATTTGTTGACAATGAAGAAGTGCGAATCCATTACTGGTGCCGAACCAGCCCACCTCAACCCGTCAAATTGGGGTAGATATTCTACTATTTTTTAGAGATACCATCGATCAATCTCTCACAAATATCTAACACTTCATTTCGGCCCATTGTTATACATTTATCTTTTTTGTCAAATTGAATAGATGTTTTAGGGGCCACTCGTGCAGCACGGGTTTCAGCTGAAAGGTTCACTGCAGTGATGTGAAATATCTAAAAACAAATTTTAAAGATACAACATTTTCTTGAGCTTTAGTCCATGATTTCATGTATAAATTGACTCGTGCGTAGAGGATTCCCTAGTTTAGCTCATCCGTCAAAAGAAATATCCAGTCCACATCCAAAATTTCATCATTGTACTTTCTATTAATAATGTCTTCTATTTTTTATAGTCTAGCCAGTAGATCTACATGGTTAACCCTATAATGGATCAGTGGTACAAAATCTCCTAGTTAACCCGATGATGGATTAGTGGTAAAAAAATTCTCCCTCAGCACAGGGGTGTTCAAAGATTGATCTCTACCGGTCGCCATGTTGTTTCTACTCTTGCCCACTGAGCCAAGATAGCAAAAAAAAAAAAAAAGCAACTACACGGGCAAAAACATGGGCAAAAGGTCATGGCTCCAATTGCAACGAGTCATCACTGCCCTTATATGGCAAAATAACGATGAAATTAACATTATGAGGATCATCTACCCTCCTCAAATGAAAATAGTAGGCCATGGGCTGCGTTGGAGCTATACCTGTACTGTACATCATTGATCCAATGGATGCCCAGATGAAACTATTGGAAAAAGGATGTTTAATTTTCTATATATGAAATTTCCACCCATTCTCCAAGAGTCCAGATCCTCTGTAAATGGTCCCGCTGCAGTCACCATGAAATTATTCCTCGCTGAATCTCGATTCCGTTCTTCAAATGTGAGGAACCTAAGGTGGCTGCCATGTCTCATTCACACATATACCCATGTTTTGTCAAAAGTTGGAACACCCGAATGCGTTAATGTCAAATTAAGTGTCTGATAAAGAATGTCTTAAGCCTATAAAAAAAAAAAAAAAAAAAGAAACACACTAAAACAAAACAATTTGGTAGTTGGTGCAGTGATAGAGCGGCGCCGGCCAGGGAGATCGGTATCAACCCATTCTCATTTTGGGACACAATCCATTTCTTTATGATTCCATTCTAGAAGCCTTGGCCATATTTGAACCAACCCAAGCTCGTTGTAATCAAGGGACTAGTTTTTCAGGCTCAACATTGCAATGTAGTAGTGGGGGAGGTAGGCCTAACTAGCCCACCTCAACCCGTCAATTAAGGAAGATTTTCTGCTTTTTGGGATACCATTCGCCCACTCTTTAGCAAATGTGTTTATCCGCAAATCATCATACTTTCTTGTTTTGTTTGCCAGTTTTCAACCTGAAGTTTGAGAGTGGTATGGTTCGTTATCTTCAGATATAGGTTTACAGACCATCTAATGAAACAGGATCTTCCTGACAACTCAAAACGTTCAATAATAAACGACTCCATTGGGTTGACGGGAGTCATGCTAGCCAAGAAATTTACTTGTTGAGTTCGAAACTGACAGGAACATGTGCTCATGGGCCAAGCTAGGTTGAGCATCACCTACTTAGGCTAGATTTGTGCCCTTCTTTTAGGCCCTAGGTTGTAACCAGGCTAAATTTTAGGGCCTAATTGCTAAATGGCTCAGGTTTGTCCTACACATGCAAAGGCAAGGCCAAAAATTGACACTGGACCGTATGTGTGCTAAAAGTATGCAGGTCCGGGTGTGACTTTCACCCCATGGACAGGATATGGCTTGATAACTAGATGGGCTAGAAGAAGAGGGCAAAGCGTAGTCCAACGGGAGCTATGAACGCCCACTTTATTGATAAAGGCCCACTTGTAATTGGGTTCATAATTTAAAAAAGTGGACTCTAATGATGAAACATTACGTGAGAAGTAAAGATGATCAACCGCAGAGAGGTCGGCGGGTTGCACGTCATTTGAATACAGGGCATAGATAAGACCTCAATTTGTAAAGTCTAATTTACCAATTTGTGAAGCAGGATAGTTATGTAGGTATAGCGGAAATTTGCAATTGGCACACAATCACAATGCAGGCACAAATTTAGCTAGGCAATCAATCATACGAGAAATAATCTAACATCTATGCCGTTTGACAATGCACTTACTTACACAACAAAAAACACAAAAAACCTTGACTGCATTCCTTTTGTTATAAGATGTATTACCATAGGTGGATGCCCACATTGGAATCCAAATGAGATAAGGGGATTACTTAGGGTTAGAGTCTTTCCCTATTAGGTTACTTGGAAAGGAAGCAATCTTATTATATAAATAAGATCCTCCTCTCCCTATTATGTACATATACATCTCATTAATAAGAGCTCTCTCTCTTCCTCCCTCTACTCTTCTGTTTTCCATTACAACACGTTATCAACATGACGTCTCTCCCCACTGCAAGAACCCCCGCTTTTCTCTCTCTCTCTCTCTCTCTCTCTCTCTCTCTAAAACATATTGCTGCTTTTGATCTTGTCTCTTTCTCTCGCTATCTCTCTCTTTCTCGTTGCAACGCGAAAGCTTCCCTGCCGATCTGAACCACTGCCAACCTGAAGTTCTATCACTAGCCTGAAGTCTTGACAGAACTAGGAGTTCTGATTCTTCAGTTAAGAAGATATTGAGAACCCGAAGTTCTATTTTTGTTTGACTATTATTGGTAAATCGATCTTTACACACTCTAAAAGGCTTAGTGATGCTATCAAAGTCGGAAATAAGATATCTTTGGAGGATATGACATATGCTCTTATTTTCTGCGCCATTATATCCCTGTTAAATAGGGCTGATCACCAACAGATGGTCATACACCCAATGCTTAAAATAAATGTCGAATTAGTCGAGCAGAATATCTCCAGAAAAGGTAGATATAATAGGTACTCTAATAGAGTTGAAAATAACCACCCCAGGAGAGGTGATTGATAAGGCATTTTGTTTGGAAATTGGGCAAACCACCAAGCATGGTCTAGAAAACCTACACCTACTTTTATGAGTTTGAACATTGAGTTCAGTTTTTAGATATTTTTTTGAATGTTAGACTTATTCTTGTATCCCCCGGATCTTGTGTTTGTATGCTGTATTTTTTTTAATGGTAAATTGTTTCGCTGTTCTTAAGTTTTATTTTTGTGATGCGATTAACTAGTTATATAAGTTTATTATTACTTGTTGTATGGCTCATGAAATACATGAAACTGAGGATAATATATATCCAATAGACAGTACAACAAAGTACACTATGTTAAAAAAAAAAACCAAAAGTTTTTCTCAGAGTTAGTGTTTAATCAGTGCACAGCATCGATCATAGCTGGATCGGTATAAATACTTGAATGCTCCAAAAGAGTCCACACAAAATATTTGTACATCATTTCTAGTATTGACAATCAGAAGCTGATACTCGGAAAGCTAAGCGCATTCTCCTTAGATCTCAGGGCTATATTATAAAACAACCTTCAAAACTCGAATCACATTCGATTATGAGCAAAACTACAAAGTCAAGCCCAAAGCTCACACTAAGCCCTACACTTACTGACCCTAAGGCTTTAATGCTTTGGCATGATAGGTTAAGTCACCCTAGGGGTGCTATGCTATGGCAAATTATTGATAATTCTATCAAGTACTCCTTAGAGTACTATCCATTGACCATCCTTTCCGCAAAGGATATAGTATGATATTTGTGAACCCATCAAATACCGCCCATTAGCACAAATGATTAAACCTATGGTACACTTTTTTGAGCATGTTATTAAACTTATAAGGCTTGACATAGTAGGTTCGTGACCTTCATGAAGCCACAATGTAGATTGGAAATCTATGTTGGATATCTAGACCCAATGACAGGAGATGTATTTTTGCTCATTTTGCTGATTGTCATCTTGATGAGACAGTCTTCTCGCCGTTAGGAGGGGATAAGAGAGTTTCTAAAGAACACGTTGCTCCTATAGAACAATTCATTCTTAAAGAACGGCGAGAATTAGCGTGACTTCCACTCTGTCTCATCTAAATCTATGTACTTCACAATGTGAGAATGAAGTACGGAGAATTGTGCACTTCATTACAAACGAATTCCCTAATACTTTTAATGATGCAGCAAAAGTGACTAGGTCACATGTACCGGCTATGAACACACAAGCACAAATTAATGTCCTTGTAGGACAAGCACGAATTAATATCCATATAGAATACAAAATCCAAATATGGCAGAAAATGAATCTGTACACGCTAGAAGCGTAGTAGACTTATAGATTTTAAGGACTCAGCTCCCCAGAAGAGGATAAATGAGCAATCATATCCCAATCATACTCTAGAAAAGGTATACTCCCAAAGAGTTTATGACAAAATTCACTCTCTCTAAAAATTTCTAAAGAAATTAATATCCCAGAAGAGACATGAATCCCGGAAGAGATTCTGGAAGCCCCTGAAGAGGTTATAGGTACCCAATAAATAAAGAGATCTCTATACTTTATAATTATTCAAGAGAAAGATGGGATAGAAATGAAATTATCATCAATAACGCATTTGCATATGCGGTAGCTACACAAATATCAAGGGAAAATGAGAAAGATATTGGGATACAGAACCACATTCTATAAATGAATGTCGACAAAGAACATATTGGCCAAAATAGAAAGATGCCATTCAGGGATTACAGTCTCTTAATAGACGTGGTATATCTGAACCTATAGTACAAACCCCAAAAAGTGTTAACCATATAAGTTACAAATTGGTGTTTACATGGAAAATGAATAAAAGGCAAGACTTGGGATACAAGGTTTCCTGCAGAAATTTGGAATTAAAAACATACACAGGCATATATATGAAAATTCCAGAAGGATTTGCTTTACCGGAAGCAAAGTCAGAGAGTACATACTCAATGTAAGTAAGACGTTTATTGTACGGCCTGAAGCATTCCAGAAGAATATGGTATAATCATCTTAGTGAATATTTACCTAAGGAAGGGCATGAAAACAATCTCATTTGCTCATGTATATTTAAAAAATTCTTAAATGGATTTATAATAGTGGAAGTTTATAAATCT
Source organism: Sextonia rubra (assembly GCA_037013555.1). Taxonomy (NCBI): domain Eukaryota; kingdom Viridiplantae; phylum Streptophyta; class Magnoliopsida; order Laurales; family Lauraceae; genus Sextonia; species Sextonia rubra. Next base: position 49,025,382 of record JASUAD010000001.1, read on the forward strand.
AATCGGGACTCCAGAAGAGCTCGAGAAAACTATTAACTATTTTATCTCGACCCGCAGATTAAGAGAAGTTCTAATGAGATTTTTCAGCAATATGTTTCCCATATATAGTTTTGCACCAAGGCTTTGGGTTAGTATTAACAAATGCTAAGATATTTATGTCTATTTTATTCTTATGGTTATAAAGATTCAAATTTTGTAGGATATGCAGATTCAGAATATATCATTGATCCTCATAAGGGTCGATTATAGACATGTTGTATGTTTCTTAATGGCAATACCATTATTTTTTGGTATTTAACTAAATAAACTTTGGCAGTTACTTATTCTAACCATGCTGAGATTTTAGCCCTCTATGAAACCAGTGGGGAATGTGTGCGGCTAAAATCTTTAACTCAGCATATTCGTAGTTCTTGTCAATTGCCTTTTAGTATAGGTATTCCGAACATTATTTGCGAAGACAATGAGGCATGTATTCAACAGATTAAAAAAGTAAATGATACATTCAAGATGGCAAGACGAAGCACATTACAGCAAAGTTCTTCTTTACTCATAAGCTTTAGAAGAATAGCAAGATTGAAGTCAAGCAAGTTCGTTCAAGCAACAACCTGGCTGATCAGTTTACGAAGTTTTGCCATAATCAGTATTTTAGAAACTTATATCTGAGATTGGCATGCTTAATTATGTACAAGGTTGTTATCATCAGGGGGAGTAGTCAATCAGGGAGAGGCATCCTAAAGTATGCTACCCAAGACATATGTGAGTTGTATTCTTTTTCCTTTTCTAGGTTTTATCCCACTGGGTTTTCCTAATTAAAGTTTTAACAATGCAACATTATGCACGTCCAACACCGAGTCAATGATCATGTAGAACGTTATACTCTTTTTCCTTCGCTTTGGTCTTTATCCTACTGGGCTTTTCCTTTGCAAGGTTTTAATGAGGCAATCGTCATTGAATGGTGGTCATCCAAGGGGGAGTGTTATAAGATGTATTATCATAGGTGGATGCCCACATTGGGAGCCATATATGAGATAAGGGGATTACTTAGGGTTAGAGCCTTTCCCTATTAGGTTGCTTGGGAAAGAAGCAATTTTATTCTATAAATAAGATCCTCCTTCTTTTATTATGTACATATACATCTCATTAATAAGAGCTCTCTTTCTTCCTCCCTCTACTCTTCTGTTTTCCATTATAACACCTTTTTCATTTTCCTCCTCTCTTAGGATTATGTGTGCATGCAACTTACATTATATTTATAACTCAACCATTTTTAAAAACGTTTCGTGTGAATGATCAAAATACCCCTACACTCTAAACTTAGATCCTAGGTAATTCAAATGGATTTGTCCAATTAACCTAAAATTTAAGACAATAACCCAACAATTTTATTCATTCCTTGTGGTCCTTCACCTCTATTTCTTTTTTGCTTTTTTTTTTTTTTGGTACCAATCAAGAGGGCTAGATCCATGAGAGAACCTATTAACGTAGAAGTGAATGCCAACATATGCAGTATATGCTGGGGAGATAATCACCTAGATATAGGGATGTAAACAAATACCCAAATCTCCAACTATCCGAAGGTTTAGACATGTGAAGAACTAAGTCAAGAGCATGTTTTAGGTTCCGATTCATAAATGGATCTACGTCCGAAACCCAATTTGGGTCTTTGATTGACAAACAGATTTGGGTCAAGGTCCATTTTAGTTTTGACCTCTAGATGCATAACCCAACATATTGATGTCCATTTTTAAGACATCTTGCTTGATTGTGTATAGGCTGAAGTCAAAACCGTCATGTAACGACTTAACATACTGATATTGGTTCTAAAGATGTTGGGATTTTTCAATTGTAGAAGGTAAACTTAATGCACTGTTATCGGGTTGAATGATATCTTTCTTTTTATTTTTCGGATTTGAATGATATCTCTATCTTAATTAAAAAATAAAATTAAAAAATTAAAAGGAGGAATTGAAACCAGTTCTGACCCCAGCCCTGGTCCTTTTATCAGAACCGGAACGGAAACTATGTAAATAGGTTCGAAGTTGAAACCAAAACCGCCATTATAAAATAGTTTTGCTTCAAAGACCAGTATGATTTTAACTCGAAATCGACCCGATTGCACATATAGGGGAAAGGTCCGCCCGTACACATAGAGGAGCGGACCCAGTTTGGCAATAAAGGCAGTACCAACTACTGGGTACCCAACCACTGCCTTTATTCTCTACTTCAATTATTTATGAATTCAATCTAACAAAGACGCAAAATTCAATGCCACAACAATTAGTTCAAGCGTGTGCTAAAAAATGTCAGTTTCATGGCCCAAAAAAAAAGTCAGTTTCATGGCCCACACAAAAGTCAGTTTCATGGCCCACAATAGACAAAGTAATAAATGAGAGTCAAAGAACCATCTTGCCTGAACCTTATAGGATTCCCAATTAATGTTTGCCTTTACCCACCATTTACAATGTAGAAAAAAGCCCCAAGCATAATTTATCAAAATCTTACTGCTAAATAAAAGGATTGTCTTGGTCGATAGCGTCCCATTCCTACCCACCACGAATGATCCATAGTGGATGCCTTGTCTTTCAAACTCCCGACCACTAAGCCAACTCAAGGAAAAAAAAAAAAAAAAGAAATCTTACTTCTATGTTACGGCAGTAGATAAAACCTTATCTTATGAGAAGCATCCAATTATAACAAGTTTAACTTTAAGTCCATTCTTTACCAAAAAAAAAAACCTTAAAAGTCCATTGATAATCGGAGCACTATACCATGATCATGAGTTGTTTATAGGAATAGGTTACATGACTTGGATTACTCATTTATACTATTTTTTCTCAGTAATGTTATACCATGAGATCAATGATTAAAAAATCACCAATGAAGAAAATTAGAAAGATGCTAAGAGTAAAGAATCCTACCTAGAATCTGACTAATCGACTTCTAGATTAGAGGTGCCGTGGATCAACGCCCACTGACTTTTAATTGGATTATTCTAGCTATCTGTCATCTTCTGCCAATTTGGGTAGGACAAGTAGGTGTGGACCATGAAATGTGTTATATTGTTATAATAAAACAAAATAAAGGGCTTTTGACCGTCTAAAGCCTTTCAGACCCAAATTTACTAGGCAGAGTGTTGACAAAAAATTTATCAATTTGGCAGGGGGACTGAAAAGTATGATATTTTTGCATCCAAGGAACAATTGGATGCTGCACAAAAAGTACTGATGGGAATTAGGGCAAAATTTGTGTGGCACCATATGGTTCCTTGTTCACCGATTCGCAGGGAGCAGATATGCCATTTTAGCTATTTCTTTGAGACTTTCTTTTATCCTAATATATATCATTTAAATCACCCAGCCCAACCCACTCTGGACTAGATTTTGGCTTTGGAGTTTAGTACTTGGGCCGGGTCTGAATATAAAGTTTTAGATTGTTTAATATGTGGGTTAGACCTAATTAAGTGATAGAAAGCTCAAAACCCAGTTGAGCCCCAACCTCACCTTTTCCTCCTATCATGCAAAACAGAGAAATTTTTTTGACATAGACCACACTTAGCGCCTATTTCTTTAAATTAAAGTAAATAAAAACTAAATACATAGGAATGCACAATCAAAAGAGCTTCACGAAAGGATTGTAAAGAAAAAAAAGTGAGTTGAATGATAGGAGAAGCATAAAACATATGAGGTAAAAATGAAGATAGAACCCTTGAGATTCCTAGCATTTGAATTATTAGGATATTCGCTAGCTATTCATTTTCCATCATACCAAGAAGTTATTTGCTGGTCATTTTTGTATTTTCACCTTCAACATATAGGTCTTAATGGATTCAATTTTAGTTGGGTAAACTCTTAGTCTGAAACTAATATCACCTTAATTGGATCTTTGATTGGAGAATTATAATAGTCCTCATCTACGGCCTTGACAACATAATCTCAATGGGATATCAATGTAATATGTAGAGAGATGTAACCTCTAAACCTTATATATAAGTTTTCATAGACAACTCTCTTTCTGTCATGGAGTCTCACTTCAATCAGGATTTAGATTCCTCTTAACATAGGAAATACTATAGGGTTAGCAACTTTACCCAAATACCAAAGTAATATCCATTAAGGAAACTTACCAACATTGAAGTCCTAATAGATAGTGGTCTACTAAAGTGGGGGACTCACATTGGCATGTGATCATTGAGCCACACTTAAGCCCAATAATTCTAACACAAACCTCAATAGATGATGATGATTATATTTAACAGTCTTTCCTTCGTTAACCCATACATTTATTTGCACCTATTGATTGGAAGGTGGGGATTGTCCAATTAGATCAAATTTTCCCGCACATTCCATCCACCATGAGACCTACAATGTGAAGGGGGTGAATTAAAATATCAAGAAGGAAATTCAAAAAAAAAAAAAATGATACAACGGATATGGGTGCTTGTTCTTAATTTCGAAGGACCAAGGAATAGAGGACAGTTGAAGGTTCAGTGTAGCCGGAGGATTCCAATTCCATTCAAATTGTAGCTTTTCTCTGTAGCACACTTATTCCTTCATCAAGCAGTTTGTTTTGTTTTCATATTTTGTTTTCTTCATCCTATGTTGTCTTTATGTGATCTGAATGATACAGGAACTCGGAAGTCCAAGAGCGTTTTCATATCGCCTTTATGTCGCAGAAGATGCTAAATATTTTGTCACACTAGTCTCCGTCTCCTGCTCTCATCTTACCATATATTCCAGCAAAAAAAACAGTCCAGACCTTGTAATCAATCATATACAACCAAGGTTATTACCAAAAAAGAAAAGAACCAACTAAGGATAAGAATGATTAGACATTAAAAAGAAAGAAAAAGAGAGAGAGCACTGAATTATGTAATTCATACTTTCCTCTCTTTTTGTCTAGGTTTATAACTTTAGGATTTCATGGTAAAAATAGTTTCCAACAAAGGAGTATAAAAGAGGTGAGAGTAAAGAATATAAGGTGGAATGTGGATGGAACAAAATTTTCCTACGAATTTTTTTTTTTTGAAGGGACCCTGACTCATACACCTAGTTGTTACCCACCTACACTATACATTTTTATGATCAGTTGAGCAAAAGCTGGAGAGATGTTTCTTGGGTTTCATTTACTAGGGTGATAGTATTCATTTTCATCTCCCGCCCAGCTGATGTTGCATTAAAGACGGGATTGTTTGATACCCATTTATTGGTCTTCACCTTCAGTTTCTTCAATTTTAAGCCACATTTAGAGACACCTTTCAAAAAAATTCAAGGAATATTCAATCCATGTAATAACACTAAGCCATATTTACTTATCTATTTATTAGTTGATTTTGGCTCTCATTTGCTAAAGTAAAAGATTTTTAAAATTAATTAAAAAGATTTTTTAAAATAAGGAATTTGCCTATACTAGATATAAAAGACTTGAATTTTCTCAAAATGGTGTTAGCCAAAACTTTATCCCCAAAAGTGGGTGTTTTACATATATCCTTATTCTTTTTCCAATTTTACCCTTTCATGCAACAAGCTAAAAGACAAAGTTGTATTCCCTATTATATTTCTCCCATTTGCACCCTAATTTTCCTAGTGACTTTTTCTATACTTCAAGCTTTTCAAGTGGTGTTCTTAGAGATGTTCTCCATTGCTCCTTTTTCAAGTTTCTTTATTATTTAGATAGGTTTTCAAGAAAGATTTTTCCTATTACTCCTCTATTTTTTCAAAAGAAACCATAAAAGGTGGTAGAAACGAAATCAAGAATCCTTTTTTTTTTTCCTTGAGGTAACTGAAAGTGTCCCAACCCTTTGGGCCAGACTAATTCTTTCGAACCTAAGGGAAGCCGAATAAATCCCTTGTAACCCCAATAAGGAAGAGGAATTCGAATCAACAACCTCTAAAAACAAACCGTGGCCCTAAACTAACTCACGAATCTGTAATAAGTGTATCATGATTGTTAAATAAACAAGGCCGCATCTGCATCCTCGACTTATAAAAGTGGCCAATATACAATATCTGCGTAGATCTGTGCATCACCTTCAGGGTCCCACATTAGATCCATAGTCTCTGGATAAAACGATGGGCCTTACATGCACAACATTCAACGAACTATCATTCTTAGAGGTGTCACTATAATCAAAAATCAAAATACAGATATCACTCAAGCCCACGGTACAAGTACAGAAAAATCCCCTCAATAGACTCAGACTCAAATGAATGGGGAAAACAAAATGATGCAAACCGTACTCTGGAGGATGGATCAAGTCCACTCCTCTAGGCCGGAGGGGGCCTCGCGAGCCTCTCCTGGAGTCGGGTCGACCGACGCAGGATCGGGAGAGGGATCTGAGCCTGCAACACACAAAGACAACTAATAAGTACAACGACTTAGCAAAATATAAGCCACAAGATGATAACACGAATTGTATCTAAAGTGAGCAATAGTCATAATGCAAGATCTATAGAAGGCATGTTCGTATACTAAGCAATTATGCAAATGAATAAGCATGCTATCAGAAGCATAAACAGATAACAGTCAAAGTGGCTACTACATTGGCCATTTTCTCCCTTTCGAGAGCAGTCGGAATGAGAACACCAGCGACCGGGCCAGGGTACGCATGGGTCTCTAGTTCCCGTGGTCCGGAGTCCCAGGACAGAACACTCTGCAGAGGCAAACACATAAACTAAACCAAAGTTAACCCCGTCGGGTATCCTAAGGCTGAGGCTCAGTAGTGCCATAGAACAATCACAATCAAATCGGATGATGCACCTCAATCAATCATACCATATCACATACCACATGCAGATCTCACATATCACGCTGAACAAACAATAGGAAGTGCATCACATAAACTGATACTGATACTGAATGCAATTAAGCAATAACGGAAGGTACTGAATACGATAACAATACCAAATGCGGATAAGCAGTACCAAGCACAATCTCAAGTACTAACAATTAAGCACTGATGCAAGCACTCCAGTGGAGCAACAGTAAAACACAAGAATAGAATGGTCCCGCCCGGGCTTCGCTCTGGGGTTGCTGCATTTCCCACAGAATCGAAAGGTCCAGCGCAGAACACATAAGAGGGCATAACCGAAAACAATATGCTGTACAAATCAACAAATCAAGTACTTATACGAATCAAGGTCAATTACAAGCCAATCCTTCACTAATTATCCAGTGTTTCTAACCGTGCATGTTGATGTAGTTTTAAGTTGTCCGATGCACCATTGTCTAGTGTTGCAGTGTCTGGAGTGTGCACCGAAGTCCCTTAAACCAACACCCATGGGGAGGTGCTAAACAACTGGATAATGGGCATGAATGATTCGCAGCCCACGAGATCATTCACGTCATTCAGACATTTCCATTGGGCATGTCCAGGTTAGCTACATTCTATCATGAAAGTCATAACGGTCTCTTCTTAAACCTAGTCCCTTTTATTCCTTTTCCAGGTTCACACGGGGTAGCCGTAGGTAACCTTACGGCTTAGCCGAGGCATCTTACGGCTTAGCCGTAATATACACTGCGGCTGAGCCGGGGCTCCCCAAAATGTCCATCCGGATTTACGGCTCAACCGTATTTTGCTCTACGGCTCAGCCGTATTCTGGTCCACGGCTTAGCCATAAGACAATGTACGGCTTAGATCAGGCTGGGCCGTAGAAGAATGGCAATTTGCCAACTCTCAGTTATTTCCAGATATCAGTCTGTTCTGTTCTACGGTCAGGGTTACGGCTGGGTCTCGGCTTAGCCGTAAGCCATTCCACGGCTTAGCCGTAGCACATTTCACTGTGTAGCCGTGAGTGCACAGAATCATTTTTCTGGAATCGTTACAGTCATACAGAAAGTGAACAAAACGACTGGAAACAAGAAGATAACAGCAGAATGGGCTCAATAGGGCTGTCTAACACTGAGAAACACAAGGAAGAACAAAAATACAATAATCAAATCCATATCAATCAGTGTTCATACTACTTGGGCTTATACTTGCCTTACAAATGAAATCACTTCGTTCCTTGGCTCAGTCCACCGGGAAACACACCCACAATCGAGCTCCTTTCTCCTTCCTCACAAATCAGAAACGAAGAAGGGAAGAGAAAGAGCTGAACGAGAGAGAGACGACTGAGAGAGAGAGAGTGAGCTGAGAGAACGATCGAGAGAAAGAAATGGGGTAGGTAGGGTATTTAAACTAAAATGAGTCCAAAATTACAAACAAGTCCAAGTTACTTACATAAATGTCAGTTTGAGTCAAATGACGGTCCAACGCGAGCAAACGGAATCATTCGGATCCAAGACAGTTACGAAGATCGACAAGCTCAACGAAATGCACGCGATGACGTCAAAAGTACGCAAAACTGACAAAGTCAATCAAAAGCCAAAATTACGAAAAAGGGCTCGAACTACCTAGACCAAGTCAAACTCAACCCAACAATCTCTCTAAGACTCGAAGCCAAAGAAAACAAAATCAAAACACCCTTAGCGCTAAAATCACACGCAATTACTCGCTAATCCGGATCAACTCGGGTCGGAGTGTTACATCCTCCCCCACTTAGACATCATTCCGTCCTCGGAATGAACGCATACCTGAGCAAAAAGGTAAGGATACTGACGCGCCATCTGATCTTCTACTTCCCACGTGGCTTCATCAGGTCCATGGTGTTCCCAGAGTACCTTAACCCATCGGATAGTCCTCGTACGCAAGAGCTGTTCTCTTGTCCCAACAATACGGAGCGGACGCTCAACGTATGACGCATTTGGTTGCATCTGAATATCATCGTAACAAATCACATGCGTCGGATCTCGAACATACTTGCGAAGCATTGACACATGGAAAACGTCGTGTACTCCAGAAAACTCCACGGGGAGAATCAATCTGTACGCTAGATCGCCAATCCGGCTCTTAATCTCAAATGGACCCACATATCTTGGCGCTAACTTGCCCTTCTGACCGAACCATACCATACCTTTCATCGGTGAGACCTTCAAAAATACCCAATCTCCAACCTGAAATGCTAATGTTCTTCTTCTCGTATCTGCATAGCTCTTCTGTCTCGATCGGGCAATCTTCAAATTGTCAATGACCTTCTGAACTTTCTCTGTAGTCTCGGCAATGATTGTCGGTCCGTGGAAACTCCTTGTTCCAACTTCTTCCCAGCAAACAGGACTTCTACATTTCCGCCCATACAAAGCTTCATAGGGTGCCATTCCAATACTCTCGTGGAAGCTATTGTTATACGCAAACTCGCACAACGAGAGATGCAGATCCCATTCTTTCACAAAATTCAGTACACTGGCCCGTAACATGTCCTCGAGCGTCTGAATAGTTCGTTCTGACTGTCCATCAGTCTGCGGGTGATACGCCGTGCTGAAGCTCAACTTCGTTCCCATGGCTTCCTGAAATGCTTTCCAAAATGAAGAGACAAAGCAGCTATCTCGATCTGACACAATCGATACAGGCGTACCATTGAGTCTAACGATCTCATCAACGAACTTCTTTGCCATCTCGGGAAATGTCATGCCTTTCTTGAATGGAAGAAAATGGGCTGTCTTCGTCAATCTGTCCACGATCACTCAAATGGCACTATTCTTCTTGCTCGTCAGGGGTAAACCTGAAACGAAGTCCATCGTAATGTGCTTCCATTTCCACTGGGGAATATGCAATGGATGTAAGGAACCTGGAGGTCTTTGATGGTCAGCTTTCACCTTTTGGCAAGTCAAACATCTGGCAACAAACCCAGCAATTTCTCTCTTCATATTATTCCACCAGAATCTGTCCTTGAGAGCTCGGTACATCTTCATACTTCCAGGATGCATAGAATAACGAGTATGGTGTGCTTCGGTCATCAAACTCTCCTTTAAAGCATCTACTGCTGGCACACATAATCTGCTCCTGAAATACAAGACATCACTTTCCAAACGAAAGTCTGGTCGATCTGCAATGCTATCCCGGATTCGCTTCAACATCGCATCTTCGAACTGCCGGTCTTTAATACATTGAATGATGTCAGGCTGAAAGGTCACTGTACTGGCAAGTGTCAAACAGTTCTCCACCAATTGCAGTTCCACTGGCTGAGCATGCCTCACAAAATAAAGACTATCCAAAGCCTGAAGAATCTCCGACTTTCTACTCAAAGCATCTGCAACAACGTTGCCTTTCCCTGGATGATACTTGATGGGGAAGTCAAAATCCTTGATCAACTCAAGCCACCTTCGTTGCCTCATATTCAACTCAGACTGCGTGAAGAGATACTGTAGACTATGATGATCTGAATGCACTTCAAAGTTCACGCCATACAAATAGTGTCTCCACATCTTCAACGCAAGAACGATGGCTGCCAACTCTAAATCATGCGTGGCGTAGTTCTTCTCATGCTCCCGGAGTTGCCTCGAGCCATAGGCAATCACTTTGCCTTGTTGCATCAAAACACATCCCAAACCAACTCGAGAAGCATCAGAGTAGATCATAAATCCTTCATGCCCATCTGGTAACGTCAAGACTGGAGCCGAAGTAAGCTTCTCTTTCAACATCTGGAAATGGTGCTCACACTCGTCCGTCCACAGAAAAGGAATGTTCTTCCTGGTCAATCGAGTCAACGGTGCAGAAATCTTGGCGAAATCTTGAATAAATCGACGATAATAACCAGCCAATCCAAGAAAACTCCGTATCTCAGTCACTGTCTTCGGGCTGGGCCAATTCATCACTGCCTCAACTTTCGTCTGATCCACTGCCAACCCATCTCGTGAAATGGTGTGACCAAGAAAAGCTACCTGCTCGAGCCAAAAATCACACTTCGACAATTTAGCATATAAGCGATGCTCTTTCAACAACTGCAAGGCTCGACGTAGATGTTCCTCATGCTCCTCTGGGGTCTTCGAATACACCAGAATATCATCAATAAAGACCACCACGAATCGATCTAGGAAAGGAGCAAAGATCCTGTTCATCAAGGCCATAAAGGCAGCAGGTGCATTGGTTAATCCAAATGGCATCACGAGGAACTCAAAATGTCCATACCGTGTCCTGAAAGCAGTCTTCGCAATATCTTCTTCCTTCACCCGGAGTTGATGATACCCCGATCTTAGATCAATCTTGGAGAAATAAGCGGCACCTTGAAGTTGATCAAACAACTCATCAATACGCGGCAATGGATATTTATTCTTGATCGTGACTTTGTTCAGTCGCCGGTAATCTATGCACATCCGTAAGGTACCGTCCTTCTTCTTCACAAATAGCACTGGCGCTCCCCACGGTGACACACTCGGCCGTATGAAACCCTTCTCCAACAAATCTTGCAATTGCGTCTTTAATTCGAGTAACTCAGCAGGGGCCATACGATAAGGAGCTAAACTAATGGGTGCTGTACCGGGCACTAGATCGATCGCAAACTCTACATCTCGGACAGGGGGTAACTCGGGTACTTCCTCCGGAAATACATCCGGGAACTCACGTACTACCGGAATCTCACCCAACTGCTTCACTTCCTTCTTCTCCGAGACGAAAGCAAGAAAACCCGCACAACCTCTGCGTATCAAACGATCCGCCTTGCAAGCGGAGATGACACGCCTCGGGCATCTCTCCTGATAGCCCTCGAAACGAAACCCCTTCTCAAAATCGAAGTAAATCGTCCTGTTGTAACAGTTAACACAGGCACGATACCGTGTGTAACACTCCGACCCGAGTTGATCCGGATTAGTGGGTAATTAGGTGCGCTTTTATCGTTAAGTGTGTTTTGGTTTTTGTTTTATTTGGTTTTGAGTTTAGAGAGATTGTTTGGGTTGAGTTGACTTGGTCTAAGAAGATCGAGCCCTTTTTCGTAATTTTGGCTTTTGATTGACCTTGTCAGTTTTGCGTCATTCTGACGTCATCGCGTGTATTTCGTCGAGCTTGTCGATTGTCGTAACTGTCTTGGATCCGAATGAGTTCGTTTGCTCTCGTTGGACCGTCATTTGACTCAAACTGACATTTGTGTTAACCGTTTGGACTGAAGTGCAATTTGGACTCAAATTAATTGATAAATATCCCACCAACTCTTTCTTTCTCTCTCGATCGTCTCTCAGCTCACTCTCTGACCCTCCAGCTCGTCTCTCTCTCGTCAGCTCTCTTTCTCTCCTTCTCCATCTCTGTGTCTATTGCTTAAGGGAGGAAGAAAGGAGCCAATTCGTGTGTGTTTCCCGGTGGACTGAGCCAAGCAACGTGTGATTTTCGTCCGTGAGGCAAGTATAAGCTCAAGTTGCATGAACACTGATTGATATGGATTTGATTGTTGTGTTCTTGTTCTTCAGTGTGTTTCTTAGTGTTAGACAGCCCTATTGAACTCATTTCACTGTTATTTTGCTGTATTCAGTCGTTTTGTTCAGTTTCTGAATGACTGCAATGATTCCAGAAAAATGAGTCCGTGCACTCACGGTTACGCCGTGAAATGTGCTACGGCTAAGCCGTAAAATGGCTTACGGCTAAGCCGAGACCCAACCGTAAACCAAACCGTAGGACAGTACAGACTGTTATCTGAAAATAACTGAGAGTTGGCAAATTGCCATTCTTCTACGGCCCAGCCTGATCTAAGCCGTGCATTGTCTTACGGCTAAGCCGTGGACCAGGATACGGCTGAGCCGTAGAGCAAAATACGGTTGAGCCGTAAATCCGGATGGGCAATTGGGGGAACCTCGGCTCAGCCGCAGTGTATAATACGGCTAAGCCGTAAGATGCTTCGGCTAAGCCGAAAGGTCACCTACGGCTACACCGTGAAGCCCTGAGAATTGAATAAAAAGGATTAGGTTAAGCAAAAGACCGTATATGACTTTCATATTAGAATGTAGTGAACCTGAATAGGCCCAATGGAATGTCTAAATGACATGAATGAGATCGAGGGCTGCGAATCATTCATGCAGTTATCCGGTTGTTTAGCACCTCCCCATGGGTGTTGGTTTAAGGGACTTCGGTGCACACTCCAGACACTGCAACACTAGACAATGGTGCATCGGACAACTTAAAAGTACATCAACATGCACGGTTAGAAACACTGGATAATTAGATTAGGATTGGCTTGTAATTGACCTTGATTCGTAAGGGTATTCTGATTTGTACAGCATATTGATTTCGATTATGCCCTCTTATGTGTTCTGCGCTGGACCTCTCGATTCTGTGGGAAATGCAGCAACCCCAGAGCGAAGCCCGGGCGGGACCATTCTATTATTGTGTTTTACCGTTGCTCCATTGTAGTACTTGCATCAGTGCTTATTGTTATTGGTACTTGAGTTTATCAGTGCTTTCTCCGGCTTATTGCATTCATTACCTTCAGTATCAGTATCAGCTTATTGTATTCAGTATTCAGTATCAGTTTGTGTGATGCACTTCCTATTGTTTGTTCAGCATGATATGTGAGATCTGTATGTGGTATGTGATATGACATGATTGATTGACTGAGGTGCATCATCCGATTTGATTGTGATTGGTATTGGCACTACTGAGCCTCAGCCTTAGGATACCCGACGGGGTTGACTTTGGTTTAGTTATGTGTTTGCCTCTGCAGAGTGTTCTGTCCTGGGACTCCGGACCCCGGGAACTAGAGACCCATGCGTACCCTGGCCCGGTCGCTGGTGTTCTCATTCCGTCCGCTCTCGTAAGGGAGAAAATGGCCAATGTAGTAGCCACTTTGAATGTTATCTGTTTATGATTCTTACGGCATGCTTATTCGTTTGCATATTTGCTTTGTATACAAACATGATTTCTATGGATCTTGTACTGTGACTATTACTCATGATTAGACACAATTTGTGTTATCTTCTTGTTGCTCATACTTTGCTAAGTCGTTGTACTTATTAGTTGTCTTTGTGTATTGCAGGCTCAGATCCCTCTCCCGATCCTGCGTCGGTCGACCCGACTCCAGGAGAGGCTCGCGAGGCCCCCTCCGGCCTAGAGGAGTGGACTTGATCCACCATCCTCCAGAGTACGGTTTGCATCATTTTGTTCTCCCCATTCATTGAATTGGAGTCTATTGAGGGGATTTCTGCTGTGACTTGTACTATGGGCTTGATAATTGTATTTGATAGTTGTAAGCCCCATTTTTGTATCATACGTTCTTGTAAACTGTTCTTGTTATCAGTTCATGATCGTTTGTTATCCATTGTAGCTTTTGGTACGTTGTTATATGCCTTGATACGTACAGCTTCCGCGTACAGTTGTTTGCACGTGTGATTGATCCCTTGTGTGTGTATGCTTGGACGGGGTTCAGGTGTGCATGCACGGGAGTACGTGTGTCATTGGTTAGACTTTCTCTGACCCCCGGTCCCTGGGCTCGGGTTGTGACATACGTATTGTATGGTATCAGAGCATTGTCTCTCAGAGCATTGTCTCTATCTTAGTGTGTAAGCATGTAGGCATATAGAACGTGGTGAGATTCCGTAGTCCAGTCTTGGACTGTTGTGTTGGTCCCCTTGTCTTGTGAGTCTGTGTGAGTTACCGAGTGTGATAGCAGATTGACTTTTGTGTTTTGCAGGCTATGGCATCGGGATCTGGAACACACGACACCAACAATCAGGGAGACAATGAGAGTGGATCAGCCGCTCCACAGCCACTTGTGAATTTTGACGAGCGTTTCTTGACCATGCTACAGGCGATCCATTCTTTGCAGGCGCAGGTCGTTTCGTTAGTGGACCGACAGAGCCAAGTGCCAGTTCAGCGGCCTGTAGAGCAGCAAGTGGTTTTTCAACCTAAAGAGAGCGATCCGAATGCGTTGTACGATAAATTCAGGAAACGTGGAGCCACAGAATTCTACGGCAACGAAGATGCGTTGAAGGCTGATCAGTGGCTAGAACATACCGGAGATCTCTTCTCGACCATTATCTGTGATGACCGGCAGAAGGTTATGCTTACGGCATCGATGTTCCGAGAGGTGGCAAGGACGTGGTGGGAGAGTGTTAGTGCAGCCTATCTGACTATGCCTAGTGAAGCAGTGTGGGAGACGTTCCAGAAACAGTTCAGAAGGAAGTTCATTCCTGCTCATGTTCGACGTGTGAAGGAGGTTGAGTTTCTGGCCTTACAGCAGCAGCAGCTGACCGTTTCAGAGTACATTCACCGCTTTATCCAGTTGTCCCATTTTGCTGAGGATATGATCAATACCGAGGAGAAGAAGGTGAATCGTTTCATTTCTGGTCTGCATCCTAGATATGCGAATTTTGTGACTGCTTTTCAGAGACCAGCTACTTTTGATGATGCGGTTGACAGAGCACACGCTGCGGAAGCCAACCACCTAGCAGAGAGAGCTATGGACTTCAAGAGGAGTGCACCAGTGGGGTCCAAGGGACAGATCCAGAAGAAATGGAAAGGGAAACAAGGAACTTCGAGTTTCTCCGGGAGTAGATGCGAGTTTTGTGGTTTGGGACATCCGACGGAGAGGTGTTGGAAGAAGTCCGGAGCTTGTTTGAGTTGCGGATCTATGGAGCATAAGATAGCTCAGTGCCCGAAAGCCAGGACTTTCCAGTCGTCTCGATCTATGGGGTCATCCAAGTCTCTCAGTTCAGCAGCTTCGAATAGCCCCCAGCCATCTCGCCAGAGCCAGAAGCCACAGCGTCAGACTGCTCGCGTGTATGCGGCCTCCCATGATCATGCAGAAGATGCAAAAGTGGTGGAAGGTAAAGTTCTCATTGCCCGAGCTGAAGCACATACACTATTTGATTCGGGATCTACACGTTTGTATGTTGCACCTCGTTTTGCGGAACAGTTACCGCAACCCCCTCAGTCGTTACCCTATTTGTTGGTGGTGTCCACTCCTGTGGGCAAGAGAGTGGAGTGTAGTGTATACTACCCTCAGTGCGACGTGGTGATTGAAGGTCGCCAGCTGCCAGTTGATTTGATCTTGTTGTCCATGCTGGATTTCGATGTGATCCTTGGAATGGACTGGCTAGCGCGGTATCGTGCCTGTGTTAACTGTTACAACAGGACGATTTACTTCGATTTTGAGAAGGGGTTTCGTTTCGAGGGCAATCAAGAGAGATGCCCGAGGCGTGTCATCTCCGCATGCAAAGCGGATCGTTTGATACGCAGAGGTTGTGCAGGATTTCTTGCTTTCGTCTCGGAGAAGAAGGAGGTGAAGCAGTTGAGTGAGATTCCGGTAGTACGTGAGTTCCCGGATGTATTTCCGGAGGAAGTACCCGAGTTACCCCCTGTCCGAGATGTAGAGTTTGCGATTGATCTAGTGCCCGGTACAGCACCCATTAGTTTAGCTCCTTATCGTATGGCCCCTGCCGAGTTACTTGAATTGAAGATGCAATTGCAAGATCTTTTGGAGAAGGGTTTCGTACGGCCGAGTGTGTCACCATGGGGAGTGCCAGTGCTGTTTGTGAAGAAGAAGGACGGTACCTTACGGATGTGTATCGACTACCGGCGATTGAACAAAGTCACGATCAAGAACAAATACCCACTGCCGCGTATTGACGAGTTGTTCGACCAACTTCAAGGTGCTGCCTATTTTTCCAAGATTGATTTGAGATCGGGGTATCATCAACTCCGGGTGAAGGAAGAAGATATTGCGAAGACTGCTTTCAGGACACGGTATGGACATTTTGAGTTCCTCGTGATGCCATTTGGATTAACCAATGCACCTGCTGCCTTTATGGCTTTAATGAACAGGATCTTTGCTCCTTTCCTGGATCGATTTGTGGTGGTCTTTATTGATGATATTCTGGTATATTCGAAGACCCCAGAGGAGCATGAGGAACATCTACGTCGAGTCTTGCAGTTGTTGAAAGAGCATCGCTTATATGCTAAATTGTCGAAGTGTGATTTTTGGCTCGAGCAGGTAGCTTTTCTTGGTCATACCATTTCACGAGATGGGTTGGCAGTGGATCAGATGAAAGTTGAGGCAGTGATGAGTTGGCCTAGTCCGAAGACGGTGACAGAGATACGGAGTTTTCTCGGATTGGCTGGTTATTATCGTCGATTTATTTAAGATTTCGCCAAGATTTCCGCCCCGTTGACTCGATTGACCAGGAAGAATATTCCTTTTCTGTGGACGGACGAGTGTGAGCACCATTTCCAGATGTTGAAAGAGAAGCTTACTTCGGCTCCAGTCTTGACGTTACCGGATGGGCATGAAGGATTTATGATCTACTCTGATGCTTCTCGAGTCGGTTTGGGATGTGTTTTGATGCAACATGGCAAAGTGATTGCCTATGGCTCGAGGCAACTTCGGGAGCACGAGAAGAACTATGCCACGCATGATTTAGAGTTGGCAGCCGTCGTTTTTGCGTTGAAGATGTGGAGACATTATTTGTATGGCGTGACATTTGAAGTGCATTCAGATCATCAGAGTTTACAGTATCTCTTCACGCAGTCTGAGTTGAATATGAGGCAACGAAGGTGGCTTGAGTTGATCAAGGATTTTGACTTCCCCATTAAGTACCAACCAGGGAAAGGCAATGTTGTTGCAGATGCTTTGAGTAGGAAGTCGGAGATTCTTCAGGCCTTAGATAGCCTTTATTTTGTGAGGCATGCCCAGCCAGTGGAGTTGCGATCGGTGGAGAACTGTTTGACACTTGCCAGCACAGTGAGCTTTCAGCCTGACATCATTCAGCGTATTAAAGACCAGCAGTTCGAGGATGCGATGTTGAAGCGAATTCGGGATAGCATTGCAGATCGACCAGACTTCCGCTTGGAGGGTGATGTTTTGTATTTCAGGAGCAGGCTATGTGTGCCAGCAGTAGATGCTTTGAAGGAGAGTTTGATGACCGAAGCACACCATGCACGTTATTCTATGCACCCTGGAAGTACGAAGATGTACCGAGCTCTCAAGGATAGATTCTGGTGGAATAATATGAAGAGAGAAATTGCTGGGTTTGTTGCTAGATGTTTGACTTGCCAAAAGGTGAAAGCTGACCATCAGAGACCGCCAGGTTCCTTACATCCATTGCGTATTCCCCAATGGAAATGGGAGCACATTACGATCGACTTTGTTTCAGGACTACCCCTGACGAGCAAGAAGAACAGTGCCATTTGG
This sequence comes from Sextonia rubra, assembly GCA_037013555.1. Lineage (NCBI taxonomy): Eukaryota > Viridiplantae > Streptophyta > Magnoliopsida > Laurales > Lauraceae > Sextonia > Sextonia rubra. Next base: position 49,043,363 of record JASUAD010000001.1, read on the forward strand.
GTGATCGTGGACAGATTGACGAAGACAGCCCATTTTCTTCCATTCAAGAAAGGCATGACATTTTCTGAGATGGCGAAGAAGTTCGTTGATGAGATCGTTAGACTACATGGTACGCCCGTGTCGATTGTGTCTGATCGAGATAGCCGCTTTGTTTCTTCATTTTGGAGAGCATTTCAGGAAGCCATGGGAACGAAGTTGAGCTTCAGTACGGCGTATCACCCGCAGACTGATGGACAGTCAGAACGAACTATTCAGACGCTCGAGGACATGTTACGGGCCAGTGTACTGAATTTTGAAAAAGAATGGGATCTGCATCTCTCGTTGTGCGAGTTTGCGTATAATAATAGCTTCCACGAGAGTATCGGTATGGCACCCTATGAAGCTCTGTATGGACGGAAATGTAGAAGTCCGGTTTGCTGGGAAGAAGTTGGAACAAGGAGTTTCCACGGACCGACGATCATTGCTGAGACTACAGAGAAAGTTCAGAAGGTCATTGACAATTTGAAGATTGCCCGATCAAGACAGAAGAGCTATGCAGATACGCGAAGAAGAACATTAGCATTTCAGGTTGGAGATTGGGTATTCTTGAAGGTCTCACCGATGAAAGGGACAATACGATTTGGCCAAAAGGGCAAGTTAGCGCCAAGATACGTGGGTCCATTTGAGATCAAGAGCCGGATTGGCGATCTAGCGTACAGATTGATTCTACCCGTGGAGTTTTCTGGAGTACACGATGTCTTTCATGTGTCAATGCTTCGCAAGTATGTTCGAGATCCGACGCACGTGATTCGATACGATGATATACAGATGCAACCTAATGCGTCATATGTTGAGCGTCCGCTTCGTATTGTTGGGACTAGAGAACAGCTCTTGCGTACGAGGACAATTCGATGGGTTAAGGTACTCTGGGAGCATCATGGACCTGATGAAGCCACGTGGGAATTAGAAGATCAGATGGCGCGTCAGTATCCTTACCTCTTTGCTCAGGTACGCGTTCATTCCGAGGACGGAATGATGTCTAAGTGGGGGAGGATGTAACACTCCGACCCGAGTTGATCCGGATTAGTGGGTAATTAGGTGCGCTTTTATCGTTAAGTGTGTTTTGGTTTTTGTTTTATTTGGTTTTGAGTTTAGAGAGATTGTTTGGGTTGAGTTGACTTGGTCTAAGAAGATCGAGCCCTTTTTCGTAATTTTGGCTTTTGATTGACCTTGTCAGTTTTGCGTCATTCTGACGTCATCGCGTGTATTTCGTCGAGCTTGTCGATTGTCGTAACTGTCTTGGATCCGAATGAGTTCGTTTGCTCTCGTTGGACCGTCATTTGACTCAAACTGACATTTGTGTTAACCGTTTGGACTGAAGTGCAATTTGGACTCAAATTAATTGATAAATATCCCACCAACTCTTTCTTTCTCTCTCGATCGTCTCTCAGCTCACTCTCTGGCCCTCCAGCTCGTCTCTCTCTCGTCAGCTCTCTTTCTCTCCTTCTCCATCTCTGTGTCTATTGCTTAAGGGAGGAAGAAAGGAGCCAATTCGTGTGTGTTTCCCGGTGGACTGAGCCAAGCAACGTGTGATTTTCGTCCGTGAGGCAAGTATAAGCTCAAGTTGCATGAACACTGATTGATATGGATTTGATTGTTGTGTTCTTGTTCTTCAGTGTGTTTCTTAGTGTTAGACAGCCCTATTGAACTCATTTCACTGTTATTTTGCTGTATTCAGTCGTTTTGTTCAGTTTCTGAATGACTGCAATGATTCCAGAAAAATGAGTCCGTGCACTCACGGTTACGCCGTGAAATGTGCTACGGCTAAGCCGTAAAATGGCTTACGGCTAAGCCGAGACCCAACCGTAAACCAAACCGTAGGACAGTACAGACTGTTATCTGAAAATAACTGAGAGTTGGCAAATTGCCATTCTTCTACGGCCCAGCCTGATCTAAGCCGTGCATTGTCTTACGGCTAAGCCGTGGACCAGGATACGGCTGAGCCGTAGAGCAAAATACGGTTGAGCCGTAAATCCGGATGGGCAATTGGGGGAACCTCGGCTCAGCCGCAGTGTATAATACGGCTAAGCCGTAAGATGCTTCGGCTAAGCCGAAAGGTCACCTACGGCTACACCGTGAAGCCCTGAGAATTGAATAAAAAGGATTAGGTTAAGCAAAAGACCGTATATGACTTTCATATTAGAATGTAGTGAACCTGAATAGGCCCAATGGAATGTCTAAATGACATGAATGAGATCGAGGGCTGCGAATCATTCATGCAGTTATCCGGTTGTTTAGCACCTCCCCATGGGTGTTGGTTTAAGGGACTTCGGTGCACACTCCAGACACTGCAACACTAGACAATGGTGCATCGGACAACTTAAAAGTACATCAACATGCACGGTTAGAAACACTGGATAATTAGATTAGGATTGGCTTGTAATTGACCTTGATTCGTAAGGGTATTCTGATTTGTACAGCATATTGATTTCGATTATGCCCTCTTATGTGTTCTGCGCTGGACCTCTCGATTCTGTGGGAAATGCAGCAACCCCAGAGCGAAGCCCGGGCGGGACCATTCTATTATTGTGTTTTACCGTTGCTCCATTGTAGTACTTGCATCAGTGCTTATTGTTATTGGTACTTGAGTTTATCAGTGCTTTCTCCGGCTTATTGCATTCATTACCTTCAGTATCAGTATCAGCTTATTGTATTCAGTATTCAGTATCAGTTTGTGTGATGCACTTCCTATTGTTTGTTCAGCATGATATGTGAGATCTGTATGTGGTATGTGATATGACATGATTGATTGACTGAGGTGCATCATCCGATTTGATTGTGATTGGTATTGGCACTACTGAGCCTCAGCCTTAGGATACCCGACGGGGTTGACTTTGGTTTAGTTATGTGTTTGCCTCTGCAGAGTGTTCTGTCCTGGGACTCCGGACCCCGGGAACTAGAGACCTGTAACACTCCGATCCCCTTTGAGCCGGATTAGTGGCTCATTAGCGTGTGTTTTGTTTTTGTTTATTTCTTTTGGACTTGTTTTGGGTCATGGATAGGTAGTTGAGCAACCTTTGACCTGGAATAGGTAGTTATAAGCCTTTTTTCGTAATTTTGCTTTTGCTTTGCTCATATCATCTTTGCATCATCTTGGTGTCAGCATATGTATTTCGTTGAGCTCGACAATTTCCGTAACTGTGTCAGATCCGTTTGGAGTCAATTGGAGAAGTTAGACCTTCGTGTGACTTGAACTGTAATTAGTATAAACTTACCGGACTTTGACCTAAACATTCAAAACCTATATATTGAGTCATCCTCCAGGTGGCTCTCTCTCCTACTCATTTCATTCCTCATCGTGCATGCAGAGAAATCTCCAGAGCTCACCCCCACGTTCTCTCCCTCTCTTCTCTTCACTTCTCTTGATCGATTGTAGATTGGGTCCTTTCGTGGATTTGGGTTCTTCTCTTCTCTCTGGTTATGTTTTGTGATTTGGTAAGTGGGTTCTTTCCAATTCTTTCTTCTTCTTCTTCTCCAATTGCTTCTCCCATTCTCTGTTGCTTTGTCTTCATCTCATGCATGTGTGATTGCTTTGATTTGTTTTGATTTTAGTTGCTTGGAGCTTGATTTCAGAGGATTTTGTCAGATTTGAGGCAAGTATAAGTACAGGCTTTGATAACACATATGGGTGTTTGTTTGATGGCTTTGATTCACTCTTATTCTTTGTTTAGCATGTGTTACAGCCATTTTCTAAGCTATGAGAATCAGTTGAGCTTGTTTTATTCAGTTTCTGTACCAAAATTTCGTTTCTGTAATCTTCCCGAATTCGCGTCTGTATCGTACGGCTAAGCCGTAACCCTGTACGGCTTAGATTCCAGAGAGTGACAAATTCGAGTTTGTTCTACGGCTAGGCTACGGCTAAGCCGTAATTTGTCCTACGGCTGAGCCGTAAGCTAACCGTGAACCAAACCGTATCTAAGCCGTGGATTTAATCTCTGATCAGTCGAAACTTTTCTGATATCAGTGTTCTTACGGTGAGGCTACGGCTAAGCCGTGATGGTTTACGGCTAAGCCGTGGACTCCACCGTAGCTCAGCCGTGAGATGTATCAGATCAGAGGTGGAAAAGCTGACAGTTTAGCCGTGTTCTGAAGGGAACCACGGCTAAGCCGTAGTGCATATTGCGGCTACGCCGTAGGATGCCACGGCTAAGCCGTAGGTCACCCATGGCTAAACCGTAAGACCTGTTAAATATCAGTTAAACTTAGGCTAATGGTGTGACCTTGTAGGGCTCAAATACAGGTTAACCATACCCGTAAACCGGCCCAAATGGATTCTTTGGAGCGCATGAATAGTCTGTTAGGCTGTGACTTATTCATGTGAGTGTTGCTCATTGTTAAGCACCTCCCCATGGGTGTTGGTTTAAGGGACTTCGATGCACATAAGGATTATATTGCAACACTAGGATGGCAACGGTGCATCGAATAACTTAAAACTACATCAACATGCACGGTTAGTGATAGTGATGCAACTAGATTAGACTTGGCTTGTAATGAACCTTGATTCCGTATTAATCTGAGATGCATTGCATATTGTTTATGGTTTTGCCCTCTGTTCTGTTAATCTATGTTATGCATTCCTCAGTCATTTTGCTTTCGTTCTGTATATCTGTATTATTCTTCGCTCTGTACTCTGTTTTGATCTATGCTATGCTTTGTATATTCTCTGGCTTTGTATATCTCTGATTTTTGGGTATTCCCTGGTGGCTCTGCCCAGAGGTTAATACGTGAGGATAAGATCCGGTCTTTGTCATCGGTGAGTCCAAAGCGGATAATCTCCCCTTTCTATGGATTTGATTTGATTGGTATTAGTCTGGCTCTACTCAGCCTCAGCCCTAGGATACCCGACGGGGTTACCTCTGGCGTAGATCTCTGTATCTCTGTTTTAACTGCAGTGTTGCTTTGTCTTGGGACCCCGGAACCCAGGAAACCGAGACCCGCTTGTACCTTTGGCCTGGACAGCGGTGTTCTCTGCTCTGCTCTGCTCTGCTCTCTTTTGGAGAGAACATGGTTAACGTAGTAGCCAACTAGTTCAGTATTCTATGTTTTGATTCACATATCATGTTTTACTTCTATGCACGATTTGCTTAGATTCCTAATATGGAACTCTGTATTTAATCTCCTGTCATTATTATATCCTCTTTGATACTATGCGTGTTTCACCCCTGTTACTTATATTTGCTGGATCGTTTTATTCATTCGTGTTGTCTGTGGTGTTGCAGGCACAGATACCTTGCCCAGCTCCCCGGCGGTCGAGGAGGCTGCAGGGGCGAGTGTAGAGGCACCCTCCGGTCTGGCAGAGTGGGCCTGATCACTTCTGCCAAGTGCGTGCATGCATACCAGTGGCTTTTATTTTGCATTTTGGTTTTTGAGAGCTTGTATTTGGACTTTGGACTTTGGACTTGTATTCTGTATATTTTGTGTATATTGATTTTGGTGTGTATTCGGTTTTATCTCAGTGTATTTGTCTTTGTCTTTTCCGTTTCGTATTTGTTTTAGCTTCCGCTATTTTATTTTCCTTTGTTGCTTGCTTTGATATGTACAGCTTCCGCGTACGCTTAGTTCGCACGTGTTAGATCCCTTGTGTGCGTGCATCTGGACTGGGTTTGGGTGCACGTGCACGGGAGTACGTGTGTCACCGGTTTAGCTTTTCGCTAACCCCCGAATTCTGGGCTCGGGTCGTGACATACGTATTGTATGGTATCAGAGCATGCTAGTTATAAGCATGTAGGCATCTAAGATCGTGGTGAGATGACGATATCAACTATTTGACTCGAGGTCTCATATGTTGATTTGGGGTTTGACTAACTCAGGGCATTTTATATTTGTGTGTTGTGTTTCTTTTCCTTTTATAGGATGGCATCAGGATCAGGATCTAGGGATGAGAATCAACAGGGCCATAATGGTGATAGTGGATCGGTACCCCCACACATCAGTAGTGAGGAGCGGATGATGATGATGATGCAGTCTATGCAGTCATTACAGGCACAGATGGCATCCATGGTAGATAGGCAGAGTCAGGCTGCCGCAGTAGCATCACCCCGTATAGATCAGCAGGTGATTTTCCAGCCTAAGGAATCAGATCCTAATGCTCTTTTCGACAAGTTCCGTAAGCGAGGGGCGACCGAGTTTCATGGGATAGAGGATGCATTGCAGGCGGAGCAATGGTTGGAGCAGACTGAAGAGCTATTTGATACGATTGTGTGCAGTAACAAGCAGAAGGTAGTTCTCACAGCCTCTATGCTTCGGAGTGTAGCCAAGACATGGTGGAGGAGTGTTAAGACCTCATTCCAGACTATGCCCAGTGCCACAGTTTGGGAGACCTTCAAGCAGCAATTCCGTCGTAAGTTCATGCCTCTCCATATTCAGCGAGCCAAGGAAGTGGAATTCTTCAACCTTCAGCAGAGACAGATGCCAGTTGCAGATTATGTACACAAGTTTACAGAGTTGTCCCACTTCGCAGAGGATATGGTGAACACGGAGCATAAGAAGGTGACTCGCTTCGTCAACGGCCTAAATCCGAGACACAAACGCCACGTGGTTGCTTGTATGTGGCCGGCTACATTGGATGACGCTATTGACAGGGCTTATGATGCAGAGGCCATCTTTGAGGAGGAGCGAACAGAGGCTAAGAGGGCAGCAGGTTTCAGTGGTAGAAGTCAGTTCCAGAAGAAGTTCAAGGGTAAGCAGGGCAGTTCGAGCAGTGCTCAGGGGATTTGCGGTCACTGTGGGAAGGATCACCCCACCGACAGATGTTGGAGGAAGAGTGGGGCTTGTTTCGGGTGTGGCTCTACGGACCACAGGCGGGCCCAATGCCCGAAGTTTCAGTCCTCTCCACAGACGAGACAGACAGGACCTACATCACAGGGCAGATCTCAGCCAGCTCGCCCAGGTCAGAAGCCGAACCGCCAGACAGCCCGAGCCTATGCTGCTACGCATGAGGGCGCGGAGGAGGCCACGGTAGTGGAAGGTAAAATTTTAATTTCCGATGCAGAAGCTTTAGCTTTATTTGACTCCGGGTCTACGCGTTCGTACGTAGCACCCCATTTTGCTGTGCAGCTTCGACAGCGACCTACACCACTTCCCTACTTGTTGTTAGTATCCACTCCGGTTGGTAAACGGGTGGAGTGCAGTGTTTTCTACCCTCAGTGTGATGTGCGGATAGCTGGTCATCAGCTCCCAGTAGACCTCGTGTTGCTCACGACACTGGATTTTGATGTGATTCTTGGTATGGACTGGCTTGCGAGATATCATGCGTGTATCAATTGCTACAGCAAGGCTATTTATTTTGATTTAGGCAGCGGATTCCGATTTGAGGGCAGCCAGACGAAGTGCCCAAGACGTGTGATCTCTGCTTGTAAAGCAGACAGGATGCTTCGTAGGGGATGTGAGGGATTTCTTGCATTCATTTCAGAGAAGAAAGATCAGCGACAGCTCAGCGAGATTCCAGTAGTCAGCGAGTTCCCGGATGTTTTTCCGGAAGATGTGCCAGAGTTGCCACCAGTTCGGGAGGTAGAATTTGCTATTGACGTGGTACCAGGTACAGCACCTATCAGTAGAGCTCCATATCGTATGGCACCTGCAGAGTTGTTGGAATTGAAGAAACAGTTGCAAGATTTGTTGGATAAGGGGTTTATACGCCCGAGTGTTTCACCTTGGGGAGCACCTGTTTTGTTCGTCAAGAAGAAGGATGGCAGTTTCCGGATGTGCATTGACTACAGGCAATTGAACAAAGTGACCATCAAGAACAAATATCCATTGCCTAGGATTGATGAGTTGTTCGATCAGCTTCAGGGTGCAGCTCACTTCTCTAAGATTGACTTGAGGTCAGGATATCACCAGCTCAGGGTGAAGGATGAAGATGTTCCTAAGACAGCTTTCAGGACTCGGTATGGACACTACGAGTTCCTTGTCATGCCGTTTGGTTTGACGAACGCACCCGCAGCTTTTATGGCGTTGATGAACAGGGTGTTTACTTCCTTCTTGGACCAGTTCGTTGTGGTTTTCATAGATGACATATTGGTCTATTCGAAGACTGCTGAGGAACATACAGACCATCTGAGGAAGGCATTGCAGCTGCTTCGAGATCACAAGTTGTATGCAAAGTTGGCTAAATGTGATTTCTGGCTAGAGCAAGTTGCATTTTTGGGACATGTGATTTCTAGAGATGGATTGATGGTGGATCCAGCTAAGATTGAGGCAGTAGTCCATTGGCCCCGTCCTAGATCAGTGACAGAGATTCGGAGTTTTCTAGGTTTGGCGGGATATTACCGCAGGTTTGTGCAGGATTTCTCGAAGATTTCAGCTCCGCTGACTCAGTTGACTCGGAAGAAGGTCCCGTATGAGTGGACAGAGAAGTGTGAGCGTAGTTTTCAGATGTTGAAAGAAAAGCTCACTACGGCGCCAGTGTTGACTCTCCCGGATGGTAGTGAGGGATTCGTGATTTATTCCGATGCCTCTAGAGTTGGACTAGGCTGTGTACTGATGCAGAATCAGAAGGTGATTGCCTATGGATCCAGACAGTTGAAAGAACATGAGAAGAACTATGCCACACATGACTTGGAGTTAGCAGCCATTGTATTTGCATTGAAGTTGTGGCGACATTACCTGTACGGTGTGAAGTTTGAGGTCCATTCCGATCATCACAGTCTGCAGTACTTGTTTGATCAGCATGACTTGAATATGAGGCAGCGAAGATGGTTGGAGTTCATCAAAGATTACGACTTTCCAATCAAGTACCACCCAGGCAAAGGCAATGTAGTTGCAGATGCACTTAGCAGGAGGACAGACAGTCTTCAGGTGTTGGCAGGATTTTATATGCTTGTGCGTGATCAGCCTGCTGAGGTTCAGATGGTAGGTGGATTGGTGACATTAGCTACTACCATCGTGTTTCAGCCTGAGGTGATTCAGCAGATCAAGGATCGCCAGTTTGAGGACCCCCTCCTGGTGAAGTTCAGAGATCGGATTTCAGATCGACCGGATTTTAGCCTAGTAGATGGAGTTTTGTACTTCAGGAACAGATTGTGTGTTCCCGCTGTGGATGAGTTGAGAGAGAAATTGATGATAGATGCGCACGATGCCCGATATGCGATGCATCCCGGGAGTACGAAGATGTACCGAAACTTGAAGGATAGATTTTGGTGGAACAATATGAAGCGGGAGATCGCAGGGTTCGTAGCTCGATGTTTGACCTGTCAGAGGGTAAAAGCTGATCATCAGCGACCTCCAGGATCATTGCATCCATTGCACACCCCGCAGTGGAAGTGGGAGCACATTACTATGGATTTTGTTTCCGGTTTTCCGCCGACCAGTAGAAAGAATAATGCGATCTGGGTCATAGTGGACAGATTGACCAAGTCAGCGCATTTCCTTCCGTTCAAGAAAGGGATGACATTCACGGAGATGGCCAGGAAGTTTGTTGACGAGATAGTCAGATTGCATGGCACCCCAGTATCGATTGTGTCAGATCGAGACAGTCGTTTTGTATCTTCATTCTGGAGAGCATTTCAGGAAGCTATGGGCACGAAGTTGAGTTTTAGTACGGCATACCACCCCCAGACCGATGGACAGTCGGAGCGTACCATTCAGACGTTGGAGGATATGCTCAGAGCTAGTGTGCTGAACTTTGAGAAGGAATGGGATACACATCTAGCATTGTGTGAGTTTGCTTACAACAACAGCTTCCATGAGAGTATTGGTATGGCACCTTATGAGGCTCTATACGGACGTAAGTGCAGGACTCCAGTGTGCTGGGAGGAAGTTGGAACTAGAAGTTTCCATGGTCCGACAATCATTGCTGAGACGACAGAGAAAGTGCAGAAAGTGATAGAGAATCTGAAGATTGCTCGGTCCAGGCAGAAGAGCTATGCTGATACTCGGAGGAGACCTTTGGCATTCCAAGTTGGAGATTGGGTGTTTCTTAAAGTTTCTCCGATGAAGGGCACAGTTCGATTTGGTCAGAAGGGGAAGTTAGCTCCGAGATATGTAGGACCGTTCGAAGTCAAGAGCCGAGTTGGAGATTTAGCCTATCGGTTGACACTTCCAGTTGAGTTCTCCGGTGTTCACGATGTGTTCCATGTGTCGATGCTCCGTAAGTATGTGCCAGATCCGAGCCATGTGATTCGCTACGATGATATCCAGATTCAGCCCAATGCGACTTACGTTGAGCGTCCGCTTCGCATCGTTGGGACACGAGAGCAGATTCTCCGTACCAGGACTATCAGATGGGTTAAAGTGTTGTGGGAGCATCACGGTCCGGATGAGGCTACTTGGGAGCTAGAGGAGCAGCTAGCGCGCCAGTACCCCCAGCTCTTTGCGCAGGTAGGTAGTCATTCCGAGGACGGAATGATTCCTAGTGGGGGAGGATGTAACACTCCGATCCCCTTTGAGCCGGATTAGTGGCTCATTAGCGTGTGTTTTGTTTTTGTTTATTTCTTTTGGACTTGTTTTGGGTCATGGATAGGTAGTTGAGCAACCTTTGACCTGGAATAGGTAGTTCTAAGCCTTTTTTCGTAATTTTGCTTTTGCTTTGCTCATATCATCTTTGCATCATCTTGGTGTCAGCATATGTATTTCGTTGAGCTCGACAATTTCCGTAACTGTGTCAGATCCGTTTGGAGTCAATTGGAGAAGTTAGACCTTCGTGTGACTTGAACTGTAATTAGTATAAACTTACCGGACTTTGACCTAAACATTCAAAACCTATATATTGAGTCATCCTCCAGGTGGCTCTCTCTCCTACTCATTTCATTCCTCATCGTGCATGCAGAGAAATCTCCAGAGCTCACCCCCACGTTCTCTCCCTCTCTTCTCTTCACTTCTCTTGATCGATTGTAGATTGGGTCCTTTCGTGGATTTGGGTTCTTCTCTTCTCTCTGGTTATGTTTTGTGATTTGGTAAGTGGGTTCTTTCCAATTCTTTCTTCTTCTTCTTCTCCAATTGCTTCTCCCATTCTCTGTTGCTTTGTCTTCATCTCATGCATGTGTGATTGCTTTGATTTGTTTTGATTTTAGTTGCTTGGAGCTTGATTTCAGAGGATTTTGTCAGATTTGAGGCAAGTATAAGTACAGGCTTTGATAACACATATGGGTGTTTGTTTGATGGCTTTGATTCACTCTTATTCTTTGTTTAGCATGTGTTACAGCCATTTTCTAAGCTATGAGAATCAGTTGAGCTTGTTTTATTCAGTTTCTGTACCAAAATTTCGTTTCTGTAATCTTCCCGAATTCGCGTCTGTATCGTACGGCTAAGCCGTAACCCTGTACGGCTTAGATTCCAGAGAGTGACAAATTCGAGTTTGTTCTACGGCTAGGCTACGGCTAAGCCGTAATTTGTCCTACGGCTGAGCCGTAAGCTAACCGTGAACCAAACCGTATCTAAGCCGTGGATTTAATCTCTGATCAGTCGAAACTTTTCTGATATCAGTGTTCTTACGGTGAGGCTACGGCTAAGCCGTGATGGTTTACGGCTAAGCCGTGGACTCCACCGTAGCTCAGCCGTGAGATGTATCAGATCAGAGGTGGAAAAGCTGACAGTTTAGCCGTGTTCTGAAGGGAACCACGGCTAAGCCGTAGTGCATATTGCGGCTACGCCGTAGGATGCCACGGCTAAGCCGTAGGTCACCCATGGCTAAACCGTAAGACCTGTTAAATATCAGTTAAACTTAGGCTAATGGTGTGACCTTGTAGGGCTCAAATACAGGTTAACCATACCCGTAAACCGGCCCAAATGGATTCTTTGGAGCGCATGAATAGTCTGTTAGGCTGTGACTTATTCATGTGAGTGTTGCTCATTGTTAAGCACCTCCCCATGGGTGTTGGTTTAAGGGACTTCGATGCACATAAGGATTATATTGCAACACTAGGATGGCAACGGTGCATCGAATAACTTAAAACTACATCAACATGCACGGTTAGTGATAGTGATGCAACTAGATTAGACTTGGCTTGTAATGAACCTTGATTCCGTATTAATCTGAGATGCATTGCATATTGTTTATGGTTTTGCCCTCTGTTCTGTTAATCTATGTTATGCATTCCTCAGTCATTTTGCTTTCGTTCTGTATATCTGTATTATTCTTCGCTCTGTACTCTGTTTTGATCTATGCTATGCTTTGTATATTCTCTGGCTTTGTATATCTCTGATTTTTGGGTATTCCCTGGTGGCTCTGCCCAGAGGTTAATACGTGAGGATAAGATCCGGTCTTTGTCATCGGTGAGTCCAAAGCGGATAATCTCCCCTTTCTATGGATTTGATTTGATTGGTATTAGTCTGGCTCTACTCAGCCTCAGCCCTAGGATACCCGACGGGGTTACCTCTGGCGTAGATCTCTGTATCTCTGTTTTAACTGCAGTGTTGCTTTGTCTTGGGACCCCGGAACCCAGGAAACCGAGACCCGCTTGTACCTTTGGCCTGGACAGCGGTGTTCTCTGCTCTGCTCTGCTCTGCTCTCTTTTGGAGAGAACATGGTTAACGTAGTAGCCAACTAGTTCAGTATTCTATGTTTTGATTCACATATCATGTTTTACTTCTATGCACGATTTGCTTAGATTCCTAATATGGAACTCTGTATTTAATCTCCTGTCATTATTATATCCTCTTTGATACTATGCGTGTTTCACCCCTGTTACTTATATTTGCTGGATCGTTTTATTCATTCGTGTTGTCTGTGGTGTTGCAGGCACAGATACCTTGCCCAGCTCCCCGGCGGTCGAGGAGGCTGCAGGGGCGAGTGTAGAGGCACCCTCCGGTCTGGCAGAGTGGGCCTGATCACTTCTGCCAAGTGCGTGCATGCATACCAGTGGCTTTTATTTTGCATTTTGGTTTTTGAGAGCTTGTATTTGGACTTTGGACTTTGGACTTGTATTCTGTATATTTTGTGTATATTGATTTTGGTGTGTATTCGGTTTTATCTCAGTGTATTTGTCTTTGTCTTTTCCGTTTCGTATTTGTTTTAGCTTCCGCTATTTTATTTTCCTTTGTTGCTTGCTTTGATATGTACAGCTTCCGCGTACGCTTAGTTCGCACGTGTTAGATCCCTTGTGTGCGTGCATCTGGACTGGGTTTGGGTGCACGTGCACGGGAGTACGTGTGTCACCGGTTTAGCTTTTCGCTAACCCCCGAATTCTGGGCTCGGGTCGTGACAAGACCCATGCGTACCCTGGCCCGGTCGCTGGTGTTCTCATTCCGTCCGCTCTCGTAAGGGAGAAAATGGCCAATGTAGTAGCCACTTTGAATGTTATCTGTTTATGATTCTTACGGCATGCTTATTCGTTTGCATATTTGCTTTGTATACAAACATGATTTCTATGGATCTTGTACTGTGACTATTACTCATGATTAGACACAATTTGTGTTATCTTCTTGTTGCTCATACTTTGCTAAGTCGTTGTACTTATTAGTTGTCTTTGTGTATTGCAGGCTCAGATCCCTCTCCCGATCCTGCGTCGGTCGACCCGACTCCAGGAGAGGCTCGCGAGGCCCCCTCCGGCCTAGAGGAGTGGACTTGATCCACCATCCTCCAGAGTACGGTTTGCATCATTTTGTTCTCCCCATTCATTGAATTGGAGTCTATTGAGGGGATTTCTGCTGTGACTTGTACTATGGGCTTGATAATTGTATTTGATAGTTGTAAGCCCCATTTTTGTATCATACGTTCTTGTAAACTGTTCTTGTTATCAGTTCATGATCGTTTGTTATCCATTGTAGCTTTTGGTACGTTGTTATATGCCTTGATACGTACAGCTTCCGCGTACAGTTGTTTGCACGTGTGATTGATCCCTTGTGTGTGTATGCTTGGACGGGGTTCAGGTGTGCATGCACGGGAGTACGTGTGTCATTGGTTAGACTTTCTCTGACCCCCGGTCCCTGGGCTCGGGTTGTGACATACGTATTGTATGGTATCAGAGCATTGTCTCTCAGAGCATTGTCTCTATCTTAGTGTGTAAGCATGTAGGCATATAGAACGTGGTGAGATTCCGTAGTCCAGTCTTGGACTGTTGTGTTGGTCCCCTTGTCTTGTGAGTCTGTGTGAGTTACCGAGTGTGATAGCAGATTGACTTTTGTGTTTTGCAGGCTATGGCATCGGGATCTGGAACACACGACACCAACAATCAGGGAGACAATGAGAGTGGATCAGCCGCTCCACAGCCACTTGTGAATTTTGACGAGCGTTTCTTGACCATGCTACAGGCGATCCATTCTTTGCAGGCGCAGGTCGTTTCGTTAGTGGACCGACAGAGCCAAGTGCCAGTTCAGCGGCCTGTAGAGCAGCAAGTGGTTTTTCAACCTAAAGAGAGCGATCCGAATGCGTTGTACGATAAATTCAGGAAACGTGGAGCCACAGAATTCTACGGCAACGAAGATGCGTTGAAGGCTGATCAGTGGCTAGAACATACCGGAGATCTCTTCTCGACCATTATCTGTGATGACCGGCAGAAGGTTATGCTTACGGCATCGATGTTCCGAGAGGTGGCAAGGACGTGGTGGGAGAGTGTTAGTGCAGCCTATCTGACTATGCCTAGTGAAGCAGTGTGGGAGACGTTCCAGAAACAGTTCAGAAGGAAGTTCATTCCTGCTCATGTTCGACGTGTGAAGGAGGTTGAGTTTCTGGCCTTACAGCAGCAGCAGCTGACCGTTTCAGAGTACATTCACCGCTTTATCCAGTTGTCCCATTTTGCTGAGGATATGATCAATACCGAGGAGAAGAAGGTGAATCGTTTCATTTCTGGTCTGCATCCTAGATATGCGAATTTTGTGACTGCTTTTCAGAGACCAGCTACTTTTGATGATGCGGTTGACAGAGCACACGCTGCGGAAGCCAACCACCTAGCAGAGAGAGCTATGGACTTCAAGAGGAGTGCACCAGTGGGGTCCAAGGGACAGATCCAGAAGAAATGGAAAGGGAAACAAGGAACTTCGAGTTTCTCCGGGAGTAGATGCGAGTTTTGTGGTTTGGGACATCCGACGGAGAGGTGTTGGAAGAAGTCCGGAGCTTGTTTGAGTTGCGGATCTATGGAGCATAAGATAGCTCAGTGCCCGAAAGCCAGGACTTTCCAGTCGTCTCGATCTATGGGGTCATCCAAGTCTCTCAGTTCAGCAGCTTCGAATAGCCCCCAGCCGTCTCGCCAGAGCCAGAAGCCACAGCGTCAGACTGCTCGCGTGTATGCGGCCTCCCATGATCATGCAGAAGATGCAAAAGTGGTGGAAGGTAAAGTTCTCATTGCCCGAGCTGAAGCACATACACTATTTGATTCGGGATCTACACGTTTGTATGTTGCACCTCGTTTTGCGGAACAGTTACCGCAACCCCCTCAGTCGTTACCCTATTTGTTGGTGGTGTCCACTCCTGTGGGCAAGAGAGTGGAGTGTAGTGTATACTACCCTCAGTGCGACGTGGTGATTGAAGGTCGCCAGCTGCCAGTTGATTTGATCTTGTTGTCCATGCTGGATTTCGATGTGATCCTTGGAATGGACTGGCTAGCGCGGTATCGTGTCTGTGTTAACTGTTACAACAGGACGATTTACTTCGATTTTGAGAAGGGGTTTCGTTTCGAGGGCAATCAAGAGAGATGCCCGAGGCGTGTCATCTCCGCATGCAAAGCGGATCGTTTGATACGCAGAGGTTGTGCAGGATTTCTTGCTTTCGTCTCGGAGAAGAAGGAGGTGAAGCAGTTGAGTGAGATTCCGGTAGTACGTGAGTTCCCGGATGTATTTCCGGAGGAAGTACCCGAGTTACCCCCTGTCCGAGATGTAGAGTTTGCGATTGATCTAGTGCCCGGTACAGCACCCATTAGTTTAGCTCCTTATCGTATGGCCCCTGCCGAGTTACTTGAATTGAAGATGCAATTGCAAGATCTTTTGGAGAAGGGTTTCGTACGGCCGAGTGTGTCACCGTGGGGAGCGCCAGTGCTGTTTGTGAAGAAGAAGGACGGTACCTTACGGATGTGTATCGACTACCGGCGATTGAACAAAGTCACGATCAAGAACAAATACCCACTGCCGCGTATTGACGAGTTGTTCGACCAACTTCAAGGTGCTGCCTATTTTTCCAAGATTGATTTGAGATCGGGGTATCATCAACTCCGGGTGAAGGAAGAAGATATTGCGAAGACTGCTTTCAGGACACGGTATGGACATTTTGAGTTCCTCGTGATGCCATTTGGATTAACCAATGCACCTGCTGCCTTTATGGCTTTAATGAACAGGATCTTTGCTCCTTTCCTGGATCGATTTGTGGTGGTCTTTATTGATGATATTCTGGTATATTCGAAGACCCCAGAGGAGCATGAGGAACATCTACGTCGAGTCTTGCAGTTGTTGAAAGAGCATCGCTTATATGCTAAATTGTCGAAGTGTGATTTTTGGCTCGAGCAGGTAGCTTTTCTTGGTCATACCATTTCACGAGATGGGTTGGCAGTGGATCAGATGAAAGTTGAGGCAGTGATGAGTTGGCCTAGTCCGAAGACGGTGACAGAGATACGGAGTTTTCTCGGATTGGCTGGTTATTATCGTCGATTTATTTAAGATTTCGCCAAGATTTCCGCCCCGTTGACTCGATTGACCAGGAAGAATATTCCTTTTCTGTGGACGGACGAGTGTGAGCACCATTTCCAGATGTTGAAAGAGAAGCTTACTTCGGCTCCAGTCTTGACGTTACCGGATGGGCATGAAGGATTTATGATCTACTCTGATGCTTCTCGAGTCGGTTTGGGATGTGTTTTGATGCAACATGGCAAAGTGATTGCCTATGGCTCGAGGCAACTTCGGGAGCACGAGAAGAACTATGCCACGCATGATTTAGAGTTGGCAGCCGTCGTTTTTGCGTTGAAGATGTGGAGACATTATTTGTATGGCGTGACATTTGAAGTGCATTCAGATCATCAGAGTTTACAGTATCTCTTCACGCAGTCTGAGTTGAATATGAGGCAACGAAGGTGGCTTGAGTTGATCAAGGATTTTGACTTCCCCATTAAGTACCAACCAGGGAAAGGCAATGTTGTTGCAGATGCTTTGAGTAGGAAGTCGGAGATTCTTCAGGCCTTAGATAGCCTTTATTTTGTGAGGCATGCCCAGCCAGTGGAGTTGCGATCGGTGGAGAACTGTTTGACACTTGCCAGCACAGTGAGCTTTCAGCCTGACATCATTCAGCGTATTAAAGACCAGCAGTTCGAGGATGCGATGTTGAAGCGAATTCGGGATAGCATTGCAGATCGACCAGACTTCCGCTTGGAGGGTGATGTTTTGTATTTCAGGAGCAGGCTATGTGTGCCAGCAGTAGATGCTTTGAAGGAGAGTTTGATGACCGAAGCACACCATGCACGTTATTCTATGCACCCTGGAAGTACGAAGATGTACCGAGCTCTCAAGGATAGATTCTGGTGGAATAATATGAAGAGAGAAATTGCTGGGTTTGTTGCTAGATGTTTGACTTGCCAAAAGGTGAAAGCTGACCATCAGAGACCGCCAGGTTCCTTACATCCATTGCGTATTCCCCAGTGGAAATGGGAGCACATTACGATCGACTTTGTTTCAGGACTACCCCTGACGAGCAAGAAGAACAGTGCCATTTGGGTGATCGTGGACAGATTGACGAAGACAGCCCATTTTCTTCCATTCAAGAAAGGCATGACATTTTCTGAGATGGCGAAGAAGTTCGTTGATGAGATCGTTAGACTACATGGTACGCCCGTGTCGATTGTGTCTGATCGAGATAGCCGCTTTGTTTCTTCATTTTGGAGAGCATTTCAGGAAGCCATGGGAACGAAGTTGAGCTTCAGTACGGCGTATCACCCGCAGACTGATGGACAGTCAGAACGAACTATTCAGACGCTCGAGGACATGTTACGGGCCAGTGTACTGAATTTTGAAAAAGAATGGGATCTGCATCTCTCGTTGTGCGAGTTTGCGTATAATAATAGCTTCCACGAGAGTATCGGTATGGCACCCTATGAAGCTCTGTATGGACGGAAATGTAGAAGTCCGGTTTGCTGGGAAGAAGTTGGAACAAGGAGTTTCCACGGACCGACGATCATTGCTGAGACTACAGAGAAAGTTCAGAAGGTCATTGACAATTTGAAGATTGCCCGATCAAGACAGAAGAGCTATGCAGATACGCGAAGAAGAACATTAGCATTTCAGGTTGGAGATTGGGTATTCTTGAAGGTCTCACCGATGAAAGGGACAATACGATTTGGCCAAAAGGGCAAGTTAGCGCCAAGATACGTGGGTCCATTTGAGATCAAGAGCCGGATTGGCGATCTAGCGTACAGATTGATTCTACCCGTGGAGTTTTCTGGAGTACACGATGTCTTTCATGTGTCAATGCTTCGCAAGTATGTTCGAGATCCGACGCACGTGATTCGATACGATGATATACAGATGCAACCTAATGCGTCATATGTTGAGCGTCCGCTTCGTATTGTTGGGACTAGAGAACAGCTCTTGCGTACGAGGACAATTCGATGGGTTAAGGTACTCTGGGAGCATCATGGACCTGATGAAGCCACGTGGGAATTAGAAGATCAGATGGCGCGTCAGTATCCTTACCTCTTTGCTCAGGTACGCGTTCATTCCGAGGACGGAATGATGTCTAAGTGGGGGAGGATGTAACACTCCGACCCGAGTTGATCCGGATTAGTGGGTAATTAGGTGCGCTTTTATCGTTAAGTGTGTTTTGGTTTTTGTTTTATTTGGTTTTGAGTTTAGAGAGATTGTTTGGGTTGAGTTGACTTGGTCTAAGAAGATCGAGCCCTTTTTCGTAATTTTGGCTTTTGATTGACCTTGTCAGTTTTGCGTCATTCTGACGTCATCGCGTGTATTTCGTTGAGCTTGTCGATTGTCGTAACTGTCTTGGATCCGAATGAGTTCGTTTGCTCTCGTTGGACCGTCATTTGACTCAAACTGACATTTGTGTTAACCGTTTGGACTGAAGTGCAATTTGGACTCAAATTAATTGATAAATATCCCACCAACTCTTTCTTTCTCTCTCGATCGTCTCTCAGCTCACTCTCTGGCCCTCCAGCTCGTCTCTCTCTCGTCAGCTCTCTTTCTCTCCTTCTCCATCTCTGTGTCTATTGCTTAAGGGAGGAAGAAAGGAGCCAATTCGTGTGTGTTTCCCGGTGGACTGAGCCAAGCAACGTGTGATTTTCGTCCGTGAGGCAAGTATAAGCTCAAGTTGCATGAACACTGATTGATATGGATTTGATTGTTGTGTTCTTGTTCTTCAGTGTGTTTCTTAGTGTTAGACAGCCCTATTGAACTCATTTCACTGTTATTTTGCTGTATTCAGTCGTTTTGTTCAGTTTCTGAATGACTGCAATGATTCCAGAAAAATGAGTCCGTGCACTCACGGTTACGCCGTGAAATGTGCTACGGCTAAGCCGTAAAATGGCTTACGGCTAAGCCGAGACCCAACCGTAAACCAAACCGTAGGACAGTACAGACTGTTATCTGAAAATAACTGAGAGTTGGCAAATTGCCATTCTTCTACGGCCCAGCCTGATCTAAGCCGTGCATTGTCTTACGGCTAAGCCGTGGACCAGGATACGGCTGAGCCGTAGAGCAAAATACGGTTGAGCCGTAAATCCGGATGGGCAATTGGGGGAACCTCGGCTCAGCCGCAGTGTATAATACGGCTAAGCCGTAAGATGCTTCGGCTAAGCCGAAAGGTCACCTACGGCTACACCGTGAAGCCCTGAGAATTGAATAAAAAGGATTAGGTTAAGCAAAAGACCGTATATGACTTTCATATTAGAATGTAGTGAACCTGAATAGGCCCAATGGAATGTCTAAATGACATGAATGAGATCGAGGGCTGCGAATCATTCATGCAGTTATCCGGTTGTTTAGCACCTCCCCATGGGTGTTGGTTTAAGGGACTTCGGTGCACACTCCAGACACTGCAACACTAGACAATGGTGCATCGGACAACTTAAAAGTACATCAACATGCACGGTTAGAAACACTGGATAATTAGATTAGGATTGGCTTGTAATTGACCTTGATTCGTAAGGGTATTCTGATTTGTACAGCATATTGATTTCGATTATGCCCTCTTATGTGTTCTGCGCTGGACCTCTCGATTCTGTGGGAAATGCAGCAACCCCAGAGCGAAGCCCGGGCGGGACCATTCTATTATTGTGTTTTACCGTTGCTCCATTGTAGTACTTGCATCAGTGCTTATTGTTATTGGTACTTGAGTTTATCAGTGCTTTCTCCGGCTTATTGCATTCATTACCTTCAGTATCAGTATCAGCTTATTGTATTCAGTATTCAGTATCAGTTTGTGTGATGCACTTCCTATTGTTTGTTCAGCATGATATGTGAGATCTGTATGTGGTATGTGATATGACATGATTGATTGACTGAGGTGCATCATCCGATTTGATTGTGATTGGTATTGGCACTACTAAGCCTCAGCCTTAGGATACCCGACGGGGTTGACTTTGGTTTAGTTATGTGTTTGCCTCTGCAGAGTGTTCTGTCCTGGGACTCCGGACCCCGGGAACTAGAGACCCATGCGTACCCTGGCCCGGTCGCTGGTGTTCTCATTCCGTCCGCTCTCGTAAGGGAGAAAATGGCCAATGTAGTAGCCACTTTGAATGTTATCTGTTTATGATTCTTACGGCATGCTTATTCGTTTGCATATTTGCTTTGTATACAAACATGATTTCTATGGATCTTGTACTGTGACTATTACTCATGATTAGACACAATTTGTGTTATCTTCTTGTTGCTCATACTTTGCTAAGTCGTTGTACTTATTAGTTGTCTTTGTGTATTGCAGGCTCAGATCCCTCTCCCGATCCTGCGTCGGTCGACCCGACTCCAGGAGAGGCTCGCGAGGCCCCCTCCGGCCTAGAGGAGTGGACTTGATCCACCATCCTCCAGAGTACGGTTTGCATCATTTTGTTCTCCCCATTCATTGAATTGGAGTCTATTGAGGGGATTTCTGCTGTGACTTGTACTATGGGCTTGATAATTGTATTTGATAGTTGTAAGCCCCATTTTTGTATCATACGTTCTTGTAAACTGTTCTTGTTATCAGTTCATGATCGTTTGTTATCCATTGTAGCTTTTGGTACGTTGTTATATGCCTTGATACGTACAGCTTCCGCGTACAGTTGTTTGCACGTGTGATTGATCCCTTGTGTGTGTATGCTTGGATGGGGTTCAGGTGTGCATGCACGGGAGTACGTGTGTCATTGGTTAGACTTTCTCTGACCCCCGGTCCCTGGGCTCGGGTTGTGACACCGTGCTAGCCAGTCCATTCCAAGGATCACATCGAAATCCAACATGGACAACAAGATCAAATCAACTGGCAGCTGGCGACCTTCAATCACCACGTCGCACTGAGGGTAGTATACACTACACTCCACTCTCTTGCCCACCGGAGTGGACACCACCAGCATATAGGGTAGCGGCTGAGGGGGTTGCGGTAACCGTTCCGCAAAACGAGGTGCAACATACGAACGCGTAGATCCCGAATCAAATAGTGTATGTGCTTCAGCCCGGGCAATGAGAACTTTACCTTCCACCACTTTCGCATCTTCTGCATGATCATGGGAAGCTGCGTACACGCGAGCAGTCTGACGCTGTGGCTTCTGGCTCTGGCGAGACGGCTGGGGGCTATTCGAAGCTGCTGAACTTAGAGACTTGGATGGCCCCATAGATCTAGTTGACTGGAAGGTCCTGGCTTTCGGGCACTGAGCTATCTTATGCTCCATCGATCCGCAACTCAAACAGGCTCCGGACTTCTTCCAACACTTTTCCGTCGGATGTCCCAGTCCACAAAACTCGCATCTGCTCCCCGAGAACCTCGAAGTTCCTTGCTTCCCTTTCCATTTCTTCTGAATCTGTCCCTTGGACCCCACCGGTGCACTCCTCTTGAAGTCCATAGCTCTCTCTGCTAGGTGGTTGGCTTCCGAAGCATGTGCTCTGTCAACCGCATCGTCAAAAGTAGCTGGTCTCTGAAAAGCAGTCACAAAATTCGCATATCTCGGATGCAGACCAGAAATGAAACGATTCACCTTCTTCTCCTTAGTGTTAATCATGTCCTCGGCAAAATGGGACAACTGGATGAATCGGTGAATATACTCCGCGACGGTCAGCTGCTGCTGCTGCAAGGCCAGAAACTCAACCTCCTTCACGCGCCGGACATGAGCAGGGGTGAACTTTCTCCGGAACTGTTTCTGGAATGTCTCCCACACCGTTTCACTAGGCATGGTCAGATAGGCTGCACTAACACTCTTCCACCACGTCTTTGCTACCTCTCGGAACATCGATGCCGTAAGCATAACCTTCTGCCGGTCATCACAGATAATGGTCGAGAAGAGATCTCCGGTATGCTCTAGCCACTGATCAGCCTTCAACGCATCTTCATTGCCATAGAATTCTGTGGCTCCACGTTTCCTGAATTTATCGTACAACGCATTTGGATCTCTCTCTTTAGGTTGGAAAACCACTTGCTGCTCTACAGGCCGCTGAACTGGCACTTGACTCTGTCGGTCTACTATCGAAACGACCTGTGCCTGCAAAGAATGGATCGCCTGTAGCATAGTCAAGAGACGCTCGTCAAAATTCACAAGTGGCTGTGGAGCGGCTGATCCACTCTCATTGTCTCCCTGATTGTTGTTATCGTGTGTTCCAGATCCCGATGCCATAGCCTGCAAAACACAAAAGTCAATCTGCTATCACACTAGGTACTCACACAGACTCACAAGACAAGGGGACCAAACACAACAGTCCAAAACTGGACTACGGAATCTCACCACGTCCTATATGCCTACATGCTTACAAACTAAGATAGAGACAATGCTCTGATACCATACAATACGTATGTCACAACCCGAGCCCAGGGACCGGGGGTCAGTGGAAGTCTAACCAATGACACACGTACTCCCGTGCATGCACACCTGGACCCCGTCCGAGCATACACACACAAGGGATCATTCACACGTGCAAACAACTGTACGCGGAAGCTGTACGTATCAAGGCATATAACAACACACCAAGAAACATAGGAGATTACAAAAACATTAAACTGATGACAGGAACAATTTACAAGAACGTATGACAATATAGCGGGCTTACAATAATCAAAAATCAAAATACAGATATCACTCAAGCCCACGGTACAAGTACAGAAAAATCCCCTCAATAGACTCAGACTCAAATGAATGGGGAAAACAAAATGATGCAAACCGTACTCTGGAGGATGGATCAAGTCCACTCCTCTAGGCCGGAGGGGGCCTCGCGAGCCTCTCCTGGAGTCGGGTCGACCGACGCAGGATCGGGAGAGGGATCTGAGCCTGCAACACACAAAGACAACTAATAAGTACAACGACTTAGCAAAATATAAGCCACAAGATGATAACACGAATTGCATCTAAAGTGAGCAATAGTCATGATGCAAGATCTATAGAAGGCATGTTCGTATACTAAGCAATTATGCAAATGAATAAGCATGCTATCAGAAGCATAAACAGATAACAGTCAAAGTGGCTACTACATTGGCCATTTTCTCCCTTTCGAGAGCAGTCGGAATGAGAACACCAGCGACCGGGCCATGGTACGCATGGGTCTCTAGTTCCCGGGGTCCGGAGTCCCAGGACAGAACACTCTGCAGAGGCAAACACATAAACTAAACCAAAGTTAACCCCGTCGGGTATCCTAAGGCTGAGGCTCAGTAGTGCCATAGAACAATCACAATCAAATCGGATGATGCACCTCAATCAATCATACCATATCACATACCACATGCAGATCTCACATATCACGCTGAACAAACAATAGGAAGTGCATCACATAAACTGATACTGATACTGAATGCAATTAAGCAATAACGGAAGGTACTGAATACGATAACAATACCAAATGCGGATAAGCAGTACCAAGCACAATCTCAAGTACTAACAATTAAGCACTGATGCAAGCACTCCAGTGGAGCAACAGTAAAACACAAGAATAGAATGGTCCCGCCCGGGCTTCGCTCTGGGGTTGCTGCATTTCCCACAGAATCGAAAGGTCCAGCGCAGAACACATAAGAGGGCATAACCGAAAACAATATGCTGTACAAATCAACAAATCAAGTACTTATACGAATCAAGGTCAATTACAAGCCAATCCTTCACTAATTATCCAGTGTTTCTAACCATGCATGTTGATGTAGTTTTAAGTTGTCCGATGCACCATTGTCTAGTGTTGCAGTGTCTGGAGTGTGCACCGAAGTCCCTTAAACCAACACCCATGGGGAGGTGCTAAACAACTGGATAATGGGCATGAATGATTCGCAGCCCACGAGATCATTCACGTCATTCAGACATTTCCATTGAGCATGTCCAGGTTATCTACATTCTATCATGAAAGTCATAACGGTCTCTTCTTAAACCTAGTCCCTTTTATTCCTTTTCCAGGTTCACACGGGGTAGCCGTAGGTAACCTTACGGCTTAGCCGAGGCATCTTACGGCTTAGCCGTAATATACACTGCGGCTGAGCCGGGGCTCCCCAAAATGTCCATCCGGATTTACGGCTCAACCGTATTTTGCTCTACGGCTCAGCCGTATTCTGGTCCACGGCTTAGCCGTAAGACAATGTACGGCTTAGATCAGGCTGGGCCGTAGAAGAATAGCAATTTGCCAACTCTCAGTTATTTCCAGATATCAGTCTATTCTGTTCTACGGTCAGGGTTACGGCTGGGTCTCGGCTTAGCCGTAAGCCATTCCACGGCTTAGCCGTAGCACATTTCACGGTGTAGCCGTGAGTGCACAGAATCATTTTTCTGGAATCGTTACAGTCATACAGAAAGTGAACAAAACGACTAGAAACAAGAAGATAACAGCAGAATGGGCTCAATAGGGCTGTCTAACACTGAGAAACACAAGGAAGAACAAAAATACAACAATCAAATCCATATCAATCAGTGTTCATACTACTTGGGCTTATACTTGCCTTACAAATGAAATCACTTCGTTCCTTGGCTCAGTCCACCGGGAAACACACCCACAATCGAGCTCCTTTCTCCTTCCTCACAAATCAGAAACGAAGAAGGGAAGAGAAAGAGCTGAACGAGAGAGAGACGACTGAGAGAGAGAGAGTGAGCTGAGAGAACGATCGAGAGAAAGAAATGGGGTAGGTAGGGTATTTAAACTAAAATGAGTCCAAAATTACAAACAAGTCCAAGTCACTTACATAAATGTCAGTTTGAGTCAAATGACGGTCCAACGAGAGCAAACGGAATCATTCGGATCCAAGACAGTTACGAAGATCGACAAGCTCAACGAAATGCACGCGATGACGTCAAAAGTACGCAAAACTGACAAAGTCAATCAAAAGCCAAAATTACGAAAAAGGGCTCGAACTACCTAGACCAAGTCAAACTCAACCCAACAATCTCTCTAAGACTCGAAGCCAAAGAAAACAAAATCAAAACACACTTAGCGCTAAAATCACACGCAATTACTCACTAATCCGAATCAACTCGGGTCGGAGTGTTACAAGAGGACAAAAGAGTTTTGATCTAATAGGCTGCACCATGAATTGAAAAAAAAAATTAAAGATGTCCCTAGTAGAACCACCACCATCGGTAGCAACCTTCATGTAGATGGTTAGAAGAAGATGTCACAACTAATGGGGGGAAAAGGGCTTTAGAAAAAGAGGACTGAGACCATTCGATCGTTCTTGACATGTAAGTTGGTCCTCATTAAAGTCTGGAACCACTATCAAAAACCTTACGATGACCTTGGCAGGACCAATCAATTCCTAGCACATCACTAGTGACAACCTGCCATGTACACCACCAACACATGCGAGCCTGCCAAGTGGTGATGTCCCAGCGCAGTCACTATGAGGTTTTCTCCTCACTAAATCTCAATTCCTCATTAAAATATCATGGGTCCCACGTGTGAGAAAATTGGCACCTCAACAAACTACAGGTTGTTAGACTAACGAAACCATCATCAAAATGATAAATAAGAAGGATTTTTACATCTTCATTTTGTATGATATCGCACAAAGATAATTGGAAAAGATAATAATAAAGACAGATGTAAAATACCCATGTTTGGGATAAAATTTTGTTCAACACCATTTTGAGAAAATTCAAATCTTTATATCATGTATGGGCAAATTCCCTAAAAAAAAGTCATTTCAATTTTGTAATTCCTTCCGATCTATTTTTAATGTAATGATGAAAAGGTTCCCCAATTTTGGTGAACTTTTAAAACCATGCTTTGAATGCTATTACAAGAGATGTTTACTAAATAAAATTTTTAAATCTCTCACTTATGCATAATATATTGGCCAATTTTCCAACATAATCACCTTGGACAAAGCAATCCAAGCAAGGCACTTCTCCAAATGAATAAAAAAAAAACTACTCTAGATTAATTGGATGTGCACCCATCCGATGGATTAGAGTTGTGGATTGAGGGTCGAATTTTCTTACATAAAATAAAGGGGTTAGAGGTATGCCATTAGCTCCAAAATTTGATAACTTGACCGTATTGATTACTATCTCTTGATCCCCGGATCACATCATCGGTGCGGCCCCAGGTGGCCTCCATCCAACTACCTTCCATGAAAGCTCCATGCAAGTAAAATATACCGGAACAGGGCCCTAAGATATTAAGCTTGATAATATTGAAATTAGTATTAACAATAAAAGATGACGGTCATGATTGGTTGAAGTCAACCCAAGGATTTCAATAATGTCAGTAGGTTGTCACCAATGCCGCTGCCATTTGATTGAGATCTCATCCTTCCGGATTATTTGACCACTGCAAGCTCACATTATGACCGTTGATAATATATTCCAACATCAATGAATCTTCAGATCGGCAACTTTGTCTTCAATATTGGACCAACGACCTTCTCCTCTGGACTGTCATTGTCATAGATAAGACAAAACAAGATTCAACAAAGAGATCGTTAAGAAATTTCTTATTTTCTACGACACCAAGCCTTTTGTTCAAAGTCTCCAAGATATGGCCCATGATTTGGCACCTAACTAGTTTCTTGACTTAGGAATTGTTTATAAATTACAATATGCTCCTGGACTGAGGCAATATTTGTTTCCCAGGGCTGAAGTAATCCTATGTCCCGGAATTTTAATTTTACCATATTTAGGATCTTACAGAATGTGGAAAACTAAAGTTTTAGCCACCAAAAAAGTTTACTTTTATTTTATCAGATGTAAAAACTTATTAAAGAGGTTACTTTATCACTAACTTTGTATCTTACTCTAATTTCGCTAACCTCATGAAAACCTAAAAGTACTCTTTACCCTACCTACATTTTATTTAATTTGATGTTTAATTTACTTTACTCTGACTATAAATAAACAAGCATATATATATATATATATATTTATATATATCTCCAAGTGTGATGCTAACTGTTAGTTAAGGGTAGGGATGGCAATGGGTTAAGTATAAAAAGGATTCGTCCCACCCCACCCCACTCTTATGAGAGCAGGTTTGACAGTTTTTTTCTTTTTTATACGTTGTGAATTTGGGTCTTGTTAACCCAACCTACCCCAACCCAAATATATAATATTTATATCATTTGCAATATTAAATACTTGTATCTAAACCTTTTTTACAAGAAATTTGAGTTCTAGCATCCAAACATGCATCACCATCTCTCTAATTGTCTAATGGCAATTCGGGACCCCAGGTGATCTATATCTAACATTTGCACGACAAATGAACAATTAAATGCATACAATTTCCAATATCTAATTGATAAAACCATCAAATAAAGCAGCTAAGTTAGAAGGAAGGCATGTCCAAAGGGGCTGAATACTGGGTCACAAATCAAGATCTATATGGATTTACAAATGGATATGTTCATCAATTGGAACCTAAATTGAGTTCTAGCCTCAAACCTATTGATTAATCAAAACTTATAATCGGTTCCAAAAACCCCTTTTTTTATAGATCGGAACTTCCAGACAATCAAAACATCAAAGACTCATTTATATCCCAATAATCCCACGCCATCAGCTAGCTTCCCTTGGTTAAGCATAGAACTAAGGTAAGACATGCTTTATGTGTCACTCTTTTTAGTAACAGCAAGGACTCTAACCAAGGATAAAGTAAAGGATAGGTATTTTGTAAAATTAGATCATTTATGTGCTTTCCATAACTAAGAACCATTCATAGGGTTGTAAACGGGTCGGTTCTGATCCGGGTCCATGGTGGACTCGGAACCGAAATCGGAACCCGTTCGGAACTAATTTCCTAGATCCAGAATTGGAACTGTTAAGGAGTGGATAGACTCGAAACTGGAATTGGAACCTTTTCTTGGGGTGGGTTCAGGTTCGGGTCCAAGTTTATATAGAGAATGCTTTAGAGAAAAGCTAACTTTTAGGAAAAAATTTTCAAAACTTGGGGTAATAAATCAGGGCTCAGGTCCACAAGCCGAAACTAAGGTGAAACCAAATCCGGAACCATTTAGGTCACTGGTCCAAAAATAGGAACCGTACCCATACCCGTTTACTTATCGGTTTCTAAATAAGGGCCTAAACCTGATTATTAATGAGTCGGAACTTTTGGATAATCGGAGAATCGGGTACCCATTCACAACCCTAACCATTCGGTTTTTATTAGTCTTGGAGCTCCTACTAAGGCTCCATAGTAGGCCTGACATAACTTTAGAAACATGGGCCCAATCTGGTCAAAGCTCGATTCAATCCATAGGTGTCTTGCCTGAGCTGAGCAACCCACTCTTTAAGTCATTGGGGCTCCAGCCCGATTAGTACTAACAACAAAAAATGACATAAGATCTGGAGTTCAAATATAAAATAATTTTAAATTAAAAGACACTGCCAAAACTCTAATAAGCTAAGGGTGGACTTTGGCTTTCTACCACTTAACTCAAGCCTTGGCCAAACATTAAAATGGGTCCAAATTTATATCCAAGCCTGACCCTAGCACTACAACATAAGGCCAAATCACATTCCAATTCAGGTTGACCCCAAATAGGGATGTAAAATGTGCTGAGCCCAGGATGTTGGCCCAGCCCATCCTAAGCAAGGGACAGGGTGTCTAGGGCCGACACCACATGTCCGATGGCCCAGTAAGGAATGGCTAAAATCGTTTTAGCCTAAAAGTAGGGGAGAGTAGATAGATAGACTTATGAATATTAGTGGGATAATAGATGCATTTATAAGGGTGAAATTCTCACGTGCTAGGCACTAGCACCTGAAAACTACTCTTTAAAAGGTCTATTTTTGGCATGAAGATTTTCAAATCAAGCAATTCAAATTTCAATATTGATATCTATGGCTTCATACAAGCTTTAACATGGTATTTATCAATTGATACAAGCATCAATGAGTGATATTTGTGACACCTGAAAACTACTCTATAAAAGGTCTATTTATGGCATGAAGATTTTAAAATCAAGCAATTCAAATTTCAATGAATGGTATCTATGGCTTCATACAAGCTTTAACAAGGTATTTATCAATTTATACAAGCATCAATGAGTGATATTTGTGACCGTTCTACAAGCTTCAATATGGTGTTTAATTTATGTTCAAGGTTTTTTTGTAAATTTATTTAAATTTTTTTAAAATATCCAAAAAATGTGCGAGCCCAGCATGACGTGGGCTGTGGTAGGCCAACATCCTACCAGCCTGGGCATGGAGCAACATGGCTGGGCCATCCATTGCATGCCACCACAGCCCATTTTACATCCCAAGCCCAAGTCAAGCCAGGGCGGCCACCGCCATGAGCATCCCTACTTTTTAGCCTAGAGTAAAATTTGTCTGGTACAATACACGTAAATATATATAACCAAAGGTTCATTTGTTTTATCACAATGGGCCATACCTATCTAAAATCTGAACTGTTTATTTAAAAAAAAAAAAACACCTTTGCACGCAAAGGTCTACTATTTCTTCGTATAGCAAGTACTGATTTTATATCACAATTCCAGCTGTGAATATCACTCAAATGGAATGAAACTTCTCCAACCAAAAAGCTTCATTTATGTAACATTCATCAGTGCTTGAGAAAATGAGAGCCATGAAATTGGGTTGGGCTTGGATCCAAGGTGGTCTACATCTTGTCTTCACTCGTCGGTATTTTTGGTTATCTCATGCAACTAGCTTGTCTTTTATTCTATGCTTCATGATCCAAACCTATGATCCAAACCTTCTCACATTTTTATTGAAAAAAGACAAGCCCTAGAAACCGCTTCACTTGGCAATCCAAGTAACCTGAGTGAGGGGTTCAGAAATCACTTCACTTCCTGATCCTAGCACCTAATCAATGAACGATCAACATTCAGCAGACTTTTGAACTGCACATCTATACTACTCTATGATAATTGTAAATTATCAACATTTAAACCTTAGTCAAAATCGCACAGCCATATACAAAGTCCCAGATTGGGCCTTAACATTGAGGCCTAAAAATAAGGCTGGGACTTAACAATGAAGCGTTTTGGGTCCAGCCTTACATTTAGGCCCATATGTCATAGACAGACTGATTTTGGTCCCAGTATCTGACACATCATTACTCCAATGATGGTTCAAAAAATGAAACAAGCGTTAATGATCCAGACTGTTGATTTTGTTTGATATGCTCAGCAAAATAGAGATGTCTCAAGACTGAAGAATTCAAAACCAGATTAGAAATCCAAATATTTTGCCCTTCATGCATGCATTTGGGCGTTGGTATGGAGATGAACTCATTTGGGACTCTGAGTGACAGTGAGAAACACCAACAGAAAATTTCCCAGTAACTTGGTAATGAAAAAGAGAAACACCATATCAATAATGTTAATAATGTTATGGTACAGCATATCAAGAAACACAGCAACATTGCACAGCATTGAAACGACATTAATAATGTTATGGTACAACACTCCCAGCAGCAAATCAAAAAGACTGGGTCCCTCCCAGTCTTGCCAACTAAGTTGCTCATACAGAATACTGGAGTTGGTGCCTGGTCCCAACCAGTCTACCATTCAAATGAGTTTCTCAATAGACCAGGGTTGCAACCTGCACGCAGCTATTGATTCTAGAAGCCATGTATGATCCACAACCTGGGAGCCAGTTTTAGCAGCAAATGCTTCTGCTTCTCCATGTCTTTGCTCTATAATTGAAGACAACTGACTTGAGGTGCAGTCCTGTGGGGGATCTCGATTATAAATAACCACATTCATAGCAGGTGTTACTTTGCTGTTGGAGTTCTGTGAACCCATGTCCTCTTTCACTTGGATAGTACCTCCTGCAGCTATCACCAGATCCTTGAGGTAGCCCTTATAAGAAGGCACAAAGTCGCCAAAGAAACAAAATTCGAGGCCACTAAAAAGTTTAGGTGCCTGCACCAGAGGGCAAATAAGTTTGAGTGTATGAACTTGGATGCAAATGCATAGTCCTGATCAATTATTCAACTAGTCACACCACTTGAATATTATTCATGGTTATGCATTTTTTAGATTTTTTTATAGTTTATGAAATATTTATGTTAGCTTAAGTAGAGACACGAGCATAGGATTTTTTTCCCCCTCTTTACAAAAGATATAACTGAGAAGTACAATTCAAATTAGAATATTTAGTTTTGAATTCATGCAGTTGACCCAAACATAATAATGATATGATAAGCTTTGTGATTCAAATCATGTTGTTTGAAGTCTTCCAGGTTCGAAGTTCCTACTCTGTGATTTTAGAATAAGGTCTTCTCTAGTATCTTGTACACTACCACAAATCCATTAAAGTCATGGAGCTGTCATTATTTGCTGTCATGCATACAAGAAACTCATTCACAATTTCCCGTAGAAACTTTGTATGCATATAGCTATCAAAAGATATGTTATATATCAATATGAGAGAGAGAGAGAGAGAGAGAGAGAGAGAGAGAGAGAGACCTTATTCAAGATTCTAATCCTGCCATTTTTGGGGCCATCGCTGCAACCATGAACGTCACAGCTAATTTCGTAAGGCTCTTCATCAACAGGGCATTTGGCTTCCATGCAAGCTTTTACCCCTATCAAGAAGCAACAATGAAATGAGACATACAAAAACCAGCATCAAGAAACGAAGAAAAAAAACCATTGCTCTTCCTTTTTTTTTTCCATAGAATCCTAAGTTATCCTTCTAAAGTGCTATATCCAACATAATTTTTTCTTAAGCTGATCGCGGGTGGCTAGCAATATGCTTTATTTCGAATTGTATGCAATAACACCAATTGGATTGCAACTCAAATTAGGGATATGTTTCAGTATCATTTAGCTGTTCCACTTCCACCCGAAGCCATACTTGTAGATGGCAACAAAGCTGTAGCTCTCAAATCCAGATCACTTCACTAAAGATGCTTTTGTTCAGAATTTCAAAATACAAAGACAACAGCTTTCCCCTGGTTTTTGAGGTAGGTATAACTGTATGGCCATGCAGCTAGGCAAATTCCATGCCTACGTCAGCACAATAAAGATGTTAGAACTCTATTGATTGTGATGAGTAGGCTAGCATTGAATACCAGAGCAACACTGGATTGAACTTGATGTTAGGTTTATGTCTCGTATTCTGGTTTAACTTGATTGGTTCATTGGTCTAGCAAATGAACAGGTTTAGGGTCATGGGTATTTTTATCTTTGCATTAGGACTTTCTTCGGAGCCAAGAAAGCAGAAATTATATATTATGTAATCTAACCCTAGGCTCTAGGTGCTGGAGAGGTGAGCTCTCTTCCCCATGGTATCTGGAGTTTTACACACTACGTATAGCAAGGGGCTATAAAAGCAAAATTGAGATCTATGAAGAGTGAGTAAGCTAGGCATTAGAAAAGCAAGAGTCCGTGTAACAAATTGCCCAATCTCTTTGTAGTGAAATCGAGCAAATGCTCATAGCTCGTTGACGTAGGCAATCTTGCTGAACTACGTAAATCTGTGTCACATGGTTGTATGTTTTCCTTCTCTTTATGTGTGTGGTGGATGTTGATTGATTGCCCTAGATCAGATCTATCAGGTGGCATCATAGCCACAAAACTTGCTATTGGTATCAGAGCTTCCACATGTGCACAACACTTGGATCACTAGCTTCCTTCATAGACATAACTAAAACCTGACAGCTTGTACCAACAATTAGCTGGTGAGAACATGTAAAGGCACTTACAATCAATTTTCAGAATCCACTTTCCACCCAAGATGGCCATGAGGAATTTTAATGTTCTGCTGCAAGCACCTATAGCATCAGTGGATGCAATGACATGGGTGACATTTGGTTTCCAATCTTTTGTGACCGTTGCACCAGTCAAGCTTGCAAACTCAGTTACAAGATCCTGCAGATCAATCACAGACAAACAGAAGATCATCAGTTGATTGTGACCGTTGCACCAGTCAAGCTTGCAAACTCAGTTACAAGATCCTGCAGATCAATCACAGACAAACAGAAGATCATCAGTTGGATCAATGATTCAGCAATCAGCATACGGCAGAGTGATTGCCAGATATCAATGGAACTCAGGTTTTCAGAACACTGTTTAAAGTTCTTATGGATCAGCAAAATTTCAGGCAATAAGACACAAGACCTAAAGTTATTTGAGTGTTGCAATTTGCCGCAGAGTCAAGCTATAATTCAACCAACTCGTACAAACTGTAAGTTCGATAGGGTCCTACATTTCACTGCCCAATATTCAATGCAGCCACCTTTAAACTTACTTAAAAATAGGTCATGAGCTTCACTATGTCAGGGAAGTCAAACACACTCAATAACAATAATTAGTGGACCTCATCATGTTCCCATTTCAGATAACATGCTTCCACAAAAGCGATGGATCTTTGAAAATGATATGGTTGAGTAGACAAAAGCAGTCAAGCACAGTAAAGTCAGAAATAAAATGTAGCTTTTACTAGTTCAATTACAATATATGCAATTTGTTTAGCTTGAAAATCTTCAGTGGTTTCTGAACCACTTGACTTAGATTGTCATAAATATTGATTGCAAATATCCAGGAATCCATTTGCTCCAAGGTTATCTAGTCTTCTTTGTTGGAAACAGAAAAAGAATCAAACTTGTTACAAGAAAGCAAGGCCTGTAACAAAGGATCTCATGAATGAAGGATAAGAAAGCAAACTATTTCAGGCTTACCTTCTCTGCAGCTGACAGAGCAGACCCACAAAGAACCCATCCCATAGTCACACAAGGTAAGGCCATCCAAGGTTTGTTGGCTTCTTGAGTTGTAAAAGATGGAAGAGGCACTAACGTTTCTGGAGACACTCTGACAAATATTAAATATTCATGATTAAGTGAAACATATAAAACCAGTCAAATTTCCAACAAAATACCAGAAACAGTTTTTTTATGAAGTAGACTGAAGTTGATCACTATTTCATGTTATTAATGACTAACACTAGATTCCATGTGCATGCACAAGCATATAAACACATGCATTCAGGGGATAAGACCCAAAGCCGGCAAAATGAATTCCAAGACACCCCTTTTCTCTTGTTAAAACTTCTGTTACAGACACGGCAAGATCTGCACCATTCTTTATTGGGTCCATTCATGAATAAGTCAGAGAAAAGTTTAGGTGGTAGGTCAATCCAGGGAATTCAGGCCATAATTGTTAGTGTACAAAAGGGTAACAGAGACAGCAATGAAAATGGTTCTTGTTCAAGGAGTGACAGCCCATTTGATTGACCAGTTAGGAGGGTCCAACCAAGGCACCAGTTGGTCAGCATCCACCCAAATGCGGAGCCCCATGACATAGACAACTCAGATCAGACATTTCTTATGCACAAGGTAAAGGCAAGAAGCTATAACCTGACTGGTGTATCACTGTGTATTTGAATGAGTGTGTGGGAGGCATAGAGATAGAGATAGATAGATATGGGCAGGGATCGTACAATTGAGTTACTGAAGAATGGTTTGCTCGTTTCTTCTTTCCAGACTTGGACCTTCCCTTTCGCAATTTGAGGGAAGAGTGAACTGGACAGAACATTAGGAAATTATCCTGAAATATACCAATCATAGTCAAAAAATAATGAGACCGCAGTGGTAAGTGGTGACAATCAAGTTTTGTATACAGATAAAGCATAGATAGAACAATAAACTACAGACAAATTACATGATCCCACTGACAATCAAGGCTCTCAGCCGCACAGGGAACATGAAAGCTCCGGCGACAGCTCTTGGCAAAGCATCCAAGAGCCGCCCCTTTCTTTGCACAAATGCTGCATTTGATCTTTTTACCCCTTTCCACTTCCACCTCCAGGTTCACAGCAGTCTCACCTACAAAATAAACTCGAGGTGCCCTGCATTCTCATCAAAATCATCAGTTATTTAGCATATCATACATTTCCTAGCAAAGTAATGGGGGTTAAAATAAAAAGGGAGAGACACTATTGTAGGATGAACTAGTTGTTAATCCAGTTGGATTTTTAGTGCATATATTTACTGAAGAGACAGCTTAGAGTTTCATATAAAACTATACCATTCAATGCATCTCTCGTGAGCATGCAAGACATTTGACTGATTTGCTTGATCTGCAACAACAGCTCTCCCATCAGCATAATGCATCATCAGCCCTGTCACCTGGAGTTCCCATACTGGATCAATCAGTGAGTTCAACACTAAACCATTAAATATGCCAAAAAAACATATAAATTACTAGTGCATCATGCCTATTACAAATGCATCAACAGCACAGCTTCTATATAGGTGGCTTAAATTGTTATATTTAGCAAGTAATTAAGTAAAAGAGGCAACAATATAATACCTCAGACTCCTTAGAGGACTGGCAAAATGCACATTTGTGGGCTGGATGTTCACTCATATAGAACGGACTAGAAGACTGTACCTAGCATATGATTCATTCACATTCAGCTTCCAAAAATTAGATACCAAAAGATGATTTTGGCACCATTCTCAATCCAAATCTATTTAGAAGGCTTAACTCTTTTACCAAGTCATGAAACCCAAAGTTTGACTTTTTTTGTCTCTTTGGTTCTCTGGTGCAGTCGTCATCAACTGGAGAGTTATGCCCCCCATTCATAATTACATTCCATTTTCCTGAAGCCTTTGCTTTGTCAATTGAAGAATCCTTATCTGCCGAAGATTGGAACATCTGCTCTACTTCTAGACTGGTCCCATCTTTTCGTTCTTTCTTGACAACAGCATTAGCTGCCAATCTCTCAGTACACTGAGAAGTAGGGTGAATCAGTTCAGTACAAATCCATAAATATCCAGACAGAGAAGTCATAGCCATTGTCTAATAAATAATAACCATTGGGAAATAGTAAAAATTCGGTGAAAAGAATGATAAGAAACTGAGTTTGATTTTAAGATCAACATGATCTTGGTACACGAGGAAAATATATGGATACAATCCATTAATGTCCATGAATCCCACAAAAGAATATGATCCAATGAAGACAAAAGGTCATCATCCAAAGACTTCTGTGACCATTATTAGACTGTTTTGACACTCTAGTCCTGCATTTACTCCTACTCCTGTCCATCTTTATATTTTTTTTTTCTTTTACACAGAGGAAAAGTAAGAGACCAAATATAAGAAGTTGAGCCAAAATATTACAGAATGGAGAAACTAAGAGTATATAAATTCAAGTGCCAGTGAGGAAAAAAAATAGTATATGATAACATTCAAGCCCTATTCTGCAAGATAAAAAAAAAGCTCATGGTCCCGCAAATATGTGATCATTTTGGCCAAATCTTTGACTTGGAGAAAATAAATTGTTATGGAAGCAATGAAATGGGAGCTGAAAAAGTCATATTCAGGCAACAGAATGAAAACTCCAGGAATTATAGTTGATAATTCAAAAAACATCAGTGGACATGATGATTTCATTGCCTTAAAGACAAATTAGTACCCTGCAAAACGACTCAAAGCAGTTGGGTAATCAGCTTACTGCCTTTGCACTATAATAGCTGCCCTTCCTGATCAATGGTTCTGGATATTTGCACTCACTAACAGAAGCCCTCAAAGTCACACAAGATCACATCCCAGTGATTAACCTAAGTGGGGAAAAAAACTTCAAGGTACGTCCCAGTAATTTATCTAACCAAGAAAAAAAACTTCAGGGTAAATGGTTGACTCAGCAAGAGGATAAACTTTACAAGATTTATAAACCACAACTGACCCAACTTTAAATAAGAAATGCTTGAAAGTTGACAAATGACAAGATAAACTCAACTAATACAAGATTGCAAGTATACCTAGCACACATATATCCACCAGATAGAATCCAGATACCAGATATCCTACAAATTCTTCTAGCATATCATTTAGCATTAGCCTACAGTTCTAGGTCCAACATTTCATAAAGTTGCTTGATTACTTTTTAACATAGGGGAAAGTGTAAGAAAGGAATATGGTTTGGCAACTGCCAACACAAGGCTGATTAGAACCTTATAGCTATAGAAATTTAAGGAAAAAAAAATTCTAATGGTGAATAACTGATGACCCAGTTCAACAGTGAATGAAGAGAAACAATAGGGCCCATATGCAGTTGTAGATACAATAGGGCCCACTGGGCAACCCAGAATCAAGAAAGGGCCTATAACATTTCCCATGTGCAGTTGTAGATAGGAACTATTCACATGGGAAATGGTACATGGGCCTTTCTTGATTATGGATTGGCCGATGGGGCCCTAATGTATCTACAACAGCATATGGGCCCTAGAGTGTCTCATCATGCCTTCCAATGCCCTCATAAACACCTAGCCCCATTCTCTTGATTAAAGAGGCTCACCACTGGATTGAATCACTGTTATACATTTTTAAATATTTCCACTGGTATCTTACCCTAATTTGATCAAGATAATGTTTGGACCATCAGTAATCCACCCTCAAAGCCTTCCCCTCCCCACCTCCACACAAATGGTGGGCCTCAAGGAGAGGCCTCAGTGTACACATGGAAAAACTGTCATATAGACCACATGCAGATGGGGCCCATGGTTTATAGCATGCTAGAAATTAAATATAAATCATGTTGGGAAAAGCGGCGTAGCAAAAACAACCCGCAATCGACATAGCAATCATGATGCACAACCACGCAATCACACACAAAACACAGCAATTTTACGTGATTTGGAAACATTGCCTACGTCCGAAAAATCATCTATCATGATCCTATGTCAATCCCCTTGGATCTACGGTTATAATACATCAATATATATAATTACCACTTTCTTGGCTAATAAAAAAACCCATATGTAATAACTAAAATACCTGCAACCCTGAACATCGATTCTGGTTAACCCAAACGACCGAACGGGCTAAACTGGAATACAAGACATAACCCAACAAATCATTCATATAATAAACCTTTCTTCAAGTGGCACGTTTCACATCATGTAAGATTTCAGAGCATGGAACAATTTTTGGTGCTAAAGGGTGTTTCACAAAAAGAATAAATACCCTACTAATGTCTACATATCACAAGATCATAAAGACAGCAGTAAAAGCAAGCTAGAGAAATATATAAACTACTGCAATAAGGACACACCCTGTTTCAGGTTGAGTACGTAGAACTCTCTTTGGTAAACCATTCTAATATTGAATAGAAAGCTATAAAAATCAAATTCTATGCAAAGGTCTAACTGTTTATATGTTGATTAGAATCCTAATTACAATGTGACAAATCCTTTATCGGCAGCAAGTGCTAGCTTGCTACTGCTTTTATTTCATTGTTTTGTCCAAGAGATGTCATTGTTTGCTTACTGGAGCTGTATGCATAGATATTGAAATGATCAGTCTTAGACAACTTACTTGTTCACCTCTCTTATCACTGCTGTCATCACTATAATCTTTATTATTGTCAAATGGAGGAGTATCTGGCAATGTTTGCAGTAGCTGATCTACATCTCTTTCTTCAGCTCCACCCTTTTGGCATGGTTGATCACTGGACCAGGGAAATGGAAGCAAAGGGGGATTTTCTTCTTCAACATTAGTTTCCTTGTTTGCATCATGAGTGGAATGCTGGCTACCTGAACTCACATATTCAATATTTCTACTGCATCCACTTGTCTTGCTAGATTGTGCAGGTTTCACAGGAGGATCAACTTCACTAATATTAAGATCAAAAGAAGCCTGAACTCTCTTATTGGTTGGAAAAGAAGGCAGAGATAATCGCACATGCCTTGGATTTTCACTGTGAATGTTCTGTGATATTGTCCCCCTTGATTTGCCACCAATATCAAAATTAGCAGAGCCCAGCCTATGGTTTGAAATGCTTGAAAGATCTATAGATATTACAAGACAAAAGCAAGTTTTTTTGGTTAAAATAATTGTATGAAAGAAAAAGAAAAAATGATATTGCCGGTGATGTAACTGTACCAGATAGACGGGCTTGAGGTACAGCATCAGAAAGGTTAGCAAAAGCAGCACACATGCTTCTGCATATGCTTAGCATATTTTCTATATGTTGGGCAGGTCTCAAATCTGCAAGCAAGAAATATAAGTTATGAAACACAAAAAGACAGCTAAACAGCACTCAGGTTGGTTACTTACCTCGATGTAGATAAGGCAATTTGCAAACTATACAGCTTAATCCAAGCTCCACCGTGCTTGGAATGCAAGAACTGCATGAATTCAAAAGAAAAAATACATATATACATATATTTTTTTAAACAAAGTTGTTAACTTATATAAACACAGTTCAAATGAGGAGAAAGAAAACAGTCCAATTAAATAAAGAACTGTTTACACATCAATAGTTAGGGTTTCAATGACAAGAGGAAACATCTTATGGGGTCTTCCAGTTGATTCTATTTGTTGATATTTGCATTTGGATAGGACTAGTTCAAATATCAATGGAGTCAGATTGAGTCTGTGGTACGTAAAGTCAAACGGAAAATTATCACATCAGCTGTTCTCGGAAGAAATACAACAGAACATCTGCTTTTGATTTATCTCATTCATGGAATGATTTCATGGCCGCTCGAGTGACATCTTTCAAAACCACTGTTAGGATACCTTTTCAGTGGGGACCATAAATCTTTGCTTTGATGACATCTTGGTTAAAGACAACAAGAAGGCTGGAAGCCTGGAACTGGGGTTGCAATATGTAATCATGAAGGCAATATTTTCTGCAACACCAGCAGCTTTAGATCTAATGAGTTAGAGGAAGCTTCACTAGTGGGCTGTTGAGATCATAATCAATTGGATACGGATAGATGCTATAAATTGAGAGTGAAACATCTCCTGCCATGCAATTTGCATCCTTTGCTGATTCTGCTCGTGATTTACTAACTGGATGAAAATTCAGGTTTTGGCTACCAAAAGGCATTATGTTTTTCAGTGTATACTTCACAATAGAAATGGGATAGCTGTTACT
Organism: Sextonia rubra; assembly: GCA_037013555.1. Lineage (NCBI taxonomy): Eukaryota > Viridiplantae > Streptophyta > Magnoliopsida > Laurales > Lauraceae > Sextonia > Sextonia rubra. The sequence goes on from JASUAD010000001.1 coordinate 49,083,703, forward strand.
CTAGGCAAAGCTGGTGGGAACTTTTGTACAGTGATTTATATTGCCGCTGTATTTTTGCTTCTAGATATGTCCATATTTATAATATAATATAAAGAGGGGGAGGGGGCGGGGTGCACGCTAGAGAGAGAGAGGGGGGGCCAAACCTGCATAGCATGTGATTACAGGGCAATAATACAGGCTGTTTCAAAAAGTCCAAGCTGCAACAAGGTAGAAATTAGATGTCAAAGCAATTCAAAGAATAGAAATTAGAGTGATGAGCACATGGAAAATGCCTATGCTTATGTTGTTTACATATAAGTGATATGTGGTAGTTCTAATGGCAAGGAAATGACCATTTGAGTCACAAATACTTCTCAAGCTGGAATAAATATCAAGCATTCCCATCTTGTTAGTGAATATGTGAATTCTGTATCTTTCATGGACTTCAGTTGAAGCATTATCCAGTTCAGTTGTAGCACACCTAAGTACTCAATAACCCTTCATAGTCCTTCTGTGTCTAATAAGGCAACCATCAAGTTCATCATAATTCATCCTACAAACAATGAGTAACAAGCTACGTATCTTAAATAGAAGTTTGGCACTTTGGCTGCCACAGTACAAGCACAACCATCTCAAATGCTAGTTCAAAAATCGGAAGCAAGGGCATGGGCATCATCGTTATCCTCCAGAGTAGTGTCATATTGGGCTGTTATCAGCCGGTTAAAGACAAAATGCTCCTTGAAAGAGGAAAAAATAATAGTTGCAAATTTTGATTCAGTTTGGCCTGTTGGGAAACCCACATCCCACATCAGCCAGCAATGAGTTCTACCTTGGTTTAATATGCATGTTTGGGCGTTCCAAATTCAAGTTCGAGCGGCTGGGTTGGTTTATGACTCATAACATGGTTTCAGAGCCAATTTCTTGTGTAGCCCACATGGCAGGCCTATTCACTAAAAAAAAATCACACTTGATGTCTAATTTTCATGGATCGAAATCAAGTCTTTATCAAGGTTTTCGCTTGATAACATGAAGATGGGACTGAATACAGAAACCAAACAGATCAGAAACCTCCAACAACCAAACCAACATCAAAGAAACCAAATCATTTCCACAAACAAAAACCAAGCTGATGATGTTGGCGTGGATTGAACAGACATACCAGACGGCGCATTTCAGTTCCAATTCCATCTTTTGCAGATGGAGTCGCAATGGATTCAGGAATCGATTGTGATTCGAGAATTTCTCGGGATTCGCCATTCTTCTCCTCTTTCTTCTTCGATAGAAGATTAGGGTTTCTGTTCATTCTGTCAAATACAACTCTTGCCCTTTTTGAAGCTCTGCTGAGCGAGTGATTTGGACTCTGGAGCTTCGGTGAGTACACGTGGACGGTTTGGATTTGTCGGGCGGGCCTTTCTGAGGGCAGGGGGATGGTTGATGTTTGCGCGGGAAGCTCATTTGAGCGTTTGGTTATTTGAGCGTCCCGCGCTCTTCTTCTTTGCATATTGACTGCTTGCCTGCGCGGGAAATAGAAAATGCGCCCGCTGAGTGATGAGTCGGGATCATGGGTGGGCCCCACACCCTGGATCGGCGGCATGGGTGGATAGCCTTATTTAACCGAATGAAAACTATTCTCCAGGGGCCTGGCCCTGACTGCAGAATAAAATAAAGAGAATCTTGGATGTGTAGATAGATCTTCACATTGTCCACAAACATGTCCTAGAACTCTTAATCACATTGATGCGTGCTTGGATGTTGCCAAATGCAATACAATGGTTATTTTCAACTTTTTTTTGTTAAGAAATACATAAATTTCAATCATTTGAATTTTCATTTGATGGGTTAATTAATTAATTAACTAGTTTGAACCCCTTCAATTAGTGCTCATTCTTTTGCTATAATTCACGGAATTTATGTTGGGTGAATTCTGAAATTCTCAAATACAGTGAAATTCTTGAATACTTTCTTGTATTTTTTGTTGAAAGCTGTTTTTAGATTAATTAACTATTCAAAATATTAAATGGATTTTAAATGCAGTCTCAGTCTCAGTCTCAGTCTCAGTCTCCCAAGTGAAATTTTGGGACAACAATGGCTTGAGTAGTCCAACAGTGGATTTTTTTATATATATAAGAATTTCAACACGAAAAAACTACTATTCTTAGACATGTAAAATTATTGAATTTTAATGGGTTTAATAAACAAATAAATTTAAAAAATAAATATTTGCTCTCCTTCTTTTGTTACTTAAGCTGGCATAGTTATTAATTTCATTTAAACCTCGAAATTGAAACAAAGTGCATGTCATAATTTTTTTATTTGATTTTCAGTTAATTTTAGATTAAAAAAACATGAATTTCAATTAAATTGATCAAATATTTTATTTTTCTAACATATATGTATATTTATTATTTTAAATAAAAATCTGAAATATTTCTCCAAAAAATTTAAATTAACCAAGATATTTTATCATTCTAAAACACAGGTAAACACTTTGAAAAACAATATGTACATGTGTGTGTTTTAGATCAACCGATAAATCGATACTAGTACATATCGGTCGATACGAATTAGTATCAGTCGATTTATATTGGTTCGATATCAGTCTATGAATTGGTCGGGTTTTATATCAGCAAAAAATTCCAATATTATGGGAATTTATCAATTTTCGCAATTTTTTAAAATATTGGTCTTTACCAATATCGACTGGTGTTTTTAAAATATCGGTCGATAATATTTAAAATTTCTTCATTTTCTCTTTTGTACTAATTTTCTACTCCTTCCAAATATATTATATGCTATTTGTCTTTTTCAATAGCTATTTCACTTTTAAACAATTAAAACATTTTATGTTTTATGAATTGCATTTGGAAAAATTATATATAACTCTACCAGTGTCAATATTATATATATATTTTGTAAATTTTCTAAAATGTCTATTTAGAAAAAGCTTAGAAACAAGGATTATATGTTATTTTTGTTATTGATACATTTCATTCTCTTTTATTTACACATATTAATGATAGGTCTATTAACTGGAATTTTGAGAATTAGGATTTTTGATGAAATTTTATAGATATTCACAAAATAATTACTAAAATTTATTTGTAGCGTGTATAATGCTTATAGCCTTTGAATTTGGCATATATTTATTAAATAATGAGTAAAAATTTTAATTTCTTAAAGTTGACATTAATAGATAGTTTATAAGTTAAAATTATGATTGCATAACTCACAAGTCATAATTATGATTATATGTTATAAAATTTGAGAGATTTTTAATTTATTTTAAAACAAACATATAAATATATTTAATTATAAATAATTTTATATAATTTTAAATAAAATAGCAATATTAGGTGTTATAACTTAGGTAGATCAATATTTTGATTTGCAGGTGTCACTAATTAAGAAAATTATTATTTTTTAGTATTTTATAATATTTTAGATTTTTTGAAAAAATTTTAAAGTTATCTTGAGGCAAAAAAAAAAAATTTATTCCGCTACAACTGCAATAGACCACGACCGACACTGTAAATTTTATTAAACTTTATCCACTTTACCACGTAGGATTCTCTTCACTCGTGCATAAAAGGCGGACACACTCACAGCCGCTTGACTTTACGAATCAGTCATCTTTGGTCTTTACCCTTTGTCTCTCGGTGGCCTTCATCCGGATAGACATTTTGGGGGAAAATGGCAGAGAGCAGCAACAGCAAAGCCAGCGTCGTCAGCCGTATTCTGGCCGTGAAACAGAACTCCGGCAAGTCATTCAAACAGATCGCCGGCGAGACAGGCCTCACCAACGTCTACGTGGCCCAGCTGCTGCGTCGGCAGGCGCAGCTGCATCGCGACACTGCCCGGATCCTGCGGGCGTCGCTGCCCGAGCTGACCGAGGAACTCCTAGCAGAGATGATGAAGCCGCCCTTTAGATCCTACGACCCCAACATCATTCAAGAACCCACCATCTACAGGTCTCTTTACCCCCACTTCTTCTTCTTCTTCTTCTTCTCTTGATTCCATTTGGTAATTCGTTGAATTGAATTCGCAGGCTGAACGAAGCGGTGATGCATTTTGGAGAGAGCATCAAGGATATCATCAATGAGGAGTTTGGTGATGGGATGTGAGATGATGTTTTTGGATTTCAATTTCTCATGAATTCACTTCTTAATTATGCACGAAAATTAGCATGGGTGTTGTATCTATTGAATATAGAGCCTTGTGAAAGCGCATTTGTTTAATTTTTTTTAATACTATGTTCGCGAAAAATTAATAATAATTAATCAACCCGAATCTTTCAAATTTAGATTTAGACTAGTTACGAAGTAATATAATAATACCCAAAAGATCTAAAAAAAAAAAAGACTTGAATTTTCTAAATATGTATATATTTATTTATTTTTATATGTTCTAGATCTAAGCTCAATGTCACCCTATCTAACACAGACTAAGTACCTACAACCAAATCTACTTCAATCAAGGCCTTGGTTGCATTTGTTTTTACTTTTATTTAAAATATAGAAGACATCAAAAAAATTTAAAAAATAGTGTGTTTGTTGTGGAGATGAAAGCTACAAAGTGCTGTTGAAATAGAAACAACTGAAACAATAGTACTGAATAATCTGCAATGTTGTGGAGGGATGTTGCATTGGCTTAAATCTGTGAAAGCATGAACAGTAGTTGTTGGCCGAGGCACGTCTGCGGACGCTTTCTTTAAGATGAGTTCTGCCCCTCGGGATAAACCTAGGTGCGATGAGGTTATCAGCTGGAATCGCCCCTAGGATACAACGGTCTCCACAATACAATCTCCCTTGGTCGCATACCAAGTTTAGATCAGCCGGACTCTAGCAGAGAATACTCGAAGGAAAGAAAACTGTGGAAACGAGAGAAGGAGAAAGAAAATTCTGTACTGTTTCGTTTGAACCCAAGTGCCCTATTTATAATAAAACAAACGTTGGGTATAATGATAGGTATTTAAAATCACCATTAAAAACCAATTAAAAAAGACATTTCATTATTAAAATCCATTAAAAAAAGGCATTGAAAAAATTTAAATTTTAAATGTCCCATTAACCATTTTGAACGTCCCATTAATTAAATGAAAAACGTTCAGAAAAATAAATTGTAAAATTTTTTAATTATTTTTGGCAAAAGTATGCCATTTCTATATCACAACATGGGTCCCTTGAGGAAGGCTGACCCGGGATTTGCACCCACCTTGCACGTAGGATGCCTGTCGCGGACACACACCCGGTTAAACAATTTCCGGATCGAGATCCTCGGGCCAAGCCCGGCTCGTGTGTGCGCATAGGACTTGTAGCAAAAGAGCCCAAAATAACTTAAAGTATAAAGGAGAAGGAATACATATATAGTTCTTAAAGAGTTTGCACTTTTCCAATGTGGGACTCTTGAAAAACCACAAACCTCACTTTGTATAAAACTCAATTTTGAAACCCCTTATAACCCAACAGTGTTAGGACATTTGTATTGGCTAAATTCATGTATTGGACAAAACTTAGGTCTATTGAGTTGTGTTTTACATTTAGAATGGACTGTGGTTGCCTTCTGGATAAGCTGAACTGAAGATAGTGCAAATTGAAGTGTTTTTTTGAGGACAACATGGATTAAAAAGGTCATATCCCACCAATAGTGGCCAAATTATCAGTTCAGTCTGGGCAGTTATTGGTACTCATTGCGTGATACATACAATGATCGGCATAAATTTTAATCCATGGGTGGATTCAGGTACTCTTCTTCATCTTTAAAAGCCGCATCATTCCTTCACCAGTTACTGTGTCCAAATGGCAATTGGCCCTGGTCTGCGTCACTAACAGTTGGCATTCTGGCCCTCATATTCATCTATAGAGCTAATTCGTCACTGCTAGATTTTTTGTTGTTGTTGTTGCTGCCACCAACTGTTTCTTCCTCTGGGGATTCCAGTGTTCATGGTTGATGGGTTGAACCCTTGACTCTACTTGTTTCTTTTCTCTCTCCATGAAGCAATTTCTTTCAATGTAAAGTTTTCTATCTGAACCAGCCATGCATCCAAAATTCCATATAGCAAAGATGCAGTGCAAATTGATTAGCTCATAGCATTTATTATTATTATAATTATTGGTAATGAGGCTTGAAGCCTTGAACCCACAACCTTAGGTGGCAATAGTGAACACCTTCTACTTGATTGGCTTGAGACATTGTATTTCTTTTTGCCTCTGAAAGAGGTACGATGGGTTTAGCACTCTTACAGCCATCCTTCATAAATTAGGTGCATCTTCAACCATGCAACAATCAGCTGAAGGTAAAACTAAATGAATGATCTAATTACGGAAAGATCTTGGGATTGTTACAAACTAATAGTACCTATTTCTGTCATGTTCCATCTTTTATGGTTATCTCTGTTAATAACCAGTTGATTGGTTTCAGACATTTTATTTTCGTTTTCATCTCGAAGCAGTACAATGGCTTTAGCACCCTTACAACCACCGTTCTTAAATAAGGTGCATCTTCAACCATGCACCAATCAGCTGAAGGTAAAAACTAAATGAATGATTTAATTAAGGAAAGTTCTTGTGATTGTGACAAACTATCAGCACCTGTTTCTGTCATGCAATGGCAGGCCCAAGATTTTCGTTTGGGTGGTACAAGCAATGGTAGGGGCAAATAAATTAAATACTAAAATAAAAATTTTAAGGTCTATTTTTGGAAATTTCTCAGACCACGACCGCACCTGTGTGCATACACATAGGTCCACCACTGCTGACATTTTCCATCTTCCATGGTTAACAATGTATATCAAAGGGTCCTGATAGCCTCCCTTACTTGTGAGGCTCTGCACATGAACAGAAACACTTAAAATGACCAACGAGAAGAGGTCAATAACCAAAAACACCAAAACTCAAGCTGTTAGTGACTGACAGAAAAATGTATATCAAAGGTTCTTCATAGCCTCCCTCACATGTGAGGGTGGACACAAACACTCCAAATGACCAACATGAACATAAACACATCACTTAGGATTTGAACACACCGTCCCTGGCTCTAATACCATGTTTATGACCAGTAACACCAAAAGCTTGAGCTGATAGTGAATGATGCAACAATGTATATCAACAATCTCATTACAAGAATTTTCAATACTCTTTTCTCTTTTTTTTTTGGTTCCCAATACCATTCTCTGAATTCATAATTTATGGGTGATGCTTTGTCTATATCCACTACCTAGATATTTGCAAACTTATTCAAGAAGGTCCATTATCAATGCATCATTTGACCAAAATAACAGACTGACAATTTTAATATGGGCCACAAGGTTAAGCAACATTTTTTTAATAACAACGTTGATAGCCTTTCAGATTAGGAAATATGTTGTCTGTATAATAGCAAATCATTTCTAAATAATTTTATAGGTATTGTTACTTGTTAGGTAGTTTTAGTAACAACTCTAATAAGGATGGGCTGATAGAAGTTTTCTGCCTGAATGTGGACTTCAACTATAATATCTGACAAGAGTCTGTAGTGCAGTTAGTTAGAAGGTGGTCATTGCTGAAACCAGAAGGTTGCAGGTTCATGTTGCCAATAAAAATGAATAACGATTATAATATTTACACTTTCTATAGAACTTTGTATTATGTTGCTTTGAACAAAATGCTCAAATCCCATTCACAATCAGTTTTGACTGCTGTAAAAAATAGCTATTTGTTCCTCATCCATACCATTTAGATGAAAAGGGAACTTTTCATGATTTTTTAATTAAATCCCTGTTGTCAGCTGATAGAGGTAAAATTTTCTGCCTAATCGTTTTGTTTCTCATTTGTAGAATGTCTGCCATCGACTTTTATTGCTCAGTCAATAAAGTGCAAACCACTGATGGGAAGGACCGTGTAGTTGTGACATTTAATGGGAAGTATCTGCCTTTCCCCGAGCAGGTTGGTAGTTTTTCTTGCACCATACAATTGAATGTGTACGGGTTGGTAAAACAGACTGGAATGGAAATATGGAATGCCAAGCAACCTAACAACACCTTTGGAATGGTTTTAGAGTATTTAGTCTGGCATCTTATGACCTTGAAAGCTCGGGTACAATAAAAGACCATAGGACCAGAACATGCCAAAGTTCTTCCTGCATACCATCTGAAATAGCAGAACACACCCATCAGACTCTCCGTGCCACACCATTGGTGGTCTTCAAGGTTCAGTAAAAGAAGGACAATAATCAAGTTCGAGCAGTTGTACCACAAGCGGGAAAAATGGGTTGTGAGCAGAATCCTGAACAACCAAACAGCACCTTTGGAATTGGTGTCTTGAGTCCAGCCTTCCAACACCAAAATTGAAAGCTCAAGTAGTGATTAAACTTCACAATTTCATGGCTACAGTGCTATGACACTGTAACAGACAGTAGAACCAAAATATGTCAATATGTTGACACCACTTACCTGCATACCATAAGCGACATCAAAACACTCCTATCAGACTCTGTCCAACACACATGAATCAGGAATGGTCAAGTAGCAGGGTAACCCACATTGTAAGTGCGGCCACTGGTATACATGTGGTGAATAGCTGGATAACAAGGCATTCCATAGATGGCCTACATTTTAACTTGATTATATATGGCCAAGATTTCAAGACCATGCAAAATAAGTGGCTGGGGTGTTCCGGTCCACCATGATGCCTCCATGGGCTGGTTGCAATTATTGAAATGAGGTATCATTTTATTTTGTGCCATATGTAATTCACTGAATGCCCTTCTTACTGAATCACCCACCATGTATTTAATTTGCATTGTACAACATATTGGACTTGATCAGTTCTCTTAAGTTTCTGACATCACTATCATTAAAAAGTAGTGACTATTATCAACTCCATAGTTGAGTTGGTAGAGCATCGTCCTCCGCGAAAAGGGACCTGAGTTCAACATGAGTTAGAACTGAGAGCCTGATACACAAAAGGTGCTAGATTTTTTTTTTTTAATGCCATCATTGTGATAGACCTAGTTTTCTTTTTTGAAGCATGAAGAATGAATGTGTGATCATGTGCTGTCTGCAGTTTTTAGGCCATGAATATGATATATCATATGATGACTGCTAATAACCATTGACCGTCCACAATTGGGGCTCTCAGATGAACTGTCAAATTCTTGTATTACTTCCCAATGAACAATGAACAAATGCTGTATTCTGGTTCCACCATCTCGACAATGACAGCCCCTCTTCGAACGTAATCTTTCAAAATGCGGAATGGAACTCAACCCTTTCCTGTTGTGTTGGTTAGTCCAACAGGCATTTCATTCAGGCCAACCCATATGACCTGCTCAGTGGTTTGGTATTTTCTAAATAAATTCTATTCTATGTAAATGTTAAAACTTGAATCATATAGCCAAACAGTAGCTAGTCTCAACTTCAACTAGTTGTTGAATTTCTTCAGAGTCATTAGAATATAGAATGTGGTTAATGGTTGGATGGACCCAACCTGGAAGTGCTGATCAGCTGATTGTTCACCTTTGAAATTATTGACCTACAGCTAAAATGCAGTCAACAGTAAGTTTTTAGTACCATCTCTGGTTTGAATTACAATTAGACAAAAGCTTGTTTGTCAGCCAGTCATTTTGTCCTAAAATATTTGTATTAAGTTATTCTTTATCCTCATTTTTCCTTTGTGATTTGTGATTGCTTTTTCAGAAATCAAAGGATATGAAGGATATGGTCACAGGGCCGAAGGAAATGGCCACTGAGCCGAAGGATATGAAGGATATGGTCACAGGGCCGAAGGAAATGGCCACTGAGCCGGTGGATATGGCCACTGAGCCGAGGGATATGGTCGCTGAGCCGAGGGATTAGGAAAGCTCAAGCATTATCGGAACTTAATATGTGCAAGAAAATGACTCTCTTGAAGGTGTAGCCTGTAGGTATTAATATGTACTTGTTTGATAAAGGCCTGTAGCTGTACGACCCTACTATATCAATGATATTTTAACCTATTTATAATATTAAACATGTTACAAAATACAAAATTTGATTGATGAGTAACCTCTAAACATAACAATGGAGAAAGTAAAATACTTGGTGGTTTTCCTACCTCATTTAAATGAGAAAAATGGATGTTCATTAAGGAGATGTCCAGAGGAAGGATCTTCTTGCCAATTCTCATTAGTTGTAATACCCCAGCAGTGTAGGAAGAATCTTAGCCATCCTTTCTGATAACTGCAACTAATACTTGATGCAATAAATGAAGTCGAACCAATTTGATCCACTGCTGGTGGTCCTGACCAAAATCAGGACAGTATAGATAAGGTCAGACTACGAAGGCTCTAGCCTTACTAAACTCTATTTCTTCAAACTGAATTGGTAGAATCCAGTGAAACTTTAGCATAGTAGCCAGTAGTAGACTTATATGGCAAACTAGTTTTATCATAAGCAATTCCAACTGATCACTGAATGAAGATAAACATTGCACATGACTGAAAATGACCACCTTACCGAGCCATTAGTATAGGATAAGAAAAGACTTGTGTTAATGATATCAATACTATAGTGCTGTACTGAGGTCCTCTTGTATTGGTGAGGCCAACTATGCCATGTGCCTTCCTCTAAAAACCTGGAAGGATTTCACCACCTTTGGTCCCAATCAGACAGATTCAATCATTATGCCTCAATGATTTTGGGTGTACTACATATATCCAAATTTATCCATGCTACATTTATCCAAATTCATCCATCCATCTCTCTCTCTCTCTCTCTCTCTCTCTCTCTCTCTCTCTCTCTCTCTCTCTCTCCTGGGAACATGCAAAAAAGACGGTTTTTGGGCCCAACTGGCCTTAAGGTTGGCCAAACCTGACGACCCAGCCCATTAATGCAACTATGTCTTCCTATGCCTGCCCATTTACACCGAGGTTCAATATATGCAGGTTGGTCAGGGGTTAGGTAAACCCAACCCGTGCCGCATTTCCTTGGCCGGCGAAGGTGCAGTTTGGCTTGTTCAGGATAGGGTTTGGGTTTCAGTTTTCCAAGTTACTTGACTTATGGTAAACATGTGAATTTATTGTATATACATAGCATATACATAGTATATACATAGTACAGATATTATTAGATTTTGTCTGGTATTCTGGTTTAGCCGGATCAGTCATTTGGATTAGCCAGAACCGATGTTCAAGGTTATGGGTATTTTAGTTATTATGTATGGGTAACAAAACTGACTGGCTTAACTTAGCTCAATCCAGATTTCACTCTGAGAAGTTACTGGGTTGGGCATGGGATGGGTTTGCGGACATACAATTTGGATCAGGAGGCTGATGGGGCCGACACTGCCCACCTCACTATGGAGAACATTGGTTTGAATAAAGTTGAAAAGAAAATTAGAAGCTGGCCCACACGGAAAGATGGGATAAGAATTTGATGATAATGACTATAACGGTGATGACAAAATATTCTATGATTTGATAAAAACGCAAGCCTAAACGTTTTTGTTTAAAAGGTACATGTTGGGATCGTAGTGTAATGAAGAACAGAGCAGCAGTCTATAGGATTATTATTATTATTATCATTTGTTTGTGTGCGTTGGGCTACTGATTCTTTTGGGTGCTATTATCTGCATTAGATAGTAGGAAGTTCCTTCTTGTTTCATTATTTGGCATTTTCTTTCGTTAAGAGATGGAAAGCTTCTTGTTGACCTGCATTTAGAAGTAGCGTTATGCGGAATAAGGGGATGTATTAATAGAAAGGTTGAATAAAATGTTCATTAGGGATGAACCATGTTTCATGAACGATCTTTATTCATCTTGCACATCGTTGGAAGTTTAAGGCTCTGACGTGGATTAGCAATAGGCACATGTCAGAATTAGGCTTCAAAGTTTAATAATTTAATACAACTGGCATTGTAATGTTTCAATCCAAAAGTGTTTAATGATCAGATCAGTTAAATTGCAGTGGATACCAATACATGGAAGAGGTGTGATTGGATTGGATTAATCATGGGCATCCAAAATAAAGGCAATGGGAGCATTGAACTTCTTCTGATAATTTTCTACTTGCTCCTTTAACTTTTGAAGAATTTTGCACGCTCAAGTAGATAATAAAGGTGTGTTTGAATGTGACCAAAAGTTGGTTCTGATGCCATAAACCTGTGGCCTCCCTGCTTGAGCTTTCCAAATTGCCTTGTAATGAGCTTGCAGTCTCCTATTTTGATGACTTCCAGTTTCACATGGGAAACACACTTGAAGGTTATAACAAAAAGCAAGTCACCCATGTAAGAACTTGTGCAATGACTGCAGTCTAGTCTGATTTAATTTTGTCAATGTTTTGCAACAAGGAACGGGGACTGGCAGTAAACAGCTTGTTATTTAGAACTTGCCACCTCTTTGAGAAAGAAATGCCTGGCCATCAATATTCAAGCCATGGGAATTGAGAATTTAATGCTATCCTGATCGACATGATATTGTTGATCTATGGCCTGACCCGGAAGATATTGGCGGTGAATTGAAGATGGGTAATAAGGGGCCTCCCCTGAAAAACTGGGAAGCCTCAATTCCTTCATTGTTGTACAATCTTGTTTGTTGCCTTAATTTGGCATTTGCAAAACATGAAATATAGGTAAGGTGATTAATCTCCTTACCATTGAATTAACAGTGACCCAAATTTCGCACTCATCTTTGTTTAGGCCCTCCAATTGATATGTAAATTTTGATAACAATTCCACTTTATATAATAGCTAGGATTTGAGAACTTTGAGCCCCCCGAAAACAGTTCCTCCTTGAGTTGGACGATTCCCAATTTTTGCACAGAAAGTTGCTCACGGGGAGAAATTTGAAGCCTTAACCCACACCCTCTTGTCATGCTGCTCTTGGCTGGTCTCTACAGGTTCGATTGCTCCTTACATATAAATGACCAGATCATTCCTGAAAAATCACCCTGTATCCACGGCTAATCTGGCTATCTCCCAATCCGGGAACAATCTACCGTCAGTCAGTGGGGCACCTAGCGCCCCACCCCATGTAAAATTTAACCAGAATTGACCTCATCTACCAATTAGTGTTTGACAACTTTGGGGCCCCTCAAACAACTTTCCCTTGTCATGCCACTGGGAGTGGGAGTGGGAGTGGGAGTGAGAGTGGGGAAGTTCGAAGGAGAAAATATCGGATATATATAAAATTTCAAATCTCAATCCAACAAAGAATAAAGATAACAAACGGGCCCATGGTAGACCCCACGTTGGATCCTAGGGTCTGCCCCGGTTACACCCCTAAAAAGTTAAAACCCCTACAAATCCCCGTATTCGCACGTGTGGCGGAAATTTGCATTGCTTTCTCCTTCTCATGCTCTCTGCTTCATTCGTAGCCGCTTATGCTGCTAAAACCCTAATCCTCTTTCCATCTTCTTCCTTCAGATTTCGAGAGGTTTGTACCTTTCCCCCCTCTATCTAATCTGTGTTCATGTTCAAATTGATTAGGGTTTTGTTTCGCATTCATAAATTTCCTCACATGCAATGTAATTTCCTTCAATCTCTCTGTGTTTGCAACGCCTTTTGTGTCGATTGAAAGAGCGTAGCTTGCTTTTCTTTTCGTTGGAAGATCTTGAATGGGTATTGTTCATCTTTTTGTACTGTTTGCTTGTGATTGGAGATTTGGGTTCTTAGATTTGGGCTTTGGAGAGAGATTTTGATGAGGTTTTTTTTGTTAGAATGCTTTTATGGGTATGTTGGAAAGTTGCCCATCGCTCGTGGATTTGGAATTAGCATCGTTAATTTGCTCTTGGGTGGAAACTGATGAGCTTTCTTCAAGATGGAAATGGAGGTGTTTCAGATATTATTGCAATTGTATTGAAACTGGGTTTATTTGTTTCTCTCTGGTCTTGGAAAATCTTGGGCCTTATCAGTTCATTGGGATTTGCTTTTACACGGTTTCGAAAGAGAACAACGTGTGATATTTCTATTTTAGTTTGCACCAGGAAAAACTGTTTTTTTTTTCAATGCAATGGGTTATAGTAGGTTTGAGTTATTCATTAGAGCAACATATGATATGAGGCAGTGCAAAGTGATGTATGAGGTTTTTGGGATTAACCTTTGCATGGGTTTCGGCAGTAACGCATGCCTGGTTTACAGCTGGCTTGAACTTTTCATTAGGTTGACAGATGAAGCAAGTGCAAATCTTGAGATAAATGTGGGGTTTTGGGGGTCAACATTTGATAGGGTTTTACGGCCTTCGATGTCATTTAGACAACAACCAACTGTTTGAGGTGTCGATTGCAGAGTGGTTAAGTTAGTTTGTAAAATGATGCTGTGTTCTTGACTGGATTTTTCCTTTTCCCAAAAGGACTTATGGGTTAGGATTTCATGGGTTAGGATTTCAGTCTTCCAAATATATATATATATATATATATATATTGCCAAGGGCAGACCCATAAAATTCAACTTGGGAGGGCTATATGTAAAAGAAATATTGGGTCAAGGGGCAAATGTATAAATATATATATTAATTTTAAGAATCTGCAGGGGTGTTCTTAAAATTTTCAAACATTTTCATGTATGGGTGGGGGCTTCACCCCTCAGACCCCTGAACCTAGGGTCCCTGTCTGTTGCATTCTAGTTTTGATGTGATAAACATGTAATATTTTGGAAATTTTCATTATACTTTTTTGATTGGATGCTTAAGGTTTCCAGAATTCTACTGTCCAATGCCATTGGCCAACACGAAAGGAGGTTTGATTATTAGATCTTAGTTTGATGCGTGTGATGGGTAGTGGCTGGGTTTGGGCATAGGAGAGAAGTTTTCCTGATACATGGATACTTGTGTATGTCTATGCTTAGCACTCCCATGTCAGACCAATACGATAATTATGCTAGTGCTCTATTGACGTACTGTCAGTACCGATGCTTGTAGGGTACAGGTTTAGCTTATCTCACTGTATTGAATCCTTTATTTCATATACACTGATTGTTTTGCAACTTTTTAGAAATGTCTGAATGAAGAGTAATAATATTTAGAAAAGTCTTGGTATAAAATATTTTATATTATGGATGGTATGGTGTTTTCATATCCATGTCCTGAAAATTCCAAAACTGCAGGGCTATTTCCCCCCAGTCCCCCATTTGTATCTGTTGTGTATTGTCATGGGGGCATCATAGATTGGTTTTAAACATTGTTAGGAGTCATGTGCATTACGGAGGTAGGACCATGACCAGTGTCTTATGGTCTTAGGTAAGTCTTAACTTTTATACTCCTGCATTTCTATGGAAGGGAACTGATGTCCAATGGGGCTCAAGGTGGCACCTGATTTCTGATGGCAATGTGTGGCTAGGCCGCTAGGGTACTGAAGTCATACGAACTGGCTTCATAATACAATTTTAGAGCTGCAGAAGAGAATTTTTTTTAAGGGATGAAAATATTTTTTGGAACTGTTACTGATAATGTTTAAGCGACACTTCTTGCCTATAACACCAGTAACTAGTTTGAGTTATTTGCCCTAGCCCTAGATCTAACCTGCTTACAAATAATATGAATAAGAAAGCACTCACGCCAACTCCTTTTTTCTAGAATGATTTATCGTCACCTTACTTGAAACAATAAGGTTTTCTCTGACTTAGCTCAGGATCTGTGGATTCATATAATTTGTTTTGTTTGTTGATGAATTGGTAGAAGACGTTGAATGTTTGAAATGTTTTGACTGGTTTGTCCATCATAGAAGTTTCGTGTTTTTGTTAACTGTAGCTTCCATTTTCTTCCTCATGCATGTTGTTAAAAGGGTGATTTCTCATTTTTAAAAAATGATAGCCTTCATAGAAGCTATGATGCCCAGATACGGCAAGGACACGCTATAAACATGGCATGGATATGAATTTCAAACATAAGAAGTGAAGTATCGGATACGATTTGTGGCCCATTTTGAGGTATCCGTGCATCATAGCATAGAAGTACCTATTGACTCAATCTTTTCCATCTAGGATATGGAGCTTATCAAACTAATGGAAACACAGTCATGCATTTAGATGTTAATCTCTTCAATTGATAATTGTTTTTCCTTGGATGGTTTTTTTTTAATGTGTTGATGCCAAAATATTTCATCTTTGTATGTTTCATCAAACATATTGGTTTTTGTGTTTATCATCAGATTAGTATCTGTATGGATATGGAGTTGGTATCAAGTGTAGTATATCCATCATCACTCTTACATGTGATCTTTTATTTACTGTCATGTTCCATTTGTGTACTGCGGACTGGTTTCTAGTGTGCATCGTGCCATCTTTTCTCACCTTCTGTATTTTAGGGTTTGGAGCTTGTGAAGACTTCTGGACATATTTGCTGCTGATTTCATCCATCATGTTACTGCTCCATATTGGTAGTACGGGTCCTCATCAGGATTAGAAACTGGAGTGTTGCTTGCTTATTTGGTTAGCTGACCGAACATGTTTTAGACTTTTTCCCTAAGCATTTGATTTTCTTAGAGTTGGAATTCTATGCTCTAGCAAGATGGGTAGGGGCAGTCGGCAAAAAGACAAATATGGCAACAGCAAAGAACTTTCTAGAGATGATTCTAATGAAGGCACGGCTGCTCGAACAAGACCTTGCAGCTTTGAGGAGATCATGCTAAGGAGGAAACAGAAGAAACTGGCTGGTGATGCCAAAGAGGGAGCCGGAGAGCCAATCAAATCACCGGGGAAAGATAATAGCGAAGATGTGCCTGAACATTTGGAGAGTGAAGGAAGTCTCCGGAAAAAGAAGGATTCCGTTTTGGGTGCAATGAAGACTGTTTCAGATGATACTCTTAAGGAGAGATCTAGAGAAAAAGAAGAAAGGGTAACCAAAAAGGAAGTTGAATTTTCTAAAGATAAAGGATATCATGAAAAAGAGGCCGACTTGAAGGTGAAATCCAGCAAGGACAAGAGCATTAGAGATAAAAGAGACAAGAATGAGAAACGGAGTCACCACAGGAGCAGAATGGATGAGCGATTGAAGCCTGATTTTGAAAATGAACCTGGAAAGAAACTTGCCAAGGATATAGTATCAAAGTATGGAGAGAGGGACAGAAGTTCCCATAGAGAGAGCAAAAGAAAGCATCATAGTGGAAATGATGAGAAGAACAGATCAGAGACTGATGGGATTGCTTTGAAAAAACATGATTCTGGCAAATGGCAGAACACAGAACATTCAGAAAGAAAAGGTAGTAAGAAAGAGTCATCTCAATTGCACCAGGAAGAAGCAAGGCAGAAACGGAGAAGGTCAAGGAGTAGGGAACATGTCAGAGACAGAGATAGGAGGTCTTCTTCAATGTCACCAAGACACAAACGTGTGCCTTACCATGGGCGTGAGCATGAAGAATCATCACATCATTTGTTTAAAGGCTGGTCAGGAAGACATGACAAAAGTAGAATGCCGAGCAATGGTGGGCATGGAAGTGGTCATTATCGGCGACATGGTGTTCATTCAAGCGGTCTTGGTGGCTATTCACCAAGGAAGAGAAGAACTGAGGCAGCCGCCAAGACTCCTTCTCCAACAATTCGCTCACCTGAGAGAAAAAGTGCCGCCTGGGATCTCCCACCTCCAGGAACAGATGAAGTTGGTGTTAATTCCTTTTTGAGTAGCTTGCAGTCAGTACAACCAGTTGCAGCATCAAATACTCATGAGTTGCCTCCAGCTCCCACCGTCACTCCATCCACGGTGAAATCCCAGCCTATGGCTTCTGCAAACACTACATCAACAACAAGGGACATCTCCGTCGATTCCATTCAACTTACACAAGCAACCCGACCAATGAGGAGACTTTATGTAGAAAACGTGCCCACATCAGCTACTGATAAGGCTATTGTCGAATGCTTTAACAATTTCCTGCTGTCTTCTGGTATTAATCACATTCAAGGAAGGCAACCATGCATCAGTTGTATTGTGAGTGATTCTTCATTAATATTATTGTTATTTTGGATGTGCATTGATCTTATGTTGAGTCGTTGACTATAATTCATCATCGGTGGCGTGTTATTCCATATAACTGTGGCAGGCTCATGTTATTTATATTTGTCTTTTTATTTAGATGCACCTGAATACCAACATAGACAAATACATCTCTCTCTCTCTCTCTCTCTCTCTCTCTCTCTCTCTCTCTCTCTCTCTCAAAAACTTGCTTACAAAAAAAAAATAGAAAATAGAAAAAAAAGCACGTGAATTATGGAGTGCAGCATGCCTGTGGTTAAAACTTTCTATACTCTATACTGCAGATAAACAAAGAGAAGGGTCATGCACTTGTGGAATTTCTTACACCAGAGGATGCTACATCAGCTCTCTCTTTTGATGGCATATCATTTACTGGATCTGTTCTCAAAATCAGGCGCCCCAAAGATTTCGTTGAAGTTCCAGTAAGACTGTCAATTATGTTGACTTTCTTTCCGCCTATTTGTCTTTTGAATTTAATATTTCCAATTACACATCTTTTTTTCTTTTTATTTTCTGTGCCTGCTGTCATAGTGTCATTTATATCAGATGAATTATAGCAATTGCAACTTTTTGCATGTTTAATATTATTGGTTTAAATGTCATGCATGTCATCTTTCCGCTTCTACCCGTTTGTCAGTTTGTGACCTATTATGGAGTATTTGATCTTAAAAATGGAATGGCTTTTAGTAGTTTGCTTTTAGTTTTCTATAGATGAATATCATCTTCTTTCTATTGCATCTTCTTTCTATTGCCTATTAATGGAAATTTTCTGGTCAATTACTATAATTTCCTATATATATGAAGGAAGCTGTTAAGCATCTTTAGATCCCATGCTGGCACCTGAGATGAGGGCAAAGCTTAAAGTCTAAGGTCCAAGTAGTGAGAATGGAAGATGTCTGGTAGGATTATTTAATAAATGGAATCTTAAAAGCTACATGAGAATATGAAAATTGCAGCATTTGTCTATGGTATGAAAAGAAAGAACTTAACAAGTTGCGTCTCTTATGCTTGCATATAATTAAAAATGGTGCAGCCAGGAGGGGTTGTCTCAAATGGTCCTTGGATTGTGGCCCAGATCCACATTGAGTCATTGGGTCAATCCATGGGCAAGCTGAAAGCCCATTGGGTCAGGTCCTATACCAAAAGGGGCCCATTGGGGGCATCCTGTTGAGTGTATAATCAATAACAATTTACCTTGGGTCTTTTCTTTGGTCAATCAGTAGATATTTACTTACTTTAAATTTGCTGTTGTCTTAGAATCTGGTCATGATTAGTTTTTCAAAGAATCTAATCTTATCATTATTTAGTGAGGAAAAAAATCATTATCTCATGTAACTAAAATTTAGAAAGAAGAAAAAACGAACAATGTGAAGGATTTGCTCAATCCCTAGGGAGTCATTGAAGAAAATATCTATTATCTTCATTCCCAAAATTGAATGGAAAATTGTTCTTTATCTGTTTTGCTGTTCAATGGATGTTGCTTTGAAACCCAGACATTTGAATGTGCTTGTTCCTTTAAGCTTCTTCTTGGAGAGTAATTACTTATTACTCTCTCCCTCCTTTGCTTCATCTGGTAATTATTGCCATGCAGAGTGGTCTTTGTCATTGTCAAGCACTTGTTACAGTCTTCCTTGTCAAATGTCAGATGGGAGGTTTTTTATTTATTCAATATGGAAGCAGGCTAGAACTCCACATTGTATTGATGTGATTCTGCAATCACAAAGGGTTAGTTTGGATGTAATGATTTCTAATGTAGAATATTCAAATCCTTAAATTCGCAAATCCATTCAAAATATATTGTGTTGTAACTTCTAATAGTGTCATGGTTCATGAATCTTTAAAAGCATGGATTCGTGGTCTAAAACCAAATCCCACCCACGAGGTTGTTATTTTGGCATACAACTTCTGAAATGCATTAAGTGGCTTTATCCTACGAGAAGCTCCCATTCAGTACCCTCTCCATATTGTTGTTATTATTTCTCAAAAGTATGGAGCTTGTGTGGACCCATGCATTGAATGTGAAAATTAGTTGCAGTTTTTTTCAGTAAGTGAGACACATGAATAATAATCAGACAGAAATCCAACACCTGAACAAACCAAATATTTTAGGAATCCTAAGATTCCTAAATCTCCATCCAAAAAGATTTTCAGGTTCCTAATGAAGAAATGATTGAATGGGAAACCTAAACAAAGATTTTTGGGAAATGACAAAAAACAAGAGATTCTATGGTGGCAGAAACCTCGATCCCCTTGGTTAAGGAGGAGGAGAAAAGTACAAGATTCTTCCACTGGCAGGAATGCATTGAGGAATATTTTCATAGTAGGAAGGATATTTGTCAACCCTGTGGAAACAAAGGAATGTGTTAAAGAACACTAAATTGTACTTAGAAAGAGGTTTGCTACTTTGCTGCCTTCTAGCCTTTGATGGTATTGATTTTGGATCAATTTCAATGGAAGAAGCTGCTTGGCTTGAAAGTGAATTCCAGATGGTGGAAGTTCTTAAGAGCATTGATGGTGATAAAGCCTCATTCAAACAGCTTTAATCTTTCATCCACTGAGGCAGGGTGGAAGTTGCTTAAAAAAGAGCAACTTCTTGTCAATGCTTAATGAGTTTCATGAGAGTGTCAAACTCGGGAAGAGTCCAAACTCTAAACTTTTATTATTCTCATCTACAAAGGCAACAATCCAGTTGAGATTTAGATACTTCAGATCAAGCAGCTTGTTGGGCTGCATTTATAAATTATTGGCCAAAATCCTTGCCGATAAAGTGCAGGAAGTTTTATTTGACTTTGTTGGGGGGACTTAGGTAGCTTTTTTGTTAATGATAGGAAAATTTTAAATGGGGTGGTGATTACCAATGAAGCTATTCATGTGAAAGAAAGCAAAGAAGGAACTTTTAAGTTTGATATTGACATAGAGGATGCTCATGATCATTTTGATCGGAAATTTATTGGCCATGTGTTTTGGAAGAAAGTGGAGGGCATGGAGCAAGAATGCTGAGGGAAGAAACATCTGTACTCAGCTACAACATTTATTTTTACAGTACAGGTTCTATTTTTCTTGTAATGGGAGTTCTGGGGATAACCTATGTTGTCCACAATTAGAACGGCTTACTAAAGCCTGTTGTAGAGATGACGTAGCTAGAACGATTTGCTAATACAGCTTCTTATTTTAAACTCAAACTTCATCACTGTATTGCGAAGCTGTTCTGTCAATTCCTATTTTCTATCTGTTAATCTGTGGAGTGATTGCTGAGATGATGTCATGAAATTTTATCTTTTACATTTTGGCATGTCCTTTATTGCAAGAATGATTGCCTAAAACCTGTACTTTTTAATTTCAAATTTGTTTATGTTGGTTTCTTTTACTTCTATATGCTTTTATCATGTCGACACTCAGGTAACTTCTGGTTGAATGAAGTACTTTCTTGTTGATGGACATTTCGGTTTCTAAGGTAAATTATGGTTACCATCCATGTAGCAGGTTTTCAGACAGTTGCTATTTTCATGCAGACGAGAATCCCAGAGAAACCAGCCACAAATGTTGCTGCAATATCTGATGTCGTAAACGATTCACAACACAAGGTAAATCATCTGAAGCAACACAAGGTGGCATTTTCTTTTATATGTATGTTATACTTCAATATCCCGGGTTTTTTACCCATCCTTAAATTTTTTGTACTAGTTGGGAAGTCTAGTATTGTTCTAGAGGTCCTAGGTTCGAATCCTCTTTCAATGTCTTACTTGATACATGGGGCTTATGGGTGGGGTCATGTATCCATGGTTTTACCGTCGGCCCTCCAATGTTTGTGAGGTGGAGTTGGGGAGTTCCCATGTCTTAAAAAAAAAATAAATAAATATCCCAGGTTTTTGAGGATTAAGGCATTCTGAGGTCCAAACTATGTAGCATATGGATTATATACTGAAGATAGTGGTTTTATTGGGTGAAAATCTTATGGTAGAATGGTGAAATGAAAAGTTCCTTCTGCTTATTTTGTATTTATCATTTCACAATCCTTCCATTATTGTGAATTGCATGACATTTTATCAGTCTCATAAGATTGCACCTGTGGATTGCTAAAATGGTGAAATGAAAAGTTACTTCTGCTTATTTTGTGTCTATTATTTCACAATCCTTCCGTTATTGTGAATTGCATGACATTTTATCGATCTCATAAGATTGCACGTGTGGGTTGCTTCAACTGTGAACATGCCTGTCAGTCCAACATAAAGTGTTGGGCACCATTTGCAGGGACATTGTATCATGGTGTGTTCAATACTTCGATTTCATTATATGTAGCAAGAAGCGACCTTTATTCATTGGGTAACCTTCATTTGTTTCTCATAAGGTCATAAAACATGGACAACAATATGAAAAATGTGAATTCTATCCCTAATTCCAATGAAATTGTCGGTAACTCATTCCTGTTGAAGATGTGTTTTTCATGAAGCTGTATGTGGGAGGTAGTGACAGGTATGGATTGTGCCAATCTGCTATGGATTCGATCTGATGATTGAATCCGATGCTTTAAGCTTGAAATAAGAGGATCAACCCAATCAAAGAAGAAGGTCTATCATCTATGGTCCAATTTAGAATCCAAGCACCATTAAGGAAAATTGAATACTCAAATTTTGATCAAATCACCATTCAATTTTTTTTTTTCAAGTTCATGAAGCAGTTACATGTTGGAGGTATTTAAATAGGACTGGTGGCCATACAGAAAGTGGGAAGTCTCCTCTTGGATTGTCATTCTAACTACTGATCCTATTTAAAGCTAAAAGAACTTTCTAAAGCATCTAATGCATTGAATCTAGACTTAAAAAAATAACAATAATAGTAATGAGAGAACTCGGAAATAGAAAGAACTGATAAGTGGGACTCATATTCACTTGAGAGGCTGTTCAACTGCTATCCTGGGTCTCCTAGTGTAAATTTGAAGCCCGGTGGGCTTGATCTCGGACTCAGTGGTCTTGATGGGCTGGCCCACAGCCTTGGGCCCTCTTGAATGGGCTTGGTTGTAGACCTGACTTGGATTTATTATCCCTGGATTAGTGAGAACTCGCTGTCAATTTCCTTCGATGTCACATGGATAAAAAAATCTGCCACACTTTTGTGTTGATTGATCCTTCTTTTCACATAGTGTGAAGCCTTTATATCTTTTCGTCCAGCAAGAAATAGGATGAATGTGTTGATTCTTTTAACGGTTGGATTTTGCTTGGATGTATGATCTGACTATTGGATAGGTCTGTGTATTCATCCACCATCAAGTTCTGATCTCCAAGTAGTAAATTGCTTGACATAGAAGTCATTATCATCATACCAATCTCCATATTGCTATGATAAAAGTATTCTTTGAAATTTATTTGAAGCTTTGATTTGGATGCAAGAGGAATGTATAAACGGACAAGAAGTCATCATAATGGGTGGGTGGGAGAGGTCAGGCTTCCACCTGAAAAATTGGCTTCACACCAAACTTCCCATCATGGGTGAGAGAAACACGAAGACCGGGAAAACCCAAATCACTCTTAAAATTTTCATTAATCAATAGCTGAGGAGCCAAAAGGCTTTACAATGCTTAAATAGAGAAAGCAAATTACCCTAGACTGATCTCAACCATTAAAACAATTCTATGGTTGAGAGTAAAACATCCACTTAAGCACTACTTAAAACTTAAATAAACAAATAAAATTCTAAATAAGCTAAGATAGGTGGGCTGGGCTCAAAGGTGGGTTGACCTATGGGGGACCATGGGTCTCTCCTGCATCACTCTCTACTCTTTTCCCTACTTTTTTTTGGCTACTTATATTTCAGTGGTGTATCTTCTATATATCAATCCATTTTATTTTCCTGACATACCAATACTGTGCACTTTAGTATCTCAAGCTGTTATTTATTATTAACCAGTAGAGTTTCCCTTTTTTTTGACACATTAACAATTTGATAGTTGTAGCACATGCTTTATAGTTCGTTCTAATATGTTTTGATCATGCCATCAGTAGGTGTAGGTAATCTGTGAACACTTTAGGGAAACACAACGCCCGCCCCCCCCGCCCCCCCCCCCCCCCCCCACACCACACACACACCAACAAAACCAACCAAAAAAAAAAAAAAAACAACAACGCACTACTTGAAAGTTGAAACTAATTAGAAGAAAATATCAATGCATGGAGTAGGCTTTGCAAAAAACTGGCAATGGGAAAGAGATCGCAGAAGGCCAATGAACTCCTTCATGTTCAAAGCCGTTTGAAACAAGTTTACTTTGATATTTTTCAGTGAGAATGGGCAGTCCTATGTTTGGATAAGACCACCAAGTGTCTAATCATTTGGATCTAAGATGGAGATATTAATGCCCTAAAATCATCAGTCAGAATTTCATGGTTCGAATATGACGGGTGAGTGCAGTCCACATGAGTGTCAAATTGGATGGTCATTGGTTGCCCCTCACAAGAGAAGAGGGTGGAGGTGGCTTGAAAGGTGGGCCCCATATTAACAATCACCTATGTAATGTTTCCCAGGCGATCATTCAGCTGGTGATCTCTTGGGCAATGCCACTGTTGGAGTGACACCTCTGTGGGGAAGATCATGTCAAAATTTCAGGGTTTAATTGGACAGGTCATGGATGACTGCAGTCCAGACTTGTCAAATCGGGTTGGTCAAAGGGAAGGGGGTTGGATTAACGGTCGGTCACGCATTAACTGTTGCCCATATCACCTAGGTGATTTTTCTGTTGGTGATCTCCTGGGCACTGGTCAGTTGGACCCCACAGTTCTCCCAAGTCCCACCACAATCTCCATTGGTAATTGCCAAGGAGGTCACAACTGGTGATCAATCTCATATATATATATATATATATGGGAAATGCTAGTATACACCCTATGGTGAGGGACATTTGCTCAATTGGAAAGATTCATGTGCAAAAGACAAAAAGGTAAAAAGAAAAATGCTCATGTACAAATAAGAAAAGCCATGTAAGTATCCCTCACTGATGCAGGCCGAACCCAAGTCCGGCCTAGATCACATAATCGGAAGGCATCCGATTGATACACTTTCTATTTTGTTATTTCTTAATTTAGTAGGACATCCGATTGATACACTTTTTATTTAGTAGGTCTTATTTGCTTAGAATTAGTCCTTCTCTGTTTAGACACGATCACTCCTATATAAGGAGGAATTCTCACTGTATTAAACACGTTTTTATCAATAAAATTTCAGAGTGCCAGAGTTTCTTTTTGTTCTCTATTGTGATCGTGACTGCCATTGAATCTTCGGATTCGAACAATCCCTCGGGAGATTGTTCTACTACCCATCCAAGATCCAGGGCTGCGCCAGATTGGTATCAGAGCCCAGATCCGGTCGCCGGGGGGACTCTGTCGTTCCCGGAATCCATCTTTCCACCTACTGTCCATTGGCAATCACCGTTGCCAACAGCAGTCCAACCTCTGTGACACCCAACCCCCCTGCTCATACCCCCCGATCCACCACCGAGCACCCCAGATCCTGCAAAAAAAAAAAAAAAAAAAAATCCCAGGCCGACCCTTTTCTGTCCCAGTCGAACCACCGGAACCCATCCCTCTCTTCCTTCCCACTTCCCAACTCTCCAACCTTATCAGCCGAACAACCACAACCCTACTCCCACTCCCAAACCTCTTTCCCTTACCGGCCGCACGAAAACCCCAACCACTCGATCGGAAAACTGCACCCTACACCCACGCCCCTATCCAAAATCCCTCTCGGTCTTTCCCGCACCAACCCCCCCCCCCCCCCCCCCCCCCCCCCCCCCCCCCCCTCCTCTTCCAACCCTAAACCCCCTCGATCCGGCACCGAGACCCCTTTTGATCTCCAGTCACGCAGCAGCAAGTCCATAATGAAGTACGCCGCCATATATCTGCCAGCAATGATGTTTATAAGCAGCAAGTTGATAAACATCGTCGGTTTGTTGAATTTAATGAAGGCGATATGATTATGGTGCGTATTCGACCTGAGAGATTGCCACCTGGAGCTAATAAGAAATTACACCCTCGAAGTTCAGGTCCTTTCAAGATTCTCCAGAAGATTAATTCTAACGCCTATATTCTTGATATCCCTACTGATTCAGGCGTCAGTTCTTCATTCAATATCGAGGATCTTACTCTCTATCGTGGCCATGATACTGAAGGAGAAAATGAAGAGCAGCTTATTTCCTTCCCAGTTAATTCTCCACCTCCTGATGAAATTATTGATGTCCTTGATGATCAAATTGTTTCTACACGTCAAGGAGGTTATCAGAAGTTTTATGTACGCTGGCGCAATCGTCCTATCTCTGATGCTACGTGGATTACAGCTATTGATTTCCAGCGCCTCAATCCTGATCTTTATGAGAGATATCAAGCGCTCAACTCGCCGGAGTCGAGTTTTTCCAAGCCGGGGAGAGCTGATGCAGGCCGAACCCAAGTCCGGCCTAGATCACATAATCGGAAGGCATCCGATTGATACACTTTCTATTTTGTTATTTCTTAATTTAGTAGGACATCCGATTGATACACTTTTTATTTAGTAGGTCTTATTTGCTTAGAATTAGTCCTTCTCTGTTTAGACACGATCACTCCTATATAAGGAGGAATTCTCACTGTATTAAACACGTTTTTATCAATAAAATTTCAGAGTGCCAGAGTTTCT